>OV884018.1:42218210-47218210 GCA_930367235.1 Sarcophaga rosellei | reverse complement strand
ACCATTTTGTATGCTGTTTATATGTATTAACGAAGAAATACCGAATGCGACAAAGTACATAAGAAAACAAATGTTTCATTGCTGCTGTCAGAATCGACTACGAATTGCAGATTTTTGATAGGCATTTGAGTTGCTCTCAGAGTTTTTGCTAGAAATCTGCTGAGAGGAAGAAGCCGATGAAATTTTTTTCCTACTTCGCTTTGTTGGAAATGTCTGACCTGGGGCTTGAATCCTGGCCTCGCGCCTAATAAGCCAAAAAGCTAGCAACTAGACTGGGGCGACTACTTCTTGGATAATACAACGCATTAAGTTGTATTAATTTTGAGTTTTGGATAGCTACAAGCCGGTTTGTTTCATATTCTTTCTTTAGATTTCTGCCAAGGTATCCGAAAACTGTTTTTGTTGTAAATTGTGGTGTGGGCTAAAATTCAACAGGATCATTAATCTCAACAACTTTAAAAGAGAAGACTCCCTTTCTCAGCATTAACGCATTAAGTTGTATTAATTTTGAACTTTAGATTGAGTACTTTGGTAGCTAACAACCGGCTTGTTTAATATTCTTTCTTTAGATTTCTGTCAAGGTATCTGAAAACAGTTTCTATTGTAAACTAAAGTGTCGCCGAAAACTCAAAATTATCATTGATCACAACAACTTTAAATATCACGAAACACTACGCCGAGAACTTTGTCATAGGACCTCATCTCTCAGAGGCTTTATCCAGCGGTTCTACAGAAAAGAGTCGGTAATTGGTTCTACGAGTAAGGGCGCATGAAGCGTGATGAAGTATTATATCAGAGAATACTCATATTGGTGTGTGAAGTTAGATCGTAATCTTGACCAAAGGGTTGTAATGCCTAATGTATGTATCTACGTGATCTTTAATTTAATAAGTGGGTTGAGTTGTAGAAAGTCAAGTAAATTTGTAGGCATTTCGTAGAATAAAGCCTTTTTCCATAGATTCTCAAGTGAAGGCCATTAACATATTACAGTGATATTAATTTTGGAGCTGGCAAACGAAACCAGACATGTCCTCAGTAAATGCTGTTAAAATTTTATTTTAGGGGTCTGACTTCTCGAACAAAACTGGACATTTGTTCAATTGATTGATTAAATCTTGCTGTGAACAGAAAGAGAAGTCCTTCTATTCATAGATATTTTTAATTTTTCTTCATAAAGATAGGTACGTCAATATTTACGGTTAAAAATTTATATTTTGAAACGATGGAAGTTAATAACATTTCATCAGTTTAAGTTGGTCATAAAATAGATTTTTTTATTGTTATTTATTATTCATAATTTTTATATGTAGTTTGACAACTCTCTTCTTGAGAGAAAGAGAAAATATTTTGTATGAACATCTTTTATTTTTAAGCTCGGTTTGGTTTAATTTTATATTTTGTCCGGAAAAACTTGAACAGAGCAGTCAGTAGGTTATATTGATTTGCCCACATACATAGATAAATCATGCAAAATTTAAATTTCCTTTAAAAGCGTCTTCTGGTAGTATTGATTTTGTGGAAAAATTCGAGAAAACACTCAGTTCGCTGTGCGAGAAAAAGTACCTGTAAAGTGCCGATAGTAAGCCTTGGCCATCCTTTTTTGCATTTGTATATTGAAACATGGCATATATAGTTCTGAAAAATATCTCGTGATTAAGTTTAGTAATAAACACGCGATGACAAGGCGACCCCTTATCATGCGACCTCTTCAACTTCGTCATGGAGAGCGTTCTGCGAAAGGCGGGAGTGCATCGCAATGGCACTATTTTTCAAAAAAGTGTCCAGTTGCTTGCGTACGCTGACGACATTGACATTATAGGGCGTACCAAGCGAGATGTTACTGCTGCCTTTAGTGCTATTGAACGAGAGTCTAGTAAGATGGGTCTGCAGTAAATGAGGGCAAAACAAAGTATATGCATCCGACAAGTAGAGACGCGCGGCGTATTGATTCTCAGATTACAGCCGATAACTATACTTTTGATATGGTCAAGGAATTCATCTATCTTGGCATCGCCGTTACCACCAGAAATGATGTCAGTCTGGAGATCAAGCGTAGGATCACTCTTGCCAACAGGTGTTATTATGGTCTCAGTAGGCAATTGAGTAGCGGAGACCTCTCTCGTGCGACAAAACTAACACCCTACAAAACGCTCATCCTCCCCGTGCTTCTTTATGGCGCAGAGGCATGGACCCTATTAAGAACAGATGCAGCAGCCTTGAGAGTGTTCGAGAAAAAAGTCCTACGCAAGATCTTCGGTCCAGTGCGAGTTGGCGATGATTTCCGTATCCGATCCAACAGTGAGCTGTATGAGCTCCTCAACGACGTAGACGTTGTACAGCGTATTAATATCCAGCGGCTGCGCTGGCTCGGCCATGTCGTTCGAATGGAGGAGGATGCTCCGGCGAGACGGGTATTTGATGCGGGAATCTGCGGAAGTCGGCGAAGATGACGACCTTGTATCCGTTGGAAGGACCAAATCGGGGAAGCCCTGTCATCGATTGGTGTGACCAACTGGCGTAGGCGCGCAAGAAGCAGAGGCGCCTGGAAGAATGTGTTACGGCAGGCCGAAATCCGTTAAACGGGTTGTTATGGCCAATTAAGTAAAGTAAGTAAGTAAGTAAGTAATAAACACGCGATGTAATAGAAAAAGAGTGACGATTGAATTCTCAATAAAATAATAATTTTTATACGGATAACATGCTTCGTTTCAGTATCATTAATTAGGTTTCTCCAGCTCTGCAGCAGCACAATAGGTCATAGGATAAAATAACTTTGCTCAATAAATATTAATCTGATGGTTTCTACATAAAACTTACAAAGCATTTATGACTTTACGATACGTAGAGAGTTTTTAACAGCAAAGGTTAACACTTAAAACCAAATTAAAAAACCAGTGTTGTAAAGTAATTGAAATCTACCAATATAAAAAAGTTGGACAACAGGGTTTAAAGTAATTAAAATCAATAAATTTGCCAGACTGAGTATTTTTAAATTGTTGTTTTATCTTATATATAAAAATTAATGTGTGTTTGTTTGTATGTTTGCATGTCTGAAGTTTATAGACGATTAAACGGCTGAACCGATTTTCTTGAAATTTTCATAGTACCTTCCTGTATGTCTGGAAGGAGTTATAGGCTACTTTTTATGTTGATATTCCAAATGAGCGAGGAGTTATGCCCACGTATACTACATACTTAATATTTAATTGCATTTGAAATATATTACTCATACGCATAGTTACCCATACAAGTACGCTATCTATGATTCTTGATGTATAAAACCAAAGAAAATAAAGTATAAAGAATGTGCATTTTGGCATATTTTGGAATATTTTTCAAAAATATTTCACGATGCGGGGGGAAGGATAGAGGGGAAGGGTAAAGAAGCTAAGAGCGTAACAATGCGTTGTTCTGATCGTGCGTTTTTGTTGATTGACTAATTTTTTATTTATTCTCTGTACTCTGTATTGCGATGCGAAAAGGAAATTGTGCGTAATCGAACAATTGGTACTCTTTATTGCGTTTTCGTATTTTCCTTACGCATCTAATTTTTTCCCTTGCGCAAATGTGGTATCACCGCACTCTGTAATACGAAACCGCATGTTAAAAATGTTCGTAAGCGCAAATATCTTGCGCTAACAAAATATCAACCGCAAAGGAAACGAATCGTGCAAGTAACACAAATAAATTTTTATATTTAAATATAAGTTATTATCTTTTAGGAAAAAGCCAAAGGAGAAGGACAGTAATGTAACTCAGGTCATTAATAGTCTCAATGGGTCTTTGATATAGTTATGCAGCCTGTAACTTTATATAGGGTCCTTGTAGGGTAGCATTTTCCAGAGAAGGTTTTAAATTTCACAATTTAGGGGCGAGTGATGAAACGTGGCCATCCAAGGATATCAGATAGTCGAAATCGAATGTAATTTGTTCATAGGTTTCAGCTCTAATGAACCCATAGAGTACATTTATCTCATGTGTGTGAAGATAAATTTAAATTTAACTAGCAAAGACAAGAACCAAAATTTTTAACAGAGCTAATGTTAGAGTTAACAGAGCAATGTTAAGTGGTTAACAGAAAATACGAAAATTAGTGTAGGAAGAAATAACCCAAATATAGGATATCAGGGACTTGCTGCACATATCCCACTATATACAAATTGTAGGCTAAGGTGTCCCTAATAAAACGCAATAAGTGGTATATCCCAAATAATTTTGGAACTTGAGATATTTGGATTCAAATATACCATATGTTAACAGTGTTAACAGTGGCTGGGTAGGATGACGGATGATGGATATTGTGGAAAAATGGGACTTGCTGCACATGTCCCACTGTATACAAATTGTAGGCTAAGGTGTCCCTAATAAAACGCAATAAGTGGTATATCCCAAATAATTTTGGAACTTGAGATATTTGGATTCAAATATACCATATGTTAACAGTGGCTGGGTAGGATGACGGATGATGGATATTGTGGAAAAATGGGACTTGCTGCACATATCCCACTATATACAAATTGTAGCCTAAGGTGTCCCTAATAAAACGCAATAAGTGGTATATCCCAAATAATTTTGGAACTTGAGATATTTGGATTCAAATATACCCTATGTTAACAGTGTTAACCGTGCCTGGGTAGGATGACGGATGATGGATATTGTGGAAAAATGGGACTTGCTGCACATATCCCACTATATACAAATTGTAGCCTAAGGTGTCCCTAATAAAACGCAATAAGTGGTATATCCCAAATAATTTTGGAACTTGAGATATTTAGCTTCAAATATACCCTATGTTAACAGTGTTAACAGTGGCTGGGTAGGATGACGGATGATGGATATTGTGGGAAAATGGGACTTGCTGCACATATCCCACTATATACAAATTGTAGCCTAAGGTGGCCCTAATAAAACCCTATAAGTGGTATATCCCAAATAATTTTGGAACTTGAGATATTTGGATTCAAATATACCCTATGTTAACAGTGGCTGGGTAGGATGACGGATGATGGATATTGTGAAAAAATGGGACTTGCTGCACATATCCCACTATATACAAATTGTAGCCTAAGGTGTCCATAATAATACCCTATAAGTGGTATATCCCAAATAATTTTGGAACTTGAGATATTTAGCTTCAAATATACCCTATGTTAACAGTGTTAACAGTGCCTGGGTAGGATGACGGATGATGGATATTGTGGAAAAATGGGACTTGCTGCACATATCCCACTATATACAAATTGTAGCCTAAGGTGTCCCTAATAAAACCCTATAAGTGGTATATCCCAAATAATTTTGGAACTTGAGATATTTGGCTTCAAATATACGCGCTATTAACAGTGTTAACAGTGGCTGGGTAGGATGACGGATGATGGATATTGTGGAAAAATGGGACTTGCTGCACATATCCCACTATATACAAATTGTAGCCTAAGGTGTCCCTAATAAAACCCTATAAGTGGTATATCCCAAATAATTTTGGAACCTGAGATATTTGGATTCAAATATACCCTATGTTAACAGTGTTAACAGTGGCTGGGTAGGATGACGGATGATGGATATTGTGGAAAAATGGGACTTGCTGCACATATCCCACTATATACAAATTGTAGCCTAAGGTGTCCCTAATAATACCCTATAAGTGGTATATCCCAAATAATTTTGGAACTTGAGATATTTAGCTTCAAATATACCCTATGTTAACAGTGTTAACAGTGCCTGGGTAGGATGACGGATGATGGATATTGTGGAAAAATGGGACTTGCTGCACATATCCCACTATATACAAATTGTAGCCTAAGGTGTCCCTAATAAAACCCTATAAGTGGTATATCCCAAATAATTTTGGAACTTGAGATATTTGGCTTCAAATATACGCTATATTAACAGTGTTAACAGTGGCTGGGTAGGATGACGGATGATGGATATTGTGGAAAAATGGGACTTGCTGCACATATCCCACTATATACAAATTGTAGCCTAAGGTGTCCCTAATAAAACTCAATAAGTGGTATATCCCAAATAATTTTGGAACTTGAGATATTTAGCTTCAAATATACCCTATGTTAACAGTGTTAACAGTGCCTGGGTAGGATGACGGATGATGGATATTGTGGAAAAATGGGACTTGCTGCACATATCCCACTATATACAAATTGTAGCCTAAGGTGTCCCTAATAAAACCCTATAAGTGGTATATCCCAAATAATTTTGGAACTTGAGATATTTGGCTTCAAATATACGCGCTATTAACAGTGTTAACAGTGGCTGGGTAGGATGACGGATGATACGATATTTAAACTCATAAATTTGTAATTAATGGCATAAATGTTCTTGTTTGCTTTTTTATTGTTCACCACAACAGCTGACCAACACAAAAAGCCAGTCGCATAAAACGCATTGTGTGTAACTTGCAATAAGAACCGCATAGAAAGCAAAAATTGCATGTATCGCAGTCCGCATGAAACGGATGGTATGGACTTTCGGCTTTAGTTTTGTCTGTCGATCAGCAGCTTTTGTGTGACGTCACTGTAGCAGGAAATTTTGTCATGAAATTTGTTGTGAAGAGACATGAAACAAAGAATACAAGAATAATATATTTCTTGGTTTCATGGTGAAGAGACGTTTTGTGTATTTTAATTAAAAACATTTAAAGTTTCAATAAAAATTTAATAAAAATGAAGTGCGCTGTTATAAATTGCAATAAAAGCAACGAGAAAAAAAGTTCCCTATGCAGTTTTTTCCGCTTTCCAAAAAATGAAGCGCTTCGAAAGAAGCTGATTAGCTTCTGCGGTCGGAGAAAGTTTAATCCAGACACTTCTTTTGTTTGCATGGATCATTTTAAACCAGAAGATTTTGCCAATAATCTGCAATATGAAATGGGTAAGTAATTAAGAATGCATAATATATTTATTTTAAATTGTCAACATATATTTATAGGTTTTGCTTCAAAAAGGCTACTCATGGATGGTGTTGTTCCTACAGTGAAGTTGGTCAAACCGAAAAACAAAAAGCTGTTTGAAGAGCGAGCAAGTAGAAGTGAACGAAGAGAAAACAAAAAAACTGTTGATCTTCTTCTCAAAAATCACAGATCTGCCATCATGCCGTCCAATGAAAACTGTCCAATACGGTCCATCGAAAATATAAACACTTATAATACAGAAAATACTTATGAAATAGAAAATCAGCCGCCGGAAGAGCAAAGTTTGAAAATTTCCTCCTTGGATGTGGATGCTCAAAGTCTAAAAGAGTAAGCAAGCTTATTGAATATTGTTAATTCGTTTAATAATTAATATAAACATTTCTTTTCTATAGGAAAAGTTTACAGGACGAAATCCTCATTCTGAAAAAGGAAAAAAATAAGTCTGATGCAGAATTAAAAATTATAAAAGAGAAAATGGATAAAATGGAAAAAGCACAAATACGAAAAGGATGAGATGGAGAAGAATTTAGCTAAAGCTAGATTCGAACTTACGTGCATTGAGGAAAAGCTTCAAATCATTTTTACTACAGGCCAAATAAAAAAACTAAAAAAACGCGAAATAAGTAACAAATTGTCAAATAGAAAAAGAAAATGGAATAAGATTTTAAATTAAAATTTATATATACATATTTAATACTTAAAACATATTTTTGTATACTTAAAACTACAATGTACCTAGGATAAAATCTAAAAAAACAAGTATTTTATGAAATAAATATACATATTAACATTTGAGTTTGTCTTTCATTATATTTATTGGAACTTAAATCAATGGGGGTAAAAAGTTGTTAACAAACTGCTGAAAAATTATATGAATGCAAATATATTAAAGTAAAGTTATTAAAAAATCTAACAAATTTAGTAAAAAGGGTTTAATAATAAATAATAAACAATTTTGTTTTAGTTATAATACAAAAATAACAACATTTTCATTAAAATTTAATGTAAACACAATTTTCCCATATCAAAAACATGTGTTCGTGTGAATGTGTTTTTGTTTATTTACTACTGTGACGTACATGCGCAGAACAATAAAATTTTGACAACATGAATGCGCTATCTTGTATTCTTTGTTTCATGTCTTTTACATTCTTACTAGAATGTTCTTTTCTCCAGCCAAATGCATTTTCTTCCTTTGCCTATTTCCCTCATCCTTAATTCATTGACAAATGTCACATTCTGATTGGCCGAACTGTCTAACGGTAAAATCCTAACGAAACAGACGCCAAGTGTCAAAATCTGATTGGCCGATCAATTCGCGCCAAACAAAAAATATGACGAAGGACATACATAGTAAAAGGAATGCAGAAAAAGAAAGAGTTGCAATCATGTCGATCGAAGGGTTGCAATAAAGTGCATTGTTGCCAACCATATATGCAAATAAAAAGGTTGGGAGTAAAAGTTACAACAGGCAATCCGTAACATGTTCTGTGAGTTCGTTCTATTGTACCTAACGTCTGGTGATGATATGCTGTTGAAGTTAATTTTTCAACTTTCAATAGGTTGCAACGTTCAGTCAGTATTGAGTTTTTGTATTCTGTACCCATGTCTGTAATGAACGTCTTCATTGGACCATAGGTAAGTACAAAGTTTTCAAATATCGCTTTAGCGACAGTTTTAGCCGATTTATCTGGTATTGGCGCCGTTACCAAATATTTAGTTAAGTCACATATTAATGTGATTGCATATTCGTTTCCGTTTATTGATCTAGGAAATGGTCCGATTGTATCTACATACACCGTATCAAATGGCATTATGGGTGTTTATGTATATGGGCGAATGTTTATGGCTTCCCCTTCTCGAAATGTCTATAAATGTAAACATCGTTGTATTATTATTATTGCTTGTGTATTTTGTTTACATTTATTATTGTACTCTTTTACAATGGGTCAACTTCACCTCCGGGTGCCTCATTTGACGAGTACACGTCCTCTAATCTATTACTGTAGTGTTTGTTGTTGCATTTATGTTTACTTGCTTACCATTTTGTATGCTGTTTATATGTATTAACGTAGAAATACCGAATGCGACAAAGTACATAAGAAAACAAATGTTTCATTGCTGCTGTCAGAATCGACTACGAATTGCAGATTTTTGATAGGTGTTTGAGTTGCTCTCAGAGTTTTTGCTAGAAATCTGCTGAGAGGAAGAAGCCGATGAAATTTTTTTCCTACTTCGCTTTGCTGGAAATGTCTGACCTGGGGCTTGAATCCTGGCCTCGCGCCTAATAAGCCAAAAAGCTACCAACTAGACTGGGGCGACTACTTCTTGGATAATACAACGCATTAAGTTGTATTAATTTTGAGTTTTGGGTAGCTACAAGCCGGTTTGTTTCATATTCTTTCTTTAGATTTCTGTCAAGGTATCCGAAAACTGTTTTTGTTGTACATTGTGGTGTCGGCTAAAATTCAACATGATCATTAATTTCAACAACTTTAAAAGAGAAGACTCCCTTTCTCAGCATTAACGCATTAAGTTGTATTAATTTTGAACTTTAGATTGAGTACTTTGGTAGCTAACAACCGGCTTGTTTTATATTCTTTCTTTAGATTTCTGTCAAGGTCTCTGAAAACAGTTTCTATTGTAAACTAAAGTGTCGCCGAAAACTCAAAATTATCACTGATCACAACAACTTTAAATATCACGAGAAAATGCTCGATAGAACTCCAGATTTGAAAGCGCAGTACGCTGAAGTTCTACAAGAATACATAGATTTGGATCATATGGAACCAGTTGTGCATTTTGAACCCAAAGCAGAAAAGTTTCTTCGTTCTTTCTACCCCACCACGCGGTTGTCAAGCCAGAGAGCAAAACCACCAAGGTTCGAGTAGTATTTAATGCCTCAAAGAAGACAGGAAGCGGGTTTTCATTGAATGTTGTGCTGTACCAAGGCCCAGCGCTTCAAACGGATTTGATGCAGCTTGTTCTACGATGGCGGAATTACAAATACGTATTCACATGAGATATACAAAAGATGTATAGGCAAATTTTGATACATGAAGCTGATCGATCCTATCAACAGATATTACTCCGCGACAAAGCGGATGGACATGTGAATTCTTTTCAACTTAAAACGGTTACGTTTGGCGTGAATTGCGCTCCCTTTTTTCGATCAGGACTCTACTTGAGTTAGGTCATTATTGCAGACACATATATCCCAAAGCATCGGTTATTTTGAAAAACGAGGTTTACGTTGGCGACATACTCTCGGGTGGATATACGCTTGAAGAAGCCAAGATGAAACAAGATGAGTGTTGGAGAACAATAAATTAATAATTATTAAGTTAAATTCATTTTATAATGTAGTAAAGTATTTATATTATCATTTCTAAATAATATTCTTGATGTACCACTGTACTTGCTATAATCTATCTATTATCTATATTCTTTCTATGCTTCTTTCTATTTTATACATACATATGCACATACATGTACAAGCTTTGTCACGCGATTTTCTACCTGCTACTAAGCTAACCGGTTTTTATACATATCCTTGTTAGTGTAAAGAACCCTTTTTATTATTTGTTGCAATTTTGTAAGAAAAACAGAATTATTTTACTTTGCCTAAATTTTGTAACAAATTATTATAATTCTGATCGTGAAAGCTATCACATCTCTGCCTTGCTGCTAATTAAAGTTATAATCCTACTGCCTTGCTGCTAATTTTTTAGTCAATAATAAGTTTAAATTAAAGTTAAATTTTGTATAATAATAAGTTTTTAAATAATAAACTTGAATGTAATAAAATTAAAATAAAATAAAATAAAACAAACAAAGTGAATTAAATCCTCAATCTTAAACAATGAGCTTATTAAAGCTTTGAAATCTGCTGGATTTCCCCTTAAAAAGATGACTGCAAACGACCAGTTTCTACTCGAAAGTTTGTGCCGGGAGGATATTTTGGATGAAGATTTCCTGAACTTTGATGACTCAAGTTCTACAAAAACTTTGGGAATACGCTGGAATGCGTTAACTGATATATTCTACTATGCTGTAGAGCCAATTGAAAGTACCCCATCCGCGACAAAACGAAAAATCTTATCGGTCATCGCAAGATTATATGACCCTCTAGGTTGGCTAGGCCCAGTCGTTATTATTGCTAAAACTTTGATGCAAGAATTATGGGAGGAAAAGTCCGATTGGGATGAAGGGGTTCCTCCACACATACTCTTGAAATGGAATTTATTCTTGAAAAACTTGCCATTTGTTTCAACCATTAAGATACCTAGATGGGTAGATTTCTCTCCAGATTATAAAATTCAGATACATGGCTTCTGTGACGCCTCAGAGAAGGCATATTGTGGTTCGCTATACATTCGAACAGAAAACTCAGAAGGCCAGATAAAGAGTCATTTGCTAGTTGCAAAAACGAAAGTGGCTCCAATCAAACGGACTACCGTTCCGAAACTTGAATTGTGTGGAGCTCTATTGCTTGCTAAACTCATCCGTAGTTTAGTCACGAACAGCCAGTTCTCATATGAACTTTTTCTATGGACAGACTCGTCCATAGTATTGGGTTGGTTACAAAAACCTCCTTATACGTTAAAAACGTTCGTCGCAAATCGTGTGGCTCAGATCATTAGTATCACCAGCGCTCAGAACTGGAAACATGTCAAAACTGAAGAAAATCCTGCAGATATAGGCACGCGTGGCTGCTCCCCGCAGGAACTTGCTGAAAATCAACTCTGGTGGCATGGGCATGCTTGGCTACACCTTCCCACTCAATTGTGGCCAATTCCTTGGACTTTTGATCCAGTCGATTTGGAGACGAAGAAGTCTATCATCAACTTACATCTTGAAGCCAATTGTGCCGATGTACTAGAAGAGTTTTTATCTTTTCCAAGAGCGTTGCGAGTTATTTCTTATCGACTTCGATTTATCAACCGAGTCCTAAAGAAACCATTTTCAACCGAAAAATTTATTACGGCTGAAGAAATTAGCTCATTGAAAACACGAATCATTTCTATCGCTCAGAAGAAGTATTTTTACCGTGAATATGATTGCCTCAAAGAAAAGAAACCGTTAAGCCGCAAAAGCAGGTTACTCAACTTAAATCCTTTTATTGTCTACGAGTTGGCGGCAGACTTAATAACTCAGGTTTAAGCTACGAGGAACGTCATCCAGTCATTGTTCCAGAAAGGTTACATCTAGCGAAACTTTTAGTTAACTTCACACATCGCATTTTGCTCCACTCTGAGCATCACATAATGCTACGTGCTACTCGTCAAGGATTTTACATCCCAAGATTAAAAAATCTTGTTTGAAAATGCATACGAGAATGTAAGACGTGTACGATCTATAAACACTAGGTCCAGCACCAAATCATGGCCGCACTTCCCCCAGAACGTGTGAACTTTTCCTTGCCATTCACATATACCGGAGTCGATTTCGCTGGTCCATTCAGCATTAAATCCTCTACACTGAGAAATGCGAAAATCCTTAAAGGTTATGCTGCAGTGTTCGCGTGTTTCTCTACTCGAGCCGTTCATTTAGAAGTTCGTTCCGATCTCTCAACAGATGCCTTTCTAGCCTGCTTTGACAGATTTACCGGGCGCAGAGGTCTCCCTAAGACAATGTTCTCGGACAACGGTCGAAACTTCCTCGGTGCAAGCTACGTTCTTCTAAAAAGCCATAATGATTTTCTGAAATCCACTGAAAAGGCTTTAATTGAGAAGTACACTACATTGGGCTTTACATGGTATTTTATACCGCCATACGCGCCTCATATGGGTGGCCTTTGGGAGGCAGCAGTAAAGAGCATGGAGTCTCATCTAAAGAAAGTGACCAACAACTTGTCCTTCACCTTCGAAGGATTCAATACGCTCCTAGTTCGTATCGAAGCCGTTTTAAATTCGCGACCTCTTTCGCCTCTAACCGAAACCCCGAATGAGATTTTACCTCTGACCCCAGGACATTTACTTCGGTGCTCCGATTACAGCACGACCAGAATCACCTGCTGAACCCCCACTCAAAGATGTTCCATTCCTAAAACGTTGGGAAAGATTGAAAGCACTCCAACATATTTTTGCTCGACGTTGGATGTCTGAATATATCACTAAACTCCAGAGAAGTTTTAAATGGCAGAAGGAACGCGACAACCTTAAACCAAACGATATTGTGATAGTCAAAGAAGACCTTCTACCACCTACCGAGTGGCTCCTTGGACGCGTTACCAGCTTTATCTATGGTCGAGACGGCAAAATAAGAGTTGCTGAAGTCCTCACAAAAATGGTAATATTTTACGTCCAGTTGTAAAATTATGTTTGCTACCAACTGACAATACTGAAAGTAAACTCCCACCCAAATCTACCAAATAATCTACCAAATTTCACTACAAATATAGAAAATTAGAAAGCTCAATCGCAGTAGGTATTTTTTAACACTGTATATATTTCTTTCTTTTACTATCAACCTAGATGGAGATGAAGAGGCGCCCACGTTGTCACATTTGTCACGTCAACCATCCCCTGCAGTACTGCAAGCCTTTTAGAGACCTCAGTGTTGGTTTGCGCTGGAAAACGGCACGAGCTAAAGGTTTTTGCCTTAATTGCCTCGCTTACAATCACTTCCGAAATGAGTGTCCTTCGACAAAACGATGTGCAGCGATAGTTGATGGGCAGCCTTGTAATGCTTTTCATCACACTCTGTTACACCCAGAAGAAACGAAAACTAACGTGCCAGCTGAACCTCTTCGTGAGAAACCTATGGCCGATCAAGATTCTGCAGTCACTTCATCAACAACCCCAGTGGTAATTCCGCAAGCCGCGACCCCTCAACTAGAGGACACTGAATTGACAACTCTGGCCGATGAACTTCATCTTGAAGAAACCCCTATTATCAAAAAGCAAGCATCACAAGGGGCAGTTAAAAAGGTTTTCTCAATCCTGCAACCGAAACTCCAACTCATCCAAAAAGGATTCTAGTCAGCCAGGCTACCCAAACTCCACCACGAGCAAGCCGTCAGAAGGCTTCAGCCCCAATTAAGGAGGAGGTGTCACCACAAACATCGATAACGACATCTTGGCCAATCAAGCCTATCGTCAGAGTGAACCTTAATTTTAAAGGCGAGAAGATGTTCACAGTATTTCTGTTAGACAGAAAAGCAAAGCGTTCCTATATCCTGTGGGATATATCGAGGAAAAGTATACGGTCGTTTTATCTTTGAGCCAAGTTTTCCCCATGAGAAACAATATTCGTTCGTGATGTGCATACCCATACAGGAACGCCTGGATGTTGATATGCCGGACCCAATTTTGGATGCTTCATTAAATACATATCTCGTGATGCAACTGGATCGCCCACCATCAAAATTGTTACGCCATTGTTGGAGTTCTGGAGTTCTATCAGCATGAATTGCGATTATGTGGTCATCTATATCAGATCTGTAGTTAAATGCAATACCTGAGTATCCATGAAAAACATTACGTCGATTCACCGCCATTCGATTACGATTTTGTTCTTTGCTGCTCTTCTTGTTGATGTTCGAATCCACTGACTTTCTACTCGTGATTCATGTTGGACTTCTGTTTCATTAGCTCGTGCTGTTGTGGTACCTTCATGTTCCAAAGGTGTCTCGGTAGCTCGTGCGGTTGTCGCATATTGTCGAAGGCTTTCCAGACGTCTTTCACGTTCTGAAGGTGTTTCTGTGGCTCGTGATGTTTCAATTCGATTTCGCTGGCTTTGTAGTCGACCTTCATGTTCCAACGATGTCTCGATAGCTCGTGGGGTTGTGGCATGTTGTCGAAGACCTTCAAGACGTCTTTCGCGTTCTGACGGCGTTTCAGAAGCTTTTAAGGCGCTCTTGGCTTTCTGAAAGTGTTTCAGTAGCTCTTGATGTTGTGGTACGTTGTTGTAGGCCTTCAAGGCGCTCGTCATGTTGTGATGGCGTTTTGCGGCTCTAAAGGTTGAAGCTTGACTCCTTTCAGTCCTGAGGCGACTTTCACGTCTTCCGAACTTTCATTTGCTCTCTGGGATTGCAAACGCAATGCATTTTTAGTGCTTAGGAAAGGGATGCTTTTATTCGGGGCATTTTTACAAATTGTTGTAAAATAAATGTCACTCAGGTAACGTTTAACTTGTTTAGAATCAAAGATTGAACTGAATTCCAAAACCGAATGCGTGTTATATTTATTTCTTTATATTTTACCTAATATGAAATCGGTTCAAGTCAAAAACCTTTTGAAGAAAATTAATGTTATTAAAATTTAACAAATAATTGTGCTTGCGTCGGTCACAGGTAATTTTTTTGATGAGTTTTGCAACTACTTATTTTATTTGGGAACAATATTGACAGCTTACATTTTATTAGTTAGGTAATTAAAAGTAATGAATGAAAATATTACTCCCTATTGTTACATGCCCATTCATCGCCCAATGAATGCTGATTATGAAACTTACCTGATCTATTTTTCAAGATATGCGACAAATAAAAAATATTTTTATTAGTTACCCATTTTTAGAAGTAAACAATAATATAACTATTACATACGTATATGTGTATGTATATGAAATCAATATATAAATAGTATGCATTTTAGTACTTACTATGTACATGAGTTGAAAATTTCAAACTCAATCATTTAATGGTCATATACCTTACTATTACATATTTCAAGATATAATAATTTCCACACTCCCTAATCAGAGAGGCACCACCTTCCTATAGCTGGAATACAAAATTGGGGACTCTAGCTTTTATAGTTTTTTTATACAGATTTTAATAATTAGTTCATATGGAGTTTGTCACGCCCCTAATGCTTGATAGCCCATTTTAAAAAAAAATATTGATATTGAACCTTTAGATATCCGTACAAAATTTTAGCAGTCCAACTGTTCTGGTGTTCCAGATATGCAGATTTTAGTATTTACTTCATATGGGAGGTGCCACGCCCGCTTTTGCTGAACTTCCTATTTTTGTCCAAAATATTTATATTTAAACAAAAGGTATTTATAGCATTTTCAGTTTAAATTAAACCTTTTTCAAAATAAATGAAACCTTTTTCAAAATGAACGAAACCTTTTTCGGATTAAACGAAACTTTTTTTCAATTAAACGAAACCTTTTTCAAAATAAATGAAACTCTTTTCAGAGTAAATAAAACTTTATTCAAATTCAATTAAACATTTTTCAAATTAAATTAAACCAGTTATAGAATTTGTAGGTTTATCATATTCTGTTGTATTTTTTTTTTTTTTTTGAGAAATATTCGCAAAAAGTTATTTGAACAATTTAATGTAACGCTTGCATTGTCTACAATTTTCAACGGATTAAAAGAACTTAAAATAACGCTGAAAATGGCTTCCATCGAAATGGACCGTATGAATAGTATGCCTCAGAATTTGCAGTTTGGTCTCCTCAACAAAAAGAAAAATGATTTTTATAGATTTACGGCTTTCACAAGCACGTGCTAAGGTAATGCTCATGTTGTTGTGCCAACCGTAAGGGGAAGGAACGTTACGTTAATTGCTGCGATAAATAATGCTGGTGTTGTCTACCATAAAGTTTTTTCCCTTTCCACTGTAAATTCAGCCCGTTTCCAAACATTTCTGAGGGAGCTCCTGGATAAAATTGAAGGCAGCCCAGAGTTACAAAATTCATTTTTAATTATGGATAATGTCAGAATCCATAAAACCCAGGAAATTCGAAATATGGTGGATAATAGTGACTGTACACTTAAATTTTTACCACTTTATTCTCCTAAGTTGAACCCGATAGAGAAAACGTTTTCTAAGATAAAATTCCACGCCCGATCATTATTACGTGACATTACCACAGAGCATAACATAGTAAGTGTAATTGAGGAAAGTGTCGCACAAATTAATCAAAATGATTGTGCGAACTATGTTATGGATATGATCATGACAATTTCTAAAGCGGTCAGTGGACAAATTCTTCATTAATTCAAGTATTATATAAAAATGAATATGTTTGTTTTCTATTAAATACTATAACTGGTTTAATTTAATTTGAAAAATGGTTAATTGAATTTGAATAAAGTTTTATTTATTCTGAAAAGAGTTTCATTTATTTTGAAAAAGGTTTCGTTTAATTTAAAAAAAGTTTCGTTTAATCTGAAAAAGGTTTCGTTCATTTTGAAAAAGGTTTCATTTATTTTGAAAAAGGCTTAATTTAAACTGAAAATGCTATATACAAAATTGGGGACTCTAACTGTTAAAGTTCTTCAGTTAGGCAGATTTTAGTATTTACTTTATATGGATGGTGCATTGTCCTCTAATGATAGGTCGCCTATTTTTGTCCAAATTATTTATATTAAAACCGTAGTTACTTGTACAAAATTTGAGGTATCTTGCTGATATAGTTTTTCCAATATATCCATTTTGTTATTATCTTACAATAGTAGGTAATGTAGTATATGTGGGCCTTTCACATCGCTCATTTGAAATATCAACATAAAAAGTAGGAATATCGGTTCAGCCGTTTAGTCGTCTATAAACTTCAAACATACAAACAAATGCATATTAATTTTTATATATAGGTGATGTCCGAGATAGAAGAAGTTTTAAATTTAATTCATATGGGAAGTACCACACCCTTTTCCTAGTCAGCACATTTTTGTCTAAAATATTCATATTGATACTAAAGTGGATTCGAAAAAATTTTAGGGCTCTAACTGTGATATTTTCATAGATATAATAATTTAATATTTTTTATATTGGAGGCGACACACCCGCTATAGCCAATCCGCCCATTTTGTTTATATATACGTCAAAGTCGTGCATACAAAATTCGCAGTTTATGAGATATGCGACATTAAATACTTATTGAATATGTGGGCGTAGCACCGCGCCTTCTTGAAATTTTAAAATAAAAAGTAGCCTATAATTCCTTCCAGATATACAGGAAGGTACTGTCAAAACTTCAAGAAAATCGGTCCAGCCGTTTAGCCGTCTATAGACTTCAAACAAACAAATAAACACATATTGATTTTTGTTTATATAAATATAAAATTCATTAAAAAAACTACATATGTGACGTATGAGTGATATCCAATTCCATTAAGTTTATCAAAGAATATGGATATAAAGAATACGCATTATGTAGAAGTAGCATTACGACCCGCTCTCACCAAAATCTTTTTTAAAAATCATTTCTGGATAAGGGGGGCGGAAGACAGAAGGAAAATAAACACAAACAAAGAGCGTAACAATGTGTTGCTCTCATCATGAGAGCGTAAAAATGCATTCAGTTGCTTGTCAGCTTCTAAAGGAGAATGTTCATGTCGCTTTTTTCAGACATCAATTCTACACCCACAGAAATATTACAGTATGATTCACTAATATCAATGAGAAATGATTTCGATTTTTGGAAGAATACTTGCCAAGTTAAATACGGTGTTTTTAGGTTTTTAGCGCAGCACAATTTTTCTATACTTTTCGCTCACATATACATATTATTGGGTTAATAAGTAGTTTTGAAAATATTACTAACAATTTTCCTCTGGGTTAAATATGCCTCTCATAATTTTTCTCATGTTCTCTTTGTGTCGACGTCTGAGAATAAGTGGTTTGAGAACAGTGTTCCCGTTTTTGGTTATTTCTAACCAAAATTGGTTATTTTTTGATCAATGTGTAGTTTTTGGTTTTGTTTATTTTTTTCTTATAAAAAAAGGTTTTTTTGTTTCAGTTTTTATTAATTATAATTTAAACTTGAAAAAAAATAAAACAAAAGTCTACGAATTTAATTTTGGTTATATTTTTTCTTATTTGGTGTTTTTTTTCACAAATGTTGGTTACAAAATTTTTTTTTCGTGGCAACACTGTTTCAGAAGAATAACTAAAAAAATTAGTTAAACAACAAAAACGCACGATGAGAACAATTGAGAACATTGTAACGCTCTTGGATTCTTTATCCTTCCCTTCTATCTTTCCCCCCGCGTCATGAAATATTTTTTTGAAAAATATTCCAAAATATGCCAAAATGCACATTCTTTATACTTTATTTTCTTTGGTTTTATACTTACATCAAGAATTATAGATAGCATACTTGTAGGGGTAACTACTATGCGTATGAGTAATATATTTCAAATGCAATTAAATATTAAGTATGTAGTATGTAGCAAGAATGATAAACTAAAGATTACGCCTTGCGCATGATTTCCCGTTAGATGACGTAGTTGGGCTATTTGAAAGGTTTCCAAGTCTTTTTCAAATATGAAAATTAACATTTCTTCTGAAAAATGTGTGTATTACGTGAAAGTTGGCAGCCCTACAATATAAATTACATTGAGAGTTGTCAAAAAAATATTTATTTATTCTTGAAATATACAACGAATTTTGTGAAAAATTTATTGAAAAAGAACGTTAAAAAAATTAACATTATAAAAAAATTAGTGAAGTTTGTTAAAAAAGCTGCAACACAAAGAAAAACTAAAATGAAATATTGAAGGAAAATGTAAACATGGAGTGTGCAGTGGGCAAATGCAAGCAAAATAGTGGTAAAAAAAAAACAAGTGAGAAATTTTAAAAAATAAAATATCCCGTGTTTTTAATTCGGTCATATATTCTGGGCTATAACGAAGGCATATTAGGTGCCAATGCAAATGTGGTGGTCTGCAATACTCCTGATTTAGAAGTAAATAATTCTTTAACTGGTAAATGTCGACATACAATTTCAAATAAAGGTGTTTAATTTTCCTTCTGGTTTCTACAGGTACTATATTTAAAAATATTAATACTGAGATCCAAGAGGACATATTACAGACCGAAAATAATGAAATAGAATTAGAAAACATACATACATTTTATTTTCATATAATATTTCAATTAATAAAATATTGTTGGATAATTTTTATTTAATGAATTTTCAATAAATACATTTTTGAAAAAAAAAGTTTTTGCTACTAAATAATTTTGTAGAGACAAAAGTTAAATTGTCCCACTGTTATATTTACATATAAATATAATTGTTTGACAGTTGAAAATCATTAGCCAATAGGAACACAAATTGCGTGACGTCATTGATTCAACATGCGCAGAAAGTTTTAATTTTGTGTGCGTGATGGCGTAATCTTTAGTTTATCATTCTTGGTATGTAGTATACGTGGGCATGGCCCCTCGCTCATTTGGAATATCAACATAAAAAGTAGCCTATAACTCCTTCCAGACATACAGAAAGATACTGTGAAAATTTCAAGAAAATCGGTTCAGCCGTTTAATCGTCTATAAACTTCAAACATACAAACATACAAATATACAAACAAACATTGAATATCTTTTGTTTTTACTCATTGAAGACCTTCTGTTCATTTTAATTTTTAGTTTTAAGTTTGAATTCGAATTGCAAAGAAGCAAGAGGCTTCAATAAAAACCTGAATTCTTTATAAGAAAAGACAGAATTCTTTTATTTTTAAACCCCACAAAGGCTAGGGAGAAAGTCTAGTCTTCAAAATGAAAACTTGTTTGATACTCAAAATGATTTATTCTAATTTCTATTAACGTTTCTATGTTCAATTCTAATTATATCTAGTTGGCAGATAATCTTTAACAGTAGGATTATAACATTTTGTCAGAACATATCTTTTGATGAAAGACATCAGAATCAATCAAAACATCAATTTTGAATTTTTTGGTTGTTAGGCCAATATGTATTTCAGGCCACGATTTTTTTTATTATGGATTTATCTTCTTTAAGCGAAATAAACCAAAAAAAAAGTAAAGAAAAAGTAAAAAAAAAGCAACAACGATTTAATTCCCATTTTAGGCATCAAAAACCCCATTGTGTGGCGGGTTGTAACATCCCGACCCGCTCTCACCAAACATTACAACCCGCTCTCACTAAAATCATTTCTCGATGAGGAGGGTGGAAGACAGAAGGAAAATAAGCACAAACAAAGAGCGTAACAATGTGTTGCTCTCATGAGAGAATTGTAAATTACATGTATAACTGAGAAGAACATCAGTGGATAGATGGGGTCCTCTAACCTAACCTAACCTATACGACTTCCGACAGGAATTTCCGGACTTTGACAGTTGATAACGGCCATCTTGTTGAAGTCACATCTGTCAAATTAGTTTTCATTTATTCAACTTGTTTTCCCAATTCAACATGGACGGATGAAGTTATTATTTATTGTATTGTTGGAAGAACATACAACAGTGTATGATTGTTGTTGATAATTGTCATATAAAAATCCGATACGCTTATACAAATTTGTTCCATATGCTTTTAAAGGTTGTATTGGTTTTGTGCTATCAAATTGTGTGAATGAAAAAAATGTATATATGTTTTCATATGTTTTTAAAAAGTTGTGTTGGATTCGGGTTATCAAATTATTTGAATGCCACGAAATGCACAATACAACATAGCATTGAACGTTCACAAACAAACAAATGTATTCAATACAACATACATACACGATACAAAGTTGTGTGAATTGCCCAATTGTGGATAAATACCGGGTTAATCTTAAGGAATGCTTTTTTATAATCACGTAAAACAAAATTGGAATTGCTTGCGTATGGAATTTACAATACCTTTGACTCTCTTAGCAATCGCTATATATCTTAATTCCTTGCTCTTTTTCTTCGTACACTTCGTTGCGTATACTTTTCCAAATATTTGTCCTTATCACATTGAAAGGCTCAGACCATATCAGACGCCTAGAAACTCCCCTTCTCGCATATTCGTCTGCTGTATTATTTTAAAATATTTATTATTTAAATCTTAAATTAATATCTTAAATACTTAAAATATCAAAGACTACACTTAAAAAAATTAAAAAAAAATCAGAGAAACTCATTGAAACATACATAAATATATAATTGGCCATTACAACCCTTCAGCCAGGATTACGGCCTAGTTTCACACACCACTTATGTTGTGTGCCTTAATTTTATACTTGAGTGATAGTCATTGATATATACCACGAAGTAAACTCTGAGTCAATAAATTCGAAACCAATTCCCTGACAGACTACATGATGCTGCTCGGTATCAGCGAAAAGAGTTTTCTGTCCAACTCCCGATGGGCACTCTGGTGTTTCCTTATGCGATGTATTAATCACTGGTTTCAAGAATATCTTCTGAAGATTCATAATCATCATCACAGAATCTACATATTGGGCTCGACGATCACCATTCTGAACAAGTGTACTTTAAGTCAGCAGTATCCTAAAGACAGGTATTCTTGAATAGTCTGATGCCTGACTTTGTTATTTTCCCAAATGTTGCCTATACGAAGGGATTTCTGAGAAAACTTACTGTAGCATCCATAAGTATCTTTAAGTGTCATCAAGGCTGTCTAAAGCATCCTAAAACCAATATGCTTCGTGGTACTCTCTAATCTTATCAAT
This sequence comes from Sarcophaga rosellei, assembly GCA_930367235.1. Taxonomy (NCBI): domain Eukaryota; kingdom Metazoa; phylum Arthropoda; class Insecta; order Diptera; family Sarcophagidae; genus Sarcophaga; species Sarcophaga rosellei. The sequence goes on along the minus strand of OV884018.1, from coordinate 47,195,918 downwards.
ATTAATGATTAACAAATTATTTCGTAGTCAAAAAAGAAATGAAAGATTCAAAATAGCAATCATTCATCAATAAATTGTTCCCCTTTAAAATTAAATTAAAATGAATTAAATTTTCGAAAGAATAACTTGATTGTCTTTTTTTAATTTAAAATCGTTTTTATTTAAATCTAAGGAACATACATAAAAAAGTTTACTTAAGTATAATGGTACAAAACACCAAGGTTTCCGTTTAAAAAATTAAAAAAAAATTCACTCCCATGCATATACATACATCGTCATCAATCGGTTGAATATCCTCCATGGTAATGTTATCATTGTTGGTGTTGCTATCAGCCGGATGTGGTTGCAGTTTGGCTTGTTCTCTCTGTTGCTGTTTCTTCAACTTCATCTGCATAAATTGAGCAAATCTCATGCGTGCAATATGTCGTCTTAAATTCTTTTTGAAAATAGTTTCCCGACTAAGTATCTGCAAATCGTCTGCAGTACATTTGTGTGCATTTTTCATGGTGTTCGTGATGAGTTTTTCCGTTAGCTGCAGTTTTGTACAGGCTTTGCGCATAACTCCGGCCCTTGTTTTACTTAATGTCTGACGGTGTACAAACAGTACGTATGGTACACTAAGTTTTGGCGGTTGGACCTTATATAATGGGTCCTTTACGGGGCTGCTTTAAATACTTTTGGATGGAATGGGTGCCATTATGATTTTTTTTTTTTAATTTCTAGAATATATTGTTGGAGTCGCTAGAAATGTTTGTTTGTTCTCTCAAAGAACTTTGAAGCTGAACTGTGACTGTTTGACAAATTGTCAGGTGCTTTTATACTCATGTGAGTCTACCTATCTGGCGTGTTTGTTGTTAGCGTTTATGATTTGGTAGACCATGCATGCACAGGCAGCTAGCTTTTAAAGAAAGGGTTAATTTTTCATATAGATTTTGGCAAATCTTAAACCTTTTTTAACCTTTTTTTATGATTTGCATAATAAACAATTTAACTTAGATTTTTTATTGATTTAATTACTTTACAACACTGTTTTTCCAACGAATTATTTTACACAAAAATTTCAATATTTTTTGGCTACCTCTGAGTAAACTTGGGTTTTTCTAAACAAACTAGTCAACTGTAAATTCAGGTACAGTTGTGTGAGACAGCTTTCTTCAGTGTTATCATTATAAATTAACTCTAAAGTATGGCTCCTACTTTGTTATGAAACCCTTCATATTAATGGTTTCTAAAACTGTGTTTAACAGACTAATAACTACCGAATTAAAATTAAATTCGAGACACACAGCTTTGAAAACGAGAGTCTTGTAAAAAAATATTACCAATGTATTCAACTTAGAAATATTTAAGGCTAGTTTAAAACGTAAGATATTTATCGACAAGGGCGGTTAAATAAGTCCAAGTCATTTTCTCATTTCCTACCAGTTCGCCAGAAGCTGTTGTACGTAATTTTTGTTTTTGGCAGCAATTTATGTGGCTTGGTGCAATAGTTAAAGTACTTGAATTCAATCCCAAAAAATGTGGAGGAACATCCTTAACAATGAACAAGATTTCCTCAGAAAGAATACAACTCAGTCAGCCACACATTTATCATTAATAGACACAATATATGTAAGAGGGAATTGTTTCTAAGCAAAGTCAGATGGACTTGATATCATCCTAAGCCCATCTATGCCAGACCAATCAACCTGCTTAGCTAACAAAACTTGATGAATAAAACTGAGACAAAGTTAAGAACCTATCAGAGGATGGGTCAAGGTGTATGAATATGGTGTTGATCAATCGGAGATGCAAGAAACATTGTCGAGGCTATACATGGCTCAGGGATTTAAATTTTAATTGATTAACTAATTGTTTAGAAACTTCGTAATAGAATTTGGCATTATTCAACTGCAATATTTATTTATTCTCTGACAAAAGTTAAAACGCATGTGCCATTTTTCTAATACCGCTGTTATGCTAATCTCGTCGTATTTACGGGATAGAAGACAATTTGTGTATCATGATGGCAACAAATCGAAAAATTTTTTAATATCTAGAGGTGTACCACAGGGCTCGATTCTTGATCCACTTTTATATTCCATTTATTCTAATGATCTGCCATCTAAGTTGAAGTTCTGTAATGTACAAATGTACTCAGATGATGTTCAGCTATACATTAGTTGCTTGCCGTCTGACATTACAAATTGTATAGGAAAAATCAATTGTGATCTACACAATGTGTTTCAATGGGCTTCGATTAATGGCCTTTGCCTCAATCCGAGGAAGTCGAAAGCTTTGATAATAGGCAAGGTAAATTCTACGGCACAGCTTACACCATTACAGATTAATAATGCTACTATTGAGACAGTACATAACGTTAGGAATCTAGGAGTTATCTTTAACAACAGCCTTAACTGGTCCAGCCATGTAAATGCTATTTGACAGTTGCCATGTTGCGAAATCTTTGGCTGACGCAATATTTTACTCCATTTTTTTTTTTTAATTTTGTTTTATTATTCGGTTACAAAACAATTCATTATATCATCTTAAAGGTACCTCAGCGCCTTATATGCATTATTGGGGTGAGTTAGCAATTACATCCTAACAACAATTTAAAAGATGTAAGCTAATAATGAAAATAATTCAAATAATTAATTTAAAATATAATAATAATAATTACATTCATTTGGATATAATATTAAAAATAAGAATAAATAATTTTATCGTAACTTCAAAATTTTTAAGGCAGTAAATCTTCCAAGTTATCTAGCAAAAATTTCTTTAAGTTTGTCTTAAATAATGAAATGTTATTAATTGATTTTACGGACTCTGGCAAGTTGTTAAATTCCCGACTACCAATATATTCAATTCGTTGCTTAGTCATCTCAAGCCTACAGCGAAATAATACTAAACTCGTACTATTCCTCGTAAATATCGTATGTTGGTTACGCGCATGACCAATATTGTTCAATTAATATTCGTATGCTGCTCGCAAAAACATATCTCATCCCCACTTTATTGTACGGGTGTGAACTATTTTCTAGTTGTAACTCAGTAAGTAGGAACAAACTCAAAATAACTTATAACAATATTGCTAGATATGTTTATGGTCGCACAAGGTACGATAGAATATCTGAATTCTCATATAGAATCTATAATACGACTTTTGAGAATTTGTTAAAATGCCGTACTCTGGTATACCTACATAAAATCATCTACATTAGGAAACCCCCTTACTTGTTCAATAGACTAGTTTTCTCAAGATCCAATAGAGGCTTGAAAATTAATAGTGTTAGATACCGCAAACAAATATCTGAGAGACACTTTTACACAAATGCAATTCGTCTCTGGAATGAACTCCCGAACAATATACAATTACTAAGCAATGCAAAGCATTTCAAGTCTGCAATAATTAAATTTTTAAATGAACAATAATGTACAATTGTAATTAATTAATCATATTTTTTAATATAATTGTAAATTTTGTTTTGTTAATTTATTTTTAAGGTTATTATATTTTTCTTATTTATCAAACTTTGTTAAGTCTATATCCTTAGCAGTACTATTAAATAAGGTGATATCTTGTTGTACTGTATTTACGCTTGAATGAATAAATAAATAAATAAATATTTATGAGCTTTTGTAAAGATTTGTAATCGTGAACAAATAAACGCTCGGCCTAAATGTGTAAATATATAATATCAGAGACTGAACGGTAGTAAGATAGATGTATGCCTTAGCGATAATCGATGCCAAAGAAATCCAAGGTGGATTACTTAGCTAAAAGTGATGAGGAACCGTCACTGCTATCTTCACTGAATAACTTCAATAACAAGAAGAAGAAAACAATGTTAAATTCGTGCAATTATTAGGTATGTTACGAGCACAGGTTATTTGAGTGCTGTAATGTCCCCTTGTAATATCAATATTTCGCCATTTACTTATAACACCTGGTTGGTATATCTCAACCATTCCGACTATGACTTTCTCCTGCATACGACAGGACAGAGAACACTGAGGTTCCAATCATAAATAAGTAAATAAGCTGTTGCGCCAACTCATTGCTTTCTCTATTAAACAATTCAGCATTCATTGTTTCAGTGTTTCCTACACAACTTCAGCACCCCCTGCGAATCTGTAACCAGGTTTCCATTCTCAGCATATCATTTAAGTTGTACGTTAGCAGACATTATGTTTGAAGCCTTCGAGAGAGCTACTTAATGACCAAGTTATATCCCTTGCAAAGGGATATTGACTGCGGACTGCGACAATCACACTGAGGATTACTACGGTTACTGATATCAGTCGCCCTGGTATTGCAGTGAAGTGCAGGAATAATGAAAATCACGATTTCACTGTTTATTCGAATAGGAAACAGGTCTTATTATCGCTTATTGAAATCGATTAAGGGTCTATTTATTGAATGAAATGTTTTCTTTGCAGAAATTCCTTTATCCGCAATCATTCCAGGGTGACCGTGCGGTAGACTTTTCTCTGACGATCTTACTAAGCAGAGACGCGCCGATTTAAACGCCGCCCATTCCGAGAAATGTATAAAAAATTACAGATCAAACATGTTGTACGACGTTCGCATAAGGTAGCAATCAAAATGGATACTAAAGAATCATAATCGGTTGCAAAAGAAATACAAAATCTTGTGTGGGTACCGTATATAATCAGAAACCGTTTTATGTGTATCTGGGCATACACATACTGATACATATAATCAATTGTGCATCTTTAAAAAGTATCAAGCTTAGCAGGAAATATCATACACTACTTCGGAGCAGGGATGATAAATGACACCAATGAAATGGTAACAAAAAAGTTTTAAAAAAGTACTTTTCGGGTTGAAAAAGTATCAAATTTTGAATTACACATATTTTTACACAAATTTTCCTTCTTTTCAAATTATATTAAAGTAAAATGTTTTAATTTTTTTTTAAATAATTTATTCAAGCTTTAACAAAACAAATAATACATAACAATTCATGCGAACAAACAAAATATAAACTTACTTACTTACTTAATTGGCCATAACAACCCGTTTAACGGATTTCGGCCTGCCGTAACACATCCTTCCAGGCGCCTCTGCTTCTTGCGCGCCTACGCCAGTTGGTCACACCAATCGATGACAGGGCTTCCTCGATTTGGTCCTTCCAACGGATACAAGGTCGTCCTCTTCGCCGACTTCCGCAGATTCCCGCATCAAATACCCGTCTCGGCGGAGCATCCTCCTCCATTCGAACGACATGGCCGAGCCAGTGCAGCCGCTGGATATTAATACGCTGTACAACGTCTACGTCGTTGAGGAGCTCATACAGCTCACTGTTGGATCGGATACGGAAATCATCGCCAACTCGCACTGGACCGAAGATCTTACGTAGGACTTTTCTCTCGAACACTCGCAAGGCTGCAGCATTTGTTCTTAATAGGGTCCATGCCTCTGTGCCATAGAGAAGCACGGGGAGGATGAGCGTCTTGTAGAGTGTTAGTTTTGTCGCGCGAGAGAGGTCTCTGCTACTCAATTGCCTACTGAGACCATAGTAACACCTGTTGGCAAGAGTGATCCTGCGCTTGATCTCCAGACTGACATCATTTCTGGTGGTAACGGCGGAGCCAAGATAGATGAATTCCTTTACCGTATCAAAAGTATAGTTATTGGCCGTAATCTGAGAATAATACGATAACATATACTTTGTTTTGCCCTCATTTACTGCCACACCCACCTTACTAGACTCTCGTTCAATAGCACTAAAGGCAGCAGTAACATCTCGCTTGGTACGCCCTAACTGGACACTTTTTGAAAAATATTGCCATTGCGATGCACTCCCGCCTTTCGCAGAACACTCTCCATGACGAAGTTGAAGAGGTCGCATGATAAGGGGTAGCCTTGTCTGAAACCTCGCACGGTATCAAAAGGTTCGGAGAGGTCCTTTCCTTGACGGAGCTGCAGGAATTGCTCAACGTCATTCTGCATAGCCTTATCAGCTTCGCAGGTATACCGAGCTCAGACATTGCGGCAAAAACACGATCCCTTATGGGGCTATCGAAGGCTGCCTTATAGTCGACAAAAAGATGGTGTGTGTCGACTTGTTTCTCGTGGGTCTTTTCCAGGATTTGGCGTAGTGTGAAGATCTGGTCGATGGTGGCCTTGCCAGGTCTGAAGCCGCACTGATAAGGTCCAATCAGTGTTTTTACGAGTGGCTTCAATCGTTCACACAATACGCCTGTAAGAACCTTGTATGCGATAGGGAGAAGACTTATACCCCTGTAGTTGGCGCATATCGTAGGGTCTCCCTTTTTCAGGACAGGACAGAGGACACTGAGGTTCCAATCGTTGGGCATACTTTCCTCTAGCCATATTTTGTAAATAAGTTGGTGCATGCGCCCTACCAACTCATTACATCCGGTCTTAAACCATTCAGCGGGGAGGCCATCAGGACCCGCCGCTTTATTATTTTTAAGATGCATAATCGCGACTTTGACCTCTTCATGGCTAGGCGGCGGAATCTCCACGCCGTCATCGTCGATCGGGTTCGGAACATCATCTCTAAAGGCGGAATTGTTGTCGTCATCACCTTGCAGCAGAGTAGAGAAGTGTTTCCTCCATAACCTCAGCACCCCTTGCGAGTCTGTTATCAGGTTTCCGTTTTCGTCTTTGCAGGAAGACGCTCCGGGCTTAAAACCTTCGGTTAGACGCTTAACCTTTTGATAAAATTTTCGAGCATCATTCCTACACCTACACATCTCGACTTCCTCGCGCTCACGCCTTTCCTGCTCCCTCTTCTTGCGTCTGAAAAGGCGGCTCTCATCCCTTCTCCTCTCTCTATAGTTCTCGACAATGGCTCGCGTTGCGGCTGACTGCAGCGTTTTCTTGTATGCGGCGTTTTTCGCTGCAGCAGCCTCGCGACACTCCTCGTCGTTCCATTGATTTCGTTATGGTGGGCGCTCGAAACCAAGGTCTGTTTCCGCAGTAGTGCGCAAAGAGTGGGATATGTTGGCCCACAGTCCACCAATGTCGCTGAGATTGGATGGGGAGCGACGCAGCTTATCCGAGAGTTGAGCGGAGAACGCCTCAGTTGCCCCTTGTGATCGCAGCTTCTTGACGTCCAGCTTTCGGATTGTACTAGAGCGCGCAGACCTCGAGGCGCTAATGCGCAATCGGAACTTGGCTGCGACAAGGTAGAGGTCCGAGTCGATGTTTGGACATCTGAATGTACGCACATCTAGTACACTGGAAACGTGCCTTCCGTCTATCACAATATGATCGATCTGGTTGGATGTTGATCGATCGGGGGACATCCAGGTGGCCTTATGAATGTCGAGATGCTGAAACCTGGTGCTACATCACAAGATGCAAGCCTTTTGCATCCTTGTCCTGTCCACCGCATTTCCTATATGGCAGTGATGTCAGTCCTACATTTAGGGCGGAAGCGCCTACCCTGTAAAGGGTGCGAACGTTCCATGTGCCAATACGTAAATCGTAGTCCTTTATACGTTTGCCGTGGTCGTCAACTTTTAAGGGGATCTTATCGGATTCTGTACTTCTGGTTTTCATTGGAGGGGGATTTTTACGTGGTGGGTTCCAAGCCCTTTTTTTAGTTTTGATAAAATTAACAATTCATGACAACAAAAAAATAATAATATATTAAAAACTATATTAAAGAATATAAAAATTAGGAACATTTTTAGGAGATCGATATTAAAAATCATTTTTAATGACTTTATTTTTGTTTGGATAACATTTTGTTGTTAATTTTAATATTGTAACAACAAGAATCTGTCGACTTCAATAAATCTTTCGTTTGTATTAAACTAGATACGGTTGAAACATGAAGTCTGTTTCGTTCTTTAGTTTTAATAATATTTCGAAACGAAAAAATTCGTTCTACATTTGCAGAAGAATGCGGAATAGTCAAAACTCCTCTTATTATCTTCGAAATGTGTGGAAAAATAAATTCGTTTGATGTATTTTTTAATTTTGAAACTTTGTCCCAGAAAACGCAAATATTTTCATCTTTAAAAGATTTTAAACTGTCTATGTCAGCTAAAGCTCGAAATTGTGTATTTATCAATTCGTAATTCTGTTGTTCTTTTGGGAACATTTTTACTAATAACGGCACAATACTATTTGTGTTTCCTGCAATAACATTTGCTGGACTAAATTTATTGAACCATGAATACATTTCATCTTGAAAATTTATTCTTTTTCTCAAATCTTTACAAAATTTCAAATAAAAATTCTTCGAGTTTTCTTTAAACCTTATGATTGTTTCTTTATCGATTTTATTGGAAGAAATGTATAAATCCGTTTCTACTCCGCAATATACATCTTGAAGAGGAATGTGGTTTTCATTTAGGTTTATATGGGATATCGAATTATTATCTAATACGTTTTTAAGTAAAAAATTACGTCCTATTTGACGAAACAAAAATTCCATTCGTGGCAAAAGTATATGCATCCTTGCATCTTCAGATTGCATTTCTAAATTTATTGAATTAATAATTTTTAAAATATACTTTAAAAATAAAAAATGCATTTAAAGTATGCATTTGATAAAACATATAATAAAAATTAATTTCTTTCTTTGCTACAATCCTTCTCAACGTTTTTTAATATAAAATAATACTGAAGTGGCTCCCACTGCTCAAAGATCCTATTAACAACTTCTTGGCGTGAAAGCCACCTATTAGAAGAATATTTTAATATAGTGTGAATTTCAGTTCCGAAATATTCTTGAAACGTTAAAAAATCATCCTTTCTGTTTGCACTATTGCAAAAATATTTATTAAGCTCCCTCATAAACTTCTCAATTTCACCAGGCATTCCACATTTTGATGCTGCACAGGACACCAAATTTAATATGTGGCAAATGCATCCATTTAAAAATAAATTTGATATTAATGTTTTAAATTGTGTTTGAAAACCATTGACAGCACCCCTCATTGTCGCACAATTATCTGTAGTTATGCCCACCATGTCATTAACAGGAATTTGACTTTCGTTAAGAAAATTCAACGTAGAATTAAAAATTCCTTTGGCTGAGGAATCTTTAATTTTTACCAAACCCAAAAATCTGTCTCCGCATTGGCCATCAAAAATTCTTATGACAATTGCTAAGTTTTTATTTACTGTACAATCTGTACTCACATCGACTACAAGAGAATAGTAATTGTCTTTGCAAAAATATTGTATATTTGTTAAATTTTCTGGTGCAATTACATTACACACAATCTTTTGAGCTTTAATTCTATTGATGTTATTCAAATGGTCATGTATTGCAAATGGCAGGCTGTGCTCTGCTACAAATGCACAAAGCATTATTTCCATCTTCTTAGCGGATTCTGTTATAGGGCATTTCTCGATCACTCCAATAAAGTTATTAATTTTTGGTGTACTATTAACACACCTAAAATTTTTTTGTGCACTTCTCGGGACTCATGACGTTTGAGATTTGTCAAACCACCAGTAATTTTGGCATCGCAAACTCCACATTTTTTCCCTTGACCGTCCTGCACAAGCCACACAAATTGCTTACCCCACTCTTCTCTATAAGGCACAATATATGGTTTACTTGTCCTGTAATATTATAAATGTCATGTAAATTATATTGTACTTCACAAAAATTAAAGCCAAACTTACCCAGCTTTGTCGGATTCCATGTTAAGCCTCTGTTGGAATTTGTGGAATATTAGAAATCAGTAGTGTTTATGTTTTACTTGATTCCTTTTAAAAAGCCGGTTAAAAAATACAAGAACTATTTTAAAACTGAAGTTGGTTGCAGTTCTCATTGTAAAATCAAATCATACACATTTTATCAACTGTTGCGAAAGCCACAATAAAGAAGATCAAGTAAACAAAGGGTTACCATATCACATTCTCATTTGAGAAAGTGAAATTTAGGTAAGTTAAGAAAACGTATCAAGTATATCACGGTGGTACCGAGGTACTTGGGAGCGTCAGAAAGTATCAAAAGAAAAGACCAAAGTATCAACTTTATCATCCCTGCTTCGGAGTATGTATTTGATGATGTCAAAATCATGTCGTCTACAGACTGTAATTGATACCCAAGGGAATGCGACTAATTATTTGTAGTATTCTTTTTTTTATACAAAAAAATAGTTTTTCAATATTTGGGTTTTCTCTATTGAATTATTAACATAAGATCTCTCTCTCTCTCTCTCTTGTTCTTAACTAAAAGAGCATTACAGCTGCTTTTTGTTTACAACCCACAAATATTGTTGTCTGCGTTTGTTTTCTATTTCATATTTTGTTTTTTTTTTCTTTGCATTTATGTTTTGCCTTTTAGTTTCTTTAAAACGATTAAGAAGTTTTGCGAGTGCGTAGCGTGTGAAATTAAATTAATTCGTAAAACAAATACAACTACAGTGTTATTAATTTAATTGTGTTATTATTTAAACAAAAATGTGTCTTTTAAACAAATGAAAGTTAATAAAGCGTTTCGCGTTTGTGTTTTGGTATTGAAAATGTTGTAATAAAAAGAGGAAATATGTAATTATTAAGCAAAAATGTACCTTTGGTGTCAAGTGGCGTATACGTACGTACAAACATTAATATACGGCATATGTTTGTGTTGTTTAGAACAATATAATTTAATAAAAAAGAATTACCCATTTAAAGTGAAATAAATAATTAAGAAATTTCTTATGCAAGGTGGCCTTTGTACCTCTTTCACACACACGGAATGTATTTTATTGCATAACCTCACTTTTGCCTGTTACTGTTGAGACTGATACCGTAAAGACAGAGAAAATTCTGCAGAAATCGCTGTACATGGTAAGTTTTATAATTTTTAAGTTACATTACAATGAATAATTTTGTTTATAAAAAAAAACTTAATTCAATAGAGAAAAAGCAAACACTAGAAAACTATTTTTGATATAAAAAAGAATACAAAAAATAATTGGCCGCATTACCTTGGATATCAATTACAGTCTGTAGACGACAAGACTTTGACATTAAATAAGGGCTGATTTTTTAAGAGCTATAGGAAAATTAAAAAAAAAACACATAAAATTCAGAAAAATGCATGAAACCTTTATTTGAATCGATAGTACGGTCCATATAACTTAATGTTTGAAGATTATATCATGCAAATATTGACCGCGACTGCGCCTCAAATGGTCCATCCGCTTAGTCCAATTTTGGCATACTCTTTCCAACATTTCGGCCGGTATCTCACGAATAAATGCTTCAATGTTGTCTTCCAAAGCGTCAATTGAAGCGGGCTTGTCTGTATAGACATGAGCTTTAACATAGCCCCACAAAAAATAGTCTAAAGGCGTTAAATCGCACGATCTAGGCGGCCATTGACCGGTCTCGAACATGAAATAAAGTGTTCACCGAACTCGCCTCTCATTAAGTCTATTGTTACGCATGCTGTGTGGCATGTGGCACCGTCTTGTTGAAACCAGCTGTATTTTGAAACGCTTCACACCTAAATCCTTCCGCAAAATTTTGCACGTAGTTGAGTAACAGAGGGCCAATTGCTGCGAACGGCGACGAATCGATAATCGATGGTCATCATTAACACTGGCCGATACAGCTGCGATATTTTCTTCAGTTCACACTCCACGTAAGCGTGTTGGTGGTTTAATGTCCAACAATGTAAATTTGGTTCGAAATTTAGTCACAATAGCCCGAATAGCCGCTTCAGTGGGTCGATTAAACTGACCATAAAATGGAAGAAGCGCGCGATGGACTTTCTTAACAGAGCACGCATTTTCATAATAAAATTCAATGATTTGCAGGCGTTGTTCGTTTGTAAGACGATTCATGGTTAAATTATAGACCAAACTGAAGATGTTTGACAGTGTAACAAAACACGAAACGTGCGTGAGCTGTTTAAACCAGTGTTGCCAAAAAGATAATAGCTAAAAAAATCACCCGTTACAAAGACACCGAAATAGTGTGTGATATTTCCTACTAAACTTCATACTATTCCAAATATGCACGATTGGGTAATGGTATGAAGGCTGATGAACTTAGGGTGGAGAACAAAATTGTTTCTGTTGATCAATTCCGGCAGTTCTAAATTGTATTGCTTGCTCAAGCTTTGTGAACTGTTGGCAATTAGACATTAGAATCATTCAAACAAACAATTCCCAAACAAAGTTTACTCAGAAATCCGAACCAGAGATTATCAAAAAGATGAGTAGAATCAGTGTTGAAGAATTCAGTACATTTGTACTTTTTTCAGTACTTTTTTGTTATTTCATATTTTAAGTCTTGCGCCTTTCAACTATTAATGCCTTAGAAATATGCTCTACGTAATGCTAAAGGTCAAATTAAAATTAGTCCCGCTTAGCCAAACGATCGCGGAACGTACATTTGTTTCTGGAACACGAAAAGCAATGGAAACACTTGTCAAACCGTAATGTAATTCATGAATCAATAATTTTTCAGTACCCCCTCGACGCTTTCAGTGCTTTTTTATTATTACATATTTTAAGTCTTGCTTTTCTCAACTATTGATGCGTTAGCAATATGCTCAACCTAGTGCTAAAGGTAGAGTTAGACTTCAGCCCTGCTTAGTCAAACGTTCACGGAACGTTAATTCGTTTCTAGAACACGAAATGCAATGAAAACGCACTCCGGTAACCATTTGCATTACACTTCATATGTGAAAAACGAACGTATGTTACATTACGTTCCACTGACGTTTCACTACACGTGGCTTTTACATTTTGTTATGTTCCGAATCAGCTATTTTCGTCTTGTACGTATGTGAGTAACACGAATAAGTCGTTAGTTTTTCTGTTCTGTGCCGTCTGTTAATTGCACATAAATAAATAAATACTCTAGTAAGTAGTTTACGGGCTTACTAGATGTGAGCCTATGATTCAAACCCCATGTTAGTCATCGTCATCAAAACGAAATATAAAAAAATAGTTCTCTGACGACTTCCTTCTGACAAAAACACTGAAAGTAAATAAAATTGTCATGATAAAGTTTCTCAAAAATCTATCGTTCGGAGTCGAATTTAAACAGTAGATCCCGCCACTCATGTATAAAATTAACACATGCAAAATAAGTGATATGAGAAGTAAGGTTATAATGACCAATTACGTATCTTTTACAAAAGTACTATTTAATGCAAAAAAGTACTTTTTTAGTTATAATTCAGTAACATTTCAAAATGAGTTCGTTTTTTTGTTACAAGAAGTAATGGTTAATGCGATATGAAATGTGTGACATGAGGTCGCCGTAGTCTAGTAGTTCAATTCCCAGGTCAACATTCCAAACGAGAATATGCAAAAATATTTCTTCGGCAACTTCCAAATTGCCATAAAAAATCACTTAAAGGTGGCAAAGGGAAGGAAACTAACTCAAGGTTGCTTTATATAAAAATATTATAAATTGTAAAAACAATACCTTTGGAAAACAATGTTGTAAAGTTAATCCAACATCCCAACCAATCGAACTACAGTTTAATAATTCACAATTAAATTTCAACCCATAGGGTCTCAAGCAGCCAATAAAAAGCTGATGAATCTTAAAGTATCCTTAACTACCTTTTAAACCGGGTCCCTTACTACCTACCACCGTATATAAACTAGCTCAGAATCATTATTAAGCATTATTTCTCAATCAGCACAACAGCTGCTTACATCAGCATGGAAGGCAAAAATAAATCCTCCTCCATTTATTATACGATTTATCAATATCGCCAGGAACTGGCACGACCCAAAAAGAACTTGAAGGGTCTGTATAAAACTAAAGTAACACTAACGGATGAGTTAGTTGGCAAAAGTGCAGAAAATATAAAAAAATTCCCAAAAGAGGATCTGCGAGCTATTACCCATGGGCTTGTATACAAAAAGAAGTTGGTGTTGAAATTACGCGACACACGTAAATAAGAGAAGCTGGACAGAATTAAAGCGACAATTAAGCAATACCAGGCAAAAGGTGTAATTTGAAATAGAAATTTATTTTATTTGGAAAATTCTTTAAAAATCATTGTCAATCCGTAAAAAGAAATAATAAAAATGTAAACAAGAAAATATTTTTTTTATTGATACTTGGACTTGAAAACTAATATTGTACTTTGTATACAATATTCAGATTTATATTGTCATACACACATATGTAATTGGTCATTACAAACCTTCAGTTAGAATTATCGTCTAGTTTCTCACAAAACTCATGTTGGGTGTGTTTATGATATATCGGGTTATCCATTTTGTGGTTTCAAAAGTAAACGTAAATAAAACACATATAAAACATTTTTCTTTTCATGATATTTCTTTTTTATTGTAAAGTTTGAACGTTGAAATTATGTGTGAAACACTACATCATTTAAATGAACTCCACGCGAAGTGTTGCAAGCATTTATTCTTTTGAGGTAATTTTCGACCACTTTTTGATACATATTGGATGGTATCAAAGCCAGTAAGGTGACGAATTTTGGTTTTTAAGTGCTCAAGAGTTGAAGGTTTATCTACATAAACGCGGTCTTTCGCGTAGCTCCACAAAAAAAGTCTCATGGTGTCAAATCGCATGATCTTGGTGGCCAGTTGATATCGCCACGACGAGAAATTACGCGGCCAGGAATGTCTCTTGCAATGAAGCCATATTCGCTAGAGTTGTGTGGCATGTGGCACCGTTTTGTTGAAACCACATATTCTCCAAGTCGTATTCTTCAATAGCAGGCAAAAAAAGTATGACCATAACACACCTTTGGACCAAAGAGCGCACCAAACAGTGACTTTTTCTGTATGTAATGGCCTCTCTTCAATTACTTGAAGATTCTCAGAACCCCAAATACGACATCCCTGAAGAAAATTTTGTTCGAAAAATTGCCGTCCACCGCCTGTTGTTCAAGCACCCATTCCACGTACCTTTGTTTCACTTGAATAGCACACCGTACAGATTGAAATTCTCCCCCCTATATCTTTGTAAGAAATAAAGATAGCGGATTGATTTTGGATTGCATTTGTAGTGCTATTTGTAGCTTTTATTATAAAATAAAATTTATTTCGATATATTAAATTCTCCAAGTCGTATTCTTCAATAGCAGGCAAAAAAAGTATGACCATAACACACCTTTGGACCAAAGAGCGCACCAAACAGTGACTTTTTCTGTATGTAATGGCCTCTCTTCAATTACTTGAAGATTCTCAGAACCCCAAATACGACATCCCTGAAGAAAATTTTGTTCGAAAAATTGCCGTCCACCGCCTGTTGTTCAAGCACCCATTCCACGTACCTGCGTTTCACTTGAATAGCACACCGTACACATTGAAATTCTCTCCCCCTATATCTTTGTAAGAAATAAAGATATCGGATTGATTTTGGATTGCATTTGTAGTGCTATTTGTAGCTTTTATTATAAAATACAATTTATTTCGATATATTAAATTGTTTTTAAAACACAACATAAAAACCAAAAATACTCAAAAAATAATAAGCAAATTCCGTTTCACTAGAATAGCACATTTTTTAATAAAAGTAGAAAAATTACTTTTTATTAAGGTTTTTAATTTCTTTACTATTTTTTTATTTTTTTTATGAAAACTAAAATTAAAATATGGGTTTCTATTCGTGAGTTGAGCCTCTCTTGTTCAAAATAACCTCGTATATCCTGTTAGGCATTGACTCCTACACATTTTTCAAATAGTCGAGAGAAATTGAAGTCCATGCCCGTTGAATGGCCTCAATAAGTTCTGCTTTGGTTGAAAATTGTTTTCCAGACTCGTAAACTTTTCTGGCCAGCCATCCCCAAACAGATAAGAGGGCTTTTTAAGAGAAGCTTCAAATTCGCACAATTCTGTTGACAAAATTAAGTCCAAAGTAGGTGTCCATGCTAGCAAGACCACTGTGTGGCGTATTATTTTAGGAGCAAATCAACTCAAACGACTCAAATTAAAGAAAAACCACCACTTAACTCTGCACGAAAAGAAGTGCGGTTGTTGAGATTATAAGGTATAGAATAACGAGTTTAAGCACTTGTTTTTTCTGACGAGAAGGAGTTTAATTTGGAGGGCCCTGATGGCTACAATTATTATTTTCACGATTTGAGGAAGAAGACTCATCAGTTGGATCGATTACACAGTCGAGTTGGCGGAGTTATGGTGTGGGGTGCGATTTCATATTATGGCACCTGCGAGCTCCAGTTTCTATGTTCAAATATGAACGTTAAAACATATCAGAGTGTTCTAGAAAAGGCCTTTCCACAGTTTGAAAATCTTTTTGGTCCATTGCCGTCGACTTTTCAGCAAGACTACGTCCCAATACATAATGCTGGTGTGGTCAAATCGTGCATAGAGTCCAAAAATGCAAACCTTTTGAATTGGCCACTATACTCGCCGGACCTAAATATAACAGAGAATGTTATTGGATGGCTGGCCAGAAAAGTTTACGAGTCTGGATAACAATTTTCGACCAAAGCAGAACTTATTGAGGCGATTCAACGGGCATGGACTTCAATTTCTCTCGACTATTTGAAAAATTTGTGGGAGTCAATGCCTAACAGGATATACGAGGTTATTTTGAACAAGGGAGGCTCAACTCACGACTAGAAACCCATATTTTAATTTTAGTTTTCATAAAAAAAAATAAAAAAAAATAGTAAAGAAATTAAAAACCTTAATAAAAAGTAATTTTTCTACATTTATTAAAAAATGTGCTATTCTAGTGAAACGGAATTTGCTTATTATTTTTTGAGTATTTTTGGTTTTTATGTTGTGTTTTAAAAACAATTTAATATATCGAAATAAATTTTATTTTATAATAAAAGCTACAAATAGCACTACAAATGCAATCCAAAATCAATCCGATATCTTTATTTCTTACAAAGATATAGGGGGGAGAATTTCAATATGTACGGTGTGCTATTCAAGTGAAACGCAGTGTATATACGACGTTGTGAATGGCCAGCTGGCTTCAGTTCTTGTGTGAGCTGGACTTTATATGGATGTAGGTGTAGATCTAAATGCAAAATAGACCATAATGTGCCGTAAGACATTCCTAATTCCTGATAATGACGAGGAATTGACACATTCGGGTCTTCGGCAACACTTTCAATTACAATAGCGATATTTTCAGCGGAACGAACGAAACGATGATGCACAGGCCTTTCAATATTTGTAACCGCTCCAGTCTCTTCAGATTTCTTCACAATTTTGCCAATTGCTTGCGTAGTTGGACGATTATGTAAACCATAATCTCGTCTTAAAGCACGATGCGTTGTGTGATAGTTAAGCGATCCATTTTCGTCAATGTCAGACTTTCAACTGAAAACAAAAAATAGGTTTCACAACTTAGTTTGACAGATGTCGAATTCCAGTCCCATACTTTTGAAACCACGAAATGGATAGCCCTTTACATGAGTGGCGGCGCATTCAGTTTAAGTCCATTCCTAACGACAGATTTTTGAGACATTTTTCGTGGCAATTTTTATTTACTCTCAAAGTTTTTGCCAGAAATCTGCTGAAAGGAAGTCGTCGTTGAAATATTGTTTCATATTTCGTATTGTTGGAGATGTCTGACCTTGGGATTGACCCGTGATCTCACGTCTAATAATAAGCCAACACACTACGTACTAGACTACGACGACTACTAACCCGAGCCTTATCTTATATAAACTTAGGTCCCACCAAAAGGCACTAAAATACTTAGGTTAGGTTAGCTTTTATACCAAAAGCTCCGAACCAAGGAGGGAGGAGTTGGTCAGCGCAAGGGCCGCACATTAAAACGAAATATTATTGAAATTACATTTTTTATTACAATATAATCTAGTAGATAATTGGTTAGGTTTGTTGTTTGTTGTTTTTTTCATATAAATCAGTGACTTAATATAGCACGATTATAAGTTATTAAAAGGCTACAAGAGTACTTTTCAAAAGAAAGTTGTCACGAAATAGATTTTAAAATTGCAATCAATCGATTGTATGGCAACTTGTGCCGTCTTGTTGGAACATAATGTCTTTGCTATTCAACCAATTTTGGGAAACAGGAATACAGCCAGTATGCATATTTAGCGCTCGCTATTTAACGTAACGATAGCTCCTCATTAATTGCGGAAGAAATAAGAACTAATGATGGTTCCCACTTACTTACAGAATCGGTTATTACGATCCATTAGTTAGGATTACGTCACCACAGATTTAATATTATTTATAAATGGCATGATCTACAGTTTACAGATTTTTGAGAAACTCTTCATAGAAATTTCATTTACTCTCAGAGTTTTTGCCAAAAAATCTGCTGAGAAGAAATCACCAGAAAAATATTGTTTCTGATTTCGTTTCGTTCAAGATTTCTTAGCTGGAGTTTGAACCACGGCCACTCATCTAATGGGCAAATACACTACCTACTAGACTAGCCACAATTCTTTGATAAAAATGCTTGTCTTCGACTAATTTCAAATTAAACCGCTCTGAAAAAAATGATAGGGAAAGTATAATTAATGTGGAAACGTTTAATAACTGCCTAAATTGCTTGATCATTAGGTCGACTATGTTCACTGAACATCGATAAAACATTGATGTTTTTTAAGCGACGGAGAAGAGCTTGAAGTTGATATAACCGTGACAAAGAGAACTTGTCCTTTGATGGCGCTGCTGGCTCTAGATGAATAAGTGACAATTCTAATGCGCATATAATCCGACCTTTCTATCATCATATGTGACGAACTTCTTCAAAGATTACTTACGTAAAGGGAAGTCTGGCATTATTTATTCCACCATTCATATCATTTCATAACATAATTATCTTTAAAGTGTCATCGAAATTTTGTAAGGCAACCTAAAACCAATATGCTCCCTGGTACCCCCTGTAGTAACTCTAATCTTTTCAATTTTCAAGATTAACAAAATATTTCGTAGCTAAAAAAGAACTGGAAGACCCCATATACCCACCACATGAATTTTTCCCATTTAAAAGTGTTTAAATTTTCCAACAATTGATTTTAAATATTTATTATTTAAATCTTAAAGTCTATAAAGTATACTTAAGGATTAAATGATACAAAATATCAATGGTTACAGTCTAATAAATCCTCTCGCCAATGCATCCACGTCATGATCAGTCCGTTCAAGACCTTCCATGGCAGTACTGTCATTATTATTGCTATCAGCCGGTTGTGGTTCCGTTTCCTATGATGAAAAACATTTTTTGGTACGTTCTATCTGTTGCTGTTTAGTCTTCTTCAGCTGCATGGATCGACAAAATTTCGTGCTTGCAATATGTCGTTTCAAATCCGTTTTGAAAATAGTTTCCCGATTAAGTGTCTCCAACTCATCTGGAGTACATTTGTGTGCATTTTTCACTGTATTCGTAATGAGTTTTTCGGTGAGCTGCAGTTTTGTACAGGCTTTGCTTAAAACTCCTGTTTTTGTCTTACTTAACAATTGACGGTGTACAAAAAGCATATAAGATACGCTGGATTTTGATTGCTGGATCTTATGTAATGGATCCTTTACAGGGCTGCTTATAACATTTCTGGATGGAAAGGGTGGCATTATGAACTTTTTTAATTTTTCACAACAATATAGTTAAAGTCGCTAGAAATGTTTGTGTGCTCTCTCAAAGGACTTTGAAGCTGAACTGTGACTGCTTGACATACTGTCAGATGTTTTTATACTCATGTAAGTCTTAGGTAGAATCGGGTGTTTGCAGTTATCGTTTACGATAAGAAGGTAGAGCAAGCATGTACAGGTACCTGCTGAAGAAAGGGTTATTCCCAATATTCTCTTTGGGAAATTGTAATAATTGTTAACCCTTTTTTATGACCTGCATAACAAACAATATGACTCACTGTTTTTCCAACGAATTTTTTACAAAAAAATTTCCATATTTTTTTTTGGCTACAGTTGTGTCAAACGACTTTCTTCAATGTTATTCTTATAAATTAAATCTGAAGTTAAGCTTCCTGCAAATGCTTTTACTTTGGATCTAAAGACATCGTATCAAAGGGTACTAAAACTAAGTTTAACTTAATTGGACGTATATTCAAGACACAGCCTTGAAAACAAGAATCTTGGAAAAAATATTATCAATATACTCAATAAGATGACTTATTTATGATAATTACTTACAAGGGCAGTCAAATAAGTCCAAGGTATTTGATTTTCCCATTTCTGAACTGCAACATCGTATCCGTTAATAATAATAGTGGTTTGAATATTGGCTTCCAATGGTTCGTGTTGCTGATTTTTTTTTTGCTGAATTAATGACTTATCATAGCCCTATGAGAAGCTATCAAAAAGCTTTAAATCGCACGAACGAAGAGGCCAGTAAACAAGATCACTTTTGTGCAGCTCTTGCTACGATGCATCTTCTTCCTGCCTGGTTTGGAGGAACTTGGTCACTAAAGTGGCTGCGTTCACCTGTGGCGTCACAACGGGCTGCTACGCGTGCTTAAGTGAGCCACTCTAACCTAACCTAAGATCACTTTTGGAATGAAATTTGTCACGAAATTGATGTGTAACTGATTAATTTTTGGAAAAAAGAATACAGACTGTAAGGCTCGTTATCGCTAGCCATTTACCGATACAACAGGTTTTTACTAACTTCAAAAGAAATGAAGAGAGGCATCTAAGCCAAACCAAACCAATTTTAATGGATATAATGGTAACTCGTTAACAGCTAAATAATTGACTTCTATTCATATACAACAAAATTGTCTTATTGACGTAATCATTTATTCAGAAGTGAACTTTATATCTCAACACAATTCTATGATTAAAAAATACTTATCTTCGACCAGTTTTAAATGAACCCAGTCTTTAAAAATACAAAGCAACCAATGGTTATCTCAATTCCTATTCGAGCTGCATCTTATAGACATGTAAGCCAAAATTTTATGAATTTCCTATGGGCATGGCATCTCATCACGTGCTATAATGCTCGCTATATAAATAATATCGAATGTAAATAGGATCCCAGATCGGGGAGATTCGAAAATTCAACAGTGCAGCCAATTGATAAAGTCTCCCAGAAATTTAAACATTAGTCATCCTGCATGTTGCATTGCAATGTTGCACCGGTATTAAATTAGTCCCGCAAGTACAATACTTTGATGGAATTGTGTTTATCTCACCTAGTCGCCGTAGTCTAGTTGATAGTGTGTTCGCTTATTAGACGCGAAGCCATGGCATAAACTCCAGCTCAGAAATCGCGAAATATGGCTCGGGGACTTTCTCTCAGTAGATTTCTGGCAAAAAAAAAGTTTCTCAAATATCTGTCGTTCGGAGTCGACTTTTAACTGTAGTTTGCACCACTCATCTATAAAATTAACACTCACAACATAAGTAGAAGCTAGATCGTGATTCTGACCAATTATGTTATATATACAGGTAAGCCAAGAGTTTTATGAAAAAGTTTTCATGTAGTCAAGTTCAAAGCCAGATTAAAGCCGAGTTAAGTACGACTACGGATTAACATTTCCCTTTCTTCTTGAAAATATCATCGCATAGAAACTTCAATCGATCGTACATAAAATTCAGCATCTTGCTGAACTGATGAGAAGCTAGGCCGCAATCCTGACTGAAGAGTTGTAATGGCCAATTATGTATGTATGTATGTTCCGATGATTCATATTCATTATCACAGAATCTACATATTGGGCTCGATGATCACCATTCAGAACAAGTGTACTTTAAGTCAGCAGTATCTTATATATAAAAATGAATGTGTGTTTGTTTGTATGTTTGAAGTCTATAGACGGCTAAACGGCTGAACCGATTTTCTTGAAATTCTCACAGTACCTTCCTGTATCTCTGGAAGGAGTTATAGGATACTTTTTATGTTGATATTCCAAATGAGCGAGGAGTCATGCCCACATATACTATATACTACATACTTAATATTTAATTGCATTTGAAATATATTACTCATACGCATAGTATGCTATCTATGATTCTTGATGTATAAAACCAATGAAAATAAAGTATAAAGAATGTGCATTTTGGCATATTCTGGAATATTTTTCAAAAATATTTCACGACGCGGGGAGAAAGATAGAAGGGAAAGAAAAAAAATTTTGAAACCAACATTTGTGAAAAAAATCACCAAATAAGAAAAAATATAACCAAAATTAAATTCATAGACTTTTGTTTTGTTTTTTTTTTCAAGTTTAAATTATAATTAATAAAAAAATGGAACAAAAAATAGGTTTTTTTAAAAGAAAAAGAAAAAAATCAATAAAATCTACACATCTGCACATTGATCAAAAAATAAGCAATTTTGGTTAGAAATAAGCAATGTTTGTTAGAAATAAGCAATTTTGGTTAGAAATAACCAAAAACGGGAACACTGTCCTCAAATCAATTATTCTCAGACGTCGGCACAAAGAGGGCATGAGAAAAATTATGACAGGCATGTTTAACCCAGAGGAAAATTGTTAGTAATATTTTCAAAACTACTTATTAACCCAATAATATGTATATGTGAGCGAAAAGTATAGAAAAATTGTACTGCGCTAAAAACCTAAAAACACCGTATTTAACTTGGCAAGTATTCTTCTAAAAATCTAGATCATTTCTCATTGATATTAGTGAATCATACTGTAATATTTCTTTGGGTGTAAAATTCAAATCTGAAAAAGCGACATGAACATTCTCCTTTAGAAGCTGACAAGCAATTGAATGCATTTTTACGCTCTCATGATGAGAGCAACACATTGTTACGCTCTTTGTTTGTGTTTATTTTCCTTCTGTCTTCCGCCTCCCTTATCCAGAAATGATTTTTTAAAAAGATTTTGGTGAGAGCGGGTCGTAATGCTACTTCTACATAATGCGTATTCTTTATATCCATATTCTTTGATAAAACTTAATGGAATTGGATATCACTCATACGTCACATATGTAGTTTTTTTAATGAATTTTACATCTATAAGTATAAACAAAAATGAATGTGTATTTATTTGTTTGTGGGTTTGTTTGTTTGAAGTCTATAGACAGCTAAACGGCTGGACCGATTTTCTTGAAGTTTTGACAGTACCTTCCTGTATATCTGGAAGGAATTATAGGCTACTTTTTATTTTAAAATTTCAAGAAGGCGCGGTGCTACGCCCACATATTCAATAAGTATTTAATGTCGCATATCTCATAAACTGCGAATTTTGTATGGACGACTTTGACGTATATATAAACAAAATGGGCGGATTGGCTATAGTGGGTGTGTCACCTCCAATATAAAAAATATTAAATTATTATATCTATGAAAATATCACAGTTAGAGCCCTAAAATTTTTTCGAATCCACTTTAGTATATACATATTTTAGATAAAAATGGGCTAACTAGGAAAAGGGTGTGGTACTTCCCATATGAATTAAATTTAAAACTTCTTCTATCTCGGACATCACCTATATATAAAAATAAATGTGCATTTGTTTGTATGTTTGCAGTTTATAGACGACTAAACGGCTGAACCGATTTTCCTACTTTTTATGTTGATATTTCAAATGAGAGAGGTGCCACTCCCACATATACTACATAACCTACTATTGTAAGATAATAACAAAATGGATATATTGGAAAAACTATATCAGCAAGATACCTCAAATTTTGTACAAGTAACTACGGTTTTAATATAAATATTTTGGACAAAAATGGGCGACCTATCATTAGAGGACATGGCACCTTCCATATAAAGTAAATACTAAAATCTGCCTAACTGAAGAACTTTAACAGTTAGAGTCCCCAATTTTGTATAAATAACTTTTGTTTAAATATAAATATTTTGGACAAAAATAGGGAGTTCAGCAAAAGCGGGCGTGGTACCTCCCATATGAAGTAAATACTAAAATCTGCATATCTAGAACACCAGAACAGTTAGACTGCTAAAATTTTGTACGAATAACTAAAGGTTCAATGTCAATATTTTTGTTAAAAATGGGCTATCAAGCATTAGGGGCGTGGCAAACTCCATATGAACTAATTATTAAAATCTGTATAAAAAAACTATAAAAGCTAGAGTCCCCAATTTTGTATTCCAGCTATAGGAAGGTGGTGCCTCTCTGATTTGTGGGTGTAGAAATTATTATATCTTGAAATATGCAATAGTAAGGTATATGACCCTTAAATCATTGAGTTTGAAATTTTCAACTCATATAGATAGTAAGTACTAAAGTTCATACTATTTAAATATTTATCTTGGAAAACATATACATGTACTGTAATAGTTATGTTATTGTTTACTTCTAAAAACGGGTAACTAATAAAACTATTATTTATTTGATAAACACATTAGGTAAACTTTATAATAAGCGTTTAATTGGGCAATGAATTCATTACTTTTAATTACCTAAGTAATAAAATGTAAACTGTCAATATTTTTCCCAAATAAAATAAGTAGTTGCAAAACTCATCACAAAAAATTACCTGTAACCGACGCAAGCGGAATTATTTGTTAAATTTTAATAACATTAATTTTCTTCAAAAGGTTTTTGACTTGAACCGATTTCATATTAGGTAAAATATAAAGAAATAAATATAACATGCATTCGGTTTTGGAATTCAGTTCAATCTTTGATTCTAAACAAGTTAAACGTTACCTGAGTGACATTTATTTTGCAACAATTTGTAAAAATGCCCCGAATAAAAGCATCCCTTTCCTAAGCACTAAAAATGCATTGCGTTTGCAATCCCAGAGAGCAAATGAAAGTTCGGAAGAGCGTGAAAGTCGCCTCAGGACTGAAAGGAGTCGAGCTTCAACCTTTCGAGCCGCCGAAACGCCATCACAACATGAAGAACGCCTTGAAGGCCTACAACAACGTGCCACAAGATCAAGAGCTACTGAAACACTTTCAGAAAGCCAAGAGCGCCTTAAAAGCTTCTGAAACGCCGTCATAACGCGAAAGACGTCTTGAAGATCTTCGACAACATGCCACAACCCCACGAACTACCGAGACATCGTTGGAACATGAAGGTCGACTACAATGCCAGCGAAATCGAATTGAAACATCACGAGCCACAGAAACACCTTCAGAACGTGAAAGACGTCTGGAGAGACACCTTTGGAACATGAAGGTACCACAACAGCACGAGCTAATGAAACAGAAGTCCAACATGAATCACGAGTAGAAAGTCAGTGGATTCGAACATCAACAATGGCGGTGAATCGACGTAATATTTTTCATGGATACTCAGGTATTGCATTTAACTACAGATCTGATATAGATGACCACATAATCGCAATTCATGCTGATAGAACTCCAGAACCCCAACAATGGCGTAACAATTTTGATGGTGGGCGATCTAGTTGCATCACTAGATATGTATTTTATTCCGATGGGTTAGCGAAGCACACCGGGTATTGGCTATTAAATATATAAAATTAGTTAAAAAAAATAACGAAACTTAAAAACTCATTGCACTAACTTACTTAGAATTTCATATTGCAATATTGTTATATTTATTATTGTTTATTGTACTTTTCAGATTGGTGAACCTTCTTTAAAATAGCATCTTTTGATTCATAGTATTTTGAAAATTCTGTACAACTTTTATTAATGTTGCACTTGATTGTTATTATTGCATACACACAATTAATTGATATATTACTTTTTTCTCCGGTCCAAACATCATTAATTAATGAAAACATTCTCTCAACAGCTGCATTTGTTCCTGGCAATTTTTAAACTTTCTGTAAATGATATTGATTCTGTTTCAAAGTGAGAAAATATTTTCACCCGTCTTTGGTCGAATTTGATGGCATTGTCTCTCCATGCTTTAAGTTTCTCTTCACTACAATATATGTTTATTTTTCTTATTTTTTAACTAGTTTGCTTTCATTTATTTTATTCTCACCAATTAATATTATCACTTTTTCAGGACACGAACATACTGCTTCCAAATCAATTTTTTTTTTTTTGTCAAGAGGGTCCAACGAAAAAGTTTTGTTTCCGGCAAAGATTCGGACCATTCTCCTAAATATTTTAGTGAAGTTTCATAAAATTTTTTTTATATCTTTTTCAAATTGTTTTTCGTAGGTAAGGCTCCGATTCTTCTATTTGCCGTATTTTACTCCGTATAATTAGTAGAATATATTGGTTATTTATTTAAATTTTAATTGATCTTTTAATTCATTCAAGGTTTTAAAAATTTAGATGACTAAAGATAACAGATTATAGAAATAGATGACAGATAGAGGACATAAATTTTATAGATGACAGCCAATTAAAATAGATGATTGTCCTCTAAAAAAGAGGACGTATGGTCAGCTTATACTCAGGACCAACAGACCACGAAACACCTCGGCGATTCATTTAATGAATAATGCGTCAAAGTGAGGTATTTTTTTATTTATATCCACAGCTTTTATCTTATTTATGATATGAATGATTAGTTTAACAAATTTTGGAAACCCCCGCCTAAAACTCAAAACCTTTCTTGGTTTGAATTACTTTACCAAAAACCGATCAGTAACATGAACAATATAGACAACATGTACATTAGGGTGGTTCATAAATAAAAACATTGGATTTTGCTAATGGCCAACCGGAATATATATTAAGCACTGTGAAAAAATGATGCATGATTTTTTTAAAATTTTTCAGTTAAGGTTTAGGGGTCGCTACCGGCCCCCGAACTGTGGTATTAATAAAAATCGCTGCCCTTATAACTTTTTCTTAATTTCTTTATATTTTTCCAGTGTGTGTTTTAATAGCGGTACTATGGCCCAGAAATAAGACGATTTCGGGCGTATTTTTACTATATTTAAAAAGATTTATTTTTAAATTAATAGGCATAATATATATGTACATATTTACATAAAAACCTTCAAATAGGTTACATGGTATATTATACATATGTATTAATTAAAAAAAATGTTTTTAATGTTTAAACGTATAATATAAATCTAACAAAATCAGTCAATTCATGAAATTAATGGCGATTAACATAAAATATAGTTTTTTAAAAATAATTATTGGAGCAAAGTTGATTTATTGCAATTTGGATTTTTTTGTCCATAATCTTTCACCAGCGACAATAAATACTGCTTCTGCTGTTCATTGTTGGTATGTAGTTTATTATATTCCTCCATCAGTGCTACTCCTCTTTCTGCTATATCGTTAACAACTCTCATAGAACGAACTATGTCTCGTACCATTTACGTAACCCTCATCTTCCTCCCAATCTTCAACACTTTTCTTTAAGAAATTGGATGAAATACCGGTAATGCTAAAAAATCTAAGAGTGTTTTTAGAAACAAAATCTTCTAATTGTTTGCTAATTATTAGAGTGGCATCTAATGTAATTCGTTTTAAGGGATCCTGCAACATCTAAAGCGGCCCCCATCTTTTTTTTGTATCAACAGAAACTTGGTCGTCAAATAAGGCGAATGCAATAAGCTCTTCCGATAAGTACCAAAGATGACCAAGGATTTTTTAATGGCTGTAGTTCCAATCAACTCATTTACTTCTGCATGATATTTTAGGTCCTTTAAAAGCTGTAGATCATTTCTTGGCGCACAAACCGCAGATGGGGTTACAAACCAGTACTTTACATAAATTCTTACTGAAAATATACAAACATCTCGAATTGAGGATGCTTCGCTTTAGTTAGCTTGAATTCATTTCTAAATAAATAAATCTTTAAACAGTAAATGGCTTTAGCCATCCATCTAGCCCGGTGAAGACCTCCAGGTGCTCTAAAAGACACTTCAGATTCGGGAATTCCTCCTAAGAATGTTAAAGATAGCTTCAATAGTTCCTTGTAGTCATCTCGAGGCATAAACTCTTTTAACAGCTTTAGGATGAAGCAAATGGTGTCATCAGTAATATTTTTCACATTTTTAAAAAGGAATTGATCAGAAATTTCCGATTTAAAGTTTTTCCGATTAATTTTGTTCCAGGCTAATTTAAATCTTTTAAATACTAAAGCTTCAGGCCCAGTTGAAGTACCAAGTGCTTGGCGGAACATAGCTTCAAGCATTATTTCCAAGATGTGATGACGACACGCCAGCCAAAGCGTGCGTGTCGTCCATCTTTTGTTCCAACAAAATACATGCACCATTTCGCCTTCCAGTATTTGTGGCAGTAGTGTCAAAGATCACGCATGTGACTTTTTCAATAAGATTCCATTCTACCAATGTGTCAAAAACTGCCGACGCAGCTGCAACTCCAGTTCCATTAGATATTTTTGGCACTGCTAGAAGTTTATCAACCCCCATGCCAGACACAAGAATTGGAAGATGTTCTACGATTTCACTTCCTCTGATATCTTCTACCATTTTTCCATCCCAGTGAATAGTAAGTGGCACGTTAGGTTTAAACTTACTTCGTAAGTACTGTCCCATATTTTCTTGCCAGTAGTGCTTATATTATATTTTGAAGGATCGGCACCAATGTGTTTAACTGTTTCTGTTAAAACAATTGCTGCTTTACGATTACTTAGCTTTGCAACATCAAGACTAACAGCTAAGTTTGCATTTAAAATCTTTTTTATACCTCTATATATCTTTTTCTTTGCCGCAGGTTTAGAAGTATTCAAAGTAGATATTGTGTGATCATCGTCACTTGACGAGGACGATAGTTGAATTCGAGCCCGCTTGTTAAAATTATCAGTAGACTTGTTCTCACGTTCCCTCATTTTTATTTCACGAATTTCTTATATTTTAGACCATTTGTCGTATTTAGCATTCATTCTTTGCCTATTTTGCCATGACGATTTACCTGTCGCTGAGCATTTAAAAATTCTTTATCCTCCTGATTGTGATCATGTTTAAGGCATTAGCGTGAGCAATATCGAAAAGAACAATATCAAAAAATATATAAATATGTAATCTATATTTTAGAGTTTCAGGGGCTGGCACTTGGGAAAATTGTGAGAGACTAGGTCTCAACACGGGCAGATTCTAACCAATTTCACCCGAATCCATGATAAATTAAAAGTATTTATAGTAATTTAAACACAATATCTTTATTATTTTTTAATTCTACCTTCCTATTTAATTTAATATTACAATCGGAAGGACGATCGGACAAAAGTCGCTTAGCCGTCTCAGCAAATGATTCCGAAAAAAATGTTTCCCTGTTTTTTAAAAAAACTTTATTCAATAACGGTGTGCATAAAAATCATTTTTTTAATGCACACCCAAATGTAAGAATATATAAAGGCAGCAAGTTTTTTTTTCAAAAACGCCAAAGTTTGAAGGCCAGTAGCGACCCCTAAATCTTAATACAAAAATTTTTAAAAAAGCATGTGTTATTTTTTCACTGTACTTAATATACAGCTATGGACATTAAATTAGCACAAAACTTCGTAATAAAAGCAATCATATTTTTTATAGTATTTTAGGTCTACTCATAAAAAATTTAAACATAGGAACTTAAAATACATATTCTTCTTTAAAAAGAGACAAAAATTTTTACGATATTGCCAGTCGTCTGCTCATTAAGACCTTCAACATATCAAACGCCAGATTTTAGCTGGACAGTAAAATAGCACAAATTAAAATGTCTGGAATAAAAATGAGGTGTTTTAATAAACAGGAAAAATATTAATATTTTCAGCTTATTTGATTAATATTTAGTAGAGTAGCCCCTATTTTCAAGCGCCGCGTAGCATCTACGGGACAATGTTCTTCTGGAAAGTTCTTTGGGAATCGAGTACCAAGTGTCCCGTATTCCAATGCACAAATCGTCCAAATTTTTGTACTTTTGTTGAGCAATTGTACATTTCACATCGTTCTAGGGGGTTTTCAATCGAGTTTAAGTCAGAACTATGCGCCGGCCAGTCTAAAACGGGAATGTGCTCTTCATAAAACTAATCCTTTGCCTGCTTAAATCTGTGTTTGGGCTCACTATCTTGCATAAATATGAATAAAACTGGCATGTATTTAAAAGCTTATGGTTCCATTTTGTTCTTTAGAATGTCCAAATACTGTTAACAGTCCATTTTTTCATTAATTTTCACAATGCCACCTACGCCGCGCCATGAAAATGGTCCCCACACCATTGTGCTTCCTCGACCATGCGTTATGTTCCTTTGAGCATATTGTGGATTTAATGTCTGACATTTTGGCCAATGAACAACCACTCTACCATCCGATCCTATATGATTTACCTCTGTTTCATCACTCTAAAATATTTTTTTCCAGAATGGGAGGTCTTTATCAGTGTGGGTGCGAGCAAACGTTATACGCTTGATTAAATTTTTCTTTTGGTAGAAGTGGCTTCTATCGGCAAGTG
Source organism: Sarcophaga rosellei (assembly GCA_930367235.1). Classification (NCBI taxonomy): domain Eukaryota; kingdom Metazoa; phylum Arthropoda; class Insecta; order Diptera; family Sarcophagidae; genus Sarcophaga; species Sarcophaga rosellei. The sequence continues at coordinate 47,165,771 of OV884018.1, read as the reverse complement.
CGTCCAAAGAACTTTCCTTGATTAAGACGTCGTCATATGAGTCTGTCCGATAAATTTAACCTAAATTAGGACTTAATTTTGTTCAAAATATCGCGTGACGACATGAAAAGCTCCTTCTTTGACTTCCGGGCAATAGCACGGTCAACGATTTCGGTTTGTTTTCTTGACACGTGGCCTTCAATTTTTGTTTTCTGCGACATTATTTTGTTTGGTTTGAAGGAAATGATGACGTTATAAATCGTTTTTCGCTAACAATTCGAAATTTCGGGAATTTCAGTCAGCTTTTTCCCATCATGTCACAAGTTAACGATAATGCGCTTCTCCTCTGGTGAGCAATCTTTTCCACGTACCATTTTTTTCAAAAATGACGTTAAATGCCACAAAATTAAAAGAATATACCGTAAAAATAAAAATACTCGAATAAAACTTGTACCTAAAACACTTTTAAGCACGTTGTGCTAATTTACTGTCCAGCTCGAATTTAGGTACCGATACAAATTAGTAGTCAAAACAAAAAATGTATACGATAATGGTAATATTTTTTGTTAAACAACAGCTAGATGTCATCGTGCAACATTGCAGACCAAAACAATTGGCCTAATTACGATACAAATGAGAAAAAAATCACAATCAAACTATATATGGATTTTGTGCTAATTTAATGTCCATAGCTGTATATTCCGGTTGGCCCACATTAAAATAATAAAAAATAAAAAAGTGCCATATAGGAACCAGCCTAATGTACACCCTTTGTTAAAATTAATTAACGTTTCTGTGATTTCACTGTATTTTTTCCATACTTAATCGAAAAATATCTTCTTTAAAATCCCACTAAAAAATTAACTACAAAAATTCACAAATTTCACAATGAAAGACTGCAGTCCAGTCCTACTGAGACAGACTTAATTTGCTTTTTTATTTCAGTCACTTATCTCTCTTTTCATACTTTTTGATCTCTGCGTACTTTTAACTGTCATCGAAACCAAACGTAAGCATTGTGGACTGATATCTTCTGCTTTTTGTCTTTTCAATTTCTAAGGCATAACATAGGTGACATAAGTATTGAAAACTTTATTAAAACTCAAAGCTCTGTAAAATACTAAATTGTCTTGAAAATTGGCCAATAAATTATTTTCTTTCTCTGTAAACCAAAAGAGATTTGTTTGCTTTTGATCTAGCTGGTAATTTAAATTTGTATTTAAATTTTATAAAAATTACAAACATACATACATAATTGGCCATTATAACCCTTCAGTCAGGATTACGGCCTTGCTTCTCACACCACACATATTGTGAGTCTTAATTCTTTTATACTTGAGTGACAGGACCTACAGTTTAACGTCGACTCCGAACGACAGATTTTTTTTGAGAAACTTGTTCATGGCAGGTTTATTTACTTTCAGAGTTTTTGCCAGAAATCTGCTGAGAGGAAGTCGTCGAAGAAATATGTTTTCTTTTCATATTTCATTTTGATGTTTGACCTGGGGTTTGAACTCGGACCTTACGTCTAATAAGCCAACACACTGCCTACTAGACTACGGCGACTTCCACTTAAAACATATTTAAATTGTATTAATATGCCGACATATTCAATTTAAATGAAAAACAGAAAACGACACTATAGTCTTAAGTGTAAATGACAGAAGAAAGCAATGGTTCGAAATTTTTTCCTGCAGTACTTTAGTAGATGCAGAATAGTTTTTCAGATATTCCTCTATTTAAGTGTAGTTTTCATGTTTTTTGTTGTATTCCTTTGAATTTACCTTCTATCCTTTTCTCAGAATCCTTGGTTTATTGTTTCAGTTTTACAACAATTCAATATGTTAACTACTATGATTACACTTATCTTTGGGTTTTTAGATTTGTTTTTTCATAATATTTTATTATTTTGTATTGTAAAAAGCAGAAAACAAAATATAAAAATTGTACAGAATATAGCAAAAGTTACATGTTAATGTAGAAGATGGCGTAACAGAAAACTGTTACAGTTTTATTTCTACTATGTCTTGCTGAAAAAGCGATGCCAGTTTTCATTTAATTTATGATTCTGTAGTATTTTTCATTGTGATTTTGTAAAGGCTTTTTAAAATTGTAAAAACCAGCGAAAATAATGAGCTACAAGCAGTAGAAAAATTATATGGATGACAAACTGTAAGGGAACTGTGTGCATTGCACAATGATGTTTTGAATTTGAAAGGGTGGCAATAATTTAATTTAAATAAAAGGTGTTTTAAAAACAAATCCATTCTTTTTACATAAAATTTGAGACATTGATTAGCACAGTTATAATGTTTCATATTATTATTGTCGTGAACTGTAAATAAGTGTACTCTACAGTAGTTTGAGAAGAAAACAGAAAAATAACAGTGAAAGAGAAATTAAATACTTACGTAGTTGGTTTTAGTTATAGTGTATACATGCACTGTACTACACTAAAGTCAGTCTTAATGTTCACTACTCCTCGTAAAAAGCAATTTGGAAAATGTTTGAGAATGTTGGGGCTTAAAATTATGTTGCAATTTAATTTATGGACTAAGTTCTTTTAATTTCGTTCTAATTAATCCTTAAATTTAAAAATAAAAAAAAAACTGGCAAATATTTTGGGGCGTAATTTATGCGTAGACATACGTACATACATACCTTTGTAATTTTTTGTTTCATTTATGTATATCTACGTATGATTTCATGATTTCATTTGAAAATCGTTTAGACTTGAAGAATTTTGAATATTCTTGTATGATGATAAATGTATACAATTTAGTCGGATATTGGTTGTTGATCCACTGAGGTTGACCGGCGTAAGTTGAAAATAATTATTTCGCTCTTAATTTTAATCTTTTATATGCACCTTCGTCCTGATTTTTTTATTTCTTTTTTACTCTGTATTGTATTTAGTTATCTCATGTGGTGATAGATTTATGCTATTACTTGCCCTAAAACAGGGACCGAAAATAACTGTTATTTTTGAATTTTTGATTAAAAAAAGCAACCGCAAGGAAATGTCGGAGAACAAAACCAAGTATACCATTTTGATTGTTTTGGACCAAATTTTTATAAAATGCGATGCTTTTTAAAAACATGATTTTTATTTTTTAGAAAAAAAATAACTGTTATTTTTTGATTTTAATTTTTCGAGCAAAAATAACAGTTATTTTTGACTTTTATTTTTTCGAGCAGAAATAAAAGTTATTTTTCAACTTTTATTTTTTCGAGCAAAAATAAAAGTTATGTTTAAAAAAATAAAAGTTAAAAAATAACTTTTATTTTCTGATTTTTACGATAAAAGTTATAACAGTTACGGTCCCTGAAATATTTAATTATTGTGTATATATGTATACATATATTTGTTTTATTACACAGTTTCTCCACCAATGAATTTTGGCTAAAAACGCGATGCGTTCAATGTTTTCGATTCTTTTCTATTTTGGGGAATAGAATTATAAATATGATTCTGTGAATGTAGCACATGTAAGCGTTTTTATACCATGTATGTTAACCACGCACCGCTAGAAGTTGGTTTCATTGTCAAATATTCATTAAAATTCTTGTTACCTATGTATATAGATCATGAACAAGGCTGAAGCACAGCTAAATAAATCCTGAATATCATTCTGAATATATCAAAAAAAAAAAGCTGTCAGAAGGATTTTAATCTTTTTATCAGCTTCATGGTATTGTAATCAATACGTATATATCGTTGGTCTCATATAGAAAGGCCCTAACTCACATTTTTTTCGAAATTTATTTTATTGTGATTCCAATGTGTATTTGTGTTAAATGCATTGGAATCACAAAAAAATCAATCCACTGAAATTGAAAATTTTTAATAAATTGTATTGAATTTTTTATTCACCCGATATGACAACTCTGCTACCCACTTTTATTTTTTTATATTCCTTTTAAATTCTTTTAATTTCTTTATGCAGTTTAAGTCCACTTCACTGTTGGCTGTTACGAGCAACTGAAGATGGTGTTTCTGTACAAAACGTGTATTGGATTTAAAATTTTATTTGTAATTTGTAACATTAAGTTGGTAACAAATTTAATGGTTATTACTTGTTAACGTTGGCAAATAAAATAACTGTTAAGGTAATTCAAATACACACATACAGTTGAGTGAACTTAAAGATGTTGTTGTTCATAAGTTCATAACATTACGATGGCTTTTGTACGTGTTTTACCACATACTTAGATTGAATCAAATATTTGTATGTATACGTTTACTGCTTATTTAAAAGCAGATGTTATTTGTTTTCTTTTTCGGTTTTTATGTATTAGAGCACTTGAAATATCGGTGCATGTGGCATATTTTTAATACACTTCCCTATAGATTTGTTGTATACATATTAATTTGTATTAATTATTATATTTGCCCAATTCACACGACTTTGTATCGTGTATGTTGTATTGAATACACATTTGGTTTGTGAACGCTCAATGCTATGCTGTATTGTGTATTTCATATTCTAAACGTCAGAAAACAATAAGAAGAAGACCAGTATTCATTATTTGATTTTCAAGTAACAAAATGAAAAATATTACGGAAAAAAGTAAATTATCTGTGCGAACAAATATAATTTTTAAATGTTAATTATTGACTCAAGTTACACAGAAAATATTTTGTACTTTTATTTTTCTTCTTGATTACTGGCATTTACATAAACTGATAGCACGTAACCAATACAACTTCCAAAACATATGAAAAAAAATGTGTAGGATTGTATCGGATTTTTATATATATTCGCCCAACAATACTATGAATACAAAGATACAAGGGCTTGTGTGAATTGTCCAAATATTTTACTATTTGATTATTGTTTAAATGTATTGTAATTGCATTTAATTGCATATCCCATCAATATATTTTAAATACATATCTCATAATCCATGAGATAACATGAACAATCCATTTTACTGTCGTTTTATGACAGTTTACGTTTAAGATGAACAATCCATTTTACTGTCGTTTTATGCAAAACAAAGTTTTATTTTTTATTTATTCTCTGTTACTTTTTTATTTTACTGTTACACTAAAAATAGGTCACATTTTTCGCTCGTTTACTGACACCGAATCGATTGTAATTTCATGGAAAAGTTGTAGATTAAATTAAATTCTTACTTACTTATTGTCAAACTTTTTTGAAAAGCATTTTTAATAATGATTTGTTTTAAGTTAAATTTAACAATAATTTTTTTACATTCTATTTCAATAATTTAAAGTTGGCATTTAGTTTTTAGCGTTAGCTGTAGGCGGAAAACAAACAGAAACGAATGCCTTCACACAACTGCTTTTTTGAACATTAAAAATTGTACTACAGATGCTGCAACCTTAACGGTTGTCAGTAAGATTACTACACAAAAAAAAAAACAAAAAAAAAAAGAAAAACAATTTCTGCACACACTCTTACATCATGTATTGTTCTTCTGTAAAATATTGGTTGTAAGTCTGCTGCTACACGTACGGGTATTCAATTGTTGTCATTGTAGCATTTATAAAACAGCTCTTTACAAAGCTCATTACTGTCCCTGCAAAATACATATACTCACCGCCTTCTACAGAAGACTTTTAAAGAACAAAATTCTCTTTTCAGTTGCAAACAGAATAGCATAGCTCTGAATTATAACATTTCAAGAGAGTATTTCCAACATCACACTTCAGAGTATGCAACTAATACACAGAGACAGTAATATCAGCTACTACAGGAATTGCTCTCTTAATACACCTTTTATTGTATGATAACAACCACTCTGTTTTCTGTGGCAGGTTATTTAAATAGTGTTGTGGGCGTATTTATAACTTAATTAAGTTTTTCTCTTCTTAATGTTACTTACAATAGCGCATTAAAAATGTTTATTATCCTCTCCTTGGGATTCTTTGATTAAAAATCCGTGAAATTTAATTTTAATCACATGTTTTCTGTTACATAGTTTAATTCCATGTTTTAACTACGAGCACTATTGATGTAATAAATCTCAGGCGTATACTTTATTGGTAATTGAAATATTTATTAAGTATACGCAGCCTCAAAACGTAAATTGATTATAAAAGTGTAGTTCAATTTAACAGGAACCAATATACGGAATAAAGCAATTAAATATCGAAGATCTTCATTTAACCCTTTAATGATAGGGGCATCTATATCCCAATCTGAAAAAAATTGAGTAGTTAAAGACCTGGTAGGTGTTATATTATTTTTATTTATTTCTAAAGATGTGTATTTAATTCTCTTATCTATAGCCGGGTGTATTCGAACAGTCATTTAAGTTGACAGTTGGCACGTGAGACTAAAATATTTTATAAAAGTATTTTGATATGTAAAACTCATTAATTTATTTATCTAGAAACCTCTATTTTTGCAACAATAAAGATGTAAAAGATATTTTTAAAAATATCAAACAACAATATATCAATAAGCACATGAGAAAATTTAAGATACATCATTACATTATTACGTAACGTACATTATTACGTGGGTACGTACGGTACCCAAAGTATAGGCCTGTTAAATGAGGCTACAGTCGGCTGAACAAACCATCGGATGCCATTTAAAATTTAAAATTTCATAACTTTATTGCAGTAAATATTTCATTTTATTAAAAAATTGGTATCACTACCGAAAATATAAGGTAGTGATTAATTTTTTCTTAATTTTCACAAATGCAAAATTAAGATAAATTTTATCCCTTAACAAACAACTACACACATATGTCACAAGATAAAACGGACAAGTTAAAGTTGATTCTGGTAAAATGGTGTTAAAATATGTCTTTTGGACATCTAAAAATCATCCATCCTAAATAGTTTGTCTAAAACTTTCTTTTGGTCTCATAACAAAATCAAAATGAAATATAAAATAATGAACTTTAAATAAATATTTTTTTTAAATCTTATTCTACTCTAACCACGATTTATTAATAATGACAGCACCTTAAGAGTTACATTTACTGAAAGGTTATTTTATATCCTTCAATTTTGTAAATAAGTTTGTACATGTTTCGATAAATGTATTGAAAAGGCAAACTAAAGCAAAATTTCATTGTTTTTAGACCACCATTATTTGGCTTATCCATCTGACTAATTTAAGTCTAGATAAATTTTATTTGGCCATTTTAATTTTATTTATTTATAAATTTTTTTTTTAATATTTTTAAAAAACTTAAACGCTTGGACACTTAGTCGTGTGTTGCAGAATGCATGCCAATGTTTAGTAAATTATGTAAAGATACTTTAAATTATTTATAACCTGTAAATGAAATTCGAATTTCATTTAGCAAAAAAGAAAAGAAGGAAGTTTGTGAAATTTTTCATTTTAGACAGATTTCAAGTTACCAGTGCTAAAAGAATAAATAAAATGGGAAGAAAGTAGTAAAGCTTCTTATTTAACTTTTTAATACACAGCAATATAGAGAAACTTTTTTAGCTTATAGTAACATTTTTTTTCCTTTTCTGTTAAAAAAAAGTAATGTTGGTCTTCTGAAACTGCGTAGATTTACCAAGAATTTTTAAGATTCTTTTCACGCCACATTTTTTTCACATACTTATGGTTTAGAAGTCGCCGTGGTCTAGTAGGTAGTGTGTTGGCTTATTAGACGAAAGGCCCGAGTTAAAATTCCAGGTCAGACATCAAAGCGACATCAAGCTTCCTCTCAGCAGATTTCTGGCAAAAACTCTGAGAGTAAAAATTGCCATGAAAAGCTTCTTAAAAATCTGTCGTTCGGAGTCGACTTTAAACTGTAGGTCCCGCCACTCACGTACAAAATTAACGCACACAACATAATTGGTGTAAGAAGCTAGGACGTTGTTCAATGGGCCAATTCGTAAAGTAAAAAGCTTTTTCAAATAGATTCTTCACACTTATTTAAAGTTCATTTTTATTTTTATCTTTAATTTTAAATTTCTTTTGTTATTTGGATGTAGTACACAGTACAGTATAGTTGTAGCTAAATACTATAAATATTAGACACTTTGGATTCATTGAGATGCTAGTAACACGATAACAACAGTAATGTACACCAATTCACTTATGCTTACGAAAATGTAAGGAACATGATATTTTCCTATTTTGAAGCTGAAGACGTTACCTTATTCCATTTTCGATAGGATTTAATTGGTTAAAGAGTGAAACATTTCTTACACTTGTAAATATTGTCCCTGCATTGAATTTTTATGCCAAAACAATCAAAGATTCCAAAACATTCAACCATCATAATTATGAATGACTTACTATAAATGGTGTATTTATAAATTTACTGATAATAACGCCGATCTTAGTTGATGAGTATATATTAATTTCAGATTAAATTAATTTGATAATCATTCTAAAAGGCAATTAGGTAATGTAATGTCTCGTTGCAATAAAGATTTTATCAATTTCGTAATTTATCATTTTATTTATCATATTTTGATTTCTTCGTGGGATCAGAGCTGAGGTTTGAACTTATGAGTTCCGGTCTACTAATGTGGTAGGTTTGATGCTTGTCTTTTTCGGCATATATCAATCTATATCCCGACTTGGCTAATTTCTGTGCATCCTCTGCAATAAACAGGCAATTCCACATAGGAATGCGTTCAAATTATCTGTTGTATAGTTTTTGGAAAGTACGTCTGCTATTTTATTACCTACAATATTTTCGTGTTCGGGTACTCACTCAGGAACTCACATGACTGCTTTGCAGTTTAGTTTGTTGGCAATATATTGCAACGTATTTAACTTAGTCAAATATAGTTAGAGATTCTCCGCTGATGATATACTGATGATGATATCGCTACTGAATTGGAAGATTTTGTATCTTCTTTTAAATGAAAAAAAATTTGTCTTGTTTGAGTTACTCCCAGGCCGCATTCGTTGCACTATTTACATAGTAAATTTGAACATTCATCGACAGTCGTTTGTGCCACTTGGATATACATATGTATATAAATTCAATAACTAAGGAGTCGCGATGTGGTGGTTAGTCTACAAACATGAGTAACCTAGGTTCAAATACCACAGAAGACGAAAAAAGGTATTTAAATATCCTTGAATACAATCAAATAATATACCTAGTAAAACCCTCTAACTTTTCGATTCGCCTATGGGCGAGTATGGGTTAGTATGATAGGAAGGTCTGGCATCAACATGTCTCAAAAGAGACTTAAATCAAATCAACAAAAATTGTTTCCCTTTACATCACATATCCGTTCACAAAGAGTATTATACTAAAGTGATAATAATACCATGTGCTATGGTAGAAAAAAGTTATCAGTTCTGTAGGATAACATAAATTAAAAAGTTACGAAACAGTGGAAAATCTAGTATCGAAATACCCATAGAATTCGGGATAAACGAGATTCAAGCAGTCGAAAATGTAGTGGAAGCCATACTTTTGTTTAAGAATTTTAACGTGTTCAAAATAGCAATCAATGAAGCATTTCTTATACCAAAAAAATCCTTAATGTCATAACTCAAGTTCACAACTTGAAGCAACGTAAACAATTGACAGTCTATTTGCCCACATTAAATTACCACTAAAATGGTTGGCTTATATTCTATATAAACAATAAAAATTAGAAGAGCCCCTTTTAAAGGTGTTTAAAGGTGCTTTCAACACTTACTTTTTGTTAACGTATCTGCTATAAAAATATGCTTTTAACGTAAAACATTTGTCAGGCGCTACAGTGTTTACGTGTTATGTGTTGTGGCCATGCTGGAAACCTTAAAAAGCGTTTAATACTTCGATAAACTGTTGATTGCTATATTGATAGCTGGATTTATTTGTTTTACTTCCTATACACATACATTCTTGTGAGTATGGGTTGGGCGCTATACTATAAAGACAAAATTTATATCACTTAAGTATACAATTACAAACAAAAGCAAAAGAATAGAGAAACATTTTAAGAATCAACAGAATCACTGCATAGATATCTAGTATTTTATACAAATCCATTTAAGCCAAAAAGGTAAATTGCTATGGATACAAATTTATCTGTTCCCAATATTTGTTCATAATGTTGTACACCGAAGAAAAGAAACATTATAAAGGAGTTGGCTTTTAATATGGGGCTTAATGTTTTTTTCCTGGTCTTAAAGATGCAATCCATTTACTAAATCTTAATAAAAAGAAACGTTAAAAGATGTATTCAAAGTAAATATAATAAATAAATGACATTAAAAAAGATCTTTTATCATAACTTTAAATACTTATACTTATAATATACCTATTATAATTTTTTTTTGTGTGTTTGAAACCGAAAATCGTACTTTTTATCTCTGGCCTGAGAAAAAAGTTTAAACATTTTCAAATTAAGTGTAAATTTTTTTTTTAGTTTTGATAAATTGGGATATACACAATTAGGGTACACAGACTGAGGTAGTTATAATAGGATCTGAAGCTTACGTCGTAACGAGTAGCGTAGCAAGAAAAAATGCGAACAGAATAGTGAAGCTCTCTTATAATGTTGCCAAGCCCACTTTTCATAAACTATGTAGCTATATTTTGTAAACATAAAAATACTGTGTATACGAATACGTATACAGTAGTTTTGATTTAGCTGCCTCTTATTTACGTGCGCATTGCCTTTACCTGCACAAAAATTTTGAGAGTGTAATCTATAATTAAAGTAAAAAATTTAATTTAGCTGCATTTTGGACTTATCTGCACAAAAATTCTTGCAAAAGTTAGTTGTGCAGGTAAGTCAAAACTACTGTATTAAAAGCTTATTTTTATAATTAAAGTGCTAAATGGACTTGTAAAATGTAATCTTATATTTGATTGATTGATTTTTTAACCAATTATTAAAACTACGTTTTACAAATACATAATTAAAAAAAAAGTTCTATTTATTTATTTACTTTTACTTACGATTTCTTACGATTTCAATGAATTAATTTGACGATTTTGACGATTTGTTTAATATTTTACGATTTGATGTCTTACTCATGTGGCAGCTATGAGTACAACCCTTAAAGTATACACTAAACATACAGAACTCAATACGTATACTTAATAATTAACACTTTCAAACTTTACTGAATTAAATAATTATCATACGCCATGTGATGAATATATTTCTTAAATTTTTGTTTTTAGCAGTTTTTGTAGCTTAAATTGAACTTAAATACCAAATATTTTTCCTAGATAAAATTTGTCAAACAGTCGTTAAGAAAATATTTCTTCATACATCGTTTCGTTGGCAATGTCTAAGGCCTGGGTTTTGAACCGAGGTCTCACGTTTAACAAGCCAACACACAATTTACTAGACCACTGCGACTTCTTGTATGGCTTGAATGATTTTCGAAATCTCCTTCTATAGATTGTATTTAACAGGAAAAAGATAATATGTTGCAGAGTTAGCACTGTTATCATTATCCAATTGTGAATTTTCAAGTAAAAGTTTAAGTAGAACATAAGCTTTTATAACTGTAGCAACTATTTTTATCTCATTCCAAGACTTTCCCTTAGTAGTATACCTACCACATACCATAAGATCCCATATGTTTCGTGGACTTCGGATGTCTCTATTGGTTCTATTCAAGCGTAATTCTTGATATATTTTAAGCACATAACACAAGTCGTAAACCTGACTGAAGGGTTGTTATGACCAATTATGCATGTACGTATATATGTAACATGCATTAAATTTTGTGTGAAAAGTGAAGCTTAATCATGCTTTAATACATAGTACATATAAACATTTTCAAGTAAGTTAACGTTAATTGCCCAATCCTCAATCGGAATTGAATTGTCCTCGAATCGTTATACTAAGAGGCTAAACTTCATTAGAAGCATGACCGCACGGTTCTGCTGGACAGATCTGCATTGGAAGGACACATACTTGTCTGTTTTCCTTGAATCGCCTGGTTATATTCACGACTGTGGTTGTCATAGACCATTTCTTCATTGGAAGACATGCTCGTAGTCTTCTCTCACTTGTGAGCTGAGTATCTGAGAAAGAGGTGAAGAATATCTTTCACTTTATGTGTAAGTGCTTGGCTCTTACCAAGAATAGGTTGACGTTTTCAGTCTCTCATATCTTATCATCCTACACTGAATTATTTAATATAAGGATTAATGTATGGTTGCGTCATCTAACCTAATCTTACCTGCAGTAAAAAACAAAATAAAAACATTTAATCGAGGTCGACTTAAAAACGATGACTGTATGTAGCCAATTAAGTTTGAACGTTCATTGTTATGCTACTCAACCTAACGCACATTTTACCCGTTTATCCCATTGTGATAAATGTTATAATAATAGAACAGTAAATTTACTTTTGTATATGTATGTAAATTTATTCCGTTTATTTTTTTATAAAAACATTATATTTTGACAACGTAATACAGATATCATGTTATTCTATTAATGTCATTGACTGTCTGTAAAGCAAGGTTGGCAACCGAAACGAATAACGGTATCGGTAACGGTATCGGTAATCAATTTATTATTATTTCGGTATAGGTATCGGTAACGGTATTTAAATTATATCGGTTTCGGTATACCGGTATAAAAGTAATATATCGGTATTTATACCGGTATAACATTCTCCTTAAATCTAAGAAGACAAAAGTTTACAAATATTAAATATTTGTATTAGGAGATCATACAAAATTAAATTTTTGTAAAGAAAAAATAATTCAATTCATGAATAAATACTTTGGATTATAAAAACATTAGACTAACATTTTAGATTACATCCTCAAAAAGAAAAGTTAAATGTTAATTCAATTTAATTGAATGAATACACATAAACTTAAAATTTTAAAATAATTCCTCATTAGATCGAATGACTACAACTGCATTTAAAATGTCATCATTCAACCTATTCCGACTTGGGTTCATGATATACTTTACTCCTGAAAATAACCCTTCCACACTTAGTCGTGTGGCAGGTACAGCTAATATAACTTTAGAAATGGCATATAGCTCTGGTTTGGCTATACTTTTTTCTTTTCACCAATTGAGAACATTCACATCTCTTTGTACTCTTTATTCATTTCTAAAAGCACTTAGCAATTCACGTATTTTATTGCTATTTGGTGTTGCATAGGAACTTTCTTTCTCCATATTTCTAAGAATAGATTCTACGCTGTCAGAGGATGAACTAGAGCTACAACTCATATTATCATCAACGGATGTGCAGAAGTTTTGGGAAAGTATGTCCATAATTGATACCGGTATGATACCGGTATAAGGGTAAACGGTATATGAATACCAGTATTTGTACCGAAAAACTTATTTCGGTATCGGTATAAATACCGGTACTTACTTTTAAACGGTATTTAATCGGTATCGGTATTATAACGGTATCGGTTGCCAACCTTGCTGTAAAGCATTGAATTTACGCAGGACATTTTCCATACTAACGGCAATTTTTTATGTAAAAAATGTTGAAATATTTGTAAACGTGTTGAGTTTAATGTACATGAACAACTTATGGAGCAGACAGTTTCCATTTTATTTAAAATTTAAATCAGTATTTATACAGATGCAAGCAATTTAAAAGCTTAAATTGTTGATTTAATATATACACAGTGGAGAGCAAAAGTCTAGGTACCACTTCATGAAATTTAAGCAATAATATGTAAAACTAATTGATAATTTTTATATTTATTTTATTTATTTATTTCTCTTCTATTATAGAACAAAAAAATGTTCAATGTTTTTCACAAACCGTATGAAAAATAAGGGAAACCTTCTATGAAGAACTTAAAGTAAATTTAAAATTCGAATTATAATGTTATACCGAATATTTAGGAGGATATCTCTTAAAGTCAAGAACTCTATTCTAATTTTGTTAAACTTGTTCTGTTGATATTTGCCGCCATGAGCATATTTTTCAGTTAAATTTTGTTTCAGGCTTAGCGAATACTCAACAATACTTCCAAATGATCTCGTAAATACTCTTTTGGAGTCATATCGGGACTTTGTGTAAAAGTATAAGCATGTGGAGACTTTGGTGGCCACATCACATCGTCACATTAACAGCTGTATGATTGGGTTCATTGACTTGTTGGAAGCAATAACCATTACGAATTCCTAATTCTTTGGAACTTTTGTTGAATTTGTTATTTACAATGTTTAAATACTCTCTCTTATTCATTTTATTCCAGATGGCGGAAATATTGTGGTGTAGGCTGCTTTCTCTTCATATGGCAACCGACCAATTCATTAGGTCAGTTGAAGAATAAATCTACATGTTTACAAAAACAGTACCTATTTAAGTGGTCATTTCAACAATTCAGCTACGACCTAGTTTCTCACATTACTTACATATGATGTGTGTGTTAATAGTCGAGTTCAAAGGACAGATTTTTTGAGAAACTTTTCATGGCAATTTTATTAATTCTCAGAGTTTTTGCCAGAAATTTGGTGAAAGGAAGTCGCTGAAGAATTATTGTTTTCATATTTTGTTTTGTTGGAGATGTCTGACCTGGGGTTTGACCAATGACTTCCACTACCTATTACACTGCGACTACTTAGAAAAACTTTAAAAAAAAATAAATGGTATCATATGTGTAGAAAAATTTTTGATTGATGTGGCACGTTCATGCATGACAAGCACACTTCATGACTTGTTAAAAGCCACATAGATGAACACACCGTAAATTTTTCTAAAGTGATCAGCTCACTCTAATGCCAATCCAATTGAGAACTTGCGCTGTGTACTGATCAGAGCATAGAGGGCAAATACCCGAAAAGTGTTGATGAATTGTGGCAAAACGTCGACATGTGTTAGAGAGCTATTTCTCAATATCTCAGTCCGCACTTAATTCAGAGATTGCTAAATCGATGTGAAAATGTTATTAAAAATAAATATTAACTCACGAAATATTGATGAGAAGAACAAAAAAATCAATAACTATTACAAAAAAATGAAACTCTTAAATGTTTAAATTAAAACTCAAATGCTTAAATTTTTATTTATAGTATTTTTTATAGTTTAACTGAAATCTTTTAAGAACTGAAAAATAAAATTTGGGTTATTTTTATATATTCAAAAAATCAAAGGAATAATTTTAAATTTTTATAAATGTTTTATTTATGTATATGGCCACCACTGCGTATATTTAAAATATGTTTATAAAGCAATATTTTAACCTTATAAAAATAAATAATTCATTTTATAATATTTATTTAAGAATCATTACGAAATGGAATAAGTTTATAAAAGTAAATACAATTTGATTTACTTATTTCGTTTACCAAGGCTTTCAGTAGAAAATAGGTTAGTAAACATTACCAATACAAATATTAACTAGTTTAAAATTAACATATTTTTCTATTTACATACCATACATACTCCTACACACACAAAATATGTATTAAGGAACTTTTATTACCCAAGCGAAATCTTAGGAAATATGTATGAAATATATTGAAATTATGAAAAAAATATTTACCAGGACGGTTGTGAAATTTAATTCTATTAAGAAAAGAGGAATATATTTAAAAGAAATTTGTGAAAATTTTATTATAGTTAGTAAAAGGTATCCCACGTTAAATACTATGATTTAGTTCGATATTGGTAGCATCCTTAAAGTACATGAAAACGATAAATAAGTATTGAAAAGGAATCTAATCGATTAAAACAATATTTTTAAAAATATCAAACAAATAAGACTTACGGTGTGTTTTTCCATAATATGCTTTTACTTATTATATCAATAATAAATTGTTTCGAATAAAATTATTGACAACAATATCTTGGAACAGTTAAGCAATCATTTATTTAACTTTTACCCCGCAAAACCTTCAATCTTCATAAATAATAATAAATGTCATATTGAATGATTAATACATCATTGAATACAAAGAAATATAGAAGTGTGCGTTAAGAAATTTAATAATAATTTCGCTCTCCTCTTTCTCTGCATCAAGGCGAGTGAAGCAATGAAAAAAGTTTCGGTATACTACGTCCAATCATGTCAATATCAAATGAACTGAGAAATTAATAGGCCGGTTTTCAATAACGCTGTACATGTAATGCGATTAGTTTCCAAATAATTAAAGAACAAATCGTAGAGTGGCGCTCACCATACACCTAATATTTATAGTTTTTTACATTCTTTATTACATCACAAGTATCCAGAAAAAGAAATACTTTTTGGCGACCAATATCGTGCGTGATACGTTAGCTTTTTGTGGGGCTACGGCAATCTACGCAGGTAATCCCCTAACATTTCAAAATTCGTTTAGCTATCGTCTAGATACTCAAACACGATTGCATTTATTATACTGTGTTAGGACTGATTTGGGAAGATTGTGAAGTTGTTCTCACGGAAATCATTGAACTTATAAAAGTTTTCATTAAAATTCCACATGTGCCACACTACATGAGCTATCTGTAGGAGGTCATTAAAGATACAAATCATAATATCGTAGAGTACAATATATTGATAAAAGCAATAAGTAAGAGAAGAGATATTACGTGGGATTTGCGCGGTCAACTCCGATGAACTTGGTCAATTGTTGAATGCGCGTTTCTAAAACCAAATTGATGTTTAGGAACTAAGTTTCTTTGTTCAATTACCTGTTTAATGCGAACGAATATTTTCTCATACAATTTGGATAAAATGGGCAGAAGCGAAATAGGTCTATATGATTTAACTTCAGTTGGAGGTTTTCCAGGTTTTGGTATCATTACCACTTCAGCGACTTTCCAAAATGATGGTACATGAAGCAGTCTAAATGAAGCATTGAAAATTTGTGTTAGTTTTAGAATTATGTTATTTGGAAGACGTCTAAGAACTTCAGTTGTTATTAAGTCGAATCCAGGGCATTTCTTTAATTTTAGATTAAGATGAATTTGTTTAAAAACTTCAATTGGTGTTACTTCGGGTATTATCATCTCGACTATTAAGACATTGACTTCCTGCGTAATAAATGGTGGATCAGTATCAAGAGAGAACACACCAGCAAGATAACTAGAAAACAATTCTGCCTTTTGGCTATTGGTTCTGGCCCTATTTCCGTCTGCCATGTGAATGGGAGGAATTTGTGTTGTGGGTCTATTTAAGTTTTTTGTTGATTTCCACAATGAGTAGTCTGATGTTTTTTTATTATTCAAACTTTGCAAATACTTACTGAAACGTGAGTTCTTATATTTTTTTATTTCTAAGCTAAGTTCGTGTGTCATTCTATTAAGCCTTGCCTTGTCAGCTGGAAATCTAGATCGTCGCCATATTTTTCTCAACCTTCTTTTATTTTTAATCATCTCCCTTATATAAGCAGGGTATGAAACAACGTGTTGTTTATCAGGAGGGTTCGGAGTGCTTTCCCACGCAGTACTTTGAATTATGTTTGTAACAAACTCAACATCTTCCTCAATTTCGTCAACTGTTTCTGGTTCATTAGGGGGTATGTTTGAATTTTGCAGCACAGTCTGAAAGTATTGCCAATCGGTAAATTTATTCGCTAAAAAAGGAGATTTTGTTCTTTTCATAAACAGTCATGTATATCGGCGAATGGTCAGAATTAAGATCAAATCTATTTTCCAACTTGATACACGACTTTGAAATCTTATTTATTATAAAAAAATCTATAAGATCAGGTGTTTTACTACTGTCTGTTGGCCAATACGTTGGGTTACCCGTTGACACAACTTTACATCCGGTTTCCAAAATTGCCTTATATAGTTCCTTTCCTTTAGGAGTGTTCAAACGGGATCCCCAGTAGGTATTCTTAGCATTAAAGTCTCCATCTATGATGAACCTCGAATCATGTTTTGCTATAAAATTTTTATAATCAATTGACTTAATTGAGTGACGCGGAGAGCTGTATACAGACGTTATCAGCAGTTTCAGTGAGTTTGTTGTTAATCGCAACATGATAACTGATTTTTTTACACCCGCTCTTCAAGGTATTGAACCATGTTTGGTTTGAATTGGATAGTGTAACTTGTCACACATCTTAAGCCACAATCGATATGTTGCATGAAATGTTTGATGGTCGTTTATTTAGCTGAAATGGTGATGTCAGTTGGACGCCAAGAAGTTGCAATTTGACGCCGTTGGCCTATTTTCTGTGGGGCACCGTTAAAGAAAAGTGTTATGAGAACAAACCAGAGACAATTGAGCATTTGAAGGCCAACATTCGTGAGGCCAGTACCCCATACACGCGAAAAAGCTCACGAGAATTTGTCTAATCAAGTAAGGTGAGTGAGGTCAGCCGCGGCAGCCTTATGAATGAAATAATATTCCATTTCTAACCGGAACAATTATACTTCACAACAAAAAAATTAGTTTAGCAAAATTTCAATTCGTTTTGGTTTTATTGCACTTATAAATTTAATTTTTTTTCATTCTACTTGTGGCAGAGGCTGCAATCTGTCCCATCCAAAAGATATTACCAACTGATTAAACCCAATCTCCGGTAATTGATTGCTGATAGACGATCTACAATCCACCAATGTTCTCCCTTCTTATTCTACTAAGCCGACCTAGTACAGGTCTCGGGCGACACTAACGCTCTTGACTATGTCTACTGCGAATCCATCTCCTTTAGCAATTTCTTCGCAGTGATTCCGAAATGATGTTTACCACACCGATCTATAGAAGATGATTAAAGCCCTCTCCGACAAGCCGGCTTTCTATCGAATACGCAGCTATTGCTGTCAATGAGACAAATAGAATTCCATCAGGTTGAATGAAACGCGGCTATTTATCTCTGATGCGGGATTTCAATATAAGAATTTCCCGCTAATAAACACTATCCTGAAAGCATTTTTAAAAGTGCTTATATCAAGGGAATACTGTGTATACAAATCAAGGATCTTTTTATTGAAGAACACTCTCAACGTAGCATTAGGAATCAACAGAATTAGATTTGAAAACGTATTTTTTTTTGTGCAAATAAGAGCAACAATCAGTTGTAAATTTCTTATAATAGCGATGGTTCTAGCACGTCAGTGTTTAGCTCTACAATTTTTCAAAAATGGCCAATAACGCTATTTTTAGGAGTTTCAACATTTTTTCTCGAAAACCTGACGTTATGGAAAGTTTTTGCCTTCGGAAACACCTGGAGACATCTTATTTGCACAACCCATGCAGGGCTGTGTATTTAATTTCTTGCTTATGGAAGGCATTTTAACAAGTATTCTTTACTTTAGCAAAAGATTATGAACTGAGTTTGAATAATTTTTGCAGTTAAAGTAATTTACTACAAAAAATCTTAAATTTTTTAACAGATTAAAGAAAGTTATCGAATTGAAGCATGTAAAAGGAGGAATAAACCGACTTATTGTTATAGAGTGTATAAAAAAAGAACAAAAGAATCAAATATGTAATCAAAAAACATACATATGTATGTATTAAAAAATAAAAATAATCATGGCTAAACAAACAGTTCAAGGTTGGCAAAAAAGGAAAGGTATAAAAAAAACAGTTCCATTACAATCTTCTTTTATTTCTATTGTTGTTGTAAATAATAATAAAAATAATATTTTTCCACTTTCATAAACATGTCACACTATATTTGTGAATTCGGTTTCCGTTTCTTGTCTTTTTTTTTTATATTTCGGGTTGTGTCTTATTTTTAAAGAGGGTATAACGACAGAATATAAAGCCGTTGACAGTCATGTAATATTAATGATTTTTAATATATACACACACTGAAAGAATTTTACCCAAATGCGTAAATCTACAAATCTTTTCATTTTTGATGACAATAAAGTCAAATAGAACACAATAGCAATAAGAACGTTAAAACAATTCAAAAATTTGCAGAAAGTCAAGTTCATTTTCGCAATGCGTTATGCTATAAAAACAATGAAAACTACGCAGCAAATACAGCAATTTCTCCAAAAATTAAATACATATGTATGCGTATATGAAAATGATTATTTTTGTATCAACGCGACAACAAGTAAATGGTTGTTGCAAAACTGCTGTGTTGCTTTCATTTTGTTTATATCATAACGTGCTGATATATATTAAAACATTTTAAAAGTTTAGAAAATTTAAATGGAATTATTAATTGTCTTCGTTTCAAAATGAGTGTATTTTGTGTGCTACCAAGATCAATTTGAACATTCAATCCACCCACACTACAGTGCTGAGTTCACAATTATTTAAAAGTTTCAGTTTTTGAAATGAAAGAAATAATCCCACAATAATTATTGTTTCTTTCTATTGTTGACTTTTACTTTTTTTTAATACATCATAATCTAACAATAGATAAAATTTAATCTGATGATTAAATAAAATGAAATTTTGCAGTTTAATTTTAAAGCTCATGTACGAATACGTAAGAACACATACGAGGTTTATTCAAAATATATTGCTACGAAAATGGAAACGGTGTACCGTGGTTCAGCATTAAAATGATAAACAAAAGTTACACAAACAAAAAAAAATCATATACCAATTACAGCAGCATAAAAGAAATGGGGATAGACTAGTAAGAAAGAAGGCAACAACACTCAACGTAAACAAAATACACAAACAACAATGAAACAACAATAGAGATCTCAAGAAAGCGAGGACACGACGCTCGAATTCAAGAACATTCATCAGACTGTCTACGTGGGCATATAAAAAGGCAAGACAGAACAGGCAACGAGTAGTAAAAATTAAGTCATTCTTGTGTGAAGACGCGTTGCGTGTGAAATGAACAGTCTTGGCTTGAAGATCTCCGTTGTAAAGATCTGCGCTGTAAGCAAAGAAGAATAGCGAACACGCAATTATTGTTGTATACGTCAAGTTATAAACAGTGGCACACAAAAGTAGTGCGAACAATAAAGAATTTAATTGGATCTAAACACCAATTTATTTTTATTTTTTTTTGCAATCAACGAACTCATATTTTAAACGGGTTTAAAAAGGTGAAAATGTATGTAACAATATGTTAACTACGTATTTATATATCTATTTCAATCAAAACTTCGTCATACATCTTTACTGGGCGAGGGTGGATCAACAAGTAAGCCAGAGAAATTTGGATTGAAACATAGCTTTTTGAATAAAATTAAGTTTATTTTTAAAACTCTGAACTAGCTTACACTGCGTGTGTACTTTTAACACTATTAAATTTATTTTAAATTTACATTAAATTTTTTAATGTATTCAAAACAGTAGGTAAGTACAAGTAATAATTATATTCCACTAAAGGGAAAAGCTGTACACAAAGAAAAAGTTACAAAAAGTTATAAGTCGGTGTTACGGCTTCAACACTTGTATTATAATTATAGTAAAAACGTCAATAACAATTTCTTGGTAGTGTTGTATTATGCAAACAAAAAAGACAACACTTAAGTTGGTTGTACGTAGTTTTGACTTACCTGCACAACTAACTTTTGTAGAATTTTTGTACAGTTAAGCCAAAAATGCTGCTGAATTAAATGTTTTTACCTGCCTAATTGAACAGGTATGGAATAATTATAGATTACTCTCTCAAAGCCCAGCTAAAGCAAATAACTAAATTTAAATATTATGTAAGATCAACCATAAAATACTTCTTATATTTCATTTATTTATTGATATTTGCTTTTAACAAAAAATGTAAATAAATTTCAACGACAAAATTAATTGAGATTTTGGTTTTTTGAAATAAAAAATTATTTAAAAATTTCTTTTTGGTTCGAAGCAGCTAACTTTAATTTTAGGTATGAAAAAAGTTTAAAAGTTCAAAAAATATAAGGCACAATATTAAATGTGCAGGTATAAAAAGTATGCTTAAAAAAGAATTTTGTATAGAATTTGAAGAAATAAAGACACGAAACAAAATTTTTGTGCAGGTAAAGTCAATGCGCACGTAAATAAAAGGAAGCTAAATCAAAACTACTGTATTAATTTGTCTATAAGCGATAAAATTCAACTCCGAATGACAGATTATTGAGAAACTTTTTATGGCACTTATATTCACGATTTGAAATGAGTTTTATAAGGATGCAAATGAGTATCACTTGGGATAAACAAGTCTCTAAAAACTACAACTTTAGGCCTTGAACACAGTAAAGTAGTTGTAGTAGAAGTCGAAGCTCAAAACGTAATGGCAACATATGGTTGCC
This sequence comes from Sarcophaga rosellei, assembly GCA_930367235.1. Classification (NCBI taxonomy): domain Eukaryota; kingdom Metazoa; phylum Arthropoda; class Insecta; order Diptera; family Sarcophagidae; genus Sarcophaga; species Sarcophaga rosellei. Next base: position 47,143,782 of record OV884018.1, on the reverse strand, counting down.
AAGTAACCTCTTCAAATACTATTAGAATATTATGCGAATTTTCTTAAAAAATAAAAGATTCGCTGGAATGACCCTACAAAGTCCAATACCCAAAATTCAAGTCGTCCATTTAGAAATTTTAGCGTAAATGGTATTTATTTATTTATTAATTACAATACAATTGCGAATTATATTTAATTATATACGAGCTGGTTAACTTTAACCATATTCTCGGTGTAATTTAACATACCAGAGCCTCTGGTAGGAATCGAACCTACAAACCTGACGCGAATAGTCTAGCACAATACCCACTAGATTACCAGGGCACCCATTGGTAATAATAAAAATAATAGTAATGGTAACATACATACATACATAATTGGCCATTACAACCCTTCGTCAGGATTACGGCCTAGCTTCTCAACACCACTCATGTTGTGTGCGTTAATTTTATACATGAGTAGCGGGACCTACAGTTTAAAGTCGACTCCGAACGACAGATTTTTTGAGAAGCTTTTCATGGCAATTTTTACTCTCAGAGTTTTTGCCAGAAATCTGCTGAGAGGAAGTCGCCGAAGAAATACTTTTTGTATTTTGTTTTTGATGTCTGGCCTGGGATTCGAACTCGGGCCTTTCGTCTAATAAGCCAACACACTACCTACTAGACCACGGCGACTTCAATGTAATGGTAATAATGTGTTTATTCGGCAATGTTGCGAAGATAAAATAAAACGTTTGTTCTAGAAAAGGAACAAGAATAACAAACAATAACGAAGCAACAGAGAAAGTATGAGAGTAGAAATAAGCAACCATCAAATTACTATAACAAAACTTTATGGAAAGACCTCAAAAGAAAGAAGACAATAATAAGAACAATGACAAATTAAAAGTAAGGTACTGGAAGTTTTCAGACCGAAAGAGCCATTGCCATTGAGTAGTAATGCAAGTTGCAACTGATGTTCACTATTGCTTCAGACGCGGTTAAATTGGATCTAATTTGTTAAAGATTGACGTAATAAAGTTATTATGCATTGTTAATTTAAATAAGGAAATAACAATAAATAAAATATACTATTGTGTTTATTTCAAAACTACAATCTTCAAACCACACTCGTGACAAATGATGATTTAAACATTAAGAAAGAATATGCAAAAAAAAAGAAAAAAAAATAATATAAAATTCAATTTCATTTTTAAATTAATCTCATATTGTTATCCAAAATAAAAAAGATGTTTTCCTAGCCTTTAGCAAAAAAAAACGGCCTTCTCTAAATCCATAAATTCATCACAATTGTTATGATTTCTTTTGTTAGTTATTCAAAGTCATCACCTAACCTAACCTATTACAAGTCATCATATATGCCTATAGGGGTATCTGTCATGTTTCTTAAATTAAATTTGAAGTTAAAAAGGAAAGGAGCACAAGAAAAAAACTTTGTAATTCAAAACTTTTAAGTGAAAATCTGCAAGCAAAAGTTTTGGTTTTACTTGTTAGTTTATGTACGTATTTTTTCTTCTTTCAAATTTTTGTTTTTCACAGGATTTCAAAAGCAAAAGTTAAGCGTCGTCATATGAGATGATATTCCATTTGGTTTGTTTGTTAGGGGGAGGCATTGTTTACTCGTTCAAACACTTGAAATTGTACAATTAAATTTTACCATTGAAAGTGTTATGTTTACCAAGAAGACGAGGGATATTAACAAGTACGAGAAGATATGTTACTTAACAAATGCACACCCACAAATTAGTAAGTTGTCACATAAGTTTAAACACCATTTCAATGTCGAAGTATAAACTTCTCTCAGTTTTGCTTGGAGTTTAGTTGATTGTGTACGTACAAGATGCGGCATACAGTGGGCCAATTTGCTGAAAAATGGAATCATATTAAGACATTATGTACAAAGATTTGTAATAACCGTGAGAAACAGCTTTTTAAATCGCTTAGTATTCACTAACGAAGATGACCAATATGGAGTGATAATGTTAGATTGGGCACGGGTTATTTTCTACCGCATGGGTCTCGAAAATTGAAAAAAAGTGCAGACAATTTGTGTGAAATATTAATTTGGGGTAATAAATGAATGATTATTTCATTTTCGTGTTGCCTGTTGCATTCAACAGTTGTACTTCTGAGTATTCTTTACAGTATTTCGTACGGTACTTTAACAATGGCAGCTGAAATATTGTTCTTCAGGAACAGGTTTGTTCCTGGAATTGAGAAATTTCACTCATTCCCACACAAATAGTTGAATGGGGTCATAGTGTATGAAATTGGTAGTTCACCAATCTGGCCTGTCAAAGGTTTCATGGTATCCCCTGCCGTGTGGTATGTATCACAGTCTTGTTGTCACATGTCAATCAAGTCCAATTTCTTCATTTCTGAAAGCAAAATTCACCTGCTGGTACCCTGCTCCACAGACTGTTACGTTACGACTTTAAAATTTTTTAAAAAGTGACGTCGGGTCCACTAACTGCAATAAACAGTGCGTCTTTTAGGATTCTTTGGAATTCATCACACTGTGCCTAACTAAACTGAATGTAATCCTACGATTTTTATCGTTCTTCACGAAGTACGGTCCAATGAAGCTGTCGGCCAACTAACCACAATAAACAGTGCGTCTTTCATGGTGCTTTAGAATTCATCACACGTTGCCTAACTGCCACTGGCTGTAACCCTATGAAAGTCATTGGTATTGATGAAGTACGGTCCAATGATGCTGTCGTTGTAAGCTCTTAAATTGTTTTTGGTTACTATTCACAAAATAACACAATATTTGACTTCTCTCCAGCTAAGACCAGTTTTAAACATGTCTAACTCTTGTTGATGTCTCCAGATAGCTCTATGTAAGTTACCTTGAGAAATTCCTTTTGAGTTTTTATTGTACGGGGTTGAACACTGAGGTCTGCTCACCTAGTTATACATTGGAAGTGTTCTGAAGGCAGAATGTTTCCTATATTCCTCAAATACAATGATTGGAAATACCTGAAGCGAGATAATTACAGCATCCATACTCTTAAATTTAGAGGACTCAATACAAGTAATATGACTTGCAGTATAACTTGTTTGCCTGAATCTAACAAGACAGAAGTAAAGATTTGGATGTCATTACATCATTTACGCTTTCATGCATCTTTAGAGTTTACATTCACACCATTAAAAATATGTACGTATGTTACTGTATGTATGTACTATGGCAGGGATTGCGCTTTTACTGTGACATCTAATAAGTACAACTATACCGTTAAATAGGGCTGAATCAAATAGAATACATCTGTTCGTACATTAAGACTCGAAAACTTAATTCACCATTTTGACAGTTTAGTTACATACGCAGTTTTTTCCTCTGTGTTAAGTGTCTCTTTAAATGTCCTCATTTGTATTTCCATAGCGTAACTCGTTGGCAATCATCTAAATTTTGTTTTTGACAAGATATGTTTTTCCCTCTACAAGCTGTGAAAGAACATAAAATCGGATCTACAACTGTACGAGTATGTTTCTATACGTACATGAGTGGTAAGGGTCGTGCTATACAAGCATTAGATAAGCTGCGGGTTTCGGTTTGATGGTATTTGTAAAACTATGGATACGTGTAACTGTGGTTGTATATGTGAAGGATTCTTCACATTTGTGCTCACCTAATGCCACCGCGATTGGTGTCATAGTTCAGTAGACGCGTATTGTGTCGCCAAGTTATATACAATGTTGATTGAGGAATTTTCGATATGACACATTGCAGTTCAATAGTACTGCCAGCTTTATAATACTTCTCTGGTGTAGTTGAACCACGTTTGTCAAGTATCTCCACATGAGGAACTGTAAATACAAGCAGAACATATACACACATACATACGTAATAAAAAGGAATTTGTATGCTGTTATGAACGCTGCCGTTGGTTACCAGTGTGTGTATGTAAGTGAAGTATGTGGTTTTGTTGGTGTGGATCTATGTTGATGTTGATGTAAGTGGAAATATATATAAACAAACCATTTAAACGTAACGTCAAATAATTGTTAACGATGTAAAAAAAGGAATTTCATGTACGACTAAGTATGTGTTAAATGAAGAGAAACATGTACGTTGTGTTTAGTCCATTATGGTGATAGTATCATGAGGGGTTTTTGAGCTTGTCATTGGGACATTTTGAAATCATGCTGAGTCATTGGATTGAATTGGAAAAATATTTTATAATAGAAATCATAAAGTCTACATTAGTAGTGGGGTGCTATCCACACTTTTCTGAGTTGTGTTGGCTCAAAAAGAAAGAAAAGAAGTCATCCTCCAAAAACGTGCCCGGTGAACAATTCAAATGTTATGAATATTGACTTAAAGGGAGGTTGAATTAAATCAGAAATTAATTTTATTACAAACAATTCTGTAACATATTGAAATCCTTTTGGTCAGTAGCAGTCAAAGGTATTAGTAATTGTTCCAAAAATAATTTGGCAATTTACTTCTCTATATAATTCATCATGTTTGGAGAAACACTTCTGATAAAAAAATTGTATGATGTGATTGTGCAGATAGCTGAGCATGAACAGTAAAGACAAAGATTAATTACCTCCATAAAATTCGATTAACATCAGTAAGATAACTCTTCGATTCACTACTACATACTTCTTTAATAATTTTTGACTTTTTTACATGCTTTCTAGAATTTCCAAACATTTTTTCTGATCAGATAAACCGTGTGACACTGTTCATATATGTCAAAATATTTTGAAACTTCCAGATTGTATGAATAATCTTAAGAATAACGTCTGGTAGTTCAATTGAAGACAATTGTCAAGGGTAACGAATTTAGTATTAACGTATAGGTTAACAGTTTGAGAAGCACTCCTGAAAAATATAGCTTAGAGGAAGCAGGTAAACAACAGTATGTTTGTGGACGGCTAGTATTGCAACTGACATTTTAATCGTAAAGAAATTATCCGATCTGCACCATTTGTTGAGAAATACCCAGAAGTCAACAAGAATTAAGTTTCTTATGAAACGAAAACCAGAAGTAATCCGCCTATGTGGAAAACTGCAAAAACTACAAAAACAATGGACTTGTTTACATGATCAACGAATCAACAAAAAAAATAGCAACAACATCAGTATTAAAAAAGGGATAAACATGTAAATAAACAGGCAAGAACAACACTGAAAGGACAAACGTAAAAAATACACAAACAACAATAACGCAAACAACATGTTTATATTTATAGAGATTTCGCGAAGACAAAGTCATTCTCCTTCAAGAGCATTCATCAGACTGTTTACCTTGCTATATAAAAGACAAGACAAAGCAAGCAACGAAATCAGAAAGAATTTAGTCAGACTTGCGTGAAGACGCGTTGCGTGTGAAGAGAATAATTGTGGTTTGAAGATCTCCGTTGTAAAGATCTAACGAACAATTGTTAGTGTGTACGCGGAAGAGTGTAAAGAAGAATAACAAATAAAGCAAATTGTTTTTGTTTAAATCAAGTTCCGAACAGTGGCACACGGAATTGTGCGAACAATAAAGAATTGATTTAAAACTAAACACCAATTTATTTTTATTTTATTTCCAATCTACGAACTCATATTTTAAACGTTTTTAAAAGGGTAAAAACATAACAATATTTTAGTCGGTAAGAATCCGTCCAGAGTCTTATAACAGACTCACTCCTCCTTTATAAATAATAACACAAAAACAATTCAACGAGAAGGCGTGGTTTTAGTATTGTTGCGAAGACTGAATAAGTACTAAGTACTTGTTCTCGAAAAGCAAAAGTAGACAGTAACAAATAATAAAATTAGGATAGCAAAGAATTACAATAATAAAACAACAACAAAAATAAATAAACTAAATATGAACTTAACGAATAATATAAAAAAAAAAGAATTACAATAACAAAACAAGAGTAAGATTCTTGAAGTTGTCAGGACAAAAATTAATAACACAAAATAAGAGGACAGTTTATCAGTGAATAGTACTGAAAAGTGCAACATGTATACAGTCTAAAAACTAACATTTGTAGTAAAAGTATTGTATAATGAAATTAATAGCTCATAAAATAATATAAAAGGATTTTATTTAAAACCAAAAAATAATACCAGAAAAATGTAAATATGTTATTTTATTTCAAAATTAAAATGGCTTTTTACATGCGAGCCCTTGGTCCAAAAACCACTTCAGGCATCTCAGACAAAACTGAAATGTGAAAAAATATTTCTCCGGCAATTTCCTCTCAGCAGTCTTCTGACAAAAACTGTGAGGGTAAATAAAATTGCAATGAAAAGTTTCTCAAAAACCTGTCGTTCGGAGCAGACTTTAAACTGTAGGTCCCGCCGTATATAAAATTAACACACAACATAAGTGGTGAGAGTAACTAGGCCGTGGTTGAAGTGTTATAATGACCAATTATGTATGTATGCTACATTAGAATGGGCTATTTATATTAATTGCTTATTATATGGTAAGACCTTAACCATTGAAATCTTATTTTCTTTATGGAAAATATCTTACAATTCGTCTCACAATTTCTTAACTCTCTTTCTTAACTCTCTTGTGCAATAATGATTATTAAAAATGTCTAAAAAACCACGTCTACACTCATTCTCAATAAAAGTCACATTTTTTAAATTATAAATTGAAAAATTCATTTCAAAAATATTTAATTTTATACGTTACATCCTCTAAGCATATGTATTTAGTCCCTATTGTCATCATACAAGAATTTCATTTACAGTTGAAATAATAAAATAGAATGAAGGGAAATGAAAAAAATAACATTATTTCTGGTTTAGAAGTTATAATCCCAGATAGATGTTGAAATGTGAGTACATTGAGATTTTTTCACATTCAAAGACTTGGTCACATTTTTATTACTGTTGTTATTGTTATTTAGCTGGGAGTTTTAAATAAAAATCCAAATTTTAACCTCAGGATACATTCCTGCTTACTCGAATGAGGGTATTGTGTGTATTCTTTCATACTGTAAGTGTACATTGTTGTAAGAAATGTATTGTATATGCACATACACATGTATACATGTATGTGTGTATTTCAGAAGGTCGTTAAGTGTATGCGTATTTCTTTTTTTGTAATAAAATATTTTCGTATGATACGAAATGAATGATTGAATGTTTGTCTAAAAAACTGAATGTTTGAACGACTTGTTATCTGTCTCATATATAGCATGTACTATATGTATATACTTCTATAAAATGTATACAATATTTTTATCTATGGGAGTATGTGTGCATGTGTGTTTGTTTAATATTATTGTATTGGTTGTGTCTAAAAAGTCTAATAACGTTCGAGCATGATCCAGTATGTAATATAAGTGAGTGTGGGTCTTTATAAATTCGGTAGCCTGAAGGTGACAAATCTCAAATTGTACTGCAAACGAAAATGTGCCCTTTACTGTTTAACTTCTCATCATTCTACGACATTTTCTTTTACTAATTTACACATTCTAATCCAAATAATGCTATACACGCAGAAAAATTTTGAAATGTAGTTTCCTGTTAAATTATTTCAAGGGTAACTTTTTTATTTTCTTCACTTAAGCATGGTGGTTTACAAAAATAAGAAACGGTATGAATATATCTACTTCAAAAATGAGCTGGTAGATGTCTGGCACTTTTTGGAAATTTAAGCTTCAGACGAATTCAACTTCTAAACCAATACATATTTTATATTCCGTTACAACTGGGGCAAAATTGAAACAAATTTTTCTTATATTGTGTTTGAAATGGCGTTTATAAACCTAAAATATCCATTTGGTTTGATTATTATTATTATAGTCCTGCAGACGTGCCTTAGTATTGCAAGCAAACGTTCATTGCACTCCTCTCTAACTTTGTTAGGTATCGCTATGATGTCTCCTCCAAGGCTATTGCCTTAAAATTGCCACGATGCTGCTCAGTATCAACAATGCTAATTTCTTGCCAGCAACTGATATGCTCCCTTCTTGGGATGCATTAATGCCACATAGGTTCCAAGATTGTATTCCAGTGATTTATTCTCATTGTTTCAGAATCAACATGTTGGGTTCGGAACAAAATTCATTCTGAATAAGTTTATTCTGAATCTACAGTTCCCGATTACCCATCTCACCGAATTCCTGGACAGTTTGATGCATGACTCCGATCTATTTTTTTGTGATTTCCCAACAGAAGTTTAGATTTCTTCACACCGATTGTGTTGAAGGACGGCCTTTATCTCTTTTTATCTTTCCTTTCGTTGAGCATATTTCCAAAAATATGATATGCCAGTTTCCCTCCTAGCAGGCTCGTCTATTTGCTCATTTCTGAAAATTCCCACATGTCCTGGGATCCAGCAGATGAAAACCTTATTTTCTCTACTTACATAGCTAAATTGCTCACATAGTACACAATCGTCGATTTAACGTCACAATGGCGGATAGTATTGCTATGTCCTGCCTTTTGCACCTCATAAGCAAGTACACACAAAAAAATAAATATTGTGACGGCAAATAATTTCAGCATTTGATGATTTTGCTATTGGGGTGAATAAAAACTTGTTGGAGTAAATGAAAACCTTTTGTCGCAAGAAATTTTCCAACAAAATTTTTTTTACCGCAACAACATGAAAGTATTTGAGTTTTTTTAAAAGCAAAATTATTTATTGCAAATAGAATAACATTTGTCGTTAAAGGTTTTCCTCTGAAATAACGGCACATTGAAAATTGCTGTTGACGTAAATGATTTGCATTTGGAAATGACATGATTGGTAGAGTTGTGCGGATCAGTATTGAGTAGTTTGTCGGTGTGAAACAAGTTAAAAATGAGCTTTTTAGTTTTAAAATAATTCAAATAAAAATTAAAGTGTTTCAAATAAACAAACAACAATGTCGGAAGACATTTTTCGGGAAACAGTTTGTATGGTGGATTTATCCAATGAAGTGGTTGCATTGCTTTCAACAATGAATATAATATATAATAGAAACAATTTCTACATTCATAGAATGCGGCATCAACAAAGTCGATATTTTGAAAATAATGCATTCAAAAGACATCGACGAAATATTTTCAAAATTAGGAAGGGGGTTTATCATTTTTCACCATGAATTGCAAAAGTGGCGGAATCAGAATAAGGTACGTAAGGTTATTTTGTTCATTTACTTGTACATTCTTATGAACTTTTTGCACGCTTGTAACAAAAGTTACTATACATAAACTATGTATATTTAAAATCTTTAAACGCTTTTGCTACAAAATAGTGTTACCGTGCTGTTATAAGAATAGACAATAAATGCTAATACATACTATTGTACAATTATGAAAAAATTATTATAATTATTTTATTTTTTATATGTTTATAATAACTTCATGTCTAATAAAAATTGGCTAGTACACAATTTGAAACAAATATGGCAGCAAACATCTGAAAATCGGCTAAAAGAAAATAAAATATCACTGGAAGAATTATTAAAAGCTTGACCCAGATACAAAGACCCTAACAGATTTGAACTTATTGATGTGGAATTGATGGAATTTTGAAATATATAAATCGGCAGAAAATCTTAGTAAGTTCATGAGACATATTCTTCTCTTTAATTTATTGAATGAAAAAATGTTTTAACAGATTCGCGACATCTTTATTTCTTTTATTTACTACATGCAGTTATAACTCCTCCACGGATCAACCATCTATATCTGATGCACAAAAGGATATGATTGGCCATATAATAAATATAAACAATTTGGTCCAGTTTGAAGATGATGCCAGATCACTTGCTCAGAAAGAAAAGCTTATATTTAATATTTTAAACAATAAACTTAAAATTGCAAGAATTTTAAATAAATATTCTCAAACTAAAAATAATGTTTTCATTTATATTATATACCTTACCAATATTTGCATTTGCGACAAAAGTATATTAAACTGTTGGGGCAACAATTTCTGCATTTGCGACAAAAGTATATTGAACTGTTGAGGCAACTATTTCTGCATTTGCGACAACAGAAACTGAACCGTTGTGGCAACAAATATGACATTTTAGGCAACATTTTTAACTTTGTCTCTACAATGAATTTACACTTTGGGACAACAGAAACATAATTGTTGACACAAATGGAAAATGTTGTTGGGCACAATCCGAATGTAAATTCTATTTGAATCAAAGTCAAATTATCTTGGCATTACAGTCTTTTTTTTTTGTGTGTAGAGTTCAGCATATTTTTTGACGGCATAAGCTTCCGCCTGGAAGATAACTGTGAGTTTGTGCTCTAAATAACATTTTTCTTCTCCCACTACTAGATACGTTGTTGACCCATCTGTATGTAACAAAATAGTCGTCTTTTTGAATAAATATGCAACTTCCAGATATCTCAATTCATTTTTGTCTGTAAGCCTCATTGCGAATCATATCCCAAAGTCTTAGAGGTTCTGTCAAGGAGAGAGCTAAGAAGGGTGGTGATTGATTATTTTTCGTTATTTATTTTGAGTATTCTGTGAATTAATCTGATACGATGCATTTTACCCTATTATTTATTTATGAGAGTTCTGCAGAGGTTGAAACAAATAATAATGTTAAGATATAAGGTATCAGCTATATGATGAATACATCGAAACTCTCCACTTAAACTCTTCCAGTTTCTGTTGCGAACTCCAGCATTTTAATGGAATATTATTGCATCCATATTGTTAATTGGTGAAAGAGTAATTATTATTGAATCAGGCTGTAGAAGCTAATCATTCACCCAAATATACCTTTTTTAGTGTCAGTCGTGGCTTTGCCACCGCTAGCGAAATTTCACCTTGCTTTGTCTATTTTTCTTCATTCATGAAGTGATACATATCTCATCGGCTGTTACTATACGCTGTAGAAATAGTTCGATTACAAACGAGTTTAGGAGAAACAATTGGGGTATTCACACGGTGTGCTATCAGGTCATATTGTCATAAAATACTAAAGTTTTATGATAGTTTAAAAAAATTGTTGTTGTGCTTCAAACAAAAAAGTCATAAAATAATAGTACCTTTTGTGATGTGTTTATTGTTTTGTCATATTTAAACAGTGTAAATCTAAGTCAAAGGGAAAAAGTCGTCATCGAGCCGCTGATAATATTTAGAAGTTGGCGCCGTTGAATATTCGCAACATGTACGTGAAACATGCTATTAACTTCTGCAAAGTTCTATAACTTCGAGATTAAATACATTTCAATAATTTGTTTATAAAAGTTATTAACTTTTATAAAGTTAAATAAAAAAAATTGATACATTAATGTATAAAAGAAAATTTTGTTTGTATACTTTAGCTGATTGGCGGCACCGAACATATTTAAAATAACCGCCGTCAGAAATTATTACCGGCTTAGTAATCAATAACAGCTGTTTATGTTTATGTTTTTAAATATTTTGTGCCAAAATATTTAATAATTTTTATAAAAATGATTTATTTAATAATAATAATGTCCAATATGTATTTTTCGCACAAACCGGCTATTATTTCAGTTTTTTGACTTGTTTTTGGCATTTTTAATTAAAAATATTTGTAATTTTTTATAATTGTATTTTTCTTTCATCAGCTGACTCAAATTTGAAATAGCACACTAACTTAGGAGGGTTGCTCACAGCAGTCATATTTTTCGTGTTATTATTTTATGATATGACTTTATGACGACAGTGTGAATACCCCAAATATGTATGTTTCTGCTGATCGAAGACAACAAGTTGTGTGGTATATGCGTTGTAAACATTTTTGCAACAGACCTTTTAAATTTCTTCTAGTGTAATACATATCATTACGTTGCTTGTACTACTTTTCTACAGTATGTACCATGTATAGTATATGTATACTACTGTACATAGACTACAAAAGTATGGACGTACTGAAAACAATTTAATATGAATGCCATATCTCTGAAGTATAGAAAATCTCTATCATACCATTACATATCATTACAGTATTTCGTACGGTACTTTAACAATGGCAGCTGAAATATTGTTCTTCAGGAACAGGTTTGTTCCTGGAATTGAGAAATTTCACTCATTCCCACACAAATAGTTGAATGGGGTCATAGTGTATGAAATTGGTAGTTCACCAATCTGGCCTGTCAAAGGTTTCATGGTATCCCCTGCCGTGTGGTATGTATCACAGTCTTGTTGTCACATGTCAATCAAGTCCAATTTCTTCATTTCTGAAAGCAAAATTCACCTGCTGGTACCCTGCTCCACAGACTGTTACGTTACGACTTTAAAATTTTTTAAAAAGTGACGTCGGGTCCACTAACTGCAATAAACAGTGCGTCTTTTAGGATTCTTTGGAATTCATCACACTGTGCCTAACTAAACTGAATGTAATCCTACGATTTTTATCGTTCTTCACGAAGTACGGTCCAATGAAGCTGTCGGCCAACTAACCACAATAAACAGTGCGTCTTTCATGGTGCTTTAGAATTCATCACACGTTGCCTAACTGCCACTGGCTGTAACCCTATGAAAGTCATTGGTATTGATGAAGTACGGTCCAATGATGCTGTCGTTGTAAGCTCTTAAATTGTTTTTGGTTACTATTCACAAAATAACACAATATTTGACTTCTCTCCAGCTAAGACCAGTTTTAAACATGTCTAACTCTTGTTGATGTCTCCAGATAGCTCTATGTAAGTTACCTTGAGAAATTCCTTTTGAGTTTTTATTGTACGGGGTTGAACACTGAGGTCTGCTCACCTAGTTATACATTGGAAGTGTTCTGAAGGCAGAATGTTTCCTATATTCCTCAAATACAATGATTGGAAATACCTGAAGCGAGATAATTACAGCATCCATACTCTTAAATTTAGAGGACTCAATACAAGTAATATGACTTGCAGTAAAACTTGTTTGCCTGAATCTAACAAGACAGAAGTAAAGATTTGGATGTCATTACATCATTTACGCTTTCATGCATCTTTAGAGTTTACATTCACATGGTTACCATTAAAAATATGTACGTATGTTACTGTATGTATGTACTATGGCAGGGATTGCGCTTTTACTGTGACATCTAATAAGTACAACTATACCGTTAAATAGGGCTGAATCAAATAGAATACATCTGTTCGTACATTAAGACTCGAAAACTTAATTCACCATTTTGACAGTTTAGTTACATACGCAGTTTTTTCCTCTGTGTTAAGTGTCTCTTTAAATGTCCTCATTTGTATTTCCATAGCGTAACTCGTTGGCAATCATCTAAATTTTGTTTTTGACAAGATATGTTTTTCCCTCTACAAGCTGTGAAAGAACATAAAATCGGATCTACAACTGTACGAGTATGTTTCTATACGTACATGAGTGGTAAGGGTCGTGCTATACAAGCATTAGATAAGCTGCGGGTTTCGGTTTGATGGTATTTGTAAAACTATGGATACGTGTAACTGTGGTTGTATATGTGAAGGATTCTTCACATTTGTGCTCACCTAATGCCACCGCGATTGGTGTCATAGTTCAGTAGACGCGTATTGTGTCGCCAAGTTATATACAATGTTGATTGAGGAATTTTCGATATGACACATTGCAGTTCAATAGTACTGCCAGCTTTATAATACTTCTCTGGTGTAGTTGAACCACGTTTGTCAAGTATCTCCACATGAGGAACTGTAAATACAAGCAGAACATATACACACATACATACGTAATAAAAAGGAATTTGTATGCTGTTATGAACGCTGCCGTTGGTTACCAGTGTGTGTATGTAAGTGAAGTATGTGGTTTTGTTGGTGTGGATCTATGTTGATGTTGATGTAAGTGGAAATATATATAAACAAACCATTTAAACGTAACGTCAAATAATTGTTAACGATGTAAAAAAAGGAATTTCATGTACGACTAAGTATGTGTTAAATGAAGAGAAACATGTACGTTGTGTTTAGTCCATTATGGTGATAGTATCATGAGGGGTTTTTGAGCTTGTCATTGGGACATTTTGAAATCATGCTGAGTCATTGGATTGAATTGGAAAAATATTTTATAATAGAAATCATAAAGTCTACATTAGTAGTGGGGTGCTATCCACACTTTTCTGAGTTGTGTTGGCTCAAAAAGAAAGAAAAGAAGTCATCCTCCAAAAACGTGCCCGGTGAACAATTCAAATGTTATGAATATTGACTTAAAGGGAGGTTGAATTAAATCAGAAATTAATTTTATTACAAACAATTCTGTAACATATTGAAATCCTTTTGGTCAGTAGCAGTCAAAGGTATTAGTAATTGTTCCAAAAATAATTTGGCAATTTACTTCTCTATATAATTCATCATGTTTGGAGAAACACTTCTGATAAAAAAATTGTATGATGTGATTGTGCAGATAGCTGAGCATGAACAGTAAAGACAAAGATTAATTACCTCCATAAAATTCGATTAACATCAGTAAGATAACTCTTCGATTCACTACTACATACTTCTTTAATAATTTTTGACTTTTTTACATGCTTTCTAGAATTTCCAAACATTTTTTCTGATCAGATAAACCGTGTGACACTGTTCATATATGTCAAAATATTTTGAAACTTCCAGATTGTATGAATAATCTTAAGAATAACGTCTGGTAGTTCAATTGAAGACAATTGTCAAGGGTAACGAATTTAGTATTAACGTATAGGTTAACAGTTTGAGAAGCACTCCTGAAAAATATAGCTTAGAGGAAGCAGGTAAACAACAGTATGTTTGTGGACGGCTAGTATTGCAACTGACATTTTAATCGTAAAGAAATTATCCGATCTGCACCATTTGTTGAGAAATACCCAGAAGTCAACAAGAATTAAGTTTCTTATGAAACGAAAACCAGAAGTAATCCGCCTATGTGGAAAACTGCAAAAACTACAAAAACAATGGACTTGTTTACATGATCAACGAATCAACAAAAAAAATAGCAACAACATCAGTATTAAAAAAGGGATAAACATGTAAATAAACAGGCAAGAACAACACTGAAAGGACAAACGTAAAAAATACACAAACAACAATAACGCAAACAACATGTTTATATTTATAGAGATTTCGCGAAGACAAAGTCATTCTCCTTCAAGAGCATTCATCAGACTGTTTACCTTGCTATATAAAAGACAAGACAAAGCAAGCAACGAAATCAGAAAGAATTTAGTCAGACTTGCGTGAAGACGCGTTGCGTGTGAAGAGAATAATTGTGGTTTGAAGATCTCCGTTGTAAAGATCTAACGAACAATTGTTAGTGTGTACGCGGAAGAGTGTAAAGAAGAATAACAAATAAAGCAAATTGTTTTTGTTTAAATCAAGTTCCGAACAGTGGCACACGGAATTGTGCGAACAATAAAGAATTGATTTAAAACTAAACACCAATTTATTTTTATTTTATTTCCAATCTACGAACTCATATTTTAAACGTTTTTAAAAGGGTAAAAACATAACAATATTTTAGTCGGTAAGAATCCGTCCAGAGTCTTATAACAGACTCACTCCTCCTTTATAAATAATAACACAAAAACAATTCAACGAGAAGGCGTGGTTTTAGTATTGTTGCGAAGACTGAATAAGTACTAAGTACTTGTTCTCGAAAAGCAAAAGTAGACAGTAACAAATAATAAAATTAGGATAGCAAAGAATTACAATAATAAAACAACAACAAAAATAAATAAACTAAATATGAACTTAACGAATAATATAAAAAAAAAAGAATTACAATAACAAAACAAGAGTAAGATTCTTGAAGTTGTCAGGACAAAAATTAATAACACAAAATAAGAGGACAGTTTATCAGTGAATAGTACTGAAAAGTGCAACATGTATACAGTCTAAAAACTAACATTTGTAGTAAAAGTATTGTATAATGAAATTAATAGCTCATAAAATAATATAAAAGGATTTTATTTAAAACCAAAAAATGATACCAGAAAAATGTAAATATGTTATTTTATTTCAAAATTAAAATGGCTTTTTACATGCGAGCCCTTGGTCCAAAAACCACTTCAGGCATCTCAGACAAAACTGAAATGTGAAAAAATATTTCTCCGGCAATTTCCTCTCAGCAGTCTTCTGACAAAAACTGTGAGGGTAAATAAAATTGCAATGAAAAGTTTCTCAAAAACCTGTCGTTCGGAGCAGACTTTAAACTGTAGGTCCCGCCGTATATAAAATTAACACACAACATAAGTGGTGAGAGTAACTAGGCCGTGGTTGAAGTGTTATAATGACCAATTATGTATGTATGCTACATTAGAATGGGCTATTTATATTAATTGCTTATTATATGGTAAGACCTTAACCATTGAAATCTTATTTTCTTTATGGAAAATATCTTACAATTCGTCTCACAATTTCTTAACTCTCTTTCTTAACTCTCTTGTGCAATAATGATTATTAAAAATGTCTAAAAAACCACGTCTACACTCATTCTCAATAAAAGTCACATTTTTTAAATTATAAATTGAAAAATTCATTTCAAAAATATTTAATTTTATACGTTACATCCTCTAAGCATATGTATTTAGTCCCTATTGTCATCATACAAGAATTTCATTTACAGTTGAAATAATAAAATAGAATGAAGGGAAATGAAAAAAATAACATGATTTCTGGTTTAGAAGTTATAATCCCAGATAGATGTTGAAATGTGAGTACATTGAGATTTTTTCACATTCAAAGACTTGGTCACATTTTTATTACTGTTGTTATTGTTATTTAGCTGGGAGTTTTAAATAAAAATCCAAATTTTAACCTCAGGATACATTCCTGCTTACTCGAATGAGGGTATTGTGTGTATTCTTTCATACTGTAAGTGTACATTGTTGTAAGAAATGTATTGTATATGCACATACACATGTATACATGTATGTGTGTATTTCAGAAGGTCGTTAAGTGTATGCGTATTTCTTTTTTTGTAATAAAATATTTTCGTATGATACGAAATGAATGATTGAATGTTTGTCTAAAAAACTGAATGTTTGAACGACTTGTTATCTGTCTCATATATAGCATGTACTATATGTATATACTTCTATAAAATGTATACAATATTTTTATCTATGGGAGTATGTGTGCATGTGTGTTTGTTTAATATTATTGTATTGGTTGTGTCTAAAAAGTCTAATAACGTTCGAGCATGATCCAGTATGTAATATAAGTGAGTGTGGGTCTTTATAAATTCGGTAGCCTGAAGGTGACAAATCTCAAATTGTACTGCAAACGAAAATGTGCCCTTCACTGTTTAACTTCTCATCATTCTACGACATTTTCTTTTACTAATTTACACATTCTAATCCAAATAATGCTATACACGCAGAAAAATTTTGAAATGTAGTTTCCTGTTAAATTATTTCAAGGGTAACTTTTTTATTTTCTTCACTTAAGCATGGTGGTTTACAAAAATAAGAAACGGTATGAATATATCTACTTCAAAAATGAGCTGGTAGATGTCTGGCACTTTTTGGAAATTTAAGCTTCAGACGAATTCAACTTCTAAATCAATTTTATATTCCGTTACAACTGGGGCAAAATTGAAACAAATTTTTCTTATATTGTGTTTGAAATGGCGTTTATAAACCTAAAATATCCATTTGGTTTGATTATTATTATTATAGTCCTGCAGACGTGCCTTAGTATTGCAAGCAAACGTTCATTGCACTCCTCTCTAACTTTGTTAGGTATCGCTATGATGTCTCCTCCAAGGCTATTGCCTTAAAATTGCCACGATGCTGCTCAGTATCAACAATGCTAATTTCTTGCCAGCAACTGATATGCTCCCTTCTTGGGATGCATTAATGCCACATAGGTTCCAAGATTGTATTCCAGTGATTTATTCTCATTGTTTCAGAATCAACATGTTGGGTTCGGAACAAAATTCATTCTGAATAAGTTTATTCTGAATCTACAGTTCCCGATTACCCATCTCACCGAATTCCTGGACAGTTTGATGCATGACTCCGATCTATTTTTTTGTGATTTCCCAACAGAAGTTTAGATTTCTTCACACCGATTGTGTTGAAGGACGGCCTTTATCTCTTTTTATCTTTCCTTTCGTTGAGCATATTTCCAAAAATATGATATGCCAGTTTCCCTCCTAGCAGGCTCGTCTATTTGCTCATTTCTGAAAATTCCCACATGTCCTGGGATCCAGCAGATGAAAACCTTATTTTCTCTACTTACATAGCTAAATTGCTCACATAGTACACAATCGTCGATTTAACGTCACAATGGCGGATAGTATTGCTATGTCCTGCCTTTTGCACCTCATAAGCAAGTACACACAAAAAAATAAATATTGTGACGGCAAATAATTTCAGCATTTGATGATTTTGCTATTGGGGTGAATAAAAACTTGTTGGAGTAAATGAAAACCTTTTGTCGCAAGAAATTTTCCAACAAAATTTTTTTTACCGCAACAACATGAAAGTATTTGAGTTTTTTTAAAAGCAAAATTATTTATTGCAAATAGAATAACATTTGTCGTTAAAGGTTTTCCTCTGAAATAACGGCACATTGAAAATTGCTGTTGACGTAAATGATTTGCATTTGGAAATGACATGATTGGTAGAGTTGTGCGGATCAGTATTGAGTAGTTTGTCGGTGTGAAACAAGTTAAAAATGAGCTTTTTAGTTTTAAAATAATTCAAATAAAAATTAAAGTGTTTCAAATAAACAAACAACAATGTCGGAAGACATTTTTCGGGAAACAGTTTGTATGGTGGATTTATCCAATGAAGTGGTTGCATTGCTTTCAACAATGAATATAATATATAATAGAAACAATTTCTACATTCATAGAATGCGGCATCAACAAAGTCGATATTTTGAAAATAATGCATTCAAAAGACATCGACGAAATATTTTCAAAATTAGGAAGGGGGTTTATCATTTTTCACCATGAATTGCAAAAGTGGCGGAATCAGAATAAGGTACGTAAGGTTATTTTGTTCATTTACTTGTACATTCTTATGAACTTTTTGCACGCTTGTAACAAAAGTTACTATACATAAACTATGTATATTTAAAATCTTTAAACGCTTTTGCTACAAAATAGTGTTACCGTGCTGTTATAAGAATAGACAATAAATGCTAATACATACTATTGTACAATTATGAAAAAATTATTATAATTATTTTATTTTTTATATGTTTATAATAACTTCATGTCTAATAAAAATTGGCTAGTACACAATTTGAAACAAATATGGCAGCAAACATCTGAAAATCGGCTAAAAGAAAATAAAATATCACTGGAAGAATTATTAAAAGCTTGACCCAGATACAAAGACCCTAACAGATTTGAACTTATTGATGTGGAATTGATGGAATTTTGAAATATATAAATCGGCAGAAAATCTTAGTAAGTTCATGAGACATATTCTTCTCTTTAATTTATTGAATGAAAAAATGTTTTAACAGATTCGCGACATCTTTATTTCTTTTATTTACTACATGCAGTTATAACTCCTCCACGGATCAACCATCTATATCTGATGCACAAAAGGATATGATTGGCCATATAATAAATATAAACAATTTGGTCCAGTTTGAAGATGATGCCAGATCACTTGCTCAGAAAGAAAAGCTTATATTTAATATTTTAAACAATAAACTTAAAATTGCAAGAATTTTAAATAAATATTCTCAAACTAAAAATAATGTTTTCATTTATATTATATACCTTACCAATATTTGCATTTGCGACAAAAGTATATTAAACTGTTGGGGCAACAATTTCTGCATTTGCGACAAAAGTATATTGAACTGTTGAGGCAACTATTTCTGCATTTGCGACAACAGAAACTGAACCGTTGTGGCAACAAATATGACATTTTAGGCAACATTTTTAACTTTGTCTCTACAATGAATTTACACTTTGGGACAACAGAAACATAATTGTTGACACAAATGCAAAATGTTGTTGGGCACAATCCGAATGTAAATTCTATTTGAATCAAAGTCAAATTATCTTGGCATTACAGTCTTTTTTTTTTGTGTGTAGAGTTCAGCATATTTTTTGACGGCATAAGCTTCCGCCTGGAAGATAACTGTGAGTTTGTGCTCTAAATAACATTTTTCTTCTCCCACTACTAGATACGTTGTTGACCCATCTGTATGTAACAAAATAGTCGTCTTTTTGAATAAATATGCAACTTCCAGATATCTCAATTCATTTTTGTCTGTAAGCCTCATTGCGAATCATATCCCAAAGTCTTAGAGGTTCTGTCAAGGAGAGAGCTAAGAAGGGTGGTGATTGATTATTTTTCGTTATTTATTTTGAGTATTCTGTGAATTAATCTGATACGATGCATTTTACCCTATTATTTATTTATGAGAGTTCTGCAGAGGTTGAAACAAATAATAATGTTAAGATATAAGGTATCAGCTATATGATGAATACATCGAAACTCTCCACTTAAACTCTTCCAGTTTCTGTTGCGAACTCCAGCATTTTAATGGAATATTATTGCATCCATATTGTTAATTGGTGAAAGAGTAATTATTATTGAATCAGGCTGTAGAAGCTAATCATTCACCCAAATATACCTTTTTTAGTGTCAGTCGTGGCTTTGCCACCGCTAGCGAAATTTCACCTTGCTTTGTCTATTTTTCTTCATTCATGAAGTGATACATATCTCATCGGCTGTTACTATACGCTGTAGAAATAGTTCGATTACAAACGAGTTTAGGAGAAACAATTGGGGTATTCACACGGTGTGCTATCAGGTCATATTGTCATAAAATACTAAAGTTTTATGATAGTTTAAAAAAATTGTTGTTGTGCTTCAAACAAAAAAGTCATAAAATAATAGTACCTTTTGTGATGTGTTTATTGTTTTGTCATATTTAAACAGTGTAAATCTAAGTCAAAGGGAAAAAGTCGTCATCGAGCCGCTGATAATATTTAGAAGTTGGCGCCGTTGAATATTCGCAACATGTACGTGAAACATGCTATTAACTTCTGCAAAGTTCTATAACTTCGAGATTAAATACATTTCAATAATTTGTTTATAAAAGTTATTAACTTTTATAAAGTTAAATAAAAAAAATTGATACATTAATGTATAAAAGAAAATTTTGTTTGTATACTTTAGCTGATTGGCGGCACCGAACATATTTAAAATAACCGCCGTCAGAAATTATTACCGGCTTAGTAATCAATAACAGCTGTTTATGTTTATGTTTTTAAATATTTTGTGCCAAAATATTTAATAATTTTTATAAAAATGATTTATTTAATAATAATAATGTCCAATATGTATTTTTCGCACAAACCGGCTATTATTTCAGTTTTTTGACTTGTTTTTGGCATTTTTAATTAAAAATATTTGTAATTTTTTATAATTGTATTTTTCTTTCATCAGCTGACTCAAATTTGAAATAGCACACTAACTTAGGAGGGTTGCTCACAGCAGTCATATTTTTCGTGTTATTATTTTATGATATGACTTTATGACGACAGTGTGAATACCCCAAATATGTATGTTTCTGCTGATCGAAGACAACAAGTTGTGTGGTATATGCGTTGTAAACATTTTTGCAACAGACCTTTTAAATTTCTTCTAGTGTAATACATATCATTACGTTGCTTGTACTACTTTTCTACAGTATGTACCATGTATAGTATATGTATACTACTGTACATAGACTACAAAAGTATGGACGTACTGAAAACAATTTAATATGAATGCCATTTCTCTGAAGTATAGAAAATCTCTATCATACCAACATATAAATTGATATTGTTAAGCATGTGAACTATGAGCAGTTAAGAAAGGAAACATTTTGTGGCTTTAACGGAATGTTGTCGAAAAAGTCTTAAATTTATATTTTTTTTTATTCGTCCTAATTTATATCAACACATAAATGTTGCAGATAATACATACATACATACATATATGTATGTAGTAAGTAAAAGAAGAAGAAGAATAAAGAGAGCGAAAAGAAAAAAATCGTTTTGCTTGTATGAAGTTTGTCTAATTTTTGATGACCAAATTTCAGAATTCATGCCAAAGCAATCACCATCAAAATCAACGTTATCAACACCAACATGGCTGCTTAAATGAAATGAAGGCAACCATGTTATGCCATCTATAAGTTAAAGGCATACACGAGAGTCTTACAAATAATTAACTGAACTCTAACATACTGCCATTTTGAACGTCGAGGCCTAGACGGACTCTGAATGGAAGCCGTATATTTCTTATTTGAATCTCTTTTTATGTGAATGTTATTAGTTTGATTTGCCAAAGTAAAGAACGTTTTGAAAGGAATATTTCTATAAAAATTAGAATGTATTTTAAACTCTTTTTTCATTTCCTTTTCCTTTTTTTTATTCAAAATTCTCTCACTCTTTCATCAACGGATGGTATATCACGTCTCTATGTGCAGCTGCCAAAGAAACAAAACTAAAAATGATGGGGAAAAAGGGTTATTGGCATACATACGTTTAAAGAGCCAAGAAAACAAAAAACAAATAAAAAAAGTTATTGGTGTTGATGATTTTTTCGAAACGAAGAGAATTAAATTCAGTTGTTGCAATTCTAAATGAAAATGTTTAAGAAATAATCTTTGCTTTAATATTTAAATGTTAAAATAAAATAGCGTGTTGTACAACGGAGAACGCCGTGAACTTGAATAAGCAGAACCAATAGATTCTTTGTGATTTTGAGAAGGTGTTTGCAAGCAATCATACCAATAAAACTGAATGGATTAATCTGAAATTTGCGCACTCTCTTAAAATGTGAACACTCTCCTTAACTGTCTTAACCTGGACAGAAGTTCTACAACTTTGTGAGGTGCTTCGCAAAGAGTTACTGACAAAAATGAATGGAGTAGCCTGTGAAGCTGCATGCTCCTTTAAAAAGAGGGATATTTTGTTGTACACAGATGGGTCCAGTATACGTATATTGGATAGGAGCAGGAGTATTTGGTTGAGAGCACGTGGTAATCTTCTAAGCGGAAGTTTGTGTTATTGAAAATGTGTTCAACTCAAATTGAATAGAAGGTCAAAAGACAGGACATAGCAAAACTGTCTGATAGTTAGGTCGCCATTCGAGCACTAGGTTTTTTTAAATCGAAGATAGTATGGAACTGTCTGGACAGGATGAATTGACGAGGTAGGAAAAATAAGGTTACACTTTGTTAGACGCCAGGTCTTGTGGAAATTCTCGGCAAAGTGAGTCGGTGAGTTTCCAAACCATCGATGGCGCCATCACCTCTTGCTGAAATGCGGGGGAAGTTTGGAAAGGTATGCTCAATGAAAGGGATGATAAAATGAGCCAAATACTCTTCTCGAACCAAGTATCAGTTAAAACTTTTGTAGGAAAATTACAAGAAAGGAAGATGTGAGGCTTGTATCAGGCTATTAGGAAAGACCTTGAGATTATCAGGTCTTTTGTATAGGCATTGTAGACTCAGAATACACTTATTCCCAATGGAGATTTTCTACAGTCCAACATGAGAATGAATCATCGGTACATATTCTTGGAACCTGTAAGGCATCGTAGAAAGAAACAGGTGGCAGGGCTTTATTGACGTCGAGCAGCATCTTGAGCTTATTAGAGCAATAGGCATGGAGGAGTTGTTATGGAAACAACGTACGTAAGTATGAGGGGAGTACAACAGGTCGTGTGATCGCAATACCAAGTCATCTCTTCGCCACAATATTACTAATAATAGAAATGCTGGGTTAGTATCATTTCAAGATTTTTTTTGCTAAATTATAACGCAGTTCAGTACAAACTTAGATAGAATTTCATTGTAGAAGAATAAATTCGGTCTCATTTTATTCTTATCCTCAATATGTGTCCAGTATCAGTTTCCACATTAGAATAACATAGAGCCCTTTGCCCGTAGATATTTCTGGGAAAGATGTACATAATATGCATACATACATAATTGGCCATTACAACCCTTCAGTCAGGATTACGACCTAGCTTCTCACACCACTCATGATGTGTGCGTTAATTTTATACGTGAGTGGCGGGACCTACAGTTTAACATCGACTCCGAACGAGAGATTACTGTTAAATTTCTTGAGATATATTCCTAAAAGATTTAGATACGCAACCACATCCAATGCACTGGTAGTACCCAATCCAGATGTGATTAGTATGTTGTCAATGCGTTGTAAGCCTGAATATTCTACCAGATGAAAGAAAAACCTGAGGATAAAATTTATATATTTAATCTTATTTAGTAACTTTGAAGACACAAACCTACAAAAACAGGAATATATAGGAGGTCAATTCTTGGCTACATTAAACACACTTTCGACTAAGAAAAGTAATTTCTTAGCACACAACAACAATATTAAAACGAAAACTTTCTAACAACAGTACTGATGTTGCTCTCATGCTGGCTGAAGACAAACGCATCAGGTAAGAAGGTAATATAATAGGAAGTAAAATGTTTATGCATGAGTTCTGCGGTTATCACAATATACTCCATTAACAGCAGTTTTAGTTTTTTATTACAAGAGCCAATTACACACTTGGCTAAGGTACTAAATGATACAATTTTTGAGTAGTAAGACATTTTTTATTCCCTTTTAACTGTACCATATAAGATTCTTGCGAGCGTATTATGGGAACGACTTTAACCACTAGTTAAAACACTGATTGGGCATTATCAGTGCGGCTTCAGGCCAGCATCAACCAGATCTTCACATTACACCAAACCAAAAGAAATATCCTACGTACGATTTGCGTTCCACAGAGTGTTGGCGATGATTTTCGCATCTGATCCAACAATGAGCATCTCAACGACATGGACGCTGTTCAGAGCATTAACATTCACCGGCTGCACTGGGTAAGCCATGATGTTCGTATAGAAAAAGATGCTCCGATGAAACAGGAATTTGATACAAATATTAACACGCACAGGACAACCTTGTCCTTGCATTCAAAAAAATAGATTTTTTCAAATAAAATGAATTTAGAGGGTTTGTGAAAATAAAAATATTTCTGAGTTCTATTCAGCTAAATTTACAGCCTACACCATGTAGTCACTGGGGTGTATTTAATGTTTTAATTGCTATGAATCTTGTAAAAAGACAACAAATAATAACGATTTGTTTAGAAATCGTTAGCACATTTTACTTCAATACTTCATATATTTTTCACAATCACTCACTGTCATTGTCCTTAAATGGGAAAATTTATCACAATTTTTTCTTTTTGAAAAAAAAATCCACCCAAAAGTTATAATTTAATAGGAAAATAAAAACAACAACAAACAATTCAGTTGAAGTTTCAGATAATTGGTATGAAAAGTGGAATTTTTGCATTACATTTCACTTTTGTGCCTGTTACCAGCACTGATGTAATGAACGTATTTGATCAGATACATACACATCGTGCTAACATTCAATTTAAATAGTTATTCACTCAACCATTTCACGCACGTCAGAAATGATTGAAGCGTAACTAGACAGACAGACTACTGCAACGGAGTATACATAAGAAAGTAGACTGTTCAAGAGGTTAGTCAGTCCATCAGTAGTGCAGTACACGTACCACCTAATCTTCAAGTGAAATCACAACAAAAGAAGAGTGATTTTATATCCGGACTTTCATGATGTCCATGATGAAAATAATGATTAAAACATGAGTAAGAAGCCTGTAGGATATGTTAAGAATGTACGATGTGTAGCTGTGTAAGTTTAAGACTGCTATGGTTCAACATGATTGATTGTGCACGATATTACATGTAAAACACATACAAACGCACATGCATAACACACTGTGTGTATAGCTGAGTTAAACGTATGGGTTGTTCTGCGTTGAAGCGAATTTTTATTTTATATTTTCAATGAATATAATCGTAGTCGCCGTAGCCTAGTAAGTAGTTTGTTCGCTGATTGAATAAGACATAGTAGCAAAATGGAAGTAGTAATCTGAGTCGAGCACGGATCTGGAAGTTGTAATTTCAGAATGAAATATTCCAAACCCATGGGAAAATTCACAGGTATCTTCAAAGTGAAGATATATGAAATACTCGTATATCTTGCATGTCTACATATACGTCGACAATAAACGTCCGTTTTTTCGGTACTACCAATTTTGTGTATGAATATCTGTATGTGTGCCTTAAATGTAAGAATAACAAACACTTTCGAGAGGAAGAATAAATTGAATCAAGTGAGAAGATGAAGTATGAGTTACCAAATGGGTATGTGAAGATATGTATGTTTTTGTGTTTATCAATAGAGAAACTTACCAATTACAGTTAAGTAGACTGACAACACTAAAGGCGGATGTGATGAAACTTGGCACTCATAAGGAACCTTGTCACGTTCGTTAGGGTATTGGATTAAAAGTTTCCAATCATTTGATTGTTCAAACTCTAACGAGTATCTTGAATCTCCGCTATATGTGTGACGACCAAATGTAATAAGTGCCAGTTCGTCGCCTTTTCGACGCATCCATGATACCTTTTTTTGTGTTTGTTATTGTTGTCGCAGTTGTTGATTTACGTTGATACAAACGTTGAGGGGAAGACACATGAAAATAAAGAAAACAAAATTCAAGTCAGTATTTTCAACTGAAAGTCGCTTCTTAAGAATAATAAATAAATGAGCAATTGGCATAAGGAGTAAATGACTAAATGAGTGATGAATGTTTGACTAAATTGACGAAAATTGAGCACGTGATGTAATCATAAGCTCTTACTCTGGTTGAGCATGTGCCTGTAATTGAAAACCAAAGGAGGTTAAATGGTGTCAAAAAAAACATAAGAGTCACATTTTTTTTTTTTTGTTCGAACGTCCCCGGCCACACACTAATCTACTCTCATAAAAACGATAGTATGGATTCCAAACAATAGACGCATACTCCAAAATAGGTCTAACAAGTGAAATGTATAGCAGTCTAGTTATGTAAGGATCAATGAATGCCCTAGCCCATCTTTTCACAAAACGAAGAACAGCCCGAGCCTTGCCAATCATCATACTAATATGATCAACAAAAGAGAGTTTCATATCCAATAATACTCCCAAATCAAGAAATGTAGCCACAGTCTCCAAAGGGCAAGAATTAATCACATAAGTGGGCGAAATCACACCACCGCGAGAGAAAACCATGCATTTGCATTTTTTTTAGTTAAGATCCATTAAATTAACTCTGCACCAAGTTACAAACAAATTAATATTCCGCTGAAGAACAGCCTGACCATGATCATCATCAAAAGTATAAAATAATTTAACGTCATCAGCATACATTCGAATATTACAATCAGAAATAGCACAAGGAAGATCATTAAGAAACAATAAAAACAGTAAAGGACCCAAATGGCTACCCTGCGGAGCACCAGAAGTAACATATACAGTCTTAGACAATACATTCCTAAACAATACCCTTTGAGTCCTAAGGGAGAGGTAGAAGTCTAGCCAACGATGAATAATATCGGGAATACCGATTAATGACAGTTTAAGAAGCAAAATACTATGGTCAACCCTATCAAAAGCCTTACTGAAATCAGTATAAATCACATCAGTCCGAGGGCCTGCAAGAAAACCCTTGAAAACACGTGTAGTAAATTCAAGAAGATTAGTGACAGTCGACCTACCTTTTAAAAAACCATGCTGGAAAGGGGATATTAAAGATTTCGTATTAAAAAAGAGATAATCCGTCACGAGTTTCTCCATCAACTTGGGAATAGCACTGAGTTTGGCGATACCCCTGTAATTGGAAATATTGGATATTGGGAAATGACCAGCCCTCAGAAGCCCATTGAATATAAAGGTCAAAGGACCACTCAAGACAACAGCGCACTTTCTCAAAATACAGGCCGGTACCCCGTCAGGGCCAGGCAAGTATGTAAGTTTCAGTCCAGACAAAGACTCAAGAACAGACTCCTCATCAAATGAATATATATTAGGAATAGAGACACTTCCCACTGAATAAGGATACGAAAAGCTGCTGCCCTGATCATGGCCCAAGTCCAACTGCCTATAAGTAGACTGAAAAAAGTCAGCAAACATATTCGAAATATCAAGGTAACTAGAGGATGATACGCCACCGTAAAACATCTCAGAGGGAAACAAAGATGATTTACGTTTAGCTCGAACGAAGTCGTAAAACGACTTAGGATCACTAGCGAAGTTCGACCTGACTCTAATCAAATATTCCTCATAACAGTAATGATTCATTCTACGATAATCCGCACGCGCCCTAGAGTAAAGAGCATAATCAATATCAGTACCCGATCTAACAAACTTTTTAAATAACCTCGATTTTCTGTTCCTCAACTTTGACAATCTAGCAGAATTCCACGGAGGACCAGAACGCTCCAAACGACTATTTACAAACGGAACACACTCCCTAAAACATTTAAATAATACCTCATAAAAACCATCTAAGATCCTATCAAGTGAAAACGAGACATATGGTGGTAAAATAAGTACAGAAGACCAATCGACAGAGGATAGTAGTGTATTTAAACGACTATAATCCGTACGATGGAAACTAAAACGCCCCTTTACACCAAATAAGCGATCAATTTCAGGAGGTAAACAAAGATCAACTTCGATAGAAAGTAACAACGTAGGATGATAACCATCCTCAGAAATAGATATAGGATCAATGCGAAATAAAGAAGAAATACTTGGATCCTCTAAAAATACAAGATCCAAAATTCTACCCATTGAATTCAATACACCGTTAACCTGGAAAAAACCTAGATCACACATAGCGGACAGAATTTCATCATAGAATGGAACTGAAGAACATGGCACCAATAAGCCAGTCTCAGGTGAAAACTTCCAAGATGTATGCGGAAGATTAAAATCACCAAGAACCACTAAAATTCCCTCTTGCCCCATTAATTCAATTACTCCAGAAATCAAATCGAAGTGAGCCCTATAGATATGAATGTCAGAACAGGGAGGAATATACGAGCAGGTAATGTATATAGACTTTCCACGGTCATAGACCTTAACGCAAATGAACTCAATATCCTCAGAAGGACACAAGTCAATCAATTCAGAGGTATATTTAGAGCAAATGGAAATAAGAACACCACCACCATTTCTAGACTTCCTATCCTGTCTGTAAATGTTAAAATTACTAGACATAATCTCAGAATCAAAAATATTGCAATTTAGCCAAGTCTCAGTAAGAGCAATTCCATCAAATTCAAAATCAAAGCTACTATTATAAAGTGAAGAAAGTTTAGACCTAATTCCGCGAACATTCTGATAAGCAATTTGGAAATTAATAGACGATTTCGAAGTTAGTTTTTTTGAGAAATAGGACCAGGCAAATTAGCACCATTCCTACGATTGCCCAGCCTGAATACGAATTCCCGTACCAATACACCCTGTGGCCAAAACGCAGGATTAACAATTTCATCAAATCTTTCATCGGCAACATATAATTTAAACGAAGAAATACTGCTATCCAAAGATGGCCTCATCTTATAGCAACCAAACTCAAAAGGTTCCCCAATCTTCGATTTAACGAAACATTTTATATCGTCGACTGAAGTATTACATGAAAGCCGGGCACAAAAATAGTTTTCTTAGGTTTAACTACAACGAAGTCCTTTGGAGCAGAAGTAACTAAACTAGCGGACTCTACACCTGAATGCGAAACAGAAGACGGTTTGGAAGATGCTTGAGAAGTGACATCATCCAGAGGCAAAGGTGAAGGAGATAGAGTAAACTTAGGACTCAATTCAACCAAATTTCCAGACTTCGGTATGGCACTGCTAGCTGACTTATCAGCAGTAGGTGGACAAATGTCCATTTTCAGATGTAAGTATTTTTTATTTTCTCCGCAAAGCTTTTATCCTTCTACTTTGTGCCTTTAAAGAAATCTTATTTTAGAATGAACTTAGGATTAAGCATTCAACAATCTTATCGTCATTGCATAGAAGAGGTATTCAGATGGATGGCAGAGGTTCCATACATACACGAGATAACAGGGTCAACACAGCTAGAGGACGTCCATAGGGTGGTGTCCTATCATCACTAATGCGGAGCATGGTTGGGGATAAACTCCCAACAAAACTATCTGAGAGAGACATTGACAGCCAAGGACTTGCAGGCTAAAGGCAAATTTGAAGAGACTCTATGCGGTGGTCTAGTAGGTAGTGCGTCCTTTTATTGAACATGAGGCCTCGGGTCAAACCCCAGGGTAGATGTCTCCAGCAATACGAAATACGAAAAACATTTCTTCAGCGATTTCTTCTCACTAGATTTCTGGCAAAGAAGAAGTTTCTCTAAAATCTATCGTTCGGAAGCGACTGTAAACTGTGGGTCCCGCAACACATGTGTCGTAATCTTAACTAAAGGATTGTGATGACCAATTATGTAAGTATGCATGTATGCTATGCGTCATAATACAAAGAGGTCTTCAGATTGTATGTTGTTGGTACATGACTGTGAGCCTATTGATAAACTCGAGCAAGACCAAAATAGTACCATTTAGAAGAAAAAGAAAATGGTGAAATAATACCATGAAAAATGAAGGTCAAATATCGTGTCATAACACTGGTTAATAAACTAATGTTGAGGGCATTTATATGCAGAACATCTCATGTACCGAATGTATAACCCTGGACGGTTACTGTTCGTCGAATCGACGAAGCTCACTTACTCTTTATCATATAACTCTTTTATGTTTGACCAAATTTCGCTCTTTTTTTAAACAACGTTAGTTGATAAGGAAAGCTCGCAGTGAGTAGACTTAAAAACAATTTTTTTTTAATTGTTCGTCGATCCAAGGAAGAGTAACCTTAATGTACAGGGTAACCGCCCAGGGATAATATGATGGTAGATAGAACAAATCTGAAAACAGCTCAAATTAAGTTGACAAGATACAGAGACATGCACATTAGAGCGACTCAAGTTGTATGGAAGAAAAATTCGTGCTCGATGTACCCCCCTCAAAATGAACCTTGGACTTTTTTAAGATGACATCTAAAATATTTCGGCTCTAGCTTTGACCTCTCGTGAGCTGGACCATTTTGAAAAAGGGTATATTTTTCTATGTTTTGTCAATTTGAGAATTTGTTTCCTAACCAACATATACAGTATGGGTATCATAAGAAAGGCTTTTTCAAGGCGCGTCCAGCGGTATATACAATTTGTCCACGGACAATCATCCATGTCCTTTTTTAAGGATATTCTGTTAAAAAAAACTGTTTTTGAATTTTTTCTTTTCTTCTTTTGTAACCAAATTAACTCTAATATGATGGCGGATTTAGTTTCTAGATGATGTTTGGATGAAAATAGGACTAAAGAAAGAAAAAAAGAAATGATCCACGACTTTTTGTGGGCATATTTTTTTCCCAAATTAAAAAAAGGTATTACATTTTTTTGTTTATATTTACAAAACTATACTCAAAAAACGCAAACTAGGGCGAATTTCAAAAAAAGCTAAGACCCGTATTTAACTAAATCAACTAAAGATTAAAATATGTTAATTTGGTTATTTTATTACAAACAACCCAAAAGAAAAAATTCAAAAACCGCTCTTTTTAACAGAATATCATTAAAAAAAGGACATGGATGATCGTCCTTGGACAAATTGTATATACAGTTGGACGCGCATTGAAAAAACCTTTCTTATGACACCCATATTGTATATGTTGGTAAGGTAACAGATTCTCAAATTGACAAAATATAGAAAAATATACCCTTTTTCGAAATGGTCCAGCTCACGAGAGGTCAAAGCTGGAGCCGAAATATTTTAAATGTCATCTTAAAAAAGTCCAAGGTTCATTTTTAGGAGGGTACATCGAGCACTTTTTTTGGTGAGTCGCTCTAATGCACATGTATTGTCATGACTCTTGTTGGCTAAATGCTCTGCACGTGGAATTGACGAGCAAAGCTTTGAAGACCATGGTTAGGTTGACGGATAACAAATCCAGTAAAGTATTAAAAGTAATGGCCCCCAATAACTAAAGCATTGTATTTCGCTTTTAAGCCGAATATTTAAATTGAAGCAGACTTTTACCAGGTGAACCAAACTCATATTTTTTCCTGATTAATCAACGTGTTAAGCAGGCAATTAGACTTCTTTAGCAGTTCCCAGGATGATAGGTCTGCTGACGATTGCTGTTGCCTGGAAATAACATCGTTTGTAGAAATAATTGACATGTAGTATTGAGCTCAATCGTAAGGAAATCCTATGATGTTCATTGCTAATACCATCATCTCCGAAAATAAAACGGGCTTCCTGAATGGATTATTTGGAGGCCACTTGAAACTTAATGGTTGATTTTCTCAACAAATCATCTTATATATAAAAATGAATGTGTGTTTGTTTGTATGTTTGTATGTTTGTATGTTTGCATGTTTGAAGTTTATAGACGATTAAACGCCTGAACCGATTTTCTTGAAATTTTCACAGTATCTTCCTGTATGTCTGGAAGGAGTTATAAGCTACTTTTTATGTTGATATTCCAAAAGAGCGAGGGGCCATGCCCACGTATGCTACATACTACATACTTAATATTTAATTGCATTTGAAATATATTACTCATACGCATAGTATTTACCCCTACAAGTATGCTATCTATGATTCCTGATGTATAAAACCAAAGAAAATAAAGTATAAAGAATGTGAATTTTGGCATATTTTGGAATATTTTTCAAAAATATTTCACGACGCGGGAGGAAAGATAGAAAGGAAGGATAAAGAAACCAAGAGCGTAACAATGTTCTCAATTGTTCTCATCGTGCGTTTTTGTTGTTTGACTAATTTTTTATTTATTCTTCTGAAACAGTGTTGCCACGAAAAAAAATTTTGTAACCAACATTTGTGAAAAAAATCACCAAATAAGAAAAAATATAACCAAAATTAAATTCATTGACTTTTGTTTTATTTTTTTTTCAAGTTTAAATTATAATTAATAAAAAATGATCAAAAAATAGGTTTTTTTTAAAGAAAAAGAAAAAAAACAAAAAAATCTACACATCTGCACATTGATCAAAAATAAGCAATTTTGGTTAGAAATAACACAAAACGAGAACACTGTTCTCAAATCAATTATTCTCAGACGTCGGCACAAAGAGGACATGAGAAAAATTATGACAGGCATGTTTAACCCAGAGGAAAATTGTTAGTAATATTTTCAAGTCTACTTATTAACCCAATAATATGTATTTGTGAGCGAAAAGTATAGAACAATTGTACTGCGCTAAAGACCTAAAAACACCGTATTTTACTTGGCAAGTATTCTTCCAAAAATCGAAATAATTTCTCATTGATATTAGTGAAACATACTGTAATATTTCTTTGGGTGTAAAATTGAAGTCTGAAAAAAGCGACATGAACATTCTCCTTTAGAAGCTGACAAGCAACTGAATGAGAGCAACACAATGTTACGCTCTTTGTTTGTGTTTATTTTCCTTCTGTCTTCCGCCCCCCTTATCCAGAAATGATTTTTTAAAAAGATTTTGGTGAGAGCGGGTCGTAATGCTATTTCTACATAATGCGTATTCTTTATATCCATATCTTATATATAAAAATGAATGTGTGTTTGTTTGTATGTTTCTATGTTTTTATGTTTGAAGTTTATAGACGTTTAAACGGCTGAACCGATTTTCTTGAAATTTTCACAGTATCTTCCTGTATGTCTGGAAGGAGTTATAGGCTACTTTTTATGTTGATATTCCAAATGAGCGAGGAGCCATGCCCACATATACTATATACTACATACTTAATATTTAATTGCATTTGAAATATATTACTCATACGCATAGTTACCCCTAAAGTATGCTATCTATGATTCTTGATGTATAAAACCAAAGAAAATAAAGTATAAAGAATGTGCATTTTGGCATATTTTGGAATATTTTTCAAAAATATTTTACGACGCGAAAGGAAAGATAGAAGGGAACGAAAAAAAATTTTGTAACCAACATTTGTGAAAAAAATCACCAAATAAGAAAAAATATAACTAAAATTAAATTCGTAGACTTTTGTTTTATTTATGTTTTTTTTCAGAAATAACCAAAAAAGGCAACATCATTACTAGATTCAATCTTTGCGGATTTTTTGCAAATTACAATACATGTTGACTTTTTAGAGTTAATCCTTAAACCATTTGCAGTCGCCCAAAGAGAAATATTATTAAGGTCAGTGTTAAGATCTTTTGTAATTATTCTTTCTTCTTTATTTTAATAAAAACGTCTTTTCACTTTCGTTGTTACAATTAGAATGAATTCTCTTTTATTTATTTACCAATAACTTACACTTACATTCTTATATCGTAAAGCATGGATGTATAAAATAGTAGTGACTACAATAAGTACAGGATTGTTAACTGATATGTACAATGTTGTAATTAAGTGCAGGGTTGCCACTATACCTCCCTTTTTTATTTCTAATTTTTTTTTATATATATATATTTCAATTCATTGATTTTAAAATTTAAATTTAAATACAAGTACATAAGAATAGTAATAAAAATAACTAATATAAAATTCAGTTTCAAATTATAAAAATTTCTTATAAATAATATGTGAGTGGGGTAGGTATACCTCCCTTTTTTATTAAAAAAAAAAAATTAGTTTTAGTCTAGAAAGAAGAAAAAAGAAATTAATTTGCAATGGCAACAAGAATGTATTAAATTATTAATTTGTTTTTTGCTTTTATTGTTTTATTTTCAAACTTTTCTGATTTTGTCTTTATGAACTGTTTTTTCCTTTTTCGTTTCGTTATTATAAATAGTTACGTTAACACCATTTATGCTTTTGACAACATAAGGACCGTCATATATGTTCTTATGTTTTTCGTAAGGTTCTTTTTTTAGCACAACATTATCAGCAACTTTAACTTCTAATGGCTTTGCAAATTTATCATAGAGTGACTTGTTCCTCGCTTTGTGTTTGTCTATTAAACGTCTTGCAATAATGTTAGTCTTTTGTAATCTATGTTTCACCTCTTTACTGTAACTGTCTAAATTATAAAGTGGGTCTAAGCTTTCTGTTATGTCATTCGGCATTGTAGCAGTTTTCCCAAATACTAGCTCGAAAGGAGTAAACCGATTATCAAATGCAGTGTTTGGAGTAGTGTTGTGGTAAAAAGTGAAATATTTTAAGTAAGTGTCCCAATCTGTAATGTTTTCCTTGATATACGCTCGAATATATTCATTAAATACGAGGTGGTTACGTTCAACCGTACCTACACTTTGATGGTGATAAGCCGTTGAAAAATTTAAGTTTATTTTAAGTAATTTACATAATTCAGTAAATAGTTCGTTCTTGAACTCAGTTCCCTGATCTGATTTTATAGTTTTCATTCTACCATAAATTAATATAAAATTGTCAAATATCGCACGTGCAACAGTATGAGCTGATTTGTCAGGTACCGGAATAGTAACTAAATATTTGGATAAATCACATATCAAGGTTATTGCATATTTATTACCATAAGTTGACTGAGGTAATGGACCTATAGTGTCTAGCACAACTACATCAAACGCTTTAATTGGAGTGGGAGTTAAAATGAGTTTTTCAACATTTCCTGGTCTAACTTTATTCAACATACATTCCTTACAATTCCTAACAAATTTTGCAATATCTCTCGTCATTCTTTTCCAATAAAATTTTATTCTAATTTTGGCATATAACTTCTTTTGACCACAGTGCCCTCCTGATATCGGATCGTTATGATATATTTCCATCAATTTTACTTTGTCTCCTTCATCTGTTATAATCTCCGCTGGTTGTGTTAGGATAATTTCCAAAGTTTTTAAAATATTCATACCCTCATCTTTTAGCTTCTGAATTGGACATATTGAGAAAAATGGATCACTTTTGGACCATTCAGCTATGAAAATTCTGTGACTATTGGCTTCTCTTTGTAGCCTCGAAAGCAACTCATCTAAACAAATTGTTTCGTTAACAATCTCAAAATCTAGATATAGCAATTTTTTAAATTTTTTAAATATATTTATGCGCATTTTTAATAGTTTTCGTTCAATATAAAATAATTCTGTTTTGATCTTTGGTACCTTTTTATCGAAATTATGTGAGAATTTATCGTAAATTTTTAAATTAATGGAAACACCCTGTTGTTCCTTATCGAATTCGTTCTTATTCTTTTTCTTTGACATTGCTCGAGTTGTCATCGAAAATATATTATTACTCAAATTCTTAAGTTCGCTGATGGAGATTCTGGACAAAGCATCCGCGCCTACATTTTCTTTACCTTTTATATATTCTACATGGAAATCGTATTCGGAGAGTTCTAATCTGATCCTTGTTAGCTTGGACGAAGGGTCTTTCATATTAAATAGGTGGACTAACGGTCGGTGATCCGATCGAACGATGAAAGAAGTGCCATAGATATATGGTCGAAAATGAATAATTGCAAAGTGTATTGCTAGGAGTTCAAGTTCTATAATGGGTTTTTTCTGTTCAGATGGGCTAAATGATTTTGACGCAAAATATATTGGTAAATCGTTACCATTAATATTTTGACTTAAAATGGCTCCGCAGCCGGTTTTGGAAGCGTCTACTGTAATTATAAATGGTTTTGTAAAGTCCGGGTATTGTAGGATTCTCGGGGATAACAAAGCACTTTTTAATTTGGTAAAAGAATTCTGACAATGTTCAGTCCAGTTGAATTGTTCCTTTTTTCTTGTGATATAGTTCAATGGTGCTGCTAAAATTGCAAAATTAGGAATGAATTTTCTGTAATAATTGGCAAATGCCACAAATCGCCGTACTGCATCTTTATCAGTAGGAACTGGGTATGTTTTTATGATATTGATTTTCGAATCATCTGGTAAAATACCTTTCGCAGTGCATCTATGTCCTAAAAATGTTACTTCGGACCGAAAAAATTTGCATTTGTAAGGATTTATCTTAAGGTTGTGATCTCTTAAAATTGTGAAAACGTTTTCTAAATTCTGAATATGATGTCTTTTGCTACACCCAATTATAATAATGTCATCTATATAAAGAAAAGCTTTGTTTGGAGCAAGTCCTGCAAAAGCAATTGACATCATTCTCGAAAAAGAATTTGGGGCGATATTAAGACCAAAAGGTAAAACTTTCCAGCGATAGGATCCACTATCTGTGCTGAACGATGTGATATCACGAGAGTCTGGATGCAGAGGTATCTGATGAAAACCCGAATACAAATCTATAACTGAAAAATATTTCGCGCGACCAAGGTTATCTAAAATGTCATCTATTCTTGGCAAAGGAAATTTGTCGGCTATTAATTTCTTATTTAGTGCGCGATAGTCGGCACACATTCTGTATGACTTTTTACCATCCAAACTTTTTTTTGGTACTAAAATCAATGGACTGTTGTAATTAGAAGTACTAGGCTCTATTAGATCATTGTCCAATAAGTTCTTAACTTGCCTGTTTATCTCATCTTTTTGTGTGTGCGCAAGTCGGTAATTTTTAATATAAACAGGTGTCGAATCAGTCAGTCGTAATTTTTGTTCATAGAAGTTCGCGTATGTCATTTTGTCATCCTTCAGAGCAAAAATATCTGCGAATTTCTCACAAATTGGTAATACATCATTCCTAACCTCATCTGGAATCTGTTGTTCTAAAATTGTTTTAAGCTTTGAAATACGATCGGCATTCGTTTCGGTTCTATCAATTGAATAAATATAAAAGTTTTGAAGCTTTTCCGCTTTGATGTTATAATTGCTTATATGTTTTATCTCGTCAGTAGTATTGACTAACCGCAGAATGGATTTTTCTGAATCTATAATGCCTTTCCCAATAAATACTCCCTCAGAAACTTCCTGCGAGTCGATAAACATTGGTTCTGTTATATTCCTAAACTTGAAAATTCTATAAACTTCACAACGAGGTGGTATTATGCAAGAATAGCTACTTGTACCCTGTAATATTGGAATTTTAAATATTGTATTTTGAAAAGAAACTGATAATGTCATAGAATCATAATCGATCTTGCATCTGTTGTTTTTAAGGAAATCCTTGCCGAGTATACCATTTGAAGGGATGTTGAAATCATCACTGACTACGTGAAATTTTTGGTTAATTGAAAAATTTGAGATGTTTAACTCCGTGTGAATTGTTCCTAGTGTTCTTACAGGAGATTTTGTTATTCCAGTTATTGTAATAATTTCGCTTTCATTTAAAAAAATATTGGTATTCAAACATTAAATTTTCACCAGTGAAATGTCCGCTTGTGAATCCACAAGAAACGTGTATGGTGAATGGTTATTAAATAAGTTGAGCTTAATGAAATCGGAGTAATTTGGATTTAAACTGTAAATGGATTTATAGATTGTTGATTCGGTTAGTTCGTTTCCTCCCCCAACAATAGAGTTTGTTGAGGGGCCTCCGCGTTTAAAGGCCTAACCGAAACCCTATTGTTATCATAATTTCGAGAAGAATTCGACCGATTATTCTGAGAGTTATTAAAGTTTCTATTGTTAGTTCTATGATTATTGTTACTATTTGTAGAAAAATTTCTGCCACGAAAATTTCCGCGATTATTACCACGATAATTCCGGTTGCTCCGGTACTGAGAAAAATTATTATTTGTATTAGTATATCTGAAATTGCGATTATTGGTTCGGAAAGAAAGTACTTGGTGCTCTTTATTCTCATTTGCCTGTTCGATAACAAGCTTTGCTACTACATCCTTTGAATCTGAAAAAACTGATGAAGCCAATATGGATTTGACCAAGTCAGATTTGGCATTCAAACACATGCTAACAGTTTGTTCTACTGCCATTTCATGTGCCTTATTTTTACTTATTCCCTCAATTACTAATGAGCGCTCGAATGCGTCTGAAAGCTCTTCGGCTTGTTTAGCAAATTCAGTATAATTGTTATCCTTAACACTCAAGGCTGCCATCTTACCAGCAACGACCTTTGAATTGTCTGACTTAATCCTACTCCTTAGAGCTGTTTTAATCTCACTTACTGTCGAAATATTCTCGGGCAATGCCTCCCTAGCCTTTCCTTCCAGTTTTGACTTTATAAAACGTATCAATGTCGCCTCTAAATTTTCATCCGTAAGGTCCTCAATCAAACTAATCTTGTCCAAAAAGGAATCTAATACCAGTGGGTTTCCGTCAAAATTGTCCCTAAGGATTGACGAGCACATGCTGACGAACGTTCGCTTTTGTTCTACCGTTGCCATTTTATCTTTATTGACTAAACTAACTTTCCTTTCAATAACTGACTCACTTCCTGATCCACTGTACTCTGAATCACTTTCGCTATCCGATACAACGTCCTTATTTATGAGGTCAAACAACTCTATGTTCCGTGGAACCTTTACTCTACAATTTAGTTTACCAAAGCACTTTACTAAAATTTCACGACAATGTGTAACTCTGGACAAAATCTGTTGTTTAGAACTGTTCGACAAATTATCCGAATTTGTTTTTACAAATATTAGAATAGAATTATAACTGTCAATTAATAAATTTATATAATCGTTAACTTTAGCTTTATTAGTGGAAACTGGCCGGTTTTGCAAAACTCTTTTTTTTATTTTAAATAAATTATTAAGTAATTTAACGAATTCTTCGTTATCAAATTTCGACATTTGCTAATTGACTTTAGTTTGGAGAAAAACAGTGTTCATAAAGCCGAAAGAAAAGTTTTTTTTTTTGATTTTGTTTTCTGAATTGCTGGCTTTTTCTTGTTGTTGTGGTTGTTGCCTTTTTTTAACTTAATTATTAATTAAAAATTTTCTTTTTTTAAATATATTACTTACTTACTTACTTAATTGGCCATAACAACCCGTTTAACGGATTTCGGCCTGCCGTAACACATCCTGCCAGGCGCCTCTGCTTCTTGCGCGCCTACGCCAGTTGGTCACACCAATCGATGACAGGGCCTCCTCGATTTGGTCCTTCCAACGGATACAAGGTCGTCCTCTTCGCCGACTTCCGCAGATTCCCGCATCAAATACCCGTCTCGCCGGAGCATCCTCCTCCATTCGAACGACATGGCCGAGCCAGCGCAGCCGCTGGATATTAATGCGCTGTACAACATCTACGTCGTTGAGGAGCTCATACAGCTCACTGTTGGATCGGATACGGAAATCATCGCCAACTCGCACTGGACCGAAGATCTTGCGTAGGACTTTTCTCTCGAACACTCGCAAGGCTGCTGCATCTGTTCTTAATAGGGGCCATGCCTCTGCGCCATAGAGAAGCACGGGGAGGATGAGCGTCTTGTAGAGTGTTAGTTTTGTCGCGCGAGAGAGGTCTCTGCTACTCAATTGCCTACTGAGACCATAGTAACACCTGTTGGCAAGAGTGATCCTACGCTTGATCTCCAGACTGACATTATTTCTGGCGGAGCCAAGATAGATGAATTCCTTGACCGTATCAAAAGTATAGTTATCGGCCGTAATCTGAGAATCAATACGCCGCGCGTCTCTACTTGTCGATAACATATACTTTGTTTTGCCCTCATTTACTGCCAGACCCATCTTACTAGACTCTCGTTCAATAGCACTAAAGGCAGCAGTAACATCTCGCTTGGTACGCCCTATAATGTCAATGTCGTCAGCGTACGCAAGCAACTGGACACTTTTTTGAAAAATAGTGCCATTGCGATGCACTCCCGCCTTTCGCAGAACACTCTCCATGACGAAGTTGAAGAGGTCGCATGATAAGGGGTCGCCTTGTCTGAAACCTCGCACGGTATCAAAAGGTTCGGAGAGGTCCTTTCCTACCTTGACGGAGCTGCAAGAATTGCTCAACGTCATTCTGCATAGCCTTATCAGCTTCGCAGGTATACCGAGCTCAGACATTGCGGCAAAAACACGATCCCTTATGGGGCTATCGAAGGCTGCCTTATAGTCGACAAAAAGATGGTGTGTGTCGACTTGTTTCTCGTGGGTCTTTTCCAGGATTTGGCGTAGTGTGAAGATCTGGTCGATGGTGGACTTGCCAGGTCTGAAGCCGCACTGATAAGGTCCAATCAGTGTTTTTACGAGTGGCTTCAATCGTTCACACAATACGCCTGTAAGAACCTTATATGCGATAGGGAGAAGACTTATACCCCTGTAGTTGGCGCATATCGTAGGGTCTCCCTTTTTCAGGACAGGACAGAGGACACTGAGGTCCCAATCGTTGGGCATACTTTCCTCTAGCCATATTTTGTAAATAAGTTGGTGCATGCGCCCTACCAACTCATTACATCCGGTCTTAAACAATTCAGCGGGGAGGCCATCAGGACCCGCCGCTTTATTGTTTTTAAGACGCATAATCGCGACTTTGACCTCTTCATGGCTAGGCGGCGGAATCTCCACGCCGTCATCGTCGATCGGGTTCGAAACATCATCTCTAAAGGCGGAATTGTTGTCGTCATCACCTTGCAGCAGAGTAGAGAAGTGTTTCCTCCATAACCTCAGCACCCCTTGCGAGTCTGTTATCAGGTTTCCGTTTTCGTCTTTGCAGGAAGACGCTCCGGGCTTAGAACCTTCGGTTAGACGCTTAACCTTTTGATAAAATTTTCGAGCATCATTCCTACACCTATACATCTCGACTTCCTCGCGCTCACGCCTTTCCTGCTCCCTCTTCTTGCGTCTGAAAAGGCGTCTCTCATCCCTTCTCCTCTCTCTATAGTTCTCGACAATGGCTCGCGTTGCGGCTGACTGCAGCGTTTTCTTGTATGCGGCGTTTTTCGCTGCAGCAGCCTCGCGACACTCCTCGTCGTACCATTGATTTCGTTGGGGTGGGCGCTCGAAACCAAGGACTGTTTCCGCAGTAGTGCGCAAAGAGTGGGAGATGTTGGCCCACAGTCCACCAATGTCGCTGAGATTGGATGGGGAGCGACGGAGCTTATCCGAGAGTTGAGCGGAGAACGCCTCAGTTGCCCCTTGTGATCGCAGCTTCTTGACGTCCAGCTTTCGCAATGTACTAGAGCGCGCAGATCTCGAGGCGCTAATGCGCAATCGGAACTTGGCTGCGACAAGGTAGTGGTCCGAGTCGATGTT
This sequence comes from Sarcophaga rosellei, assembly GCA_930367235.1. Classification (NCBI taxonomy): domain Eukaryota; kingdom Metazoa; phylum Arthropoda; class Insecta; order Diptera; family Sarcophagidae; genus Sarcophaga; species Sarcophaga rosellei. Next base: position 47,101,967 of record OV884018.1, on the reverse strand, counting down.
TGGACCTCTGAATGTACGCACATCTAGTACACTGGAAACGTGCCTTCCGTCTATCACAATATGATCGATCTGGTTGGATGTTGATCGATCGGGGGACATCCAGGTGGCCTTATGAATGTCGAGATGCTGAAACCTGGTGCTACATACTACCATGTTGCGCGCCGCGGCGAAATCGATCAGCCTCATACCATTGGAGGTAGTGTCCGCGTGGAGGCTGAACTGTCCGACAGTGGGGCCAAAGATACCTTCCCGCCCGACCTTCGCATTAAAATCTCCGAGGACGATTTTGGCGTCATGGGCCGGGCACTTATCATATACGTCCTCGAGTTTAGCATAGAAGGCATCCTTAACCGCATCGTCCTTTTCTTCCGTCGGGGCGTGGGCACAAATTAGGCTTATGTTGAAGAATTTTGCCTTGATGCGGATTGTGGCTATTCTTTCGTTCACAGGTGTGAACCCAGAGACGAGGTGACGAAGTCTCTTATTAACCACAAAGCCGCATTCGAATTCGTGCTTATCTTCATGGCAGCTGTAGTAAACATCACAAGATGCAAGCCTTTTGCATCCTTGTCCTGTCCACCGCATTTCCTGTATGGCAGTGATGTCAGTCCTACATTTAATGAGGGCATCCGCCAGCTGGGCGGAAGCGCCTACCCTGTAAAGGGTGCGGACGTTCCATGTGCCAATACGTAAATCGTAGTCCTTTATACGTTTGCCGTGGTCGTCAACTTTTAAGGGGATCTTATCGGATTCTGCATTTTTGGTTTTCATTGGAGGGGGATTTTTACGTGGTGGGTTCCAAGCCCTACGCACAACCCAAATTTAACGTCCAGGGGATTGGACTTCGCTGCACGCATTAGTTAACATCTAGCGGGTGCTAGAATGCCATCCAGGAGGGGCCACGAGGAGGCTGCGTGTCAACTTGAATACAGCAAGACAAGGAACGTCCTGGAGGTCGCGTCGTTGACCACAATCAGAAACTTTGCCTTGTTTGCATGCATCCCATCCCTCCTGAAATGGAAAGAAAATATTTATTGTATTTTAAAGATATATAATATAAATGTAATATTAAATAATTGAAATAAATGAAATGTAGTACTACTAAAATTTTTTTTTATTATATATATATATGTATAAATTTAAGTATTAACAGTGATGTAAAGTTATTGTATTAAGAATAATTTCTATTAATTCTTATTACTTATTTATTATTATGAACTAATATTATTTTCTACGAATTCTTGCTTATATATTACTACTAATTTCTATATAATTTTTATACATTATTTCTTTTGACTAAGTTTTTATATATATATATATATATATATATATATATATTATTTATATGTTATTACTTATTTCTATGTATTGCTACTTACATATATATATTTATATATATATTTATTTATACATATAAATTTTTTGTTTTTTTACATTATATTAAATTTTATTTCTGTTACCGTAAACCTTATCCGCTTCGCTGACGCTGGCGCATGTTGTTGTTGAAAGGTTCCGTTATTATCCTTTTTTCCAAAATATGGTTGTTTTTTGTATGCATGTGGCGTTGGTTTTGTTGTTGTGGGTAGTTAAATTTTTATTATATTCGTTTTATTTTTGTATAAAAAAATATTTTTTTGTTTAATTGTTTCATTTGTTAATCTTTCTTTTTATATTCATTTCATTTTAGTTAATTTTGTTTTGCATTTTTATAAGTTCACAAGTAATTTCATTAGTTTGTTTTTTTGTTGGTTTTTCATTTCTTTGTGTGTTTGTTTCATTTTATTTTGTTTTAGAATGTTTTTTTTTGTTAAAAAAAAAAGTTTTATATATTTTATTGTTGTAATTTTTTGAATTATTAGCACAGTTTCTCTTTGTGCAATATTTTTTTTTTATTATTTGTTTCTTATGTTGTTTTTTCATTACTGTATTTTTTGTTGTTTTTTTATTTTTACTTTATGTTGGAAGTTCATGTGAAAAATGTACAGTTTGTAAAAAATAATTTTTTCCTCTTCTTTTTTTTGAATTTTATGTACTACACTGCACCAATTATAAATTACATATATGTAAGTTTATTTTATGTAATAACCATGTAAAGTTATTTTATTAGATAAATAATCAATTCTGTTCAGAAAAAAAAAATTTTTTTTTATAATTATATAATTTTTACTTTATATGGAAAGTTTTTATTTTATTTTTCATCTTCTTTAAATATTCATTTGTTTTTTTTTTAATTTTTTCCTTGTTCTTTTAATATCATATTTAGATTTATTTAGTTTTGTATACTGCACTGCACAAAATTTATGTTGTTGTTGTTTTTAAATAATGCCAATGTTGGCGAACTGCTTTCGTTGTTTACATATTTTTATTCTTGCTCGACTTTTTTTTTCATAACATGTATATGCTAACGGTTTTTTGTATAAGTTAATTTTTATTGTAATTGTAATTAAAGTTTTAAATGTTGTTGTTGTTTTGATTTTAATTTATTCACTTTAAAATACTAACTATTTTATTCTTTTTTCTACTACGTAGAATCTAGATAATTTTTTAAATATTTTTAAATATTAATTATTATTATTGTTCCTATTAATTATTATTATTAATTAATTATTAAATATTTTAAATATTTACAATATTTTTACACAATATTAATATAGTTCCTTCTACTATGTAGAATTTAGATGATTTTTAAATATTTTTAAATATTAATTATTATTATTGTTGTTATTAATTATTATTATTAATTAATTATTAAATATTTTAAATATTCACAATATTTTTACACAATATTAATATAGTTCCTTCTACTATGTAGAATTTAGATGATTTTTAAATATTTTTAAATATTAATTATTATTATTAATTAATTATTAAATATTTTAAATATTCACAATATTAATATTGTCCACCTTTTTATTACTATGTATTATTTTTCTTTTTTTAAATTTTAACTTCTTTTTAAATTTACAAACGTCTTTAAACAAACGGTCCACCAAACAGACTAAATTTAGTTATTTTAAAAAAAGTAAAATATCAATCAATTTTGTAACTAACCGGCAAACGGAACATGAATAAAAAAACAACAAAATTAATAAAATTATTTTACAATTACTTTGCATAGTAACAAAAATATCATTAGAAAAGGAGAGACAATATATTTTACAATAGCTGACATAGGTAGTAAGAAAGTAAGATCAATAAAATAATTTTATATTTCCTTAGCGACAAAGGAGTATGAATTGGTTAAAAAGAGATCAATAGAATTATTTTATGATAACCTTACATAGTGATAACTAAAAGTATAAACGAGAAAGGAGAAAAAAAAACTTATTTATTAATGTTGTCAAGAAAGAAAGAGAGAAAATCAATGAGTTCATTTTAAAATTTTTCCGCATGGTAACAAAACAATAGAAAAAAACTTCATTGATTAACCCATTCGTTAACTTCTCCCCCCTTTAAGCATCAGTCGTCCTCGACTGAGAAAATATGTAAATATTAAACTTACATAATTATGTTAAAATTACAATATTTAATTTTTAGAAAGCAACTATGTATATAATTTCTTTACTTGGTTACATGTATTTTTTAAATTAAATTAAAATTTCTAAAAATGATTATAGGCAGTTTATAGCAGGTCGAAAGTTTAAACTTCCATTACAGGACAAAAATTGGATATGAAATATTAGCGAATATTGTCCTTGTGAACAATTTTATTTTCGATTTGAACCGTGGATCCTAAATCCTTTTGTATTACTTTCTCAACATAAACTTTACTGAATTTGTTCCCTAGTCTTTTGTTGACCTTAACGAAAACCTTTTGTCCAGGCTCGAAAATTCGTGTAATTCTTTCTTTATTATGGAATTTTAAGTCCTTTTTCTGTTGGGTAATTAAATTGTTCTTTACGAAAGCCTTTAACTCGTCAGAAATTGAGTGAAATATATCTATGGGTTTTAGCTTAACAACGGAGTGTATAGATCGATTATATTTTAAAACAGCTATTAGGATAAGATCTGTAGTATCAGTTATGGAGTACTCTAGCTTAATACATCTTGCAATTTCTGAAAGGGTACTATGGAATTTCTCTACTTGACCGTTTGATGTGCTGTGTAGTGGTGGGACAGCAACAATTTCAGCTCCATAAAAGTTTTTCAATAAGGTCTTGACTGATTCGGAGTTTAATGACTTCTCATTATCACAAACAACTGTTTTTGTACTATTGTAGGTATTTAAAATTTCTTGAAGAGCAGGCTTAACGTCTACTATCGATCTCGAGGCTATTGGCTTTACAATTGCAAACTTTGAAAACTTATCCACGCATGTCAGAAAGTGCTTTCCGTCTGTCGAGTAAATGTCTATATGTAATATTTCACCTGGGTAAGAAGGAATGGGGGTTTCTGATATCTCCTGTCTTTTTGGATGTCTATTGTACTTAGCCTCGTTGCAAATTTTACAGTTGCGAATTAGTTCCTTCAATTTTTTTCTAATGTTTGGAAAATAATAGTCTTGTATTATCTGTTTAACATTCTCAGATAGTGCACGATGCGCTCGATTGTGCTCATTATTCAGAATTTCTACTTGGTCATCGGTGTTAAATATATCCGTTACAAATTTATTTGTGTGAAGAAATTTGACAGAGGGGTATGCTGTAACCAAAAAATGTTGAATTTTAGCTAAGATTTGTAGTTCACAATAAATACCGTTCACTACATTAGGGTTAACTGCTCGTTTTAAAACACCAAAAACATCCCCGATATCTGTAAATGTTATTGTATGACGAATTCGGTCTTTGAAAATTATTTTCGTCTGTTCATTGGACTCTAAGCCTTGAGTAAGAATAATCTGATTCCGAAAACAATTAAGTGGGTTCTCCACTGTTAATATTACTTCCGTATAAGAATTCTCGCTATTTACAGCTTCCAAGGACGAACTGGACGATAAATTGTAAATCATGTTGTTGTATTGCCTGGAAAGCGCATCGGCAACGACGTTGTCCTTGCCAGGTTTATAGTAAAACGTCGGTGCATATTCTTCAATGAATGCTTTCCATCTTTTTAATTTCGAATTGGAATTTCTTTCAGAAATTGCAAATATTAAGGGTTGATGGTCCGTGAAAATATTTAGCTTACTAACACCGTAAAGGTAATTTCGAAGACTCTTCAATGCCCACACAATTGCCAGTAACTCTCTCTCATTTACCGCATAACTTTCTTCTGCTGGGGACAAGGTTCTCGAAACCATTGTGATCGGACGACCACCTTGCGATAACACGGCTCCAATAGCGTGTGAAGACGCGTCAGTAGTTAAATCAAAAGGTTTTTCGAAGTCAGGATATAGCAGCAAAACTTCTTCCGAAGCGAGAATTTGTTTTATCTTATTAAATGCCTCCAGGGCTTCACGATCCAAAGCTATCTTTACATTCCTTGACTGCCTTGCACCTATATGACCATTTTCTCCCCTTAGGTATTTCGTCAAAGGCTTTGCAATTGCTGCATAATCTCTAACGAATTTTCTATAATACCCAGCCAAACCAAGAAAAGATCTTAACCCGCGTAGGGATGAGGGTGTGGGGTAATTGACAATCGAATTAACCTTATCAGGACAAGTTCTAATTCCAGCAGTTGAAACCGTAAAACCCAAAAACTCAACAGATGTTCTAAAAAATCTGGACTTTTCTAGCGAAACTCTCATATTTGCATTATAAAGTCTCTCCAATATCCTTCCAATATCATCTATATGTTTCTGCTCCGTGTCAGAAAATATGATGATATCATCAATATAGACGTGGCAGCACCTGCCAATTTCTTCACGCAGTACATCATCTATAGCACGTTGAAATATACCAGGTGCATTTTTAAGCCCAAATGGTAGCCTACAAAATTCGTACTTCCCATTACTGATGCTAAATGCGGTTTTCTCCCTATCTTCTTCTCTTAGATTAATTTGGTGAAACCCGGATTTCAAATCTAAAGTAGTAAAAATTTTCGCTTTACCAAGGTTGGCCAAAATAACAGAAGTTTCAGGGATTGGATACTTGTCACAGATCGTCTTTGAATTTAGTTTTCGGAAGTCAATAACTAATCGTTTCTTTGGTTTGCCGTTTTCGTCCAGACCCTTTTTGTCAACTACCCATACGGGATTGTTGTATGCTGATCGAGATGGTCTTATAATATTGTTTGCTAGCAATTCCTCTATTTCCTTATTGACAAAATCTACCATAGCCATAGGATATTGATAATATCTAGAATAAACTCCTCATCCTCATCCTTAGTTCTTATATTTGCAACAACTGCTGTATTGTATGGAAGTGCTTCGTTAGGGGTAGCAAAAACACCTTCAAACTTTTCCAAAACCATCAAAAATTCATTGCGAACATTTTCCGGAACACTGTCAAAATCAACTGAGATATAATTGGTCTCATTGCAATAAAAAAAACTTAATTTTTCTTGACCATCCTCATAACTCAACATACTATTATTGGTGTCTATATGTGCTTTAATATCCTTGAGATGTTCAAAACCTATGATGCCATCAAATGTAGTAAGACATGGAAGTATAAAAAAATCTGTGACCTTATTGAATACTTTTACTGGTGCTTTGCGTTTAACCAAATTTTCTCCATGGACGGATTTCACTAAAACAGGACTTTTAACGGTTATTTCGAGTGGGAATATTTTTAAATCTTTAATGTAGTTTTTAGATGAACCAGTGTCCACCAAAAACTTTAATTTTCTTCCTCTAAATTCCCTCTCCACGTAGGGTAGGAGGGACCTATGTCTAAAAAATTAACCTGGTCTTCTTCAATGTATTCGACAACACCTTCCTGCAACTCTTCAGGAGAAATATTATTCTCAGCCTGATTTTCTGATAAATGGTAAACCCTATGCGTATTATTAGGAACCTTAACTGATCCAATCTGTTTTCTCTGAGAATTAATATTATTCTGAGTTGTACCTACAGTTCTCATACTTACGTCTGTATCGATAACTTGAGGTTGGAAACCTGGAGTTAACTGAAAACCTTGCGGAGGCCGAATATTATTTTGTAACGGTTGTTGAAATCTCGGTGCCGTTTGCCAACGAATACTATTACGAGGCATGTTATTGTTTTGATAACTGGGTACAAGTTGTGGTGGTTGAGCTCTAAGCAAGAAAGGATTTGAAGGGGTTGATTGATTATGAAAAGGATAACCTGAAATATTTTGATTTAGTGTTGGGTAGTAAGAATTAGTTAAAACAGATGGATTGTATAACGGATGTCTAAAATTTTGATTTGAAACTGGACTACGATAATTAGAAGAAAATTGTTCATTTAAGCCTGTATTAAAAGCGCGAGCAAAATTATATCGACTTCTATTTGTCGCCATCTCCCGAGCCATTGCTAAAGCCATTGGCATATCAGACGGCTTGCACGAAAAAAGAATATCACACAAAGGTTTTTTTAAACCAGAAATGAATACTCGAAGTGCATCCTGCCTATATTTGTTGTTAAGTGATGCTATTAGAATATTATCTCCCTCGTAAACCATTAAAGTTTTATTAATTATTAAATTAAGTCTCTCTTCTATCTCGTTATAAAAGTCGATAATAGTCTTAGAACCCTGGGTAAGGGTAGACAATTCTTGTTCAAGGGTAAAAACAGATCGCTTATCAGCATAAACGAAGTCTAATCTCTCCAAAATCGCATGAAAATTTAGAACTGTGTTATATGAACTCAAAACAGTATCAGCTTTGCCAACTATTTTATTTCGTAGTATAGCTATAGCCTGATAATATTTCGAACTCCCTACGTATCCTTCGTACAACTTGTGGGCTGTAATTGCGGCTTGACGCCATGAAATGTACCTAGATGAATCTCCGCAAAATTCTGGTACAGACTTCACAACATCTAAGGTTTCGTTGCATTCAACGCCTGATACTATCTCAATTTCTTTGTGTTCTTTTCTAACTGTAGGAGTTTCCAGTAATGTTAATCTACGTGTGAGTTCATCTACGGTAGTTTGAAATTCTCGACGGTTTTGTTCAGTGGCTTCTCTTATTGCCGCAGAAACCAACGACTGTAAAGTATTAGGATCCATGATTTCGCGCTGATCTTCCTGTATTCTTAAATTGTTTAAACTTTCGATCAGATTTTTGATATTCATTAAAATCAAAAAAATACAGAATTTTTCATATGCTTTGCAAATTAGGGAAATTACCATATAATATATCGATATAATTAAGAAAGTAAACTAATATTACAAATTATTAATATTATGAATACAATTATTAATAAAAATTATCCAATATCCGCTTACGCTGGTCCAATGTGATCTCGAAAAGTCCACACAGCAACAGACAATACTATACAGATTTTCAGGTCGATAGTTTAAGTGGGTTAAAGTTGTTGGGCGCCAGTTAATTTTTATTGTAATTGTAATTAAAGTTTTAAATGTTGTTGTTGTTTTGATTTTAATTTATTCACTTTAAAATACTAAGTATTTTATTCTTTTTTCTACTATGTAGAATCTAGATAATTTTTTAAATATTTTTAAATATTAATTATTATTATTGTTCTTATTAATTATTATTATTAATTAATTATTAAATATTTTAAATATTTACAATATTTTTACACAATATTAATATAGTTCCTTCTACTATGTAGAATTTAGATGATTTTTAAATATTTTTAAATATTAATTATTATTATTGTTCTTATTAATTATTATTATTAATTAATTATTAAATATTTTAAATATTCACAATATTTTTACACAATATTAATATAGTTCCTTCTACTATGTAGAATTTAGATGATTTTTAAATATTTTTAAATATTAATTATTATTATTAATTAATTATTAAATATTTTAAATATTCACAATATTAATATTGTCCACCTTTTTATTACTATGTATTATTTTTCTTTTTTTAAATTTTAACTTCTTTTTAAATTTACAAACGTCTTTAAACAAACGGTCCACCAAACAGACTAAATTTAGTTATTTTAAAAAAAGTAAAATATCAATCAATTTTGTAACTAACCGGCAAACGGAACATGAATAAAAAAACAACAAAATTAATAAAATTATTTTACAATTACTTTGCATAGTAACAAAAATATCATTAGAAAAGGAGAGACAATATATTTTACAATAGCTGACATAGGTAGTAAGAAAGTAAGATCAATAAAATAATTTTATATTTACTTAGCGACAAAGGAGTATGAATTGGTTAAAAAGAGATCAATAGAATTATTTTATGATAACCTTACATAGTGATAACTAAAAGTATAAACGAGAAAGGAGAAAAAAAAACTTATTTATTAATGTTGTCAAGAAAGAAAGAGAGAAAATCAATGAGTTCATTTTAAAATTTTTCCGCATGGTAACAAAACAATAGAAAAAACTTCATTGATTAACCCATTCGTTAACTTATACACTCTAACGGCTCAAATGTTTTTTCTCTTTTATGACACGTTTTTCATGAATTTTTATTTCTTTCTTTTCTATTTGTTTCTTTTGAGGTTATAACTTATTTTAGTATTTTTGGTTTTTTTTTTTTGAGGTTATAACTTATTTTAGTATTTTTGGTTTTTTTTTGAGGTTATAACTTATTTTAGTACTTTTGATTTTTTTTTTGAGGTTATAACTTATTTTAGTATATAGTCTAACGGTTTTTAATGTAACACGTTCCCCTTTTTTTTGGTTATTATATTCTAGCGGTTTTTAATATTACCCGATTTTTCACATGTTTTCTGTCTGTTTTTTTTTTAGGTTATATTCTAACGGTTTTTATAGAACACGATTTTTTACATATTTCTGTCTTTTCTTTTGGAGGTTATATTCTAACGGTTTTATAAAACACGATTTTTTTTCTACATATTTCTGTCTTTTTTTGTTTTTTAGGTTAGAATAGTTAGTTAAAGTTATTTTATTAAATAAATGTCTTTTCTAGTTTTTTCTTTTGGAGGTTATGATAGTTTTTAATATGGCAGATTTTTTTGAATTTCTTATTTTTTGTATTTTCTATTGTTTTGTTTTTTTTCTTTTTTTTGAAGTTATAAAGTATTTCCACATTGTTTTTTATTTTTTTTTTATTTTGAGGTTATTTTTACATTCTTTTTCTTTTTTTCCAAAATTTATATCAAAAATTAGTTTTTATGTTATTTCTTACCTAAAGATGTTTAGCTTTTCTTTTGCCTCTTTTTTTTTTACTCTTTCCCTTTATTTTTCTTTATGTACATGCAACGTTATTTAGATGCCGAAAAATATGATTTTCTTGTCTGTGTATTTACCAAAAATTTTTTTTTATGATTTTTCTTGTTTTTCTTTATAGCTTAAGCAAAATACTTATTTTTTTAGTAGTTTATAATTTTTTTTTGTTATGTATTAAGATTATTTTCATCTTTATTAGCACTTATTATTTTTATTAAAAACTTTTTTTTTATAACTGGCACTGTTAACCGTTCACAAAATCCCGTTTCACTTACAAAAAAAAACCAAAAAAAAAAAAATTCACACTGTCACGGTCGCCATGTAATTATCCTTTCTTCTTTATTTTAATAAAAACGTCTTTTCACTTTCGTTGTTACAATTAGAATGAATTCTCTTTTATTTATTTACCAATAACTTACACTTACATTCTTATATCGTAAAACATGGATGTATAAAATAGTAGTGACTACAATAAGTACAGGGTTGTTAACTGATATGTACAATGTTGTAATTAAGTGCAGGGTTGCCACTATACTTTAACTCCAGTGTTGATGAAAGCTCTGGAGCTATCAAGGTAGAGTTGAATATCATCAACATACATTTGAATTCTAGAATGTTTGAGCTGCTAAAAACATATGACCCTTAAATGGTTGAGTTTGAAATTTTCAACTCATATACATAGTAAGTACTGAAATTCATACTATTTAAATATTTATTTGAAAAACATATACATGTGGGATCGCACTTGAAAAACACATCATTCGGGTCGAATGATTTGTCAGGAGGGCCGAATGTGGGATCGCACCCGAAAGGATTAAGGCGATCCCGTAGGGTTAAAGAAAAACTGAACTGAAATAATTATAGTAAGCGGACTGAAAAACATAAACATAATAAAACTTAAATACTTGATCGAGTTTGAAAAAATAGTTTTTCAATAAAAAAAACAGACAATTAAAATTATTATATATTTGGCAGCCAAGCCAAGCAGTTCAATTTTGAATATAAATAAAAAAAAATATAATTGTTTTAAAATATTCTTTTAAAAAAAAACAAATATAAATTAAGCCATTTTTGATCCTACAAATTGGGGGCTCGTCCGGGATCGACAAATTAAAAGCAAAGAAAATACAAATAAAAGATACTCACAAGCTGTGCAAAAAAGATAACCCTCGTGTCAATTTTAAAATTTACCTAAAAATTGCGGTGCAATAAACCGGAAAATTAATCAACAAGGACGATCTCTAAGGAAGAATTCTGTGAGTTACTTAATGTCCAGATCCATGCAAAGATGAAAGCCGATGAAATCATTTAATGTATGTATGTATGTATGTATAATTTAAAGAAGTGTGATGTTTGCGAGAGAAACGCATAAATGTGAGGAAAATTTAGAAGTTTATAGAAGAAAATAAAAGTTCAAAGAGATTGAAGTGTACAGAAGAGAAAAGAAGTTGAAGCTTATAGAAGAAGAAAGAAGTTTACGGAAGAATGTGTAAGTTTATGGAAGAATATAATTAATTGAAGCATGTAGAAAACATTGAAGAATATAAAAGAACGAAGAAACTTATGGAAATTTTGTAGAAATATTTTTAAACTTGTAAACCTAGAACATTTATAAACATTTTGAAAAATTATATTAATTTTAACGTAATTTTAAATTATTATTACTTTATACCTCATCTCTTTATATTGTATTGTGTTTGTGTTCGTGTTTGATAATTCATATATTGTAATTTTATTTAGAATTTTCATTTAATTTTGTACTTTAAAATTTTAATAGTATTGTAATCGAAATGGAACTGCTTGACATTTTGGCGCTTACTGTAGATGGTTTACAAGGAAAACTGACAGAATTAGGGTTACAAACGGACGGAACGAAGACAATTTTACAGGCACGTTTAATAGAATATTATCAAAATTTTAACAATAGGGCTGATGCAGATTCCGAGTATGGCGAAGCGGCTTCAGTTGTTCGGCAGATTGATGTTACAGGACAGCCTGGATCAACATTTTCTTTAAGGGACATAGAAGATACAATCTCGAAATTTTCAGGCGAAGGTCAGCCGGGAATAGACCAGTGGCTTGAAGATTTTGAAGATTGTGCATATGTAGTGAAATGGAATGATTTGCAGAAATATATCTACGCCAGACAATTGCTAACAGGGGCAGCTAAAATTTTCATTAGAAGTCAGGGCAACGTTCGTGAGTGGAAATCGCTTAAGGATTCTTTAAAACGAGAGTTCGGAAATAAACTTTCTTCAAGGGAAGTACATCGTTTATTGCAAAGTCGAAGAAAACGGGCTAACGAGAGTTTCCGCGAATATTTGTATAGCCTTATGGAGCTTGGATCTCCAGTTGGTGTAGATTCTGAAAGCATAATCGGATATTTTATTGAGGGAATAGATGATGATAAATCAAACAAGTACGTTTTGTATGGTGCGAAGAGTATCAATGAGTTAAGGGGCAAAATTTCGATATACGAAAAGATTTGTTCGTCGAGAACATCAAATTTGAGAGGATCACATAGAAATTTATTTAAAAACACAGTGACGAAGACGGAGACTAGGGATGAAAGACGATGTTTCAAGTGTGGTGACAAAGGACATTTATCAAACAGTTGCACTAGTGTCGGAATAAAATGTTTTAAATGCCAGCGGTTTGGACACAAATCATTTGAGTGTAGTGTGGAACTGAAAAAGGAAAACACTTCAATAAAGGATGTTAACACCGGAAATAGGAGAAATATTCATACAGTAACTAAAGATATTAACCCGCCACCTGGTCGAATTTTCAAGGATATCAAGATTATGGGAAAAACTGTTTCAGCTTTTGTGGATACAGGCAGTGATATAAGCGCTATTCGTTATGATGCACTTTCTTTTTTGGGTGATGTTGATCTCAGTCCTGAGAAGAAAACGTTAGTAGGTATAGGTGGAAAGAGAATTACGACGATGGGTGATTTTACTGTTAGTGTCAGTGTAGATGATGTTGAATTGGATGTAACATTTCATGTTGTCAGGGAAGGTGATATTTTGTATTCAATTGTGCTGGGAAATGATATTTTTGAAAAGGTCGATATGCTAGTAAACTTGCTTGGAGCAAAGTTTATATACAGGAATAATCCGTCAGAAGTTAGTGATGTGCCGGATCATAGTGAGATTAGCTCAGTGGTTGAATTACAGGGGGAGTTTAGTAATATTCTACATAACGCTTCTGAACACTCTTTTGAGGATCGGCTGGGTACAGAACATCTAAGGGAAAATATTAAAGAAGAATTAGACGAATTAATTAGAACCTACAGACCCATTAGACCCCAGAATTATCCGGTGAAAATGAAGATTGTATTAAGTGACGATATTCCTGTAGCACATAGGCCAAGAAGAATGTCATATGCAGACCAGCTTGTAGTACAGAACCAATTAGAAGAGTGGTTAAAAGACGGTATAATTCAGCCAAGTTACTCGGAGTATGCTGCACCAATAGTTTTGGTATCCAAGAAAGATGGAACTAAACGTCTTTGTTGTGATTATCGTAAACTTAATCTCAAGATCGTGCGTGATAATTTTCCAATGGCTGTTATCGATGATGTTGTGCAAAAGCTTCAAGGTGCAAAAGTGTACACTACATTAGACTTAAGAAATGGATTCTTTCATGTTCCAGTAGAGCCGGACTCAAGGAAGTATACAGCTTTTGTAACACATAATGGAATGTACGTACCATTCGGTATTTCGAATTCTCCTGCAGTATTCTGTAGGTATATAACATCGGTTCTTAGGGATCTTATCAATGATGGTACTTTATTGATTTATATGGACGATATAATTATTCCTTCTGAGAATGAAGAGGAAGGAATCATGAAGCTACGAAAGGTATTGGAAGTCGCGAGAATGAACGGACTGGATATCAAGTGGTCAAAATGTCAATTTTTGAGGAAGAAGATTAATTTCTTGGGATATATAATAGAAAACTCTACGATAAGACCTTCAGAGGAAAAAACTAAGACCGTGTCTACATATCCGTTGCCACTTAATCAAAAGTCGCTTCAGAGATTTTTAGGATTAACATCATATTTCCGTCGATTTATACCTGATTATGCCATAATAGCAAAGCCATTGTCGGACCTTTTGAAGAAGAATGTAAAATTTGAAATGGGACAGACCGAAATCATAGCATTTGAACAATTAAGAAATTCATTAGTGACGGCACCCGTACTCAAATTATTTAATCCAAAGGCAGTGACTGAAATTCACACTGACGCAAGCATGTATGGTTATGGAGCTGTGCTATTACAACAAAATGATGAAGACCTACAGCTGCACCCAATAGAGTACATGAGTAGAAAAACAACGTCAGCGGAGCAAAAATATCATTCTTACGAGCTAGAGGTATTGGCTGTTATTGAGGCATTGAAGAAGTGGAGCATTTATGTACTGGGATTGAAATTGAAGATAGTGACCGACTGTAACGCATTTGCATTAACAATGAGGAAACAGGACGTTCCACCGAGGGTCTCAAGATGGGCCTTATTCTTACAGGACTTTGAATACGAAATAGAGCATAGATCAGGATCGAAAATGAGGCATGTGGATGCCTTAAGCCGCATTTCGTGTCTTATGATGACGGATTCCTTAAGCTATCGTGTTAGGGAGGCTCAACTTCAGGACGAATGGATAAGAGCAATTAGGAAAGTTTTGGAGCATAGCTCATATGATGATTATTACATAAAATTTGACCTATTGTATAAGAACCTTGATAGAGAACTAATAGTTATACCGAGTAGCATGTAACAAGAGATTATACAAACTGCGCACCGTCAAGGCCATTTTTCATCTCGTAAAACCCAAGACTTAGCGGAGAAATCTTTTTATATACCTGAATTGAGGACAAAAGTAGAGAGGATAGTGAAGAGTTGTGTTGAATGTATAGTATCGGAGGCTAAGAGAGGTAATAAGGAAGGACTTTTGAACCCCATAGATAAAAATGATAGACCTTTAGTAACATACCATCTAGATCACGTAGGACCAATGGAAGCCACGCATAAGAAATACAATCATATTTTAGTGGTAGTCGATGCTTTTTCTAAGTTTGTGTGGTTGTATCCAACAAAAAGCACAGGGACTGAAGAGGTAATAGAACGACTCAGAAGACAAGCCGCAGTGTTCGGAAACCCGGAGAGAATTATTACAGACAGAGGCTCGGCGTTTACATCAAACAAGTTTCAAGAGTTTTGTGAATCCGAAAATATTCAGCATCTTATGATTGCAACTGGAGTGCCAAGAGGGAACGGCCAAGTTGAAAGGATACATAGGATAATTATTCCTATGTTGACCAAGCTCTGCATAGAGAAACCAGACCATTGGTACAAATATGTTGACCGTGTACAGAGGACTATTAATAGTACGACACCACGGAGTACTGGTATTGAACCGTTTAAGATACTGACTGGACTGAACATGAGGAATAACGACAATCCTTATCTAAAACTTTTATTAGATGAAATTTTCATGAAAGAGTTAAATGAGGAACGTGATGCATTGAGGAAGGAAGCTAGAGAAAATATACTACGCATTCAGGAAGAGAATAGGAAGAGTTTTAATAAAGGCAGAGTTCCAGAGACAGTTTATGAGGTAGGAGAATTGGTCGCAATCAAGCGCACCCAATTTGGTGTTGGTATGAAGTTAAAGCCGAAGTTTTTAGGTCCCTATAAGGTCGTGAGTAAACTTAACCATGGTCGTTATGAGGTAGAGAAAGCTGGAGAATGTGAAGGGTCTAGGAGATGTGACACAGTGGCCGAGTACATGAAGCCGTGGAGCACATCATTCGGGTCGAATGATTCGTCAGGAGGGCCGAATGTGGGATCTCACTTGAAAAACACATCATTCGGGTCGAATGATTTGTCAGGAGGGCCGAATGTGGGATCGCACTTGAAAAACACATCATTCGGGTCGAATGATTTGTCAGGAGGGCCGAATGTGGGATCGCACCCGAAAGGATTAAGGCGATCCCGTAGGGTTAAAGAAAAACTGAACTGAAATAATTATAGTAAGCGGACTGAAAAACATAAACATAATAAAACTTAAATACTTGATCGAGTTTGAAAAAATAGTTTTTCAATAAAAAAAACAGACAATTAAAATTATTATATATTTGGCAGCCAAGCCAAGCAGTTCAATTTTGAATATAAATAAAAAAAAATATAATTGTTTTAAAATATTCTTTTAAAAAAAAACAAATATAAATTAAGCCATTTTTGATCCTACATACATATGTAATAGTTACGTTATTGTTTACTTCTAACAATGGGTAATTACTAAAAATATTATTTATTTGTTGCATATCTGGAAAAATAGATCAGGTAAGCTTATAATCAGCATTTTATTGGGCGATGAATGGGCATGTAACAATAGGCAGTCAAATTTTCATTCATTACTTTCGATTACCTAAGTAATAAAATGTAAACTCTCAATATTTTTTCCAAATAAAATAAGAAGTTGCAAAACTCATCCAAAAAAAAAAAAAAAATTAACTGCGACCGACACAAACATAATTATTTGTCAAATTTAAATAGCCTTAATTTTTTTTAAAAAGTTTTTTCACCTGAACCTATTTCATATTAGGTAAAATATAAAGGAATAAATATAACACGCATTCGGTTTTGGAATTCAGTTGAATCTTTGATTCTAAACGAGTTAAACGTTGAGTGACATTTATTTTGCAACAATTTATAAAAATGCCCCCAAAAAAGCATCGCTTTCCAGAAGCACTAAAAATGCATTGCGTTTGCAATCCCAGCGAGCAAATGAAAGTTCGGAAGAGCGTGAAAGTCGCCTAAGGACTGAAAGGAATCGAGCTTCAACCTCTAGAGCCGCCGAAACGCCATCACAACCTGAAGAACGCCTTGAAGGCCTACGACAACGCGCCACAACAGCAAGATCTACTGAAACGCTTTCAGAAAACCAAGAGCGCCTTGAAAGTCAACGAAATCTTACCTCTTTAGCACGAGCTTCTGAAACGCTGTCAGAACACGAACGACGTCTTGAAGGTCTTCGACAACATGCGACAACCGCACGAGGTACCGAGATACCGTTGGAACATGAAGGTCGACTACAAAGCCAGCGAAATCGTATCGAAACATCACGAGGCACAGAAACGCCTTCAGAGCGTGAAAGACGTCTTGAAGGTCTTCGACAACATGCGACAACCGCACGAGCTACTGAGACACTGTTGGAACACGAAGGTCGGCTACAAAGACAGCGAAATCGTACCATAACATCACGAACTTATGAAACAGAAGTCCAACATGAATCACGAGTAGAAAGTCAGCGGATTCGAACATCAACAAGAAGAGCAGCAGAGAGGATAGAGCAATATGATTTGCGTCGAGAACAAAATCGTAATCGAATGGTGGTGAATCGACGTAATATTTTTCATGGATACTCAGGTATTGCATTTAACTATAGATCTGACATAGATTATACCGAAGACGAATTAGTGGCAATTGGTGACATGAATGAAGTTTGCCAATATTGCAATGCACTCAGGTACAAAAATGAAACACCTGGCATGTGTTGCTCTAATGGTAAAATCGTTTTGTCTGATTTACTTCCACCTCCAGAACCACTACAATCGCTGATTTCAGGTAAGTTTTTCGAAATATATCCTTTTTTTAATTTAACAAAATATTAATAAAAAATATTTTTTTCATTTAGGAACTAATGTGGATTTACAACATTTTCTTAAAAATATAAGAAAATATAATTCGTGCTTCCAAATGATATCGTTTGGTGCTACCAAAGTAATTTGAGGCAACTTTATGCCAACGTTTCGTGTTCCAGGTCAAATTTATCATAAAATGGGATCATTGCTGCCAATTCCAAATGAAGATCCTAAGTTCTTACAAATTTATTTCATAGGAGAAGCTGATAACAATGACCAAGTGCACCACCGCCAGCATTATAACCCTGACACAAAACAATGGATTGTTGCCGATTTACAAGTGATGTTTCATGAAATCAACGAAATGGTAAGGATCTTTAAGTTCACGATTAAGTTCAGGTGACCACATAATCGCAATTCATGCTGATAGAACTCCAGCTGAACAACACCAAGGACGATACAATGCCCCAAGAATGGCGTAACAATTTTGATGGTGGGCGATCCAGTTGCATCACGAGATATGTATTTAATTCCGATGGGGGGTAGCGCAGCACACCGGGTATTAGCTAGTTCTTTGATAAAACTTAATGGAATTGAATATCACTCATACGTCACATATGTAGTTTTTTTAATGAATTTTACAACTATATAAACAAAAATGAATGTGTGTTTATTTGTTTGTTGGTTTGTTTGTTTGAAGTCTATAGACGGCTGAACGGCTGGACCGATTTTCTTGAAGTTTTGACAGTACCTTCCTGTATATCTGGAAGGAATTATAGGCTACTTTTTATTTTAAAATTTCAAGAAGGCGGGGTGCTAGGCCCGCATATTCAATAAGTATTTAATGTCGCATATCTCATAAACTGCGAATTTTCGAATCCACTTTAGTATCAATATGAATATTTTAATCAAAAATGGGCTGACTAGGAAAAGGGTGTGGTACTTCCCATATGAATTAAAATTACAACTCCCTCTCAGCAGATTTCTGGCAAAAAATCTGAGAGTAAATAAAATTTCCATGAAAAGTGTTTCAAAAACATATCGCTCGGAGATGACTTTAAACTGTAGGTCTCTCCACTTCCAGAAGTTACTGCAGGAGTTTCCTTTGTATCTACCTGATGGTATTAACCTGACGCTAAATAATGACAATCTGTTTCAGACGAAATGATAGGAAGGAAATGCGATCTCGCAATTATTTCCACACAGATTGACATCTAAAATATTAAATTTAAAGCATTTTGTAAATAAAAGCAGCATGTGGGAATTTGCTATGAAAAGATAACATTTGAAGATTTCTCCAATATATTGGACGTTTACATTTTTTTCTTCAATGCAATGGACCGCAGCCTTCAGTAAGTAGATTTTTGTGGTTAATACCGTGAAGGGTTTATCCCTGTGTTATCCACGAAACTAATTACATACGTTCTAAATTATCAGACAATTGCACTTATAATTGCGTTTTTAATTATTAGATTACATTTATTATTTTATTTATGAGATATATGATCGCTTAGCATCCAGATGAGACGACTTGTAGATAATTTGATTCAGATTCTGTATCAGCGGTCTCAGATTAACTCACAGTAACAGTATCATAATTTTGTTTATTCAGACTATTTCAATAGAATGCCTAAAAGGATTGGTAGCAGCTTGCACAAATCAACAGCTAACGTTTTTTGTCATCAAATGACAAGAGAATATCATCAATGTATAGTTTTTAATACCAACACTCAGGGAATATAGGAAACAGATGTTGTCCACAAACAAAAATTTAAATTTTTTCATTTTATAAGTGACGTGAAAGACCACTGCAGGAGGCAGTTCCACATATGGATAGTCTGGCTATGGAATGAATTCTGTGTGTAATGCAGTTTGCGATCCACTGGACAATCGACCCAAACGAAAGTGCTCTGCGAGAAGGACTTGTGTTAAGTAAGAATATAGGTTTTGCGGGAACAAGTCCCGGTATCTTGCTTAAGCAAAATCGATGTAGTAGCGATATAAAGTGTAACACAAGCCACATTGCGATGATACTCCAATGAATCAATAGAGTTGAATTTATGAGAATTAAAGAGTCATTAATGAACAGTCCTGTAAGCAGTCGAAAATCTTAAAAATGGCCTTGAAGGCAATAGCCCATACTTAGAACTTGTATTCCATTCTCGGTCGGATATAAGGGCTTAAAAATTGTAAGGAAATCAAGTGACGTGAAGTATTTTTTGCACCGTCTTAATAAAAGGGGGAACTTGTATACTATTTGGTTTCGAATCTTGAAAAATGTGCGGATTCCACGAACATCACACTGAATTTTCTAGCCCAGAACCTCAAAAGCTTCTGACTACCTAATCTTTATACCACTACACTACAAAGCTATAGATAACGTTACATTGTTGTCACGCTTGCAAACCTTTCTCGCGTTCAAATCAATAGCAGATATTGCAATCATCTAAAAAAGAGTAGATAGGGTTAGAAAATAAGAAGATCGTTAATGAAAATAAGAAATAGAGTTGGAGATAGAACAGAACATCATGCTACCCCTGAGTTTAACCTGTACTCGTCTGTTGGAATCCCTTCTACAACAATTCGTGACCAACAACCAACAACGAAAGCAGTAAGTTTCGATAGATTTGGAGCGTGTCATATCCTATCAAATGCCTTGGATTAGGCCCTACGTAAATCGTACTGTTAGTTAAGTTATTGGACTCTGGAATAGATAAGATGGTGGTCTGTTATGTTTTAGATTATTTTGGAAATTGTGGAAAATATTGTTATTAGGGTCATCATTTTTGGGCATCGGCGTTATATTAGTCATCTTCTAGCAAAATGAAGAAATACGATGTGAGGCACTGAAAAGGCTGGCGAATTCAGAACCAGTGCTGAAATATAGGGCTATCCATTTCGTGGTTTCAAAAGTATGGCACTGGAATTCGACATCTGTCAAACTAAGTTGTAAAACCAATTTTTTTCTTTCCAGTTGAAAGTCTGACATTGACGAAAATGGATCGCTTAACTATCACACAACGCATCGTGCTTTAAGAGGAGATTATGGTTTACATAATCGTCCATCGGTGCTTATGTTAATAAGCAAAATTGTCGTATTTGGGGTTCTGAGAATCCTCAAGTAATTGAAGAGAGGCCATTACATCCAGAAAAAGTCACTGTTTGGCGCGCTCTTTGGTCCGAAGGTGTGATTGGACCTTAATTCTTCGAAAACGACGATGGAACGACTGTCACCGTCAATTCGGAGCGTTATGGTCATATGATAACCGACTTTTTTTGCCTGCTATTGAAGAATACGACTTGGAGAATATGTGGTTTCAACAAGACGGTGCCACATGCCACACAACTCGAGCGAATATGGCTTTATTGCAAGAGACATTTCCTGGCCGCGTAATTTCTCGTCGTGGCGATATCAACTGGCCACCAAGATCATGCGATTTGACACAATTAGACTTTTTTTGTGGGGCTACTTGAGCACCTAAAAACCAACATTCGTCAAGTTATGGCTAAGATACCGCCCAATATGTGTCAAAAAGTGGTCGAAAATTACCTCAAAAGAATCAATGCTTGCAACACTTCGCGTGGAGGTCATTTAAATGATGTAGTGTTTCACACATAATGTCAACGTTCAGACTTTACAATAAAAAAGATATATCATGAAAAAAGTATTTTATATGTGTTTTATTTACGTTTACTTTTGAAACCTCGAAATGGATAACCCTATACCATCCGTGGAGAATAATGGTCGGGATCGAACAACCATTATTCTCCTCCTTTTAATGAATAACTAATAGCTCTTATTTCCCCTACAAAAGGATAGAGTTTTAGAGCGAATTTGCTAAATAGTCTTTTCGCGCCTTAGTGGCACACGAAGTTTTCGACGGTTTGCGGAGCAGACAGGTTTGTATCGGACTACAAGCTTGCGTGACTGAACCAAGACACAAATTCGAAATGGTTTTTGCAGATTTTACATATTATTTTTCCAATAATTTCTGCAATGGCATCGTCGAGAAAACATAGTTTCCAGTTGAAATGGCTAAAGAAATCGTTCAGCTTAGCCCAAAGCGTATTTTCGTATACAAAAACGTATTGTATTGAAGAATGAAAAATAGGCCGATATGGTCCAATGATCCGAGTTTCCGAGAGATGCAAGTACCTTCACTTCATATTTTTTAGGGCATGAAGTGCGCAAGAGGTCGAGGTGTTGTTTTGGGGCCCCTCCAATTCCATTTACTAATTATTATGCGCGGTGAAGAACTCAAAATATTGTACTTCTGGACTTCTGTGACTTTAATGGATGACCTGTAAAATGACAACCGGTTAACGAACAAAATGAGCAACATTTAACTTTGCTATTTCTAGGTTATTAATTTCATGAAAAATAAAGGATTCCTTTTTACTAAACCTTATATGCCGTTATTATTAATATTAAAATACCTAGCCAGGAGTGATTTTATGTAAAGAGACAAATTCCCCAGATTAGGCTTGTTTTTTAAAGCAGAACAAATGTTTGTTTACATTTTTGGTATAGTCCTACGGTATATTTAAATGAAAATCAAATGAATATTTAAAATTACTGAGTAATTTGCAAATTAAGGGAATAAATAATTAGAGCATGGTTAAGGAAACTATTTTTCTCCGTGATGTTTGTTCTGACTTTGCTCGGCTTCAAAAACATTTAAAAGTTCTAATTTGATTCCATTGTAAAATCCTTTAAAGTCTTATGTAAATATATGATTAGATGTACAATATTTTATGTATACATGCATGTATAAGTAACAGCTAATCTGTTTTTGCGGTTTGTCACACCTTGTCACGCATCAAATGATAAGTTGAAGTTGATGTGAAAACTTTTGTTTACATGGTTTTTGGTCGTTGTATAAATAAATATACAAACTTATGCCAACGCATATACAAATACAAGTACAAATACCATACATTCATATACATTTATTTAGGAATAGTTTTCAATTCTCATAATGTATACGAGTGAGAAATGTATACATACCACACGCACACATATTATGTGTAGATATTTGCAACAAATATGAATGAACAGAGGACTCTAAATAAAATATTTTAATACACATACACATATAGACACAAAATCTAATTAAAAGTTATTCATTTCCCTTCTTGTGTATTAAACCATGCGCAGTCTGACTGAAAAATAAATTAAGTTCAATACAACTTTTCAATGTTTCCATAAGTTGTATAAATTCTGTGGATTACCATCAAAGTCCGTCATTGGCATTTAATCGGAAGTCTATGGTAAACTATAACATTTTGTAAACCTTTTAAAAGAGCTTTCCCTTCTTTTGGCGAAGAAAGTTCAAATTTGTCTGATTATTCTCCTAGTTATTTAAAGATTTCAAATACTGCAATTAAAGTTGTTTAAATTTTTTGTTAAATTTGAAAGCGTATGTAAACTAAAAAAACAATCTTAGAGTAAAACCGAAAAGGAAGCAGGCAAACCGTTTCAAAGTGGGAGAAGTTAGGAAAGTGTTAATCACTCAAAATATTACATGGGTAGGAGTCATAGTTCGGACTGAAGGTTGTGTAAATTTCGATGCGGAAAGCTCTTTGAATGCTATTCACTTAGGGCTAGCGAGAAAAAAGTCCTTTCGTAAACAATCTGAAAGCCAACTACGTTCAATTATTCTGTAAAAGATTTGTTCCCTGGAAATATAACACCAATAATCGCTAATTACGAGTAGGTCACAAAAATTTTTGCCGAAACTTAATTAATTTAAAACTTCCTAAATATTGTGGGCAACATTCTTATTCCATCGTATGATTAGCATAACTTGCACTCTACAATGGTAGTGTGGAGCTATTTTTGATAAATTAGAAACAAAAACAACAAATAAAACATATCTGAAGTGTAAGCGAAGGAAGAGAAAAAAAAATGTTGGTAAAAGATGTAAAGTAATTAAATGAGGTTCGATAAGTTTGTGAAACAATTCACAAAATGTGCAAAAATTCATTTGTAAACCCTCAAAACACCAAACCAAAGCTTTTCTTCTTTTTTTGTTTTTCTTTTTTTGGAATAAATTCAATTATCACAGATTTGATGGATGAACCAAGGTATGTGTAAACCCTATTGTAAGCTTTAGCCATATAATACGATTTATACTCCCTAGTGGATTAGTACTCATTTGGGAGTGTATGCCTGCATTTGGTGTGTAGATCGGTTTACCTATTTAAGGTCTTCAAACAATAATTTGCATAAGAGTGCTGCAAAACATGGTTTTTTTTCGTTTCAGTAAAGGAACAATCTCAAATACAACGATCTCATAAATTGAAATATCAAATTAAGATTCCACCTCAATCGGCCGATATTAACCCAATTTGTGGACAATCACGACGTTAGAGACAAAGACCCCTTGAAAGTGATTTCTCTGGTGTGGAGTGAGACAAAATATTACCAAACGTTACCATAAACCTATAGCGGTCAACAAAACTAGTTTTCCGTCGTGTGTATACATAGGGGACATTTTATGCTATACTATATTGTTTGTTTAAATCGTTTATTTTATTTTATCATTCATTCATTCATTCATTCATTCCATTTTATCTTTATAAACTCGGACAACAAAGTTGTTGAGTGAATATGACGGAATATGCTCTTTTTAAGTTAAATTAGTTACCAAAAACGATAGAGTTATTGTCTTTACCTGTTACCGAAGGCAAGTAAAGAAGCAAACGTATTTAACTGGTGATTTTTAAACGTTTGGATTTTGAAAATGATCACAAAAGAAACATGGAAAATTTATGAAAGTGAATAATATATCTCCAATTTGAATATATTTTTTCCATCATTTCGATCGGTATCTCATCAATGGCAGCTATAGTGTTTCATTTCATCATTTGTTTCATCAACTGTAATAAATGCGATTTGCACATACGAGCATTTTTTCTATGACCCTGAAGCATCTGGTATCAAAAACATCACCCGTTATAACCAACAAAGAGCAACAATATTTCTCTATATAGGCGTATATGAGAGGAAAATAAAACTAATAACGTGCAATCCATAAACAAAAAGGGCAAGATAAATAAATATTTACAAACAAATACTTTATGCCACACGTACTACTCAAATGGTGGTGGCATCCACAATATAAGTGTGGTTGTTGTTTTATTAAATGAACGTGTAGAATAAATATAATAAATTAAAATAATGAGTATGTTGACTTATAAAAAATTAATTAAATATCAGTAAGAAAACTATATACACACATACCATACATTTTTACATTGTATATGTACATGTAAATACATATGTATACATATTGCATGTATACGCCATACTTAAACTACAATTTAATTATAAGTTCCTGTTATAAGTGTGTACAAATGTTGCGGTACAAGTGTGCTTGTCTTTTCAGTGTATATGGTAGAATTATTATTTGTTCGAATTAAAGGAATTAAAAAAGGTAAATAAATAAAACTATAAAAAATTAAGAGTTTTGTAACAATTTAAATTAAAATGTTTAAAAGTTCAACTCTTCATATTGACACTAAGGGACTATACATAAAACGAGCATTATGAAATAAGGATTTGAATTATTATTTTGTATATTTTTAAAATCATTTCTTTTTGATGTAATTATAATCGACAAAAATTAACATTAACTACACTTTGTAATGCTCATTGCGAATTAAATTGTGCGACAATTGCTAAGATAATTTTGAGCTGTTAAAATTGAGCCGTAGTCTAGAAGGTAGTGTATTGGCTTATAAGACATGAAACGACGGCTCAAACCGCAATAGAGAAAAAAATATTTTTCTATGACTTCTCAGCAGATTTCTGGCAAAAACTCTGAGAGTAAAGAAAGTTGGCGTGAAAAATTTTTCAAAACTATGTCGTTCAGAATCGACTTAAAACTGTAGGTCCCGCCACTCATGTATAAAATTAACACACACAAGTGGTGCGAGTACCTATATAAGTCGTAATCCTGACCGAAGGGTTGTAATGACCAATTATGTATGTATGTACGTATGGCGAACATAGGTGTGTATTCCTGGGTTCCGATACAAGCATCGCTGGTAACGAAATTGCTGTTACACTGACAGGACATAGATTAGCCCTATTGCAGCCATACTTCCTTATAGTCGCTGGAGTCTTACTTAGCAACTGGGCAAGTTTGGAGCAATTTTATTTACTTCTTTACATTGCAGATTGCATTTTTTAATCATAGCCTATAGGATTTAAGATAAGTTAGTTTTGTTCTTATCAGAGATTCACTAGAATGTATTCGGAAAGCGGAGAAGTTGTGGAGAAGGCTTTCGGCCTGCCATTTTCTATTGGAGAAACAATTCAAGAGGATATTAGAGATGGATGATTGTGTTATGAATTGTAAGTTATTTTGCTGTTAAAAATATTCTTGGCATCAGCTTCCTAAATGACCCATTGCGGCCTAATTGTTGTCTATACTTGTGTTTAATTTGTTTTCTTTTTTCTATGATTTCAAACTTTGTAAACGATGGAAATGAACGTATGGTATACCAAAAAGATTATTTTTTGCTTGAATTTCTAAGTCTTAAATACACGTTATAGGTATTCAGTACACGAATATAGAAACAGTCAGCAATTCCGAACACGTTTCAACACAAAGTGTAAAAAAAATAAACGAAATATAGAAATTATAGGAAACAGCGTGTGATTTTTGGATATTTTTTTAGCCAAGTAATGACGGTAAGCATGACATTGTTGTAAAAATATAAGTTGTATTGTAAGAACAAAATGGAAAACAAAATAACGTAAAAGATAATAATTCTTAGCAACATGCGACGGACATACAAATGACTGGAAAACGCTTAATGTAAGGTGTAGTAGAAATAAATCTCTTACTTTTGCCAGGTCAATCACTTGTTGCCACTTTGAAGGTCATTCCATTTTATGTTTTTCATTGAAATTCGCATTGATTTTGTGCAGAAAAGCTAGATTTTGTGTATTAAATTTTCACCAGCATATTTGTTATTGTTTTGATTTTATAGTCTTATGGCTTTATGGCGTAGGACTTGAATATTGTTTACACTTACTAAATAAGACATAAGATAGTAGTTAAAAATAAAAATAAACAGCAAGAGGTTTAATTACATAAGGATTTTTAATAATATTGCAAAAGAGCGCTTTTAAATACGAAGCATTACTTAGCATATGGTTTACAAATGGGAACTTTCGAACTTTGATAATTGATAACGTGTATTTTGTTCAAGCTACATACATATTTTAAATTACATACATACAACAGCTTAGTGCAGAACACGATCGTGCCTTTCACATCACTTATGTTGTGTGATATGCTGAGAGGAAGTCGCCGCAAAATATTTTTTTATTTCGTTTTGTTCGAAATATCTGACATGGGGTTTGAAATGCGGCCTTACGCATTTGCTTACCTACTAGTCTACGACGACTTCATCTGTCAAACTAGTTGTGATTTATTTAATCTCCATGCAAGCGATTTAACAGCATGAGAGTGAAGTGGGTACCGAAATCGTGCTGTTTGACTCCGTTAGTCATTTTATTAAGTGGTTTTCCGAAGTCTCAGGCGTATGCGAGTCAGCCACAAACCACAGCGGTCTTCAAACCCATCATAACCCATGCCATCGCTCAAATTCAACTTGAGTTATCAGTCATACTCCATTTAGGATGCTCTGCACCCAGAGAAGCCAATGCGGATCAATAGCTCTTTAAAATGAATATAAAATGCCCAATGATATTGTCACTGTGGATGTTGAATTTCAAAGTCGAATAGCAGAACTTTTCATTCAGATATACAAGCACGATGTCTGAACTTTTTAAAGGATGTCATTACATTCCAGAAAAAAATACACACGTTGTTTTATTTAAATTTAAAGATAGGAAGCGTTTTTGAAAAAGACATACATACATATGTATATACATGGATGTGATAAATATTCTCTTATCTTTTTCTCCTTTAACCATACATTTTTAAAAATAATCGTAATGATTACATAATTCTATGAACAATTTTTTTGAATTACTTATTGATTATGATTACAAAATAATCAAAAAATAATCAGGATTACTGACGATTAATACAAAATATTTCAAAAGAATCAAAAGTAATTATTGAAAATAATCAAATTATCAAATTATTTTCAATAATTACTTTCAATTCTTTTTTGAATATTTGAAAAAAATCAGAAATAATTATTGAAAGCAATTTGATTACTTTTGGATTACTTATGATTCTTTTGAATTATTTTTACTAATCGCCAGTAATCCTGATTATTTTTGTTTATTTTGTAATTTTAAACAATTACTGACTATTAAAACCAAAAATAATCGCAATTGTAATCATTATTTCACCATTCAAAAAAGAGTAATCAAATTAGTGATCATTACGATTATTAATCATTACTTAACAGGCATGCCTAAACCACAAGTAGTTTTGATTAAAAATTGTCTGTGTGATAGAAAAACAATTCATTAAAATTAGTTTTGTGCCAACTTTTAATCAAGTTATTTTATGGTTCATGCCACTTGTTTGTTTATCTTTTTTTTTTTTAATTTATGCAGCATTAGAGCGTTTGGCCAAATATTTTCCATTCAAACTTTTCTAAAATTGTACATAGATTTTGAAAATATGAATTTAGAATTGATATTGATGCTGTTCCTGCATGTGATGTTGTGACATTGTGAGATAGAAGTGTCGTCACATGTTCAAAACTCACCTGAACAATTTATGCAAATCCACATATGCTGACATAACTACGTAAACTTTTTCGTTTGTTTACAGAGCTTAAAATAAGAGGTTAAAATGTTATAGGACCTTCAACTATAAAATATTCATCATTAAAGATATGTGAAATAATTTTATGTTTTAAAATGTTATTGAAAAGGGCTTTGAATTTTTTATTGCATATTTATACACTAAACTGGTTCTACCAAACTTCTGTTACTCATTTCCTATACCCTATAGCTTAGTTAAACCAAAAAAAAAATCTAAAGCGGAGACATTATTTTGTGTAACCCATAAACTCTTTTTTGGTGATTTTTTAGCCGGAAATGCCATTTCTTTTTTTAATTTGTCTGTATCACTTGACAGTGACTGCTGACATATTATAAATTAAATCAGAGTATTCACTACAATTACCTGAAATTATTTCGAGAAGAAACCTGAGGTCGCCTAGGATTTTGTGCCAACTGTGTGTGAAATTGATGACCACACTGTATTATAGTGGAATTTACCATTCAATGAGTATCGAACAATAGATTCTGAGTTAAGTCGGGAAAACTAAATCCTTAGAGACCTTAGGCTAGAGTCTAACATGCCTTCTATATTACTGCGTTAACAGGGATCTACAAACGACAGATTGCAGCACTTAGTTATCTTAGCTTAAATGAAACCTGCAAACAATACCTCTAGAAATTGTTTGGAAAAGATTTTAGCGTATAGCTTACCTAAACGGAAATCATTTAAATTTTGAAAGCGGTGCCAAGCATGTTGAGTGGCGGGATGTTCCCTGAAATTCTCTTAATTTACTCGCAATACCAGGGTGAATGTAAGTCCATAACGAACATAGTTTCAGTGTCCGTCTTTGTCTATGAATGCCTAGGATTTTGCAGAGAAATTTCGGATCATTCAAGGGTAAATTTTATATGGGATCCGGGCCATAGAGTATATCGTTAGAAATTGTATTATCATAGATATTCCGAATATTTTAGTTAATTTGGATATTATCCACACTTGTTATAGGAAAGCTCAGTCTCGTTAAACAAAAAGAGAGGACTTGCAATATTGCTAGACTCTACTGTACACGTATGTATAAAAAGAGGACTGAATCCATCCTATCCTTAAATCGTATGGCAATCCCTTGCAAAATAGTGATTCGTACAGGCCAATGTCCTGAAAAACTCGTCTGCCAATGACTATGGTCGTCAGGAGCTGTGGACGGCTCAGGGGCTGTGGACGGCTTATGCTCTTGGCATAAAGAGATGGAGGTTTTCGACTTCGCACTTTCAAACCTCTTTGACCGAGTTCTCTAATATAAAGATTGCTGCAATAGCAAGATTTATTTTGGTCATGGGAAGGTTTTCTCTAGGGAATGTTTGGCCCTCGAATATCACTATGCTGGCCTAAGTGGGACCTCTTTCTTTAAGAACCTGCCTACAAAAAAAAATTATTTAAAAGCCGAATGTCTGTCTATCCGTCATATTTAAAGCTATTTTTCTTAATCCTGTTTCTTTGCCAACTTTTCTTTCAACAATAACAATAACAATATACTCGAAAGTAATTTATAAGTAAACAAATTTATCACATGTACATGCATACATATGGTATACGCAGATTATCAACAAACTATTTAATAATACAAGATTTAAAGAAGTTTTATTTCGATATAAATTTAATGTTAAAATTGTTTGAAAATTAAAACCTATTAAAAATTTCCGTTTGGATGCTAATCTGCCTAACTTTTCCAAAATTTTAAAATTAATGGTAGACGAAGGAGATGCTTGAGGTAAATCAATGGAAATTATTTGAAAGGAAAATTTTTTAAGACCTGTACCGCATATAGTATCCAAAATAAGTATCAACTGAGCGTTTTCGTCTTCAAAATGTTTTGTTGAGATTTTAATCCAAATTCAAGTTTTATTACCCACATTTTTCCTTTTTTTTTCTTTGGCAAGAGTCAATAGAAAGTACTTAATTTGATGGCGTTTACAGCAATTAAATGCAACTTAAACCACCATCAGCCTCCTCAATCTTCCAAGGTTCAGTTGGTACAACAAATTGGTGCCCAACCGCTTGGTGCCCATTTTTATCAGTTTACTTTTCTTTGGAAGAGCGTTGAAATTTAACCAATTAGGGTGTTAACAACTCTTTTTACCAATTATTAATGACATGGGTTTTGTGACGATTCACAGAGTTTTAAAACAAGACTGCTGAGAGCAAGTCGCGAAGAAATATTTTTTTCGTTCGAGATGTCTGAGCTGTGGTTTGAACCTCTGTACACTGGTGTCAGAGCGACTAAAATAGTTAAAATTATTTTATGTTATGTTTATATTATGTCTTGAAACTTTCTTAATAATTTCAAATTTTTTAGAGCCTTTAGTTACGAATTTCTTTATTTATTAGCTTCCGCAGTTTCTTAAGCTAGTGTACCTCGTCCAATATCTTCTGAAGGTTTTAACAGTATTTTATGTATTGAGAGAGGAAGGTATAACGAAGGGTTGTTCCATATCATAATTTTTGGAGTAGCTAGTGCGAATTCTTTAAAATTATCTACATTTAGTTTACAGCCAGATGACATGGCTTGCAGTAATGGTGCACGAATAATTGTAAGTTCTTCATGGACTCGAGTGTTGCCGTAAAATGTGAAAAGAATTAATGAAAAATCATCTTGACGTCTAAGTTATTTTTAACTTTTATTTTTAAAATCAGAAATAAAAGTAATTTTTTTACTTTTATTATTTCGAGCAGAAATAAAAGTTATTTTTGACTTTTATTTTTAAGAGCAGAAATAAAAGTTATTTTTGCGTTTTCAACCCCTATGACACAAAGATTAGTGGTTAATATGCCCAAGCTCATTTTTCGTGAAGAGGCAACATAAATGTATATCTGATGTATTGCCAAATATGTATGTAGAATATCAAACGCTGACCAAACTTCATGTTAAATAATTTGTAAAATTTGAAAACAATGAAAATGTTACAAAATGTCAACTATACCGAAAACAAATGACCTTTACAAATTAAGTTTAAATAGCTAAACAAATATACATAATATATATTTATATACCTATATTTTTATATTATACTAGCTGTACCCTGAGCGTGTTGCTGCTCCATAAACGAAAATAAATTCAATTAGCTCAGTTGGTTGAAGCGTCGTGCTAATAACGCGAAGGTCGTGGGTTCGAGCCCCTCATGGGCCATTTTCTATTTCTTTTTTTATTATATTTTTAAAATTTATTTTTTTAAATTTTTTTGATACTCATAAAAGTTTGACTAGAGCTTTGTGGTTTGGAGATTTTCCAAATTTTAGGGGTATCTACACTTTTCCGATGTTAAAATAAGGAGTCAGCTTTTTCTTATTTCTCTCTTGTTTTATGAAAAAGACTTCTGCTGTCCACTGTATATAGTATATATACGTTATATTATATTTATTTATTAATTACAATATAATTACAAATTTATATTCTAATTATACGAGCGGTGTAACTTGACCATATTGCTCGGTGTAGTGTCACAGACCAGAGTCTCTGGTGGGAATCGAACCCACGACCCTCACGCTAATAGTCTAGCACACTACCCACTAGACTACCAGGGCATTCATGTTGTATTATATATTATATTAATATAATTATTAATGTTTTACATAAAAGTTAAAAATAGAAATAATACTCATAAGCTGTGTATAAATTGTTTAAGTTTTGCTTCTACAATTTTTGAAGATATTGGAAAAATTCACTTATTTTTTATTTGCCTTAAATGCAATCATTTTAAAACTCCGTTATTTAACTTTTTTGCTTTCATTTACTTTTGGATGAAAAATAGTATCATTCGTACCTCAGTTTAAGATGGGTCGTAAACGCAATTATTATATACGGGAATTTTTTGTGGAAGTTGATGGTGAAGCGATATGTAAGTCGTGTGACACAAAAGTTAGTAACTTCTCCACAAATTTGAAAAGACATATGGAAAAGTATCATAGTGAAATTTTTGAAGACATTGTGAAAAAAATTAGTAAAAATAGTGAAGACAAACAAAACAAAACGAAACAAAAACAAAATTTTCATTAGAAATGAACAAAAATGAGGTGACAAATGCCTGTATAGAAATGGTCACCGAGGAATCTCTTCCACTTTCATTTTTTGACTCCGACTCATTTAAAGTGTTAGTGAATCCTATATTACATGGCCTAAAAATTCCAATCATAAATTCAAGGAATATCATTGAATTGGTGGTGGTGAAGGCGGATGAAATAAAAACCAAAATTAAAAAAGTATTAAAAAATAAAATAATTCATTTAAAAATTGACACCGCAACTCGAAGTGATCGAGAAATTTTAGGAATAAACGCTCAAATTATTTTAAAAAACCAAATTGCCATTTTTTGCCTTGCGATGTTAGAACTAAAAAAAAGACACTGCAGAAAATATAAAAATTGAAATTGAAAAGGTGTTAACGAATTATAATATTAACAAAAAACAAATA
The DNA here is from genome assembly GCA_930367235.1 of Sarcophaga rosellei. NCBI lineage: Eukaryota > Metazoa > Arthropoda > Insecta > Diptera > Sarcophagidae > Sarcophaga > Sarcophaga rosellei. Next base: position 47,068,929 of record OV884018.1, on the reverse strand, counting down.
TATTCTGTAACAACTGACAACGGTCGCAATTTAATAAAAGCGATTGAACTTTTGTCACCACAAGAAAGGCAAATCGAAAGCGAAGATGAAGATGGCGATGGAGATCAAAACGATGATTATTTTGAAAACATAATTAGTTCTATAAAATTTGAAAATGTTATCTCCATCAAATGCGCTGCGCATACATTCCAACTTTCTGTGAAAGACTTTCTGCGAGTATGCGTGTCAGTTATTAACCGAGCACGCAATATTGTTAAAGTTCTGAGAGCTCCATCGTTTCGGTAAGCTAACGCGAATAACTTGTTTCCATAATTTTGGCCCCCTAGTAACTTCGTAATATTTTTTTGAAACAAAATTTATTTTACCTCCTACAAATCAGTTACAATGGGTCCAACAAATTATGGTTTTTCGATAATCATTTCCACAGCAATTTTAAGATTCTGATTACGTGTTTCACTTTAGATATAAAATACAAAACTGTGATATGCCAAAACCACAATTGGATGTTGTAACCCGATGGAGTTCCACCTATGATATGTTAAATCGCCTTTTAGGTCTGAAAGAGTTTTGCATAAATAATCTTTCAGCTTCTGAAAATCTGAAAAATTTTGAGTGGGCAAAAATTGAAAATCTGGTGTCAGTTTTGGAACCGGTACATGAACTCACTCTAAAACTTCAAAAATCTCAACTAATCTTACGCGATTTTTATAAGTTTTGGATGGAACTAATTTTCAAGTTAAAAAATATTAACACAGAGGATGCTAAAAGACTTTAAGCTAATATAGAGTCACGCCAGTCAACCCTGTTGGAGAATGATACAATGTATGCAGCATTATTTGTGGATCCAAGATTTAGGCGTTTACTATCGTCCACAAAGAAAGAAGCTGCAAAGAAGCATTTGAAAAAACTTTTTCAGCAAATACAATGTATTGAAAAGGTAAGCACGATTAAAATATAAGTTAGATTTAGCAGACTATTTGTTAAGTTATGCTTCCTATTATTAACATACTAGCTAATACTAAATACATATCTCGTGATGCAACTGGATCGCCCACCATCAAAATTGTTGGGGCATTTTATCGTCCTTGGTGTTGTCCAGCTGGAGTTCTATCAGCATGAATTGCGATTATGTGGTCATCTGAATTTAATCGTGAACTTAAAGATCCTTACCAATTCGTTGATTTCATGATACATCACTTGTAAATCGCCAACAATCCATTGTTTTGTGTCAGGGTTATAATGCTGGCGGTGGTGCACTTGGTCATTGTTATCCGCTTCTACTATGCAATAAACTTGTAAGAACTTAGGATCTTCATTTGGAATTGGCAACAATGATCCCATTTTATGATAAATTTGACCTTGAACACGAAATGTTGGCATAAAGTTGTCTCGAATTACTTTGGTAGCACCAAAAGAGGTCATTTTGAAGCACGAATTATATTTTCGTATATCATTAAGGAAATGTTGTGAATCCACATTAGTTTCTAAATAAAAAAAATATTTTTATTAATATTTTGTTAAATTAACAAAAAGTATACATTTCGAAAAACTTACCTGAAATCAGCGATTGCAATGGTTCTGGAGGTGGAAGTAATTCAGATAGAACGATTTTACCATAAGAGCAACACATTCTAGGTGTTTCATTTTTGTACCTGAGTGCATTGCAATATTGGCAAACTTCATTCATGTCACCAATTGCCACTAATTCATCTTCGGTATAATCTATATCAGATCTGTAGTTAAATGCAATACCTGAGTGTTCACACAAGTGAACAAATATACTTAAAATTAATTCTGCCTTCTAATTTTGTTTACATCTAATAATACTAACACCAACACTCATCAACATTCACCACACATCAATACCAACACACATCAACATTCACCACCTCAACAGGTTCAAAAAGGATTGTGTAGATCCTTATCAAGCAGTTGATTATCGATCCTTGAACAACACAGAACAACCCAACAAACCCCACGCGTGTGCGAAAATAAGTGATTTGGTTATAACAATAAATGAATTCATATTAACTATTTAACAAATCATAAACATTGTGAACATCAATAAACTAAAAGTTTGTGAACGTGAACTAAATAGAACATTATAAACAAAAATATTTAGTGTTACAAAATACAACCAAATATACGTTTTATAACGATTTAAAAATACATACACAAACATATACAAATACTTATTATTTACATATATACATTAATATAGAAAAGGTTTGTGCATTTATATACCCTACCTCCTCTTACCCACATACTAACCCCACCCTATAACCCGTCTGTTCATGGTCCTTCAAGGAAAAAGAAGAGCCAGTGACACACCTATATACAGTCCACATAAAACCCATTGTGCATATTTTACCCCACCCCAAAAAATATAACTCAAAAAAAAAACCCCCAAGATTGGAAATTTAAAACAAAAACAATAATGGTTCAGTGCATTAAATAAATAAGTGCAGTGAAACAAAAAAAAAAATAAAATAGAAAATAAACACAAACAAAAACATTGTAAAACAGTAAATCACCCAAAGCAAAAAACCTAACAAAATTCCTACAAACAAAAATCCATACACGATAATCAACAAAATATTTAAACATATAAATCAAAAAACACAAATTCACAATTAACACAAACAATAATTATAAGAAAATATATTCTAAATAAAAAGTGCATCACAAAAACAATAAAAAAAATAAGAACATTCCAAAATCAAAAACAATACATCACATCACAATTAAAATTATCACACATATTAAAAGGACAAAAATAATGTGAAATCATATAGAACTGTAAAAAATAAAAGTTGAAAACAAATTTAAAATCAAAAGAAAGCACAAAAGTTCACAAAGGTTCACAAAAAATAGAAACAAAATACATAATACATAAAGAAACAAAATTTATACATTGCCAAAATAATACATAAACAAAATCAAAAGTGAAGAACACAAAAATAAAAAGTTCAGCACAGTTCACAAAAAATAGCAACAAAATACATAGTGACAAAAATTCAAAAATATAAAGTGCACTAACAATTACATTCATTACTGTTCACTAACAATAAATAAGAAACAATTACAAATATAAGTGAATACTAACAAATTAACATTATTAACATTGAACACAACACAACAAACATCGCACAAAGAGGAATTGGAAAAATAAAATTGGTTTGTACCCTACCCTCAGCGGACAAGGTAAGTTGAATATTTTCAATTTACATTTTTTATAAGATTTACGTAAAATTCTATCGCGAATTTCTTTAATTTGTAAAACTCGCAATAAGAAATATTATCGAATAAACACACCCACCCAATAAATACCCTTTTCCTTCGATAATATTTTCGAAATATTGTGAGTAACAAATATTGCCGTTTTCTTTGTGTAGTGCAACAAAAACACAAAGAATACCCAATAGGCAATTTGTCCGCTGATTAAGATTTATTTCAAATTTGAAATAAATATTTTTTAAACCCAAATTTACCCACGCTAAATCGATTTAATATCGAAATTTACTGACTTTTTCCAATCCTCAGTGTGTTAAATTTAACATTAAATATGTCGAAACTAGAAGCTTTAGCCGCCGATATAACACGTTATATCCAACATGATTTAAGTGCCTTTGAAGAGGACTATAAGGCTAGTCCTGAGAATCTTCAATCGCTACCAGCATTGAGATTCATGAGGCATGAATTGGAAGAGTTGTGGTCGAACATTGATGGGAAATTTAAACAGATCCGAGAGTCGCCACAACTCAATGACCCTGAGGTCGCCAATTCTATAAATTTTAATGGCCTCTCCAGGAATGTGAGAGCTGCCAAAAAATTCTATAGATCATCTATGATTTCCATGGATGAGTCTATAGAAAAATTAACCCAACCCAAAGATTCAAACCCCACCCCACCCGAACCCTCACAACCCACACCACCCACCCACTCAATTGGATTTAACGTACCCCCTTGCGATATGCAAACGTTTAGTGGGGATTTTAAGTCTTGGGCCTCATTCAGAGACCTATTCAAGGCTATTTATGGCAATAACACCCGCCTAAGTGGAGTAGAAAAACTTTTCTACCTCAAGAATAAGACAAGCGGCGAAGCTAAGGAAATAGTCGACAACGCACCCTTAACTAACGAAGGTTTTCTTATTGCTTGGACCCAACTGGTAAATCAATATGAGAATAGAAGGATGCAAATTAATGCTCAGATAAAAACCCTTCTAAATTTACCAGCGGTAAACACTATGTGCAGTGTTTCAATAAGAAAACTTCAGAGAAAGATTAATTGCTGTATTGCAAATTTGAATACATTGGAGATAGATACGGACAATTGGGATCCTATCATTGTATATCTCTGCTTGACAAAATTACCCAAAGAAACCCGAAGGGAATTTGAAAAAACCCTAAAAGATTGTGCTGAAATGCCTTCCTGGACAGATGTGGATGTATTTTTAACAAATACATTTAAAGAACTCACTTCTGTCAATGATGTTCCGGAAACTAACCCTAACCCTAACCCAAACAACCACCCGAAACCCAAAATTCTCCAGGACATCAACAATCGATTTGACAGAAGAGTAAAGACGTTCCACAATGTCACACACAACAATAGGAAGGATACCCAGAGCAAACCCTTGAATTCAACCCAAACCCACCCAAATACCCATAATTACCCAAAAACCCATGAAAAACTTGATGGTTCATTGTGCAAACTGTGCAAAAATAACCACACCTTGAGGGAATGCTCATCATTTACTTCCCTGGGAGTAAATGAAAGAATTGAATTCGTAAGAAAGAATTCAATTTGTTATAATTGTCTGGCCATTAGCCACATGGTATCAGAATGTCGCAGTACATTTACGTGCAGATACTGTGGCGGCAGACATAACACCCTTTTACACAAACCCAACCCAAACACTAACCCACAAAATGACGATAAACCCTCTACGTCAAATGCAATACAGTCTTTCTCTACCCAAACCCAATCAAGCAAAACCCAATTAGACGACAGAGCTAAACTATTAGGCACAGCTGCTTTGAATATTAAGATACACGGTGAGGAATACCCTGCTAGAGCGCTTATTGACCCAGCATCAGATTTTTCATTTATTTCTGATAAGCTAAGGCGCAAATTACACATACCCACCCTACCCATAGTTGCTGAAATCTCAGGTTTAAATGAGGTTGTTTCAGCACGTTCGAACAAGATGTGTGATATACATCTTGGTTCTAACACTAATAAAGAATTCTCACTGAATATTCAGGCAATTGTTGTCAAAACCCTCACCCGCAATTTACCCACCCAAAACTTAAACCCTACTTTCATAAAAGAGTTAGACAGAATCCCATTGGCGGATCCTAGATTTTATGAAAGCCGCCCAGTTGACATTATAATTGGTAGCGATTTTTACCCACAAATTCTTAGAGCAGGTGTTAAGAAAGATATTCTTGGCACATTAATAGCTCAAGAAACTGAGTTTGGTTGGATTTTAACCGGACCAGTACAAGATTCTCACCCTACCCGAAGAATCGTTTCTTACTATAGCTCTGTCAAGCTTGATAGTTTTTTGACCAAATTTTGGGAAATTGAAGAAATTCCTCAAGTACCCATTCAATCTAAGGATGATTGTACTTGTGAGAAAATTTACACCACGACTACCCGTCGTTTACCCAGTGGCCGTTATCAAGTAACTCTTCCGTTTCGTAACCCTCGAATTGAGTTAGGAAACTCTCGCCATATAGCAATGGCTCAATATTTAAGAAATGAGAAAAATTTACTCAGGAAACCCGAGTTAAAACTTGAATACGATAACGCGCTACAAGAATATATTGACTTAGGTCATATGAAACCCATTGATTATAACCCTAACACTTCTTCAAATACCCATTATTATTTACCCCATCATGCTGTTGTTAAACCCGATCGTGTTACGACAAAAGTTCGAGTTGTTTTTAATGCATCGAGCAAAACTTCGAACGGCAACAGCTTGAATGATACCCTACACATTGGTCCTACCCTACAACAAGATTTGGTTGTTTCAATCTTGAGATGGCGCTTTTATAGGATTGTTTTTAATGCCGATATCACGAAAATGTACAGGCAAATTCAATTAAACCCTACCCACACACCCTATCAAAGAATTTTATTCCGTAAAAGCGTCAACGAACCCATTCAAGATTACGAACTGCAGACAGTCACGTTTGGCGTTAACTGTGCCCCTTATTTAGCTATCCGAACCCTACACAGGTTAGCTAAAGACATTCAAGATACCCACCCAATTGCATCTCAAATTTTAAGAGATAACATGTACGTCGATGATGTACTAGCCGGTGCTCACACTGTTCAAGAGGCTGAAACAGCACAAAAACAGTTGATCACCGCACTTGATACTGCTGGTTTTCCTCTACGAAAGTGGACATCAAATACCCAAACGATTTTGGATAATGTACCCAAGGATCACCAACTCAATGCCGCCTTACTCACCCTTCCGGAATCGGAAAACCCTAAGACCCTAGGCATTCGGTGGAATCCAAAAGAAGACGATTTTTTCTTTGAGGCCCCTAAAATAGAGAGAAAACCAGCCTACACTAAGCGTGCAGTATTATCTGACATCGCTAAACTTTTTGACCCAGCTGGTTGGTTAGCACCAATTATCATATCCGCCAAAATAGTGATGCAGCAAATTTGGTAGGATAATACAGCTTGGGATGAATGTCTAAACCCACTCACCCTTATAAAATGGCACAGGTTTCTGCAGTTTTATGATAACATTGACAATATTCGTATTCCTAGATGGATAAATTTTTCACCTTCGGCAAAAATTGAGTTTCATGGCTTTTCAGATGCTTCTGAAAAAGCCTACTCTGCGGTTTTATACGCACGAGTTATACCCATAAACGGACCCGTATCCGTAACCCTACTCTTCGCTAAGACGAGAGTTGCACCTATCAAGGTCATTTCATTACCGAAATTAGAACTTTGTGGTGCAGTGTTGTTGGCAAAAATGGCACAGAACATAATTACCCAGCTGCAATTAACTCAATACCCAATGCACTTCTGGACGGACTCCGCAATAGTTTTGGCATGGCTTAACAAACCCCCGACTACTTGGAACACCTTTGTGGCGAATCGTGTGTCTACAATAGCAGAAGCGGTAGGAACCAAGAACTGGAGTCACGTGGCGTCTTACAATAACCCAGCCGATGTTGCCAGTCGTGGTTGCAACGCAGACGAGCTGAAGGACGACAAGTTATGGTGGAATGGACCAACATGGCTGAAGGAAGATCCTACAAAGTGGCCAACAACACACTTACCCTACGAAACTCAAGCTGAAGCTAAAATTTGTCAGTCGTTCTCTACGACTGTAAACCCAAACCCATCTATGGACTCTACCCACCCTACCCAGGACATTTTGGAAAACTTTTCTAAATGGTCCAAAGCACTTAGAATATTGTCATATGTCTATCGATTTTGTGATCGCGCATCAATGACTCGAAGAAATGGAATTCGACATGAAAGCATTGTTCTGGATCGAAAAGTTCCACAATCTATTGACGAAAAACTCAATAGATTATTAACCCACCCGAGTATTGAACTTGATGCGCATGAGATCAAGACTACCCGTGATAGACTGATAATTCTTTGTCAGACACAATATTTCAGCGAGGAGTATTCTTGTCTGAAAAACTCAAACCCACTACCCAAGAAAAGCAATTTACTCACCCTTACACCCTTTTTAGACACAAAGAATATCATGCGCACAAATGGCCGATTGGCAAACTCCAATAGTTTAACATATGATGAACGACACCCTATTTTATTACCCTACTCAAGCGCCTTTGCCAAATTATTAACCCAACACGTTCATCTTATAACCCTACACGGCGGAAATCGTCTTATGTTACGAATAATTCGCTCGAATTTTTGGATTCCGAGACTGCAGAATCTTATCAGTTCTGTAGTCAATAGGTGCGTACCCTGCACGAAATATAGGAATCGTCAAACTACCCAATTTATGGCTGCATTACCCCCGGAACGTACCCAAATTAGCAGACCATTTAACACTGTTGGAGTTGATTTTGCCGGACCATTTGACATAAAATCCTACATTGGTAGAACCTGTAGGATAACTAAAGGTTATGTTTGCGTATTTGTTTGCTTTTCTACCAAAGCTATCCATTTAGAGCCTACATCGGACCTGTCTACCCAAGCCTTTATGGCAGCATTTGCCCGATTCTTTTCGAGGCGGGGATGCCCTGTCGCTGTGTATTCCGACAATGGAACCAATTTCGTTGGTGCTAGCCAATTGATCAAAAAGCAGCGACAGGAATTCCTCAAACAGTTGAAAGGAGTGGTTACATCAACCACTAGTTTTCAAAACTTGACGTGGCACTTTATCCCACCCGGAGCTCCACATATGGGAGGCTTATGGGAAGCCGGAGTAAAAAGCTTCAAGTCCCATATTAAGAAGCTGGCAGATTTCAAATACACTTTTGAGGAACTAGCGACCCTATTGGCTAGAATAGAAGGATGCCTCAACTCAAGACCCTTAAGCCCGTCAAGTGAAACCCCTCAGGATCTTAACCCGTTAACCCCAGGTCATTTCTTGATTGGCTCACCCTTACTATCACCCGCTGAACCCGATTTTAGTAACGAGAATATTACCCTAGCGAACAGATGGCAAAAGTTGAAAATTCAACATCATCAGTTTTGCAAAAGATGGAAGGACGAATATTTGAAGGAACTCCATAAACGGTATAAGTGGAGAAACCCTAGACGTCCTGTGGAAGTGAATGACATTGTCGTCATTAAACAGGACAATTTACCCTCGAATGAATGGTTACTCGGAAGAGTAACTAAGACTCACCCAGGTTCCGACGGACTACCTAGAGTAGTTGAACTTCGGACATCAACCGGAACCTTGACTCGGCCCATAACCAAGGTCGTAGTCCTACCCACACATTAATTAAAGTCCTTCAGATAATCTTACATGTTTCACCCTTACTCACCCAGAATATTAACCTCGTTACTTACCCAACAACCTACCCCACTCACTAACATTATCCACCCACCCATTTCGGTTATTAATAAACCCATTCTTCACTAATATATACTTATTAACCCACAGATGTCACCCAACAAGAAGCAGAATCAAAAGAAGTCGCCAAAACAATCGGTACGGCCCAAGCATCATAACGAACGCGAACAAACCCGAAAGCATTACGGTTGCGGCATATGTAAAGCTAACCATCGTTTAAGCGACTGCCAAAGATTTGACCGAATGAATTTAACTCAAAAATATCAGAGTGTGCTCAACTTGCATTATTGTGTTAACTGCTTGGCCAGAAATCATTTGATTCAAGGGTGCACCAGTTCCGCAAGATGTAATAAGTGTGGAGGTAAACACCATACTACCTTACACGGGCCCGAGCGTATTATTAAGAAATTGAATAGAGAAAAATCTCCAACGGTCACCATGAAGAGAGATACAGTGCCAATACCCGCACCACGGACAAAGTCAACCGTATCCATAAGCGCACCTTTAATAATGCCAACGCCAACAAAAACATTCATCCCAACGGCCATGGTCAATATTGATGGTAGGCAAATGAGGGTCGTCCTTAACCCCACTATAGGCACATCCATCATCGCAGCATCAGTGGTTCGAGACAGAAGCTTGGTCTCATTCAAGATAGAAGGTCAAACCTACGTTAAAGTGAAGATGGAACCGAACATGGGTTCCTCTTGTTCCTATGAAATATGTATGAGAGTTGTGTCTGATTTGCCCAAGTCGCTATACCCCGCGGAAATGAATCCAGCCATTAAAGAAAATTTTTGCCGAATATCCCTGGCTGACCCCGAGTTCTACACTAACATCCCTGTGTCTATTGAGATTGGCGGCGACTTATATACTACTATATTGCAATCCAATGTTATCCACATTGGAAAAGGATCCCTCATTGCACAAGACTCAACGCTTGGTTGGTTGGTCATGGGATCCATTTAGGCTTAAACTTTTACCCAAGTATTTAAATACCTTCTTTTTACCCTTTTTCCATCTACCCTTCTACCCTTATTCCTTAAACGAATACATAACAATAATTGCCTTTTTATTCACAGGTTGCCGGCCCGGGAGGATGTTCACACAAGTGAACAAATATACTTAAAATTAATTCTGCCTTCTAATTTTGTTTACATCTAATAATACTAACACCAACACTCATCAACATTCACCACACATCAATACCAACACACATCAACATTCACCACCTCAACAGGTTCAAAAAGGATTGTGTAGATCCTTATCAAGCAGTTGATTATCGATCCTTGAACAACACAGAACAACCCAACAAACCCCACGCGTGTGCGAAAATAAGTGATTTGGTTATAACAATAAATGAATTCATATTAACTATTTAACAAATCATAAACATTGTGAACATCAATAAACTAAAAGTTTGTGAACGTGAACTAAATAGAACATTATAAACAAAAATATTTAGTGTTACAAAATACAACCAAATATACGTTTTATAACGATTTAAAAATACATACACAAACATATACAAATACTTATTATTTACATATATACATTAATATAGAAAAGGTTTGTGCATTTATATACCCTACCTCCTCTTACCCACATACTAACCCCACCCTATAACCCGTCTGTTCACTGAGTATCCATGAAAATCATTACGTCGATTCACCGCCATTCGATTATGATTTTGTTCTCTGCTGCTCTTCTTGTTGATGTTAGAATCCACTGGCTTGGACTTCTGTTTCATTAGCTCGTGATGTTGTGATACCTTCATGCTCCAAAGGTGTCTCGGTAGCTCGTGCGGTTGTCGCATATTGGCGAAGGCCTTCCAGACGTCTTTCACGTTCTGAAGGTGTTTCTGTGGCTCGTGATGTTTCAATACGATTTCGCTGGCTTTGTAGCCGACCTTCATGTTCCAACGATGTCTCGGTAGCTCGTGCGGTTGTGGCATGTTGTCAAAGACCTTCAAGATGTCTTTCGCGTTCTGACGGCGTTTCAGAAGCTCGTGCTAAAGAGGTAAAATTTCTTTGACTTTTAAGGCGCTCTTGGCTTTCTGAAGGTGTTTCAGTAGCTCTTGATGTTGTGGCACGTTGTCGTAGGCCTTCAAAGCGTTCTACACGTTGTGATGGAGTTTTGGCGGCTCTAGAGGTCGAAGATCGACTCCTTTCAGTCCTGAGACGAATTTAACGCTCTTCCGAACTTTCGTTTGCTCTCTGGGATTGCAAACGCAATGCATTTTTTTGCGCTTCTGGAGAGGGATGCTTTTTTTGGGGGGCATTTTTATAAATTGTTGCAAAATAAATGTCACTCAAATAACGTTTAACTTGATTAGAATCAAAGATTCAACTGAATTCTAAAACCGAATGCGTGTTATATTTATTTCTTTATATTTTACCTAATATGAAATCGGTTCAAGTCAAAAACTTTTTGAAGAAAATTAATGTTATTAAAATTTGACAAATAATTGTGTTTGTGTCGGTCACAGGTAATTTTTTGTGATGAGTTTTGCAACTACTTATTTTATTTGGGAAAAATATTGACAGTTTACATTTTATTACTTAGGTAATTAAAAGTAATGAATTCATCGCCCAATAAAATGGTTATTATAAAGTTTACCTAATGTATTTTTCAAATAAATAATAGTTTTATTAGTTACCCGTTTTTAGAAGTAAACAATAACATAACTATTACAGTACATGTATATGTTTTCCAAGATAAATATTTAAATAGTATGAACTTTAGTACTTACTATCTATATGAGTTGAAAATTTCAAACTCAATAATTTAAGGGTCATATACCTTACTATTGCATATTTCAAGATATAATAATTTCTACACCCACAAATCAGAGAGGCACCACCTTCCTATAGCTGGAATACAAAATTGGGGACTCTAGCTTTTATAGTTTTTTTATACAGATTTTAATAATTAGTTCACATGGAGTTTGCCACGCCCCTAATGCTTGATAGCCCATTTTTAACAAAAATATTGATATTGAACCTTTAGTTATTCGTACAAAATTTTAGCAGTCTAACTGTTCTGGGTTTCGAGATATGCAGATTTTAGTATTTACTTCATATGGGAGGTACCACGCCCGCTTTTGTTGAACTCCCTATTTTTGTCCAAAATATTTATATTTAAACAAAAGTTACTTATACAAAATTTGGGGACTCTAACTGTTAAAGTTCTTCAGTTAGGCAGATTTTAGTATTTACTTTATATGGAAGGTGCATTGTCCTCTAATGATAGGTTGCCTATTTTTGTCCAAAATATTTACATTAAAACCGTAGTTACTTGTACAAAATTTGAGGTATCTTGCTGATATAGTTTTTCCAATATATACATTTTGTTATTATCTTACAATAGTAGGTAATGTAGTATATGTGGGAGTGGCACCTCGCTCGTTTGATATATCAACATAAAAAGTAGCCTATAACTCCTTCCAGAAGATACTGTGAAAATTTTAGGAAAATCGGTTCAGCCGTTTAGTCGTCTATAAACTTCAAACATACAAACAAATGCACATTAATTTTTATATATAGGTGATGTCCGCGATAGAAGAAGTTTTAAATTTAATTCGTATGGGAAGTACCACACCCTTTTCCTGGTCAACCCATTTTTGTCTAAAATATTCATATTGACACTAAAGTGGATTCAAAAAAATTTTAGGGCTCTAACTGTGATATTTTCATAGATATAAAAATTAAATATTTTTTATATTGGAGGTGACACACCCACTATAGCCAATCCGCCCATTTATTTATTTTTATTTTATTTATTTATTTATTTATTTGTTCAAAACAATACAACAAGAATAAATCTTATATTAAAGTATTGCTTAGCAATTGTTATTAACATTTAATTGGAGTAATCTATTTTTAACTAATTTAACAAATTACATTAAAAAAATTAATTAAAAAATGAATTAAAAAAAGAAACTTAATATCTAACAAAATAAAACAAAATTTAAGTAAGGAAAGTAAAAAAATATCATAATAATGTTAAAAATAAAAATAACAAGAATATCACATACTGTGATTCACAGTTATAATAAGTCTAAGGGGAAAAAAACATTTACAAAGTTAGAGAAAATTATTTATGCAAAGTGCTTGAAAATGTCATTTTTAAAATGGGTTGCATTATTGATTTTTTGTATTTGAGGGGGAAGTTGGCTCCAAAGACGGATAGAGTGAATGAAAAAGTGTTGTTGAGAGATGACCTTGCTATATTTCATAGAATTTATCTTGTTCCCTCTATTTGACCTAGAAAATACTAGTCTCTCATATAAATAAGGTGGCTGTCGACTATATACTAATTTGTGCAGGAACAGCAGAGTTCGGCAATTCATTAAGTTGTCAAATGTGACATTATAAATTAGTAGGGCGAAATGCGATATACTGCTATTTCTCCTAATGCCAAAGATATATCGTGCTATAGCATTGTAAGTTACGTTAAGTCTTCGTCTACTAACTGCATCGCAGCTAGCAAACAGCTCACATCCGTACATAAGAGTCGGTAGTAAATATGTCTTCGCCAATAGCATTCGAATATTAGTTGGTGTAAAATACTGTGACATCCAGAGATTTCGAAGCATCGCAAAAGTTTTTCCACAGTTCATTTTGACGTGATCCGACCAATTTAGTTCCTTATTCAGAGTCACACCGAGATTTTTAGCTGTTCCAACAAAGCCTATATTTGATCCATTAATCTGAATCGGTGGTAGATATGCGATCAAGTTCTCAGGTGCTCCTATCAGTAACGCCATTGATTTGTCGGGATTTATACTCAGACCGTTTGCAGATGCCCATAAATAAATCTGATTCAAATCCTGGTTTATCAAACCTATGCAGTAGGGGGCATCACTAGCATTACAACTTATGTATAACTGCACGTCATCAGCATACATGTGTATTTGGCAATGTTTTACTTGCAACGGTAGGTCATTAGCATAAATTGAGTATAACAATGGGCCAAGTATAGAGCCCTGTGGCACACCTCTTGGCATTGCACAGCTTTTGGATACAACGGAATTATGGCTAACACTCTGACTTCTGTCGGTTAGATACGAGGAGATTAGTTTTAATGCAGTTGAGGAAAAATTGCACATATATTTTAGTTTAAGTTCCAAGATAGAATAATGGACAGTATCAAATGCCTTAGAGTGATCCAGTAGCACAAGAAAAGAAATAGTGTGACGTTTATCAATTTGACACCTAATTTCCTCGGTTACATCAACCAACGCACTAAGACAGCTGTGTTGTGGTCTAAAACCGGATTGCCTTTTCGTCATTAAGTTGTTAGTATATAGATAATTACTAATTTGTATATGAACTAATTTCTCAAAAACTTTCGACAAGTAAGGCAATATAGCAATAGGCCGAAAACTTTTATCCTTCTTTAAAATTGGAACGATTTTAGCATGTTTCCATGAAGATGGGTACGTAGAGGTGGTGACAATTGTGTTGAAGAAATGGGTGAAATGAATAAGTGTAAAAGGGAGCGTTAGCCTAATAAATTTTGGGTGCACACCTTCATAGCCAATAGCATTAGATTTAACGTCAATAAATGACTTCAGTACTTCCTCCTGACTAAAATGTATGAAATTGAACTCATGCGTTTGACGTTGACTTAATCCAAAGCTTTCATAAAAGCTCATGTTTATAGGTGGCAATGGTATACTTGCAAACCGGTGGTTTACCTGGTCTACATTAATCTCTCCGGGATCATCACTGACACGATTCACCAAACCTAAATTACGAATTTCCCTCCACTTTTTCTGTGAGGATATACAATTTCTAAAATGATTGCCATAGAATACTGATTTGGATCTTCTAATCTTCACATTAACGGCAGCCCTCGCAGCTCTAAAAACTTCGTAAAGTTCAGAAGTCCTAAAGCGTTTCCACCTAGCATATTCACGATTCCGAATGTCAATCAGATCCTTAATCTCAGAAGTGAACCACGGTCTATCAGTCCTGAGTAGTTTTGTTCTTACACGAACATGCTTCTCATAAAGATATTTTAAGCTATTGTCAAGATAGCTTAATTGTTCATCAACAGAACAATTCAAAAACACTTGACTCCAATTTAAGGACGATATGTCAACAGCAAGGGAATTGTAATCTATATTTTTAAAGTCCCTGTATTCAAATGTTTGAGATTGTTGGGATTCCTTGATCCGGTAATCGTATGATATGAATAACATATCATGGCGCAAAAACATAGATACAGATAATTGATCAAAATTTAGCAAATGAGAAATTTCATTAACAAAACAAAGATCCAGAAGAGTACTCGAAGTGGACGTAAAATGAGTTGGATTTCTATCATTGACTAAACTCAAACCTATAGTGCGCATATCTCCCACCAAGCTATTATCCTCTAAAATGTTCGCATTGAAATCACCTGTTAAGATAACATGATCATATCCAAGAGTATGTGAACTAAGCTCTTCCAACATTAGCTCCATATTTATATGTCTATTGGGCCTATATACAGTACCAACTAGTAGCTTTTCCTTATTATTAAAAATTTCCAATAAAATGTACTCAATACAGCCACCATCATTTTTACTCTTCTCCCTACATGTAATGTCCGTTCTGGTGTACACCGCAACTCCACCACCATTAGTCGTCCCATCAGATCGAAAGAGACGATATCCATTCAAATTATACACATTACTATCGACATTCGCGAAAAACCAAGTCTCCGATACGCAGATAATGTCAATTTTGGAATTTTCAAAAAGAAGACGGAATTCATCCATTTTATTATTTAAACTTTGTGCGTTAATGTGACAAATCTTAAGTCCGGAGTCATTTTTGAGAGAATTTTCAACATGATATCAAGATTTTCTCTGGAACCAGCCCTCATATTATCACAAGTCATCATAGTCATATAGAATAATGAATTCAACAATGCAAATGTAGAAAGGTTGCCCAAAATGCACTATAGAAGGTACAGAAAATAATGAAAGAATAATAATAAAAATAAATGCTAATAAATAATCCCTAATTAGGTATGTAGACAAATAGACGAATATTAATTCATATAGAAAATATGTACTGTGATAAAATAGTTGTTTCAAAATTAATATAATTTTCCTTACAAAAATAGTTTGTTCGTTAATGTGCTTCATCGTTTTGCAGAAAAAATCGGTCTAAGGCATCCCAATCATCGATCCGTAATGGTTCTTCATTTCCGAGGGTCTTTATGTAAACGATGCCACGGTTGGTATACACTGCTGATAGCATCCTGTCCTTTTTCAACCGATAAGCCCGAACAAAAATCTTATGATTGTCTGGCGTAAGATTTTCATTGATGTAAAAAGGAGTATCGCTATCGAATCCAACTAAATTTAATCGAAGCGGACCTTTTTTATCTTTTATATATCTCTTAATTTTAGTCAGCACATAATTTCTGTCATAGGGACTGGAGAACTTTATTATTATTGGACCATCTTGCCTCCTATTACCGTTTCTGTTGTTCTTGATAATTTTTACACGATAAGCATCTTTAACAATTGGAGGATCAATATTAATTGCTTCACAAATACTTTTGTACATCACCTCAAGATTTTCGCCTTCTCTTTGGGGAACACCGTTCACTCGCAAATCATGTGAAACCTGAGAATTTTCCTTGTTTTTCACATATTTTTTTAGGGCTTCAATCTCCTTTTTCATTTTGTTGTTTTCATGTTCTTGTGCTATTATTTTAATCCTCGCTGTGTCCCTTAGATCATGAACTTCTGATTCAAGAGTACATACTCTCTCAGATAATTTATCTATTTCAATCTTTGTTATATTCAGTCTCTTATCGATCACATTTAAGAGACGCTCTTCATATTCACGAACAGTGATGCCAACTTTTAGGACACCAAACGCGTGAACAAAAATGAAAAACGGGCTAAAACGGGCTAAATTGAAAAAATGACGTTTTTAGTACAATACAATTTCATTTTTTTTTAAAAAGGGCAAAAAGGGGGCTAAAATTAAAATATGTAGTACCACAATAGGGTACCACTGCAGGTGTAAAACAAATTTGTGCTTGTACCATGTTAATGCTGTTTAAAGGTTCGGATACTTTTTTATGCTTTTTCGTTTCTGAATGTCTGACGAGGTCATAGTGTTTAGCGGCGATTTGCGTGTTGCAGTAAATACATGCTGCTTTAGATTCGTATTTACAAGGCTTTATCCATTTCTTAAAAAGGGGATCTGTCTCCCAAACTTTACGATATCTTTGCGTGTAGCGCTCCATCTAAACATAACATTTAGATTAAAGACACATCCAAGAATAGTAAATGATGACTTAATTAAAGTTATACACTCATATACTGATTAATGTGTTTAATATCGCCTAATTACTAGGTAAATACAATTTTAAACTTTCAGCAAAGCTTGCGTTTCTCGGTACTTTTATTAATTCTATGTAAATGACAAAGAAGAAAACAAGAAATAGAAGAAAAAAGTGCTGTCACATTGGCTTACAATTCGACATTACCAGAGAAACATACGATAATATGGCCATACAGAGTTAAAGGAAAAACGGGCAAAAAGGGCTAAACAAAAATACTGAAAAGCGCTGAAATTGCGCGTTTTTTAGTTTAGGGCTAAAAAAAATTTTTCGCGTTAAAGGTACTTCAAAAAGGGCTAAATCTAGCCCGAAAAGGGCTAAGTTGGCATCACTGTTCACGAAACATTGTTTTTATATTCGTTTGCAGTTAATTTCTCAAAACGTTTATCCATTATCCACGTTAACCTTAAGGGAGAATTTGTGTTATTTATGTAAAGCAGAGCCCGGCAGCTCTTGCTATTGGTCAGTTGTGCGAGAGCGAAAAATAAGAAAAGAGAAAAATTTATACTCTTAAATTCACTACAATGCAGGCATGGAAACTTTAAATTTTTAAATGGTGGTATTTTAATTAAAAATATTAGTTTATTAAATTAAAATTTGTAAAATTCGTTTAGACTTCTTTGATTATATTGATTTAAGAAATCATTTTAGATTAAAATTTGTTTTTTTTTTTGGAAATATACATATTTAATAGAAAACTTTCTGGGATATTCATACTGTACATCCCTGCATTAGCAGAAACATGCGACAACACAACCTCTTTCAATGGATGCTCAAATGAGACTGAGTGTATTTTTGATCGTGAGAGAACATTGTTGTAAATTTAATAATGGCTGACATGCACGCGTGCATAGGATTTGCCGGGCTCTGATGTAAAGGGATTCGCGCTCAGAACCACGACATAATTTTGGAGTATTGTCCGTAAGAGAAATTTGATTAATTTCTCTTAATCTTTTTTGCACAGGCGAATTTGATTTATCCATTGTACTGAAAACCGGTTCTTGTATTTGTTGTTGCTTGCTGTTTTCTTTATTTTTGCTTATATTTTTGTTGATATTTTTGTTGATATTTTTGTTTTGGTTTCTTAATTTGTATCTATACATTAGATTTAATTTGTTGTTATTTATTTTTTATTTTTTCACTTTTCCTTATTATCGTTGTTTATTTTATTATTTAGTTTTGTTATTTTGGATTATTTTGTTTTGTTTATGTTTTGTATATAATAATGTAAATGTACGTAATGTATTTAAGAAGATAAATTTAAAGGAATTAAAAATTACAGCGGAGCGCAATTAAAACACGTCTGCACAGTTTGAGATCTGAATTTTGTTTATATATACGTCAAAGTCGCCCATACAAAATTCGTTTATGAGATATGCGACATTAAATACTTATTGAATATGTGGGCGTAGCACTCCGCCTTCTTGAAATTTTAAAATAAAAAGTAGCCTATAATTCCTTCCAGATATACAGGAAGGTTGTTTATGTCTGATAGTCCAAACTTCCCATCCTTGGCGACATAAACAGGATTGTTTAATCGATGGCAAACTGACAACAGAGGGCGCTGCTGTATATAATAAAGCTTTTTTATATTTTTATATTAGTGTTGTTTTTGTCATTAAATTTTTGTTTTGCTCTTTTTAATCACATTCTTTTTTATAACATCCAAAGGGATGCATCTTTTTTGCTTAAAAATAATTTTAAACAGACTTGTGCAATAATTAATATTTATAATAATTTGTGTTTGTGATAAAGTCAAATTTTAAAAAAATTAAATTAAAATCCAAAGTTTTTGAATAAATAAATGTATATATCTATGTGTGATTAATCTTTGTTTAATAATAAGAAATTGTGGTGTTAAATAAACGATACCTAAAGATTATAAGTGATAAAAAAAGACAAAACGAATCGTATTTATTTTCAAATTGGCAAAACAATTGACAAAAGTCCAAGGTAATCTACAATCGAATCTCTGGGAAGTCCATCACGGTTAAGTGTCACGAGATTGGAAAATTTAGAGCAAATAGTGCACTGAAAATTAGTTGACAAACAAAAGGAAAATTTCGTGTGTCTGCAGAACGTAAGAAGAAAGTGTCGTTTCGGTGAATTTTTTAACTATTGGGAACGTTTCTAATTTTTTTTGGTCCTTATTTTCTAGTGTTTGTATCCACAGTGCCCTTTATGTGCTTTTCCCACCCATACAGTCCACAGTTTAACAAAGGTACTGTCAAAACTTCAAGAAAATCGGTCCAGCCGTTTAGCCGTCTATAGACTTCAAACAAACAAACCCACAAACAAATAAAAACACATTCATTTTTGTTTATATAGATGTAAAATTCATTAAAAAAACTACATATGTGACGTATGAGTGATATCCAATTCCATTAAGTTTTATCAAAGAATATGGATATAAAGAATACGCATTATGTAAAAGTAGCATTACGACCCGCTCTCACCAAAATCTTTTTAAAAAATCATTTCTGGATAAGGGGGGCGGAAGACAGAAGGAAAATAAACACAAACAAAGAGCGTTACAATGTGTTGCTCTCATAATGAGAGCGTAATAATGCATTCAGTTGCTTGTCAGCTTCTAAAGGAGAATGTCCATGTCGCTTTTTTCAGACTTCAATTTTACACCCAAAGAAATATTACAGTATGATTCACTAATATCAATGAGAAATGATTTAGATTTTTGGAAGAATACTTGCCAAGTAAAATACGGTGTTTTTAGGTTTTTAGCGCAGTACAATTGTTCTATACTTTTCGCTCACATATACAGTGGCTCACAGTGAAAATGGCCCATTACGAAATTAACCAGTATTTGGTTAATATTTTTTAAAAAAGAAGAATATAAAATAAATATTTTTGTTTAAAATAAAGTTTATTTGGTATTAAATATAAGGAACTAAAAATTCTTTTAATTACATTATTAATTCATTGATTTTTTATATCAGAAACAAAAGCAGTTCAAATTTAGGTCACCATGAAAATGGCCAATTTAAAAAAACGTTAGTAGAATCTATTCCTAAAGGTTCAATTAGTCGTGACTTTGTCATAACGCCATAGCCATAACATAATCCATAACCATAACTTTATTATTAGCAACAATTAGTCCTGCCATAGCCATAAACAGCTGTTTACGTTTTAATTGTGTATATTTTTCAAAAGTACAAAAAAAAGTAAATAAAAGTAAACAACATGAGCAGCGACGAAGAAATAGATAATTTATTTTTAAATATTGTGTCTTTATACGCTAAAAGAAAAGTTTTAAAGCGTAGAAGACGGTGGAAAGTCCGACCAATTAATAGGGATTGGTATCAAAATGGGTATCACCAAAAAACGTTCCTGAAAATCAAAGATATGGACGAGGATGAACTGTTTGCACACACAAGAATGCCTAGGCATTTATACGATATTTTTTTAAAATTATTAGCTCCTTCCACGCACAAATTTAAGGAAACAATTCACGCCGAAGAACGCATTTCGATCACACTCCTGTAAGTTCTGATATGTTTATTAAAACCACTGTAAAATTAATGTGAGGAATTTTTAGGTACTTAGCATATGGAACTCCTCTAAAGACACTCGCTTGGAGTTATAAAATTGGAAAATCTACTGCCAGAAGCATTGTGTTGGAGACGTGTGATGCTATTTGGGAAAAGCTTTCGCCGACATATTTGAGTGAACCCACAGAACAACAATATAAAGACATCGCCAGTGACTTCGGCAAAATTTGGAACATGCCAAACTGCGTAGGCGCAATAGATGGCAAGCACATTGCTATCAAATGTCCCCCAAGATCCGGCTCCATGTACTTCAACTATAAAAAGTTTTTTAGCATCGTATTGTTAGCGGCATGCGATGCTAAATACACCTTTACAGCTGTCAGCATAGGAGCATATGGAAGCGAAAGTGATGGAGGCATTTTTTCATATAACGAAATTTGGGGAAGATCTGTTGGAAAATCGGTTGCCGCTACCCCCTTATACTCCTCTTCCGTTATCATCAGAACCGTTTCCACATTATTTCGTTGGAGATTGTGCCTTCCCTCTAAAAAACAATTTAATGAAGCCGTACCCAGGCGCTAACACGACAAGAGCTGAACGTATTTTTAATTACAGGCTTTCACGGGCTCGTCGTGTTATAGAAAATGCGTTTGGGATTTTGACGGCCAGATGGAGAGTCCTTAGAACAACAATGGAGTTTTATCCAGAAAATGCAGAAAAAATAGTTCTTGCATGTTTGGTGCTTCATAATTTTATAATGTTGCATGACTCAGATCGGTGGTACTGCCCAGAGAACTACATGGATAGCGAAGAAAGAAACGCAGAGTGGAGAGATGAATTAAGACCACATGGAGGGCCATTGCAGTCCGTGACAACATTCAGACGTAGGGGTACAAATAGTGCATATGACCACAGAGCATTCCTAACCAGTTACTTCATAAATGAAGGTGCAATAACATTCCAAAACCACGTTGAATGAAACAAACTTATTTTGTATTTTTATAACATTTATAACAAAACAAAAAAAATATTTTTGTACTTTAGTTTTAATTCATTTTAACTAAAAAATAAAAAAAAATTATAATTAAAATCAATAAAAAAAATAGTTTTCATTTTATATAATCTAATTCATAGCAAAAGCAAAACATGTAAATTCAGCAAACAGCTGTTTATGGTTATGGCACAAAACCAAAATTCAATTGGTATATATGGTTATGGTTATGACTATGGCGTTATGGTAAGTCAGCTATAATCAATTACAGTGATGCCCATAAAGTTGGTTTAAACAGCTGATTTATATGGTTATGGTTAAGTCACGACTAATTGAACCTTAATCGTTTAAAATCGGTAATAAGTCAAAAAACAAAATATTAAAAATTAAAAAAACTCTATTTCTTTAGTAATAATATACTGGGCCATTTTCATTTTGACCTAATACTGTTTTTGTTTCTGATATAAAAAATCAATGAATAAATAATGTAATTAAAACAATTTTTAGTTCCTTATATTTAATACCAAATAAACTTTATTTTAAACAAAAATATTTATTTTATTTTCTTCCTTTTTAATAAATAATTACCAAATACTGATTATCATGATCATGGTGGGCCATTTTCACTGTGAGCCACTGTACATATTATTGGGTTAATAAGTAGATTTGAAAATATTACTAACAATTTTCCTCTGGGTTAAACATGCCTGTCATAATTTTTCTCATGTTCTCTTTGTGCCGACGTCTGAGAATAAGTGATTTGAGAACAGTGTTCCCGTTTTTGGTTATTTCTTACCAAAATTGCTTATTTTTTGATCAATGTGCAGATGTGTAGATTTTTTTTGGTTTTTTCCTTTAAAAAAACCTATTTTTTGTTTCATTTTTTATTAATTATAATTTAAACTTGAAAAAAAAAAAATAAAACAAAAGTCTATGAATTTAATTTTGGTTATATTTTTTCTTATTTGGTGATTTTTTTCACAAATGTTGGTTACAAAATTTTTTTTCGTGGCAACACTGTTTCAGAAGAATAAATAAAAAATTAGTCAAACAACAAAAACGCACGATGAGAACAATTGAGAACATTGTTACGCTCTTGGTTTCTTTATCCTTCCTTTCTATCTTTCCTCCCGCGTCGTGAAATATTTTTGAAAAATATTCCAAAATATGCCAAAATTCACATTCTTTATACTTTATTTTCTTTGGTTTTATACATCAGGAATCATAGATAGCATACTTGTAGGGGTAAATACTATGCGTATGAGTAATATATTTCAAATGCAATTAAATATTAAGTATGTAGTATGTAGCATACGTGGGCATGGCCCCTCGCTCATTTGGAATATCAACATAAAAAGTAGCCTATAACTCCTTCCAGACATACAGGAAGATACTGTGAAAATTTCAAGAAAATCGGTTTAGCCGTTTAATCGTCTATAAACTTCAAACATACAAACATACAAACAAACACACATTCATTTTTATATATAAGATATTATATAGGAGAGCACTACAACACAAATCAAGAATAACACCGCTGAGGAAATTTTTGTCGATGAATCCAGCATGCAAAGCTCTTCATCTTCGTTATTGAGAAGTGGATTACGTGAAATGGAAATTTTAAATTCGTCTTCTGATGATGATGACAGCAGTTATAATTTTTCGGATAATATCCGAAAATCCTTTTACGAAATTGACAGTTATAAAGAAAAAAGATTAGATATTGACGATGACCTTATTGAGTACTGGGAAAATAAAAAATTTTTTCACCCAAGTCTGCGGAAACTCGCCTTAATTTTGCACTCGGTGCCAGCAACGCAAGTTAGTGTAGAACGGTCGTTTTCGGCGTTAAGGCTGATTCTGGGAGATTTAAGATATAATTTATCGGAAAAAAATTTTGAGGCAATTATGATTACAAAACTTAATTCAAAAAATTTTTCAACATAAATTACTTTAATTGTTTTTAAGAAAATTTTAATAAATATGAATTCATCATGAAATAAAACAAAAATAACTTTAATTTCTGCTCGAAAAAATAAAAGTCAAAAATAACTTATTTCTGCTCTTAAAAATAAAAGTCAAAAATAACTTTTATTTCTGCTCGAAAAAATAAAAGTCAAAAAATAACTTTTATTTCTGCTCGAAAAAATAAAAGTCAAAAATAACTTTTATTTCTGCTCGAAAAAATAAAAGTCAAAAAATAACTTTTATTTCTGCTCGCAATAATAAAAGTCAAAAATAACTTTTATTTCTGCTCGAAAAAATAAAACTTAAAAATAACTGTAATTTTTGCTCAAAAAAATAAAAATCAAAAAATAACTATAATTTTTTTTCTAAAAAATAAAAGTCAGGTTTTTAAAAAGCATCGCATTTTATAAAAATTTGCTCCAAGACAATCAAAATGGTATACTTGGTTTTGTTCTACGACATTTCCTTCCGGTTGCTTTTTTTATTCAAAAATTCAAAAATAACAGTTATTGTCGGTCCCTGATTTTTACTCTTCCTATGCTAAAAACTAAAGTATGTTCTGTTATGCTCCGTGGACGTTTGTCTAACCGCGCCTTGATATACGAGTTTAACAACTGCTATATATCTTCTCAAAAGGACAATGAAGGATTATTCAATAATTGTCTTGCAACAAAAGTTATTAAGTAGAATTACTAAAGAAAAGACTGACTAACCGAACAATGCAAATGGTAAAGAGTGATTAAATGATAACTGCTTAGGCATTTGTAATTAAATAAAGCTAAAGGATACAAACAACTATGTCTGTATGTGTATGACTTTAAATGCCCATAAAACTTTATCGTGCTTTATGCAACAAGAAAGTTTCTTTTTTATTACCTCTAGGAATTGTTGGTGATTCCATTGCAACTACCAAGAAAAGGAAAGTATTTTTATTTATTATTTATAGCTTCAAAGGTCATTGGCCATGTTATAACTAAATACAGGTCCCAAAAGGCGAGAACATTTCATAAAAGTTTAAATTTCCTTATGTATAGTATCTATAAATAATGAAATATTTATGGTATGGGAAGGATTTATGGCATGGGACGTCAAAGTTTAAATGTATGCGTATGTTTCAGTATAAGAGCATGAGATTTTTGTAGTAGTAGCCATATAGTCGGCATACTGGTTGGATTTTATGTGTTTTTTCTGTTACTGATTTTTGATTTGGTAATCATTGTTATATATTGGAGATGCTTAGCCTTTACATATGTACATACATACATACATCCACACATACAACACATACATACATTCATACATACATATATAATTGATTATTTTAACCCTTCAATCAGGAATCAAACCTAGCTTCTCACACCATTTATGTTGTGAGTGTTAATTTTATACACGATACTACATTCGTACAGCGAACATTAAATAACACTACAAAGGTCGTGTAGTTTTAGGAAGACTCTAAGTTTCAAAAGATTTCATGAAAAAAATTTATATTCAAATTCATGGCGCAATAAGAATCCTGTTGTCTTCAGGTGTATTCAGCATAAAACCAATATCCAGTAGTCAATAAAGCAATCTAGATCAACTTTCTGTAAGATTCTATATTTTAATGATATTATGGAGCTCAAAGTTATTGCCGTGTTTCGCCAAAATCTCTGCTATTAATATTTGCATTATAAATGCGAATTATTTGATTTAAAATATACATGCTGTTCTAAAATATACTGAATCTTAACTACCACAACATATTTTACATACTTACGTATATAAAGTGTTGCAATCTTTTTTATCAAAATTATTATTTTTTTTGTGAAACATTTTCATACATTTTGCTTTGAATACATTTATTTTATGTGTCTACCTTTAATTGTGAAATAAGATTCAGTGAAAGTGCTCAGTTTTCTTCAATTATATGAACGTTTATTATTTTTTGCATAAAATTCCATAGATTTACAGTTTTTCCTTGGAAATCGTTGACACGACAGTGTAAATAAACGTTTGCATCCAGTTGGGTGCTTATATTAACGGTGGTAAAGGGATCGTCAAAGTAAGGAAACGGCTCATGTCTCGGTAACTTCTAGTTCCTCATCCACTGGGGTGTCGGTGAAGGGCGATGAAAATTCTTGTAAGAAATTTTTAGGAAATGTATAGAATGGATCTCCAGCTGCCGGTCGTTTTACTAAAACAAAGAAATGTTAAAGAAATTTTTTATTCGGATATTATTCATTATTATTATTATTATTCATTCATTATTATTCGCCGTGGTCTAGTAGGTAGTGTGTTGGCTTATTAGACGAAAGGCCCGAGTTCTAATTCCAGGCCAGACATCAAAAACAAAATACAAAAAGTATTTCTTCGGCGACTTCCTCTCAGCAGATTTCTGGCAAAAACTCTGAGAGTAAAAATTGCCATGAAAAGCTTCTCAAAAAATCTGTCGTTCGGAGTCGACTTTAAACTGTAGGTCCCGCCACTCATGTATAAAATTAACGCACACAACATGAGTGGTGTTGAGAAGCTAGGCCGTAATCCTGACGAAGGGTTGTAATGGCCAATTATGTATGTATGTATTATTCATAATATTTGTGAATGTCTGCAATATGAATATTTTAAAAAAATTTAATGCTACTCAAACAGCATTTAAATGTTTATTTAAATAATTTTGCAATTCACACCATACACACAACCAAATAAACACAGATTATCAAGCTTAAAGGAATTTGCTTGCTGGCATTTGTGAAAAAAATGTGTATACTTACAGGGTGTTGAGGTGAATACAAAATGTTGGTTTGCTGAGTATACAATGGCGAATATCCAAATTGTTTTTGATACTCTATCTAAAAGTAGAAAAAGAATGAGAACATGCATTTTAAAGTATACGAAATAGAAAGTAAAAAGTGTGAAATTGGATAGAAAACACTGTAAATAAATTGATTGCAATTTAATTTATAAAAAAAATGCCATACAAATTTTGACAAAATCAACTTTTTATTGCTTCTTACTAAAAAGATACAGTCCCGTTTAAAACATTTTCTAAATTTTAGTTGTAATTACTGTGCTGCTAAAAAATTAAATCTTTTGTTAATTTCAAATCTTGTCTAAATAAGATTCATATGTATTTGTGACGCTCATTTGACATCAAGAAGATCATTCAATATAAATGGATATATAACTTAAGGTTCAAAGGATACGGGCAGCGACGGTAGTGAATAGAAATTTGAATTTTAAACAATTTTTATTTCAAAATCATCATCTTCTTCTGTAACAATTGTAATTAAATTTTGAAATATGGAAATGATTGTGAGGCCATTTTAATAAAAAAAATTTAAAAGAATGAAAAAAAAAAATTTAATTATCCCTCGTCTGTTTTCATTTGTGGTGCAATTGTAAATTGTATTGTTAATAAAGAAATAAAAAAAAAAATAATACATCAAATATTATATTTATATATACAGCGGTGGCCTTATAATTAGAAACGACTTGGCAACATGTATGTTTGTTAATTTATTTTCAAAACTATTGTTACATACATAATTGGTAATTACAACCCTTCAGTCAGGATTACGGCCTAGCTTCTCAACACCACTCATGTTGTGTGTGTTAATTTGTATACATGAGTGGCTGGACCTACAGTTTAACGTCGACTCCGACCGACAGATTTTTTCCGTTGCAAACTGTAACCGGTTTTTAATATTTTTTTTAGACATGCGGTTTTTTCTGCGCAATGCACCCACGAAGTCCCGAATCCTACAAACGCCTCCTTATTGTCCGTGTGGATATTTCTGAGTTATTTCTTTGAGAGTATGCCCCTCAATTAAATTTTTCAGCATGACAATGACCCAAAGCACACTTCAAGGTTAGAGAAGTGTTGACTTTCGGGTCAAAATATTGACGTTCTGGACTGGCCACCCCAAAATCCTGATCCCAACCCAATTGAAAATGTATGGGCAATTGTTAATAGAGATTTTAAGGACAAAAACCTTCGAAATAACGATAAATGCTTTCAGCTGGTGCAACAAAGCTGGCAAAACATATCAGTACAAAGATTCCAACGTTTGAGACAAAGTTTGCCGAACAGACTTGCAGATGTTGTTCAAAACAAGGTCTATCCGACAAAATATTAAAGAATATGCCCATTAAATGTGAATATATTAAGATATTTTTAAGCTGTTTTTAAAAATATTTTTTGTTTCTAATTATGTGACCAACCTGAAATTGACATTTTTTGTTTTTAGCTAATTTTTTTAAAAAAGTTACTGATGCTGTGAATTTTTTTATTATAAACATAAAGCTAATTTGTTTAGTTGCTTTTTTAGCTTTTAATTTTAAAGTGATTATCAAAAGTTTTGAAAATAAATTAACAAACATACATGTTGCCAAGTCGTTTCTAATTATAAGGCCACCACTGTATGTATATGGCGTGTGTACTTTTAAATAAAATAAAATCGCAAAAAAAAAAGAGAGACACCAAATAAATGAATAAAAAATGAGATATAAGACCTCAAAAAAGAAAAAAACATTGCAAAATGTTGTCTACGATATACCCGTCTGCTCATTTTTCTGTCTGTCTGTCTTCTCTGTACAGTTTCATCAGTTATGACGTTAATAGAAATTATTATTGAAAATAAGCATTTTGTAAATAAAATTTTATGTTATTTTTATTGTAATACAAACAGAAATTGTTGTTGTATTATATTTTCTATTTTATTAATAAAACTAGCTAATACCCAGTGTGCTTCGCTACCCCCATCGGAATTAAATACATATCTCGTGATGCAACTGGTTAGCCCACCATCAAAATTGTTACGCCATTGTTGGAGTTCTGGAGTTCTATCAGCATGAATTGCGATTATGTGGTCATCTATATCAGATCTGTAGTTAAATGCAATACCTGAGTATCCATGAGACATTACGTCGATTCACCGCCATTCGATTATGATTTTGTTCGTTGCTGCTCTTCTTGTTGATGTTCGAATCCACTGACTTTCTACTCGTGATTCATGTTGGACTTCTGTTTCATTAGCTCGTGCTGTTGTGGTACCTTCATGTTCCAAAGGTGTCTCGGTAGCTCGTGCGGTTGTCGCATATTGTCGAAGGCTTTCCAGACGTCTTTCATGTTCTGAAGGTGTTTCTGTGGCTAGTGATGTTTCAATTCGATTTCGCTGGCTTTGTAGTCGACCTTCATGTTCCAACGATGTCTCGGTAGCTCGTGGGGTTGTGGCATGTTGTCGAAGACCTTCAAGACGTCTTTCGCGTTCTGACGGCGTTTCAGAAGCTTTTAAGGCGCTCTTGGCTTTCTGAAAGTGTTTCAGTAGCTCTTGCTGTTGTGGCGCGTTGTCGTAGGCCTTCAAGGCGTTCTTCACGTTGTGATGGCGTTTCGGCGGCTCTAAAGGTTGAAGCTCGACTCCTTTCAGTCCTGAGGCGACTTTCACGTCTTCCGAACTTTCATTTGCTCTCTGGGATTGCAAACGCAATGCATTTTAGATGCTTTTATTCGGGTAATTTTTACAAATTGTTGCAAAATAAATGTCACTCAGGTAACGTTTAACTTGTTTAGAATCAAAGATTCAACTGAATTTCAAAACCGAATGCGTGTTATATTTATTTCTTTATATTTTACCTAATATGAAATCGGTTCAAGTCAAAAACCTTTTGAAGAAAATTAAGGTTATTAAAATTTAACAAATAATTGTGTTTGCGTCGGTCACAGGTAATTTTTTTGATGAGTTTTGCAACTACTTATTTTATTTGGGAAAAATATTGACAGTTTACATTTTATTACTGAATGAATTCATTGCCCACTAAAATGCTTATTATAAAGTTTACCTAATGTATTTTTCAAATAAATAATAGTTTTATTAGTTACCCGTTTTTAGAAGTAAACAATAACATAACTATTACATATGTATGTACGTATATGTTTTCCAAGATAAATATTTAAATATTATGAACTTTAGTACTTACTATCTATATGAGTTGAAAATTTCAAACTCAATAATTTAAGGGTCATATACCTTACTATTGCATATTTCAAGATATAATAATTTCTACACCCACAAATCAGAGAGGCACCACCTTCCTATAGCTGGAATACAAAATTGGGGACTCTAGCTTTTATAGTTGTTTTATACAGATTTTAATAATTAGTTCATATGGAGTTTGCCACACCCCTAATTCTTGATAGCCCATTTTTAGCAAAAATATTGATATTGAACCTTTAGATATTCGTACAAAATTTTAGCAGTCTAACTGTTCTGTTGTTCTAGATATGCAGATTTTAGTATTTACTTCATATGGGAGGCGCCACGCCCGCTTTTGCTGAACTTCCTATATCTGTCCAAAATATTTATATTTAAACAAAAGTTATTTATACACAATTGGGGACTCTAACTGTTAAAGTTCTTCAGTTAGGCAGATTTTAGTATTTACTTCATATGGAAGGTGCATTGTCCTCTAATAATAGGTTGCCTATTTTTGTCCAAAATATTTATATTAAAACCGTAGTTACTTGTACAAACAAAGAGCGTAACAATGTGTTGCTCTCATCATGAGAGCGTAAAAAGGCATTCAGTTGCTTGTCAGCTTCTAAAGGAAAATGTTCATCTCGCTTTTTTCGGACTTCAATTTTACACCCAAAGAAATATCACAGTATGATTCACTAATATCAATGAGAAATGATTTCGATTTTTGGAAGAATACTTGCCAAGTTAAATACGGTGTTTTTAGGTTTATAGCGCAGTACAATTTTTCTATATTTTTCGCTCACATACACTCCCCGAAATATTTATAAGACCAAACGTATTTCTCGAAAAACTTAAAATCTTTTAGAGCAATTCGTACCATTTTTGGGTTAAATATAACTAACTATAATATAAATCTTTTTATGTAAAAAAAATATATTTTTCTTTGTTTAATAAAAGGATAGCACAAAATGAATTTCATTTTCAAACGAAATAATTATAAGACCAAAATTAAATAATATTCACCTAAAGCTAAAATAATAATGATAAAAAACAACTACTGAGTAATTTTTGTATTTATCAGTAATTAGTGTGTCCACCGTGATTAATAATGACTTCCTGAAGTCGACGGGGCATAGAATTTATTAAATTTTCAATGCAATTTTGACCAATCCTACTCCATTCTCTTATGATGGCACTTTTTAAACATTTTACATCCTTATACTGAGTGTTATTATTGAAAACTTGGTCCGATAGTATTGCCCATAAATTTTTTATCGGATTTAGATCTGGATTACATGCCGGCCAATTCAATACTGGTATGTTTCTGGAGGACAGAAATGATTTTGTTGCTTTTGATTTATGGATTGCGGCGTTATCCTGCTGAAATATCCAATTGTTGCCTAACGAATCATCCCCAAAATTAATTAAAACGTCATCTAATAATTCAATATACTTCTCGCTATTCATTTTAGTTGATACAAAACAAATAGGAGTCCTTCCCGTAGTCGAAATCCCAGCCCAAACCATTACGGTGCCTCCACCGAAATTTCACGACATTCGTTGAAGTTATTCAACGTTATCAGTTATTTTTTCTGATGAAAAAAAGTTGATTTAGATGGTCCAGATGGTTCCCAACAATATTGGATGGATTCACGTAAAAAAAGAAATCAACGAATGTCGCGAAATTTCGGTGGAGGCACCGTAATGGTTTGGGCTGGAATTTCCACTACGGGAAGGACTCCTATTTGTTTTGTATCAACTAAAATGAATAGCGAGAAGTATATTGAATTATTAGATGACGTTTTAATTAATTTTGGGGATGATTTAGTAGGCAACAATTGGATATTTCAGCAGGATAACGCCGCAATCCATAAATCAAAAGCAAGAAAATCATTTCTGTCCTCCAGAAACATACCAGTTTTGAATTGGCCGGCATGTAATCCAGATCTAAATCCGATAAAAAATTTATGGGCAATACTATCGGACCAAGTTTTCAATAATAACACTCAGTATAAGGATGTAAAATGTTTAAAAAGTGCCATCATAAGAGAATGGAGTAGGATTGGTCAAAATTGCATTGAAAATTTAATAAATTCTATGCCCCGTCGACTTCAGGAAGTCATTATTAATCACGGTGGACACACTAATTACTGATAAATACAAAAATTACTCAGTAGTTGTTTTTTATCATTATTATTTTAGCTTTAGGTGAATATTATTTAATTTTGGTCTTATAATTATTTCGTTTGAAAATGAAATTCATTTTGTGCTATCCTTTTATTAAACAAAGAAAAATATATTTTTTTTACATAAAAAGATTTATATTATAGTTAGTTATATTTAACCCAAAAATGGTACGAATTGCTCTAAAAGATTTTAAGTTTTTCGAGAAATACGTTTGGTCTTATAAATATTTCGGGGAGTGTATACATATTATTGGGTTAATAAGTAGATTTGAAAATATTACTAACAATTTTCCTCTGGGTTAAACATGCCTGTCATAATTTTTCTCATGTTCTCTTTGTGCCGAAGTCTGAGAATAAGTGATTTGAGAACAGTGTTCCCGTTTTTGGTTATTTCTAACCAAAATTGCTTATTTTTTGATCAATGTGCAGATGTGTAGATTTTTTTGGTTTTTTTCTTTTTCTTTAAAAAAAACCTATTTTTTGTTTCATTTTTTATTAATTATAATTTAAACTTGAAAAAATAAAAATAAAACAAAAGTCTATGAATTTAATTTTGGTTATATTTTTTCTTATTTGGTGATTTTATTCACAAATGTTGGTTACAAATTTTTTTTTTCGTGGCAACACTGTTTCAGAAGAATAAATAAAAAATTAGTCAAACAATAAAAACGCACGATGAGAACAATTGAGAACATTGTTACGCTGTTGGTTTCTTTATCCTTCCCTTCTATCTTTCCTCCCGCGTCGTGAAATATTTTTGAAAAATATTCCAAAATATGCCAAAATTCACATTCTTTATACTTTATTTTCTTTGGTTTTATACATCAGGAATCATAGATAGCATACTTGTAGGGGTAACTACTATGCGTATGAGTAATATATTTCAAATGCAACTAAATATTAATGCATTGTAGTATGTAGCATACGTGGGCATGGCCCCTCGCTCATTTGGAATATCAACATAAAAAGTAGCCTATAACTCCTTCCAGACATACAGGAAGATACTGTGAAAATTTCAAGAAAATCGGTTTAGCCGTTTAATTGGCTATAAACTTCAAACATACAAACATACAAATATACAAACAAACACACATTCATTTTTATATATAAGATGATAACATTCATACTATGCAGGCGAAATTTTATTTCGTCTGTCTTGTCATGTACATAATATTTAAAAGGAAACATCAATTGAATAAATTCATTCAGTTCATTCGTTCAATCATCAGTTTTAAAGCTTCAATACATATTGGCGCACTGACATACATATTGCCAAGTGATTGAAAGCGTGCACAAATGCTTGAAGAAAGCAATATTTATCGATTCTTAAATTCTTAAAACGAAATGTCAATATCCAATGTAATTTACGATATTATTATGAAATAAATATTTTAATACAAAATCTGAACATATTTTGATAAAAAATTTGCAAAGTTTATTCCTTTTTTATAGATATTTTATTTTTAGATAATAAATAACGCATTATTTGCATATATTAACACGTATGTTAACGCTACTTACTACAAAGCTACTACTTACAAAAGTAGCACACTTCTGAGAAACATACATACAGTGGTCATTACAACTTTTCAGTCAGGATTACAACCTAGCTTTTCACACCACTTTTGTAGTGTGTGTTAATTTTGTCCATAATTTAAAGCCGACTCCGAACGATAGATTTTTGAGAAACTTTTCATGGGAATTTTATTTGGTCTCAGAGTTTATGCCAGAAATCTGCTGAGAGTCGCCGAGGAAACATTTTTCAAATTTTCGTTTTAATTTCTGGCCTGGGGTTTGAAACGTTGCCTTGCGTCTAATAAGCCAACCCACTACCTACTAGACTATGGTGACATCCACTTCTGAGAAAGTCTGCCAAAAAAACACTTCAGAACAATCAAAGAAAAACATTCATCTAAAAACAATTCCTACAAAAGCGGTAATTTGGAAAGCTCACGTGCTCAAATACATTCAATCATAAAGTGTTCAGAAATTATAATCGTAATGGATCTGATACATTTCAAATAGGAACTAAAAAGAGTTCTGTTTTCGTTCCCTAGCCAGAACAGGTTAAAACATCATATACAATACATTGATGTGTAATGAAGACAATGGACAACTCCAGTAGTTATGACCGTTAGCATTTAAATAGACTCAAGAGTCCTTGTTCTTTAAATTACGTATATAGGCCATAGGAATCCGGACGTTCACCAAGATTATTCCATCATCTTTTGCTTCCATTCATCTAATAAGACCGATAGCGCCACCGGAATTAATGTCTCCTGCGTACGTGACAGCTACCCCAAATAACGAACTCCTAGCAGGACATCGGACATCATCATCATTCCTTCGGATACCCGAATAATCTATATAACATTTAAAATTCATTTCTGATTTTCCTACGCTGTAATTGAAAGCGCTTACCGGCGAAATTGTGTACTTATAAATATTGAAAGCCAAACGTGCAAACAATCGTATCATCGGAAAGTCTGAGAGAGTCTGTAATTTAAGTTTATCTGAATGAATACTGTACCATATTCGTCTTCTAGCTATTAGTAATGTTCTGATATGAAAGAAAATCTGCCGAAGGTTAGAATAGTTATTACAGTATTCGTCCGATCCTTCATACAGTGTGAGAAATTCAAGAGTGCCTCAATACATCCGCATCCCTGAGTCACAACGTTGATTTCGCAGCAACATAGTTAAAAAACTTGGCAGTATATCCGATCTGACTTAGTTGACCTCAAAAAAACATAGTTCCGCGCCTATTTGTCAAAACCACAGCAAACCCCTTATGATCCGCAGGTATAGTGTCAACTGATCTCCTCCAGGGGCGTCATTAGTTATATTTCTTATCACCAGTTACTATCCACTTTTAAAATGATTCTACTTGATATATTTATGCTGTCTAAAATATCGTAATAGTATAAGCATAAGCTTTTGGTGAGTATTCCTTACAATTTCACAAGATAATGACAGCATATTATTATAATAATTTGCCGTGGTTTTTCATTTCAACCACAAAGGTTAAAGAGAGAAGTAGTAGTTAAGGTCCACTTTACTCGCCATTTCAGTATAACCTCTAGTGTTACGGAGGCTACCTGTATAGAGCTACGATCGCTCGCTCGTTTTGCACTATCTATTTTCTATTATTTCATTGCTCCGACTTTTAGGTTGGTTCTGTTTCTCCAAGTTGATACCGGCCCCTCACTCAGAATTAATTCATGGGACTACGGATAAATATGTGTATCTAAAATGATTCCTAAGTCTGGCAAATATCATTAAAAAGCGGGATCATAAGTTTATTACCAAGAATGTTAAAACTGTTTGGAAAACTACTGATATCTAAACTTATGCCAATTCTACATATATGCAAGATGTACATATACCCCAACATCTATTTTGCTTCAGAAGGAAGAAAGAGAAATACTGACCCGTTCCTTTTATAGACGTTTTCCAACCATTCGACAGAGTTTGATTCACAAATTGAAACAAACTTTTGGAAAGCTATAGCATCAGCAAAAAATTTGTAATAAAGGAAAGTGAATTCATGAGTAATTCAGCGTTCCACACAGTACCATACTTAATACATACGTTGAACATACCTTTTAGCATTCATGCTTCTAGCTTTGATAATGACACTATTTTTCGGAGCATTCAACGAAGCGTCTTGGTATTTACACGAACACATTTTCCATCTGAAGAAATGGTTACCTGAATACGTACCTACATAATTGGTCATTACATTCCTTCCGTCAGGATTACAACCTAGATTCCAATATGTTGTGTGTGTTAAGTTTATACATGAGTGACAGGACCTACAGTTTAAAGCCGGCTCCGAACGAAATACTTTTTTGAGAAATTTTTCATGGCAATTTTATTTACTCTCAGTGTTTTGCCCAGAAATCATCTCAGCTATAAACATGGAAAAAATACAAAGACATTAAATCATACGAAAATCATTCGATTTCCATGAGCATTCACTTGCTCGTAACATTTTAAGCTACCATATTCGCCTAAAGAAGAACGACACTGCAATGTAGCATTGGCTACAAAGATAAGAAGCTATGATAGCCGATGGCATTCCGGACATTGTCTGTAATTTAATATCAATTAAGTTTAGAATACCTGTGAAATTGTTTTAAAATAGAATTTCGTTTGAAATCCAATCTAATAAAAAAAATACATCTTTTTGTTACATACTGTACTTTGACGTTTATCTTGAGATGTGTTCAGCATATATGAGAAAGTCGTACGATGGGTTCCTTATATTTGTAATTCCAAGAAAACGTTTTCTCTCCTTTTTCCCTCATTACTATCGTATATTGTTCTATTTTTGTTATATTTTTGTTGTCGTTTACTGCAATATATCAAATGGAAGGAAGTATGTCTTTAACGTAAGCACATGTGCACATGTGACTGTAATGAATCGATTTACGCTTGAGCAACGTAGGGATTTATTGGAAATTTATTTCCAAAACAAAAGCAATTTGGTTGGGAACTTCATAGTCGCAGAGAAGGATGAACAATGGCCGGTATACACAAGTTTATTGATAAAGTTGGTGAAACTGATTTCATTATTGATGCGCCAATGAAAGTAAAGTGCGTACACATGAAAATATCGAATCTATCAAAATCAATTCGTCATCGTTCTCAAACATTGAATATTGCACGCTCCAGTTTATGGAGGATTTTGCGAGAAGGTCTCTGTATTTCTTTGAAAATGAGGACGGCGCAACCATTATGGTCAATGGAGACACCTATCGCACCATTACGTACATACATAATTGGCCATTACAACCCTCCAGTCGGGATTACTTCCTAGCTTCTCACACCAGTCATGTTGTGTGCGTTAATTTTATACATGAGTGGCGGGACCTACAGTTTAAAGTCGACTCCAAACGACAGATTTTTGGAGAATCTTTTCATGGCAATTTTTACTCTCAGAGTTTTTGCCAGAAATCTGCTGAGAGGAAGTCGCCGAAGAAATATTTTCATATTTTCGTTTTGATGTCTGACCTAGGATTTGAATTCGGGCCTTTCGTCTAATAAGCCAACACACTACCTACTAGGCCACGGCGACTTCGCACCATTATAACCGATTTTTTGTAGTCGCTCTGCATGGTATTGATGTTAACTATGTTTGGTTTCAACAGGATGGTGCAACTTGCCACACATCACATACTACAATCGATTTATTGCGTTAAACGTTTGATGGCCGTTTAATTAGTCGAAATGGTGATGTCAAGTAGCCGCCAAGAAGCTGCGGTTTGACGCCGTTGGACTATTTTCATTGGGGCGCCGTTAAAGAAAAGTGTTATGCTGACAAACAAGAGACAATTGAGCATTTGAAGGACAACATTCGTGATGTCATTGCCGAGATACAACCCCATACACTCGAAGTGCGCGATATTTCGATGATCGAACGAGGTACTGTGAGGCCATATGAGTGAAATAATATTCCATTTGTAACCGGAACAATTCAACTTGGCAGAAAAAAATAAATTTGGCAAAATATCAAACTCTTTATGATTTATTGCATTTTTAAATTTAAACTTTTAAATGGCCCAGCCTTTCCATATGGAAAGATATGGTAGATCATACGAATGAACAACAACACGACAAGTCGCACACTGTCGCGAGCGTGGCCAAAAATGGTTAAAATCAATGTGGGAAATCCATTATTTTTGTAACTTTATCTTATAGAAAACACTTCTATTAGTTGATATATAAAATTTTTTTTAAAAACTTTTGCGTAGTTTTTTAGTTATTGTATCTCAAAGTTAAGAATTCTTATTCAATATAGAAAATTTGTGCGAAAACTTGAAATTTGACATATTTTTATCATAGTTAAAATTCAAAAATTCTTTTGGTAACGGCAAAATTATTTGTAATAGAATTGTAAGCCAGGTATTTAATTGTAATTACAACGCTATAATTGTTTACAAATATTAATCATATGTGAAATATCGTTAGCCAAATTATAGGTCTTCAAAAAATTAAGATTTTCATACATTTATTAACTTCAGTAGTGAATTAAAAAAAAACACCCAATATCACTTTTGAAATTTTTTGATATTTTATTGCCACAAATATGTACTTTAACATATATAAATTTCAGCTGCTTCTGACTGCTTTTGTGGGCGTTATAAATATTTTTTAATGTCAACATCATTGCAGATTCGTGATATTTTTGAGCAATGGATTCAGCTTAAGAAAAATAATACAACAAATGTGTTGCATCATATTGAATAATTTATGGAAAGTCGTATTCAAAGACTTCTAACAGATATACAGAAGGACAAACTAAAACTCATTCTTTTAAAAATTAGTAATTATTGGAGTTGAGTACCGAGCTAGATAATAAGCTATTTTGTAAAGATATTTGTGATGTAAGTTTTTCTATTTAAACATAAATAAATTCAATTAGGAACCAAGTACAAATGTCTTTTCACTTATATGAATAAATTTAAATATTTTAATATACATAAACAAATTTTAAATTGTTTAATAAAATATTGTTTAGTTAGTATTTCAGCTATGGTAAAAATTTATCCTTAAAATTTTCTAAGGATATACGGAATGTGAGAAAATTAAGTTTTAATGAGTTAGTAAAACATTTAAATCATAGTTTGTGATTCGAAAAAAGTATATATTAAATTGTTTATGTCTTTTTGATATATATGTACTTTTTTGAAAAAGGACATTTTTAAGGTAGGCGTATCCTTGCTCCAAATTGAACGAAATTTGGAGGAAGTGTTAAGCATGTTAAAACTAATAAGTGTACTAAATTTTATTAACATATCTTTATTTTCGTCCAAGTTATAGCAATTTTTAATTTCAGGATATATGGGAAGGACACGAATCCTTTGACTTTAAATGACCAAATTTGAAGTACGATTATGTTTTAGCAATTAATATAGGTGTGCCAAATTTCATTACTCTACTATTACTCCTTCTATTTTTGGCCACTCGTTATATGAAATCGCGACAGTGTGAGTCGTTAGAATGAAATGCGAATGCGTAGGGAATACATTATAGCAGCCAACTAACGGTTTGCTAAATTTGTTTGGAGTAAGTTCTCTTGCGATCATGACATATTGGCAGGATAAAAATTATGGTATAGGGTTCAAAAGTATACTCAACGAATTGGTTAAAACAGATGAAACATTCCAAGTCATGAAAATGTTTTGTAAGAATAAAAAGAAGGATTTATTAAAGATATAAAAGAAATGGTTATCAGCTATCGCTCTAGTTTAGCATAGCTAAACATTTTATTTCGAAAATTTCTTTAAGAGCACTGGCGTATATGTGTAAATGTAAATGAGTGTGTTAAAGTTCAAGTGGCATTTTACTAACTTATCGTATAAATAAACTGTGTATGTTTTTTATTTGTTTTAAATCTGAAAACTCCTTTTGGGCTTTGGAAAAGCGGCACACTTTCTTTTGACAACGACTATGTTTATTACAACAACGAACATGATATAATCAAATAGGGAGGAAGAAAAAAATGTTTGAGTTTTGAGAATAGGGGAGAAAAAAATTTTGCCACGGTTCACGTATTTTTTAAATACTGAAATAACAAATGAAACAATTTTAAAATGGTACAACAATAAATAAACTTGTGAAAAAGAAAAGATTTGATTTAAGATGAGTGGCAAGTAACTGAAAAAAAAATAAACACACACATACGATTTCTTAAATAAAAACTTCTACATTGGCATTCAGGCACATGTAAATGTGCTTGTCTCCCATACACACTTTAAAACGCAGGAAAACATGTATGTATAAAGACCAGGCAACATGTGCGGTAAGCGCAACTGTAAGTATTTATACGTTTACAAGTACATACATATATGTATGTATGACAAGGAAAATGAAAACAGGAAAGGCAATACAGTGATATGCAATTTGTCATTTAGTCCCAAGAGGGATATTGCGAATGTCATCGTCCTTCTTTATACTCCATAGCTTTGTCAGTATGGCATGTGTATATAAGTAATTTGCTTGGCTGTCTTTTACACCATATTGCTGCGTCTTGCGCTATGCTGTGCTGTGCTATGCCAACATTTTAATACCAATGAGACTTGCTATGCAAATTAGATTTTTTCTAACGGTTTTATAAGCAAATAACTCTACAACAAGCTTACCGAAACACATTAACATGAAAGTGCGTAGACATGTGCTATAAAAATGCTGTAAGCTGATGACTGTACATTTTTATATTTATTTGTTTATTTCATGTTCTATACGCCAAGATCCTTTAATAATAATAAAAAAAACTGGAAAAATTCGTGAGCAATTGAATTGGGAAAAGGGAAACCATGATATTAATATGCACATTTTATAAACTAAGTGTAACACTAAATAAAATTCGTTACCACCTTATGGTAACGTGAAAATATAAGACTTACTTATTACAAAATACAGTATAACAGAAGGCAAAAGTAATAGATTTCTTGCGGCCATAAAGTGTGGGTATAACATATAGGAAGTGCGACCTATGGAGTTATGGACCAATGATGCAGTTCGCCAACAATGACTTTTTTATAATGCATTGTACGCTCTTGCTTCCATCGCAAATTCAAAAATGTTGTTCGTTTTCGTACTCAAAAATACTATCTCTACCATTTTAAGAGTTGGCTGAGGATTGTAGGCTGTACGTGTCCTCTTACAGTATGAAGAGATAACATTGTTGTATGAAGGTCGGTTGCCCAGCTATGGTGTTAATTCATTATATCGTATACAGGTCACTTAGAAAGTAATGGATTATGCTGAAATCCTTTGAAATTGCACGCCCAAATTTACTTCCAAGTTAATTGTAAGTCGGTGTAGCCAAGTAGGCAGTGTGTTGGATTATTAGGCATGAAGCCACGGTTCAAAACCCAGGTCAGACATCCTCAACATAATGTGAAAAATTTTTCTTCGGCTTTTATTGAGCGCATGTAAAAATCAATATAAAGTTTTAGTGATTTTTTTTAAAGTTTATGCTTTTAATTGGTTTAGACTGATCTTCATTAAGGTAAGGGCAATGGATTTTTTAAAACAAATTTTAGATCAATGAGATTATTAAAGACTACTATGGTGAATGCCGTCACCATAGTCGAACACATATTTTTAAGCCGTGAACTAAAGGTGGAACACAAAACACCAAACAGTTATCAAAAAAAGCCAATGTGGATATGTCAAGTAATGCCTACAGTCTTTGGTATGCAGGCGTTATAATTCACATTCACTTTTTTTTTTTTTTTTTCTCATTTATTATTATTATTTATTGAATCTCCATTAATAATGGACTAACAATAATTATTCAAATCTTAAAACTAAAAAGAAAATCTTAAAACTAAAAAGAAAAATGTATATATTTATTTAGCCATTGCCAAATAAAATAAAAAGTTCAAAAATAATAATACAAAAATATAAATAAATAAATAATAAATAAAATATATAAAATAAAATAAAATATTGATTTCTCATCTTCGGCCGAGCTCAAGAGTATCCTTCCTTTTCAATCGAATATGGCCAGTGTGACGTAAAATACCACGGACTAATGGATTTATATGGCCATCTAGATTCTCTAAGTACTTTTCAGCGCATCTTATAATTTCCATTTTAACCAGCGGGACGTCCACATCTTTGTGAATATTAGAGTTTTTGATATACCAGTAAGTATTGTCTGATTATTAATGTATATAGCAGGGCAGGTCTCTCTTCGCAACGTAAAGGTTACGTGGGTGCATTTCTGTTCGTTAACCCTTATTCTCCATTTCTTCAACCATTCCTCCAGTACGGATACTTGTTCCTGTAAGATCTGCGATGCAATCAGTGGATTCATATGTACGCTTAAAAATGCTGTGTCGTCAGCAAATGTGGAAGTATATATGTTTTCACTTATTGGCATGTCAGCTGTAAATATCAGGTATAAAACAGGTCCTAGTATGCTACCCTGAGGAACACCGGAGTTAATTTTTTGAGGGGAACTTAAAAAATTACCTTGTTTGATTACAAATTTTCTATCACTTAAATAGCTCTTCAATATTTCATATATGTTTTCAGGGAATATTTGCTTCAATTTGAGTATAAGACCTTCATGCCACACCTTATCAAAAGCTTGAGAGACATCAATGAAGAGTGCAGAACAATACTTTTTTTCTTCGAATGCATTTCTTATTACATTAACAAGTCGATGTGTTTGCTGAATGGTACTATGTTTTTTTCTAAACCCAAATTGGTGATTTGGGATACAATCGTACTCATTCAACGAAGGTGCTAGCTTACACATTAGTACCTTCTCGAATAATTTGGATAGGTTAGGCAAGAGACTTATCGGCCTATATGCATCAACCTTGGTATGATCCTTACTTGGCTTCGGTATCATGGTTATGAGTGATATTTTCCATTGTGTAGGATAATATCTGAGTCGAATAACAGCATTCATAATGAATAAAATAATTTTTATAGCTATGCTAGGTAAATTCACATTCACTAACGTCAAAAGCATAATACAGTCAGAGGCATAATTTATACGAACTGTCCATTTAATATGGATATGCAAACAAATTATCACATGTGGGCACGAAATAGGAATTGTGCTCCAAGACTTTGGAATGGTGCATGCAGGAACTGTTTCTATACCAAGAAATTGTATTTTCAACAAAATGAAATTTGCATATTACATCGGCGACTTCCTCTCTGAATATTTCTGACAAAAACTCTGAGAGAAAATAAAATTGCCATGAAAAGTTTCTCAAAAACTCTGTCGTTCGGAGTCGACTTTAAGCTATAAGTCCTGCCACTCATACATAAAATTAATATACACAATATAAGTGATATGAGAAGTTAGGTTGTAATCCTGACTGAAGGGTTTAATGACCAATTATGTTTTGTTATGTACGTATGAGAGAGTTAAAATACAGGCAGAACGGAGGCAATGTAACGGTTCAAATGGAAACTCTGAGGAAACTGTATGAGAAATAGAGTAACCTTACGAAAGGAAGGTGGCCCGCAAAACTTATACCGAGGATAGGCGAATAGAGCAGTTAGGAGAGAAGGGAGAATTAAATATTTAAAAACCCAAATGCTTTCTGGACATGTTTGTTGCTGAAAACCTGGAGATTTTAACTGCTTATATGGTGATGGAGATTTTGACGTCGAAAAGCATACGTCCTTTGGAACGATGGAAACATTTTTTCTTTGCTAACAGAGGCAAATGTTTCTATGAGAGAGCTTTAGAAATACCTTCATATGGGCTACAAGTCACAGAACAACATAACAAATATTAGACCTGACTGCGGCCATAACTATTGTACTAAATACGGTTTAAATTGTATCTAAAAATCTTTATTCCATTCTTATTTATTCTCATTATATATGTTAATGTAAAAAACATTAATTTCATTTTTGCTGACACATTTCCAGACAATTACCAAACACACTTATTAAATATTCGAAATGATACACATTTTACAAATTTTTGTCAACACACTTATCGAATATTGCACAAGACATAGCTTTTGTAGTTTTTATTTAATAAGCATTCTTTTGTAACACACTTATGGAATATTGTTTATTATGCAGATCTTACAGTTTTAACAAAACTGTAATTAAATTTAAGAATTAATTTTAAGTTCAGTTCCAAATTTGTACTCTAGTGATAGTGATGTGTGAAATAAAATAAAAAAATATTTTTTTTTAAACCAAAATAATCTGTAATCATTTAACTTACATATATAAGGTATTTTCGCCATTTGAAATTCAAGGCACCCTCATGTAATGCACATAGTTGCCCTAGAGTTTGTTATCTATTTCTTTACTGTTAGTAGTCATCTATACGGTTTGCTTGTTTACGCTTGAAAAGGCTTTTCAAAATAACAATGATAGACGGCGCTACACATACATAAATTAAATGAAGACTCAACAAGACATAATAAAAATGAAACAGTTTTTGTTATGTCATGTTCTACTTTAACAAGTAATCTTTTCCCCCTTTTCTGTAAAATTTTCATGTTTTGCTTTCTGTCTGTTTTACAAAACAAAGTAATAAAATATTAAAAAAAAATAAATGTAAAAACATAAAGATAAACGCAACCATAGCAGTTAACACGAGGAATTATTGTTAGGCAGAGAAATTAAACCCAGAGATTGACGCGAAAAGGGGAGTTGAAATACAACTATTCAAAAATAAATCTAAATTAGAGGAATAGTGCTTAAAAGCTATTTATTTTGCTTTTGCTGGAAAATTGTTTTTCTTTCTTTTAAACTTACACACTTGGGCTAATGAATTTTAGGACCCTTGTCTACATCTGTGATTACAATTTGAGTTTATGTTGCCGATTTCTGTTTTCCTTTTGAAATTAATATGAAGACACATTAAATAAAATTTAAAGATGATTTTACTTGGTAATTAGTATATATTTATAAAATTTACATACATTTACGTAAAATTAACCAACTAACAATAGCAACAAAAACTCAGGAGCACATTTGCTTGTTTGCAGATGTTGAAAAGAACTCATTGTTTGCATTTCAAAATTATTTATTTTCTTACTGAACTTTTATTATACCCTGAACTAATGTCATCAGCTATGATAACAGCTTAAATACCT
Organism: Sarcophaga rosellei; assembly: GCA_930367235.1. Lineage (NCBI taxonomy): Eukaryota > Metazoa > Arthropoda > Insecta > Diptera > Sarcophagidae > Sarcophaga > Sarcophaga rosellei. The sequence continues at coordinate 47,024,321 of OV884018.1, read as the reverse complement.
GTCACTTGTGCCTGTGCTTTAGAGCGGGGTAAGACTATTGTTCTCCCAAAAACAATTTAAAGAATAATATGTTCGGAAAACCAAATTTGAATAATTTGCCTTTAATGCACAGCAATATTTACATATTAATCCATAAAATATATTAATTTTGTTCGAAAAAGATCGCCATAGCGAAGAAGGGAGTGCGTTAGCTTATAGGCCATGACGTAGTTCGACCCCTGACTCAGACATCTCTAAGAAAACAACATATGGAAAAATATTTCTTTCGGCGACTTACACTGAGCAATCTTCTGACAAAAACTCTGAGAGTAAAATATAGTTTTCATGAAAAGGTTATCAAAACTTTCATTTGGAGTCGACGTTAAACAGTAGATCTCGCCACTTATTGATAAAACTTACACACACAACATGCATATGTGGGAAACTAGGGTAAGTAAGTAAGCTAGTGAGTAAGTTAGCTCTGACAGAGATTAGGTTAGATCAGGTTAAACCAAAAAGCAATAGATAAACAGCAAGCGAAAAAGCAAAGCAAAAAAATTAAATAGAGAAACATATAACAGAAAATAGTAATTACAAGAAAATAATAAGAATAATAACTTTCCGGGTTAAAACATAAGTTGACTTTTCGAAGCCTTCGAAAACAATCTTATCAAGTTTCTTGAGTCTCTTCCTCTTCATGAGAAGGCAAAGATACTGTCTTGGGCGCCTCCAGATTTTTGAAAACAGTTTTTCAAACACAAAGACGATGAAAAATTAAGAATTCGACACGCATGATATGATCTCTGGGGACAGTCAAAACGCTTAGATATGCAGAATTGAAAGCTTTTTTCGAAAGATAATGACGTCAAACATAAGAAGATTTAGCAGAATTATGGCGAGAAGATCAATTTAGAATACTGATCTCATCTAATAAGCTAACACACTACCAATTATACAACTGCACATAAGATATTCTACACTCATATCATACCTACCCTTTACACTCTTTTGTGGAATAATTTTTATAATTCCAGTCTGCGTCAAAATTCTTGTTGAAAAATTCAACATTTAATTCTTAAAATTCTGTCCACGTTATAATATTTTAACACTTCGTATACATCTTAAAACATTCACAAAGGCACCCTTTTTTATTGTCTGGTTTTTGTTGTTTCCTCTTTAGCAATTGTTATGATTATTTATACTAAGGCCGTTGGCTAGAATTACTTCCTTCAACATGGTTTGCTTATTTCAATTCTCTAGTGTATAAAGATTACTGGTTATTTACATGAAACCTTATTTTTATTTCGAAACCTCAATTAAAACTTTTGGTTTTAACCGCCTTAAGATAAAGAATCACAATGAATAGGCCATGTCCTTTAATTACATTTTAGTTCATTTGATTTATTTTTTAAAGCAAGTTTTCACTCTATAAGTGAATAGATGCAGGCTACAAGGTGCTGCTCTTTTCTCCTTGTGGAATTTTGCAATGGACGATCTGGATTGAGAACTGCAGCGACAAGATTATAAAGTCTTTGGTTTTGAAAATGTTCTGCCCACTGTAGTATCAGGTTTTGATCCGCACACTCTGGCTTTGAGATGTAATCAGGCACTAACGCTATCAACTGAATAGTATGCATCGTGTGGTTTAAGTGTCAATTCTCGCAAAACGGAACTGGCGCTTTTTCCCAGTGGATATAAATTTACGATTTTGAAATTAACAGTCTTTAACGGATTTCAATTTAAATATCTGGGGATCATTCTTCATCCCAATGCATCCCCTGCGATGACCGTCTTCTTCGATGGGATTGATGGAACTCGCTCAGCTATGCGTGCCCAAGCGTGTTCCGAAGTTCTCTTTCTTAGAAAACGACAATAGAACTCTACACTTGCAAAAGAAGCCTAAGCAAGATCTGAGGTCTCAGACAAACCATCACAAACCGGCTCCATCGGGTCGTGGTGGAGTCAATCCTGTTCTTTGGTGTACATGTCTTGTGAAGGTGTGCAAACCCCAATGACACTGCCAACTGATAGATAGAGTACGCAGGCAGTTAGCTGTTCTTATCACCAGTGCACTTTGTTCCATTGCAACTAAGACAATATTTGCTACATTCAATTGGCTCTCCTGTAATCTTCTATTAGGGCAGAACGTTGAGTTGCTGGCGTTAAGACTCAATGGACTACAGATATGCTGCTATTCTGAATATCTCTACATTTAATCAGGCTGTGATTAAGTCCCTGATGAATACAGTTTCAACATCCGTCATTTAAAGGTAACTTTATAGCTATTTCTGGACATAGGTATATCGTTAGAATTTGCATTGCTGACGACCCCGTCATATGCAGCTCGCTGTTTCTAACATGTGTTCAGATTCCTTAGTAACGTCGGATGTTATATACACTTATTATAGGGAATCTCAATCTTGTTGGCAGTAAGAGGGTACGGGCAATATTGTTAGACTGTGCTGAAGACGCTTAGATAAGAAAAGGTCTGAGTTTATTCTGTTCTTAAACCCACGGCCAAATTTCATTTAAATTTAGATTGCATTAACAGTCAAATTTTACTAAATACTGAAATTTTTTTCAGTAATCAGTAAAAATCAATTTTTACTGAAATTTTACTGGTACTGCAAAGTGCCCATCTATGGTATTATTTGACCAAAATGATTTATTATAAACCATCCATTAGAATTGCGGTATTGAAATAAACAAGAATTAAAACAATGCTTCATTCATTTTTTCGTTAATTTTACCTTACTTTGAATTTATGATAATGAAAAAAGGATTTTAAAATGTAAGAAAAACAAAAAAAAAAAACATCTTATTACACTCTAAAACAAGCCAAGTAAAATTACACAAACAAAACAGAACAAAGAAAAAACAAACAAAATAAATAATAAAATCTTGATAAAAAAAAATGCCAAAAATTATTTTTTGTTCCTCAAATTATTTTTTGTTCCTCATTTTATTTTTCTGCTTTGCTGTTGAATTTAAAATTTTTTTTGTTTCTATTATTGTTATGTTGCTTGTAATGTAAAACTCATTTATTCTGTTTACATTTTCCTCTGCTGTGTTCAATGAAGGTATGCCACAGTAGTTTCAATTGAAAAAAAATGTGATTGCGTCTGGTAAACTAATTAGAGGTTTTCCAAATTTTGAGTTCTTATTATTATTCATTCGTTTTAGTTAAATTCTATAGTTTACTTTCTTTGTTTTCTAACGGTATGCCCATATATATAAAGATTAGGGGCAGTGTAACATACGCGGCTCCTTGCTATCCTATTCGAACAATTAGTCATTGCATGGGCAATTACTAGTTGCCGTAGCCTAGTAGGTAGTGTGCTGGCTTATTATTCGTGAGGCCACTATTCAATTGCTATTGATTTGCTCAAGAGCATATCAACAAGTCGCTTAGTATGGCTATATTATAGCCCAAATGTACCAAAGAATAAAGATCGAAAACAGAAATTCAGCAATTCCCAATCCATATTCAGAGTACATTACGTTTAGTATGGGAGTTATATTGCAATTGCAGTTCCGTTTCTGTAACCTTACTTTTAGGCCCCAATTTTTGTCGTATTCATGCAAGTTATCTTCTCAGCATCTCATACTGGATTAGGTTTTGGTTTTTAGTGTAAAGCAGTTCAATATCGCAGTTCAAGTCACCGTAGTCTAGCAGATAAAGAATTGGCGTATTAGGCACGAACCCGGGATACAAGCAAAAAAAAATGTTATCTCGGCAACCTTCTCCCTGTTTCTGGCAAAAACTCTGAGAGTAAATAATATTACAAACCATTAGTCAGAATTACAACCAATCTTCTCACAATACCCATGTTGTGTTGTGTATTAATTTAATTCACGAGTGGGGGCATACAGCTTAACGTTGACTTCGAATGACAGATTTGAGAGACTTTTCATTGCGATTTTAGTTACTTTTGGAGTTTTTGCATTAATACTGCTGAGTGTAAGTTGCTGAAAGAAATATCTTTTCCAAATTTCGTTTTGTTCAAGGTGTCTGTGCTGAGGATTTAGTCACGGGCTCGCGTCTATTAAGCCAAACCTTTAATATGTATTTTCTTTCCTTCAATTTAATTTTCCATTTCAAAAGTTTTTTGATTGGTACATATTTTGCAAATAGATACTGTACTATACATTACCATGTAAAAATGTGACCTGCTGATCCCCTGTTAGCATTAAAAAGGTTTGTTTCCGTGGCATGGATGTTAACTCCACTTTCAGTGAAACTCCATTTCCTTCCAACGCAAACAACGTCGTCTTGTTCGCCGACTTCCGCAGATCCCGCATCAAATACCCGTCTTGCCCTAACATCGTCCTTCATTCGAACGACATGGCCGAGCCAGCGCAGTCACTGGAGATTAATACGTTGCACAACGTCTATGTCGTTAAGGAACTCATACAGCTCACTCGATCGGATACGGAAATCATAGCCAACTCGCACTGGACCGAAGATCTTTCGTAGGACTTTTCTCTCGAACACTCTCAAGGCCGCTGCTTTAGTACTTAACAGGGTCCATGCCTCTGCGCCATAAAGAAGCACGGGTCAGATGAGTGTCTTGTAGACTATTAGTTTTGTCGCACGAGAGAGGTTTCTGCTACTCAATTGCCCATTGAGACCATAGTAGCACCTGTTGGCAACAGTGATCCTTCACTTGGTCTCCAGACTGACATCATTTTTGGTGGTAACGGCGGAGCCAAGTTAAATAAATTCCTTGACTATATCGAAATTATAGATATCGGCCGTTATCTGAAATCCAATATGCCACGAGTCTCTACTTGTCGATAACATACAGTAGCGAGCATTAAAAATGCAACGCTAAGCCGATTGATCTTTATGTGCGCCTCTTTCAAAAAAAAAGTACGGAAATTAAAAACTTTTTTTTTATTTTTATGCTCCACAAACGTAGTTAACAAATGCAGGTTACAATATCAAAATTTTACTATCCACTTATTTTTATTTTAACATTTAAGAAAAAAAGTGCCAAATTTCAGCGAGCAAAAAAAATGCAACGCTATGTTATTCATAACTTTATTTAAATTAAATGTAAATTCTTACAAAATGTTGGTTAAAAATATACTTAAAACTAATAAATAAAGGCGTAGCCTTTATTTTCTATTACCGCTTGCAGTCTGGAGGGCATAGAATCCACTAGGGGCACGATGGTGTGTAGGGATATTTTTTCCCATTCAGACTTTAAAATTTTTTCTAATTCCGCCAAATTTGAAGGATTTTTCTTCTTAACTTCCCGATCTAAAGTCTCCCACAGGTTTTCTAAGGGCAGATTGTGATGGCTAATCCAAAATTTGCACATCATGGTCGCTTAGGTAGTTACGAACCAAGCGACTAGGGTGCTTCTGGTCATTGTCTTGTTGGAATATGCTCTTTGGGGGCATTTTTTCCAGAAGATGTGGGAGCATATTTTCTTCTAGGATCTCACAGTATTTAGTGGCATTCAAAATACCACCGATTTTCACCAACGGACCAACTCCGTCACGAGAAAACGAACCTACCAATAAATTCCTTAAAATAAAGAATTTCGGTGAAAAACAAAAGTAACTTACCCCACGCCATTAGTAGTGAAAGTAAATGTAATCTTTCTGGATCTGATGGGATAAAATATATTAGAAGACCACCTGAGCAGAGATATTCTCCCAGATATCAGCTACCAACAGTAAAACATGGCTAATGGTGTGGGGTAAGTTACTTTTGTTTTTTACCGAAATTCTTTATTTTAAGGAATTTATTGGTAGGTTCGTTTTCTCGTGACGGAGTTGGTCCGTTGGTGAAAATCGGTGGTATTTTGAATGCCACTAAATACTGTGAGATCCTAGAAGAAAATATGCTCCCACATCTTCTGGAAAAAATGCCCCCAAAGAGCATATTCCAACAAGACAATGACCAGAAGCACCCTAGTCGCTTGGTTCGTAACTACCTAAGCGACCATGATGTGCAAATTTTGGATTAGCCGTCAGCATCTACCCTTAGAAAACCTATTGGAGACTTTAGATCGGGAAGCTAAGAAGAAAAATCCTTCAAATTTGGCGGAATTAGAAAAAATTTTGAAGTCAGAATGGGAAAAAATACCCCTACACACCATCGTGCCCCTAGTGGATTCTATGCCCTCCAGACTGCAAGCGGTAATAGAAAATAAAGGCTACGCAACCAATTATTGGTTTTAAGTATATTTTTAACCAACATTTTGTAAGAATTTACATTTAATTTAAATAAAGTTATGAATAACATAGCGTTGCATTTTTTTTGCTCGCTGAAATTTGGCACTTTTTTTCTTAAATGTTAAAATAAAAATAAGTGGATAGTAAAATTTTGATATTGTAACCTGCATTTGTTAACTACGTTTGTGGAGCATAAAAATAAAAAAAAAGTTTTTAATTTCCGTACTATTTTTTTGAAAGAGGCGCACATAAAGATCAATCGGCTTAGCGTTGCATTTTTTATGCTCGCTACTGTATATTTGTTTTGCCCTCATTTACTAATTATCTTTAATCACATCGTCCTTTTCTTCCATCGGGGAGGGAGCACAAATAAGGATGATGTTGTAGACTTTTGCCTGATGCGGATTGGGGCTATTCTTGCGTTCAAAGGTAAAGGTGGCGAAGTCTCTTATTAACCACAAATCCGCATCCGAATTCGTGCTTATTAACGTGGTAGTTGCAATATACATCACAAGATGGCAGCCTTTTGCATCCTTGTCCTATCCGTCGCATTTCCTGTATGGCAGTGATGTCCGTCCTACATTTCATGAGGGCATTCGCCAGCTGGGCAAATGGGGATCTTTCTAGAGGCTTGTGTTGTGGTTTTCATTGGATAACATTTTTACGTGGTGGGTTCCAAGCCCTATTCACAATCCAAATTTAACGTCCAAGTTTGCACGCATTAGTTAACATCTAGCGGGTGCTAGAATGCCATTCAGGAGAGGCCACGAGAAGGCTGCATTTTAACTTGAATACATCAATACAAGGATCGTCCTGGTGGTCGCCTCGTTGACCACAGTCGGAAACTTTACCTTATTTGCATGCATCCTATCCCTCCCTAAGACTTTAAGACTATACTTCACAGGATCTGTAGTCAGTCTGCATTTACTTTCATTGCAAAATGAAAGTTGAACTCTTTATAAAATGTCAATCGATGGCATTCACATCTTCAAAACCAAACTTGCCTTAAGAATTTAAAATTATTTTATTTATAGCAAACTGTATGCCACTGTACTAACCACCCACTTTCTCTTAAAAGTTTTAAAAGTTTCTCCTGGATTCCAGTGATTTAAAAATACACTACGAAATGTTCATGAGGAATAAAGAAATAAAACGAAATAAGTAAATAAAGAAGCAAAAAATAAAAAACAAAAAAAAATAAAATATTTTCAAATCCACAAAATTAGTTCTGCTTTTGGTTTTCGCAATATGATGGTGGTATTTTAATACAACACAATCAAAAAACGTTAACAGCAAACATGGAAGTATTTTTCCAAACATCAATAATGGTCAGCAATGTGAGTTACATGGTTGGGAGGGAGAGAGAGAGGGAGGGGAAAAAATTAAAAATAATAAAATTGTATCACCGCGAATATTTTTCACATATGCTATGCGATGATGATTTTCTTAAAACTAGACACCGCCTATACATTTATTTGTGAAATATTGCAATCATTAAAGACAGCTTTAAGTTTTCCTCACTATTTCGTCATTCATGGTTTTTTTGCCTTCGCTTGGTAATTTATGTTTTTGTATATCTTTTTATTACAGACGTTACTGATGTGCAGCCATTTTATCTTACACTGCCTTCACGTGGTCTTGTTATTTATGGCATCTCAATCGCAGTTTTGGGGATGGTATGTGGAAGTTCAGTTGTATTGGCACTTGTGGATGTAAAGGAACCGAATTTGCTCAGATATGGTGTTAAAAAAATAACAATAAACTAGCAAGGAGTGAATACTAAAAAAATTAACTTTATAGCTTTTACTGTAATTACAATATTTACTTAATCATTTAAATTAATTATTTCTTCCATACCTGTTAAGTAATGATTAATAATCGCAACGATTAGTAATTTGATTACTTTTTTTTTTGAATGGCGAAATAATGATTACAATTACGATGGTGAATGGCGAAATAATGATTACAATCAGGATTAATGGCGATTATTCTAAATAATCAAAAAGAATCAAAAGTAATCCAAAAGTAATCAAATTGTTTTCAATAATTTTTTTTTTTTTGAATATTATAATCTGAATATTTTTGGATAACTTTTAATTCTTTTGAATTATTTTTACTAATTGCCAGTAATGCTGATTATTTTAAGATTATTTTGTAATCATAATCAATTAGTAATTCGAAAAAATTGTTCATAGAATTATATAATCATTAAGAGTCCTTGATGTTCATATCAGGGCCTCGATTGATCCAGCGGTTCGTAGATTACGCCATAGCTTACGCTGACGACATTGCCATTGCCGCGTCGGGAATTTGTCCGGAGATACTATCGGATAAGTTGAACTTGGCGCTGTCAATTGTACTGGACTGGTGCAGGGATTTTGGACTGTCTATTAACCCCTCTAAGATCGATACGATTCTTTTCACGAGGAGATATAAAATTCCGACCTTCTCCCTACCTAGCATATGTGGGACCAGACTCAGACTCTGGGCCTGATCATCGATCCCAAGCTCAACTGGAGGGGGAATCTAGCTGCTAGGGCACGTAAGGCGGCATGTGGTGCTTACTGCTGTAGTAGAGCGGTCGGAACCATATGGGGCCTTCGCCCAAGGATCATACATTGGATATATTCTACGGTCATCGAACCCAACCTCTTATACGATGTTGCTTACTGGTGGACTGCTCTGGACAGATAACACAACGTCAGACTTCTTGACAAGGTGAGAAGGTCTGCGGCCATTTATATAACTGGCGCTCTGCTCACCTCCCCTCACGAAAGCCTTGTTCGCATTGCTCAACTGGCTTCTCGCTAAGCATTCGGGTAAGTTTGCTGCGACTAGACTTAATGCCCTGGCTCGTTGGCAAATTGTACCTTCTGGTCACTCCACTATTCTGGAGGTTGATCCAGTTTCCTTCGTGAAAATCGACTATATCTCTGCTCAATGGATCCTCGTCAACGGTCCTAATTTCACTCGCGTCTCGGTTTTTTCTGATAGTCAGGCCGCGATAAGATCTCTATCGGGTTTCGTGAATAACTCTAGGATCGTTAGGGAATGTCGGCGCTGTCTCGACCTTCTTTCTGGGTGCTTCACCAGTGTCTCACTGGTGTGGGTCCCCGGGCACAGTAACATTCCGGGAAACTTCCGGAATCCTCTTCAATTGAATTAGGTATGCCACTTGCCTCGGTCAAGTTGGACATTGCACGGTAATTCTTTCGGGACGCCAACCTATAATGGGTCAATGAGGAGTCCTGCTCCACCGCTAGACTCACCTGGCCCTTGATGGATAGAAGGCGTACCAACCAATTACTTGGTCCTGCTCGTGACGTCATCTCGACCACAGTGGCCATGCTTACATTACAGATCATTGCGTTATGGGTAGACACGCGGAAAGAATGAGGCTCCCATTTAACGACTTGTGCCGTGGATGCGGTTCCGCTGAGGAAGAGCAGACTGTTATCCACTTTCTTTGTCAGTGCCCGTCTCTTGCTAAGTGTAGATTTAGGTTATTTGGCTCCCCATTTCTTGTCAGCTTGACGGAGCTATCATCTATTGATATCAAGGATATGTGTGTAGTCTGTAACTATTACTTGTATTTTTGAAGAAACTAATTGTAATTCTATTTAATTTTATTCGATGTTATTAGTCAGTAAGGAATTTGTCCATTGACTTAAATAAATAAATAAATAATAGCTTCGTTCATCAAACTTTCCAGTGTAGGGTAGTCGTGCTTTTGATGTGCAGCCCTTGCGCTGACCAACTTCTTCCTCTTCCCTGATTTTGGTGGAACTTGGTCAGTACAGGGACTGCGTTCACCCGTGGCGTCACAACGGGCCGCTTTGCGTGCTCCAGTGAGCTTTGTGATATCAGAGCTACCACTCCGACCTACCGATATAATCATTACGATTCTTTTTAAAAAGTAATGTAATCGATTACTAATCGTAATCGAAATTTAATAGGTATGATTTACTGATAAGAATAAAATGACAACTTATAACTATTACGAGCTAAGTAAATCACATCCTATGCTCGGTGTATTGTAATAGACCAGAGTCTCTGGTGGCAATCTAACCCACGACCTTCACGCTAATAGTCTATCACACTACCCACTAGACTACCAGGTCATCCCAATAAAAACAATTATTCATCATTATTTTGGTTTTGTTAGTCAGTCTCTTCAGTCAGGATAACGATATAGTTTCTCAAACCACTTATATTGTGTGTGTTAATTTTATATATGAGTGGCGGGACATTCAGTTTAAAGACGACAGCTTTATTCGATTGGTTCCAAATGGTAGGCGATGTTTAGCTTCTACGTCATCTGAAAAGTGCTTAAATTAAGGTTAATATTTTTTTGATCAAAAAATTATTTGGTCACTCCATGTAAATTATAAAACGATATTGAATGCTATACTGGTAGCTATTAACTTCAATTCATGTTTTCTGTTACACAAGATGTGCAAAATCAATCATACTCATCTGAAATATATAATTCACTCTTCTTTGTGGTTGAAAGATGTGTGAACAATGCACTTAGAGATTCGCAGACGATCAAAGTCTTTAAAAGCAACGTTAAAGCAGAATTTAAAAGTCTTCCGACTATAATTTTTATACATTAGCAAGGCTTTACAAAGGATAACTTAATATACAAATCAATTCTTATTAATAACTGGATATACCCGGACGAACGTTAACAGAAATGCTATTTCTTATAATGGGAGATGCAGATAACTAAGGCCATCTAAAGAATTAATGTGAATGCCGTTTTTATGGCTTATTGCTTATGGCACTTCTGTGAAAAACAAAGAGCCAGTAATGTGAAAGCCTACATATACATATATTTTTCATTTTTATTTGTAAATTATTTTTTATTATTTTCTTATGAAGTTATCCGCTATTTGCTTCCGTTTGTTAAAATATGATTTTATCTCTCTTTATTGTTGTTGTTTTTCAATATTTGTGAAAAATAGCTTACTGTTAAAAATTCCATTACTTGGTTGACATTACATTCGTTTTTAAGAACTGTAAACATATGGGCCCATAATCATAGTCAAACACTAAAGTCGGTTCTTTTTAAAAACAACTTTAATATTTAAACCTGTTACTAACTGTTTCTTAACTATAGTGAAAATTAATAATAGTTTTAAGTTGAACCAGCTTTAAGTGGGTGATTAGTATAATTTTTGAAATTTTGCATACAAACTGGTATAAATACTGTAGAAGTGGCATCTCTGCACAGCTGATGCAATAAAAGCGCAAAAAAATAAACAAAATATAAATTGTTATTTTGAAAAAAAAAAACAATTGCATAATATGAATCAGGGGAAATCATTTTCAATGTGCTCAATTGTACACATCTCTCCAATTATTTTTCAACACTTTTTCCACAATTTATGAAAAATTTAACACAATTAATAAATTTTTTGTTTTGATTTTGTAAATTTGGATAAATGACAAACAGCTGATAGAGTTAAAGTGATGTTAACTTTGTTAAAAACAACTTCAGCTTGTTTTAAGTATAAAACTGACTTTAGGGGAAAAAGTAAGCTTTTTTTTCGTCTATAGTAGCTGAAAAGTAGACTTTTTAATAAATGATTCTTAAAGTATACTTTTTTGATGACTATGATTATGGCCCATGGTGTTTATCATTATCATCATCATTATTATCATTGTTATTATTTTGTTTTTTCTTCTTTTTTGTCTGTGTAAAAAAAAAAAAAGAGAAAATAAATCATTAAGAAGAGAAAGAAAAAAAAAAATGGTATGTAAATAAGTGTGAATACATCTGTATACGTATATACACTGCTGTTCAATAAAATAGATTCACCATGATCAACATCTTGCAATTAATTATAGAAGAGTCACGCTTCAAATTTTTGAAATGTAACGGAATTATATTCATAAGAGGCCAGTAAACAAAGAGCAGTTACTTTTTTACATATACTCCTTTGCATACGAGATGTCTAGTAAACCTTTCGGAGAGCAGGTGAATCTATTTTGTTGAACAGCATTGTCTCAGCAGATTTCTGGCAAAAACTCTGAGAGTAAATAAACCTGCCATGAAAAAGTTTCTCAAAATCTGTCGTTCGGAGTCGACGTTAAACTGTAGGTCCCGCCACTCAAGTACAAAATTAAGGCACACAACTTGAATGGTGTGAGAAGCTAGGCCGTAATCCTGACTGAAGGGTTGTAATGGCCAATTATGTATGTGTATGTATGTATACTATATGAAGCAAACGCTCTGTTCCTTCACATTTAAAAAGGAATAATGGGAAAATAAATGAATTTTCCTTCAGGAGTAGTACTGTTAAGGATTGAAACTCAAAAATGGTTTCTTTGCCATAATTTACTTGCATCTACTCTGTATTGAACTATGAAAATATGTTATAGGAAGAAAGAATGAGGAAGTAGTGTTTGTAGACATTTTTATTCTTTTTATACGAAACGAAAGCTTTTGTGCTTACGAATAAAAACTCACAAGGTTACATTCGAATGATCACACGTTATCGTTACGTTAGAAAGTTGTCAAAGTAGTTGTCATTTATTCAGTAATTTTGCCAATTTACAGTGGACCACCACAGAAAATGACGAGTGTTAATTGAATGGTCAATGAAGGAATTGACGCCATAAAAAATCATCTTCAGAGATGAGACCCATTATTATGTAAATGTATTATGTATTACATACACACAGACATACATAATTGGCCGTTACAACCCAGATTTAAGGATCTCATTACACTTAGGTTGTGTGTGTGTCCATAAGTGGCCTACAGTGTAAAGTCGACTTAGAACGACTGATTTTTTTCGAGAAACTTTTCATGTCAACTTTATTTACTCTCAAAATTTTTGTCAGAAATCTGCTGAGAGGAAGTTGCCAAAGAAATATATTTTCATATTTCAGTTTGTTGCGGATGTTTGAGCTTTGGGCGCACGTCTCATAAGGTAACACATTTTCTACTAGACTACTGCGACTTCAACTACATATTTTTACGTTTTTACCATTTAAAAACGTTAAAAATATGAGCCCATAGGTTGCAAATTAAATAAAAAAATGCCACTGTTCACAACATGATGTAAATAGCAACAATTGCTTTGTTTGTCATTTCTCTGTTTACGCCCTATGCATAAACAATAACAATTACTATACAATTTTGTATATCTTTGTAATGGAGATCTTCAAACCACGATTACTCTCTTCAAACACACCGCGCCTTCACACAAGACTGATTGAACTTCACTAACTCAGTCGCCTGCTTTGCCTTGCCTTTTATATGGCAACGTAAACAGTCAGATGAATTTCCTTAAAGGCGAACGTTAATGAGTTCGCCTTCTCGAAATCTCTATAAATATAAGCATGGTGTTTACGTTTATTACTGTTGTGGTGTTGGTATATTTTTGTTTACTTGTTTACAATTTTTTCTGCTGGTGTTTGTCGTTATATTAAGCAGTGCGACAATTTGTAAGCAAGTTTGTTTATGTAATAAACAATGTGGGCCATAATCATAGTCATCAAAAAAGTATACTTTAAGTATCATTTATTAAAAAGTCTACTTTTCAGCTACTATATATAGCAATATGCCAAAAACGGCTTTTTGCGAAAAAGAACTTTTTTATTGTTGAGAATGATTCTTTAGGCCTTCAGTAGCAACTTTTGTTCTGGGACTTTTTCATAATTCCGTTAATTACAAAATTACCGTTATTTTTATGTTATTTAAGAAAATAAAAATTTTGACCCATAAATTTCCAAAATTCCAACAAATGATGTTTCCAACTTTGTACAAAACCCTTTGACGAGTATATTTGCTGAATATATGAACTCATAATATTCGCAAATACAGGGTGTTTCGATACATTTGTCAATCAAAACGAATTTTTCGCCATCTAGCGGCAATAATTTGTAATACCTATATTCAGCAATTAGACAGATAATTTGAATACCTTTCGATCAAAAAACAAATTTTGAAAATCTGTTGAAAAATGACCAACTGAGAAAGAAAAGATCTATAAAATAATAAAATAGTTTCAAATTTATAAAAAAAATATATACATACATATGTAATTTAAATTCATCATTAAAGTTTTTTAATTCCTTACATTTTTAGTTTCGCGAATAAGATTGCATTTATTTTTATTTTATTGAACAGACTACCTTTTATTTATACTTTTCGAAACATCAAGTTATTTTTATTATTTGCATTTTTAGAGGTATACATAGGAGTGTAAATTGTTTAGTTTTTCTTTGAGTTGGGACTTTAAACCCAAATTTGTTGTTTGTCAACCTTTTCACTGTGATATTTATAATTTAAGCGTCTTAAAATGTTTATTTGCTTTTTAAGAATTTTAACCCGATTAATCTGAACATCGACATAAGGTAGTTCATGTAATAAATTAAATAAGTCCATAGGCTCGTCCATATCAATCAAATTTTGAAATAGAACTTTACTCTCTGTACGTCTTTTTTTTGTTTCTTGTTTGCTCTCTATCTCTTTCAATCTCTTTATTCGTTCCTCAGCATTCCATTTTGTATTTTCCTGAAAAACCTTCTTCATTATTTTAACACAATTTCCCATATTTTGCTTCGTTGTGTGGAACTGCTGAATATTTAAAAGGAAACGAATACATTTGTTTTGCCGGGCCTTTACTTGCTGACATCTGGTGGTGGTATGAGGTGCCATATCCTCGTTCCTCTTCGATATTGCAAAAACTCTCTCCACATTGACATTACTGTGAAATGAGTATACATTATCTATAGGTCTATTGATATATCTTTTTAACATTGAATCTTTTGCAGCCGCTAAAAAATGTAAAGATTTTAGTTTAAAGGACATATGGGAGGTGGGCGTGTCCTTGAGCCGATTCTTTTGAAAATCCAAATTTTTCTTAATTAAGGGCGTTCACAACAGTACACCAAATTTCAACCCCCTATTTTTCATTCCTTCTATTTCTGTGCCGTCTCATCACGGTAGTAAATGAAATATAAACTTATTTGCTTAACCATGGAGAGGAGTTTTGTTTCCCAATGTAAAAACAGTATCTATAGTCTTAATTACTGACGTATAATTCATTTCAGTAACATAAATTTCAGTTTTTTACAGTATGCACTCTATTTTTAAAATTAATTAATAAAATTTGCCGAAAATAGGTTTTAGTGTTTTTTAAACGGCACAAATTGAGCTGAATATTTTAGCTTGAAAGTCAGCATAGTTGTTGACGACTATAATGTGGAAAATTCTGCGAAGTTGCTTAAAGATTACATTTCTACTTCAAAAGTTATATGTGAATGAAGGTGAAAAAAGGGAATTTTTTTAATTTTTTCGCATTTTTTTTAACATTTTCCACATTTTTTTGTAAACGAAAAGTGCGATCGTCAAGCAATTTCGCAAAATTTTAAATTTTGAAGTCGTTAACACCTGTGTTGAATGGCAAGACATAATATTCAGCCCTATTTGTGCCGCGTTAAATGTTAGAAGTAGTATTTTCTTACTACCAAGTTTTGTTGTTGTAATTTTTTTTCTCTCAGTGTATTATTACAACAATACCAAAAAATGGAAGATTAATAGCCAAACTAACTATCCAATAAAAAAAAACATTGATTTTGTAGCTGTTAACATAAATAATGCGTTAAATTCACGAAAAGTTAAAAAGCCCAAGTTTGAAAGGCAACCCTATATTTCCGTTTTAGGGCCAGTGAGGGACAATCTAATTGGCAATTACGGTAGCTGACTCTACCCCCGAAACATTAAAAATAATTCGGCATTCATAGCTTGAAAATGAAAAAGTACATTTTTTTAGCATATTGCTAACTATAGACGATAAAAAGATTACTTTTTCCTCAAAAGTCAGTTTTATACTTAAAACAAGCTAAAGTTGTTTTTAACAGTTAACTTTGTCACTTTAACTCTATCAGCTGTTTGTCATTTATCAAAAATTACAAAATCAAAACAAACCGAAAACAAAAGGTGTAAGAATTGTGTAAAATTTTTTATAAATTGTGGAAAAGTGTTAAAAAATAATTGAAGAGATGTGTACAATGGAGTACATTGAAAATGATTTTGCTATCATTGAAGATTTGTGTGAAGGAAGAAAGCCTAAGATGTATAAAGAAAGGTTTTGCCCATTTGAGCTGGACGATGATGAGTTTTTTTCGCGCTATACACTTGACAAAGTAGCAACACACTTTTTAATTAGTTTACTGGATGCTAATGGACCAAAAAACAACAGAGGTTTACCCATTAGCAAAGATTTACAAGTTTTAACCACATTGCGGTTTTTGGGAAGGAATGCTCATCAAAGTGATTGGTAAGTACAGTGGCCGAAAGCTGTTACTGAATATAAATACATATCGTCTACTTACTTCAATATGTAAATTGTTTGTTGCAGCTGATCTTCACGGGATGTCTCAACAGACTGTTGGAAGAATTATAAAAAATATTTCAAAGCAAATTGCGTTATTGCTTCCTCATTTTATACAATTTCCAAAGACCTCCGAAATCGCAGAGATAAGAAAAGGATTTTACAAGATTGCACATTTCCCAAATGTTGTAGGAGCTATTGACTGCACTCACGTACGGATAAAGTGTCCGGCAAACAAAGTTGGGCACAAAATAACAGGCCATTATATAAATAGAAAAGGGTATTACTCGTTAAATGTGCAGGTAAGTCGACAATATTTTCAGTTATAAATATTAAGCAGCGATACGTGTAAATATATTTCAATATTTTTTTTACAGATTGTATGCGATGCTGACTGTAAAATTATTGATATAGTGGCAAGATCTCGTGGCTCAAAGCACGATGCTCGAATTTGGTCTGAATGCCTATTAAAAGCAAAATTGGAGCAGAACAAAAGTGAGCATAATGGTGTACTACTGGGAGACGTCAACCATTTTATTAACTCCATTTAGAAACACTTCAACGCCCAAAGAAGAAAGGTGGGTTATTTAATTTTTTAAGTCTTCTTTGCATCTCATTTAATTTTTTTCAGATACAACAAATGTCATGTCGTAACAAGGAGCAAAATTGAATGTCTGAATGGACAACTTAAATCTAAATTTCGTTCTATTTTCGAAAGGCTTCGAGTAGATTTGGACACAGCAAAAAACATTGTGGTAGCAGTGGCTGTGCTTCACAATATTGCAAAGGAACGAAATTCTTCTTGTAAGTCTAATAAAAATATTATTTACACTGGTCGATTTTTTAATATTAACAATTTTTTTAATTTTTAGTTTTATATGATTGTTCTTCTGATCATCCAGATTCAACTAATGTTGACCTTACTGCATTAAGCAGTTTATCAAACGCTAATACTAGCAGCACTGGAAATGCATTCCGATCAGCTTTCGTAAATGCTTATTTTTGAAATAAAAAGCTGGTAGAAATCAAACAATCGTTTTTAATTTGAAACTCATTAATTTATTTCCCATTTTTGTATTATAGCTTTTTAAATTCTTTCATTAAACATTAAATAAAAAGACATAAAAACAAGAATTTACAATAAATATTTTATTATTATTAATAGAAGGAACAAAAAATAAAATAACAAAACAATATATTAGCCAATGCAATTGGAAGCTCTAACGCCTATTAAAAAACAATAAAAATTGTTTAAACTAATTAAAAATCTTAAAAATTATTTGTACTTCAGTTTTTTTTTTTTGGTTCAATTAAAAATATAAAGAAAAGGAATATAAGATTTAAAATTAAATAACAATTCATTAAGGACTTAAAAAACTAAGATAAAGATTTATATAGATTCACAGCGGTTTTGTATCACCAGAGTTTTTGAATTTTTTGTTAGGGAGTGTCGCGTTTCAGGTAACGTATATGTATATTGGCATTTCAATTTGGTTTACTTACTTAAAGTAGACAATTTGTTGCGTAAAACTTCAACGTTTAGAGCATGTATTTCTCTATCCTGGTCAATCTGCATTTGAAGGTGTTTTAACTTGAGAGAGTGGATTTCCTCTTGCATGATCGCTTGAGCTTTGTGCATACTTTCCATGTGCTTAATTTCGGCAATAAGCTTATTTTTCTTTAGAATGTTTAATTCGTCAGAGAATAAAGATTCCTTTGCGATTTGGCGTTGTCTTTCTAAATTAATTTCGTTTTAGGAAGGTTTCTTAGGCGTTTGAGTTTGGAAGAAAAATTGGCTGTTTTTATATTTGGAGTTTTATGCGAACATTGCTCCGGTATGGTGGTATTAATATTTTCCGTTTCTTCGCTATTTTGACCATCAAATATTTCGCACTCTAAATATTTAGCAGCTCTTGGCGTTTTCATACAGTCAAATTCATTTTGATTGTTGCTATCAATTAAAATATCATCCTCAATTAACTCATATGAAATCATACTCTGCACTAAATCGTCCCCTGCATTCAGTTCGGGGATAACCACTGAATTTCCTGTCGCAATAGAAGCACGCTTTACGCTCGCAACTGCCTTTCTTGCACTAACTTTCATTCTCACCCATTGAGATTTAAGTTTTGAGATATCTCGATCAAAACCTGCAGATGCCATTGACTCTTTAATGGCCTTCCAAGCAATTTTTTTGTTATTAATCATAGAGGTGTCATTGCCTTTGTTCTCTACAATGGACTGGTGGTTATTGATGCACTCGCGCAAAAACTCCTTTTCGCTGGTGCTCCAGTTTGCCTCTCGCTCCCTTTTCTTTTGATCCTGTTGACAATTTATAAATCAATGACACATAATTATGTAAAACTCCATAAATGTAAGAACATTAGATCTATGTACATACCTTTTCTAAATTTTCCATCGAGATAATATTTTATTTTCCCCGGATTAATTTTATGCAATTGTTTTTTTTTTTTTTTTTCAAAATGACACAAAATGGCACTTACACAGTATTTATACCAGTTTGTATGCAAGATTTCAAAAATTGTAGTAATCACCCACTTAAAGCTGATTCAATTTAAAACTAGTATTAATGTTGACTATAGTTAAGAAACAGTTAGTAACAGGTTTAAATATTAAAGTTGTTTTTAAAAAGAACCGACTTTAGTATTTGACTATGATTATGGGCCTGTATGTTTTGTTTTTGCACCTTTTGTCTAAAAGTTTAATGTTAAACGATGTAAAAGCGAAACACCAGTATCTAGATTATTTTATTTTCGTAACAATATTTGAAGGGCAATGAATTTATCAATTTCGTAATAAGTTAGCTCAAGTGCTAACTGAATTTTATGTAGACATTGTGTATAATTTTATACATCGGCGGAAGATCATATAAATACATACATTCAGCATTCTTCTTTTGTTTATTTTTTTGTTTGTTTTTTTGGTATCGTTACCAACACTTATGTTGTTTACAGGCTATTTTATTATTTATTTATTTTTTTTGAAGACAGATACTAATCTGTTTTTATGGCTTTTTTGTTTTTCTTTTTGGCACACTTTTTCTTGTTCTCAAAATGTCCTTTTCATTTTCTTTTTTGAATTAACGTTTTTTATTTGTATGTATGTACTACCATGTGTATGTACATATATGCTTACAAATAACGATATACTTATATACTCTTATAACGATATACATGTGATGTGCATGTGTGACCATCATGCATATATAATAATCAACATCGTCAGCACTTACAACAAATTAGCTTTAAGGGCATTAACGGCTTTATGTGACGATATTTAATTATTGTACACCGTTTCCATTGTACTTTGCTTTGCAGGCCATTAAATTATTTAATATATGCTAGTGAGTGAGTTTGTGTAAATTTCTGTTCTTTTTTTTTTTTTTTTTTTTTTTTTTTGTAAAAACATCTGGATTTTTGCATAAAATGTTTAATGTCTTGAACATAAAATCTGTGTTAAAATGTAAAAAAAAGAAAGAAAAATTCAGTTTCAATGAAAAGATTGCAAATTCTATTACGTTAGCAAGAACGGAAGCATGTGCGATTTCATTAATAAATTATCATTTCATTTATTTAAATTTTAATTTTCGTGGAAAAGATAAAGAAGTTTTGTTGTATTCCTTTATGCATTAATAAATAAGTTTTTGTCTTATGAATATTAAATGGAATTTGTAATTAAAACTTGCAAACGGAATACAATAAAATAATGCCTTTTTTAATTTCATACTGATCAGAAAATGACAATGCCTTATTGACAGAAGCTTTGTGGTAAATTAACATTTTTTAAAGAAAAGTTTCTCAAAAATCTTCTCAGGGTAACAGTCTGTGTGTAGCTAATAATTTCAATAACAAAGAGATTATGGAAAATTAATAATTTGTATAAATAAGAACTGGAAATTACATACACACATACATATATAGGCATACATATATACAACCCTTTAGTCAGAATTACGACATAGTTTTTCACACCACTGATGTTGTGTATGTTAATTTTATACATGAGATTTTGCCAGAAATTTGGTGAGAGGAAGTCGCCGAAGAAGTATTGCTTTATATTTTCGTTTCGATGTCTGACCTGTGGTTTGCACTGAGGCCTCATGTCTAATAAGCCAACACACTACCCACTAGACTACGACGACTACACATTATTTCACATTATACGCTTTTAAAATATTACTAAAATACACTCATTCTTAAACATAAAGCATCAGTTAAAGTTTTAAATGCAAAAAGTGCGAAAGTAGTATTGATTATGGGTTAAAGGAAAGAAATATAGTGCGACATTAGAAATTTGGTTGGTAAGTAAAGAAATAATTCGGTCGATAAAATGGAGGCCAAAGAAAGTTTGTTGCTTGACACATCTGATTTATTCTTCAGGAAGTGCAGAAAATCTCAAGAACATATGCATGCCTCGAAGTTAGCTGAAAATTATCATATACTTCAGAAAAGAAAGCCAAGCAACTAGGGATTTCATACACTGCTTTGGCATAACGACGATACACTTTGAAAGAAACACTTTGACGTGGATGGTTGTTAATTAACGAAATGAACAAAAAATTCAGAAAATTTTGGCAGGCAAAGTGCCAGAATTAGAAGAAAATTGCCGCAAAAAACCCACATAGAAATTCAGAAAATTCGGTGGAAAACTAATAGGAAAAAAATTGTATAAGGAAATTTACATTGCATAGTTAATTCATTACAGCCGTATGACGCTGATTACATGCGCTATCCTCTACACAGCGTTTAATTTTAATAGGGCTCATGTTCGTGACACTCTGTTGTGTCAGCAGCAATTTGGAAAATGTTTGAGTGTATTTAACTCCCACTTGCATTAGTGTTTTCGATGTCACATAAATGCAAACGAAGTGCAGGTACAACATAACGAGAACAAAACGGGAAAAATACTGTTGCCCTTTTAACAGTGATACAAAATGTAATGTCATTATTGAGAACATGGCAATCCTTTTGATATTTTACATTTCATTGTATCATTTTCTTTAATACATTTTTATATACTTGTTCATTCTATTTCCCAACAAACCAAAAGTGTTGAGAATAATATTATATTAAGCTTACCAACATAAGCATTAAGCTTGAAAAAGTCTTAAGAAAATATTGAAAAAGGTTATAGTAACAATTGTTGAAAAATCGAAACGGAACCCTCGTGATAATATTATATGTGTAATATTACTAAAAGCTTATTCTTGCAATTGTAGAATAAGCTTACAAATGTAATATTATATTAAGTGTTGTATATAAAAGCTTACTCGTCGCAATATTTTCATAAGCTTTTCAACATAAATGTAGAATAAGCTTGACAATAATAAAAAAAAAATTTTTTTCTTCAATTTAATATTATTAATATATTTTATTGTGTGTTTTTTTTAGTTTTATAATCGTTTCTAAGCTTAATTCTATTTTTTGCAAATTGAAAATAGGTACGAGTGTCTTTTATGAACTGGTCCTCTGTTACACCAATGGACAATGCTGCACCTATAAATTGTAAATTAATTATAATATTGTATTTAAAATTTTATTATTTTTTTAATTTTTACTTACTTCGTATTGCCTTTGTTGTGCTAAGATTTCGTACACTTTTCTTATATTCAGTGCCTTTCCAGCATAACTTTTCTCCCAACACGTCTGTTATTATTTTTCTCCAGCAATTTTTGGTAAAATTTGGAGCTTTGGCAACCAGTGTTAACTCATTTTCCTGAAAAAGGTGATAAGAAAAAAACTATATTTTTATATGTACAATGAATAGGATACCAATAAAACTTACAAAAGATGCAAAGTTTTCGCTGTTTTCTTGAAGGTGTTTTTCGAAATCTAAGAAGAGCTCAATGTGTTTAAATGGTTCTGCAGGCATTACGGTGCGTTTTATTTCTGTTTTTTCTTTCTTCAATACCAGTAATTCCTTGCGCAAGCTTCGGACTTCATTCGTTAACCTGGTCAACATTGGCTAAATTGCGGCAACTACTTGATTCGCTATTTCTGAAATAAAATAATATGTATAAACATTTTTTTACAGAAATTTTTTATAAATTCTTTATCACCTTCAGAATTTGGGTAATGTGTATTGATGATGTTGTTCTGGGTAATTTTTGATGGTTCCAGAGTAGTAATGTGGCGTTGCTCGTTAGCAAAATAATGGTTGTAATCATCAGACATGGTGAATTAGGGGTAAAAAACCTATTTTATCATCATTAAAGAAAGAAGTCATTTTAATTATTTGATGTAAAAAGTGTCCATGAGTTGTTTCTGACAATGATAAGTGTGTTGTTTGCCATATATTGAAGTGAGAAGATTTCAATGGACGGTGAAACATTTCGACCAAATTAAGTACTTTTTTCCAAAAACTCTTTGTGCTCCTGTACAATCAATTGATGAAACTTTGAAAACTTCTTGTCCAACGCTATAAAAATTGTTAGGAGAATAAATTGACAAATATAAATATTCATTCTGAACAGAAGAATTAGTACTTTTTTTTAATTTCCAAAGTTCTTGTGAATTTGAATAGTTCAGGCTTTGTTCAACCAATCGATTATATAACTGGGCGGATATGTTGTTCTTTTTTTTGATAAGTCGCTTTAATTGTCCTAATTTGTTTTCAAATTTAAAGGCGCTTATGTTTTCCAACGAACCATATAATAAAGCGTCACTTGCTAGGTGAGTTAGGCAGTGGAAGTTGTATGTCAATGTGGTTTCATTATAATTCTCTGGAACATTCATCACAAAATTTTTTAACATAACTTCAGCACACTCGTTATGTGTTTTACATTTTTTTTCGTCTAATAAAATGCGTAAAGCCAAACTTAATTCCAAAAAATGCGAGTAAAGACTTTCATTTAAAATATTTTTTAATACAAAAGGCCCACTATAAAGAAGAAACTGACGAAATTCTGTGGCCTTGTATCGCTCAAATTCCTTCAAACCTCGTGGCCTTCTACAAAACTCCCGCGGTGTATGAGGTATAAGTTGTTGCAGTTTATAATCCAACAATTTTATTTGTTCTGGTCGCAGCGAAAAAGAACAATTTCTTTTTTTAATCCACGCTGTCATCAAGGACTTAACAACTCCAAGGCACACAACGTGCATGTAATCAAATGGAAATGATTGCACTATGTCTATTGGTAACTTTTCTATCGCCATTTGGCTGTTTGTTGTATGGTGATTTTTATATTGACGAGCTCTAAAACTTTCATCACTTCGTAAACCATTATTTTCCAGTTTGAAAATCATGCGCTTCTGAACATATTCTCCACTTTGCGTGCACTTGTGGCAACAATTGTAACCTGTATGGCTTTTAATACCCATAACCAGGGACCTTGCGGGGGCATCACATATAAATGATCGACAGCTAACAATAAAAGTTTTGTTGTTATAAGAAAAATTAGTCGCAATGACTTCATTTAGTTCCTCAACGAATTGTGCTAAAAATGCATTGATGTCTGTGGGTTTACTGTTGCCTGTGTAAACCCCTACAGTGTTTACCTGTTTTGTACCATTTACATTTACTAATATAGGCCACGCTTGTGCCAGCGAACTTTTTGCTACCGGTAGCCCGTCAACATTTATATTTAAAGCAATAATGTCACTTTCATATGATGAATAAGTCAAAAAATCTGTCAAGCAGTCTTTTAGACCATAGTGCACATATTCACCACCTGCAAGCTTAATAATTGGTGCATCTCGAGGTGTTTTTTTTAATGTTCTCGCGTCGTTTGGTAAATTTGGTTCTATTTTTTTTTATAATCACCAACAGTTCATTTAATGCATTGTTAGAAATTAAATGTTTTACACTCCATTTTGCCAGTTCATCGCGAATATTACACTTTTCAAAAATATTATTAATAGACGTTTCATCACTTTCACATGAACTTGTTCGAAATTATTTTCTTCAATTGGGCCGCGATTGGAAACACCAGCACTGAAATCTTCGTCACATTCACTTCGTTTTTGTTTTTTATTATTTAGAAGAAGTTCTATTACTTCTTTTGTTTCTCTTCTAACACTTTTTTATATTTATTTGGCATTTTTATTTTTATATAACGATTATTTATTACATACCAACTTTTTATTTTATGATTTTATTTAAAATAGACGTCCACGCACTTTAAAAATGTTTTAATAAATTTGCAGGCAAAACAAAACAAATTTCATGACAATAAAAGAAACGGTAGCTGTTTAGAAAGACAGAATGAATTTAAAAACTATTGAGAATAATAAGTTTTTTTCAATCGTCAGATTTCTTTAACTATACTTTAGAAACAGTTGTATTAAACAATAGTTTCTCAAGCATAGTTGAAAACTGCTTGTGAATTCATATTTTAAAAACATTATTGTAATATTAATAAAAAAAAGCTTGAAAACAACTATTATCATAAGCTTATTCTCAAGTTGTATTGCGGTTTGATTTCTAAATGGTATGTTGGGTTCTTTCTTTTTAATGTTGTAACCTCACCTGTAAAACTTCGTCATTCCTTTTTCTTTTTTGTATAATGAAATAATTATTAATGTTTTCATAATGAAATAAATACATATATTGAATTTAAATAGTGTTAGAAAACAAAAGAAGCAGCGTGTATTATTTCAACAACGCAACATAAAATAAGATATAAAACCTTATTTTTGTAAGATTGGAGTCGCTTTTCGATTCACTGTATACGACGACGATGTACGTATGGTATATAATGACATATGTAAAGCCCAGTCAAATTCAGATCCAAGATTAAATCTTATTTTATACATGACATGGACTGAAAACATTTATACAATAATTGCTGCACCTGTTTTAAGTCATGCGATGACTTTATAATTTCATAAAATAGGAAAGGATAGATAGGATAGGTGTGAGTGAAAGCTTCTTTGAAATTCAGGCTTATTAGAATATATATATCTGTGTAATAGAGACAGCTTCGATTATGTCAGGCGCATTTGTCAACGAAGCAAGTTTTTTTTTCAACAATCTTAAAATACTTCATGGTCGAATGGTCGGAGGTAAAAAGTTTTATATGTGGTATGGTGTATGGTAGAAGCTTGCTTTTTTGATCCAAATTATCAGCGACATATTTACCCGAAATGTCGCTGCTATCAGGTTCCTTTTAAGATTGACACTAAAGTGATGTGAGAGTCGATCAGAGTCGCGGCAGATGTTAATCAGATCAGTTGTATTTAAAAATTGACGTATTTGGGACTCAGAAATCCTGGAAGTGGTCTTACTTGGCTTGTGGAGCGGAGGCATAATTTGCCCATATTTCTTTGAAAATGAAACGGCTCAACCATTACGGCCAATGGAGACACCAATCGCACCGTGATAACCGAATCTGTTGTACCCGCTCTACATGTCATTTATGTCAACGATGTTTGGTTTCAATAGGATGGTGCAACTTGCCATACATCTCGTGCCACAATCGACTTATTGCGTCAAACAATTGATGGCCGTCTAATTAGTCGAAATGGTGATGCCAATTGGCCGTCAAGATGCCTAAGATTTGACACCGTTGGAATATTTTCTGCGATACACCTTTAAAGGAAAGGGTAATGCTGGCAAACCAGAGGCAATTATGCATTTGAAGGCCAAGATTCATGATGCCATTGCCGAGAATTGTTAGATTGGAGTTACGATCGAATGAGGTACTGTTAGGCCAGCCGCTGCAGCCATATGAATGAAATAATATTCCATTTCTAACCGGAATAATTGTACTTCAAAAAAAAAAAAAAATTCTAAAATTTCAAACCATTTTTTATATTTAAACTTTTAAATTACCCTTCATGTACGTAAAATTTTCTGAAAGATTTAATTTTTTATACAAAACCGTTAATATTTATATTATCCACCAACGCGGACTGCGATACTTTAGCTCTTAACAGACATTCATCCTGTACTGGCTGAACTGTTTCTTCGTTTTACATTGTTTCCGTTGCACACAATTGTACTCCCCATTTTTGTGAAAATTAAAAACGAAAAACTTTTATTTTTGTTTGTTATTCTATTCGTATATTAGCTTTTCTGACCATTTCTTGTAATGCGAAAATGAGTTGAAAATAAAAGTCACGTAAATTGGTCAGAAGTCTTTTTTTTTTTTTTTTTTTTTTTTTTTTTTTTTTATATGAAACTGAAAAACAGATTTCTTGTTTAAAAACTTCTTGTTGAAAGCATCATATTAAAGATATCAGGCGTTAAGGGTTTTTAGTCTTGAATACAACAAAAATTTATAAACAAATCAAAAGTCTACAAGAACAATTCATAAATTTTACGGTATAATAAGTTTATTTAAATGTAAAATTAAAAAAATTCAATTGTAAATAGCTTTTGGATTTACGAATTAACATATTTATTTATAATTTATTCCAAACTCTGTGTGTCCTTCTATTGCCAATAACAATTTCTGTTTTGAAAATAAATTCATGAAATGCTTCATAAATTTTATTGTTATTTAATCATACATTTTTTTTTCTTTTTGTTGGGAGATGAAAAGCAGGAAATTAAAATTAAAACGTAATACCGAAGACAACGCAAAAATTTAATTTAAAGTAAAAGATTATTACGTTTTTACCATTTTACGTTTAGAATATGAGTTCGTTGATTGCAAACAAACAATTAAACTCTTTATTGCTCGTACTACTTTTGTGTGCCACTATTTACAACTTGATGTATCCAACAATAATTTGCTTGTTCGTTACTCTTATTCACACTTCTGTTCGCGTAAGCACTAACAACTGCGATTTTCAAACCACGGCGGTTTTCTTCACACGCAACGCGTCTTCACACAAGAGTGACTGAATTCCTATTATTGCTCGTTGCCTGCTTTCTCTTGATTTTTTATATGATCACATAATCAGTCTGATGAATCAGTTCATGAAGTAGAATTTTCAGGGTTTCGCCTTATCGAGTGCTCTATCGCGACTTCATTGTTGTTTGTGTATTTTGTTCACATTGCTTGTTGTTGCGTTCTCGCTTACTTGTCTATCCCTTTTTCTTTGTTGTTGGTTTGCTTGTAACAAGTTCGTTGTATGTGTTTGTGTAGCTTTTGCTGATTTTAATGTTAAACAATGATACACTGTTTCCATTTTCGTAACAATATGATAAAAAAAACTAAATAACAAGCGTGTAATGAATTCCAATAAAAATAAATTGTGATTTGCACAGAATTGCCAAAATCACAATCTTAGATAAAAAATGAAAATAAAATGGTGAATAAAAAGAAATTCATTAGTATTAATATTATTTTTAATATATTGTTTTTAATAATATGTGCTTGTATTAAAACAAATGTATTTAAATCACTCTGGATGATGTTAAAAAACTGAAATTTTTATAAAAACAACAAAAACAACAATTTTTTTTTGACGATCTGATAATTGCCTAAGACAGTATTCTTTATTCGAAGCAGTAATGGTAGATAGTGAGTTGGTTTAATAGACGAGAGCACGTGGTTCAAACTCAGACATTTCGAACAAAAGTGTCTCTTTCGATATCTCCCTTTCACCAGTCTTTTGGCAAAAACTCTGAGGCTAAATAAAATTTCAATAAAAAGCTTTTTAAAATTCTGTCGTTCAAAAACGCCTTTAAACTGTAGGTGCCGCCACTTATGAATAAAATAAACCCACGCAACATGGGTGGCATGAGAACCTAAGTTGCAATTTTGACTAAGGGGTTGTAAGGGCCAATTAAGTAAGTAAGTATTCTTTAAGTCAGTGGCTAAAACCAATTCTTTAAAAAAGAAACTACGACAAAAGCATAAAAACTATATTTGTGATCGTGACATTATAACATTCAAAATCATGCAACATTTGATAGGTGATGGTAATTTTGATGCTCGAACTATACTCAGAAAGCCCATTGCCAATAATTACGATAAATAATGAGAATCTTTGCCTTTCGTAAGGACAGCTCTAATCGTCTAAAAGCTAAACATTGAATAAGAAATCTTTGGAAATGACATTAATAACGGTCACGAAGAGTAAATCTCTAATGACAAAATCAAAATTTCCAGTATTTTTTCA
This sequence comes from Sarcophaga rosellei, assembly GCA_930367235.1. Classification (NCBI taxonomy): domain Eukaryota; kingdom Metazoa; phylum Arthropoda; class Insecta; order Diptera; family Sarcophagidae; genus Sarcophaga; species Sarcophaga rosellei. Next base: position 46,995,769 of record OV884018.1, on the reverse strand, counting down.
GAAGTCGTGGTAGGCTAGTAGGTAGTGTGTTGGCTTATTAGACGTAAGGCTACGGTTCAAACCTCAGGTCAGACATCTTCAACAAAGCGAAACATGAAAAAATATTTATTATACGACTTCCTCTCAGCAAATTTCTGGCAAAAACTGTGCGAGTAAATAATAATTGCCCTAAAAATTTTTTCAAAAATCTATTGCTCGTAGTCGACTTTAAACTGTAGATCCTACCGATCATGTATAAAAATAACACACACAAAATAGTTGCTGCGAGAAGCTAGGTCGTAATCCCAACTGAAGAATTGTAATGACCAATTATGTATGTAATGTCATTGCTGGACAAATGAACAAATAAATCGTCGAATTTTTAACGATACTAATACACATGGGAGCATTTTATGTATCCGAAAAAAGTAACCGTTGGAAATGAATTTTAGGCTGGCGGCATTGTCGATCTATTGTGAGAAAAATGTTGTGCAGAGCATTATTGTCAACGGCGAGCATTGTTGGTCGATGATGAATCAGATTCTGTTGGTCTTAAATGGACGACGTGAGAACATGATCATCGATTTGAGAACGTGGCCATCTCAGCTGTTGACGATGTAAACTGGCCACTGAGATCGTGCATTTCGACTCCGTTAGACTTTTTCTAGTGAGGTTTATTTAAGTCGCAAAATCTTTTTGTCAAGATCATCAACAAATTTCATTATTTGGAACATATCAAAAAGTTACAGACTTAACCTCACCTCGTATATATGTACATGTAATACATACATACATAATTGGCTCATTACAACCCTTCAGTCAGGATTACGGCCTAGCTTCTCAACACCACTCATGTTGTGTGCGTTAATTTTATAGATGAGTGGCGGGACCTACAGTTTAAAGTCGACTCCGAACGACAGATTTTTTGAGAAACTTTTCATGGCAATTTTTACTCTCAGAGTTTTTGCCAGAAATCTGCTGAGAGGAAGTCGCCGAAGAAATACTTTTTGTATTTTGTTTTTGATGTCTGGCCTGGGATTAGAACTCGGGCCTTTCGTCTAATAAGCCAACACACTACCTACTAGACCACGGCGACAATATAATGTACATGTAATACTATTCAGTATTTTTTGTGTATGTGTGTATGTGTATGAACATCAAATTGTTAAAAAAGTTGTGGTACGTTCAGTTTGTATTGTTGGTTTTAACAGTTTAATTACAACAGGCAACTAAATTAAGTTAATTTAAATATAGCACGTGCGTTTGTTGGTTCCATTTGATTTGAAAAAAATCGCACTCGGCATGGTTGCCGGAGACTAATTGGCCTTGGACACCTTGCGAATGATTTCTGCAGAAGATGAGAGAGAAGGGTACCCACTTGCGTACTTGCCTGGCACTATGTCGTGGGAGAAAAAGGCATGTTGGTGTCTACTATATAGTCGATCTGGGAGAACTGACTCGCAATGTATTTGGCATTCTGAGTCGATTCATCAAAAGTTCAATGTAGTTTCGGGAATAGAGGATAATGAAATATAATCACAATAGATCCTCTTTCTTTTACCTCATGTGTCAGTGTCCTTCTCTTATCATAAAGTGATAGTTTTTGACCTTTCAATTTCTGACATCTGTGCTGTAATAGCAAGATACTTTTATTGGAGTGGTTTCTTCTAAGGTTTATTTGATCCCCGTGTAGAATTGTTTAGGGCATCAAATAGGCCTAAACGACATTCTATCATGGTGGGTTTGGCAGTAAACGGGGGCAACATGAAGTATGCATTGTCGACAAGTAAAGATTTGCGTCATATTGGATCCCAGTTTACGCAATCATGTCTCCGCCGTTATTCACTACAATGATGCCAAGCTGTTGCTATAGTCTGAACTGACAATTGAGTACCAGATGCTTTTCTTGTACGAAAATAATACTCTACAAGTCGGTCATATTCTCTGTACTTCTTTAAGGTGCAGCATGTAGTATTCGAGGGGAAAGCCCTACGTAAGATCTCTAGGTCTAGAGCGAGTTGGCGATGATTTCCGAATCCGATCCAATAATGAACATCCTCAACGCGACGGATTAACATCGTTCGGATAGTAGCGGATGTTCTGGAGAGACTGGTATTTGATGCAGGGATTGCCGAGGAAGCCCTGCCATCGATTTGCGTAACCGATTGGCGAAGGCGATCAAGAAGCAGAGACGCCTAGAAGGATCTGCTAAGGCAGGTTGAAATCCGATAAACTGGTTATCAGTGGTCGTGTAAGTACTTAAGTAAGTAACTTTTGTCAAAAGAAAAAAACTAGCTACGGCTTGGGCTGCGGTTGTGAAATTAGAACCAAGGACAAATAATACGGTGGATGCAAAGATGTCAATGCAGACATCAAAAGTCCACAAAATAATTTTGTTTGACCGCAAATTGAAGTTGATCTAGATGGTTAAAACTCTAAGCATATCAAAAAACATTTTGCTTATATCGTACACGTATATTTGCATATACAAATTCGATCTCAAAGTGGGCCAACGACAACAACAACAACAACAAAATATCTGAAAAGAACGCAAAGGCACAACATACGACTGGCAAGGTTATGCTGCCAAAGTTTTATGCTGCGCTTGTTGTAATATTTGTTGACCATCTTGAAGTGTTATTGAAGTAGTGGAGCGAACCAAGAAAATTTCAGCTCAACTGTTACATCACGGTCTTCCCATTGTTCGCAGATAACCGAATAAATTTTTATTTCCACAATTCCGAGCGAATGGTATTGTTTGAATTTGACTGATAGTTTCAAGCGCGTTCAATAGTTTCATTTTTTAGTGATCATTTCTTAAACAAACAAATTGTATGACACATTCCAACCGACATACTGAAATAGAGAGTCACTTTTACTTTTCATTATATTCATGAGGACATTATTTGTACACTCGGTATGTATTCAAGTGTACCTAACGAACTATGCAAAAATGTGCCTAATTTGTTGGCAATAAAAATTTGTGCTTAACTTAAGGAATGGTTATAAAACTTAATGAACCTTTCACAGTTCATCTTCAACCACTATTTCGTCTCTATTCTTTGCTATAAAACATTTCTTTTAAGGTGTGTTCACTGAAAGTTTATGTATTTCGTTTAACTTTAGCTGCTCTGACTTATTTTAGTTGATTTAAACATGGAATGGTAGTGTGGTTTATTTTTAGTTTTTATTGTCGCATTTTAAGCAAACAGAAATGGTAGACGTTAATTAGCTTAAGTGCCTTGCTTAAGGCAAAAATTTTATTGTCTCTTAGAATTATTTTTGCATGCGGCCAAACTAAAGTTGAAAACGTTTCTGTTCATGTTTGTTGTATATAATGAAAGATATTTTTTCAATGAATAAAATGAACTCCTCAGCAAGCGGTGAAAGTAGAGAATATTTATTAGTTACGGTTAAAAGTAGTCCACTTGATATAACTTGATCATATGACTTACAATTAATTGTTTTAAGAAATACTTGCTAAATCAATGAACCGAGTAGTTTGAATTACATTCGACACCAAACTTTTTTAAGTCTTAAGCTATACAAACTGTAGCCAATTTTCAGTCTTGCTACAACCATAAAAGAACAAAAAATTCCGTTGTATCCCATCATTAGGAGCCGCTTGTTTTCGTTCCTTCTCTAGAAGGATACTGCCGAACCCAACTCAGATCATTTGATACTTAATTCAGAGTCTTACGAAGACTGTGTGATGTTATTTCATTAGGATACGCGCAATATCGTGTTGCGTACTAGATCATTTAATTAATTTTATTCCCCGGTTTAAAAATTAAAGCTTCCCCGTATGCCATCATTGTTCAAATGTTCGTCACGACTTCTCTGGGTTGGATCATATCCGAAATATTAAATTCTACTAGACTCTGGCGCATAAATTAGGATGAATTTGACTAATGGCATGGGTTTTGTTGGCTTTGAGTACTGCTGTGGTTAAGAACCGCTGTAGTCTGTGGCTTCTTCACATATACCTACGACTTTAGAAAATCCTACAAAAAAGTCTAACGGAGTTACATCGTACAATCACGGTCACCACTATCACCTCCAAATGAGAAGACCAGGCTTTCAATTGTGACCTATAACATCTCATCGTGCTCCGTATCAACAGAGACAACTCCCTGCTCGGCACCTGGTATGTAGCCAAGTGTTTTATTTCTGGAATGCATTAATGCCTCACAGGGTTAAAATTGTATTCCCGATGATTCATTCTCAATACTACAGACTCAACATGTTGTACTCGAGAGAATTCCCATTCTGAATAAGCATACTTAATATAAGCATATTCCTGCCTAGTTTTTACTCAAATCTCTTTCCATTGTAATTTCCTAACAAAAGTTTCTATCTCCTCAAGCCCACTTGGTTTGAGAAGAGTCTTTGCTTCTCTTTATCTTCCATTCTGACTCAATTTGCGGTTTGGAATATCTCCTCCTCGCAAGTTCGTAGGCTTATTTATTCCAAAGAATTCTCACATGACCTAAGGCCCAGTAGACATTTACTTTATATTGGGTACCGAGTAGTTTCAGCTTAAACACATAGTCTGTCCAGAGAATTACACAGTAGACTTCCATTGCTCTGACCATCATCTGACCTGTGTTGCATTTCCAGCATATCCATCTTCTTTGAAGGCCTTCTAGCGACACCTCCTCGTTAGTAGTTATGAACATTTTAGGCATATAGGTGTAGCAAGACGTCGGTACTCAAGCCAAAGTTCTTGTAATCTTATCTAAACTGTTTCGAAACAGACTATGACGACAGATATCTTGATTCAGAGACATGAGCAAAACACTTCGGAGATGTAGATGTCGAAAGAACTTGTGCAACGGTGATTTAGCAATTCTTCACCAGCAGTTTACCGATTTCTCGTTTTTAAATTGTTAATGCGATGAGTAATACAGAAAGTATATGATATTGGCATCTTTTCTGTACGTAATACGTATCAAAATTTTTATTTTTGTATAATCATTCGTTTATTATTTATTTGAAAGCTTCTGACGCTTATAACTTTTTTGATTAAAAAATTCTGTTGTAGTCCTGTTGTAAATTTGTGTCCTATTTCTTTGATTTTCTTCTTGTTATATACCGCCAATGCTGTGGGAGATGGAAAATGTATATTAAAATATTTTCCCGTGTTATCGTCGGTGATGCATTTTTACTCTTATTATTGCTGAGCGCATGTTGGGTGAAATGATGCTTCTCGTGCGCCTTTGCCATGACGACGCTGACAAAAATGATATGGATAATGACGATGACACAACAACTGCAATAACCATGAATAAAACATTGCATCTTATGGCATTAAAAATTGTTCTTTTGGTCATTCCCTATGAAAACCTTTAGTGTTGTTGTTTGTATGAAATTTTTTGTTTTCTTTTTATGTATGCAGCTGTATATACTCCTTTGGGCATTGTACGAAATAAGTGTTCATTAAGCCAGTTTCCCAACGATGACTTTTGGCTGAAACCATGAAGCGTTTTTTTATGTTTTCATTGTTTTCTCGATTGTGCAGTGCAATAAGGTTATAAATATGTTTCTGTGTATGCATGCTGTGTTGAGAAGCTAGGCCGTAATCCTGACGAAGGGTTGTAATGGCCAATTATGTATGTGTGTATGTGTATACATGCACATACATACATGTATATAAACGTTTTCATACTGTATTAGCCATGGCTTGTTGGAAGTTGGTTCTATTGTGCAATTTTCATTAACCCTGTTGCAACATATTCTGTTCGGTTTATAAACAAAAAAAAATCCTGAATATTGTTACATTCCATAAACCTGTCAGGAAAATTAAAAGGATTATTATCAGCATCATGGTATTTTTATAAATACATAGTAACAGTAATACAAAAATAATTAACATGTCGCAAGTATAGTTTTGCCTTACTATACCCCAGGTTAAACATCGAAATGAAAATATGAAAAAATATTTCTTCGGCGACTTCCTTTCATCAGATTTCCGGAAAAAAATTCTGAAAGTAAATGAAACTTCCATGAAAAGTTTCTTAAAAAATCTCTCGTTTGGAGTCGCCTTTAAGTCGCCGTGGTCTAGTAGGTACTGCGTTGGCTTATTAGACGAAAGGCCCGAGTTCAAATCCCAGGTCAGGCATCAAAACGAAATTATGAAAATATTTTTTCGGCGACTTCCTCTCAGCAAATTTCTGGCAAAAACTCTGAGAGTAAAAATTGCAATGAAAAGCTTCTCAAACATTTGTCGTTCGGAGTCGACTTTAAACTGTAGGTTCCGCTACTCATGTATAAAATTAACTCACACAACACGAGTGGTGTGAGAAGCTAGGACGTTATACAATGGGTCAATTCGACTTACGGGTACTGTACTTGTCACAGTTGACAAGTACACGTCCTCTAACCTAACCTAACCTGACACACAACATAAGTGGCATGAGAAGCTAGGTAGTAAAGCTGACCAAAGGTCTTAGTAACCAATTATGTATGAATAATTCGAAGGGGGATATGTCTAACGCATTTACTCTAAAGCACCAACTTATTTCTGTTGAGTAGAGCAATGACTGTAAGATTTCACAAATTTGTAAATAATTAGAAGGCACTGAGAGGCCTGGACTTTATCACTTTATTACCACTCTATGTATTACCATAGTTTGCTAGGCGTACCGGCGTGAAGTGAGCGTCAAGACACAAATATCTCCCTAGGGAACATTTGTTCTGAATGAGCCTTAATTTATTTTTTTGTATTGGCAATGACATCTGTCAAACATATTTACTATACATCAAATTAGTGAGCAAACAATACCATATTTTTCCATCGTGTTAAAGATGGCGAGTCTTGTACCAGGAAACGATGATTTGCGGAAGGCATTAATTTTTTGTTTTCTTTTGATGCAAAGTCTTGGAGAGTTGCATAGAATGCATGTCGAGGTGTATGGTGATCATGCTCTATCAGAAGCAATATGCAGGAGGTGGATTCGACGACACAGTGATAATAATTTTGATGTGAGAAGTAAAGAACTTTGAAGACCACCAAAAAAGTTTTGAAGGTGCCAAATTGCAACCAATATTGGATTAATATGACACTTTTAAATAGAAGCAAATGCTCAGAAATGTTAAATGTTGTAATGGGCGTTTATTGAATTAGTAACTTTATTTTGCATAGTGTAATTTTATATCAGCGTTTTTGTATTCGCTGTGTTTATTATGCATAAAGGATGATCGTTACATTCGCTTATATACAAAAGCTCACCACTTATCCATCTGGTAATCCGAGTGTGTTGAATGTGTACAGGGTTGACTTTGACATTTATATAAATGTCATTTAGATATTCGACATTTTGATGGTTTCATTTCCGTTCACGTCATAAACTTCTTTCTTTTTGCTGGCGAACGTGGACGAGGACAGACCAAGGAAAAATAGCGGGTGAGTGCAAATAGTGATTTAAAAAAAAAGAAAACGCAATAGTGACGTGCAAAAAAACAGAATAATTTTTTTTAAGAATCGGAAAACATCGAGCGAGAGGGGTAGGTTAGTGAGAAGGAAGATTGTTGAGAGGTTACAGACCAGGTAGCGGATTGCAGAGGTAAAGTGCGTTCCAGAGGAAAAGCTGGAGGAGAGCCATATTACCCAAAAACCAGGTACACGCTCGTGGAGTGGATTAACCGCTGTCGGTTACCTGCTTCCTCATCAACAGCGAGAGTGCCAACAGCTCTACATCAACGTTCCTTCGGTTATAGTCCTGACATATAGTCCACGTCCGACAAGCCTTCTATTAAAAAAATTCTTTTTTTTGTTATTTTGATATTGTTAACGACATCCCGTCGCTAAATTGAACGCCATCATACTCTCTCCGAGACAAGTCATTCTACTCTCCATGTTAACCGCATCATTCTACAAGATTGCATCGAAGTTAAACATCAGATTTCATCAAGGTTAACTACACGTGACTCAAGTCTACATCTTTTCATCTATGTAAATTACCTCATGTTCTCCACGTATCTTATTATATCGTACTCTTCTATGGTGAACGACATCATCTCGTCAAATTGAACGCCATCATACTCTCTCCGAGACAAGTCATCCTACTCTCCATGTTAACCGCAACATTCTACAAGATTGCATCGAAGTTAAACACCAGATTTCATCAAGGTTAACTACACATGACTCAAGTCTACATCTTTTCATCTATGTGAATTACCTCATATTCTCCTCGTATCCTATTATATCTTACTCTTCTATTGTGAACGACATCATCTCGTCAACTTGTACACCATCATACTCTCTCCGAGACAAGTCATCCTACTCTCCATGTTAACCGCATCATTCTACAAGATTGCATCGAAGTTAAACACCAGATTTCATCAAGGTTAACTACACATGTCTCAAGTCTACCTATTTTCATCTATTTGAATTACCTCATATTCTCCGTTACGAAGACTCGGTCATTCGCCAATGCGGCTATCTGTTAAGTATCATATTCTCTATTTAATTTAATCTACATTTAGTATGTAACGTATGTATATATATACCTCATGTATCTATTAGAGTTTCTCAAACTCGAAATCACTAGAACTCGGAAAATTTCTGATTCAGTAACTTTTTCTTTGTTTTTCTCTAATTACATTTTGGTACTGGGTGCTACCCGCCGAGGATTTCCCTCTATATATAATTATCCAAATATTGAATCTTTTGCTTACCTCAGAAATTTTTCGACCCTTAAGTATCTAGCGTAACTATTAATGTATAATTACTAATTATTCTTTCAATTATCTTGACGTAACAACGCTCATCGATTTCATCAATTTTGTCATACATCGCATATTGGATAACTCATCGACTTGCAAGATCCGGAGGCCTCTGCGACGACAAGTAATGTGGGTGAGTCAATCATATTTAATTTTGTTTTATATATCTTTTTGATTGGTTGATTTTGTATTCAATTTTATCGGGTATACATTGTTCTTTGTTTTTCCGCGTTTTAATGATTTCTGCACCTCCTTGGTGTAATCACTATTATATCTCTACTTATCTACGGGTCGTAGGAACTTGTGATTTTCTTTTTTCATTCGGGTTCTGTTTAAGATAATTGAAATGAATTTACTGGCTATATGTTAACTATTATAATATAAATTTTCCTTGAATTTTGTTTGGCATCTTGATATATCTGTATATCTCTAGACTTAATATCTCTTTATAGTTCTATTAACACTATGTATGAATTTTTCGGCTTAAGCATAGAAACTACTAAGTTAGGTTAATGTTACTTATGAATAAATTTGTATATCACATGATGAATTAATCCGGTTGTGCGTTTTCTTTCGTGGATAATTTCCGTTGACTAAAGAGTAAATATATTTAATTTGGGATCCTGTAATATTTTGTGCTGAAAGGATATCGGTAGGGAGGGTCTAGAAGCACTGATTCCTAACATCACCTAGGAATCTCTCGTCTGTCAGCAGTTAATCCCTTTCCATACTTCTTTTCCTTCCTTCTAAGGATAATGTTAGTGTTAACTTATCTGGTTAAGTCATTTCCTACCAAAAACCAGGGAGTCTATAATAAATTTTTATGTAATTTTTTAAGTTAGTTTCGAGAAGACACGAACCCCCCACCCGACTGAAGCTAGTGCTCAATGGCTCCCACAGTCTTCTTGGTCTAACTTTGATACAGGGGTAATTTCCTCCTTTTACAAGAGTAGTCGATAAGACTTCGCGTGTATCGGCCTTCCATTGGCAGAGACATCGGCCAAATTGGTACCTTCGTATGCCGACGCCCCTGTGTCGTATAACATCATAAACATCATTTAACGTAAGTTAAATAAATTACAAATAATTATATTACATAAAATGGCGCCCAACGTGGGGCAGACAAGTGTTCCAAGTGGCCCGAAGTGATCCAAGTCCATCGTGGGCACCGAAGGTGTTCCTATTCTGACGAGAGTGATTCAAGTTCGTGCTTGGACCAGTGAGTTCCAATTGCGACATCTCGTTTTAAACTAAAATTTTATTTCCTTTCTTTCAGTGATTCACTTTTGCCCCCCAAAACTTTTTATATTATATTTCACTAGAAATTTAAATTTCATTAATAAAGAAGTGTTTAAAGGAAGTTTTATTTTCGAGTCAGTTTTCGGGAATAGTTTCTTACGTATTTCAGGAATTTTGGAAGCTTGAGGTTCGAGCTATCTAACCGATTTACCTCTAGGGGATTTTTTTCTTGTTGATTGGCAAAGAAATGAAATTGCTTTTACACTCCTACGATTCTCTGTAGCCGGATCTTTGTTGGCATACTGTGCGAAGATATCCGCGTCTTATAAGAAGACCAATGCTAAGTGGTACTTGCTGCTTTGCATCTCTTATAGATATATAGGAATTTTATTACTTTTCTTTGATTCATTTTGCAAAATAATCTTCTATGTAATTTGAGAATTTTAGCAGCTTGAGGTTCGAGTTGGCTAACCGATTACCTCTAGGAGATCCTTTTTGTGATTTGTAAAGATCTAGTGATTACAGGATAATTATGATTAAAGTTCCATAAGTTTGTTAACGGAGTATTGGGTTACAAGGAATACATAGCCTGGATTAATTTTATTTAACGGATTAATTAGTGACAGCAAAATTATTTCTATATAATTTATTCTTGGTTAACGAAGTTATCCCAAAGAAAGAAAAGCATTTATTTTGTATATATTTATATTTTTTATTATTATTATTGTGTATTATTTAAGTTTTGACTCATCAAATCATATTTAGTTTTCTAAAATTATTTCGATATATTATTCGTTCCTAATTATTGATTGTCAAAATGGCTTTAGAACGTTCACCTCCACGGACATCTATGTCGGGGTTAGCATCTCCACAAGTTTCAACAGTGGCCAGTGCTAATGATACTTGTCAGATATGTTGTGAACGCATAGATGGTAAAATAGATTGCTTAATAATAATAAGTTGTAACCATGCATTTCATCGTCCGTGTATAGAACACCATCTTTCTAAGGAAAGTGAGTGTCCGGTATGTCGACTACCCTGTCAATTATCTGATTTGCAGAAATTTTATTTACCGGGAAGGACTATGAAACCAAAGCCGGTTAAACGTGGTGGTCTAGCTAAACAATATCAAACACGTAGTTTAAATAAAAATATATTAAATGAGTCTCAACCACCTTTAATTCAGTTAAGCAGCAATACTAATTCGGAAATGTTAATTGCCCCTGCTGAAGTAATAGAAAATCCAGCAGAAACTTTAGCAGAAGATAATCATACGAACAACCATAATTTAAATTTACGGAATGTATACATCCATAATGGCATTGACTTAAACGAGCTTAATAGTATAATAGAAGATAGTGTGACTAGAGTATTACGGAATATTAATGTGGTTCCCAACGAAACGAGCAGGTATCCTACTCAAAGCTCGAATACCTATACACAAGCACCTACAAATAACCTACATAGAACGGTTCCGCCCCCTAATAACATTGGTTATAATCGTCTTGCTTCGCCAGGAGCTTATTCAAACTTTCATAATGATAAAATTACCTCTATCATCCAGAATTGGGGTTTAAAATTCGATGGTACCTCATCAGGGCTGACTGTGGAAGAATTTCTCTATCGAGTCAAAACCCTGACAAATGATAATTTTCAGGGAGATTTCAATATAATTTGTAAAAATCTTCACATGTTGCTTTCTGGTAAAGCCAAAGATTGGTTTTGGCGTTATCATAAACAGGTAGAAGTGATTGATTGGGAAGATTTCCAAGAAGCCATGAGATTACAATACAAAGACTATAAATCCACCTTTGATATTCGAGAGGAAATTCGAAATAGGAAACAAAAACCAGGTGAAAGTTTCGATATGTATTACGAAGCAATTTCTTCCATCATGGACAAGCTCCCGTCACCTCTTTTGGAAATGGAGTTAATTGAGATTATTACCAGAAATCTGCGACCTGAAATTAGGCACGAATTATTATATGTACCAGTTCAGTCTATTCCGCACCTAAGAAGACTAGTGCAGATGAGAGAAAGCTTCTTGAATGATGAACAAGTACGAAGGAATTTCCAATCTAGAAATGTAGTTAACTCGCAGTTTCATCCCAGACGTGCTGTAGCTGAATTGGATATTGAGTTCGAAGATCCCCTTAAAGATTCTACGGTAGAGGCTTTAGATAAAAATGAGATATCAGTTAGTTGTTGGAATTGTGACCAAATTGGTCATTATTATCAAGATTGCTTGGAAGAAAGAACAATTTTTTGCTATGGGTGTGGCAAGAAGAATACTTACCGGCCGCAATGTCCTAAGTGTCAATTGAGAAAATCGGCAAAAAACTCCCATCAAATGGTTCCGAAGCAATCGGAAGAGAATCCATTATAAAAAATTCTCTTGTCGAGCGTAATTACAATAACGAAGATAGCTGTAAAGCTAGGGTAGCTTCCCAAGAAAGATTAACGGACGAAGAATCGAATTTATCTGACTGTAATAATGTTAACTACTGTATTTTGAAGAGAAATTTTGATGTTTCTGATCCACCCAACTCTGACGTTTCTAAATTAATTTATCCTAAAGTACCTTTTCATACGAAATTAGAATTATATTTGGCGAAGAGAAATGAAATTTTTGGTAACTCTTCAATAAACGAAATAACACCAGTACGAAAACCTAAACGTTCGACCATAAGACTTCGAAATTATTTTAAAAGAAGGAAACTGTGTCGCAAGTTATTAGTATCTTCGATTATTAATAATTCCACCGATGGTCGATACTATGCTAAAGTATCATTCTTAAAATACACTGAACTAGGTTTGATAGACACTGGAGCAAGCATAAGTTGCATTGGAGCTGATTTAGCGTTGGAAAACTTTTCGAAATTACAAAATTTTAACAAATGTCAAACAGTCAAAACTGCTGATGGGAAAACGCAAAAAGTTCCTGGTTGGATAAAAGTAAATGTGACTTTCCGAAACGGTTCTCACCAGATTAATCTTTTTATTATACCTTCAATTACACAGAGGCTATTGCTTGGTGTTGATTTTTGCAAATCTTTTAAGCTTGTACCCACCATTACGGATTCAGTAGACTTAATAGATAAGCTATCAGTAAACTCAAAATCAAACGATTTGTTAGAATATTCAATATCGAACAGCTGTGATTAACTTAAATCGAATTCAGATGAAGAAAATTTATATAAATTAACTCCTAATCAACAACAGCTTCTTAAAGCCGTAATTGCGGTGTTCCCAAATTTCGAACAAAAAGGCTTAGGAAGAACGAGCCTGGTAAAACATGAAATCGATGTAGGAGAGGCAAAGCCAATTAAACAAAGACATTATCCAGTCTCCCCCGCTGTGGAAAAATTAATGTATTCGGAAATTGGTCGTATGTTGTCTCTAGGGGTTATAGAAACGTCAACGTCACCATGGAGTTCTCCTATGAGGTTAGTCATCAAACCAAATAAAATTCGCCTTTGTCTTGATGCCAGGAAGATAAACTCAGTGACGAAAAAGGATGCGTATCCGCTTCCCTCGATCGAAGGCATTTTTGCACGTCTTCCGAAAGCAAATATCATCTCTAAACTTGACCTGAAGGATGCGTATTGGCAGATTGGTTTAACGGCGAAATCCAAGGAAATTACTGCTTTCACAGTTCCTGGAAGACCCTTGTATCAGTTCGTGGTAATGCCTTTTGGGTTATGCAACGCACCACAAACAATGTGTCGCTTAATGGATGAAATCATACCATCAGATCTTAAGAACAACGTATTTGGATACTTAGATGACTTGGTAATAGTCTCAGAAAATTTCGATGAGCATTTGGAAATTCTTGTAAGGATTGCTGGACAATTTAGGAAAGCAAACTTGACATTAAATATTGGTAAAAGTCATTTTTGTGTAAGAAAAGTAAAATATCTTGGTTATGTGGTCGGAGATGGAGGTATTACAACCGACCCAGAAAAGGTCAGTGCAATCGTTAATTGGCCGGTACCAAAAAATTTACGACAGGTTCGAGGATTTTTAGGTATCGCGGGATGGTACCGAAGATTTATCGATAACTTCTCCACGATAGTATTTCCAATTACTGAAACTCTTTATGCAAAAAGAAAATTTGCATTTGCTTCATAAGAAGCGCAAGTTTCTTTTGAGAAGATCAAGTCTTTGTTAACGTCTGCACCGATCCTAATAAATCCTGATTTTTCCAAAAAAATTTTTTGTTCATTGTGATGCTAGTGATTATGGGATAGGCGCAGTTCTAATACAATTAGATGATGAAAAGCGAGAGAGACCAATAGCGTACATGAGCAAGAAACTAAACTCCGCCCAACGTAACTATAGTGTTACCGAGCGTGAATGTTTGGCGGCGTTAGAGGCGATACAAAGGTTTAGATGCTACTTGGAGATGCAAGAATTTGAAGTGATTACAGATCACGCCAGTCTAGTTTGGCTGATGCGGCAACCTAATTTAAGCGGAAGATTGGCGAGATGGGCACTTAAATTGCAAGCTTTTAAATTTACGGTCAGTCATCGTAAAGGAAAGGAGAACGTAGTACCAGATATTCTATCTCGGTTACCGTCAGAAGAGATATCAACAGTAGTTGGAGGTTTACCTAATATAGACCTTTCTTCTTCTCATTTCATGGATGAGGATTATACCAATTTGAAAAACAAAATCACCGCTAACCAATCGAACTATCCTGATATTAAAATTGTTGATAATTTTGTGTATATCCGAACTCAGCATAATTATGGTGACGAAGCTAATGCAGAGAAGTCGTGGAAATTATGGATTCCGGAAAAATTAAGAGATGAACTGATTGCGAGTCATCATAACTCAGTGACTACTTCGCATGGAGGAATAGCAAAAACAATAGACTTGTTGCGGAGATATTTTTACTGGCCCGGTATGGCAACTGATGTATCTAATTTTGTTAAACGATGCGATGTTTGTAAGGAAAGCAAGGCCCCGAATTTTATAATGAAACCGGAAATCGGTAAACAAATCCGTTCGGAACGTCCTTTTCAAAGACTCTATATTGATTTATTAGGTCCATATCCCAGGAGCAAAAATGGTCATATAGGGGTGTTGATTGTCTTAGATCATCTTACTAAATTTCATTGGTTACAACCATTAAAAAAATTTACTTCGACGAGCATAAAAAGTTTTTGGAACAACAAATTTTTCATACTTATGGAGTCCCGGAAGTTATAGTTAGTGATAATGGCTCACAGTTTAAGGCGAATGATCTTAATGCCTTTTTCACTTCACTAGGGATAACGCATGTATATACAGCCTACTATTCGCCTCAGTCTAACGCGGCAGAGCGAGTGAATAGATCGTTAATCGCAGGGATACGTAGTTATCTTAAGAATGACCATACTAAATGGGATGAACATTTGAGTGCAATTAGTTGTGCCTTAAGGAATTCAATACATAACTCAATTAAAATTTCCCCTTACCATGCTCTGTTTGGATTCGACATGATAACTCATGGTTCCTTCTATTCCTTGTTACGAAAAATTAACCTTTTGGATGAACCAGCATATGAACTCCCGAGGGATGATAACTTACAATTGATCCGGCGTAATCTTCATAAACATCTGAAGTTAGCTTATGAGCGCAATAAACATTACTATAATTTGCGGAGCAGACCTCAATCATTTCAAGTTGGACAGGATGTATGCAGAAGAAATTTCATCCAAAGCAATTTTGAGAAAAAAGTTAATGCAAAATTTGCACCACTATTCGTGAAGGCCAAAATTAAAGAGAAGTTAGGCAATCATTACTATAAACTTGAAGATACAAATGGGAAATTCCTTGGTACGTTTCATGCAAAGGATCTTAAAGAATAAACTTCCTTTTTCCGTTTAATATTGTACTTCAATGAGTCAATATTAACTGGTTTTGTAATGGGCGTTTAGTGAATTAGTAACTTTATTTTGCATAGTGTAATTTTATATCAGCGTTTTTGTATTCGCTGTGTTTATTATGCATAAAGGATGATCGTTACATTCGCTTATATACAAAAGCTCACCACTTATCCATCTGGTAATCCGAGTGTGTTGAATGTGTACAGGGTTGACTTTGACATTTATATAAATGTCATTTAGATATTCGACATTTTGATGGTTTCATTTCCGTTCACGTCATAAACTTCTTTCTTTTTGCTGGCGAACGTGGACGAGGACAGACCAAGGAAAAGTAGCGGGTGAGTGCAAATAGTGATTTAAAAAAAAGAAAACGCAATAGTGACGTGCAAAAAAACAGAATAATTTTTTTTAAGAATCGGAAAACATCGAGCGAGAGGGGTAGGTTAGTGAGAAGGAAGATTGTTGAGAGGTTACAGACCAGGTAGCGGATTGCAGAGGTAAAGTGCGTTCCAGAGGAAAAGCTGGAGGAGAGCCATATTACCCAAAAACCAGGTACACGCTCGTGGAGTGGATTAACCGCTGTCGGTTACCTGCTTCCTCATCAACGGCGAGAGTGCCAACAGCTCTACATCAACGTTCCTTCGGTTATAGTCCTGACATATAGTCCACGTCCGACAAGCCTTCTATTAAAAAAATTCTTTTTTTTGTTATTTTGATATTGTTAACGACATCCCGTCGCTAAATTGAACGCCATCATACTCTCTCCGAGACAAGTCATTCTACTCTCCATGTTAACCGCATCATTCTACAAGATTGCATCGAAGTTAAACATCAGATTTCATCAAGGTTAACTACACGTGACTCAAGTCTGCATCTTTTCATCTATGTAAATTACCTCATGTTCTCCACGTATCTTATTATATCGTACTCTTCTATGGTGAACGACATCATCTCGTCAAATTGAACGCCATCATACTCTCTCCGAGACAAGTCATCCTACTCTCCATGTTAACCGCAACATTCTACAAGATTGCATCGAAGTTAAACACCAGATTTCATCAAGGTTAACTACACATGACTCAAGTCTACATCTTTTCATCTATGTGAATTACCTCATATTCTCCTCGTATCCTATTATATCTTACTCTTCTATTGTGAACGACATCATCTCGTCAACTTGTACACCATCATACTCTCTCCGAGACAAGTCATCCTACTCTCCATGTTAACCGCATCATTCTACAAGATTGCATCGAAGTTAAACACCAGATTTCATCAAGGTTAACTACACATGTCTCAAGTCTACCTATTTTCATCTATTTGAATTACCTCATATTCTCCGTTACGAAGACTCGGTCATTCGCCAATGCGGCTATCTGTTAAGTATCATATTCTCTATTTAATTTAATCTACATTTAGTATGTAACGTATGTATATATATACCTCATGTATCTATTAGAGTTTCTCAAACTCGAAATCACTAGAACTCGGAAAATTTCTGATTCAGTAACTTTTTCTTTGTTTTTCTCTAATTACATTTTGGTACTGGGTGCTACCCGCCGAGGATTTCCCTCTATATATAATTATCCAAATATTGAATCTTTTGCTTACCTCAGAAATTTTTCGACCCTTAAGTATCTAGCGTAACTATTAATGTATAATTACTAATTATTCTTTCAATTATCTTGACGTAACAACGCTCATCGATTTCATCAATTTTGTCATACATCGCATATTGGATAACTCATCGACTTGCAAGATCCGGAGGCCTCTGCGACGACAAGTAATGTGGGTGAGTCAATCATATTTAATTTTGTTTTATATATCTTTTTGATTGGTTGATTTTGTATTCAATTTTATCGGGTATACATTGTTCTTTGTTTTTCCGCGTTTTAATGATTTCTGCACCTCCTTGGTGTAATCACTATTATATCTCTACTTATCTACGGGTCGTAGGAACTTGTGATTTTCTTTTTTCATTCGGGTTCTGTTTAAGATAATTGAAATGAATTTACTGGCTATATGTTAACTATTATAATATAAATTTTCCTTGAATTTTGTTTGGCATCTTGATATATCTGTATATCTCTAGACTTAATATCTCTTTATAGTTCTATTAACACTATGTATGAATTTTTCGGCTTAAGCATAGAAACTACTAAGTTAGGTTAATGTTACTTATGAATAAATTTGTATATCACATGATGAATTAATCCGGTTGTGCGTTTTCTTTCGTGGATAATTTCCGTTGACTAAAGAGTAAATATATTTAATTTGGGATCCTGTAATATTTTGTGCTGAAAGGATATCGGTAGGGAGGGTCTAGAAGCACTGATTCCTAACATCACCTAGGAATCTCTCGTCTGTCAGCAGTTAATCCCTTTCCATAGTTCTTTTTCTTCCTTCTAAGGATAATGTTAGTGTTAACTTATCTGGTTAAGTCATTTCCTACCAAAAACCAGGGAGTCTATAATAAATTTGTATGTAATTTTTTAAGTTAGTTTCGAGAAGACACGAACCAAAACAAACAAAATAAAAATAAATTAGTGTTTAGTTTCAATTAAACCCTATTGTTCGCATAATTTTGTGTGCCACTGTTCACAACTTAATATACACAACAATAATTGCTTTCTTCTTGTTCTGCTTTACAATCTGCGTAAATAACAACAATTGTTCGATAGATCTTCAAGCCACATTAATCTCTTCACACGCAACGCGTCTTCACACAAGACTTACTGAATTCTTATTACTCGTTGCCTGCTTTGTCTTGCAGTTTTATATGCCCACGTAAACAGTTTGATGAATGTTCTTGCAGTCGAATGTTCGTGGCTTCGCCTTCTCGAGATCTCTATCGTTGTTTGTGTATTTTGTTTGTATTGTTTGTTGTTGCCTTCTTCTTTTTTTTACTTGTCTATCCATTTTTCTTTCAGACTGAATAAGTTCATTGTTTTCGTTTTTGTAGCTTTTGTTTATCATTTTAATGTACCATATCCATTTTCGTAACAGTAAGTTTTAAACTTAGAAGAAGGAAAATTACAATTACTTCTCGCACCATATACATACATGCCTACTTATGCGCCATAATTTAAATGACTTGAGAATGATAAATTTTTTTGGGTAACATATGGTTGACTGTAATTAAATTTTATGGGTCTTATGCTTCCACTTACTCATCTATGTTCGTAGTCATTTACATGCGAACACTGTTTTCTTGTCATTATCAGTAAATGAACCCAACATAAATGAGGATTCTAATGTATTCGACAACTTAAGTTAATTACTTGAAAAGTGGTTTTTATGGATACCATGGTAAGTGTATCTTCTCAGGCTTTTGTGTTTTATGAATTTTCCTACATATTTATGCTGTTGTTGGAGAAAGAAAACTTATTTATTGCGGGTGTATAAAAATTAAGAAAAGACAAGGAGATATTGTGCCATAAATCGGCGAATTAGGGGTGAATTTTACTGATTGTAAGGATCTTAAATGTAATTGACTACCTTATTCGAAAAGTTGGGAACTAATTCTCGAATAGGGTACTCTGTTATAAATCTGACAGCATCGATCGAAGAAACGGTGTCGTACCAGAAGGAGCTCCGAATTGTGAAGTTTTAAGATTATTGTTGTGTAATAGGTTTGAAAGGATTGAATTGTGAGCTTCGTCGATGTTTGTTATAGTTGAAGGATGTCGGAATCAGAAGAAGTTAATATTCTGCTGAGTCCTTAAATATCTGAACGAAAGTGATTGGCGACCGTGACATTTATGTGAACTTTTCTCGCAAGAAGAAAACGAAAGTTTTAAATTGATTTTCCTGAATGAAATCAAACATAGAAAGACTTTATAGTAAGAGATTACTACCGTCATGGATGTAACTGTAGCATGTTATCAAGCTGAATAAAGATGTTTAGTGAATATCACACCTATTCTTCAAATCTGGCAAGTGTAGTAGTAAGGTTTATCCCCATTGGTATGATGGCAAAGTTAGTGACTAAGTTATAATGTACTTAATAGGTGGCTGTATCAGGTGACACTATAACATTCATTTAAATTGTATTACGTTGTGAGAAGTTAGCTATATTTTAGAAGATTTGCTTTTTTACTACAGAAAAGCTAAGAATGCGTTATAGGTTACTGAAAGAAATTGTGAATTTGGGGTGAAGATCCAACAACTCCTATATCCAATCTGATAATTTTGATGCCAAAGTTTATCCTCGTTCTGGCGGACCAATCACAGAGAAGCCTATAAAATCATGCAAAAAATAAAGGAGAAGGACAAGCACATAAGCAATAGCCACTCATCACCATTTGAAGAAACGTTGATTTACAAGGAAGTTCTTGGCCTATGTGCCACATTTATATTATTCATTACTAAAATGCAAGAAATAGAATCATTTCTGAACGGACAACGTAAGTGGGTTATGTATGGAAATAATACGTGGAAAAGACCACAGCAAAGCGAGATAAAGCCTTGCGGAAGGTGCTGAAGCCAGCATTAACGACAAAACAAGAAATTTTGCGTTTGGTGGGACTGGCAGTAAATTGTTCATCAATTACCTGATCAAACGATTGATACTAAGTGGGACTAAAGCAGACCAGAACTGATCAACAGAAAAGTTATTCTGTTTCATATGGTCAAGCCTCGTCCATACAGATTATTGATGACCTAACACAAACTGAAAATTTTAATCCCTTCCATCTTTAGATTACCATTTGCTTTGATTTCTTCAGAACTGTCTTAATGGTGAAGGTCCGAAGTCACCGTAGTCTAGTAGGTAGTGTAGTGGCTTATTAGATAAACAAAATATATATCTTCGGAGACTTCCTCTCTGCAGATTTCTGGCAAAAACTCTGAGAGTAAATAAAATTGTCATGAAAAGTTTCTCAAAAAATTTGTCCTTTGGAGTCGACTTTAAACTATAGGTCCCGCCACTTACGTATAAAATTAACACACACAACATAAGTGGTGTGAGAAACTAGGTCCATAATCCTGACTGAAGGGTTGTAATGACCAAATATTTAATTTTTTTGTCTTATTACTTTTATCTGTTCCTGATTATCTGATTGTGGGTTCGATTCCCGCCAGAGTCTCTGGTCTATTGTTACGGAATTAATTAATCGAACGGAAAGATTAAAAAAATAAATTAATAAGTATGTATGTAAAGGTCAGCAAACTGCAGTGCAAAATAATGAGTTTTTCACTTTAAAAAATACGAATCAGTGTAACACAATTAAAGCAGTCAACCGAGCACTGCTAACCCAACAAACCAAACAATAAACAAAATATAACTACATTTTAAAATAAACTTATCATAATAGATTTTCTACAACATTTCATAAGCGTACTTATGATGGGTTATTTTTTGTTACAGTTTTTCAAGCGTGATTGTAAACAACTTATGCTAGCAATAGTTTTGTAATCGTTTTCGCAAAAGATATGCCGTTATAATATTGCGTCATGTTCTTGTTATTGTTCTTTTTCTTTTCAGTATTCTTTTGTTTGACAAAACAGGTGTGCTTTGTGTTTTTTTAAGAGTGTTTTTTAATAAATTATAAAATAAAAATAATATAAAATTTTTGATTAAAAAAGTTGCAAGATGACTAAAAATTTTCGGATTCATTTGTAAGTTAAATTAAAAATATATTTCGCTATAGCTTTCTAATATTTATTTCTTTTTATTCAAAGGCAAAAGAGCTCCAAACTGTAGCAAAGACTCCAAATTTGACCAAAAAATGTTGGAGGAAACTATTAGTATGCTAGAAAGGAACAGAAGAAAAAATGAGTGTCCGTAGCCTGAGCACATCAAAAGCCATAAGAAGTAAAATAGTGTACGTGCAGAATTTATCCATTTATTAATACATTCCTTTTTTAATTTTATAGATGCCGCAATTTCTATTGGATTGGGGGAGGGCGAATATATTAGAAGCACAAAATCATATTTATATATATATAGTTTATAAATGAAAAAAATAGCAATAAAATAATTAAAACTATATAAAATAAAAATCTTTATTTTTTCATTGAATTTAAAAGCTTATAAAAATATTACGAAAGTAAGCTTATTTCATAACTACACTTCTAAGCTTGTTATATACCTTAACTTGTAATATTATCGCAAGGGTTCAGTTTTCTTAATAAAATAATTGTTAACAAGCCATTCATAATAGTTATCATAACAGTTTTGCAAACCTAACGCTTATGGTAGTAAGTTTGTTACAAACTATTTTGAAAGCCTTTTGGTTTATTGGGAAGCGTATGTAATGCAGTATGTCAGTTCTGAGAAATGCTGCTAGTACTAGAAATTGATATGACAAAATGATAAGTTGCCAGAAGACACACTATCTGTGATATGCGCTGGGCGAAATACAAAAATTCTGTTTTTCGAATAGATTTTAACCGGTGCCATAATATGTGGCCGAGTGTTGTCATGATATAACATTACGCGATCACGTCTGAATTGGTTTCAGTAGTTCATAATGGATTACAACCTTCTGTTCCCTCCAAATACTGAGCTGTAGGTTTTGCTCGTTGCCCGTTCTTTACATATGATTTCTTGCGCTTGGGGTTTTCGGTTTTTCTTTGTCGAATAATTAATTTCAAATCTAGAATATACTATTGGCGGATAATGATTTTTTCGTGGAAATATGTATAGGGACAACGATTTCAGCCCTGGAAGAAAACGTTATAGCTTTCATTGGTAAATTTCGTGCATTATTTTATCGCTTCAAAGAAGAATTAATTCAAGTTCAATGAAGACAGATTTCATCTGCATAATCTTCTTCACAATCGTCACCATTTAGACGTCATTGAAATGTCAACAGTTTAACTGTCAAAATATTTAAAATCCTTTTTATAAACTCAATTAGACAATGAACATACTTCATAACACTTGTTCGACTAATTTGCAACTTATATTGCAACAGTTTTGAATGGCTTTCAATCTATAATCCAACTAAAGCCGAGTATCCCATTATGACATGTGAGTTCAATAATTGTAAGACAAGATAATACTTGACGCGTTGTTTTAACATTCGTATAGTAAGAAGAGTACTTTTATACAAGACTTAATGGACTAACAAACTATAATTAGATCCGCTTACAAATGGAACACAAAAGCGTTCATACTTCTTCATTTCAAACTGAAATTTGACTGTTGATGTTTGGCATTCACAAAATTAGCTTTATTAACAACAACATGCAATGACAACAATTCGTAAGCAACAACTAAAATATTGTTTATGTTTCTGGAAAAGCAAGTAAAACTTCAAACAAGAGGACAATATAGAGGCAACTGACAATACTAGTATGTCATGGACAGTTCGTTTTTAATTCAATTTCAATGAACAACGTTTTTGATTTTGATCGATTTTTGAAATTTCTTCGACATTTGGTCAAGCTGTACACGGTACAGACACTAGCGTGCGTCAGTATAGCAATTTATTCTCGGTGGAATGAATACCTAAGCCATAGAGGCTGTGATCAAAGTGTGTTGTCTTATTAAACCGGAACCTATGGTTCAAACCCTAACTAATGCTATAAACACAATAAAAGCAACGCTGCAAACACAGTCTGCGTCACTCAGCTTTGGAAGCTAAAGTAAAAGTGTATAGAAAGAAATCAGGTACAGAAAAAGGAGTTGGATTGCCCATACTATCAAGAGTGAGCACGACGATACATCAAGAAATATAATCTAGGATTTAAGAACATTGGAAAACCCAAAAAATAGATGAAAAATGTCATTTGCCTTGGGAAATTCTTATACGTCAAAGAGAGGTAGTATTGTTTTTTCTTCAAGCGCTTTCAACCTTTAAATTTGCATAAAGAAAGTGTATGTGAGATATCCAATATTTTGTTTGGAATATAACATTCTTTAAATATCCACCACGCTTCTCCAGATGGAGTACATCATAATTTCCAATTTGCAATGAGCCTCCCACATAAATCAGGCTAAATTTGATCGATGAAATGGCTTATGTTGCCTTTGAGGACTGCTGTGACTTGTGGCTCATTCACATACTCCTGCTACTTAAGAAAACCCCACTAGAAAAAACCTAACGGTATCAAATTAAACAATCTCTGTGGGCAGTTCACAACACATTCACTCGAGATGATGAGCATGCCTACAAATTACTCGTATAGAATATCAAATGTGGCGAGGGCTGTGTGGGACGTAGTGAAGTCTTGTAGCTGTCCAGTTCCTCCAATTCAAGCCAAAGGCAGATGGTTTTCATAGACCTATATTGCTTGTCGATAATTGCGATGGCCTGGCCAATATCGATATCAAACAAATATGAACCGCTGACCCCGCCAGTCCATAATCCAAACAGAAACAGTAACTTTTTGGGACACATTGATTGTTTTTGGATTTTAGGTGGTTTGAGATCGTCCTAAATTCGATATCTTAATTCCTGTACCCATTCGTCTAGATATTATGACGATAGTAGAGCACACGGAAAGAACACTGAAAGGAACTCGTATTTAGTTTTTATTATTGGCCGTACAAAAATTCGGCAAATTGAGTTCCGCGAAAAGTTTTTGTTTACCACTTGAAATCGGCCTCAGATTTTCCTGTAGACTCTCACGGAAAGCTTCTGAGTTCTCAACATATTGCTGTATTTCGCCAAAGTACGGGTTTTGGTCGATCGTTTACTGAACCTTTGGACCAAAATTTATACACCACATTGTTAAAAGTCTTCCTGTAGGACGATTATGGCGATAGTAAAATAGGCAAAACGCGTGCTACGCGTTTCGAGCAATTTTGTTGTTGCGTGCTATATCCATCCAAGGTGATTTGGCAAAACAAACTGAATAAATAACAACTCATTTGACAGTTGTAGTTTGATGAAGATGACTCTTATCAACTATCAAATTTCGGAAGTCTCTTTTGGAAGAGCTGACATAATAAAGAGTGTACTTGATGATACCAAACTTCTCTTAGTCGTTATAAAATAAATTTCAAATTTCACAAATTTAAACTAAAATTATTTATCTCAAAGTGGGAGCAAACATCATAACAAACGTAGAACGCACATTAAATGTTGGTGTAGGGTGTTAAAGACAAACGGCTAATCAAAATGTAATTGACTGAAAATGAAATTTAGTTTGGTTCGTTGGACAAATGGATGGCTGAATAATTGATTGGTTGAATGGTTTGTTGGACTTGTTAAAGCAATGAATGAAAAAATCATTGAATGATTTGTTATCGTAATGCTGTTTTCTCAGCCTTTTCTTTTCTTTCTTTTTTTTTGTTTTTATTTTTTTGTATTTCATTAGTTATTGGTTCTGTTGGTTTCTCTTTTTCTTTTTCATAAATTTTTCAAATCAATAAAAATCTATGTTAGCCATTTCGATTTAATCCCTTTTGTTTTTCTGCATCAATTGTTTAAATATTCAATACAAACAAACAAGCAAACAAACTGAAGTTCAGGCAAAGAATTTGTTTATTAAAAACTTTTCACTTTTTTTTATTTTTTTCAATTGTTCTTTTTTATCTTTCGGTTTTTCATGGGAAATTGTTTGTCTTTACTTGTTTAAAATTATTTTCTTAGTATCGTAGATCAAACCTTTTATATTAAAAATATTTTCTCCCAACTAAGAAAATATCTTTTAATGAGAATTTTCTACTTTTCTCTGATATACAAGAGAATAAAGACAAATTCAATGAAGATTTCAGTTTCAACTTTCAATAGTAGGTAGTGAAAGTGAGTAGCAATTGGAGTTTAGTTATTAAAAGAAGTGTACGAATTGTGTTTGAACTCTCTGTGTGAACTGCTCCGTACCCCATTACCTGCCACAGTCTGCCAAATTTCGCTTTAAAGCAATAGATTTTTTTTGCTGGAAACAATGCAGCCTCTTTCTAATTCTTAATTTAAGTTCTCTGACAAATTTGAATGTCAGCTTAGGAAACTGTACAAGAAAAATTTTAATGAGGTTCAAATCGCTACATTTCTGTGACCACTTATATAGTACATACATAATAATTAGCCATTGCAACCCCTTAGTCAGGATTACAACCTAGCTTCTCTCACCACCTTTGTTGTGTGTGTTAATTTAATCTATAAGTGGCCCTACAGTCTAAAGAAACTTTTCATAGCAATTTCATTTCCTCTCAGCAGATTTTGATAGAAATAGAAATATTTTTTTTATTTTTCGCTTTTTTGGAGATGTCTGACATAGGGATTGTACCTTTCCTCACTTCTAATATTACAAAATCCTACTTACCAGATTACGCTGACCGCTCAGAATATCCAATGTGGCATGAGCTGTATGGCGCGTAGAGCCGTCCAGTTGAAACCACATGTACTTGTTGTGCAGATCATACCATCATTGCTAGACAAATAAACAATTATCTCATTAGTAATAATCTCTTATCTGACAAGCAGTCGAGATTTATGAAAGCTAGGAGTTGCACTACTGCCTTAGTCAATATAGTGGACGACCTTAGGTTGAAACTGGATGAAAATTACATAGGATTTTTAGTTCTTATGCTTTTGATACGGTTGATCACGAAATATTATTGAGGAAGCTACAGACCCTATTTCATTCTTCTAATTCAGCTTGTAGTCTTATACGTTCTTATCTCATGAAGAGATCACAACGTGTTTACTTAAACGGCAACATCTCGAATTCGCTACCTGTTGGAAGCAGGCCTGCCAGATTTGCCGATTTTATACCTAAAAAATAGCAAAGTGCCGATTTCGCGATTTTTGTTCCAAAAATGCCGATTTTTTACTTAATTCTAAAAACATGGTTACTTTATATATTTTGATAAATTTAGCATTTTATTTAACTGATTTTAGGAATTAGAATAATTTTTTGGATTGCGATCAAGTTCATTTGGGTCTACACGCAAGTGATTTAATTTCAAAAACGAAAATTAATAAATGCGAAATTCAAAAAATTAAAAACAACTGTATAAATTTTTATATAGAGCTTTTGAATCAAATTTTAAAACGTTTTAGTTTTAAAAATAACAATTTTAAATCTTTAAATATGAAACTGTAAATGAGTTTCCAAACATTTTAGATCAAGATGAAAAACAAATGTTGGACTCTGAATTTAGAGAGCTAAAATTTTTGAATTTTAAGGACATTTTTGATGATTTTGAAATTAATATACCAACGTTTTGAAAAACAGTTTGTGGACAAAGGCGTGGCGATAAAACATCTGCTTTCCCTTTGTTAGAAAAATGTATTCAACAAATAATGATACTGCCACGTTCTTCTGCGAATGTTGAACGTACTATCAGTCAATCAATAGGTCAATCTTAATAAAACTAAATTTCGATGTTCCCTTGTAAACGAATCTTTAGAAGTTATTCTTTATTCTAAAGATTTTTTAAAATATAACAATTCAAATTGTTTTGCTTTAGATATTAAGAAAGATATTTTAAACTTGACAAACTCAAGCATGTATTCTTAAAAATTTAAAACCAATTTTTATTTCATCATTATTTTTACGTAAATATTTAACTAAAAAACTTGAACTTATCTCATATTAATTAAAGTATATATTTACTATATATGTACATATGTATGTACATATGTATAAATAAAAATTAAAAATAACGAAAATTCAGACATAAAATTTTATCTTTGATTATTGAATTCATTTCTTTTGTTTTGATATATATTTATTTAATAAAAATGTTTGATTGCATGTATTTATAACAAGTTCAATTCAAGTTTTTTAATTGCCGATATTTTGCCGATTTTTATAATCTAAATGCTGATAAATGCTGATTTTTTTTTTTTGACAAAGTTGCCGATTGTTTTTCAAAATTATCTGGCACCCCTGGTTGGAAGAGTTATTCCTCAGGGATCAATATTAGGGCCTCTTTTGTTCTGTATATACATTAACGACCTACATACCTCATGTTTTGGATAATCGTAGCTTACGCTGGCAACGTTCAGCTTTACAGCA
Organism: Sarcophaga rosellei; assembly: GCA_930367235.1. Lineage (NCBI taxonomy): Eukaryota > Metazoa > Arthropoda > Insecta > Diptera > Sarcophagidae > Sarcophaga > Sarcophaga rosellei. The sequence goes on along the minus strand of OV884018.1, from coordinate 46,968,031 downwards.
GCACTTGTATTGAGAATATCATACACAGCCAACGATGATTTATGGGAAATTGACAACTGGGCTAATGCTAATGGACTTTGTGTAAATCCATCTAAATCTAAATGTTTAATGCTCTTCAGAACTAAGAGAGCATTTGATGTGCCAGATATTATTATCAGGGGCAGTAAAATTGATTTTGTTGAATCGGCATCTAATTTGGGTATTATCTTTAATGGTCGGCTAACGTGGGCTAACCACATTAATGTCATCGTTGGTAAAATTTACGGGCTGTTATAGATGCGACTCCTTTTGCCATTTTCGCAAATTGTGATACTGATGATAGGCGGGAACTCAACTTATAATATAACATTGCTTATAATAACATTGCAAGATAAGTATTTATTAAGGGACGTCGAGGCCATATTCACAATTTTCTTACCAGGTATTTGGAGTTAATTTTGATAATCTATTAAATATTCTCCTCCATAAGGTTATTACTTTAAAACAGCCAATATACTTATTTAGCAGGATTAGATATGCTCGATCTAACCGCAGTAGGAAAATTATCCAATATAGAAATGGGACTCATTTGTCACAACGGCAGTTCATTATATACAACATCAGTCTTTGGAATACATTACCTAATTATATTCAGAACATAGGCAATGCAACTAAGTTCAAAAAGGAGCTATACATTCTGTTTAAGTAGTTTTTACCATATTTTGATTGTTTTATACATTTTTACTCTTAATTTTTATCAGTGATTAATAAGTTTAATTTTTCTAATTTATTATTTAAGTTTCATTTTATCTCATTATATGTATATATTTTTCTTCTTTGTTTGTATTTTTCTTTATATTTGTATATACATGCTGTCTTTTGTATTTTTCCTAATTTATTTCTTACATTAATTATTTGTTGTATCGATTGCTATTTCACGAAGTTAAAGCATGTTTTTATTCATTTTTATTTCTACTTTACTTCAAACAATTCATTACTTATATAATCAATGATTTGTTATAACTTTTTCCTTTTTGATGCACTCCCATAGCACTTTCATTTATAAGGTTATTACCTTGTTGTGCTATGATTAATATTAAATAAATAAATAAAGCAAATAAAATAAAATAAAATAAAATAAAAACATAAAAATACTTAACCATCTAAGTAAAGGGTCTTGCGGCAGCCAATTGAAATGTTATCTTTATAAATGGATTTTAAATTAAATTTTTTTTAAGGGATTATATAAACAGGCTTATTGAGATTGAAAAAATATGCTGATTTTTACTTTTTATCTATTTTTTTTACTTAATTAATTATTTTATTGTTTCTATTCATCTGACCCCGCTGTCTTGAATAATTACTTATGTAATTTCAATGAATAGTATTTACAGTTTGTGCTTGCATTTGTATTATGCTCTAATAACGTATTTTATTTCTATGGATTGATATTTGACAAATCCGGCGCAAACATCGTTTTGTAAATGTTTGAAATTGCTTCAAGCTTGTTTAGGTTTGATTTTGACTACAACACACTCGTGACACTACTATTTAAATTTAAAATTTTTGTATTCTTCTTTTCAGATTTTGCTTATGGAAACTGATGGAAAATTTCGTAATTGCATATGCATGTTAAAGGCGAGGTGAGTCTTATGAATCGATTATGGATGACAACCAAACCCCAGTTGAGTTGTCAAAATTTGCACAAATTGGTATTACAGATGGTAACCGATAACAAACAGTTTAAAGTATATCTTATGAAAGGAAAATGTTTTGGCTAAAAACAAATTAGTGATGGTCAATTGGAAACACAACGGCAGTTCGATTGGCAAATCATTCTTAAAACAATATCCGGCTTCCAGATTATTGCACTTATTTTTGTTACTAAGTCTAGTTGCGAGTCACTTCCTGGTTCTGTTTGGCAGGCAATTAAGAAGGGAACAGTCAGCCATGCGATTCATTAGGTCACGGATTTTCCTAAGGAATTTCATGTCAGAGTTGTTTGCCATCAATATAATTATAATCTCCAAAGCTTTGGTCCTCACTACCGAGTGCAGAGGACTTAAAGCTAACACATCTTGTCCAAGCCCATTTGAGCTGTTTTGAATTTTGTGAGACAATTGCCTCATACGCAACTGTTGTCTTCACCATCATGGTATACATCTAGTACATAATTTCCCCTCCAAGTCATCTGCATATAATTTCTTATCCAGTGTTGTTGCTAAATATTTTATCTTCATTTTCCGTTATGATACTACCGGTTTTCACCAATGGCACATGTATTGGCAACAGTACTTCGATTCCTATGAGGATGTTGAAAATTGCGTGACTAATTGTTTAATTTCAAAATTCACAATTTGGCTGAATGACAGAAAAAATGTGGAGCCAGCAATGGCCAATACTTTGAATAAAATATTTCTTTACTTTCCCACCAAATATTTCCGTTTTATTTTCACAAAAACTTACAACTTAACATTACACCTGGTAAAAAAAATTGCAAAAAATAAAATGTTAAAAATTTTAATTTTTTTTATTTTGTTTAAAAAAATGAAAATATGAAAAATGTTCTGCCTTTTGTATTCTGTTTAAGTACTTATTTATCTTTTGTAATGAATATTGGAAAATGAAATTAATTTTTTTTTGTTTGATACGATGGATAATATTCAATAGAAAATGTGTGAAATCAAATAAAATATTCAGTTTGTAAGGTAAATATGAATTTAATGTGAATACAAAAGCACTTAAAAGATCAATGTTTCTTCTCATGTGGCTGCAATACAATACCGTTGAAATGGTTGAGTTTTACACAATAATATCATTTGATAAAGAGATGGAGTATGCGTCGCAATAAAGCTTTAAACGAATAAGTGTTTGAATATATGTATTGGCATTTTAATGGATATTTCAATTGTTGAACATTATATGATCCGGTTTCGTTCCAATAGGAATTAAACAAAATTGTTGTATTGGTGGTTATAACTTAACTTTTAAAGAAACTTACTGCCATATTCCTACGTACCTAGGAAGACAAAAAAAAATGGGTTTTATCCTTATATAGGAGAGTAGTTTAAAAAGTAAAGTAAGGTTCTACTGTTATCAAATTACTATGTGATTATTTCCTATGAATTTTCTAGTATTTGTTACTGGTTTCACATTTGTTAATGTCAATTTAAGTTTTAACTGTGATCTATTTAATTTCCTGGCATGTATATTTTTGTAAACATTTTAAAACTTTCGAAATATTTTTATCAGTTATTCTACAATTCTGCCATATACATAGTTCGAAGCATTTTTGGTATAGCCTTGTGCCATCTCTGTTGTTGCTCTTCCAAAGAAATATTTAATTTTATACTTGAGTGACGGGAATTACAGTTTAAAGTCGACTCTCAACAACAGATTTTTGAGTAACTTATCATGGCAATTTTATTTATTCTCAGAGTTTTTGCCAAAAACCAGCTGAGATTAAGTTGATGAAGAAATTTTTTTTCATATTTCATTTTGGGCGAGATGTCTGAGCCAGGGGTTGGATCGTGGCCTCATATCTAATAAGCCACACACTACATACTAAACTACGGCGAATATTATATACAGGCAATTACAGTTTAAGAGCAAATGGTTTTACAAAGAATATTAAAAGGCAAGTGAAAATCAATAGAAGCATTAAAATTGTTCCGGAGGCCACAGAGTGCAAGAGATGAGAAGAATTGCATTCAAATACGAAAAAATAATGTCCTTAAAATAAAAAGGAAAAATTACTATTGAAAGGATTTTAAAACATGTAACAAATGGAAGAGAATTTTGGGCATTAGAGAGATTAGGTTTCGAGAATATTTTAAAATATATAGATTGCTATGCTGCAAACTTGAAAATAGAAGATCAACTAAACAGACCATTCTAGTTGCACAAAGTAAAAACTCAACTGGCTAAAGTGAAAACTCCAGGTAAGGATCGAATACCGTACGAATTTTTTATAAATGCTAGTGGTAACTACCTAGAATCGCTCACTATTGCCTACGCGGAAGTTCTAAATGAAAAACAATGTTCACACATTTTTAACAACAGTGTCGTATTCCCAATTCACAAAAGATTCTACACCAAGGACCCCTGTGATTACAGAGGATATCGTTTATGAATTGTATTGGATAAATTTTAATTGACATGATCAAGGAATGAACCATGAATGATAAGTAAATACAAGCAGGTTTTCGCAAGGGTTACTCAACCTTAGGCAATATTTATTGCCTTTTAACCGCAGTAAATATAAAATTCGCAGAATATCAAAATACATAGACTTTAAAGCTGCTTTTGTTATTGTTGCTACTCAGATGAGAATGTCAACTAAAATTTTAGAACAATCTATAGTTACCGTATTTGCAATATGAACTGGCTCTTGAGCAAGGGTGTCTGTTGCCGTCAATGTTGTTTGGTATGTATCTTTTAGAACTAAATGAGCATGAGCGTCAACGTTCAAGTTTTCATGTTTGCTAAATATACTAACAGTTTACCAAACGTGAGTACTGAACTAGAGGAATACTGTAGCATACGGAGAATGGAAGTGAATCTCCTTCAATAAGAAATTATGATTTTTCAAGGTGGGAGACATAGTTTAAAAAAAAAAATGGACATTCTATGGTAAAGTAGCAAAGATTGTATCTGAAGTACTTGGTAATGTTGTTAACACCAACTGTGTCGTTCTCCAAAAATGTAACAGGGTAATGCATCCGAAGCCAGCATCAATTTAATTGAAATTTCAGTATACAATCAATTAATTAGCTGGCAGCTGCTACCCGATCCGCCGTATTCACCAGACTTGGTTACTTCCGAATAATATTTGTTGATATGAAATACGAAGAAAAAACATAAATTATAATTTCCATTCATTGTTATTTTTAAACAAAAGAGATACAAGTTTCTAAAATAATTGAATATTTAATACATAAACGTTTTAGAAAAATTGAAATAACATCACATCTACTGAACTAATTCAAAGAATTGACAAATTTTTTGTAATTTTTTCAAGCTTTGAATTCAAACAACAACAACAACAAATAAATATTGTATTTATGGAATTTATTATTATTGCAGTAAAACAAACACAACATTCAAATACGAAAAAATAATGTCCTTAAAATAAAAAGGAAAAATTACTATTGAAAGCATTGTAAAGTATGTAACAAATGGAAAAGAATTATGGGCATTCGCGAGATTAGGTTTCGAGAATATTTTAAAACTCTCCTCAATCCCTCGGTCAGGGCTATAGATTGCTATGCTGCAAGCTTGAAAATAAAATATCAACTATACAAGCCATTCTCGTTGCACAAAGTGAAAACTCAACTTTCTAAAGTGAAAACCCCAGGTGAGGATCGAATACCGTATGAATTTTTTATAAATGCTAGTGATAACTGCCTAGAATCGCCCACTACTGCCTACGCGGAAGTTCTAAATGAAAAACAATGTTCAGACACTTTTAACAAAAGTGTCGTATTCCCAATTCACAAAAAGGCTACACGAACGACCCCAGTGATTACAGATGGATAAATTTGGATAAATTTTAATTGACATGATCAAGGAACGAACCATGAATGATATGTAAATACAAGCAGGATTTCGCAAAGGTTACTCAACCTTAGGCAATATTTATTGCCTTTAAACCGCAGTAAATATAAAATTCGCAGAATATCGAAATACGTGGACTTTGTTATTGTTGCTACTCAGATGAGAATGTCAGCTAAAATTATAGAACAATCTACAGTTACCGTATTTGCAATATGTACTGGCTCGGATCTTTCGGAATATTTCGAAGCCCCTTTTGGTCTTGAGCAAGGGTGTCCGTTGTCACCAATGTTGTTTGGTATGTATCTTGTAGAACTAAATGAGCGTGAACGTCAACGTTCAAGTTTTTATGTTTCCTAAATATACTAACACTTTAACAAACATGAGTTCTGAACTAGAGGAATACAGTAGCATACGGTGAATGGAAGTGAATCTCAATCGGAAATAATGATTTTTCAATGTGGGAGACGTAGTTTAAAAAAAAAATGGACATTCAATGTAGATTCAGTAAAGATTTTATCTGAAGTACTTAGGAATATTGTTAACACCAACTGTGTCGTTCTCCAAAAATGTAACAGGATAATGCATCTAAAGCCAGCATCAATTTAATTGAAATTCTGCTTTAAAGGCACGATATAAAATCACTGTTGCATAGAATTGCTATTGGTCATAAAAAATTGATTTATTTTCAGAATCCTGCCTGGGCAGGCAAAGCACTTGCATACAAAGCAATACCATTTCAGTATTAGCTGGTAGTGTGTTCTTCATCCGCCATATTCACCAGACTTGGTTACTTCCAAATAATTTTTTTGATATACAATTTCATACCAAGAAAAAAATATATAAATTATAATTTCAATTCATTGTAATTTTTAAATAAAAAACATGTAAGTTTTTAAAAAAAATTGAAGATTTAATAAATAAACCTTTTGAAAAAAATTGAAATAACATCATATCTACTGAACTGATTACAAGAATAGGCAGACTTATTGTAATTTTTTCAATGCTTTGAATTCAAACAATAACAGCAAAATAAATATCGTATTTATGGAATTTTTTATTATTGCAGTAAAACAAACACAACATTTATCCGTATTTAAGAATATTCTGTTTTGTTAGTTTTAAAAATCACACAAATTTTTTTCTTTTTTTCATTCGATTTAAATTACATGCAATATGTGCATACATAGGTACATACTTATATGCAATTTATATCCTTAAAAAGGATAAAGCTGAACCTCTAAAACAATATACATACATATTATTCGAATTTACATGTTAGGGGTTTTGAAAAGTGTTTTTAATTGTTCAATTGTTTTTCAAAAGTTAACGATTCTTAATTGTAATAATTACTTACAAAATTTTTAATAACAGCTAGTATTAGTAAAGTGCTTTCTCTTGTCAAGAGATTGAATATTTGTTTGATAAAATTGAAGAAATCTTACGGTGCTTATTCTTTGTCATATTTTTTCAAATACATTTTTCTTATTTACTGGGCTAGCAGGCGTCTCTAGTCGACTGAATAGTGGCACAAAACGAACACTGGTCACGCAATGAGCATGAAATAAGTCGGGACTTTTGGGGACAGTGACTACATAACAACGCATGTGAGATTCAGGACATCCATTCCGAACAAGTATGTCCAGCAAAATGATGCGCCCAAAATTTCACCGACTTCTGGAGGTGGAATATGTTGGGAATCAAAATTTGGAGGCGCAAATATCCTCAAGCGGAACATTATTATAATTTCCGATAGACATGTGGCTATCAAAACACTGCAATCCAATCAATGGGATAGCAGAACGAACTGATATTCATATCACATGGTTAGCACGGCACAGTAACATTTCAAGTAGCTGTAAAGCGGATGATGGATGGCCAGACGTGGCACAACCATCGAAGATTTCGATGAATTCTAAACTTTAGGAATCCCTCTGAAAACTTATAATTCACAATACGACCGTCGATTCTATCAACAATATGTGCGCGGTTTAGGACTTGGGCAAAACGGCGCTGAAAATCTGGCCAAATCTTGATGGAGAGCTAACGACAAGTGCTTAAACTCTAAGGAAGCACGCTGACTATGGTTGTAGTTATTATGTGGTATTACAAGCTTACGAGACGCTTTGGTATTGGACTTCTTGAGTATGATTTCTACAGAAGCTGCAAAGATGAAAAAGAAGACTAGACTGGATACATGCTTGGAAATATATTGTGAAAGAAAAAAAGCATATTTTTTGTCTGCTCCATAGATTATCTGCAAGAACTGTCAAACATTAACATCGGCAGTACGAGTTGCTTCATAAAAAGTTCAGTGTAATTCCAGGACTAGGGGATAATGGTTAACTTTGGTATCACAATAGGCCTTATGTGCCCTAAGTGTATTCATCTAACCTCTTTGGATGTACATACCTATCTATTTATTAACTGAACTTTCGTTTTAAAATCTTTCTAAATTCCTTTTTCGATGTTCGGTGTTTATCGTCAGTTTCATGTTTAAGCGACATGCATTTCTTTTCGTACCGTATTCTCAGCCTCTTGGCAAAAACTCTGAGAGTAAATAAAATTGAAAACTTTTTCAGAAGTCTTTCATTCGTAGTCGACTTTAAATTGTGGACCCAACCACTCATGATTGTGATTAACACATACAAGACAAGTTGCGTGAGAATCTAGGTTTTATTCTTGACAAAAAGATTGTTGTGACGGATTAAGTAAGCAAGTAAATGGGCAAATATCTAAGAGTTCTCATATGCAAGAAAGGCAAGAAATAGAGATGCTTTGGAGAAGACTGACAATAATCAACATCGGAGAAGCGAAGAAACTATTAATCCGTTCAAAATGAAAATGTTTTTTTTTATTAATGTTTATTTAATGCACATTTAGAATATAATAGAAAACTACAAATAAACAAAAAGTGCAGTGATTTGAATTTTTTATATATACAAAGTCCCATTTTAAAGAGCTCTCAAGTATAATTTGTAATAAAGTTAATTTTTTTTCTTACTTAATAATAAACTAAACGTAATAATATATTTATAATAAGTTAATTGTAAGACAAAAATCTTACTTGTATATAGGAAAGGATAAAAGAGATAAGGTCAAGGGTCAAATTCAAAGAATTATTATTGCGAAAGCCACCAATATTTCCTAACATTCAAATTAGATTTAATGTTTTTATCTTTCATATAAAAATTTGTATCAAAACGACGATTTTCTAATGTAAGCTCCTTACATGTTATTGATTTTATATTAGATTGTATATAAATATGGTAAAATATAGGAATGCCATTTTGGATAAAACCATTTCTATCAAAAAAAAAAAGAAAAGACTCAGGTGGAATGAAGTCATTTTGTAGCGTTCTTGAGATGTACTCTTCAGAAACGTAGTAGGGAGCCATAATTAGATTATTTTCAATTGTGTTTACACTGTTTAAAATATGGTTTCTTATGTTATGAATAATAAAATTATCAAATCTAGACATTTTGGCTTTTTTTATAGAGAATTTTGTTTGATATATATTTCTTGTAGTTACTGTTTCTTGGTCGGTATAATGAAGTGCAACATCTGAGGCACTTCCTTCAAATATTCGTAACTTCTCCATAGATGAAAGACATCTGTTAAACCATATTTGGCTACCGTATGATAGAATTGGTCTTATTAATAATTGGTACATAATAATTTTAACCCTTGTTTGTATATATTTTAAATAAAATTATTTCTTGTATATAAAGAATGTCTTTCTGGCTTTTATAATCTGTTGTTCTATGTCTCTAATATAGAAATTTATCTAAGTTTATGCCAAGTAATTTAACAGTTTGTTTTACAGGAATGCTTATATTATTACTTGATCTAATACCAAACAACTTCCAGTTTTTTCTTATATTGGTGTTACATTTTCCAACTGGAGGCCTAAAAAGATTTATCTTCATATGCCAGTCTATGGAATAGTTTACAATTAAGTAAAACTTATTTTGCAAACCATCAATTATTCTGTCAACTGTATCATCGGCGTGATATATGGTTATAGCGTCTGCGAAAGCCATAATATTTTCCATTTTCTCTAATAAATCAAAAATGTATAGATTAAATAATATTGGGGAATTAACGGTGCCCTGTTGTATTTTTGTTATGCAAAAGGATTATAAAATGTAGAGGAAATTTAAATTTAAGTAATTTATGTAATTTATATAATTTATATCATTCGTTTGCTGATTGTCATAGCATACAGACGTGTTTTGAAGTATCAGCTGTGAATTTTCTAACCCATTTTTGTTAAAAAAAATAAAATAAAACTTATATTACATTTTACTTTAAAATGGCTACAAAACGTAAAAAATTTTGGGGAAACAATCCCAAATTTAAAAAATCTAATAATAGATTTCAGATACTATCTGATATGAAAAATGACGAGAATAGTGATGATAATGAAGAGCAGAAAGAGGAGGTTATAAAAGTACCTCCAATTATTGAAGATAGCTGTCACAAACTTACAGAGGTAATGAAACTTTTAGGCAAAGCCTGCAAGTATAAGAAAATGTCGATTGGAACAAAAATTATTGCAAATACTTTACCTGAGTATGATGATATTCTTATAAAGCTAGAGTCAGAGAAGTATCAGTTCTTTACACACCCGGTAAAGGACAATAAAAGATTTAAACTTATGCTGTTTGGTTTGCCAAAAGTTGACGCAAAAACGCTTGTGGATGAATTTAAATATAATTTTAATATAGATCTTGCTAATATTAAAGAAATTCAAACGTCTCGATCTAACGCAAATGATGTACTGTATATGCTCGAATTTAATAGAGACCAAATTTCCAAACGCGAGGTTATTAAAATTAAATATGTTTATGATGTAGTCAAACATTGGAGAAATCCCCTCCGACGATCCAGAGGACCGACGCAGCGCACAAAATGTGCCATGTATGGACATGGATCTGCAAATTGCTATAGAGGTTCAGCATGTTTAGGTTGTGGGGAGGCCCATGACTATGCTAATTGCCAACTGAATAAAATTCCTGCGAATGGCCCTGTAATTTATAAATGCTACAATTGCATTAAGAGAAATTTAAAAAATGTCATTCACCGAGCTGATTACCCACACTGTCCCCCTAGAAAGGAGTATATGGAGATTAGGCAAAAAGTCACAAATGGCAGACGGGATAACAAATTTAATTCTCCAAGAAAAAACAGTTTCTACACACTGGATAAGCAGAATCATTCTCCGAATAAAACAGGTAACACTGAAAATATTTCTTATGCTGCTATAGCTAGTAATAGTCGTCCAATTGACGACAATAACGATATTTCTAACCAAAAAATTATTGAAATATATTTTGAGGCTCTTGATGCATTAGAAAAATGCAAAACGAAGTATGACAAGCTCAGAGTGCTTGGTAATATGCTTCGACATGTTATATAATACTTTAGAAGATGGTCTTAAAATTATGCACTGGAATGCTCAAGGCATAACTAATTCTGTTTTAATTTTAGAATTAGAACATTTTTTAAATGAAAAACAAATAGACATATTTTTAATTAATGAAACTTTTTTAAGTTCAAATCACAAATTTAAAATCAGAAATTATAAAATTCATAGAGAGGATCGAATTACACATGGAGGAGGTGTTCTTATAGGAATTAAAAATTCAATTCCGCATGAACGAAGTAAAAATTTTCCAACCCTGGTAATCGAGAACGTATCTATAATAGTGAAAATCAATAACAGGTCAATACGGTTTACGTCAGCTTATTGCCCACGATATACAAGAAGCTTTAACGATGATTTAGACAAAATAACTGAGTCTAATAATGAATTTCTAATTTTTGGTGACTTTAACGCTCATCATGTAAGTTGGGGTTGTTCGCGAAACAATTCAGCTGGAAATAATCTTTATAATCACCAGCTAAGCTCTCAATATTATATATATGCTCCAAACTCTTTTACTAGGTTTAGCCAGAATACCGTAGCCAGACGATCTTCAACTGTAGACATTCTTTTATCAAATACAAGTCTGCATACTTCACAACTAATATCTCTTCCATATCTACTAAGATCCGTTCACGCTCCAATAATGTGTGAAATATATGGTACAACAGCAAGGCATGTAGTAAAATTTCTATTATATAAGAGAGCAAATTGGAATAGAATTAGAAATTGGATGGATGAAGAAGTCGAAAGAAATAATTTGTCAAGTGCAGTTCTGACTGAAGCAAATATCGAAGCAGTTTTACATAAAATCACTGATATAATGAAAAAATCTTATCAATTTATTCCTGTAGGCGAAAGTCGAGTCTGGCAAAAGAAATTATCCCGGCTTACACTATATTTAATAGGCCAGAGAAATAAATATCGTCGAAAACTGCAAAGATGTAATATTGCTTCAGAAAGAAATCAAATAATATGCATATTGAAACAGCTGACATTGTTTATTGATTACCATATTAAAAATGACAGAAACAACAGCTGGTCAAATTTTTTGAGAAAGTTGCCAGCAGGTAATAAAAAATTCTGGAAGATAACTAAAGCAGTTAAAGGTAAACAGACAACACTTCACAGTTTGACTATAGATGGCGCTAAAGTTTATGACAGCAAGGAAAAATTAAATATTATCGCAGAAGTTTTTGGTAAAGTACATTCGACTACAACTAACCTCACGTCCTCTCTTGATCGTCGTGTAATGAAACATATACATTGGTTAGACAGACAAATAGTTCAGCATAGCGATCAATGGAATAAAACATCTAAAGATGAAGTTAAATATTATATCAAAACGATGAAAAATTCAAAAGCCCCTGGTATCGATGGTATAAATGCTATAATTCTAAAAAACATATCTGATAATTTTATTGTTTTAATTGTGAAAATATTTAATTGGTGCATAAAAAATGGCTATTTTCCAAAACTTTTTAAAACTGCGAAGGTTATTCCAATCTTAAAACCAGGTAAAGATGCTAGTCACCCTGAAAGCTATCGTCCTATAAGTATGCTAAATGTATTGCATAAGGTTTTTCAGAAAATTATTTTAAAACGGCTTAGTGAGTTCACTGAAGAAAATGGCATTTTACAGAGAGAACAAATCAGAAATCACTTCAGAAAAAATCATTCAACATTACACCAACTTAAGAGAATTGTTAATCTAATACAACACAACAAAAGCAAAAAGTGGAGCACTGGAGTCGTATTTTTAGATATTGAAAAGGCGTTTGATTCAATTTGGCACTATGGCTTAATTTATAAACTTGAAAAATTTGGATACCCTGTTTATTTACAAAAATTAATCAAAAGCTTTTTGAGTGACCGATTATTTGTGGTAAGCATTGATAATGTTCTTTCTAACGAGCGGAAAATACAAGCTGGTGTACCACAAGGATCTGTTTTATCTCCAACGCTATATTCAATTTACATATCAGATTTTAAATTAAGAAATAACTACACTACAGCTCCATATGCGGATGATACTGCTTTAATTACATCAGGAAAGGTCTCAAATGCTATAACTAAAAACTTGGGAAAAAGTTTATCTTTTGCAAAAAAATATTTTGATAAATGGAAAATTAGGATTAACGATACAAAAACTCAAGCAATTATTTTCCCTTTTAATAAGTCGCCAAGAGAATTCTTAGTATAAATCTTACAATTCAAGGAACGATAATCCCACTTCTGGACTCAGTCAAATATTTAGGAGTTATGTTAGACAAAAAATTAACTTTTAAACAACACATTCAACAAACTTGTATAAAAGCAATAAGATGTGGGAGAGCCCTTTTTCCTTTGCTAAATTGGAAATCAAGTTTAAACGTTAAGAACAAAATCCTTCTTTACAGAATGTGTATAAGGCCGATAATGACGTACGGATGTCAAATTTGGGCAACAAAGTGCGCTAAAACCCATCTTAAAAAGTTACAAATAATACAAAATAAAAACTTAAAAATTATATACAACTTACATAGAAGATACCCTACAATCCAGTTACATAGAAAATATAAAGAAGACATGTTTTTAACAGTTACTAGTAAAATTACACAAAGATTCGAAGATCGAAACAGAAATTCAAGCTTTGACATAATAAGAGATTTGTAAAATTTGCAACTTTTTCAGCTTCAGCAATAAAGCTGATAAAAGAGCAAATGGGAGAATCTCTTTTAAACTTTCTTTTTGTCAATAAGGGTTTTTTGCTATCTTTTTTACCTGACATGTAAATATATAAGCTAGAATAGTATATTTGTACAATTTTAAAATAATTTATTTGCTGCAATACTTTATAGTAATACCTCATAAATATAGTTTATTAAAATATTTTATATTATTTTTAATTGTAATGATGATATATATTAAATAAATAAAAAAAAAAAAAATATAATTTATATATTAAATCTGGTATCCAAATACTATCGAAGGCTTTTTCAAAGTCTACAAGGCAAGCACCAGTGTATAAGGATTTGTTAAGATTCCACTGAATATTAGAAACAAGCAAATGAATTGCATGTATCGTTGAATGCTTGTATTTAAAATCGAATTGTCTGTCACTAACTAAATTCTTGTCCTCGGTATTCTTCAAGATGTTAATATTGATACAAATTTCAAATACCTTGCTGATATTCGGAGGCAAGCTTATTGCCCTGAGATTTCTCAGGTTGTTCGTACGCTGATTCTTCTTCGGTAAAATAATCACTTTGGCTTGCTTCCAAGCACATGCTGAATAATATGTTATTAAAAAGCATTCCATATTTGGATATTAAAACATCAGGCAAATTACGCAACACCACGTTGGGTATATTATCAAGCCTCGAAGATAGTTTTGGTCTTAGCTTCCTAAAAATTGACAAAACCCTATTCTTGGATATAAAAAAATTATCCAATTGCGATTCACTTAAGTCATCTGCCTTTTTCGAAGTTGAAAACGTCGTCATGATTGTGTTACTATTTTCATACTGATTTTTCCTCACCAAAAATTCAGTGAAACAATGATCTACCTCCAGATGAACAGTATTATCGGGATCAATCTCCTTAAAAGAGATTCCAGAAAAGAACCAAATATGTCCAAGGAATTTTTATAATACCTAAATCAGAAGGTTGTAAATGCATAAACTGGTTCCTAACATCATCAAACATATTAGAAGAGTCCTTGGGACTCATTCTTGTAAACCTTTCCTGAAAATGTCAATTAACTGAAATTGTAAAATTATCGTTTAAGATTTTTCTAATTAGTTTCAGCTTCGCTTTAAGTACACTGAATTCAGATTATGTCAAAAAAGTTTCTAATCGATTGAACCGTTTTATCAAAGTAATAATCCTACCTTTCTCACCTTGTAGTTTTCTAATCGTTGAATTAGTATATCTCATAATCGAATCATGTGATTTAAATCTTGGGATCGAAGTATCCATGGCCCTTGTAATATAATCATTGAGTTTACGCAAATGAAAGTCTATTTCATTATTATTTAGATTCCTATCGGCTGGGATTATTATATTTGCATTCATCAAAAAATTTCCAAATTTCTTTCAATTAGCTTTCCTAAAATTCAATTTAGACTCCGGAGGGTCACTGAAGAAAGAAAGTGGGTGATCATTCTCGACACCCAATAACCTAATTTTAACTGCTTCATGATCACTGTCATATTCAAGAGTCTCAAGGAATCTATGGAATCATTAGCCGTATAAATGGCAAGTCTCGAATCAACTATGCACAGATCTAAATATGAGTTACACCTTAGATATGACGCGTTAAATGTTGCATATAATTTACACCTATATCGTATCTCATAATCCTCGATCCTTTCCTTCAGATGAATTCCTTTAGTATTTGATATTGGATTATTCCAGTTTGTGTTTTTGCAATTCAGGTCCCCAGAAAGAATGTAATAATTTTCCATGTTTTGAAAATCTAATGATTGAAAAAGATTCAAGAGTTCCGATTTAAAAGAACTACAATTGTTTTCTGAGGGGTAATAGGAATCTCTAATATAAAGACTTTTATTTGGAAATAATGGTATTTCAACCACAGATGTTTCTAAGTGTCTAAATAAATAGTTGCTCTTTTTATTATAATAGACAAATTTTATACCTTTCCTAATCAAAATAGCTGTTCCACCTCCCATTTTAGAATCCTTTTTATCATCACGAAGAATGTGATAATTTTCGAAATTCAGTTTATGTTTCGAGTTCAGTTTCGTTTCAACGAAAATGTGTTTAACACACACAGCATAAGTGGTATGACAAGCTAAGTCGTAATCCTGACTGACCAATTATGTATTATAATCGATTGGCTATCAATTGGCCGTTAAACTTTTTCAGGGATTACATCAGAAACCGTGTCTTCGAGTATAATTCTTTAACGTTAGGTCATGTGAAAAACTTGCTCAAAAGAGTGAATTGTAGCAACTAAATCAAATATAAAATGAAATGATATTTTATTTCGGACGTAATGGGCATCGATAGTTTTAAATTATTTTAGTTGAATTTTACCGCAATATGTATGTATAACCTTTAATAACCTCTAAAAATTAGTATATTAATTTTTTTACTCAAAACATGGTTGTGTTATAAAGCTCGTAAAAAGATTTCTTCATAAAGAATACAAAGTAAAATTTAAATTTCTTATTCACAGCTCATGTTTATTTCTTTGTTAAGTTAGCTATCGCATAAATAAATTCTATTGCGGTCATTGAATTTGGTAGTAGTTAGAAATGTGATTAAAAATTTCGTTTAATGTCTTTTTTTCATTTCCTGTAAATCTTAAAACAATCCCACATATGCAGACCCATAATTTTAATCATTAATGTACTGTATACCACTACTGAGTACAGCTGGCTAAAGTGAAAACGCTCATTCAACCGTGTCTTCTCTACGTATGTCTTTTTGTTGTTGTTACTTTCATGTGGCTTAACCTATAATATATGGAGTTAAAAATCTTTTTAATGACCCATCAATAGTAATAAATATTGGTCAGTAGGTAATATCTTAAACTCATGCTTTCAACTCGATTATTCCTTTTTGGAATTATTTTGTGGTTATTTTGTTAGTATTCCTCTACTTTTAACTGTGTAACTGTTTTATTATGATATCTTGAACTGTATTAAGCACACAATACACAGAGCTAAATTTTAAATTAGAAATTTCATTCAACACTCAGACAGTTTTGTCAGAAAATTCATTGGCTGAGGAAGGGATCAATCACAGTAATTGACGTATACAATTAGGACGACGATTTTGTTTTAGGTTTATTTTTGTTTATTATTGTTCATATTGTCGTTAACAGGTGTTTAGGTACTGCAAACATACGATCTATTATACATCTCCCTAATTTTGTATTCCTTTAATATGTATCTCCTCGTGAGCTATTGTGCTGAAAAACGTTAGCACGCTGCTCTGCATTAAATGTTTTCTTCTGGAACGTGTTAATGCCTCCCAGAATAAAAGAATTTGTTTCAATAATTCATTCTCATCGTCCCTGAATCTATAACCCTCACGCGAAATATAGAACTTTTCTAGCTTCATTAATAGTAAGGAAGCTCTTATCCTCATAAGCTCGTCAGCTAACACATTGCTGAGAATTCCCATACGCCCTGTGACCCAGCAGGGGTCCCATGTAGATGATTCAGTTTCCTCAGACTATACTATACTATTATGCGATTTAAGGTCATAGGCGCCATGTGCTCCAATAACAGCCAGTCTTATAGACTTCGAAACAGCCTTCAAGCTCTGCAACATGGTCTTCCCTGAGGGGAGGAACGAACGTTTAGAAAAAATCGACTATATTGTGACTGAGGCAATGTTCCTGCCTGGCTTGAAGATTCTCATACCGGATAAGACAATATGGAGAGCCTGTGACCATACTACAGGGGCGGAAAGGTGACAGATGGGTCAAATACAGATGGAGGCACAGTTACTAGGATTTTCTGTAAAGATCTCAGTCATGGGCTACACTTTAGATTAAATGATGACTGTAGCTTCTTTTAGATAGGGATTTTTGCAGTCTCGCCATAGCTAATGTGGTCACTTCAGATTCGGACTCTTATACGATCTTTGTTGACAGTCAAGCTGCCCAAATGGTCATTGTGTCGGTCTGGTGTAAAGAGTCTTTAAAGTCCCTTGTTCAGTTTCTAAGGATGATTTCATAGTTGCTTTTGATTCTCCAATGCGCCATTTCTACTGCCGCATCACTAGTAGGTCAGAGAGGAAGACTACAAGTATTGGGCTGTTATGTGTCTAGGACTCTTTGGCCTGCTGTAGATATTGCGAGAACAATTTTGTTGATGGGTTTATTAAGGTCAGCCCCAGGTTTGTTTTTGGGCTTGTTAGAAGGTACTGTGAGGTTAGATCGCTGATAAGAATCTGTAACAGATTCCTATCGGATTATTGCATGGTATATTGCAATAAGGAGGAATAACGAATATCTCTCTACAACTTAAAAGCTCCAGTAACTTGAAGTTGAAGGTCCTGGCAGGGGCTTTTCTGGGAGTTTAGACTCTCTGTCAAGAGCCGACATTAGGACTTTCAAGGCATTTATAAGTATCTTGATAAGGAATAGCGTCAATTCTATACATACCTAACATAATTGGTCACTACAACCCTCCAGTCAGGATTACGACCTAGCTTGTCATACCACTTATACAGTGTGTATTAATTTTATACCTTAGTGGTGGGACCTACTGTTTAACTTCGATGACAATTTTATTTACTCTTAGTGTTTTTGCCAGAAATCTGCTGAGAGGAAGTCGCCGAAGAAATATTTTTTCATATATCATTTTGCTGGAAATGTACTGGGGTTTCAACTGTGGCTTCACGTGTAATAAACCAGCACACTATTTACTAGTCTATGATGACTTCAATCAAAGCTATAGTCACGCTATCGTGTGTGTGCGTGGTTCAGCTGTTTTCCTCCGTTTCCTACTACATTGTCCCTTTTCTAACTATTTTTTTCTTTTACCCATTGCCCTATCTCCTTTACTATCCTCTCTTTCTCTCTGTCACTTTATGACATTTTTACAATGTATTATGCTGATCACTGGGTATTGTTCTTAACCTAACGACAAGTACAAGTCCTCAAACCTAACCTAAGCTAATTCTATTTTAAGAACACTGTGCAAAAAAAAATTTTTTTTAAATATATTTCAATTTGACATTTCAATGTGAAAAATTTAATGTATTTCGTATTGTATTTCAATTTGTTTATAATTTATTGAATTATGTACATACATATGTATTAAATTTATACAATTTATTGTTTTCTGTCTGCGATATCAAAAGTATCGAATTACAGTGCACTCGCGATAATATGAACACCCTAATATATGAACACCCCAAAATATGAACACTTTTTCTTAACCATTGACTACTCCAAAATATGAACTTCGTACAAAAGCTTTAAAATATGAACAGCTTTTTTTATTTTTAAAGCATACAAATTCCAGTTACAAAGCATTAGAAATTGGGGAAATCCCGAGTTTTTATGTTTATTTTAATACCAAATCTTAAAAAAACCACAAATACATACATAAATATGTATGTAGATATATGTGTGTAGAACGATTCTTAACCAAAAAGGTTAAGCTAGCAAAAACCATTCTTCTAGTAGATAATGCACCTTCTCCCTCACTTGATATTCAATCCATGGACCAGAATGCAACCAGGATGACAAAACTTTATTTTAGAAACAGTCTTCTAGCTTCCATTGCTGCTAAAGGGGGTAGTTTAATACAGTCTATGAAGCAAACTACATTAAAGAAAGCCGTTATTCTTTTAGAATCAGCAAGGAGTAGAGTAGATGCATCTTTGCTATCCAAATGCTGCAATAATATTTTAAATATGGTAGTTAATCAAAATGATCCTGAAGATGAAATCCCTTTAAGTAATCTTAGACAAAGCTTACAAATGAATTTAATAGATTTAGAAGAAAGTGCAGAAAATAAATTCGTGTTCTCTGTAATCTGCTAATGTACTGTAAAAGAATTGAATTTGTATGTTATTCTAAAGTTTTCTATATGTAGATTGAATTTGCAGCATTGAATCTTAAAGAATATAATGAGGATGCGATTGAATGTGACGATAATGAAATAAAAGAAATATCGGACGAAGATGATTGTGTGGAGAAGCACAACAGAAGGGAAGTTGTAGAAATTTTTAATAATACATTGGAGTGGACAGAAAGTGAAATGGTTGAACAACGAGACTTAAATGTATTGAGACAATTGCGGGAGAAGGCTATTTTAAAAGTTCTCGTTCAAAAAACAGCAAAAAAATAACCGAATTTTTTACAGTTATGTTAAAGATTGTATAAGTATTTGAACACATTTACAAATTTAGTGAAGGAAGTTCCTTTTTTTACACAAAACAAAAAATAAAATTATTTAATGAAAAAAACCAGGAAAAGTGTTTATCTTGCAAGAAAACAAAATTTTTTTCAACAATTTAAGCCATTTGTAAATATGAACAAATTCGAAAATATGAACAGGCTTTGTTTTAATTAGTTCATATTATCGCGAGTGCACTGTATTATCATATAAAAGGTATTTACAATACCGAAAACTAAAGAGTCCAGATTAAATTTCTTTGTTACTTTTAAAAATTGAATGAAAAGTTTTGTATTTGACCACGTGCGATATTCTTGTGCAGAATAATAAATCTTTCACGATTTCATTTTCTCGAGCAAGCAAACACACTCTTTAAGCAACATTTTGTACGAGTACGAGTAGTTTTCTATAATGCATTCGAGAGCATCTAAGATTTCTTTTTTAACAAAACTTTTCTAGAAACAAAAACTTTCATTACAACTGTACATACATACAGGTCTTCATAACCTTAATTTTGGCAATAAAAGCAAGGCAATGGAATAAGAAAAGAATAGAACTGAATAGAGAATAAAAAGCATTTTTTCTGCAAGTGTAATAAAGAATAAATTTTTATCTCAATTGAGATTTGTAAACGGGTTAAAGTATCCCGAAAAGAAAGACTGGATAAGACAAGAGAAAGCGTTTTAAAACATACACTATTACTCTACTTTTAGAATATAAATTCTAAAAAAATAGCAGAAGAAAACAAGAAACAACGAAATGAATGAAAATCCTTTGTAACAGAGTGTTTCGATTTACCGTATGTACGTGTTAGTTTACGGTTAGATAAATATGCTTGCAATAACACGTTTTCTTGTAAAACAATTCTACGCAAACAAATACCCAAATATATGTACGCATAAAATTTACACACACATCCTCTGTTTACATACATATATACTTATAAACAATACTGTATACATCTAGTATGTAAGTATGTATGTATACTAACAATACAATCTCTCTGTCTCTAACATAAAAATACATACCTTTTTTACACATGTGTGTACATGTATGTACATATGTATTTTTATGTTTGCGTATGTAAAATATACATTTGTTTTAGTATGTGTTTACATATGCCCACAAAATGTTCATGAATTTCTACAAAACATTCTACAAACATTCATTGTTACGGATGAATGTGTAAAGAATGATTGTATATACAAATGTAGTACTATTGCATGCATGAATAAATGAAATAAAATGTTCCGTAAACATTTTACTGCGGTATTTGCGGTATCAATGAATTCTCTTCCTGATCTTTAGAAGAAATAAAAAAAAAAATTTTTTATGATTTCCAAAACCACATATCTATGCCAGATACGATGAATGTATACATTTCGCGAGCAGTTCTAAAAGATTGATAACAAAATAATTTTAGATTTTGTAATGGAATTTTTCTTTTATTTTTGGTTAAACAAAAGATCAGGGCCAAATTTGCACAAGCTTAAGTTAGGTTAAACTGTGGGCAGCCTCAATAGGAATAGCTTACTTGGGTTCATTAATCACTCCGTATATATTCATAGCTACTGGTTGGCATTTCTCTACCAAGTGTGTCCAAGAATTCCTTTTCTCATATTCCTATGGTGGCAAAATACAAGAAATAACTTGTAAATTCAATGCCAAATGAATTAAATGCGGTGCTTTACCTGAAGGGATGTCCTACTACATATTGGGAATAAGATTTTAATATGTTGGACCTTTTAATTTTAAATTTACTCTGAATTATTCTTGGTGATACCTTCACTCTCACGGTGCAAAAAAAAGGAGTCACCCGAACGTTTCCCTTATTTTTTTATTGTTCATAAAAAACATTAATATATTTTTTTGTAATAAAAGAGAAATAAATACATAAATAAGGAATGTATAAAAATATCAATTATTTTTAAGTATCATTGTTTAGAACTCATGAAATTGCTGAGGTGTATTGCGGTATATATTTGGCATTGAATCTTATGCATAGAAATTAATTACGAGTTGAGCACAGTACTATCTGATAAGTTTTTCCAACTTATCACAGATTTCAAAACTTAACGGCAAAGTCTTAATGGGTAATATCATGCCACGGCCCAAGCAATCAGGCAGAGTAATTGCCAAACAAGTTGACGTATACCGTATAAAAAATTCTTATTTTGTTGTCTTTTAATTTTTTCTGTAGAGAAACAGAGGCAAATTGGTCTTAGAACAAAATTCTTAAGTAGAAGTTTGTAATATAATTTTAGTTAAGAGTTTCTCCCAATTAGCCAAAAAATTTACTTTCAGGAACATATTTTCCTGCTTGTGAAATGCTTAAAGCTCTAAAGAAATTACGTTATTGTTTATTCAACATAGCGGGAAATAAGTCGCCTTGTTCGGATAAATAATCAGGTTGTGTCTCAACATACATACATACATAATTATTCATTACAACCCTTCCGTCAGGATTACGATGTAGTTTCTCACAACACTTATGTTGTGTGTGTTAGTATTCGTACGTTACTATCAATATAATACTCTTAATGATATTTTTATATTAACATTTATGGATGTGCCTGTTATGTCAGTGAATAAAAGGCTTTTATCGAATAAATTTTTTTTTGTTTCAAAAGTTTACTGACCTTAGATTTTTTTTCAGCAATAACTCAACCTCAGGTGCAATGTAAGTTGCTAAAAACGGAATTACAAACGGCAACTGACAACCATGATTTAAACATTTCACGTACAAAATAAATTTTTCCACCAACAACAAATTTTTAGTACCCGGAACAGGGGTTGCCGGTATAATCATCCCATAAGTAAATACAGTAGTTTTGATTTAGCTGCCTTTTATTTACGTGCACATTGCCTTTACCTGCACAAAAATTTTGTTTCGTGTCTTTATTTCTCCAAATTCTATACAAAATTCTTTTTTAAGAGCACTTTTTATACCTGTACATTTAATATTGTGCCTTATATTTTTTGAACTTTAAAACTTTTATCATAGCAAAAATTAAAGTTAGCTGGGTCGAACAAAAAAGAAATCTTTATAAAATCTTGTATTTAAAAAACTAAATTGAGATCAATTAATTTTGTCGTTGAAATTTATTTATATTTGTTGTTAAAACAAGTATCAATAAATAAATGAAGTATTTTATTGTTGATTTTACATAACATTTAAAATTAGTTATTTGCTTTAGCTGGGCTTTCAGAGAGTAATCTATAATTATTCCACACCTGCTCAATTAGGCAGGTAAAAACATTTAATTTAGCTGCATTTTTTGTTTATCTGCACAAAAATTCTTGCAAAAGTTAGTTGTGCAGGTAAGTCAAAACTACTGTAATTGATTTCCTAAGATTTGATACTAGTCTAGCTGGTTTAAACTGTTCATGATTCTAAGTCCTTACTTCCTGCAGGGATTTCTGAAAGCTGACAGCTATCTGGTTGAAACTACATCTGTAAAGCTACAGGAAGTTTTGCAAAATTACTCATTCTAGAGCTGTGGATCAATTGGCAACTGACCCTAATATTTAGCTAAAACCCGTTTTCACCCAAGAGGCCCATTTCGTGAGTGGGTACGTGAACAAACAAAATTGTCAAATTTAGAAACCCAACACATGAGTTGCAAACAGTCCCAATGTATTCCGAACACGATACTGTGTCCACATTTCTTTGAGAAGGACATTGGCCAGACCATCACTGTGCTAGTCGTTTGCACTATTGGTAGATGATTACCAACATTTTTTTATACTGAATTGGATGATCTGGACTGCAAGAGCAATTTTTCCTGTGGAGTTATCTTAAGACGCAGGTGTATGTCAATGAGAAATAAACCTGAGCGATAATTAAAGCTAATATAACCCATGCCAACGGTCAAATTCTGCCTAACTTACGTGGCAGATTCATGGAAAGTAGGACATTACGGATGCGCTTCATTCAATGGAACCATAGCGAACTTTTGAACGATGTTATGTTTCATACATAATGACATCAATTGATGTTGGTTTATAAACATTTTAGTTGCTGTCTCAGAAACATTTTGTTATTTTTTTAATTTAAGGTGCTTAATGAAAGGCCCGATAGACATGTTACACCACACACCACATAGTCCAGACATTAAACCTACTGACTGGCACTGGTTTCTTTTGTCACGACTTGTCGCGTATCTACTAATTTGAGCATTTTTGATCCAAAACGATTGTGGAGTAACGGAATTCGATGATAATTCCAGTAATTCTTAATTGAAAGTGATTCTAAAGTAATGAAATTTGATGCTGATGATGATGAAATATTAGCTTTCAATAAATAAGAAATACAAACCTATCAAACAAATTAAAGGCACATGTATCTTGAAAAATAAATTCGTATTTTACTTAAAACAACGAAGCATTTTGATTCGTATGTATAAGAAATAAGTATTACGCTATAGTTTTGCTGGCCACTGCATTAAATATATTCAGCTTTTTTCTACTTTAAACACAAGGCTTTACTTCAAGTGGCTGTTCCTAGTTGTGCTCATTTTTGTTTTGTTTTTCTCTTTCTTTATTTTTCTATTTTTTCTTTTGAATATAATATTCTGTATAAAGTTTAAAACAAACAAGCCTTTGGAATTAGCTGAACAAAGAGAATAGAAAAGTATCGACTGTATATAAGTATTTATACTAGCACTAGTTATGTTTTCTCACGTTACTCTACACGGTGATGGTGCAACGAATTGGTTTAGTGTGGGCCATATACATACATACGTCTAACAGTTGAACATAGTATGTGTTAACTGCTTTTGTTTTCTGTTAAAAATTTTTTTTTAAATTAAATTTGTGTTCGTTTTTTGTGTTCGTTTTTTCTTTCATATACGCTTTACATACATTACACAAATTGTGATGAACAGCAACGTGCAGAAGAAAGTGTACACCTTTGGCATTCAAGTTTAAAGTTTTATAATTAATTGACCGAACATAATCATGGTATTATATTTCCTTGAATATACCTGCAATCATTTTTATTGTTGTTGGTAAGTGAAGTTATTTTAAGTTAAGTTGTTTTAAATATTTTCCAAACTAGTGTAGGAAAGTTCAAGAAGAATATTTTATTTAAAATTATGTTGTTTTGCATATTTTTTGTTTATTTGTATTTCCTTTTTCCGTTTCGTTAGGGAACATAATGTAGTGCCGAAGAATTCTCTTGGTTTATCAGTTTTTTTCCCGCTATGATAGATCATAGTATAATAAGGCCATCTGCTGTCATCTCGAAACAACGCGATTAAATTTTTACGGTATTAAAAAATACTACCCGTTAAGTTCTACTCCTTTACAATTGGTAGCACTGTCTGGTATCCCTTCAATAATCATTTTTGTTATGTTATCCTCTCTGTGAGGTTAATGGATAGAAGACTTTCTGAATGCATTATTAGAACAGAGATTGAAGCCTCCTAATTGTTTTTAAACATGAAGCACTCGACTTTGTTTACTGAAATATCCGAATCTTATATATAAAAATGAATGTGTGTTTGTTTGTATGTTTGAAGTTTATAGACGATTAAACGGCTGAACCGATTTTCTTGAAATTTTCACAGTATCTTCCTGTATGTCTGGAAGGAGTTATAGGCTACTTTTTATGTTGTTATTCTAAATGACCGAGGAGCCATGCCCATATATACTATATACTACATCTTATATATAAAAATGAATGTGTGTTTGTTTGTATGTTTGTATGTTTGAAGTTTATAGACGATTAAACGGCTGAACCGATTTTCTTGAAATTTTCACAGTATCTTCCTGTATGTCTGGAAGGAGTTATAGGCTACTTTTTATGTTGATAATCCAAATGAGCGAGGGGCCATGCCCACCCCACCTATACTACATACTTAATATTTAATTGCATTTGAAATATATTACTCATACGCATAGTAGTTACCCCTACAAGTATGCTATCTATGATTCTTGATGTATAAAACCAACGAAAATAATGTATAAAGAATGTGAATTTTGGCATATTTTGGAATATTTTTCAAAAATATTTCACGACGCGGGAGGAAAGATAGAAGGGAAGGATAAAGAAACCAAAAGCGTAACAATGTTCTCAATTGTTCTCTTCGGAGGTTTTTGTTGTTTGACTAATTTTTTAATTTATTCTTCTGAAACAGTGTTGCCACGAAAAAAAATTTTGTAACCAACATTTGTGAAAAAAATCACCAAATAAGAAAAAATATAACCAAAATTAAATTCATTGACTTTTGTTTTATTTTTTTTTCAAGTTTAAATTATAATTAATGAAAAATGAAACAAAAAATAGGTTTTTTTAAAAGAAAAAGAAAAAGAAAAAAACCAAAAAAAATCTACACATCTGCACATTGATCAAAAAATAAGCAATTTTGGTTAGAAATAACCAAAAACGGGAACACTGTTCTCAAATCACTTATTCTCAGACGTCCGCACAAAGAGGACATGAGAAAAATTATGACATGATATTACTAATTATTTCCCAGAGGAAAATTGTTAGTAATATTTTCAAATCTACTTATTAACCCAATAATATGTATATGTGAGCGAAAAGTATAGAACAATTGTACTGCGCTAAAAACCTAAAAACACCGTATTTTACATGGCAAGTATTCTTCCAAAAATCTAAATCATTTCTCATTGATATTAGTGAATCATACTGTAATATTTCTTTGGGTGTTAAATTGAAGTCTGAAAAAAGCGACATGAACATTCTCCTTTAGAAGCTGACAAGCAACTGAATGCATTTTTAGGCTCTCATGATGAGAGCAACACATTGTTACGCTCTTTGTTTGTGTTTATTTTCCTTCTGTCTTCCGCCCCCCTTATCCAGAAATGATTTTTTAAAAAGATTTTGGTGAGAGCGGGTCGTAATGCGACTTCTACATAATGCGTATTCTTTATATCCATATTCTTTGATAAAACTTAATGGAATTGGATATCACTCATACGTCACATATGTAGTTTTTTTAATGAATTTTACATCTATATAAACAAAAATGAATGTGTGTTTATTTGTTTGTGGGTTTGTTTGTTTGAAGTCTACAGACGTCTTTTCTTGAAGTTTTGACAGTACCTTCCTGTATACCTGGAAGGAATTATAGGCTACTTTTTATTTTAAAATTTCAAGAAGGCGGTATGCTACGTCCACATATTCAATAAGTATTTAATGTCGCATATCTCATAAACTGCGAATTGATTGATTTCTTTTTTTACGTGAATCCATCCAATATTTTTGGGAACCATCTGGACCATCTAAATCAACTTTTTTTCATCAGAAAAAATAACTGATAACGTTGAATAACTTCAACGAATGTCGCGAAATTTCGGTGGAGGCACCGTAATGGTTTGGGCTGGGATTTCGACTACGGGAAGGACTCCTATTTGCTTTATATCAACTCAAATGAATAGCGAGAAGTATATTGAATTATTAGATGACGTTTTAATTAATTTTGGGGATGATTCGTTAGGCAACAATGGGATATTTCAGCAGGATAACGCCGCAATCCATAAATCAAAAGCAACAAAATCATTTCTGTCCTCCAGAAACATACCAGTTTTGAATTGGCCGGTATGTAGTCAAGATCTAAATCCGATAAAAAATTGATGGGCAATACTATCGGACCAAGTTTTCAATAATAACACTCAGTATAAGGATGTAAAATGTTTAAAAAGTGCCATCATGGGAGAATGGAGTAAGATTGGTCAAAATTGCATTGAAAATTTAATAAATTCTATGCCCCGTCGACTTCAGGAAGTCATTATTAATCACGGTGGACACACTAATTACTAATAAATATAAAAATTGCTCAGTAGTTGTTTTTTATCATTGTTATTTTAGCTTTAGGTGAATATTATTTAATTTTGGTCTTATAATTTTTTCGTTTGAAAATGAAGTTCATTTTGTGTTATCCTTTTATTAAACAAAGAAAAAAATATTTTTTTTACATAAAAAGATTTATATTATAGTTAGTTATATTTAACCCAAAAATGGTACGAATTGCTCTAAAAGATTTTAAGTTTTTCGAGAAATACGTTTGGTCTTATAAATATTTCGGGGAGTGTAGTTATGTTATTGTTTACTTCTAACAATGGGTAATTAATAAAAATATTATTTATTTGTTGCATATCTTGAAAAATAGATCAGGTAAGTTTAATAATCAGCATTTTATTGGGTGATGAATGGGCATGTAACAATAGGCAGTAAAATTTTCATTCATTACTTTCGATTACCTAAGTAATAAAATGTAAACTCTCAATATTTTTTCCAAATAAAATAAGAAGTTACAAAACTCATCAAAAAAAAATTACCTGCGACCGAAACAAAGCTAATTATTTGTCAAATTTAAATAGCCTTAATTTTTTTTAAAAAGTTTTTTGACCTGAACCGATTTCATATTAGGTAAAATATAAAGGAATAAATATAACACGTATTCGGTTTTGGAATTCAGTTGAATCTTTGATTCTAAACGAGTTAAACGTTGAGTGACATTTATTTTGCAACAATTTATAAAAATGCCCCCAAAAAAGCATCGCTTTCCAGAAGCACTAAAAATGCATTGCATTTGCAATCCCAGAGAGCAAATGAAAGTTCGGAAGAGCGTGAAAGTCGCCTAAGGACTGAAAGGAGTCGAGCTTCAACCTCTAGAGCCGCCGAAACGCCATCACAACGTGAAGAACGCCTTGAAGGCCTACGAGCTACTGAAACGCTTTCAGAAAGCCAAGAGCGCCTTGAAAGTCAACGAAATCTTACCTCTTTAGCACGAGCTTCTGAAACGCCATCAGAACACGAACGACGTTTTGAAGGTCTTCGACAACATGCGACAACCGCACGAGGTACCGAGACACCATTGGAACATGAAGGTCGGCTACAAAGCCAGCGAAATCGTATCGAAACGTCACGAGGCACAGAAACGCCTTTAGAGCGTGAAAGACGTCTTGAAGGTCTTCGACAACATGCGACAATCGCACGAGCTACCGAGACACCGTTGGAACATGAAGGTCGGCTACAAAGCCAGCGAAATCGTACCATAACATCACGAACTAATGAAACAGAAGTCCAACATGAATCACGAGTAGAAAGTCAGCGGATTCGAACATCAACAAGAAGAGCAGCAGAGAGGATAGAGCAATATGATTTGCGTCGAGAACAAAATCGTAATCGAATGGTGGTGAATCGACGTAATGTTTTTCATGGATACTGAGGTATTGCATTTAACTACAGATCTGATATAGATTATACCGAAGACGAATTAGTGGCAATTGGTGACATGAATGAAGTTTGCCAGTATTGCAATTCACTCATGTACAAAAATGAAACACCTAGCATGTGTTGCTCTAATGGTAAAATCGTTCTATCTGAATTACTTCCACCTCCAAAACTATTGCAATCGCTGATAAGTTTTTCGAAATAGATAATTTTTTTAATTTAACAAAATATTAATAAAAAATATTTTTTTCATTTAGGAACTAATGTGGATTCACAACATTTTCTTAATAATATAAGAAAATATAATTCGTGCTTCCAAATGATATCTTTTGATGATACCAAAGTATTTGGAGACAACTTTATGCAAACGTTTCGTGACAAAAGGCCAAATTTACCATTAAATGGGATCATTGTTACCAATTCCAAATGAAGATCCTAAGCTCTTACAAATTAATTTCATTGGAGAAGCGGATAACAATGACCAAGTGCACCACCGCCTGCATTATAACCCTGACACAAAACAATGGATTGTTGCCGATTTACAAGTGATGTTTCATGAAATCAACGAATTTGTTAAGGATCTTTAAGCAAGCCAAAGATGACCCACGATTAAGTTCAGATGACCACATAATCGCAATTCATGCTAATAGAACTCCAGCTGGACAACACCAAGGACGATACAATGCCCCAACAATGGATGACGTAGCAATTTTGATGGTGGGCGATCCAGTTGCATCACGAGATATAATCGTTCGTCGCCGTGACAATGGATTAAATAGGATAGCTGAAACTCATCGTTCATATGATGCACTTCAGTATCCAATTATTTTTCCATATGGCGAAGATGGATATCACTTTGAATTACGGCAAATTAATCCAGCAACAAGTAAGTGTAACATTTTTAAAATCTTTATATATTGTACGTTTGCTAAACATAAACTAATCTATTTTTATCTTTTTTACTTTCAGATGAACCAACAAGAAAAAAAGTGAGTGCAATAGATTTCTACGTGTATCGTATAATGATACGACAGAATTCGGTTAATCACATTCTTAATTGCAGAGAATTATTTCATCAGTACATTGTGGATATGTACTCGAAAATTGAGACAGAGCGCCTATTATACTTACGGCGTAATTAAGCTAAATTAAGAGTGGATAATTATATTCATCTTCGAAATGCGTTAAACACTCATAATGATATCAATCCCAATGAACTTGGTCAATCTATAATTCTTCCGGCAACATTCACAGGTAGTCCACGTCATATGCAGGAATACTGCCAAGATGCAATGACATATGTTCGATCATACGGACGCCCAGATTTGTTTATTACATTCACATGCAATCCAAAGTGGGTTGAAATTCTGTCTGAATTGTCCCCTGGTCAAACCCCAATACATCGGCATGATATAACAGCACACGTGTTTAAACAGAAATTAAAATCTTTTATGGATTTTATTGCAAAATATCATGTTTTTGGTGAAACACGGTGCTGGATGTATTCCGTTGAGTGGCAGAAACGTGGATTGCCACATGCCCATATTCTTATTTGGTTGGTTGAAAAAATTACCCCAGATCTTATTGATGATATAATTTCTGCAGAAATACCCGATCCAAATGTTGATCCAAATCTGCATGAAATTGTTATCAAAAATATGGTCCATGGTTCATGTGGGACCATCAATGCAAATTCTCCCTGCATGGTTGAAATGACGGCTACCCACTTTATCGCCGACGTTCTGTGGATAATGGTGGACGATCAATTTCAATAAAAGTGCATGGAAATGATGTTGATGTTGATAATCGCTGGATAGTACCTTACTCTCCATTGCTTTCAAAAACATTTAAAGCGCATATTAATGTTGAGTATTGTCATTCAGTTAAGTCGATCAAATACGTCTGCAAATATGTTACTAAAGGGTCTGATATGGCTGTATTTTCATTACAAAATCCAAATGATGAAATTCCGCAGTATCAAATGGCCAGGTACATTAGCAGCAATGAAGCAGTATGGCGAATTTTGGGATTTCCAATTCATGAGCGCCAACGGGTTTACTTTACAGAAAGAAATGCTCGAGAGAGAGCAGCAGCACCACCGGCTACAACATTAACATCATTTTTTGATCTTTGTAGAAATGATATGTTTGATAAAACTTTGTTTTATTCAGAAATTCCAACGTATTATACGTGGAATGCATTAACAAAGAAATTCCAACGTCGAAAGCAGGGGAAACCTGTTGATGGTTGGCCAAATTTATATTCAACAGATGCATTAGGTAGGGTTTATACCGTCCATCCTCAAAATGCTGAATGTTTTTGTTTGAGAATGCTTCTGATTAATGTTCGATGACCAACAACTTTTGAGACATTACGTGGTGTTGATGGCGTAGTATGTGCAACATATCGAGAGGCCTGTCAGAAACTACAATTATTGGAGAACGATTGTCATTGGGAAACAACGCTTGAAGATGCAGCAGTAATCAACCATCCATGGAAAATAAGGGCATTATTTGCGATAATATTGGTATCGTGCTCACCATCTAATCCAAAAGATCTTTTGAATAAATTTAAAACATATATGGCTGAGGACATATTACACCGGGAAAGAGTTACCACCAACAATGTAACGCTTAAACTAAGTGAAAGCATGTATAATGAAGCATTAATTCTACTTGAAGACAAATGCTTGGCGATAAGGAATGTGACACTCATTGAAGTTGGAATGATTGCTCCTATTCGGTCAGGAACTGGTGCACAAGACCAAGATCTACGACGAGAGATGGAATATAATCATCAAAATTTGGAAATTTTACTGGAAGAAAATTTACCAAATTTACAACAAGAGCAGAGAATGGTATATACAGTATACTAGCAGCAATAACAAACAAACGTGGAGGTCTGTATTTCATTGACGCACCTGGAGGAACCGGAAAAACGTTTTTAATTTCATTGATATTGGCAAAAGTTCGATCGCAAAAAAATATTGCATTAACTATTGCGTCATCCGGCATTGCTGCCACACTCTTAGATGGTGGTAGAACAGCGCATTCTGCACTAAAATTACCCTTGAAGCCTCAATTTTCCGAAGATTACACGTGTAACATAAAGAAAAATTCTTCAATGGGAAAAGTATTGCAACAATGTGAAATCATAGTGTGGGATGAGTGCACCATGGCGCATAAGAAATCTTTGGAAGCCCTTAATTGTACTTTACGTGATTTTAGGAGCAATAATAACATATTTGGAGGTGCATTGGTTTTATTAGCTGATGATTTTCGTCAAACCCTTCCTGTTATACCTGGATCAACGCCAGCTGATGAGCTAAATGCATATCTAAAATCGTTATATCTTTGGCGACATGTTCACACTCTAAAATTAACTACTAATATGCGTGTTCAGTTGCAACGTGATGCTTCAGCATCAACTTCTTCCAAACAATTGCTTGATTTAGGTAATGGAAGAATTCCAATGGATCCTATAACAAAGTATATAAAATTTCCATCAGACTTTTGCAGAATGACACAATCCAAAGAAGAATTAATAAATTGTGTATTTCTCAATATCGGGCAAAATTTTAAAAATATGCAATGGTTATGTGAACGTGCGTTACTGGCATCCAAAAATATTGACGTTAATTCTATCAACAGCAATATTCTCAACAAGGTCGATGGGAATCTAAGAACTTATAAATCGATCGACACAGTTTCAAATATGGAGGATGTCGTCAATTATCCAGTCGAATTTTTAAATTCGTTAGATTTACCAGGCTTTCCACCACATGACTTACAGCTAAAAAACGGTGTTCCCATTATTTTACTTAGAAATATTGATCCTCCACGACTTTGTAATGGCACTCGACTTACAGTAAAAAAAATGATGAACAATCTTATCGAGGCGACCATTATAACTGGAAAGTTTAAGGGAACTGATGTGTTGCTGCCACGTATTCCTATGACCACGTCGGAGATGCCATTCGATTTCAAGCGCCTGCAATTTCCTATTCGCCTAACGTTTGCACTGACGATTAATAAAGCTCAAGGTCAGTCCTTGCAAGTTTGTGGACTTAATGTAGAAAATCCATGTTTCTCACATGGACAGCTTTACGTCGCATGTTAGCGAGTAGGAAAACCCGCAGATTTATATGTATACGCACCAGAGGGAAAAACAAAAACTATTGTGTACCCCAAGACATTAGAATAAGAATTATTTATTTAAGAAAAAAGTTTATATTAAATTTTGGCAAGTAAGAAATAAATAGCCCATTAATGTATTATTTTATAATTTAAATGAAATATATCGACCCATAACCGCAAAAATATCTCAAGCGACAAAAACAAAATTTTACAGGGGAAGGTTTTTATTATTTATTTCTTAGGCAAATTAAGTTAGAAAATTAAATTTGTTTCTGTTATAAATTCATAACGGTACAGAGTGTGACCCTGAAAGTTTTATAAACGATGCAAATGATGCCAATGAATTTATTTATTACAAAAAACGATATTTGAAAAATATGTCGCTTGAGATAATTTTGCGGTTATGGCTCGATATTGTCATCAAATGAAAGGTTCATTCTTTAAGAAAAATTGCATAATTTAATTACTAAATAAATAAACTTTTTAATTATTATGTATTTAATTTCGATGGGGGTAGCGAAGCACACCGGGTATTAGCTAGTTGTAAAATAAATGTAAAATGAAATATAAAAATCACTGATGCAACGCTATACGTGTATTTATTTTTTTGTGGCAGTAGACTTTTTCGGTATACACTGGATGCTCTTGAATTTCTGTGGATTGGTATAGTTTGTTCGTTCACGTAGCCATTCAACCAAAAATGGACCTTATCGTTAAAGATGATTTTTCGATGAAAGTTAACGTTAGCTGCCAATTGCTCTAGAGCCCATTCAACGAAGATACGTCGTTGGCTGTGGTCAAAATCCGCTGTCTCTTATTCCTGTGTACACTCTTCCAATGTAGTCGCCGTAGTCTAGGAGGTACTGTGTTCGCTTATTAGACGTAAAGCCCGGGTTCGAGCCCCAAGCCAGACATCAGAACGAAAATATGAAAATATTTCTTCGGCGACTTCCTCTCAGCAAATTTCTGGCAAAAACTCTCAGAGTAAATAAACCTGCCATGAAAAAGTTTCTCAAAACTTGCCACTCAAGTATAAAATTAACACACACAACTTGAGTATTGTGAGAAACTGGGCCATAATCCTGACTGAAGGGTTGTAATTGCCAATTACGTATTTATGTGTACTATTGCGGATATCGGCCATATTTTCGTTATATTTATCTTTAGTGTCGTTCGTATTTTTAGTTTTCGTGTTGATTAATTATGGATATGGATAACTGAAGTTGAGGTACCCATTTCAGCAATTCAAAGCAATTTTATATAAACACTGCAGTGTTGCAGTCCAAACATTGCAATGCTGTTAACAAGCAGAATTTTAGAGTCCTGTTGTGGTCAAACCTTTGTGAGTTGATGCAAATTAACAGGGTGAATTTACGTCAAACCGCTTATGCTTGCAAATAAACTGAGAGAAGTAGTGAAATTTTGCTTACCACTTTTCATTATTTTTGTAGATTTCGAGAGGGTCTTTAATACCATACACATAGATTCAATATGATCTGTCCTACAGAATATCGATATAAGAACACGCTACTCAAGTGTCTCCTGTCCCAGAGGTGATATTTTCAAAAAATATCAAGATTAGTCACGAAATTCTCTCCGTAAATAAAAAAGTATGGTTCGAGAAATATTATTAAATTATTAAAAAGCATTGGGGTCTTTATGCTTTTAAATGACGTACCGATATTTTATTGACTACAAAAAAGTAGGAAATAAATCTAAAGGTGTATCACAACAACACCAATGAAAAAAATTGATAAAAAAAAATTTAATAACTAAAGTGATTGAACTGATTTCGGCGTCATTCATGGGTGTCTTTTACGATGAGATTACTCCAATTTCTGCGATTAACGGGAGAAAACATTGGCCAAAATTTAAAAAACATTCATTTTGAAATGTGTTAATCGTTCTATGTTCCAAAACTTGCCCCGGACTTTCGAGCAAGATTGTGCGCCAATTAATAAACGTAAAACGACCCAAACCTGACTCTGTTATAATTTACTAACATCCATCTCCTCTAAAGAATGACTCTATCGGTGGACTAGACATTCTTGTCAGTTTTAGTGGATATAGTTTGCAACAAGATATACCGCTACATTAATTCTTTTAAGACAACCTTAATTGGTTTCCAATTATCGAGATGTGTGCAGACCGACTTAAGGCGTGCTCATTTAAGCGTTAGTTTTTTGCCCTGAATTAAATTAAACGGCGGAATATACATATATTTTGCATTCATAATTTTCACATTCATTTCATTTATAGTTTTAGTTGAGCCATCATCATTTGTGGCCTACATTTTGTGACATAATTTCTAAAAGTTTGTGAATTACTTGCGGAAGTTATTAAAACTTAAGACAGATTCTATAGAAGACAAGGCAAGAAAAGAAATTCGCTTGGCTGGCAAAATAATAAAGGAGACTGTCATTTCTATTCTGACATTTACGAATAGTTTCTTAAAAAGAAAGTCATTGTCATCAGTAGGAAGGAATGTTTGTTGAATTATTTTTAAAACCTGAATGTTGGTTTATGTGTAATGTGAGAGAGAATAAGAGAGTGTGTGTGTAGTGAAAAACGAAAACTGTATTATTGTGTTAATTGAGTCATATTTAAAATTAATGTTTCATAATGAGCAGTATGGTTAAAACCAAATTATGACATTTTCTGCAAATTCATTAAAATAATGAATGGCTTTCAATTTGGTAGGCTACAATGAGAATGTTTTGTTCGGTTTATTGTTTGCATCATTTGTCGGCAGCAACTAAATATTAAGGTTTTATTAGAATGATAGAAATTCGAAAGTAATCTGTTGGGTTTCAGTACAAATAATTGTGTGGTAAAAATCGGCATCCTACCTCAAGTACATCGTAACTCTCTTTCTAATTACAAGATTGCCAACATTTTGAAATATGTAACAAATTGGTTCAGTGATATCAGTGCAATTTTGATGCAGTGAATGAATATATGACACTTCTAATTTATAAACTTTATACTAAAATCCTAATAATATATCGTGGGTTCCAACAGAAACTTCCACATTTTGACAGTTGATAAAGGCCATCTTGTTGAAGCTACATGCCCAGTTGTCCAATTGTCTTTGTTTTGGAAATAAATTTCCAATAAATCCCAACATTACTTTCAGTGGAGATAATATACTGAATTTGGTGATGGAACAGAATGACATAAGTATTGCTTTATTCGAAATAACCGATAGTTTAAATTTAAACCGATAAATGACCCTTCCGATGTAATGGTAGGCACTTTGAATGGTTTCTAGGTGTACCGGTACAAAGTAAGCGTCAAGATACAAATGTCTTCATAAAGCACATTCATTTTGAATCAGATTAGTGGTCAAACAAAATCATACTTTTACATTGTATGTGAAAAGCTTAAATTTATTGTTGTCATTTGAAGAAAAGTGCTGGAGAGATTCATCGAATGCTTGTTGCATATGGTGATCATATTATGTAAGCTGGCTTCAATGGTTCTGAGATAACAATTTTAATGTGAAAAATGAAGATGGAATGGAAGAACACAAAAAAAACCCGAATTGCAAACAATATTGCATGAAGATGAAATATTGAGTCCGAAAAAAATGTCAGAAATGTGAAATGTTGCAGAAGAAACCATTTCTTACCGTATATAGCTAAGGAAAAGTCCACAGTCTGGAAAGTGGCTACTACATTAATTGAATGACAGACAGATGGAAATCCGAAAAACCACCTGGGAAATTCTGCTTCAAAGATAGGATAAAAAATCAGTGTGTCACGGCATGACAATGCAGTATACAATCAAGGCATTAAGCTGGGCACTGCTACCCCACCTGCCGCTTTCACTAGATTTTGCTCCTTACGACTATTATTTGCTTTCCCCTGAATAACATGCCTAAAATCTGCTCCAGTCCAACCAACTGCCTTTGTAGCAGGAAAAACTTTATAAACGAAACTAACACACGGCAAAAAATAATATTAAGAATATGCTGAATAATAGCCTGAATAGCTGGCCTAAATTAAAAAATTATGAGAATTTAATGAAAATGGAACAAGAAAATTATTAAATAGACTTACAGGCTAAATTTAAAATCGTGGTAAAGTTATAAAATGAAGTTAAGTTTTTTTTCTTTTTTATCACTCTCTTTCTATAACGGAAAACAGTGGTCAGCTTATCGCTAGAGACAATGTGTTGTAAATGCTATGTTTTCTGAAACACATTAAAAAATTTTATCATTCTATAACTGTTATATTTATACTTGTTCATACTTTTGTGTTGTTAAATCGTTTTTTTATAGTTTAAGTTGTATGCCATTTAATACCACACATTTATAATCAGTGTAATAATAACGTAACATGGTAGTGCCATAGATGTCACACACAAACTAGAACTAATGCTAACACATTCACATACGATTATAGACTTGTGGAGCACATACCACTTTACCATACACTTGTAACACTTATACTATAACTCTATGATAATTTTTACTACACTCACTACAAATACATATCTAATTTCAATAGCATCTACAGCCTGTCAGTGCTATATACGGTCACAGACATACATATTCTCATGTTCATGTTATGCTTGAATGCATTTATTAGGGTGCTCCTCAATGTTTAAAGTTTTCACCAGGACAACACCCTAAACTGGGAATTTAAATGGAACATACATAAGTATTCTAATTATTTATCATTTAGACTTTCAATGTTCAGTTCTTTACACTCCCATGGCATTTAGGAAGCCGAAATTTTGTTTCAAGATAAGTGTGATATTTAACAATTAATATTTACAATTAAAACAGAGTTTTCTTGCCCTTTCAATATGGAAAATTATTTTTTTCACACTGTCCTTTTGATCATTGATTGTAACGCACACAGGTATTTAAAGTTGTATACTCTATCGACGTGAATGTTTTGAATCAGTGAAAGAGTGGTAATGTTTTCTGTGCATAATCGTATAAATAGCTTTAAATATTGTAATCCTAGTCAATTTCTCCGACGTAGGCATATCGAACATTATTAAGTAACAATAGTGTCGTCTCACACCAGGAATAAATTAAAATTTTTCATTCGATTCGATGCTTGGGCGGAGGAGCATGTTATTCAGGATATCGTAGACTATGGCGACCTCAATTTAGTTCCACAAAACCCTTGTAGACATTTTTCCTATACCCAGTTTATCGGTATCAAGTGAACGCCAAGATACAAATGTTTCCATAGAGAACATTTATTATAATCGAGCATTATTTTTTTTTTTTTGGCGATGACATCTGTCAAACATATGCAATACACATCAAATCACTTAGCAAACAACATCATATATTTTCATCGTGAAAAGTTGAAAAAATTTCCTCACATAGCTAGAAGCCACCCTAGTATTGTGAACGACAATGCATGAATTCATATTTAAAGCCTAGATTGTATTTGTTGTGACATACTTTCTTTTTTTTTTTTTTTTTTTAGTTTCTGTTTTTTTCCACTAGTGTCAGAGTAGGATTCTTTTTAACTGTTTGTTATTCTTTTATAGCCTAGTCGGCATTGACAGTGTAACTTAGGAGAGTAACAATAACGAGTTCATTGTGTCATAAACCCAGAAAAAAAATAACATTTGATTATTTCAAACGAACAGATTTAATAATGAAAGATAACACTGTTAACTATCACGTCTTTCATTAATCGTTTCCTATTTTTAATTAAAACTAAACAAAGTGAGCGTGAGATATCATTGACATTTAACATATAACGCCCGCCATGGTTTGGTGGAAAGTATCCGAAATCTCCAATTTTCAATTACTCTGATGCTTAGTTAGGCTGAATTTCACCGATGGCATGGGTTATGCTGACTTTGTGTGGTTTCTGACACATTCTACGTAGTGCAGAATATCCAATATGGCATGAGCTGTCTGGCCGTCCGTATCTATTTACAGAAGAAGTCGCCGAAGAAACATTTTTTTATATTGTCGTTTTATATATCTGATCTGGGGTTTGAACCATGGTATTATATTTTATAAGCCAACACAATACATACTAGACTACGGCGACGTCTATGGGCCGTATTAAACGGAACGCTATTTTGCAATCAGAACACCAACTGTGTTTACCAGACTAGGCTTCTTTCGATTGCTCTTAGTTTGCAACGATTGGACACGCATTGACTGAGCAGCACTTCGTTTCCTGCGAGGCAGGCGACAATTTTGTGACTAATTGGTTTGCTTCCAAAGACAAGCATTGTTATTGGCGTAGTGACAAAAAAAAGAAGCTATCTCTATTTATTATTATTAATTTTTATTTTATAACCAAATTTCAAACAAATTTGTCCCAAAAAGTCCCATTGTTATAATTAATACTACGTATGGAATCGATTTGGAGGTATTACAAAATTTCTACATAAGAGTTATGTGCCTTAAGCACTTAAAATGCTTTTGATTTGCGGAAAATAATTAAATCGAAAATTAAAATTGAATAAATTCAATTGAATTTAATTCTATAACTGAAAGTGAAGTTCTTAATTAAATTAAATTATTAAATTAAATTATTTTGTGAAGCAAGAGATTAAATTATAAAACGATTTAATAAAACAAAAACAAAAAATTTATTTGTTTACATATACATACCTTAATAGCAATAATAAAGCTGATGTTGTTATTTAAAATAATTTTACAATTCAGTTCTCTATCCCTTTTTAGTTGTTTTTATTAAAAAAAATATTTCAGTCTATTTATTTAATCTTATGAAAACCCTGTTCAAAAACTTTTTAAATGAGCAAACAGTTACAGTGTAAGGAAGGAAAATAGAAAAATAATTCACGTATTTAGAATGTAATGTTTTTAAAGGGATTTTAAAGGAAATTAAAAATTAATAATATTTTCTTACGATAAATTGCTCAAAGTATAAACTTTTAAGCAGTTTTCACAATGGTTTAG
This sequence comes from Sarcophaga rosellei, assembly GCA_930367235.1. Taxonomy (NCBI): domain Eukaryota; kingdom Metazoa; phylum Arthropoda; class Insecta; order Diptera; family Sarcophagidae; genus Sarcophaga; species Sarcophaga rosellei. Next base: position 46,927,949 of record OV884018.1, on the reverse strand, counting down.
AAAAACTTGAGGCAGTGACTCCCACAAATAGAGGATCAGAATTATAAGCGGAATGAAATCGGTAATACTACAGGCAATAACCGAAATCAGTAGCGTTTTTTCGGATTAGTTGCAATTAGTTTTAACTCTTGAGACTTGCAATTATCCACTGATGCTTTCTTAATTGACACTCAAAAGTTCTGCTGTTAAGCAACTTCCGGAACTGTAATGACTTTGTTCGAAATGTTCTTATGTTCTTACGAGTACATGAATGAAATGCTCATGTGCAAGTTAAACGGATGATAGTTTTTGTCCAGGTGTAGCGTTATGAAGGGAGTGTGAAGATACAAATGCCTCCATAGAGAAGTTTTATTGTGAACGAACATTAAGTTTTTTGTTTTAATTTTCCAGAAAGTCACATCCAATGCTTGTCGAGGCATATGGTGATCATGTCTTATCAGAAGTAACATGCACATGATAGTTTCAACGAGATAACGACTTTAATGTGAGAAATGAAAAACGTGAAACACAACCAACAAAGTTTAAAGGCACCGAATTGCAATCAATATTAGATGCAGATGGCACCTTGAGTCAGAAACAAACGGCAAAAATGTTAAATGTTGCATAACAACCAATTTCCAACCATTTAAAAGCTATAAGAAAGATCCAAAAGCTTGGAAAATAGGACATTATGTCTGGTGAGACTTGTAAGGTTTAGTATACCACGAGTTCCTTGCGAGACCGTTAATACAGATCACAAATGATCAATTTGAACCATACATTGATCCAAAATTGACCAGAATGAGGTGAAAGAAACGATAAGGCAATTTTCCAACGTGACAATGCATCTGCACACAAATAAAGCATTAGGCTGAGGACTGCTCATCCACCTGCAGTGCTTAGCTTCTTCCGAATACTATTTGTATTCTTCGATGAGTGTTCAAGTTGGCCACCCTACTTTTAGGTTTAGATATAAGTTTATTAGTGTATAGAGATCACTACCCGATCAACCCCCAACCCGAAAGGTGCGTTGTGTACTTAAATAAATATATTGTAATATAAAAAACCAATATTTGTTTAATTTCTCTCGTTTCGCCAAATATTTTATTTTATTTATTTTCCCGGCTCACCCTCACAATGAGCAATTCGAAAATTGGATGACTAATTGGTTTGCTTAAAAAAACTAACAGTTTAATTGGCGTGGAATCCGCAAATTGCTGAATGATGGAAAAATGTGCTGAAAAACATACTCGTCGATGACAGCATAAGTATTTCATTTGACATCACACAGTAAAAAATAAAATTTGCGGATAGCTGTCAAAAAGTTAAAAGTTGTCCAGCTTCAAGCGTCCGTTAACGGAGGAATACTGACTGAAATGAAGCTCATAAGATAACATGTAAATATTTCAGTTTTTATTTTTAGATTTTCACGTCTCTTTACGGATATCGTAACACTGTTCCTATCAACATGCTTTTATAATTTAATGCCCACGCAACCTCCGTCACTGATATGTTTAACAGTTGGCGCCACCGGGGGTTTCAAAAGAAGAATGGAAAATAGTATATTTTGTGCACAAATGGCAAATATTTATGATATAGAAAAATAATTGTTTGCTCATCCGCTCTATTTTGTGGACTTTTACTCGACTAGTTTTATCACGTTTCAGAACAAGAAAGCGACTTGCTCCAATGATGAAATTATATCCAAATACGGAAGTATTGACTAATCAAGAGCAAACTGATGTGTTCTACATGACAGACGTTTAATTCTCAAAAATAAGCGATTTCCAACAGCAATCCCTATATTTCCCTTAAGCACGTTCCGCCCTATTAGCGCCTAAATTCGCGAAACATACACATGTAACAACCTTCACAAAGATAATGGTAGGCATTAATTTATTGGCTCAAACTAACATTTTTATTTACTTTGGAAATTACAAATGGTTACTAGAAAATAAAAATAAAAAATAAAAAAATAATGTTTGGGTAGACTACGTACCATGCATATATAAATTGCAATTATTTTCTCTTAATGCTTCAATAATGGATTTACAATCTGCGTACAAAAGTGATTAAGCGCAGTTTGTAATAATTAAAGTGCAACACTCACATCACAACCCACAACAATAAATAAAATTAAAAATTAAAAAAGTTTATTTGCCCCCGCAATAATTAACTAAAAACAAATGCAAATCATTCAAAGAATTTCATTTATGTGGTGGAGTTTTTAGCGTCCTTGAAATCGTTTACAAATAAACAAATGTTCATACTTCATAATAGCAATAATATTGCATTTAAGGTGTTATTAAAATAATAATATTACTTATATTGTCGTTTTTTTCACCACTGTAATCAAAATTCAGTTCAAGGTCGCTAAGGCACAATTTTTATTAAATATTATTTGAAAATGTGTCAAACTCTTGTAGATGTAAGCAAATTTACTGCTAGAAAAGAGAACACAATCAATTTATGAAAATAAAATGCAAATTTTTAATTTTTATTAACCCGTTGACTGCCGCGGCAATTTTCAGAAAACTGGCCACGCAAGCCAACATTGACCTTTTGTTCTTTTCCCAGAAGCCATTTATCGATACTAGCACTGATATAATACGATTTTATTCGTAGCTACACAAACATGGCAGGTTTAGTGAGTACGAGATAACTCGTAGCTGGCACCTTAGAAGGGAACGCAATCTACGAGGTATCTCGTAATCGGCAGTCAACGTGTTAAAGATTAAAGATAGAAAGCATTTAAAAGGCAATTGAGATACATAAAAGTCTAAATATTTTAGCAGATTTTATTTAAATGAAAACAATAGTATTTGCTAGCTTTCCGTCGTTAGTGTTTCCAAAAAATGGCGACATAAATTGAATTCCGTATTGCTCGTACGCACTGAAAAGTAGTATCTTTTCAAAAAGCCGGTAATAATGCGAGGTGCAGCCCAAGTTTCTGATGGTTTTTCTGGATTATCCCATGATTTTCTCCGTTTACAATTCAGATAATAAAATTATTTTTCATTGACAGTAAGAATTCGATGCAACACTGATTTTCTATCGTGTCCTTGAAGCAAAATTTCATAAGAGGATTTTCGATATTCCATCTGTCTACCATTCAAATCATGTGGTGGTACCCATTGTCCAAAATTTTGGGGTTTTTCCCATAGCTTTTAAAAGGTCAGACAGTATTTATTTTGCAGTATTTAACATTTTTGTCTTTTGGTTTCGACTCAAACTCTCATTTTCATCCACTATTATTGACAATTCGTTAACTTCAAACTTTTTTATAGTTCTCCCATTAAAATCGTGTTCTCTGCACCGTCGAAACTATCTTCTGATTGTTACTTTTGATAGAGAATAATCACAATATGCGACAAGCATTCGATGCTGATGTTCAAATGAACTTTTTCACAATTGAGAACAACATATTTATGCCTTCTACAAATCACCATTTGTCATAACGCAAAATTCGACATCTTTGACACGATGAAAGAATATAATGTTGATTGTTCATTGATTTGATAAATACTGAATATGTTTGACAGATGTCATCAAAACAAAAAAACAAAAGAAAAATTAATTGACCATCCTTACGAATGAACTATAACACTTGTATCTTGAAGCTCATGTCATACCAGTACACTTGGAAGATTAAGAAAATATATATCATATAGAGCATTATAATTTCTCACAGTCTTTATATATGTATATCCAAAAGACTACGAAAATGTGCTATTCTTTAGTATTATAGTCATTGACTACATACACTCCCCGAAATATTTATAAGACCAAACGTATTTCTCGAAAAACTTAAAATCTTTTAGACCAATTCGTACCATTTTTGGGTTAAATATAACTAACTATAATATAAATCTTTTTATGTAAAAAAAATATTTTTTCCTGTGTTCAATAAAAGGATAGCACAAAATGAATTTCATTTTCAAACGAAAAAATTATAAGACCAAAATTAAATAATATTCAATTAAAGCTAAAATAACAATGATAAAAAACAACTACTGAGTAATTTTTGTATTTATTAGTAATTAGTGTGTCCACCGTGATTAATAATGACTTCCTGAAGTCGACAAGGCATAGAATTTATTAAATTTTCAATGCAATTTTGACCAATCCTACTCCATTCTCTTATGATGGCACTTTTTAAGCATTTTACATCCTTATACTGAGTGTTATTATTGAAAACTTGGTCCGATAGTATTGCCCATAAATTTTTTATCGGATTTAGATCTGGACTACATGCCGGCCAATTCAAAACTGGTATGTTTCTGGAGGACAGAAATGATTTTGTTGCATTTGATTTATGGATTCCGGCGGTATCCTGCTGAAATATCCAATTGTTGCCAAACGAATCATCCCCAAAATTAATTAAAACGTCATCTAATAATTCAATATACTTCTCGCTATTCATTTTAGTTGATATAAAACAAATAGGAGTCCTTCCCATAGTCGAAATCCTAGCCCAAACCATTACGGTGCCTTCACCGAAATTTCGCGACATTCGCTAATCGTAAAAGATGTTCGTTTAATGGCTTGAGCAATACGAAAAATTCGAAGTAATTCTGAATAACTTTGTTTAAAACAAATAAAAGGTCGCAAGAACATTCACTAAAGATGGCAATAATTTTAAGAATTTCAATAGAGGATTGTGTATGGAATTTAATACAGAAATAGTTTTGAGAAGGAATGTAAATTTTTAACATTTAAGCAAAGATTTACATGGCTATTGGTGGTTTAATTAATACAGTTACTCCAAAAAAACAAAAAAAAAAAAAACGAAAGTATTATATTGTTCCTTGGTGTTATTATTGTTGTAGTTGCGATTCTATACGCTGCAGGATTCAATTGTTGCCTATTGTAGTACATATTTGTAGAACAGCTCTTAATGGTTACAAAGTTCATTACTATAACCGAAAAATAGACACACTCACTTTCTTTCGTAAACAAAAACACCAGCGGTATTGTGAAAATCAAAAGATATTAAATGAGCAACATTCTCTTTTAAATTTCTAATTGAATGTATAGCATTGAATAATAATTATTTTTTTATTTTCTTTATTTTTTGTTTTTTAATTGCAAAAGGTCGTTACAATAAACTGAATTTTTATTATCCTTTCTTCAGTTTTCTTTGAATAAAAAAAATAAAAATATGCTGAAAATACAACTTTAATTGCAAAAAGTTTTTTTCTTTTTAATTTTCCTGCACTGTGCTTAATTACAAGATTTAATTACGAGCACTGTGTCCATAATAGCATTCGTAAGTGGCCCACAGGCGTTTACATTATTTGCGACTGAAATACTCATTAAGCATACGCCTGATGTGGCACATTTTCTCTGTTCTTCATAATTTAATTTTAAGTATACCCCTCTCTTAAAGCTAATTTTGGTAAAATAAGCGTTAGTTACATTATAATGAAATAATATAAAGAAGTCTCCATAGTCTAGTAGGTAGTGTGTTGGCTTATTATACTTGGCGCTAGGGTTCAAACCCCAGGTCAACTGTCTCTCAGCAAATTTCTAGCAAAAACTTGAGAGTAAATAAATCGACTTACAGTTTAAGGTCCCGCCACTCATATATAAAATTAGCACACACACCATATGTGGTTTGAAAATCTAAGTCTTAATCCTGACTTAATGGCTGTAATGACTAAATATGTATGTAATACAACGGCACCTAATTGAACCCAAGTGAAATACAGTTTTAAAGGCGACAACCAGCTAACCATAAATTGATGTAAAATGCTTATGATTCTTAAAACACGTTATAGGTTATCGTACGTTATAGATTATCCTTCATTCTTTGATCAAAAAGGACTTAATTGGCAGTTTTTTTATGTCCACTCTCGACCCATGCACATCTTCACAATTTTACAAACACTTACAAATAGAAAAAAATTCACAATACAATATGCGTCATTCTTGCCTTGAACAGTGAGAGACAATAGTCTCTTAAAGCTTTACCATAAATATCTGTGGACAATTAGTTTTTGTTTTCCTTCCATTTTATTGAAGCCTAGAATAGTATAACACTGGTCTAGTTTATAGCGGAGGTGTAGCATGATTTTACAGTTGTCAATACCAACACAACATTTCATATGCATAAACAAAATAATATCCAATTGCATATTAGCGGCGACCACTTGACTCAATGTTGCTGACCGTCGCTGCAGCGTATAACGTCACAATAATATTGTGCACATGCGACGATCACTTGATACTTTGTTGTCAGGCCGCCGGCTGCATTGGTTTGCCTATAATATGTACAATCTGTGTTGTTGTTGTATTGCATTGCTAGTGATCATGTGTGGCTCTCTTCAGACTTTACCGTGGGAATTATGTTTTTTATATGGACAATGGGCGCGTGTCATATTGCACCCACTTGTCCCATGGTTAGTATACATACACAACCCAATTCAATATTTGGTCAATTCACACAAGCCTTTGTATCGTTGTATTCATTGTATTGTTGGAAGACCATACAACAGTGTATGATTGTTGTTGATAATTTTCATATAAAAATCCGATACACTCATACACATTTTTTTCCTATGTTTTTGGAAGTTGTATTGGTTTCGTGCTATCAAATTGTGTGAATGAAAAAAATGTGTATATGTTTTCATATGTTGTGTTGGTTTCGGGCTATCAAATTGTTTGAATGCCACGAAATACACAATACGGCATAGCATTGAGCGTTCACAAACAAACAAATGTAGTCAATTGCCCCATTATTGAATATAGAATACATATCGTTAGTCTAATTCGCAAATGTGTTAAGTCCCTTTTTTCAAATTTTACAGGAGACACAAAAAACAGTGTAACATTTCCAGTTTTTAAAATTTTTAAACTTTTTAAACGCAATTATTTTTACAAAATAGCTCTTTTTAAATGACCTAGATCAAAAATCAACTCAAAAATATCAAATTAAATCAAAAAATTAGCACGTGTTTCTAATATTTTTCGTAATTTTGTGGACTTAGCGTTTTTGCCAACCACAAAATTACAACAACTTTAAACTACATAATAACATTTTTTGTTGTTGTAAAATATGTATTTTGCTTAATGTTACCGTTTTGCATTAAAATCTGAATTTTGGAAAAAAGTGGACTTAGCGTCTTTGCGAATTATACTAACGATATATATAAACAAAAAAGAATTAAGGGGTTGACTTAGAAATGCTAAATCAGTTAAAATTTAGTATAAAAGAAGGGACATTTTCCCTCAAAAATCAATTATTGAATAAACGTCAAAGAGTGCGTACATAAGAAAAAACCAACATCCTTGGTTTAATTCAATAGAAGACATTTTACTACAGAGGGTAACGAAAACAATTCAAGCGAATGCTTGAAAACTGTAATGGAAATGTAATGTAATATAATTGCAAACTCTACGGGGCATGTGCCTGCAATTAATGTAAGGTAAGGTGAAAAACAATGTTTTATCAGGCAAGCAAACAGAAATTAAACACCACGGAGAGAGAGTTAACTCTAAAGGCCGTGTCAGATAAAACTTTGTTGCTTTGCGTGACGTTTATAACTTTGAGAGAAAAGCGTAAAGCCAAAGGTGTATGACACAACCAAAACTTTGACAACACTCGCGTGGTTTGTTTCTCTTTTAAAAGTGGTTGGCGCGTAAGTTTTTTTACTAAGTAAAATTTTGAAAATTTATTAAATACTTCTTCCAAAATATAAAATTATTTTTTTATTCATTATAGACTTGGAAATCATTTGGAATTACGCTGCAATTTTGCCATAAGAACGCACACTCAAATGCATTTACAGATGATATTTTGTTTGTGCATTTTCAATTCCTGCATTTCTTTCATATAGCAGAGGTAATGATCATTATTGTTGATGTATTTTTCAATGTATTGCATCAGACCTGATGACATAATTAATTTGTAACTAATTTTTCTAATATTGAATTTTGTGATATGCCTACGGTTTTCATTATCAGAGTTATTACCAGACTTTACTACTACAATTCAACATATTTATTATTATATGTACCGTTATTGAGAACATGATCAATTAGCTGTAAAAAACAGTTTTTATGTTCAATTACTTGTGGATGCTAGAGCCCCGTTTAAAAAAAAAAAATTAAAAAAATTATCCCAATTGTTTTTTATCTTATTTTTTATATGACTTTAATTAAATTTATTACTTTATTGCTGAATAAAATTTGTATATACTATAGCATACATATTTCTTGTATATTACTTAGTTTTCAATGTTTTAATATATTTAATAACTAGCTAATACCCGGTGTGCTTCGCTACCCCCATCGAAATTAAATACCTAAGAATTAAAAAATTTCTTTATTTAGTAATTAAATTATGCAAGTTTTCTTATAGGTTTATTCTAATTTCATTTGATGAAAATATATTTCATTTCAATTCTAAAATAATACATTAATGGGCTATTTATTTCTTACTTGCTAAAATTTAATATGTACTTTTTTTCTTAAATAAATAATTCTTATTCTAATGCCTTGGGATACACAATATTTTTTGTTTTCCCCTCTGCGGGCTTTCCTACTTGCGACCATACAACGTAAAGCTGTCCATGTGAGAAACATGGATTTTTTAGATTAAGTCCACAAACTTGCAAGGACTGACCTTGAGCTTTATTAATTGTCATTGCAAATGCTAGGCGAATAGGAAATTGAAGGCGCTTGAAATCGAATGGCATCTCCGCTGTGGTCAAAGGACGTGGCGGCAATACATCAGTTCCCTTAAACTTTCCAGTTATAACGGTCGTTCATCATTTTTTTATTGTCAGTTGAGTGCCATTACAAAGTCGTGGAGGGTCAATATTTCTAAGTAAGATAATGGGAACACCGTTTTTTTATAAGTTCTTAGATTCCCATCGATCTTGTTGAGAATATTGCTGTTGATGGAATTAACGTCAATATTTTTGGTTGTTAGTAACGCACGTTCACATAACCATTGCATATTTTTAAAATTTTGCACGATATTGGGAAATACACAATTTATTAATTCTTCTTTGGATTGTGTCATTCTGCAAAAGTCTGATGGAAATTTTATATACTTTGTTATAGGATCCATTGGAATTCTTCCGTTACCTAAATCAAGCAATTTTTTGGAAAAAGTTCAAGCTGAAGCATCACGTTCCACCTGAACACGCATATTATTAGTTAACTTTAGAGTGTGAACATGTCGCCAAAGGTGTTTCATTTTTGTACATGAGTGCATTGCAATATTGGCAAACTCGTCGATTCACCACCATTCGTTTACGATTTTGTTCTCGACGCAAATCATATTGCTCTATACTTACTGCTGCTCTTCTTGTTGATGTTCGAATCCTGCGACTTTCTACTCGTGACTCATGTTGGACTTCTTTTTCATTAGCTCGTGATGCTGTGGTACGATTTTGCTGGCTTTGTAGCCGACCTTCATGTTCCAAAGGTGTCTCGGTAGCTCGTGCGGTTGTCGCATGTTGTCGAAGACCTTCAAGACGTCCTTCACGTTCTGAAGGCGTTTCTGTGGCTCGTGATGTTTCGGTACGATTTCGTTGGCTTTGTATCCGACCTTCAAGTTCCAACGATGTCTCGGCAGCTCATGCGGTAGTGGCATGTTGTCGAAGACCTTCAAGGCATCTTTCGCGTTCTGACGGCGTTTCAGAAGCTCGTGCTAAAGAGGTAAGATTTCGTTGACTTTTAGGGCACTCTTGGCTTTCTGAAGGTGTTTCAGTTGCTCTTGATGGTGTGGGACGTTGTCGTAGGCCTTCAAGGCGTTCTTCGCGTTGTGATGGCGTTCCGGCTCTAAAGGTTGAAACTCTTTTCAGTCCTGAGGCGACTTTCACGCTCTTCCGAACTTTCATTTGCTCTCTGGGATTGCAAACGCCGTGCATTTTTAGTGCTTCTGGAAAGGGATGCTTTTATTGGGGGAATTTTTAAAAATTGTTGCAAAATAAATGTCACTCAAATAACGTTTAACATGATTAAAATCAAAGATTCAACTGAATTCCAAAACCGAATGCGTGTTATATTTATTTCTTTATATTTTACCTAATATGGATAGGTAAAAAGCGGTTCAGGTCATGAACCTTTTGAAAAAGAAATTAAGGTTATTAAAATTTAACAAATAATTGTGTTTGCGTCGGTCACCGGTAATTTTTTTTGATATGTTTTGCAGCTACTTATTTTATTTTGGAACAATATTGACAGTTTACATTTTATTACTTAGGTAATTAAAAATAATGAATGAAAATATTACTCCCTATTGTTACATGCCCATTCATCGCCCAATAAATTCTGATTATGAAACTTACCTGATCTATTTTTTAAGATATGCGACAAATAAAAAATATTTTTATTAGTTACCCATTTTTAGAAGTAAACAATAAAATAACTATTACATATGTATATGAGATCAATATATAAATAGTATGAATTTTAGTACTTACTATGTACATGAGTTGAAAATTTCAAACTCAATCATTTAAGGGTCATATACCTTACTATTGCATATTTCAAGATATAATAATTTTCACACTCACTAATCAGAGAGGCACCACCTTCCTATAGCTGGAATACAAAATTGGAGACTCTAGCTTTTATAGTTTTCAATAATTAGTTCATATAGAGTTTTCCACGCCCCTAATGCTTGATCGCCCATTTTTAACAAAAATATTGATATTGAACCTTTAGATATTCGTACAAAATTTGAGCAGTCTAACTGTTATTTTTCTTCATATGGGAGGTGCCACGACCGCTTTTGCTGAACTCCCTATTTTTGTCCAGAATATTTATATTTAAACTAAAGTTACTCGTACAAAAATTGGGTACTCTAGCTGTTACAGTTTCTTAGATAAACAGATTTTCGTATTTACTTTATATGGGAGGTGCCACACCAATATTGCTAGTTTGCCCATTTTTGTCCAAAATATTTATATTAAAACTGTAGTTACTTGTACAAAATTTGAGGTATCTTGCTGATATAGTTTTTCCAATATATACATTTTGTTATTATCTTACAATAGTAGGTAATGTAGTATATGTGGGAGTGGAACCTCGCTCATTTGAAATATCAACATAAAAAGTAGCCTATAACTCCTTCCGGAAGATACTGTGAAAATTTTAGGAAAATCGGTTGTCTATAAACTTCAAACAAACTTCCGAGATATAAGAAGTTTTACATTTAATTCATATGGGAAGTACCACGCCCACTTTTCCTAGTCAGCCCATTTTTGTCTAAAATATTCATATTGATACTAAAGTGGATTCGACAAAATTTTAGGACTCTAACTGTTATATTTTCTTAGATATAATAATTTAAAATTTTTTATATTGGAGGTGACACGTCCACTATAGCCAATCCGCCCATTTTGTTTCTATATACGTCAAAGTCGTCCATGCTAAATTTGAGGTCTCTAGCTATTGCAGTTTATGAGATATTAAAAACTTATTGGATATGTGGGCATGGTACCTCGCCTTCTTGAAATTTTAAAATAAAAAGTATAGTTCCTATAGTTCCTTCCAGATATATAGGAAGGTACTGTCAAAATTTCAAGAAAATCGGTCCAGCCGTTTAGCCGTCTATAGACTTCAAACAAACAAACCCACAAACAAATAAACACACATTCACTTTTGTTTATATAGATGTAAAATTCATTAAAAAGACTACATATGTGACGTATGAGTGATATCCAATTCCATTAAGTTTTATCAAAGAATATGGATATAAAGAATATGTAGAAGTAAAATTTCTTATGGCGGGTTGTAGCATTACGACCCGCTCTCACCAAAATCTTTTTAAAAAATTATTTCTGGATGAGGGGGGCGGAAGACAGAAGGAAAATAAACACAAACAAAGAGCGTAACAATGTGTTGCTCTCATCATGAGAGCGTAAAAATGCATTCAGTTGCTTGTCAGCTTCTAAAGGAGAATGTTCATGTCGCTTTTTACAGACTTCAATTTTACACCCAAAGAAATATTACAGTATGATTCACTAAAATCAATGAGAAATGATTTCGATTTTTGGAAGAATACTTGCCAAGTTAAATACGGTGTTTTTAGGTTTTTAGCGCAGTACAATTTTTCTAAACTTTTCGGTCACATATACATATTATTGGGTTAATAAGTAGACTTGAAAATATTACTAACAATTTTCCTCTGGGTTAAACATGCCTGTCATAATTTTTATCATGTTCTCTTTATGTCGACGTCTGAGAATAAGTGATTTGAGAACAGTGTTGCCTTTTTTGGTTATTTCTAACCAATATTGGTTATTTTTTTTTCATTTTTTTTGGACTTGGTTGTTTTTTTTTTTATAAAAAAGCTATTTTTTCTTTCTTTTTTATTAATTATATTTTAAACTTGAAAAAAAAATAAAACAAAAGTCTACGAATCTAATTTTGGTTATATTATTTCTTGTTTGGTGATTTTTTTTCACAAATGTTCGTTACAACATTTTTTTCGTGGCAGCACTGTTTCAGAAGAATAAATAAAAAATTAGTCAAACAACAAAAACGCACGATCAGAACAACGCATTCTTACACTCTTGGCTTCTTTACCCTTCCCTTTTATCTTTCCCCCCGCGTCGTCAAATATGTTTGGAAAATATTCCAAAATATGCTAAAATGCACATTCTTTATACTTTATTTTCTTTGGTTTTATACATCAAGAATCATAGATAGCATACTTGTAGGGGTAACTACGCGTATGAGTAATATATTTCAAATGCAATTAAATATTAAGTATGTAGTATGTAGTATACGTGGGCATGACTCCTCGCTCATTTGGAATATCGACATAAAAAGTAGCCTATAACTCCTTCCAGACATACAGGAAGGTACTGTGAAAATTTCAAGAAAATCGGTTCAGCCGTTTAATCGTCTATAAACTTCAAACATACAAACATACAAACAAACACACATTCATTTTTATATATAAGATGAAAAGGAAAGCAAAATTGTAAGGAAAATATTACAATTAAATACTCTTCTCTAGCTTATATACTAAACTATTTTGTTTAATATTCAATCTTTATGCATAATAAATAATTTATCATCGTATAAAATGATAATAATCTTTACTTTTACTACATATTAAACAGTTTCAGATATATAGATAAAGAAGAAGAAAAACTGAACAAATATAATATTGACCTTATTTTTATCTGGCTAATGCAAGTCTAGACAAAATTGTTGGCCATTTCCTTTAATAGATATTATCAGCAATTATGCCGTTTACATTTTATTTTATTTTTTATCCTTGTTCGTTTTTTTCTTTTTTAATTTTCTGTAAAACCTTAAATGCTAAACCAAGTGTCTCAATGTGCATGTCAATGCTTAGTTAAGTACAAAAGGATACGTAAAGTTTTCTTCCAATCTTTGAATGAAAATCGAATTTATTTCCGTAACAAAAAACAAAAAAAAATTGAAACAGAAGTGCTAAAGGAATAAATGGGAAGAAAATAGAAAAGCTACTTATTTAACTTTTTAATAAACTGAAGAAAAAAAATCAGCTTTCTTTCTTAAACTTCTGCGGCAGTTATTGTTTTTCTGTTTCTTTTTAGTTGAAAATATTTATTTTGGCCTTCAAGTTTTCAGAATTTTTTCTACCTCGTTCTACCTTCTCCTCTCACTGACTATATGTAGTTATTTATGTATTGCAAAATGTGAAAAAGGATTATTAAACAGTTTTTTGTTTACACCTATTTCAGGTTTGTTTTTATCTCCAATTTCAAGGTTGTTTTGTCACTATACTACAGTATATAATTTCAAACATTACTCTATACGTGTTAAGGGTTCATTTAAATGTTCGCAACGAACTGATAGCTATTTTCCAAAGGAGGAACTCTATATTATATAAAAGTGTTATTAGATAGCGTTTCTTACCACAAATCACTGGCTATGTTACCTTTCGTTTTTTTTATATTCGGTCTGGCAACTTATAGAATATGCTGCTGATTGGTTATGCTAATTTCTTATTCTATCAGCTCAGATCCGCCTACAAAAAACGTTGCAGTCAGCCGTTACGCGATTATGCGACTTCAGAACAATAAAGCTGCAGGTCGTAATAACCTGCCCTTTGAATTGTTTAAGATACCAAGCGCATGTACCAACTTATTTGCAACATCTGGCTAAAGGAAAATATGCCTAACGATTGGAACCTCAGTGTCCTCTGTTCAGTCTTGAAAAAGGTAGACCCTACTATATGCGCCAGCTATGGAGGTATAAGTCTACTCTCTATCGCATGTAACGTTCTTTATACGTGCGGCTTTGTCAAAACGGTTTCAGACCAGACAACTCTACCATCGACTAGATCTTCTTTTTACGCGAAATCCTGGAGGAGACCCATGAAAAATATGTCTACATACAACGTCAGAGCTCGGCATACCTGCGAAGCTGATAAGGCTAAGCAAAATGACGTTGAGCAACTCCTGCAGCTCCGTCGAAGTAGGAATGGACCTCGCTGAATCTTTTGATGCCGTGCGAAGTTTCAGACAACTTCTCCATGGAAAGTTTTCTGCTGTAGGCGGGAGTGCATTGCAATTTTCTAAATAAGTGTTCAGTTGCTTGCGTACGCTGCCGACATTCAAATCATAAGGCGTATCAGGCAAGATGTTACTGCTGCCTTTAGTGCTATTGAACTCGAGTCTGTTAAGCTCGGTTGACAGTAAATGAAGACAAAACGAGAGTCCAATGCCTCTCGAAAAAGTCACTGTTTAATGTCGTTCCATACGCCACTTGCAATACAGCTCGTGTCATTGGGTATTCTTCACGACCGACTTGAGGGCACGGTCATCTCACGTAAAGGTGATGTTAAGTGGCCACCGAGATCGTGGGTTTTACTGCGATAAACATTTTCCTTTGGAATCAAAGTCACAGGTTTCTACAAATAAATTACAAAACACACAAAAGGGCATATCGGATGCGTGTCACGTAGAGAATTCACACATATTGGCATTAATAGCTGTTTCACACGAATAAACGTAGAAAAAAATTTTTGGATTAAAATGAGGTTGAGTGCCCAACTGCTTTAGAGCCTATTCTGCGAGGACACATTGTAGTCTATGTTCATTTACCATCAGTTGCCATCAAAAACCCGAATTCTTGTGAGCGTCCTGCAATCGACGATCTTTTCGCCAAATCTTGCTTTTCGATGGCATACGAATATTGGTCGACCGTTTACTGAACCAGCGCACACGAATTCATCCATTACATTGCTAATATTTGTCCCGACGGAATGATTGTGATGATCGTAAAATGGGCGAAACGTATCGCGCTTTTGGCTTTTGTTATAAAAGAATTTTATTATTTGCATGCGTCCATGATGATTTGGAAAAAAATGTAAAAAAATTACAACTAATTTGACAGATGCAGCTTCAACAAGATGACTATTATCAACTGTCAAAGTTCAGAAGTTGCTTTTGGAGGACCCTATATATTGTTCTTACTAAATCAAAGAAATCGATCTCAGTTATGCCCGAAGTTATATTGGTAGTGCAAGGCACTATAAATTCATGAACTATAACTCATATTGGGAACTGTAATATACGAAATACAACAACTATTTTGCAATTTTAATAAAAACCGGCACCTAAAATGGGAAGAAATAAATAAAAGCTTTTCAGAAAAGATTTCAAATATGTTGTTGTAAAACAAAAAATAACTCACTGCATAAATTTCACATTGTAACTGTTTTTCGTTAGAAATTCTCAAAATGAACTGAACTGAAAAAAGATAAATGCATATAATACAAAAAAAAAATAATAAAAATAAATGTTGGTAGTGCTGTTCTACCAACAACAACAACACATATGTACGAGTACTCATTTATGCCGCTATTAAAAATTTAAATATCAGAGAAAAAACAACGAACATACATATGTGCAAGAGCATGCATAACGATGTATTGGTGACCCCCAGCACATACATTTACAAAATCT
This sequence comes from Sarcophaga rosellei, assembly GCA_930367235.1. Lineage (NCBI taxonomy): Eukaryota > Metazoa > Arthropoda > Insecta > Diptera > Sarcophagidae > Sarcophaga > Sarcophaga rosellei. The sequence continues at coordinate 46,912,044 of OV884018.1, read as the reverse complement.
TCCTTGGGAGTGTTTAATAAAACTTGCAAACAAATAACGAAAAACTCTTCGCTCTTTTCACTCTTTCTCTAGTCTCTCTATCTGTCTAACTTAGAGAGGAATACTTAAAGAGGATATGTATGTGCTGCACGAGTTTAGAAGACACACATAAGTACACTTTGTTGCATTGTACTAGGGGTCCATGTTAGTTGTATGGAATACGAATAAATGCTGCATGAGGACACTTAATTTTCACAGTATTTAGGGAAATATTAACACAAAAAAATGATTTATGTACTACAGTACATAACAAAAGAGATTAATTGCCATATACGAATGAAATATGTGAGAATGTTTAGAGTTTGAAATATATAAAAAAACGTTTATCTTTTGAATAATTACCATATAAGTATGACGAAATAAGAATGTTACGGTCCATCAAGACTGCAAATTAGATATTTTGTATGATAACACAATCTCAGTATAATTTTATTTACATATATTTATATGGGACATTTTTTTCTCATAAAGAAAAATTTTACGAAAATGTTGTTAACGACAGTTTTAAAAAGTAATAATCTATATTTGTGCGACAATTTAATACATATGTTGGCTTATAAATTAGATATAATAGAGCTCAAGATCGGTATGAAACATATTTACGAACAAAACAGAAACAATAACAAATCTGCAGTCAGTTTCTAGAAGTTAGCAGACTGAAAATAGATGTGAAGTATAAATAGACCAAAAGATAAGATTGCCAGTAAGTTGTAGTAAAATATCGGATATAAATACAGTGGCAGGTACATTTTTTCTATCCAATAAGTAAGAAATTTTAAATAAAATAACTTCTTACACTCTCGAATAAGTAACTGTAAAACATCGAAGCAAAGCGCTATTCGTTAGTTAAAAAAACTTTAAAATTTAAACAAAAAACTTTTTCTTTTATCCAGTTTTACACGTTTCGCTTTTCTGTTTTTAAAAGTCCCGTTACTTAATTTTTTTTTGTGTCTTTTTACAAATTTTTTTGGTATTCAAGCTCTAGTGGCTAAGAAAAAATGTTTCTTGTAATTTGTGAAAAAGAAACATAAAATGAAGATAACTTCAATTAATATTAAAAACAACATAGGCGCTCTAGCTGAAAAAGATTATTCTGCAAGAGAAATTGCTGGAAAAGTTGACATTTGTCATCACATCAGATACTACATACATACATAATTGGCCATTGCAGCCCTTCAGTCAGGATTAGGGCCTAGCTTCTCGCACCACTTATGTTGTGTGTATTAATGTTATACTTGAGTGGCGGGACCTACAGTTTAAAGCCGACTCCGAACGACATTTTGACAAACTTTTTCATGGCAGGTTTATTTACTCTCAGAGTTTTTGTCAGAAATCTGCTGAGAGGAAGTCGCCGAAGAAATATTTTTTTTTCATATTTCGTTTCGATGTCTGGCCTGGCGCTCGAACCCGGGCTTTACGTCTAATAAGCGAACAAACTACCTACTAGACTACGGCGACTACCATCAGACGGTACTTTCAACCATAAAAAGAAATGCAAAGCAATCCAAATATCATGGAGGTCGCCTACGACTACTAAATGATGATGGCACACGGCTAATGGAGTTGTCAGCTAAAGTTAATAATTAAATAATAAAAATAAATTATAATAAATATAAAATAAAAGGTGAAACAAATATAATATATGTAAAATAAATAATTTTATGAATTCATTTTAACAAAGAGGTAACAACAGATAAAATATATTTTTCGATATCAAAATAGATTTGAAATTTATTTTATTTATTTATTTAATTATTAACAATCAATTACAAATTAAAAGTTAATATTTAAAGAGCAATGACAACTTAGGCCTACAGCTCAGAATATTAGAAAAATAAAACAATCTTATATGTATATAACAATTGTGGTATTAAAATATTAATATACTAATTAAAATTAAATGAAATAGTTTGGTTGCTTTAAGATAATGAGAGATTAAATTGATATTTTTATGAGAATAAGTAAATAAAAACAGTTTGGGGTCAGTATCTCCGAATATTTGACATCGAATTCTATCAAATTTAGAACAATCAACAAGAAAATGCATTGGATCTTTATTATTAACAATACAGTCGCAATAGATTATGCAATTTTGATTCAATAAGTGTTCATGAGTTAATTTGGTATGTCCTAGTCTAAGACGAGCAAACTTAACAACATCCAATCTATTAATGTCTTTCAATGTAAGGTCATTTATAGATGAAGAATTTATATTAACATTAAATATTGGATATTTCTGAGCACTCCCAGCAACCCTATCAGCAAATTCATTGCCTGTGATACCACAATGACTTGGTGTCCAAAGAACAGAAATATTCGGTTGTTCGTTAATCAACATATCTCTAATACGGGAGGCATAAATATTGTTGTTAAAGATGTTTCTAATAGATTGTATAGATGACAGGGAATCAGTGCAGATAACAAATTTACTCCCTATGGATTTAGCATATAAGAGAGATTCGTATAAAGCGACTAGTTCAGCAGTGAATATAGAGCTGTAGTGTGGTAACAAAAATCTTCGTATAATTCTATCTTCCGTTGTAACACCAAATGACACAAACTCGTTGTATCTAGAACCGTCAGTAAAAACAAATTTGTAATCCGAAAATCGAGCGCTAATTTCACTAAAAAGAATACGAAATTGAGAAGGGCTGGTATACGATTTTGCAAATTTAGTCATAGACATTTCAAAAATATTGTGATTTAAAGTCCATGGAGGGTTAGTATTGTTAATTAAAGAACTTGCATTGAAAGGAATGTCTAACGCATGGCATTTCTGTACAACCCTGTACATGATTGATGGAACTCTAGGTTCCTTCTTCTTTTTTCTTAATTTATTGGCGATCGCTTTAAGTGGTGTGGATTTATCGTATATAATTGTACTAAATAGTTTCGAAGTTGCAATATCCCTTTGGGTAATAAGCGGTAAAATGTTCGATTCAAATAAAAGATTTTTCGTGGGAGTTGTACGATAAGCTCCTAAAGCACATCTTATTGCAGAGTGTAATATTGATTCAATTTTCTTAAAAATAGATCTGGGGGCAAAGCCGTAAATCGGTAATAAGTAATTTATTCTCGATAGAATTAGTGCTTTAACTGTATATATTAGGGATCTTAGGTTGGAGTTAAATTTAAAATTCGACAGACATTTGACTACATTAAGCCTCGGAGCCAAAGAGGAATACAAAAAAGAGATATGATCCTTCCAATTATATCTTTTGTTTATATATAGGCCAAGTATTCTCAAGGTATTGACTTCAATTATATCAAAGTCACCCGCATTAATTGTGCGCCTGCAGTCAATCTTTCTGCAGATGTGAAGATATTTACACTTAGTGCGTGATAAGGAAGCACCTGAGTACTGACACCATTTATTAATCTTGTTAAACATTTCAACCAAGTTTAAGACTTTATTTTCTCTTTTTGATCTAATAATAATGTTTAGATCGTCGGCATAGGCAGAGGGATAAACATCTTTATTAATAGTAATTAGGGAATAGAGTTTATTATACGCAATAAGAAATAGAATAACAGAAATAGGAGATCCTTGGGGTATGCCGTTATGAAGCGGAAAAGGAGGAGAAAGGTGATTACCAATCCTTATAATTATTTTTCTCTTGGTCATAAAATTATAAACATAGTTAATTAGTCTTGCGCCAAGTTTCCATTCTAACATTTGATCCAAAACTGAGTAGATGCCAATTCTATCAAAGGCATGAAGAAAATCAAGTGATATCACAGATACATGTTTGCGTAAAGATAGGGCATTTGCAATCTGATAATCTATATAAAATAGATTATCAGTTGTCGACTTACCCTTCTTGAATCCAAACTGATGGTTATTAAGGAGTTTGCAAGACGATACAAACCACCACAACCGATTTGCCACTATTCTATCAAGAACTTTAGAAATACAGGAATTGAGAGATATCGGTCTGTAAGACGTAATCAATGATTTATCAGAACCTGGTTTAAGAATAGGTAAAATTTCGCTCGTTTTATACTTTTGGGGAATATGCCCTTTAAAAATATCATTGAAGTGGTTTAACAATCTTTTCTTCACTTTTGGAGGCAGCATCTTAAGCATTGGGTAAGAAATCCTGTCCATGCCAGGAGTTTTACCTTTCAGTTTATTAAGAACCCATTCAAGCTCAATAAAGGATATATCATCTTACCACTTGGCAGCAATCCTGCACGCTACCGTAGTGGGTGGTCCAAATTCATAAATTTGTTTGCTCAAACAAAAGTTAGAACTAAAATTGCAATCTCTAGAATTATTCGACCAATACCGAGCAAATTCAAGTGCCATATCATTACTATGTATTACAGATATGCTTTTGGGGATCATTAAGTGAAGTAACACAGTGGATAGAGTGAGAGGATCTGTATCCAGTAAAAGATTTTATATTGTGCCAAATTATCCCTACTGGTGTTGTAGGTTTAATTGACGATGTAAAGACTAATAAAGATGATCTTTTGGAAATTTTGATTTCTCTTTTATAGATGACATTAGCCCTCTTATAATTCAGGAGATTAGTCTGAGTCATATGTCTTTTAAACTTATACCAAGTACTATTCTTTAAAGATTTAAGATTTTGTAAATTCTTATTCCACCATGGAACTACACGTTTTGAAGATTGACAGGACTGTGGAATAGATTCGTTAACAATCTGCTAACGAAATGGAAATGTTAGCGCTTTCCCTGTTAACGCTAATGCTAACAGGATGAATCAAATCATATTTTAAGCAGTTATCATGAAATTTGTCCTAATTCGCATCGCCAATCCTAAACTTAGGTGTAAAATTCTCAAGATTGCTGGAAGTTGAAAAAAGAGTTAATAAAATGGGAAAGTGGTCACTACCACAAAGATCACTCTCTGTTTTCCAAAGACAAAAAGGAACAATATCAGCGGAACAAAACGATAAATCTAAATAAGAGTACGTTCCACGGGTGTTTAAGTGGGTTGGTGACTTATCCTTCAGTAACACATAATTAGAATCAGTCATTTGTTTAAATAAAATATTACCACTACTGTTACAAGAAGACGAACCCCAACTAGTATTGGAGCTATTGAAATCTCTCAAGATGAGGCCTGGAAAGTTGATATCATTAGACAGACTATTAAGATAACTTAAATAAATATTGTTATTGGGAGGGATGTATGTATTAGTAATAAAAATCGTTTTGTACGATGTAAATATGAAACAAAGGGTATCAAAATCATTTGAAATATTGATTTGCTTATGTTCTATGGAGTTGTGGATTAAAAAAGCAACGCCACCATATCTGGTAATAGAAGTGTTCTAATTATACAGTTTATAATTAATAGGGATAGGAATTGAAGGATTACGGTAGTTGTGTATATGGGTTTCCTGTAATGCAATAATTTTTGGACTGTATTTCTTAATAAGGATTTAAAGTTCACTATAATTGTTCAGATAACCATTTATGTCCCACTGTAGAACAAAAATAGTCATATAGTTAATAAAAAATTATTAATTGATGTTTTTAAGATTTTACGATTGGAGATATGAGTTGGTAGCTTAACTTCAAACATAACTAATGAATAAATTAAAATGATAAAATAAGACCAATGAATTAAATAAAGTATATAAAAAGAGTTTAAGGTAAATAAATATGTTATGTAAATGTGTAATACGATTAGGTAAAAAATGTTAAAAATGAAATATAAGTTAAAAGATAAACAAAATAACAAACGTGTATTAATTATGGAAGGTAATATATAACGAGTTAATTTAATCAGATTTGCGATACTCATAATTCCATTACGTTGTCAACTATTGAATTTTTTGGCTTTTAGTTGTTTAGTTCTTGACGTAGCTTTCGAAGGTTTTGAATTAGCTTTAAACTTGGCTTGGAGTCTTTTTGGAGTATTTCTAGGTAAAATTTTTACATTCGTACCATTGGTGTTTGCAGATGTGCTGGGTAGTGATAATAAATCAGAATCGGAGTCAGTTATTGGATCAATATTTGTGTTTATGGATCTAGTAGTTGTAATTTGTGACGTATGAGTAGTGGAGTGGAGTGTTCTTTAAATGAAGCAGTGTTATTGTTAGAAATAACAACATCGGTGTATGAAGGCTTGTCGTGTTGGTGGCGTTGGGTATATATTTTGTAGACAGTTGTATTATCTACTTTTTCAATTGTTTTGATTGCTTGTAGTTCCTTGTGTTTGATAAAAGTTGGGCACTTTTTGTCTTTGGAAGAATGCTTTGTATCACTTAATTTATTCTGGATGCAGTTAACACAGTTGATTTCATTAGAACAGTCTTCATCAACTTGTTCAGGATCCAAATGAAAATCATTTGCACAGTGAAAACTGTTGTCCAAACTGTTGACAATTATTGCACCTGATTGGCAGTGGAATGTAAGGCCGAACATTTATTTTTTGGTATCACTAGATAAATAGCTCCAGGTTGAATGAAATTGAGACATTTTGATTTGTCCCAATTGAGAGCCGGAGAGTTATTTTTATTATTTATTTTATTTATACAATAATAATTCAATAAATGAAAGAAATTAAGCGATTTAAATTAAGACACGTAATTAATTTTAGGAAATTAAATTAATAAGCACTTAAAAGAAAAATTAAAGTTAAATTTAAATGACCAGAGAAAAAATTATTTCACAAGTTCACAATTCAAAATTCAGCTTGTCAGACGTCTGCTTTAAATGAAGCTACGAGTCGAACTATAGATTTGAAATTATAACAACGAATCTACAGGAAATAGTAATGAACCAAGAACCATGTTCCATTTGTTAAAATTATAAAGAAGATGGAGCTTCATAAGCTTCGTTATAAGCATGCCAAAGCCCTTTAAAACTCTGCTGTTGTTTAAATTAATAACAATTTTAAACAGAGATCATCTACCAGATGAAGAAAGGAGTATTGAATAAACCTACAGTTTAGTGCAAACAGTAATAAAACCGTAGAAACTCATTAATATATAACTTATGGTGAAATGATATGCAGTTGTTGAAAACTGTCCCAATTTTAAACACAGAGAACATTCAAAGATGCCAAAACAAGATCTCACAAGTAAAAAAAAAGTGTAAAAGCATCAGTACCTTGAACATACATAAAGATATTGACCTGGCAGCATTTAAAACTGAGTTTGGAAATATATATTGTAGAGAAGTACTTGAACTGCTTCGTATTGTTTTTGATACATTTTTTTAAAGCATTACTTCAGTGATTGTCTATGTATATTTTAATTTCTTTAAGGTCTTCAAATTTGAATACTTATTCCTAAATCCATTAAAAAAGATATGTTCGTTATTATCAAATTTTCACAACAGGTTAGTTACGTATAGAATTAGTCATTACAACCCTTCAGTCAGGATTAGGGCCTAGCTTCTCAAACCACTCATGTTGTGTGTGTTAATTTTATACATGAGTGGAGTCGCCGCCTAGAGTTTAAAATTGATTCCCAACGACACAACGTCCAATTTTTGAGAAACTTTTTGTAGCAATTTTGTTTACTATCGCAGTTTTTGCCAGAATTCTGCTGAAGGGAAGTCGCCGATAGAAATATTTTTTCATTTTGCGTTTGGTAGGAGATTCTAACCTAAGGGTTCAACCCTACCTAGTGGCGCACTGTGACAATAGATTAAATAGTAAAAAGTTGAAATTTTGAATAAATCCAGGACGGCAGGCGATGTGGTTTTTGGTGTATTTGCTTTGAAATTCACCTCGATCGCAGCAAACTCTATTTAAACTGCAACAACACAAGTCATTAGCTGCATGACCCAAGATAGCTGCTAATCATTTCGGACAAAACGTAGGCATTGTGTGACCATTTCTATACATATTCGCATTTCTATACAGAAATTTAAGAACTTTTTGTTTTATTTTTATTATTCGGAATCATAGAGAAGTCGCCATAGTCTAGTAGGTAGTGTGTTCGCTTATTAGACGTAAAGCCCGAGTTCGTATCCCAGGTCAGACTTCAAAACGAAATATGAAAAAAAAAATATTTCTTGGGCGACTTCCTTCCAGCAGATTTCTGGCAAGAACTCTGAGAATAAATAAACCTGCCATAAAAAAGTTTCTCAATCTATTTATTTATTTTATTTATTTTATTTATTTTATTTATTTATTTCATATCACATACAACAAGAAATTAAATTACAGTATGTGATTGTATGATCATTACAAAAAATAGAAAAGTATTATACAATAAACTAATACTAAAACAAATTAAAAAAAAAAATCTATCGTCCGGAGTCGACGTTGAATTGTAGGTTCCGCCGCTCAAGTATAAAATTAAGGCACTCAACATGAGTGGCGTGAGAAGCTAGGTCGTAATCCTGACTGAAGGGTTGTAATGGCCAATTATGTATGTATGTATTCGGAAATTACTTTTAAAAATAAAACAATTTCCGATTTCGTGTTCTATATGCAGTAAAAACGAATAAAGTCTACCTAAACATCGAATTTTTTAATTCCGAAAACATACTTCAACAATATGGGATATTCTTTAAGCACTTTAAGTTAAATGTCTAAGATATTAAATAACTGTTAACCGCTTTTCTACAATTACTTACTAGGAAAAAGGACTAAACTACATACTTACATACATATGCATATGCTTAGTATTCAGGCGTATAATAAATGCATGCAATTAAGTCTTCTTTTGTAACAGTTTGTCTCTTACGTTGACAGAAAAGGGTATAAAAACACGGCAACGACAACTCAAATAAAAGAATGAAAAAAGAAGAAAATTCTATGAGTGTGTTTTTTTTTTAATTTGTACTCTTAATTCTTTTAAACAAAAACGGAATCAACTCTAAGGGCCTTAAAACATTCCTGCGACTACTGAAAGTGTAATACATTAAGGCGGCCGCAGAATCTAACCTAACCGAGCTAAAATGAACTTGAATGAATGTGAATGTGTCTAGTCTTATAAATAATTGATTGTATGCCACAATTAATCTAGGGATTTGTCGCGATGCCTCTGAGAAATCATAGTAGAGCAGATTTTATTGTTGTTTTATATTATTGTTGTATCTTTACATCTGCTGTTTGTGATGTGTGTAAACTTTTTAGTTAAAACTTTTAGACAAATATAAACTTATTTCTGTTTTTTTAATAAAAGAAAACACACGATGCTCAAACAAATCTTTAGACACTCTGAACTTTGTAAAGCAAAATTAGTGTAAGTAGAAGACGCTAAATATTATAAGTAAGGTCAGCAATTAAAAAAATGTTTCTTTTGCAAAAAGTATCTGTTCTTTTAAAAGCAGAGTATGTTACAAGTGAAACTCTTCCTTTTTTGGCAGTACTATAATACATATATTTCCAAAATTTCTTTATCAAATCAAATTTTATATATTTTATTGGTTTTTTTTTTGTTTGAATTATTTTTTGTTTTATGTAAGCATAGTGCAGGACTACAATTTCGTTTACAGTTGGATAGCAGATATATACATACATAATTGGTCATTACACTCCTTTAGTCACAATTATGATCTAGTTTCTCACCCCACTTTTTATATATGAGTGGCAGGACCTAAAGTTTAAAGGCGATTCCGAACGACATATTTTTGAGAAACTCTTCATGGTAATTTTATTTACTCTTAGAGCGTTTGCCAGATATTTACTGTGAGGAAGTCACCGATGATTTTCATAATTCGTTTTGTTGGACATGTCTGATCTGGCGTTTGAACCAAGGCCTCGCGTCTAATTAGCCAACACACTACATACTAGACTACGGCGATGTATAGCAGATACAAAGTAGTAATTAGTCATTGTGGCTCTTTCGTATATGCCTGCGACTTAAGAAACCCCCACAAAAAAAGTTTAACATACTCGAATCGCAATTCATGGTGGCAACTGCATATCATCTCCAAGTGAGATGACGATGGCCTCAAATCGTTCTTGCAGAATACCACACTGTTTTTACACTGCGCCTTCTCGGTTGTGTACAATTCATTCAAACAGACCGAATAAATAACAACCAAGTCGCCAGATGTGGCCGTAATAATGTTGCAGAGCTTGGAAGTCGCGTTTGAAATCTGCTACGGCTTTGTCCCCATGGGAATTGAATTCCAAAGGCTTATAGCAGAGTGAAAAATATGCAAATCGGTTATTGGAGTTCGACGTCAGGACAAGATCGTTTCATTTTGGAGAGAGAATAAATGCAATTCTTTCAAAAAAATATGTTGTTTTATAAACGGTAGTCTGTAAACATATTTCGTGCACACAAACATTTTCGCCACAATACGCATGCTGTGTGTGCTTTAAATTTTCTATGGGAGACAGGACCTACAGTTTAAAATCTATTTCGACCAATAGATTTGAGAAGATTTTCAATGGTTATTAGTTGCTTTCAGAACAAGAAATAGTACTATTAAATAAGATTATATGCTTGTTGTGCATACATACATACATAAGTGGTCATTACAACCCTTCAGTCAGGATTATGGACCTAGTTTCTCATACCACTTACGTTGTGTGTTTATTTCATACATGAGTGGCGGGACTTATAGTTTACACAGTCGACTCCGAACAACAGACTTTTGAGAAACTTTTCATGCCAATATTATTTGCTCTCAGAGTGTTTACCATAAATCTGGTGAGAGGAAGTTACCGAAGAAATACTTTTTTCATATTCACGTTTTGATGTCTGACCTGGGGTTTGAATCGTGGCTTACGTCTAATAAGTCAACACACTACCTATCAGACTACGGTGACTTCATGTCGTAATCTCAATTTGTTGGAGAATAAATCTACAAGTGGGAAACTACTCAATGCAAGTAACTTTAGATTTAAGACTACAGGAATAATATATGCTTGTTGTGTAGTATTCAATAAAAAAATATTGTAGATAAATATGCGTATAATAAGCCGTCATGTTTTTACTACAACTAACTGGAAACGTTATCTTTCGTCCTATTTATTTATAATTTATATTCGGTATGGTAACCCCTAGAATTTACTGTTGTTTTATTTTTTGATTTTTTTTTTTCATTTCATAGTGTAGCTATGATAGTCGTTAAGAAAAAAGCAGTTAAATACTAAGTGTTTAAGGGTCTGCCTTAAATATTAACAAACACGGTTCTTTTAAGTTTTAATTTTAAATAAAATGCTTTTAATTTTGTTGTTTTCATATAATTGTAATTTGTTTTATTTGTTAAATTCAGTGTTCAATTCTTATGTCTATTTTTTTGTTGTTTTTGTTCACAGTTTATATTTTAATTTAATTTATATATTTTTTGTTTATAAAAAAAGGGTCACAATTTTTGTTTTTTTTTCTTGTTTTTAATTTTAGTTTTTAATTTTAATTCTTAAGTTCACAATTTTTCCGCTGTAGATGGTTGTTTGGCTGTAGATCACAAAACGAAGTAAAGTGTGTAGCATAAGAAAAATAGGAGCTGCCATATGATAAAAAAAGAGTATGCCAAGTCTGCAAACAGTGTTGCCTCTTTGGCGTGTTTCTAAACATACCGCCCCCCTTGACTGGGTGTAGGCTAATATAACATCCGGGTGGGTCCTGTGAACGTGTAGCCAAGACTAGTTTTTTGTGCTACAACTTTACCCATTTCCAATTCGATGGCGCCATCTCGTCGTAGTTCAGGGTATATGTCAGCACCTAACTCCATTTCGATTATGGTGTTTGATCTTGGGTCCATATCAGCTAGGGTATCCTCACAAAACTCTTCACAGGGATTGTCATTGATTGGGGTCACATAGGGTCGACGAGGCAGATCATCAGTGATAAGTGCCAGGATTCTCTTATTAAATTTGGACTTGTTGTTCCTGGCACGCATGTAAACGATTGCAAAATGATGTCCTTGATGTCTGATCCTTGCCAACTTGACTCTTTTTACTGTGGAGGAGGCTATCTTAGTAGTGGTACTGGATGGGTTCATCAAACTGCGTATTAATACCCAATTATCGCTTTTCTCTTCAGATGAGATTTGAACTGAAGCCGTTGGTACAAAAACATATGGCCATGAATGTGGGTCATCTTGGGTGGTTTGGGTCATTTGGGTTTTCATTGTTGGTACTTTTTTTGACGGTTGCTTCGGGTTCTTGGATTGGTGGAACTGCGGAGCGTCGTGCAAGAGGGTGTTATGACGTTTTGTGCAAACGCGGCATCCATATTCATTGTTACATTCTTGTACACGATGTGATCTTGCTAAGCAATTAATGCAATACCCTTAACCTCATAACATTCATCTGCGCTGGCGTTTAGAAATTTGAGGCATGTTCGGAGCGCATGATCCTGTTTGCAAAGACCACATGACCATTGCCAATGAGGGGATTTTGGATGGAGGTTGGCTGACATGTCTGCAAATAGAATTTAATTAGTAAAGTAATTTTAATTATGAAATAATATGACGAGTTTAGTAATGGGTCGTGTACATATACCAGCTGCGGTTTTAATGTCTACCACTCTAACGTAGCTGTCATGTCCTGGATAGGTTTTGATGACTCGACCTAATTTCCACTCATTGAAAGACAAGTTATCGTTCTTTTCGGCCACTAGGTCATTGACCTTTATATTTTCTTTTGGAAACTTCCATTTATATCTGCGATGTAGTTCGGCCAGATATTCAGACTTCCATCTTTGACAAAACGTTTGATAAATGATTTTTATGCGTTTCCAGCGATTTGCCAGAGTCACATTTTCATCTGTAAGATCTCGTTCAGGTGGAGTCGTTATTGGAGTACCAATAAGGAAGTGTCCAGGGGTCAATGGGGTCAAATCATTAGGGTCATCGCTAGCAGGACTTAGGGGTCTAGAATTGAGGCATGCTTCGATGCGGGCAAGAATTGTCGATAGTTCTTCAAATGTGAATTTCATATTGGGGATCGTTTTCTTTAAATGAGTTTTAACTGACTTTACTCCAGCTTTCCAGAGTCCTCCCATATGTGGGGCACCGGGTGGTATGAATTTCCACTCAATGGTTTGATGACTTTGTTGCTGATGAACTTGATTTTGTAGACTTTTCATAAATTCTAGACGCTCTTTTTTGATGAGTTCTGCTGCTCCGACGAAGTTTCTTCCGTTATCTGAGTAGATACAGGCAGGGCATCCACGTCTTCGAATGAAGCGTGAAAATGCTGCTAAAAACGCTTGGGTTGTCAAGTCGCTTGCTGCTTCTAAATGTATGGCTTTTGTTGCAAAACATACAAAAACACAGACGTAGCCTTTTGTGTTGAGGCAAGCACGTCCTGTGAAGTTACGAATGTCAAAGGTCCGGCGTAATCGACACCAGTTATCGTGAAGGGTCCAGAAATTTTGGTGCGCTCAGGTGGTAGGGACGCGATTATTTGAGTTTGTGTCTGTTTTTTGTAAAGTATGCAAGCTTTACAGTTATAAATTGTTGTTTTTACCAGTTGCTTTAATTTGAAGATCCAGAATTCTGCTCTGATACCGCGAATCATGAGTTGGTTTCCTCCATGTAGTGTTATTCGATGTGTAAATTCAGTAATCAATTTTGCCATTCTTGATTCATAGGGTAACAATATCGGACAACGTTCGTTATATGTAAGTGCTGTCGATTTTGACAATCTGCCATTTGCTCTTATGACTCCACATTTGTCCAAAAAGGGTGTCAGGGTTAACAACTTGCTTCTAGAAGATATGGGCAATTTTCTTTCTAATTGTCTATATTCTTCGGGAAAAAAAGCTTTCTGCGTCCAAATTATGAGTTTTGTCTTTGTATATTGGATTTCATCTGGGTTAATCTCAAGAGACGCGATTCTTAGATGTCTTCGACTAGTACCTGTATTTCGCCAAAATCGTAAAACGTATGAGAGAACTCGAAAAGCTCGGGGTAATGATGAAAATCTGCTTAAGGGGTCTTCTTCAATGCTGACGGTAAAAGCCTTGATGGTTTTTGATTCTAACTTTGTATCCTGGGTCTCATTTGATGAAGGCCATAACTGTTGAGGTAATTCTAACCATGGGGGTCCTGTCCACCACAGAGTGTTTTTCTCTAGTTCGATAGGTGAGCATCCTCTGCTGGCAATGTCTGCAGGATTAAATTTGGATTCTATGTGCCTCCAATTTTTTGTACCCACTTTTCGAAGAATCTCTGACACCCGATTTCCAACAAATGTATTCCATGTACAATGAGGTTTGTTGAGCCATGATAAGACTATTGTGGAATCGGTCCAAAAATGAGTCTTAATATTCGGGATTTCAAGTTTTTCCAATACACCTGCTGATAAGTGTGCTAACAGTACAGCTCCACAAAGCTCCAGGCGGGGAAGAGATAACTTTTTTAGCGGGGCTACACGAGTCTTAGATGCCAGTAAAGAAGTTTTTGCTGGGCTGTCTCCATCGCATATTCTTATGTATAGTACGGCTGCGTATGCTTTTTCAGATGCGTCGCTGAATCCATGCATTTCAACAACACATGAAGGCTTGTAGTGAATCCAACGTGGAATTTTTATAGTGTCGACTTGGGGATAGTTTTTCACAAACTCTTTCCATTTTTTGTGCGTTAATGGTTTTAAAGGATCGTCCCAACCTATTTTGTCTAACCAAATTTGTTGCATAATGAGCTTGGCATCAATTATGATGGGCGCAAGCCAACCGCATGGGTCGAAAAATCTGGCAATGATGGACAAAACTTCTATTTTTGTGTAGACTTCCTTTAATTTGACATCTGGGGCAGTAAATGTGAAGGAGTCTGACGAAATATTCCATTTGATCCCAAGAGTTTTAGTGCCGTCGTCTTCTGAAAGATTTAACCAATCGAGGGGCAATAGCTTTTCCCTGGGTAAATCTTGAATGATTCTTGGGTTATTAGATGTCCATTTCATAAGATCAAACCCTGCCGATGTTAGGACATTAGTTAGTTCTTTTCGGGATTTAATAGTTTCTTCGAAAGTATGGCCGCCTGCTAAAACGTCGTCTACATACATGTGTTGCTGTAGTATTTTAGACGCTAATGGGTGTGTTGATTTTACTTCTTCAGCCAGTTGTAGAAGTGTTCTTATGGCTAAGAATGGTGCGCAGTTAACTCCAAACGTTACGGTTAAGAGCTCATAATCCTCAATAGGATCTTTCGGTGTTTTACGAAACAATATTCGTTGATAAGGGGTCTGAGATGGGTCGATGAGTATTTGCCGGTACATTTTGGTAATGTCCGCGTTGAATACGAATCGGAAAAATCTCCATTTTGCAATCAGAAGAACAAGATCTTGCTGAAGAGTGGGTCCTGGATATAAAATGTCGTTAAGACTATTCTTATTCGACGTCGGGCTTGAGGCATTAAAAACTACCCTAAGTTTAGTAGTAAGCCGGTCTGGTTTTATTACTGCGTGATGCGGCAGGTAATAATTTGGAGCCTTATTTATATCCGAGGGGGAGATCTTCTTCATGTGTCCCAACTCTAGATATTCGAGTATTACTTGATTGTATAGCTTTTCCACTTCGGGTTTTTTGCTAAGCATCTTCTCCATTCTTAAATATTGAGCCATAGCTATGTTGCGGGAGGATCCTATTTCCTCCTCTTTTTTGAAGGGCATGGTAACGATATACCTCCCTGTGTCGTTTCTACGCGTAGTAGATTTAAAGTTGTCTTCGCAAAACGTGTCCTCGTCTGACCTCAAAATCTGTTTTGGGGTCTCCTCCACCTGCCAAAAGCGTTTGAGGATTTGGTCAAGGGACGTAGTGTTGTGTAGCGAAATCGTTGTTCGCGTCTGCGTTTCCTTCGTAATTGGTCCACCCAAAATCCAGCCAAAGGCCGTCTTTTGTGCCAAAAGGGATCCATATGAGCGCATTGGTGTCTCCATACAATAAATGGATGGGCCCAAGTCAAGACCTATTAGTAGATCGATGGGCCGGCTTTTGTAGAAGTGAGGGTCTGCTAAGTCCAATTTAGCTGCCTCGTTGAAAATGTCTGAATGAAAAGTTTGTGCGGGTAAGTTCGATGGGAGAGTCTTGAGTACTGGTGCCCAGACTTCAAGTTTGTAACCAGGGTCCACGCGGGAGCACAGGTTGAACAAGCACGATTTGGTTGATGTTTCAGAAACTGTCTGACTTAAACCTGTCACGTGTACTAGGTTTCTTTTAGTTCATGTTCCTGTGTCGACGCCTAACATTTTAAGGGTCTGTCTACAATCATTTATTGTGCGCTGTAGTTTTTTAATTGATGAACCTGCATTTACAGTTGCATGAGGGAGGTCTAAAATTATCTTATATTGTTCATTAACCTGCATCCATTTGTTTTCGTAACGGTCCACCAAATTTTTCCAAGCTAGGATGAAGCCGTCATTTGTCAAGGGTGCGTGAGCAATTATCTCCCTTGCCTCGCCGCCAGTTTTTTGGGTCAAGTAGAATAATCTCTCGACATTACTGAGTCGTGAGTTTTTGATATATATAGCCGTAAATAAGTCACGAAAACTGGGCCACAATTTATAATCCCCAAAAAATATATCGGTATCGCAGGGAGGGAGTCTTATTGACAAACTTTCATTTTGATGGTCGACTGACGTTCTGTTTTCCCTACGGAGTCAGATAGCGCCTGAATTTCCGCGTTAATAGACGGCAGACACCTTTTGTATGCCGATAGAGTCTGTTGGTATGTTTCCCTAAGTTTTTCTTATCCATTGGTTTATCACCTTCTATTTCTATATCTCTACATTCCTCATAGGACCTCTTCACCTGGGTCCAGAGCGAGTCTAATTCTACACGTAGAACCTGTAATGCGTGAACATTATCCTCAGCATGACTTGCCGAAAAAACTTCCTCAAATTCGATTAAGTCGTTAGTGCAATTGTAAAATTTTTTAAGAGCCATCTTGAAATATTTACTTAAGGAGAGGTGATGAATTTTGGGAATAAAATTGGGTCAAAAATGCCTGCCAGCGATTTAACAGTCAGTAATAAGAGGACAAAATATTATTAATTAATTCCTAATTTCAAATTAATTTTCCCCGAAATTAAATTTTTATTGGGCTCGTTGGTAATCCTTTTTTATTCTTTCGTTGTCTTCTCTAAACCGGTTTTAATTTTTTTTATAATATTTAATATTTTGTGACAAATGTTTCCTTACTTACTGTTGTTACTGGGTCTTCTTATTTGCTGAGTCTTTGTTGTTTTATTTTGTTCCAAAAATTTTTAACTGTTTTTAAGCCGTTAAGTGTTTGTGCTTTTTTCTATTTATTATTTTTTAAGTAAATTTTTTGTTGTTGTTATTGTTGTGCAGTAGCCTTTATGAATTTTGTTAACTGTTTGTCCCGTTACAGAATTTTTGAGATGTGGAATTTTTTTTTCTTTTCTATTTATTAAAAATTGTTTTGCACTATCCTGGCTCGAAGTGACCAAAATGTTTAAGGGTCTGCCTTAAATATTAACAAACACGGTTCTTTTAAGTTTTAATTTTAAATTCAAATTTTATTTTTATTTGTTAATTTTAGTTTTTAAGTTCACAATTTTTCCTTTTTCTTGTTTTTAATTTTAGTTCTTGAGTTCAAAATTTTTCCGCTGTAGATGGTTGTCTGGCTGTAGATCACAAAACGAAGTGAAGTGTGTAGCATAAGAAAAATAGGAGCTGCCATATGATAAAAAAAGAGTATGCCAAGTTTGCAAACAGTGTTGCCTCTTTGGCGTGTTTCTAAACACTAAGAGAAAAAGTTTTGTTGAGGTTTGAAAAAATTTGAACATTATTTACAAATATATCCTCGGCGACTACCTCTCAGCATATTTTTATCATAAACATTGCGAGTAAATAAAATTGACACGAAATGTTTCTCGAAAATTTGTCGTTGGGAGTCGACTATAAATTGTATGTCCGGCCATTCATGTATAA
Source organism: Sarcophaga rosellei (assembly GCA_930367235.1). NCBI lineage: Eukaryota > Metazoa > Arthropoda > Insecta > Diptera > Sarcophagidae > Sarcophaga > Sarcophaga rosellei. The sequence continues at coordinate 46,894,209 of OV884018.1, read as the reverse complement.
AATTAACACTCACAACATAAGTGGTGTGAGATGCTAGGTCCTGGCTTAAGGGTTATAATGACCAATTGTGTATGTATGTTATATGTTATGTTAATTTGAATTCATCGTCTAGTCTAAAATTCGCAATGCCATCAAACCGAAATTAATACGTCAAACAATTTTTACAGTTGCTGGAAGTGATGAGAAATTACTAGATCAAGCAGCCCTACTTGACATAGACGAGTGCTCCTTACAACTGCCATTGTAGTGGTGAATTTTATAAAAATCCTTATTAAAACATTTCGTAATACAATGTTAATGCAAAATACGATGCAATCGGTTTAACCGTACTTGTTTTAAACACATTAAAGGAAATTTATTTCTGATTTGCTGGAGATTGATGACTTTTAATTGCAAATAAATCTTGCTAAGAGTTGCTTCTGCTGCAGTACATTGCAACATACATCAACAATAATAAACATTACTTCTGCCATGTACAAGAAATACAGAAATTGAAAATAGTAAAAAAAAAACTTGTCTGTTAATGCGTTTAAGTTTGCTTTATTATGACAAAATTTTTACGTAATGCCAAATGATTGCCAAGCCCATAGTGAATAAAAAAGAAAACAAAAGAAATGTTTACAAATTTTCTTTTAATCTTTAATTGTTTAACTTTTCTTGTAGCTATTTAGCTGTACATGTTTATGAGTGTAAAGCAAAATATTACTGTATGCCTTAGAGTTTACTCTCTGTGGTATTTGATTTCTGTTTGCTTGCCTAATAACACTTTGCTTTTCACCTTATCTTACATTAATTGCAGGCAACAGTTTAGCTTATGCTGTAGAGTTTGCAAATTTTCATTACATGTTGGAACCAATTGTTCCTTCGTTACCCACCGCTATAAAATAGACCAGATCTATAATATTCTCAGCTTAAATAAAATGGAAAAGAAAACAAAAACGAATTGTCTACAGATAATTACGATTTAGATTTAAGGGACTCTTGTCTCTCACTGTGCAAGTTAAGAGTGATGCAGATTTTATTTGTTTTTTGTTTTTGAAAGTGTTTGTATTGTTATGAAAATGGAAACGGTGTAACATCGTTTAACACTAAAATGATAAATAAAAGTTACACAAACAAATACTTGTTTACAAGTAAACCAACAGCATTAGTATGAAAGAAAAGGGGATGGACAAGTAAGCAAGAAGGCAACAAAAAACAATGTATACAAAATTCACCAACAACAATGCAGCCGCGATAGAGCTCTCGAGAAGGCGAAACCACTAACATTCGACTTCAAGAACATTCATCAGACTGTTTACGTGGGCATATGAAAAGGCAAGACAAAGCAGGCAATGAGTAGTAAGAATTCAGTCAGTCTTGTGTGAAGACGCGTTGCGTGTGAAGACAACGGTCATGGTTTAAAGATTTCCGTTGTAAAGATCTGCGTTGTAAGCAAAGAAAAATAGCGAGCAAGCAATTATTGACACAAAAATAGCGCGAACAATAAAGAATTTAACTGAAACTAAACACCAATTTATTTTTATTTTGTTTGCTACCAACGAACTCATAAAGAGTTTAAAGAGGTAAAGACGTAACAATATATTTGCATCACGAAGTAGCTGTGCCTGCGACACACAATGATTGGAAAACCAGACAAATACATGTTTATGTTCTTTTGATATCACACGAAAAAGGTGTCAATAAAGTCCAATTTGTTTAAAGAATGCAGGATGTTGTAATCTATAACATACTTTACTGCATCATAAGCCTTTTATATCACTTTAAGGTTAGGTTAAGTTGGTTGCCGTCTTTAAACGCCTATTTCAATTGGTTTCAGTAAGGTGTTGTTGTAATAAAGACTATTTTTAACTTCTGGCATATTAATAGATTTGGGACAGAGTGGATTTTGTCCAAATATCTTATGGCTAGAAATGTGCTGTACATAAATGCTGGTTGCTAAAAAATCCTTCGGCGTACATACTCACACGTCGTGGGGAATTACGAGAATTTGGTCGCGTGTCAATGTACCGGAATGACGGCTGTGAAGTTGTTAAAGTCGATTCTAGGTAGATTATAAGCAAATATTGCGTATATCAACAGCGGATCAGATTTGCCTAAGCTCTGTAAAAATGTTTCAATTTTCCTAATATTTCTTTGTAGGAGAGTAAAATCAGTGAGATAATTTAATAATAATAATTGTCTCAAGGGAACAAAAAACTCTGTGAATAGCAAGGTAACGGAAGCATAAAGATAATTAAGTGAACAACTGTTTAATAAAAAAAAGCTCTTAGAGGGCAATAATTGCTGCCTTTAGAACTGCAGTGTCCAAAACAATAGAAGATGGAAATGCAGAATCTATGATCATGTCTTGGTTATGGTTGGTCTGAATATACCTATCGACTACTCGACATCTAAACTTACTTCCGATTCTGGTCATGGTGCGCAGAGACCGAATAAATTATTTTATGTTAACTGTCTACAGCTCCCAGGAAACGTCATTCAAGTTTTCACTGATAAATCCGCGCTACAAATTCAGAAGTGGAATCTTTGTAGAATAACTGAACATTAGATCGTTCCTTGCCCTACCAGATTATTGTAGTACTTTTCAGGCTAAAGTAATGAGTATCAGAGTATAAAGCGGCCATTAGATTTCTAGAAAATTTTTTCACCACATCTGTAATTTTCCAAGAATGCCGAATGTTTTTGGAGAAGATAGCGAAACATTCGATTTTTACCCTTATTTTTATTCCTGGGCATGGTATTGGGGACATTGTAGGTAACAACAAGGTCCATACACTTGCTAAAACTAGCACCATGGTGCATTCAAATGAATTTCAACATGAAATTGGCGTTCGTCTGCAGAAAGACAAACGATTGGACTCCATTTATTGAGATATGTAAGAGGGAATAATGAGCAAACTTATAGAGATACCAGACAGATCAGGCCCAGCATGGATATATATCGAAGAGAATTTGCATTGAACCTGTCGAGATTCCATCCAAGGAACTTCATAACAGTGATAACGGGGGACTGTCTTCTGAGTTCGAATGTCAAAAGACTGTGAATACCTTATAATGACTTTCTTGTATAGCTGCAAGGACGAAGAAGATATCATAAAACATCTTCTCTGTCATTGTTTAGCACTTGTGAACATTAGAAAAAGAATTCGTGGCCATCAAGAATTTAATAACAAAACATGTCTAGCCAAGGGTGATTTGAAAAAAATTCACAATTTCCTAGAAGGAGCTATAATTATATGACGGAATAGTTCATATCGGTGTAACAATGGGTTCTTATAGGACCCAAGTAAGCTGGGCCCAATGAGGCGGCTACTAGTTCAATCTAACCTAACTACATCTTTAAAGGTACTTTCAACATTTTCTCTTTAAAAAGGCATCGTCTATAAAATTATACAGAAATTCAGGTTTATTACCCTGTGGACGTTGTAGTCATACTGAAAACAGTTAATAGAATTGTGGATTGTTATAATGATAGCCGTATTTATTTACGAGTATGCTAGTTCTTCCTCAAGGACAACATTTATATGACTTTAGGACAAAAATTATACAGAAAAGCAAAAACAAGAGAAAACCATTTATTGGAATCAACGGAATTCTATATTGCCCATCTAGACTTTAATAAAAATCCATATAAGCCAAAAAGGTGAAGTAAACTGGAGACACAAATGTATCTGCTTTCAATATTTGTTCACACTTTGTAATGTAATATGTTAACATCACGATCATTATAAAGGAATTACGTTTTTCTACAAAGTTTTCGTTTTATTTTCATGGGTTTCTTTTAAAGACGAAGTCTATCTCTTAAATTTTAGTAAGGTAAAGTAAAGTTCTAAAAACTTTAATTATACTCGTAATATAACAAACAAATATAGATATGGATTAGCCTATGGAGTAAGTATATTTAATAATAAAGTCCATTGCTTTAAAGCTTAATTTTAAAAAATTTTTTAGGTTCAGTTTACGTGAAAAAATTTTCTTGCAAAATAAAATCCCCTTTTTATTTCCCTCTTCGGAAAAAAAAATTTAATGAACAATTTTAAATGTGTGAACCACCATTATTTAATTAGGAAAAAGTAATTCTCGCTTGAACTATGACATGTTTTCTATGGCATTTTCTTCATATTTTTAAATTGAAATAAAACAAATTGTATGTGTGAAATCATTGAAATTTTTTATTCGGTTGTATGAAATATTGATGCCGTTGTGAGCGGAAAACAATTGCTCATTACAACCCTTTAGTCAGTGTGTGTTAATTGTATCCATGAGTGGGTGGGACCTACAGTTTTAAGCCGACAATTTATGGCAATTTTATGTCCTCTCAGAGTTTTTGCCAGAATACTGCTGAGGAGAAGGCGCCGGAAAAATATTGTTTCATATTCATATTCGTTCAACCACGTTATTGAATACACTACCTACTAAACTATGGCGACCTCATATGCTGAATATTAAATGCCTGCTATTACTTTTCTGGGTAGTGCGAAACCGAAATATCCAATTTTCCATAACTTTGGCACATAAATCAGACTTAATTTGGTCGATTGCAAGATTATATTGTCTTTGAAGACCGCTGCGGTTTGGGTTCGATTTGCATACATCTGCGAAAATCCCATTAAGAAGTCTAAAGGCGTTAAATCACACAATATCGGTGACCATTTCGCACGACCTTCAGCCGAGATGAATTGTGCAGAATATTCACTATGGCACGTACTATGTGGCACGTGACGCTGTCATTTTGTATTTACATATCGTTAGTGTCCATTTAGATAAAAAGCGGTTGACAAATAGCAGTTGAAAAATTTTTTTCGACTAAAAACTGGTCTAAAGTGACTATAACGATTGACTATCACCGCGGATCTCCAAGTTTTTAAATATTGGAAATATCATTTCTATCATAAAGTCTAATGGTGTCAAATTGCACGATCTCGATGGCCAGTTCAAATCAATTCCAAGTGATGCACCATGCCCTTAAAATATACATGTGGCATGGGCTGTGAAGCACGTAGAGTTGTCCTGTGAAAACGACATGTCGTTGGTGTCTAGATCATCCAATTTAGGTCAAAAGGAGTTGGCAATCATCGACATATATCCTCTGCCCTTGACAGTGATTGCTTGGTCAACGTTGTTCTCAAAGAAAGATGAACTGATGACACCACCAGCCTAAAACATGATATAAAACATGTGGATCTCATGTGGATTGATATTTTTCCAAATTCGACAATTCTGTTTGCTCACGTACTCGTTCATCCAGAATTTTTAATATAGTATTTTGATGATGATTAGGGTCAGTTGCTAACTGCTCTGGAGTCCATTAAGCTACCATATATCGTTGGCTATTCTGCGTGTGATGATTTGATAAAGTGATCGAATAATTGACAACTAAATCGAAATGTGTCACATCAACAAGATTTTTGTTATCAGCAGACAAAATTCGGAAGTTCATGTTACAAGTGACATGTGGATTAATGAAATAATGTGGATTAAACAGATAGGACTAAAATATTCACAACCACTCATTCCGTTGTAGATGAACATTTTCCATATGATTGAAAATCAACGAGAGTACAAATAAAACGATTTCGAATTTACACTCATTGCTGAAGGACCTTTTGCCAGACTAAAGACAATTGATATGGAATTTTCCATAGAAATGGGTAGAGTGATTGCGTTTACTTCTTTAAAGTGAATTGAAATTAATCTGGATCTGGAAGGATAGAATAGTTAGCATCCAGAACAGGTAGACTCAGAGCTCACGTTGTAGAATTTAGTTTAGGTGGCGGATCTCGAAGGAAGAAATCACGCTTAGGCCAGAATAAAAAAAATTTAATTTAATTTCGCCTTAATAAATTGTATCGAATCATACCCGATTAATTTTATTCAATTCAATTACAATTTAATTTCATTTAACTCCAATTTTTAGTACATACTTCATTTTAAATATCCACTATAATTTGATTATTTTTTTTTAATATTCTAAATGCTTTGATTTTATTTTATGAGCTCTCCTCAAGGAGTTTAATATGTTTTATTTAAATTGCTTTGCTAGCACTTAGAACACATTAAAACAAAACAAATTAAGGAAATCGCTTGCTTGTCACAAGATTTAATCTTGTTTAGTCACGCAAAGACCATTAACTTGTTAATTTTTTAAATGTTATTAACGCCGTAAAACACAAGACATATATCTTAAGTATATGCGCGTAGAAGGCACGTACTTGTTTATTATCATTTTTTAATATAACACATGATATACATACATAGCTGTGCTGACCTTTTAGAAAAATATTATGTCTCCACCTATCATATATAAAATTCTTTGGCCGTAAAAGTAGTACTAATAAATTGTTTTTTTCATTACCATTCTTAGGAGCATTGGCTTCCCATGTAAGAATACGCGTTCCTTTTTGGGTGACAAAGGTTGTTGCCATAAATTCCGGTTAATTGGTATTCTGTCCTGTTTCTGTTAATCGTTAATGTTTTTTTTTTTTATTCCAGCTAATTCATTGGTCTACTGTAGCAGGTCCTCAGATAATGGGGCTGCTCTCTAACATTGCCTTGTTACAACTATGATGCATTTTTTTAACTCTATTGCCATTCGAAACTTGGCTTTTTCCACTAAAATATATGGTGTAGTAAAAAAAAAATCCATAATTTACTTGGCAAAGTAAGAAGACGTCAAAATATCAATGAATTTTTCGGCAATTTAATTTGTCATATTGAATAATCGATCTGCATGAGCTTCTACTGAATTTGATGGTAGTCATTTGTTATCATATTGCAGGGAACGTGCACAAAAACCTCCCATCCAAAAGCCTACATCATTCAGGCCCTAGGATGAATGGATTATTATGAAAATGTATTTGAAATCGTGTAAAAGAAGAACTTTTCTAACAGGGTCCTATTTTTTCTAAAGAGATTACTCTGCCTGTTATATGAAATGTTAATTTCTCGATGATATCCTTTATGTTATCATGGCTACACTGACTGATTATTCGGAGGGGATTGTTGCTTCTTGATTTTTGAGATTCGAAAACCTTTATGAAAATTAGTTGCTTTCCCTCGAATTTGAAACTGGATTGCCCGAGTTCTAAGGCATGTACTTTCATCACCAAACCAGTTTTTAAAATTTTTCTTTAATTCATTCGTCAATAAAAAAAATGGATTTTTCTGTGGATATAATTCTTTGCAGTATATTCACGTCCATAAGGAAGTAGTGCATAGCGGATCCAATCCAAATCTTATATTGATGACGTCCTTAATTCTGTTTCATCATCATAATTCTGTTTCACTAATTAACCGCTTCCTATCTTTATGTTTAAATAATACAGTTATTGAAACACATCACCCACATTTTTTATTTGCTTGAGAGACCTATTGATCTACACCTATTGTGTAGAATCAAAGAATATGGATATAAAGAATGCGCATTATGTAGAAGTAAAATTTCCTATGGCGGGTTCTAACATCACGACCCGATCTCACCAAACATTACGACTCGCTCTCACTAAAATCATTTCTGGATGAGGAGAGTGCAAGACAGAACGAAAATAAACACAAACAAAGAGCGTAACAATGTGTTGCTCTCATCATGAGAGCGTAAAATTGCATTCAGTTGCTTTGCTTGTCAGCTTCTAAAGAAGAATGTTCATGTCGCTTTTTTCAGACTTCAAATTTACTACCAAAGAAATATTATAGTATGATTCACTAATATCAATGAGAAATGATTTCGATTTTTGGAAGAATACTTGTAAAGTTAAATACGGTGTTTTTAGGTTTTTAGCGCAGTACAATTTTTCTATATTTTTCGCTCACATATACATATTATTGGGTTAATAAGTAGACTTGAAAATATTACTAACAATTTTCCTCTGGGTTAAACATGCCTGTCATAATTTTTATCATGTTCTCTTTGTACCGAGAACAGTGTTGCCGTTTTTGGTTATTTCTAACTAAAATTGGTTACTTCTTTCATCAATGTGTAGATGTGTAGATTTTTTTGGTTTTGGTTATTTTTTTCTTATAAAAAAGCTATTTTTGTTTCTTTTTTTATTAATTATAATTTAAACTTGAAAAAAAATAAAACGAAAGTCTACGAATTTAACTTTGGTTATATTTTTTCTTATTTGGTGATTTTTTTCACAAATGTTGGTTACAAAATTTTTTTTTCGTGGCAACCCTGTTTCAGAAGAATAAATAAAAAATTAGTCAAACAACAAAACGCACGATGAGAGCAATTGAGAACATTGTTACGCTCTTGGTTTCTTTACCCTTCCCTTCTATCTTTCTCCCCGCGTCATTTAATATTTTTGAGAAATATTCCAAAATAATCCCAAATGCACATTCTTTATACTTTATTTTCGTTGGTAGAATATAACATCATATAAATATACGTGACAGCTTATCAGTATTAAACGCATCCGAAATGTCCAATTCCGCATGCCTTGTACTGAAATTAATCTGCTATTTGTGACTTATTCGCATACACCTGCGATAATAATTAAATAAATATATTAAATAATAAATAAATGCAGATGTATAATCAACAAGATGACCGTTGTCAACTGTCAAAGTTCAGTAGTGCCTAATAAGTCTATAAAAAAATATTTATTTTGATCACATTTAATAATATGTAGTGAAAGAATACCATGCCCGTATTACTTAAATCACATAATCAGTCGTTGCAGCCCCTCAGTCAATATTACAACCTAGCTGCTCATACAACCCAGGCTGTGTGTATTAATTTTATTTATGAATCGACTTTGAACGACAGATTTGATAAACATTCAAAATTTTTTTTTATTGCCAAAATATTTGTCAGAAGACTCCTGACCGGAAGGAGCCGAAAGAGATATGTTTCTTATATTTGGCTTTGTACCAGATGTCGGAGCTGTAGATAGTATCACGGGCTGACGTCAAATGAGCCAGCGCACTACCTGTTGGACTTCCGCGTCCTCATGCTCTTAATATATCAATATATCTAAGAACTAGAGATAAAGTTTCATGGAATATGACCTTCTGTACTGTACGAAAAACATCACAATGAATTTGAGGTCGTGTTAATTTTTATGATTAAATACTAGGAGCTCAATTAGCCAGATGTTAAACTTTCTCGATGTTTTCATGCTGTTACGCTCTGTAAATTTTGAATAAATACATCTACGAGTGTACATAATTAAATAAAAATGGAAAATAATATAATTTGACTGTTATTGTTTTGATCAGCACTGTGTAAATACTCAAATTTAATGCATTTTATATATATTTGTTTTTGTTAATACGTTAATATTGTTTAAGCATTTTAGCAAAACGCTCTGAAAGAATATAGAATATCTGTGGATTTTAGTATCCTTAAATCCAAGTATCGTTGATAAAAATATAATTAAATTGGTTTCGACGCATCATGCTGCAGCAAAGAAAACAAAACCCTTAAATCATTAAAATTATTGTATATTTTTATTTCTCTCCAGTTAATACAACAGATTTTAGGGCGTTGGGTGGGTGGTAAGCGTTTACATAGCATAGCATTTATAAGCTCATCTTTATTTACATATATACAATTCACTTGTTTCGAGATTTTATCTATAAATATTACAACGAATTATATTTATACACAAAAGCATTATATATTTAATTTTATTTACAATATAATTTTATTTAAATGGAAAATAGAAAAACCTTTATGTGATATGAAAACAGAAATTCAAATTTGAAAATTTAATAAGTATACATTTGTATTATTTGTTAATAACACAAGTATAAATATATTTCCAAATGGTGATTTTGTCTCGATGGTGCAATTAAGCCAATTCATTACATTCCCTTATCAAGTGATAAGAGGAATTTTCTACATTTTCAAAATATTTGTTGTTAAGTCTATTTATATATTCGATGATATACTCATATTTAGTTTCCATATGAAGAAGTTGCGTCGAGTATCTCCAATGTTTTCCATTTATAATTTTAAGGCATTTATTTTGAATAATTTGCAATTTTTTTAAATGTGTTTTTGCAGCTTTATACCAAATATGGCACGCATATGTCAAAGTTGGTCTAATAACACTTTTAAACTACAGATTTTTATTTTTTAAGTTTAGGCATGAACGTTTGTTAAGCAATGGCCACAGTGCCCTTGTAGTGTTGATAGATTTTTTACAGATTTCCTCAATTTGTTTTGAGAAGTTTAGTTTTCTATCTAAATACACACCTAGATACTTAACATTGTTTTGAACTGGAATGGATTCGTTATTGATAATTAACGGTCGGTTTGGTAAACGTTTTGGAGACTTATTAATAATAGCTTGCGTTTTGTTGGGGTTAATTTTAATCTTCCATTTATAGAAATATTTAACGCAGACTGCAAAGGCTTTTTCCATTTTCTTTAAAAGTGCATTTGTAAGTTTGCTAGACGTTATAAGAGCGGTATCGTCAGCATAATATGCTACCTTAATGGATGTGGGTAGTTTAAAATCGGAGGTATAGATTGAGTATAGTAAAGGTGATAATATTGAACCTTGTGGAAGACCAGCAGATATCGATTTAGGAGAGGATAATGAATCATTAACTGCAACAATAAATGTCCTAGTACTGAGAAAGTCAGCAATTATCTTGCATAAGTACTTGGGCATATTTGTCTGCAACAATTTGTATATAAGACCGTTGTGCCAAACTGTATCAAAAGCTTTTTCTACATCTAAAATTATTAAGCCAGTCGATTTCTTAATTCGCTTATTTGCTTTAATCATGTTTGTGATTCGATTAATTTGGTGTACTTTACTATGTTGTTTTTTAAAGCCAAATTGTTCGCTGGCTACTACAGATGTGTTTTCAATAACCTCACACATTCGGATTTGAATTATTTTTTCATACAGTTTTCCCAAGTTACTCAATAAGCTTATTGGCCTATAGTTACTTGGATTAGTTTTATTTTTGGTTGTTTTGGGAACAGCAACCACTTTTGCAATTTTAAAATGGATTTGGAAATAGTTCAGTTTTAAACAGCTATTGTAAAGATTCATTAATAATCGTACAGCTTTAGAAGGCAAATTTTTAATTAAAATATTGGGTACATCATCTAACCCGGGTGACTTTGATGGCTTTAGGAATGCGATTAAAGAATACATCTCATTTAATGAAACTAATGGCAGATTTTCAGCAAAGGCCTCTAACGACTTAAATCTATTGGCTTTTGTGTTAACTTTCTTGTCAATAGAATGCTTATAAGAAGATGTAAGTTCATTAGATAACGAGAACATTTCGGAAAGATCCTTGATTTTTTTTTAATTGGTTATAATTTTAATACTTCCCTGCATAAAGTACGGAATTTTACTATTTTGATTTCCTCGCAGGCATCTGCTTATTTTCCTGAAGGATTTGTCGCCCGATTTTAACTTTGATAATAATTTATTCCATTTTTCATTACGAAAAGTATTAATTTGTTTGTTAATCATGTTGGTAAGAAGTTTTACAGGTTGATCGTAAAACTTTTGCTCCATTGTGTTTGATGTTCGCTGACTTCTTCTTTTAAATGTTCTCCTTGTTCTTATTAGATTTACAATACTCACTGGTAAGTAGTTTTTTCCGTTAGAACAAAAAACAGGGGTGCAAAGATTTCGAGCTTGTAAGATAATTTCAATAAATTTACTTATTTCTGAATCAATTATGGTTTTGGTGGAATAGCTATCATGATTTATGGTAATTCTGTTGTTAATAATATTTCGAAAATTTGTCCAATTTGTTAGTTTGTAGTTAAATCTTCCAACTTCTGTTTCGTACAACCTCACATTTCCAATTTTACATACAATCGGCGTATGGTCTGATGGAATCTCGTATTGAAGAACCTCCAAATTAATATTAAAAGTGGTATTGCTTAATACCAAGTCAAAAGTTGATGTATTTCTACTTCTTTGAGATGGATAAAATGTCGGGCTGTTAGGATGGTAAATAAAAAAGTCATTTGACTGTTCAAGTCTAAATAAAACGTTCCCAGCGGAGTTCTGGGAGTTACAATGCCAGGTAGAATGTTTAGCATTTAAATCACCTAACAAAATAAAATCTTTACGGAGTGACATTAATTTCATAATATCATTATGAAAACTTTTTCTATATTTCGGAGAATATGCGGTGATAATAATAACGTCTTTGTTGTTTATTTTTATTTCAATTGCAAGGTTTTCCACACCTAGTGTATTTACAATGAGGAAGTACTTTCCTCCTCTCGCACCTTGTCTATCGTTACGATAAATAAAATAATTCTTAAAATATGTTTTATGGTTCTCATTCAAATGAGTTTCGTTTAAAGAGGCAATTAAAATATTCTCTCTCTAGTAAGGTTTCCAATTGTAGTAAATGAGAAAAGGTAGTAATGCCATTCGCATTCCAATGAAGAATTTTTATACCATTAAAGTTATTGAAGATCGTAGGCATATTTAATCATTGACATTACAACTTGGATTTGTTGAATTTTTGTTGTACATTTTAGAAGATCATTCAATGCTGTAGTGAAAATATTGGGGCAATTCACACAACTTTGTATCGTGTATGTTGTATTGAATACATTCGTTTCTTTGTGAACGCTCAATGCAATGCTGTACTGTGTATTTCGTGGCATTCAAACAATTTAATAGACCGAAACCAACACAACATATGAAAACATATACATTTTTTTTTTCATTCACACAATTTGATAGCACGAAACCAATACAACTTTTAAAAACATATGGAAAAAATGTGTATAAGTGTATCAGATTTTTATATGAAAATTATCAACAACAATCATACACTGTTGTATGTTCTTCCAACAATACAATGAATACAACGATACAACGGCTTGTGTGAATTGACCAATTAAATAGCGCATCTATGTTAAATAGATCATTTCTTCCTCTTACACAATCAGCATATGACATCGAGTTGTGATATGCTTTGTTATTATTATTGAAATTTGTCGCTGGCAAACCGGTTTTCGAGTCTTACGGAGAATTTTGCTTGTTATTGTTGTTGCGAATATGTGAGTGTTTTCTCGTAGCTTTTGCTCTAGTTTCAAGATAAAGAGAGCGTAAAGGGCAAGTAATGTCATTTGCAGAGTGATTAGTTTTTTCTTTACCATGCTTTATACAATTAAAACATGAAAACACAGCTGGAATTTTGTCTTGATTCCGTAGTGGGCAATCGTTTGTGTGATGCTGCCCAGCACAAATCATACATGCAGGAAGTCGATTGCAATGCTCGCCTCCGTGACCATACATTAGGCAGTTCCAACATTGAGTCTTATTATATCCCTTTTTCGGTTAATATTTTTTCCAAGAAACTATTATGTTGCATATTGAGGTTATATTATTCAGTGATTTTGGGTTGAAATTTCTTCTAACGAATTGTACCTTATACACGGCATTATTGACTGAGATAAATTTTGTATTTATCTCAGTAACAGTTAAAGTGTTAAATTATATCCCTGCATATCTTCCTTAATATCCTCGGGGCTTAATTTGGGTAGACCATGTAGAAATACAGTGTATAACCGATTTTCTTTGGAATTAAAGAAATGAAACTCAACACCCTTTTCCACTAAAATCTCCTTACATTTTTTATAATTTTCTGTGCTTTGAGGAAAAATCTTTGTTCCAATAGATGTATGTTTGAATATGTGATCCTTTCCCAGCCAAAGTCGTAAATTTTGGAGTGGAACTTTATCATCACCCACCAAAGGCGCAGGTTTCGCTATTTTCTTTTCAATTAGATTCGATTCAGATTCTAATTCCATATCATCTAGATTATAGTGTTTTCACACCGAGTGGTTTTAACGCAAAAGTTGGTTTTAACGTTAAAATCAAAAATAAAACCTGTTTTTACCATACAAAATTATTGTGTTAAAATCAACTTAAAACCTTTTTTGAATTGGTTTTAAGTTGATTTTATGAAATACAACCTTGTTTTATGTACTAAATCAGAGCTACCAGCTCTGCTGCTGCTGATAAAAATTAAATAAAAACAAAATAAAAACAAAACAAATGTAAAAATATAGAAAGCCGGTTGTATAAAAATATAAAATTTCAAATAATGAATGCTACAACAATAATAAATAACAATATTTTAACAATAATATTAATAATATTAATATTATTTCATAATTTTTGTTTTTTCTTAAGCAAAAACATTTCTGTTCCGTCATGAATGTATGAAAGTTAAAACCTGATTTAAGAAAATTTGCAGTGTGAACGCAAAATCAGCTGATTATGGTTTTAATGCTAAAATCAGGTTTTAACTTTTGGTGTGAAAACACTATTAGCAAGAGCACTAAACCGATTTTTAGAGGATGAAGGTAAGTTTGCAAAAACACCTAATGGAGTTGAGTTAGATTTTTTCTGTCGTTTCAAGTTTGACTTTTTCAAGTCTAAAATGTTCGATTCGGCCCCCGGGGCCATAGCAGGTATGTTAACTCTGCAGGTACGTTGCAATTTTTTCCAAAACGCGAGAGTTCAATAAGAACACCAAAGGCAAATTGCAACAACACAACTAATTTAATAAATTTTAAATATATACTAGAATTAATCCGTAACTTTCTCAGAGACAAGTGTATGCTTCGAAATAAAGTAACGAACTGAATTTTCTTAAGAAATTAATCACTAGTCAGTTAAAGTGTTGTTTTTTAAAACGAACACGTAATTAAAACATTTTTAGTTCTATTACTTTAATAAAGTCATTCTGAAATCCGATATCGATTCCTTTTACAAAATTTTTGATAAGTGCGTTTTAAATGATATTAAAAAATGTGTACCGAACTTAATCATAAAAATTGGAAAAGACCGTAGTTGTTCCCAAGAAGAAAGGAAGGAGGAGAGCCGGGAAGACCCCACTTACTTGCTAATGTAATGAAACACTTAAATTAAAATCTCAAATAATGTACCCAGAGACCCCAAACTACGTAAGAAAACAGCCAGGCAGGATACAATAGTCATAAAAGTCTCAACAACTAACTCATTTGAAAATATATAAGCAGCTAAAAGCGAATTAGTGGTATGAAAGAGAAGGGGATAAACAAGTAAGCGAAGCAATGTCAACCAGATACACAAACAACAACGCAGTCGCGATAGAATTCTCGAGAAGGCGATAACAAGAACCTTCCCTTTCCAGAACGTTCATCATACTGATTTTGTGGACATATAAAAAGGCGAGACATAGCAGGCAGCGTCAGCAAGAATTCGATCAGTCTTGTGTGAAGATACCAAAATTAAATTCGCAGGCTTTTATTTTATTTTTTCAGATTTAAATCATAATTAATAAAAAAAAGAAACAAAAACTAACAAAATAAAACTTTAGTCTTAATAATTAATTCATTTTAACAAACAAATCAAAAGAACTTTATATAAGAAAAATAAAACACCAAACCCGGAAAAATCTACACATTGAACAAAAAAACCAATTTTGCTTAGAAATAACCAAAAATGGCAACGCTGCGTACAAGTGTTATTGCTTACAAAAAGGTTGTAAGCAGGGAATAGAATAGCGAACAAGCAAGTTGTTGTTGTACAGTGAAGTTGTATACGGTGGCATACAAAAGTAGTGTGAACAATAAAGAGTTTAATTGAAATAAAATACATATTTGTTTTTACTTTGTTTGCAATTAACGAACTCACGAACGTAACAATATTTGAAATTTCCCATTTCAGTCCTTTGATGTCAATTCAATTAAGAATTTATGGAAATGAGGACTAAAGACAAAAATCCCAAATATCCTGATGATTTCTGGCAAAATGTGAAAATGTGTTTGTGGGTTATTCCTCGATCTCTCTCTCGGCACTTAAGTTAGGTTAAGTTAAGAGTTTGATAACCAGTGGTGTTGTGCTAATTTTTTTTTACCGGAACGCGTTCCGGTTCAGCAGAAAAAACGTACCGGACTTCGGTTCACGGTTCGGAAAAACAAGCCAGTTCGTTCCGGTTCCGGTTCTGTTCAAACGCTTGTTAATAAAAATACATATAAAAATTCGTCAAAAATTAGAAAAAAAATCAGCAATTCTTTTTAATTTTTTTTTCAAAACGGCAGCCAATTCTCGCTATCAGAAATCATCTTTAGTTTCGGAACGCATTCCTGTTCAAAAAGGAAGTACCGGAACGACGTTCCGGAGCGTTCCGGCTCGACAACACCACTGTTGATAACCGATGTGCAACTATTATTAAAAAATGTAGATTACCCCTCGTAATATTGGTGGTGAGAATAGAAGATTAAAAAATATTACAATGAAACGGCAAACGCCTCAATTATGTGGTCAACGCAATAATTGCTTTTTTTATTTTTTAAATTGTATTTACCATCCGTGTTGAACTGAAAAATATTTCGTTATAATTTTTATTGTTAAAAATAAAACTATATATTATACTATAATTACGAATGTCTTAATTATATGGCCACCACTGTATAAAGATTGCATGTGTGTATGTATAATAAAGGACTCTTAATCAAAATTTCAAAACTTTTGTGTTTATACACATTATAACTTGAAAGTATTTTTTTTTTAGTTATGTTGCAATGTTGCATGTTCTCTTATTTCATGTCATGTGTGCGTGTTGCATTAAACAATGTTCGATGGTGCAATAAAATCTGTCGCATCAACACATATTACATACTACTTAGTACACCATACGTTTAGTGATGTTTAGTCGCATGTCAAATACACTCCCCGAAATATTTATAAGGCCAAACGTATTTCTCGAAAAACTTAAAATCTTTTAGACCAATTCGTACTATTTTTGGGTTAAATATAACAACCTATAGTATAAATCTTTTTATGTAAAAAAAATATTTTTTTCTTTGTTTAATAAGAGGATAACACAAAATGAATTTAATTTTCAAACGAAAAAATTATAAGACCAAAATTAAATAATATTCAATTAGAGCTAAAATGACAATGATAAAAAACAGGTACTGAGTAATTTTTGTATTTATTAGTAATTAGTGTGTCCACCGAGATTAATAATTACTTCCTGAAGTCGACGGGGCATAGAATTTATAAAATTTTCAATGCAATTTTGATCAATCCTACTACATTCCCTTATGATGGCACTTTTTAAAGATTTTATATCCGTATACTGGGTGTTATTTTCACTCAGTAGTTGTTTTTTATCATTGTCATTTTAGCTTTAATTGAATATTATTTAATTTTGGTCTTATAATTTTTTCGTTTGAAAATGAAATTCATTTCGTGTTATCCTCTTATTAAACAAAGAAAAAAATATTTTTTTTTACATAAAAAGATTTATATTATAGGCAGTTATATTTAACCCAAAAATGGTACGAATTGGTCTAAAAGATTTTAAGTTTTTCGAGAAATACGTTTGGTCTTATAAATATTTCGGGGAGTGTAGTAGATGAAAATATGTGCATAATCTGTTTCAATTTAAAATTAACGTGTAATGAGGTGAAGTTCCTTTGCCATAAATATCATAATGACGTAATAATGTATGTTTAAATGTACGTATAGAATATTTTATAGTTTAAGAGAGACTAAAGTTTCGTGAAAATTGGTTTTCTAATTACATACATACACAATTGGCCATTACAACCCTTCAGTCAGGATTACGGCCTAGCTTCTCACACCACTCATATTGTCTGCCTTAAGGGCTGGTTACTCATCCGTAAGAAACGTAAAATCGTAACGTACGTAGCCTTAAAAACGTTTGTGTAGTTATAGAAACGTTAAAAACGGGGCATATGTCAACGAAGATGTAAATAAAAACGAAACAAAACACAAAGCAACACACAAATGAACACAACAAAATGCAAAGAAATTGGTATACAGACCTTTGCACTTATCATCAGTGTTGACGTTTTTAGTTATTTTTTTGTTCAATGTGTAGATTTTTCCGGGTTATTATTTTACATATAAAAATAGCTTTTGTTTTGTTTATTAAAAATAATTAATTAGTAAGACTATACTTTTATTTTATTTTTGTTTCTTTTTTCTCAATTATAATTTAAATTTGAAAAAAATAAAATAGAAAAAATGCGAATTTGATTTTGGTTATATTTTTCCTTATTTGGTGATTTTTTCGCAAATGTTGGTTACAATATTTTTTTTTTCGTGGCAACACTGCATCTCGTTTGGGTAAGCGCTTACATTGTTCTCCATATGCTAAAAAGAGAACGTTCGCTTCGGTACGTTACGTTACGTGTGGGTAACTGCCACTTTAATTTTATACTTGAGTGGCGGGACCTACAGTTTAACGTCGACTCCGAACGACAGATTTTGAGACACTTTTTCTCGGCAGGTTTATTTACTCTCGGAGTTTTTGCTAGAAATCTGCTGAGGGGAAGTCGCCGAAGAAATATTTTATTTTTTCATATTTCGTTTTGATGTCTGGCTCGAACTCGGGCTTTACGTCTAATAAGCGAACACACTACCTACTAGACTGCGGCGACTTCGTTTCGTTTTTTGTAATTAAAAACTAATATTTATGCAGCTGTGTTCAGTAGAAGCTATACAACCACTACGTTGAATAGTAATTTTTGAGGAGAGTGCTTTCTCAGTGATGATCTTTAATACCATAATAGGGAGAGAGGATCACTATTCAGAAGACTGCTGAATTCTATTAAGGAGTATGTGGCCTGAACGACATAGCTTATATTACGTCAAAATCTTGCCTGTTCATCTTGCAAAGACTGTTTGACATATTGCATTCAAATATTTAAATAATTGCTATTAATTTAGATATGATGGTTGCTACTATTGTTCCACTTCATTTGTTAGAGTCGTTTCTGTTTTATGATTATGTCTTTATGTCATCTTTCTGTCATCATCATTAATCATCATTTAAGTTACTGCAGTTATGAACTTTTCCATAGCAAGTAAGTTTTCATTTATGTCAACAAAAATTGTCCAGAAATGAACTGAGTGTGTAAAAATTTAATCAAAATCACCTGTTATGCAGGTTTTCTAAAATATTTTTTCTATAGTTATACCTTTTCATTGATCACTTTTTCAAACGTAAACTGTCTCATATAGATCGCCATATACCGCCGCAGAGACAGCTTTAAGTACGCAAGTGGGAATTTACATTTCAAATCGCAGCGTCAAGTATTTCAGCTTTAGGGGCCTCAATTAAGAATTCACAAAGTTCTTTCGACAAAGCTCCAAAAGCCTCGTTTTTATAGAAATTGATATTTCAAAATAAACATGCTATTTATCGTTTAATTTTTGTTTGATTGATTGTTTTTCAAATTGCATGGTAGGCTGCTGCTCCTAGTCTTACAATCTGAATGATGCAGCTTATTCAAATTTTAATGAGAGTCTTACTTACTGACGCCTGTAGAAAGGAAAGTGGAATATTCAAATAGTTACGCACTTACCTCTCCTCGAAGGGATGAACTTAAGGCTCAAAATGTCCACTAAAGACTGAATATTGTATTTATACATCTTCAACACGTAAATGTATTTTACAGTTCTACGTCACATCGTGAATATATAGGCTAAATTATAGAGGTCCACATATTGAAACCTGTGGGACTACTCCTCTTTCTACGTTAAGAAATTCAAAATATTTGTCATATAAATAGACTGTTAGAAATCTTCCGGAACGAAAACTGTTTAGGAGTTTACAAGTAGTTAGTGAAAATTAAAAAAATTCCTTCAATTTCGTTAATGAGATTGCTTGATCAACTGAATTAAAAGTCCTACTGTGATCAAACAGTACAACTAACAGTACTCTAATGCAACTGCAGCATTTTACAAATCGCCACGGTTCACACCTCCAGGTCACATATCCCAAACAAAACGAAATTTCAAAAAATATTTACTCGGCGATTTCTTCTCAACAGCCTTTTGGCAGAAACTCTGACATGCAAGAGTAGATCAACATTCAACAGTAGATCACACTATTCATGGAAGAAGCAAATTCATAATCCTGACAGAAGGTTGAGTGGCCCATTATGTAAGTAAGTAACAAATAGTTGATCATGATTTGAAAAACTAGACGCTAGTAACTTGTGATATAGAAAAACATTATTAACAAACACAAGATCAATTAGGCTATTACCAAGCCGGAGTTGGTTTAGAGTTGGCTATTTTGCATGGTATATAACTTACTTTTACTTCATACATCTCCTATTTGAGAATAATATACCACCAGATGAAGTCCTAGTAGTCTAGTAGGTAGTGTGTTGGCTTATTAGACGTAAGGCCCGAGTTTAAACCCCAGGTCAGACATCAAAACGAATATGAAAAAGAATAAATATTTTTTCGGCGAGTTCCCCTCAGCAGATTTCTGGCAAAAACTCTGAGAGTAAATAAACATGCCATAAAAAAGTTTCTCAAAAATCTGTTGTTCGGAGCCGACGTTAAACTGTAGGTCCCGCCACTCACGTATAAAATTAACGCACACAACATGTGGTGGTGTGAGAAGCTAGGCCGTAATCCTGACTGAAGGGTTGTAATGGCCAATTATGTATGTATGTATGCCACCAGAAATGCTCGACAATTTTTCAACCAATTGCTTTCAAATCGGACTTAGAAATCTATTGTCTGCTTGTTTAATAGAAATTATATGTCAGCATAATTCGTTCCCAGATTCGGTTTAGAAATATTGCTCTCGTTTGGAAAATTTTGAGCGCATAATAAAATTTCCTAAAAAGTTATTAAAGGTATACATATATTATTCAAATTAATTGTTATGGTAACATTATTTTTAATACATTTTAATCAGGTGTCACTAGAACTTTTCATCAGATCACTTCATTGGTGCCGGCAATATATGATTCAAGTAAAATAGAATATAGCTATCTGTCCATTTTTCCAAATTGATTATCGAATATTATAAAGTATGTGTATTACTGGCCTTTGTTCTCGTTTCATAAATATCGTAGGCTTAATTTGTGCTAAGCAACGCAGCACATTCAAGTTCTGTATGATTGCCAAAAATGCAATTAAAAGTGAAATAAACTGAAGAAATAAAGATGAAGAAAAATTAAATTCTTTTATCTTGTGCTCTTCTTTATTTGACTGGCCCAAATTTGCTGCAACAGATATTTAGCAATACGCCATTAAACGCTTTTACAACAAACACAATTCTCACTGACATCTTGCTGTTTAACTGTGTTGGTTTTTTTATATGAAAGAGAAGTAATTGATCATTCAAATAAGTAAGTTATTCTGCAAAACATAAATTCAGTAGAATTGTCACATTAGCTTGTAAATGTTTAATTCCAAATCAACGGTATACTTTCCATTTAATTGAATTTAAAATTTGTTACTAATACTCACCATATGACATGTACTGAAAGAATTACTCTGGAAAGTATGCAATAAAATAAAAAATGTTTGATTTTATCGTTTGCATAGTAATGGAATTAAATATCACTCATACGGCACATACTTATTGTTAGGAATTTTAATATGAGCATTATGCGAGTGAATAGTTTTGTCAGTCGGTTCAAATAATCAGATCTTTGTATTTCTTATCCCACCTTCCCTAAAAATACCATATACTATGGCAGTGCATAATTTTGTCTGTAGAAATAACAAACATTTGAAAATTGTTCATTTGTTTTTAACATTGTTGTACATCTCTTACAACATACATATAATTGTTGCTTACTAACCAAAATAAAACAGTTCTGAAATATGTTTTCATTTACATACGACTGAAAAGTTTCTCAAATCTCTCATCTGTAGTCGATGTTTGCAGGTCCCGTTTCACATGTATGTATTTAAAACTCACACATGGGCTTTGTAAGGAGCTAAATCGTAATCCTAACTAACAATCAAGTAAGTAATACTTCAAAATATTTGGTCCTAAAACAATTGCTTTATTGTTAAGCATTTTTAGGCATTTCCCAGTATCCTGATAAAACAATGAGTATTTTCGAATTCCTTGTGGTTTGCCAAAAATTAGGAAGACTTTGTGGTATTAATAGCATGTTATTACATTTGTTTTGTCCAAGATAATGTACAAAAATTTCATTATATTACTGAAGGGAACTATAGTTGTTCAGATCCAACTATTACCTGCTCTAAAACGTACATGATTTTTAAACTTTCAGCTTCAAGTTATACATATTGGATTATGACTATATGCGCACTTATCTACTATAAAATGGCAGATCATATGATCAAACTACCATGTCTACAATAATTACCACACAAAATTTAGTATTTGCCAATTTATCAAGAACAATATGCCTTGTGCATATATACCCAGAATGCAATCTCAAGTAATGACGTCTACAAATGAGAAAGTTTTTTTGGATTTTGAATAGAATCTATGCCGGCCGTTTGTCTGTCTGTTTGTACGCTCAATTATCCGTATCAAAAATTGTCTACGTTCGTTTATGAAATCTGTAACTGCATTGTCAATCCTAAGTCTACATACGTGCTTCTAATGTGATTTTGGTAACTGTGTAATGCCTGTCTAATTCATCCGTTCCGTTGTTTCCCATAATAACATCATGCATCGGTACACGTATATACATAACTGGTCATTACAACCCTTTAACTACGATTAGAACCTAACTTTTCACACCACATATGTTGTGAGTGTTCATTTTATACATGAGCGGCGGGACCTACAGTTTAAAGTCGACTTCGAACAACAGAGAGAAACTTTTCATCGCAATTTTATTAACTCTCAGAGTTCTAATTGATTACGGCGACTTCAATAGCGCATATATATTAAGTCGTATAAACGATTCTTTATTTATAAATACTTACAAAAGCAATCTGCAACAATAGAAAAGTCACAAAAGTTCTAAGTATTTGCGGCCACCATCGCGACCAATATCTACTTAAGATTTGTCAACCAATTGCATTTACCACCATCCCTGTCACGAAGCTTACAATGCACCTGCAATTAGTTGTGCGACCTTCCTCACTGCCTGCAGTAATAGAAAAATAAGGGAGAGACTGATTACATTGAGTGCACTTCTTCAATGTCAAGTAAAAGTCAGTCATAGCTATTAATTTCAAACCGATCACTAGTGCCCACAGCGTTTCAGCTCTTGTGGCTTCTCTTGTGCTTTTGCTGTACTTATTTGCTGCGCTCTTTTACTTTGTAAATACTGCTTAATGTTTTTACTGTGTGTTTGGACCATTCTCTTTGAAATGTTGTATATTGTGCTTGGGCTTCAAACAAATAAATGATTCAACATTCCAAAGAGAATGGTGCAAACACACAGTTAACTTCTATACATTGTAAAAACATTAAGCAGTTCTTTACAAAGTAAAAGAGCGCAGCAATAAGTACAGCAAAAGCACAAGAGAAGTCACAAGAGCTGAAACGCTGTAAGCACTAGTGATCGTTTTGAAATTAATAGTTATGACTGACTGCGTTAGCAGAAAAGATTTCACTGTAACAGTACAACTAATGAGTTTGTTTCTGTTTCTTCGACTTTGCTGTTTGCTTTTGATTTGGGTACAACTGCTGAAAAACTTTAATCATAGCAGAAACTCAGGTGCTGTTGCTAATTTCAAGCAAGCAATACAAACCCTGGTTTGTATACAGTAGTAGAACTGTATATAAATTTTGTATTGATACATTTTGGAAGGCAGCCTATTAGCGTATCGGATTTTTATATGAAACTTATCAACAACAAGCATACACTGTTGTATATTCGTCCAACAATACACTCAGTACAGCGATACAAGGGCTTGTGTGAATTGCCCAATTGTTAAGTTTTTATACTACATGAGTAAAATATTTTTAAATAAATTATTACATCGCATATGATAATAATTTCTTTGCACTATTTGCAACATACCAACATACAGATGTACATACGTATGTGTAGGGGGGCGGGCATGCAACTACAAGGTAACGTCACTGACAGGCTTTAACTTGGCAAAGTCCAGGGCTATCCTTGTAAGTACATGTCAAGCAATACAGCCTCCGTATCTTAGATCAGGCGCCCCCCGGGTACTGGTACCTGGCATCCGCCGGGTACTTGCTAATGTGAGAAGGCAAGATCGACGATTTGGTACGACACTGGCTATGATTTTGTGTGAATGTAATATGGATTTGGTGATTTTGGGCTGGTTGTAGTGGGGTTCTGACGCCCTGGGGGAAAATTTTTCCTCTGACGGTTTTCAGAAATCCCACTTCGCCTCCGTTCCGTTAAAACCTAGGCAGGCCTCGAAGTACGTTCTTAGTTCCGTTCCATTAAGTTGGCGTATAGGGGCAGTTAAGTTTACACTTCTGTTCAGCTCCCCCATCTGGCTCTGAACTCCTGCACTCATGAGGTCAGGTGTCAACCCTCGCATGGCCTCCCTGCATGCATAGATAACCATGGGATCATTTTAGTGGGTAACTATACTACGGGCTAAGATAGCGGCTTCGAGTGGGGACCCATTTGTATTATGGAGAACTTCAATTTAAACTTTAATAATGATGTGGAACATTTCGAAGGAAATGATCCTTTTAGAAAGAGCGGACGCGTGGCGCGAACACCACCGACCGCGAATGCGATGGTTGTGGCTACGGGACAAAGTGTGTCTTTGGGCTCGTCAGCGACAGCGAAGGAAGTTATAGTGGAGACGGTGATAGACACCACGCCGGAATGCGGAACTGCGATTGCTGAAGAGCCGCGACGAAACAGTTCTCCTCGCTTGGAACTTATTCAAAAGATGAGAACATTGGAGGAGGAAAGCCTCGCTCAATGCCGAGAAATCATGCGGAGGATTAAAGTCGCCATGATCCGGCAAGGAATGGTCAGCAATGACATAAAAAATGGAGTCTCGGAAATTGAGGAACAGTTCGACGTGATGGAGAGGTATAGAAAAAGCTGGAAAGCGGCAGAGGAAGAGCGAAAAGCAGAAACTGTAGCAGCAACAACCGAAGTCAGGGTAACATAACACAGGGCTGACACTGAAAAGAGGACCCCACGGACTAAAGGAAAGAGGATGGCCACAAGTCCTGCTGAGAGCACTCCGGTTACAGGTAAAAAGATAAGAGAAAAAGAGCCAAATGAGTGGCAGCTGGTTCAGAGAAAACGCAGTAAGAAGCCTGATATAGTAGAGAACCCGGTCGCTAGAGTCGACAAGGAGAAGGAAGCGAAGCGAATGCGCCCGACAGATCGAAACCGGAAGCACTGGTCATTAAACCAGCCGAAGGAAAAATTTACACAGACGTGCTCAGAAATCTGCGGACTAAGATGCAGCCGAATGATGCGGCTAAAGTGAAAGGTATACGCAAGACACGCACAGGCGCACTCTTACTGGAGTTTAACAGAGGAGAAAGGATTCAAACTAAGTTTGTAGAGGAAGTGAAGACAACTGTGCAACAAGCGGCTTCGGTTACTGAACTGAAGCCCATGAAAACACTGGAGATTCGTGATCTGGACTCAGTTACGGAAAAAGAGGAAGTGGAGAACGCAGTAAGGAAAATACTCGATAACTATGGTGAGGAAGTGCGCATAAGGATGACGACCCCTAACAGTAGGGAGCAAGTACGGGCATTTGTAACTTTGGCTGCTGAGAGTGCGGCTGCATGGGACCAGACAGAACGACCTTATGTTTAAAGTGTGACGAGGCGGGTCACAGAATTGGAGAATGCGCAAACCCAGCCAGGTGTTGTCTATGTGTGGATGCGGGGCATAAATCTTTGGACCATCTTCCTGGTTCTAGGCGATTTCCGGAGTCTAGTCCAGCGCAGGCATGAGAATACTTCAGGCAAATATGCACAGGAGCAGAACAGCAGACGCACTCCTGGAGCAGATTGTAGTAGAAAAAGCCATCGACGCAGTTATCATCAGCGAACAATACGGGCGAACACCCCGTTCTACCTGGTTTGAGGACGAAACGGGAACAACGGCAATATGGCTGCCGAGAAAAAGTAAATTTGTAGCGACAGAAACGGTTTGGGCCCTAATTTCACCTATCTGAAATCCAGCCAATTTACCTTGATGAGCTGCTATTTAACACCGAACGATTCGATCCAGGAATTCCAGACGAAGCTTGATCATACAGAGGACAAATCACGAGAAATAGGAGGACAGCTGATAATTGCGGGAGATTTCAACTCTAGAGCAGCTGAGTGGGGTACGTCTACAACGAATTCCAGAGGCAGACGAGTATTGGACATGGCTGCCAGACTGGGTCTCTTGGTGGCAAATACAGGTTCATCCACCACGTTTCGGAGGCCAGGTTGTATTGGTACGACTCCCAATGTGACTTTTGTTTCGGAGGGTCTTTCGACTGCGCTTACAGACTGGAAAGTTCATTGAGGAATTCACTGGTAGCGACCATCAGTACATTATGTTTCGTATGGTGGATAGGAGTGGACAGAACCTGAGGACTAGAAGGGGAGGAACCCGAAAGTGGAATGTGTCGAGAATTAACACGCAAACACTCATAGAAACGTTGGACGAAAATATTGGTCGGACCCTATCACACAGAAATAACTTGAGCTTGGTGGACTACACGATGGGATACATAACGCGCAGCTGCAATGCTGAAACTGTCGACAAGAGGAAGGAGAACACCAGTTCATTGGTGGACAGATGAAATAGCGGAACTAAGACCGAAATGCTTGCGGAAAAGACGAATACTTACTCGAGCAAAACGAAATGGTGCTGCTTTAGGTGAAAGTGCAGACTTTAGGATGGCAAGAAGGAGCTGAAGGATGCCATTAGCCGGAGTAAGAAACTGAAATGGGAGGAGCTACGAGGTGACTTGAATAATAACCCATGGGGATTGGGATACAAATTGGTGATGAAGAAACTGGGGACAAATTGTCCCCTTCCTGAACTGGACTGTCAGACTATGACCAACATCGTGGACACGCTTTTCCCAGACCACGGGCAAAGAGCAGATGAAGATATGACGGCCTCAACGGAGAGTCCACCCCCTTTCACCATTGAGGAGCTTCAGAAAGCAGCACGTAGTTTGAAGAGCAATAAGGCTCCAGGACCTGATGGAGTACCTCCGGAAGTACTGAAGCTCATAGTCAAGGGACGTCCCAGCGTGCTTTTGGATATGTACAACGCATGCCTGACTCGAGGCGTCTTCCCAATTAGATGGAAGAGACAAAAGCTAATGTTGATTAGCAAAGGGAAGGGTGATCCTATGCAAGCGTCTGCATACCGGTCCTTGTGCATGCTGGATTGTGCTGGAAAATTACTGAAGAAATTACTGAAATTTCGTCTGGATACAGCGGTAGAAAATGCAGGAGGTCTCTCAGAGAGACAGTACGGTTTCAGAGCGGGTAGATCGACGATAGGAGCCATTAACGAAGTATTGACTACCGTGAAGGCTGCCAAAGCGGATAGTTTTGTTCAACAGCCTCCAGTGGGTTGACGTACTTGAGGCACTGAGAACAAAGTTCGCTGTTCCCGGTTACCTGCAGGAGATTATGCGGAGCTACTTACGAGATCGTGAGCTTATTTACGATACGAGCCAAGGACGAAGGAGAAAACAGGTTACGTCTGGTGCAGCTCAAGGATCAATTCTTGAAACTGACCTATGGAACATAACATATGATGATATCTTTCGCATTGAGATGCCAGATGGCGCACATCTTGTTGGATATGCCGATGAAGTTGCGGCCATAATTGTGGCTCGGAATGTCGAAGAGGCTAAAAGGAAGGTCAACCAGGTCATAATAAGAACGAAGTCATAGCTCGAGGACAGTGGACTCTAACTCGCAACGGAGAAAACGGTGTTGATACTTCTTACGAGGAAGTGTATACAGCTGGAAATCGAAATCACGACATGCGACACCATTCTGACGATGCGGAAAGTGGTCAACTACCTTGGCATTCGACTGGACCCTAGACTGACGTTCTGGGCTCAGATACAACACGCTGCAACCAAGGCAGCTAAGGTTACCTCCTTACTTACCGGGCTTATGGCCAATATTGGTGGTCCTATACAGAGCAGGCGAAGATTGATGATGGCAATAACGGACTCTATTCTGCTTTACGGCAGTGAGGTCTGGGCGGAGGCATTGAAGGTCGACTGTAGAAGCAAAATCTTATCAGCGGTACAACGAACAGCTGCACTTAGAGTGGCATCGGCGTATAGGACTGTATCTAAGTCAGCAATACTGGTAATCAGTGGTGTAATACCTATAAGTCTACAGGCAAGTGAGCGGAAGAGAGTGTGGGAGGCTAAAAACGTGCACAGAGAGACATTAAATATCAACGACGCCAGAAAGCGAACCATACAACAATGGCATGAGCAATGGAACACTGAGACGGTAGATGGACGGCAAAACTTCTCCCAGATATTACCCGCTGGATGGAGAAAAAATTTGGTGAGGTTAACTACTACTACCTGACACAACTGTTATCTGGACACGGTTGTTTTTGTAAGTACCTATTTAAAATGGGGAAGATGACACGACCAAACTGCATCTATGATGATGCGCCAATAGATGATGCGGAACACACTTTCTTTAAATGTGAGAGATGGAGACTGCAAAGAAGGAGTCTTGAGGCCAAAGTCGGCGTCTTTACTGTCGAGAACTTCTGCGATGTAATTCTGAACAGCGAGGAGAATTGGAACAGTATAGTAAGATACGCTGAAGTCTTACTAAAATCTAAGAAGATTGACTTAGATGAGAGAAGCAGAATGGACGTTTGAACACCTTGTCAAGTTTCGTTACGCAATCCGGACGCGGATATTGATGAGAAGGGGCCAATGGCCAAACGGACTCCACTTCGACGTAATACCACAGTAGTTCCGGAGTGGGCAGAAGGAGTCCAAAAGAGGAGGGGGAGATTTAGTGGGTGAGGGCCCCACACACGGGGGATAGTGATGACTACCCCCTATGGTGAGGTTAGGTACATTTACTCCTCCTCAGCGAAAAAATAAAAAATAAAAAAAAATAAACGTATGTGTAGGTATGTAGATGGTACAATACAATTGTTTAAGATTAAAGGATGTATTCACATTTAATCATTTTTAAGTATTTAAACTAGAGAACAGACGTTACAAACGATTGTGAATGAGATTAAACATATAGCATATGATTTGCCATAAAGTATTATTAGCAATTCTTTATTTGACATTCAGGTTTCGATTTCGAATATATGCTCCTTTTATGACTTGCAAATAAAGAAAGTAAAGTATTCTTCTTCTTAGTTTTTAGTCTTAATAGTGCTCTTGAGTCATTCAGTTGTACCTTTTTGAATTTTGTAAATAAGAATTAAAAGAAAGTAAAAATTATAATGAATTAAAAGTGAAGTAATTAATTGTGTTGTCTTTTATTTCGCTGTTGGATTGAAACATTTTGGTTGGCGTCTCACTTTTCGCAGATCATCTCAACCTAACCTAACATTTTGGCATCCCTTGCGGGGAACAAGTGACGATTGCATCATCTAAGTAACCATCATTAAGAAGGTTCCTTGCAATTTTCTATGTCATCTGACATATAGAGGTTAAACTCAAAGCTTTCTTGTCATAAACCATCTACGACATTTACTGTTCGTCCAACATATGATTAACACCAAGCTTAATCATTACGTCGTGCGTTGAACGCCATCTGTTGGTTAAATCAACATACGAATAAATCGTTTAATTGCTTGCACTGCCTTACCATCAACTTATTGAATTCTTAATCATTACGTCAGACGTTGTACACCGTCTATCTGGTAACTCGATCTGTCATTCACTCTAACAGCTGCTTTGATTTATTTACTTGGGGTTTGAAGAAAAATTAACCACATATCACACCGCAATCCAAAACTTTCGTGCCAACACAAAGAAGACAGCAAAAGCTAAACAAACGGCGGGATTTCTTCAAGTGCGTATAAAGCTTCTTGAAGATTATTGGCAAAAATATTGCGATGCTAGGAACCGCATTGTGGAAGATGTAAGCGAACAGCAGTCAGAGAAAAAGGTGAGCGAAACCGTACAACCAAAGACTATAAATATATAAAGATGTTGCACGCAGTGTATTTAAAATTGACAAAATTGTGTGCTTCTTTATGATGAGGGGGGTAGGTAACAGGGAAAGCTAAATCTTCGTGCTTACTCTCATTTTAACTGAGAGAAAAAGAACAAAAGAGAATAAAAGAGAGCAAAAAGTAACATCTACATGTATATGGTACATTCACATAAACATATTTTTTTGTTTTTATTTTCTTCGTGAAGAAGCATTCAGATTAAATAATTTTAAAAACTAAAAGGAGTTTTGTTTCCATACAATTTATGTGCAAATAGCCTGCGAAAAAGCAAATGCTACCGATTGTGTAATTGTAGGGTAAGAATACGTGTTTTATTGTTGTAGAAATGAAACTATATCGATTCGCACCGAATTATAATGTTATTCTTTACACTATTCAATTATGTATGTATGTAATTTTAATTTTATAGACAGTTCAATTATGAACCCTTGTGTGTCTATTTTTGTGTGGAATTAAGTTGCTTTTTTGTTTAGTATTTTTTAAATTTATTTATTATTTTAATGTTTCAAAATTTTAACTTTTTCCATACTGGATAATTTAAATTTGTATGTTTCCCATGTGGAATGCTTACGTAGTAAAATAGTAACTAGTAAATTAAGCATCTCCATTCTGTGTTTATAACATTCGTTATCCTCATCGAACCAGAAGGAATACATGGTATTTTTGGTGCAACTTACGCATTGCTCAACAATAAATGTTTTTATGTTTTTAGTAGCTTTATTTCTTAAAAATATTTTTTCGAAGACTTTTATGTGAATTTTACAAACTTCAAAAAATAAGTCAGATGGAGCACACAAACTTCCAAAGTCGGAATCTTTTGTATAATTTTTTGCGTGTACAAACATTTCTGAAGGATATGACAAAATTTGCGCTGGTTTAATTATATCCACACGACATTTAACGCAAGATATTCGTTGAGCTATGTAACCAACAAAATAACGACTTGATGTTAATTCTATTGGCACATTGTTGGACGTAAAACAATCGGCGTCTTCATTAAAATATTCTTTATTTTTATTGTATATATCTGCGACATCTATTTCAGAGGCATGGGTACTTTCTGATATATTTCCAGTCCTTTCAGTATCTTCTAAAATTGTTTCCAATTCAATAGGTAAAAACACTGCATCGTCGTGTGCACAATTAGATGAGGTGCTAAACTGAGTCATTTTTAAAGATAACAACTTAGCTACAGCAATATTAAATTCATGAACCGATGGATTTTTGCAGTGTCCACCTTTGGCACGTATATATGAAAACAAGTTTTCTATACGATCTTGGTTAAAATGGCTCGTTAAAATGCAGAGCAAATTTAAATTTTCTTCAAACAGTTCTTCCGACAAAGATAAAATAGCACTCGTTGTTTGAACTAGCCCGTTGATTGAAAATATTTTATTACCGTCATATTCAACCTGTTTCATGTAGGTAATCAGCTCTTGAAGTACTTGCCAAGTTGTACTATTAAACTTAAAGCCACGTTTCAGGGGGTTAGAGTCGTTGAAGTGCCTGCTGTTTAAACAGTCAAAATAACTGTTGAGCTTTAATGCTTAAAAATTACTACTAAAGTTTAATATTTAATGTAATAATTAAAAGGTTATTTTCATAATTTGCTAGTTTTGTTTCTCTCTAAATATTTAGTTCTAAAAATTTATAATAAAGGTTTTTTATTTCGGTGCGAATCGATATAGTTTCATTTCTACAACAATAAAACACGTATTCTTACCCTACAATAAAACAAACGGTAACATTTTTTTTCACAGGTTATTTGCACATACATTTTGTAAAAACAAGACTTTTAGTTTGTTTTTTTATTTGACAATGTATGTATACATCAGACGTCGGCACCAATGCCTTTCAGGGGAAGAATATCTTCGGCTTTTTACACACATAGGATACGAACAGCAACAATGTTCGTTAAAAAGAGCGTAAAAATGCATTCAATTGCTTGACAGCTTCTAACGAAAAAAGTTTATGTCGCTTTTTTTCATGTTTGAATTATACGCCCAAAAAAATATTTCGGTAGGATTTACTGATAGTCATTGAAATTTACTAATAACAATGAGAAATGATCTCGATTTTTTGAAGAATATTTCTCAAGTTAAAAACACAGTCTTTGGGGATTTAAAGCTGTACATTCTTTCTATATTTTCCACTACATATTATTTTTTATTGAAAGAACATAAAGCTATCCATCTTTGGCTTAAAAATTAGGTCATGTTTTTTAGATAAATAAAAAGAATAGAAACCCATTTTTTATTAAAGGAAGAAATCGAGAATTTCTAAGCATTTAAAAAAAATTATACTATTCGACAAAATAAAAAAATATGAAATACGCCAAGCTAATGACATAGACCATTTTTAACATAAAATATTTTTTGAGTGTCATCCTGAAATAAACTGATTAAGCATCCGCCATACATGTGTTCTTGTCGCAATCTGATCGACAACTAAATGAAAAAACACAAGAATGCGTGTGAGTTCTCTCTGCACAATTGTGCTATGAAATGGAATGAATATACGTATATACACGTATACACGCATATGAGAATAAATTGCTTATAGAAGAGAACAATACGTTCTCTGAGTATAATAATTCTCTGAGTACAAAAAGTGGCAGTAGCCGTACTGCCATCGACAAATTTGGCACTGGCAGTACAATGTATGGCAGTGCAACATCTTTATATTTTATAGTCTTTGGTACAACTACTGATTAGCGACAATGATTTTGTCGACATCGAGACTACATACTGTGAAACTCTGGGCGAACTAAATGACTACTTGCATCAAGTAAATCAGAAGAGTACTGACATTTCCAACGCTAGTGTTAGCACACCACAGCTCACTCCTCTTGGCGACATCAACTCAGTTGCCGGCTATCAAGATACCTTCGTTCGATGGGAACTTTCTTAATTGGTTCCCATTTAAGGACCTCTTTTTATCAGTTGTAAAAAATAATTTGCATATTTCAAATACGCAGAAACTACAATATTTGAAGGATGCTCTCGCTGACGACGCTGCTCATGTTTTAGACAATATCGCAACTACTGATGCAAATTTTTCTGTTGCTTGGGATATATTAGTCCAGAAATATGAAAATAAGCGAATAATCGTTAACTCATTTCTTACGCAGATTATTAACTTACCCGATGCACAAACGGAATTGGCATCAAGTTTACGCATACTGAATGATGGGGTTACTTCTGCCTTACGAGCACTTCAACAACTCCAACGCCCCGTAGGCCATTGGGATGATTGGCTCGTGTACTTGGTAGTCAACAGGTTAGATAGCGCAACAAAAAAGGCATGGGAACTTTCGATCAAATCAGATGATGATGTACCGAAATATTCAGTACTTAAAGAGTTTTTAGACAATCGCATTCGATCGTTAGAAATGCTTCAATTAATGGTGGATAACAAAACCTGCACAAAACCATGTAAAGACGCATCCAGTAAACCAAAATCGGTTGTTAGAAATATGCATACAACCACACAATATTGCCATCATTGCTCCGGTAAGCATTTATTATCATATTGTAATACCTTTAAGCGTTTACCATTGACAAAAAAACGAGATTTAGTTGTTCAAAACGAATTATGCTTCAATTGTTTACGGCAAGGCCATTCAAGTCGATCATGTCCTTCCAAAGGTCGTTGTCAAAAATGTCAATCCAGGCATCACACATCGCTTCATGAAGAAAAGACCCATACGCAGAACAAAAGCAATTTTGTTGAAGCTCCCCTTCAACAAGTTCAGTACCAAAAGTTTTGTGGGGCACAGCAGTTATAGAAGCTCACAGTGAAACAGGTCAACATTCATGAGCGAATTTGCGGCAAGTCAGCTGAGGCTACGACGTATCCCAAATAAAATTTCCATACACGGAGCGAATGGCGACCAGTTGGCAACGGCTAAAGGCACTGTATTCTTCAAAATTCAGTCATTAACGTCAAAGTTTTGTATGAATTGCGAAGCTTTAGTTTTACCTCGAGTAGGTAGTATAACGCCAACATTGCCTATACCTGACGATGACTTACGCGAATTTTTAGATTTAAAATTAGCCGATCCTAAGTTCAACAAACCAGGGACCATCGATATTATTCTCAGTGCATCAGATTATGCTGCCATAATTAAACAGGATATGAAACGCAGTCGAGCAAAGAATTTCATTGCACAAAATACTCATTTAGGTTGGATCATATTTGGTGGCTTAGTAACAACATTGAAAGCAAGAGATTGTTGTTTTACACAAGTTGATTTGGCTGACAGTATGCGGAAATTTTGGGAGGTCGAGGAGATTGATTTTAAACACCAATTAAAACCGAATGAAGACCTGTGCGAAGAACCTTTTTCCTTTACGTATGTTAGAAGTACCAGTGGACGTTACATTGTCAATCTTCCTATTAAATCAGGTGCAGATTTAACAAAACTCGCAGACAGTAAACAAAAGGCACTTCTATCATTAAAGCACGTACAACGGCGATTATTACAAGATCCGGTCATGGATAAATTATATAAGGATTTTATAGACGAATATCATACATTGGGCCACATGGAGTTAGTGTCCGAGGATGATTCTAAGAACCCAGTATGTTATCTTCCACATCACGGAGTTTATAAGGAGTCTAGTTCAACCACGAAATTACGTGTTGTGTTTAACGCGTCCAGTCGTGGTTCTGATGGTGTGTGATTGAATGACTGCGTCCATGTCGGACCAAAATTACAAAATGATGTTGCAGATGTTATGGTAAATTGGAGGCGTTATCGAGTAGCGTTCACTGGGGACATCGAAAAGATGTACCGTCAGATTTTGGTAAACCGCAAAGATGCAGATTTACAGCGTATTGTTTGGCGTACCTCGCCATCTGACGAACCAATTACTTTCCGCTTATTAACTGTTACGTATGGCATGAATTGTGCGCCATACCTGGCCATAAAAGTACTGCACACTTTGGCCAATGAAGAACAGCAACGGTTTCCAGTTGCTTCAAAAATTCTAAAAACCGAATTTTATGTTGATGATGCTTTATCTGGTGGCGAAAGTTCAACAGATGCTTTAAATAAACTTAAGGAGTTAAGTGCGTTGCTGAAAACTGCAGGTTTTCATTTACGGAAATTTAGTTCTAATTCAAAAGAATTATTGGCAGCGCTGCCAGCGACGGATCTGCCGCAGCATGACGCACTAGATCTTTCTTTAAATAATGAGACCAACGCATTGGGGCTAGTGTGGCATACACGATCCGATCATATACGTTTCAAAATTAATTTAGATTTCAGCAAGTCAGTTTTCACAAAACGTCAGATGTTATCTGAAATGTGCAAAATATTTGACCCCCTTGGTTTTTTAGCACCATTTGTAATAAGAGGTAAAATATGTTTGCAGCAACTATGGTTATCGGGACTCGAATGGAACGATCGCTTGCCTCCAGAACTTGCTCAAACTTGGCAATGTTTTCGGCAGGAAATACAACAGTTATACAGTTATCCAACTTGCGCATTCAACGATGGCTCGAACTCAGGGATACTAGCACGGTTGAGTTTCACACCTTTGCGGATGCTTCTCAGTTCGCATACGCCGCATGCGTCTATATACGGTCTGTGAAAGATAACGTCACTTCAGTGAATTTGGTCATGGCAAAAACAAAAGTGGCTCCAATTAAGAAATTAACAATACCCCGTTTAGAGCTTTGTGCAGCCGTTCACGCAGTAAAACTTTTAGAAAGGGTCAAAAAAGCACTTTCGCTGCATGACTCACCATCAGTATTTTGGACCGATTCCACAACGGTTCTATGCAGGATTCGAACCCATCCGCTTAAGTTAAAAGAGTTTGTTGCCAACCGCGTGGCAGTATGCGCTTCCAGCTTTGAAGAAATGCATCAAAGAGATCCAGAGCAGATCCAAAAGAGTGTCCGGATGACTCCCGCAGATTTTGATATGTTGCTGGAACTTTTAAAGACACGCCTTACAAAAATGTCAAACAGACCATCGATATCTGCATCTTGCAGACTATTTTTAACACTAACGTGAGCCAAACAAACAATTCGGTTAAAAAAAACTTAAATTAAATTTACATATGTATGTTGTTATGTACTAAATCTAGCTATCTGGCGCACGGAGATAGTAAGCAAACACTTGCTACTGCTTTTAAAATGGGACACTCCACAGTAACCACCATTATAACTAAGGTATGTGAAGCTGTTTGGGAGGAATTAGGAGAAATTTATTTGTCACCTCCACAAAAATATGAGTGGAAACGCATTGCTCAAGATTTCAACACCATGTGGAACTTTCCAAATTGTGTTGGTTCTGTGGATGGAAAGCACATCACAATATCATGTCCACCCAATTCAGGATCTCTTTATTACAACTATAAGGGAAATTACTCTATTGTTCTCTTAGCAACTTGCGACGCCAACTATACTTTCACCACCGTGGATATTGGCGCGTATGGATCCCAAAGTGATGGTGGAGTTTTATGGAATTCTGGCTTTGGACAAAGGTTGTTGAATGGTAACCTAGATTTCCCTGAAGATGCTTATCTGCCTGAAACTCGCACCACATTCCCTTATTTCATGGTTGGTGATGCTGCATTCCCCCTTAAGAACTGTATTATGCGTCCATACCCGGGTTTGTACATTCACTTTACCTTCTTAGATATGTATTTCAAAATATGTATGTTCCTTAAACGACTTTTTATAGCTAGGAATACGTTTATCACTTGACAAAGAAATTTTTAATAAGAGATTATCACGTGCCCGAAGAGTAATGCTTTTGGAATTTTGTGCGCTCGCTGGAGAGTTTTGTTGTCGCCTTTATTTATGTACCCAGGAAATGCAGAAAAATTGGTAAAAGCCACTGTAATTCTGCACAATTTTGTAAAATTTCACGACGGCAGTTATTGTCCACCTGATTATGTGGATCGCTTTCAAGGTGAG
Source organism: Sarcophaga rosellei (assembly GCA_930367235.1). Classification (NCBI taxonomy): domain Eukaryota; kingdom Metazoa; phylum Arthropoda; class Insecta; order Diptera; family Sarcophagidae; genus Sarcophaga; species Sarcophaga rosellei. Next base: position 46,857,395 of record OV884018.1, on the reverse strand, counting down.
GAAATTATAAATGGGCTATGGCGAAGTGAAGTTTCAGCACCGTTGCGAAACCATGGCCGAATGACTTGCAATAACGCAACAAGAAATGCGTTCGCCTTGAGAGTCCAACTAAATGACTACATTATGTCCCATCCAATTAATAAATAAACTGTGTAAAATGTTGTTTTAAAGCGGAATAGAAACTTAAATTTTCATATTTGTATTCAAACCTTAAAAGGTTTTTATTGCCTTTAATTTATTTTTAAAAATACATGTTAAATTAATTTTTTTTTTGGTAAGTTTAAATCACATTAGGTAGGTATGAGTTAAAAAGTAAAAAATTCATTTCAGATACAAAAAATTAAGAATATTCCTAAAATAACATAAAACAATAAAATAAATTCAGATTTTAAATTCATATTTTCTTTATATAATACTAATGCAGTTAAATATTAAAGCAGTTTGTATCACATCTTGTTGAACCTTATACTAGTTATAGTTACTTATATATTACACAAAAAAAAAAAAGAAAAAAATTATAAATGCCAAACGTTCCGGTGAGTGATGGAGATCGATTTAGAAGCTAAAGAGGGTAAAGAATAATCAAAATTTTGACAAATTTGAAAAGTATAGCAATTTGAACTAACCTTTTTCATTTGTGATTTAATTGGCGTTGTAAACATGTGTAAGCAGCTCAATCTTTAGTCGGTCTTGTACCTCATCAGACTTTCTCAGGAGGCATTTGTCCTGCAGTTTTAAAAAATACTATTTTTTGAGGGAACGTTTTCAGCTTTTGCAACAATAACTGATTCAATTGCCCCAACTAACCGGTCAAATCGCTCGCGAGATTCGTTGACAACGCGTTGCCGTTTTGGCGCTGTTGGTGTCTTCACTGCACTGGCTAATATTTAATTCTGAATTTTCTGACTGCTCCTTATCTATTGCCTCTTCATTTTGAGGCATGGGTGGTGTCTGGCTGCAAGAAGGTTGTTCAGAAATGTTCATCCATTGAATATTGGTGGAGGTTCTACAAAAAAAAGTAATTAAAAAAGGGTATATAGAAAGCAGGCTAGATTTAAGTTTAACTTACTTTCTTGGACACACATGTTTTGTTAAGAATCGCATTGATTCCATGTAACACCATTCCACTTTCTCTTCAGCAGCGGCTCCAGACTTCACTTTATTGTATCCTATTTCACGTTCAAATCGGTCCCGTAGTGATTTCCACCTTCCTTTACAATTATCCTCTACGTTAAAAGGAACAAATAGCAAAAACGACACGACTAATACTAAAAGAAAAAAAAAATACCTGACACGCCTGTTGAAGCAGCTACTGCCTGCCATGCTCGATCTTTTAAATACTTATTCCTGAATAATGAGGAACTCTTGTCGAACAGACATGGGTGCATCTTCACAGCTTCGATTAGCTTCTCCTCCATTTTTTCTTTCTTAAAACTATATTATTAATATTTTTAATTACTACTTATACATATGTATATACATACCTTCTTTGAATTCCTTTATTTGTTGTTTACTTTCATTTCACTTTCACTTTTTATTTTTCAAATAAATTTATTTATTTATTAAATTAATAAAATTTATTTATTTCTTTGCAAAATTTTTGTTTTAAATTTGATGACGCCAAGAAAAAATTAAATAAAATGAATCAGCTAATTGTCAAAGCGCGCAAAAAGATGAGAGATGCCCAACTTTTCGCTTTGCGTTGCGTTAAAAGCAGTTTATGTGACAAGTGCCATATAAACATGTACATTTATCTTAAATGTCAAAGCGTATATGTAACGCAACGCGAAGCAAAAGTTTTATCTGACACGGCTTTTACTGATGATGACAGAAATTAAATTTATGTTCCTGTATTTATGATTATCATTATATATTTGATTTAATAAAATAAACATGAATACTTCTTAAAAAATCCTTGTTTTCACTAATTTTAATAGGTTTTAGAGATTAGGAACCAATTACCTATTTTTGCATACGATCAGTGTCTTTTTTTACACGGTTTTTTCTGGAACCAATCTACCGTGTAAAAACAGAATTAGGTGTATTGCAAATGCATATTTTATTTGTTGATAATGGCTTCTATATACATACACCGGTGGTAAACACCACAGTACGTGTATTAAATGTAGTGACATTTTTGGATGGTTAAGGTACCTTTTCAAGAGAAAACGGCAATATACACTATACCCTAGATCAGTACAGTATAGATCTATACACCGTCCTTGGTTTGTAATTTTATAACTCGAGAACCACTGAACCGATTTATAAAGCAATGCCTGCGTTGGAAAGGTCTTCTTTTGGTGATGGACTTTCTCATTTTCAAATATCCTGAAATGCTTACAAATGTCTGCAAATGAGACGTTAGTCCAAGATTTAAGCCCCATCCCAAATATCTCGAAAGGAACAAACAATCAAATAAATATTTTTTTCAGCGACTACATCTCAGCGAACTCCTGGCAAAACGTAAGGGAATAAGTAAAATTGTCATAAAATCGAAGTTAAACTTTAGGAAGCTCATGACCATAGAGCTAAAAACATCATAGATATAGGGACCGAAGACGCCCCCAGCTAACAGTGATTTTTTCGGGAGTCGTTGGACACTCTTAGATCTCATGTGGGTTGTTATCGTCCCAAATACAACAATTTTGTTTGTTCATGTTCCCATTAATACACAAATGGGCGTCTTCGCTCGGCTGCCAACTGCTCCAGAACCCATTCAGATAACACATGTAGTTGTCTACAGTCGTCATACTGATTTTACAAAACAGACAGAATAAATGACAATCAATTTTATAGATGTAATTTCAACAAAATGGCTGTTATTTACTGCCAAATTTTGAAAGGAATTTTAGAAGAGTTAAGACCCGATATAAATTCAAATATTTTCAAAATATATTTCAGCCAATGTTTCCTTTAGTTTTTCGTAAGTAGCACTTCAAGGTGGAAGTGCAAAAGTTAGTTTCGATGTAATTATTATTTGAATTTACATTAAACGCGAACAAAAATTAAACGAAAATTATTAGTACTGTCTAAAGAAAGTAAAAATATAATATATATGTAGTATAAGTGTTGTATATGCATACGTGATGTTTGTGTTCAATGGCGATTAACAGATCATAAGTTTTAATAACGTTTAAACTGACGACTACATCACGGGATCTGGACATCGATAGAAATATTATAGAGTACATAAATATTTACAAAAATACATAGAGAGAAACGCATGAAATATAAGAAATGTTCAAAAACATTTATTGCTAAATATAAATAGTTTTCTGATCAATTATTCCGAACTGCATATTCTATCTCAGAATCCTGTAAGGACAATGCACTTAAATTTACATACCATTTAATCAAACATTTGATAAAACGGCTCTTATTTGAAAATAAATATGTACACAATGGGTTTAATTAAAAAAATAAAACAAACAAAAAAAATCCTCATAAAACCCTCATAAAAATTTATAAACAAAATACATACACACTTTTGTGCATACAATTTATCTTATCGGTGTTGAGCATATATGCAATACAAAAACTACTTAAATTTTTTTTTTATTATACGAATACTACAGCAATCAAAAATACTAGCATATCGTCTCCTGACATTTGAACGCTCTAATTTCGCTGCTTTTTATGGGAGTAAAGCAAACAAAGACTTGTTTTTTTTTCACTTGATGAACGTATACGCAATTTTGTGCTCGCCACATTATCAATAGAATGTTTGATTTTAACATTTTGTTACGACATTACGGATTTCATGTTGCGATACATTCATATTATATTAGAAATTGTATACAAGTGCTCTATGAATGTAAAAATGCTTGTGATAACAATTTCAAATTCTAATCTGGACAATAACTTGTTTGAGATTTTTGCCATTGGATTGAAGTGTAAATAAAATAGCCTGTAGTGGCAATTTTACAGTTAAACTGAAAACAATCTTATTAATGCAAATACGTTAGATTACGGTGTCAAACTATAGTAAAAAGTACTGTTATATTTTCGCGTGTGGCCTTGGAATGCCATTGGAAATTAAACAGTTTCTACAGGAAACAATCGCGTATTTAAAATATAAATTGCTTTTGCCATTATCCTTACTCTGTTAAATTTAGTCATAGATGACAGGCAATATGGGGCAAATTTACAAACAGCAAAATTCATGTTAGGGAATGACTTGTATTAAGACTGCAATAGAGCTTCGTATAGTTACACAATGCAAGTAAAAAAACAGCAGAAATCTCTACTTAAAGGATACCAAGCTAAAATGAGCCAATCAGAGCACCTGTGCCCTGTTCATTATTAATGCAATCTTCAACGATGTTGTTATGTACCGGAATTTAAATAACAGTTATGTTTTAATGGTCTGAAATTTCCCTGAGAATACTTGGCCTTTATGGGCAAGAATATATGTCTGATTGAAGTTCGCTATTCTTCACAACCTGCGCATCTTTCGATATAGTCATGACTGTATGAATATATGAAAATATTATTATCATCACAGTATAGTAGGATTTCAACCTAACTTCTCACACCATCAATGTTGTGTGTGTTAATATTACTCATAAGTAGCGGAATCAACAGTTTAAATTCGGTAATTTTATTTTACTTTTTGCCAAAAATGTGCTAAGAGGAAGTCGCCGAAGAAATATTTCATTTTGTTTGAGATGTCTGAGTTGATGATTGAAACAGAGGTTCTCGTCTAATAAGCCATCGTACTACCTAGTAGACTTCGCCGCCCTTAATGTCCATCCTTTCAAGGTGGTCACTGAAAGAAATATTTTTTTTATATTTCCTGTTTTTAGTTGAGGTTTATAATTCCGAGCCATAGTCTAGTACATAAACACTCTTAATAAAGACTTGCATTTGTTCTGTTACAATGTGCAGGTATTATTATTGCCAAAATGTTTATACTCACAGTCTTTTCCACGTAGTTTATACGTGGATAGCTTACCTTTTATGCATTAGAACCTAAACAATACTTGTTTTAATTTAAATAAAAATTGAAATAATTGTTCCATTAAGTTTACTTTTAGAATATAGTAGTTTTTTGTACACTCCTCAATTCCGGACACACATAGTTTTTTTAATCATTTAGAAGAATTTAAAGATTTCTTAGATATTGTATACACCTCACTTAAAATTGTTGAAGAATGGCGGGGACCTGAGAAGGAGATAGCGAGGCATTCAACGGTTATTCTAATATGGGTTTCTGAACACATTGCTACAAAGGCTGATAGAACGCTAAATTCCATTGAATTCATAATGGGATTGATATTCCTCTACAAAGAGGCGAACAAATGGTCACAAACAAATTTCACTTATTTGTGAAATCAAAGTGAGATAAACTCCTTTTACAAATGAACCAGACTGGCCTAATGTGAATGCATGCAGAACAAAATTTGTGTTAAACTTAGCTTAAGTCCATATTAGGAACCTTATAGCCTTAGAACGCCCGCAGGCTGGGATTAAATCACAACAACTTCTTAGAAGCTGTAATGATGAAGAACATTTTCTTTGTCATTTTTCTATCCTTGGAAATATAAGAAGAATAATTCTTGGGCACCCAGAATTTATTTGTAAAACCTATCTAGTTAAAGATGAGAACTGAATAGAATTTAAATTATCAGAAAACTAAGTTGATGGCTGAGAGCGGCCAACTAGAAATTATAACTGTATGACGAAATGTCTGATATTTTTGTTATAACGGAATGTAGGATGGAACAGGCGATGTTATAGGATGTCCCAAGCCAGCCAGCCTATTCAACCTAACCTAGCCTAAGGGCAGAAAAAAAAGAAAGTGTATATATATCTCATGCAGTCACCGCAGTTTAATAGGCAGTGTGTTGGCTTATTAGACGTGAGTCGTAACTCAAAACAAAACGAAATATAAATAAAATAAATAAATAATAAATATGTGTATATAAAGTCTGTCGTACAGAGTCAACTTTGCACATTAGATCCTAGATTGATGTAATGACTAATTAAGTACGAAAATTTCTCAGTAAATTTCTTATGCTTATCCGTACTATTAAAATGAAAACGATAGCAAAAATTCAAATTTTCTTACTTTCAAATTTCATCTTCACAGTGCCCTATGCGTTATCCTAATGACGTATACTAGCATAGTATTCCTATGTTACTGTTTCAACATTTTTTTTATATGACATGAATGAACCCATACGCCCAAATAAAAATCAAATTCATCAAATCAAATTTTAAATTCTGAAGAACGTAAAACGTTTTTCATTGTCAAATGCACTCGAATATTTTGAAGATTTGAAATGATTTGACATACACACACACTCACCCAAAATGGTTTAACATACCCGTACACATTCATTAAATTGAAACTCCTTTGATTTCAACAACTGCTTTCGTACCTGACAAGAGTTTACAAGTCATCATGATTTGTGGAAAAGCTGATACGAAATGTCATAAATAAAGTATGAGCATTTATGTACATGATAACGTGCTGAAAAGGAATTGTCATTCAATATATACCATAAAATGGAAAATGTATGTTATTCAAGGTATTTAAGTTTAAAAGGCAAAGCCATTGCGTCAAAGTGTAGAAGAGATGACATTAAATTGTGTTTGTCATGAAACTAAAAATCATGAATAGTAAATAATTTATTTTAAATGAATATCTAAACTTTGGTTGGAAGTTATAGATCTTCAAACACAAATTGGCAAAGGAAGTGTTTAGATTTTGATGGAAATAATCCGTGATTATGTATATGAAACGAATAGTCCTACTACCAAGTAAATGTGAACTTATTTTACAATTTTTTGTTGTTTAAATTAAAATTCACAGGCAATTATTAATTCAACTTTCAAACAGGAAGGAAATACACTGTTTTAAAGGAGACATCATTTTGCGGTTAATGACGAACAGTAAAATGGAAACGAGGACGTTGTGTCCCAGAATGAAATATTCGTAGTTTATTGGTAACTACCAAGCTTAATTCTACGCCTTTGAAACAATTTGGTAAATTTAATATGAAAAGCAGACAGACCGTCATCTGATGTAAGTGAAGATATATTCAAATTTAACTAGCAAAGACAAAAACCAAAAATTTTAGTAGAGCCAATGTTTAAATTAACAGGGTAATATTTAATGTTGCCATTTTTATAGGTTTGACATTTGTCCAGCCAGGAGAGTATTTGAAATGCTTATAGCCCTCGTTGGGCTCGGATATAACTGCATTTAGCCTAACTACTAACAATTCAGCTCTCTGCTTCAATAAAAGGGTAAATATATGCATAAATAATGTCGTAGTAGGAGCGTAACAGAGTGCACCGATGCTCAGTATTGCTGACTGCCTGCGTGGTCGATCGCAATATTTATTGGTCAAAAAGAGATCTAATGGAGGAATTTTGAGGTGACCCAAGTTTGTGTGACTTAAAACAATTAGATTATATTCATAGGGGTTATACAAATTCTCTTATCTATGTTGATAAGCTAGGGACAATGCAACTCTTGAAAATCAACATTCCAATGTGGTTAGTGATTGTGCCCTTTACGTCCAAGCCATAGTTCAATATTAACGTTATAAAATTTTTTATGCAACAAAACCCATATCATTGATATTAAGAAAACATTTCTTTGTTTTGTTTTGAATTTACTTATTTTAACTGCGTATAAGGAAAAACTATTGCAAATCTTTTTAAATTCTTTCTACCAACAACAAAGTATCAATATCCATTAAAACGAACTAATTAATACTGAATAATAAAATTCAAAATACAAAAAATTAATCAAAAATTCTAGATGAGTTTTCTGGGTTTAACTTTTTTCTTTTAACATTAAACAAAAAAATTCTCCTGTTATTCTTCCTTCACTTATGGTATTAAAGTTTAAAATTTCAAATGAATTTCATTTGAAGTGCTCATCAACAACAACTACGAGTTATAAAAATCAAAAACAACTAAAACGTCCAAAACTAATGGTATTTAAAATGAAAATTCGTTTTCCTTCTCTTTAAATATGTATTTGAAATGAAAGTTTTTCCACAACAAATAGAAAACTTTTGAATAGCAAAATCAAAATAAATAAATAAATGGAAAATAAATAAAAAAAAGAAATATTATTGAAAATGAAAGTGGTAGACTGAGTTGTTATTTATTGGAATAAACAATGTGTACAAAGCGTGGCCGTAATAGTCATTAGAGAGAAAAGTTTTTAAAATGTCTGTCAACAAATTTTTGAAATTTATTTGGCGAAAACATTACTGCGACAGCAAAACTTTAGATAAACAAATAACACCACAATTTCTAAATTGGATTTCGTGCTCCTTTTTTTTTCTATGAAAACCAACAGATAGACAGTAAAGTTATATCAAAGTCAAGACTATGCAAATTAGCCTACAATCACGCAAACAAGCAAGAATACAACAACACTCAACTTCATGGGGTATAATTGTAACGCTATAAACGCAATAAACGCAACGCAGCAAGCACGACAATTTTGTAATTGCAGCCTAAGTTAAGTTGCATGCGTTTCAATTATAATAAAAAGTCAATAGTTCATCAATTCATGATTAATGGTGCCACTAAAACATTTTTTCGCGTTATATTCATACATTGCGTTTTTAAAAGCTGTATTTCATGCATGTTACTGTATTGACTGCATTAAACCTCGCATTGCCAGCACTAATCCTCTCCCTGTGAGCATTAATTCTCTTATTGCCGCGAATAAAAATAGAAATTAGTTTAAAAGCAAAGCACCAGAATCTTTGCTTGACGTCGCGCTGCCTTTAAAATAATCATTTGCTTATAAAGCCATGTATTCTATTTTTGAGAAATTGCTGCGTTTGCTGTGTTGCGTTTATTGTGTTTATAGCATAATGCTGTAGTTTTTTCTCTAATAAATTATAATTGAAAAATGGAAGTGTGTTTTCTATAATATCATAATATGAAACAGAAATATTGCTGCAAATATTATTGATCATAATCATTTGTTTATTAAATATGACTGGATTTTTTAAATATGACTTCCGATATATGCATTACGCGGGTATGACAAACATGGTCCATTCGATTTTTAATTACTTTTTAGAATAAATCGGAATGTACGGCTTTAATGGTGACATGGATAAAACTGTAATCCCTAAGAAGTAGTATAAGAAACGAGGAGGCCAGGAAACAGAACCACTTGTTGAAAAAAATTTGTCAACGCATTGATTTTGCAATATATAGATAGTTAAGTGTGCTATATGGCAAGTTGAGCTGTCATTTTGTAGCCAAATATCATTGATATTTATTTGATCCTTTCCAAAGAAACAAACATCGCTTCACTAGCATGTATCACTGGATCAATCAGTCAGTTTTAATGGATGTAGAGACGATTAATTAACGCCATCAGCATTGTCTTTACTCCAAAGACGGCAAGTTTTCTTATTTCTTATTTAAAAATTATTCTTTCGGTGACTTGCTCTTAGGAAGGTAAAATAAAATTGCCAGGAGTTAAATTGTACGTTCCGCCACTTACTACATGAGTTGTGTGCGAAGCTAGGTTGTAATCCGAACAAGAAAACTGTAATGACCAATAATGTAAGTTAAGTAACTATTTAAACTGAAGTGAGCTTCACATCATTGGATTTTTTTTTTGGATAAAAATGTTCATCTTCGGTTACACACGAGCCCAATTAGCAAAAGTGCGCGGCATACAATGGTCAATTGGTTTTAATTCTGGAATGAGCTGTAGCATATTGTCAATGAGAGTGAATTCAATCTCTGTTGAGATGGCCTACGTGCCTCCAGAACTCCCTTCTTCCAAACAAGCTGAGCTAATTAAAAACATTTTCTGGACGTTGCGAGTGCCAGTCAAGCCAATTCCAATTGGACCAGGCAAAAATGACTTGACTTTTCAAGACGTACTGGTTTCAAACATCGTGATCCATGTTAATACAGTAGTTACGGTTGTACAATATCTAGGATATTGTAGAAAAACTTTGCAGTACAATTGATTTCCACAGTGTTTCTTTTCCATGAGTAGAAAAGTGGGAATTTTCTGGCAGGAAGTGCTATGACATATGACATAGTCGACAAAAGATGCGTGGTTAAATGGATGGGCAACTATGGCATTATTTCTACTTACTTCTACTGCTCCAATCATATAAAAAACGGAATGAAAAAAATTTGCAAACAGATCTGGTTCAGCATGCTCAGATGGAACTTCTTGCAAAAAGGCATCGTGCCATACTACACAAAAAGTACATCCAAATAATTCAAGTCCCCCAATTACTGCGATATTTTGGATTCGAAACAGGGCTGCTTGGCTTTTTGAGAATTTTTCAAATATCCATTACAGTCAAAACAATTTCTTCTTTTTTCGCAACAGCTATTAACTTTATTGTGGTAATTAAGTATGTAGCTGGGTAACGGTTTTCTATTTTGACTATAAGTTTCTTAGGCAAAGTTTATTGAAAGTAAAATGAAAAGGAAATGTTCTTGAACAAACAAAAAATTAAAAAAAAATTGTTTTGCTGAATTTCTTGCGATTTTCGCTGCAGGACTTTATTTACAGAAATTTAATTCTTCCACATTATAAACTCTTACCTTTCGCTCTTTTATTGTGCTTTTATTCTCAACATTTTGCTCTAATTTTTTATTTTAAGTCTTTAATTTTGTTTTCACTTTCCTCACAATTGCTAGACTACTCGTTCAATTTTATTTATAAAACGCTTCAGGGGTTTTCTGGAAGGACTGCACTATGTTAATGAGCTGAAGATAAAATGGAAGATGTGTAACAAATTTTATAACTAAAGTTTGTTGTCATTGTTTTCATTAGCAGGCGGGAATTCCTATTTTATTTTAAAATAGAAAATTACAACGAAATAACAAATTATAAATATGTATGTATGTAGTTAAATTGTAAATATTTTTGTAAATAAATTTATTTTTAATTTTCTCCTTTAGTTTGGAAATTTTATTGGCATATAAAGGAAACTGAGATTCATTTTCACTAGAAAACAATATGTCATTGGAATCATTTCTTAAAAAGAAATGAAAACTAAAAAAATATTCTTAAATGTTTCAATAAAAGAAATGTCATAAAAATTGATTGCGACTTACATACATATTTTATAGTTTATTAGTACGTTATCAACCAGCCGGGCGTACCGGTCTGATGTGAGCGTCAAGATACAAAAGGCTCCACAGGGAGCATTTATTGTAAACGAGCTTTATTTTATTTAATTTTATTGTAGGAGTTGATATCTGCCAAACACTTTCACTATACATCAAATCAGTAAACAAACATCATATTTTCCATCGTGTTAAAGATGGCGAATTTTGTACCAGAAAATTATGATTTGCCCAAGACATACATTTTTTATTTTTAAGTGAAGAAACGTGCTAGTGAGTCGTATCGAATGCTTGTTGAGGCACATAGTAATCATGCTCTATAAGAAGCAACACGCAGAAGTTGGTTTCAACGTTTTAAAGATAACGTTTTTGATGTGAGAAATGAAGAACGTTTGAAATCACCAAAAAAGTTTAAAGACGAAGAGTTGCAAATAATATTGGTTGGTCTTGTAATGTTTTGCGTTCTTCTCTTTCTCATCGTCTGAGGGAAAAGATGATTTTTACATTAATTCTATGGCACTTAAGTAATTAGAAATATAAAATATTGATTTTTTTAAAAATTAGTAGGAATAATACCTTAAGATGAGTTAAAATTCTTGAAGGAATTTTTTTTGTTAACTGTCATATAGATTACCTAACCAGGCCAGCACATTTCTGACGGCGATTTTTGAACAAGCTGCACGTATGATTTAAACAGGAGACCTACCTCCTTCGAACTTGATTGTATGTGTGGAGAGTTCAGCAGCAAGCAAAGCACTGGGATTCCACGTTTTTTTAAGACCAACACTCAGGAGATGACTCCTACTCATACAATACATTGTGTTGGAATAACAGAAAGGCAGGTTTAGTAGGAAGGGAAGAGGGGTGGTGTGTGACAAATTTTATTTCTAAGAGATTGCTGTTTTATGACTAGCGTTAAACCTTCTGCAATTTTTTTTCTCGAGTATTTCTTTTTAGTCATAATTCTCACTTTCTATTTCCTATTGCGGTTAATCATATGTGTATGATGTAAGCAATCAGATAATCACAAAAAACCTAGGGTCTCTGGAGGGAATCGAACACGCGGCCTCGGCACCAGAAGTTTCTCACACTACCATCAAAACCTTAGCGGCACCAATGGAGATGATGAAGTAGGAGTACAATGTAATGATAACGACAAGGTACGAACATGATGCTGATGTATGAGTGTGTTTAAGTTTTAAACCTAACTCAGTATGATTCTTACAGAATTTTATCTTTTAACAATCTGTTTAACAGACAGTTGACCATTTCTGACAAAAAAAAACTACCAGAAATAGTATTCCCCTTTCTCTTAAAAGTGATGTATTATTTACATAAAATAATTGGCCATTGCAACACTTCAGTCAGGATTACGGCCTAGCATCTCACACCACTCATGTTGTGTGCCTTAGTTTTATACTTGAGTGGCGGGACCTACAGTTTAACGTCAACTCCTAACGACAGATTTAGAGAAACTTTTTCTTGGCAGGTTTATTTACTCGCAGGGTTTTCGTCAGAAATCTCCTGAGAGGAAGTCGCCCAAGAAATATTTTTTTTTTTCATATTTCATTTTAATGTCTGGCCTGGGGCTCCAACCCGGACTTTACCTCTAATAAGCGAACACATTACCTACTGGACTACGGCGACTACGATGTATTATTTACCTTTTTTTTGCTTTTTGTAAGATATGAACAAGATGGTATTGATTATTCTTTATCTTTTTATTTGTTCAATACCCACTTTATATAATAACCCAACAGAGTGTCATATAAACTGCAATTATCGATATCAGTACTACATTCCCGATGGAATGTTTCAGTGATCTCGTCATCACTTACTACAGAGCCATTCTAAAATGGCATAGAAATACTAGTACATACTCGGACCACAAATTGTTTCTGTTTTTACTTTCGCATATTTTAACTCTTTTAATATTTGAGACTTACCAATGGCATCCAAAGAATCTTTAAAGAAACAGAAAAGTATGTGAAGTCCGTATATTATTTCTTCGTTTCTAATTTACTTCGGGATTGTTTTTGAATTTTTTTATTTTTCACTTTCATACAGTTTTTCTCCTTAAAGTATTCGCAGAATTATTTTCATCATCTAGGTGCATAAATGTTTTCGTTTATTCTGTGTCTTTTTTTTGTTGGTGAACAAACAAAGCAAGAAAAAAAAACATTTTTGGATGTAAACTGAAAATATGGAAATTGTGTACTAAGAAAAGTTCTTATATTTTCCCTCTAGGGTATTAACAGCTTGTAGTAATTTGTTATGAAATGAAAAAAAGAGACGATGAAATAACGTATTTTGGACCAAAAATAAAGAAAAAAATTAACCATAATTAAGAAACCAGCTTAAGACCAAACAAATAGAGAATATCAAAGCCGGTAAAGATGTACCATAAAATTTGTGTCAGCTGGGAATAATAGTTATTTAAGTTATTTTCTATAGTTTTATTATGTCCTCCTATTTAATATGCGTTACGATAAATACTAAAAATATTAGATTTAGGTATGCGTATAATAATAATTGAGTGCGGAATATCTAAAAACAAAATTCGTTATTATTTATGTTAAGATCATAAAATTCTCTAAATATATGCGCTTATACTATATTATAAGCAATAATTAGTGATTTTTATGTTAGCGAATTTTTTATTATTAGGAGTGTATTCAACTTAATGCCCTGATTAACATACATACATAACATAATTGGCCATTACAACCCTTCAGTTAGGATTACGACCTAGTTTTTCACACCACTTACGTTGTGTGTGTTAATTTTATACATGTGTGGTCCCGCCAGTTTAAAGTCGACTCCGAACGACATATTTTTGAGAAATTTTTCATGGCAATTTTATTTTACTTTTAGGGTTTTTGTCAGAAATCTGCTGAGCGGAAGTCGCCAAAGAAATATTTTTTCATATTTCGTTTTGATGTCTGACCGGAAATTTAAACCGTGGCGTCACGTTTAATAAGCCAACACACTACCTACTAGACTACGGTGGCTGATTAATATAAATCTAGTATTTTAGTGTACATATACTAGTTGTGATACGATGTATTTTAAAATTTTCAATTTTGCCTTCATTTAACATTGGAGACTAACGATGTGGGAACAGCGACACAGTATACTAAGCAAAATCGACATGAAATTTGAGTTTATTAATTCTGGATAAGAGTGAACTGGGTAGACTACTATACGGATGCTTTTGAACAACACAGGCATTACAAGTAATAGCCAATATAGGGCATTTAGAAAAGACACTGTAACGACGAAAATCTTCCATTAGTTTATGGGTACATGATTTTCAAATATTTTTAATGGATGATAATTTAAATGTCTTACCTGTCATGGCCATTACAACCCTTCAGTCAGGATTACGACCTAGCTTCTCACAACAGGGATTTTGCCAGATATCTGCTGAGAGGAAATCACAGAAGAAATATTTTTAATGTTTCGTTTTGATGGAGATGTCTGACCTGGGCTTTAACCGTAGCCTCACGTCCAAATAGCCAACACACTACCTACTACACTACGGCGACAAGATTCAGACAGATCAATTTATCTGACCTTGTTACTTTAATACATATTGGAATCAACCTCCAGCCTGCCTATAAATATTAGTAATGATTTAAAAAAAGTTTTCCTTGATTCCAAGCCCTTAGAATGCAGAATAACATTAGCAAGGCCCGAATAGCTTACGTTAGACCGTTAAAACATAAACGGACAACTAGTTAAATATAGGGGCTTAAACACTTCGTTATACCCTGGCTGTAAAACTCAACATAAAGTTAAAAGTGTTTTAGGTTGCGCCAATATGGTGTGAGGTAGCAGCAAAACATTGTAAATGCTAGACAGCCTGTGAATGTAATATGTCAACTTTATTACGAGTGAGATTTCGATGATTCCAATCATGTTAAATTGGATCCACAATAAGTATCTGCCGGAGCAACTATTGTAGCAATAACGGCAAACTGCTACTGCTATGTTATCCGTAGAAAATGTTCGAATCAAATATCCTTATATACTGCTTGATTATATTATACATATTTACTTACTTTCTTTAAAACCTAGTTGCTCACATTACCGATGTGGTATGTGTTAATTTTATTATTAAGTGTAGCGGCCGACAGTTTTAAAGTCAACTCCGAACGACAGACATTTGAGAAGCTTTTCATGGCCAGAAGACTGCTGAGAGGAAGTCGACGTAGTAATATTTTTTCATATTTCGCTTTCTTCACTTGCGCGTCAAACTTTTTGAAATTGCAAAGAAGACAGTCCAAGCTTTTACGGCAAATTGTCTGCGCTCCTTAGTATATTCGTAACGACAATATCCATAGAGATCTCAACATTCCTACAATTCAGGAAGAAATTAAAAAATTCGCCTTAAAGTACGTCGGTAAACTAACGATTCACCAAAGCAGAGGTTAAAGGAAGTGATGCATTGGGCCTCGCCTGACGGCTGCACTGACCCTAATTTCAAATGTAGTAATATTATAAGATTTGAATACAATATATAATTAACACGCTGGTGCTAACTATTAACCTTCAAAACTAGTTTTAAGATTTGAAAACTATTGTCAATTTCATTAAGAAAGATTCAATAATAATAAAAAATAAAAAAAAATATTTCGCTTTCTTCGATACGTCTGAGCCGGGATTTGAATCTCAGGCTCGTATCTAATAAGTCAACAAACTAGACTACGAGGACCTCTTAATATATTTGCGAAGAGTACTGTATATTGTGGATCATCATAGAAATTCTGAAATTCTAAAGACCAAAAAGATAATTCAGCCCGTGTGTGACAGAGTGAAAAGTGAGAGTGTAGCCAAGAGGCTGGCCAACTCCAAGATGAAACAGAATATAACATTTCCTCAAAGTGGGGTAATGAAGTGATGTATGAGATATCAAATTTAATACAATTTTGCTTAATTTAATTTAAACAAACCGTTATGTATAGCAAAGCATGTTGGTTTCTGGGTAGTTGCTTTTAAAATGCCCTTCGTTATAGAAAAATTATACAGAATATTCAAACAGAAAATGTAATTTAATCATTGACATTCAATTTAGGCGTCCTAATCAATATTTATTAACAATTTATTATATATCTTCATTTACCAAACTGCTGCAATAAAAACTTTTCAAAGCGGAAAATATTTATTGTTATGGCATGAGATTTAGTTTCCGCCGTTCTGTTCATCAACCAAATTCAGTGTTTGTCTCCCCCATTCTGCCTTTTTTTTTGTTTTCTTTGGTGTGTGTGGCTAAAATTCTTTAAATGATAATGGACCAAATTAAGCCAAACATTTCTGGTTATTTTATTTTATTATTCAATTGAAATTCCTCCAAAGGTTTCTATGAATGTTTGCATTCAAACAAAAATTTATACACTTACACAGCCTGTGTGGAAACAGGAAAACAAATAATTTTATCTTAATGATTATTGTTGTCTTCCGAAAGAAATGAAGAAACGAAAAACAAAAATATATTGGAATTTAAAAAAAAAACTCCTTTCTGTTGATGATAACAAACTAAACTTTAAAACTATAACAGTTTAAGTATTAAGTCTTAGGAAATGTGTTGTATTTGTATTAATTTTTAAATTGTCATGTATTCGTAAGGTTCATGGAAAATTGTTCGTTTTGGTTAGGAGAACCGAAGTTATTTTTCACACATATTGTCATCAATAAATCTTTTAAAGAAATAATATATTTCGATGATAACACCAGATAAGAACCCCTAAATGAAAGACCCGATTAATATGTCCACATTCTTTTTGGCCAAACATAAAGCTCTGCTTTGAATTTACAATCCCATGCATGTTAGCTGGTCAAAAAACACTGAAGCTTAATTGGGCAATTTGGGCGCAACAACTCTTTCGGTTGTAGTATAAATTGTTGCTTAACAACCTATTCCATTCGAACAAATTTACGGATTGAAATTATTTTTTTTTTGTTTAGAATATAGGCGTCTTCTCTACCTATTGATGTTATTATTTGGAATATAACATCGTTCAAATGTCTTCCATGGCTTTTCTGATTAGAGAGCATTCGAAATGGCCAATTTTTCGTGACTTTGGTGCATAAATTGGGCAGAATTTGAGCGATGGCACAGATGTTGTTCTTGAGGGCTGCGACTTAAGAAAACCAAACAGGAAGAAGTCTAACGGGATCATTATGCACGATCTTGGTGGCCAGTTTACATACATGAGGATTGCACAGTGGGGTAAACATTAACTTATAGTTTCCACTGTCAACTGTGATGGCCTGACCAATATCGATCTCAAAGATATATGAACCAATGGCCAGCCAGCTCAAAATCTAAGTAAGCTTTTCGGGATACCTTGGACGTAGTTGGGTCTTGTGTGGAATTGGACAATTTAGCACTGTTCACGTAGCCATTCATCCAGAAATGTGCCTTCTCATCGCTCAAGATAATTTCAATGCTGTTGATTCATACTCAAAATTTAATGAGTACTTATGAGTAGCGAAAAAACGATTCATTACTGATCTCTGATGAATACTTCTTTCACGGTGATTTTTATCAAATTAAAAAAGATGTTATAGCGTTGTTGACGGCAGTTACAATTAAGAACGTTTGAAATCAAAAACGAATGTAAAAACATTAATTAGAAAATATTAGAAAAAAATAAAAAAAATTAGCAGTAAAGAAATAGCAATCGTGTATGTGGACTTTTTTCTCTGACTGTAGATAACGAAAAGAAGAAAACAATCTTAACCGTTTGACTGCTACGCGGCGCAAAATCGCTGCGTTCATTTGTTACGAAAATTGCGACGCAGCGATTTTGCGCTGCGAGTTTCAGTGTATCTAAATTCTAATTTTCAAAGAAAAAACAATTTAATGTTTATCATAACATAATTGGCCATTAAAAGCCTTGTCAGGATTACGGCCTAGCTTCTCACACCACCCATGTTGTGTGCCTTAACTTTATACTTGAGTGGCGGGACCTACAGTTTAACGTCGACTACGAACGACAGATTTTGATAAACTTTTTCATGGCAGGTTTATTTACTCTCAGAGTTTTTGCCAGAAATCTGCTGAGAGGAAGTCGCCGAAGAAATATATTTTTTTCCATATTTCGTTTTGATGTCTGGCCTGGGGTACGAACCCGGGCTTTACGTCTAATAAGCTAACACAATACCTACTAGACTACGGCGACTACACAATTTAATGTTTATTTGTTCTTATTCACATTCACAATTAATATTGTTTCTTTATAATACGAAAAGAATTATTAAAATTGATTGACATCTGTCTAAATGAGAGCGGTTTTTTGAAAAATCAAGTCAAAATATGTCCCGCAGTTTTCGAACGTTCTCACCAGAATCGCTTAGCAGTCAAACGGTTAAAGATTGGCAGGCATACCATTGGCAATTTTATAAGAATATACAGAGTTCAGTGTGGAATGAAGAATGTAGTGCAAATAAAGAACGAAGCATATTCGCCATGATTACTGCCAGATGAGAAATTGTTAGAATTAAAAACCCATTTTATTAATTTTTTTAAACACAGATCTGGCGAAATATTTCGTTTAATTTTTTATTTTGTATTGCCTTTTAGCAAATAAGCTCGCAAATAGTATGTTAATTCAATATTTTTCTTTAATGTTTAATATTTGTGTACAATGCTTATATAAAAGATTAGTTAAACTGTTTATTGTCACTTTTTTTCAGCTAATCTTCTCAATGAAAGCCACTTAATACACGCAGTTGCTAAACTTCACTTGCTCTCTTTGATAAGAAAAACTCGAATAAAATCATTATTGTTACACAACTAAACACTTTGATTTGAATACCATGGAAATCACAAAATCTTCTCAATGCCTAATATTAAAGAATTGTATTGCATGTGATTTTCTAAGATTCCTGATAAATGACTGGCAGTATGAGTAAAAACAGTTGTTTTTATTTTCAATAAACTGAAACTTGATGGGCATATTGTTCTTCTTTTTTTGTGTAATGAAATTCACAATAAAATTTAAATAACACACATTGTTGAAGTTCTTTTATTTTATAGTGTATTTGTTTGTTTTAGTAAGGAGAATATGAATTATCTGATGAAATTTACAATGTTATACTATAGTAAAGCATTAGGGGGTACATTGGGCAGCAGCAAAAGGAGCAAGGTTGTACCTTTTTTCGCATAATATTGTTACGACCAAAATAAATAAACAATACAAGCACCAAAATACACACATCGTATGGTGTTCAGAATTGTATAAACTAATACGTAGGAATCCATCCACAAGTTGCGGACTCTACAAAAAAAGAAAAAATATTTCTTCGGTGACTTCCTCTCAGCAGATTTCCGGCATAAATTCTGAGAGTAAATAAAATTGCAATGAAAAGTTTATCAAAAATCTGTCGTTCAAAGTCGACTTTAAACTGTAGGTACACTATATAAGTCGTGTGAGAAGCTTGGTCGTAACCCCGCTTGAAGGCTTGTAATGAGCAACTATGTATTCTTTCTTTTGGAAATCGTTGTTGCAATAAATCGAACGTGACATGCGTAGTGTGGCGCGTAACAATGTTTTGCTGAAACCACATGTTGTCCAGGTCCATGACGCCCAATCCAGGCCACAAGAACTTCGTCATAGTGTTCCGAATGCCGTTCATAGTCACTGTAATTTGGGTCTCATCTTCAAAAAATTATGGTTTAATTACGCCGCCTGAACACAATCGACACCGGGCAGTTGCTCGTTGTAGGACAGTTTTCTGATTCCCGGATAGAACAGGTTTTGGTATCATAATGGGCCTAAATACTGGCGCAATTTGGATCTCTTCCTTTATGAGGGATATGCCGTCTTACCTAATCTTACCTAACCTAACATTGTTCCATTACCCATTGAACGAGTTGTTAGCACTTTCTATGCTCAGTTCGTTTCAGCATCCGAGTAAGCTGAATTTTATACACATGATGTTGGAAGTATTTTGTCAAATTCGCTACGTAGTACTGCATGAAATTTCGTGAAATGATGCAAAGCTGCTAAAGTCAAGTTTTCAGCGACAACTCTTCAAATGGTGCACTTTCTCGACTTTATTTATAAGTTGCACTCTTACTAAGGCACCGATTATACCTTTCGATAATGACAACGTTCACCAGCATACTTGATTATAATATTTTATTTGTTATTTTTCAAATAATGACACTTGAGTTTATCCCATGTATGGTACAAGTACTTATGTTTGCCTATTTTTTAGTCTCACTTTTCTTCGGTTATGCTTTTTAAAATTCGTTTTTATTTCTGCTGATATTCTTTGTAAATCTGAAGACGTCATCACTTTCGGTACATTAAACCGCAACACATAACTTGACATATTTTTTGTTTACATACAACAAATTTAATCTATGCTTGTTTATTTTTTTTTTTTATTATGAAAAAAATTATAACAATAAAAATTCAGATTGCGAAGAATGAAACGGATAAGTAGGTTAAAAAGTTTTACCGTTAATAAGAACAAATGGAAAAACAAATAAAAAAAATGAAAACATTTTTTATAATCATGACTATACAAACCTTAGGGGAAATTTTAAATTTTAAACTTGCAACTTTTTTATGGTATTTTGGCTCGTTTTAGCTCATTATCCAGCATGGACTTTCGAAATTTTTCTTCTTTTTTATTTGCCTTTATCGCTTATAATTCATATTTCTCACAAACTTGATTTGTTCGTAAAGAAAAAAAAAATTAAAGGATTTCCCACTTTCACTTGTTATTTTCTTTTTAAATTCGTTTAATGAAATGCCTTAAGCTTTTCGTTTTTCTTTTTTTTTCTTTAATGTGACATAAAATTTTCCTTCAAACAAAAATATTTTCGTTTTTTTCTTTTTGATTATTTTCTCTTTAAGAGATTCTCTAAACAATGTAGGTCACTTTATAAGTAACGTTAGAACAACAACAAAACGCTTTCATCATGTTGCGCATAATTGCGTTGCTCGCACGATTATTATTTTTGTTTTGTTTTGAATTCTCTTTACTCCTACAAGATAGAACCTTCTCTTTCCCGCTGGCAATTGGTGGATGCCTTAACGAAAAGTTAACGACTGACATTTGCCACTTAAGATATTTGTTGATTCTGTCAATTTTGTTGCCGGCTATGGATTTTTTTCATACTTTATGGTTATGCATCATGTTTTTGTTTTTGACTTCTTCAACATGTATTGTTGATAACAATAAATAGGCTCTCTTCACATGTTATCTCATGTTTAGTGCAGGATGCATTAACAGAGTTTGTTTTTCTCTTTGACTGGATGTTAAGTTGTACTTAAATCGCATTTTGATGTTGTTTTAAATATAACGGTACAAAATTAAAAGTTAAAAGTTGATATTCATAATTTTTCTGACTTTTTCTATCTTTTAATTTCTTTAAGTAACATTAGAGCTGTCAAGTTTCTCCAGCTAAGCGATTCATTGGTTTACTGTAGCAGGCCTTAAGATGATATTTATACCATCCTTTCGTTGTCTAGAAACAATGCGCACTTTGAACCCGTAATTGGTTATTGGATTGGTTGCAGTTGTAAGAAACTTGTCTCGTTTGGTCCTTTGTTCTCCGTCCCATAGCCTATTTTCCCTATTCCTATACAATGCACTGCATGAGATTGTAGATCTTATAAATAAAAGAGGTGACCTTCTTTTGATATTCGTTGTTTGTTTAAGGTTTTTATGAGTTATAAAAAATTTCCGGATGGACAAGGTTACGTTACGACGTAGGGGGAAGTCGATCTGACCACTTCATCAGCAATGCAATTTCCTATGTCCAGGCACCCATATAAGAGTTACCTTTGAATAATCCGAAATTTCATTGAGTAATCCTTGGCATTCATGGACGTTTAAACTTCATTCGTTATGATTTTAACCGTGTTATTTGGAAAACACTGCAGTGGCCAGGCAGTCTGTAAAAAAGTTTAATTTCAGAACATATTTATTGGCGTTATTATTAACTATTGCCTTTAACTTCTTGTAATTTTTGCATAGAAGAATGAAGTTACCATTATAGGGACTCCAGCCTAGATGAGATGGAATGTGCAAACGATATCACTATACCTCCGCATAATGGGTACCCAGCGGTCGCTATCTCCATGTAATGAATGAAGATTTAATGGACTTCGAGAACTTTATTTACCATGTAAGTGTTTTAACCGTAGACGAGCAAAGCAGGACGTACACAAATAAAAATCTTCAACATGAAATCCGAAACGGAACGGAAAATTAATTTTTCCCAAAAATAGAAACATTTAACGTGTTTGTTTCGAATTTTCTATCAATTTGGTAGTATTCGCCTATTAAAAAATAAGTATAAAATGTCGTATAACTTTAACTTTTTATAGAATATTTCTAAAATAGTCCCGCTCTTTTATTTTTGTTTCTAATGCGCATGAGCAATAATTATTACAAAAACTCTTCATCTGAAAGAGACTACGATTTCTTATTACATACATGCATTTTTTCTCTTAAGTTTTAAAGACAAAAACAAAACGTGTGATTCCTTTTATTAATTGTTTAATAAGTCTAAAAAAGAACCTGCAATTGAACATATCACAGAAACATTGCTTTTTACACAAACAGTGGTGAGTGATAAAACGGAGTCCACAAAATATTTTAATTTATGTACTTGAGTAACCAAGTACTTAATTTTTAAAATTAATCGCAAAAAAAGAGTGATGAAAGCGAAGAATTTAAACAGCTTTGCCTTTGACTTTTCCAGTTAAAAGTACATGAGTTAATTCTTCTTCAATTACATAATTCACCCGGTTTTAACCGAAAATCTTATTCTGTTGTATAATTTTAATGGTCTTCCAACAGAGACATCTGAACTTTGAAAATTGTTAACGGCCATTTTGTTGAACATATATCTGTCAAATTAGTTGTCATTTACTAAATCTCAAGTAGTTGGCAACTAACCCTACTTTTCATCGAAAAATCATTTTCAGCTTTGAGGCTCATTTCTGGATAAATGGATTCGTGAACAAACAAAATTATCGCATTTGCGACAACATAAAATTCAAGAGTGTTAAGTGCTTTCCGAAAGAGAAACTGTTTGGTAAGGCTGGCGAAGTCATCCGTCCAGTTTTTTTTTGAGAATGGTCACCACTATCAACAGATAGCTCTGTTGATCGATGATCACCAATTTCTTTTGAATTGAATTGGATGATATGGAGACAACAAGGCGGCACTGCGTGCCATACAGCTCATACTACAATGACCATTTTGCTCGTGCATGAGGTCATGGTCATCTCTCGTTGAAGTGATGTGTCGAGATCATCCGATTTGAACCCGTTAGACTTTTGCTGGAGGCGTTTTCTTAAGTCACAGGTATATGCAAATAAGCCACAAATCACAATCACGGTCCTAAAGGCCAACATAGTCCATGCCATCCCTGAAAAGTGGAACATTTCGGTTGTGCTGCACCTACTTACGCTGTAGTGGACATTTGAACGATCTTATGTTACACACATGATAGCAATCAATAAGTCATCAAAGGATTAAATTTCGAAAATATGTATATCACACTGAAGTCGCCATACTCTAATAGATAGCGTGTTGGCTTATTAGACATTAGGCCGCGGTTCAAACCCTAGGTCAGACATCTCGAACAAAACGAAATAAAAAAAAATATTTCTTCTGCAACTTCCTCTCAGCAGATTTCTGGTGTTTGTAGTCGACTTTAAGCTGTAGGTCCCACCACTCATGTACAAAATTAACACACACACACATAAATGGTGTGAGAAGCTAGGTTATAATCCAGGCTGATGGGACGTAATGATCAATTATTATTATTATCAATTAATATTATGAATATCACACACACTTTGTTTTATTCAAATTTCAAATAGGAATGACTTATTATTGTAAAAAATTTCGGTTGTCTACTAACTTTTGTGAAGGAATAAATTTTTAAATAATGTCCCTATGAATTTAATGGATTTTCATTATTTTCTAGGAAGTAAAATAAAACTTTGAGTTCTAATATCCCACTGTATTTACAGTTTTCAAGTCTAACTTCATTGCACAGTTACTTTTACATTTCATACGCTTCTGTTCACATGTATGCATTTCTTGTTTAAATTTTTAAATCTTTTTCTATCGTTTCCTTATTGTATATTCCACAACAAAAGTATTTCATATCATTGAACACAGACGGTATCATTACGAGGGAATCAGCCAACTTCATTTAAAAAAAATTGTTCCTCACTCCAGAAGGAAGAAAGAAAAAATGGGGGAAAATTTAATTGAAATTAAACTAAACACTAATGAAAAATTCTTTTCGATAAAACAATTTTTATATAATCACAAATATTAAGTGTCATTCCAAGGCGCAATTGTGGAATTAGTGCGCAGTTTACACGATTACTAAGCAAAACTTGGATTTACAGATCTTAAAGAAATCAAAATATCCAATATTAGATATATCTGTAGGCATATATTTTTTATAATTACTCCAACACAAAAGAATGTTCACAGTAATTTGTTTAAAATTAAAAAGAATTACAAATATGAGAAATATAGAAAGAAATATTAGAATTATAAATATTATATGACTAGCAGGTTTCAACATAACGCAAATGTTTTCAAGATCAGGAAGAGTGTGGAACAGACGATGTAAATTTTTTCTAGGACCGGGTAGTTAAATATAAATTCCTAGTGAATCATATAAGTGTTTAATCTATATGTAAATCAATCTTTATGTAATTAACAGGAATAATGGATAAGATGTAGTCACATTTATGTTATTTTATACCCAAATAAATCTTGTAGAATTGATGAGATGAGCAACAAGATGATTTAGTTACATATGCTCCGTATAGTTATTAGAATTCTTCTTTTTATCTTCAAGATTATTTAAGGACTCATGCACCCTTAAGTGTGGAAGGCCGCTCTAGTTAAAATGATACCTACGCCTGCAAGGATCACATAAAAACGGAGTCTTATATATAATGGGTCTAATAGACCAATTATTATTATTATAAAAAAGTATATCTAATATCAATTTTAAATTCAGGAATACGTATTCCAGACCATTGATCAAACCCACAGATTGACGGAAGACGTTAGAAGAGCATTCGAAGAGAAAAAGTACTGCTTCTTCCTTAATATCGACATTTGACAATGTATTACATGAAGGATGTTGGAAAACTATATTATCGACATCAAGTTTGTCAGCAATGAGGACGATTTCATGAGTTCTACTCTGCAGATTGCTGCCGGTGTACCGCAGGGTAGTATATTAGACCTGTTTTATATTTAATTTGTACTTTGGACATGCAATTGAGTAGTCATACACACATATACCTTTGCTTTCACATACAGTGAGCGCCAAAAGTGAGTAACCACCACTGAAATAATTCATTTTCTTAAGATAGCGAGAAAAGTAAATGAGAATAGGCGAATAAATTTCCAAATATAAAAGCGTTCATTTATTACTTATAAAATGTTAAAATAAAAACAGCAATTCATGATAAAGGAACTTTTTTATACTTAAGAACGTAATAGAAAATTTAAAATTATAGTGGGTGTTAGCTCACTTATGGCCCTCACTGTAAATGAAAAATTAACTCGAATTGAATTGAAACCATTTGAAATTTATTGGCTAATTGATAGGAACTCGTAACTGAAATTAGATTGCAAACTGTTACTCTACTTTTCGCTGCTAAAACCGATATAATACTATGCTATTCAACTAATGGGGGGCTGCCTCTGTTTCTCATATATAAAAAAATCAAAGGCGACAAAATAGATCTTACGTATCTGTTAAAAAATTCAAACGTACATATAAATCTCAATGATTTTTAAAAAATTCTGCTATTCCTTCTGAACGTCAAGTCACGTAAAATCTTAGACTACCCTGGTCACATTCGTGGTCATGATATTTCAATTACAAGTTTAATTAAAGACGGCAATTAAAAAAAATTAAAAATAAAATTTTCTTGTGAACTTATTGGTAAAATTATTCTACTCTCAATTATAATAGCATTAATGGTATACTAAAGATTTATTATAAATAATAAATTTATTGCATTTAATGTATTAATTACCTTTCTGTCGTTTTTCCTTTCACAATATTTTGTGTTTGCCAGACAAGACGTTTTGCATCATTTACCTATTAACACGTTCACGCCGGCGCGTACCAGCGGTGGCCCGCACTAGACTGCCTCATCGGGCGGCGTGTACCACCGGTGGCCCGCACTTAATCGTGCCATTAGAACACTCGTAATACCAAATATTTAGATCTTTAACAGTTCGACTGCCGAACAAAAATACCTGAGAGTCACACTGTTCTATTTCACCGTAAAAATTCAAAAGATTTAATGAGGATGAGACAAATTCCAGAAAAAATACACAAAACTTTAAACGACACCATTGTATTGTTACTAAACAGCTGCCGTCCGATAGAGCGAACCATGAATTTAAGCGCCGGCGTGAACGTGTTAATCTGTTATGCCTTGTGTTTTTTTGTCTTAATTCTCTTTCAATGAATTTATTTAACAATATTTCATAAATATTTTCGTTTACACGTTACCTATTAACACAACACATGATCACTTGAGTATCGTCTTATCAGCTTTGAAGCTATTTTGTATATTGTTTGTAGGATTACTAACAAATTTGCAGTACATTCTCAGATTATTAAGCCCAATGTAATGCACGTATTTGTTGTGAAAACAATATATAATAAAATGCCTAAATTGATTTTATACAGGATCCATTAAGTTCGATTTGTTTAAACCACTTTTCACAAAATAAAGAATCGGAAAAAACAGCAAAAATAATTATTTGAAGCAGTTGTAGTAGTGAAGTCTAGTAGGTAGTGTGTTGACTTATTAGACGTGAAGCCCTGGTTCAAATCCCCGGTCAGACATCAAAACGAAATATGGAAAAATATTTCTTCGGCGACTTCTTCTCAGCAGATTTCTGACAAAAACTCTAAGAGTAAATAAACTTGCCATGAAAAAATGTCTCAAAAATCTGCCGTTCGGAGTCTACTTTAAACTTTAGGTCCCGCCACTCACGTATAAAATTAACGCACACAACATGAGTGGTGTGAGAAACTAGGCCATAATCCTGACAAAGGCTAGTAATGGCCAGTTATGTATGTATGTAGTTGTAGTAGTAGCTGAAGATTACGACACAACGAACGGAACAGTGAAGCTCTCTTATAATGTTGCCAAACCAACTTTCAAAAAACCTTAGAATCATTCAAGAATATTATTGCATGTTAAATTGTACAATAAATGAAGAACCAATTACGTATTTCTCTCCAGCAACATTAAAATCTCACATGTTCAATGTCGAATATATTGAAAATCATGCAAACTCTGTTTACAATTTGTACGTGTCGCTCAACAAGTTCAAAAAAACGAATTATGAGCTTCTACTATAGCAAATACTACGTATCTGTTGGCACCAATTCGAATTACTATTTTTGAACTTTTGACAGCTAGCAGCTACTGTTCTATTCCCCACTTAAAAATTACTGGATTAAAAACTCTTAATGCTCTCCAGGTTCCAGTTTTAAGTAAATGCAAAACAATAGTGCTATGTTCTACAAGACGTATGCAAACGGATAATGAGTAACCGACGTGGTGTTGACAAGGTGGAAGAAACTAAAGTAAGTCCAATTGGATATACGAAAAAGACTGTGATGAATGGTGGGTATAGTTTCATGTTTTCACTCATTTAAATCAATAGTTTGTATTATTTTTTACAAGGCTATACATATTGCATAACGTCTTATATTTACCGTTAAAAATGTAAATACTTGACTAGCATTTCAAAAAATAAACTCAATCCTAAATGACTCTATTATTGAAAACAAACAGTTTAACAACAGTAAGTAGACTAATTTATTAAATGAAGAATATTAAAGAAACATATTTGTACATTTAAGTCGGTTGTTCTGTACAATAAATATTATTTGATTTAATAAAATAGTTAAAATTCATTCAAAATATAATATATATATATGTATATGGATATGTAGATAACATAACATGATTTATGCAACATGTTGTAAGAAAATTTTGAATATAAGTAAACAATCCAGTATAGAATAGTACAAAATATGTATGCTCTTCAATTGTTTAAGAAAAACTTATTGTTTTCGATATTAAATATTAAATTAAATAATTAAAATATTAATAATATGTATTAAATACATGTTAAACCTTAATTAATAACCTCTGAGCAATATATTGCTCATTTAGTACATACTTTGTATGTAAACTATATTTAGTTTAGCAATGTGTTATATAGTATCTCAAACAACCATCCTAACGTTTAACTAGTTTTTAGAAATACAAGTACAACAATAAAATTATAGTTCCGATTATTCTAATTGTTAGTCGAATTGTTTATTGTACTCTTGTTTATTGCATAATAAAATTATTTTTTACAAGACAACTCATTTTCTTTTACTTTTAGACAATATGTAGTGGAAAATTTTAGAAATGTTAGGTCTCATATTAATTTTTTCTTTTATCACTGCTAGCATATCAAAGTTTTCCTTCCTAAAGAATTTCGACAAAGTTCATTCCAATTTTAAGAAAATAATTCATGCGATAGAGGATGAATTGAACTTTAAAATTAAGTTCAATAATGTTGTAAATATACTGTAATTGGATTATATACAAATCAAGATTTCTCAAAATTTTCCACAAAAATTAAAATTATAGCAGCCAACTTTATTATTTTTGGAAAGGCGGCATAAATCAAAATTTTAAGTATGATTATACCCGAAAATTAAATTTTTAAATAATATGAAAAGTATGACCATATTTCTAGTTATCTTTGAGGATAAGGATTTCCATATGTCCAGAAAGTTAACACATTTTGTTAATAAGGTGACATTTAGATAATAACGTTTCAAATGGGCCCATAAGTCTGGGCTTTGGGGAAGATGACTCAAAGTTTTCTTAGTACTATAAACTAACCACACAAAGTCCCCCTCAAACCCACGAACACAAAATCCCCTCATAAACCCATATTTTTGGAGATTGAACCAAATTAATTTCTGAAGTATTTGGGCAATCTGCTTTGTTCAATAATTCTCTTAATGAAGACAAAGTGCTTAACCAATTTAGTTGTTCCAAATTCGTGTAATGTTCCGTATGTTTAATGTTATGTTTTTAGTGGCTTCTTCCTCCATTAAATTTTCAACAACATTTTAGAGATTATAATTACGAATTTAGAACACTGGAGAGTATAACTAGCAAGACACATATGGCTTGCATTACAGATGTTGAATTGCGATGAGTAGAACATTGAAAGATGCAGTTGTGACATTGTTCCGAATCAAAGAGGAGTTTTACAGCATCGGGTATTCAAACAGGAACTTCAGAGTTTTGACAGTTGCTAACAGCCATATTGATAAAGCTACATTTGTCAAATTAGTTGCCATTATTTATAGTTGTTCATAGTTGACCAGGCCTTCGCTGTCAACCGCAAGCATTATAGGCCGATGATTTCCAACTTATGTATGAGGGATTAAATTGGATAATCTAAATACCAGCGACATGTGGTTCCAGCAAGACGGTGCTACATAACATGTAGTTGAAGCCACGTTGTACATTCTGCACGAGTGACTTAATAATGAGATGATGTGAACTGGCCACCGAATCATGCGAATTGGGGTTTCTTAAGCCAATCAGCAGTCTACTGGCACAAACTCTGTGAGTGAATAAAATTGCCATGAAATTTTCTATAAATTCTGTTGTTCGAACACGATTTTTTCAAAGATAAAATTAACACTCCCACTGTTCGAAAATAGGTCGTAATCCTGTCTAAAAGGCTGTAATGACCAACGAATCGAGTTAAATTAGTCAAGGTTTTAGTTTCCCACTTGTTGATGTGAAGAAGAGTTTTGCATTGCCGCGGGCAGTTCAACGAAATGGCTGAACAGTTCTGTATTCACGGCGAATGGATACCAGTTTATAGAGATATTTCAGGTGAATTTTCTATAGTAGAGATTTTCTCAATGGGAAAAATGGTGGAGGCGATTTCTCATCAACTGGTCATAATATTCCAGAGGATTAAATATAGGTCTTTGTTTTTTAGTACTAAACGTCATTACTGCTTCTGTACGAAGCAGGTGAGGAAAGTAGTAACTCATACTTAAATAAAGTTGTAGCGTGAGATTAAGGGTATCGAGTATTAGAAGTGAATTATTTTTAAATGTCCGCATTGCACATCGAATATCGATTAGACGTTTTTATACTCCTTTTACGATTATGTTTTGAGTCAATAAATTTCGATTAGTTTATACTATGTCTTCTTCGGCTGTTGTGTCTCTATTCAATGCTAATTGAATTTTCTTATCCCCATTCACTTTTCTTTACGTAAAATGCGTAGAAAGAAGCAACAATTGAAAAAAATTGCTTTCTTTTAATTCCTTTTTGCAGATTTTGTTGATTATTTTGTAAGTGTTGAACCACAAAGGAACTAATCTAAAAGGGTTTAAAACTGTAAAAACATTTCAAAATCAGTGCAAGCAGATCAATATAACAACTAAATAATTTGCCAAAGAATACATTAAAGAGCTCTTTGAAGTACAATATAGTTATGTTTAGTTATATGTATGTATGTATGTTCATTTATTTTGATTTCCCTTCTTCGAATACTGCACAGTTCTTTGGATAGAGGAAATATTGGTAAGAACAACAATTCTTTCTTGTTTATTTAAAAAATAAATAAAATTTCATTGCTTTAATTAGCTCTCAATGCATTTCCACAGAATCATCAATCCTCAGCCAACTATGCGGTCAAAAGGATTAAAGACAGGATCATTAGTAAAGGACCAAAGCGTAGGCAACTACTGATTGCTAAAACGTGGGATTACGCACAACCACATCTTGGTATAAATGTGAAATAGACTTCAGTTCATCCGCGTCAAATCGGGATTAGCAGCCGAAAACAAATCTCACATATGAATACCAGCGAAGATGAGAAATAACGAAAAGGGAAATCGCACAAAAGCAATAGCAATAGTTTCATGATGACAATTTAAAACCAAATGCAAGCAGTCGAACTTTCATACCGAACTTTACAAAAAATTGTGCTGCTATCAAACAACTTCCAAAGTGAAAAGCTATCGAAATCGAAGACTCTGTTACTATTGCCGAAAGTTATTTTCTCGACAATAGCGAAGATTGTAAAGAAGGTAATTTAAAAAATTATGATATCTAGCGAAGAAAAGGATTTATATATTGTGGGCCATGTCAAACATAATAGCGAATCGTATAAAGAAAAATCCTGAAAGCCGAAGCAATATCTTGAACATAAATTCAATATTCATTGCGCATATATTGATTTTGATATCAATTGAGTTTAATAGTGTTAATCCTGAATATATTTGGAACGTGCAACCTTTTCGATTGAAATGCGTTAGATTCCGGGCGAAATATCTTTAACATCGTCCTAGCGTATGAACCTGTATCTCACCGTAGTCTAGTAGGTTGTTGGCCTATTAGAGGAGAACACATTATTCAATGCTTGGCTCAGAAATCTTGAACATAGTGAAAAACATATGTATTCCTTTCGGAAACTTTTCAGCCTGACATCATTCTTGATGGTTAACATAGGGGTCCACTCCAACCTTGGCGGAGCTGCAGGAGTTGCTCAACGTCATTCTTCATGGACTTATCTGTTTTGCATCAATGCCGCGCTCTGACATTGCGGCATAAACACGATTCGTTATGGTGGAAGCTGCCGTATAGTCATTGTGTTGCATTTTGTGTGTCGGCTTGTTTTTCATTGGCGTTCTTCAGGATTTCGCGTAAGATGAAGATCTGATCGCTAATATAAACCCAACAAATGAGATGATTGTCTGCTCACATAGAAAGATATCAAATGATAAATGCAAACCCACACTCTGGACATAAACTTTGTTTGAGTTCTACAATGGTTTTGAAGAAACGTGTTTATACCACATCAGTTTTACTGTATTGTTCTTTAAGTTAGCAAATGCTACTTGCAAACCAATGGTTCTAAACTACTTATTTTAAGTTTTTACTTTTCGAACCACAAACAATATTAAAATACATCAGACATGAATTAGGAGAAGTATGAAACGAAATGAGGAAAACTTCAAAAACTACAAAATTAGTTGATTTTAAAGGACAGTTTATAAAAAAAAACTTGTAAAAGAGTATGTTTGTATGTCTGCAGTAGAGAATATACTCGTAAATTACTTGTTTGGCATCAAATTATAATAAAAGAAAGGGAAACAATTTTATCTTAACAAAACCTTATTTCAGTTGTGATTGAAAATTCTTCACCCTCATTCAATTGTCAATGAGTTGATATTCCGCTCTTTTTAATTTTTTTTTTTTTGGTTTTTAAGAAAATAGAGCAGATTTATTAAAGAAATATTTTTCAGTTTTCAGTGCGCAAACGTACTGAATTATTATTTTGGATGGCATTGAAGAGTCTACATACTGGGCTTGATTCCGTTCTTATTCTAAATTAAGTGTTCTTTGAGTCTACAACGTCCAATGCTTAACATGACCTGATGTCTAGAAAACCACTCAATAAAATTTAAATTGCGCTAAAGCCCGTTTGAGAAGACTTGAAAAGAGTTAATGCCCCTTGAAGTCGCCGGAGGTGCAGTAGTCAAGTAGGTAGTGTGTTGATTTATTAGACGTGAGTCTACAGTTCAAGCCCCAGGTCAAATATCTCCGATAAAATTGAATACAAAAAAATATATTTTCGGAGACTGACTGTCAGCAGATTTCAGCTAAATACTCTGAGAGTTAATGAAATGCCATGAAAAGTTTCTCAAAACTCTGTCGTTCGAAGTCGACTTTAAACTGTCATGTATAAAATTAACATACACAACATAAATGGTTTGAGCAACTAAGTCGCAATCCTGGCTAAAGGGTTATAATGACCAGTTATGTATAATATATGTAATGCAAGTCTTCATTTTTCTGTTCATCGTATATGCTCTTTCAAACTGCTATTACTGTTCCATAGAAAACCAATCTGTATTCTTTAATTCCCACACACACCGGGAACCGTGCCCTGCCTTGTTGATTCAACTGAGGACTATCCGAGTACTTTGTTATATAGTATTGATATACATATTCCCTGTTATGTACTTGCTATTCAAGTTTAACTGAGAGTCTCTCCATTTGCTCTGAATATTTCCTTCTGGGGGAGAACATACTCTCTCATGATCTACTATATACCATTGACACATGTTTATATCACAGAATGACTTTTCTCTTAAAGGAGCGAAGTAGTTCCCAAAATCACAAAGGACAGTTAAGGGCTTTTTTGCCACGCATTCTATTCGTTAGGTCAAAATTCTACCCCGTCCCGTTAACCACCTATTAACCCATCTTGATTACACATGCAATGTGCTTAAATTCAAAGGTGCCTGCTGTGTTCGTTATAGCACAGATTCTTATTCCCACGGTTTTACCAATGAAACCCGTCTCTTGTCCAGCTCCACCTGATATGTTTTCAACAACGTATTTACAGAACATTTTTCTACAGTTATGGGTCGGCCACACAGCCTTAATTAACTCCCAAAGCTGAACCCATTTTTTGAGATGCTTTGATTTCTGTTTTAACTATATTACACAAGTTCTCGATTAGATTTGCATCTAAAGTTATGGCGGGCTAATCTAATATATTGATATTTTTATCCTCGAACCATTTCTTAGTGAACTTTACAGTGTTTTTAGAAGTAGAATATTTTTATTCCACATAATGTGGCATGAAATTAGTTTCTAAATGCCTTCTACCAGGTTTTGTAACCCAAAAATAACCTCTAAACAACAATATTACCATCGCCCTTGCTTACCATCTTCAGAGTGAATTAAGTATTGTATCTACAATGGATTTATTTGTTTTCTTACAGTCTAAAAACATCGATATGTTTACGTTAATTTTTGTCAATAACAGCAGTGTAGGTCCAAGTCGCAACATTACTTGCGGTGAGTGTAATTTACTTTCAGTCTTGTTAATTTAAGATTAATTTCCATATATATCTTTCTCGTCACCAATGGTGAGCATTTTATTTTGTGAATATCCTACTAAAAAACCAATTTTTTTTAAATATTGTATACCTTGCTATAGAATAAAAAAATACTCTTTTTACAATACGTAGTAGAACATTTTCGAAATGTTAGTTCTCATAACAAATTTTTTTCCTTTTTTAATTGCTAGAATATCAAAGGTTTCCTTCCTAAAGTACTTCTACGAAATTAATTCCAATTTAAAGAAAATAATTCATGTGATAGAGGATGAATTGAACTTTAAGATTAAGTTTAAGACGAAAATTTCAAATCTTTTTGTAAATAAACTTTAAAGAGATTACATATAATAGCAGAATTTTGTTAAATTTTCCACAAAAACTAAAATTATAGCAACGAACATTTTTATTCATGGCGTGGTGTAATCTGAAGTATGAACTCGATTATACCGGAAAATTTAATTTTGTAAGAAATTCCATTCCTTTAAACACAAGCAAATGATTTAGTTTTGTTTTCATCACCGTTAAATATTAAATTTTTTCTTTTAAATCTGTTGTCAACTGGCATGAAATTAACTTTTGAAAAAGAACATACCAACCTTGTGACCCATTTCCACATTGTGACATTTGAGATGCAGGACAATCATTAAATGCTTTAAAACTTTTTCTTCACATTTTCAAATATGTACTTAGGGTTGGTTGTCAACAAAACCATAATACGAAACAAAAAAAAAACAAAAAAACAGAACTGTTTATTGGTGGTATGGTGAACATGTATACATACAAAACACTGTATAGAGATTGGCAGTTATTTCGTATTCTCTTATCCACACTCGTGTTTTTGTCCTGCTACGAGAGGGGCGTTAATTAATTTTTTTTGTAACAGTCGTAGACGTTCGTTCAACCACTGTAGATTTTCTAAACTTTTTATTGACCATATTACTTAAAAAAATTTAATGACAGTTTTATTAAAATTAAAAAAGAAAATAATTAAGAAAACAGCTCAAAATATTCGAGGTATTTGAATTTCAATATAGGACAATAATCCCTTAATTTTCTTTCTAAAATCACTTGCACTCGAGGAGGCTAGGTAAACCCCTGCTGGGATTCACCATTAGTCTTTAATGGAATTGCAATCGCGACTGCATGCAGACTATGAAATTAGATCTACATAGTTTGAAAAAAAAAGTATATAATATTGTATATATAATGACGTTCAGAATTTTCCTCAAGTTTTGTGATAACGATATCTTCCAGAAGTTCCAGTTATGCTGTCGAATTCATTCTGGTGGCAGTGAAATAAACAGGAAGGTTGAAGTTATAAGAATGTGCTCCATACAGCATAACGCTTCTTCCACAAAAACTTCACCTGGATCGTACAGCGCTTGCTTAATCCTGACACACACAAAATTTGTCATTACAAACCTTCAGTCATCATTACAACCTAGTTTCTCACACCACTTATGCTGTGAATGTTATACATGAGTTGCCAGTCTTATGACATGCCACTGTAAACTTAAAGTACACTTGTTTACAATGGGGATAGTTCAATATATAGATGCTGTTATGATAAGAATCATTCATCATAACGCATTCTTGGAACTGTGGATCTCTAATAAATCTCAGGAGACAACATATTGCAGAATATCATGAGAAGTATCCTGAAGTTTTTCTGGGCAATAGGCTTGGTAGAGACATTGTAGGAACGCTCTATTAAGTTTGAGAAGACTACAATATATCATATGGTCGCAGGACACTTGACAACAATAATAATGGAGGATGGATATGATTGCAGAGACACAGATTTATTTGCATGAATTTTTTAGTGTATCAGGCTCAAAGATAAGTAAATTGACCAGATTAATTATTGGATTCTCTTTTCACCAATATTTTTGCTAAGACTTGCTTCATGCCAAATTAGTGAGAATTTCACGATATTAAATTGGAAAAATGTGACCTTGAGATTTCACTCTATCCTTAGTAGACGAATTTCATTCGGATGTGCATGATATTAATTTTTATAATTAACACATTGAGTGGAGAGCAAAGTTTTAGTTAACGTTTTCTGTTAATGTTTCCCGCCATGATTTCATGAGTAAGCTTTTCAGTTGACTTCTTTTTTTAGATTTAGTTGCAACGTAACTTTTTTTTAAAATAATTTCCTAAATACTCCCGGGACTTTGCGCATGAGTATTAAGCCTGTGGGGACTTTGGTAGGCATATCACATCTTCACATTAGCAGCCGTATGATGGGGTTCAACGATTTGTAGGAAGTAATAACCATTAAATATTCTTCATTCTTCCGACCTTTTGGTGAATTTGTTCTTTATAATGTTTAAATACTCTCCCATATTCATTATTTCCTCAATAAATTCCAAACTGCCCGCCTCTGGTGGCTACAAGCATTCCCACAGTATTGTACTACCATCACCATGCCAAATAGGTTAAATGTAGTGCTTGGCCATAAGGTTTATCTCACAAAATATTGGGTATAATAATATAATATAATAATATTTTAATATATTTGGCCTTTGAATTTTAAATTTAATCCGAGTTCCTCTTGGGGGTACCTACACTTGAGCGGTGCAGAAATATGGAGTCAGCAGAAACGTTTCCTTAATTTTTTGGTTTGTGAAATACATTAAAATTTTTTATTTTATAAGAAATTAGAAATATTTTAGTAAAATAAATCAAAGAAACATTTATTCTTTCACATATTATTGCTTAAAATTCATGAAATTGCTTACACATTTAGGGGTACCTAGACTTTTGCTATTCACTGTATCACTCTTTCTCTCCCAATATGCTTTAAACATCTATGACACTGAAGAGTATAATAAATATAAAAAGTGTAATGAAATATTTTTCTATCAGAAAGCATTGCAACCATTTGTATACTGCGGTTACACATTTATGGTCAATTAGGTGTTTTTCTTAGGTAGCCTAACTTGTCATAATTGGTTTAATGTTTTTTTTCTTTTAGAAAACAAGAGAAAAATACATGGCTGTTGTATTTTGTGCGAATGATATTTACTGGTGTAGTATAGTTTGGTGTTATAGAAATCAAACAAAAAAAAAAATTATTTATCAAATGTATACACGTATACTTTTAATAATCCCCAAAAGAATATATAGAAACTAAAAAATTTAATTTTAATTTAAATTTTATGCTTATCATGAGTCTTAACCTTATCAATTATATTTCATATACCATAAGCACATATTTTTTCGCGTCCAAACCATAGCGTAGGTAAAAATATTTGCATATGACTACCATGAGTTTACTAGAATTTCTATGCTGTCATGCACAAGAGCACCAATTTTCGAGCAGAAGTTGTATGTAACCATTTATTATTATATGTATTCACAAACACGTACCAAATAATATCGTATGGTAATAAATTACATCAAAATGACATGAGGTTACCATCTAAACAGAAGGAAAATCCAAGATAATGCAAGAAATAAAGTTTTGAATTTCGTGAACTATTAGATACTCAATGATTAGAGAAATCGTTTGCTTTCTTTTAGTAAAAAAAAAATATAAAAATATAAAAATATAAAAAAATATACAGTTGTGGCCACGAATTTAAGACACGACATATGACAGAATTATTTGTGATAATTTTGTGATAATTGAGAAATCTCAAGAAACCCATGATAATTTGGAAAAATATACTTTGGAGCGACGAGTCAAAGTTTTGCCGCTTCGGCTCTGATGGAAAGCAGTACGTATGGCGCCCTCCAAACCTGGAGCATCATCCAAAGTACACCCTAAAAACAACATGGTGGTGGAAATGTGACGGTGTGGGCAGCATTTTCCTGGCATGGTGAAGGTCCCATTTACAATATAACTTCTAAAATGGACCAGCATGTTTACAAAAATGTTATAACAGACACAATGATACAATTCGCTGAAGACAACACGCCTCTAATATAGAAATTTATGAATGATAATGACCCTAAGCACATTTCACGTCTATTGAAGAGTTGCTTAGAGGAAAACGATATCATTGTTCTTAAGTGGACAGCTCAATCCCCGGACCTCAATCCAATTGAGAACTTGTGGAATGATGTTGAGGAACATGTAAGAACAGTTAAACCAAAAAATTCAAGCGATTTGTGGGAAGAAATCCAAAAGGCTTGGTATGCAATTCCAAAGCAACGTTATGTGGCATTAGTCGAAAGTTTACCCAGGAGATGTGCTGCTGTGATCAAAAATAAAAGATTTCCCACTAAATACTAGGATTTTTTTTATTCTACTACGGCATTTCAATGAGAAGAAACGAAGATAATTCTACGAGAAATGTGTTATACTGCTTTCCACAAAAAAAAAATTATTTTCCAATGTCATAGTGATTCCTCGGATAGAGCGCACTTCACAATATAACGGAGTGCATGGAGGTTTATGTGAATAGTTTTAAATCGATTGGAATTTAAAGTGGCTTCTGGATAAGAAGCATAGGCAAGAGATTATGCTTACACATACATACATAATTGGCCATTACAACGCTTCAGTCAGGATTAGGGCCTCGCTTCTCACATGATTATGCATAAGGTCATCTAAATATCAGTAACTTAAACCATTTAACTTCCTAAGTGACAAAGAAATCGCATAGTTTTAAACATGTCTATTGATGAGCAAATTGCCTGGACGTTCGAATTATTTGTGGCAGTTCAAAGGCAACTCAAATTTGCAGATTTTTGAGAAACATTTCATGGCAATTTTATTTACTCTCAGCATTTTCGGAAGGAAGTCGCTGAAGAAATATTTTTTCATATTCGTTTCAGGCCTGGATTAAAAAGAAACAATTTCTTTTGGAAGATAATAAATGTTTTGAAAATTAGAAAATAAATAACTTATTGCAGAAATAACATTATAATTTTCTTTAATTTTTCAGTAGCCAAAGAGTGATCATTAAATTTTTTTTATTTGTTTTGTTGCATCTTTAAATGTTGATCATTGTATGGAATCCTATAAAATGACAAGCTCCATAATATAGTAAAAACGAAAGAAGAGATAAGAAATATAAGGGGAAAAGGCAGAAGATAATAAATTGGTTATTATGTTTTTGAACTTTATTTTGTTGAGCCAAAGCTGTTTAGTTTGTATTTAACGACCAAAAATCATATCAACATGAACCTGAACTTGAATATTTTATTTCTGTTTTTTATACATATCTGCTAAAAGGGATTTTCATTTTTATGAAAGTGCCAAAATAAAAAACGTTGTAATAATTTGTAATAATATTCTTGATAAATTAAGTGTAAATAAAATTAAAATTTTGTCCAATTTTGGTTTGTGCTTGTATTTGTGATGGACTTTAAAAATAGAAGAATAAATAAAAAAGAAAAACACTTGATACAGCATTTAGAAATAACAATTAAAAAAAACAAAATCTGATTTCCAGAAATTAATTTAAATAGAATTTGTAGACTTGTAGTCATAGTCATTCATTCATTTACCTTGCATGTGTTATTAGACAATTTAAAGTATCGGTATGTCAATAATTAGATCGTATACTTAATGCAATATTATATTCTAAATTGCATTTTCCAGCAGCAAAAAATGTTGGTTCTACAAATACATACACATTGTGATCCCTGACCTCTGTAATAGTATAATGAAGAACTAAGAACGTTCTACAAATCAATGTAGTCAAGCAAATAATATAAAGATATAAAATATATATAGCAAGATGTCTTTAGGAAGCTAAAACAAACCTTATTTGGGTTTTACAACTAAATAAACAACGGAACCTTCTTGGACTAGTAAGTATTCATCTAGTCCACCGAAATAAAAATATCACGTTTAGACAGTGATAACTTCATGACCGGGTAGCAAATATGGAATATTGAATTTTTCAAATTAGGATGTAATTTATTTATTTTCTTGACGTTCTATAAAACAAAACCAATGATCTTATAATAATTAGAGTACAGAACTAGTAGTTTGTTCACAATATATAAATGAAGTAAAAATTCAAATTATAATAAAAATAATAAAAAAAATTGTAGTATTTATTAAATAATTATATAACAATAATAGAAATGATTATAATTAAACAATTAATTCAATAGAAAAAACTGTAACAAGTAATGAATTTAATGACGAATAGCAGATTTGAAAAATTGACATTCCGATACTAATGTTGGGTGTCTGAACTTGATGATGTCATTTAGTCTCTCAGACCGGAGAAAAATAATTTTTGAAAAGAGATACATTGGTTCACGGGTGTATATGGTTTATGATTTATGACATCATAAAGTTTAGTAAGTTAGATATTCACTCTTACCACCCAGCCCATAGACGTATCCTACTATGGCTTTATAAGCCACATTTAATTTTCTTAAGCCAGCACAATCACAGGAGACCCAAGATTTCACATCCGTACAAGAGTACTGGGACTAAGTATGATTTAGCGAGTAATAGCCGCACAATTAGTGGAGTAAAATAATGTGTTTTTCACAAACTTCTTGGTATAGAAAAAGTTTTAACATATGGTCAGTCCAAGTCATGTTATTACTGAATATAATACCTTGATTTCTTGTGGAATTAACAATTTCTATTTGTTGATTGTTTGAAAATATATCAGGTTATGCATTAAATTTTACAGATCTAGGAGGTATAACCAATATTTGGATTTTTATGGACTAATACAAAGACCATTTGCACTTGCCCAGATGTCTATACGGTTAAGGTTGTCGTTTTTTATTCGTCTATCCAATTTCTGTTGTTCTATATAAATTTGTACAACATCGACATATGTATATGTGTGGCCTACTAAACGCCCGATTTTGGATTAAGTCGTTAATCGAGATCCCTGAGGCACTTCTTTCGAGACAGGTAAAGGGCGACAAAACTGTTCACTGAGGAAAACTGATTCATGGCGATCGGCTGAATATGAGCTAGTTGATGTATCGAAAAAGTTGAATAATTGTCCATTACAAACCTTCAGTCAGGATTACGGCCTAGCTGCTCACACCACTCATGTTGTGTGCGTTAATTTTATACGTGAGTGGCGGGACATACAGTTTAACGTCGACTCCGAACGACAGATTTTTTAGAACCTTTTTCATGACAGGTTTACCTACTCGCAGAGTTTTTGCCAGGAATCTGGTGAGTGGAAGTCGCCGAAGAAATATTTTTTTTTCATACTAATGGCACCAATTGTTGTTATCACCAATTAAATTAGCAGTCGCATATGTCGCAAATTTGTAAATTTTATTTGTTCACGTACCATTTATTTTAAAATGGGTCTCATGATATTGAGTTTCTCGGTTTGGGTGTAAAAAGTATCCAAATTGCGTGTTATAGTAAAAAGTATCCAAATAAGTGTTAAAGTCCCCAGGAACGAGTAATCTACAAGAATACACCCAACTCTTTTTTTACACGGTAGATACTGTTAATTCCGTGGACTGTATATGGGGGAGTAACACAACAAAAAATACAAAA
This sequence comes from Sarcophaga rosellei, assembly GCA_930367235.1. Taxonomy (NCBI): domain Eukaryota; kingdom Metazoa; phylum Arthropoda; class Insecta; order Diptera; family Sarcophagidae; genus Sarcophaga; species Sarcophaga rosellei. The sequence continues at coordinate 46,815,849 of OV884018.1, read as the reverse complement.
CTGTTGCTCCAAACACTAAAAAAAGGGAACTAAAAATTAGAAACGTTCCCAATTCTTAAAACATTCAACGAAACGACACTTTCCTCTTTTTTTTCACCCAGTCGTGCCACAAAAAAAGACACTTGCAACTTTTCTTTTACTCAAATTTACATTATCTATTCTTAACAAATTTTAAATTCTTTTTTCACAAATTTTAAATATTTATTTATGGTAAATTTAAAGACAAATATTGTCACACAAAATATTGAATTTTTTAAACAAAGTAGATGCTTCCCTTTGGATGTTACAAGACGAATGAATTAATTAATAAAACAAAACAAAAATTTAATGTCAAAAAAGAACACTAACATTAAAATATAAAAAAGCTTTCTTATATGCTGCAGCGCCCTCTGTCGCTAGTTTGCCATCGTTTAAACCAGAGCCCGCTACTGGTGCAAAGTATCTTGCTATTGGTCAGTTGTGCGAGAGCGAAAAATAAGAAAAGAGAAAAATTTATACTCTTAAATTCACTACAATGCAGGCATGGAAACTTTAAATTTTTAAATGGTGGTATTTTAATTAAAAATATTAGTTTATTAAATTAAAATTTGTAAAATTCGTTTAGACTTCTTTGATTATATTGATTTAAGAAAGCATTTTAGATTAAAATTGGTTTTTTTTTTTTGGAAATATACATATTTAATAGAAAACTTTCTGGGATATTCATACTGTACATCCGTGCATTAGCAGAAACATGCGACAACACAACCTCTTTCAATGGATGCTCAAATGAGACTGAGTGTATTTTTGATCGTGAGAGAACATTGTTGTAAATTTAATAATGGCTGACATGCACGCGTGCATAGGATTTGCAGGGCTCTGGTTTAAACAATCCTGTTTATGTCGCCAAGGATGGGAAGTTTGGACTATCAGACATAAACAGATACGTTCCTCAGAAATCCGTGTAAAAAAAGAGGCGTTTCCTATAGTAAAATGGGAGATACGTTCCATGTCATCTGAAAATCGTGTAAGATGAAATAAAGAACTACATTTACTTCGAAAAACCGTGTAAAAAATTTTGAAAACTATAAAATTTCAGAAATGCATACAAATTGTATGTTCATTTGGCATTTTATTCATATGGAGATTTTAAAACTTAAAATACATAATTCATACAGGTGAAAAATTGGTAGAGCAAGCAAAAAACAAAAGAAATCTGTTAATCCAGAATTAAGAACAGAACAATTAGAATAGAAATAAAGAAAAAATATTTACATACCTACATTATTATTCGTCGCTACTTGATAACAAGCGCAATTGTTTGCGACGAACTGGACTAAAGTCGGTATCATCACTGGAGATATCCATCAAATTATCCAATGGTGACTTTCGTCCGGTAATAGAAATTTGAACTGTCGGAGTACTTACCGAAAGGTTTTGCGCCGTCGACTTTTTTATTAAAAAATCTTTTATAGGAAGTTGAACTTTTGGTTTTTTAAGTTCTTTATACAACTCTTTATACCCAGCAATACAATTATTAATATCTCGTTCGAATTTCAGGGCACGTTCCATATTAGGATCATTTTTTAAGAAATGATTCACCATACTTTTACCAAATATTAGACCGTCATCAATTAAACTAGCAGTTAGTTGACATATTTAGGTCTCCTCGTCGTTATCGCTATTATGGTTCTCAGTTTTGTCGTCATCTGTTATTAATTCAATCAGACATTCATTCTCTAGAGGTTTATCAATCATTAATTCGTCGACATCTTCAATTTGTAGGTCCTCAAATCATTCTCCTCCGATTTCGTGTGCCAAGGCTATAATTTCAAAACTCTCCATCGATGCTTGGGGCACTGAGGTACCACTCTTGACGCATTCTGGCCAAAGTGCTTTCCAGAAGGAATTTATTGTTGATACCCTTAACTTTTCTTTGGCCATTGAAGCATATGTAATGCAATACAAAATAGAATATTTTTTCCATGCATCAACGATCGTAAGGTTGTCCTTCTCTACAGCATCGAAAATATGTTGGAATGCTCGTTGAATATAATAAAGCTTAAACGTAGCAATTATACCCTGATCTAATGGTTGAATCAAAGAAGTGGTATAAGGTGGCAAAAATATTACGTGGACATTTGGATGCTCTAAAACGGGATGACTTGGATGATCTATGAGCAAAAGCACTTTAAAATCAAGACATTGTTGTTCCATATCTGTGTAAAAACAAACATAATTACAAGACAGTGATTTTGAAACCGTACTAGATTAAAAATTTTTTACAAAAAAAATTGTTTTTCAACCATGTAACTTCAAATCCGTATAAAAAAAGAGTTGGGTCTATATTGCGAAGTAGAGAAGAAAATCATGCATTCGACCAACTCAAAGATTTTTGTAAATGTTTGTTGAATAACTTAAAAAATTGCAGCATATTTTTACGATTTTGTTTGCTTTTTTAATACCTTTTGCTGCGAATGAATATTTGAAGTCGCCGTGGTCTAGTAGGTAGTGTGTTGGGTTATTAGACGAAAGGCCCGAGTTCGAATCCCAGGTCAGACATCAAAATGAAATACGAAAAAATATTTCTTCGGCGACTTCCTCTCAGCAGACTTCTGGCAAAAACTCTGAGAGTAAAAATTGCCATGAAAAAGCTTCTCAAAAAATCTGTCGTTCGGAGTCGACTTTAAACTGTAGGTCCCGCCACTCATGTATAAAAATTAACGCACACAGCATGAGTGGTGTTGAGAAGCTAGGCCGTAATCCTGACTGAAGGGTTGTAAGGGCCAATTATGTATGTATGTATGTTTGTTGAATAACTTAAAAAATTGCAGCATATTTTTACGATTTTGTTTGCTTTTTTAATACCTTTTGCTGCGAATGAATATTTAATTTAATAACAAACGCTCGACTATGCATATGGTAATCATGATCAGTAGCAACATGTAGAATTCAGAGATAACAATTTTGTTGTGCGAAATAAAGTTTGAGGACGACAAAACGCAAGCATTATTACAGGAAGACAATACTTTGAGTCAGAAACAGATGGCAGAAGTATTAAATCTTTCACAATAAACCATTTTATTGCCGTTTAAAAGATATGGTAAAGATCTAAGAGTCTGAAAAATAAGTGCAACATGAATTGAATGTCAGACAAATTTAGAACCGAAAAACCAATTTTGAAATTTTGCAATTTGTTGTCTACGAGAAAGTTGCATATTGAGTGACTAATTGGTTTGCTTCAGAAGAACAGTTTTATTGGCGTTGGATTAAAAAATTTGCAATTGAAAAAATATTTAGCCAAAAAAATATTTGACCAATAGTTTGAACAGTGGAACAGTCTGCCATGGATTTGCCCATGAAAAGTATTTTCTTTAGCATTTTATATTCAAGTGTACATATATATTTGTACCATTCGTTTTTAATGAAATTAATATACATATTGCTGAATGAACCTTTAAACCAATTTATTTCTTATTTAATTATAATTAAAAATGTTGTCGATAAAATTATAATTAAAATTTTTAAGTACACATGTCAACACTTATTTATTTCTATAATATAGAAAAATAGAAAATTAAATACAATAAAATTAATAAAAATACTTCATTAAATTTGCAGACATGATAATGTAATTAGTTATTATGATTTGCAATTAATACAAGGGCCTTAAGGCACAATTTATTGCAATCCTTTTCGTGGAAACATTCACAGGTTAAACGCATTAACCACGATATTTAGGCAAAGCGAGCTGTTATCGTTTATTTCAAAATTTCTGTGTTTGAAAGTTTATTTAGGCAACAGTTAAATCGAAAATTAAAATATGAAATCGTAGCAACAAATTGTGAAAAATATTTTACCTTTTACATGATATTTTTGCATTTATGCTTTCGAACAATTTTAACATACAACAGTAGTAAATAAAGTGCTTTCCATAATTAGAATACCATCCTAAATATTTGGATTTTACAGCGAAAAGTGTAAATGATTTGCAACAAGATTTGCAGGAAAAATAATATTAATGTAAAGTTTTGGTGCAAGTCATAAATATTGGAAATATTGGAAATTTTGAGTACATCAAAATGAGGTCGTGAAATATCTCAACTGCATAGTTGGCCTATTCTTCAGAGACTTAACAATGTGAAGAGTAGTTAGACTTAATCCTAACATTTAAAGACCAAAAGTTGCACTACGTTTAAATCCACGCCATGAAAAGTACGATTGGAATTCGTAGGACCTAATGCGGATATGAAATACCAGTATTGTCTATTTGCGATTCATCGTAAACTCAAGTAGCTGTAATGTGGGCTAAGTTTCTCTCAGGATAAGCTTCTCTACACAAGATAAAAGTTACATGCGTACACTTTTGTTCGTTAAATCTATCCACTATTGTTGTTCTCTCCTGCAAATAACCAGCCAGTTTAAATTTAAAAATGCAATAAAATAATAAAAATTTTGCCAAATTAATTTTTTTATTGTGAATTAGAATTGTTCCGATTAGAAATGGAACATTCGATCGGGCCAATTTTTGTGGACTTTTTTGAGTGTATGGTTTTGTATGTCGGCAATGGCAGCACGAATTTTGGCCTACAAATGCTTAATTGTGTCTGGTTTATCAGCATAACAGTTTCTATAAAGGCGCCTCACAGAAAATAGTCCAACAGTTTCATATCACAGATTCTTGTCGGCCAATTGCCATCACCATTAATAGAACATCCATCAAACGGGTCACCCGATATTAATTCCACAATATTACAATTGCAGGTATATGGTCCGAAGATAAATATATAACGATTCTTGTGGTTTTCCCTACGGGTGTTCCAACTACTTCGAAGTCAATTAAGTCTTGGAATTTTCTATTTATCATTTGGTCAATAGGTAGACAGGCGTCCTCTTCGTCCGATAACGGAGAGGTTACAACCACGTCGGTATCAATGCTATCGAAAAATTCTCCAACCAGCTTGGAGTTGAAGATTTTACTGTCCAAGGAGTGCCGTAAAGAGAGGCTACTGACATTTCTACACTCGATGCCCTCGGAGTAAGGTTCAAGTGCCTTAATTTTATACTTGAGTGGCGGGACATACAGTTTAACGCCGACTCTTAACGACAGATTTTGAGAAACTTTTTCATGGCAGGTAGGTTTATTCACTCTCAGAGTTCTTGCCAGAAATATGCTGAGAGGAAGTCGCCGAAGAAATATTTTTTTTCACATTTCGTTTTGATTTCTGGCCTGGGGTTCGAACCCGGGTGTAAACCATATCTGTTAAATTTCGATTACGATTACATTATTTTTGAAAAAGAATCGATTATTTAATTCTATGAACAATTTTTTCTAATTACTAATTGGTTACGATTACAAGTAATCCAAAAATACTCAGGATTATTGGCGATAAATATAAAATAATTAAAAATACACTTAGGGTCGACTATCGCCGATTTTTTTTATTTTTTTATTTTTTATTTTAGTAATGAAGGTAAGCTAATGCTTGCATTACTTTCAATTTTGTTGGATTTATATTTGCAGAGGATGAAATAAATAAAAAACCTTTCTCCAGAATAACATATTAAAAATGACAGACAGTCCACTAATAAACATCAGTTCTTCAGTTCGAAAAATTTTACTGTTTCGAATAAATTGGACATTCATGCGTTCTCCAATTATTGAAAATAATCAAAAAGAATTATTTGAAAACAATTTGATTACTTTTGTTTCTTTTTAAGTATTTTGTATTAATCGTCAGTAATGCTATTATTTGCTATATTTGTCAGTAATTATATTATTTGTAACTGTAATCAAAAGTATTGATTTATCAGTGAATGATTATTTTTTTTTTTAACAGAACTTTATATTTCGAGAATTCGACTTTTCAAGAATTTAACCTGTATATAGTCTTGTCTGCTATGAACATATATTTGATCAAAGATTTTACGAAATATTTCTGGTAGCAAAATATATTACAAACTATAGAAATTAGAAATTTAACAGTTTATATTCTCTTTTTACTATTAATCTTTTTTATCGATTCCAATTAAACAATTTGCAAGATTATTCGCTTTTATTTTCATTATTTTATTGCATTCAAATAAATTATTTAAACCCAGAGCCAAATAAACACTTGAACAAAACCATTCAAATTAAATTTTTTGTTGAAATTCTCACTATTCTCCGCGTTTAAAAAAATTCCGCCATAGAAATATACTTGTAGTATGTTTCGTTGCTGCACAAATTTACATAAATACAATGTACTCGTATTTCATTTGTATTTCATTGCAATTTTATTATTTTAAGTGGCAATACAATTTATTTGCGCATTCGTTGAATTTTAAGGACCATGGTATGTATATAAACCAAAATAAAAAAAATACTACACTTAAGTGAAAAGTTAATTGAAAATAAAAAATAATTAAAATCTAATAACGCACTTAATATGTTAAGTAGGATTTTACAAAAAAATATTTACAAAATTTAAGTTCAATTTAAAGTAGTTGGAAGGTTAATTTATTAAAAATTTAAGTGTCATTCACACATTCGTTGAGACTTGTTTATTTTTCAAAACCATTTTTACATCCTACACCTAATAAATATTAAAATTAATTATGATTTATTAAACAAATAAAAAATACTAAAAAAAAAATACTATTAAATGAACGTTGACATGCAAACAAACAAAAAGGTGGTATGGTAGTGTACATAGCTCGTATTCTATTCTGGAATTACAACCTAGCTTCTCACACCACTTATGTTGTGTGTGCTAATTTTATACATGAGTGGCGGAACCTACATTTTAATGTCGACTTCGAACAACAGATTTTTGAGAAACTTTTCATGGCATTTTAATTACTCTCCGAGTTTTTGCCAGAAATCTGCTGAGAGTAGGGTTGCCAGCCTGGTGGACTTATCTGGATTGTTCAGCTTTTTTGATGCTTTCAAGCTAAAATTTAATTTGTCCAGCTAAATAGAAATTTTTTTAGTACACTGCAATAACGTGGGCAATAATTTTGATGTTATCTTTGTCAAATCATGTTAGCCAACACTGATTGAATATTTGTTATACAACTAAGTTATGATTTCCTTCTTCTATCATCACTGACAAATTGCCTCAACACTTGAACAGCTTTACATACATATAATGGATATTTTAATAAAAATTATTAACACAAAACCAAAATTAATATTTTCCCTGTATTTTTTTATGTCCAGCTTTTTTTTGCTTTGTCCAGCTTTTTAAAACCCAATGTCCAGCATTTTGCGAATCGGAATCTGGCAACCCTAGCTGAGAGGCAGTCGTCAAAGAAATATTTTTTCATATTACGTTTTGTTTGAAGTGTATAAGCTGAGGTTAGAACCACAGACTCGTGTCTAACAAGCCAACACGCACCCTGTTGTACAACGGCGACTTTATGTTAAGAAAATTAGCTTTGGATGAATGGATCAATTCAATGCAATGCTATTAAAGCCGAAGTTCACATATATACTAGCCATTTCGATTAGTTACAGACACCAAGCAGCTCTAAATAGCTTGGATAATGTTATTAAGCAAATCTATTAACAAATCTGTGAAATATTCTCTAATTATGGAAAACGACTACCTAATTTTGGGTCTAATTCCAATTATGTACTTATAACTAGGCTGGTTCGCTCACTAAGTCTACACAGACTAGATGGAATGCGGAACCTATACTTCAGCGTTATGAGGCATCTTTTGCTTTGAACAGAATTGAAATGCGTCACTTGGGCATGTTGATGGGAATTGTTGTAAGGTCCTGACTCATCGCTGCTTGTACAATATTTTAATATAATTGTTCTCGCAGAGGCTGTACTGACGTAGACGAGAGTGCCGCTTTGGCTTACTTACTATCTAATGTTTTATCATAGGTTAGGTTAGGTTAAAGGACGTGTGTTCACGCTGGCCACCCTACCTTTTGGCTCAGCTATAAGTTTTAGTTTAAGTGTATAAACCACCCCTGTGTTAATATGAATTTATTGTGAATTGTAAACAATATAAATGAAAAGAGATCAATACCCGATCAACCCCCAACCCGAAAGGTACGTTTGTTGTACTCAATAAATATTGATATTTAAACTAATACTTTTTGTATTTTTTATTTCCCCGATATCTCGCCAAATATTTTATTTTGGATCTCTACCCCAATTCCCCCCGAAACATTTGGTCCAATCGAGCCGGATCATCCCCTAAATAAAATAAAATATTTGACGAGAATCTCTATTTGCAGATTCTGTCGAAGATCGCCACATTGGATTTTGTTTTTGCATAAATAACACTCTTTTCTACGCTTTATATTATTTTCTTTAATATAATTTGATATTCCTTATTTTGCAAGGTATGTAAAATATATTTTTTTGTGTGGTGCGAAATAATTTATTTATTTGAAAAGAATATAATAGTGCAGTGAAAGTGTAAGAATATAAGAAGAAAAGAAAAACAGAAAAAGTAAACAAACGAAAAATACACAAACAACACAGTGTATTAATATAGTCGTATTGTTGTTGTTGCATACTCTTTTATAAACAGTTGGAAGTTTGTCACAAATTAAGGTGACCGCTGTTTTTGTTGAATATATTGTGCTTTTGTTGCGATGTTTGTGAATCTTATATTCTTACGCTAATATAAATCGAAATATACATATATTTTTAATATTTTTAATTAATCGTGTTATTTTTATCATCGTTATTATTTTTTTAAAAATTAGTATTGCAATTTTTTTTGGCATATACATATATATACATATATTTTAAATATATCGACTTATATTTAAATTTTTCGATTCCTTTTTGAATTTTGTTTCGAAAGTTTTCGCAAACCCTTTTTCATACCGTTTTAAACGTTTGTACTTGGAAGTGATATTTTCATTTTCGGTTTTTTTTTTGCGATACCCCCTATTTTTTTGAGTTTTTCTTAATTAAAATTTATTTTCGAACCATTTTTGGATTATTTCTCTATAAATCAATTATAAAACCGGAATTTTGATAGCAAAAATGGCCGCGTTAAGAAATTTAAATAGAAATTATAACCGCTTAAGCGATTTGGAAAGCTTTATTCAGGCTATTCCGCGAGAGGAACATTCGGTTCACTCTCTAGGTGTTCATCGGCAGGAGTTGACCCGTTTGTGGGAAGTCTTTCGTGATAGCTACGAAGACTTGTTGGAAAATGCCGAAGACACCAAAGTCTCAACAAAGGACACGAAGTCCAAGTATATGTCGGGATATACCTTGTATTTTCAATCTGCCTCATTAATTGACGGATTAATTGATAGCCTTAAAAGTAAGGCCGCGAACCCAATTGTTAACACCGTCCCCATTCACCTTCCCCCATGCGACACCCCAACCTTTTCTGGCGATTATGCTTCTTGGCCAACATTTAGAGATATGTTTTCGGCCATTTACGGAACTAACCCCCATATTGGAAATATTCAAAAGATGTATTATCTTTTACAAAAGACAGAAGGTGAGGCTAGGGACATTATTCGAACGTGCCCCATGACGAATGATGGTTTCGACATGGCTTGGCAGAATCTCGTCGATCGTTACGAGAATAAAAGAGTATTGGTCAATTCTCAATTGAAAACTCTTTTCAACCTCCCTTCCATTTCCAAAGAATCTGGCCCTTCCATTAAAAGTTTGCAACGGACAATTAATGATTGCATAACAAATTTGTCGTTGTTGGGCATCGAAACTAAAAATTGGGACATCATTTTCATTTACATATGCTCCACTAAACTCCCCGAACACACCCTAGGTCTTTGGGAGCAGTCTCAGGGGCCTTGCTCAGACCTACCTAAGTGGAGCAAGATGGATGCATTCCTGACTGCCAGATACCGAACTCTGGAATCAGTTTCGGACATAATTGGCAGCCACAATTTTACCCAGGCTACTAATCAAAGCAGCTTTAGTAGCCCCCGAAAATTCAGTACTTATGAGATTGTTGCTCCAAATATATCCCAAAGAAAATGTCCAATTTGTAGTCAGAACCACCCTATTCGTTTATGTTCTGATTTTCTGAGAATGTCGGTTAGTGAACGCATATTATCTGTTAAAAATTATAAGTGTTGCACGAATTGTTTGGCCGTTTCTCATGAGTCAAAAAGATGCCTAAGCTCTAACGTTTGCTATATTTGCAAACAAAAACATCATTCGCTACTTCATCGTACCGAATCTTCCCCCCGGGAGGAACCGAGGACTGGAACTTACCCCGCTAACCCTTCTACCCCTGATAGTTCTCCTGAAACCCCTCGGCCTTCTCCGGCACAATGGCGAAATAAAGTAGATAATGGCCCATCTACATCCACTGCTTCTCGATCGTTTCAAAACTTCGCTACCCGTTTACAGTCCACCCCGTCTTCAAAAGTTCTGTTAGGAACTGCCAAGGTTAATATAGAATTAGATCATGCGATGTTTTCTACGAGAGCTCTGATAGACCCAGCGTCTCAAGCTACTTTCATCTCTCGAAAATTGCAACGGAAGCTAGATCTCCCAACCTATTCGGTTCCTGCTGCCACTGTTGTGGGCCTTAATGGCGCAGTGGTAGCAAACTCAACAAGAGTTTGTACTATTTCGCTAGGATCTCCTATTGATCCCTCGTTTAAATTGACCACGGAAGCATATGTTGTTGAAAAGCTCACTGGTCAGTTACCCACATGCTCATTAGCGGAGCATGCTGATGCACCCGAACTTCCGTTAACAGAATTTAAGTATGCCCATATGGATTTGCTATTAGGTGGAGATGTATACTCCCAGATAATGCTTTCTGGAGTTCGAAAAGACCCCAGAAACCCTTTGATTGCCCAACAAACCGTTTTCGGTTGGGTTGTGACTGGCAAAATACGTCAGTCAAATTCTTTTCCCTCTACGTCCAAATCCCCTACGGAGTTGAATCCTAGACCCTCTCGTAAAGGTGAATTTGCTCAAAATTTGAAATCCGATTGCTACCGAGCCCCGAAATTGAAACCTAAATCGAGGAAGTTATTGGGGAATACCCTTTCCTAGACCACAGTCTATTTTATTATACTCTATTTTATTATGCTCCTGACCAAGTTCACTATTTACCTCATCATATCGTTTTAAGTCCCAAAACTCATTTTTCCTCTTATGCATCCACAAAGTTCCGGATTTTTGAAATTGTCAGACGCCAGCACCGCTAAAACTCTGGGTTTCCGTTGGAATGCGAGCATTGAAACACTTCTCTTCAAGCCAGCTCCAACGCCCTGTTTCTCTATAGTCACAAACCGTTCTGTCTTGTATCAAATAGCCGAAGCTATTTGACCCCGTTGGGTGAGTGGCACCTAAAATCGTAGTTGCTAGGATTATTTTATGCGACATATTTGTTAAGGCAGAACAGATTGGGACGAATGTTTGGAACCCATGACGTTTAACAGATGGCTTGAGTTTGTCGGTGATTACTCGTACATCGACAGGATTAACATCCCCCGTTGGGTTAATTTGAACCCTCAGCGTGAAGTATTCCATGCAATTTGTGATGCTTCTGAGAAAGCATATGCTGCCATCTGTATAGTAGAGTCCTAACCCCGCCTGGTGAATTTTTCACCCACTTACTCGCTGTCAAACTAAAGTTGTGCCTGTAGAAGTGTAAACTTTACCCCGTTTAGAGCTCTGCGATGCAACTCTATTGGCAAAAAATGGTATTTTCACTTCATTAGAAGCTGAATCTTACCAGATCGGAAGCCTTTGTGGGACAGTTTCGACTGTCGTTCTGTCCTGGCTTCAAAAACCCCCCGTGCCATTGGCCAACTTTGCGGCAAATCGAGTATCGTTTATCGTGGACCAGGTAGGCACTGACATTTGGAATCACGTGGAATCTCGACATAAAGTTAATACTCTAATAATTGTATGCCTAGGAAAACCTGTTAAGGAAATTCGTTGATGATGACTTTGTTGTCATTTCTAATGACAATTTATCCCCTAACGTTTGAAAACTAAACCGAATTAAACGGGATTATCGGCCCTGATTCGAAAGTGCGAGTTTCCGGTGTTCGATTCGCCACTGGCATTCTAACATGGCCGATTGGGAAACTCGTTCTCCGCTACTCAAGAACAAAACTAATAACGTTTTATTTTTTCCTTGGTTGTGTGTTTGTCGTTTTATTTACAGAGAATCTAGTAACCCGTAGGCTAATTATCGAACGCCTAAGAGATAAACACCTCGGAACAAGCTGGCAACAAGAAGGATCCCACTTAACCTGAAGCAAAAGAGGAGCGCAACCCACAACCAGGCTCTTGTTAGAACACGTTCATCGCCCGCAAAACTTTTTTATAATTTAACGTTATACACAAAAATTGTATTATAGATTTTACCCTGAATTGTTAACTTTGATCTCTGGCCAGGTGACTTCTCGGTCTTCTTGTTGCAATGTTGCAAGGGGGGCGGGATGTTCACGCTGGCCACCCTACCTTTTGGCTCAGCTATAAGTTTTAGTTTAAGTGTATAAACCACCCCTGTGTTAATATGAATTTATTGTGAATTGTAAACAATATAAATGAAAAGAGATCAATACCCGATCAACCCCCAACCCGAAAGGTACGTTTGTTGTACTCAATAAATATTGATATTTAAACTAATACTTTTTGTATTTTTTATTTCCCCGATATCTCGCCAAATATTTTATTTTGGATCTCTACCCCAATTCCCCCCGAAACAACGTGTACTTGTCACAGTTCACAAGTTCGACCCGGAGGTCGAATTGACCCATTGTACAACGTCCTAGCTTCTCACACCACTCGTGTTGTGTGCGTTAATTTTATACATGAATGTTTTAGCATTGTCTGAAAACTAAAAAAAAAAATTTTGAGATTATGCATTTTCTATATATTAGCACGATCTTCGTTTTCATTACCACCAAGAAGTAGTAATTAGAACTGCTGTATAGTTAGACAATATTCCTTTCTTACGATTTCACCTCAAAACCCATCTGAGACTATATCACTGGTAATTCTGAGAGCCTGCTTTTTGGATGTTGTACTTCGAAGAGTTTCGTTCTGTATTTTGTATCAACCTAGATCGAACTTCTTTATACTTCTTTAATAACGATCAGTGTCTTCATAACACTTTAAGATTATACATTAGAGTAGTGTCATTAGATCCAAGAAGGAATGGATATTATGGATATTATATTATGCTTAAATTTATGGTTGATCTGTGGGATCATATGAAATAAATTTGTATTTTTCTTTTGAGCCCGAAGATGGAATAATTGTGAGGGCATCATCATTTGAGATGTAACAAAAGGGCATAATAGACTTCTGCTTCGGTGAGGTCAACTCAATGTGGAGAACATCTGAGACAGATATGTTCTGTATGCGCTAGCACACCTATTAGGTATGTTAACCACATCCAGTATTGTAGCTATTTTGACTGCGAGCTGGCTAATTGGCAATCATTCTTGCCCGCTTGGAATTTAGCGTAATGACTATTGTCATTGTAGAAGAGGATAGACTTGAGCAGGTCTTAGTGCCTTCGGTAGTAGGTTTAGGGAGGACATATCGTGTACTGATCTGACTGTCCTTCTCAAATATCTAATGATATAGTTCTTATCAAACATTATGATATAGTTCTTATCGAAGAGTTATCTTGTTATGTCGACAAACATAATGATTAGTTTAGGTTTGGTGATAGCTTGCCGTTCAGAGTCAAATAAGCTCGGTGGCCTATTGTGTTATCCAGTGTAAGCTAAGCCTCATGATCTGTTAGTGGTTGGTTTGAACCAACCCGAGCTCCGGATGAAACCAGCCAGTTCGCTTAGTGGCACGTTAGCCACCATGCCCAGATTATTAGTTTCCCAAAAACAGATAACGTCTGTTGGCAAGTGTAGGGCACTCGCATATAAGATGTTGTATCACTCATTGATCCTCAGGTAGATCCCTGGTTCTCCTGGCGCCAACTGCTGGACACATCCGTTTTGAAATACGACAACCAGGTATGTTGGACCACCCACGGTTTGTTGAATTCCATTCCATTCCATTCCAAGCGCCGCATACATCCACTCTATCGTCTCCTCCTCATACATCTCCGAATCCATCCGTTCCAGTTCGCTTTCCTCTAGGCACAGTGTTTCGGAAACTAATCATGCAACTCTTGCCGTTAGCGGTTTCTTAACAGTAAAAATACCAAAAAAATTATATTAACAGAACTGGAACACATAAAATGAGTTTTAATAAAAAAAAATTTGAACTTTAATCAACCTATTCCGTCCCTGACTTTGATTGCATTTTTTATAAATTTCCACAGAGATTTAATATGTCTTCTGTTCGTATTGGCAGATTAATTGAAATCTCACCGCGTAATGAAATCGTTGTTAAACTCGTTTGCAGTTCATAACCAAAGGAAGCTTTTGATGAATTTCCGTAAATTACCAGACATTAAGGTTGGCTTTTTTCCTTTCATTAAAAATAAATTGAAAGTATGGCATATATGGCAATGAATAAAGACGATAATATAATGCTTGTTGAGTATTCAACAACTTCCTGCAATGCCCAAGGGTTATAACTGATGGTGAACAATTAAATGAAATTAAAATTAAATTTAAAACAGTTTTAAAGACTTTTTAACTTTTGTTTTTAAAGGGGTATTACATACATCTATATGATTCATATTATTGATGCAGATCCATTAGTCTTACTTTTTTCCCGCATTACTCTTTACAAAGAACTATTCAAGTTTTTTATCTGTTACTGTTTTTGAGAAGCTTTTCAAAGCAATTTTATTTACTCACCGACTTCTGCTGAGAGGTAGTCGCTGAAGAAATTTTCTTTTCGTGTTTCGATTTGTTGCAGAAGTTTGACTTGACGTTTGAACAGTGAGAACACATCTAACCAGCCAACACACTACCTGCTAGACTATGGTGACTTCAAAAAATCATTGCCTTCTGCAAATTAAAAGTATTGTGTTGGTTTTTCACTGTTTTGTTACTGAATACATATACACGTTGCATATGTGAATGGCAATAGTTACGCAAAATTTTCACCTGTTACTGGCAACGACAGCCTGGCTATAAACTTTGCCACACAATACCACTTTGTGGTTTCGTATGTATGTATACATAATTATAATTATAGTTGCGTGCTTTTCATTGTGTGAAAATATCTCTTGACTTGTATTGAACGCACCTCAATTGGCTGTGAGTAAGAAATAGACAGCCGACAAGAAAAAACAGCGAAAACTTTACAATAATTTTGGTTTGGGCTTATGAAAATTAAAGTTTTTTGTAAATATGTATTTTTATTTTACACAATGTAAAGAATATAGTTGAAGAAAACTAATTTGTATCCTTAAAATATACGTAAAATATTTTTCATATCCTAAGTAAACAAACAAAATTTTATGAATTTAGATAGAGATTATCTTTCAAAGGTGTGGCTTCTTTGATATTATGGGGTCATATTAACTGTAAGTAATTAACTTTAAAATAATACTGAAAAGGGCAGAATATGGACTTATTACACAAGTTCTTGAGCGAAAAGTTTTAACGAAATTTCATCACATTCGACCTTATTAAGGTTTCTATAGTTGCCTAAAACAAAAAAGCCAAAAAATTGGATATCAAAGTTTATTCCTATCATTCGAAGTTACTATGAAGGAAGGCTGAAAAATTGTAAATAATTGCATACCCCACCCGTCTTTACTTACTTAGATACAGTGAATCATAGCGAAATTGGTTCACTTACAAGTGAGTCTTTATATGTACAAAATAAAATCAGAAATCCATATTCTAAATGATAGGTTTTAATTGATTTGGTCGTTTTGTTTATCCTGACAAACAAAAATATATTAATGTCAGTGTAAATAAAAAAAATTCTTTTTTGGATTTTTTTGTAAAAAGATGGTTAGAAATTCAGGTCACAATAAACATGGTCCACATAGATTTTCACATTCTTCTTTGGGTTTCCATTCTTTAAATTATACACTTACAGTCTTAAACAATCATTCATATGATCAGTTATTTAGTCAATTTCAATCAATTTTTCACGTCAATTTTTTCTAAAAAAACAAAAAAAAAATGTAGTTATATTTTTTATATTATAAATATATTTACTAAATGATGTACAATTACTTTGTATTTTTGATATACTTACTTATTTACCTAATTGGTCATTTCAACCCATCAGTTAGGATTACGACCTAGTTTCTCACACGAGCCGTATTCTGTGTGTGTTAATTTTATCCATAAGTGGCGGAATCTACAATTTAATGTTGAATCCGAACGATAGATTTTTTGAGAAGCTTTTCATTGTAATTTTATTTACTCTCAGAATTTCTGCTGGAAAGCAACAATTTTCTCTGCGAGGAAGTTGGATTAGAAATTATTCTTCGTGTTTCGTTTTTTCGGTATGTCTGGGCTAAGGTTCCAACCACAGCCACACATGTAATAAGTTAAAACATTACCAACTAGACTAGCTCGACCTATAAAACAGAAGCGCCACTTGGATATAAGATTTTAGGACTATGGCCTAAATGACACGTTTTAAAATGACACCATTCCCGCCTACTGCAACTCTTCCTCGAGAAATTACAAAAAAATAAAAAATTAATAAAAATAATCAATTCAAAGTAATAAGGTTAGGTGAAAATTCTGAAATTCTCATTTAAAATGCGGTGCACTACTTACAACAAACTTACTTGTAAAGTGACTTTCACAACCGTCAGAAAATATAAATAATTTTGAACATTTATTTTTTAATTTAGAAATAATTAAGGCCGTGTCAGATAAAACTTTGTTGCTTTGCGTGGCGTTTATAACTTTGAGAGAAAAGCGTAAAGCAAAAAGTGTATGACACAACCAAAACTTTGACAACACTCGCGTTGTTTGTTTCTCTTTTAAAAGTGGTTGGCGCGTAAGTTTTTTTTATTAAGTAAAATTATGAAAATTATATTAAATACTTCTTCCAAAAAATAAAATTCACTTACCTCTTTTTTTTTAATACAATAAAAACAAAACAATAACAAAAAAGCTTTAAATTTAAAGAAAAATTTTGAAACAATAATATTTGCGCTCAAATTTGCCAAAAATATTTACTGAATAATCAACAGCTGATTGTCAAAGCGAGCAAAAAGATGAGACATGCCCAACTTTTCGCTTTGCGTTGTGTTAAAAGCAGTTTATGTGACAAGTGCCATATAAACGTGTGCATTTATCTTAAATGTCAAAGCGTATATGCAACGCAACGCGAAGCAAAAGTTTTATCTGACATGGCCTTTACTCTTAGAAAGCAGTAGTATTTATGTATATTTGTTGAGTGATAGCCTACTCATTAATAAAATTATTAGGCGGTACTTTTATATAAATATAGCACTTTAAATTTAGCTGATCAAATTTACATAGATGTTGATAACATTTATTTTGCCTGGCCCAGCAACACATCAAAACTATACCTTCAATTTTTATATTAAATTTTTATATCATTTTATAGTTGTAGGGAATAAGCAGATAACATAGGATTTCTGCAGTGCGGGTGCTAAAAATCAAAATTATTTTGATATTCCTCAAACTCCCCTCGGCCTTTATGTGTAATTTTTACCTAACTAACTTAATTGGCCGTTAACATCTATATTAACAAATTTTGGCATGCCTTAATACATCCTTCCAGGCGCCTGTGCTTCTTGCACGTCTTAGTCAGTTGGTCATACCAATCAATAACAGGGCTTCATCTATTTGGTCTTTCCAATGTAGACAAGAATGCTCTCTTCGCCGACTTCCGCAAATCGTCGCATCAAAAACCTATTTCTTCAGAACATTCTCTTCCATTCGAACGTCATGGTCGAGTCAGCTTTCAGCTCATTGTTGAATCGGACGCGGAAATCATTGGAAACTCGCACTGGACTGAACATCTTACGTAGGACTTTCTTCTCAAATACTCTCAAGGCTGCTGCATCAGTGCTTAATAGAGTCAAAAAGAAGCACTGACAGGATGGCGTCTTGTAGAGAATTAGTTTGTCGTGTACGAGAGAGGTCTCTGCTACTCAATTGCCTATTGAGACCATATTATTACCAGATAAGTCTCCCTGCCTACATTCTGGTCTTTCCCAATTTTTTTTTTCGAAAATTATACCGACATTTTCAATAACTGGTCAACCAAAACGAAAATTTAAGATTAATATCAACCAACTGAGAACGAGAAAGCCCTTTGCTGAGGCTTTTCTTATCATTCCAACATTTTTGCAAACTTCACACATTTTTTCAATAAATTTCTACATTAAATCATTCACAATCACGGTGAAAGCATAAAATTTTCAGAATAAGTTTATTGGTGTACTCGTGTTGATTTACTAGAGGCGTACATGTAAAAGTTAAATAAGGTGCGCTTGTTTTACGTGGAAATGTATTTCTAAATCTCCCCTTTTGCTTGAAAATCTTAAACAGTTCGCATAAATTGTGGTGTAATATCTTGTTGTGGTCGTATTCATACTGCAACAGATTATTTATTGTTGCAATAAAAAGAAAAACGATTGAAAGAAAGATTTTTTTTATTTTATTTCCTCGGTTCGTTTAAATGTATGTTTCAATACGCTGAAATTGAGAAAAGAGTACAGATATAAAACAGGCAAAGATGGAAAAAATTAATGGAATCCAAAGAGGAAAATGAGAGCCTAAAGGTATGTTTACTTTTAATATTTGCTTAAAATATTTTATATTTTAGTTATTAAATGTACAGGAACAGTGTATATAAATTTTTTTACTAGACAAACATTGTTAATGACACTGGACCTGTTCTACCAACAGGAACTTTCGAAATTTTACAGTTGAAAACGGTCATCTTGTTGGAGACATATCTGTCAAATTCGCTCTTTTTAGCTCTTATTTTACAAATCACAATGAATGGATATAGGTAATGTATAGAAGACGACGTGTGCAACCGACCCTAAATTTAAACGAAAAATCATCCTCAGTTGTCTAACCCCTTTCTGGATGAATAAAATGAATAAATTTGGTACGATACCCATCTACATGAAATCAAAGAGCTGTCAATGCATTCCGAAAAAGTTACTTTTTGGTGTAGATTTTGAGCTGTTAGCGTCATCGGTACATTTTCTCTTCAGAACGTAGTTGATCGCGGCATCACTATCTACTGCGAATAGAATAAGTCTATGACTACCAACTTAATTTAACCTGTATTTTGAAGATCTAAATACTAATAATATGTGGTTTAAAAAGGAATAGTGAATATTGTGCACGACCGATTTGAGGGCATGGTTATCTCACGTAAAATTATGTAAACAATTTGACCCTGCTAGACTTTTTCCTAAGTGGTGCAGGTGAATAAGCCAAAAATCACGGTGATTTTCAAAGTCAACGATATCTATACCCTCGGTCAAATTTAGCCTGATATGCGCCAGAGGATTAAATATTTTGGATGGGCTCCACACAGAGGAGCTGTGGCAAAATTTGAACCACATATATCAAAAAGTCTTTCAACCGAGGTTTTACTCAAATTTAAATAAAGCAACTGCTTACGTTTGATCTGTGAAAGTCCGAGTTCTTGTGAGCAAAGCGAAATCGACAGCATCAGATTCTACAAACTCTTACAAATCTTCGGAAGATATTCTGTGTTTCGTCGACGCACTGCTGACGGTTGATCGTTTACTGAACCAACGGTCTCTAATTTATCCACCACACTGCTAATAGTCCTCTCTGTACTGATCGCGTAGTACGTTGACCGGATATTATACGCGGTTAAAAAGATGATTGAAAATTCCATTATGGCTTGAAGTTTACATACATAACATAAATAATTGGCCATTACAACCCTTCAGTCAAGATTACGGCCAAGCTTCTCAACACCACTCATGTTGTGTGCGTTAATTTTCGCCGTGTCGCCGTAGTCTAGTAGGTAGTGTGTTGGCTTATTAGACGAAAGGCCCGAGTTCGAATCCCAGGTCAGACATCAAAACGAAAATATGAAAATATTTCTTCGGCGACTTCCTCTCAGCAAATTTCTGGCAAAAACTCTGAGAGTGAAAATTGCCATGAAAAGCTTCTCAAAAAATCTGTCGTTCGGAGTCGACTTTAAACTGTAGGTCCAGCCACTCATGGCTTGAAGTTTATTCACATTAAATGGCGTATCTTTTGCTGTAACTTTTATACATGAAACATAATAAACTAACAAAAAAATTAATGAAAATGTCCCACCAGAGGACGTGTTGTTGTTTTTGTCAATCAGAACATACAACGCTATCATATTTCTTAAACTTAAGTGAGTGATGAAATTTAAAATCCCTATGTAGTAACCTCAAAAATGTAGTAGGTTACTGCTTTGGATGCCTTAAAATTAAATTCACTCTTATTCCAGCTGTGTTGCATGTAGGTAAAGGAAAAAAAAAAATA
Organism: Sarcophaga rosellei; assembly: GCA_930367235.1. Taxonomy (NCBI): domain Eukaryota; kingdom Metazoa; phylum Arthropoda; class Insecta; order Diptera; family Sarcophagidae; genus Sarcophaga; species Sarcophaga rosellei. The sequence goes on along the minus strand of OV884018.1, from coordinate 46,795,518 downwards.
ATTTTAATAATGAATTGTTTCATTCTCATATTTAAAACACGTACTACTTCACAGTATAATTTCAGTGGGGAATATTCGTTTCAATAGTAGTTGATTTGATTTGTTAGACCTTTTAATATTTAATCCTGTTGATTAAAGATAACTGATTTTGTTGCATTTATGTAAGTTCACTTAATTGGTCAATATCTATACTTAAGAACATAATAAATTCGTAAGAAATTATTTTATTCCTGAACATAGACTATCTATAAGTCGATATACTTTTCGATACAGTTTTTTTACAATAAAAGCATATTTAAATAGCAAATAGCCTCAGGCCATTACGTTCCAAGTTTAGAAATGGAAAATAAGTCGAAAAAGCTAGACTAGCGAATGGGATGCGTGGTCATCAAACTCGAACTTTAAGCCATTGATCCTTAGCCTCCGTAATAGTGGATGATTAGATTTCTTGTACAACCCAGGATATTATTTAATTACAGGTGGTATGTGCTAAAAATCTAAGTTATGTTTGTTGTTTCTTTTCATGGATGATAATTACAAAACCTTCGCCATTTTCTGGTTACTTCTTTCTGTTGATATAAAGTTCGTTGGCAAATGAAGTGTTTAAACAAACACTCTCAGATGGGAATCGAGATTCTCTTTTACAGTTTAAAGTCGACTACGAATGACGGATTTTGTGAGAAACTTTTCTTGACAATTATATAAATAAATATAATAAATATAAATATATAAATAAATAAATATATAAATTATATATATATAAAATCCCCAAAGAAATATTTTATCGCATTCCGTTTTGTTGGAGATATCTGACCGATATCTCGGTTTGAACCGTGGCCTCATCGTCATAAGTCATATTTCTTAGAGCCATGCCATTACTCTCAACGGCGGGTACTATAGACCAATGATTCACAACTTTTTTGGAGTGAATTGGAAAATCTTGATACAAACGATAGTTTCAACAGAATGTCGGAACACATGCATGTGATTTGAACTGAGCACTAAGATCGAGCGATTTGAGACCGTAAGATATTTTCTTGTAGGGTTTTCTATAATTCTATAATAGCTGTTTTCAAAGCCATCATAAAAAATGTCATCGATTAAATTCAGCCTGATTTATGTGCCAGAGTCATTGAAAATTTACAATTGGAATGCACTTGACTCATATCAATCGTGTTGGACATTTGAACACGTCTAGATCTTTCATTTATTATTTGTTGTATTTAAAGATGGGACGGGTTAAAAAAATTCCTATTGTTATAATATATATTTAATACAAATATAAACAGCATTGCAACATTAGAAAACAATATTTTGAAGTTAAATGGTCTTGCGTATCGTTTATTTACCTTTAAGGACTAATCTTAGTTATTCTTCATTTTTATTTTTTTTCTTTTATGGTGTGTATGAGGCAAGAGATTTTTCCTAGCACAAAACGAAAATCTTCCAAAAAAATTGTGCACTAATATTTCACCAATGTGAAATATTTTAACACACTTTTACTATTTTAAAGAAAACACTTGTTTTACCAATGACGGTCCCAAAAATAATGAATTTATTTTAAATTTACAAAATAATATTTGTCTGCATTTTACCAGCACAAAGGTTAAAAGTTGCTATACGACATTCTTAAAGAAAATTAAATTTTTACATGATGTATATACAAATAAATTCAACTTTGAGCTGAGAGTTGTTTCTCTTAAGAGCTCTTAAGCTTTGAAGCTAAACATAAAAATTCGTTGTTCTGACAACAAGTGTGAATTCAGCTTTAAATGTTGCACAACAAACAATTTCTGTCCATTTAAAAGTTATGGGAAAGATCCGAAAGTGTGGAAAATGGGTTCCACTTAAATTGAATGACAGACAGATGAAAAACCGAAAAACCAATTCTGAAATTATGCTCAAAAACACGATAGGAAATCAGTATTGAGGCGAATTTAGACAACTACGCCAGGTAGTTAATATGGTGTGTCTTGTGGAAGCTTCTAAAACCCGGTGAAACATTTAATATACTTAGGTCGCTACCAACAACAAATGATCAATTTGAACTATGTATTGATCGAAAACAACTAGAATTGGTATTATATGGCACTGGTCTTAACATGTACATTTTAATACAACTCTCTATGTTAGTTAATTACAGACTCACTCAGTAGTTATTAGTAGCATCGATCTTCGCTCTCTTCTTACAGCCTTATTTCACATGTGACAACTACGCAAAATTTCTCTTAAGTGTTTTTGACTTTTTGATATTTGTTTTGTTCCATTCTCGTATGTCTCCTGCTGAACGCACGATGTGTGTGATTGTGATTGTCTATTTTCGTTTAGTTTCTTTTTGTTCGCAAAACAATGTGATAAATAAAATTGGTCATACAATACATAAAGCAGTTAAATAAAAAGAATTGGGAAGATGAAGTTAAAAATAAGGATGAATAATGCTGGGTTAGATTAGGAAATATAACAGCAGGAACATATTATTATCATTTCTCCTACCTTGGAATAAAAAACAAATGAAAAAAAAAGAAAATTATACATCTGGTTCATATGTACATATATTCAATCCATTAATATTTTGCAATCGATGTAGAAAGCATATAAGAATGGAGAGAGCTTCTCCTCGTTTTTTGGAGCTGTTTTTACTTAATTGTTGAGTAATTTGCTGCCATTGTGAATACAGATTAAATCTGGTCAAACTATGATGACGTATGAGTTCAACAAAATTTTTTTAAAAAATATCTTATCTCGTACAAGCGCAAATAGCTTTGCACTAAACATAACTTAATCTTTGCAGACTACTGAGATAAGTGCTTGGATGAATCGCTTGCCACCATGCAACGTATTCCTCTTGACGTAGACATATGTGCACCATTATTTTCTATGACATCCAGTTATTTATAAACCAGAAGATATAAGAAGTACATATATAAAAAGTATGCAAAAGCAGTCCTGTCTGAAAGAAATATTTTCTCATTTTTTAATGGGCGATAATTTTTTTTTTTTTTTGAAAAAGATAGTAATGAAGCTATAATGAAATGTTGACATCAATAATTAATAAATAAAAAAAATTATACGTTTTGCGTTCCATTTTATGCGTGCAAATGTCGACATATGACGTATCTTCATATGATATATGAGTTCAAGTTTAATCAACCACACAAATTATGTATGCTGACGATGCAGAATAATTATTAAAATATTAACGACCCATTAAATATCCATTATTTTGACCTCCTTTTTCGTTATTTGTTTAACATTTGCTATGTTTACTTATATTCGAATGCGCACATTCACACGATAGCACATATTATGATGACAAATATTGAGAATATTTTGCTGTAAATGTTATAAAGGAAATTTTATGTAATTTTCAGTAAATATGCTTTAATATAATGGGAAATAATTTTCCCATTATACTAACTTATAACTTTTGGTGAATAAGACATTGCACGCTTATGATTGGTTTTCAATGTAATAGGTTCACATTGTACATAAGGTTTTTACTTCACGTCAGCAGGCTCAAGATCCTCTTGAAAGGCTATTATACTATTTCTCGTTTCATAACATTTTATAAAATTTTAATTTTGAAACCTTTAGTTATTAAATAGAAACAGAGTTCCTTCCCTCCAGTTTTAGGATATTTTAAAAATCTGAAGCTTTAATTTATAACATCGGGTTTCATTCCTAGTACATTTTATTGCGATTTGTTGGTCTTTAGCGCTTTTCATCTGATGTGCGTCGAATCTTATTATTTTTTACGAATCCAGAAAACATTTTTCCGTATATTTATTTCATTTATTTCATTTATTTGTTTATTCAATTTTTCAAATGCAGAAATTAATTTTTCAATTAGAGCCTCTGAATTTTCCTTTCAAAGATGAATAGGTTGGTAAGACTGGAAATGTAAACTGTATTCATCAAAATTATTTGCAAGTAAACGAAAAGTATTATGTCAACTAAAATCACCGTTTCTGGCACTTTAGCTGGAATTTTAAGATTTTTAATCAATAAAAGTGTTACCACTGGCCTTTGGACTAGTTGACCTTTGAATGTTTATTGTCACACTCACTGATCTAGGAAAAGATGTTTGGGATGAGGAGATGTCCTTCTGCATTTTTCATACAAAAAACATTTTCTTGCATTTTCTTATTTATACAATTGCTCTTGAGAACGATCCGAATGTAAATTTTTTATGCGGTAAGATTGCAATTATTTGTAATTACAACTTTCTTGTGGGTACATGTGTGTACAATCTGTCAATATGACAGTTTACCTTGTAATACCACATTTTAACATATCCCGTAACCTTTGAATCATATAGACTACCAATGTCTACCATTAACAGTTCATTTAAATTATCAACGTTGTAGACCCCAAAGTACCTCTATCTCCTCTGACGTAACCCTGTAGATAAAGAGTAGTTACGTCTTCTACAATGTCTCTACAACCCCTGAAGCAGACTTTTGGCATGTAGCCAAGACCAATGCATATTGCAAGAGTGTCCAATGTCCAGTAATGACTAAGATAAATACACGGAGCATGGAGTTTACGCAAACTTTTCATACGCCCTCTCACTAGCTTTGTCAGAAGCCGCATATCTGGCTTTAACGGAATTAAGTGTAGAAAATTGATCGAAGAGTTGCAAGTACCCTGAATATCATAATGTCCCTGTTGCATTAATCCTCTACCTCATTGAGATATTTGTCACAACTACATACCGTCAATGTGATATTCACCTGGCTATCCTGAAGTATGAAAGAGATATTATCGGCCTTAATAATTCTCGCCGCAGCCTGAATTGTTGACACTTCTGCCTGCAATGATCCGGTAGCCATATTAATTTAGACATGCCCGCCGATTCCCAAAAAAAAATATCTTCGGCTGGTGAAAATCTGAACGGAATCGTTCATGTTGTGCACTGCACCATTTTCCAAACCTCTGTATTCTGAATGAATGTCCATAACTTCTCTGAGATGTCATATCGTAGCAGCAGTTAATCAATACTTCCTAGTGTCCTGAATTCACTCTTCATTTGGCCAATATCCGATCCAAACCACTGCTCAATGGCCCAGAACGCCTTCTAAGCTTAGCAGCCAAGATCTTACGTTAAAGATCAAGCAAAAGTATACATAAAATTATCTCCACCGCCTTGAACTTAAAATTCAACAGAGAAATGGTTTGCTTGCTTTCTGAGGGTTTTGATGTTGAATATGAGCTTGTCTCTATTTCACTATTCCCTCAAAAAGTCGATGAAATTTTGAAAAAAAATGTCGGCACGTAACCGGGAAAAAAGCAGAAAATTATTACCAGAACAAAGCTGAAAGCTAGGTCAGACATCAAAACCAAAATATAAAAAAAATATTCCTACTGACTGAAGGGTTGTAATGGCCAATTATGTATTATGTATGAATGAGTGTATTTAATGGATCAAATTTCTTTTTACGATTAGCTGTTAAAAAATGAACGAAACTACGCCTTTTCTGGCTCGATATGATAATTATGTGGGAAAAAACCATGGACGGTACCAAAATCAGAATTAATACCAAAAAAATTATATGAGAGTTCAAATCCCAGACATCAAAACGAAAATATGAAAATATTTCTTCGGCGACTTCCTCTCAGCAGATTTCTGGAAAAAACTCTGAGAGTAAAAATTGCCATGAAAAGCTTCTCAAAAATCTGTCGTTCGGAGTCTGTAGGTCCCGCTACTCATGTATAAAATTAACGCACACAACACGAGTGGTGTGAGAAGCTAGGATGTTGTACGATTCAACCTCCAGGTACTGTACTTGTGGACAAGTACACGTCCTCTAACCTAACCTAACCTATCCATATGTGTCTAGTGAGATTGAGATATACTTAATTGTCCGTTAAGGGCTTCTACTATATAATCTGGTAGATGAATAGTTTCTGATCTGTACTGTAAACAATTGTAAGGAAAGCAATTCATTTATAACGCCTAAAATTGCTCGGGAATAAAGGAGTGCTTCATTTTGAAAATTAAAGGCTCCGGAAAAACTGAGGGAGCTTTCCTAGAACGAAGGATTTTGCATCAACAAATTATTATCTATTTAGAACTCATTTAATGGTAAAAAAAAAGACTGGATGACTCTGACGCAATAATGGCTTTGTATTTATTTTAGAAAAGCCCTTTTCAGTTATGTTTTATTTTAGTGTCATACATACTTATCAGAGATCAGCAATTAATCGTTTTTTCGCTATCATAAGAACTCATGAAATTTTGAGTATGAGTGAGTCAACAGCGTTAAAATTCAACAACTCTGATTCATTCGTACTCACTACAACATTGATTTATAAGTACAGGATATGAGTACAACATTGACATCAAACTCATAATATTCGAAATATGTTCGATTCATATGTTTGCTTCATATTCATATGATTCATAAGTTTATAAGAATACTTATAATAATCATAAATGATTCGAGTGATTCGAATCATTCATCAAATTTTAAAGTCTTGGTTGTTGTTGCATTTACAAAAAAAAAAGAAAGAAAAAGACAGAGAAAGCAAGCAAAGCAAACACACAACCTTCTAGTGAGTATTGTAGTGTTCGTAAGCGAATCATGCATATTTTGTGATTCTTGTAAATGTTGAGTAAAGGAGAGTCGAACATCATGCGTCCTTTTAAGTGTGAGTGCGATGATTACTTCAAACTTTTAATATGAGTATTATAAGTATGATATTAAAGTAAGTATGAATTGGTAAAAGTCTCAGAAATTATGACTAAAATTCGAATCTACTCATCTTTTTGAATACTCATTGCTGATCTTTGATAAATATCATATTTGTAACCAAAGGCTACTGAACACCCTAAATTTTTTGAATTAAATGTCATGTTTTAAAATTTAGCACGCACTGTATTTTCCGTTACATAGTAGGAAAGTGTATAGTTCTCCTTCCAATTTTATTTCATTTTAATTACAGTACAATTTACTCAGCATTTTCGGAAGTAACGGGTGATTTTTTGGCATTATCTTTTTTGGCAACACTGGTCTAAACAGCTCACGCACGTTTCGTGTTTTGTTTCACTGTCAAACATCTTCAGTTTGGTCTATAATTTAACCATGAATCGTCTTACAAACGAACAACGCTTACAAATCATTGAATTTTATTATCAAAATGCGTGCTCTGTTAAGAAAGTTCATAGCGCGCTTCTTCTATTTTATGGTCAGTTTAATCGACCCACTGAAGCAGCTATTTGGGCTATTGTGACTAAATTTCGCACCAAATTTACATTGTTGGACATTAAACCACCAACACGCTTACGTAGAGTGCGAACTGAAGAAAATATCGCAGCTGTATCGGCCAGTGTTTATGATGACCATCAATTATCGATTCGTCGCCGCTCGCAGCAATTGGGCCTCTGTTACTCAACAACGTTGAAAATTTTGCGGAAGGATTTAGGTCTGAAGCCTTTCAAAATACAGCTGGTGCAAGAATTGAAGCCGAACGGCCTACCGCAGCGCAGAATTTTTGGTGAAGGGGCTCTTGGAAAGTTGGCCGAATATCCACTTCTTTATCGAAAAATTGTGTTCAGCGACGAAGCTCATTTTTGGCTCAATGGATACATAAATAAGCAGAATTGTTGATTTTGGAGTGAAGATCAGCCAGAAGCATTGCAAAAGCTACCAATGCATCCAGAAAAAGTCATAGTTTGGTGCGGTTTATGGGCTGGTGGCATCATTGGACCGTACTTCTTCAAAAATGCTGCGAACCGTAACGTAACTGTGAATGGTGAGCGCTACCACGAGATGATATCCAACTTTTTTTTGCCCAAAATTTAAGAGATTGACTTGCATGACATGAGGTTTCAACAAGACGGTGCCACATGCCACACAGCACGCGTAACAATGGACTTATTGAGAGGCGAGTTCGGTGAACATTTTATTTCACGTTCGGGACCGGTCAATTGACGGTCTAGATCATGCGATTTAAGGCCTTTAGACTATTTTTTGTGGGGCTATGTTAAAGCTCATGTCTATACAGACAAGCCCGCTTCAATTGACGCATTGGAAGACAACATTTAAGCATGAGATACCGGCCGAAATGTTGGAAAAAGTATGCCAAAATTGGACTAAGCGGATGGACCATTTGAGTCGCAGTCGCGGTCAACATTTGCATGAAATAATCTTCAAACATTAAATTATATGGACCGTACTATCGATTCAAATAAAGATTTCATGAATTTTTCTGAATTGTATGTGTTTTTTTTTTTAATTTTCCTATAGCTCTTAAAAATTCACCCTTTAGTATTTAACAATGTACATTGAGTTAAAGAAAATAATATCATAATATCATGTTGCAAACAATGAAGTAAATACTGGACACTACCACTATACTTAATGAATATTTCAATTAAAAATAAAGTATACGCCTGTAGGCCAGTTGCAATTCCACGCAATACTTCTTGCCACAGTAATTAAATCTTGTAAGAGTGCACAACACACAAAAAAAAATAAAAAACTTTCAATTAAAGTTTCTTTATGAGTCTTGTAATGAAAGAAAATCTACGAATGTAATCTTGAGAACTCTATTTTAATATGTTGACTGCCAAACTACGAAATAACTCGTAGATTGCGTTCTTTTCTTGTGTGCCATAGCAGTCAACGTGTTAACGCCGTTTTGTAAATAAATTATTTTTAATTGAATTATTTTCAAGCCCACAGTGATTTATAAGGCCAGTCATAGAACCAACACTTAGATTAGCTTTGGTTACTGAAATTATGTTGTTTATGGACAAAGAGAAATTTTTATTCAAAAACAAATTTCAAATGAATGGGAACCTATCTCTCTTTTATATTTACTTAATTCTCTGCAACATTTGTTTTCTTTTTTAATGTTAGCTTCAGACAAGACTCTTCTGTGGTGAAAATAAAACAATAGAATGTTGCATTAAACATTTTTTTTTTCAAAGACGCTAAAAGAAGAACTTTTTTGCAAATGCTATGAAAACATAAGTTGTCAGCAAATTCATTTATCATCTAACCAACAAAATAAATAAAAAACAAAGTAAAAGTACTACCATTCAACAGAGTTTAGATTGTTTTTGTTTTGAGTAGTACCTTGAGTAGTAACTCAATAGGTATTGCTCAACTTGCAACATCAGCAGTACGATTTTCAATGTTAAACAATACTTGTGTCTGAACAAACTTGCGGTTTTATTTTCATCTTAAAACTGCACAGTTTTCAAAGTCAATCTGTTGAATTTTAATAAAAATACACAAAAATGAAATTTAAAATAATACTGAATTCAAAAGTATAGAATAAATTTTAAATACTGAAAATTTAACGATAATAAAAATAAAAACAATGATGTTTTATATTTTAATTTTTTTTTTCGTTCGGTAAATTGTTCACATAAATTAGGGTATCAAGACTAATGCTGTCTAATGTACACAAAGACCAGGAATTTTATTGCGTACCAAATTTTAAACTAAACCTTAATACTACAATCGTTTTCATCTGCCTCCAACAGCCTCATAATCACATGTGGTGTACGACGGCTCCAAAAAACTGGTGAAATAGTTAATACTGATCGCTACCGCCATCAAATGATCAATTTGAACCACGATTTTTTTGCCAGAAGACTGCTGAGAGCGTGTTGCCGAAAGAAATATGTTATCATATTTCAATTTGTTCAATATGTCTGAGTTGGCGTTTGAACCGTGGCATTATGTCTAATAAGCCAGCACAATACTTACTAGACTACGGCTACCCTTTTAATAGAAAACATACTAGTACTGCACAACCTACTACTGTATGTGAGCAATTATATCAGGATGAGAACTTCGACATAGTGTGGTACACTACATCTATTCGATAGTTATGTAACCTAATACCTTTATAGACCGGTCTTTTGATGCGATGGCCTCAATAAATGTTGAAATACAAAACTTCGCAATAAAGTGTGACGTTCTGCTCCAATATTGATCTCAGTTACGTTACGCTACTGTTGCAATATGATCTTCGTAATGCTTAATTTTTTAATCTAAAATACTTGCCAGACAACAAGTTGCACTCAAATTTATAATCACATTTGAAAATTATTTATGTCCTTCAATTTTACTCGAGAATTTAAAATAAAACTGTCTACACTTCATCTCATAGAAATTACTGACTCCTTGACGCCTTCGTCAGACTAAATGTTTTACGAGAAATGTTTTTGTTTCCCAATAAATAAATTAATTGAATAATTTCAGTTTATTCAAATATTTTTTCAGTATGAAAAAGCCAATTTGTTGGGCTTTTCCTTCTGGTAAATCATAAATAATGCCACATATGCGGGGATATAAATTTAAACTTTATTGTTCTGCATGCCACATAGTGAAGTTACTGCTTCGGAAAACTAAAACAGTCATTCACCCCAAATGTAGACGTTTTAAATTATTAGCTTAAGCCAAAATAAAAAAGAGCAATAAATAAACACAGTCATACTTTCTAAAGTATTTTTGTATAGTTTTCATTTTAGAGTCATTGTTTTTATTACAATTTATTACGATATACATAAGTATGTACGTAATAAACAAGAAGAAGAGCATTTGTTTATGAAAAGCACAAATTTTATTAGACTGTGCAATTTGTCGAAAAATAAGAATATTGAACCAAAATAAAATATTCAAAACTTATATTTGATTGAAAAATAAATTATTTACCTGGTGTACCGGTATGAAATGAAAACCTTGATTGTGATCCTAACTAAAAGTTTGTAATGACCAAAAAAGTAAGTAAGGATACGAAGACACAATAATCGCTGTATTAATTATACTGAAACATAAATGATGTTCATGCAGACTAATTATGCTATTACAGGGTTGATTATCTTATTAATTTATGTTTTCTGTTTTGTTATATTTTTGGATTTAGTATAAACGTATTAAACTTTAAATTCTTTCTAGAACTCAGAAAATATATAAAAAGTTCTAACGTTGGAATGATGAGTGAGTTGATTAGAGACTGTGTTCTTCTTGTTTATTCTTTACAAGAGTTTGAGTATTGCTTTTTAATGCTCCATTTATTGTTTTCCTTTTTCTTGGTAAGTTTTCCTTAACTTTTAATGGTTTTAAAATTATTTTTCTGCAAATGCTCTCCCCTTAAAACGAACATAATAAACGTTAATTTTTTACTTTTTACCCCATTGTACCAAAGCAAAACTTAAAAAACAAGTAAAATATTGCTTACAGAGGAAGGTTCTTGTTAAAGTTTTTCTTGTGATGGGAATAAAAACTCATGTACATTTTACTGCTGCTACATACATACATAAATTTTGTTTATAGGCTGTTGTCCTCTCTCCTTTTTTGTAAGACTAACACTCATGGGATGGCCCCTACTCATGCAGTGCATTGTGTTGGATGAGGGAAAATAGGTTATGGGGAGGACAGAGAGGGAGTAGTTTTGTGGACATTAGATTTGAATTTTATCATATTATAAGTGAAAGGAAAGACTTGCCTGATTTCTTTTATACAGGTATGTACGTAATAGTTTTACTACTGATTATGAAAATTAAAAAAAAAACTATGAGCGTCAGAAGGCATCATGTTTTGACTTTTTGTGTGTTTCTTTATTTTAAAATATTTAAAAGTATTTCAACTTTCGTAAATTCATTTCCTTAGTTTTTCATGCAGTATTGTTGAATATTTATTATGTGATTTCCTTCCTATAAATGAATACATAAAAGTCCCTGAACTCTGTTATTATTATTGCAAACGAATTTCTTCTCCTTTAAATTTTTTTTTATAATTATTCGTTTTAATTTAATTTCGTATTGTTCGTTTTAAGCTTTTTTAGAAACGCTTCAATGGAGCATTATAACATACAACCCCTAATATGCTTGAGAGTTAGAATTGGAGAAAATATATGAAAAATATAAATATTAATAAGTGGCGGGAGACCATTAATAAATAAAATTGCCATGAAAAGTTTCTCAAAAATCTGTCGTTGGGAGTCGACTTTAAACTGTAGGTCCCGCCACTCATGTATAAAATTAACAAACACACCATGAGTGGTGTTGAGAAGCTAGGCCGTAATCCTGACTGAAGGGTTGTACCAATAGTTGTTCCATTTTTTCGAAAATAATAATGGCAAACCCTCAAGAGTTACATTTTCATTACGCGTATTTAAAATACGCCTTCAGTAACATACATTTTTCAAACGAAAAATCAGACAATGATTGTCGTCTTGGGCTGTTAACGAAGAATTTTTAAAATATTTTCAAACAAAGAAAAATTTGCTAAAGAATGAAAATTCTTGAAAATATTAAAAAAAAAATGAAATTATCATTGAAAATAATTTGATTATTATTGAATTACTTTTGATTCTTTATTATCTAACTAGCTGTACCCTGCGCGCTTTGCTGCACTACAAACTAAAATAAATTTGAAGGAAAGACATTAGACAAATATCCAATTAAGTTTGAATCATTTTATTGATTTTGTTTCTCGTTGTCCAGATGATTCAGACGAACGGGCCTGAGTAGTACGCATTCGATCAAGTGATTCATTGTTCAAGTGATTCATGCGAACGGATCTGTGCGGCATGTACTCGAAGATTTTTCAGTCTCAATGCTGATTCTGAGGCTAGTAATGCTCTTTTCTTTTCTTTTCAACACAGGATCAAATGCACAGTTTATGATTTAATTAATTCCGAAGAATTTTCAGTGGCGCCACCTGTCGGAAATTGGTTATACCAACTTAGAAACCTTCGTCGGCTCATGCGCAACAACTTTGCTAAAGATTAAATGCATAGTTTACGATTCCATAAAGTGCATTCATTTTTATATATATAGATAATTTAAACTTGAAAAAAAAATAAATAAAACAAAAGTCTACGAATTTAGTTTTGGTTATATTTTTTCTTATTTGGTGAATTTTTTCACAAATGTTGGTAACAAAATTTTTTTCTTTCGCTTCTATCTTTCCCCCCGCGTCGTTCTTTACACTTTATTTTCTTTGGTTTTATACATCAAGAATCACAGATATCATACTTGTAGGGGTAACTACTATGCGTATGAGTAATATATTTCAAATGCAATTAAATATTAAGTATGTAGTATGTAGCATACGTGGGCATGGCCCCTCGCTCATTTGGAATATCAACATAAAAAGTAACCTATAACTCCTTCCAGACATACAGGAAGATACTGTGAAAATTTCAAGAAAATCGGTTCAGCCGTTTAATCGTCTATAAACTTCAAACATACAAACATACAAACATACAAACATACAATCAAACACACATTCATTTTTACATATAAGAAGATTATTTTTTGATTATTTGTAATTGTAATCAATCAGTGACTAGAAATGCGTCAAGGTAATTTTGAAACATGAAAATGGACCTGCATAAAAAGCAAAAGCGGTTCTGGATACAATCAATGCATTACGCTGGGAGCTACTACCTTACCGTATTCACAAGACTTATGTAATTCCTTCTGACTACTATTTATTTTTACCAATGAGATACGCAATGGCTGAGCAGCATTTCGATTCATACGAGGAAATCGAGGATTGGGTGACTAATTGATTTGCATTTATTGGCGTGGAATCCACAAATTCCATAGAAGATGGAAAAGTTTGTTTCTCAATAAAAATTAATGTTTTATTTGCACTAAAAAATGGTCGCTTCATACCGGACATCTGGTACATATTTATATAGATTCCCCACAACAATGTCATCATTGAACAGTATATGGTGGTTAAAAGATCTGTCTTTGAAAATACGAAGTAACTTAGTGACATCGTTAACTAAGTTAGTTATCTCCGTTTGCCTCATTAAATTATGATATTCAATTTGATAGCTAGTAAGCGTAAACTAAAGGATAGGATTACATACTTTGATTATTTTCTACTTTTTTTTTATTGAATAATTTGATTTAATTATTTTCACAAGTTGACATTGCATCTATCGACTTGTGATAGTCAAAGGCAAAAGAAAAATCAATTCAGAATCGTAAAAAGTTTTAAGCATGATGTCTATTTTCTTATTCGAAAAAAAAACACATATTGTAAGTTTATTTCTATTTGTAAGGAAAAATGATATCCGGAAATTTTGTTACGGATGCAGATTATTTTTTTTTATTCACCAACAATTCAACTGTATTTTACTATGTTTTTCTGTTTCCTTCCTCGTTCTACTGGGGAAAAATATTTATTTCTGGAAACATTGTGTTATTTTTATTTCTTGTTTTTTATCGGCTACATTTTTTATTTGTAGCGGAAAGTTGTGGACTAAAAACAAGCATGTGCTTGTTGCAATCCTAATTATCTCTAATATACAACAAGTAGAAAACTTCAAGTTTGTAATACGGTTTATATCGGGCCTTTTATTAAGGGCTTTCTATATTTAGATTTAAATAAATCAAACTTTAAAGAACATATCACACAATAGCCTCACATATATAGACAATACATAGACTTATTGATGTCATGAATGTGGAATATGAAGTCTTTCAAATGTCCTCCCCCGGCTTTTCTGGATACAGTGTATTAAATAGGAAAAAACTAATTTGTCTACTATTACTGGCTGTCACTTATTTGTCCTCGGGGATCGAAGATAAGAGGCACTTACATTATATGTCGATTGTACCGATATCAAAATATCGCATTAGATGGGCACTGAAAGCTAACATTCTTTTAAGCCTCCAGGTGCTGATGGGATCATATAGCAGATCGTCGCCTTTAATAGGTTTGATAACATGCTTGTGCTTCAAACTGGATGGCTTACAAAGTGCAGAAAAGTTGGTGTAATTAATAAATTTGTGCGTAAAGTCGAAAAGAAAAAACGTTTTGTCAAATAAAACAAGTTTGGATGATTCGAGAAATATAAAAAAAATACTTTTTATAATCTGCAATGGAAAGCAATTTGGGGACGACAAATAAACTGGTTATTGGAGATATCGATTTCTCCATTCTAGAGTGCAAACAGTAAAAAGCTTATCTCTTGACCAACTCACAGAAAATCTGATAGACGATGTCATCGTCATCAAAAGACGGTGAGAATATTTTCGGAATTTCTAACCAAAATTGCCGATAAACATGTGAAGTTCACGGATTAAAAAACTAGTTGTAGTCGGTGGAATGCACTAAAAGTCATTCTTCAATATAATGACAATTGTGTAGCGTAAGAAATGGATCAACGATGAAATTTGAATCCTGGTATTTGGAAGGAAGAATCAAGAATCATTAACAGCACGATTACTTACTTGTCTCAAAAGTGAAGTTAAAAAGAGCGCACCCTGCGACAATCGCAATAGTATTAGGAACATCTTTAAAGATGTATAAGGTGCTGCTAACAGCTAATGTGAGACAGACCTTTAACGTGCCTTAAGAAAGATAACAAAATCAACCTTATCTGATACTAAACCAAAGAAAAATTATGATGGGTACCTTGATGCTTCATGATAATAATTGTTTCATATAGAATGTTGAATATTTCCTATAGAATTTTGCTTGGCAAGTACTTTTCAACCACCGTATTAAATTCCCATTTTTGATGCTTGCAATTTTAAATGAGACAATTTATAACAACTCTATTAAACACATAAAAGTCGCAAAATGAGTAATAAGTTCTGTTCAAATGTTTGCCAAAACTTGTAGATATATACCAACGCCGTAACTTGCCATCTAAACCAAGCGGAAAATTTTAGATTTTCTGCTTTGAAAAGTTCATAAATTTTCATGATCAATTACGAAATTGTCTTATAAAATATACAATACAGTAGGTTTTCGAAACGGTTGGGAGTACCATATTTGGTTCAATTGTCAAGTATTTTATGCAATTGTACTCGTACCAAATGGGTGTAAATAATTTATTTGTATTGTTCCTATGAAATAAGGACAAACTAAACAAACATATGTATATGATAGACACACTTGTATATGAAAATTAATGGGAAAGCACAATGAAAAACAAAATAAATATTTTGCTTTTGTTCCTTTGTTCAACATAAACTCTGAACATTATCAAAAATTATCATGAAAAATTAAAATTGGAAGCAAGGATGGAATAAACAATGATTTTTTAAATATTTTTAAATTATAAATTAAATAGTTGTTGTTGTTGTTTTGGCAGGTAAGAATAAATTTCTAGAAAATCATAAAATTATGTTTTAAAATCTCCATTGTATAACATAATGTTAGAGGGTTTAATTGGGGCATTACAATGGGCCAGATTTTTAGGTAATTTAATGAGTTATCCTGTCATAAAGGGTTATCCATTTCGTGGTTTCAAAAGTAAAACCAACATTCGTCAAGTTATGGCTAAGATACCGCCCAATATGTGTCAAAAAGTGGTCGAAAATTACCTCAAAAGAATCAATGCTTGCAACACTTCGCGTGGAGGTCATTTATGTGATGTAGTGTTTCACACATAATGTCAACAACGTTCAAACTTTAAAATAAAAAAGAAATATCATGAAAAAAATATTATATATGTGTTCTATTTACGTTTACTTTTGAAACAACGAAATGGATAACCCTATACAATTGCAAATATCTGACCAGAAATTTGAAAACATTTTTTTCTTACAGTCTGCTTTCGTTAATAATTTTTCTATACCAACCTATAACAATTTCTCTCTCAGGAATGGGGTCGGATAGATCTAAATCAATATCGGAAATAGGTGAAGTGGATTGTGAGTCAATCAGAGATCATTTGCTTTGGCCAAAGTTTACAGAAACACGTAGTGCATACACGTCTCCGTCTGTACCATTGTGTGACGATTTATCAGGACTTTTTTATTGCGATGAAATGACGTGAATAAAGGGGATGGGGGGGATCACACAGTTCCACTATTTAGATACAACATTTTATTAAAATATATAAATATTGACGCTGTAATGTTAATAACGTCATATTAACGCCACTCAAACTATTTCAGTTATAAACCTTTTTTTTCATTATCGTAATGAAAAACGGATAGAAATATCTGACTGAATATTCGCAATCTTCAAAAAGCCTACACACAATGAATGTAAACCTATATTCGCTTGAAGGTAGCCAGAAAATTTTTCTTCTCAAATTTGTTTTTGTCCACGCTCTACATAAAATAACAATCGACTGGGATACACAATATTTTTTGTTTTCCCCTCTGCGGGCTTTCCTACTCGCGAACATGCGACGTAAAGCTGTCCATGTGAGAAACATGGATTTTTTAGATTAAGTCCACAAACTTGCAAGGACTGACCTTGAGCTTTATTAATTGTTATTGCAAATGCTAGGCGAATAGGAAATTGAAGGCGCTTGAAATCGAATGGCAATACATCAGTTTCCTTAAACTTTCCAGTTATAATGGTCGTTCATCACTTTTTATTGTTAGTTGAGTGCCATTACAAAGTCGTGGAGGGTCAATATTTCTAAGTAAAATAATGTGAACACCGTTTTTTATAAGTTCTTAGATTCCCATCGATCTTGTTGAGAATATTGCTGTTGATGAAATTAACGTCAATATTTTTGGATGCCAGTAACGCACGTTCACATAACCATTGCATATTTTTTAAATTTTGCACGATATTGGGAAATATACAATTTATTAATTCTTCTTTGGATTGTGTCATTCTGCAAAAGTCTGAAGGAAATTTTATATACTTTGTTATAGGATCCATTGGAATTCTTCCGTTACCTAAATCAAGCAATTTTTTGGAAAAAGTTCAAGCTGAAGCATCACGTTCCAACTGAACACGCATATTAGTAGTTAACTTTAGAGTGTGAACATGTCGCCAAAGGTGTTTCATTTTTGTACATGAGTGCATTGCAATATTAGCAAACTCGTCGATTCACCACCATTCGTTTACGATTTTGTTCTCGACGCAAATCATATTGCTCTATACTTACTGCTGCTCTTCTTGTTGATGTTCGAATCCTGTGACTTTCTACTCGTGATTCATGTTGGACTTCTTTTTCATTAGCTCGTGATGCTGTGGTACGATTTTGCTGGCTTTGTAGCCGACCTTCATGTTCCAAAGGTGTCTCGGTAGCTCGTGCGGTTGTCGCATGTTGTCGAAGACCTTCAAGACGTCCTTCACGTTCTGAAGGCGTTTCTGTGGCTCGTGATGTTTCGGTACGATTTCGTTGGCTTTGTATCCGACCTTCAAGTTCCAACGATGTCTCGGTAGCTCATGCGGTAGTGGCATGTTGTCGAAGACCTTCAAGACATCTTTCGCGTTCTGACGGCGTTTCAGAAGCTCGTGCTAAAGAGGTAACATTTCGTTGACTTTTAAGACACTCTTGGCTTTCTGAAGGTGTTTCAGTAGCTCTTGATGGTGTGGCACGTTGTCGTAGGCCTTCAAGGCGTTCTTGGCGTTGTGATGGCGTTCCGGCTCTTAAGGTTGAAACTCTTTTCAGTCCTGAGGCGACTTTCACGCTCTTCCGAACTTTCATTTGCTTTCTGGGATTGCAAACGCAATGCATTTTTAGTGCTTCTGGAAAGGGATGCTTTTATTGGGGGCATTTTTATAAATTGTTGCAAAATAAATGTCACTCAAATAACGTTTAA
The DNA here is from genome assembly GCA_930367235.1 of Sarcophaga rosellei. Lineage (NCBI taxonomy): Eukaryota > Metazoa > Arthropoda > Insecta > Diptera > Sarcophagidae > Sarcophaga > Sarcophaga rosellei. Next base: position 46,777,010 of record OV884018.1, on the reverse strand, counting down.
CTTGATTAAAATCAAAGATTCAACTGAATTCCAAAACCGAATGCGTGTTATACATATGTATTCCTTTATATTTTACCTAATATGAATAGGTAAAAAATCGGTTCAGGTCATGAACCTTTTGAAAAAGAAATTAAGGTTATTAAAATTTAACAAATAATTGTGTTTGCGTCAGTCACAGGCAGGGACCGTAACTGTTATAACTTTTATCGTAAAAGTCAGAAAATAAAAGTTATTTTTTGACTTTTATTTTTTCGAGCAGAAATAAAAGTTATGTTTTGACTTTTATTTTTTTGAGCAGAAATAGCAGTTATTTTTGACTTTTATTTTTAAGAGCAGTAATAAAAGTTATTTTTGACTTTTATTTTTAAAAGCAGAAATAAAAGTTATTTTTTGACTTTTATTTTTTCGAGCAAAAATAACAGTTATTTTTGACTTTTATTTTTTCGAGCAGAAATAAAAGTTATTTTTCAACTTTCATTTTTTCGAGCAGAAATAAAAGTTATTTTTTGACTTTTATTTTTTCGAGCAGAAATAAAAGTTATTTTGGTTTTTTCAAACCAAAGATTAGTGTTTAATATACCCAAAACTTAATTCTAATAATTTTCTGACATAAATAACTTTAATTTTTTTAAAGAATTTTTTAATAAATATTATGAATTCATCATGAATTGAAACAAAAATAACTTTTATTTCTGCTCGAAAAAATAAAAGTCAAAAAATAACTGTTAATTTTGCTCGAAAAAATAAAAATCAAAAAATAACTGTTAATTTTGCTCGAAAAAATAAAAATCAAAAAATAACTGTTATTTTTTTTTTTCTAAAAAATAAAAATCATGTTTTTAAAAAGCATCGCATTTTATAAAAATTTGGTCCAACACAATCAAAATGGTATACTTGGTTTTGTTCTCCGACATTTCCTTGTGGTTGCTTTTTTTAATCAAAAATTCAAAAATAACAGTTATTTTCGGTCCCTGGTCACAGGTAATTTTTTTGATGAGTTTTGCAACTACTTATTTTATTTGGGAACAATATTGACAGTTTACATTTTATTACTTAGGTAATTAAAAGTAATGAATGAAAATATTACTCCCTATTGTTACATGCCCATTCATCGCCCAATAGAATGCTGATTACAAAATTTACCTAATGTGGCTTTCAAGATATGCTACAAATAAATACTATTTTTATTAGTTACCCATTTTTAGAAGTAAACAATAATATAACTATTACATATGTATATGTGTATGTATATGAGATCAATATATAAATAGTATGCATTTTAGTACTTACTATGTACATGAGTTGAAAATTTTAAACTTAATCGTTTAAGGGTCATATACCTTACTATTGCATATTTCAAGATATAATAATTTCCACACTCACTAATCAGAGAGGCACCACCTTCCTAAAGCTGGAATACAAAATTGGAGACTCTAGCTTTTATAGTTTTCTAGATATACAGATTTTAATAATAGTTAGTTTAGATCGCCCATTTTTAACAAAAATATTGATATTGAACCTTTAGATATTCGTACAAAATTGGAGAGTCTAACTGTTATTTTTCTTCATATGGGAGGTGACACGACCGCTTTTGTTGAACTCCCTATTTTTGTCCAGAATATTTATATTTAAACTAAAGTTACTCGTACAAAAATTGGGGACTCTAGCTGTTAGAGTTTTTCAGATATACAGATTTTCGTATTTACTTTATATGGGAGGTGCCAAGTCCACTATTGTTAGTTCGCCATTTTTGTCCAAAATATTTATATTAAAACTGTAGTTACTTGTACAAAATTTGAGGTATCTTGCTGATATAGTTTTTCCAATATACACATTTTGTTATTATCTTACAATAGTAGGTAATGTAGTATATGTGGGAGTGGCACCTCGCTCATTTGAAATATCAACATAAAAAGTAGCCTATAACTCTTTCCGGAAGATACTGTAAACATTTTAGGAATATCGGTTCAGCCGTTTAGTCGTCTATAAACTTCAAACATACAAACAAACGCACATTCATTTTTATATATATAGGTGATTTCCGAGATATAAGAAGTTTTACATTTAATTCATATGGGAAGTACCACGCCCACTTTTCCTAGTTAGCCCATTTTTGCCTAAAATATTCATATTGATATTAAAGTGGATTCGACAACATTTTAGGACTCTAACTGTTATATTTTCCTAGATATAATAATTTAATATTTTTTATATTGGAGGTGAGGTCTCTAGCTATTGCAGTTTATGAAATATGCGACATTAAATACTTATTGGATATGTTGGCGTGGCACCACTCCTTCTTGAAAAAGTAGTTCCTTCCAGATATACAGGAAGGTACTGTCAAAATTTCAAGATAATTGGTCCAGCCGTTTAGCCGTCAATAGACTTCAAACAAACAAACCCACAAACAAATAAACACACATTCATTTTTGTTTATATAGATGTAAAATTCATTAAAAAAAACTACATATGTGACGTATGAGTGATATCCAAGAATATGGATATAAAGAATACGAATTATAAAGCAGTAAAATTTCTTATGGCGGGTTGTGGCATTACGACCCGCTCTCACCAAAATCTTTTTAAAAAAACATTTCTTGATGAGGGGGGGGGGGGGGCGGAAGACGGAAGGAAAATAAACACAAACAAAGAGCGTAACAATGTGTTGCTCTCATCATGAGATCGTAAAAATGCATTCAATTGCTTGTCAGCTTCTAAAGGAGAATGTTCATGTCGCTTTTTTCAGACTTCAATTTTACACCCAAAGAAATATTACAGTATGATTCACTAATATCAATGAGAAATGATTTAGATTTTTGGAAGAATACTTGCCAAGTTAAATACGGTGTTTTTAGGTTTTTAACGCAGTACAATTGTTCTATACTTTTCGCTCACATATATGTACATATTATTGGGTTCATAAGTAGACTTGAAAATATTACTAACAATTTTCCTCTGGGTTAAATATGCCTCTCATAATTTTTCTCATGTTCTCTTTGTACCGACGTCTGAGAATAAGTGATTTGAGAACAGTGTTGCCTTTTTTTGGTTATTTCTAACCAAAATTGGTTATTTTTTGATCAATGTGTAGATGTGTAGATTTTTTTGGTTTTGGTTATCTTTCTTTCTTATAAGAAAAGCTATTTTTTGTTTGTTTTTTTATTAATTATAATTTAAACTTAAAAAAAAAATAAATAAAACAAAAGTCTACGAATTTAATTTTGGTTATATTTTTTCTTATTTGGTGAATTTTTTCACAAATGTTGGATAAAAAATTTTTTTCTTTCCCTTCTATCTTTCCCCCCACGTCGTTCTTTACACTTTATTTTCTTTGGGTTTATTCATCAAGAATCACAGATAGCATACTTGTAGGGGTAACTACTATGCGTATGAGTAATATATTTCAAATGCAATTAAATATTAAGTATGTAGTATGTAGCATACGTGGGCATGGCCCCTCGTTCATTTGGAATATCAACATAAAAAGTAGCCTATAACTCCTTCCAGACATACAGGAAGATACTGTGAAAATTTCAAGAAAATCGGTTCAGCCGTTTAATCGTCTATAAACTTCAAACATACAAACATACAAACATACAATCAAACACACATTCATTTTTATATATAAGATGAAAACAATTTTCTTAACGGCTATGTTCTGTGTAGCAAAAACTAAAGTTTACTAATGTTTATCGGGAGAAAAAAATCTTTACAGCAAAGAAATTTACAATTAGAAACCTCTTTGGCCATATATCATATGATATTTGCTTAGCTTTGATTCCCATGTGGCCACAACAGCCTTTAATGTAAATGCAATTGGTTGACAAAATTTGTGTGGTTGTTGGTCAAGTTGGTGGCTACAAGTACTTGGAATTTTCTAACTCCTTACGACTGTCGCAGGAATAATGTGGAATAATTTTATTCCAATGATCAACAAGTGTTTTTCAATTGTAATTATAGTTATCGTGCCGCTGCCAGCTATCATGTTTGAAATTCAAGCGATATCCATACATAACATACATAATTGGCCATTACAACCCTTCAGTCAGGATTACGGCCTAGCTTCTCAACACCACTCATGTTTTGTGCGTTAATTTTATACATGAGTGGCGGGACCTACAGTTTAAAGCCGACTCCGAACGACAGATTTTTTGAGAAGCTTTTCATGGCAATTTTTACTCTCAGAGTTTTTGCCAGAAATCTGCTGAGAGGAAGTCGCCGAAGAAATATTTTCATATTTTCGTTCTGATGTCTGACCTGGGATTCGAACTCGGGCCCTCGTCTAATAAGCCAACACACTACCTACTACACCACGGCGACTTCTCAAGCGATATCCACAGACATCAAAATGAGATTGAATTCTTTCTTAAATGATAAAGTTACTCTGCGACACTTGTTCATTTTATATTTTTTTATTCGCATTGATAAACGTTTTATTTAGAAATTTCTTCTACAAAAAACAAATTATTTTAAATCAAATTAAAATTCTGCGGAATTTATAGGCTAATTAGCAGAAAATCACGATAGAAATTAGATTGCAAACTTGAATTATAAAATTCACTTCAAAATATATTTTCTTTTCGATACCATTCTTAGGAACAGATATACAGATGTTTCTTGGTCGGCCACGGCTTCTTGAGCCTTGAGGATTCCAATCAAGTGTCATAATTGTTATGCTATCAGTCCTATTTCTGAGAATATGACCAATTCATCTGCATTACCTACGTTTTATTCGCCTTGTTATGGTTCTTCGTTGATAACATTCAAGTACCGTGATTACAGTATAAAAAACTACTTTGATTACGTTTTTACCACCATACTGCAAAATATTGAACAGTACACTTGTCTACCTTTGGTCTATTTAATATGGTTGTTAACAATATATGAAAAATTAATCAATACTATGACAAGAAATCAGCATTTACTGTTCTGTGAAAGAAGACACACATACTATCCACAAAAAGGTTGTTTAATAATGGCTGCAATTTTCATTGATTGAATTTTCCTAATTTTATGTTTGTTTGGTTGAGTGCTTTCTTTCCCAACTAAATTTAAATAAGTTTTTATCAACACAATGTTTATCTAATTATCGTTTTTTTTTTCATTACTTGTTTCCTTTTTCTTTGGTTCTTTAAAACAAGGACACATTTTTATAAATGGATTTTCTACATGTCACCATTAATATCATTACTGTTGCCTTCCATTTTGGATTTTAAGATTCTTAAAGCATCAAGCCTGGCCAAAATCTAAATTGAATTTAAATAAATGCGATGAAATTCATTAAAGTGATTTTGTTTATAAATTTTTACTGTTATAAATAAGTAAAACGTCCTTATGAAACTAGAGAAAACGATTGTTAACGTCATGAGCACATAAGAACGCCATGGATTACATTTTATGATAATACGGTTGATTGACTTACGTTTTAGTGTGTAATGCAATTTAAATATGATGGTATAATTTGCTAATATTCAAGAACTTAGAATTTAAATGTATTTTGTATGCACATTTTGAAATAAATGTGAAAACCAAATTGACTTCTTTCATTTCATAATTTATTCAATATTTTACCATGTGACCTCATTATAGACGTCTTACAATGATTTGTATATTTTATCGAATATTTAAATTTTTTTTTGGCTCCCTACTTCGAAATTTATTGTTATTTTGAAATTTAAATGGACGCTACATTTTCTATACGATAGATGTGGGAAATTAAGAGTAGAAGAAAAGAGTTTTAAATCGTATTCAAAGCAATATAAAAGATGTGTAAAGCAAATCTTAGTTTACTTACTTAAGACTGCTTATAATCCTTTAATCTGAATTTCGTCCTAGCTTTGTTGTCAATAATGTCTCTGTTTTTTTCTATATGACCAGATATTAGCGTCTAGTTTTTCAAATCATGATTTACTATTTGTAAAAATACTGAAATAAAAAACAATTGAAAAAAAGAATTAATAGTTGGTAAAAGAAGAAGGTGACTTCGATGAAGATTTCGAAAAGTAAAAATCTTTGATAAATGATTTTAACCAACTCCAACTGTTATCGATATTACATAATAAGTAATCAAGTCCGCATATATATGTATGTATTATAATGTGTTTCCAATGTAACATGCTAATGTAACATACATTTATAGTAGATATTTGGAATATATACAAAAAGAAGATATTATCGAAGCAATTCCACATTTGGATCTTTCATTCATAATTACTCAAGTGGTAAGTAGTAAGCATTTGAGACTTCAAATGCTCTCTAAAAGTTCATTTTTAATTATTCCTCTTGTTTTAGTTTAGAATTGACAACGAAACTATAGTATATTAAATTGAGTTAGGGTGCCCTGGTAGCCTAGTGGGTAGTGTGCTAGACTATTAGTGTGAGGGTCGTGGGTTCGATTCCCACCAGAGACTCTGGTCTGTGACACTACACCGAGCATATGGTCAAAGTTACTCCGCTCGTATAAAATTAGAATATAATTTGTAATTGTATTGTAATTAATAAATAAATAAATAAAAATAAATAAATTGAGTTAAGGTACAAACAAGACTGAAAGATTAAAGACTACAAAAATTCCACTGTGCAATTTAAAAATCGTTTTCACTCCATATAAAAATATGCTTTATTAATTTGTACATTTTCAGTTTCGATTCAAAAATGTTTCTAATTTAACCGTTTGTCGACCAGGGGGAGACTTATGTCACAAACTGAAAATATCAAATATGTGAATAACAATATATAAGTTTTCTATATATACACAGCTTTATTCAAAGAGTGATTCTTTATATATGTATGTATATGATTACTTGAAGTTGCCAGTTTTTTACGCGTGAAATTATTTTTATTTTATAAAAATGTTTTGATATCTGATTTCTCATCATACATAATTAAATTATTTATTGTCATTTATTTTAATAAATATAAAGAGTTCTTAGAGTTAAGAGCGTAAAAAATTATTGTAAACACTAAGTTACCCAAGTGACCCTATGTTCCATAAAGGAACTTTTCTACTTACAAGTTACGATTCCTTACTATTACCATCATTTACTTAGCTTTGATGTTCTAGATTATGCTTCGAAGAGGACGTGGAGTTATCAATGGAGTTATATCTATAGAAATAGATATGGAAGTACCATGTATATCGCAAGTTATGACAAGGCCTCGATTGGAATACAATCATAGAAACCTCAATTCTGTAACAATGAAGATGTTGAAGATCTCAACCTACTCAATGTATCATTGAGCACATGACAAAATTTAACGGATACAATGTAATGAGTTCCATTTGTATGCAAATAAAAAATCCAACGGACTGCACTATAACTCTATAATTTCATTCATTTTGTTATAAAATAGATATTAGTACTAGAATTATCTTAATTTTAATTAATGAAAATACATATTGATATAAATTGTATACCTTAACCACCATAAGGACATACATGTCCTAGGAAAAAATTTAAATTTAAAAGTATGGAAAAAATCAAAATCAAAAAAAAAAAATTATTATCATTATCATTGTTTCGTTAGACCGTATCCCTGTTGGCATTTTAAATGTCGTGATGGTTTAACTGCTTTGCATCATTTTGCTTCTTGCACAAGGTTTCAACTACAATGAAAACCTTAAAAAACTCCAATAAAAGATTCGCCTAGTATTTAACAAACAAAAACAAGATACCAGCATAATCCGAAAATAAATAAAAACTTGTAGTTGTCGTAGTTATTTTCAAATTAAAATAATGAAACGACAGCGGCAAACAACAACACAATCTTTTTACAAAAACCTTGAGTTTGGCAACTAAGCGATATTCGAATAGTTCTACTTGAGAAAAACAGCTTCCACAAATACCACTAGAAGCTAAAGACATTAACGTGCTTTTAATCATAAGATTGGTTTTATACCTGCGTTTTTATTTGTTACTTTTCTCTATTTTTGATACCGAATTAAGAAAAAATTTATTGGTCATTCATGTATACACGTACTATTTAAAATGATTACAACAAAATAATGAAAAAAATAAGAAATAACCTTAGGAATATTGTGGCGATTGTTCCTATGTTACATACTTCAGCAAAAAATTCAGTTAAATTTTGCAAATATTTACCAAAAATACAGCAAATATTTCTCTGCGGTAAAGAGACTACTGGAGAAATCTCGAAGGACAAAAAAGTTGAAGTAATGGAACATTATGTGGACACAGTCGCACAAGGAGATTAAATTTACATTCTCTTTTTGTAAAAACTTAAGTTTACTGCAGAAGCTTCACATATTGAACAAACTCAACAAAGGCAACGAATGTTTTTTTTATAAAGCACAAGGTTTGATTGGTTTCATGGTAGGATGCCGAGTTTAGGTGACAACTTAAACTGTACCTGCTGAAATGTTTATGCGCCAGCGGTGGCAAACCATTATCTAAAATCGCTTCAGAGTAATTGGTTAATTCTCACTATGTCCAATGAAAACTAGTGACAGTTATGTTATGGAATGTCAGCGTGATTTGTCGTGTACACGAAAAAAGAAATTAACAGTAGGTACTACGTCATCTTCCGTTGCATACTATAATCGATCTTGAGTTCTGTGAAGAATAATCCTTAAGTCAATGAAAAATTTTTTTTAAAAGCCAAATCATCAAAAATATCAATGAGCAGAAAATTAGCACATTACGGGTTCTTTTACAATTTCAAGGTATTTTTTGACAACCTAATTTCTTAAGAATATTCGAGGCAATGTTTTAGTTTGATTTCCCAACAAAAGTTCTAAATTAAAAAAAATTTAAAGCGTTTTCATCTTTCCTTTGTCTTATATTTTTTCTTTTTCAATAATTAAAATTAGACATAAATGAATTTTAAATTCCAAAAAAACTGAATTTTGAATAAATTTATATCAAATTCATTATTTAACGACAAAACATTACTAATAACTTTTTGAAAATAAGAAGTTTTCACAATTAATTTCAGTAGTTTCTAAATTGAAGTACAGGAGCGTATAGTTTATTCAAATCACTCATACGTATGTCGTTATTCTTCTGTATTATACAAATTCATACATACATTAGCAAAATATACTTTTTGTCTTATTTTATTTTGTTTCCATTGAGTATTTATTTTTTTTTATTATAATGCAAAATCTTATTCCAAAATCCTGTTTTATGCCAAAAGTATCATCTTTTTATAATTTTATTAACAACTACACGATTATTTGGGTATAGAATTAATTGTTTCTAACTAAAATAAAAAGACACAAAGTTAAAAGTTTTAAAATGATTTTAAAATTCCGAAAAGCTTTTCGTCAGTTTCCCAAACAGGAAAATAAAAAAAATTTAAGTGCGATTCAAACGCCTCATTTTGGTCAACAATAAAAAAAAACAAAACACATGACTCGTTCTTGTATGTTTCTCAAGTAGCGTTGTTGTTGTGCTACGTCCCTGAACCCATCCTACCATGGTTTTCGAGTTAGGGAAAAGTTGTAATGAAAACTCCTAAAAGGAGTAAACCGTACCTACGCCTATGAAGTTTTACATTGCAATGAAATAATTTATGTTTACATCATATTAGGAACATCAGATTATACTAAAATAATAATAAAAAATAATTCTTGTAGTTGAATAAATTATCTTAAATTATGGATAAATTCAAATTAAAAAAAAAATAATTATCATGATATTAATATTACTACATGTTATCATTACAAATGATCAGTGGTTACTAAATTCAATATTACAAATGAGAAATTAAACATAAAGCAAAACCAACGCAATTAACATTAAGAATTCAATGAGAGGATCATCCTGAATTGCTCTTTGTAATTATAGGAGAGAATACGTAACATACATATATATCAGTGATGGTACAAAAGTAATAGTACTTCATTTGGTACTTTTTCTTAATCATTTCTTTGCACGTGATCTTAAGCTTTTAGAAATGCCATCACTGGTATATTTGTAGACATAAATACTTAAATAATAAATTTATGTGTATTAAACAAAAATTAAAACGATTTTTAACTTACAGTAGGGTCTCGATTCCAACGATGCGGAAGGCCTTCAGCTTCATTTTATGGAGTCGTTTTACAAGTGATATGGGTTTATATGTTTTAATATTAAAATATTTAGGGTAATATATAATTAATTCATTTTTATTAGAAATAAATGGTTAGATATAGAAATAGATTATATACATATAGAAAAATTATAAAGGTTAGAAGATATAATTATTTTAATTTAGAATTTAGTGAAAAATATTAATAATGTTATGGTAAAAGTATTATTATTTTTAGATTTTTATATTTTTTATTTTTTGTATGTTAAAAATTCTAGATTGTTTATGATTGGGTATAAGTTGATTAGATATAAGTTGTTTCTGTTGGTCTTTCAAAGATTCTCAAGTAAAGATTCAATCTTGATTTTTGTGATGTTTCCAAATATTTTTATTTGAAGAATTTTTCCAAAAATGCCAAATATCCCACGAGTGAATTGATGCTTTGTCTGCACCAAATTGTCAAATTGGTGGTATCTAAAATGAACTGTAGGAAAAACGCAATATTTTATTAATATGACGTTGAAAAACAATACCTTTTACTGAATTTACCTTTTCTAAAAGCAATAGACTGAATGAAATGGATTCACTAGGGAGTTGTTATATTTCTTTAGCAAATAATTGTTACTTTATATATTTCAGGACTTTAAATTAATGATTTTCTTTTCTTTTTATAATATTTATTTATTTATTATTTTAATTATAATACAATTAAAAATTATATCCTATTATCATTACGAGCTGAGTAACTTAGATCATGTGCTCTGTATAGTATAACAGACCAGAGCCTCTGGTGGGAATCGACCGCACGACCCTCACGCTAACAGTCTAGCACACTACCCACTAGACTACCAGGGCGCCCTTTTTATAATAAAAACCACTTTCATCACTATATGTATAGCACTTTACTTCTGCTTCAAGATGTTGTAGGTTTCAAAGATCAAGTCAAAAAGACCTTATACCTACCTACCCTGTAGCCTACGATCAAACCTCGGTTTCGATTAAAATAAATAATGAGACGTTAATTTTTGTATATAATTGTATATAATAAAACAAGATGATATCTGATGATGATATATACGTTCTCTTTAACGGTATTATACTGGTTTTTCTTCGTTATGTTGAGAGTATATGGGTGTCCTCTCTTTATAAAGTAAAAAGAAGTGGGAGAATGTAAAAAAAAAGAATAAAAAATTAAATAACTGCCATAAATGAAGCTTAATTACGAATTATTACAAAGATTTTGAGTAAGATCTGAGTATATATAAAAATTAAGCATTACAGTACCCATCTCTAAAAGATAAGATACTCTTAATCACCTTAAAGACAATAAGAAATACGTTCTAATATTTCTTTCTTTCTTTCTCTTTTTTTAAATCCCAATTATAATTACGTTTGAGCAATTATAATTAAGTTTGAGTAATTATAATAACAAATTTTTTAACGATATATCTCAATCTTCTAAGAGAGAATTTGTTTTAAAAATAATGCTATGTTTTGAATTACTTATTTGAATTACCATGTTCACACGGCAGTTTTGTAATTCTTCTTGGCAGTTCTTCTTTTCTTCTTCTTTTTATTACTAAATTATTATTAATATTTTTAAATTATAAAGTTCATACAGCTTCTTCAAAAGCTGCAAATACTTTTCCTGTAAATTCAACAGGTTTTCGCGAATAACTTTCTTCTAAATAATAAGTTTTTAAAATATTATTTTTGGATTCCATTATTGTTTATTGTTTACAATATTTTTTGTGTTTTGACAGCTGGTGATGGCAAAAATACAACAAAATTTAGAGATTACATTGGTTTTTAAGTAATTCATAGGGTAATAGAAATTGAATTACACACAATTTGGGTAATTCGCTCACAAAATTTCGTATGGCAAATAACGTAATTCAGCACATAATTGGATGTCGAATTACGAATGAAGGAGCGAATTACGAAAAATTGCTGCCGTGCGAACATAGCATAACACACAAGTTATGTATTTCAAAAGTAAATATTTTACGTTTGGCTTAAATATTTTGACATCCAAGTTCGCTTCACATTTTAACAAAAATATATTACAGTAGACGCGCGTAAATTAAAAAACCAGTTTGTTCCTGGCGTAGTTCTAAATTTCGAAAGGTTTAAATTTCCGAAGATTTTTATTTTAATAAACATAAATTTTATAAACAAACAACAACATAAAAGTGCACCTTCGTTTAGAAATTACATGCACAAAAAACATTTCTACATGGATTTCTTATTTTATTAATTAAAGCGAACACAAAAAATTGAAATCCATCACAATTTGTGAAATAAAAAAAATTAAAAATATACACATAATATATGTTACCATTTTAACCACAAGTAATAGCTTTTAATTCTATTGTCAAAACTTAATAAATACTGTTAAACTATTTTAAATTCTTAGAGACAAAAATTAAAAAAATTAACCTGTAATATTTTAAGAACATTGGTTCTAATTTCGAAGGATTTTAATTAAAGCGAGTTCTAATTAACAAACGTCTACAGTAACTTCTGTCAAGTATGTATTTTATTTAAGCATCAATCAATTCTTGGATTCTTGGGATAGCCATCCACAGTATAGCGGGCTCTTCTCGTGCACTCTTAGTTAAAAATAACACACACAACACGAGTGGTGTGAGAAGCTTATAATCCTGACTAAAGGTTTGTAAGGACCAGTTACTCTTTATAATTTGTTCCTGCAAACTAATGTCATTGAAGAGTTATAGTATTTTATCAATCCATATTATCTACGATTCTAAGCAGGCATCAATTGGAAAATATTTACATTTTGTTTAAATAAGTCACTTCTGGAAATTTTTTCAGAAAATGGCTGTAATAGAGCCCAACATTCAATAAACAAGAACTAATATGGCACAAAAATGACTTCATATCGAATTCCCTCTTTATATTAACTTAATACGTGAATTAATTTAACACTCTACATTTCAAAATATATTTTTTAACAATTTCCACATAAAGAAAAATCGTATCCACATATCTTATCCAATTATTTATACAGAATTATATTTTTCTTCTTAAATAATATGAAAGAAAAACAGCTGGAAAATTTAACCAATATTATCCCTCAATACCACAAGACAGTTATTCTTTGACATGATCAATAGCATCAAAAGCATATAACAGTAACAGAAAAAAAAGCAAAATGAGCAGAAAATTCAAAAAGTACGACAAAAAGTGAATAAATTTTTTGTTAATTTTCTTTTCCATTGAATTTTTATTCAATTAATTTACTTATACAAGTATATAGCTGTGTACATCAATATATACCATAAGTATGTATGTATGTTTAATAATATTTACATTTCATGGAATCTACCTGCATATGCAAACACTCAATCAATTGTTATAAAATTATGTTCTATCACTAAAACCACAATTTTTAAGTAACGTAGTTTCAATTGTTACATACCTTATAGATGTAGTGGTTTCAGATGTTATCGCATTCGTTGTTCATAATCAGCGACTATATTTTAAACAAGTCTGATGATATCCACCCGTATCGCTAATTCTCATTTAAAGCATAAGAAACGCAACTGATGTTTTTCATTTCCAGAGTACTTCTCTATTTTGCAAGGCACTAAAGTCAAGAAAAAAATTCAATGTACCGTAACTAATCGTATATGCGTATAAATTTTGAATTTCATGTTAAATAAAGGGTCCGCCCAATAATTTTTTTTTTTTGAAAAATTCTTAAAAAAAAAAACTACTGATTATTTTCTAAAATTTCTTTTCTTATTTGAAAGTACGATCCTTCCGGTTAATAATGGAAAATAATTTCATTCAAATGGCTGCCTCGGCTGGCCATGCAGTAGCCTACACGAGTAGCCTGGAGAAGATGCCGATTTTGGCAAAAAAAATCATCTTTTCAGATGAAGCTCATTTTGATCTTGGCGGTTATGTAAACAAGCAAAATTGCCGCATTTGGGGCACAGAAACCCCGCACGCATACATTGAAAAGCCGACGCACCCAAAACGAGTCACAGTTTGGTGCGGACTTTGGTCTAGAGGCATAATTCGAAAATGAGCAAGGAGTGGCCGTTACAGTCAATGGCGATCGTTATCGGGCCAAGTTGAACGAATTTTTGTTCACAAAAATTGAAGAGGAGGATATTGGCAACATTTGGTTTCAACAGGACGGCGCTACGTGCCACATAGTCGAAGCTACACTCGATGTTTTGCGCCCTGTTTTTGAAGATCGCATTATCAGCCGCAGAGCTGATGTCGTTTGGCCACCTCGGAGCTGCGATTTGACACCGTTGGACTATTATTTGTGGGGTGCCGTCAAAGTCAAGCCACAGACAATTGACGCTTTAAAGGACAATATTCGTGAAGCCATTGGTGAAATACAGCTGTGCTGAAAAATTGGACCGATCGTGCAGGCTACTGCATGGCCAGCCGAGGCAACCATTTGAATGAAATTATTTTCCATTATTAACCGGAAGGATTGTACTTTCAAATAAAAAAAGAAACTTGAGAAAATATTCAGTGGTTTTTTTTAAAGAATTTTTCAAAAAAAATTATTTGGCGGACCTTTTATAACTCATACGTCAAGTTATTATCAACTTTTGCTAACTTTTATGAGCTATTAAGGCGTTCTATAGTTATGTATTTCTTTATAAATTTATGCATATAACTTGAGAGGTCTTATTAATAAAAGCAACACTATTCATGTTGTGTCAATAAAAGTAAATGAACGAACATACATAAAGCATGGGCTTTAAAAATGAAACTCTAAACTCTCGCTTTTAATAAAAATAATATAATTTCTTTGTGCATAATTGATTGGCATAAGAATCCTTAAATACATATGTATGTTTGTACTTATATATGCTTGTTAATGGTTATTAACAACCTAAAAATCGTGATTAATTAATTACTCTTCTGATGATTTGCATCCGTATTAATATATTAGAACCCAATGGAAAACATATACAAATAATTGAATATCAACAGTAAGCAAAAATACAATGAAACT
Organism: Sarcophaga rosellei; assembly: GCA_930367235.1. Classification (NCBI taxonomy): domain Eukaryota; kingdom Metazoa; phylum Arthropoda; class Insecta; order Diptera; family Sarcophagidae; genus Sarcophaga; species Sarcophaga rosellei. The sequence continues at coordinate 46,761,967 of OV884018.1, read as the reverse complement.
AAAATTTAATTTTATTTCATCATTTATGTTGTAGAAATTATTACATTAGATAGGATTTAAATTTCCTTTTTTACATTATAGTAATTCATTAAACAAACATTAAAATGGATTTTTTAGAAGTCGCCACAAATACCCTTTTTTAAGTTTTTGATGCTGTTATAGCCGACCGATTCCTTGTAAGTAAATAAAACTTTTCTTATTAAGGTTGGAACGAAGGTCTAATGAGAAACAGAGTTTTCGAGTGAAAGAACTATTTTAACATTTATTTAGGTAGATCAATTATTTATAGTTGTACGTAAGCGAGGGTATTCGGTCATAGAGTGAATCATTTGCAAAGACCATGAGTAAACTCAGAACGTGCTTCTAAGAGAAAAGCTGCGCTCAATTCAACTTGAACACAAAGTACAAAGAACGCCACATAGCAATCTATCTGATAGTCAGACCGCTATCCGAGCACTCAGCTAGGCAGGGTTGGATCCCAGGTCATGTATGCATTCTAGGATAGTGAGAGCCTTTCTGTTGAGCAGAAGGATATATTTTGAAGAGTATAATAAAGGGTATTTAACGATAGGTGGACACCCGTTTCAGACAGAAACGTGTTTCAGGAAATCTGAACTTTTTATGGGTAATTATAAGTTAGATGTGACTTGAATTATGTATCAATCTAATTAGATGTCACCTGATACTAGTAATTGGCATATTTTTAGACATAGTATACAAAAAGAATACTTGTTTTAAGCTTGGGATTGCTTCAAGTCCAATATATAGAGTATTATGAGAAGATCGAAGCATCAGGGACGAATTTTTGGAAACGATTATGCATTTTGGAAGCGATCCCTGCGTGACTAAGGTTTATTTTTACTGACGCCGAACAGCATCTTAAAGTTAACCAAATATGTACATAAAAATTATTTCGATTCAAAAGAAAATTGATTAGTATCTTACGCTGTAAAGCATTGAGTTTTAAAATTCATTTTCAAGAGTTGTGAAAATAATTGTAAACCTGATCCCGAACATATTTGATATTTATGTCACCGTAGTCTAGTAGGTTATTAGACGTGAGGCTACAATTCAAACCCCAGATCAGACAACCCCAACAAAACGAAATATGAAAAAATATTTCTTCGACGACTTCCTTTCAGAAAATTCTTACAAAAACTTTAAGAGTAAAATAAAATTGCCATGAAAATTAGGTCCCGCCGCTCATGTATAAAATTGAACACATTCAATATAAGTGGTGTGATAAGCTAGGTCGTAATCCTGACTGAAGGGTTGTAATCCCCACTCATATGTATGTATGTATGTACGCACCTGTTATTACATATGCGGAAACCTTTAAAACAATGAAAATTGATAAAGACAAAGAATTTGTAAGGAAACAGGGAGGACGCCAGGACGATCGTGGTGCAAAACATTTTCAAAGAACGAAGAAAGATCAATGTAAGGCCGATTGGATGAAGAGGAAGTTATCTACTACCACAACTACAACTTCTAATTTTATTTGTGATTTTTATTTAATTCACTATTAAATTTCTTGTTCGTTATGAATGTTAAAGATTTTAAAGAGAGATATTGTTTAATTTCATGTACCAAAAAATTCCACATGGAAAATGCTTATAAAATAAATACAATCTGCTGTGACAGTTCATTTTTCTTTTTTGTTTGTGTTTTATCCATCATCCATTCATAGTTTCTAAAAGACTTGTTTTCTAATAAAATAATGAATGAATTCAATAAAATTCAGTTCAAGTCAAAAATATACCTTAAGAAATGCCTAAGTAATCTTTGTTTCCACTATATTTTTACGGAGTAAAGTTCAGTAATAAAATGTACAACTCGAGCAGAAAACATAAATGCATTGGAAATGTGTACCATGGTAATGATATTTAACCCATTCGCTGCCAAGGCCGAGTATACTCGTCTTTGACAAGGTATCCCGCACTGCCAAGACGAGTATACCCGTCCTACTTTAAGTATATTATAACACTAGCTGTACCCTGCGCACTTTGCTGCACTACAAACTAAAATAAATTTGAAGGAAAGACATTAGACAAATATCCAATTAAGTTTGAATCATTTTATTGATTTTGTTTCCCGTTGTCCAGATGATTCAGACGAACGGGCCTGAGTAGTACGCATTCGATCAAGTGATTCATTGTTCAAGTGATTCATGCGAGCGGATCTGTGCGGCATGTACTCGAAGATTTTTCAGTCTCAATGCTGATTCTGAGGCTAGTAATGCTCTTTTCTTTTCTTTTCTTTTCTTTTCAACACAGGATCAAATGCACAGTTTACGATTTAATTAATTTCGAAGAATTTTCAGTGGCGCCACCTGCCGGAAATTGGTTATACCAACTTAGAAACCTTCGTCGGCTCATGCGCAACAACTTTGCTAAAGATTAAATGCATAGTTTACGATTCCATAAAGTACATCCATTTTTATATAGCATTTTCAGTTTAAATTAAACCTTTTTCAAAATAAATAAAACCTTTTTCAAAATGAACGAAACCTTTTTCAGATTAAACGAAACTCTTTTTAAATTAAACGAAACCTTTTTCAAAATAAATGAAACTCTTTTCAGAATAAATAAAACTTTATTCAAATTCAATTAAACATTTTTCAAATCAAATTAAACCAGTTATAGAATTTAATAGAAAACAAACATTCATTTTTATATAATACTTGTTAAAATTAATGAAGAATTTGTCCACTGACCGCTTTAGGAATTGTCATGATCATATCCATAACATAGTACGCACAATCATTTCGATTAATTTGTGCGACACTCTCCTCAATTACACTTAGTTTGTTATGCTCTGTGGTAACGCCACTTAATAATGATCCGGCGTGGAATTTTATCTTAGAAAATGTTTTCTCTATCGGGTTCAACTTAGGAAAATAAAGTGGTAAAAATTTAAGTGTACAGTCACTATTATCCACCATATTTTGAATTTCCTGGGTTTTGGATTCAGACATTATCCATAATTAAAAATGAACTTTGTAACTCTGGGCTGCTTTCAATTTTATCCAGGAGCTCCCTCAGAATTATTTGGAAACGGGGTGAATTTACAGTGGAAAGTGAAAAAACTTCATGGTAAACAACACTAGCATTATTTATCGCAGCAATTAAAGTATCGTTCCTTCCCCTTACGGTTGGTACAACAACATGAGCTCTTTCACCTACATTAGCACGTGCTTGTGAACGCCGTAAATCTATAAAAATCATTTTTTCTTTTTGTTGAGGAGACCAAACTGCAAATTCTGAGGCATACTGTCGACGGTTTTCAATAGTCGATGCGCTATTCATACGGTCCATTTCGATGGAAGCCATTTTCAGCGTTATTTTAATTTATTTTAATCCGTTGAAAATTGTAGACAATGCAAGCGTTACATTAAATTGTTCAAATAACTTTTTGCGAATATTTCTCCAAAAAAAAAACAGAATATGATAAACCTACAAATTCTATAACTGGTTTAATTTAATTTGAAAAATGTTTAATTGAATTTGAATAAAGTTTTATTTATTCTGAAAAGAGTTTCATTTATTTTGAAAAAGGTTTCGTTTAATTTAAAAAAAATTTCGTTTAATCTGAAAAAGGTTTCGTTCATTTTGAAAAAGGTTTTATTTATTTTGAAAAAGGTTTAATTTAAACTGAAAATGCTATATATATAGATAATTTAAACTTGAAAAAAAAAAAATAAATAAAACAAAAGTCTACGAATTTAATTTTGGTTATATTTTTTCTTATTTGGTGAATTTTTTCTTCTATCTTTCCCCCCGCGTCATTCTTTACACTTTATTTTCTTTGGTTTTATACATCAAGAATCACAGATAGCATACTTGTAGGGGTAACTACTATGCGTATGAGTAATATATTTCAAATGCAATTAAATATTAAGTATGTAGTATGTAGCATACGTGGGCATGGCCCCTCGCTCATTTGGAATATCAACATAAAAAGTAGCCTATAACTCCTTCCAGATATACAGGAAGATACTGTGAAAATTTCAAGAAAATCGGTTCAGCCGTTTAATCGTCTATAAACTTCAAACATACAAACATACACACATACAATCAAACACACATTCATTTTTATATATAAGATGCATTTTCTACTAAAACGTACGCAAATACGAAAAAGGATATCGAGTCCTTCTGCCTTGCTATTGCCAACGACGAGTATACTTTGGTTTTCTGCTTGTGCTCTATATGTGCTCTTACCAAGAAATAACAGGGTTTTGGTAAACAGTAACACTGAAAATGTAAATGGCAATGGGAATGACTTCATATAATTTAGGCTTGGCAGCGAATGGGTTAAAATATTTAGATTTTTCTATAAAGCATGAATAATGCATACGAGAGTGTTTTAAGCGCTTCAAACATAAGTGCTTACATTTATGAGCAAAATGAATGGCAGTAAAATACATACATGATGGTTTACATTTGAAAGAACTGTGTTTGAAACGTTTTGTTACGTTTTACCTTTTTAAAAATGTTTAAAATATGAGTTCGTTGATTGTAAACAAAATAAAAATAAATAAATAAATAAATAATAAATAAAAATAAATTGGTAAATTCTTTATTGTTTGTGCTACTTTTGTGTGCCACCGTATACACAAGGTAAGATTTCCCAACATTTTACCATATAAAAAAGAATATTATCAATTCTTTTTGTTTTCTCTCCCCTCTAACCCTAATTATAATTACATCACGTAATTATAATCGCAACTCTATCTGGAAGTTTGGTACACTTGCTTTCAACCCCTATTTACCAGTCTTCCACAAGAGAGTCTGCTTAAAATAACACTCGTTATTTCAGTTATAAAATGAATTTCTATTTTTATTTTATTAAATTATGTTCTATTACTAAAACCACAATTTTTAAGTAACGTAGTTTCAATTGTTACATATCTTATAGATGTAGTGGTTTCAGATAGTCTGATGATATCCACCCTCATCGCTAATTCTCATTTAAAGCATAAGAAACGCAACTGCTGTTTTTCATTTCCAGAGTACTTCTCTATTTTGTAAGGCACTAAAGTCAAGAAAAAAATTCAATGTACCGTAACTAATCGTATATGCGTATAAATTTTAAATTTCATGTTAAATAAAGGGTCCGCCAAATAACTTTTTTTTTTGAAAATGCTGTAAAAAAAACTACTGAATATTTTCTCAAATTTTTTTTTTTATTTGAAAGTACAATCCTTCCGGTTAATAATGGAAAATAATTTCATTCAAATGACTGCCTCGGCTGGCCATGCAATAGCATACACGAGTAGCCTAGAGAAGAAGCCGATTTTGGCAAAAAAATCATCTTTTCAGATGAAGCTCATTTTGATCTTGGCGGGTATGTAAACAAGCAAAATTGTCGCATTTGGGGCACAGAAAACCCGCACGCGTACATTGAAAAGCCGACGCACCCAAAACGAGTCACTGTTTGGTGCGGACTTTGGTCCAGAGGCATAATTCGAAAATGAGCAAGGAGTGGCCGTTAAAGTCAATGGCGATCGTTATCGGGCCATGTTGAACGAATTTTTGTTCACAAAAATTGAAGAGGAGGATATTGGCAACATTTGGTTTCAACAGGACGGCGCTACGTGCCACACAGCCGAAGCTACACTCGATGTTTTGCGCCCTGTTTTTGAAGATCGCATTATCAGCCGCAGAGCTGATGTCGTTTGGCCACCTCGGAGCTGCGATTTGACACCGTTGGACTATTATTTGTGAGGTGCCGTCAAAGATAAGCGTTACGCCGACAAGCCAGAGACAATTGACGCTTTAAAGGACAATATTCGTGAAGCCATTGGTGAAATACAGTAAAATACATACATGATGGTTTACATTTGGAAGAACTGTGTTTGAAACGTTTTGTTACGTTTTACCTTTTTAAAAATGTTTAAAATATGAGTTCGTTGATTGTGAACAAAATAAAAATAAATAAATAAATAAATAATAAATAAAAATAAATTGGTAAATTCTTTATTGTTTGTGCTACTTTTGTGTGCCATCGTATACAACTTGACGAATACAACAATAATTGCTTGTTCGCTATTCTGCTTTGCTTATAGGTCAGATCTTAACAACGGAGATCTTCAAACCACGACTTTTCTCTTCATATGCAACAAGACTGACTGAATTTTTACTACTCGTTGCCTGCCTTGTCTTGCCTTTTTATAAGCCCACGTAAACAGTTTGATGAAGGTTCTTGAAGACGAATGTTCGTGGTTTCGCTTTCTCGAGAATTCTATCGTGATTTTGTTGTTGTTTGAGTATTTTGTTCACATTGTTTGTTGTTGCGTTCGATTATTTGTCTATCCCTTTTCTTCCATACTGATGTTGTTAGCTTACTTGTAACAAGTTCGTTGTATTAGTTTGTATAGCTTTTGCCCATTTTAATGTATGCCGTTTACATTTTCGTAACAATATTATGCAATAAAGTCAAAATCGATCACCTAATCGTAATCTTTAATTTTTTTAAATGAAAATTTTAATCGAAAAACTGACATTGAAAGCTTTTTAGTCCAACACTCAATCAGCATACCTACAGCGTTGTGAATGGTACTACGCCTACGTCAATGGTTGTTTGAGTTGGATTTCATATGATAGGAAATACAAATCCAAATTGCAACATACGACAAGATCCGTAAGATGTGACCAATTCCAACGTCATGGTATGAAATAATTCGTATTTTTCGCCACACCTTCTCCAACATCAGTAACAAAGGTGTGCTATCTGCTAAGAGTCATTTCGATGACTATATCAACATGAAAGTTCTAGCATACGGTGCTAACAGAATTTAGACATGATTGTGGAAAAACTAATGCCACCAAAACAAACGGTAAATAGGATTCATTGGATCATGTTTTTGTTTATTTCACCAGAAGAAACCTTGGTCTTAATTCATAGCGCTATGGCTGTATGATAATCGACCCTTTGAAATTGAAGATTAGGAACTGGACGGAATGTAGTTTCAACAAGAATGTACCACAAAACGTTCAATTTTTTATAGAGCTACGTCAAAAGCTTTATATCTATTCCAACAATCTCCTAAAGTTGATGAGCGAAATACGAAAATATGCTAGAAACCCATCTCTAAACTTAGGTGATCATTTGAATTACATTGTATTCCATGCATACTGACTACAGCAGATCCAATTATTTGATTGGTTCAATGAAGGTAACATCGAGCCTTCTGTGTTTTTTTTAACTTTATTTTTTGAAACCGAAAAATTAATAAGCCGTTATCATAGATGGGCACTTTGCAGTACCAGTAAAATTTCAGTAAAAATTGATTTTTACTGATTACTGAAAAAAATTGCAGTATTCAGTAAAATTTTACTGGTAATGCAATCTAAATTTCATTTAAATTTCATTTAAATGTCATTTAAATTTAGATTGCATTAACAGTAAAATTTTACTTTTTTTCATTTAAATTTTATTTAAATTTCATTCAAATTTAGATTGCATTAACAGTAAAATTTTACTGAATACTGAAATTTTTTTCAGTAATCAGTAAAAATCAATTTTTACTGAAATTTTACTGGTACTGCAAAGTGCCCATCTATGGCCGTTATATGGTTTTCAGATATAAATTGTATTTAATGTATTTTTTATGTCTTTAAAGTTAAGCGCTCAACACGTACGCCGACTGAACACCACACAATTTAATAGCTGGATGAGACAATGATTGATATTGCTTTATTACCAGTACATACTCGTGTTGTAGACAATTCACAGCAGCGTCAGCAGTATTCATCTTACGTCATAATTCAATGACAAATTGTTGCAATATTTTTCATGTCAACACTTTGTGAAAAACAATTCCTGTCAGCAGACTTAAAGAAATCCGAAATAAAAATAAGGAAGGTCAAGTTCATGCATCAGCGTTGCTTACAGGCATTGTGTCTTTGATAGCATATCATACTAAAAATAAACCCCCAAGAGAGATAAAATGAGAAAAAAATGTACGAACAATTTATTATTTCCTGTTTTTTCTTGCTTCTATTATAATTTGCTTTCTTACCATTTTACAGTCTTGTGTAATTTGTCATTATTTTGTTTTCAACAGGATATTAAACAAAAAAGGATAAAAAGCATAAAAAAGCAAACAAGTGGTACAATAGCATAGAAAATAATATATATTGGCACTTTAAGTAAAAATTTAAAGAAACTAGAAACTAGAAAAATGTCAATAAATGCAAAAATAAGTGATTTTGACTTTGGAATACCTATACCCTCAATTAGATGGTTATAAATATTTATATCGGAATTTTTTATAATTATTTTTTTAAATACCATAATAAAGATAATTTTCTTTTGTTCACTACATTATAATTAATTGTATTACTTAAATACTTAATTATTCATTTCATCCCTTTGGTCAGGATTACTACTTAGCTTCTCGCAGCACCCATGTTGTGGCCTTTAATTTTATCCGAACGACAGAGAAAGTTTTCACGGAAATTGTATTTACTCTCAGAGTTTTTCCCAGAAGGCAGCTGAGAAGAAGCCGCCAAAGAAATGTTTAATTTTATATGTGAGTGGCGGGACCTATAGTTTAAAGTTGATTCATTCAGCCAGAAGACTGCTGAGAGAAAGTCACCGAAGAAATAATTTTCATATTTCGTTTCGTTGGAGTTGTCTGACCTGGGGTGTGAACCGTGTCTTCAAGTCTAATAAAACAACACACCCCCTTTTAGATTACACCCGTAGAGCCTTTAATTAAGCGCTTCTTACTTTAAATTTAAATAATAATAGTTGCACAATTTAAGTACAATTTTATATTCATCTTAAATCAACTACAAATTAATTTTACTTAACAGTATACAATGTAAGTAACGTTATACCATAGAGGAAAATGATACATCAATCTGTGCAGGCTAACCAGGGAAGCGCTTATTTTTCTATTTATCTGTGTACGAAGAAATATCGTTTTTAAGGCCTGAAACAGATTAAAGTACTTGTAGTAGAAGCTGAAGCTTGCAATATAATGAGTAGCGTAATAAGAAACAATGCGAACAGAATAGTGTAGCTCCCAAATAATCTTTTAAAAAACCTACAGAATAAAGAAAGAATATTATGTGAATTTTCTAACAAAACAGATATCAAATTGTATAATAAATACATATCCAACTACATACAAATATCTCTCCTGCAACATTAAATTTTATGTTTTACATAACAAATATTGAAAGTATTGAAAATCATGGAAACCTCTTTACAATTTATATTTGTCGCGCACGAACTTCAAAAAAGCGAATTATGCTCTTTAAATTCTACTGCCGCGACTACTATCATGTTTAAATTTAGACAGCTTGCAGCGCTACTTGTTATGTTATACTTCAGAGACTATTCTCTTCCCGACGTTAGCAATCAGTAATGATTTCGTTTTTCTCAATGAATATATTTTATAAAAAAGTTTTCAAGAACTTATTACAGTATTTTAGTTTGTGTTATAATCTTTATTGTAGCTTGAAAATACTATGGTTTTATTAACAAGTTATTTATACCTGACAACAAATTCAGGGTTTCCAAACTCTTTATACAGTACCTTTGTTCATACAGCGCCTTTGTTTAATTGTTTTTAAATCATGCCACATGCAGTTGACAACTTTTTGTTTCGAGGTTTTGATTTTATACTGGTTGCCGTAAGTAACTGCAGATGACATTGTTACTAGAAATTGTTGTTTTTGTTCACATGATTTGAATTTCGCTTAAAGTTTTTATGTTTCCTTTAAGACTGCAAAATAAGTGAATTGCTTGAAAAAAAATGTTAGTAGCAACAGTCAAACGCCACAAAACAAATTTTCTAATTACCAATGAAGTGTTTTCGTCATTTTTTAATTTAAGGATTAAAGATTAAGTTAATGAGAAGCCCAGAACAAAATATTTCACACTATAAATGAATTCTTAATGATAACTTGATTGCCAATGATTGACGAGTTGTCTTTTGTCTTTTTTCTTTTTAACTTAACATAACTGATAGATTTAATTTAATTAAAAACATATCCTTATTGTTGTTATGGGTTGCAAAAGATTTTTGCTAGATAGAGTATAAATTATTCGGAAATTTGGTCAAAGTAAAATCAAATTTAGCGTCTGTAGTGTAGAGGATATCAGGCTATATGTGGGATACACTTCTATGTATAGAGAGTGCATGAAAATATCGACACAAATTTTGTTTTAAAACTGCTTTAAACAACCTCTTGGACTCTCAACTTGATAAGATGCCAGTAGGTATCTATAATTAGAGCACCTATGGTTAGCTACTTATTCGCAAATCAGTTTCTTTTGACGAAGCTTCATCTACCGTCTTATTACTCAGATTTAAAACGTGATAGGAATAGTAAGCAGCTATTGGGTTTTGAATATTAGCTAATTTTTTATTAAATAATATAAAAATTAATAATATTAAAATAACACAGAGAAACAGTTCAGAATCTCAAGAGAGAATGAAGCTAACAACCCCTACAGTGGCACAGATAACTATACATACCCCTCGAAAAAAATGATTTTCAGTAAAACCTTAAAATCTTTAGACAAAAAAATTAAAAAAATAAATAAAAAATATAATTTTTTTTATATAAAGGTTTAAAGGTTTTACAGAAAATCATTTTTTCCGGGGGGTATGTATAGTTTTCTGTGCCACTGTATAATGGCAGTTTAGTACGCTACTCCTTACACAACCGGGACTGCCTTAGATTTCTCACAGGATGATTAAATTGACGTCGAAATTTTTAATATTCTGATAATAGAAAAAGCTATGTCTAAATCGAAAAGCCTATGGCTCACGTAGAATCAAGTATAGCAGGTATACTATATTGTTATATGCCACTTAACATTATACAAATTTAAAGAAAATGTCATGAGCAATGTTTAAAATTGAAAATGATTAAAATTGAGTTGAATTGCTTTAATTACTAACTATAAGAAAAATATATTAAAGTGAACTTGAAGAAGCGTGAGGTAATTTTTGCAAAGGCTGTAAATATTTTCGGTTCACATTTTCGACTATATACATACAACATAATTGGTCATTACAAACCTTCAGTCAGGATTTTTTTTTGTTTTCGAACGTCCCCGGCCACACACTAACCCACCCTCACCCGACCGCGGAGGGCTCGTCCCCATTACGTAGGGACACGTACACACTACAGTCCGGACTGTAGCGGGTATGGAAAAAGTAATGGCAACAAGAACATAAATCAGCTACAGAACTTAATCACAAGCTGAATAAACAATTAATAAACATGAACTACCTATAACTATAATGAAAATACATTTTTATATAATAATTTACAAATTAATGCTAGCATATAAGCTACGTTTTAAATTACAAACACTACAATTAAAATCAATCAAATCGTAATATACGTTAAAATCATTGCATAATCTACGAAAAGGAAAATTACATCCGTAGTTAGTTCTATAGAAATCTAAGGAAAGAGGACGATAGTGCCGTGAAAATCTTGCAGGAATACTGAAATTCAGGTTACGAAGCAAAAACTCAGAATCGATATCACCTCAAACCAGATTAAAAACAAAACAAACACCTAAAACAGTTCTTCTACGTTCCAAAGTTGGAAGTTTTATCAAACCTAATCTATCCTCATATGGCGGAAATCCATTGGCATAATCCCATCCTAAGCCACGTAAACAGAATAATAAAAACTGCCTCTGCACAGACTCTATTGAATCACTATGACAACGATAGTATGGATTCCAAACAATAGACGCATACTCCAAAATAGGTCTAACAAGTGAAATGTATAGCAATTTAGTTATATAAGGATCAATGAATTCCCTAGCCCATCTTTTCACAAAACCAAGAACAGCCCGAGCCTTGCCAATCATCATACTAATATGATCAACAAAAGAGAGTTTCATATCCAATAATACTCCCAAATCAAGAAATGTAGCCACAGTCTCCAAAGGACAAAAATTTATCACATAAGTGGGCGAAATCACACCACCGCGAGAGAAAACCATGCATTTGCATTTTTTTAAGTTAAGATCCATTAAATTAACTCTGCACCAAGTTACAAACAAATTAATATTCCGCTGAAGAACAACCTGACCATGATCATCATCAAAAGTATAAAATAATTTAACGTCATCAGCATACATTAGAATATTACAATCAGAAATAGCACAAGGAAGATCATTAAGAAACAATAAAAACAGTAAAGGACCCAAATGGCTACCCTGCGGAACACCAGAAGTAACATATACAGTCTTAGACAATACATTCCTAAACAATACTCTCTGAGTCCTAAGGGAGAGGTAGGAGCCTAGCCAACGATGAATAATATCGGGAATACCGATTAATGACAGTTTAAGAAGCAAAATACTATGGTCAACCCTATCAAAAGCCTTACTGAAATCAGTATAAATCACATCAGTCCGAGCGCCTGCAAGAAAACCCCTGAAAACACGTGTAGTAAATTCAAGAAGATTAGTGACAGTCGACCTACCTTTTAAAAAACCATGCTGGAAAGGGGATATTAAAGATTTCGTATTAAAAAAGAGATAATCCGTCACGAGTTTTTCCATCAACTTGGGAATAGCACTGAGTTTGGCAATACCCCTGTAATTGGAAATATTGGACTTATTACCCGACTTATACAAAGGAATTATAAACGAACTCTTCCAAACAGATGGAAAATGACCAGCCCTCAGAAGCCCATTGAATATAAAGGTCAAAGGACCACTCAAGACAATAGCGCACTTTTTTAAAATACAGGCCGGTACCCCGTCAGGGCCAGGCAAGTATGTAAGTTTAAGTCCAGACAAAGACTCAAGAACAGACTTCTCATCAAATGAGTATATATTAGAAATAGAGACACTTCCCACTGAATAAGGATACGAAAAGCTGCTGCCCTGATCATGGCCCAAGTCCAACTGCCTATAAGTAGACTGAAAAAAGTCAGCAAACATATTCGAAATATCAAGGTAACTAGAGGATGATACGCCACCGTAAAACATCTCAGAGGGAAACAAAGATGATTTACGTTTAGCTCGAACGAAGTCGTAAAACGACTTAGGATCACTAGCGAAGTTCGACCTGACTCTAGTCAAATATTCCTCATAACAATAATGATTCATTCTACGATAATCCGCACGCGCCCTAGAGTAAAGAGCATAATCAATATCAGTACCCGATCTAACAAACTTTTTAAATAACCTCGATTTTCTGTTCCTCAACTTGGACAATCTAGCCGAATTCCACGGAGGACCAGAACGCTCCAAACGACTATTTACAAACGGAACACACTCCCTAAAACATTTAAATAATACCTCATAAAAACCATCTAAGATCCTATCAAGTGAAAAAGAGTCATATGGTGGTGAAATAAGTACAGACGACCAATCTACAGAGGATAGTAGTGTATTCAAACGACTAAAATCCGTACGATGGAAATTAAAACGCCCCTTTACACCAAATGAGCGATCAATTACAGGAGGTAAACAAAGATCAACTTCGATAGAAAGTAACAACGTAGGATGATAACCATCCTCAGGAATAGATATAGGATCAATGCGAAATAAAGAAGAAATACTTGGATCCTCTAAAAATACAAGATCCAAAATTCTACCCATTGAATTCAATACACCGTTAACCTGGAAAAGACCTAGATCACACATAGCGGACAGAATTTCATCATAGAATGGAACTGAAGAACATGGCACCAATGAGCCAGTCTCAGGTGAAAAATTTCTAGTTGTATGCGGAAGATTAAAATCACCAAGAACCACTAAAATTCCCTCTTGCCCCATTAATTCAATTACTCCAGAAATCAAATCGAAGTGAGCCCTATAGATATGAATGTCAGAACAGGGAGGAATATACGAGCAGGTAATGTATATAGACTTTCCACGGTCATTGACCTTAACGCAAATGAACTCAATATCCTCAGAAGGACACAAGTTAATCAATTCAGAAGTATATTTAGAGCAAATGGAAATAAGAACACCACCACCATTTCTAGACTTCCTATCCCGTCTATAAATGTTAAAATTACTAGACATAATCTCAGAATCAAAAATATTGCAATTTAGCCAAGTCTCAGTAAGAGCAATTCCATCGAATTCAAAATCAAAGCTACTATTATAAAGTGAAGAAAGTTTAGACCTAAGTCCGCGAACATTCTGATAAGCAATTTGGAAATTAATAGACGATTTCGAAGTTAGTTTTTTTGAGAAATAGGACCAGGCAAGTTAGCACCATTCCTACGATGGCCCAGCCTGAGTACGAATTCCCGTACCAATACACCCTGTGGCCAAAACGCAGGATTAACAATTTCATCAAATCTTTCATCGGCAACATATAATTTAAACGAAGAAATACTGCTATCCAAAGATGGCCTCATCTTATAGCAACCAAACTCAAAAGGTACCCCAATCTTCGATTTAACGAAACATTTTATATCCTCGACTGAAGTGTTACAAGAAAGCCGGGACACAAAAATAGTCTTCTTAGGTTTAACTACAACCAAGTCCCTTGGAGCAGAAGTAGATAAACTAGCGGACACTACACCTGAATGCGAAATAGAAGACGATTTGGAAGATGCACGAGAAGTGACATCATCCAGAGGCAAAGGTGAAGGAGACGGAGTAAACTTAGGACTCAATTCAACCGAATTTGCAGACTTCGGTATGGCACTGCTAGCTGACTTATCAGCAGTAGGTGGACAAATGTCAACAATAGGAGTAGCATTTGTCAATTCATTTATTGTCGCAGTCTCCCCTGGTACAGAAACCTGCGCCACATGCCCAGGAGCCCCCGATGAAAGAGGGACAGGAACCTTTTCAGATTCAAGCAATTTATCCAACAGGCCATACCCCGAAAACAATTGCTCAAATCGCCGAAATTTAGCAGAAAGAGATGCAAACTCAGCGTGCATCTGAGCAAACTCACGACGAGTTCCTACAAAAAACCTATAAAACTGGACATCCACCACCTTACACTTAGGGCAGCACCAACGCAGACCCAATGAACTATCCATCAATTGGTCCGTGGTGCGAGGCTGCAACCCAATACATTTGATATGAAACAAACCGTCACACAACCAGCAAGGAATCTGGCGTTCACCCTCTTTCTTTGCAATACACTTCGAGGCACTACAAATATTCATTTTAATAAATTAAATAAATAAATAGACTAACTGAGTAAATTATTTATAAATAAAAAAGAAAATAAAAGATATGTAATAACAAAAAACAAAAATAATAATAAATAAACAAGAATTGCAAGCAAAGCAGTATACACAAGACAGTAGCAAAAATAAAAAGAAAAAAGTAAAAAAAAGGAATACAGATAGAAAGAAAATAATAAAAAACTGTAACAAGCTTACAAAAACAAAAAAAATAATTAGAACAAAAAGCAATTTTTGTTTTTGTTTTGTTAAAATGAAGCAATTATTATCAAAATTAACAAATAAAACTTACAATTTTAAGATAAAATTTCAAGCAAAACAAAAGAAAATAATAAAAACAACTTTTAAAACACTTATGAAAAATTCTAAACTTATTAAAACACTTAAAAAATCAAAAAAATAAAATTTTAAGAGGAGCACTTCCAAAAATACACAACTATCACAACAGAGTTGCCAAACTTTTATGGCAAACTACTTAGATTCTCAAAACACTTATGTATGTTGTGTGTGTTAATTTTATACATGAGTGGCGGGTTTGAAGTCGACTTCGAACGCCAGATTTTTGATAAACTTTTCATGGCAATTTTTATCTAATTTCAGAGTTTTTGAAAGAAATCTGCTGAGAACAAGTTGCGAAGAAATATTTTTGGATATTTGGTTTTTTTTTGAGATGTCTGACCTGGGGTTTGAACTGTGGTCCCTCGTCCAACAAGCCAACGACTTATGTCACGTTTCCGATTGCTCTCTGGTAAACTAAAGTAAAACAAAGAGGTGATGAGTTTTTTTTTTTATCGTTAACTAGCTAATACCCGGTGTGCTTCGCTACCCCCCATCGGAATTAAATACATAATAATTAAAAAGTTTATTTATTTAGTAATTAAATTATGCAATTTTTCTTAAAGAATGAACCTTTCATTTGATGACAATATCGAGCCATAACCGCAAAATTATCTCAAGCGACATATTTTTCAAATATCGTTTTTTTTAATAAATAAATTCATTGGCATCATTTGCATCATCTATAAAAATTTCAGGGTCACACTCTGTACCGTTATGAATTTATAACAGAAAAAAATTTAATTTTGTAACTTAATTTGCCTAAGAAATAAATAATAAAAACTTTCCCCTGTAAAATTTTGGATGCCAGTAACGCACGTTCACATAACCATTGCATATTTTTAAAATTTTGCACGATATTGGGAAATACACAATTTATTAATTCTTCTTTGGATTGTGTCATTCTGCAAAAGTCTGATGGAAATTTTATATACTTTGTTATAGGATCCATAGGAATTCTTCCATTACCTAAATCAAGCAATTGTTTGGAAAAAGTTGATGCTGAAGCATCACGTTGCAACTGAAAACGCATATTAGTAGTTAATTTTAGAGTGTGAACATGTCGCCAAAGATATGACGATTTTAGATATGCATTTAGCTCATCAGCTGGCGTTGATCCAGGGATAACAGGAAGTGTTTGACGAAAATCATCAGCTAATAAAACTAATGCACCTCCAAATATGTTATTATTGCTCCTAAAATCCCGTAAAGTATGATCAAGGGCTTCCAAAGATTTCTTATGCGCCATGGTGCACTCATCCCACACTATGATTTCACATTGTTGCAATACTTTTACACGTGTAATCTTCGGAAAATTGAGGCTTCAAGGGTAATTTTAGTGCAGAATGCGCTGTTCTACCACCATCTAAGAGTGTGGCAGCAATGCCGGATGACGCAATAGTTAATGCAATATTTTTTTGCGATCGAACTTTTGCCAATATCAATGAAATTAAAAACGTTTTTCCGGTTCCTCCAGGTGCGTCAATGAAATACAGACCTCCATGTTTGTTTGTTATTGCTGCTAGTATACTGTTGTATACCATTCTCAGCTCTTGTTGTAAATTTGGTAAATTTTCTTCCAGTAAAATATCCAAATTTTGATGATTATATTCCATCTCTCGTCGTAGATCTTGATCTTGTGCATCAGTTCCTGACCGAATAGGAGCAATCATTCCAACTTCCTTATCGCCAAGCATTTGTCTTCAAGTAGAATTAATGTCTCATTATACAACTTTCACTTAGTTTAAGCGTTACATTGTTGGTGGTAACTCTTTCCCGGTGTAATATGTCCTCAGCCATATATGTTTTAAATTTATTCCAAAGATCTTTTGGATTAGATGGTGAGCACGATACCAATATTATCGCAAATAATGCCATTATTTTTCATGGATGGTTGATTACTGCTGCACCTTCAAGCGTTGTTTCCCAATCACAATCGTTCTCCAATAATTGTAGTTTCTGACAGGCCTCTCGATATGTTGCACATACTACGCCATCAACACTACGTAATGTCTCAGAAGATGTTGGTCCTCGAACATTAATCAGAAGCATTCTCAAATAAAAACATTCAGCATTTTGAGGATGGACGGTATAAACCCTCCCTAATGCATCTGTTGAATATAAATTTGGCCAACCATCAACAGGTTTCCCCTGCTTTCGACGTTGGAATTTCTTTGTTGATACATTCCACGTATAATACGTTGGAATTTCTGAATAAAACAAAGTTTTAGCAAACATATCATTTCTACAAAGATCAAAAAATGATGTTAATGTTGTAGCCGGTGGTGCTGCTGCTCTCTCTCGAGCATTTCTTTCTGTAAAGTAAACCCGTTGTCCATTTTCCAGATGCACTGATAAATGAACAACAGTTGGATGGCGCTCATGAATTGGAAATCCCAAAATTCGCCATACTGCTTCATTGCTACTAATGTACCTGGCCATTTGATACTGCGGAATTTCATCATTTGGATTTTGTAATGAAAATACAGCCATATCAGACCCTTTAGTAACATATTTGCAGATGTATTTGATCGACTTAACTGAATGACAATACTCAACATTAATATGCGCTTTAAATGTTTTTGAAAGCAATGGAGAGTAAGGTACTATCCAGCGATTATCAACATCAACATCATTTCCATGCACCTTTATTGAAATTGATCGTCCACCATTATCCACAGAACGTCGGCGATAAAATGGGTAGCCGTCATTTCCCGAGATTGTTTCCTGAATCAATTGCCTTGGATATTTTTTATGCATTTTCCGTCAACCATGCAGGGAGAATTTGCATTGGTGGTCCCACATGGACCATGGACCATACTTTTGATAACAATTTCATGCAGATTTGGATCAACATTTGGATCGGGTATTTCTGCAGAAATTATATCATCAATAAGATCTGGGGTAATTTTTTCAACCAACCAAATAAGAATATGGGCATGTGGCAATCCACGTTTCTGCCACTCAACGGAATACATCCAGCACCGTGTTTCATCAAAAACATGATATTTTGCAATAAAATCCATAAAAGATTTTAATTTCTGTTTAAACACGTGTGCTGTTATATCATGCCGATGTATTGGGGTTTGACCAGGGGACAATTCAGACAGAATTTCAACCCACTTTGGATTGCATGTGAATGTAATAAACAAATCTGGGCGTCCGTATGATCGAACATATGTCATTGCATCTTGGCAGTATTCCTGCATATGACGTGGGCTACCTGTGAATGTTGCCGGAAGAATTATAGATTGACCAAGTTCATTGGGATTTATATCTTTATGAGTGTTTAATGCATCCCGAAGATGAATATAATTATCCACTCTTAATTTAGCTTGATTACGCCGTAAGTATAATAGGCGCTCTGTTTCAATTTTCGCGTACATATCCACAATGTACTGATGAAATAATTCTCTGCAATTAAGAATGTGATTAACCGAATTCTGTCGTATCATTATACGATACGCGTAGAAATCCATTGCACTCACTTTTTTCTTGTTGGTTCATCTGAAAGTAAAAAAGGTAAAAATAGATTAGTTTATGTTTAGCAAACGTACAATATATAAAGATTTTAAAAATGTTGCACTTACTTGTTGCTGGATTAATTTGCCGTAATTCAAAGTGATATCCATCTTCGCCATATGGAAAAATAATTGGATACTGAAGTGCATCATATGAACGATGAGTTTCAGCTATCCTATTTAATCCATTGTCACGACGACGGACGATTATATCTCGTGATGCAACTGGATCGCCCACCATCAAAATTGCTACGTCATCCATTGTTGGGGCATTGTATCGTCCTTGGTGTTGTCCAGCTGGAGTTCTATCAGCATGAATTGCGATTATGTGGTCATCTGAACTTAATCGTGGGTCATCTTTGGCTTGCTTAAAGATCCTTACCAATTCGTTGATTCCATGAAACATCACTTGTAAATCGGCAACAATCCATTGTTTTGTGGCAGGGTTATAATGCAGGCGGTGGTGCACTTGGTCATTGTTATCCGCTTCTCCTATGAAATTAATTTGTAAGAACTTAGGATCTTCATTTGGAATTGGCAACAATGATAAATTTGACCTTGAACACGAAACGTTGGCATAAAGTTGTCTCGAAATACTTTGGTATCATCAAAAGATATCATTTGGAAGCACGAATTATATTTTCTTATATTATTAAGAAAATGTTGTGAATCCACATTAGTTCCTAAATGAAAGAAATATTTTTTATTAATATTTTGTTAAATTAAAAAAGTATATATTTCGAAACACTTACCTGAAATCAGCGATTGCAATGGTTCTGGAGGTGGAAGTAAATCAGACAAAACGATTTTACCATTAGAGCAACACATGCCAGGTGTTTCATTGTTGTACCTGAGTGCATTGCAATATTGGCAAACTTCATTCATGTCACCAATTGCCACTAATTCATCTTCGGTATAATCTATATCAGATCTATAGTTAAATGCAATACCTGAGTATCCATGAACAACATTACGTCGATTCACCAACATTCGATTACGATTTTGTTCTCGACGCAAATAATATAACTCTATCCTCTCTGCTGCTCTTCTTGTTGATGTTCGAATCCGCTGACTTTCTACTCGTGATTCATGTTGGACTTCTGTTTCATTAGTTCGTGATGTTATGGTACGATTTCGCTGGCTTTGTAGCCGACCTTCATGTTCCAACGGTGTCTCGGTAGCTCGTGCGATTGTCGCATGTTGTCGAAGACCTTCAAGACGTCTTTCACGCTCTAAAGGCGTCTCTGTGCCTCGTGACGTTTCGGTACGATTTCGCTGGCTTTGTAGCCGCCCTTCATGTTCCAACGGTGTCTCGGTAGCTCGTGCGATTGTCGCATGTTGTCGAAGACGTTCAAGACGTCTTTCACGCTCTAAAGGCGTTTCTGTGCCTCGTGACGTTTCGGTACGATTTCGCTGGCTTTGTAGCCGACCTTCATGCTCCAACGGTATCTCAGTAGCTCGTGCGGTTGTCGCATGTTGTCGAAGACCTTCAGACGTCTTTCACGCTCTGAAGGCTTTTCTATGGCTCGTGATGTTTCGATACGATTTCGCTGGCTTTGTAGCCGACCTTCATGTTCCAATGGTGTCTCGGTAGCTCGTGCGGTTGTCGCATGTTGTCGAAGACGTTCAAGACGTCTTTCACGCTCTAAAGGCGTTTCTGTGCCTCGTGATGTTTCGATACGATTTCGCTGGCTTTGTAGCCGACCTTCATGTTCCAACGGTGTCTCGGTACCTCGTGCGGTTGTCGCATGTTGTCGAAGACCTTCAAAACGTCGTTCGTGTTCTGACGGCGTTTCAGAAGCTCGTGCTAAAGAGGTAAGATTTCGTTGACTTTCAAGGTGCTCTTGGCTTTCTGAAAGCGTTTCAGTAGCTCGTAGACCTTCAAGGCGTTCTTCACGTTGTGATGGCGTTTCGGCGGCTCTAGAGGTTGAAGCTCGACTCCTTTCAGTCCTTAGGCGATTTTCACGCTCTTCCGAAATTTCATTTGCACTCTGGGATTGCAAATGCAATGCATTTTTAGTGCTTCTGGAAAGCGATGCTTTTTTGGGGGCATTTTTATAAATTGTTGCAAAATAAATGTCACTCAACGTTTAACTCGTTTAGAATCAAAGATTCAACTGAATTCCAAAACCGAAAGCGTGTTATATTTATTCCTTTATATTTTACCTAATTTGAAATCGGTTCAGGTCAAAAAACTTGTGAAGAAAAATTAAGGCTATTTAAATTTGACAAATAATTATGTTTGTTTCAGTCGCAGGCAATTTTCTTGATGAGTTTTGCAACTTCTTATTTTATTTGAAAAAAATATTGACAGTTGCATTTTATTACTTAGTTAATCGAAAGTAATGAATGAAAATTTTACTGCCTATTGTTACATGCCCATTCATCACCCAACAAAATGCTGATTATAAACTTACCTGATCTATTTTTCAAGATATGCAACAAATAAATAATATTTTTATTAATTACCCATTGTTAGAAGTAAACAATAACATAACTATTACATATGCACATATATGTTTTTCAAATAAATATTTAAATAGTATGAATTTCAGTACTTACTATGTATATGAGTTGAAAATTTCAAGCTCAACAATTTAAGGGTCATATGTTTGAGCAGCTCAAACATTCTAGAATTCAAATGTATGTTGATGATATTCAACTCTACCTTGATAGCTCTATAGCTTCCATCAACACTGGAGTTAAAGATCTTAACACTGACCTTAATAATATTTCTCTTTGGGCGACTGCAAATGGTTTAATGATTAACTCTAAAAAGTCAAAATGTAATGTAATTTGCAAAAAATCCGCGAAGATTGAATCTAGTAATGGTGTTTCCTTTTTTGGTTATTTCTGAAAAAAAAATAAATAAAACAAAAGTCTACGAATTTAATTTTAGTTATATTTTTTCTTATTTGGTGATTTTTTCACAAATGTTGGTTACAAATTTTTTTTCCTTCCCTTCTATCTTTCCTTTCGCGTCGTAAAATATTTTTGAAAAATCTTCCAAAATATGCCAAAACGGACATCCTTTATACTTTATTTTCTTTGGTTTTATACATCAAGAATCATAGATAGCATACTTTAGGGGTAACTATGCGTATGAGTAATATATTTCAAATGCAATTAAATATTAAGTATGTAGTATATAGTATATGTGTGCATGGCTCCTCGCTCATTTAGAATAACAACATAAAAAGTAGCCTATAACTCCTTCCAGACATACAGGAATATACTGTGAAAATTTCAAGAAAATCGGTTCAGCCGTTTAATCGTCTATAAACTTCAAACATACAAACATACAAACATACAAACATACAAACAAACACACATTCATTTTTATATATAAGATAACATGATATTGTTAAAGAAAAGAAAGATGTGCAGAAAATTTTGGAAAAGCAGTTTGGAAGTAACTGGGTTGAAAACAATGAACTGCAATGTTGTGAAACTAATTTTTTAATGGGACAGAATTTAATAATGACGACCAGGGTGTGATAGTGATGATGAAAATAATCAGGAATTTGTATAGGGTAATCTTGAATTTTTGCATGTTACAAATGAATAATAATTTTTACCACAACGTAATTTTTAGTTATTTCCAAAACTATCATATTGTTGCATTTTTACCTTTTTATAAATATTTAGAATATAAATTCGTTGATTGCAAACAAAATAAAAACAAATATGTGTTTAGTTTCAGATAAATTCTTTATTGTTCTCACTACTTTTGTGCCACTGTTCACATTTTCGTAACAATCGAACTAATTCAGACGTATCCATTTGAAAATGTGAAATAAATTGTCAACAATGTGAGTGACCATTTAATCAAGTTTTGTATTAAAATGTACAATATTTAATCAATGTTAAACATCCATCTTAGTTGAATTTAATTTAACGATATTATTTCATAAGCAACAGTTTGTCTGAGGTATAAAAACAACTGAACGCATAATAACAACTGCTTATTTAATCACATACACTATCACCATGAATTTGTTTTGTCATCAAATTTAATTGATATGGATTTTTTATACAAATACTTCTAGATTAATGGATACCTAATGGTTTAACGGCATGGTTTATTTTATTGAGTATTATATTGAATCCAGTATTTTCTTTTTGTCTGCTTATTAACGCATTTAACGCATGTCATAAGTCAAAGCAGAAATTGAAATAAATAATGCAAACTGTAGTAGGTATACCAATAAATTGAAACAATTCTATTGATTTCTATTTTATTTGCTTGTGAAATTACAAAATTTATTCTTTTCAAAAATAATAACTCAGAGAGAACTATAGAAAAGAATCAATACAATGTAATACATGAAAAAAAATGTGTGTGTTTATGTATCTTTACATATACAGTGAACAGAAAAAGTCTAGATATCCCAATATATTTTTGCAATTTTATGAATTTTATAGTGTTTTCACACCGAGTGGTTTTAACGCAAAAGTTGGTTTTAACGTTAAAATCAAAAATAAAACCTGCTTTTACCATACAAAATTATTGTGTTAAAGTCAACTTAAAACCTTTTTTGAATTGGTTTTAAGTTGATTTTATGAAATACAACCTTGTTTTATGTACTAAATCAGAGCTACCA
The DNA here is from genome assembly GCA_930367235.1 of Sarcophaga rosellei. Lineage (NCBI taxonomy): Eukaryota > Metazoa > Arthropoda > Insecta > Diptera > Sarcophagidae > Sarcophaga > Sarcophaga rosellei. Next base: position 46,738,348 of record OV884018.1, on the reverse strand, counting down.
GCTCTGAAATGGTAAAAACAGCTGATAAAAATTAAATAAAAACAAAATAAAAACAAAACAAATGTAAAAATATAGAAAGCCGGTTGTATAAAAATGTAAAATTTCAAATAATGAATGCTACAACAATAATCAATAATAATATTTTAACAATAATATTAATAATATTAATATTATTTCTTAATTTTTCATATTTTTCGTTTTTTCTGAAACAAAAACATTTCTGTTCCGTCATGAATGTATGAAAATTAAAACCTGATTTAAGAAAATTTGCAGTGTGAACGCAAAATCAGCTGATTATGATTTTAATGCTAAAATCAGGTTTTAACTTTTGGTGTGAAAACACTATTAAGCAATAAACAATAACATATAGTTTATGTTTCTTATACATTTTATTTATTTATTTCTCATTTATTATAAACCATATAAACATGTTAATAAAGCAAAAGAAAAATATGGATGGTAGGTTTTCCAAAAAGAACCAATTGTCTGAGATTACGTTGCCCCAGTTGGTTACGTCTTCTGGATTGGACAGCCTGTGTCTCGAAAGGAGTGAAACCATAATTAACATCCCATTAAATTGCATTATTCAACTTCTTATCATTTTTCAATCTGCCTTATCACGTTAATGGTGACATGGACTTTCAATGCCTCAAGACTTGCTATTTTATCAGCATAGTCCAATGACTTAACATGAGCCGCCATAAAAAGAAATCCAGAAACGTTTAATCGCACGATTAAGGAACCTAGTAAGAAAGAAAATTTGTCACAAAACGGGTGCATAAAAACGAATTTTATTTTTTAATAAATTTATTACATGAAGTACAATTTTTCGCCTTTATAAGCGGGGTGTACTTAAAATCGGCATGAATATCTGGAAATAGTTTCAGTACATTTTTAAACTAAAATCAAGATTGTCTAAGTTTCAGTGCTACTAAGCAAGAAAGTCTTTTTTTTCTTAAATCAAGCGATATGTTCAATATGGTTCTCTATAGGAACTTTTATTCATTGTTGCTCATTATTCTGTCACATATTAAACTGATGATGTTGGTGTAATATTTTCAGTAGTTTGCCTCAACCAATTGCGATGAATATGTAGTTTAATAACCAACTTTTTGACGTAAATTCGATTTTTTGCGATTTCTGTTATTTGCACTCACTTTGATGTTAATTTTTATGCTCCGCCACACTGAATTCTTGATTTTGTGGAAGTTGCTATATTCAATAGCATGGTGTGCCGACAATTATTTGGGACAGTGTATGTATAAAAAAGGGAATACAAAAAGAGAATACAAGGAAATAAAAAAATAATATCTTGAAATCTAATACTACATCCCAGAAGTAACATTCCAAACGTCATTGTCGCCATTCATATATTTTAAGGTTTCATCACTTTATGTCTTCTTAAGAACATGGCTGTTGTTTTATTCTGATATGGCGTGATTTTTCATCGCTACGTTATAATATTGATGGGACTTAAACTGGAAATTCGATTTGTTTAAGATTTCGTTATAAATGATTAAAATGTGAAAATATAATGTTTATTCTACTTTTTATTATCGTGCAAGTGGACGGGTGGTATTGTTTTAATCATTTCTTTTCAGTGGTAAAATATTTATTGCTTTCCACTCTTTTCGTATTTCATATTAGACCTGATGTGTAACCAAGATTAATGAGGTCTAACTCTGCCGGGGCTATCCAATGGTTTCCGCTCACAGACATCTTTGAAAATATTTTCTTCCGGTTTCCTAAGTATCAATACTTCTGTCACGACGTTCTACGTCTGATTTCACTATACTTTAGATTCAGGTTCAATCTGTCGTGTAGGGTTTAGTTTGATATTATGCTTGATTACATTCTTTTGAGACATTGCAAACGTATTACAAGTTTCGCATCCATAGAGCAAGACTTGGTTATTGCAAAATCAACTCATTTCACTTTCAATGAGCAATCAGTATTATAGCGAATAAAATGAATTTAAATAATCTTAGAATTTAATATAGAGTAAAATTTATTTAATTCAGCGTCAGTCGGCTTATCTTATCTTCTGCGATATTTTCTTGTATATTCTTGTATGAACAGTGAATAGTGATTGTGATGCCAGATTTGAAAACTTATTATTGTAGAAGCAGCGGAAATCTCGTTTTTCATTAAGAATGGCGGCAGCAGTTGCAATAGAATATCTTGTTGAAATCTTGTATTTGTCCATACTCGCTAGAATTCTGCCATCAATAAACTGCAGGGTAGTGCTTCCCATTATTCGAAACTTTTTGGGGTCCATGGTAAAACATACTCTTACATTTTTATCTTGTAAAAAAGTTTAAAATATGAGTTCGTTTATTGCAAACAAAATAAAAATAAATTTGTGTTTAGTTTCAATTAAACTCTTTATTGTTCGCACTACTTTTGTGCTACTGTTGACACCTGACGAATAAAACACTAATTGCTGTTCGCTATTCTTCTTTGCTTACAACGCAGATCTTTACAATGGAGATCTTCGAATCACGACTGTTCTCTTCATAAGCAACGCGACTTCACATAAGACTGACTAAATTCTTACTACTACTCGTTGCCTGCTTTGTCTTGCCCTTTTATATGCCCACGCAGACAGTCTTGAAGTCGAACGTTCGTGGTTTCGCCTCCGCGAAAACTCTATCGCAGTTTCATTGCTGTTTGTGTATTTTGTTCACGTTGCTTGTTGTTGCGTTCTCGATTACTTGTCTATCCCATTTTATTTCATAGTGGTGTTGGTTTACTTGTATACAAGTTCGTTGTATATGTTTGTGTAGCTTTTGCTTATCCTTTTAACGTTAAACGATGATACACCGTTTACATTTTCGTAACAATACTTTACCATCAACGACGTTCGACTCATCAGCTAATTCAGCTAAAATGATTTTCCAACGAATTTTCTTTCAGGAACAGTGTAGTTCTTTGCAACAAAAAAATTTTAATTTTTTACATTAATGGCGGGACCTACAGTTTAAAGCCAAACGATAGTTTCATAGCAATTTGTCATGGTTTTGCAAGAAATCTGCTGAAGAAATATTTTTCATATTTCGTTTTGTTAAGATTTCTAACCTGAGGTTTTAACATTGGGCTCACGTTTAATAAACCAACACCCTGCCTCCAGACTACGGCGACTTTAACAATACGCTTAACAGAATTTAAATGAACGAACTTAAATATCTGACACAATATAACATTTGAAATTTAATACTAAGACAATAATGTTTATTTGTCAGGCTTAAATAACATTATAATTATTATTATGTCCCTTTATTAGTCTATAATTCGCATTAACTGAAAGAGAAATTTTTTTGTTGGGCTAAAGAAATTCCAATAAACAGTGTTTTGTTAGTTTAGTTCCGTAATCAACAAAAACAAATATAAAAATCCAATTTCATTTTTGAAAGGAAGGGATTTGTTATTGTACCCATTATTTGCTTTGTAAGTCGTTAATTAATTTATACTTGAAAGTGTTTTTCATTTTCACTCGTAATGAATGTCTTCCCTCCAGCTTTTATAACAAAGAAAACCTTTAAATTGGACAAAAGCTTAAGAGTTGCTTTTAGAATAATAATGAAAGAAATTATTTAATTGAAAATAATTTTTTACTTTGCGAACCTCATTTGAAATATATTTTGTTTTCATTTAAATACCTTGTTTAAAACAGGAATGCCTCTGGATAAAAATTTATACTGAAAATTATGAAGGTTAGGTTGGGTTAAATTAAAACTAAATTTTCTTAATAATACTGCTGTACTGTTGGAATGTGGGTATTTGTTTGACACTAATGAATGTGATTTTATAAGAGCTTCTTACCCCACTGCTGGCGGAATGTTAAACAAAATTTTATTGGGACACACCTTATATTTAAAATATATTTTGGACATTACGTTGAGCAGACCAATACGTAGAAATATCTTTCTGATGATACTGCTTTAGTTTGTATGCATGGGAATACACGAGATACATCTCTTTATCTCTGGAGAATCTTTGAATGAAAAAAATTTGATCACTTATTATTCCCTCTTTTCGATGATCAAAAGAGGTGTAACTCAGCCGCATATTAAATATCTTGGTATTCCTATTAATAGACACCTAACTTGGGGACTACCAGCTCAAATTTTATATTGACAGCTTAAAGCAATATGTAGATATTAAGAGGATGTCTACCTACAAGATTTTACGCTTGATTATAGCAATACTGTAGTACGTAGACAACGAAAATATACATAAGAACTTTAGCATGCTGTTTATCAAAACAAAGATTGAATAATATTGCATGATATACTTAAAAAATATCCAGCCATCCTCTTAGAATATAAAGAAAAGAGCTGGAGAGTCGCATCGAATGCCTCATTTCGAGATACATGATCACGATCTATCAGGAGTAACATACAAAAGATGGTTTCGACTTTTCAGGGATAGGGATTTGGATGTGTAAACCACTAAATAATATGTGAAGACTACGAATTGCAAATAATATTGGATGAAGATGATAGTACTTTGAGTCAGAAACAAATGTCAGAAATGTTAAGTGTTGCACAACAACACATTTTCTGGTCGTTTTGACCGAATGGGAAAGTCAATAATATGTGACCAGAATGGGCCACAAGACAAGATAATTTTGCCATAAGAGAATACACTTCCACTCATAGCGAAACCTATTCAGTATATAAATAAAGCATTATGCTGTGAAAAACTATCCTACTCGCCGTATTCACTAGACTTGGGGTCTTATAGCTACTATTTGGTTCCATTGATGGTTTACGTATTGACTGACCAGTACTTCAATTCTTACGATGAAGTCGAAAATTCTCTAACAATAGTCAGTATATTATCTCCACTGAACATAATGAATCGATTTACTCTTGAGCAACAATAGGTTTGTTTGGGCCAACGAGAAACTTCACGAGGAAGACGATTTTGCCCAAAAAAATCATCTTTTTGAATGAACATTATTTTCAAAGTAATATGAAACTATTATAGTCAACGGAGACACCTATTGCACCATGATAACCAAATTTTGTGTACCCATTTTTCATGGTATTGATGTGAACGATGATTGGTTTCAAGAGGATGGTGCAACTTGTCACATATCTCATTCCACAATCGATTTTTGTGTCAAACGTTTAATGGCCTTTTAATTAGCCGAAATGGTTATGTCTACTGGTCGCCAAAGAGCTGCGATTTGGCACCGTTGGACTAATTTCTGTGAAGCGCCGTTAAAGAAAAATATTATGGTGGCAAATCCGAGTCGATTTAGTATTTCAAGTCAACATTCGTGATGCCATTGACGGGAAGCGACCACATACACTCGAAAAAGTGTCGAAAAATGGTCCGATCGAATGAGGTACTGTTAGGTTAGCCGCGACAGTCATATTCCATTTCTAACCGGTACTTCACAATAAAGAAACAAATTTGGCAAAATTTCATACCATTTTTCATATATTTCATTCTTAAATAAAAAATTTTCCACCCTAATTGACTAGCTATATTTACCAATACTTGTTTGTTTCTTACTTCCTTTAGCTACGAAGAGTTTTGCAAAAAGAAAAAAATTAATTTCCATACTACTGGCTGTAACAATTTCTTCATTATTAATTTTAATATTTTCTGTTACACAAAAAGAGATAAAAAAAAACTCTTCTGTTTAATAGCTTTATACTCCACTCAATAAAGGATGACGGTACTTCCTATTCTTATGCTTCGACATTTACATTTACTTTCCACCAAAAAGGTTTCAAAAATTTTTACGGTAATTGCTTTAGGACAACTGTCGTAATTAAAAATTATTTTTGTTAATTGGCTTTAACATTTCTGCTAATTTCATTTTGAATCATTTTAATAAAAGCTTTAAAAATGTATTCTTTAGTGATGTAATTTTACAACATATTGATTGTATTTTAACTAAGCAGTAATACACATTAAGCTTTTAATATAATTAAATATAAATTATTACAACCCAAAAGAAATATCAAATGTTATATTCATTTTATTTTAATAAATTACACAAACATTAAAATTGCATTTTCCACATCAGACTCTAATCTGTTTCGATAACAATATGTCTATACATACATAATACAACTCAATTTGTAATTAAATAAATTGAATTGAATTGAATAATTTCAATAATTTAATTTTAAATGGCTTTTTTGTTAACTTTTATTATTTATTACTAAAACTTTCTAAATAAGAATACCTATATGCATACAAATTTTAATATACAGTGGATCATAGTGAAATTGGTTCACTTGCAAATTTAAATGTAAAAAAAACTCGTATATCGATATTATTCCTGCTCTTGCACACATGAAAATGTAACAAATTTTGGTAACAAGAGCCTGTAAGGCTTTTATATAAAAACTAGCGGGGTTTTCTTACGAAAATTGATTTAGCCTGTTTATTATAACAAATATTGTCATTCTGTACAAAATCTAAATGCAATTGATCTTGTGTTCTAATTAATTTTGAACATAAATAAAAAGGAATTTCCCCTCGTAAAAGTACGCAGAATAGAGAAAAAGAGAAGAGGCCTTAAAAAGATATGAAGAATAATTTATTCAGTCAAATAATTCAAAAAAAATACGAACTACTTTACATGTGTCTCTGAGGGTTATATCAGTAGTTAACGTTTCATTTTGATATATCGATCTCTAACAGATGGAAATATCTAACAATTCTTAATTTTTTTCACTGAATTTCTCAAAACGTATATAAAATAAAAGTCAACAAATTTGGTGGCGGTATGTTAGATATGTCTTTTCTTATATGGATTTGATTATCAAAATGAGCCTAACAGGATCGTGTTAATAAGATTCTGATCTAAAGTCTAAAGATTAGACTTTAAACGGTTACATCGTTTTATTTAAACCTTTAATAACAAAAAACATGTAACGGCAGTTAAACAGTAACATTTTTTTTGGTGTTAAGAAATTCAGCTTACAATAACAATGATCCGATGTGAGCCTTGAACTTAATGGAATGTTAGCTAACTTTAGCTCTAACTCATTGGGTTTACCATATAAACATTTGTTGTGTCTTGTTTCACGCGAAAACAAGTTTGTGTTAGAACAATAATTATTTAAAATATTCAAAACTTAAGCCTGTTTAAAGCTTTTTTATCTTATATATAAAAATGAATGTGTGTTTGATTGTATGTTTGTATGTTTGTATGTTTGAAGTTTATAGACGATTAAACGGCTGAACCGATTTTCTTGAAATTTTCACAGTATCTTCCTATATGTCTGGAAGGAGTTAAAGGTTACTTTTTATGTTGATATTCCAAATGAGCGAGGGGCCATGCCCACGTATGCTACATACTACATACTTAATATTTAATTGCATTTGAAATATATTACTCATACGCATAGTAGTTACCCCTACAAGTATGCTATCTGTGATTCTTGATGTATAAAACCAAAGAAAATAAAGTGTAAAGAACGACGCGGGGGGAAAGATAGAAGGGAAAGAAAAAATTTTTGTAACCAACATTTGTGAAAAAATTCACCAAATAAGAAAAAATTTAACCAAAATTAAATTCGTAGACTTTTGTTTTATTTATTTTTTTTTCAAGTTTAAATTATCTATATATATAAAAATGAATGTACTTTATGGAATCGTAAACTATGCATTTAATCTTTAGCAAAGTTGTTGCGCATGAGCCGACGAAGGTTTCTAAGTTGGTATAACCAATTTCCGACAGGTGGCGCCACTGAAAATTCTTCGAAATTAATTAAATCGTAAACTGTGCATTTGATCCTGTGTTGAAAAGAAAAGAAAAGAAAAGAAAAGAAAAGAAAAGAAAAGAGCATTACTAGCCTCAGAATCAGCATTGAGACTGAAAAATCTTCGAGTACATGCCGCACAGATCCGTTCGCATGAATCACTTGATCGAATGCGTACTACTCAGGCCCGTTCGTCTAAATCATCTGGACAACGGGAAACAAAATCAATAAAATGATTCAAACTTAATTGGATATTTGTCTAATGTCTTTCCTTCAAATTTATTTTAGTTTGTAGTGCAGCAAAGCGCGCAGGGTACAGCTAGTATTACAAATAATTACACATTCTTGCGATTTTCTTCTTAAAAAACTAATTAGCAATTTGGACACGTATTATGTACTAAGCTACGAAAAAAAATACTTAAAATAATTCATCACGTAAATTTTCTGAGAAAACTACTTTTTTAATTTTTCCTAGTATTTTTTTTCTTTTTTTTATTGTAATTTTATTTGCAATCTATTTTCCTAGTATTACCCCGTATTATTAGTGTTAATTCCAAATTTCTTTAATAACGGAGCATGCTAATAGTACTAATGACGTTTACATATTCATCTACCATAAAAAGTCATTCTTTGTCGCGATTAAAATCATATTACCGTTTACCTTTATAGGCTGTATCGATATTTTTGTGATTTTTGTGAATGGGGTCTCGCAAATGTAGAAATTCTCTAGATAATTTCTTTTACTTATGTGGAAATTATGTAATACGGAAACAATTACAAAATATATCTAAGTCTATCGAAGAATTGTATGAAATTTATTTTAAAATCAAGATAAAAAACCAAGACAAGACCAGTGTTCTACTTGTGTTCGTGAACTACGTAAATGGTCACGGGTAGATAAACATACTTTTATTTTGAAAACGGTTTGGATGGAACCGCAAAACTATTTAGACGATTGTTACTTTTGCTGAACAAACACAAAAGGCTTTAATGGTAAAAAAAACACATATAGCTTATCCTAGTGTCCACTCTGTAATTTTAACTACACTTCAAGATTGCGATGAATAATTGAATAAAATGTTGAATATGCTTCTGGGTCAACAAGGAGGGTATACAAAATATCCCTGCTTTCTCTGTGAATGGGATAGTAGAAATAGAGCAGAACATTAGATCGAAAAAGACAGGCCAAAAGGAGTATCATTAACTCCTGGAAATAACAACGTTATGGAAGAGGCACTAGTTGATCCGTTAAAAATTTCATTTATGTACCTCTGTGATAAGTTTAAGTATAACCAAAGGGTGAAGTTTGTTTCTTATATTCATTTTGCAAATATTTCTCCAACGACTGGCTTTTATGTTCAAAAGTTATTCCTACATCGATCTGCAGTAGTTTACTTGTGAAAACCTTATACCATAAACTAACCAGTCTATTGTCTGCAGTCATAGATTTTTTGACATAAGCGATTTTGATAAATATGGAAACAGAAATGAAACCCAACTAGCTTTTAATCGGCGTAATAGATTTCGGAGTACAAAAGAAAAGGCAAAAACAGAGTTGTACAATGTCATAAATGTTAAATGTTGGGACATGGTGAAAAAGGTTGTTTTGTTGGTGTTAGATGTAGATGTTAGATGGTGTTCCTCTTTGCGCTGGAAAGCATAAAACAGATGATTGTAACGTAAACGTTACAAAATGTGCCAACTGCAATGGAAACCATTACTCTTATGATCGGTCTTCTCCAAATAGAGAGCTATACTTAAATATTAGGAGCAAGTATACGAGTAAAAAGTTGAATAATCGAAATATTTATCGCTCTTATAACAATAAGCAGTTTGCGTATAATGAAACTCAATTTCCTCTTTTGCCTAACCAGAGGAGACATGTTCAACTAGTAAACTATTCACCTAGTACCACAATTTTCTCCAAAAAAATAGGAATAACTCAACTAAATAACATCTTAAAATTTGCATAACAATAAAAACAATGACAGTGATTTGTTTACAATATAACTCGACTCTTGATGTAAATGATTACAAAATTAAGAGATTGTACAAATAAAGAACAACAATTTAATGTATTGGCAGAATTAACCATTAAGTATTTATATACTAATTTTAAATAATGAATACGCAAGTTAAAATAATGTATTGGAACGCAGGAAGTATCTGCGGTAAAATAATTGAGTTTTTTTGATTCACAAAAATAGTGATATTTGTTTGGTAAACGAAACCTGGTTGAATGAAAGAATCAGGTTTTCTCATCCAATGTTTAATGCTCTGCGTGTAGACCAACCAAATAGGCACGGTGGGGGAGTACCAATTGTGATAAGAAAGAAAATTAAATACCAACAGTAAGAGTCCATGAAAACTAAAGTTATAGAAAATATAGGAATCAAATTTCTCTCAAACTATTTTGTGTATACTTTCCCGTTAGTGGAAGAACTTCTGATTTACGGCCGCTTTACAGAAGAGACATTCGAAAATTGCTTAGTATTAGAGGAAAGTATATATTTTGTGGTGATCTTAACAATAAACACCGAAACAGGAGACGTTCAAGAGCGAACGTGTACGGTAATCTACTTAACAATTTAACTGTGCATATTCCGTTTACCATCATGTATCAAAATGTTCCTACTCATATTCCAACTTCTTCTAGCCATAAGGCTACTGCCTGGCCAGCCGAGGCACCCATTTGAATGAAATTATTTTCTATTATTAACCGGAAGGATTGTACTTTCAAATAAAAAAAGAAATTTGGGAAAATATTCAGTAGTGTTTTTTACAGCATTTTCAAAAAAAAAAGTTATTTGGCGGACCCTTTATATTCTTTACTGTGCTGATATTCCCAAAATTAATGTTTGTAATTATGCCTTTTATGCGGATGATACCGCAGTATATTCTTCTGGAGTTTCACCACAGGATATAATGGATAACATGCAGATTGCTCTTAATATACTATTTGACTATTTTGTTAAATGGAAAATTAATATAAATGCTGAAAAATCACAGGCAATATTTTTCACTAGAAAAAGAAGTCCTCGTAATCTTCCTAATTCAAATCTTATTATGAATGGTACAGAAATTCCATGGTCTAATAATGTTAGATATTCAGGAGTTTTTCTGGATCGAACCTTAACTTTTAATGAGCACATTGTTCACATAATTACCAAGTTTAACTTGGCTATTAAAATGTTATATCCTTTAATCAACAGGAAGATCAGAACTAAATACATGCAACAAAATTACTATCGTTAAAACAGTATTTCAGGCAATTGCATTATATGCTTGCCCCGTCTGGGGATTCTGTGCTAAAACACATATAATTAGAATTCAAATACATATGTCAGAACAAATTACTAAAAATGGTGATGAGATTACCTTGGCATTATTCTACAAGACGATTACATAATTTATGCAATGTGTGCGTTAATTTTATACATGAGTAGCGGGACCTACAGTTTAAAGTCGACTCCGAACGACAGATTTTGAGAAGCTTTTCATGGCAATTTTTACTCTCAGAGTTTTTGCCAGAAATCTGCTGAGAGGAAGTCGCCGAAGAAATACATATTTTCATATTTTCGTTTTGATGTCTGACCTGGGATTTGAACTCGGGCCTTTCGTCTAATAAGCCAACACACTACCTACTAGACCACGGCGACTTCCAAGTATAAATATTACTTTATAGCATTTTGTATACTCTTATGAAGGTTTTTTATAACATATTTTCCATTCCCATGCGTCTTACATTATTTTAATAATTGCGTCTTAAATTTAGTATAAATAAATTTAGTATAGTTATAGATGTAAGGTAACATTTGCCATATCTCTTTTGTATACTACTTTAAGTTATTTTATACAACTTATTTATAAAAATAAATAAAAAACTAAACATCAGTTCATCTAAAACACTCAAACGAATCCAACAATATTTTCGAATAACAGTGAATAATCACCATGGCACCTGTAGCAGCTAGAAATAGTACTAATAAAGCCATTAATAACGTCAGTGCCCGTTTTTTTTACAGAATATCCTTAAAAACGGACATGGATGATTGTCCGTGGACAAATTGTGTATACCGCTGGACGCGCCTTGAAAAAACCTTTCTTATGACACCCATACTCTATATGTTGGTTAGGAAACAAATTCTCAAATTAACAAAACATACAAAAATATACCCTTTTTGAAAATGGTCCAGCTCACGAGAGGTCAAAGCTAGAGCCGAAATATTTTAGATGCCATCTTAAAAAAGTCCACGGTTCATTTTGAGGGTGGGTACATCGAGCACAAATTTTGCTTCCATACAACTTGAGTCGCTCTAATATATATATTATATATATATTTTTTTTATAAAATGATGTATTTGCTACAATTCTATTCTGTGACAAAATTCAATATATTGTTACAAAAATGGAAATGGTGTTATTTTTTAACATTAAAATGATAAACAAAAGCTACATAAACAAAAACAATGAACTTGTAAACAACGAATAAATAAAAATATAGAAACGACATCAGTATAAATAAGGGATAAACAAGTAAATAAACAGGCAACAACAACACTGCAAAAACAAACGTAAACAAAATACACAAACAACTATAACGTCAAAAACATGTTCGCATTTATAGAGATTTTGCGAAGGCAAAGTCATTCTCTGTCTGTTTACCCTTCGATATAAAAGGCAAGCTAAAGCAGACAACGGGATCAGAAAGAATTCAGCCAGTCTTGTGTGAAGACGCATTGCGTGTTAAGAGAATAATTGTGGTTTGAAGATTTCTATTGTAAAGATCTAATGAACAATTGTTAGTGAGCACGCGGAAGAGTGTAAAGAAGAATAACAACTAAAGCAAATTGTTGTTGTTTAAATCAAGTTGCGAACAGTGGCACACGAAATTGTGCGAACAATAAAGAATTAATTTAAAACTAAACACCAATTTATTTTTTTTATTTGCAATCTACGAACTCATATTCTAAACGTTTTTAAAAAGGCAAAAAACGTAACAATATTATCTCCATTGAACGTAATGAACCGATTTATGCTTGAGCAACGTTGGAATTTATTGGGCCAACAAGAAACTACATGATGATGTCGATTGTGCAAAAAAAATCAATTTTTCGGACGAAGCTCATTTTCATCTTAGTGGGTATGTTAATATGCATAATTACCGTGATTGAGGCTCAGAAAACCCTCGCATTGTCTTACAAAAGCGAATGCACCCATTACGAGTGACTGTTTGGTGCGGGTTGTGGCCGTTAAAGAAAAGTGTTATGCCGACAAATTAGAAACAATTAAGCATTAGAAAGTCAACATTCTCTGATGCCATTGCCGAGATACGACTTCATATACTAGAAAAAGTGTAAGAAAATTTTTCCAATCGAATGAGGTAGTATAAGGCCAGCCGCGGCAGCCAAATAAATGAAATAATATGCCATTTCTAGCCGTAACAATTTTACTTCACAACAGAAAAATAATTGGCAAAATTTCAAACCGTTTATGATTTATAGCATTTTTAAATTTAAACTTTTAAATTGCTCACTCTATAGAAAAAAACTGGCTTTCCGAATACAACCGATCGATTTTCGTCTTGCATCATATGTGCTCCTTTCGGTTGCTAAAGGGTTGAAAACAGTTTGTCTAGGTGTACATGTCGGATAGAAATAAATAAATAATGCAACAACAAGAAATCTTTATTAATAAATAATTCATTTTAAAAGTAAATAATTCTAAAAACATTTTTTCCACTGTTAAAAGTCCATAGTATTACAAACTTCTCAACGTTAATATATTTTTGGTTGTTTTTTTTTTTCTTTTATATATATATGTACAAATTATTTATGGTTTTTTAACAACATTACACATATGTAGATAAACATATGCACAAGAAACATAGAATTTTTTTGCAACTTTAACAGGTGTAAATATTATAAATTATTATAGATTTTTTCTTTTTGTCACTTCGCAAATGAAAAATTTGATTCTTTAACAACGAAACAAAAAAAAACGTTCAAGGCCAAGCATAGCTAGCAGCATCTTGTTAAGGCGAAACGTTTTGGCTGGTTTTCAAACGTGAAATAACACAGAAAAAAAATATCAAATATTAGACATCTTCTACTTTTTCTTTCATATTTTCTTTATTTTTTTTTCCTTTTATTTCAGCGTCAATCTATATTATTTCACAATTTAGCTGTCAACAGCATGAAAAGCTTTTGAACGTTGGGATTTTTTCGTAACAACTTTAAAATACCAGAAAATTTAAAGTATAAAAAAATTATTTGTAGAACTCGACGTAGTCTAGTAGGTAGTGTGTTGGCTTATTGGACGTGAGGCAACGTTTCAAACCCTAGGTCATAAACGTTGTACTTTTTTCGGTATCTTTTCATTTCAGAAATACCGCAGTACCCCAGCTACGCTTTCAGTACTTTTTTATTATCACATATTTTATGTCTTACGCTTTTAAACTATTATTGGATTAACAACACGTTCAACGCAATGCTAAAGTAGAATTAGGCTTTAGCCCCGGTTATCCAAATGTCCACGGAACGTACGTTCGATTTTCGAATACGAAAATTAATGAAAGCGTTTGCCGAACCGTAATGTAATTTCGGTAAGCATTTTCATTGTCTCTTCAAACGAACGTAGTTACATCACATTACATAGACGTGACAAACGGGGCTTATACGTTTGTATTAAATATAAATAAATAGTCTAGTAGGTATGTGCTGGCTTACAAGACGTGAGCCCAAGATTCAAACCCAATGGCAGACATCTCCATCAAAACGAAATATGAAAAAATATTTCTCCGGCGACTTCCTTCTTGCAAAAACTCTGAGAGGAAATAAAATTACCACGATAAAGTTTTTAAAAAATCTGTCGTTCGGAGTCGACTTTAAACTACAGGTCCCGCCACTCATGCACAAAATAAGTGGTGTGAGAAATTAGGTCGTAATTCTGATTAATGACCAATAATGTAATGTATGTATGTATCTTTTACAAAAGTACTATTTGATGCAAAAAAGTACTTTTTTAGTTATAATTCAGTACCATATCAAAGTTTCAGTTTTACAACACTTCTAAGTAATGTCACATATAATATGTGAGATTATCCTCACAATTTTATCGGCGACATTGAAAATTATAGAATAAACCCATACCGGAAAATTTAATAGTTAAACAACAAGTGGTCAGAGCCTTAGACACCACCGTTTTGCGTAGTGTTCAAAAATTAAGAAACACGAAATATTCGCATGCAAAAATTTTTTAATAATTTTGAGTGTTGAAAAACATGATACAATTTTCTACCGATTTATTTAAATCATTTAGTATGTTTAAAGAGTCGCATTGATTTTAATCTATCAGAAGGCAATAACCTAATTTAGTTTTAGAATGGAAGTTTCGTGATTCAAACAGAGTAAATAAATGGTCTTCCGATAATGGGTAGCAGTCAAGTATACAAACGCTACCCGAAATGTTATTGACGATATGGAGTCTTAGTTGCGTTATAGAGTTGAATTTCTTTGTATGCTTTAGGTAAGAAAGATATGATTCGAAATGAAGTATTTAATAAACCACAGGAACTATATAAGGATTATTTTCTAAATAGATACTGTTTTCAAATTTCTAATCATGGGTAGATGTACAGTGTACAGGAACACCAAAATATATAGTAAATTTCGTATACAAAATTTGCTTAAAATTGTTTAAATGTGTATATTGGGGTACCTAAACTAATGCTGTCCACTTTATGTGCTAACCAAAAATTCTTACCTAAAGGAGATTTGAGGGACAAGAAGAAGCGTTTCTAATCTCGAAAACATTGGTTTGAAATATTTCTGATCAAATTGTGAAGATTTGATTTATGGATTCTATAGAACGACAATGTTTCTATTTACCCATTACACATTTTCTGCTTTAAGATATTTTTTTTTTTTTTTTTATTTATTTATATAATTAACATAACACAACAAGATGTTAATCTTATAAGTTATAGTGTTATACATAAGAACACTAAGATATAAAATTTAAAAAAAAACTAATATTAATTAAGTATTGGAAATTAAAAATAAAGAAGTAAAAAAGTAAATTTTAAATATAAAAAAGAATTTAAATATAAGTGAAAATATAACAGGACAATAACAATACTACAAAAGTAAATAAAAAAGTTAAAAAAAAATTGGGAATTATAGAAATATAAAGATGACATATTTTAAAAATCGGTTTAAGAAAGTAAAAATATATTAAACGATATAAAATCAACCTAATATCATAAAAATCTATTATTAAGAGAATAATTTTAATAACTCCTTTTTGAACGCACTTGCATTGCCTAACTTCTGAATTTGGTTTGGTAGGGAATTCCAAAGACTTGTCGTGTGTATAAAGAACTGTCGCTGTGACAGAAGGGTTCTGTACCGTTGTTGAATAACCTTCAAGCCCCGGAAAGATCTTGCAAATCTAATTCGGTTCAACAAATATTCTGGCTGCCTCGAGTTAATAATTCTATGGAATAGAATGAGGCATTTAATTTTCAAAAGATTATCAAAGCTCACACTAAATATCTGGTAGGCCAAATGAGAAATATGATCCCGGCGACCTCTAAGGAATACATATCTCGCTATATTATTATATGCCAAGTTGAGTTTCCGCTTGTCATTACTATCGCAGTTTGAAAAGATTTCACACCCATATAAAAGCACAGGAATTAGATATGTTTTAGCAAGTTGCATACGAATGGCGAAAGGAGTTGAATCTATGACAGCCCATAAATTCCGAAGCATGCTGTAAATTCTGCCAACAACAACACTTATATGGCTAGACCACGATAATCTGTCATTAAAGACAATGCCCAGATTGGTTGCAGACTCGACAAAGTCAATTCTATTACCCCTGATACTCAATTCCGGTATGACAAGCGACCTATTGGTTTTTGAAAGCATAATACATTTGGACTTTGAGGGATTGATACATAGTCCATTTGCCGAGGCCCAACTAGCAATTCGCTCCAAATCACAGTTAATGGAGTGTAAACAGGAATCAATATTCTCCTTACGTGTACTGGTATAAAGCTGCACATCATCAGCATACATATGAACATGACAATCAACCAAAACATCTGGTAGATCATTAATATACATGCAGAACAGCAGAGGCCCCAGTATTGATCCCTGGGGGACACCTCTACTTATATTAAGCGGATCCGAAATTTTTCCATTCAAATGAACCTTTTGACATCTGCCCAACAGATAAGATGAAATCAAATTACCGGCAGAATTAGAAAAATTAAACAGTTTCCGGAGCTTATTCAATAATACTTTGTGATCAACCGTATCGAAAGCCTTGGTGTGATCGAGAAGAACTAAAAACGCTACATTATTCTCATCTAGCTCCAACCTTAGATCCTCAACTACATTCAATAGAGCGGTAGTACAACTCCTACCTTTTATGAAACCCGACTGACTAACAGTTAAGAAATCGTGACTCGCCAGATAACTGTTGATTTGTCTAGCTATAATGTTTTCCATTACCTTTGACAAAAAAGGAAGTATAGCAATTGGCCTGAACTCATTGTTCGTTTTGGGAATGGGAAGGATTTTGGCCAGCTTCCATTCATCTGGGAAGGTAGATTTAGTCAGCACTGTATTGAATAAGTAGGTATAATATGGCAAAAGTCTAGGTGTCAAAACTTTTAAAAACAGAGGATCTAAATCATCAGAACCAATTGCATTTGATCCTACCGCTGAAATACATTTCAAAACTTCGAACTGATCTACGCAACGAAAACTAAATGAGTATTGTGGAGGGACATAACAAAGGTCATCATACAGATTACCGATAGACGTGGGAACCCTAAGGTGTACAAACTGTTCATTAAGTTCATTCACGTCTACGTCAGAGTCTGTTTTAGGACATTTTCCACCAATTCCTATTTCACGAATCACATTCCATTTAGACTTATTGTCCATTGCGTTGGAAAATTTCCTACCATAGTACAGTGTTTTTGCAACCCTAATGTTCCTGGTAACCTCCGACCGTGCGGATTTATGAAGAGCTTTCAAGTCATCAGTCCTGAACCTCTTCCACCGCTTGTAGGCACTATCTCTCTTCTCAATTAGTGCTTTTATCTCAGTAGTAAACCACGGTTGTTTAGATTTAACGAGCCTGGTTTTGACAGGAACGCATCTGTCATAAAGCCAACGCACATTTTCCTGAATAAACGATAATTGGTCGTCAACATCACCCAGTGTATAAACCTGGTCCCAATATATGTTACCCAATTCAATATCCAAAGTCACATAATCTATATTCCTGAAATCACGATAGGTGATTTGTTTGTCCTCGGTACAAGTTACAGACATGTTATAATTAAGGAAGAGAAGATCATGGTTAGAGAAACCTGAAGCAGAAAGTTGGTCATATAATAGTACCCTTTCAATGTGATTTACAAATACCAGGTCAATAAGGCTACTGGACGTTGAATGGAAGTGTGTAGGTGTCGAAACATTCACAGGATTGAGATGAAGTGACTGCATTGGCCCAATTAGCGGATTATCAAATAGAAGATTATTATTGAAGTCACCTATGATAACTATGTCGTCGTATTGAATGGTAATATCCTCAAGAATGGAAATAAAAGGTTCAAGATTCAAACTACAATTCGGTCTATAAACACTACCTAGAAGAAGCTTCTGCCTATCGCCAGTTGAAATATCTAGAAATAAGTATTCAATTTCACTCCCTATGTGGGTTGATAATTTTTCCCTACATTGTATACCGTTAAGAACATAGATCGCAACTCCACCTCCTCTAGCCCTGATTTCAGTTCCGTTCATTATGATTCTTCTATCCGACCGAAAAAGCTTAAAACCCCTTAAATTAAAAACTGAATCCTGAACGTCTACAGGAAACCAAGTCTCGGAAACGCAAATAACATCAATACCCGCGGACATAAATAAATACCTGAATTCATCAATCTTATTATTCAAGCTCTGAGCATTTATGTGGACAATATTGAGACCTACTCTTTGCCTTGCAAGAATTCTTATCATGTTATACACACTGTCCCTGGAATTACAACCACTAGAAGTCATCAAATTGTAAGAAAGTTTTGGCAATGCTTTCAAGAATTAGGTGTAAATTAGAGATTATAATAATTAAGCGTTCTAATACAAAGGAGTTATACATACGTGTTAAAAAGGTATAGTATGAGTACATATCGTTTAAATTGATGATAAAGATGGTGAGGTTTGTAAAAATCAGCAGATATCTCCGATGTTTAACCAACATGGATAGGAAATAAATTATATAGGCTGTCCATTTCATCTATTTGAATAAGGTCATCATTTACATCTTTTTTTATGTATACACAACCCCTCATAGTAAACGCCGAACATAGCGCCTTTTTCTTCTTGAGGCGAATTGCTGCACTCAGTATTTTAAAATTGGTCTGAGTTAAGTTCTCGTTAACATAGAACTTTTCATCTGAGGTCAGACCAATATTCCTCAGGCGGAAGGCGAAACCATTATTAAGTTTCCTGTGGTTTGCCAAGGACTTCATAAAAAAGTTCTTGTCATATGTAGACCACAGTTTCACGATAATGGCAGCATCCTTAGAGTTCTCACTACGTTTGTTGTTATGATTCCTAAGGCGGTATATAGTTTGAATATTCGGCACAGGGGTTTTTATGGTGTCACATATTTTCAGGAATATTTCCTGTAGGTTTTCATCTTGGGAATAAGGAATGTCGTTGATCCTAAGTTCAGGTGAGACCGGGTAATTCTCCTGTTGCCTTAATTTTATTTTTAGGTCGCTTATTTCCTCGCGCATCTTATCAGCTTCTCCAGATTTCTTCTCAAGAATGGTTATTCTCTCATTAATATTATTCAATTTATTTTCCATTATATTGTATTTTTCGCGTAGATCGCTGAATAGCTCTTCTTTAAATTCCCTAAATTTGACATCAATGGTGCGCAGAATTTGCTCCGTAAATTTTTCAAACCGGCTGTCCATACAGTTTAACAGTTTGAACGGTGAATCTAATAAAGAAGACCGAGAGGAACTTGCCCTATGCATTTGGGAAATGTCTTTTAGGTGTTTATTGACTGGGGTGTTGGGCAATTCAGGCCTGGTTGATGGTCGGTCTTCAAAATTTTCAACTGCTTGCATTTTGATTTTATTACTGTTATTTTTGGTTTTTGATTTGTTATTATTGTTTTTTCCGATTTTTTTTTTTGTCTTTTCTCAAGTTGTACATCGGAACGATAATGTCAATTTGAAAGTCGTATTTAAAATTAACGGCCAATTGATATCAATCAATTAAATGCAAAAAACTTGGCAGCACTTATATAAGCAATCAAAACAGCTAATATGTCATTAATTGTTTACTTTCGTTTTTCTTTTGTCGTCTATTGTTTTTGTATGGTGTAATGTTGTTATGTATTTACAGGATAAGCAAGGTCATTTAAACTAATTTTATTTCGTTTATCTTTATTTGATTGTATAATAATAAATTTGCTTTAAAAAACTTTTTTTTTTAATTTTACAATTCAACGTCTATGATTCCTAGTTTCCTAGTAAAACATTTAATTTATGCAGAACATTTACCATAACAATGTAATTCTTTTTCTACATGAACATGAACTCCAATTTTGACAATGTTTTCATTGTTCGTTTGTTAGTCTTTCCATCTAAAATGCCCAAACCTATCACGAATCTCTTTTTTACTGAAAAAATATACGCTAAGAAACTAGACATTAAAAAATTCACCCATTAAAAGCAGTACGATTGAAATTAGACTTCTTTTTGTGAACATAAAACATACATAACATACATAATTGGCCATTACAACCCTTTAGTCAGGATTACCGCCTAGCTTCTCACACCACTCATGTTGTGTGCCTTAATTTTATACTTGAGTGGCGGGACCTACAGTTCAGCGTCGGCTCCGAACGACAGATTTTGAGAAACTTTTTCATGGCAGGTTTATTTACTCTAAGAGTTTTTGGCAGAAAGAAGGTAGGGACAGCGCTGTCATTCCCTAAGCATCCTGGAGTTATTCATAACGCTCGACAAAGATCTTATTGCTGCCTGACTATCATAGAAGATTGAAATGCGGGTAAAAGGAGCACCGTTAATTAGGATCCACTGAGCAGCCCGGTTGAAGTCAATTACTTCGGCCTGAAACACGCTAAAAAAATTGGGCAGTCCGAGCGAAATTTCAGGACCAGTTTCCCAGAGTAGGCTCCGCTACCAACCCCATTATCGGGTTTAGAGCCATCGGTGTATACGTCCAGGAGTTCCGTGTCAGGGTCCCAATCGCCCATGCTCAGAATTAGAAAGTCAAAACCCCTGTCAAAATAATATTCCACAGGGAGATAATCGATGTTCAGGGGGGACACAGCGTCAACCTCTAAAATAGTGACCAGAAGGGACAATGCGCCAACGAGACAGGGCATTGAGTCTAATCGCAACAAACTAAGCTAGCTGCTTAGCGAGAAGCACAGTAGGAAGCCAGTTAAGCATTCCGAGCAAGGCCTTTGTGTGGGTTCTACGTACCATGAATAGCTGAAGACTTTCAAGAAATCTGACATTGTGTAGTTTGTTCAGAGCAGTCCACCAGAAAACATCAGCATATAGGAGGTTAATTTCGATGATTGCAGAATACACCCAGCGCATGATCCTTGGGCGAAGACCGCATCTGGATCCAACTGCTCTACTGCAGCACTAAGCAGAACAGGCCGCTTTGCATGCCCTAGCAGCCAGGTTCGCCCTCCAGTTGAGTTTGGGATCGAGAATCAGGCCTAGATATTTAACCCCGTGACTCAACGTGTTCCCGCTTATACTAGGAGGGATTAATGTCGGAATCTTGTATGTTCTAGTGAATAGAATTTTATGAAGGGGTTAACAGACCAGTTCAAAATCCCTACATCAGTTCAGTACAATCGACAGCGTTCAATACAATCGACAGTTCAGTACGACAGGAGTATTCCTGAGATACAAAACAGTCCCTAAGGTATTCAGAGAAATCGAAGCTGACCAGGGTGATGTCCAGCATTTCCCTTCTATTCGAAGTAAGGAAGGTTGGTTTATCTCCCTGACTAGCTATAACTAGAGTTTGATGGGGGGATGGGATCTACCGGGATGGGGTCTGATGGTGATGTACGGCAGCACGGGAATCTGACTTGTAGACCGTTAGATTAATTGGGCTAAGATCATAGTTTATCACGCCCCCCGCGGTCATTTCTAAGAGGAAATGATTCCTCATTCAGGATGAACACCGCCTCGCGGTAGTCACTTCACTGGTCAGCAACTTTGGCCACCCTCCAGTTGTCAGTGGGTACAGGTCGCTATTGCTGACCTTGAGAATCTTCAAAATGGCTTCTGGGTCAGATGGTTTAGTCGGGATTCTCGCTCTCGATCGGGGCGGTGTGGAATCTGGTCTGAAGGGGCTGCAATAAGCCTGGTTCCCGGACAGACCTCACCAATCCTGCTGATAGCCCATTGTAAGGCTCCATAGAACGGTTGTCGGAGCAGGCTACCAGTTTTATATGCCCTTGGAACCACCCTGCATCGTGACAACTGGGTGAAAGGCCGGGGTTGAATGCCATAACCTCAAGGAAGACGTCCAAGAGCGCATGTTCCACCAACTTCCACTTAGTGGGAGAGATGGAACAATCAGGGTGAATCTGATCGATGATCGCCCAGGTAAGGCCTTCCTTTAACACCTCGCTAAGAGGCTTGGAAGGCTTAGAAAGTTAATTCACATTACCACCACATGAGATGATCATGCCTGTAAATCAGCACTGTCCTGCATATTCAGGCCAAAGAAAGTTTTTAATCATAAACTTATGGCGCTAGTCATTGAAAGTAATGGCCTGTCCAACGTTGCTCTTAAAAAATTATCGACAGATGACCCCGCTAGCTCAAAATGTGTGACTTTTCGGGTTGTATTGTTCGCTGTTCTTTCTCATGTGTTATGTACATATCACCTAAAATTCCACATTTTTTGTGTTCACATAATCTTTTATCCAGAAACCGGCCTCATGAAAATTGTTTATGCTTTAGTTAAAGCACATCGTGTTCGATATGAATTACTGAATTTCAATTGTAGTGCTAACTTGCAAATATTTCTCTGATGCTGTTCAACCATTTTCGTCAAATTCTTTCACATGAACAATTTCAAATAGAGATTGTAGTTGTGGTAGGCGAAAGTGACATTAGTGGTTAATTTAAATTCACGAATGCGGTGAATCCATGGATGTATTAATGCAAATGCAAGTGAATACAAACAAACCACTTAACCGTTACATCAAGAATTGTTACTGATGCAGAAAAGGAATTTCACGTAAGAATGTTTGAAATGTATACGACGTGTACATTCAGTTTAGCGAATAGTATTCTCAGTTATTTCAGAACATGCCGTGGTGTACTTTGAATTCGTTTTATTACACAACCATTACCTAAATTGTTATGGGGGACATAATTAAAGAGATCTTTATCGTACATCAGTCATTTGAATTATTTGAGTAAATTTTCTATAATAAGTCGACAATAGCAGAGTAGGTGTTAGCCTGCAACATTGGCCATTTCAATTCAAGAAAAATCATTCCAAATAAATTAAATAAAAATTGATAAAGTATGAAGCGAATTATATACCTAATCTTGTTTCAATTAAGTATAAGAACTACCGGTTTGTACAAGTGTGTTGAATAAAGCATAAGGTGTTTTAAGAAATCTATCACAGGACCAAACAACGATAATAACAGTCAAAAACATAATTTTCTTTAATAAAAAATTATTTTTCTGTCAAAATTTTTAAGTCAATGCAGTCGTGGTAGAGTATTGGCTTATTAGACGTCAGGCCACGCTTCAAAACCCAGGTCAGACATCTGCAACATAATGAAATACGAAAATTGTTTCTTCTGCAATTTCCTTTCTGCAAGTTTCTGGCAAAAACTCTGAGGGTAAATAAAATTACAATGAAAAGTTGAACAAAAGAAATCTGTCCTTCTGTATAACATACACAATTTTATCAACTTTAATTCTACATAAAATAACTTTTACATATTTGGATAAATTCATTGAAAATACAAACTAAAGCAAAATTTCATAGCTTTTAGACCAAAATTATTAAGTGAGTGTATAATACAAGTCCGAAGAAATTTTTAGATATTTCATTTATTAAAAACCATTCGAAAGAAACCTTTTTAATGTATGGTTTCGTGGATCGAAGATTATAAAATTATATAACACTTCAGGTGCAAACATAATTATTCTCTCAAATAATAAATATCAATCCTTCTAAATCTAAATGTATTATACTTTCGACGAACTACAGAAGAACTAAAATTGAATTTGTCAAGTCAGTAACCAATGTGGGTATTGTCTTTAATGACAACTAATTGTGGTCTAAATTTGTGCTGTCATAGATTCAACTCCTTTTGTCATTCGTGTACAACTTGCTGAAACGTACTTAATTCCGGTACTTTGATAGGGGTGAGAAATCTTCGCAAACTGCGATTGTGATGACAACCGAAAACTTAACTTAGCTTTTAATAACATAGCTAGATATGTCTTCCTTAAATGGCGTCGTGATCACATTCTTGGTATAAGATTTGATAATCTCTTGAAAATTAAATGCCTTATTCTACTTCATAAAATAATTTACACGAAACAGTCAAAATATTTATTTTGTCGAATTAAGTTTGCTAGATCCTACCGGGGTGAGAAGATTATTCAGCAACGATTCAGGACTCTTCTGTCTCAGCGACAGCTTTTTATACACATCACTAGTCTTTGGAATTCCATACCTAATTATGTTCAAAATCTAGGCAATGCAAATGCGTTCAAAAAGGAGTTATTTTCATAATTAAATTGTTTACCACATTAACTCCCTTTAACTTCATATTTATAAATTCTGTGATTTTATCTCTATATTTTTTTCTATATTATATTTTTATTCCTACTTTTTTAAACTGATTTTTTAAAGTACCATTTTTATATTTTTATAATATATGTAAATCAATTGTAGCATGAGGTGTGTGGCAAGTAGTTGAAACCAAACATTGTTCACATCATAACCATTAAGAGCATTAAGAACCAATAGAACTTCCAAAAACACAGGAAAATACTGTGTATAATTGTATCGGATTTTTATATGAAAATTATCAACAACAAGCATACACTGTTGTATGTTCGTCCAACAATACAATGAATAAAACGATACAAGGGCTTGTGTGAATTACCCAACTATGTTTAAATAATTGTCGCAATGTCTAATACAAGTAAAACAAAACGCAAAGCTCACTGCATCTTTAAATTTTCCCATCTATTTTCTCAATTTTTTCCATTCTGTTGTGTTAACATACATAAATTAAGTGAAGACTGCAGTAGCTAATGAACAAAACAGCACAAAAAAATATCCGATTACTTCCTGTGCTAATTACTGTTTTTACCAAGTCTTTTATGTTTTTATGTATTTATATGTTGACCAGGTGTTATGTTTTACTTCTCCTAACTAAAAAGAGTGAGTAATTAAATATTGTATAAAATATTTAAAAAAACAGATGTAGGAAATGGTAATATTCAAAAGGGGAATGCTTGCGAAACTGTGAAAAATAATGAAATGAATATAGAAATTAAACAAGTACAAATCTTCTTGTAAAGAATGCCCAAAGATTCTTAAAGAAATTCTTTATTTAGTCTGTTTAAGTCGGAATACTCAAACAATTCGCTTATGACAATTAACTTTAGTTCCCTTCCTCCACTTTTTCGATCAGCTATGACTAGGTTGACGTCTTCTATTTTCATTTTGGTAGAAATGTAAAGACACATTAAATACAATTTAAATATGCATTCAAATGCTAATTTCATAAAATTGGAACAATTAAAATAACACCAAGCTTCAAAATAGATTGTACAGAGGTTGAAAAGAACTTATTGTTCGACTTGCCACGAAATTACATACTTTGTGATGTAATTTCATGTTGCAATTTCAGTTAACAGCGTATCTACTCATTAAGCATAGTGCATTGATAATGGACACAGAGGATTCTTTGCCTCAAGTACCTGCCCTTGGACAATCTAGTAATTCTGATAATAATAGAATTTGCTAGGTAAAAAAACAGCTCCAAATCCTCTGGAAGCACTGAAAACCGGTATGACATATTGGCTCTGTCGATCCACACTAGAACCTACCCTATTTGAGGGTACTAAAGTTTAGTAGACGGCGTGTGAATATCTGTATCTGTTATTGTAGGCCGCCAAACAAGGCAGTCAGTTCACACAGTTCCATTTTAACTAAAGCTTTATTGGCAATACTCTGTTTTTCATAGTTAAAATTTGGAATGAAATTATGATTTAGGGTGACATCTCATAATTATTATCGGACTTGTGAAAAAGGAAGGTTCTTATGCATTATGACCACGAGAACCTTTTTGTTAGCGATTCAACTGGCGATCATTTTTAATTTAAAAATGCAACGCACTGAAATAAATAACTGGCGTTATTTAGCGAGTAGGTGTGTGTTATTACCAATTCATTGGTTTGATATAGGTTTGTTAAAAAAAATTTGCTGTTTGAAACATACGCAACGGTTACTTGATATTTGTTATGATGACTTTCAAATGGTACCTTCGTTCTTATGTTAAACAGAGGTTCCTGCTCTTTAATGTATAAATATTCCTGACTAATTACAAACAGAAACTTAAATTTTAAAACTTTTTGATGAACATGTTTTAATTAGAAATCGGACTTAAAGATTTTTTTACGAATTCTTATCAACTATCTATAAGAACAGATTTATTTTTTATAAACAATACATAAAGCCTATGAAATATTTGATGCAAGATTGGGTAAATTCTGACTTTAATAAACCACGTTGTTAATAGGGCCATTTAGCTAACCCTTATTTCTAATTATCTCTTCTTCCCTTTGTTATATTTTATATTATGATAACCCTAATAAACACGTATTAAAAATAAGTCTTGATTTCATTTGATTTCTATTCGTTTTGCCGTCTCTTACATTTTTTATAAGGCAGAAAGGATATGAAATACATAAAAAAAAATATTTTACAACTCTAAGGCCAAGCAGAATAACAAGGAAAAGCTATTAAAACTTCTGTAAAATAAATACGCCGAAATACGCCTGGCAAAAATTTATAAAAATCACGTCCACGACCAGTCTTCTTCTTGTTTTATTTTTCCAATTTTGCTTGTTTTTATTATTCTGTGTTTGAATATAAAAATCATGAGCGGTTGCTAATAACATCAAAATCAAGTAATAATCTTACCAATACCAATGTATTGGTGGACTCCACATCAGTAAAATTGTTCGACATTTAAAGCAAACCAATAGTCAGTCAATTATCGACTTTCTCGTAGGAATCGAAATTCTGCTCAGCGTATCAATGCAATGCATATCACATCAACGAAAACAAATAGATAGAAAGCAGATTAATGCTTTGATTGTATCTTTATCTGGATTTGATTTTTATGCAGGTGCATTATTATGTCGCAAAATTATCTTTTCGGCCTCTCCGGTCGTTTTTTTTGATGTACGGTTCGATTTGTATTAACGGTTTCACCAGGTTTTAGGACCTTGACCCCACACTTTTCTGGTCTCACCAGACCCACAGCATTGTCTTCCTGTCGAATCGGCCTGATGTTGCAATCGAAGTTGATGGTTGTCTTCGTTTAACACATGATTATTCCGTTCAGGGTTCCGAAAACAAATTAATCCATTTTTTGATGTCAGTAACTCTTCGATGCAGGATTGAATTTTAATCGAGCCTTTGAAGCAAAATTTCGCAAGACTTTCTCAGTTTTCCATCTTCTGTCATTCAATTATGTGGCACCTATTTTCCAGTTCTGCATCTCTCCGATTTGAAATTGTATATTGTGCATCATTTCGGGCATTTCTTTCTGACTTAAAGTCTCATCACCTTTTTTGGTGGTTCTTCATTTCTCACATCAAAATCGTAATCGCTGATTTGCTGTATACTGAATATGATTGGCAGATGCTATCGCCAATACAACATAAAAAAGGAAATACTTATAATAATACTTAAGGCTCGTTCACAATAATTGTTCCCTATGGAGGCATTTGAAACCTGAAACAAAAGTCAACTGAAAAACTTTCTCCTGAGTACATGGCGGCAAATATCAAAACACTGGTAAATTCAATTCCAAATGGTTAATTCAATGCCAAATGGTAAATTCAATTCCAAATGGATTAAATGGAGTGCGTGACCTTGTGCAGACACCAGACAGTTTCCATAATTTTTGTTAAGGTTTGAGAAAACATTAAATTTATTTCGTTTAATAATAAATATTAATAAATTAATAAAATAAATATAAAGAGACTTCAATTATTTTTATACGTTATTGTCTAAAATACATAAATTACTAAAATATGTTGGGATATCTAGACTTCTGCTATCCACTGTAGTTAGTCGAAACATGTGCGGATGAGTAATAAAAACTTATATATAATATAGTTTAATATTGCTAATACGCTAAAATTCTTTGTTAGTGGGGTCCAGAACTAAAAATCTAGTTGTGTGCATTAATCACTGTAAAATAAATTTTGTGAAATTACAAGTTTTCTGTTTTATTTTTAACTAGCTAATACCCGGTGTGCTTCGCTACCCCCATCGGAATTAAATACATATCTCGTGATGCAACTGGATCGCCCACCATCAAAATTGTTACGCAATTGTTGGGGCATTGTATCATAATTGGTGTTGTCCAGCTGGAGTTCTATCAGCATGAATTGCGATTATGTGGTCATCTGAACTTAATCGTGGGTCATCTTTGGCTTGCTTAAAGATCCTTACCAATTCGTTGATTTCATGAAACATCACTTGTAAATCGGCAACAATCCATTGTTTTGTGCCAGGGTTATAATGCTGGCGGTGGTGCACTTGGTCATTGTTATCCGGTTCTCCTATGAAATAAATTTGTAAGAACTTAGGATCTTCATTTGGAATTGGCAACAATGATCCCATTTTATGATAAATTTGACCTTGAACACGAAATGTTGGCATAAAGTTGTCTCGAATTACTTTGGTAGCACCAAAAGATGTCATCTTGAAGCACAAATTATATTTTCGTATATTATTAAGGAAATGTTGTGAATCCACATTAGTTTCTAAATAAAAAAAATATTTTTTATTAATATTTTGTTAAATTAACAAAAAGTATATATTTCGAAAAACGTACCTGAAATCAGCGATTGCAATGGTGCTGGAGGTGGAAGTAATTCAGATAGAACGATTTTACCATAAGAGCAACACATTCTAGGTGTTTCATTTTTGTACCTGAGTGCATTGCAATATTGGCAAACTTCTTTCATGTCACCAATTGCCACTAATTCATCTTCGGTATAATCGATATCAGATCTGTAGTTAAATGCAATACCTGAGTATCTCGGTAGCTCGTGCGGTTGTCGCATATTATCGAAGGCCGTCCAGACGTCTTTCACGTTCTGAAGGTGTTACTGTGGCTCGTGATGTTTCAATACGATTTCGCTGGCTTTGTAGCCGACCTTCATGTTCCAACGATGTCTCGGTAGCTCGTGCGGTTGTGGCATGTTGTCAAAGACCTTCAAGATGTCTTTCGCGTTCTGACGGCGTTTCAGAAGCTCGTGCTAAAGAGGTAAAATTTGCTTGGCTTTCTGAAGGTGTTTCAGTAGCTCTTGATGTTGTGGCACGTTGTCGTAGGCCTTCAAGGCGTTCTACACGTTGTGATGGAGTTTTGGCGGCTCTAGAGGTCGAAGATCGACTCCTTTCAGTCCTGAGACGAATTTAACGCTCTTCCGAACTTTCATTTGCTCTCTGGGATTGCAAACGCAATGCATTTTTTGGCGCTTCTGGAAAGGGATGCTCTTTTTGGTGGGCATTTTTATAAATTGTTGCAAAATAAATGTCACTCAAATAACGTTTAACTTGATTAGAATCAAAGATTCAACTGAATTCTAAAACCGAATGCACGTTATATTTATTTCTTTATATTAAATTTGACAAATAATTGTGTTTGTGTCGGTCGCAGGTAATTTTTTGAGATAAGTTTTGCAACTACTTATTTTATTTGGGAAAAATATTGACAGTTTACACTTTATTACTTAGGTAATTAAAAGTAATGAATTCATCGCCCAATAAAATGCTTGTTATAAAGTTTACCTAATGTATTTTTCAAATAAATAATATTTTTATTAGTTACCCATTTTTAGAAGTAAACATTACTATTACATATGTACATACATGTATATGTTTTTCAAGATAAATATTTAAATAGTTTGAATTTTAATACTTACTATGTACATGAGTTGAAAATTTCAAACTCAATCATTTAAGGGTCATATACCTTACTATTGCATATTTCAAGATATAATAATTTCCACACTCACTAATCAGAGAGGCACCACCTTCCTATAGCTGGAATACAAAATTGGGGACTCTAGCTTTTATAGTTTTTTTATACAGATTTTAATAATTAGTTCATATGGAGTTTGCCACGCCCCTAATGCTTGATAGCCCATTTTTAACAAAAATATTGATATTGAACCTTTAGATATTCGTACAAAATTTGAGCAGTCTTTTGCTGAACTCCCTATTTTTGTCCAAAATATTTATATTTCAACAAAAGTTATTTATACAAAATTGGGGACTCTAACTGTTAAAGTTCTTCAGTTAGGCAGATTTT
Source organism: Sarcophaga rosellei (assembly GCA_930367235.1). Classification (NCBI taxonomy): domain Eukaryota; kingdom Metazoa; phylum Arthropoda; class Insecta; order Diptera; family Sarcophagidae; genus Sarcophaga; species Sarcophaga rosellei. The sequence continues at coordinate 46,707,917 of OV884018.1, read as the reverse complement.
AGTATTTACTTTATATGGAAGGTGCCTGTAATGGTACGGTTTGGTGGACTGTGTTGACTGCTTCATTTGCCTTCAAAATGACTCTAACCTTTAGCACGTGCTTGCTTTAAGGGTCTAGCTCACCGGATGGGGAGGGGGTCTTGTTAGGTCACCTTGAAACCTCACTACAAAAGAAAATATCACGTGCTAAATCTCTCAGCTGTCTCAAATTGGTTTTACTTCAGATTCGGGGAAATTAGATGTTGTATTTCCATATGCCCTATCCCTACCATGTTACCATTCATCCAAGGGAAATCTATTGGTAACCCAAATACAAGTCAGAAGTGGTTTGGTTACATCAAGCTATTTAAACAAATTTTTATTAACAATTCATATTTATAAAAATTTCAGAAAAAAGGTTTTATAAAAGAATTTAAATCATGTTGAACAGAAAAGTTCATTATAGTCTATAGTTATAGTTCACATTAACATTAATTCACAAAAAAAATTAGTACCTACAAATTTCTTTGAGTGTATCGATATCTCAGGCCTTTTAGATGGATTTTTTTTTTTTTTCTTAAGAGTACAATAATAATAATTTTTAGTGAGAATTTAAATATTAACTACAACAACTTAGAATAAAGCTAAATTACAAATTTACATACTTATCTATGTAAGTTGCTTTTGATTCCCAATTCTACTCTCTCATTCATGCTTTCATAAATTTTAAAGAGTACCAAATAATGAAAGTTCTCTTTAAGTAAGAGCTGATCTAAACGGATCAATGAAATGAGATAAAGGAAAGAATAAAATTATGAATGAAAAGCAACTTACTACAATATAATTTTTTTTTTTTTATTTTTTTTTTGTTTTATATTATTTTTAAACTCAAAGAAAAGTGTTCGTTATTCGAAATGTGTTAAATGAGAATTATTCTATATTTAGCAAAAGTTTAATTAAATTACTTATTTACGACTTTCATATTATTAATTAAGTATATAATTCAAATTCTTTTCTTATAATTCAAATTCTTTTCTTATAATTCAAATTCTTTTCTTATAATTCAAATTCTTTTTCTTTTAAGATTATTATTTTATAATTTAAATTTATCTTATATTAGGTTCAATGGAATTAATTCATAATTAAAATGTGGTATTAAATAATTTTGACTTTTTTTTTCCTTTAAGAAACTGAATCTTTCACGGGTAATAACGTATTGGGTGCATGCGATTTTATATTCAACTTACGGTTTTTCCTTTCTTTTTCCTCATACTCCCGTTCTAGAAAAGTTAGTTTTCCGAGTTCGGTCCAAAGAAAAGTTTGGAGCACGATATCTATTGTCCCCAAAAGAAAGATGAACCACAATGTATTTGCTCCAGGAGTAATAATGGAGTACCAGGACTTCTGTCCAATAGTAATGTGGGACCACGAGGTCTTTTTGGATATCGGATTAAAACTATCCTAGGACAAAATATTCGTTATTTTCCACCAAACTCCTGATGGAAATATTCCCTTACCTTCCACAATTCAACACCAGATGTAATTATATGTATATGATGGGGTCACTTTCTATTACTTTTGGAACAATAATCACCGAACTTTATTTATATACAAGCTTAACTTTAACTTTAACTTTTATTTTTAAATTTAATTTATTTCGCAAGAAATAGTACTTTTCAATAGAACAGTTTCTTAATCAATGAGTTGATACCGTTTTATAGAAATTTTCAATGAAGTTGTTAAGATCAACTTTGAGAAAAAAAAAATTTAGAACAATTTCATTGATGGAATTGAAACAATATAACGGGATTATGAATGAAACCAAAATCCATTCATAACAGAATAACCTTGAAAAGGTTACATTTCATTCAGTAATAGAAGAATGAAAAAAATAGACTCGTTATTTAAGAGAGGCTTGGATTTAAGAGAAAGTGGTAGAATAGAAATTAGTAATTTAACAACTGTGATCAAAATTTTAGCACAACCGTCACATGCCATACCCTCTAATGATTGGTCGCCCATTTTTGTCCAAAATATTTATATTAAAACCGCAGTTACTTGTACAAAATTTGAGGTATCTTGCTGATATAGTTTTTCCTATATATCCATTTTGTTATTATCTTACAATAGTAGGTTATGTAGTATATGTGGGAGTGGCACCTCTCTCATTTGAAATATCAACATAAAAAGTAGGAAAATCGGTTCAGCCGTTTAGTCTTCTATAAACTTCAAACATAGAAACAAATGCACATTCATTTTTATATATAGGTGATGTCCGAGATAGAAGAAGTTTTAAATTTAATTTATATGGGAAGTACCACACCCTTTTCCTAGTCAGCCCATTTTTGTCTAAAATATTCATATTGATACTAAAGTGGATTCGAAAAAATGTTAGGGCTATAACTGTTATATTTTCATAGATATAATAATTTAATATTTTTTATATTGGAGGTGACACACCCACTATAGCCAATCCGCCCATTTTGTTTATATATACGTCAAAGTCGCCCATACAAAATTCGCAGTTTATGGGATATGCGACATTAAATACTTATTGAATATGTGGGCGTAGCACCCCGCCTTCTTGAAATTTTAAAATAAAAAGTAGCCTATAATTCCTTCCAGATATACAGGAAGGTACTGTCAAAACTTCAAGAAAATCGGTCTAGCCGTTTAGCCGTCTATAGACTTCAAACAAACAAACCCACAAACAAATAAACACACATTCATTTTTGTTTATATAGATGTAAAATTCATTAAAAAAACTACATATGTGACGTATGAGTGATATCCAATTCCATTAAGTTTTATCAAAGAATATGGATATAAAGAATACGCATTATGTAGAAGTAGTATTACGACCCGCTCTCACCAAAATCTTTTTAAAAAATCATTTCTGGATAAGGGGGGCGGAAGACAGAAGGAAAATAAACACAAACAAAGAGCGTAACAATGTGTTGCTCTCATCATGAGAGCGTAAAAATGCATTCAGTTGCTTGTCAGCTTCTAAAGGAGAATGTTCATGTCGCTTTTTTCAGACTTCAATTTTACACCCAAAGAAATATTACAGTATGATTCACTAATATCAATGAGAAATTATTTCGATTTTTGGAAGAATACTTGCCAAGTTAAATACGGTGTTTTAGGTTTTTAGCGCAGTACAATTTTTCTATATTTTTCGCTCACATATACATATTATTGGGTTAATAAGTAGACTTGAAAATATTACTAACAATTTTCCTCTGGGTTAAATATGCCTCTCATAATTTTTATCATGTTCTCTTTGTGCCGACGTCTGAGTATAAGTGATTTGAGAACAGTGTTGCCTTTTTTGGTTATTTCTAAACAAAATTGGTTATTTTTTTGATCAATGTGTAGTTTTTTTTTGGTTTTGGTTATTTTTTTCTTATAAAAAAAGCTTTTTTGTTTCTTTTTTTATTAATTATAATTTAAACTTGAAAAAAAATAAAACAAAAGTCTACGAATTTAATTTTGGTTATATTTTTTCTTATTTGGTGATTTTTTTCACAAATGTTGGTTACAAATTTTTTTTCGTGGCAACACTGTTTCAGAAGAATAAATAAAAAATTAGTCAAACAACAAAAACGCACGATGAGAACAATTGAGAACATTGTTACGCTCTTGGTTTCTTTATCCTTCCCTTCTATCTTTTCCCCCGCGTCATGAAATATTTTTGAAAAATATTCCAAAATATGCACATTCTTTATACTTTATTTTCTTTGATTTTATACATCAAGAATAATAGATAGCATACTTGTAGGGGTAACTACTATGCGTATGAGTAATATATTTCAAATGCAATTAAATATTAAGTATGTAGTATGTAGTATACGTGGGCATGGCCCCTCGCTCATTTGGAATATCAACATAAAAAGTAGCCTATAACTCCTTCCAGACATACAGGAAGATACTGTGAAAATTTCAAGAAAATCGGTTCAGCCGTTTATCCGTCTATAAACTTCAAACATACAAACAAACACACATTCATTTCGGAAATTGATATTGAATAACTTGAAAAATATTAATAAATGTGTTATTATTAAAATTAAAATTACAATTTATTAGATTTGTATTAAGGAAACCTGGGTATTGCAATAATATTTATAAATTGAATATCATACACTTTTTGATTACGAGTTTATTAAGACTTACATTTAATATTTAATATTAATTTTTAGGTCTGATGAAAGTAGAGTAAATGATGAAGTTAATGCCGTTTTTCATACACCTTCTTTAGGAATTTAAACAATTGAGGGCTTCTTTCGTGACTTGAAGAATTTGCGCTGGTTGCAGCAAACATCGCATGTTGCTTAAATATTGTTCTTATTCCAAATAATGTTGTTGAGTAACAACTAATGTTGTTGAATAACAATATTATTGACTACTGTCAACACATACTTTTGGAAAGAGACACTGCAGGCAGCCCTCATCTCCGCACAAGATACGAAAGCTAAATTTATTTAGAACTAGCTAATACCCGGTGTGCTTCGCTACCCCCATCGGAATTAAATACATATCTCGTGATGCAACTGGATCGCCCACCATCATAATTGTTACGCCATTGTTGGAGTTCTGGAGTTCTATCAAAATGAATTGCGATTATGTGGTCATCTATATCAGATCTGTAGTTAAATGCAATACTTGAGTATCCATGAAAAACATTACGTCGATTCACCGCCATTCGATTATGATTTTGTTCTTTGCTTCTTCTTCTTGTTGATGTTCGAATCCACTGACTTTCTACTCGTGATTCATGTTGGACTTCTGTTTCATTAGCTGGTGATGCTGTGGTACCTTCATGTTCCAAAGGTGTCTCGGTAGCTCGTGCGGTTGTTGCATATTGTCGAAAGCTTTCCAGACGTCTTTCACGTTCTGAAGGTGTTTCTGTGGCTCGTGATGTTTCAATACAATTTCGCTGGCTTTGTAGTCGACCTTCATGTTCCAACGATGTCTCGGTAGCTCGTGGGGTTGTGGCATGTTGTCGAACACCTTCAAGACGTTTTTCTCGTTCTGACGGCGTTTCAGAAGCTTTTAAGGCGCTCTTGGCTTTCTGAAAGTGTTTCAGTAGCACTTGCTGTTGTGGCGCTTTGTCGTAGGCGTTCAAGGCGTTCTTCACGTTGTGATGGCGTTTCGGCGGCTCTAAAGGTTGAAGCTCGACTCCTTTCAGTCCTGAGGCGACTTTCACGTCTTCCGAACTTTCATTTGCTCTCTGGGATTGCAAACGCAATGCATTTTAGATGCTTTTATTCGGGGCATTTTTACAAATTGTTGCAAAATAAATGTCACTCAGGTAACGTTTATCTTGTTTAGAATCAAAGATTCAACTGAATTTCAAAACCGAATGCGTGTTATATTTATTTCTTTATATTTTACATAATATGAAATCGGTTCAAGTCAAAAACCTTTTGAAGAAAATTAATGTTATTAAAATTTAACAAATAATTGTGTTTGCGTCGGTCACAGGTAATTTTTTCGATGAGTTTTGCAACTACTTATTTTATTTGGGAGAAATATTGAGAGTTTACATTTTATTTCTTAGGTAATTAAAAGTAATGAATTCATTGCCCACTAAAATGTTTATTATAAAGTTTACCTAATGTATTTTTCAAATAAATAATAGTTTTATTAGTTACCCGTTTTTAGAAGTAAACAATAACATAACTATTACATATGTATGTACGTATATGTTTTCCAAGACAAATATTTAAATAGTATGAACTTTAGTACTTACTATCTATATGAGTTGAAAATTTCAAACTCAATAATTTAAGGGTAATATACCTTACTATTGCATATTTCAAGATATAATAATTTCTACACCCACAAATCAGAGAGGCACCACCTTCCTATAGCTGGAATACAAAATTGGGGACTCTAGCTTTTATAGTTTGTTTATACAGATTTTAATAATTAGTTCATATGGAGTTTGCCACGCCCCTAATGCTTGATAGCCCATTTTTAACAAAAATATTGATATTGAACCTTTAGATATTCGTACAAAATTTGAGCAGTCTAACTGTTCTGGTGTTCTAGATATGCAGATTTTCGTATTTACTTCATATGGGAGGTGCCACGCCCGCTTTTGCTGAACTTCCTATTTTTGTCCCAAAATATTTATATTTAAACAAAAGTTATTTACACAAAATTGGGGACTCTAACTGTTAAAGTTCTTCAGTTAGGCAGATTTTAGTATTTACTTCATATGGAAGGTGCATTGTTCTCTAATGATAGGTCGCCTATTTTTGTCCAAAATATTTATATTAAAACCGTAGTTACTTGTACAAAATTTGAGGTATCTTGCTGATATAGTTTTTCCAATATATCCATTTTGTTATTTTCTTACAATAGTAGGTTATGTAGTATATGTGGGAGTGGCACCTCTCTCATTTGAAATATCAACATAAAAAGTAGGCAAATCTGTTCAGCCGTTTAGTCGTCTATAAACTTCAAACATACAAACAAATGCACATTAATTTTTATATATAGGTGATGTCCGAGATAGAAAAAGTTTTAAATTTAATTCATATGGGAAGTACCACACCCTTTTCCTAGTCAGCCCATTTTTGTCTAAAATATTCATATTGATACTAAAGTGGATTCGAAAAAATTTTAGGGCTCTAACTGTGATATTTTCATAGATATAATAATTTAATATTTTTTATGTTGGAGGTGACACACCCACTATAGCCAATCCGCCCATTTTGTTTATATATACGTCAAAGTCGCCCACACAAAATTCGCAGTTTATGAGATATGCGACATTAAATACTTATTGAATATGTGGGCGTAGCACCCCGCCTTCTTGAAATTTTAAAATAAAATGTAGCCTATAATTCCCTACAGATATACAGGAAGGTACTGTCAAAACTTCAAGAAAATCGGTCCAGCCGGTTAGCCGTCTATAGACTTCAAACAAACAAACCCACAAACAAATAAACACACATTCATTTTTGTTTATATAGATGTAAAATGCATTAAAAAAACTACATATGTGACGTATGAGTGATATCCAATTCCATTAAGTTTTATCAAAGAATACGGATATAAAGAATACGCATTATGTAGAAGTAGCATTACGACCCGCTCTCACCAAAATCTTTTTAAAAAATCATTTCTGGATAAGGGGGCGGAAGACAGAAGGAAAATAAACACAAACAAAGAGCGTAACAATGTGTTGCTCTCATCATGAGAGCGTAAAAATGCATTCAGTTGCTTGTCAGCTTCTAAAGGAAAATGTTCATGTCGCTTTTTTCAGACTTCAATATTACACCCAACGAAATATTACAGTATGATTCACTAATATCAATGAGAAATGATTTCGATTTTTGGAAGAATACTTGCCAAGTAAAATACGGAGTTTTTAGCGCAGTACAATTGTTCTATACTTTTCGCTCACATATACATATTATTGGGTTAATAAGTAGATTTGAAAATATTTCTAACAATTTTCCTCTGGGTTAAATATGCCTGTCATAATTTTTCTCATGTCCTCTTTGTGCCGACGTCTGAGAATAAGTGATTTGAGAACAGTGTTCCCGTTTTTGGTTATTTCTAACCAAAATTGCTTATTTTTTGATCAATGTGCAGATGTGTAGATTTTTTTGGTTTTTTTCTTTTTCTTTTAGAAAAAACCTATTTTTTGTTTCATTTTTTATTAATTATAATTTAAACTTGAAAAAAAATAAAACAAAAGTCTATGAATTTAATTTTGGTTATATTTTTTCTTATTTGGTGATTTTTTTCACAAATGTTGGTTCCAAAATTTTTTTTCGTGGCAACACTGTTTCAGAAGAATAAATAAAAAATTAGTCAAACAACAAAAACGCACGATGAGAACAATTGAGAACATTGTTGCGCTCTTGGTTTCTTTATCCTTCCCTTCTATCTTTCCTCCCGCGTCGTGAAATATTTTTGAAAAATATTCCAAAATATGCACATTCTTTATACTTTATTTTCTGTGGTTTTATACATCAGGAATCATAGATAGCATACTTGTAGGGGTAACTACTATGCGTATGAGTAATATATTTCAAATGCAATTAAATATTAAGTATGTAGTATGTAGCATACGTGGGCATGGCCCCTCGCTCATTTGGAATATCAACATAAAAAGTAGCCTATAACTCCTTCCAGACATACAGGAAGATACTGCGAAAATTTCAAGAAAATCGGTTCAGCCGTTTAATCGTCTATAAACTTCAAACATACAAACATACAAACAAACACACATTCATTTTTATATATAAGATTAAGACTAGAGAACATATTCTTAGTTAGGTACGGAATTAAAAATATAATAATAAAATAAAGAGAAAAAAGCGCCCTAACGTCATAAATACTTACTCAATTGGTAACTACAAACCATTAAGTCATGATTACAATCTATCTTCTCATGCTATGTGTGTTAATTTTATTAATGATTTAGTACATTAGATTTGTGAGAAACTTTTCAGGGCAATTTTATTTACACTCGCAGAAGGCTGCAAAATATTTGCATTTATTGCATTAAATATGTTAAGCTGAGTATTAAATTCAGAAGCTTTCTTTTGGTTGCTATAGAAAAACTACCTAATAATGAAATGAATATCATTGGGGATATATGTAATGAACGCTAAAAACTTTAATCGTAAGCTTAGTTTTATGAACTCTACAAACCAGGCCAAAGATATTGGGACAGCTTATTGGAACAGATGTTATATTTTAACACAATTAAAACTAAACCTGGTAAGTTTAAATAAATTTTATCATTTACAATCAAACAATCAATGTCTTATAACAAAGTTTAATGGTGAACTATGTACCTCTACTGACGAATATCGAACGACTTTTTGAAACTAAGATGAGACACGATAGTTGATAGTTTTATGGCTAAACTGGATTCGAACTTGCCTCTTTGTTCTTTTTGATTCATTATCAATCTCATTTGAGTTATTTTCAAACCACGATTAAAAGTTTTGAAATTAACTTCAAGGATAAGTAAGCAGTCACTTGAGGTGCTAATGACAAAAGTACTTCTCTATTGGTGATGATTAGTAAAAACATCAAACATGCGAACAATAAGGTAAGTAAAGGTAAGAGATACTGCTCATGTATAATTTATACAAAATTTATATCATGTATGTCAATTCTCACTTCTTCACTTTTCTCGGAAAAGTAATGCCTGGAGAATTGTTATCCATCATTTCAATGTATTCTGAAAATGCGCATTGGCTTTCTTGTCGAACTTATGTGGTTTAAATGTATTTCTACAAGCGAGTGTTCGTAAGAACACATATCATTAGCTGCAGTTACAGTGTCATATGTAGCATAGTAGCCGACTCTTAGAATTCATTTTTTAAATATTCAGCTATGTTAACTAAATCATTTGTCTCTTTTTTTCCTTTCCTTCAAAAAAAAGCGCATCTTATCATATCAAGAGAGATCGTAAATCGACTGCTTACAGTTAAAGGCTAGAGGTCACATGTTCAGCTCACGCATACCCCAATAAAATGAATACATACCTGAAAATTGTATATTGGTTAGTATGGCTTCATGTTTTGACATACAGATAAACAGTCCTGCTACACGAGTAATGCCAATGTTCATTTTGACCAGCATTGTTGATCCGATATCATAATGATCGTAATGATTGCAATTGGTCGTAAGAGATATGCTAGGCATTCTATCTTTAATTTTTAAAATACGTTTAATCTTTAAGACCCTCAAAATATACATATTTGTTTGCTTTTTTGTAACAATCAATCCAATTCCTTGTAGGCTGGAGTCCTCAATCCTCAGAAAAGCCTTGTATACTTTAATCAACATTGTTCTCATCGTGGTACTTATACTGCCCAGGCAGTATTTCCCTTAATTCCTATTGTAGTATTATGATGCTGCACTTTCAATCTAATGATGTCCAGCATACCACCGAAAAGCATTGTAAATTAAAAAGTAATTTTTATTTCGCAACTTATAAGAACATATTATTACAATTATTTTATATAAAAACACAGTACGTATATATACATACATAACGTCACGTTCAATGTACAATCTTTTTAATTTAGAACAACACAATGCTTTCTGCACCATTTTTACTCTGTAATTAAAATGACTTCACTTCTTCGCTCTATCAAAATCAATTTTTATGTGTGACGTATGTCACACATAATTAAATTTTTAATGTTTTGTGCTCCTACATAACCAAACACTGCACCATATTCCTTATTGTCATTTAATGTCTTGTCATTAACTGAAATAAACTCAAGCTAATTGGTTTTTGAAGATGCCAAATTAAAGCGTTATTGCTTAAAAGTCTAACCAACTGAATAAAGTAAGAAACAATATGGAGGAATTATAAAGACCATTGGGCGTTATTTATAGGGGACCTCAGTGAAATTGGTCGCGTATTGCTGCGTTCTGAAATTGTTTTTAAGATTGTTTTGTTCATAGACGACAACAAATATAATGTTCTTGATTAAGAATATTTTTGAGACTCTCGATCAGGAAATAAATCCAAACACTTCTGTCATACTGTCAAACATGGTGAAATATTCGTAATAGCATGGGGTCTTTCTTCAACTGCATTTGAAAGCAAACCTAATACAAAATGCCAAAATGCTTGAAATAAAGCACACATTTGTATAATCCTGAGCATACATCTGGAGTACTTAAGGAATGGAACAATTGTCCTCGAGGTATCAAATTTCAACCAAATTTTCAAGGGTGCCTCCATGACCTAATTGGAAGTGTGTTAAACTTCAAGTGCCGAGGCCGTGGGTTTGATTCCCACCAGAGACTCTGAGTGTGTGTAATTGTCAGACTGTAAGAATTCTTACTAAAAAGTAATTCTCAAAAAAAAAAAAAAAAAAAAAAAAAGCTGTATAACTGAGGCATATACACTAGTCATTAAAAGAAAAATGATGCACCCTACCCTCCTTCCTATCCTTTTCTATCCTGTATTCAATGCACTTCATGATTAGGAGTCATCTCCGAAGTGTTAGTCCCAAAAAAACACCATCCCAAATTTGAGGCAAAAATTGCAAAATGAAACAAGTATACAAACCATTTTGGACCAGCATGAACTGAAAAATGAAAAAGGAGCGGAGCAGATTAAACTCCCAATATGCAAAAGCCTGCCGAGACTGTACCTAAACATAAAATGTCATTCACCAAGGAAAATATCCAACGAAAAAATTGTTTAAATTGCCCATTTTTATTGCGATCTAAGTTTGCTCCATTTTTATAACACCTAATTTTTTAGTGCTTGAATTGAATTTATCCTTTAAATAAATTAATCTAAATGAGTGAACCCTAAGGTTTCAAATATAATACAAGTTTCTTAGTTTTTTTTTTTTTGATTCATATAAGCCATTAATTTTAAGTGGACGAATTTTACTGTGATCCACTGTAAGTTTATGCTCCTTTATTCCTTATCCAATAGAAATTGATTACATGCGATACATTTTCTGACTTTGGCTGAGATTAAATTCGTCTTTATGCTCGTAATTAGTGGAAATTTATTAAATTCTGAATGTAATTTAGAAGGTTTTCTATATTGAAAGTGAATTAAACTCACAAAATAATATTTGTATTCAATTCAAATTGTGGCCAGTCTTTGTTTACAATCTTGAACTAACAAGCCGAGTGGCTGACAGCTCTCTTCATTACAAGTTTCCTGAACAGAACCAGGGGTCAGATAATGGTAGCAGTCCTGTTAAAAGATATAAGACGACTGGTAAATTATACGATCAGAAAAAAGGAATCATTATGCAGACGAAATGAGCATGATGGTTGCTTGTATGCACTGACATTGAATCTTTTAACGAAATTAGCCAGATTTGTATTTACAAAGTTCCACCAGTTGATCTCCGATTGTATGTCCATTATGACCTTCTTCTTGAAGGTATAAACACATAGACGACAGACAACAGTTCGGCAGCTCGACAGAAAATTCTGATAACTGTTTTTTCTGCCATATGCCGACTGCTTAAATTTTTTGAAAGCAGAGCAGAGACTTCAATAATTTTCAAATTTGAAATTAAATGTATTTTTCAGTGTTGTCACTATCAGGTTTTTTGTACGCCAAAAAAAACTCACTTATAAAAAAGCCACACACATAAAACATTTATCAAATGAATTCAGATACGAAATTGAATCTATAATTCTATTTTATTTATTACTAGCTAACACCCGGTGTGCTTCGCTACCCCCATCGGAATTAAATACATATCTCGTGATGCAACTGGATCGCCCACCATCAAAATTGTTACGCAATTGTTGGGGCATTGTATCATAATTGGTGTTGTCCAGCTGGAGTTCTATCAGCATGAATTGCGATTATGTGGTCATCTGAACTTAATCGTGGGTCATCTTTGGCTTGCTTAAAGATCCTTACCAATTCGTTGATTTCATGAAACATCACTTGTAAATCGGCAACAATCCATTGTTTTGTGCCAGGGTTATAATGCTGGCGGTGGTGCACTTGGTCATTGTTATCCGGTTCTCCTATGAAATAAATTTGTAAGAACTTAGGATCTTCATTTGGAATTGGCAACAATGATCCCATTTTATGATAAATTTGACCTTGAACACGAAATGTTGGCATAAAGTTGTCTCGAATTACTTTGGTAGCACCAAAAGATGTCATCTTGAAGCACAAATTATATTTTCGTATATTATTAAGGAAATGTTGTGAATCCACATTAGTTTCTAAATAAAAAAAATATTTTTTATTAATATTTTGTTAAATTAACAAAAAGTATATATTTCGAAAAACTTACCTGAAATCAGCGATTGCAATGGTGCTGGAGGTGGAAGTAATTCAGATAGAACGATTTTACCATAAGAGCAACACATTCTAGGTGTTTCATTTTTGTACCTGAGTGCATTGCAATATTGGCAAACTTCTTTCATGTCACCAATTGCCACTAATTCATCTTCGGTATAATCGATATCAGATCTGTAGTTAAATGCAATACCTGAGTATCTCGGTACCTCGTGCGGTTGTCGCATATTGTCGAAGGCCGTCCAGACGTCTTTCACGTTCTGAAGGTGTTACTGTGGCTCGTGATGTTTCATTACGATTTCGCTGGCTTTGTAGCCGACCTTCATGTTCCAACGATGTCTCGGTAGCTCGTGCGGTTGTGGCATGTTGTCAAAGACCTTCAAGATGTCTTTCGCGTTCTGACGGCGTTTCAGAAGCTCGTGCTAAAGAGGTAAAATTTGCTTGGCTTTCTGAAGGTGTTTCAGTAGCTCTTGATGTTGTGGCACGTTGTCGTAGGCCTTCAAGGCGTTCTACACGTTGTGATGGAGTTTTGGCGGCTCTAGAGGTCGAAGATCGACTCCTTTCAGTCCTGAGGCGAATTTAACGCTCTTCCGAACTTTCATTTGCTCTCTGGGATTGCAAACGCAATGCATTTTTTGGCGCTTCTGGAAAGGGATGCTCTTTTTGGTGGGCATTTTTATAAATTGTTGCAAAATAAATGTCACTCAAATAACGTTTAACTTGATTAGAATCAAAGATTCAACTGAATTCTAAAACCGAATGCACGTTATATTTATTTCTTTATATTAAATTTGACAAATAATTGTGTTTGTGTCGGTCGCAGGTAACTTTTTGAGATAAGTTTTGCAACTACTTATTTTATTTGGGAAAAATATTGACAGTTTACACTTTATTACTTAGGTAATTAAAAGTAATGAATTCATCGCCCAATAAAATGCTTGTTATAAAGTTTACCTAATGTATTTTTCAAATAAATAATATTTTTATTAGTTACCCATTTTTAGAAGTAAACATTACTATTACATATGTACATACATGTATATGTTTTTCAAGATAAATATTTAAATAGTTTGAATTTTAATACTTACTATGTACATGAGTTGAAAATTTCAAACTCAATCATTTAAGGGTCATATACCTTACTATTGCATATTTCAAGATATAATAATTTCCACACTCACTAATCAGAGAGGCACCACCTTCCTATAGCTGGAATACAAAATTGGGGACTCTAGCTTTTATAGTTTTTTTATACAGATTTTAATAATTAGTTCATATGGAGTTTGCCACGCCCCTAATGCTTGATAGCCCATTTTTAACAAAAATATTGATATTGAACCTTTAGATATTCGTACAAAATTTGAGCAGTCTTTTGCTGAACTCCCTATTTTTGTCCAAAATATTTATATTTCAACAAAAGTTATTTATACAAAATTGGGGACTCTAACTGTTAAAGTTCTTCAGTTAGGCAGATTTTAGTATTTACTTTATATGGAAGGTGCCATACCCTCTAATGATTGGTCGCCCATTTTTGTCCAAAATATTTATATTAAAACCGCAGTTACTTGTACAAAATTTGAGGTATCTTGCTGATATAGTTTTTCCTATATATCCATTTTGTTATTATCTTACAATAGTAGGTTATGTAGTATATGTGGGAGTGGCACCTCTCTCATTTGAAATATCAACATAAAAAGTAGGAAAATCGGTTCAGCCGTTTAGTCTTCTATAAACTTCAAACATAGAAACAAATGCACATTCATTTTTATATATAGGTGATGTCCGAGATAGAAGAAGTTTTAAATTTAATTTATATGGGAAGTACCACACCCTTTTCCTAGTCAGCCCATTTTTGTCTAAAATATTCATATTGATACTAAAGTGGATTCGAAAAAATGTTAGGGCTCTAACTGTTATATTTTCATAGATATAATAATTTAATATTTTTTATATTGGAGGTGACACACCCACTATAGCCAACCCGCCCATTTTGTTTATATATAAGTACGTCAAAGTCGTCCATACAAAATACGCAGTTTATGAGATATGCGACATTAAATACTTATTGAATATGTGGGCGTAGCACCCCGCCTTCTTGAAATTTTAAAATAAAAAGTAGCCTATAATTCCTTCCAGATATACAGGAAGGTACTGTCAAAACTGCAAGAAAATCGGTCCAGCCGTTTAGCCGTCTATAGACTTCAAACAAACAAACCCACAAACAAATAAACACACATTCATTTTTGTTTATATAGATGTAAAATGCATTAAAAAAACTACATATGTGACGTATGAGTGATATCCAATTCCATTAAGTTTTATCAAAGAATATGGATATAAAGAATACGCATTATGTAGAAGTAGTATTACGACCCGCTCTCACCAAAATCTTTTTAAAAAATCATTTCTGGATAAGGGGGGCGGAAGACAGAAGGAAAATAAACACAAACAAAGAGCGTAACAATGTGTTGCTCTCATCATGAGAGCGTAAAAATGCATTCAGTTGCTTGTCAGCTTCTAAAGGAGAATGTTCATGTCGCTTTTTTCAGACTTCAATTTTACACCCAAAGAAATATTACAGTATGATTCACTAATATCAATGAGAAATTATTTCGATTTTTGGAAGAATACTTGCCAAGTTAAATACGGTGTTTTAGGTTTTTAGCGCAGTACAATTTTTCTATATTTTTCGCTCACATATACATATTATTGGGTTAATAAGTAGACTTGAAAATATTACTAACAATTTTCCTCTGGGTTAAATATGCCTCTCATAGTTTTTATCATGTTCTCTTTGTGCCGACGTCTGAGTATAAGTGATTTGAGAACAGTGTTGCCTTTTTTGGTTATTTCTAAACAAAATTGGTTATTTTTTTGATCAATGTGTAGTTTTTTTTTGGTTTTGGTTATTTTTTTCTTATAAAAAAAGCTTTTTTGTTTCTTTTTTTATTAATTATAATTTAAACTTGAAAAAAAATAAAACAAAAGTCTACGAATTTAATTTTGGTTATATTTTTTCTTATTTGGTGATTTTTTTCACAAATGTTGGTTAAAAATTTTTTTTCGTGGCAACAATAAATAAAAAATTAGTCAAACAACAAAAACGCACGATGAGAACAATTGAGAACATTGTTACGCTCTTGGTTTCTTTACCCTTCCCTTCTATCTTTTCCCCCGCGTCATGAAATATTTTTGAAAAATATTCCAAAATATGCACATTCTTTATACTTTATTTTCTTTGATTTTATACATCAAGAATAATAGATAGCATACTTGTAGGGGTAACTACTATGCGTATGAGTAATATATTTCAAATGCAATTAAATATTAAGTATGTAGTATGTAGTATACGTGGGCATGGCCCCTCGCTCATTTGGAATATCAACATAAAAAGTAGCCTATAACTCCTTCCAGACATACAGGAAGATACTGTGAAAATTTCAAGAAAATCGGTTCAGCCGTTTATCCGTCTATAAACTTCAAACATACAAACAAACACACATTCATTTTTATATATAAGATTTCGGAAATTGATATTGAATAACTTGAAAAATATTAATAAATGTGTTATTATTAAAATTAAAATTACAATTTATTAGATTTGTATTAAGGAAACCTGGGTATTGCAATAATATTTATAAATTGAATATCATACACTTTTTGATTACGAGTTTATTAAGACTTACATTTAATATTTAATATTAATTTTTAGGTCTGATGAAAGTAGAGTAAATGATGAAGTTAATGCCGTTTTTCATACACCTTCTTTAGGAATTTAAACAATTGAGGGCTTCTTTCGTGACTTGAAGAATTTGCGCTGGTTGCAGCAAACATCGCATGTTGCTTAAATATTGTTCTTATTCCAAATAATGTTGTTGAGTAACAACTAATGTTGTTGAATAACAACATTATTGACTACTGTCAACACATACTTTTGGAAAGAGACACTGCAGGCAGCCCTCATCTCCGCACAAGATACGAAAGCTAAATTTATTTAGAACTAGCTAATACCCGGTGTGCTTCGCTACCCCCATCGGAATTAAATACATATCTCGTGATGCAACTGGATCGCCCACCATCATAATTGTTACGCCATTGTTGGAGTTCTGGAGTTCTATCAAAATGAATTGCGATTATGTGGTCATCTATATCAGATCTGTAGTTAAATGCAATACTTGAGTATCCATGAAAAACATTACGTCGATTCACCGCCATTCGATTATGATTTTGTTCTTTGCTGCTCTTCTTGTTGATGTTCGAATCCACTGACTTTCTACTCGTGATTCATGTTGGACTTCTGTTTCATTAGTTCGCGATGTTATGGTACGATTTCGCTGGCTTTGTAGCCGACCTTCATATTCCAACGGTGTCTCGGTAGCTCGTGCGATTGTCGCATGTTGTCGAAGACCTTCAAGACGTCTTTCACGCTCTAAAGGCGTTTCTGTGCCTCGTGATGTTTCGGTACGATTTCGCTGGCTTTGTAGCCGACCTTCATGCTCCAACAGTGTCTCAGTAGCTCGTGCGGTTGTCGCATGTTGTCGAAGACCTTCAAGACGTCTTTCACGCTCTGAAGGCGTTTCTTTTGCTCTCTGGGATTGCAAATGCAATGCATTTTTAGTGCTTCTGGAAAGCGATGCTTTTTTGGGGGCATTTTTATAAATTGTTGCAAAATAAATGTCACTCAACGTTTAACTCGTTTAGAATCAAAGATTCAACTGAATTCCAAAACCGAATGCGTGTTATATTTATTCCTTTATATTTTAACTAATATGAAATAGGTTCAGGTCAAAAAACTTTTTAAAAAAAATTAAGGCTATTTAAATTTGACAAATAATTATGTTTGTGTCGGTCGCAGGTAATTTTTTTTTGATGACTTTTGCAACTTCATATTTTATTTGGAAAAAATATTGAGAGTTTACATTTTATTACTTAGGTAATCGAAAGTAATGAATGAAAATTTTACTGCCTATTATTACATTCATCCCATTCATCACCCAATGAAATGCTGATTATTAAACTTACCTGATCTATTTTTCAAGATATGCAACAAATAAATAATATTTTTAGTAATTACCCATTGTTAGAAGTAAACAATAACATAACTATTACATATGTATATGTTTTTCAAATAAATATTTAAATAGTATGAATTTCAGTACTTACTATGTATATGAGTTGAAAATTTCAAACTCAACCATTTAAGGGTCATATGTTTGAGCAGCTCAAACATTCTAAAATTCAAATGTATGTTGATGATATTCAACTCTACATTGATAGCTCTATAGCTTCCATCAACACTGGAGTTAAAGATCTTAACACTGACCTTAATAATATTTCTCTTTGGGCGACTGCAAATGGTTTAAGGATTAACTCTAAAAAGTCAAAATGTATTGTAATTTGCAAAAAATCCGCAAAGATTGAATCTAATAATGATGTTGCCTTTTTTGGTTATTTCTGGAAAAAAATAAATAAAACAAAAGTCTACGAATTTAATTTTGGTTATATTTTTTCTTATTTGGTGATTTTTTTCACAAATGTTGGTTACAAAATTTTTTTCCTTCCCTTATATCTTTCCCCCGCGTCATGAAATATTTTTGAAAAATATTCCAAAATATCCCAAATTGCACATTCTTTATACTTTATTTTCTTTGGTTTTATACATCAAGAATCATAGATAGCATACTTTAGGGGTAACTATGCGTATGAGTAATATATTTCAAATGCAATTAAATATTAAGTATGTAGTATGTAGTATACATGGGCATGGCCCCTCGCTCATTTGGAATATCAACATAAAAAGTAGCCTATAACTCCTTCCAGACATACAGGAAGATACTGTGAAAATTTCAAGAAAATCGGTTCAGCCGTTTAATCGTCTATAAACTTCAAACATACAAACAAACACACATTCATTTTTATATATAAGAAGATGCGGACAAGTTGGACTTAGTCGGTGTCTAATTTCAATGAGACAACTTCACACGGCACTATATACTGCGTACCCGTTAAGAGACAAGCAATAAATCTCAAAAATTTGCTACAAGGTTGTTTCATTTCATACCACTGGAATATTTTGGTATGAAGACAATTCTAGATCTGGTAAAACTATTGTATGCTATACCTCACGGACGATGAGAAAGTCTTAAATAGGAAATGTCAGCCATTTATTTATCGTCCAAATATATATTTAATTCCCGTTTGCAAATTTATTGCAGTTTTTAAAAATTTTATATTATTTCATATCCATAAAATTGATTGTTGGCTGATTTCTTTTTAATTTTACTACATTATTTATTTCAGCGTAGTATCAAATCTACAAATAATAAAGTTGTTTGCTATTTAACATTACTTTAAATATGGCATTGCCATGACTACTCATACATATTAAAATTTTTTTACGTTACTTTAATACACAGCTTGAGCTTCAATCATACATAAACCCAATTTCGTTTCTTGACTGATATTTTTATGTATTACTTCTCAAACGTTTTTCTAATTATTTATGGACGATACTGAAAACAGGCGTCATTATTAAAACATTTGAAAAAAGTCTACAATAAATTAATTTGCAAATAGTAGGAACACTCTGATATTCATATTGAGTGATTGTAGATTGGTTGTCCCTTGCAAGCAAATATGTATATTTGAAGTGTTTGATGTTGATAAAAAAAAAAATAAAATCTAAATCTGTTCAATCAATGTGGCTATGACATTTTAATTTTTTTCTTTTAACTTCTACAAGAAGCAAGCGACATTGATATGCAGTAAGTATAAAAAAACTGTGTGTATGTATGTAAAAAATCAATCATGAAATTAGTTTTTTGGTATCCCAACATGGCAACATGAGAAATGATGTAAATTATATTGAAATAAAAGAGAAGAGAGAAAAATGCTGAATGAGAATGAAATTTTGACAGTACCTTCCTGTATATCTGGAAGGAACTACTTTTTCAAGAAGGAGTGGTGCCACGCCAACATATCCAATAAGTATTTAATGTCGCATATTTCATAAACTGCAATAGCTAGAGACCTCAAATTTTGCATGGACGACTTTGACGTATATATAAACAAAATGGGCGGATTGGATATAGTGGGCGTGTCACCTCCAATATAAAAAATATTAAATTATTATATCTAAGAAAATATAACACTTAGAGTCCTAAAATTTTGTCGAATGCACTTTAGTATCAATATGAATATTTTAGGCAAAAATGGGCTGACTAGGAAAAGTGGGCGTGGTACTTCCCATATGAATTAAATGTAAGACTTCTTATATCTCGGAAATCACCTATATATATAAAAATGAATGTGCGTTTGTTTGTATGTTTGAAGTTTATAGACGACTAAACGGCTGAACCGATATTCCTAAAATGTTCACAGTATCTTCCGGAAAGAGTTATAGGCTACTTTTTATGTTGATATTTCAAATGAGCGAGGTGCCACTCCCACATATACTACATAACCTACTATTGTAAGATAATAACAAAATGTGTATATTGGAAAAACTATATCAGCAAGATACCTCAAATTTTGTACAAGTAACTACAGTTTTAATATAAATATTTTGGACAAAAATGGCGAACTAACAATAGTGGGCTTCGCACCTCCCATATAAAGTAAATACGAAAATCTGTATATCTGAAAAACTCTAACAGCTAGAGTCCCCAATTTTTGTACGAGTAACTTTAGTTTAAATATAAATATTCTGGACAAAAATAGGGAGTTCAACAAAAGCGGTCGTGTCACCTCCCATATGAAGAAAAATAACAGTTAGACTCTCCAATTTTGTACGAATATTTAAAGGTTCAATATCAATATTTTTGTTAAAAATGGGCGATCAAGCATTAGGGGCGTGGCAAACTCTATATGAACTAATTATTAAAATCTGTATATCTAGAAAACTATAAAAGCTAGAGTCTCCAATTTTGTATTCCAGCTTTAGGAAGGAGTGGAAATTATTATATTTTGAAATATGCAATAGTAAGGTATATGACCCTTAAATGATTGAGTTTGAAATTTTCAACTCATGTACACAGTAAGTACTAAAATGCATACTATTTATATATATTTATGCTATGTAGTTAGTCTGGTGTATTTAAATTTGTGGTTTTGTTTTGTCTTGTAGTGTAATACTATGTTCAGATATGCACCCTTATTGCGTAAATCTTAATAAACGCCATTATTGAGCTCTATATTTAATACAAAGTTTCAATTTATTATTGCGCAATAAATACGCAAATTGTTATAATATTGATTAAAACTTAAAATACAGCACTGTCATAAGTATGTTCAGTGAGCATATTACAGTTTCCCGAACACTTTCTGTTGATATTTGACAACTCAAATGTCAACAACGACAAAAAAAAAAAGAAACAACAAAATAAAAACAATGCTTTAGAAACAACCAGCTGGTTTGTTTATCAGCTGTCAAATAAATATTGAATAAGCAGCTGAACTGCGTATATTGTTATGTCTCAATACTTACAATATTGTACTCAATAAACCGAAAATTGACTCAATATTCTGACAAATATGAAATCAACAACAAAACTATTGTCTCAATCAATCTGATATTTGTTGTATATGTTTATTAAAGTAATATGTACGTTTATCGAAAAATAAGCAAACAAAAGTAAACTTCCAAAAATCGTATAGGATTATGACAAGCGTTGGAATGTTCTTGTGCCTGAACCCAAGTCACCCGAACTTAAATTCATCGAATACCTCTGTTGTCTTTATTCCTGCAAATTTTAAAAGAATTGTACGCCCTTACTGCCAAAATTCATAAATTTTTTTGCTAAATATTAAAAAAATGTTTTAAATTGTAGTTCTAAATACAATCTCAATAAGCAAATGAATCAAATATCAGAATGATTGAAATTATAGTTGTATTGTTGTACGTAGCAAGTTAGGTAAGTTCACACAATTTGATAGCACGAAACCATACAACTTTTAAAAACATATGAAAAAAATGTGTATAAGTGTATCAGATTTTTAAATGAAAATTATCAACAACAAGCATTCACTGTTGTATATTCGTCCAACAATACACTCAATTATTGCCAACTTATTTTCTACAACTTATTCGGATGCAACTTATTATGATTCCATTGAGTATCCCTTTAAAATAAATACAAATTCCACTGCGCCAATATCTTTCATTAACGTTCCTACTATTTCTATGGAATTAAGAAAACATTCCTGACCTGATAACATTCCTAGCAGCATTTTAATTAATTGCGCCGACGCCATAGCTGTTCCACTATCATACTTATTTAATAAATCGAGTGAATGCGGTTATTTTCCTAACGTTTGGAAGGATTTTTTCCTTTGTTCAAATCAGTAAATAAATCCGATGTTACAAATTATCGTGGTATTGCAAAACCACCACTATTCCAAAACTATTTGAAAAAATGATTACTGATGATTTATGTTATCAAGTTTCTAACTTGATATCTCCTTATCAGCACGGTTTCAGAAAGAAGTGTTCTACTACAACAAACCTGCTTCATCTTTCTACAGTTGTTTATCGAGGATTTTTTTCATCAACAACAAACAGACGTTATCTATACGGATTTCAGCAAGGCTTTTGATAAAGTCAATCACGTACTTTTGAAGAAGAAACTTCACTAAATTTAATATTTAACTAACAGAAAACAAACCGTACTTTTTAAAAACTGCTGCTCCAGAAGTATTGATGTGGTTTCTGGTGTACCTCAGGGTAGCCATCTTGGACCGCTCCTGTTTTCATTGTTTATTAACGACTTACCTGATATGATTCACTATTCTAATATTCTAATGTATGTATGTAAATTTGGATCAGAAACTTCTTCAAAATGAACTAAATTCATTTCATTTATGGTGTAATTTAAATCTAATGCAGCTTAATCTCAAAAAATTTAAATACATGAAATTTGTAAGAAGGAATCCGATTGCTGCAAACTATGCTTTCGATGGATAAGAGCTTGAGCTTGTAGATAACTTCCTGGATGTAGGAGTTCTACTTGATTCCAAACTAAATTTTATTCCGTACATAACTACAGCAAATAAAGCTAGAAGCGTACTTGGTTTTATAAAACGGTGGGCAAAAGAATTTAACGATCCTTATGTTACTAAATCGCTCTACACATCTCTTGTAAGGCCTATACTCGAGTATGGATCCATAATATGGGATCCTCTGTATTTAAAAAGCATTCCGACGTCATCGAATCTGTACAAAAGCAATTTCTGATGTGTTGTCTCCGAGGACTGAATTTTAACCCCACAAGTTTACCTTCTTATTCTGCCAGACTAGCATCGATCAAACTTCCGACACTTAAAAGCCGCAGAACTATGTTAAATATCTCGTTCTTATTCAATGTAATTACTGGTGATATAGGCTACAGTTTTTTAATCCATAATATCACATTTAATGTTCCTCAACGTCCGCCACGTCATTTTTCCCCATTATCAATACAATTTTTTAGATCCAACTACGCTGGTGCTGATCCAATAAGGGGAATGTGTAACGAATTTAATAAATTGTATTGATTGTATGATAAATTGATTTTTCTTTATCAAATAATGTTATAAAAAAATAATGTAATTATGTATTTAAATTCACAGTGTTTTAGAATCAATATCTAGTAATATTAATTTAATTGCCTGCAAGAAATATTTCAATAGGCAAATAAAAATAAATAAATAAAAATAAAATAAATACAACGATACAACGCCTTGTGCGAATTAACCAACTGAGATACATACATACATAATTGGCCATTACAACCCTTCAGTCAGGATTACGGCCTAGCTTCTCAACACCACTCATGTTGTGGGCGTTAATTTTATACATGAGTGGCGGAACCTACAGTTTAAAGTCGACTCCGAACGACAGATTTTTTGAGAAGCTTTTCATGGCAATTTTTACTCTCAGAGTTTTTGCCAGAAATCTGCTGAGAGGAAGTCACCGAAGAAATATTTTTTCATATTTCATTTTGATGTCTGACCTGGGATTCGATTTCGGGCCTTTCGTCTAATAAGCCAACACACTACCTACTAGACCACGGCGACTTCTGAGATAGTTGATAGTTAAATGACATATTCTATACGAATGTCTTTAAAAGTGTCTCGTTTTGGTGTTGAAGTGTGTGAAGAAATTATACCAGTTGGATTTTGTAGTATTTTAAGAATGTTCTTATTTTAAACGGTTCTGTTCATTAAATTCTGAACAATTTATACTTCTGAACACAAATACTTAAAAATAAAATGCAATAAATTTAACGTGTAATAAAGGTCATCAGATATGTAAAATTTATTGAATTATTTCATGAATAAATAACGTCCAATTATTTTTCAAAACATTATATTTTCTTTATCTTAATAAGAAACTACATTTAATTGTGTTTAGGTATTTACATACATACATAATTGGTCATTACAACCCTTCAGTCAGGATTATGGACCTAGTTTCTCACACCACTTATGTTGTGTGTGTTAATTTTATACATCGAGTCACGGGGCCTATAATTTAAAGTCGACTCCGAACGATAGATTTTTGAGAAACAAATGACAGTTTTATGTTTTATGTTTTTTATGAGTTTTTGCCAGAAATCTGCTGAGAGGAAGTCACCGAGGAAATATTTTCAAATTTTCGTTTTGATGCCTGACCTGAGGTTTGAACAGTGGCCTTTCGTCTAATAAGCCAACACACTACCTACTAGACTACGGCGACTTAGTTTGAACCAACCATTGACCGAAAAACGATCAAAATGGGCCACCAGACGCGGTCAGGTAATTTTGCAATATAACCATGCACCTGCACTCACACAAATCAAAATTGATTCAGGACACAATCAAAGTATTAGACTGAGAGCTACTAACCCGCCCGTCAAACTTGGTTCCTTTCGATTACTATTTGTTTTCATCGATTTAATACGCATTGGCGACATTAGCACGTCGACTTAAAAACGAGGAATTCAAAAATTGGGTGACTAATTGGTTTGCTTCAATCAACGAACAGCTTTATTGGCGTGGAATCCACATATTGCCTGAAAACCAGAAGCTATGTGTGCCAGAAACGGTCAATACATTGATTAAAATGTATTTTACTTTTCCATGCAAAATTAGTCTTTTAAGTTTACAAAAAATCGCTGGTATGAAACCAGTGCAGCAGGTAAGCCTCTTAATAAAATAAATGTAATGCTTATGACTGGAATGATGAGATAAAAATTGCTGTTAAATTTACATGTAAAATCTGCTAAAATTAACATTGTGTAATTAAATACTATTATTGTACTAGTTAATTACTATTATTGTACTAATTAATTACTACTTACTAACTATTTACTATTATTAATGTATTTACTATTATTGTTTATGCAATATTTGCTTAAAAGTTTAATATTTATATCAGCAATTAATATCGAAACCATAACCCTCACGCTAATAATCTAGAATATTACCCACTAGATTACCAGGGCAACCTTTACAACCATTTATTTCACAAATATGTCGGCTTGACTGTGTTATATGCTAATCTGGAGCCTATCTTTTCATTTAATTAGTATGTAAATTCTTTATAAAAATGAAGTTGATTTTTGTATGTCGCCACATCACGTGGACCTATAACAACCAAGTTTACACACAGGGCAAGTTTTGGGGCATATGTACATAGTTTATGTTAAGTTTGGTTTTTAAAAGGTCCACGTCATCTCCTTTTGCCTGGGAAAGCAGGCTAGTTTTTCATAGTAAAAACTCTAACCTACTTTCTTGGAGACACATGTCTTGTTAAGAATCGCATTGATTCCATGTAACACCATTCCAATTTCTCTTCAGCAGCGGCTCCAGACTTCATTTTATTGGATGATATTTCACGTACAAATCGGTCGCGCAGCGATTTCCATCTTCCTTTACAATGATCCTCTATGTTAAAAGGAACAAATAGCAAAAACGACACGCCTAATACTAAAAGAAAAAAACTACCTGACATGCCTGTTGAAGCAGCTACTGCCTACCACGATCGATCTTTTAAGTATTTATTTCTGCACCTTTACCGCTTCGACGAGCTTCTCCTCATATTTTTTCTTTCTTGTGTAAGACTATAAAAACTATCAGGTATGTGATGGATATCGATTCGTTTTTAAACGAAATCGAAAACTCCAAATCGATTGAATAGATTTAAGCTGTGATGAAAAACGTATCGATTTCAGTTACCATTTTTGTTTCATTTTCATATTCAATAAACAAATTCATTTTACACACGATTTTGTTTTGCATTAAAAGTTATAATGGCATTTATAGTATCCTCACTAATATCAATTAATAAGGAATGTAAAAATGAAAATATTAAGCGAAGAAGATTGCGGGACTCATCAAATCCATTAGAAATACCACAAAATGTGTAAGTATAAAACAGCAACTATTATAGGCTTTGGTGCATATGAAGAATGAATGTGTTTTGTGGATAAAATTGGACCCCGTTTTAAGTCGTCGTATATGCCTATGTCTATCCAGTTAGCAGCAACCATGAGGTTTTTTGCAGAAGGAGGATTTCAACGGTCAATAGGCAATGATGCTTTCATTGCTATTCATCGTACAACATTTTCCAAACTATTTACTGAGATGCTCACACTTCTTGAGCAAATACTATGCCAACATTGTATAAAACTTCCATCTGAACCGCAAGATCTTTTAAAATCAAAAAATATTTCTTTGAAAAGTACAGGATTCCCGGCATTGTTGGGTGTATAGATGGTACCCATATTCCGGTGGTCAAGCCGGTTACACAACATCATTTATATTTTAATCGAAAGGGTTATTATAGTATTAATACAATGATTGTAAGTATATTGTTTTACAAGTTTTTTTTATTTAAAATCAATTTTTTGATTCCGAATTTCTGTTTTTTCAGATTTGCGACTACGGAATGAATATAGTTGCAGTGGATGCAAAACGACCAGGTTCAAGCCATGATTCCTTTCTTTGGAATCTAAGCCCTCAGAAAGATTTTTATTGTCTAAGGTATGAAAATGATGAACGTGGATCTTGGCTTCTAGCTGATTCCGGTTATGCACTTTAAACATTTGTTTTGACGCCCTATAGGATACCGGTTGCAGGTTCTGCTCAACATAAGTTTAATAAAGTTCATGCGTCAGCTAGAAATATAATCGAGAGGACAATAGGAGTTCTGAAAAGCAGGTTCAGGTGTCTCACTCGAGCTTTATAATACCAACCCCGCAAAGTCGTAAAAATAATAAACGTTTGCTGTGCTCTCCACAATATGTGTAATTTTTTTAAAATTGAGCAAAGTTAAGTGCCAAATTTTAATTCATCAGAACTTGCGAATGCGGAAGAAGATGATGTTGACAGTACTACAAATGACGAAGCCAGCAGAATCAGAGATAGTCAGTGTACGAAATTAAAATAGTCGCATTTAATATTTCGGCGTATTATTCAAATCAAGAGAACTTTATTTGTTTTTTTTGCCACATTAATAACATTTTTCAAAATTAAATTAAAATATATGTTTAAATTATAAAAACAACGATAAATTAAGATGTTATAGGAAAATAAAGTAAAATGTATGCGAAATTTAAAATAGACGCAATTAAAACAATATAAAACTTATAAATTCCATTTAGATTAAAAAATAAATTAATAACACCAAACATACGATGGGCATTGATTCTACTAGATTTTTTAATATTCTAAGCTCAAAATTTAGCCAGGACTGGCGAATTGCCGTTTTCAGCTCACACACTGTGTTGTATTGCTTTCCGTTGCTATAAACATCTCTTGACATGATTCCCCAAAGATTTTCTATCGGATTCAAGTCCGGACTTCTAGCAGGCAAGCCTAGAATTGGGATAGAAGGCGATGAAAATAATGCTTTTGAGACTTTCGAAACGTGGATGCTAGCGTTATCCTGCTGAAAAGTCGTGTTTTTATCCAAATTATTTTCTAGATAATTTACTAAAACATCTTCCAACATTCTCTCGTAGGTTTCGGAGTTCATTTTAGTAGAAATGAAACACAACTGAAGCTTCCCATAGTAACTGAAACCGCCCCATACCATTACAGTACTTCCGCCAAAGCTTCTGCTCATTCTGGGTGCGTTCGGTTTTTGCAAATCATGCCAATAATGACTGTGTCCATCCGGGCCATCCAATTTGAATTGTTTTTCGTCGGAAAAAATAATGTTTCTCCATTCCTCTGTCCATGACATGGTATATTTGGCAAATTCCAATGTCCGCGATTTATGAGAACATGATAACGGTGGGATTTTGGCTGATTTTTTCCATTTAATGTTACAGTCATTTGTTGAACTCGACGTTTTCCTACAGGTAAGCCTAATTTCAGGACAATTTGGGAAGAATGAAGCTTATTTTTAGTGGCCTCTTGTTTAAGTTGACCAATTTGGCGTTTGCTTAGTTTTATGTTTCTCTTATTTCTTTTTGCTGATTTATTATTTTTTGTAGTTTTTTGCAAACACATACGAACTAGATGCTCTGATCTTCCAATTCTTCAACCTATTTCCCTTTTTGAATAGCCTTCTTCATTTAAAACTCTTATTAAAGTTCGCTCCTCTTGTGTTACTTGTTTTCCTCTACCCATTGCGCCCCCATTACGCCTAAGAATTCTCGATATGGACTCATACTGATACTCAATGATGCAAACACGAAAAAGCACATTTTTTTTACAAAAAATCTGCATTTTGTAACTGTAAAAGTTAAATAAAAGTACTTGCGCCTATTTAAATTTCGCTCTTTATTTGGTATTTTTTTGAGTAAATGCCCCATTAGTATTATATCGAGAGGAAATTCCAACAACAATGTATACAAAAATATTTCCTAGCTACCAACTACTGAATATTGGGAAATATTGGTAAATTGGAAACAAGGTGAACCAACTACATAAAAGTATTATTAAATCTGTTATTGCGACTATTAAAATTTCGTCCACTATATAGCCGAAAATCTTTAAACTACTAGTTTTAGTTTTCAATTGTATTTTTATTTATGTACATACGAGTACATGTATTAAATTTACATTGCAATTAAATTTAAAAGACAAAAATGTTTTATTGAATTCATTTCAAATTTTTTATGTATAGTCAACCGTTCTTTTTGTATTTCTAACAGCTTTTGTTTTAAAATGATTTTTTCGTAGGCTAGTTTTTCAATTTCTTTATGATGTCACTCGTTTTCATGGTCAGTGCTTCCGCTTGTTCCTTTATATGGTCCGACATTTTGTCCAATGTTTTATAAATTTTACGTATATTACCCTCTAGATTTTTTAATACTTCACCATTTTTTTCAACATTACACTGTAATTTTATTAAAGTTGTTGATATTTCCGAATAGATATTTGTCTCATTGGTTATAAATTTTTTTAAATTTGTTTGCAAGCTCTGCTCTTCATGTTTTCTTTTTCTTGGCTGGCTTGTGCTAGGTCTTTGCAATTCCTGGCTGTTCTGCTCTATGTCCGGTGTATTAAAATTATATAAGAAGTGGTGTTTTTGATACCCTCGACGATATCATACAGGCCACAGATTTTTGCAATGGCTTCGTCTATGCTGGATATGTATTGATGATTGTTGGGACCTCCTCCAGTTGCGCGGGATTCTTTTTTATTTATAGCCAATTTTTTTTAATTTGCGTTTTCTTATCACTCCATGCCTATAGTTAATAAAATTAAAAGCTGTACTAAAATGGTTGGTGAAAATTACCTTTTTCCATGCTTCCGCTTTTTTAATTGGTGGGCCAATACTATTTAAATTATTCGTAAGGGTTTGCCCTAGATTATAGACTTCAGTTCTATCTCTTTTGGTAAATCCTCTGGCCAAATCTGGGTGTGTTTCCATATATTGGGTTTTAATCTCAAATTCACGAGTTTTCGACTAATATTAAATGTTTTTCAAGTTAAATTAAATTTTATTCGAAACAAATTAAATTATTTTTAACACAAATTAATTTCTAATACAAATTCATTGTTTTTCATTTGAAATTAAATTTTTTTCATTTATATTTAAATTTTTTTTTCAACTTCAATTTATATCATTTCAAATTAATTTTTTATTATTTTAAATGAGGGAATATCTTAATCTTTGTACAAAATTAAAAGGTGACTTATATAATTTTTGACATACATCAGTAAGTTTAAAAAAGGTTCAACCGTTAACCCTACAAACATTGTTACCAACGCATAGTTTTAGTATTTCTTGAACATAGAATCTACATTTTGATGTTGTTGGTAATAAGTTCATCAACATAAATAGTGTAAGATAAAATTATCGAGTTTTTGCATACATTAGTTTTTCTTCCTCCATACTCCACCATGCTAAACTCACTAAAAAAAGTATTCTCAAAAACTAAACTGTGTGCACGCAATTAGCTAGCTGATCCCGATATTAATATGTACTTTGTAACTGTAATTAAAATCTCCGTCGAATCGGTAACACCGTCTGATTGTGATAATTACTATGTTGATATGACCATGTCATTATAATTAGCATCTGGAGAACAGTTACAATGAATATTTTATATTAAATTTATAACTATTTTGCGTTAACTAAAAAATTAATTTGAAGTTAAAATAAGTTAATAAAAATTAAAAAAATTAATTTAAAATTATATATATTCAATACGACACACAAAAAGTTTAATTTGTGTTGAAAATAATTTAATTTCATTCTAATAAAATTTAATTTGTTTTGAAGAAAATTTAATTTGGTTTAAAAAAATTGAATTTGTGTGCAAAAATCTTTAATTTGAGACTAACAACCTATATATATAATCTATTCTATAATCATCTCTTCTTCATTGAGATTTGAGTGTTTACCCCTGTAAATACAAATAGGTTAGGTACAGTTAGTAAATATATGTTAATATTCATTTTTACAAATTTTACTTACATTTTGCACAAATTACTTTAATAAAATTGTTCACAAACTCAAAAAGTTTTAAATCGTTCTTCCCCGACCTTACGATTTAAAAACGAAAATAAAATAGAAATATCGTTTTCCATCACACCTTAATGTTGACATATTTTCATAGAACAGAATGGGAAATGAAACTGACTTCGATTTGAAACAAAAACGAAATAGAAAATAAATATGTGCCTGTATCACAACTTTTCACGTTTTTCAATCTATTTCAAATCGAAGACGATTTCCATCACACACCTGTATATTATTAATATTTTTAATTACTAATTATTCCACATACATATGTATGTATGTATAAACATTCCTTCTTTGGAATTTCTTTATTTGTTGTTTACTTTATTATATTTTTCAAATGAATTTATTTTTTATTAAATCAATAAAATTTATTTATTTATTTGGAAAAAAATTTTTTGATTTCTGTTGACGCCAAGAAAAAATTAAAGGTAATGAAAGCAGCTGATTGTCAAAGCGCGCAAAAAGATGAGAGGTGCCCAACTTTTTGCTTTGCTTTGCGTCAAATAAACTTTATGTGACAAGTGCCATATAAACATGTGAATTTATCTTAAATGTCAAAGCGTATATGTAACGCAACGCGAAGCAAAAAATTTTATCTGACACGGCCTTAAGTATTTCTGTTGTTGATAATCACCTATGAAATGTAATAAAAAAGGTTTATAAATATTGCATTGAAAATAGCTCAGTTGTTTGGACCATGGCAATGACAGCATGTTTTACTGTTGGACAATGGTTACTACAGTGAGATACAAATCAATGAGAGATTCATCAAGGGGCATCGTGACCTGACCAACCGAATGGATAACACTTTCTTCTTTAACTGTCTCCTAGACTCTATCAGTAAACTATGATTTTAGGAAATACTTCGTAACGAGAATGAGAAATAAGAGGAGTAACTTGTTTGATACATGTTTGTTTAAAAGATGAGCCATTCTGTGTCATACTGATATTCAAAGTTACGGTGAGAAACTCGCTAATTGCATCGGAAGGAATTAAAGAGAACGGAAATTAGGATTACTATTTCCCATCCGATGGCTCAGCTCGCGTGAGGTTGACTCGATATTAAAATTTAAAGCCGATTTTATTTCACGTGGATATTTGAGGCTATGAGCAGGTAGATGAGACTGATATAAGGATATCTTCCATGACTTTGTGGAGACCAGAATCTTTCTGTGGAGTAGGGAGAGAAATTTGGTAGGAAAAACACGGCGAAAGGAAAGACGAAGAGAGGGAGAAAATATTGCCAAATTAACCGGGTTTAAGTTATGTATCAAGCCATTGAGCAGTAGCCTGGGGATAGTCACTTGAATTTTAACGGGTTTCGTTGATTCAAAGAATATTTGCTTTATAATAAGAATCGATTCAAGCACAATAAATAAACTTCGTGGTGAGGAGAACAAATCACGAGAATATATGTTTGGCATTTGTGCGACATTACATACATCTCAGAAGGAAACACCTGAATATTTATCAAGCATTAGACAGACAGTTATCCTTACTGACGCCGAATAAAATTACAAGAAAAGATTTCATACATCAATGATCTTTATCAATTATCAGAGTTCGGTAGACTCTGGTGTAGTGTACTTATAATAATGAAGTACACTATATGCACTCATATAATAACAATAATAAAATCAAATAATTTTTAATGTAATGTAAAACCTCAAGCAATCACGAAAATAGCAACAAGAAGTAGACCACACAAATGTAACAAAACACTTGACACAATAATTTATGTGGAACACCAAGCATGTGTGAGCACTATGAGGCCGTAATCCTGACTGAAGGGTTGTAAAGGCCAATTACATATGTATTATGTATGTACTAAACAGGTATGAACTAATAAAATAAATAAATAAAATATTATATTATATTATTAAATAAATGTAAATAATTTGTTTTGTGATTTATAAGAAAAGATATACTAATTTTTGTAGCACTAAGCAACTATATGTATAAACATATTTGGGCAATTCACACAACTTTGTATCGTGTATGTTGTATTGAATACATTTGTTTTTTTGTGAACGCTCAATGCTATGCTGTAGTGTGTATTTCGTGGCATTCAAACAATTTGTTAGCCCGAAACCAACACAACATATGAAAACATATACACATTTTTTTCATTCACACAATTTGATAGCACGAAACCAATACAACTTTTAAAAACATATGGAAAAAATGTGTATAAGTGTATCAAATTTTTATATGAAAATTATCAACAACAATCATACACTTTTGTATGTTCTTCCAACAATACAATGAATACAACGATACAACGGCTTGTGTGAATTGACCAATTATTGTAACCAAAAGAAATTTGTATAAATACCACGGGGAAATTTTGAATAAATCAGAACTAATTTTGAATTGTAAAACAAATCATTATTATTTCTCAGATATTCAGACTGAGCATTTTAACCAGTGGTTAGGTGAATGCAGCCAATTGGCATTGGCAACCTTTTCTTGTTATCATTATACTGGTGAAAGACCATATGTTTAAATTTATTGTATTTAAATTATTTTCATTCCTTTCCTAATCTAGTGTTTATTGTTTTCGGATACAAGAATGTATTGTTTTTTGTTCAGATAATCATTTGGAAAAATCCGGTCAAAACTCACATCTGCTTACTTTTCATAAACTTGAAATTGTGCTGCCAACAACTAGCCTTGAACTACAAATCTTGTTTACTGTTTTCCTTTTTTTTTGTTTTCATTTTTTGTGGGACTAAACAACTTGTAAAGTTAATTTGCCGCTACATTTAAAGTTTTTTCTGTTGTTTATCATTTGTTTATTGCCCTTTTTAAGCTGCATTTGGCCCTTAAACTCTAAACTATTAAAACTTTTATATTTTTTGAGTTTTCACTCGACAAGTGTGAAAATATGGAAATAGAATTTTGTTTTATTTTATTATTCATTTTTTTAGTTTCATGCTATTGCTACGTATGTTGTCGTGGCAATATAGAGTCAGATTTCCACAACATTTTGCATTTTGTATGGGAAATTAACGTTTTTCCAAAGCTAAAATTTAATTCTTTTGTTTTTTCAAATTTATACGATAATTCTTATATCCTCTATTTTTATTTATAAAATTTTCGATATAATTCCAAATATTTATATTTATAATTTGATGTCATAATTAAAAGATTCTTCGCAGCAATGCAGAAAAGTTAAGTGAACATCATATATTTAAAAGAACTGGTAAAGATGCGTAGAAGTGCTTCTTATTGACTAAATCTTAAATTATCTTTAAAAATTTATTTTATCAATATTGTAAAATATCTGTTTCATTATAATTCAATTCAATTTCAATTAAAATATCCATTAAATGTATGCTTCAATAATTTCATATTTATTTGCCTTTTTTTGTCCCTTTTAACTTTAAATTTGGGGAGTGGGGGACAAAATTTAAAATATTCGTTTTCATTTCATTCCAAAAAAATAAAATTTAGCATTAAATGTGGTATGAATATAAATAGAAAAGAGTTAGATATCAGCTGGTATCCTAAGTAATAATAAGGAAAAAAAGATAGACAATACGCGTCATATCTCTCTCAATGGAGGTTAGTTATTGTGAAGGAAAAAAGTCTGGAAAGCTTTACAAAAATATTCCTTCTCTGAAAACAAACATTTAACAAAGCCCTAAAATATAAAAAATGATTTAAACATCAAAACAATAGCACATGCACATATCAAAATAAAAATTTATACAAAAAATGAATAGAAAATCAAGCGAACTAAATTATTGTTACTTGTACAGAATATAATGTACATATTTACACATTTACTGGCGCTGTGCCAATTTGGGAGTTATTTAAGGTGTATTATTTTGAATATTAGGCATTGCTCAATCACTTGGAACTTGTACTGAAGTCATTTTGTTTGATTGGTCTTTTAATTGAATGAATACAAATATTTACAAGACATACAAGAGCAAAAAATTTCAAACATATAAAAATGCCGGTTATTTTACTGTTAGTACAAAATGAAAACAGAGTTTTGAACTTACGTTTAGAATAATTATATGTGAAAATAACAGATGTATGTTTCAAAACAATTCCATACAAATATTCAGAAATAGTTACATATTCGTAGTTATACTTTGATTATATCTTTGGCTTCATGTAAAAAGGCCCTAACTTAGTTTTTTTCGAAATTGAATTTTTAATGTAATTTTAACACACATTTATATACGGAAATATATCTTGTCACAAAAATTTATGGCAATAGCCTGGCTGCCTTCCAAAATGTATCAATACAAAGTTTGTATACAGCACAGAATACACACAGGATCGAACCGAGATTTTGACAGTTAACCTAGCATTGCGAAAGGGACAGAAAATATTACCAAAAAGTATGGTTAAGATATTTCAATATTTGTAAATCAATTTAAGACGCATTATTTCTAAGGCTACAAATTAAAGAAAGGTTTGATTACTGATTACAGAGGTATAGATAGCTTCAATGCTTTTAAAAAAAAGAAAGACTGGTACTAGAACTTTGTTTTATATGTTCGTTCAACGTTAGTTAGAACACGGCAGATTTTTAGGCTCAGTTCAAATAATATAGAGGACGTAGACCGACCTTTTTTTATCATCCAAAACTGCAAACATTGAATTTTATAAGCAGAGTTTAAATTGCATATACAATGTAAATAATTTTTTTAATTAAATTAAGAATTAAATTAAGTATTTCGTAAAAATCACTAAAATGTTATCATTGAAAATAAGGTAGACGCATTTGCTACTCAATTGCATGTACATTTTTGCTAAAGATGACTTCAATGGATTATTTCCAAGACAAAATATTTTTTTTTTTTAATTATTTGTTGTTAAATACCTCACCAAAACCATTATCATTAAGTATTTAACAAGCAATTGTATAGTGGTGTATATATGCACATATGTATACATATACATATGTATATTTATCAACATTTAATCGTAATGGTAATTAACATTTCTGTAGAAATCAGTTTTTCCTTGAAAAATTCATGAATAATTCAAAACCGTCTGCTTTCATAAGACAAATGTTAAATTATTTTGACAAAAGTTCTTTATGATGAGAATAATTTAAGGAAAATATTTTATCTTAAAAGTCTGTTGAAAAATATGCATTAAAATTCATGCAAAATTCAGGATTATTTCAATAATATACTTCTCAAGAGGTATACTGAGGATTAATTGTATGAATTACAAGGCTTATCTTATATATAAAAATTAATGTGTGTTTGATTGTATGTTTGTATGTTTGAAGTTTATAGACGATTAAACGGCTGAACCGATTTTCTTGAAATTTTCACAGTATCTTCCTGTATGTCTGGAAGGAGTTATAGGCTACTTTTTATGTTGATATTCCAAATGAGCGGGGGGCCATGCCCACGTATGCTACATACTACATACTTAATATTTAATTGAATTTGAAATATATTACTCATTCGCATAGTAGTTACCCCTACAAGTATGCTATCTGTGATTCTTGATGTATAAAACCAAAGAAAATAAAGTGTAAAGAACGACGCGGGGGGAAAGATAGAAGGGAAAGAAAAAAATTTTGTAACCAACATTTGTGAAAAAATTCACCAAATAAGAAAAAATATAACCAAAATTAAATTCGTAGACTTTTGTTTTATTTATTTTTTTTCAAGTTTAAATTATCTATATATATAAAAATGAATGTACTTTATGGAATCGTAAACTATGCATCTAATCTTTAGCAAAGTTGTTGCGCATGAGCCGACGAAGGTTTCTAAGTTGGTATAACCAATTTCCAACAGGTGGCGCCACTGAAAATTCTTCGAAATTAATTAAATCGTAAACTGTGCATTTGATCCTGTGTTGAAAAGAAAAGAAAAGAGCATTACTAGCCTCAGAATCAGCATTGAGACTGAAAAATCTTCGAGTACAAGCCGCACAGATCCGTTCGCATGAATCACTTGAACAATGAATCACTTGATCGAATGCGTACTACTCAGGCCCGTTCGTCTGAATCATCTGGACAACGGGAAACAAAATCAATAAAATGATTCAAACTTAATTGGATATTTGTCTAATGTCTTTCCTTCAAATTTATTTTAGTTTGTAGTGCAGCAAAGCGCGCAGGGTACAGCTAGTTTATTATAATAATTGATTACATATACATTCCTCTACCCTTTAATATTTCAGGGTTTTGTGCTAATTGCAACAAATTAGTCTTACAAAGTATGTATGTAGTTGTTAATTAGCAGTTTTTGAAGAATTTGATTAATAAGACCTAAAATAATCTAAAAATCACACATAATCTGAAATATTATTTCGATTATTTAATATTGAGAAATAATTAAATTTTATCGATTTTTTTGCATATACGACATCATACTCTCTAGTGGTAAATCTACACAAATTGAATGTTTCATTACTTTTATACACTTCTGTGGTGTTGAATTTATTTCTTCAAATAAAAATGTTTATATGTATGTATTGTAACATATCATAACCGCTGTAACAATAGCACAATATAACTCACTTTTATATGCAGACGTACGTATGTATTATATACACACTGTTCACGCGTGAAGCGTTAAGTGCGCTTATTTGAAGATGGTCAACTGTCGCAAGAGAGTACGAACATCTCTGCCTACTCGTCAGTTTTTAAATATTCAAATTCGTACCTAACTTAAGAATTAAAAAACATTGTAAAGTTAGTTAGCTGCTGCAACCCAAAGTAAAAGGTTCGTAAACCTGAAAATAAATTATCAACCCCCAGTAATCATTAATTAATTTTTTTTATTTGTGAAAACATGTTTCTTTTCTTTTCCTGTACCACCTCTCCCCATCACACACTATACAATTACAATTACTTTACCATGCATTGTAATACTATGAGAATGTTTATTACAAACGCAAACATACAATTCCAAAACAGCAAACCAATGTGTCTCATGGGTATGATTTTAAAGCATACATTCTCATGTTTACGTTTACCATTTGAATGTGTTTCTGTGTGTTTAAAATGGCACAACATGTATGTAAGATTATTAGGAGTACGTTGTTATGTAGGTGTATAATATCGTTCATGAAGTCGTGCATAGCTATGTGTGTGGTTTAGTTGTGTTACATATAGCCTTTCACTCTTTAATTTTATGCTGCGGCTGTATTTGCAGTGAATGCCCTTCAGTTATTTGTTTTTCTGACTTTTGGGTAATGGTATAACGATTTCGTTATGGCATTAAAGAAGGCAAAAAATAAAAGAAAAATTATTCTAGGAATTGTCAACGAAAGATACTCAGATTTAAATTGAGGAAACAATTTTATGAAGTTTTTAGTCTTAAGAGAACCGTTAAAATAACAACTCAACAACTCAACTCAATAATACTCAACAATTGATATAAAATATCTTGGGAATCAACATGTGAAACAACTGAAATACTTAAGCCCCAAATAACTAAGTCTTGTGTTGATAAGATAATTCCGCTTGATTTAAGTGAAAACATAAGACTGCTCATAGTGCATGAGTATAACTCTCTTAAGCATGCTCAAGAAAGTTAAATCCCACCTTTACATAATCGCATAGCTAGACCCAAGAAATTGTGTAATGACTACATTAACAGCTTGTGACTGATTTGATAAGAGTATAAGCCATTTTACAATACAATCCGATCGTGAAAACACAAGCTTGCAAAAGAACTTCCTTCTTATGAAGAAGCTATTTCGCAGCGGTAACGGTCTGAAGGGTTATTTCGCAAGGATTCACTTGGCTATACTCACGGATGGCAATTCGCTTTTTAGCAGGATTTCCCACTTTAGAAAGACAGTTGAAGAATAGTAACACATGCTCTGTTCAGTGGTCTAGAGAAGAAAACTAATATTAAAAACATAATAAAAGATATAAACATATGGGTACATTCCTGAACCGAACCCACGCATCAAATAGAGCATATGTATGAAAGTATAAGAGACACAGCTGTTGATAATAGAAGCACTAAAGTTTCAATGCCAAAAAAGCTAGCCAACTAGTGAAAACGGATGCAAAAACCATTATGCTATACTTCCCCACTACTAGAACATTAAAGAACTGGGTAGCAAACTCTATTATATCACCAAAATGTTAAAAATTATTTGCTTCCCTACAGTGAAGCGACAGCAGCTGTCCATTATTTTGTTTAAAATTGTCACTAATAATGGTTAATTCATTTTAGCAGCCAGCAACGAAAATATTTAATTTAAATTCTCTTTATTTTTAATTCTAAACAAAAGACTACAAGCTGTAAACATCTTAGTCCTTCGTTGTTTTTTAATATTTTAAGTGTTGATTTACGAGTAAATAAATTATTAACAGAGAATTGTCAATTGTGATGGGAAAAAATATTTAAAAAAAAAAATAATATTTTTTATTCAATTATAGTCATTTCATATCTGGCTACTTTCTCTTACTTTTACATCGCTGTCTGTACGTACACTGTAAGGCTTTTAGGGCCATTATTACAACTTGCCATTAAACTTGGGTTTAGTTAAGGGTACCTTCAGGTAAAGGGAACTGTAAAGTTACCTTTAACTTATTTTCGTTATTACAACTTACAGATAAAATAAAGTTGACTGTTTTCAAAAATATGGCAGTGCCGGAGCAATGTCGATAATATGCACAACTTTTTTTTACCGCAGTGCCAACGACGGGCTTCGTTTTTTTGTTGTATATGCTCATTTTGTTTAAATTTGAAGTTGCCATATTGAAAACAATATACAAGTTGGCAAGTTCTGACATAAACTTAACTTTGAAAGTTACCGGCAGGGTGATCCTCCCTTCAGCTTAACGCTCAACAATTTATCACACAAACAATTTATCTGCCCCTTAAAATCATCACTTTAGTTAACGGCAAGTTATAATATTGGCCCTTAGTCTATTTAGCTGATTTTATTTAACAAATAGTTGAAGTCGCCGTAGTATGGTAGGTAGAGTGTTGGTTATTAGACGTTAGCCCGCAGTTCAAACCCCACCTCAGACATCAATATACCGAATTAAAGTTAGCTAGCCATTGTTTTACACAATATTGAAAATTGTTCCTCCACAAAAAAAAACATTTTGATCCTCATTTTATGCAAAGTCGAAATATACACAATTTTTTTGTCCCAATTGTGCGGTCCAATCAGAAGTTGATCTATTTTCTATTTTCTTTTAAGTTTCTAAGTCACAAAGACATTTTTAACGGGTTTTATTTTATTGTCTACTGCTATCCATTTCAAGTTACTCTCGAAGTAAGAACTTTTTTCAGTACAAACATACAATAAATGTGTAAAGTGGTAAATAAAATAATTTACCCAATAAACTTACTCTTCAAATAGTTTGCCTTCCATTCGTCTCCATGATTAAAACTGACGAGAAAAACACTGCCACCCAAAGCAGAGTCAACATAGATATCTCATGTGTTTACGTCTGTTAAACAATAGTAAACAGCAAGAACTTTAGGGACAACATTAAATTTATGAGGCTACTAAAAAGCGTAATAAATTATGTTGGTTGTGAAACTTAAGTGAACTAAAGTGAACTTTAGTGATGCTAAATGTGGCTGCAGCTGTTATGTCTACCGTTAAAAATAGTGCATCATGTGGCATACCTTATCTAGGGAATTCTCGCAATTCACTTAGAGAATTGCATGGCAAGTAATTCAAAAGCATAATATTGTTATTGTTTTATCTCGTAGTTTTTATGGTTGTTGTTGTTGTTGTTTTATGATTATTTAAAATGTAAAGTTAAGAATTTAACAGAGAAATAGCATTTTACCTTTAGAGAAAATCACAAAAAGCATTATTACACTATTAGGTTTTTAAACCCTTTCACGACCATAAGGTCATAAGAGGTAAAGTTATCAGTTTGTCTATTTGATACGATTTATTAGATGTCCAAAAGACATACATATTCTTAAACCAAATTACCTAGAGTTGTCCGTTTTTTTCTTGGAAATATGGGTCGTTATGTTAGTTAACCCATTTACAGCCAAACAAAAACTACAAGTTAAATTTTTAAAATTTCAATGTATATTTATTTTTAACAATGCAAAAAAACCGAAAACCGAAACGAAAAAAGTTAAAAAAATTCAGGACATTCGAGGGGTGTACCCAAATTGGTACAATGGCCACTTATGAGTGATATTTTGCAAAACAATTTTTTTCAACGCAGAGTGTTTCTTTTTGCATTTTTTGCAACTCCAGGGGCTTCTATTGTGGCAGATGACACAACGCTCACGCTTAGGAAGCTTTTCTGGAACATGATTTGCGCCGTGTAGA
Source organism: Sarcophaga rosellei (assembly GCA_930367235.1). Classification (NCBI taxonomy): domain Eukaryota; kingdom Metazoa; phylum Arthropoda; class Insecta; order Diptera; family Sarcophagidae; genus Sarcophaga; species Sarcophaga rosellei. Next base: position 46,666,947 of record OV884018.1, on the reverse strand, counting down.
TGTAAACCCTCAATATTTGATGTCGAAGGCCGAGCAGAATGTCTTTTGGACGACTGTTTTAGATTATACCTAGCTATGGATCGACGAAATTGTAATTGATCCATAGCATTTTCTTCACAAAATTCATGTAGGCGCCACGCATTTGATATAGCCATATCAACCATGTACGTAAATAAACGCCACCACCATTTTTTGCTATGCATGCATGCAATTCGGTATAAAGATATAGATTGGTCCATTTCATCAACTCCGCCCATGATTTTGTTGTAAGTTTGGAACAAGTTAGGTATTTGCATATCAACTTTTTGTTTTTTTTTTTCAGAAGACCATCTTTTAACTTTTCCTACTAGTTCATAAGAATCGTAATTGGTAGCCATTGAGCAAATACTGTTATCCTTCCAGCGGTAATAACTTATTATTTTTGTCAAATCTGAAATCGAAATCGGCTCTTGAAAAAACCCGTTTTCTCGGATTTTTCCCGTGGCACGGTAACCTAAATTACGCAAATCATTGAGTAACTCAAAACTCAAAAAAAAAAAAAAAGATCAAAAAAGATTTTGTGGTTGGCAGATCAATTTTTGTAGCAACATTTTCACAACCCTACAATGGCTCAGAAACAGGTGTAGTTGATTTACCATAATTAATAACTGACATATTTTGTGTAAAAAAAAAATAAAACAAATTTAGTTTATAATTTGTTTTTAGTATACTTGTGGTCATTGGAACAGCATTATTATATGTTTTCTAAGATCTTATCCATTTGTTGTATGAAAGTAAAAATGCTTTTCAATGTTTCACTGTTTATTGAATTTTAGACTATAATACAAATAACGACTACAAGCTTTAGGTAGAAAATATAACTTTGGTTACCATTGACCTATCTCTACATGCGTACTGTTAATGAAGTTTAATAGATTAAACAATACAATCAATAAATGGAGTTAAATTGCTTCATATAATATTTATTTAGAGCACTTTCCACTATTCAATAATTCAAAAATAAATAAACTAGAGTAAACAGTTTTTTTATACAGCCTTAATAATTAAATGTTCCCAAATTGGCACAGTGACCGTAAATGGGTTAAGAGATAAAATTTGTATAATTTGTTTTCTTATTAAAATTAAGAGAAAATTAATTGCTTCTAGTATTTAAGGTACTAATATACATACATATGTATACATACATATATTAAAAAAAAATGAAATATTTGCCACAATAAAGTAACGACATTTTTAAATTTTATTGGCGTCCGATTGTTTGTTCACCAGACTGAACCCCATTTGACAGGCATATTTTTTGCGTACTGCTTTATTACATTGTGTCTCTTCAATTTTGTTACATGCTTATTGATACATTGTTGTTGCTGTTTTTTATAGTATATTGAATTTCTCTATTGTTGCAAGAAATAATGTTTATACGTACATATATTATATTAGATGAATATATCTATTTCTATTGTTCAGTAAATTATGCCAAAATATTAGAACTCATAGAGTTTTTATAAGATTATCGAATTAATTGTTCTATTATTTCTTGTACCAAACTATAAAATTTTGCAGTTAAACGGAAAATATATATATGTACTTGAAAGGACTTTGGAATTTATGCTCTCTGAATGTTACATAGACAGTTTAATTGCAAATGTTGAATACTCGTGCAATTTTTAATGTGACAATATCTTACCTTTAATTTCAATATCAGATATGCCTCGGTCATCGTCTCGTTTCAAATGCCTTTGATTTATATATCATCGTCGTCACTATTTTCAACCATCAGCATGCGCTACATTTCAATTTAATTGAGTTTATTAACTCCACGTCCTTTGCAAAGCATAATCTACAATACTACAAGTAAATAAATTTAAGAATCGTATCGTCCATATGTAAGTAGGAACGTTTTTTACCGGCCATAGGGACACCGGTGTCCCTTAGCGTTTCCAATACACACTAGGAACAATCTTTCTCATATTTTTGTTTTTAAATAAGCGCAATATTAAGGAACATTTAAAACATATAAAATTAAAGATTTCAGATCGAACTCCAAATCGCTTTTCTTGGACTAATAAAAAGGCCTCTGATTCATACTGGTTTTTTATATTCCAGAATTCATTAAGACAGAAATGAGTTAATCTAAAACTAAGATGTACGAATATGTTGAAGAAATTACCATTTCTTAGTTGTGTTATTGTGGGTTGCTCGTTCGTAAGGTTCCACAGATCTATGTTGTTAATGTTATATGTTATATGTTTCATATCCTTCTGAGGCACTTATTGATAAATACCTGTAGTTTTTGCGTGATGGTGTTCGCTTCCGTACAACGAGGTCTATCTCACACATTCGTTGCATATTCTGAGCTTGGTTCGTCTGATATTTGTGAGCTTCTCCATGCTGGCTGTAGTTGTTCGAATGCCAAACTTGCTTTATTGTGCCGTTTTATTTACGTCTGTTTCTGAGATGCCATTTATTGTCACTATACTGACTAGTAGAAGCTATCTATGTATTCGACTGGTTGGCCTTGTAGTATCGGTGCTTAAGTTGTTAATTCTTACGGCTTTGGAAATCTTAATATTTATGTTAACTTCCACATTACGCGCTATTCTTTCTAAATCTTCTAGCTTTGTTTGCATATTGGTAACTTTGTGCAAAATCAAACAAATATCATCCACATAATGAAAATCCTCGAATTGGAATGATAAACTCCAAGTTATTATCTTCAGTGCTTTCCATATGGCAGTTTGTCGGATCGTATCGAAGGTTTTCTTTAGTTGTAGGAACAATAAGCACAGAAGATTCCGCCATTCAAGAGATTGTTATATTTTAATGCATACAGTGAGATATATACATACATAGTAAGACTTTTTACAGTAGGCTTTTGTTCTCAACCTGGTTCACCCCCGAACAGGAACGGCGGGTGTTTATCTAAATCCCAGAACATTATTTCTCGGTATTGACGGATATCATGTTGCTAGTGAAACTATCAGAATTGATACCGAGTACGGAATTCCCGAATTGCTACCAAACGTAGATGTTCCTATTTCTTAGGTCTAATGGTTGAAGAGGCTTCCGCAATTGCATGGAAGCCACTATTTCAATGGTATGATTAAGGTGATTACCTTGCTTGAATATAAATTGAAAGTAAAGACACAATTTTATAACACTCAGTGGTAAATTGGTTTTTTAATATCAAAATTTACCCCCTCATTGTTTCAATAACTTGAAGCAGATATGCTTTATTGGTTGTAATACATTTGTAAACCATCGTAGCATCACCATTTAGCTTTTTTAGAATTACTACGGCTTTTTTAATAACGTTGTTTTTGTTTGTTTTGTTTTTATTTCAAGTTCTTATATGCTTGTTTAAAATAAATAAATACATACTTACTTTAATATTTGAACGAATGAAGTATAATACTGTTAATGAACTGCTTCCTTCCATGTCTCTAAATGGCATGGCAAATTTTACTGAAGAAATTCTTAGAAACTTACCTTGTCTTCAATTAAAAAAGAAGCAGTTTTATTTTTAATTGAATTCTTTAGTTTTGAAATAAATTCGAAAAACTTGTACGACTTTTGTTGGGCGTTGGATTGAACAGAAAATAACGTAGCGAAAGGCAATAATCCGAAAACAGAACAGCAATCAATCATTTATGACCCGTTAAATTCTAAGAATTCAATGTTGATTCTTTTAATACTGCGTTTGGTGTTAATTACTGTTATAACTGTAATTTATTTTTAACGCTTTTAGGGCCATTATTTCAACTTGCCGTTAAACTTGGGTTTAGTTAAAGGTACCTTTAGCTAAAGGGAACTGTAAAGTTACCTTTAACTTATTTTCGTTATTACAACTTACAGATAACACAAAGCTAACTTTTTCAAAAATGTAGAAGCTCAGGAGCAATGTCGATAACACTGCCCAATTTAACAAGTTTCAGTTTCAAACTCAGTGGCAACCACTGGCTTCTTTTTTGTTGTATTTGCTTATTTTGTTTATATTTGAAGTTGCCATATTCAAAATAAAATATAATATGGCAAGTTCTAACATAAACTTAACTTTAAAAGTTAAAGGTAGGATGATCCTCCCTTTAGCTTAACGCTCACTTCTACCTTATTGTCCACTTATAATAATGAGAAACAATTTATCTGCCCGTTAAAATCCTCCCTTTAGTTAACGGCAAGTTGTAATAATGGCCCTTAATGTTTGAACATTTTTAGATTTTATATAAATATATGTATATGTAAATATGTATGTATATACAGCACAAACTATATACGTTGTTTATGGTAAATGGTTTATTGTTTAAAGTCTTTGCCATTTAAATTTGCATTCGCTGTTCCACACGACTACATAATAATTTATTTAATTTGAATATGCAATGCAAATGTAAGATACATATGTACGTGTAAAATAAATAAAATTTGAAAATGTCATTTGCACGTGTTATCTTTTAATATAATTAAAAGCGGTGCTTATAATTTAAATTGAATTTTCAATGAAATCACAATGTATGTTTGGAAAATATTTTTTAAGATTTTTTATATAAAAAAAATAACTTAAATTTTTTAAACAAATTTTACTAGAAGCAAATATAACTTTTAAAACAATTTTATTTTATTATAATCTCGCGAATATTTTTTTAAATATCATAAAAAGAGTGTCCACTTGCTTGGTGGTCAGTTGTTTGTCCCAGTGTGTAATATATACTGTCACTTAAATAACCGACCATTAGATCGACTAACTGAGATCTTATGGAAGGGAACATAGCGCTTAAAATATTTATGTAAGATTGAGTGATAGTCGTACCAACAATTCTATAAATGTCCTTGTCATAAGGCAACCCCATAGTATTTGGGATCCATAGCCAAGCTTTAAAGTTTCTCTGACTTATTTTGCTTGAAAAATTTTTCTTGGTTTTTGCCAACACAACTCCTTCCTAAGACAATTAATTGTGGTTTCACTTGATTAAATAACCTTCTCCCAGTCGTCCGCAGTCCATAAAATATATTTCTTTACAAAGTCCAAGCGGAAAAATTGTGAAAGCAAAATTTCTCAGATCACCTTTAAAGTTTGGCGGTGGATTCGTAATAGTAAGGAGTTGCATGACATGATGGTATGGGGTTCTATGCTTGAAATAATATACAGAATACTTGGTACAACGACCGCTCAAACCTACGTAAACCTTTTAAGCACTAACTTACATCTTACTGGAGAGAAATGCGGATTATAGACGTCGGATATCGTTTTCCAATACGAGAATCACCCTAACTTTAAAAAAAAAACTGGATCTATGACAACCACTAGAAAGGTCTTGATCTTGATTGGCGCTCCCAATTAGCCGATCTTAACTTCATCGAATGAGAAGATCTCAAATGAGACCTATAATTGTAAAAACTAGTGGACAGTATGCAGCGCCCTATAGAAGCTATATTGGAAGAACGGAAGCTATACAAGTTACAGAAAGTCATGAAATTTATTTAAAAATTATAAAATATGGAATGAAATTCACACGATGCACACTGAAAATTTAAATGAAAAGAAAAAGGGTACAAGCACAATTTGGAGTTGGGTCTAAAGTTGAAGCCTATAGTATTATGAACACTATAATGTCGCTTTAGTCTATTAGGTAGTGCGTTGGCTTATTGTGCGTAAAGCCGAAGCCACAGGTAAGATATTGCCAAGCCCCAGTTAAGATATCTCTAACAAAACGAAAATATGAAAGAACAGTTCTTCGGCGATTTCCGCAAACTTTGAGTGTAAATAAAATTGTCATGTAAAGTTTCTCAAAATATGTCGTTTGGGGTCGAATTTAAACGACAGGTCCCACCACTTATGTATAAAATTAACACATACAAATAGGTGGTGTGCGTAACTGGGTCGAAATCCTGAATAAAGAGTTAAGTAAGTAAATATGTATAAATCCTTTAAAATTTGAATTTGCTTTAATCGTATGGCAATTTTGTTCGAAATAAGTGAATTGCGTTGCAGAAAGCTTTCAGTAACAAATAATCTTGCCCGTACAAATATTTTGTTTGGACAAATTTATACAAGTTGAGTCATTTAGTTCGTGTTTGATTGTATGTTTATAACAGAGATGTAATCATTTCATAGCGAGCTTTAAACATTTAATTTTTTGGATGGAATAAAATACTTTTATTAGAAGTGGAGAAAAGTTACAGAAAGTGTTGAAAAAATGATTTTTATCGAAAAATGTTAAAAGAAACATTTTTCCTGCATATGTGTGTATAAATAAAAATTCATAAATATTAGATGAGTAAAAACGGCAAATCAATGAACCGTTGTTATTTATACCGTCCTTAAAATGATGACATTACCATAAATGAAATGAAAAAATGAAGAAATAAATGATACATTTGTGAAAATGGTAAAATACATCATCAGAAAAATATAATAACATTTCTTATGAACATCAAACCTCGTGTACTTTCTTATGACATTTTCCATTATTTAATTTTTTCTTCCTTATGGTAGGTAGCCTATGGTAAGAACCATAGTGACAAAAATGAAAACTACCGCTATAAATATATTTATTTGAAGCATAATATTGTGAATTATGAGGTAAAATTAAGGCAAATTTAATCTAATTTTTAAATTGAACTTCAATTTATATAGAATCATATTTATTGTAGTATCTTAAATTCTTTTAATTAATGTCTGCTAATTTTAAACATTTTCAGATAGAATGTACTTATATTTCTCAAACAATCTGATAATTTTATGTATGGATGGATTTTATCCGTTTGGTTGATAAATACTAGGTGCTCAAAAATCTTTGTCCCAGATTCCCAAGCACCATTCCCAATCAGTCTTCCTTACATTAAATTGTATGGAATATACGGAATACCTCCTTAAGTCATTAAATTGTTGCAAATCAATCTAATTCTGTACTCCTGTACAAAGTGACACGACTTTACTGCTGATGATTTCCAGGGTAATCTGAAAAGAGATTTTCTTCTATTTGCAATCGTTGGAATGTCATTGATGTGTTAATTTTTGTATGACAACGATTTCAAGCTATCTCAAGTACACATAAGCAAGTAGACTTATTAGTTGTCACACCTAAAACTTAGTTTTGCGAATTATAACCGAGCACCTGTTATACTTGGTTGCATACTCCATGTATTAATTGACTAATGCGAAGTGAACCAGTTGTGATTGATACGAATGCCCCAATTTATGATCCCACCAATTACAGAGCATTGCTTTGGCATAATTAATATTCATTGCTTAGACCAATTTGCCAGACTCCAAATGATATATTTTGCCCTTTAGGTTGACGTAGAATATAAATTAAAAAAGGACACAATTAATGCTTACCATTAAAAATCAGTCTTAAGCTAATCCAGAAATGTCACAATTCTATGTTGCTAAATTTTGTGAAAGACAATGTAATAAAGTAACAAAGATTATGCAATTTTTTAATAAGGTATAAAGCTTTGTTACCTAAATCAAACAATTTATTCGAATTTTAAACAATTTTAATCATGAATTGATACTTTTGTTTTATACATATTTGTTCAAAAATTGTTAAAGAAAGTAAAGGGTGTTTTTATAGAGGTATAGAACTTTAAGTTGGCATTACTTTTCAAGATGGCGACCGATTTAACAGCTGTCAAGTGATTTATTCTCAGTTTGGTTTGGCAATTCATCATGAATAGACTCACGCCTGAACAACGCTTGCGAATAGTGCAATTTTATTTCGATTTATGAAAGACACGTTTGGTGACCGCCTAATTTCACGTTTTGGACCTGTGAATTGGCCTCCAAGATCTTGTTATTTAACACCGGTAGACTACTTTCTGTGGGGCTAAGTAAATGCATTGGTCTATGCGGCAAAGCCACAAACGCTTGACCATTTGGAATTCAACTTTCGCCGTGTTATTGCCGATATACGGCCGCAAATGTTGGAAAAAGTCATCGAAAATTGGACGTCCAGATTGGACTACATCCGCGCCAGCCGTGGCGATCATATGCCAGAAATCATATTTAAAACGTAATGCCACAAGATTATCTTTCGGATAAATAAAATTCATATCAATCGAATAATCCATCGTTGTTTTATTGCAACTTAAAGTTCTATACCTCTATAAAAAACACCCTATACAAACAACTGTTTACGATTTTATGAAAATCTGCACTAACTGCATGTAGTAAAACCGATGTTTGGTTAACCAAACATAGGCACAGTATCTAAATTTTTTTTGTTGTTGCTTTGTTTTTTCTGTGGCCTTGCGTTTGGAATAGAAAATGAATGTGTTGTATCATATTGTTACGTTTTTACCTTTTTAAAAATGTTTTGAGTATGAGTTCGTTGATTGTAAACAAAATAAAAACAAATAAGTGTTTCGATGTGCCACCGTATACAACTTCACGATACATCAACAACTTGTTTTTCACTGTTCTACTTTACAATTCTGTCCGCGCAAACACTAACAACTCTTCGGTAGATCTTCACAACAGCGATCTTCAAACCACGACTGTTTACTTCGCACGCAACGCGTATTCACCCAAGATGGACTGAATTCTTACTGACTGGTTGTCTGCTTTGTCTTGCCTTTTTATATGTCCACACAATCAGTCTGATCAACTTTCTTGATGTAAAAAGTTCTTGCTTTTGCCTTCTCGAGAATTCTAACGCGACTGCATTGTTGTTTGCGTATTTTGTTCACGTTATTTTTTGTTGCGGTCTTGCCTTTCATACCGATGTTGTTGGGTTACTTGTAACAAGTTCGTTGTATGTGTTTGTTAAACGATGCTTCCATTTTCGTAACAATATATTCAACACTCCACATAAATTACAAAAATGTTTCAACAATGAATTGTATTTTGCGGAAAATACTTATTAAAGTAAGTAAAATATGTATAAATTAATACAAAAATTATTTGAAAATTAAAAACAACAGTGTTTATAGGACTCTTTCTAAAATGGAGAGAAAACGCATACAGTAGCAAAGGATGAGAATATAAATTATTAATTCTGGAAAAACATAAATTTCGTAAACAGCTCAAAGTAAAATTGTTCTCCTAATAGTTTTCGGAAATTTTACGACATTGCGAATTTGGCAACAGCAGCTGTAATACGATGTCTTGTAAAATTAATTCTTATTAAAATTATTTATTTTGAAAATTACAGCTATAGCGTCAAGGTATATTGAAATGAAATGATCTTTTATCAGGGTTTCGGAAATTCTACAACTTTTCCTCAATTTTCTTAAGAGATCACTTACTCAATTCTTCATCAAATAGCATTTGAAATTTGTTGATCGTCCAACAGGACTTTGAAACTTTGACAATTTCTCATTCAGTCAGTTTGTTTTGCCAAATCACTATGGACGACCATCAACGACCACGATTAAACGACGAGCAGTGTTAGTCGATAATTACCAACTACAACTTTTGGCTTGAAATGGATGATCTCGACTCCAAAGACATGAAATATCAACAAGATCGCGCTACGTCAACGCAGCTGATACACACATACATAATTGATTATTACAACACTGCAGTCAGGATTACAACCTAGGTTCTCACACCACTTATGTTGTGTCTGTTAATTTAATACATCAGTGCCGGGACCTACAGTTTAAAGTCGACCTCGAACGACAGAGAAACATTTTATTGGCAAATTTTGCCAGAAATTTGCTGAGGGAAAGTCGACGAAAAAATATTTTTCATCTTTCGTTTTGTTGCATCGTTTTGTTTTAGGGTTTGAACTTTGGGCTTACGTCTAATATGCAAAAACATTACCTAATAGATTACGGCGTGAATAATTCGTTCACACTTTGTCTCACATAAAGCTAAGAAGCGGTTAATGAATGACTCGATATAATTTTGAAACCCAATTTATTTTAATACGCGGTAATAGTTTAATTACATTGAACCCAATCATATCGAATTAAGTTTAATTTAATTTAATAATTGTAATTAATTATATTATAAACTTTTAAGCTTTTTAGTTGATTATTTGAACTTTAATTTCAAAATTATTCTTATGAGGTGTTGCCAGAGGTGTTGCCGAAAAATATAAATATTTATAAAATAAATGTTATTTCGTTTTTTTTTAATGAAAAATGCTGGAGTTAATTTACCCATGTAATTAAAATTAAATGAAAAATTGTAAAAATTGATTCTTTTAGCACATACTTGGATATCGAACAGTTATAATTACATAATTGAACAATGAGCAACAGAAATACACAATATAGTCACGCAACGTGTGCTGAAAAGTCGCATAAATCACTTTAAAAATTAAAAATAAAGTAAAAATAAACCTGAAACCTTTCGTATATACATATGTATGTGTGTACATAATTTACAAACATAAATAATGTGAGATATATGTTTATTTTCACTTCCTTTAGTATTTCCCATTAAACTACTACGATTTCAAGTGGAAGAGAAGGTTCAGTATTCTCGTCACAACTATCATTTAGGCGATAACATTTTTAATTTCAATAATGCATAAGAATTTGCAAATCAGTTACAAGGAATGTCTTAGGAGAAAATTAAAACTGCCACAGATTTAACAAAAGCCCTACATTATTTTGCTGCCTAAAGTGAAAATTTCCTTTAAGAAGTTTTATGAAGGTTTGAAAACAATTTCAAGAAGATTTAAATATACATATAGGGTGTTTTTTTATAGAGGTATAGAACTTTAAGTTGGCATTACTTTTCAAGATGGCGACCTATTTAACAGCTGTCAAGTGATTTATTCTCAGTTTGGTTTGGCAATTCATCATGAATAGACTCACGCCTGAACAACGCTTGCAAATAGTGCAATTTTATTTCGAAAATAATGGTTCTGTGCGGAAAAAGTATCGCGCACTACGTCCATTTTATCGTCGACAAAATCGTCCATCAGAGCAGTTAATTCGATTAACCATGGAACGTTTTCGCACCACGTTTACTCTTATTGATAACTCGCATCCCCAGAGACACTGTACGGTGCGTACAGAAGAAGCTATTGCTGCTGTAGAGCGATGGTGGCCAGAACGTTACAGTCAATGGTGATCGGTATAGAGCCATGATTACTAACTTTTTCATTCCTGAATTGAACAACCATGATGTCCAGGAGATGTGGTTTCAACAAGACGGCGCAACATGTCACACAGCTCGTGCCACAATAGATTTATTGAAAGACACGTTTGGTGACCGCCTAATTTTTTTGACTTATGTGTATATTGAATTATGTGTATATGGAACTCTCTTAACGCTTCGATCATTAGTTGGTAGTCTGTTGAGCTGCGGGTGTCTAAGTCCTGGGTTCGATTTCCACTAGAGACCTTGAGTTTTTGTTATTATTAAGTCTTAGTTGATTTGTCTGGCGAATATATGATGAAATGTAACGCGTAAAAACAAAGTGTGAATTGTTGTAATTTATATTGATAATCTGTATATGAGGTTCAATACTCAAACCAACACCAAATTCAAATCAGGAAAAAAATGACATTGAATTTACACAAGTCATAAGTAAAAACTCATGGCATACTATCTTTTTGTCTTTTCTCCCAAACCTATCTTTCTTGTATACCTCCACAATACACTACAGTGTATCTCCTTATTATGTAAACAAAAGATACTCTCTCTCTCTTTCCTCCCTCCCGTTACCTATTTTAATTGGATATTTGTCGTAATAAAAAAGAAAGAAAAGTCAATTACTCGACATCTGATTTGAATTATAAACCATATAATTACATCTTCTTATTATTTTGCACAGACTAGAGTAGATATAGAAAAGCATTCATTAAAAAACTTAGAAAGGATTCAAAATTATTCGTCAATTTAGTTTTAACCCAAATGCTCTGAATAGAAAATTTCTGTGTTTCGAAAATATAGTATAGGAAAATTTTTCAGAAATTGATAGAAGAAGAAAAACTTTTACTGCAATAACTTTCGTATTATAACATTTAAACTAAATGTATAGAAGAATATTTATGCAACTAAAACAATAGTCAAGTAAATATTTAATTAAACCACATATACAAATGGAAAGTAAAAACAATGTAATTTGTTCTAATTTTTTGTTTACTATTAGCCAATACAACATATACATACATAGGTACTTATAAATATATTTGTATGCTTGAACATATTCCAAAAAAAAAAATAATAATTATTTGAAAATTAAAAAAGAATTGTGAAAAAATATTTCAGATTATCGTATAGTTTTGTTTTCAGAGTAGGGTCCCTTAAATATCAATGCCGAAATATCTGCACGCAAACCCTTGAACGCACGCAATTTTTTGAGCCACTTAATATTGTGTAGAAGAAATAATAGTTTGTTTCTCAAAGCTAACTAGTGTCGACTCGTAATTGGAGCTTGAAACTTATAAATAATGCCAAATGACCATCAAACTGACAAGTTCTCGCTGTTACATTGACTATCGGTATTAATTCCTACTAAGACAGTTTCTCCTTTGGTGAAAGAAACTTATTGATTTTTATTATATTTGGAGAAATGTACAAAAAATATTGAAAGAAGACTAAGGTCCTCAGTTCAGCGAACTAGATCTGATATAAAAACGTCATGGCAATAAAAACTGATTATAAAAACAATGATATTTGGTAATTACAACCTTTCAGTCAGGATTACGACCAAGCTTCTTTGACAAAATGCAAATAATAAATGTATTGCGATACAACAGCTTCGAATACAGACCGTTTTCCAGTAGTTTTTAGCTTGGGACTGATTTCAGTATTTTTTATTTTTGTTGTTGTTTTTCGCTTGCCGTCTATATATTATTAAAAAGTTTACGCAACAATTCCTTAAGCTTCATTAAGCAAGTTTAGCCATCATATATGGTAATTGCAGATTTTCTGGAGACGCCAAGAAGACAAAACAAAATATGAAGAAATATTTCTTTGGTAACTTCCTCTCAGCAGTCTTTTGTCAAATACCCTACAAATAAAAAAATTGTCTTCAAATGTTTCATAATATTTATTCGGCTTCGACCTCAAACTGTAGGTCCTGCCACCCATGAATAAAATTAACACACCGAAGTTGGGTGGTGTGAGGAGTTAGTTCGTAATCCTGGCAAAAGGGTTGTAATGACCAATTATGTATGCATAGTATATTTATATGTAAATCGTTTTCCGTTGTCATTATTTGTGACTTTGTACTGTCTTAAATACGAAAGAAAAAGAAGAGAAATTAAAATAAATATTCCTGCTTACGAATTTTTTTTATTTTCCTAGAACCTCTTGTGCTTTGTGATTTACATTTAATACCTGTGGGAATTTTAAAATAAAATCTTTAAATAACTTGCCAAAGTTATGGATTAGTGGAAGAAGTAAGCGTATAATTGCGTAAAGGTATGCCTTATAAACTGAAATATAATTAATTTTAAATAATAGTAAGGTGTTTTTGCCACACTTGCGTATTTACGAAATAAATGATTATGGTTTATAAAATGAACATTTATTTTGTGGTAAGAGATTTGTTGTAATAGACATATAATAGGACTGAATATATTTAACATGTAAATTTTCATTGCTGCAAGAATACCATTGCAGGTAGGTAGATTTCTGACATATTACTTTGGTTTTGTACATCAGGGTTACATTGTTATTTTCCGTTTGAATAATTTTTAAGTCATAATAAATTAATTGTGTACAGGAATATTTAAATTCAAATTTCACATTCTTACCACATTCATATTTATTTCTATGTATACAAGTTGGTGTAAATAACCACAACAATTCCATCATGATATATCTTGCGACATCAGTTTTATTTAAGACAGGTTTAAATAAAAAAAACTTAAGCAATCATATTCTAAGAGATTATAATGGTCTCATAAGCAATATAACAGACCATGTATTAATGCTAATGACATAGTGTAGGTTGTGAGTTTTGTTGAGTAGAACTCAAAAATTTTATATATAAAAATATTTATGTTTTTCGAAACCTCCAAACTTTTTTTTTGACAAAAGCGGTATTTTTGATCTTTTCAGATACATTTTTTTATAGTTTCTCTTCTTACACCCTAGCCATTTAATTTCTTTCTTGTCCTTGTCCTATTTTCCGACAAACTATACTAGAAATACTCCAGCGTTAAAATATATATTATGTATAACTTTTTGTTACGACCATTGTTTATCCTTAGCATTTTTTTTTAAATTTTTTTTTAGTAATCCACTAAATTAATCTATGTGCAGGAGACTAGGTTGTGGGAATCAATATAACGACTTCACACGCACACTGATTAGTACATCGCACTCTACAACTTCGGGCGCGTGTTTTAATGGCTTTTTTTCAAAGTCTGTGTCGTTAATTAAAGCTTTTGATAGTTGTTCAGAAGGTTGAATTGAGTGGAACGGATACAATATAAAAATTGGAATTAAATTAAAAAATCAATAAAAAAAATAGAATTATTTAACATCGATCATACCTGGAATAAATTTAGAGATTACCTATCACAGTATCGTCTCTTGTCCAACCATTGATGGGGTTTTGTAAAGGAGGCCGATTTGTACTGTACAATTATAAAATTCTAATCAATTTTAAAATTTTTTTAATCAATTAACATATTGTTGCAAAAATGGAAATATTATAATATCGTTTAACATTAAAACTATAAACAAAAGCTGCATAAACAAACACAACGAACTTGTTACAAGTAAACCAACAACATCAGTTGTAAGAATTCAGTCAGTCTTGTGTAAAGAAATGTTGCGTGTGAAGAGAACAGTCGTAGTTTGAAGATCTCCGCTGAAAAGATCTGCGCTGTTAGCAAAGAAAAAGAGCGAACGAGCAATTATTATTGTATTCGTCAAGTTGCAAATAGTAGGACACAAAAGTAATGAGAACAATAAAGAATTTAATTGAAACTAAACATCAATTTATTTTTATTTTGTTTGCAATCAAAGAACTCATATTTTAAACGTTTTTAAAAAGGTAAAGACGAAACAATATTTATTTACTCCCAGACCTGCGATAGATGTTATAAAATTGGGAATTTTAAACCAGAAATTTTATATTGACAATAAATTCCAACAAATATAAAAAGAATCTTGTAAATATTTTTTATTACAATGTTGCATTTTTTGCTCCACATATGTAGGTATTTAATTTTACACAATAATCACTATACAACATCGCCTGTAAACATCATTAAACCACTGTGCCGTATAATTAACTTAATTTGTAGAAATTACTCATAAGACCATGAGTTACGATGCTGTGTGTAAAATAAAACAATATGTAAAATTGTAGTTTGCAGTGGAGTATAACATACGGACACGTTTCTTAGAGTTACAAGGTGATTTGTAGTAAATCAGTACAGTACAGTGCCTACTCTTGTTGAAATGTGTGAAGGCTTAAAAGCTGCAGGACTGCATTTTCAGTTCCAGTAAGGTTGCGTATGTCCTCCAGATAGGATTAGAATGTAAACTTAGTTTTCACATCAGGAGCTGGAGCATCTATTGTATCTATCAATGCAAGTTATAATGTTGAGAAACATAAGTGTATGTTTGTATCAGTGCATTTTTGTAAAAAACAAAACTAATCTGACAATTTTTTGGACCAAGCGCAAGCTTTATCATTCAATCGAAATTTTGGTAGAAGAAGCATTGTTATTTATTAACTTTAAGTTTTCGATTAGACTTATTAGACGTGATGACACGGTTCAAACCACAGGTCGGACAGCTCCTACAAAAAGAAATATTAAAGTATCAATATAAATCAGCAGATTTCTGGTAAAAACTCTGAGAATAAATAAAATTGCAATGGAAAGCTTTTCCAAAATCTGTAGTTCGGGATTGAACTCGCTCTTTCCGGGTAAGAAAAACCCACAAGAAGAAGTCTAAGAAAATAAAATTGATCTCTATGAACAGTTCACATCACCATGTCCTGAAAACGTTCGCGCAGAATATACAATGTGACATAAGCTGTGTGGCATATTACAACCAGAAGTCGTTGGTATAATTGACCCGTTTCTGAAAGAAATAGGGACCGATGTTGTCACTAGTTGAGTTATTCAGAGAACATATGTAGCTATCCATGGTCGACCATGGTGACTTCGTAAAGCAGACTGCATAAATGACAACCAAATTTGCACTCAGCTGTACTTTTCCAGTTTCACATAGATCAGAATCTTCACACAGAAAGTGCTCTAGCGATTCTTCCTCATCTAAACCAGTTCCTAAAAAAGAGATTTGAAACACTCAGACACACGTCCACAAATTATACTCGTAAGGAGTCCTGATTGAATTTCTGCAAAATAAGTAGTTAAATTTGTTCTACTGAAAAGTGTAACCTAGAACAGAGGACGATTCATTGAACTAGGTTATCGTGGAAAAAAAATTCCATTTAAAAGGAAACACTCTCATCCTAAGCGATTAAAAGAAATACGTGTCCATATAGATATTAATACATCTTCCTTAGCTCTTTTCTAAAACTGTGTATATAGTTATACTTCTTATACGCTTTCTGAACTGAATGTGCGAAAATGTTAGACAAATTTTATTCCAAATTCGAAGCTGTGGATAAGACATATCGCAGAAAGGTAAAGATATTTTATGCGGCGAATAAAGCAAAAAATTCGCAAAAAGATCGAAAAATTAAATTAACCCCCCAAGGTTACAAGTGGCGTCAGAAAGGTTCTTTCTTTTTAAGCACTGAACAAAATGAAACCACCTGAAGTGCGCTTTAGACGAACATCGAATTGAATGTTCTATCAGACGCTAGAAAGTTAAGTTTTCGGACATGCATTTCGCAGTAAAAGAGTGATTTGCACTTCCTGCCGGATAACCTAGATCTCCAACGGTACAAATTAGTTATCTCCACTACAAAATAAGCTTTGAAAAATGTATGATTAGAAATTGCCGGAGAATGGACCAAAAGTTACGGCTTAAATTAGATAATATTTTAAGTAAAATGCGTTTACCTTAAAGAATGCAGTGGGTTTTATTTATTATCATCAGAAGGAATTACAGATTGTGTATTGTGTAAATGTATTATGTTTATTTACGCTGTAAATTTACTATGTTGACATATTTCCTTTTTCTGTTGTCAGTCCTTCTTTCTCTCTCATACTTATATTATTTACTTAAGAGTTTAACACACAAAACTCTTAACAGTAGCGAATAAAGTTGAGTATTAATATTGCCACTTTAGTTATTTTGTGATATCGTGTGGAAGAAAAAGTTTTTATTACTCGATCCTATACAGGCCATTGTGTAATGGTGAGTGTGTATTACGTTCTAGTAAGCGTGGGTAAATGTATCCTTTCTGTCTGTGTTTTATTCTACAAAAAAGAAAAAAGACTGCACCGAAGGAATTGTGTTCCACTATTTTGCTTTCTTTTAAAAATTTTTGTGTTTCTAAATTGTTTGTGTTCTTTCTCTATCTATACCGATTTTTTAAAACAATTGTGTTAATGTAAGCTTAAGAGTTGTGCATTACTTTTACTTCACGAGTTCAGAGTTTTGTTATTCAACACGAATACGTTAAAATTGTTTTTCCCGTTAAGGTATTCATATTGAAACTGTTTCTTAGTTTTTAGGGTTTTCCTACACCTTTTGAAAAAGGCTCAATGTTTACTTAGCCGGATTTTAAGAAGTATAAAGAGAAAAATTTTAACAGCTCAAAAATGGACTATAATTTCAGGTTTGCGTTCAGACATTCTTGCCAAGATTTGAAAACTAATCTGACATATTATTGAAAATATATTGGAGATGTTGCAGAAAGTAATTTTAAATACAGTGTGAAACACTCAAATTAAGAGTAGGTAGTAACAGTTGGACTGATGCTACTAATACGAAGGTCACGAATATTTTTCTTCATACTGAAGGCAGGAAGAAACACCTCCTTCCTGCTGAACACCATGGTGAGACTCATTAAAATCTTAAGATCAATGCTCATTGCTTGCTCAATGCTGAAATAGGTTAGATGTGTTGCAATTGCGGATGACGTTGTTCTTACTAATTTGAGTAAATTTTTCGACACTACTAGAGATAGGATGCAAAGTCAATGAGTGGGCATCTGATCGCGTAAGTCTGAGAAAACGAAGGTTTTACTCTTCAGGAGAAGATATAAGCTGTCACCTTTTGTCCTATTGCGATTATATGTGATGGAACTTGAACTCAAGGGGGAAACATATTTCTTGTGTTATTTAATAAGACGAAATGGGGCCTCCATTTTCCTCTACACTTGTCTGGAGCTTAGGATGACCCACTTGGATCTATATCACGCGGAGATCAATGAATTGAGCACGTAGTGCTATAACTTCTGCGAAAAGCCCCGAAAATAAAACTGAAATCAAATCACTTGATTATGAAATAGAATATACATAATTGGCCATTATAACCCTTCAGTTAGGATTACGGCCTAGCTTCTCTTCGTTCTGTTTTAACGAAGTTCAAATCTGAAATCTATTGCTCACCTAGAATTATTAAACTAACAATGCAGATTATTGTAGAACAACCACTTAAATCGATTATAATAATTTTATTTATAATATTCTTGGGTGGTCTTTATATACTCATTAGATAAGATGACTATGATTACGCTTTGACGTTCATATTTGGGGACAATGCAGTTTTCCTCAGCATCCAATTAAATCCAACATCAACAGTCAACGACTGCATCTGGGTATAACAAAAGCTTAAAGAAATCTGAACGTGATGCCTGATAGAAAGAAAATATTTAAAGAATCTCGAAAATAATCTAAATTCATTAGGCCATATCGTTTTAAATTATAGCCACTTCCACCTACAAAATAGGACTACACTACTCACCTACTAATTGGGCATACGCTTTTAATACCTTAAATTTGTATAACATTTATTACAACAGTCACGCTTACCTGTGCAACATTCAGGTCACCAACGTATGATTTGCTACAAATATACCCCGAAGTTCATGTTAGGTTTAGAAGTGTTCATACATCAAAGATTATACGACACAACACATGTGAGAATTCCGGTGCACCAAATCCTTATTTAAGGCTGCATGCGGACGTGCATGAACTCAGAATTGTAATGTGTATGCAATTGTTATGACACACTCTCTGTTCTTATATTTTATTGCATCACAGATAATTTTATGAATTGTTTAAACGGTTTGTTCTTCTTTTATATCTAGCACATGTTTGACTTTAGGGTGACAGAATTAGAGGTGATTATGCATTTCAAAATAAAAAAGAGTTTAGTTTTAAGAATGAAAGCAAAAAATGTAAAAACTTTTTTTAAAAACTTAATATCATTTGTCAAAGTTCTTGATTTAAATATTCTTATAAATGCAACCTCAATGCGAAATTTCGTTTATAAAATTCAAAATGGTGATGGACGTTTACAATGGAGACTGTAGTTGATAATGGTTTATTAATGTTGCTGTAATTATAATGCCTATAGCTTAGCATTATCAGTTTTGAAGGACCAAACCATCATATAATGTTTAATTTGACACGTTGAATAAGCTACTTGACATCAAATGTGCCTCAAATGCTGACATTGGGGCAATTTCTGTTTCTCTAAGAAAATATTCAATCCCACTATAATGTTGGCGTGTGCCATTTGTGTTCCAGAAGTAGAAATGTTCTACATGCATATGCTGCATAAAACACGACGCGTTTGTTATGAAGGTACTCAATGTTTGCACCAACTTATCAATTGTTAGTTCAAGGCGGCTAAAATTGTTTCCTCATGTTTCATTTCATATTTCTTTTGTGGGCATAGATTGTGGGCTAGAACACTTTTATGCATAGTATATTGTTACATTTTTACCCTTATAAAAACGTTAAAAATATGAGTTCGTAGATTGATAGATAAAATAAAAATAAATATGTGTTTAATTTTATTGTTTATTGTTCGCACAATTCTGTGTGCCAGCTTTGGCAACTTTATTTAAACAATAACAATTTGCTTTAATGGTTATTGTCATTTACACTCATTCATTAGATCTTAGTAACGGAGATCTTCAAACCACAATTATTCTCTTCACATATAAATGTAAACAGGTTGTTTTCATTATTGTTGTTTGTGTATTTTGTTTACGTTTGCAATGTTGTTGTTGCTTGTGTGTTTATCCTTTTTTACACTGATGTAGTAGCTATATTTTTGCTTATTCGTTGATCATGTAAATAAGTTCCTTGTTCTTGTATATTTTGTTTATCATTTTAATAACACCATTTTCGTAACGATATGTACATATATAAAAAAAGTTTATCAAAAAAAAAAAAAAAAAAACTGGCGTTTGAAGTCGACTTTAAAGTGTAGCTTCGGCCGCTCATGTATAACATTTAAGAAATGTTGAAATAATAAAAGTTAGTTGAATATTACACACCAACGATCACGCTACTTTTTAATTCGAACAATTTGGTCTTTTCGCGTTTCACAAGTGTCCGAGTTACTTTCTTATAATTATAAATTATTTAATTTTAAGAGTGTCCTTAAAAACATTAAGGATAAACATTTTGGCGACCGAGCAGGGACAAGTGAAAAATACGTAAAAAAATTTAATATTTGATCATTTATTTCAATTTATATTAAAATAAAGAAGACCAAATTCGCGAAAAAATGTTATAAGTTGTTTAAAGTTGAAAATTCGCGAATGCTATAAATTTTATAAATTATTTAAAATTTCAAAATTAAAGTGATAAAATTTTTCAAATTAATCGAGATTTCAAAAAACATTTCACACCACATAAAACGCAAACTGAAATAAACATACAATACATATAAAGCATAAAAAAATTAAAACAAAATACAGTGTAGTGAAATAAATAAAACAGAAAAATAATAATATGTTTACAATTAAAAGAAAGAATACAAAAAACAACATACAAAAAAACTAAAATAAAAAAAAAAATATAAATACAAAAATACATAATATATACCAAAAGTGTGACACAAATTTCACGATATGTTACACCGAACTTATAAATACGCTACACTAAGCAAAACCAGATCAACACACTACACAAACAACAATAATCTCATCGTTGGACGACTCCAGGAACGAGCCAGATGCCTCGTTGTAACTGCATTCTTTACCGGAAAAATAAGGGGAGTACTTCAGACTCTCAAGAGGTAACAAGTGTAAAATATATTTGTGTTTTTCTTTCCTTAAATTTGTAATTTAATCAAATTTAAGAGATTTTTTGTAAATTAAACAGAAAATTACTAACCGCTTTAAAATTCCTTAAAAGCAGAACACAAGAATATATTTTACATTTTAAAATTTTCGAAACATTATATTTGTTTATTATTTCATATATTTGAGATATTTTCATAAATATTTTTATTTATAAATTGAGAAAAAGAAACCCTTACCCTTATTTAGTGAAACATATTCGCGAGTGTCAGATAAAACTTTGTTGCTTTGAGCGACGTTTATAACTTTGACAGAAAAGCGCAAAGCAAAAAGTGTATGTGTTAATTCCGGGGACTGTATAGGGGAGAAAGGGCACAACAAACAAAAATTCAAATTGTTGCTCCAACTCTACGAACACTAAAGAAAAAATTGACAAAAAATTAGTGGACTTCCACTGCAACTATATGCCACACAAAAAAACACAAAACACTTTCCTTTTTTTCTCCATAAAAACAAATTAACTTTTTTTTACTTTGGTTTTCTTCAGCCATTTGGATTTACTTTGCTTTTTTATTCCTTTCAGAAAATTTGTATTTATACATAAAAATCATTGCACAACATTCAAATTTCTTTTTAAGCAAAATAGGTGCACAAGTCTTAAACATTTTTTTTAAACACAATTTTTATTTCAATAGCCAATTTTATTACAATATTTACTGTCAATTTATAGACAAATTATTTCACACAAAAATGTTATATTTTTTAAAACAAATTATTGCACAAACTTTAAAAATTTACTTAACAAATTAGGTTGCATCCTTTTGGATGTTACAAGACGAATGAGATTAATAGAGCAAAACAAAAAAAAAACTTTATGTCAAAAAACAATAATATTAAAATATATAAAAGCTTTTATCTTCATTCCGCGCCCTCTGTTGCCAGTTTGCCATCGTTTAAACAATCCTGTTTATGTCGCCAAGGATGGGAAGTTAGGGCCATCAGACATAACACAGTAGGTCACAATAAAAACTTTGACAACACTTCTGCATTGTTTGTTTATCAATAAAATAAACCCGGGCATTGTTTGTTTAAAACAGTGGTGCTCAAACACATACTATCACAGGTTTGGTTGTGTTGGTAAAGCAGCGGAGAACAAAATTCAACTTAATTTTTGAGAATCGTACACTGGGAAAATAATAAAAAAAGAAAAAAATTGGTTTATTGTGTTGTGTGTATGTTATTACAAAAAACAAAACACATTTTTCGCCAAAATAACTCAATACGTCTGTCGTCAAATTCAAGAAGAAATTTCCATCATCGAATGGACGGCCCTGCTTTGCTAAAGCCAAAGCAACTGTATATGATGCCTTTCTAAGAGGCAACAACAATTTCTCGTTACTATATGGTAAATTATTGTAGTTTGGTACGTCAACCTGAATTTAAAAAAAAAAATCTGCTTTTAATTGCAATAATTGTAAAGTCCTATCATTACCTTTAATGTTGTCGAAAAATCCATGGCTAGCCTCGTAATGTCTTTTTATAAAAAAAAAATTACGACATAAAGTGCGATAACACACAATACATTGTGCATTGCCATCCATATTCTCTATAAAAAAAATCATATTCCCAATTTTCATCAAACATTTTGCTGCGTGTATTTGCAAAAAACAAAAAATCATTCAAAAAAGTTGCGTAGCGTGATCCTGCTTCATCAAGTGCTAAACGTCAACTGAATTGACTTTGTTCTCTGAGAACAACACAAAACAACAAACAAAGCAACAAACACACGATCATTATAAGAAACCACACAAGTAAGTTTATAGTGTACGTGTGCCAACGGAGCGTCAGCAGATTTTTCTTTGCCTATCACATGTGATAGGAAATTTCGATTTTGAGCATCACTGGTTTAAAATTAAAATATTGAAGCTGTTTTGTGATTAAATTATTTGGTTTAAAAATATAAGTTTAAAATGTTATTTGACGATTTATTTGAATTCGGTGTAATTTTTCTCTTAATGAATGAGGCGTTGGAGCTGTTGGAGCAAATTTCATCGCGTAGGTTCTGGGTAAGAAGACTTTACCAAGACCGCGACTACACAGGCCTATTCGCTTCCAGCTTTGAAGAAATGCATCAAAGGGATCCAGAGAAGTTCCAAAAGAGTGTCCGGATGACTCCCGCAGTTTGTGATATGTTGCTGGAACTTTTAAAGACACGCCTTACAAAAATGTCAAACAGGCCATCGATATCTGCATCTTGCAGACTATTTTTAACACTAACGTGAGCCATAACAAACAATTCAGTTAAAAAACCTAAATTAAATTTACATATATATGCTTGTATGTACTAAATCTAGCTATCTGGCGCACGGAGATAGTAAGCAAACACTTGCTACTGCTTTTAAAATGGGACGCTCCACAGTAACCACCATTGTAACTGAGGTATGTGAAGCTGTTTGGGAGGAATTAGGAGAAATTTATTTGTCACCTCCACAAAAATATGAGTGGAAACGCATTGCCGAAGATTTCAACACCATGTGGAACTTTCCAAATTGTGTTGGTGCTGTGGATGGAAAGCACATCACAATATCATGTCCACCCAATTCAGGATCTCTTTATTACAATTATAAGGGAAATTATTCTATTGTTTTCTTAGCAATTTGCGACGCCAACTATACTTTCACGACCGTGGATATTGGGGCGTATGGTTCCCAAAGTGACGGTGGAGTTTTATGGAATTCTGGCTTTGGACAAAGGTTGTTGAATGGTAACCTAGATTTACCTGAAGATGCTTATCTGCCTGAAACTCTCACCACATTCCCTTATTTTATGGTTGATGATGCTGCATTCCCCCTTAAGAACTGTATTATGCGTCCATACCCGGGTTTGTACATTCACTTTACCTTCTTAGTTATGTACTTAAAAATATTTATGTTCCTTAAACGACTTTTTTCTAACTAGGAACTCATTTATCACTTGACAAAGAAATTTTCAATAAGAGATTATCACGTGCCCGAAGAGTAATAGAGAATGCTTTTGGAATTTTGTGCGCTCGGTGGAGAGTTTTGTTGTCGCCTTTATTTATGCACCCAGAAAATGCAGAAAAATTGGTAAAAGCCACTGTTGTTCTGCACAATTTTGTAAAATTTCACGACGGCAGTTATTGTCCACCTGATTATGTGGATCGCTGTCAAGGTGACGAAATTATAAATGGGCTGTGGCGGAGTGAAGTTTCAACACCGTTGCGAAACTATGGCCGAATGACATGCAATAACGCAACAAGAAATGCGTTCGCCTTGAGAGACCAACTAAAAGACTACATTATGTCCCATCCAATCCTATATATAAAAATGAATGTGTGTTTGATTGTATGTTTGAAGTTTACAGATTAAACGGCTGAACCGATTTTCTTGAAATTTTCACAGAATCTTCCTGTATGTCTGGAAGGAGTTATAGGCTATTTTTTATGTTGATATTCCAAATGAGCGAGGGGCCATGCCCACGTATGCTACATACTACATACTTAATTGCATTTGAAATATATTACTCATACGCATAGTAGTTACCCCTACAAGTATGCTATCTGTGATTCTTGATGTATAAAACCAAAGAAAATAAAGTGTAAAGAACGACGCGGGGGGAAAGATAGAAGGGAAAGAAAAAAATTTTGTAACCAACATTTGTGAAAAAATTCACCAAATAAGAAAAAATATAATCAAAATTAAATTCGTAGACTTTTGTTTTATTTATTTTTTTTTTCAAGTTTAAATTATCTATATATATAAAAATGAATGTACTTTATGGAATCGTAAACTATGCATTTAATCTTTAGCAAAGTTGTTGCGCATGAGCCGACGAAGGTTTCTAAGTTGGTATAACCAATTTCCGACAGGTGGCGCCACTGAAAATTCTTCGAAATTAATTAAATCGTAAACTGTGCATTTGATCCTGTGTTGAAAAGAAAAGAAAAGAGCATTACTAGCCTCAGAATCAGCATTGAGACTGAAAAATCTTCGAGTACAGGCCGCACAGATCCGTTCGCATGAATCACTTGAACAATGAATCACTTGATCGAATGCGTACTACTCAGGCCCGTTCGTCTGAATCATCTGGACAACGGGAAAAAAATCAATAAAATGATTCAAACTTAATTGGATATTTGTCTAATGTCTTTCCTTCAAATTTATTTTAGTTTGTAGTGCAGCAAAGCGCGCAGGGTACAGCTAGTTAATAAATAAACCAATTTTCAAATTTTTATTTAAAACGTAAAAGTTTTTCTTATTGCTTTTAATTTATTTTCAAAATAGATGTTTAACTAAATGCATTTCAAAGAAAAAATAAAAATATTCATAATTTTATTTAAATTCACATTTTATTTATTTAAATAAAAAAAAATAATAATAAAAATATTCATAACACAACATAAAATAAAATAAAAATAAAATACTAATACTAAATAAAAAAATAAATAAATATATACATAACATAAAATAAATTAATATAAAAAAACAAAACAAAGAAATAATTTAATATATACATAACATAAAATAAATTAATATAAAAAAACAAAAAAATAATACACATTAAAATAAGTTAATTTGGCGAGGCTAAAGAATAATCAAAATTATATAACGATTATAACGATGTTGAACTTACCTTTTTCAATTAGTTGGCGTTGTGTACGTACGTCAGCAGCTCAATTTTGAGGCGGTCTTGTACCTCTTCAGACTTCTTTAGGAGGCATTCTTCCAGCATTTTCAAGAAGTTGCTGCTTCTTTTGCAGCAAAAGCTGCTTCTAACGTTCCACACAACCTGTCGAATCGCTCATATGATTCGTTCACAATGCGCTGCCGTTTACTGCTTCTGCCACTGCTGGTGTCTTCATTGCTGATATTTAAGTCTGTATACTCCTCTTCGTTTTGAGGCATGGGTGGTGTCTGGCTGTCAGGTTGTGTTTGTGTGGTGTTCGTCCACTGAAAATTGGAGGAGGTTCTACAAAAAAGGGAAAGCAGGCTAGTATTTCATATTAATAAGTTTAACTTACTTTCTTGGAGTCACATGCTTTGTTAAGAATCGCATTGACTCCATATAGCACCATTCCGGTTTGTCTTCAGCAGCGGATCCAGACTTCATTTTGTTGGAAATCTCCCGCACAAAACGGTCGCGCAGCGACTTCCACCTTCCTTTGCAATGATCCTCTACAATATACAAATAGCAAAAACAACACGAGTAATACTAAAAGAAAAAAACTTACCTGGAACGCCTGTTGAACAAGCTACTGCCTGCCACGCTCGCTCTTTTAGGTATTTATTTCTAAACACCAACGAGCTCTTGTCGAATAGACAAGGATGAATTTTAATTGATTCAATTAGTTTCTCCTCCATTTTTTATCGAATATAAAATTTAATTAATATTACAAAAAATTTCACTCAAATAAACAAATTTGTTTGCTTTTGCCGCCAAGAAAAACTTAATGCAAATAAAACAGCTGATTGTCAAAGCGCACAGAAAGATGAGAGATGCCCAACTTTTCGCTTTGCGTTGCGTTAAAAGCAGTTTATGTGACAAGTGCCATATAAACATGTACATTTATCTCAAATGTCAAAGCGTATATGTAACGCAACGCGAAGCAAAAGTTTTATCTGACATGGCCTTTAGTATTTTATATTTATTTCGAATTACACTAACAATTCGTTTCGTTATTCGTGAGAGAACATTCAGCATAGCATTTGTGCTGCTTTTGTTCATCTTCCTTTTGTTTATTTTCGTATGTTTATCTCGATCAGTGTTCAGTTTCACGCGTTCCTACATAAGTTACATATTACAGCTGTTTACACTGTGACCGTTCACACTAGTAACAAAATAAAAATTTCAATAGAATTATCTACACAGATTTCGAATTTTGTTTTCGATTATTGTTATTTATAATAACATAGTGTGTTCACTTTGAAATTTTCTTTTCGTTTTACTATAACAAATCGGCTATTAAGCGATTTGCTCGGTGGATTGAGTATTTTATACCGAAGGCTGTGCGTAAAGTATTTATATTTTCTGAGATCAAGTAAGTTAATCTTGACTCAATTAACGTCACTTAAATTTTGGAATCGGAACTTTCGGGTATTGTGTGTCCGAATAATATCGATTAAATTCTATTGTCCAAAACAAGTGAATACTAATAGATTCGAATATAGTTCGACCA
The DNA here is from genome assembly GCA_930367235.1 of Sarcophaga rosellei. NCBI lineage: Eukaryota > Metazoa > Arthropoda > Insecta > Diptera > Sarcophagidae > Sarcophaga > Sarcophaga rosellei. Next base: position 46,639,701 of record OV884018.1, on the reverse strand, counting down.
ACAATTTATTGCTTGTTTTGAGGAATTTTGAATAGACAAGGTACATGATGACTAGTAGGGGCTCTAAACGCCAAGATTCTCCTTCCAGATCGGAAACCTTGGAGAAATTACTCGCGAAGAAAGCGAAGGTCATCAAGAACATCGACAGAATTCGGCAGTCCATTGTGGATAAAACTATTTCCTTTGATCCTATGGAGCTCGAATGTCGATTGGATATTTTGAAGACATATATTGACCAAGCAATGAAGCTCCAGTCAGAAGTGGATAATTTGGATCCCGATAATGACGATAGAGCCGAGCTTGAGGATATCTGTGTGACCACGAAGGGTTTATTCATGAGTCTGTTGGCCAAGAATAGGCAATCGACTGTGCCTGAAAGGCAGCGGACAGGCGCACCATTCAAGACTTCCAAATATGAAGCTCCCCAAATTCAATGGTAAATACTCTGATTATAAGAACTTCATGAGCTTATTTGAGAACCTGGTCCACAATGATCCGACCTTAAGGGATATTGAGAAATTCAACCACCTAATCTCATGCCTGTCCGATTCGGCCTTGGGTACAGTGAAGGCCTTTCAGATCTCCGAGGAGAATTACCCCAAAGCAATAGCGAGCTTGAAAAAATTGTACGATAACAAATGCTTGATATTTTTCGATAACATTGCAAAACTTTTTGATTTGCCCGAAATTACCAAGCCTTCAGCTGTTGCTTTGCGAAGCATGATCGATACTGTTTCTGTCATATATGATTCTTTGTTATCAATTGGTGATGACAAGAAAATAACGAATGCCATATTGATACATTTAGTGATGTCGAAAGTGGATCCAATCACCAAATCAAAATGGGAAGAACAGCTTGATTTCGATAAGCTCCCATTGTCGTCAGATAGCGAAGCCGCCTTAAATAGACGTTATCAGCATATTTCTGCTAACAAGTCTTCTAGTTCAAGGACGAGGGTTAACAAACCTAGAAATGAACATTTTACTTTTAGAGTGAATAAAACATCACTAAATTGCATGAAAACAAAACAATCTGTTGACAAATGCTTATTTTGTAAATCGACGCAACATATGATTAGCAATTGCCCTTCTTTTACTGCTGAGCCTATAGCCAAACGATATGATTTCATCAAATCCGTGCCAGCATGTATAAACTGTTTGAAAAAGGGACATACAGTTGCCAGGTGTTCATCTTCAAAGTGTCGGATATGTAATGGTGCACATAACACATTACTTCACCGATATAATACAAGTTCGAACAACGCATTAATAAACTACTCTGAACAGCCTTCGCCTTCTCACGCATCTGTGAACTATTCGTCGTCAGATGAACGCATAATTCTAGCGACGGCTGTGGTAAGAGTAAGAAGTAGTTCTGGCCAATTGATACCAGCCAGAGCTCTTTTAGATTCCGGTTCTCAACCTAATTTGATAACCGAGGAACTAGCGCAACTACTACGTTTGAAAAAAGAAGGAGGCAGATTGAATTTAAATGGAGCAACTTAGGTCAATGACTAATAATTTCATTTGCGTGAACTGGATGTTCTCAACAGGACTTTGCTTTGGCGACATAACTCTGCCCCATAAGTGCCACAATGGATATTCTGCACGGACGATATCCTTTTTTGTGTGGTTTGCTTAGATCGCAGGAGTGTGTATAAAGAAATGTCCCCTATGGAGACGTTTGTATCTTGTCACTCACTTCCTATCAGTAAACGTGTAAACATAAGCCTAATAGCTTCCAATCCACATTTATTTTATTGGATTATATTGATTTTGATATAACACGTAGTGTTTGTCAGAAGTCTCCACATAACAATATCAATGCACTACCAAATAGGTTTTGATTTCCACGGAAATCTTTCATTTTTCCATCCAAAGCTTCAATTGATTTTTTATCTGCCATGGTGAAAAAAAATGTTGTAGTCAAATATATTTGTCGTAATAAATATGCATATACGTATATTTTTATATCAATTATTATAATTTATTTTCTATTAATTTCGACACATTATAACAATTATTAACTAGAGGACGTCACAGTATTTGAACTTAATTAATAATTTAAAGAGAAATAAAAACAATAAAGCACCATTCATTACCGAAGTGTGTTTTTGTTTGATATGTGTTTTGGATGAATTTAATACTTTGAATACATTTGATAAATTTAATTTGAATAATTCGTTCTACATAATGTAAATGAAAAGAGCTGTATTTAAATTTATAAAGCACAGACCTTTTTTAGTCTCACACATTCTCTCTGTAATCATAAATTCGTTCGAATAGTGTCCCAATTATTTACCACATTATCTGGCACATCTGCCTAATGAAATGGAAATTATTTACAAAACAAAACTGGGACTAAATAGACATTTAAAAAAATATTTTCTGACCTTTAATCACATGACCCTTAATGATATGCATTTATAAACACGGTTGCACAAATAATTTCATGGCTGAGGATAATATCAAATGGATAATGAATGGCATATACATATGTACATAAATGGTACGCCACGACGTTTAAAAGCCATTTGTAAATAAAAATCAATAGTCAACATGCGACTGTTTTTGTAAACTGAAGCGTGAGAGAAACCTCAACGGATTATATTGTATTTACGTTTTAAGCATAAAATGTACACGATCCTATTATATACAGTGCAAGAAACTGAAATTTTCACATAATTTTTTTTTGTATTAAAGTACACTCCGTAATGTTGTACACAATGTCAGCACTGGCTATAAAAATTTTAAAACAAAATCTTGATATGGATCAAGACCACATGCAATATTTACAGTGGTCCGGCATTTTTTAAATTTTAAGCAATAGTTTATACAATTTGATTGATGAAACTGCCGATCGTACTACCACCACTATGCCTAACTATTTCGCGTTAGTTTATTGGATTGCGCTCTTTATTTTTGTTGTAGTACAATACTGTGGGCAGTTTAGAAGTTATGGACGAAACAATGAACAAGGTATGGTAATTTAACATTCTAAAAACAAATTCAACTTAAGTGCAGAAGTATTGGGAATTCGTAATGATTATGGGCCTGTTCGTAAATGCATTATTGTGCTGCATATTATGCGCATCATGTTCATAAATGCAAATCTTTGCAGCACTGCTTACGTCAAGTGTTCGTAAATGCAACATTAAATCATATTATGCGCAAATAAACCCAAAACACTAATCATAAAAATGGCTGATGCATTGAATGAGTGAGACAGAGAGAATGGGAGTTTTAACAACAAGTTTATTTTTTTCTTCCTTAAATGTCTTCTTTTTTGCACAAAGTACACTTTTTTCTGCATTTAACAACATTTTGTCATTTGTTTTATCGTCCAGTTCAGAAATCAAATTTATTAATAATTTTTCCATTTCTGCAGTGTTTGTTCGTTCGTAAATGCAAACAAATAAATTAGCAAAAAGAAGCATCAGCAACAAGTGATTAGCAGTGTGAGCGCAAAATAATCATATTATGCAGCGCAGTGATGAATTTACGAACAGGCCCTATTACTTTATTAGAAGTCGGCTTTGAAGGAGAGGTGTTGGCTTAATAGTCTTATGGCCGCGGTTCAAGATTCAGTGCAGACATCTCCAACAAAACGAAATATGAACAAATACTTCTTAGGCGACTGTATCTCCGTAGATTTTTAACAAAAACTCTGAGATTAAATAAAATTGCTATTAAAAGTTTCTGATCCGCCGCTTATGGATAAAATTAACACACACAACATAGGTGATGTGAGAAGCATGGTCATAATCCTTACCGAAGGGTTGTAATGACTGATTAAGTAAGTAATCATTATTACTACCAACATACCATGTGTCCTAAATATACTGTTGCTAACGTGAAGACGTGATTTGCCTGCCAATGTCCTCAATTCGACTTCTCGAAATAACTCTAAAGGTACGGTCAGATATGTCAAATATTTGCCCCAATTTTGTTTTCGCTTGTTTGCCCAGAATATGACTGAAACAACAGAATTTTTGTTTTGTGGTCACAAAAAATATTTGCCGCAAAACAAATGTTTGACTAGAATGTTGAAAAAACAAATACATATACACATTTTCATTCAGAATGGAAGACAAATATTTTCGCGTTTTGGGTTGCGAATCGTTAGTGATATTTTGCGAAGGGAAAAAAGAAAGACAAATGTGGCTTTGAAAATGGGTTCAGCGCATAAAAGAAAAAAACCTAAAATTTCTCTTTTTAATCACAATAAAATTAACATAAACAAATGTTTACATTTTTCAAGTGTAGCCAATTGCTATATTTGAAAAACGCTAAAATGATGTACACATCTTAAAATAGATGTTAAATCTAAAAATTCCAAATCGAATAATATAATTTTAGGTCTAATTTGAAAATTTATATAATTTATAGAGATTTTAGAGGAAGTTTTCTATGACACTGTGCTTCGAAATTTACCCTCCAAAGTGATTGCATTTCAAGATGAACTATACTTGTGTAAAAGGAAAATTGGAATTGCTATGTTGCTGTGTTGAATTACAAATCTCCATTGTAATTGTACCGTCCACTTCAAGAGTTCCATTCATAACATTATAATGTGAATATTTTCACCTGCTTATTTTAAGGAACAAAAAAATGAATTTGATAATTTGCAAAATCAAAAATCCAAAATCATTGCAATAAATATTCAAAATTTTCTATAACAAAAACAACAACTCTGTAGTTTTATTTACTGAAGAGGTCGCTTCAGAGAAAATTTGTTTCTTTAATGAGATTAAAAACAAACATTTTACGGAAAACAAATCATTACAACCCTTCAGTCGGGATTCCTACCTAGCTTCTCACATCCCCCATGTTATGAGTGTTAAGTTTTATCAACGAATGACGGGAACCTACAGCTTAAAGCCAATTCCGAACAACAGAATTTTGAGAAAATTTTTCATGCCAATTTTATTCATCCTCAGAGTTTTTGGCCAAAAATCTGCTGAGAGGAAGTCGCCGAAGAAATATTTTATCGTATTTCATTTTATTGCAAATGTCTGACCTGTAGTTTGAACCGTAGTCTCACTTCTAATAAGCCATTTCACTACCTACTAGACTACGACGCCTTCACATAATACATATTAACTACGTAATTAAATAATAGTTGCTATTTTTCAATTTTTGTCTTTACTATCATACAAAATATTTTTTCTATTTTGAATAGCTTTGATGTAGAAGAGTATCGCAATTAATATATGAATTCATGCGTATTTAAATTTTAGACTCTGAAAGTACATATGTATATGTGGGCACCCAAGTATTTATACGTATATAATGAAAAATAAATAAATGAATAAATAAAAGGTTGCATAAAAAAATGATTTGTTTACTGAAAAGTTTATTTCATTTATTACGATATTGGTTATTTAGTTTTGCTAGTAGACCACACAGCCATAATCAGCTGTTATTTGCCCATGTTTGACCTTACGAAAAATATTTAAGAGCAAATAAATATTTACCCAAAAATGACGAAAATATTTGACACGAGGTAGTCACACTTAATTATTTTTGTTTGACGGCAAATAATTTAATTTGCCCGAAATCCACGATTTTTTTGTTTGCCACTCAAAATTATTTTGTGGTCACACCAGCGCAAAGAAATATTTTATGTTATAAGTGAAATATTTGACATATCTGACCGCATAGTTTACGATTCCATAAAGTACATTCATTTTTATATATATAGATAATTTAAACTTGAAAAAAAAAATAAATAAAACAAAAGTCTACGAATTTAATTTTGGTTATATTTTTTCTTATTTTGTGAATTTTTTCACAAATGTTGGTTACAAAATTTTTTTCTTTCCCTTCTATCTTTCCCCCCGCGTCGTTCTTTACACTTTATTTTCTTTGGTTTTATACATCAAGAATCACAGATAGCATACTTGTAGGGGTAACTACTATGCGTATGAGTAATATATTTCAAATGCAATTAAGTATGTAGTATGTAGCATACGTGGGCATGGCCCCTCGCTCATTTGGAATATCAACATAAAAAGTAGCCTATAACTCCTTCCAGACATACAGGAAGATACTGTGAAAATTTCAAGAAAATCGGTTCAGCCGTTTAATCGTCTATAAACTTCAAACATACAAACATACAATCAAACACACATTCATTTTTATATATAAGATTATTTAATTACGTACATATTATAAGTATTATGTGAAGGCATCGTAGTCTAGTAGTAGTGAGATACCTTGTTAGAAGTGACACCACGGTTCAAACTACAGGTTAGACATTTACAATAAAATGAAATACGATAAAATATTTCTTCGGTGGCTTTCTCTCAGCAGATATTTGGCCAAAAACTCTGAGAATAAATAAAATTGACATGAAAAAATTTCTCAAAAATCTGTCGTTCGGTATTGGCGTAAAGCTGTAGGTTCCCGTCATTCATTGATAAAACTTAACATTCATAACATGGGGGATTTGAGAAGCTAGGTAGAAATCCTGACTGAAGGGTTGTAATGATTTGTTTTCAGTAAAATGGTTGTTTTTAATCTCAATGAAGAAAAAGATTTTTCTCTGAAACGACCCCTTTAGTACATAAAACTAAGGTGTTGTTGGTTTTGTTATAGAAAATTTTGAATATTTATTGCAATGATTTTGGATTTTTGATTTTGCAAATTATCACGTTAATTTTTTTTTTTGTTCTTTAAAATAAGCAGGTGAAAATATTCACATTACAATGTTATGAATGGAAATCTTGAAGTGGACGGTGCAAGTGATTGTAATGTAGATTTATAATTCGAACCAAAGTGTCATAAAAAACTTCAAAAATCTCTATAAATTATATAAATTTTCAGATCAGGCCTAAAATTAATCATTTATTTTACATATGTATATTAAATTTGGAATTTTTAGGTTTAACATCTATTTTAATATGTGTACATAATTTTAGCGTTTTTCAAATATAGCGATTGGCTACACTTAAAAATGTAAAGATTTGTTTATGTTAATTTTATTGTGATTAAAAACAGAATTTTTCTGTTTCTTTCTTCTTTTATGAGCTAAACCCATTTTCAAAGCCGTAATCGTCTTTCTTTTCTTCCCTTCGGAAAATATCACTAACGATTCGCAACCCAAAACGCAAAAATATATGCCTTCCATTCTGGATGAAAATGTGTATACGTACTTTTTTTTCAACAAACATTTATTTTCTATCAAAGATGTGTTTTGTGGCAATTATTTTTTAATTGTGACCATATGATAAACATGTTTGCCGCTATTTGATGAAACAAAACAAAATTGTGGCAAACATTTGACATATCTGACCGTACCTCTATAAGTGAATAGCTGCATAGATCAAGTGGAAACACAAGACAGACACGTACATTCAATGCCAAATAAAATATTTTTTGAAATATTGTACCTGCTTATTAATTAAAAAATATTTAGTATCAGTGTTGAAAAATTCAGTACTCTTGTACTTTTTTCAGTACTTTTTCATTTCAAAAATGCCGCATATTATTACATATTTTACGTGTTGCACTTTTCATCGATTAATGCATTAGCAACATGTTCATCATAATGCTAAAAGTAGAATTCGGCTTTAGCCCTGTTTAGCCAAACGTCCACGGAACGTACATTTGTTTTTAGAACACGGAAAGCAATAAAAATGCTTGCCGAACCGCAATGTTACTTTCTATAAGCATTTACATTGCTTGTCATATGCTTAAAACGAACGTACATATGTTACATTACCTTTCATCGGGGTTTGACTAAACGGGGCTTTTACGTTTTGTTACGTTCCGAATCAGCTGTTTTTGTCTTGTATGTGAGCAACACGAATAAGTCGTCAGTTTTTCTGTTCCGTATCGTATGTATATTAAATATAAATAAATAAATAGTCCAGTAGGTAGTATACTGCTTACAAAACAAGAGCCCGTGGTTCAAACCACTCCACCAAAACGAAATATAAAAAAGTATTTCTTCATCGACTTTCTTGTGGCAAAAACTTTCTCAAAAATCTGTCGTTCAGAGTAGACTTTAAGCAGTCACACTTATCTCAGCCTTCTTACTGGAACCAAATAATTTTATGTTTTGAATTTGGGCAAAAAATCCACCGACTTGTACTGATCGTTAAACATATTTATAAATTTACTGAAGACTTTTAATTTGATTTTGTGCGAATAAATCGATTTGAATTGCATGAACTGTGAAAGATGCAGGCGATAAATTTGGCATGCTTTTTTGTTTGTGCTGGTATTATGGATTGCCATATAATCCCCATAATCCCCATAAGCCGTATTATCTCAACCTTCTTTTTCTTTGGTTGTTGTTTTTTACCACCTCTGTTTGTTTTATTTTTAGGTTGGGGAGGGGTGACTTGTTCTTGTTTAGCCGTCCTTGCCTTGTACTCCTCTATAGTAATGGGCCTTGGTCCACAATTTTTTGGTGTAGGCTTATATTCTGGGCAATTCTCGGTTTTCCCCTCTGGTGTGTATTCTTCGGGTAAAGAATAGTATTTATTAAATATTTCGTCTATCTCTTCCTTTGAAGGAATCTCGTTGTTGAAGGACATCAGGTGGACTTTTTTTTTTGTGTGTAAACCGGATTGGAAAGTATATATATATCGTGCATATAAAGTATATAAAGATCACAGGATCAAAATCGCAGGATCAAGCTCGCAGGATCAAGCTCGCAGGATCGCCATATTATGGATTGCCATATAATGGATTTAATTTTATATAATTGAGTAGGAGGATAAAAAAAAACATTTATAAAGTGCTAGATTGTTTTTTGAATGCTATGTCTAGCCACAGCAGTTTTGATTCTTCCCTGCACTGTTTAAGGTGCTGGGTTAGAATATTGAGAAACACGTTGTTATGTTTTGTTTTTCAAAATGTTTCTGATTTTTATTCAAAATTCTTCCACTATTTATACTTATTTCTAATATTTACAATAATTCTTAAAACTATATATTTTACTCTTTCTATTCCAAAGCATGACTCACTTGCGACAATTATTGAGTTATGATTGGTCAAGACCTTACTCAATATTTTTAATATTTTCACTCATTTCTGTAATTCGCACCCTTATGGTTCTTTTTAAGTGTTTTGACCCATGTTGTTAATTTTATTGCATTTTCTGTTTATACATGTGTGGTCTTGTTTGTGTGCCGCTTATTAAGTGTGTCATACTTTTCTATTTCCCTTATTTCTCAAGGTTTATTATTACATTAAATAACATTTTAAATTTGGGTTGAACATGTGTAATTCGAATCTTCTTTATTTTACTTATTTGTATATTGTGTGTCAAAAATGTGGTGTGGTGTTTATCGTTATAGTGATACACTACACTGGAAAGAAAGTGTCTACGCTGATCACTCTAACTTTAACCCTTCTGCATCCCTTGGATATGTGCCCTTCCTATGATCCTTTGGGTAAATATGACCCAACATTAAAATGTAAACAACATTTCATATTTAATATAATAAATTCATTTGTTTTGTTGTTTTTTTTTATTTAGTATATTAAAAACAATAATTAAAATAAATAAGCCCTTCCTGAGCAATTATTAGCTATTATTGCCTAAAACTGCACCGACCTCGAAATGGAACTAATTGTTCATATACAGTAACATTTTCATGAGGATTGTAAAAAACTTTGAGCTGATTACTCCACTTGTCCCAAACGTTTCTTATCAGTGCTAGTTTGTCATGAAGTCTTCTTTCTTCTCTATCTTCAGAGCTGTCAAAATGTAGACACTTTGATATGCTTGCTAATCGCTTGAGACTCATTGTTGCTCAAAAAACAGGTCTTCCGTTTTTTCATACGACGAGCTAGTGAGATTTTCTCCATGAGATTTATAAACACCTGCCATTATTTGTAATCCAATATATGCATCAAGCTCCATCAAATCAATGTTTTGCCAATTATTTCCATATAATTCTACGCCTTTTTGATTTGTCATTTGAATCACAATATTTTTATATTTGGTGATATAAACAAATCGAACGAAGACTTTACCATAGATGTTGCTCTTTTGGTAGGTCGAGGCTTATTCAATAAAATTTGATTTTTCGGTAACCTGCCTGTTTGAAGTGGTGGTAGTTATTTCCAAACTACACTTTTGTCCTTTGATAAATATGTAACTGAAGTGCCGTGATCTATTTCTACCGCATCTTCCACCTCCACGCTTTCAACTCTATTTTTTTGATGATGAGTATGGTTCGTCTTCCGCATCGCTATCGATTGAAAAAATTTCCTCTTCATCACCATCATCAAAAATATCATCATCTTCGTCATTCATTATTTGTTGCAGCTGAAGATCACTAAGAATCTGAAGCAATTTCCTTATGGAACAATCAAGTATTAGACATTTTATTTTACAATACATACTTTTCTTCTTTGTGACATTATGTAAAAATATTCATTTATGATGAATTACAAGAAAAAAATATATGTTTGCACCCTGATCACCAAAAATTAAACTGAACTCATTGAAAAAATATTCTAATGAGACAAAAGTTCGAGCATCATCAAAGCGAAATATTTTTATTTCAAATTGCAATTTGAATGAACTCTTTTGTGTACACAGTTCAAGTGTCAATGCGTTGGCATATAATCATAAAACAAGTTCCAAGAAGATACCTTTGCGAGATTCTCCAAATTCTCACTTTGAGTATAATAAAATTTGAATGAAAAAATATTAGCTGAAAGCGATTTTATTGATTATTTGACAGAAAAAATTATAAATCGATGATTCTGAATGGTAAACTTGTAATATCGTATGTTGGGTCATGTTGACCCAAAGGATATTAAATGTGTGTAAATCGTGTTTTGAAATGTGGAGGGGGGGAGGAAAAATTGAAATTTTATTGTTTCCTTTTAAAAGCATAGTTTTGGTGCCTGTGATGGATAAATTAAAGTTTTACGATCATATCTTATAATTAAAGGGAAAAATTTTGCGTTGAAAAATAAAAATTGGGTCAAATTGACACAAGGAGTGCAGAAGGGTTAAGTCAATAGGATTAAGTAGTGTAAATACGCTTAAGTTATGTAGATTGTAAAGAAGAAAAGAATTGATCTCACTCTTAATCAACCCCCAAACAGTGATTATTTTGAAACATTCACTTTGAACCCATTTTGTCTAATACTTTTGTATTTATTTTATTTTGGATCTACTACCCCCATTTCCCCCGTAACATTTAGTCCAAGCCAAAATAAAATATTTTAATTTGAGCTCTCTCCTTGCAGATTTTAAAGAGATAGCCCTTTTGGCCGAGCAAATAAAGGGAATATTTTTTTTTTAAATTTACTTCTGAAGGCAGCTCGTTTAAAAATTTTGCGACACGACTACAGTCCACCCCGTATTCTACAGTCTTGTTGGCCAGGACTGTAGTAGATATGTTCAATGACGTAAGATATTCTGCTAGAGCATTGATTGAGCCTGCCTTTCAGGCTAGCTTTGCCTCGAGGAGACTTCAGAGAAAGCTGGATCTTCCAACATTCTCTGCCCCTGCTGCTACGATACTCAGTCTGAATGGAGCGATAGCAGCCAATTCTACTAAAATCTGCCCGATTTACTTGGGTTAATCTATTGACACAGAGTTTCACTTGGAAACAGATGCTTATGTGGTCGTCTACCCACCTGCTCACTGACAGTCGTAATTGATTTCGATTTATCCGAAATCCCGCTTCGGTTCTCAAATGCTGTCATATGGACCTACTACTGGGAGCAGACATATATTCGCAAATTATGATGTCCGATGTAAATAGAGACCTTAGGGCTTCACCCAACATCATTATGTTTTTAAAGTCGATAGTACTACCACGTGTAGTCCTTAATGCCTCAAGTCCGTCCTCATACGGTGTTAGTCTTAACAATGTCCTATACTGATTTTACGTTGGAGACTATTTAGATACGTTTTAATTCTGACATAGAGAAAATGTATACGCAGATACTGATCAGACCGGATCAGAAACATTTTCAACGAATAATATTTCGTCGAAACCCCGAGGGAGATTACGAATTGAGAACAGTAAGATTCGGAGTGAACTGTGCTCCTTATTTGGCAAATTAGAACGTTGCACCAATTAGTGACTGTGAGTCAAGCTACACTTCTGCGTCCACCATTTTGCATACTCAAATGTACGTGGACAACATTTTGTCAGGTGCACATTCTTTTGAAGAGGCTATTCATAATCGTGATGAATTAACTTACGTTTATTGGTTCACGTTGCGGAAATGGACTTCAAATGAACAAAGTCTTATCCGAGACTTACCTCCCGAACACTTATTGGATTCCAATTTTTTTAAATTTTCGGGTGCTAGTACTCCTAAAACGTTGGGCTTAAGTTGGAACGCGAGCTTGGATACATTATTTTCAAGTCAACACACGTTCTGTCCTTTCTCAAATAGCCAAGCTATTTGACCCTGTTGAGTGGCTAGCACCCAAAATAATTGTCGCTAAGATTCTCATGCAACAAATTTGGAAAGACAGAACCGAATGGGACGACTGTTTCAAACCCATGACGTTATATAGGTGGCGCTAATTTATCGATGATTACTTCTTCATCCTTCAGGTTAAAATTAACCCATTTAAAGATTCTAATGGTTTCATGAGAGGCAATGGAAGACTCTCTCGATCAGCGACTTTGACATATGTAGTATTGTTTATGAATTAATACTTTTAAAGATATGTTTTTGTTTTGCATTTTTCCTTGTTCGCGCTTTTACATTTTTAGTATACACTTAAAATGTGTATTAAATAATAATGAAAATAAAGTATAAAAAATGTGCATTTCAACATATTTTGGAATATTTTTCAAAAATATTTCATGACGCGGGGGGAAAGAGAGAAGGGAAGGATACAGAAACCAAGAGCGTAACAATGCGTTGTTCTCATCGTACGTTTTTGTTGTTTGATTACTTTCTTATTTATTCTTCTGAAACAGTGTTGCCACGAAGAAAAATTTTGTAGCCAACATTTGTGAAAAAAATCACCATAAACGAAAAAATATAACCAAAATTAAATTCGTAGACTTTTAGTTTATTTTTTTCAAATTTAAAATATATTTAATAAAAAAAAAAGAAACAAAAAATAGCTTTTTTTTATAAGAAAAAAAAATAACCAAAACCAAAAAAATTTACACATCTACATATTGATTAAAAAAATATCCAATTTTGTTTAGAAATAATCAAAAACGGCAACACTGTTCTCAAATCACTTATGCTGTAGTTACTCCACCGTAACGTAACGTAACCGTAGAAAACGTTCTCTTTTTAGCATATGAAGAACAACAACAACAACAACAACAACAGCGTTGCCGTTTTGGTCCAATTGGACCAAAATTGGAGTTTTTATTTAAAAATGCTACGTTTGGTAGTTTGGTTGGTTTGTTCAAATTTCATTCATTTTTTGGTAGGAAAATACAATTAATATCTGTATGACTTAAAGTTGGGAGTATTATTTTGTTTTAGGTGTAAAAGAGAAAATAAAAAAAAAGCAGAAAGCCCTGTTTTAACGTACCTTAATGTTAAACATATCTGTGTTTACATAAGGAACAACGAAATGTGAATAAAGTGTCAGCGTAAAAGAAAGGTAAACAACTATTTGTTACTTGTAGTTTTTATGCAAAATGCCACAAAAAAGTTATGGACAGGTAATTTTAATGTTTCTCTGGTTTATTTAATGTTTAAAACGTGTAGTATTTTTAGATAAAGGGTGATTTTTTTATGAGCTATAGGAAAATTAAAAAAAGCACATAAAATTTAAAAAAATGCATGAAATCTTTATTTGAGTCGATAGTACGGTCCATATAATTTAATGTTTGAAGATTATTTCATGCAAATGTTGACCGCGACTGCGCCTCAAATGGTCCATCCGCTTAGTCCAATTTTGGCATACTCTTTCTCTTTAAATCGCACGATCTAGGCGGCCAAATGATCGGTCCCGAACGTGAAATAAAATGTTCACCGAACTCGCCTCTCAATAAGTCCATTGTTACGCGTGCTGTGTGGCATGTGGCACCGTCTTGTTGAAACCACATGGATTTTGGGCAAAAAAAAGTTGGATATCATCTCACGGTAGCGCTCACCATTCACAGTTACGTTACGATTCACAGCATCTTTGTAAAAGTACGGTCCAATGATGCCACCAGCCCACAAACCGCACCAAACTGTGACTTTTTCTGGATGCATTGGTAGCTTTTGCAATGCTTCTGGCTGACCTTCACTCCAAAATCGACAATTCTGCTTATTTACGTATCCATTGAGCCAAAAATGAGCTTCGTCGCTGAACACAATTTTTCGATAAAGAAGTGTGTCTTCAGCCAACTTTCCAAGAGCCCATTCACCAAAAATTCTGATTTGCAGTAGGTCGTTCGGCTTCAATTCTTGCACCAGCTATATTTTGAAAAGCTTCACACCTAAATCCTTCCGCAAAATGTTCCACGTTGTCGAGTAACAGAGGCCCAATTGCTGCGAACGGCGACGAATCGATAATTGATGGTCATCCTTAACACTGGCCGATACAGCTGCGATATTTTCTTCAGTTCGCACTCTACGTAAGCATGTTGGTGGTTTAATGTCCAACAACGTAAATTTGGTGCGAAATTTAGTCACAATAGCCGCTTCAGTGGGTCGATTAAACTGACCATAAAATGGAAGAAGCGCGCGATGAACTTTCTTAACAGAGCACGCATTTTGATAATAAAATTCAATGATTTGCAAGCGTCGTTCGTTTGTAAGACGATTCATGGTTAAATTATAGACCAAACTGAAGATGTTTGACAGTGAAACAAAACACGAAACGTGCGTGAGCTGTTTAAACCAGTGGTGCCAAAAAGATAATAGCTAAAATATCACGCTTATATCTCTTGAAGTCGCCGTGGTCTAGTAGGTAGTGTGTTGGCTTATTAGACGAAAGGCCCGAGTTCGAATCCCAGGTCAGACATCAAAACAAAAATATGAAAATATTTCTTCGGCGACTTCCTCTCAGCAGATTTCTGGCAATAACTCTGAGAGTTAAAATTGCCATGAAAAGCTTCTCAAAAATCTGTCTTTCGGAGTCGACAAATTGTAGGTCCCGCCACTCATGTATAAAATTAACGCACACAACATGAGTGGTGTTGAGAAGCTAGGCCGTAATCCTGACTGAAGGGTTGTAATGGCCAATTATGTATATGTATGTATATCTCAAAAATTCCAAGACTGGAAACAACGAATTCTAATAAAGATAACCCAAATATTAACTGAAATTGAACCATCAAGTAGGTAAGAAAACATTCAGAAAATAATAATATGAGTAACCGATTTATAATTTAATTTTTTTTTTGTAGTGGTCAAAGTTGCAAAACGAAGCGAAAATTTAGGAGTGATTGGCTTCAACAATTTGACTGGTTGGAAGAAAAGGATAGGAATTGTTTTTGTAGTGTGTGCTCCAAAATTGTTTTTAATCACTGCACCCATTTAAAAAACCACGAAATAACGAATTTTCACATAAATAATTTTTTAAACACATTAAATGTGATATACATATATGAAGTTCTTTTGTTAACTTTAGCAATAAAACGTTAATTTCATACTGAATAATCTATAATTATTTAAATTAAAATTTTGGTAAGATTGGAATAATTTTGGTAGGTTTTGGAAAGAATATTGGTAGGAAAAATTTTTTCTTTGTGGCAACGCTGAATGCAAACGAATACCGAAACGTTCTCTCTCGTTAGCAAAACGGAACGATCTGTATAAAACAGAATTCTCCCACGTTTTTACGTGACATTTGAGCATTGAGAGAGGATGAGCAGTGTTGCCACGATGAAAAAATATTGTAACTAACATTTGTGAAAAAATCACCAGATAAGGAAAAATATAACCAAAATTAAATTCGGAGTTTTTTGTTTTATTTTTTCAAATTTAAATTATAATTAATAAAAAAGAAACAAAAAATAGCAAAATAAAACTTTAGTCTTACTAATTAATTCATTTTAACAAACAAAACAACAGCTTTTTTATAAGTAAAATAATAACCCGGAAAAATCTACACATTGACCAAAAACGGCAACACTGTTGATTAATCTGTATAACAATTTTATTGCATTGTGTTGGGTTCGTTTGTGTGTTGCTTTTGTTCTGTTTCGTTTTTATTTACATTCTTCGTTGACATATGTCCCGTTTTTAACGTTTCTATAACTACACAAACGTTTTTAAGGCTACGTACGTTACGATTTTACGTTTCCTACGCTTGAGTAACCAGGGCATTATTCTCAGACGCAGTGTTGCCACGAAAAAATAAATTTTGTAACCCACATTTGTGAAAAAAATCACTAAATAAGAAAAAATATAACCAAAATTAAATTCGCAGACTTTTATTTAATTTTTTTAAAATTTAAATAATAATTAATAAAAAAAAAAGAAACAAGAAATTGCAAAATAAAACTTTAGTCTTATTCATTTTAACAAACAAAACAACAGCTTTTTTATATGAAAAAAAATAACCAAAACCAAAAAAATCTACACATCTACACATTGATCAAAAAAATAACCAATTTTGGTTAGAAATAACCAAAAACGGCAACACTACTCAGACGTCGGTACAAAGATAACATGACAAAAATTATGAGAGGCATGTGTTAACCCAGAGGAAAATTGTTAGTAATATTTTCAAGTCTACTTAACCCAATAATATGTATATGTGAGCGAAAAATATAGGAAAATTGTACTGCGCTAAAACCCAAAAAAACACCTTATTTAACTTGGCAAGTATTTTTCCAAAAATCGAAATCATTTCGTATTGATATTAATGAATCCTACTATTGTAATATTTCTTTGGGTGTAAAATTGAAGTCTGAAAAAAGCGACATTAACATTCTTCTGCATAATGCGCATTCTTTATATCCATATACTTTGATTAAATATTAATTATTAAAAGAAGCACTTTAAGAAGTTAAACAACAAAAACAAATAAAATACAAATTATGTTATACAGAAAGAATGACATTCACAGGAAAGAAGGCAAGGCAATAAGACGTTAGAGCACAACTAAAAATTAACAAATTAAAACTAAGTAATGAGAAAACTTAAGAGTTAATAATTAAAACTTAAAACTAAGTAACAAATTAAAACTCAAACCGAAGTTATTAATTAAAAGCAAAATAAATAAACAAGTGTAAAATAAATAACTAATTTTAAATTAAATAAAATAAAACTGAAATCAACTGTGAGTTCACTACAGTGTCGACGAAGATCAAAAACGCAAGTGTAAGTAACAAATTTAAATAGAGTTAAAGCCATGGCTACGGCGATAATAGGTAAAGTTCCATATTTTGACCATAGATGGGCACTTTGCAGTACCAGTAAAATTTCAGTAAAAATTGATTTTTACTGATTACTGAAAAAAATTACAGTATCCAGTAAATTTTTACTGGTAATGAAATTTAGATTGCATTACCAGTAAAATTTTACTGATTACTGAAAAAAAAAATCAGTAAACAGAAAATTTTACTGGTTACTGAAAAAAAAAATCAGTATTCAGTAAATTTTACTGGTTACTGAAAAAAAAAATCAGTATTCAGTAAATTTTACTGGTTACTGAAAAAATATTCAGTAAGTCACTAAATTTTTACTGATTACTGAAAAAAATCAGTACCAGTAAATTGAAATCCATTATACATTACCAGTAAATTTATATTAATTATAAAAAAACTGTCAACATTTCTAATAAACAAAAATTAAAATAATGTCAAATATGAATAAAAAAAAAATGCTGCCCCCTGGGTTTGAACCGACGACCACCCGATTTCTGAACACTGTTGTACCCACAACACCACCGAAATATTTACTTAAGTTTGTTGTTTCTAATACTAATTTATTTTTTATTCGTGAGAAACAGTTCTAAAAATAAATATATGAATAAATAGGCAAATTGACAAAAAGTAACTGTTCAATTTTTTTGTTTTTTCCGAAATAGTCCTTAATGTAGATTTTTAGACGTTACTTACAAAGTGAAAAAATATATTTAAATCATATAGAAAAGTCTATTTGAAGTGTTATATTCCAAGTGCGAAATAAAAAATGAGTGATTTAACAAATTTTGATAGTGATGATTCTATAAAAGATCCAGATTTTACTTGTGAAGAAAGTCTTCCAAGTTGTGGACAAAGTGATTTAAATGAAACTCTAAGTGGATCCCAAGATTTGTATGTTAATGAATTGACTGGTGTTAATGCAATTCTATTTACTGAAGAATTTTTTAAAATTGTGGAAAAGGTAAGTGAGAAATATGCAACGTGGGAACAACTTAAGCACTTAATTTTATTTATTCCAAAAATTTAAAAAAATTAAGTCTTGATTATTTCAAAATTATTTGTTAAAATAATATACACTTAAAAAATAGTGAGAATACATAATGGTTACAATAAAATAAAATTTGTTAAATAACCTATTTGAATAAATCTAAAGTAACTAAAACACGTACACATGTATGTGTGTTATAAATCCGGAAATTTTAAGTTTTATTTAACTAATAATTATGTATGTATATTAGGGTGGCCCCAAAATAAAAGTTGCGAATGTTCCCAACTAAAATGAAAGTTTGATTCATTCTAAGACCACGTTTCTCAAAATTTTTGTCCTGGGGTCAATATTTGGTGAGCTGGATCAAAGGATAAAAAGGTCTTTTTTTGAGGTTTTTTGGATTTTTTTCATATTTCTTCCAAAGGAACTATATATAAATTTGGTATCATATGAAAAGTCTTTAAGAGCCGCTTTCAATAGGTTATTAGAAATTTAAAAAAAATTTTCAAAATTCAAAAATTTTGAAAATTTCGGACAAAATTTTTTCTTTTTTTAATTTTTTCATAGAATTTACTTAACTAAATTGTTGAAATTTCTTGATTATAAAGACCATGTAATTTAACCAAAATGGTTTTTTCCGTTTTTCAAAATTCAATACATTAACGGCACATTTTGCAAAAAAAACATTGACTTCTATATATAAGATTTTTTTGTTTAAAAATAAAAAAAGAAATTTTTTGGCATTAAATTTTACTAGTTATCGTTGGTTTAATACAATTTCTTCATTACTTTAAAAATAAACAACAAAAAACAACAACATTAAGAAAATTATTATTATTATTATTATTACGGAATAACAAGAAAATTACATAATAGCGGAATGTATCGCAAATGTTTTGGTTTAAATTGAAATATTCGTTGTATAACAAAATAAAAGTATAAGAAATTATACATCAATGAAAAGCTTATAAAATTTGCGTTATTTTGATGCCCATTACATATATGAACTGATTTAACAGAGGTTGTCAGATAGAGAAGAAATTAGGTTTAAAAAAATTTTAATAAAAATTGAACTAGATTGAATTTTGAAAAACGGAAAAAACCATTTTGGTTAAATTATATGGTCTTTATAATCAAGAAATTTCTACAATTTAGTGAAGTAAATTCTATGAAAAAATTAAAAAAAACAAAAATTTCGTCTGAAATTTTTGAATTTTCAAAATTTTTTTTTAAATTTCTGATAACCTATTGAAAGCGCCTCTTAAAGACCTTTCATATGATACCAAATTTATATATAGTTCCTTTGGAAGAAATATGAAAAAAATCCAAAAAACCTCTAAAAAAGACCTTTTTATCCTTTGATCCAGCTCACCAAATATTGAGCCCAGGACAAAAATTTTGAGAAACGTGGTCTTAGAATGAATCAAACTTTCATTTTAGTCGGGAACATCTATACCTTATTTTTTCTCCATACAAACGGGGCCACCCTAATGTATATACTTTTCATAAATTACGGAATTTTTATATTAATGTAAAACTATATTTACGTTTTAGGGTTAATTTCAATTTTTCGATGTTTTTTGTCCAAAAAAATTTTATAACTTTAATGTCAATGTAATATGCAATTACTACATTTCTTCCTTTTTTAAATGTAGATGAATTCAACTCCTCATCAAAAAAAAAAAATGTGTGGTTTAATTGCTGTTTGTCAAGTTTGCGGGAAAAAAGTAAGAGGATCCCTGCGTGTAAGCTCCAATTTTATAAAACATTTGAGAAATGAACATCCTCCAAAATTCAATACTTTTAAATCAAAAAAGGAAGGAAAAAGACAAAATACAGGTCGCAAATGTTCTTTTAGCCGCGACATTCTGAATTTTATTTGTGAAACTGCATCTCCTCTCTCCATTGTCGAAGAACGAAGTTTTAAAAGATTATTTCCTGGCAAAAGTATTCCCAGCAGGCGTACAATAACGAGGTTACTTTTAGAGAGCCAAAGTAAATATGTTGAAAAACTCTCTAATGACTTGGAGAAAATTGAATACGTATGTACAACGGCTGATGTGTGGTCAAGTGGGAAAAAATCGTTCTTTGGATACACTTGCCATTGGTTAGATGCTAACAATTTTGAAAGAAAATCTGCAGCACTGGCTTGCCGAAGATTTAAGGGAACCCATTCTTTTGACCGCGTAACAAAAATTATTTGTAATATAAACAAACAATATAAACTGCTAGTAGAAAAAATTGTTTATACCATCACTGACAATGGTTCAAATTTTATCAAGGCTTTTAAAGAATTTGGAGTTGATTTGAGTAAATGATTACCTTAATTAATAAATAATATAATATTAATTTTGTTGATTTTCTTGAATTTAGGAGCTATTAATGAATTTGATAGTGATGAGGAGTCTGATTCAGGCTCCGAAATGGATGAATCGATAGATGTTTCAGGCATTCAGTTTCGCGCGGTGGACGCTAAACTTTCAAAGCACTTTCCATGTGCAAGTCATACTTTAAATCTTTTGGCTACAACGGATTTTAACAAAATAATGAATTCTTTCAACAGGTAAAATTTACTTCATTGCAGGCTTTTTACGTCTATATCATTGTTTTCTCTTTAGATGCACACAGCTTTGGAATAAGTGCAATAGACCAAAGACTGCAGAGGTTGTCAATGCAGTTTTAAGTGCAAAGTTAATAACTCCATGTACAACAAGGTGGAACTCGCTGTACGATTCCGTTAAGAAGTTGTTAGGTCACAAAACAAATTTGCCGGAATTGTGCTTTCGTTTAAAAATTCCTACAATTCTTTGTGATGAACTCGAAAACTTGGAGGAATATGTTAAACTTATGGGGCCTATAGCAGAGGCGGTGGATTTCCTTCAGGGAGAAAATACAATGTATTTTGGATACTTCGTGCCGACTATAGTATCTTTAAGAATAAAACTTAAGCGTTTTGAGGTGTCAAACTTTAAGTTTTTAGCAGAATTATGCGCCAAAATGCAAGAGGCTTTACTCAGAAGATTTGAGAAGTATTTTTTAATTCAGCCTGATGCTTGGGATGTTTTTATTGCAGCTATTTCTGTTCCAGAAATAAAATTAAGCTTTTTTAGAAACTGCAACAGAACAATCAGAAGATGAGGTGAAGAAAATGTTTAACAATTACGTGATAAAATATGGCAAAGTACCAGATGCTGAAACTCGCGTTTTACCACAAAAACCCCAAAAATTATTTCTTGATTTTGGGGAAGAAAGTGATGGTATAGTTTTTATACTTATTTTTATTTAAATATTTGTTTTAATGTATTTGTAAATCTATTTACTTTTTTCAAACAGATGGTAGTGTACCGCGTGTTTCCAGTGAGTCGGGAAACTATCTACAAGAAACCATTCTTTACCTGGACGAACGAGACACGACGACCAAGTGCTTCAAGACTCATATTGCAATAAAAAATTTGTTTCTTAAATACAATACCCCATTGCCCTCGTCCGCCCCTGTAGAGCGATTATTTTCATTCGCTGGAATTGTAAATCGCTCAAGGAGGCAGAAACTCAGCGATGCAAATTTTGAAATGTTGGTGTTAAGAAAAGCTAACGGTGGACACTAATAAAAATTTAGTGTATTTGATTTTTTTTTGTTGTTGTGTTAAGTATGTTGATTAAATTTCTATTAAGAGAGTGAAAATAAAAAATATGGAAAATTTCTGTTTTAAATCATCAAAAACTATATAGTAAATGAAAACTTTATTAGTAAAAACTTGTAAAAAAAGGTAAATGTATAATTTTTCATTAGTCGATATTGTAAAATATTTTAATTTTAAATTGTTCTGACAATAATGTAAACAAAAGATAATTCAAAATAGAACTTGTAATAATTTGCAACGATAAAAAATGTTGACAATTCTAGTTTTTTGTTCTTCTTGCAAGTTGTTTGAGTTAATGAATGCTATTCCAGTAACAATTGTTAATAATTCAGCTTATTGAACAGAGCAAATTTTATTCGAATCCTTGAACTGTAGGCAATTTTTCCAGAAAATAATTCCGCTAACATGTAATTAATAAATTTTACTGATACTGATTTTTTTCAGTAACCAGTAAAATTTACTGAATACTGATTTTTTTTTTTCAGTAACCAGTAAAATTTACTGAATACTGATTTTTTTTTTCAGTAATCAGTAAAAATTTACTGGTTACTGATTTTTTTTCCAGTAATCAGTAAAAGTAAACATTTACTGAATACTGAAAAGCTTAATGCATTAGAATTATGATGCAGTATGCCCATGTATGATTTTGACCATACTCAAAAAAATTGCTTTGTGTTCAAAATCCAGTTGGAACAATTTTTAATTGTGAACGATATAAAGGATGCAGCAAAGAAAAAAGCAATTCTTTTGACATCGTTGTGCGAAACGTCTTATATCTTATTACAAAACCTTGTGAGTCCAGCAATAGTGGAAGAGGCTGTAACCACATTTGGAGTATGCAACAACTGGGTTTGTAGAGCGCTTTAAATTTTATAATGCTTATAAATCACCCATTGAAACGGTAAATGAATGGGCCGTTAGAGTGCGATCGTTAGCTGTGTACTGCGAGTTCAGTGCAAATTTGGAAACCGCCATTCGTGACAAGTTTGTGATGGGGTTGGAAATGAGTAGTACATCGAGTGCAAGTACGGAGTCACAGACGTTAAAGAAGTGTCTAAATTTTTTTAAGAAAAGAAGGATGGAAGAAAAAGCAACAACAACAGCAGCGGTATAAAGCAACACAACAACAGCCGCAGAAGTCAACACATCAGCAGTGCAAGGATTGTTATACAGTGACCATAGAAGCGAGAACTGTAAGTTTAAGAACTATAACTGTAATTAGTGTAGGCAATAGGATCATTTGAAAGAAATGTGTAAATCGTATAATTTTAATTTTATTGCAAATAATGATTTAAGTTTATTTTCCATTACTAGTAACAATGATAGGCCGATAAAATTAATATTTTTGTACATAAAAAACCTTTGGAAATGGAATTAGATACGGGGTCGGAAAGTAATGTTATTTCTGATGATTTTTATAAAAAAAATTTTAAAAATTACAAACTGGAGAAAGTGAACTTGTTGTTAAAGGCAAACATATTTCCAATAGGATCGTGTAACATTGAAGTTGAATATGGCATTAAAGTTAGGGTAATTCCCATATTAGTTATTAGACTATATTTAAAAATTATTATATTATATATAGATTATATTCATAATTGAAATTTGTAGATTAAGTGAGGAGTGAGGAGAAGCTAGAAATGCAAATGCATATTATTATCGCTCCAATTACTCCTGAAATTCAGTAATTGTATATACTGATTATTTCTAAATGCCAAAAATGTATGCAGTCACTACTGCATAATTCCACCCTCTTTTTACAAGATGTTTCAGATGTTCGATAATTTATATGAAATTGTTTTTTCCATAAAAATTTTCGATATCGTTCATCTTACAAAAACAAGGATTTGCTAAATAAATACAGTGAAAATAGAATGATATATAAAAATACGACAATTTTCATAATGGGTGCTATGAAAATTAACAAATTTGTTTTAAATAAAAAGGAAACATTTATTTCATAAATATAAATATAACTGTGACATAAGTAAACAAAAATGCACCCTTACAAACCATATTTTGTTTATGAAGTGTATGTGTATGGCGAGTTATTGTGTGGTGATTTTGTGTTATGTATGCATATATGTATATACATTCATAAATATAATAATAAAATGGAAAATGATCTTGTAATTGAAATAAGTTAGTGAATGTTAATGTTGTATGCATGTAGGTGTAAGTGCAAAATATAATATAAATATAAATTCATAATCCATGTAAATTTTCGTGTTAGTAGTATTACGTTGTTAGAATTGCAATAAATAAAAATATATACAATTTCCGAAATGTGCTAAACTAAATTGAGTATGAGATCAGGTAAAAAATGGTTTGACTACTATCAAAAACCTACCGACACATAAATACTTCTGCTTAAAATTGGGTTCTTTGATCCGAGCATTGAAATATTTTAAAATGAAATAAATTCTAATTCTAACGTATAGATTTAAAACATCCTCATGTTTTACTTTGGAACAACAAAGAAAGGGGCGTTCTTGGAGAAGTTCGTCGAAAACATAGATGGGCACTTTGCAGTACCAGTAAAATTTCAGTAAAAATTGATTTTTACTGATTACTGAAAAAAATTTCAGTATTCAGTAAAATTTTACTGTTAATGCAATCTAAATTTAAATGAAATTTAAATAAAATTTAAATGAAAAAAAGTAAAATTTTACTGTTAATGCAATCTAAATTTAAATGAAATTTAAATGAAATTTAGATTGCATTACCAGTAAAATTTTACTGAATACTGACATTTTTTTCAGTAATCAGTAAAAATCAATTTTTACTGAAATTTTACTGGTACTGCAAAGTGCCCATCTATGGTCGAAAAGTAGTTGACGAAGACCATGTCGAAGGCAATTTTTGTTGAACAAATCTATAAATTTACTCTCCAATGCTTTATAATAATCTACAAAGCCCTGGGGAGGTTTAACTAGGCGACTATTAGTGAACTGTTTGCTATATGTGAAGAAATAATCATCTGGGACAGGGTCATTGTCATTAAAATAGGTCATAGGAACTTCACATATGTGCATTTGGGATAATTTGTTATAAAAATATCTAGAAATATAGACAAATGCGTTGTTTTGAAGGACCAGCATTTCTTCGGTGGTGAAATGTTTACCGCGTAACTCAATATCAATTAAGGAGGGGCAAGGGTTTGGTAGAGAATGGAACTCATCCCATTGCGTATGGTCTTTATCGTTAGTATACGCTTGGTCTACAATTGAAAAATCTAAGATATTATCAATTGAGGAAACATCTTCGCAGTTTCCATTTACAACTACATTTACATAGTGTAACCCCCAGCGCTTTTGAAAAGAGCTTGAAAAATTTCGGGGAGTTATACTTACAGAATTACCTGAACCTTTACGTATTTGACCAAAAAAGTGTTCTAAATGGTCCTGAGTTAACCTGCGAGTTTTAAGTCCCTGAAAACCTACTTGACTAAGATATGTCCAAAGACTTTTTAAGGCGGAAATGTTTATCGACCATCCTTTAATAAATTTAAACATTTTCGTTATGTCATTCCCTTTCGAATCTGTAACTTTTATTGTCTGTAAAAGTTTCGAGGCTTCTCTTAAAGCTGTAATTCTTCTTGGGAACATACGAAACCCGTGCTTTCTGCGCGGCTATTAAAAATATCAAATAAGTTATTAAAAAACTCTAAGTATTCAGCTGTATTTAGGAATGTTGGGGTTTTTGAGCTATCTAATTTCCCTGACTTATGCAAAGTTCGCATACCGGCTACTGCAGTCCGACTTAAAACTTGAGCTGCTAAGTTAACTCTCATCCTTTGGAAATTATTGGGATAAATGTGGTCCAAACTTAGCTTAGGAGCACATTTAATTGTATTGGAATCTACATTATAAAAATGGACAACATCTGCCCAGGACACAAGTTTATTGTTGAAATAAACTTTATTTTCTTTGGTAATCAGACAATTTCGG
Organism: Sarcophaga rosellei; assembly: GCA_930367235.1. Classification (NCBI taxonomy): domain Eukaryota; kingdom Metazoa; phylum Arthropoda; class Insecta; order Diptera; family Sarcophagidae; genus Sarcophaga; species Sarcophaga rosellei. The sequence goes on along the minus strand of OV884018.1, from coordinate 46,613,845 downwards.
GCGCTTTTTAAAAGATGCGGACTGTCATGCATAAAATAAATTCGTTGGTCGCTAACTAGAAAATAGGGACGTTCTAAAGTTACCCCAACGATTTTAGAAAAATGGACAAAATTGCCACCTTGGTCGCAAACGAACTGGCAAGGTTTTAAGCCTATTGCTTGTAATTTTGAAATAGCCTCGAAAATATAAGTTTTCATTGTTAAGCCCCTACAATTTCCATAAACAAAGAAGTATGCAATTGCTGCGACCAACTGTGTCCTCCTATTCCACTTGCCATTGGTCATGCGCTAGAACGATTTTCATCCCCAAAGTCCTGTAAGCCTACAATTTTGTCTTTGACCCTGTCGTAGTCAAGAAAAGTTTTAAGAGACATTTCGTAGCAGGAAACACTAACAAATTTATCTTCGTCCCTAAAATTCTGTGCTCTCACCTTTAGTGCCTCAAAAGTTCCGGTTAGAACACTCGGAGATTTTGGCCAGTCCTTTACAAAGTGTAGTAAAGTTCTAATTTCGGGCCAATTTAACATTGGACGTAGATATCTATACACTAAGGGAGAAAGGAAAAGCACAGCTAGAAAAATCAATTTAAGCCCGACACTGTAACGTCGTTGCTTGGGATCACGGGTATAATTAGTCAAACCATTTTCTAAGCAAACCAAAAGCGGTTTACTAATTTTTGAAGAAAAATCATTTTTCTTCTTTAACTCCAATTCCAAGTTTTCAACCTTTGCCTTGTATTTTTCTACTTCCCTAGATAACCTGACATTAGCAACCTTCAACTTGCTTCTTAATCCTTTTTCTAACAAATATTGCCTACGATAATGATCCAAGGCTGCTTTTAAAGTCCTAACGTCTGAGTTTGAATGGGAGGGGCCTCTCTAGAACTAAAGGACATTTCGCTGTCCATTGTTACATCTTCCAAAATCTTGTCAAAACTTGGAATTGTTTTTTCTTTAGGCAAATCATTTAGTTGAGCACATTTCGGAACAGCATAGTTGGAAACACGCTTTCCATAAATGTATTCCGGAGAAAAATGCTGACTACACGCGAACAAGCGCTTCACTGATGACTTCACATTTAAAATACGAAGCCATTCAGCACGTCTAAAAAGGGAACAAAAAATAAGGAAAGAAAAGCTGCTGTAATACAAAACACATAAAAAACGATAGTGAAAAAAGATCAAATTCTAAGCTACAAATAACCAAAAAAGAAATACCAAAGTTAGTTAATAATGTCAACAACTTACATTTTTCCCGAAAAAAATTTTATTGACTCAATTTTACAAAAATTTCATTTTCATCCCTTATTTCTTATTGCCCCACATATTCATATACAAAACTAACAGCATCTAACCAAAAGCTACAATATCACACAGTTCTTTAACTAAAGCCAACATAAGAAAAAGCTATATAAGCTTATCCACTGAATGTCGAGAATATAATATAAAAATAAGTTCAGAAAGAACTCACCTATGCCCAATTCCAAACTCCATAGAAGCAAAACAAAAATTTAATATTTAATTTCAAATTTTTGATAAGCTGGTATAATGGAGAAATAAATACTTAGCTCATTTAATTCACAGTGACACGCTCATTCAATGGTCCAATTTAATTAGAATTAGCCATAGTACAAATGAGTTCAAAAAGAACTCACCTATGTCCAATTCCAAACTCCATAGAAGCAAAACAAAAATTTAAAATAAAATTTCAAATTTTTGATGAGCTCGTACATATAATGGAGAAATATTTGGTCCATTTAATTCAAGTTGACACTTGTAGAATAATGATATAATTAAAACGAACCGTTTGTGAGGGAAATCAGCCTTAAGAACCGAAGGCCAGTATTGCGTTTTGTTAGGAAACACAAGTTTTCCCTCACAAATAAACGCACTTTTAATATTAGAAATTAAAAAAAATTAAGGATATACAACCGTTTGTGAGGGAAACCAGCCTTAAGAACCGGAGGCCTGCTTTGTATTTTATAACAAAGGTTTCCCACACAAATAAACGCACCTTTTATATAAATTAGGAGAATGTGTAAAGAATTTAATAAATTGTATATGCTAATTGATTTTTCTTTATCCAATAATGTCATAAAAAATAATGTAATTATGTATTTACATTCATAGTTTTTTAGAATTAATATCTTGTAACGTTAATTTAAGTGCCTGCAAGGAATATTTCCATAGGCAAATAAAAATAAATAAATAAATAATAAAATACACAGTCATCGGATAGCACACGTTGTGATCGGACGTTCTTTTTACAACGCATTTAAAATGTAATAATCTAGAAAGCAGTTCATCAAATGTTGCAATGGAACATGAATGGTTTCATTAACAATTTCAGTGAGCTGCAACTTTTGATAAAAGAACACAATCCAGATTTCCTATCAATACAAGAAACACATTGTAAGTTTGATTTTAAACCTATACCGCCTAAGGGATCGGCGAAATCAGAACAGGAAAATGTGATATCTACAATTTAATCATAAGCCACCTGCGTCAAACTCAACTTAATTCATGGTCGGACTACCAACATCCGCATTATAAAAACCTGAATGAAGATATGATTGCACCTATTTATCCAACTACTATCAGTAAAAGCCAAATTAGAGTTTTCTCCCGTCTACGTCTGGGTCATACTTCCGCTACTCACTGTCATATTTTACGCAAGGAACCATCACCAACCTGTTCAAACTGTGGTAGAATTATCACAGTTAATCACATTCTACTTGACTATAGTTTATACCAATCGATGAGACATTCCATTTTTGGATCTACTGACCCCAAAAACCTACTCGAGGTCCCTACCGAGGATAACATCAGAAAGATTTTAGATTTTACCAATAGAATTAACATTATAATTTAACCAAGCAATAATTATTTTAAGTTTAAATATTCTCATTCAATGTAAATATAAAATTTAGTTTTACACCAAGAGCTAATGGCCTAAGTTGCCAATGCTCCTAGAATTTATATTAGATTTGTAATTAATTTATAAGTCTAATAAATAATAAAGTACAAAAAATTTTCATTCCCTCATAAAATATTTTAAATAGTTATAATTTATAATATAGAGCACTTACCTCGCAGCATTTTCTGGAAACTGGTGTAGCTTTTTGCCTGGTGGACAGCCCATGATGCATTTTCTGCTCCTGAAAAAATTTATTCAATTATTTTATAAAATAAATATATTTACAAATACTCACATTTATCCTGTGTTCTTCTTATTACTTCTTGACACAAATGATCCTTGGCTGTATTTTAATATGTATATTAATTGTATATTAATTAAATATATTTAATATTTTAAATTATAAATGAAATAAATAAAAAATTTACCTTCCAATTTTACCACAAGACACTTTTTCACAGAATATTATAACCTTTTTCACATTTGCGCCAATAATAAAAATCCACCCCGAAAATAAAATATAAACAAAACAAAGTTGCAGTCAGAGAGAGACAGAAAAACTTTTTGGTAATATTTGCTGTCCCTTTCGCGAACTGTCAAACCGATGCGTTACTTGTTATACTTTGTTTTAGATGATGCTGGTTTTAAATTGTCAGCTGACAAATGTGAATTTTTTTCTAAGAGAATAAAATACTTGGGTCATATAATAGACAAAAATGGAAAATTGTATTCCATATCCTAAAAATGTAAAGGAGCTACAGGCATTTTTAGGAGTTTTTTTTATAGGATGTTTTTACCTGACGAGCCAACATTGTTGCACCCTTTACACAATTTGCTTAAAGCAGATACCAAATTTATATGGGAAGACAGTTGCTCAGCAGCTGTCGATCAATTAAAATTTCTATTTTTGGCTGATAAGTGTTTGGTTCAGTTTAACCCAAATTTGAAGACCAAATTAACAGTGGATGCTAGTCTAGTTGGAGGAGGGGCTGTTTTTTCCCAAATAGATGAAAGTGGTTTGCAGAAACCGATCGAATTTGCATCTAGATCCTTAGCGGATACAGAAAAATGGTATTCGCAGTTGGACCGAGAAGCAGTTGCAATTTTAATATAAGCCGATAATAAGCCGTTACATTACATTTTTAACCAAAAAAAGGGAATACCATTAATGGCTTCTAGTCGCCTGCAACTAGATGCTCTAATTTTATCCGGATACCAATTTGATATTTGTCATATTAAGTCTAGATATCCAAAGGATTGTAACGTGGCTTTGGACGAATTCCCAGAAATTGTTTACCTTAATTATTTGCAGAATCTTCACGGGCAGGATACATTTTTAAATTTTAAAATGATTGGTCTGGAAACATCGAAAGATACGTTATTGCAGTAAGTTAGCAAGTTCATTAAGTTTGGTTAGCCACAAAAATGTCCGACTTCCGAATTGTTGCCATATTTTTTTTTAGGAGAAATAGATTATCGGAAGAGGAAAATTTTTTATTTTGGGGACATCGGGAATTATACCTACACAATTAATTGCTGAAGTTTCTTGGACAAAAGGCATAATGCTTAAGGTTAGAGGTAGATAAATATATTTAGTGAAAACAGTGTCCAACAAAATTTGGAAAAGACATGACAATCAATTGATTTCGTGTAACAGATCCTTGGTATCAGAAGTTCCAACTACCATATCAGATCCTTTTCAAAAGGTTAATATAAATCTTGTAACATTGTTCAGGAAAAGAAAATTTAAAATAACAATCAAATTGATGAAAAAGGAATTCTAAACAATGAAAATCAAATGTTAAGCGAACATAAGAATGTAAAATATAATTTAAGGGAAAGGAAAAAGAAAACTTAATTATTATTATAAGTTATTACTATGTATGGATTAGATCACATAGTATATATTTTTATTATATACATATTTATACTATTTTATTATATAAAGTTAATCTTATACAAAATCATCATCACAAAGAAACAAGAAATCTCCACTTAATTGCTTTTTTCAATTTTGAACACATTTTTGTTCACTTTTAATTAAAACCATAACGAAAGTAGTGTGTGACTTTTAATAGCTTTCATTTACAAAAAAGTTTATAATTTTATTGACTTTATTAAAAAAAACCAGGGATTTCCGCAACTTTGTTTTAATTCAACAGCTTATGAAACTATGTGAGGCAATAAATTAAATATTTTGTCTCCACGCTGCTATAGAATTAAATCACATATTTAAATATAATATTTATTTAATAAAAGTGGTTAAAAATTGTTTAAACAATTGGAATAATTTTGGTTTATATTCAATATTTTATTCACAAACAAGCCTGGTATGCTTTGCTATCCCAATCATATAAAAAATACATTTTCAAAGTTATTGAGCCTAGAATTCTATCTGCTTGATTGACCCACCATTTGCTATCAGGGGTAATATTTCGATAAAAGAATTCCCCGCTCATAAGCACTATCCTGCAAAAAATATTACAGATACTATTAAAATCTTGTTCTAATATGTTGTCTAAAAAAATATATTTAATTTGAGTCCATATTTGTTCACGATGGAAATCCAATTGTTATCTCCTCTTTCTGATATTATTTTCGATGAGATTCGATTCCGCTAGCGTTCACGTTTCACGTTGTGTTTGTGTTCCAGTAGCTTGTGACGTTGACATCGAACGCGTTCTTCATGCTCCTTAGGTTTTCAGCTGGTCATGATGTTGTGGCACATTGTTGGAGACCTTGTGGCCATTCTTTGGGCTCCTAAAGACGTTCTGCGCCTCATAATGCTGTAGAGTATTGTCAAACACCTCAAAGTCGTTCTTCATGCCCCAAATGTGAGTCAGGGGTTCGTGGTGCTGTGGAATATTCCCGAAGACCTTCTTCGCCTCCTGAACGTGTTTCAGTTGCTCGACGTCCTGTGGCATAAAGTCGAAAATCTTCAAGTAGTTCTTGCTCTTCTGAAGTTTTATTTATTTGTGGGGCTACAAAGATAAATTAAATATTTTGGTGGTTGATTTTTCTTTTGGAAGCATTCTTTTATTTCAATTTTTCACAAAATATTTGCTCAGAAGACGTGTAACTTGTTAAGAATCTACGCAAAATTTATAATTTTTAAAATTGGCCTTTATAATAAATTAATTCCTATTTTTTAAGGAATAGTAGGCAGATTTAGTGATCCACTTCGATTAACAACACTACATTTTCAACATATGTATCGTTATTTTGCTTTTTTCATGTTCTTTCTTGTATTTAAAGTTGAGTTTTTGAGGCTTAGTTTTCTCCAGAAGTTACGGTCAATAATTCTGAGTGAGTTATATTCTCCAAAACACGCACGAAAGTTAATTAATAACATAAAAAGAAGTAAGAGAATTAGTGGAGTAAAAAGTACAAAGAAAATTGCTTTTCCTTCATTAATTTTGTGGTGTTTTTCTTTTTATTTTTCTTCAGGATACTTCCATTTCCATTAATTATATTACGTCAACAAATTGTTTTTATTAAGTTGTTAAGGAAAAACGCTACTTGAATTGTTCAGCTTTAATTTAGAACTTATTACCTTATAGTTGTACGTTTAACCCGCCAATGGTGACGTGTTGGTCTGTGAGATCGGTTGTGTTAAAAAATTCGTGTAACTTTATTCTCTGTTATTGTTTTTTGTTGCGATTTCGAGTAGCTGCAACATTCCACATCCCCCACCATCAGTTCATGACGAAACTTCTTCGTGAGTACAACTTCTGTATTTTTTCTTCTAAACTGGTGTATGAGACCGTGAGTCACCGTGTATGTAAGTGAAATAATCAAGAATGAATTTTTTATTATTCGCGTATTTTATTTGTTTTTTTGTTCTTTTATTAAAGTTCCTATTGTCGAAAGACTAATTAACATTATTTTCCTTAATGAATATGTGATTTTTTTATTTTTTCTTCATTTTAAAAAATGTATTGTTAAAACATTGTTATTTTTAATGCTCTATTTAAAAACATTTGTGAATTTTAGTATTGAAATAAAAGAGCATAAAATGATTGAATATCTTTGTTTTATTGTCAAAGTGCATAAATAAAATCAAAAAAAACATTAACTATTACTAACACGTTTCGAAATATCTTCAGTTGAAAACCACGGTGCATGAGACCGGCGTCACCATTAATCAAAGTCAAATTTGCGTCACCATTGGCGGGTTAAAGTTCCTCGTTGCAAAAATAATAGAAGTTTATCATCTTGTTCAAGATTATCTTCAATATTTAATGACGAAATAAGATATTTTAGTAAAAATTAAGGTGGATTTAGATTACTCTGTTACACTCGTATATTTTTCAATTTATTCAGAATTGTTTTCATTCGAATCCAATTGTAATAATTAGGCAATTGATTGATAAAAATGAAGAATGCATAATTAAATTTTTTATTTCCCTTTTTATTGTACATTTGGTTTTCCTATACTTAGATCCTGCGAACTCAAGATATGCAGTAAATACCGGAGTCTAGGTGACCCCATATATTTTACCAATTTCACGAATTTTATGCAATAAAATGGTGCGATAGTAAAAATACACCCAGCTAATGATAATCAAAAATATTTTTTTATATATCTCGAACCCTCCAAACTTGTTTTATTTGACAAACCCGGTATTTTGATCTTTTCACACAAAATTCTTGATTACCCAAATATTTTTTAACCTCTTTTCAAAATTCAAAGTTTTTTTTTGAAAAAGGCACAGATGAACCCTTAAAATGGTGTACATTAATATATGGTTCACACTTAAATATTATGAGTTTTGATCGGGTAAACTTGGAAAATATGATTTTTTCCCATTTTTTCAGAGTTTAGCTATTCTAAATTCCAAATTCAATTAAAAAATATAAAATTAGTGATAGCATTCTGAAAGTACATTATCTTGTGAAGCAATTGACACTTCGTTTGATCAAATCGAACAAAAATTACCGTAGTTATTACTTAAATAGTATAACAGAAATAAAAAAGAATTTAAGTAAAGGAGAAAAAAATTGTACTGTAATGCAAAGCAAATATAAAGTCTAAGGGCAAAGTCCCTTTCCTTATAAATAAATTATGTGTTCATGAGGGATATGAATTTTTATTCATAAGAAGCGAATAAGAATAAAAAGCAAAGAAAAGGTCACTTTAAGCAAATATAACGAATACCATAAAAAAGTTATAAATATTTTGCTTCCCAAGCTAAAATGTTATAGTGCCCCTAAGGTTTATATATATGACCATAATCTATAAAAGCATTTTTTTCATTTATTTTCCAGTTCATTTTTACTAAAGAATAATATTTCCAGTCGGGAATTCAATTTTATTTATTGATTTTACCAACTTTGTATCAATCTAAAGGATCCAATTTTAAAAGACATTAAAGAACATTTATTTGGCAATCTTCGATACAAATGAATAAGCCTTTCAGGACCATAAGATAATGGAAATCAAGCTTGCCATTTTGTCTATTTAGGTGTCTAAAAACAAAAATTTTTAAATTGACAAAACCATTACACGTGACTCATACTGGTGGTCTTACACGTAGCACACTCACAACAAAATAACAAGGATGGAATATTTTTCTAAAATCTGTTAAGAGATGTTATATATTTTAGAGTGAACGGAAATCCAATAAAAGAACTTATCCAGAAATAACACTTTAAATCAAAAAATTTCTTGCTCACATAAATACACTACAATTCTTGGTGAATATAAAAATTTTTAACATACGATGGTGAAGCTGTAATGATTCGAAGAACTTTATTTTAGCTTCTTTGGCTTTTTCTATATTTATAGATGATGCAGAATCACCTTACTGTGTTCTCAAATAGATTTGTATCGAAGTAGTTTGCAACTAAACTAAGGGTTGCGCTCCAACCAATAAGCGAATTGATTTGCACTGATTCATCCTTACTTATACCACTTTTGCATCCATATGAGATTATCAAAAAATGCCACCAAGCAAAACTATGACGTTGATCAACACCTTTCAGCATAGTTGGAAGAGAGGATTGGTGGATATACTCGGTGAAAAGAACGATAAAGAAATGCGGACATACTTTTCATATTAAAAGGATTTGAGACAATCAAAGCTCTTGTTTCGTAATGGGTTAAATAAGCATTCTGGACTCAAGGAATACTTGCTTTAGAATAGAAATCGACTCAAGCCCCATATGTAGATGAGGAGACCAAATCAGCAGTACACATACTTCATAATTGTGCGACGTTAATGTATCTCAGAGACACCTGAGTATTTATCAATTAATCGGGGGGCGGTTATCCTTACCGACCCAAAACAGCATAGTGAAGTTTGTCGAGGAATTAGGATAGTACGTTACGTGAATAACCTATAAGGGTTGAAGGCAGTACAATTAGTCGTCTGGTCTTCTTAATCCAAAAGTAACTATATTCTGTTGTTTAACATCTATTTCATTACAAAAATCAATCAATTCTATTTGTGATAAATTGATATAATCGAGCTTATTCGCGATGCATTACATCAAAAAAAAATAAACATCGATGTTTTAATTTAATGACCATCACTACCGTGACTCATAGTGACATATATCTTGCTAACTCAAAATTCAATGTGAAATGCCTTTAGCTTTCACAACCTCTTATCAACTGACGCCAACCACAAATTGTGAATTTTTAATTATTTGGCTTAATTTTATCCATTAAGTTATTTAGTTTTTTTTTTTGAAAAAGGCGGTTTTATTTGAAAGCATTTTAATAAAATTTACTCTCAATTACCCGCGTTGATTAATTAGAAGAATCAACTTCCTTGTGTCTACAGGAAAAAATCATGCAAGTAAAGAAAAACCAAATAATTCTCAAATCAGAAATTCACTTGCACTCTAATTACAGAAATTTTGAGGCAGTTGTATGGTTTTGGAAGAATAAACTTTGTTTTTCTCTAACAGTAAACGTTTAGAGAGAAAGAAGAATTGTTTTCATTTAAAATTTAGTCGTTTACTAATTAATTTAGCTTGTAATACAAACATCTAAAATGGATAAAATGACGTTTAAAGATTTTCAATTAATTTTTAATTGATTTTGATTTATTTGATCATTTAAAATTTATTGTCTGATTTGGGTGAATGTTGATAACGAAAATTAGCCAATTAAGTGGTTGAAAGCTAATCCAAATATACTTTACAACCTAATCTGTACAAAAAAAATTATTTAATTAAGTTCCATTGTTGTGTGAAAGGGTTCACGCTGATTTAGATGATCAAAAACATATTTAAAATTCAAATTACCAAAACCAATAGTGGGTTGTCTGTTTTTCTTGTGACATATATGTCCCTATGGTCGTTATTGGATACGATTTTTATAAATTTTTTTTATCATTTAAAATTATGAGAAAAGTATTTGCTTCTAGTATTAGAATTGCAACATCTTCATTACATTGTACCATGTGCTTATCGATATATTGTTGTTTGCTGCCTTTGAGCGCATCTTGAAAATTTACATTTCTGCAAAATTGAAGTTGTCACTCACAAAAACCAACTATATATGGGAAACTTAAAAGCACATCTTTAAAAAAAGTTATATAACATCCACCCGGTTTTTACTTGTTGAGATTTTAGAAATTTTAATTTTGTGAATTAAATGAGAATTCTGATTAAGGTTTTTCCGATTTTTCAACACTAGATGTGGCGAAATATTCACCCCTATTCTACATTTTGATTCAAACTGAAATTTTCTCCGTTTGGCAACTTTGCTATTCTGCGTTCTGTTCCGTTTCGTTTCAATTTATTTTAAGTTTGTGCGTATTCTACATTACGATCGTAGCTACGTTTTTCTAAGTTGTAAATTTAGTAACGGAACCTCTTTCGATTTTTTTTGTTGAGCTTCAAAAAGCATGGACTTAAGAAAATATATATACATAAGTATTAAATACAATAAAATTTTTAATTAATAATCAATATATATGTATACAGTAGTTTTGACTTACCTGCACAACTAACTTTTGCAAGAATTTTTGTGCAGATAAGCCAAAAATGCAGCTAAATTAAATTTTTTACTTTAATTATAAATTACTCTCTGAAAGCACGAATCAAAATTTTGTGCAGGTAAAGGCAATGCGCACGTAAATAAAAGGCAGCTAAATCAAAACTACTGTATCATTTTTTTTTCTTTACTAAAGAAAAAGCTAGTTTTTTTAATGACGAAAAATGAAGAAATTGCGTTTATAAGTTTACAACAGTTTATACAGATTTATGTAGTTCGTATAATTTTTATGTGTGCCATCAACACACATAATGACTCATGGAAAGCCGGCCTTCCCAAAAAAAATCTGGTTTTGCCTGCGACTTGTCCTCTTCACTTTGGTCAAAACTTTGGTTGAATTACAATCTGTACCAACTCCATGTTGGAAGCTTCCTTCTGCAAATAATCTCAGAGCAGCTATAACTCGGTTAAGCGGTGATATAGATGTTAAGGTACTGGATGGTGCTTCTTGTGCAAGAGTATCTAAGACTTAAAGGCGTCTTTATTACAACTGTACCTCAATTTTCATCTCTCAAGTCTTTATTCTGGAACATGTTGTCCTCCTCTTCCAATAAAATTGCTGCTATAATCGACTCCATTTCTAATTTAGAAAAAAGATACAAAAAATTACCTCCGGCACGTAGGATTCTTTTCACTAATAAATTTTTCTTACAAAAAATTACTCTTACTTGCGTTTAGTTGTTTTGTGTTTTTGTAATTTATTTTTTGTTTTAATTGTTTAATAACTGTTGTATTTGCACTTATTTCATCTGTTTGATTAAATTTTTACAAAATTTTTTATTTTTTCAGTTTCTTTTTTATACGAGTACAGTTACACAGCTGATTTTAAAATTACATTTTCTTTTTCTTATTTTTACGATTCAGTTTTTTGTTAGAATACCTTTTTCGATTTTTGCGTAACTTAATGCGGAAACATAATCGAAATGTAGAATAGGGGTGACTAATTAATTAGCGGATATGGCACGGTTGTTGAGGTGCGCTTGAAATATGAATTGCTTCTCAAGGTGGCTCAAAAAATATGAAACATATTAAACAATAATATATAAATGCTTATAATTTCCCCCTCATAAAAGAAATAGTTGGCGGAAGGGGCCAAGTCTGGTGAGTATAGACTCCCTTCCAGTCTAAAGCTTTTATTGTATTCTGAACTGGATACACATCTTACAAATATGTATTCGGTATTCCCTTTGTCTGTCATTTAATTCATGTGTCACCCGTTTTCCGAATATTTTTTGAATATTTCCCATAGCTTTTAAATTGTCTGAAATTATTTGTTGTGCAACGTTTATCATTTCTGTTTCGGACTGAAAGTGTCATCTTCATCTAATATTGTTTGCTGTAAGATGCCTTAAACTTTTTGTGGTCTTTCGTGTTCTTCATTGCGCAAAATCTTTATATCCAAACATTTGAAACCGTTTTTAGCATGTTGCTTCTGAAAGAGAACGATTACCATATGCCTCGGCAAGCATTCGATGCCATTCTCCAGCACTTTTCTTCTAATGAAAACAGTAATGATCTCCGCAAATTATTACTTGTTTGACACGACGATATTGTGATGTTCACTGATTTGATGTACTATATATTGGATGTGTTTGACGATGTCACCGCCAAAAGAATGTTAACTTCACCTCTTAAAAACACCTATATTCTCTCTATTCTACATCGTGTTAATAAACTCTCTTCTTTTTTATTTAAAAGATTTTCTATTTAAATGTAAACATTATAATACCAGACTACTACAGCAGGTCCTAAGACCTTAATATCAGCATCTAAAGAAATGTACTGATTCATTCTATGGGGTATGGTGGTGACGCACTTTACTCACTGAGTCCGGCTAATTGTCTGATTTTCCTATGCCGTTATCCTGAAAGACCTATTAGATAGTAGTTGCCTTATTGGCCGTGGGAACATGCTTCAAATCCTAGTCAGACATTTCCACAAAACGAAATATTAAAAAGTATTCTTTCGGCGTATTCTGCCAAAAACTTTGAGAGCAAATAAAATTGTCATGAAAAGTTTTTCAATAAAATCTGTCGTTCGGAGTCGAATTTAAACTGTGGGTCCCGCCACTCATGTATAAAATTACCACACACAACATAAGTGTTGCTAGAAGCTAGGTCTTAAACCTGGCTGAGGAGGTGTAATGTAGTTAACTGCCAGTGAGCATTATGTATTAATTATTTGGAGCGTTATGGAAACCTATATGATTCTATTAAAGAAAATCATGAAGAACATTTTTCATCTTCTCCCTGTTACGAAATTAGATTAACATCCTCAAATGATCCTAGAAATCCTTACTATTGTTCTCTTTTCAAAACTCATGCACTTTAGACTGCATTTTTGCTGTTTACTGCATAAGCATTTTTGTTCAACAAAAGTCATCGTATTTTACAAACATAAATACAGCAACATGCACCAGCAGTGTACTTTTAACCATAAATATCCACAAATCAGACACGCATTTCCAATAAAACTGAGAGTGAATGTGGGAGTATGTGCATATGTGTAGTGTGGTTTGTTTGTGTATTTGTGGATTAAAGAATGAAAAAAACTAAATAAATATCAGCGACAGTTGCTAACGGATGAAAATAAATAAAAAAATCGTAAATAAATGTTTCATCAGAAATTTATACATTCACAGTTTGATTACAACAATAAATAATGGAGCAATTCACACAACTTTGTATCGTGTATGTTGTATTGAGTACATTTGATTCTTTGTGAACGCTCAATGCTATGCTGTATTGTGTATTTCGGGACATTCAAACAATTTGATAGCCCGAAACCAACACAACATATGAAAACATATAGGGCCTATTCGTAAATTAATCACTGCGCTGCATAATATGATTATTTTGCGCTCACACTGCTAATCACATGTTGCTGATGCTTCTTTTTGCTGATTTATTTGTTTGCATTTACGAACGAACAAACACTGCAGAAATGAAAAAATTATTAATAAGTTTGATTTTTGAACTGGACGATAAAGCAAATGACAAAATTTTGTAAAATACACAAAAAAATGTACTTTGTGCAAAAAAGAAGACATTTAAGGAAGAAAAAAAGAAACTTATTGTTAAAACTCTCATTTTCTCTCTCTCACTCATTCAAGGCATCAGCCATTTTTATGATTAGCGTTTTGGTTTTATTTGCGCATAATATGATTTAATGTTGCATTTACGAACATTTGACAGCTGCAGCGCTGCCAAGATTTGCATTTATGAACATGATGCGCATAATATGCAGCGCAGTAATGCATTTACGAACAGGCCCATACACATTTTGTTCATTCACACAATTTGATAGCACGAAACCAATACAACTTTTAAAAACATATGGAAAAAATGTGTATATGTGTATCGGATTTTTATATGAAAATTATCAACAACTATCATACACTGTTGTATGTTCTTCCAACAATACAATGAATACAGCGATATAACGGCTTGTGTGAATTGAAAAAATACTTTACAGCTACATGTAGTGCAATTTAAGATAAAAATTCAGTTACAAATACTATAATCCTAACATAGATGGGCACTTTGCAGTACCAGTAAAATTTCAGTAAAAATTGATTTTTACTGATTACTGAAAAAAATTTCAGTATTTAGTAAAATTTTACTGTTAATGCAATCTAAATTTCATTTAAATTTCATTTAAACGTCATTTAAATTTAGATTGCATTAACAGTAAAATTTCACTTTTTTTCATTTAAATTTTATTTAAATTTCATTCAAATTTAGATTGCATTAACAGTAAAATTTTACTGAATACTGAAATTTTTTTCAGTAATCAGTAAAAGTCAATTTTTACTGAAATTTTACTGGTACTGCAAAGTGCCCATCTATGTTGGTAATGAACCTAAATTGTTTCAATATGCAAAACACAATGCGTTGTTGAAAAATTATTCCAGAAAATGTGCACAACGCTATAAAACCAATGCATCATTTTCTGTTCCAAACATTTAACCCACAATTTTTTCTGGCCAGTTGTTATGGCAAAAATGTAAAGTCGGCAAAAAACCAACAACATAAATTTGTAATGTAAAGTCGCCACATTCTTGTAGGTAGTGTATTGACTTATTAGACATGAGGCCACGTTTTAAACGCCAGCAGATTTCTGTCAAAAACTCTAAGAGTAAATTAAATTGGCAGTTGGCTTTAAACTGAGGTCCCGCCACCTATTGATACAATTAACACACACATTTCACTGGTGTGAGCAGCTGGGTCGTAATCCTGCCTGAAGAGTTATAGTTACCAATTAAGTAAGTAAGTATGTACTTACAAAATGGCGCATAATATAGTATTCTTAAATTTTAAAAGTAATAAATGTGGCTATGTTTGGTTAACCAAATATAGATTTTACCTAATGAAGTTAGCTTTTTTTGTTTTAACGGTTTTGACTACTTTTGTGTGTCAGAATACAAGATAATATGGGACCGAGAGATAGACAATAAAATATAAAAGATTGTGATTTGTGTTTAAATTTCATAGTTTAATTAGTGTTTGTTTAAATTAATTTTTAAAACTTTGTCTGTACGTAAGTGTGTCTGTTTGCTCCATTCCTGTTTACAATAGTGGGTGTATTAATTTATTCGAAACAATACAGCACAAATAAATTTTGTAATATTTGTTTTTAATCAATAAACAAAAATGGTAATAAATAAACGAATTGTAATTTCTAAGCGAGTAAGAGCAGACCACTAAAAACTAATATCTCCCATTATTTTTAGATCGTACGAAGTAATCCCCTTTTGTCTGACGCAGATTTTGAAAAAAAAAACATATAAAACTGAATTTTATGACAATGCTTCCTGTATTGTAATAAATTGCCTCATTTATTTTGTTTGAATATTTTATTATTAAAGTATAATTGGAATTTAGTATCTACATGGACAACTTAATTTGAAAATTCAGATTTCATTAGCGAACAAATATCATTAATACTCCAAAAGCAATTGTACAATAATACTCGTTTTATTTTACAATTTATTTTTTTAATTATGGAATGGGATGCTGTATTGCTGAGATTTCAATTACCAGCTTAGTATGGAACAATATCTGTTAAAAAAAAACAGGTAACTTAAAAACGATGTTATTCAATATTTTAATAACGATAATTTTGCGTATATATATGACTTACAAATTCATAATTTTCCCTTATCGGCAGTGGTGTTGTGCTAATTTTTTTTTTGCCGGAACGCATATATATAATTATATAGACAGGGCCGATCCTGGGTAGGCGGCCGCTCTGTGCGGTCTCATGTCCCAAATTTAACGACGGGGGTGATTTTCCATGATAATCCTGGCGGCGGCGTTTTTTTTAGTTCTCATGTCCCAAATTTGACGACGGGGGGAGGGAGACTTCCCACAATTTTCGCCCGTCGCCAGGATCGGCCCTGTATATAGCATAAAAAGGAAAGGAAACGAAAATCATTACGAAAACAATTTTGTGTATGTATATGTATATATATGTTTATTGCAATAATAGGAACGTTCCAGTTAATTCCGGTTTTTGTTCCGGTTCGGGTTTGGTTCAAACCCTTGTTTATAAAAATACATATCAAAATTCGTCAAAAAAATCAGCAATTCTTTTAAATTTTTTTTTTTCAAAACGTCAGCCAATTCTGGTTATCAGAAATCATCTTTAGTTCCGGAACGCGTTCCTGTCCAAAAAGGATGTACCGGAACGACGTTCCGGAGCGTTCCGGCTCGACAACACCACTGCTTATCGGCATAGTATAACAGACCAGAAGTAATGAGATTATGATGGTAATTGAACACACTGCTATTAGACTACATTGCATCTTGCTGATACGGTTGTTATATGCACACCATCAAATGTTTTCGATATTTAATAAATAAATACATATAAAATATGACATAAAACAGGAAAATGTACTTTAATAATATCAGCACATGTTTTACATTTTTTAATTAAATTATGCAGTTAAAAATTGTCAAATTTGAAAAAAAATAAGAAAAAATTTTATATTCTGAAGGTACGCTCACATCTAAAAAATATTTCACAAAACGTAAAATATTTGTTTGCCATAATGTGACCACAAAATAATTTTGCGTGGCAAACAGAAAAATCGTTGTTTTCGGGCAAATAAAATTATTTGCCGTTAAACAAAAATGTTTTAAATGTGACCACCCTGTGTCAAGCATTTTCATGATTTTTGCTCTTAACTGCCGTGGCCACGCTCAAATTTTACTGATCAAATTTTGCATATGTGTTGGCAATATTTGTTTGGCTCAGCACAGCAACACATCAAATTTCAGCCTTCAAATTTCATTTGAAAAATGTCGTAGAGAAGAAAACATCATATGGTTTTCAGCGGAAAAAATTCTTTTATGGTTTTCTTTTTTTTTAAAGATTTTTTTTATGTTTTCTGAAAGAAAATATGGTTTTTGGTTGGGAGATTACTTTGTTTTTTTAGTGTCGAGTTTTTTCTTTTAATATGACATATGATTGTTTCATAGCCATTGCCCTTTAGGTTTTAGGTTTTCTGAAAGAAAATATGGTTTTTGGTTGGGAGATTACTTTGTTTTTTTAGTGCCGTGTTTTTTCTTTTAATATGACATATGATTGTTTCATAGCCATTGTCCTGGCGCAGGCAATTAAAAAAAAAACAAAAAAGGAAAGAAGAAAGGGTATGAATTTACGCACGAAAATCTTGAGTTCTCCAAATGATTTTTGAAACTTTTTACGGATGGATGAAGGCACATATGTATGAGAAACTTTTATATTTGGTTGGCCCGAAAATTCAAAAAGAAGATACTCAACTGTGTGACGCCATCGCTCCGATTCCACGTTTATCTATAACATTGCGTTTTCTTGCTACAGATTTAAAATTTGTCAGCGCTATTTCTGAATGAGCAATTGGTTGCATTGTTATAGAAACTTGTGGAGAAATAAACAAGATTTTAAATATAATGGGCCATAATCATAGTCATCAAAAAAGTATACTTTAAGTATCATTTATTAAAAAGTCTACTTTTCAGCTACTATAGACGATAAAAAGCTTACTTTTTCCGCAAAAGTCAGTTTTATACTTAAAACAAGCTGAAGTTGTTTTTAACGAAGTTAACATCAGTTTAACTCCATCAGCTGTTTGTCATTTATCCAAATTTACAAAATCAAGACAAACAAAAAGCAAAAGTTGTATGAATTGTGTTAAATTTTTTATAAATTGTGGAAAAAGTGTTGAAAAATTTATTTTATTTTATTTATTTTCTACGGATTAATTTTATGCAATTGTTTTTTTCAAAATAACAATTTATATTTTGTTATTCTTTTTGCGGTTTTGTTGCATCAGCTGTGCGGAGATGCCACTTATACAGTATTTACACCAGTTTTTATGCAAGATTTCAAAAATTATACTAATCACCCACTTAAAGCTGATTCAACTTAAAACTATTATTAATTTTCACTATAGTTAAGAAACAGTTAGTAACAGGTTTAAATATTAAAGTTGTTTTTAAAAAGAACCGACTTTAGTGTTTGACTATGATTATGGGCCAATATAAAAGCAATTAAAACAAATTATTAATGAACTTTATTTTTTCGGCTTATAATTAAAATAATTTTTATTAAAAAAAACGAAGTTCATAAAAATAAAGAAACAATATCATAAAATTCATAAATACAGTGTACTCGCGATAATATGAACTAATTAAAACAAAGCCTGTTCATATTTTCAAAATTGTTCATATATACAAATGGCTTAAATTGTTGAAAAAAAATTTTGTTTTCTTGCAAGATAAACACTTTTCCTGCTTTTTTTTCATTAAATAATTTTATTTCTTGTTTTATTTAAAAAAAGGAACTTCGTTCACTAAATTTGTAAATGAGTTCAAATACTTATACAATCTTTAACTTAAACTTTAAAAAATTCGGTTATCTTTTTTAGCTGTTTTTTTGAACGAGAACTTTAAAACAGCCTTCTCCCGGAACTGTCTGAATACATTTAAGTCTCGTTGTTCAACCATTTCACTTTCTGCCTACTCCAATGTATTATTAAAAATTTGAACAGCTTCCCTGTCTTTAATCGTTCTCTTTGGCTTCTCCACACAATCATCTTCGTCCGATATTTCTTCAATTTCATTATCGCCACATTCAATAACATCCTCATTCGATTCTTTAACATTCATTGCTGTAAATTCAATCTATAGAATAACATACAACTTCAATTCTTTTATAGTACGTTAGCACATTACAGAGAACACGAATTTCGTGTCTCAGGGTACATAAACTATTGGCCGCACTTTCTTCTAAATCTATTAAATTCATTTGTAAGTTTTGTCTAAGATTACTTAAAGGGATTTCATCTTCAGGATTATTTTGATTAACCACCATATTTAAAATATTATTGCAGCATTTGGATAGCAAAGATGCATCTACTCTACTCCATGCTGATTCTAAAATAATAACGGCTTTCTTTAATGTGGTTTGCTTCATATACTCTATTAAACTACCCCCTTTAGCAGCAATAGAAGCCAGAAGACTGTTTCTGTAATAAAGTTTTGTGATCCTGATTGCGTTCTGGTCCGTGGGTTGGATAAGAGGTGACACGTTCGGTGGCATAAACATTACAAAAATAAAGCCGTTCTTCACTTTTTTGGTTAAGGATCGTTATACATACATGTAACTACATGTATGTATTTGTAGTTTTTTTAAGATTTGGTATTAAAATAAACATAAATAACTCGGGATTTTCCCAATTTCTAATGCTTCTAACTGGAATTTGTATGCTTTAAAAATAAAAAAGCTGTTCATATTTTAAAGCTTTTGTAAAAAGTTCATATTTTGGAGTAGTCAATGGTTAAGAAAAAGTGTTCATATTTTGGGGTGTTCATATATTAGAGTCGTCATATTATCGCGAGTGCACTGTAAATACAAAACTACATAAATATAACAAAACATCTACTTTTTTATTATTATTTTTTTGCTACACACTTTCGAGACATCCGCGAAAAAAGAGTGACGTTGCTCCTACGAAATCTGCAGAAAAATGAAATTTGAAGTAATTGCCCGCACACACATTAAATTTGCTTCCAATTTCTGCGGAGAAGGTAGCGAAAATCAAAAGTATTTTGATATTCTTCAAACTCTTCTCAGTGTGTACGTGTGAGTACAGTTTTACCAATCCAATCGCAAAAATGGCAGATTAATCAGTTTCGTTTGACCGTGGCTGTGCTACTTTAGCCCCCTTCACACTATCACACAAGTAATATGATCTGTCAAAATTTTATGTAGGAGAGTACGGATGGGATCGTCTAAACATAATATGTAATGAAACTATCACACAATGAGAGAAAATACGGATGAAAATTTGACAGTCGTATGGCTCTCTTCATTTTTTGAAATATTTCAAAAAACAAGAACATTTCATTAGATCAGGGATGTATTTTTATGTAAACAAAACAAAAAAGTGTAAAACACATGTGCAAAAAAAAAAACAAAAACAAAAAACATTTTTGGCACAAACAATTATTCCTGTTTTGTGAAAATATTTTTATAATTATATTCAATATCTAATTAATAATTTAATGGATTTAGAAAAAGTTGTTGTTTTGTGTCCAGTTTTACGCCGTAGTAGCCATTCCCGGCATTTTAATTTCAATAGAAACTTTAAGCAAATTTTTTCACTTTGTTTATGTTTTTTAACAGCTGTTTTCGTCTTACTTTATTATTGTCTTATACCAATCGTGTAAACGCAGAAAATATAATCATACGACTATTATTCTCTTTTTTGAAATACGGATGGAATTTCATTTTACTTTTTCATCAGACTTTACATATTACTTGTGTGATAGTGTGAAGGGGGCTTTTGTATATTTTTCGTAAGGGCAAACAGTGGCAAATAATAGCTGTATTGGGCTGTGTTGTCAACTTGTTTACCAAAATCGTTAAAAAACGATTGAGATATTAAAGTTAAAAAATTATGGAATTTATGTAATCCCTTTTAATATTGTTTTTAATTCATTGTATCCATACATATTCAGAGTCTGAGTCCTCACGTAAAATTTTAATTTATTTTTACATCAACGGATATGATTTTCAGTATTAATGCAATTTAAAATAGAAACAGTGTATGATAAGTACTGGTAAATATTGAAGGGTAGTAGAAATTATTAATCCTTGAAATATTATAGTCCGCCGATTAGACGATTTGTGTTTTATTTTATGTTTCGTCTTGTCTAAAGGAGTACTATAAACATTTTTTGTGATTAAATTGTATTTAGAAATAATAGTTAAAAGTTTTACATAATTTTTAAAAGAATTTAGCGATTTTTAAATGTAGCGATTGGCTACACTTGAACAATAAACATCTGTTAATTTTATTTCTATACATTGTGGTGATTTTATGCATTGTGGTAAGTAAATACAAGAGTATTATAAAGATTTAAATTAAATTAATATTCGAATTTTAGAAAATGTGGAAAACGAGTACGCAGCTCCCGCTAACAAAAGACCGAGAGTAAAACAAGGTGGTGAAGGGCTGGGAAGCCCCTACGTATTTCAATTAATTTCATTGGTGGAGAAACAAAAATGTTTGTGAGATGCGAAGGATGGCGATTACCACAATAAAATAGTGAAAGAAATTGCCTGGAAAACTGTAGGAGGAGAGTTTGAAGGCAAATTTTCTAACATATGTAGATCTAAATGCGAAATGGACCAATCTCCGAATACAGTATCGGGGCCACGCTGGAAGGGCTAAGACGAAATCTGGCCAGGGCACATTAGAAAGCCCAAAATGGGGATACTACGGCGCCATGAACTTCACTGGACGCGTTGAAGACCAGCAAACTCAACAAACAATTTGAATTGTGAGTCGGACAATAATTGTAAGTAAAAATAGTTATATATACTAATAATAACTAAAACTGTTATATTTGACATATAGGTTTTTATATCCTTTTTCCTATAACTAGCTTATAATGATACGCTTTTATTTATATAAAATTACATTAAATTTACTTGCTGAAGTATTATTAAGATAGATCTCAATATTGTAAATTATTGTCTAGATGTAAGATAATATTTTAATTGGATTAATAAAACTTGAAACTAAAACTGTTATATTTTCCACGTCTTCTACGATGAGGATCTGGAACACCGAGCATACAGAGTCGAAACTTTTGACGTTTAAAAAACGCTCAAAGCAGTAGCTTAACCTTCCTCTTAGAAGGAGAAAAAAAATATTATATTGTTTTGCGAATCAAATGTGTTAGAAGCAACAGATATACAGAGTGAAAACTGGCGGTTAAAGTAGAAAAACTAAATGTAAATAAACATTTATTTTGTGTTAAAAAAGGGAAAATTTGGAATTTTTTTAATTTCTTCAATGAAAAGTTTAAAGATTCTTAAATATTTAAATATTAATCGAAATGTGGGTGATTTTTGTTCATAATGAATGTAGTTTCTTGTGCAAGAGGTAATTAAGAAGCTAAATATTACAAGATCAAAATAAGACGTACTGCTCATAAAAAAGTTTTCTTGCTGAAAGTTGACAAATATCTTTTAATTCTTTGAAGAAAAATGTTAAAAATTGTTATTGGTATTAGTTGTTTTTATTATTTATTAATAGTTTTAGACAAAAATTAAATTTTTTATTAACTCTCGGCTACTGCATGGCCAGCCGAGGCAGCCATTTGAATGAAATTATTTTCCATTATTAACCGGAAGGATTGTACTTTCAAATAAGAAAAGAAATTTGAGAAAATATTCAGTAGTTTTTTTTAAAGCATTTAAAAAAAAGGTATTTGGCGGACCCTTTAAAAAACCCACGCCTAGAACTAAAGAAAACATAAATAAACAAAACAGAGTTACAATCAGAGAGGGACAGAAATATTTTTTGGTAATATTTGTTGTCCCTTTCTCAATGTGAGGTTATCTGTCAAAATCGCGTTTCGCTTCTGTGTATATTCTGTGATCTGGAACAGATATGTCTGATGATGTCCTCTGATGAACTATCTGTCTGAAGTTGATTTGATATGCACTAGACATTTTTTTACTTCAGTAGTATTGAGTTACAAATTAATTATTTACTGCACACAGTTAAGCAACGCGTTCTCGTTAAAGTTCTAATTTTAGTCGTTAGTTAAAAAAACATACAAAATAACAACAAATATGCAACAGTTTTTTGTAACACATATATATTTTTTATAGTGTTTTCACACCGAGTGGTTTTAACGTTAAAATCAAAAATAAAACCTGCTTTTACCATACGAAATTATTGTGTTAAAACCAACTTAAAACCTTTTTTGAATTGGTTTTAAGTAGATTTTATGAAATACAACCTTGTTTTATGTACTAAATCAGAGCTACCAGCTCTGAAATGGTAAAAACAGCTGATAAAAATTAAATAAAAACAAAACAAATATAAAAATACAGAAAGCCGGTTGTATAAAAATGTAAAATTTCAAATAATGAATGCTACAACAATAATAAATAATAATATTTTAACAATAATATTGATAATATTAATATTATTTCTTAATTTTTCATATCTTTTGTTTTTTCGTAAACAAAAACATTTCTGTTCCGTCATAAATGCATGAAAGTTAAAACCAGATTTAAGAAAATTTGCGGTGTGAACGCAAAATCAGCTGATTATGGTTTTAATGCTAAAAACAGGTTTTAACTTTTGGTGTGAAAACACTATAAAAGCAACTTTTAATATAAAATTAAACCACCCTGTTTTTATAAAACTTAAACTTTTCACAAAACTTAAATCTTTGTTTATATTTTGTATTATTATAAAATTAATATTTAAACTTTTAGCCAAATAAACAAAAAATTTAATTCGAAGTTTAATAAATTTAATTTGAAATAAAAATAATTTAATTTGAAATGAAAATGATTTAAGTTGAAATGAAAAAAATTGAATTTGTGTTGCAAAAAAGTATGTTTGACTTTTAGAAAATTGAATTTGAATACAAAAACCGTTAATTTGAGAGTAAAAACCTATAAAACTCTGTTTCACTAATGTGATATATTAATTCCCATAGCAAATGAAAATTTGATGTCGTCAATTACACAGCGATATTGTAATGGTAATTGTTGCTTTTACTAATATTATTTTTACACTTCTAGGTTTAAGTTTCAGAAACGAAGACTAGGATTACGATGTATCGGTAAATATTGAAATAAATATATGTATGTATGTAAATAAATCAATAATTTGTATATATGTAATGAAAACAAATGAACGAAAATAAATGAATTTTTATTGTTTTTAAATAAAAAAAAAATATTTCAAAAAGTATTTTATTAAAAAATTTATATAGTTAGTATTTAGTACTGAAACGGCACTTCTCCTTCTTCCACAAAATACATGGAGAATTCTTCTCTAACACTTGAAGATTCTTGAGCGATATAAGAACGGTGAGCTTGCAGATCCAAAAGACTATCGCTATAATGGTCAACAAGATGTGAGTTGAAGTACACTGAACTCTTTCGACTCATTAAGTGATTGTGTAATACGCAGCACGCAAGAGTAATTTGTCTTGTTTTTGATGGCTCTAGCATTATAGGGGTACATATTACACGAAACCTGGCAGACATTATTCCAAATGCATTTTCTATCACCCTTCCTGCTCTAGACAACCGATAGTTAAAAACTCTTTGAGTTGCATTCATATTACGTGCGCTAAATGGTTTTAATATGTTTGGAGTTATGGCAAAAGCATCATCGGCTACAAGAACATAAGAAACAGGCAAAGATCTCATAGGTAGTGGTTTTGGAGGAGGTAAAATAAGTTTATTCCTTTTTAAGGCCTCATTAAATGAACATTTTCGAAAAACTCCACCATAAGAAATTCTGCTGTTTGATCCTACGTCAATGTATAAGAACTTGTAACATGCATCGGAAATGGCCATAAGAACAATGTCATGTGTTCCTAAAAAAAAAAAAAAAAAAAAAAAAAAATTAACTGCAAGAAAGTACATTTGTTGTTATAATACCTTTGTAGTTATAATAAACGCTTCCAGAGTGAGATGGCGCAGTCATTACAATGTGTTGTCCATATAGTGATCCGATGCAATTTGGAAAGTCCGACATTTTTGGTATTGTTTGGCTATTGACATCCATTCTACTTCAGGTGATGGTACCTGAAATTGATCATAAAAATGAGCATAAGATGTCATGCTGAAGCGTATAGAAACGAAAATATGTATATTTCCTTACCTTTAAATAAGTAGGTTGTAGAACTTTATAAATAGCATCACATACTTCGGTCATAATCCCTGAAATAGTATTATGAGGAATTCTAAACATATACTGAAGAGATCTGAAGCTTTCACCAGTTGAAATACCTACTCAAGAGGCACAATGGTAGCACGACTAGGGATGATGACTGCAAACACTGGTAGTGTCCCAACTTTCAGGCGTCCTGGATGTGAGGGCACTATCCCAGATGTAGCTTTTGTCTCTGAGGAAATGGCACATAAGCTAAAGGATTGGAGAGTTCTGGAAATATATACAGCGAGCCATCATCAGTATATATCGTTCTGTTTGAAGGACGGTGAAGCTGTACACAAGGGGAAAACTAGTGGAACCACCCGAAAACCCGGTACTGCTCTTTGAAATCTACAGACGAGTAGGAGAACTTGAAATCGAGGCAGACATAAGAACAACAGTCGCCCACACCATGGCGAAAATCACCAGATGCTGTAACAGCGCAATGCCAAAAATGAACAAATATCTCATATGGAAACCAGTACACTGGTGGAACGCTTCGATCGAAGAATCCAGACGGAACTGCTTACAAACAAGAAGGAGGTATACCAGAGCCAGGTACAGAGGCGACGCAGAAATAGAGCGTAGTGCATATAAAGAAGCCAAAAAACAGCTGAAAACCCGAATACTCAAAAGTAAAAAGGAGAAGTGGGAAGAACTGAGGACTGATATAAACCAAAATCCCTGGGGCCTTGGTTACAAACTCGTGATGCACAAACTTGGGATACGAAACCCAGTAGAAATTATGGACAAGACATTATGCACAATATTGTAAGCACACTATATCCAAGACACGAAATTAGAGAAGATGGCATCGAAATAGAGACCATTATCAATATTCCCTTGTTCACAACAGTAGAGCTGAAAATAGCTGCTCACAGTCTCAAGAACAGAAAGGCACCTGGACCCGAAGGCGTTCCAGCAGAGGTCATTAAGGAAATAGCAACGAACCGCCCCGAAACGCTGCTAAGAATGTATAACAGCTGCCTTAAAGAAGGGATATTTCCAGACGCTTGAGAAACAAAAACTTGTTTTCATCAGCAAGGGTAAAGGAGACCGAGAATCGCCGTCTTCATATAGGCCCCTGTGTTTGCTGAATTCTGCAGGCAAATTGTTCGAGAGGCTCATAAATCCTAGGCTTGATGAAGCCATTAATTCTTCGGTAGGTCTTTCTACACGACAATACGGATTTCGACCCGGAAGATCTACAATAGGAGCTCTAAAGATGGTATTAAGCACAGTCGAAGCTGGGAATCCGGGAACCGGTTGTACCCTTAGCGACCTTAGGTATAAAAAATGCCTTCAACCATTTGAGGTGGACGGACGTGATACAAGCTTTAGAGACAATTTTTAACGTTCCAGCGTACCTGATGAAAGTTATTAGGGATTACCTAAAGAATGACAAATGATAAAAGCCAAGGGCCAAGGAGAATGCAAGACACTTCTGGAGCGGCACAGGGATCTATATTGGGACCAGACCTCTGAAACGCAACTTATGACGAAATCTTGAGAATCGAAATGCCGGAGGATACTTTCCTAGTCAGATACGCAGACGACATTGCGACAGTCATTAGAGGTAGAAACACAGAAGTAGTTCAACGCAGATTACGACAAATCATGATGCGCACTTAAAACTGTCTGGAATCTCACGGCTTGCAGTTGGCCATGCAGAAAACGGAGCTGCTGCTACTAACAAGACGACATATTCCGACCGAAATCGAAATAAATATAGGCGACTTGGTTATCCCTACGAAGAGATCGATTAAATACCTTGGACTCGAAACTGACCTACTCAGAGCAGATAGAGTATGTAACAGCGAAAGCAGATTTCTAACAGATAAAGGGAAGGACAAACTAAAATTCATTCTTTTAAAAATTAGTAATAATTGGACAAAATATAGATGCGGAAAAATAAGGTTTGAAACTGAGTTGAGTATCTGGCTAGATAATGAGCTATTTTGTAAAGATATTTGTGATGTAAGTTTTTCTAGATCATAGATTTTTTATATTTAAACATAAATAAATTCAATTAGGAACCCAGTACAAGTAGCTGCAAGGGTCGACCATCTGTTTGCTGTGAAGATGCATCATAGCGAACAAAAAAAGAAGACGAATCGAAGAGCTTGTTGCATCAACTTCTGCTGATGCTCTTACTAAAGCAGCAGTAAAAGTATATAAGTCCAAAAAAGATCAAATATCAGAGCTTTAGCCTTATACACTGATATGGATCTCTCAGTCAAACAATACAACATGATGAAAAAGGTTGTAAATTCAATTTACGAGGATTGTTTTCCTTTCTATTATTTAATTGCAGAAGCTAAAAAAAATCATTCCTGATGGTATTCATATATCAGAAACTACTGCAGAAATTCCTTTGCAAAAAATTTTAGATAAAACAGCTGAAAGTATATTAAATAATTTCGAAGTGATACACAGAACTATCTATTCCTAGAATGTAAATGGGGTTTTGATGGAAGCTATGGTAAAAATGTATCCTTAAAGTTTTCTAAGGATATACGGAATGTGGGAAAATTAAATTTTAATGAGTTAGTAAAACATTTAAATCATAATTTGCGATTCGAAAAAAGTATATATTAAATTTTTTTATGTCTTTTTGATACTTTTTTGATAAAGGACATTTTTAAGGTAGTTGTATCCTTGCTCCAAATTGAACGAAATTAGGAGGAAGGGTTAAACATGTTAAAACTAATAAGTGTACCAAATTTTATTAACATATCTTTTTTCCTCCAAGTTATAGCAATTTTTAATTTCAGGATACATGTGAAGGACACGAATCCTTTTGACTTTAAATGACCATTTTTTTTTTGGTATGATTATGTTTTACCAACTAATATAGGTGTGCCAAATTTCATTACTCTACTATTACTCCTTCTATTTTTGACCACTCGTTATATGAAATCGCGACAGTGTGCGTCGTGCTGAAAATGACAAACGGCAGAGAAAACTGGAATGCAGTAAAACAATTTGTGTACAATGACCTAGACGCAGTTGAATAGGAAAAGAGCGGAGCCTGGACGCCGGCTGACTATGATGGAACTGGCACAGGTGCCAAAAAGGGGTCCACCTCGAAGTAATACAACCGTGGTTCCGAGGTGGAATAATACTCCGGTGAGGAGACAAGGCGGGTTTTTAGTCGGTATACCCAGTGGGAGATTCCGACATACATTATTGGTGACGACTTTCATGAATGCTTAAAGCATTTTCCCGCCTTCCCGCAAAAAAAATGTGCGTTCATGATCTATGATGGCGTACAGTATAAAAACCATGGCGAATATAAAAAAGGTTTTGGTTTCTTCAATGAATTGATAGTGAATAAAACAACAATAAAACGAATAAAAAATCAAAAAACAAATTTTATTTATGTGTTGAAATTCTTTACTTCCTTCTATACATTCTGTGTTTTATGGTTTTGCAGCCCTTTTTTAATTGTACATATTTTGTATTTTTTGAAAAAACAAAAGAAAAGAAAAACAATAGAAATAATTTTATAACGTGAAAAAATTAAATCAGAAAGGGGTAAATAAATGGAAAAGGGTACATTTATTGGTAGTGGAAATAAATGCTTTATTAGGATAGTGCTTTTGAACAAAGCTTTTCACGGAAACTTTGACTTTCACTCTTCTTTTTCAAAATCTATAGATTCGTCCTAAAAAAACCGCCTATCTTTGAATCCAAGAGTAAATGGAACAAATTATTGATAACCTTTTCTGAAGTAAGATTGGCCTGCATCGATCGAACCAATGATAGTAAAGAGCGAGAAGGTTTGGTACTGTTTGCCGAGTATTAGGAAAGCAGGTTGGAGTGGTTGTAAAGCTCACTTGAGCATTAATATCTGTCCGTTGTGACGCCACAAGTAAGTTGACAGTTCTTATTATGAAAAATTTACCGACAAGTGTCTGTCTGAATGTTCAGGGTGTTTTTCGGCCAATGCCTGATTCAAATGGGATAAACAAAAAGGTGTACTTATTGACACGGAGGGATACATGTGCCTCTACAAAAATAATTTTTCAAATTAGAAAAAGCAGCATAGAATTCAACATACCTGGTTGCCGAATTTCAAAACAGCTCTGTCCAGCAGTGGGCAGCAAAGAACCAGGCACCAACTTGATTTCGACATTCTAACAGGTTCGCATTCAAACATCTATTGATAGTTTCGCTGTCAAGCTCGGTGTGCGCCACTAGGATTGCTGCAGAAGCTGCCATGATGTGGAGGAAACGGAATCGGAAATCGTTTTGTGTAAGTGGCCTGGACTTCAGAACAAATGTCGTCGGTTTTTGGGTGACAGAACGTTTGAAGATCTGAAGATATTTACGCTTAATATTTGACTTCTTGTGTTCGAGGTTGTCGTAATGAATCCATAGCCGGTCATAATTCAATGCAAAAATTTAACTATTTAGAGCGTTCAGCCATCCAAAATCGGGTTTCAATATTCTGACCTTCAGCTCACGTGACGCCAAAGTTACTTGCTTTTGAATGAATCTCGCTTATTATTGACTATTTGAGTTATGTCTAATAATTGTGGGAGCTTATATTGTGTCTGACACAAATCTTGATCGAGTATTGTTTCTAATTTATAGTCTTCAAAGTTTTCTGGACGTACCGGACTGTCTTTGTTTTAGATGACAAAATCACCATTTTTAAACGTGAAAAAGATTGGTTACATGTTATTTGTGACAAAGTTTACTCACCGTATAATTCAACAGTCAATTGATGACTCGCATCTGCAGTTTGCTTCACAAAGAAGTCGCTCAACAAAACTTCCTTCAAATCCTACTATTTTGGCAGTTTAAAGATTTTCGATCATGAAAGAACTTATGATGTGCAAAATCAAACCTATTTGAAAGGTAAAAAACTACTCTTTTCAGTTGTTTTTAGCCCTATTAATTATTTTGTATACAAGTATTTTGTTTTATTTTCAATTTAAGCACAATTAAAACTCCATATGAATTTATTTGTTTGTTGTTTGTTCTGAAAATAAATTTAAATTTATAAGAAACCTCGAGCAAATTTATGCGGACCCATATTTTTTCATTTATTAAATAGAGAAAAGATATTTCTCTCTATAATTTCTATCAACCCTGTATGTATTTTTATGTATATATTATATTTCCATGTGACATCAATCAATTTGTAGATTTATTTTTCATAAAATATCTCCCGCTCTAATTTGTGAGGCCATTTACTTCCCAATCTTTTTCATGTTTACGTTAAAAAAAAATGTATTCAGGTTTAAGGTCATAACCTAAATAGACAGATACAAGTGTTAGTTTACATAACTTTTAACACTTTTTCATGTCCATACATGGACGCAATAACTCTTGTAGTAAAACATGTCATAAAAAACAAAATTCTACAGTCATGGTCAATCTTTCGACCACAATAGATTTTTTAATTTAGATTTGTTTCAATTTAAATTTAAAATATTTATTACTTAAATAATTTTCTTATTTATTAACTTTTAGGAATTAAACAGAATTTAAGCCATATGCGCTTATCGCCCCATTTTTAACCGTTTGACTCCTACGCGGCGCATAAGCGCTGCCTTCATTTGTTGCGAAAATCTTTTTATAAATTTTAATTTTCAAAGAAAAAATAATTTAATGTTTATTTTTCTTATTCACATTCACAATTAATATTGTTTCTTTATAATACGAAAAGAATTATTAAAATTGATTGACATTTGTCTAAATTAGAGTGTTTTATTTGACAATATCGAACGTTCTCACCAGAATCGCTTAGCAGTCAAACGGTTAAAACGGTAAGATATTGAACAGCTGTATGGTATACCATATAGATTCCAATAAATACAAAAAATCCATGTTTTTACGAGAAAAAAGTTGGGCATATACCTGTTAAATATACAGTACAGTACATACATACATAATTGGCCATTACAACCCTTCAGTCAGGATTACGGCCTAGCTTCTCAACACCACTCATGTTGTGTGCGTTAATTTTATACATGAGTGGCGGGACCTACAGTTTAAAGCCGACTCCGAACGACAGATTTTTTGAGAAGCTTTTCATGGCAATTTTTACTCTCAGAGTTGTTGCCAGAAATCTGCTGAGAGGAAGTCGCCGAAGAAATATTTTCATATTTTCGTTTTGATGTCTGACCGGGGATTTGAACTCGGGCCTTTCGTCTAATAAGCCAACACACTACCTACTAGACCATGGCGACTTCATAGACATACAGTACAGTATCCGGACTTTAAAAATTCTTGTATGATAGTGCTTATAAGAGCGGAATTCTTGTATCGAAATAAGCCATGTGAGAGCAAAAAGACAAATGTTTCATTGACAGCACTGCTTCGTATTTGATATCATTCCGGCTGGCCGAACAGGGTTTTGACAGTATTTTACATCTCGGTGCGGTGAACAAAGTTGTAATTTACTGGCCCTCCGTGTCACTTGAGATTACTGCTAAGAATTGCTAAAGGAGATGTATCCGCAGCAGCCTTTATAGGTATACTCAAGAGTACCATGCAGAGAGTCAGGTTGTTTATTTCTCTGAGTCCGATTAGTAGAAATTTACAAATTACGAAAAGCACATTACATTGGTAGGTTTTCTACTAGGATTTTTTTAATAGTAAAATAATGAGTATAATTATGATTATATTTGGTTTGAATAATTAATAATTGATTACAATTACAAACAATCAAAAAATAATCAGGATTACTGACAATTAATACAAAATAGTTAAAAAGAATCAAAACTAATCCGAAAGTTATCAAATTGTTTTCAATAATTCTTTTTGATTATTTTCGATAATTGTAGAATGCGTGTATCTCTAATTTATTTGAAACAGTAAAATTTTTCGAATTAAAGAATTGATGTTTTGTAGTGGACTGTCCGTCATTTTTAATACGTTATTCTGGAAAAAGTCTGGTATTTATTTCATCCTCTGTAAATTTAAATCGCTAAAAATTCTACAAAATTTAACCGTACCAATGCGGGAGTTAGTAAACAAGACCAATTTTGGAAAGAAAATGGTCACAAGGAGGGTGCATACGATCTAGCTTCTCACAGCACTTATGTTGTGTGTGTTAATTTTTATGCATGCGTGGCGGGAACTATAATTTAAAGTCGACTCCAAACGACGGATATTTTAGAAATGTTTTCATGACAATTTTACTTGATCTCTGAGTTTTTTACAGAAATCTGCTAAAAGGCATTTGCTGAAGAAATATTTTTTAAGATTTTTAAGCTAACACACTACCTACTAGACTACGGTGACTTCATATTGACAAATGTGATAAGTAGGAAAATTTAATTTGATTAGTTTCTATCTTGACAATGGATTGCCAAATGATGCGTAAACTTCTGGGAAAATATTTCGAAAAAGACGTGTAGAAGTATCTGTGCATTCAAACATTTCTTTAGTTTTCTTAAAAATGACCAGTAATATCGAAATATTCTATAGAAATGGAATAACTTACAAGAATGTTTTAAAATAACGCAGTAAATATCAACACTAAACTTAACACGTCAAATACACAGTATATACAGAAAGAAAGCATGAATAAAAAAATTTCACCAGAAAACAATCAAGTTTCAAAGTTGATGAAAAAAGCAAAACAAATCTCTGATTTTTCTTTTGTTATCGTGAATTATAAATTTTTTTGTATTCAACCCCTTTCACAAAGTGTCATTTATTAGACTTTGATTTTTTTCTTAACTTTTCTTATTATTTATGGTTGTGCCCATTTTTAAAGAGGGTATAAAAAACCACGATTCAATGTTATGCCATTGCAGCTTATATAATATTCAACCTTTTTTAGTTTTACACACATACGCATGCGAGGGTGTGGTAATGCGTTTTTGTCTTTTTGTGTGAGATACGTATTTTTCCCAAAATTTTTCTTATCCTTCCATAATATTTCCGGAGACCGTCATATAGAATTGCTTAAAATTATCTATTGTCGTTGAGAATAAATCTTTTTCCGTCGAGTAATTTCATATAGTAAGAATGGAAACTAAATCTGAAGAGATCACTTTGCACGAAATGCGCTTTCATCGATTTCTACTCAAATCATGGAATAGTCTATTATAAATGGCTATTAAACACAAATTAAATCACTAAAATTTTGACAGGAGTCAACTCATATAAAAGTCTGATAACAGAAGCAGCATTCCTTTTTTAGTTCAAAGATGGGACTTAATGACACACCATCTTATGTATAATTTCAATCAAAAGCAAAAAGCTGTAAAATGTTCATATTTATGACAATAGAATGACTAAAAATTTTATTAAACTAACAATATGTGTACTCACGAAGATGTTCTTAGTTTGAGTGAAGTTCCGCCGTGGTTATATAGTTGGCAAATTCACAATATGTTGTATTGAATACAATTTTTGTTTGTGAAAGCTCTATGCTATGCTGTATTGTGTACTAGCTGTACCCTGCGCGCTTTGCTGCACTACAAACTAAAATAAATTTGCAGGAAAGACATTAGACAAATATCCAATTAAGTTTGAATCATTTTATTGATTTTGTTTCCCGTTGTCCTGATGATTCAGACGAACGGGCCTGAGTGACTCAAGTGATTCATTGTTCAAGTGATTCATGCGAACGGATCTGTGCGGCATGTACTCGAAGATTTTTCAGTCTCAATGCTGATTCTGAGGCTAGTAATGCTCTTTTCTTTTCTTTTCAAAACAGGATCAAATGCACAGTTTACGATTTAATTAATTTCGAAGAATTTTCAGTGGCGCCACCTGTCGGAAATTGGTTATACCAAATTAGAAACCTTCGTCGGCTCATGCGCAACAACTTTGCTAAAGATTAAATGCATAGTTTACGATTCCATAAAGTACATTCATTTTTATATATATAGATAATTTAAACTTGAAAAAAAAAATAAATAAAACAAAAGTCTACGAATTTAATTTTGGTTATATTTTTTCTTATTTGGTTAATTTTTTCACAAATGTTGGTTACAAAATTTTTTTCTTTCCCTTCTATCTTTCCCCCCGCGTCGTTCTTTACACTTTATTTTCTTTGGTTTTATACATCAAGAATCACAGATAGCATACTTGTAGGGGTAACTACTATGCGTATGAGTAATATATTTCAAATGCAATTAAATATTAAGTATGTAGTATGTAGCATACGTGGGCATGGCCCCTCGCTCATTTGGAATATCAACATAAAAAGTAGCCTATAACTCCTTCCAGACATACAGGAAGATACTGTGAAAATTTCAAGAAAATCGGTTCAGCCGTTTAATCGTCTATAAACTTCAAACATACAAACATACAATCAAACACACATTCATTTTTGTATATAAGATTTTGTATCCAAAACGTCAGAAAGCGATAAGAAGAAGAAACACAGTATTCAAAATTTGATTTTCAAGCAAAAAACTGAAAAATATTAAGGAAAAAGGTAAATTATACATATATAAATTCACAAAATGTTATATTGTCGTAGATTATAGTTAAATGGCATTTCATTTTCTGAACACCTTGTCGTAAATATTGTTGTAGATGTTATCCAGTGTTATCAAATTTTTTGAATAAAAAATTTAAAAATTGATACGACATTTCGGAAACATAGGAAAAATTGTCGTACATGTTGTAGTAGTTTTTGACATGGAAATTACCAACAACATTATGTACAATAGTTGTAGTTTGTCATAGTTTCTACCGATCTACGACAACTATAACATTTTGTGAATTGGGTAATTATATATATATATATAGTCATTTTCTGTGCGAACAATATAATTTTGAAATGTTAATTGTAGACTCATTTTACATCGAAATAAGTGTATCGGATTTTTATAAGAACAACAATACACCCAATACAACGATACAAAGGCTTGTGTGAATTGCCCAAATATATTATCACAATAACGCGATTAATCTCAGTTTCCGACTCGTAGTTTTTTGCATATAGAAATAGTCCTTTTGTCGGGAGTTTCATTTATTTATTTTATTTATTTATATAATTAACATAAGACAACAAGATGTAAATCTTATAAGTTATAGTGTTATGCTTAGGAGCACTATGATATAAAATTTAAAAAACTAATATTAATTAAATATTGGAAATAAATTAGAAATAAAGAATTAAAAAGTTAATATAAAAATTAAATTTCAATATAAATGAGAATATAACAGGAAGCAAATTAAAAAACTAACAATACTGCAGAAGTAAATAAATAAGTTAAAATATAAAGAATTATAGAATTATAAAAAATTACAAATTTTAAAAATCGGTCCAAGAAAGTAATTATAAATATTTAACTGATATAATAACCAACTTAATATCATAAAAACTTTTTATTAAGAGAATAATTTATATAACTCCTTTTTTAACGCATTTGCATTGCCTAACTTTTGAATGTGGTTTGGTAGAGAATTCCAAAGACTTGTGGTGTATATAAAAAAACTGTTGCTGTGACAGAAGGGTCCTGTACCGTTGTTGAATAACCTTCAAGCCCCGGAAAGATTTTGTACACTTAATTCGGCTTAACATATATTTTGGCTGCTTCTTAAGAACTTTGGAACTCGAAATGATAAGAAAACATAAATATTGTTGGAATGAATTTTTTTACAATTGGTCAATTCACACAAGTTGTATAGCTGTATTGAGTGCATTGTTTGACTAATATACAGCAGTGTATGCTTGTTTATAATTTTCATATAAAAATACGATACACTTATACACATTTTTTTCATATGCTTTTAAAAGTTGTATTGGTTTCGTGCTATAAAATTGTGTGAATGAAACAAATTGTGTATATGTTTTCATATGCTTTTAAAAAGTTGTGTTGGTTCATGCTATCAAAAATTTTGAAGAAGTATAAGAAGAATACATTTGAAATACGAAATATACAATACTGCATAGAATTGAGCGTTCACAAACAACCAAGTGTATTCAATAAAACATACACGATACCAAGTCGCGTGAATTGGCCAAGTATTCTTATATGCTCTTGAAAGTTTTTAGAAAATGGATTTTGCGATATAATGATTGATATTGGGTCGCCTTGCGGGTACCAAACATTAAAATATTTAAGTTAAACGAAAAACTAAACAACAAATTGAAATTATTGAAATAGAAAGAAATTCATTGAAATAAAAAAAAAGCATAAGAAAAGTATAGAAAATCTACCGTACGGCTATGAAAATGCAAGTGAATAAAAGATTGCTTGCAGTGAATGAGCCGAATGAATGAATGACCTATTTCCTAACCGATAGTGAACAAAAATAACAAGAAAATGTATGTAATCCGTAAATTGGCCGTAAAATGTTCATGATTGCAAAAGCACAAAAAAATTCTATTATTTAGAGAATGCAAATGGACTGTAGTATACATACAGTCAAACTTCCATAACTCGAACTTCTCTAACTCGAATTTTCCGTAACTCGAACAAATTAGATTGGCAGTAGGCTTAAGATAACAAATCACATACAATTGCTTTTCCATAACTCGAACTTCCATAACACGAAGTTCTCCATAACTCGAACGAAACACATATAAATGAATTCTATAACTCGAATTATTTTATTTATTTATTTGGTTGATTTTGTTTTTTGATTTTGTTCGTTTGTTTTGCTTTCTTTTGCCGGTTAAACTGGTTTTCATATTTCGCTGTCTTTTTATGGGGAAATCCCTTTTTATGGTACTTAATTGTTCCTTTGTACTTGTGTATATATCATTTATATTCATAAACGTGATTCGCCTGATGGTAAATGTTATAATCGTATTTTTTATTATCATGGCATCTAAACGTGTTTTAAAATGTTTGTCAATTGAAGAAAAATATAAACTTATAAAAGAAGTCGAAGGTGGGTTGAAGAAAAAAGAAGCAGCTGATAAATATGGTTCACCAGCCGCTACAGTCTCAACGATTTTTAAAAATAAAGAATCAATTACGAATTCGTTCGAATCTGGATTTCGACCATATGGTAAAAGGGTTAAAGCTCTTTGCGAATATTGAATTTATTTTTGCAAACTAATGACCGTACAACTGAGGAACATTATAAGACTTTGAATAAATTAGAGATATTTTATACTGAAAATAACAAAAAAAAAGTAAATTTTCAGTCACTTATTTCAGAATATTTCTCTTCATTTTAACTTGTTGATTATATTATATAGTATGCTATGGTATGCAGTTTTCAGTTACTGCTTGTTCTAAATAAAACATACATATTTAATAAAAATACATGCTTGCAATTAACTCTTAAAGAAAAAAAATTCTGTAACTCGAAGTCTCCGTAAGTCGAAGTTTTTTTTGGGATATTGGAGATTCGAGTTATGGAAGTTCGACTGTATATCCATATTATGGAGACAAGCAATTAAATAAAAATTGAAATTATTATAAAAAAAAGTAACAAAAGTCTTATATGGCAGTGGAAAATGCAAATAAAACACTTAATACTGCGATGACTGATTAAGTCCTTTTAGCTTCTTAAAGTAGCACAGTTTTTCATTGGTTTTATTAATCTGTTTAGCATTCCATTCTTTAAGAATTTTAGAACATTTATTAGAACATACATGTTTATCACATTATTATATTTCAAATATCTTAAACAATACCAAAAATCGGTTTGTAGTCCAAATAATTGACAAAAATATCTTCTCGTATAGAAATACTAACTTTTCTTCTATAGATTATGGTAATTTTTATAACCACACTAGCTGTACCCTGCGCGCTTTGCTGCACTACAAACTAAAATAAATTTGAAGGAAAGACATTAGACAAATATCCAATTAAGTTTGAATCATTTTATTGATTTTGTTTCCCGTTGTCCAGATGATTCAGACGAACGGGCCTGAGTAGTACGCATTCGATCAAGTGATTCATTGTTCAAGTGATTCATGCGAACGGATCTGTGCGGCATGTACTCGAAGATTTTTCAGTCTCAATGCTGATTCTGAGGCTAGTAATGCTCTTTTCTTTTCAACACAGGATCAAATGCACAGTTTACGATTTAATTAATTTCGAAGAATTTTCAGTGGCGCCACCTGTCGGAAATTGGTTATACCAACTTAGAAACCTTCGTCGGCTCACGCGCAACAACTTTGCTAAAGATTAAATGCATAGTTTACGATTCCATAAAGTACATTCATTTTTATATATATAGATAATCACCCTTATTCTGCGTTTCGATTACGTTCCCGCATTCAGTTACGCTCGAATCGAAAAAAGGTATTCTGACAAAAAACTGAATCGAAAGAAAAAGAAGAAGAGCAGAGTATGTTTAAATTAGGTTCTTCGCTGTGAAACGTGTGAAATAGAAACAGTAAACATAAACAATTTTGTAAACATTTGGAATAAATTTTGTGCACAAAAAAGTTATAAATAAGATTAATAAATAAATAAAAACTAAAGATTGTGAGAACAATAAACAAATAAAGCATAAGCTAAGAAGGTAAAGTAAAAGTGCCGGACATACATATGTACGTGAGTAAGAGGAATTTGTGGTCAAAATATTGGTGTGAAGAAGCCTGCCGCGTCGGAGATGATATTTTAATTTTTTTTTCGTTGTTGCAGCCCAAAAATAAAATTTATTTGTTTTAACAAAATGGAATCTATAGCAGCGCCGCTGTTGTTGGAAGAGGAAAACAACGCACTCCAGAATGCAGAGTTAAGGATTGAAAAGCAGAGGTTGAGAGACAATTGTAATCCATTCGAGATGACTGATAAATTGTGAGACTTTTGTGTAATATATATATGTGTGAAATTATTACTTTGGTTTTACAGATTTCAAAAAAACTTTCGCCTCAATAAAGACGCGTTTAAGTATGTGTTAGACACTTTTGCTGCAGAAGTGCAGTCTACCACGTTAGCATCCTTATATCACCGCGGAACCGACTTGTAGCTGCTTTGAGATTTTTTGCTGAAGGCAGCTACCAACACGGAGTGGGTGCTGATTACAATGTTGGGATGGCTCAGTCCACAGTGTCAAAGTCATTGTCGGTTTTCCTTGACATAATGCAGGCAAAGCTGTGCTCGCAATGGATAAAATTTGAACAGACTGAGGAGGAAAAGATGCAAGCAAAACAAGATTTTTATGCTAAGGCTAGCTTTCCAGGGGTCATTATGTGTGTTGGTGGTACACATATACAAATTATAAAACCATCACAAGAAGAGTTCCTTTACTACAACAGGAAAGGATTTTTTAGCCTTAATGCCATGGTGGTGAGTACTTATTTTTAATTTGTAAAAAGCTCGTAAACTGGATTTATTTTTTAGGTATGTAATAACAAAATGCGAATAAGATGCATTGACGCAAAATACCCCGGATGCAACCATGATGCCCATATATGGAATTTAAGCAAAGCAAGGCATCAATTGGAAAGAAAATATCTGGACGGAGAAAGAAATACTTGGCTATTAGGTATTTATTCACGTAACACTGTGTATGAATTATAAGTAATACTGTTTTTAACAGGCGATGCAGGATACCCTCTGGAACCCTGGCTAATGACTCCATTTCGATCTGCAAATGAAGGAAGCCGGGAAAGTAACTTCAAAATGCGACACTCGAAGACGAGAAACATTGTAGAAAGGACGATTGGCGTTTTGAAGAACAGATTTCGATGTTTGTTGGGTGCTCGAGAATTGCATTACTCCCCACAGAAGGCCACCCAAATTATAAATGTTGTTTGTGCCCTACACAACATTTGCATACACTATCGGGTGGAAGATTTTGACACGCATGAATCCGAAACGGAAATTTCTCAAGAGGAGGATGAAGATGAAATTAGTGAATCAGATAACGCTAGTATAGCACGTATTATTCGGAATAACATACTTTCTTCTTTTTAGGATATATCGTTTCAATAAAAACAAATGCTTTTTTTTAATAATTTATTCATATTTTGTTTTTGTTCATATGTATGTACATATATTAACTAATATTTGATATAAAAAACAAAAAAATTCAGTTTGGTTTAAAATAAAAAATACTTATACTTAAAAAAACTTAAATATACTTACTTTACTTACTTAAAAAAAATTGTACTTAAAAAAATGTTTGAAGGCAAGATTATGACTCGCTATAGTGAATCTAAATCAATTGACGGATGCTCTATTTTTAACATTTCCATCTTAATTTTTACTTTTTTCAGTGGCAACTTCTTCCCAGAATGCCTTGACTTCTTCCTTAGGACGCTTGTAGTAACCACAAGCAATATCATTCTGCATTTCCATTAAGCTTACCAGCTTTTCGTACTGCTGAGGTGTTGTTGTTTTCGACCTGTAATAAATTAAATAAAGGTTTAAGTTTCAATTAAACAAATAATGCTTACAAAATAAAACTATTGTATTTTATACTTACATTTTTTTTAACTTTGCTCTTTTTTTAAAAAACTATACGAAATTGAAAAAATTTCCGTTATCACATACACAACTTATTAAAACTTGGCTACGATCGTAACGCAGAATACATACAATCGAAGAAACAAATAGAAATGAAACGAAACGGAACACAGAATACCAAAGTTGCCGAACGGAGAAAATTTCGATTCGAATCGAAACGCAGAATAAGGGTGAATTTAAACTTGAAAAAAAAAATAAATAAAACAAAAGTCTACGAATTTAATTTTGGTTATATTTTTTCTTATTTGGTGAATTTTTTCACAAATGTTGGTTACAAAATTTTTTTCTTTCCCTTCTATCTTTCCCCCCGCGTCGTTCTTTACACTTTATTTTCTTTGGTTTTATACATCAAGAATCACAGATAGCATACTTGTAGGGGTAACTACTATGCGTATGAGTAATATATTTCAAATGCAATTAATTAATTATTAAGTATGTAGTATGTAGCATACGTGGGCATGGCCCCTCGCTCATTTGGAATATCAACATAAAAAGTAGCCTATAACTCCTTCCAGACATACAGGAAGATACTGTGAAAATTTCAAGAAAATCGGTTCAGCCGTTTAATCGTCTATAAACTTCAAACATACAATCAAACACACATTCATTTTTATATATAAGATTCATATATGTAGATACTAACTGCCAGATTATTATGTGCAGAGCAGAGGTGCCGTATTGTTTTGGTTAAAGTGCTCGGTTATAAACCCGAATTATTCTGGTGCAAATACCGGTGAAAAAATGTTCATCATGTATTCGAATTTATAAAATAACAGGCTTTATTCTTTCCAAATAATCCGTACAACTTGAACTCGAGATGATATACATAGATACAATGCATTTTCAGCTTTCGTTGCTCATGGAGTGGACTCCACCAACTCAAGCTTACCTTATTACTGGCAAATGTTACTTTATTGACTTCAATCGCAGTTTTGTCACATTAATAGTTGAATCGCACATTTTTCACGGTATAGATAACACAAATGGCGAATATCACCATGAGTACTACAATATTCTTTCTAAAACAGAAACTCCTTCTGTAATGACTCAATGCACGGAATCTTGTTTGAAGAAATAGTTTCTGATTTCAATTTACAATAACTAGGATAATAGCTAACACCGACACAATATTTCTTGGCTTTTACTCTTGAGAGTAAACGAATTTGTTTACTTTCTTACTGTTGAATTAAAATTTCTTTAAATGCTTTTACTTTAAATACGTTTTAATTGGCTCTTAAATATTTGTTATTAATTTTTAATACACCAAAAATTTGTTTAAAGTTTATTCAACATCAGAAAGCCAAAAGTTTAATTTTAGTTGTAGAATTTGTTGGTGTTCTTAACCTCTGTACCAGATGAACTTTTTTGACATGCAAAAGTTTTTTGAAAGATTTAAGGAGTGGGTAAGACATCTGACACTGGAACTGGCATTACATAACTTTTATTATAAAAAATAAATATTTTAAATAACAACTGTTACATTGCTATTGTGCTATTTTATTATTATATCTATGTTTTCCTAGAATAATATCAAAGTGTGTCTTCGTCCTCTTAATTTAAGAATTTAAATTAATATTTAATAAATATTTACTCAGATTGCATTATTTTGATAAAATAAATTATAAAAGACGTCAACCAGCTAATAACTTTGAATTGTTTATGAATAAATATTAATGTATTCAGATTTATCCATTTTGATCAAATAAGTTATTTTCACATACAACACTTTAAGCGGTATAAGTGAGAGCGAATAGGTGAAAAGTATTTGTTTCCATTGGCCCAATTATTTATTAAATTTTCAGAAATAATTGTACTAATAATAATATTTTAATTTTTTAGTGTCACAAAAATTATCGGCTCTTTCAGTAAATGCTTCCTATTTTAAAATTTTATTGAATCAGAGTGTTTGATATGATTGTGTTACTTATCAAAATTTTTTTCTGTCTCTAGTGAAATGTTTAGATATGCTTGACAAAAGAGAGAACTAAAATCGATTTACAACCATACTTCAGAACATACATACAGAAGACTGGTAGGACCTTTTACTACCAAAAGTAAAGGCGTTTTCTAGCGATTTTTACCTTCCTGCTTAAAACTCACTCTACTGGTCTTCGCGGGCCTAAACACTGATCCGTATATATATGTAGAATATTTCATCGGAGAACATCGCTTTGGATAGGCAGTAAAAAGTTTCTATTCCTACTAGTCTCCTGGTGCTGGTGCAATTATAACACCGAATTTGCAGATAAACTTGCCGTGGCTTTTGATAATCTTCTGAGTATGCTTACGGTTACTTCGTGATCTTTTCAT
The DNA here is from genome assembly GCA_930367235.1 of Sarcophaga rosellei. Lineage (NCBI taxonomy): Eukaryota > Metazoa > Arthropoda > Insecta > Diptera > Sarcophagidae > Sarcophaga > Sarcophaga rosellei. Next base: position 46,571,000 of record OV884018.1, on the reverse strand, counting down.
ACCGCATTTTTTCTTTAACATTGTTTTTTAGTGTTTCCTTACAGGTAGGTACAAAAAGAGCGCAAAAGTTTATGCAAAAAACCTACGTGTTTTAAATTTAAGCAATAATTTAAATTTCAAATTTATTACATCGTATCATTTTATTACCAACAATGTTAACCTTTTAAGAGGCTCGTGTGTTGATATAGAAATTTTTCATTGCTGACATATACTTTCTCTTTAACAAATATTTAACCTGCCAATTTATTAATTTTACTTTATAAAAAAAATACGCAATCAACAATTTTGTGTTAATGATATATTAAAATCACTGTGAGATTTCATTTGATAAATTCAATAAACACATTCACTTTTCACATTCGCTGTGTATATTTATGTCATGCATTTTTAATCAATTTGAATGAACAATCTATCACATCACTCCCACATCACACATTATTACTTAATTGGTCTTTATACGTCGCCAAAAGATAAACAAACATAAGTAAAGGCTGAATTTTTTCCACGTTTTCATTTCAATAAGAAAATTAATTCAAATAAATTCTTGAAGTTTCTTTATTTTTACTCCTTTCAATGAATGTTTCAGTAATTGTTTGTGAAGAAATTGTTTGTATAGAAATGCTGGAGCATAACAAATTTAAAATATTTAGCAAGCATGATTAAATTATGAAATCATGTAAAATGAAATTTCAAATATTAGTATTAAACTTTATTTTTAGCAACTGTTATTGAAATATCCTTCAATTAAAAAAATAGACACCGAGGTTATATGCCCTGATAAAAAAACGCTTAGTTGGTGAGCAATAAGAAGGGACAATGTTGAGAAGAAGCCATTTAAGCTACAGTGTGTAGAAAATACTCAGAAAGTTTTTTATTCAAACTACATGCACATAATAATTGATAATGACAAACCTTAACACTTTGAGTGCCAAGCCGTTTTGACGAAAACCTTCCCAAGAGGCCAAACATTTTTTTTTTGTTAATTGAGTGTATTAGTGATAAAAACCGATTTCTGAGAAATCCCTAGTCCATTCTGCCAGTTGCTTTTTATTTTATATAGGCTTTTTTGTGTCGTACGTTTCTGTACGACGTGGCACTGCACGACGGGTATGCATTTGTAAATGTCGCTGTCGTACAAAAACGTACGACGCTTTTGCTTGTATTTTATTGATAATTTTTTTATATTTTAGTTTTGTTTAGTTTATTTTGTAGTTTGCAATCATTTCTTATTTGTAAAACTTGTAAATACCTAAAATGTCGAAACGAAAGTTAAGCGAAAAGGAAATATTGGAATTGACGGAGAATGATGAAGATTTTTCAAATTCTGTTGATTTTGATTGGATATCGGAGGTTTCTGGATCTGACATAGATCCAGCGGAAATCGATGACATGTTGTTTTAAGATGGTATCAATACGGAAGACGAAGCTGAAGAAGATAGTTCAACAGCAGACGCGAAAATGTTGAAATATATTTCTCATATATTTCATTTCATAAAACCTCAAAAAATCATCCTAGACCCATGATTGTTTTTGCAAAAACGTTCACATCCTTCACTGGGGGATTCTTTATTTAAAAATCACATTAAATTTCAGTCTGTGCCATCTATAAATGAACTACAGACTCTAAGTAAAAACAATCGCTGTCGTACGAAAACGTACGACGTGGCACCCCACGACGGGGTAGGTGTCGTACGGAAACGTACGTCGTGGCACTCAATGTGTTAAGGATTACTTCCTAGTTTCTCACACCACTCATGCTGTGTGTTTTAATTTTATACATAAGTGGTGGGACCTATAGTTTAAAGTCGACTCCAAAAGACAGGTTTTTAAGCAACTTTCTCATGGCAATTTTATTTATTTACAGAGTTTTGGTCAGAAATCTGCTAAGAGGAAGTCGCCGAAAAAATATTATATCATATTTGTTTGAAATACAAATCCTAAGAAGTCTCCAATGTAAAACATTAAAACAAAAAAGTTATAATTGAGTAGCACTATTAATATCATTTAAGCCGAAAGACGTTTAATCGTAAAAAAGGCTCAAGCTGCAATAACAATAATATTGCTAAGAAAACAAAAAAAAAAATTCAAAGCAGTTAAATGTGTTGATAGCACGATTTGTTTGATTATAAAAGCTAAAATATTAAAATATGGAAAAGAAAATCGAAGTTGAGTGCCTAACAAAATCATTAGATCAATAGATAATCATTAGATTTTGTTAAGCAAATTTAGACTGAAGCATAATTATTAAAGTTCTTTTCATATTGGCATCTCAAGAACCTTATTCCCCAAGTTTTACTGATTAATAAGTCCGCCGAAATGAAATTCTCACTTTATAAATAACGCTGGGTTTGATGCTGTCGCAAATATCTAGAATCCACAGAAAACTGGGACAACTAAGTCATTCGCATTAGCAATTGCCCTACGTTCAAAATAACGAGCAGCTTGTTCAATACAAGATTCTATAAGAGATCCAGTTCAGATCACTTTCCTATCATTCTAGAGATCTCCAAATTTTAAAGCGTCATATATACCAAGTAACAACGGAGAGGAAACATAAGAAAGGGATATTATAAAAGCATAACAAGAACACATAAAAGAAAAGCGAAAAATGTCGTTGTAACCTAAAATAGACAGAATAACAATAGAAATGGTTGCAGCGAAATTAAAAGTCAAACTAAAGGATATTTTCTCATTTAGAGAAATCCTAACAAGTTTTTTTTTATAGTGTATATGCAAATGTACTGGAAGATGCCTGTAAATAATTTTATTTTGCCAAATTGGCATACATGATGTCTAAAAAACGAATCTTTTTTTCACTTCACGTTAGAGGTCTTAATTTATTATTAATTGAAGGAAAACTTTCATTGATTTTTCTATATCTGTTTACATTTTAAAGGTACATAGGAGACGTTAGTCTTGCTCGTAATGAAGACTGGGATGTATGCAAATTTTTGAACAACTATCTAACTCTTATTATTATAAATAAATAGTTTTTATGTACATATTTACAATTCGAATGTACTGTTAAATAATTGGGCAATTCAAACAAGCCCTTCTATCGTTGTATGGCGTGTATTGTTGGGCGAATATACAACAGTGTAAGCTTGTTGTCGATAATTTTCATATAAAAATCCTATGCGCTTACACACATTTTTTTAAAAGTTGTATTGGTTTCGTTCTATCAGTTTATGTAAATGCCAATAATCAAGAAGAGGAATAAAAATACAAAATATTTTTTATGTGACTTGCGTCAACAATTAACATTTCAAAATTATATTGTTAGCACAGATAACTATTTAATTTACTTTTTTCCGCAATATTTTTCATTTTGCTGCTTGAAAATCAAATTATTAATAATTTAATTCTTCTTCTTATCGCTTTTTGACGTTTGGAATACGAAATACACAATACAATATAACATTGAGCGTTCAAATGTAAAAAGTGTATTCAATACAACATACACTATACAAAGTAGTGTGAATTGCCCAAATATTTTAATTTTCCGATTTGCTTATTAAATATTGCACTGGTCCCAAACTTATGAACTGTTAAACTGCATGAACTTATAAAAAAATACAAAATAACTCTGAAATTTTTCAAATGATGCACTAAATCTAATTACTTTACTACAAAATTAAATGAAACAGACTTTAAATTGATGTCCTAAAACAATTATAAACTGATTGCATGACTACATTTTAAGGATTATACTTCTACTGTACAGAAGAAAAACAAGGCATAACATTACAGTTGAACCTCAACTAGAAACTTTTGTAGCATTTGATCTGTTTACGGAGATATTATGTTGAACAATGTAAGAATAATTAACAACTATTCTATCCTTTTGTCTTAACATACAACAACCAGAATATTTTCTATGCCACAGTAATACCACAGAAGTAGACAAAAAAAAATTTTTTTCAAGATCATCTCTATTAAAATTAAATGAAGGTAACAAAAAAGCAAAACGTTGTGTGTGTATTCAGCATATTAGGTATTTCAAACAGACAACCAAAAACTTAATTTAAACAATTTAACACTAATTTATAAATTTGAGTGGATTTAAATGAATTACACCTCAAATATGAATATTTTACAACGTCGTTAAAAGCTCAAGATTTTTCTTTTCATTTTGAAAATCAACCGGTAAGTAATAGGACACAATTATCTGAAAATAATAAAAAATTAATTAAATTAAAATAATCCAGTGAACCTGTGAAGATTTGTCTCTTTAAATTTAAAATGTTCGGTTAGTTTTAGAAATGAAGACAGTTTTGTTTGACAATGGTTTTCGTAAACCATGTTAATTTAAACTATTTGAGGAACAAAAATTGCGACATTTGCTGTTGCTTTAGGATTACTTTGCTATGAAAACGTATATGCAACTGCAATTATTGTCTACCGAATTCAATCAGATATTCAAATCACATAATGATAATGATCAAATTTAAAAAATGAAAAGGTTCAGCGCATTAATACTGGCGACTGTTCTATGTTTATAGTAAACCAACATTGTACTCGAAGATGTTGGTTGCAAATAAAATATCGAAAAAGAACCGTCGCAACTTGCAACTAATTCATATTATTTTATTTAAATCAGATTGTATTTCGTACACCATGCCTAGGTCGAAGGATTGTAATGCAATAAAAGTTTCATTGAAAACGTACTTTTATATGTGTTTTACTTAAATTTACCCATCTAATAGACAATCGAAAGTCTCAGGAGGCTAAAATTATATACAGAGACCAAGTGACAGTGTTATCTGGAGGAACTGTATTTGAAATATATAGATGGTTATGAATGTTATCTGCAAACAATGGGAGAGAAAAATATTACAGGAAGAAAATTGATATGTAGAAGAAACTAATAGACTTTGAGGTCATAGACTTTGTTAGACTAGCTTTTAGCCCTTCACAACACCTAGGTATAGTAATTATTTTGTATTGTTGCCTTGAATAATCCGATATTATTTTTCACTAGAATTTATATCGCATAAATTTTTAGATATTTTTTAGACTTCCTATTTAGCACTGAAATATGTCCATTTTCATTTAAACTTCAGCAATCACACGAAATATGAAAAAAAACATTTCTTCAGTGACTTCCGCTCAGCAGATCTCTGGCAAAAACTCTGAGAGTAAAATAAACCTGCCATGAAGAAGTTTCTCAAAAATCTGTCGTTCAGAGTCGACGTAAAGCTGTAGGTCCCGCCACTCACGTATAAAATTATCGCACACAACAAGAGTGGTAGGAGAAGCTAGGCCGTAATCCTGACTGAAGGCTTTTAATGGCCTCTTATGTATGTATGAATTGAATACTATTACAAATTAATCTACTAATAATCATTATTACTTGCGATTATTTTCAATAATTAGTCTCAATTCTGTTTGACTATTTTCAAATATTCAACAAATTGATTACTTTTGGATCACTTTTGATTCTTTTTGATTATTTAGACTAATCGCCAGTAATCTTGATTATTTTTGGATTATTTTGTAATCAATTATTAACTATTTTAACCAAAAATAATCGTAATTGTAATCATTATTTCACCATTAAAAGAACAAAAAAAAAGTAATCCAATTACTAACCATTACTTACCAAGTATGAATTAAATATAAATCTCATTTCTATAAAAAAAATTTCTCATTATGTGTTCCACAAAAATATAGTAAATATCGCTGTTATAATAATAAGAGTTTAAAGTATCCCATAATATGTTCAAAAACATCTCAGTATACTATTTTCACAAGAGAAGATTGTACAAATGTCACGCATTTCTCTCGTTCATAAAAAATAATTCAATTAACAAATACTCTTACATTGAATAGTTTTCTTTTTCAATTATTTGACGTAACGTTCAAGTGGTTTGTTTATATTCATTTCCACTTTAACAACAATCTCTAGATCTATCAACTCGCAAATTTAAATTAATCATAAATGTGAGTGACACTGCCTCACTCACTACCACTGTTACTCGTATTCAAAGCCGGTCATGTAAAAATGCTGTTCAAATGTGGTACTGGCATCAGAAAATTCTTCTTAAGTTGGCAGTAATATTGGAGTACAATGTGTCATACCGAAAATCCCTCAACTAACTTCATATATAACTTGACGATACAATAGCACAGTGAACTCAGTCACCGGTAACTATAGATGGGCATAAATCAACATAATCCTTTATACATTCAACCACATTTATACAAATTCGCAGTTTAGATTTGCAATTAGCATAAGGGCTGCAGTTTCAATAATACTTATGCAGGATTTCCCAATCATGCGCACGTACTCATACAAATTTTACCATGAAGTACAAGAGTTCCGCTATTGAAATATAAATTCAAATGTATGTAATCAAACTGTCAGAAAAAGTTAACTGAACTTACCGGTGTAGATAAAGCACTACAATAAGCATGTTTCAAAAGAAGCAAAATCGTCGGAATTGTGATTAAAATGATGCAAGGAATTAACTGGTACTCGTTGGTAGTGTTTGTAAACTTTATAAGATACTACATAGAAAAACGATTTGAAATTTTGCAAAATTTATTTATTTTTTTTTTTTTTGCTGTGAAGTACAATTTTTTCGGTTAGAAATGGAATATTATTTCATTCATATGCCTGTCGCGGCTGGCCTCAAAGTACCTCATTCGATTTTCTAATCTATGGGGTCGTATCTCGGCAAAGGCATCACGAATGTTGGGTTGCAAATGCTCAATTGCCTCTGGTTTGTTTGCATCACACTTTTCGTTAAACTGTTATGTCGCTCTCCCATATATAGGTGGTATGGGAATCTAGATCGTAATTTTAACACGTAATGAGCAGCAGTTGTTATGCGATTTTCGACTTCTTTCAATAAAGTCTGGGTGCCCCAAATACTTAGCCTCAGATCTCCAAGTGTTCTGCGGTCTTTATTTCTTACTCGTAATTACAGCTTCTCCAGAAGTAGTTGTGAGGTATTTACTGTAGCCGGACGTGTACGCCAGTAGGTTTCTAATATGTACTTCGGTTAGGTTTCACGCAAAGTTTGTTCTGAACGTCAGGTCAATTATTATAAAGTGAGTTAATTAACCCGTCTTTCTTTTGGAAATCAGTGAAGTTTGTGAAAGTATGTCACTCAAAAGTTACAGATTACTTACGGATTAAGTACTAATGGTAAACTATTCTCCAAATAAAACGCAATGTGTGAATTTTATAAAGGGTGTTTTTTTATAGAGGTATAGAACTTTAAGTTGGAATAAAACAACGATGGATTATTCGATTGACAATTTTATTTATCCGAAAGATAATCTTGTGGCATTACATTTTAAATATGATTTCTGGCATATGACCGCAACGGCTGGCGCGGATGTAGTCCAATCTGGACGTCCAATTTTCGATGACTTTTTCCAACATTTGTGGCCGTATATCGGCAATAACACGGCGAATGTTGTCTTCCAAATGGTCAAGCGTTTGTGGCTTTACCGCATAGACCAATGACTTTACATAGCCCCACAGAAAGTAGTCTAGCGGTGTTAAATCACAAGATCTTGGAGGCCAATTCACAGGTCCAAAACGTGAAATTAGGCGGTCACCAAACGTGTCTTTCAATAAATCTATTGTGGCACGAGCTGTGTGACATGTTGCGCCGTTTTGTTGAAACCACATCTCCTGGACATCATGGTTATTCAATTCAGGAATGAAAAAGTTAGTAATCATGGCTCCATACCGATCACCATTGACTGTAACGTTCTGGCCACCATCGTTTTTGAAAAAGTACGGACCAATGATTCCACCAGCCCATAAAGCGCACCAAACAGTCAGTTTTTCTGGATGTAACGGTGTTTCCACTTACACTTGAGGATTGCCTTCACTCCAAATGTGGCAGTTTTATTTGTTGACGTAGCCATTCAACCAGAAGTGCGCTTCATCGCTAAACAAAATTCGCTTATGGAAATCGGGAACAACGGTAATCTCGTTTTGGGCCCATTCGACGAATCTACGCCTTATTTGATGATCGTTTGGCTTCAATTCTTGCACGAGTTGGATTTTGTAAGCACGCAAACCAAGATCCTTCCGCAAAATCTTCCATAAAGTGGATGGACACAGATCCAATTCCTGTGCTCCATGGCGGATGGACTCATTCGGGTCTTCCTCAACGCTCTACAGCAGCAATAGCTTCTTCTGTACGCACCGTACAGCGCCTCTGGGGATGCGAGTTATCAATAAGAGTAAACGTGGTGCGAAAACGTTCCATGGTTAATCGAATTAACTGCTCTGATGGACGATTTTGTCGGCGATAAAATGGACGTAGTGCGCGATACGTTTTCCGCACAGAACCATTATTTCCGAAATAAAATTGCACTATTTGCATAGATGGGCACTTTGCAGTACCAGTAAAATTTCAGTAAAAATTGATTTTTACTGATTACTGAAAAAAATTTCAGTATTCAATAAAATTTTACTGTTAATGCAATCTAAATTTAAATGAAATTTAAATGAAAAAAAGTAAAATTTTACTGTTAATGCAATCTAAATTTAAATGAAATTTAAATGAAATTTAGATTGCATTACCAGTAAAATTTTATTGAATACTGAAATTTTTTTCAGTAATCAGTAAAAATCAATTTTTACTGAAATTTTACTGGTACTGCAAAGTGCCCATCTATGACTATTTGCAAGCGTTGTTCAGGCGTGAGTCTATTCATGATGAATTGCCAAACCAAACTGAGAACAAATCACTTGACAGTTGTTAAATCGGTCGCCATCTTGAAAAGTAATGCCAACTTAAAGTTCTATAACTCTATAAAAAACACCCTTTATTTTAAATAAGGCATTCATTTACATGATGAATGAAAGGATTTCCTTCATAATTATTCCAAAAGGTCTATTAAACTTTTATGTTAATCAAAAGCTTTTTTTTTAACAGGTATTACAATATTCGGAAGGAAGTAATTCATTACGAATGTTACGAAATTAGTTCAGTCGTGCAGATTCCACAATAACAAAGGTTTTAGAACATAAAAGTTAATGAAACCTTTACAATACAGTTAATGTGCATAATAATAAGTACTTTCCTTCCGTAAATGTAATTGAATTAAAAATTTGTTTTGTAAATTAGGGATCTCGCAAGACACTGTTTGTAAATAAATGACAACAAAATATACCATAACATGATGATAAGAAGACTTAACGTAATTATTACACTTTTTTAAGTCTGAAAATATGTCGCTTTTGGGTTTATTCGCATAATAAAAAATTTTGTATTTAAATGAATCTGTGTATTAAAACCCCAACAAAAACAGAATTATTATCTTTGTATTTAATTTTACTTCTTATTTACTGTCAGAGATATTAAATTAATTTATCTAATAGCTTCTAGGAGATACTCATTTAAGTCTGCTATGTTTCTCAATTCTATCCTTAACTTGTAAATGTAAATCGCCATTATTATACGACTTATACAGACAATTAATTCAACTTTCTATAACCAAACCTATAACCAAAATATAAAAAATCGAGCTGAGATTTGTTCGTAAAAATTATTTTCTCTCTCTCTCGAGAAGAGAGCGGACATACTAAGTATATATAGAAAATGAGTGAATCCAGCATAATTACAAATGTATAACCAAATTGTTGGAAACGCAGCTAAGCGAATGCTTTTTAAACCGAAATTTATACAATTTAAACGTTTAAAGACAGCTTGAAATAAAACTTTATTTCTATTTACATGATTATAAAGTTTGCACAGATATGAATCAGTAAGAGAAGTTTTACTCGTTAATAATCAAAAGACTAGATGGATGCATCGTGGATTCTTTGGAGCGATTGCTAGTTCTTGCTGAAAGCCACAATTAGAGCACGATTTCCACCCATTAACATACCACGGAGTGATCCTCTCAGAACCATCGGTTAAGTATTTTGCGCTATGCTCTAGCCCCATATTCCTTACAGTTTAGTTGTCTCTCATCCGATATTGACCAGCAGTCAAAGCCATAGTATTCATCGAGTGTGCACAAAGCCCGTCAAACACTTGCCTAGCGTTTCATCGAGCCCTCAATTCGCATATTCGAGAATTACATCTTTCACCATTAGCCTCCAACCAAAATCTTCTATAATGCACGTCCTTCTTTTGGGAATTTTATACACTCGAATGTTAGGCTATGGACTCCTTTGAATACTTAAAGGTTACAGGCTCCAAAAATTATACTTCACGTCACTTTTAATTAAAATTTTGTATTTGTTTAACGATTACCTATTCCATTCCTAGAGTAAACAAAAATGGATGCCAAACGTCAAAGGACTTCAGAGCGATTAGTCTCACTTGCTTTCTGCTCAATAGCTTGAGAGTGAATCGGAAGAGCCTCAGATATCTGGCCTCTCCATACACCCGGACATTAAAGAATATCTCAAGTATAAAACTGAAATATATTATTTGCTTTGTGCTTCTAAATCAATCAACTAAACAGTAGTTATGAATCTCTCAGATGTTTTTAATTCAGTTATTTACAAAATGTTTGAGTACGTCGTCTATGACTTCGAGTAGAACCTGCAACTAAACCATCAACCAATTTAAATGTAAATTTTTTATTTTATAAATCTGCCTTTACTATAAACAGGGAGCCCTGGTAGTCTAGTGGGTAGTGTGCTAGACTATTAGCGTGAGGGTCGTGGGTTCGATTCCCACCAGAGACTCTGGTCTGTGACACTACACCGAGCATATGGTCTTGTTACTCCGCTCGTATAAAAATTAGAATATAATTTGTAATTGTATTGTAATTAATAAATAAATAAATACTATAAACACTTCCGTATGCACCCATGCATTATTATTTGGAGAGATTGTTATGTTTTTGCTGCGTTGCGTCTATTGTGTTTAAAGCATCAGTGTAAAATTTGATATAAATGGTATGATATAAATAATAAAAAATGCAACCATATATTTGTATTCGAGAGTCGAATAACGGTTAGTAGAAAAAGTACAGTAGTCGCCGTAGTCTAGTAGGTAGTGAGTTCGCTTATTAGATGTAAAGCCCGGGTTCGAGCTCCAGGCCAGACATCAAAACGAAATTTGAAAAAAAAAAATATTTCTTCGGCGACTTCCCCTCAGTAGATTTCTGGCAAAAACTCTGAGAGTAAATAAACCTGCCATGAAAAAGTTTCTCAAAAGCTGTCGTTCGGAGTCGACGTTAAACTGTAGGTCCCGCTTTTCAAGTATAAAATTAAGGCACACAACATAAGTGGTGTGAAAAGCTAGGCCGTAATCCTGACTGAAGGGTTGTAATGGCCAATTATGTATGTATGTAAATATGTAGAAAAAGTACAAAGCAAAAATCGAAAACATAAAGTTGAAATCTATTTCAAATGAAGGTGAAGCTTATAACATAAATTATATGAATATAATTTTAAAATGTACATTTAAAATTAAATTTTTGTAAAAATTTAATTTAGCGATTTCTGGCGATTTTTAAAGCCCAATTTGACGGGAAATTTTGAAAAAAATTTGGCAACACTGCTGACTGGTTGCTTGCTATGTCTCGCCTTTTTATATGTCCGCAAAATCAGTATGATGAACGTTTTCGAAGAGGAAGGTTCTTGTCCTCGTCTTCTCGAGAATTCTATCGCGACCGCATTGTTGTTTGTGTATCTGGTTGACATTGCTTGTTTGTTGTTGCTCTCTCTCATAATTGTCTGTCTTCGTGTCTTATACTGATTTGTTGATATATGCAAGCATATACGTTCTATGTATGTAGCATATACGCATATACGTTCTATGTGTAGCTATAGTTAATCAACATGTTCTTTATAGTGTTAGTGTGTTTGTTAGCATCTTAATGTTAACGATGGTACACTGTTTCCCTTTGCGTAACAATATTTTCAAATTCAGCGAATTGCGGAATTAATTCAATATAAATAGAAACCATTAAGTAATATGGTGTTTTAATACTTGCACATTTCGATATTATCGCTAAGGAAAGTGGAAGTGTTAACCCTTTGACGACCATAGGCAAGTATGCTTGCCCGGGGGTTTTGGATTTAGCCTTTGTCTATCAAAAAATATAATGAACAATTTTGGATAAACTCCAAACTGCCTAAAAATAGTCATTTTATGTTTGGCAATTATGTTTGGGTTGAAGCGAAAATTATCATTCCAAAAAACTCTAGAATTAAAACATCTAAATTGTCATTAAACTTGAACGTTTTTTTTAAGCGTGCCAAATGTTGTGAATTATTTAGTTAGCACTTGCTATTTTTTTATAGCGCTGTGTTTCATGATAGTGGAACAGTCCGACCTACAATGCTTTACAAAAAGGGAGTATGTTCACTTTGACCGCATCCGAGTTTAAGGCTTATACGGGTATTGTCATACGTATGAGCTTAGTGAAACTCCGATCAAAACGTCTATATTGGTCAACTGATCCAACATTTCACAAAGATCAGATTGCAAGAGCCATGCCACGGAACAGATTTGAGGAAATTACAGCCAATCTTCACCCTTACGACAACAGTAAGGCTGATGTTACGGACCGTGGCTACAAAATCCGTCCAATTATAGAGCGCATTAACAAGACTATGCCTGACGCATATACATTTCCCAAAAAATATATGGTAAAGTTTAAGGAACATAATGCCCTGAAACAGTATATGAAGGACAAGTCTCTTTCATGGGGATTCAAACTATGGTGTTTATGTGATTCAGAACTGGATACTTGTATAATATTGACATTTACACAGGAAATAAACCATTTGTTGAACACGGAAGCTGTCGGCCTGCAGTTATGTAAGCCACTGGCAAAAAAGGGGTTGAAGTTTACTTTGATAATTTCTTTACAAGTCCAAACATAATGCACATTCCCCAGCAAAATGAAATAATGGCGTGTGGAACTATTCGATGTAGTAGAAAGCACATACCGAAGAATTTTGCGGCGGATAAAGAAATGAAAAGAGGGGACATAAGTTAGTTCATTTAAAAAAGCATTTCCGTCATCAAATGATTAGACAATCGTGGCGTTTACCGCGCCTGAAATTTAATTGACCCAACAGAGGTAATAAAGGTCAAGCTACGTGGTACTGGACAAGCCAATAAAATAGATTTTGATTGCCCTTTGATTGCACAGCACTACAACAAAGGAATGGCAGGCGTTGATCTAATGGACCAAAAGAATGTTTATTATGAGTACGCTCGCAGAAGTAAGTGGCGTTTTTATTTACGATTGTTCTTCGACATATTTGAGCTATGAGTTCATAATATTTATATAATATATAAGAAACTCATATTGACTAACATTTCCTCAATCAATTTCACTTCAATTGAATTTCGAGCAGTTTTAGCCAAGGAACTGATAATTTGCTTCAATTCAAGAAAACGTGCGTTTTCAGCGTCAACCAAATTTGGAACTCATTTTATAAGTAAGCCCAAATCTCTTCATAAAATGGAAAAGAGTGAATGTTGGAAACGCTGCTGTCCTTGTGCTTCCTATAAAAAATATAGGCGCACAAATGTTTTTTGCGTTCAATGCAATGTGTTTCTTTGTTTCACTACATCCCGTGATTGTTTTGGAAACTATCACGAACAACACCAATTATAAATTTTTAAGATTTATTGTATTTTACTTTATATTTTTAATAAAAAAAAAGTTTTTAAATCATGTCTAAAAATATTGCTTTCAACCCATAGGCAACTATATTTGCCAAGCGAAATGGGGGACTTAGAGGATACCCAGGAGGGAAATTTTTTTACGTCACTACTATTAGGCCACAGATTATTAAAATAAAACAAAAGGTTATATCCCTTCAGCCAAAAATGTTTGGTCGTCAAAGGGTTAATAAATAGTCGGAATTGATTGTGTGTGTGTAGTATCTTTGAAGACCATTAACAAAAATTAGGGAACTGAAGTGATATTACTTTAAGAGTAGAGCAATAGCAGTAAAATATTCAGACAATCAATACAGATTTGTTCGTTTTTTTGGTATTTAAACTGTAGATTACTAAAGAATACAAAAGATTAAGTGTACGAAAATATTGAGTTAAAATTAATATTTGGGGTAACATCTCTAACAAATACGAAAATTTTTTTCCTCTGTGACTTCGTATCGTCAGATTTCTAGCAAAAACTGTGAAAGTAAAATTGCCATGAAAGGTTTATGAAAAATCTGTCTTTTGGAGTCGAGTTGAAACTGTAGGTCTCACCACTCATGTATAAAATTAACACACATAATATAAGTGGTGTGAGAAGTAAGGTTGTAATCCTGTGGGTATGTATTAATCTGTAAGAAATTTTTTTTAACTTTTAATTTAAAATTAATTGTTCAGCGCCACCAAATCTGTTTGTCACCAGTATTCAATTTATTTTTAAGGCAAGCGTACATAGAGTTCAAATATAAAACAATTTTAATGCAATTAAATTTAGGCAAATTCATTAAAGGCTTGTTTTTATTGTGATTAATGAATAGCTAAGCTGTTAGCTTTTTATTTCACTGGCAGTTTTTATGTAAATAATCCAAAGCAATTAACTTTTATGACCGAACAGATTAATTATAATATTTCACTAAATAGACTTCATTTAAATACTTTTGACAAAATGTTGCTTGCGAAACGATCTTATTAAATTTATTTTAGTTTGGATCATAAATATCAATTGAATATATTTTAAAGGTAAATTTTGTTGATAGGGCACTCAACTTGCTAGTAATTCATCTGTAATTTTTCTTTTAGTTTTAAATTCGTAATAACTTGATGAAAAAGAAAAGTTTGCTGAAGAGGTTTCAGTTGATTAAAGAATAGGTTTCTGTTTGTAACATAAATTATGCCAGAAGGACTCGAGACAATTTTAATTTTTTAATGGATTGAAAAGAAGACATGTTCTGATGACAATTTCTCACACCATTTACATATGTTGTGTGTGTTAATTTTATACAGATTAAAGTCGACTCCGAACGACAGATTTTAGAGAAACTTTTCATGTCAATTATATTTTACTCTCAGAGTTTTTGACAGAAATCTGCTGAGAGAAAGTCGCCGAAGAAATATTTGGTATTGATGTCTGGCCTGGTGTTTGAACCCTGGCTTTACGTCTAATAAGTCAACATACTAGCTACTAGACTACGGCGACATCGTTATCATGTGCTTGTAAATTTCAATCCAGAAACAAAAAAACACGTCGTCTGGCCAAAATTAGCACCAAACAGTTTCCCGTTGTAGACTTACTTGTGTCGCACGTATTCCATAAGCATTCTGTAAGCCCAGAATTCCACAATTATGTTATTCACTAAACTATTCAGATTACATTACCCATTGAATTAAGTGCCTGTTGATGAATTTTATTCATATGTCTTTTGTCAAAATTCATTGCAGTTGTTAAGAATAATGTCCTATTACATACATATATACATAATTGGCCATTACAACCCTTCAGTCAGGATTACGGCCTAGCTTCTCAACATATTATGTCATATTAACGTTTTAAAATTTTCTGCGACAATTTCATTTATAGCAGTTTTCCAGAGACCGACCAGTAAGTTGACACACAGGCGTCTAATCGCCCCAGTTTCTTAAAAATGTTTACCACTTTTAACCCATTATACCCTTACATACCGTCTAGGCATAAGCTCCCAAATTATTGTAATACTTACTCAATTGGTTATTATAACGCTTCAGTCAGGATTACGACCTAGCTTCTTGTTCTATGTTGTGTGTTTTAATTTTATACATGATTGGCGGGACCAAATAGACTGAAAAAATCTTGCCAGAAATCTGCTGATGTTTTTTGATATTTTGTTTTGTTCGAGATGTCTGACATGGAGTTTGAACTGCTACCTCATGTCTAATAATCCAATACAGTATCTACTAGACTACGTCGACTACCATAAGCATGTTTTCACAATTGTAACGTATGTGACAGCTGCCAAATATAAAAATTGATAGCTGTACAAAAAAATTACATTACATTTAAAAGTTTGCATTTTAAGAGTTCACTGATCTCAAAATTATTTTCAAATAAAGTGTCTACAGTTATGTCGAATACAGAGCGAAATTTTCCACACTACAGGCGCCTAATTGCTTGTTATTTCAAATTGCAATCACGAGATCAACACGATAGGAATTAATTCAATACTTAAGGGCACAAAAGAATAACAAAAAGCAGCCATAAGTAGATTAATTAAAAAAATAAAAACACGGGAAAACAGACAACCAGTCAAGTGACATTAAGATTTGATTTTCAAAGTCAAATATTTTTTATTCTTAAGGTACGGTCACATCTAAAAAACATTTGAACAAAACGTAAAATATTTGTTTGCCATAATGTGATCACAAAATAATTTTGCCTGGCAAACACAGAAATCGTTGTTTTCGGGCAAATAAAATTATTTGCCGTCAAACAAAAAGGTTAAATGTGACCACCCTGTGTCAAATATTTTCATGATTTTTGGGAAAATATTTATTTGCTCTTACATATTTTTCGTAAGGGCAAGCAGAGGCAAATGACTGTGTTGTCTATTAGCAAAACGAAATCACCAATATCGTAATAAATGAAATAACATTTTATAATTTGTTTTAAGCAAACCTTTTATTTATTTATTTATTGTTCATTATATACGTATAAATGCTTGGGTGCCCGCATATACATATGTACTTTCAGAGTCTGAAATTAAAATACACATGAATGCATATATCAATTGCTATACTTTTCTACATCAAAGCTTTTCAAAATAGAAAAAATGTTTTGTGTGTATGATGAGTAAAAGCAAATAATTTTTCAATTGGGCAATTCACACAACTTTGTATTGTGTATGTTGTATTGAATACATTTGTTTGTATGTGGTCAATGCTATGCTGTATTGTGTATTTCGTGGCATTCAAACAATTTGATAGCCCGAAACCAACACAACTTTTTAAAAACATATATACATTTTTTTCATTCACACAATTTGATAGCACGAAACCAATACAACCTTTTAAAACATATGGAACAAATTTGTATAAGTGTATCGGATTTTTATATGAAAATTATCAACAACAATCATACACTGTTGTATGTTCTTCCAACAATAGTTGTTTCAGTCATATTTCAGGCAAACAAGGGAAAACAAAATTGTAGCAAACATTTGACATATCTGACCGTACCTTTAGTCGAAAACTGTTTCGTCCTACCATGCCATATTTATCCAGAAGTTTAACTGTAACTTAGTGAACAAAATAAAGCAATAATTGAAAATAAGTAAAAGAGAACTAACATTGAAGTTTTGAGAAGTTTAAATTGAATTTAATTAAATAAAAAAAAATTGTTTAGCCACATCATATTTACCATAAGAAATGTGTCTGATAATCTTTCCCAGGCATTTTTCTTTTTTTGCAAAGTTTAAAAGGAATTGAAAAACGCAAAATCCTCGTACGTAATTCAAATTTAGCCAACTCAGCTCTAAAATTTAGCTGCAGAAAAACAACAATGATGTTAACACGGGTTGAGAAATGTTACTAAAGGCGACCAGCACAAAAACAAGAAAGCAAAACCTAAAGCAAAAACCTGTCAACTGCATGCATCGTAATTTAAAAACAATTAAAACTGTGAGTATGTACGATATACAAAATATTGTTACGTTTTTACCTTTTTAAGAACGCTTAGATTGTGGGTTCATTGATTGCAAACCAAAATAAAAACAAATATGTGTTAATTTCAGTTAAACTCATTATTATTCACACTACTTAGATGCCACTGTATACAACTTAACTACACAACAACAAATTGCTTGTTCACTATCATTCACACACACCTCTATTCAATGTTGCCAGTTTTTTATGGTTAAAACGCGCGGTCCTACTACTGAAATGGCGTTAAAAAGCGCTAAGTAATAATTTTAGTAACTAACTATAATCAAAACGCGCTGAAAAAAGCGCTAAATAATAAAAATAGAAAATGTAATGGAATTGTTAAAAAAATATTTTTATTATGTACAGTGGACAGAAAAGGTCTTAGTACCACAATACATTTTAGGAATTCCTTAAATATGTAGCAAAACTTGGTATCAATAATTAAAGTTTTTATACTTATTATATTAATTTATTTCTGCTTTATTATAAAACAAAAACATTTTAAATGTTTGTCACAAAACAAGAGAAAAATAAGGAAAAGTTTCTGATGGCTCGTTATTTTTGCATCGCAAAAATTGTAGGCACCTCCGAGAAGAAGTCAGACTAAATTTAAAATTCAGGGTCTAATATATGAAAATGTTATCCCTTACATTTAGTAGAATATCCCTAAAGGTCAAGCACACAATTTAACCTATTTGGCATTGTTAAGTGTTTTCTGCTGATATTTGCCGCCATGCACTCAAGAGCAGGTTTTTCGGTTTAGCGACTATATAACCGTTCTTCCAAATGATCTCCTAAATAGTCTCTTGGAGTCATATCGGAACTTTGTGCAAGTGTATTAATTTTATAATAAAAACAAAAAATATTTCAGTAGTAATAACATAAGGAACCAAATAGTTCCTCTCTTAGAAACTAAAAAACATGTAATTTTATTACATTCAATATGGAGATCACTTATACTTAAAGCGTTATAAAATATATGTAATAAAAACAAAAAATATTTCTGTAGTAATAACATAAGGAACTAGAAAGTTACTCTCTTAAAAACTAAAAAAACATCTAATATTATTACATTCAATATGGAGATCACTTATACTTAAAGCGTTAATAAAAACGAGAAATATTCAATACATTCAATATGGCAATATTCATTGTACTTAAAATGTAGCTTGAGTTTTAAAATTTGTCTTTGGCTGACCAAACAAAATGGGCATTTTGTTGATTTTTGCACAATTCTTTTGCTTGTAATATACTATTAATTGTCTCAAATTCTAAATGATTTCTAAATTTTGTTTTTATCAAACTAAGCTGAGGAAATGTTCTTTCAGCGGCAGCGGAACTGTGGGGCAATGTTGTACGAAATTTACAAATTCTTTAAAACAATTTTCGTTTAGACCATTTTTATATGTAGAAATTTTATCCCGAAATTTTACCATATCAGTATCAATTTCTAACTCGATGTGGGACAATCTTGTTTTTTTTTTTTTTTTTTTTTATTTATTTATCATTAACATAATACATACATGAAAAAATTTAATATAACCCGCTAAGCCATTGGCTTGTCGGCAGGAAAAGAGAATTAAAATTTTATAAATATATTATATAAATTTATGAATTCATTGCGAACTTAAAAAATATTTTTTCAAAAGTTTCTTTCTAGGCGAATTCATGTAATAGGTGGGATTGACTAAACAGCTGATACTATTCCAAGTGTCAAAATTTGTGTGTGTTTGTTGTGCGTGTGTGTTTTGTTGTTAACTTTTTTTTCTCTTCAATTTTTTTTTCTTCCTATTTTGACAGCCGAAGGAGTGTTTTACAAAAACAAAATGCCTGTTGTTTTTGCATTGTTGTACTTGTTGTAGAGTTGCGGCTACCTTATATGAATTTGCCGTGGTTTCTTTCTTTTAAATTCATTATTTTCATTAATTATATGTGTTGGTATCTTATTACAAATTGTTGGTAACATGACGCTTAGCCAGTGATGTTACATGCTTTTTTCAAAAATCTTTACGCAGCTACAAAAAAATCCCTATTTCTCCCTACAAGCTCAAAAAAAATTCTCTACAAAAATCCCTACAGTGCATACAGTAATATTTATATATATATAGACGAATGAAACACTTTGTATTAAAAGCATAAGAAATTTATTTAAAGCTTTTGATTATACATATGTATGTACAAACATATGTAAATATATTACACATTTAGAAAAAGTTCAGTTCTTTTTAAAAATTAAATGAAAATAAAAAACATACATACAAATGTAAATAACACACTTATATGGCTTAAAAAATACTAATCAGTTCTTTTTCTTAAAAACTAAATAAAAGCAAAGAAAAAAACTTAAAAACACAAATTCATATAAAAAAAAATCACATATAGTTCATTGGTTTAAAAATAAGCATACGAAAAAGTTGATTCAGTTTTGGCTGACGATTTCATGACAATCATATAATTGTGTGGCCACCATTTTTTTAAAGTGGGAATCGGTACATTGGAAGGTGTAACAATTTTTACTTTCATCTTGCAGGAAAGAGCGGACGGTACAAATTGATGTTAAAATTTTGTGACTTAATTTATTTCGTTTTTTAGTGCGAACGTCGGTGATTATAGAAAAAATTCTTTCACTGTCTGCATTCGCATGTGGCAATGATAAGGCGAATATAGCTAAATTGGACAAAGTATGGAATATGAAATTGTCATTAAAATTTTTCATTTTGGAAATTTTACCCCAAAACTTTTCGACATCCATCTTCAACAAATTTTCTATTTCTTCATTTGAAAAGTTATACTCAAAACTTCGCCACTCTTCTAAAAGCAAGTTAACGTCCACATTCACTATTTTTAAAATCTTTTTAAATGAAAAAAAAAAATTTCTTCAATAGGCAAAGAAATATGTGGTGATCTTACATTACATAAAATATTAAGCTCGGATTTTCAAATAAAATTTTGGGCCAAACTTAAAAAAATCTTTATGGATTCACGTTGAGCAATATGAATTAATGGTGCCTTAGATTGAAACAGTGCATTCAAGGAATTAAAATAATTCAGAACATACTTGAGAAAAAGCAGATATGCCTTATTGCATTCATTGTTCAGCTCGAGAACAATCCTTTCCGTAGATTTCAATTTGTCCTGCGTATAAGCTTGTTTAAAGAATTCTAAGAGTACATCCCAATTTTCTAATACTCTTTCTATACATTTTTGGTGCGAAAGCCATCTAGTAGTACTCGTTCGCAAAATTTTCTTCTGTTTCTCATTTAAAATTTCCTGCAATGCTTCCAGCTGTGCGCATCTCTTTGAACTTCCAAAAACATAGGAACCAATCTGCCGTAATAAATCTTCAGGAGCTCTTGGCAGTTCTAAACAGGCTTTACTAGCAATTATTGCTGCAGAATGACATAAGCATTTCATAACAATTGAATTTGGAAGGTCTTCAATTAATCTAGATGCAAAGGAGTTAAATTTTCCGACCATGACATTTGCCCCATCACTGCACATTCCTGGAAAAGTAGTATTTTAGAAAACAATAATTAAGAAACACTATAAGGATTATTTACCAATTATGTTATCAAATGGAATCGCAAGGGATAAAATACATTCTTTAAAAGCATTGTATAGGGTTTCAGCAGTGCAGTCAGTCCCTATCGGTAACAAGTCCAGCAGTTTAACGACAACTCTATCACTTTCTTTATCGAAATACCTTACTAGGACGCACATATGCTTATTCAAGCTAATGTCTGTGCTTTCGTCTATCATAATCGAAAATTTGTGTGTTTTTAATTTAACAACAAGGTTTTCTTTTTCCACTTTTGTAATCACATTTTTTATTATGCTTGTGCATTTCTGCCTTCCCAGTTCAACACTTTTTATAATTTCGGAATCTGGAGCGTTTTTTTTTTAAAGCGGTCTACCACTTGCAGTGCCACATTGTGCTCAACGAAGAACATGCTAAGTTTCACTTCAAAATTTTTTTTTTGCCTTCTCACCTGACTCGCTGCTTTTCTTTTTAAAAAAAGTTTCAATTTTGTTTGTTTTCTGCGAACTTTTTAAATTTTTTTTGTGCACCTTGGTGTCGGCGTGCTTCAGAAGATCAGACTTCCCACAACTTAAAATTTTATTGCAAGCACGACATCTACATTTAAATGGTTCATCAGAGAGAGCTCCCAGCCAACCCTTAAAATTGTTGTCATCTAACCATTTGTTGCTAAATTTTTGCTTCCTATATTTTTGGTTTTCAAAGCCATCAGAGGAGTTTGAGGAGGTTGATGAATCCATTCTGCAGAACGAGTAAATGTATACAAATATATACAAACACAATAAAAAAAGGATTCTTACCTTCTAAATCAATTTCAAACAATTGAGGTATTTTTATTCATTCCCTTCAATTCAAATTAGCTTTATCACCGCTCAAAAACATGAAATTTTATAATATTACCATATTATTATTATTATATATACATATTAAATATATTATAATATTACCATATCGACACTTTTTATACAATATACATATGCACAAATAATAGAAAAGGTTGCCAAATTGCTGCTTTACAAAAAATCCCTACTTTTTAGTGATTTGAAAAAATCTGTCATTTTTTCCCCATCGGCCATTTTTTTACATAAAAATCCCTACGAATAGGGAATTTTCCCTACATGTAACATCACTACGCTTAGCTCATTTCTGCCATATTCATTAAAAAATTGTTTTACTTTATACCTTCCTTGAGCTCGACGTATTGTACTATACCGGTGATCGATGACATCAAGAAACCTATTGTCTTTGTGAAATTCATTTATTAATGTGAAATAGTAAATACTTTTAATGTTTAAAAGGTTGAGTTTAGAGGCAAGATTGTTTGAATTGTTTATTGCTGTGTTTGCAGCTGTATTTGTAGTTGTGTTTGTTGTTATGTTTGTTGTTGTGTTTGTTGTTATGTTTGTTGTTGTGTTTGTTGCTGTAGTGTTTGCTGTTGTGCCTACTGTTGTGTTTGTTGCTATGTTGGTTGTTGTATCTGTTCTTGTGTTGTTGGTTGTTAACGATGTGCTGTTTGTTTGCAAATTCCAGGTTACTGATGCGATGTTATTAGAGGACGAGTTGTTGACTGTATTGACGGAAATATTTCGTTGCATTGTATCTGGGCGTATGTTGTTGGATATGTTAAGTGTATTATCGAAGCAGTCTCCACTGGGTTGAGATTATTTCCTCATTGCACCCTGCTAAATTTGGGAAGGACAATAGTAATGGTTCTAATGGAATATCTGAATTGCTAAAGACTTTTTGTGGAGTAATTATTTCAAAATTTTTTATATCAGCCCGTCCAAAATCAAAACGTTTTAAAAATTGCGTTAAAAGTTCTATATAAAATAGTTGAATATTTTTCTTAATTTCATATTTTTTTGATTTTGTTATATTGGTTGATTGTAAAAACATTTCAGATTTATTACCAATAAAAATATCTTCAATATTCAGTTACTTTGCTTCATTGAATATGTTTATGTTTTCCAAAGAGTTTAAACTTTTAACATAATTACTTTTACAAAAGTTGCTTAAAATGAGTTTAAAGTGTATTTCAAATTGTCCATATAAACATGGGAGACGTACTTCTTCCGATTGAAATTCTTTATTCAACCCATTAACGATGTTCAAAATGTATGACAAAAATAAAAAATATACCCTTAAACTGGGATCGGCCATTAGCTCGCCCAATTCACAAGCTCTTATACCACTCACTTCCAAATAAACTGATATAAAATAATGTTGTAAAGCAGACCATTGCTCAATTATGCGATTAATAACATTTTCCAAAGATAGCCAACGAGTAACAGAAATTCCCCAAATTTTGTGTGGTTGTACACTACAGTAGTCTTGAAACTCTGAATTCGTTTATACGTTTTGAACTATGCGCGAAGAAATTATAGATGTTACGGCAAAGAGTTTCAATTTGTATTGGAAGCTTTTTGCAAGCGTATGCTGAACAGAGATGCAGTGAGTGGCATGTACATTTAATATAAATAAATCAATAGAATTTTTACATTTCGATTGCACGCCACTGATTTCCCCAGCCATAACATTTGCTCCATCGGTTGCTTATCCAATCATATTTTTTAAAGGAATGTCATGTTCGGTAAAAAAATCTTTAATAGTATCATACAACGTCTGGGCATCGGAATTAAAAACCTCAATAAGGCTTAAAAATCTATCGCAAATAATTTTCGAACCACTATCCATATACCGAACCATCAAAACAAGTGACTTCTTTGCAGATATGTCAATGGTTTCGTCAACAATCAAAGAAAATTTTGATTTTCTTAATTCGGATATTTCATCCTTTGCTTTTTTTTCCTAAAATTTCTGTGTGTTGAGTGGCTTTTGTTCTACCACACTTTATACCTTTAGCTATGGTGGAATCAGGACAACACTCTACCAGTAATCTGGGTAGGTAATCCATTAAAATTAATGGTAAGTTGTGGCATATTAAAAACATAACAAGTGTCAGTTCTGTGTGACGCACTTGTTTCAAAGATTATTACTTTCAACACTCATAAAATTTTCTATTTTTGCCTGATTCATTTTTCATTCTAAATTTTGAATGTGTGTTTTTATTGAAGGATATTTCCTTAAGTAACTCACATGATTATTTAATTTTTTTTCACAAACAGCACAGTAGCTGCATCCATTTTTATTTCGCAACCAAGCAAATTCTTCCAACCAGGCAGCCCGGAACTTTCTTTTGGGGCTATTTTTGCATTCACTATATTTAAAAATATATATCAGATTTTAATCTATAAGATAAAACAAATACGTTTTTTACCTGCTTTCATCTTCATTTTCTGATGACAATTCATCCATTTGGTTGTTGGCTGCAGCCAGCGTTGCCATAATTTTTTTTTCAAAAACTTCAAATTGAGAGAAAAAATACTGATTGTCAGCTGAAAAACTGCACATCCAAAAAATTTATAATTCAGTTCACATATTTTTTTATTAAAACATAACAAAACAAATTAAATTAAATACATATAATAAAAAATATAAATATAATTCAGGTTTATAAAAAGTATTTGAAATAACATGCATTTTCGTAAATTGAGTGAATTTCTCCTGGCACTTAATACTAATTAGATTTGTACATTTCTTTGGTAAATTTGAATGCCATTTCTTTTGATTGCACGAAATTGCTCTAATTACTGTTATTTTTTTTTCAAGAAAATCTTTAGTTCTTAAAATGCCACACAGTGTTGGCACTTTTAATCTGTTCCTAGTTTTATTTTTATTAATATTAATTTGTGAAAAAATTCTTTCAACATTAGCAGTTGCAACAGGTACTGACAAAATTGCATATACCAGTTTTTTAAATTAGGAAAAGCTTTAGTTCCGTCGCCTCATTTTGTTTTAAATATGACTTCCCAAAAAGTTTCAATATTTTCTACTTCTAATAAACCCAAGTCTTCAAAATTAATGTGCAGTAGTTCACGCCACCCATCATCTGTTTCTTGAATGAAGTTCATTTCTACTACATTTGGCACAAAACGACATATAATAATATAATTTTAAAATGTACATTTAAAATTAAATTTTTGTAAAAATTTAATTTAGCGATTTCTGGCGATTTTTAAAGCCCAATTTGACGGGAAATTTTGAAAAAAATTTGGCAACACTGCTGACTGGTTGCTTGCTATGTCTCGCCTTTTTATATGTCCGCAAAATCAGTATGATGAACGTTTTCGAAGAGGAAGGTTCTTGTCCTCGTCTTCTCGAGAATTCTATCGCGACCGCATTGTTGTTTGTGTATCTGGTTGGCATTGCTTGTTTGTTGTTGCTCTCTCTCTCATAATTGTCTGTCTTCGTGTCTTATACTGATTTGTTGATATATGCAAGCATATACGTTCTATGTATGTAGCATATACGCATATACGTTCTATGTGTAGCTATAGTTAATCAACATGTTCTTTATAGTGTTAGTGTGTTTGTTAGCATCTTAATGTTAACGATGGTACACTGTTTCCCTTTGCGTAACAATATTTTCAAATTCAGCGAATTGCGGAATTAATTCAATATAAATAGAAACCATTAAGTAATATGGTGTTTTAATACTTGCACATTTCGATATTATCGCTAAGGAAAGTGGAAGTGTTAACCCTTTGACGACCATAGGCAAGTATGCTTGCCCGGGGGTTTTGGATTTAGCCTTTGTCTATCAAAAAATATAATGAACAATTTTGGATAAACTCCAAACTGCCTAAAAATAGTCATTTTATGTTTGGCAATTATGTTTGGGTTGAAGCGAAAATTATCATTCCAAAAAACTCTAGAATTAAAACATCTAAATTGTCATTAAACTTGAGCGTTTTTTTTAAGCGTGCCAAATGTTGTGAATTATTTAGTTAGCACTTGCTATTTTTTTATAGCGCTGTGTTTCATGATAGTGGAACAGTCCGACCTACAATGCTTTACAAAAAGGGAGTATGTTCACTTTGACCGCATCCGAGTTTAAGGCTTATACGGGTATTGTCATACGTATGAGCTTAGTGAAACTCCGATCAAAACGTCTATATTGGTCAACTGATCCAACATTTCACAAAGATCAGATTGCAGGAGCCATGCCACGGAACAGATTTGAGGAAATTACAGCCAATCTTCACCCTTACGACAACAGTAAGGCTGATGTTACGGACCGTGGCTACAAAATCCGTCCAATTATAGAGCGCATTAACAAGACTATGCCTGACGCATATACATTTCCCAAAAAATATATGGTAAAGTTTAAGGAACATAATGCCCTGAAACAGTATATGAAGGACAAGTCTCTTTCATGGGGATTCAAACTATGGTGTTTATGTGATTCAGAAACTGGATACTTGTATAATATTGACATTTACACAGGAAATAAACCATTTGTTGAACACGGAAGCTGTCGGCCTGCAGTTATGTAAGCCACTGGCAAAAAAGGGGTTGAAGTTTACTTTGATAATTTCTTTACAAGTCCAAACATAATGCACATTCCCCAGCAAAATGAAATAATGGCGTGTGGAACTATTCGATGTAGTAGAAAGCACATACCGAAGAATTTTGCGGCGGATAAAGAAATGAAAAGAGGGGACATAAGTTAGTTCATTTAAAAAAGCATTTCCGTCATCAAATGATTAGACAATCGTGGCGTTTACCGCGCCTGAAATTTAATTGACCCAACAGAGGTAATAAAGGTCAAGCTACGTGGTACTGGACAAGCCAATAAAATAGATTTTGATTGCCCTCTGATTGCACAGCACTACAACAAAGGAATGGCAGGCGTTGATCTAATGGACCAAAAGAATGTTTATTATGAGTACGCTCGCAGAAGTAAGTGGCGTTTTTATTTACGATTGTTCTTCGACATATTTGAGCTATGAGTTCATAATATTTATATAATATATAAGAAACTCATATTGACTAACATTTCCTCAATCAATTTCACTTCAATTGAATTTCGAGCAGTTTTAGCCAAGGAACTGATAATTTGCTTCAATTCAAGAAAACGTGCGTTTTCAGCGTCAACCAAATTTGGAACTCATTTTATAAGTAAGCCCAAATCTCTTCATAAAATGGAAAAGAGTGAATGTTGGAAACGCTGCTGTCCTTGTGCTTCCTATAAAAAATATAGGCGCACAAATGTTTTTTGCGTTCAATGCAATGTGTTTCTTTGTTTCACTACATCCCGTGATTGTTTTGGAAACTATCACGAACAACACCAATTATAAATTTTTAAGATTTATTGTATTTTACTTTATATTTTTAATAAAAAAAAAGTTTTTAAATCATGTCTAAAAATATTGCTTTCAACCCATAGGCAACTATATTTGCCAAGCGAAATGGGGGACTTAGAGGATACCCAGGAGGGAAATTTTTTTACGTCACTACTATTAGGCCACAGATTATTAAAATAAAACAAAAGGTTATATCCATTCAGCCAAAAATGTTTGGTCGTCAAAGGGTTAATAAATAGTCGGAATTGATTGTGTGTGTGTAGTATCTTTGAAGACCATTAACAAAAATTAGGGAACTGAAGTGATATTACTTTAAGAGTAGAGCAATAGCAGTAAAATATTCAGACAATCAATACAGATTTGTTCGTTTTTTTGGTATTTAAACTGTAGATTACTAAAGAATACAAAAGATTAAGTGTACGAAAATATTGAGTTAAAATTAATATTTGGGGTAACATCTCTAACAAATACGAAAATTTTTTTCCTCTGTGACTTCGTATCGTCAGATTTCTAGCAAAAACTGTGAAAGTAAAATTGCCATGAAAGGTTTATGAAAAATCTGTCTTTTGGAGTCGAGTTGAAACTGTAGGTCTCACCACTCATGTATAAAATTAACACACATAATATAAGTGGTGTGAGAAGTAAGGTTGTAATCCTGTGGGTATGTATTAATCTGTAAGAAATTTTTTTTAACTTTTAATTTAAAATTAATTGTTCAGCGCCACCAAATCTGTTTGTCACCAGTATTCAATTTATTTTTAAGGCAAGCGTACATAGAGTTCAAATATAAAACAATTTTAATGCAATTAAATTTAGGCAAATTCATTAAAGGCTTGTTTTTATTGTGATTAATGAATAGCTAAGCTGTTAGCTTTTTATTTCACTGGCAGTTTTTATGTAAATAATCCAAAGCAATTAACTTTTATGACCGAACAGATTAATTATAATATTTCACTAAATAGACTTCATTTAAATACTTTTGACAAAATGTTGCTTGCGAAACGATCTTATTAAATTTATTTTAGTTTGGATCATAAATATCAATTGAATATATTTTAAAGGTAAATTTTGTTGATAGGGCACTCAACTTGCTAGTAATTCATCTGTAATTTTTCTTTTAGTTTTAAATTCGTAATAACTTGATGAAAAAGAAAAGTTTGCTGAAGAGGTTTCAGTTGATTAAAGAATAGGTTTCTGTTTGTAACATAAATTATGCCAGAAGGACTCGAGCCAATTTTAATTTTTTAATGGATTGAAAAGAAGACATGTTCTGATGACAATTTCTCACACCATTTACATAGGTTGTGTGTGTTAATTTTATACAGATTAAAGTCGACTCCGAACGACAGATTTTAGAGAAACTTTTCATGTCAATTATATTTTACTCTCAGAGTTTTTGACAGAAATCTGCTGAGAGAAAGTCGCCGAAGAAATATTTGGTATTGATGTCTGGCCTGGTGTTTGAACCCTGGCTTTACGTCTAATAAGTCAACATACTAGCTACTAGACTACGGCGACATCGTTATCATGTGCTTGTAAATTTCAATCCAGAAACAAAAAAACACGTCGTCTGGCCAAAATTAGCACCAAACAGTTTCCCGTTGTAGACTTACTTGTGTCGCACGTATTCCATAAGCATTCTGTAAGCCCAGAATTCCACAATTATGTTATTCACTAAACTATTCAGATTACATTACCCATTGAATTAAGTGCCTGTTGATGAATTTTATTCATATGTCTTTTGTCAAAATTCATTGCAGTTGTTAAGAATAATGTCCTATTACATACATATATACATAATTGGCCATTACAACCCTTCAGTCAGGATTACGGCCTAGCTTCTCAACATATTATGTCATATTAACGTTTTAAAATTTTCTGCGACAATTTCATTTATAGCAGTTTTCCAGAGACCGACCAGTAAGTTGACACACAGGCGTCTAATCGCCCCAGTTTCTTAAAAATGTTTACCACTTTTAACCCATTATACCCTTACATACCGTCTAGGCATAAGCTCCCAAATTATTGTAATACTTACTCAATTGGTTATTATAACGCTTCAGTCAGGATTACGACCTAGCTTCTTGTTCTATGTTGTGTGTTTTAATTTTATACATGATTGGCGGGACCAAATAGACTGAAAAAATCTTGCCAGAAATCTGCTGATGTTTTTTGATATTTTGTTTTGTTCGAGATGTCTGACATGGAGTTTGAACTGCTACCTCATGTCTAATAATCCAATACAATATCTACTAGACTACGTCGACTACCATAAGCATGTTTTCACAATTGTAACGTATGTGACAGCTGCCAAATATAAAAATTGATAGCTGTACAAAAAAATTACATTACATTTAAAAGTTTGCATTTTAAGAGTTCACTGATCTCAAAATTATTTTCAAATAAAGTGTCTACAGTTATGTCGAATACAGAGCGAAATTTTCCACACTACAGGCGCCTAATTGCTTGTTATTTCAAATTGCAATCACGAGATCAACACGATAGGAATTAATTCAATACTTAAGGGCACAAAAGAATAATAAAAAGCAGCCATAAGTAGATTAATTAAAAAAATAAAAACACGGGAAAACAGACAACCAGTCAAGTGACATTAAGATTTGATTTTCAAAGTCAAATATTTTTTATTCTTAAGGTACGGTCACATCTAAAAAACATTTGAACAAAACGTAAAATATTTGTTTGCCATAATGTGATCACAAAATAATTTTGCCTGGCAAACACAGAAATCGTTGTTTTCGGGCAAATAAAATTATTTGCCGTCAAACAAAAAGGTTTTAAATGTGACCACCCTGTGTCAAATATTTTCATGATTTTTGGGAAAATATTTATTTGCTCTTACATATTTTTCGTAAGGGCAAGCAGAGGCAAATGACTGTGTTGTCTATTAGCAAAACGAAATCACCAATATCGTAATAAATGAAATAACATTTTATAATTTGTTTTAAGCAAACCTTTTATTTATTTATTTATTGTTCATTATATACGTATAAATGCTTGGGTGCCCGCATATACATATGTACTTTCAGAGTCTGAAATTAAAATACACATGAATGCATATATCAATTGCTATACTTTTCTACATCAAAGCTTTTCAAAATAGAAAAAATGTTTTGTGTGTATGATGAGTAAAAGCAAATAATTTTTCAATTGGGCAATTCACACAACTTTGTATTGTGTATGTTGTATTGAATACATTTGTTTGTATGTGGTCAATGCTATGCTGTATTGTGTATTTCGTGGCATTCAAACAATTTGATAGCCCGAAACCAACACAACTTTTTGAAAACATATATACATTTTTTTCATTCACACAATTTGATAGCACGAAACCAATACAACCTTTTAAAACATATGGAACAAATTTGTATAAGTGTATCGGATTTTTATATGAAAATTATCAACAACAATCATACACTGTTGTATGTTCTTCCAACAATAGTTGTTTCAGTCATATTTCAGGCAAACAAGGGAAAACAAAATTGTAGCAAACATTTGACATATCTGACCGTACCTTTAGTCGAAAACTGTTTCGTCCTACCATGCCATATTTATCCAGAAGTTTAACTGTAACTTAGTGAACAAAATAAAGCAATAATTGAAAATAAGTAAAAGAGAACTAACATTGAAGTTTTGAGAAGTTTAAATTGAATTTAATTAAATAAAAAAAAATTGTTTAGCCACATCATATTTACCATAAGAAATGTGTCTGATAATCTTTCCCAGGCATTTTTCTTTTTTTGCAAAGTTTAAAAGGAATTGAAAAACGCAAAATCCTCGTACGTAATTCAAATTTAGCCAACTCAGCTCTAAAATTTAGCTGCAGAAAAACAACAATGATGTTAACACGGGTTGAGAAATGTTACTAAAGGCGACCAGCACAAAAACAAGAAAGCAAAACCTAAAGCAAAAACCTGTCAACTGCATGCATCGTAATTTAAAAACAATTAAAACTGTGAGTATGTACGATATACAAAATATTGTTACGTTTTTACCTTTTTAAGAACGCTTAGATTGTGGGTTCATTGATTGCAAACCAAAATAAAAACAAATATGTGTTAATTTCAGTTAAACTCATTATTATTCACACTACTTAGATGCCACTGTATACAACTTAACTACACAACAACAAATTGCTTGTTCACTATCATTCACACACACCTCTATTCAATGTTGCCAGTTTTTTATGGTTAAAACGCGCGGTCCTACTACTGAAATGGCGTTAAAAAGCGCTAAGTAATAATTTTAGTAACTAACTATAATCAAAACGCGCTGAAAAAAGCGCTAAATAATAAAAATAGAAAATGTAATGGAATTGTTAAAAAAATATTTTTATTATGTACAGTGGACAGAAAAGGTCTTAGTACCACAATACATTTTAGGAATTCCTTAAATATGTAGCAAAACTTGGTATCAATAATTAAAGTTTTTATACTTATTATATTAATTTATTTCTGCTTTATTATAAAACAAAAACATTTTAAATGTTTGTCACAAAACAAGAGAAAAATAAGGAAAAGTTTCTGATGGCTCGTTATTTTTGCATCGCAAAAATTGTAGGCACCTCCGAGAAGAAGTCAGACTAAATTTAAAATTCAGGGTCTAATATATGAAAATGTTATCCCTTACATTTAGTAGAATATCCCTAAAGGTCAAGCACACAATTTAACCTATTTGGCATTGTTAAGTGTTTTCTGCTGATATTTGCCGCCATGCACTCAAGAGCAGGTTTTTCGGTTTAGCGACTATATAACCGTTCTTCCAAATGATCTCCTAAATAGTCTCTTGGAGTCATATCGGAACTTTGTGCAAGTGTATTAATTTTATAATAAAAACAAAAAATATTTCAGTAGTAATAACATAAGGAACCAAATAGTTCCTCTCTTAGAAACTAAAAAACATGTAATTTTATTACATTCAATATGGAGATCACTTATACTTAAAGCGTTATAAAATATATGTAATAAAAACAAAAAATATTTCTGTAGTAATAACATAAGGAACTAGAAAGTTACTCTCTTAAAAACTAAAAAAACATCTAATATTATTACATTCAATATGGAGATCACTTATACTTAAAGCGTTAATAAAAACGAGAAATATTCAATACATTCAATATGGCAATATTCATTGTACTTAAAATGTAGCTTGAGTTTTAAAATTTGTCTTTGGCTGACCAAACAAAATGGGCATTTTGTTGATTTTTGCACAATTCTTTTGCTTGTAATATACTATTAATTGTCTCAAATTCTAAATGATTTCTAAATTTTGTTTTTATCAAACTAAGCTGAGGAAATGTTCTTTCAGCGGCAGCGGAACTGTGGGGCAATGTTGTACGAAATTTACAAATTCTTTAAAACAATTTTCGTTTAGACCATTTTTATATGTAGAAATTTTATCCCGAAATTTTACCATATCAGTATCAATTTCTAACTCGATGTGGGACAATCTTGTTTTTTTTTTTTTTTTTTTTTATTTATTTATCATTAACATAATACATACATGAAAAAATTTAATATAACCCGCTAAGCCATTGGCTTGTCGGCAGGAAAAGAGAATTAAAATTTTATAAATATATTATATAAATTTATGAATTCATTGCGAACTTAAAAAATATTTTTTCAAAAGTTTCTTTCTAGGCGAATTCATGTAATAGGTGGGATTGACTAAACAGCTGATACTATTCCAAGTGTCAAAATTTGTGTGTGTTTGTTGTGCGTGTGTGTTTTGTTGTTAACTTTTTTTTCTCTTCAATTTTTTTTTCTTCCTATTTTGACAGCCGAAGGAGTGTTTTACAAAAACAAAATGCCTGTTGTTTTTGCATTGTTGTACTTGTTGTAGAGTTGCGGCTACCTTATATGAATTTGCCGTGGTTTCTTTCTTTTAAATTCATTATTTTCATTAATTATATGTGTTGGTATCTTATTACAAATTGTTGGTAACATGACGCTTAGCCAGTGATGTTACATGCTTTTTTCAAAAATCTTTACGCAGCTACAAAAAAATCCCTATTTCTCCCTACAAGCTCAAAAAAAATTCTCTACAAAAATCCCTACAGTGCATACAGTAATATTTATATATATATAGACGAATGAAACACTTTGTATTAAAAGCATAAGAAATTTATTTAAAGCTTTTGATTATACATATGTATGTACAAACATATGTAAATATATTACACATTTAGAAAAAGTTCAGTTCTTTTTAAAAATTAAATGAAAATAAAAAACATACATACAAATGTAAATAACACACTTATATGGCTTAAAAAATACTAATCAGTTCTTTTTCTTAAAAACTAAATAAAAGCAAAGAAAAAAACTTAAAAACACAAATTCATATAAAAAAAAATCACATATAGTTCATTGGTTTAAAAATAAGCATACGAAAAAGTTGATTCAGTTTTGGCTGACGATTTCATGACAATCATATAATTGTGTGGCCACCATTTTTTTAAAGTGGGAATCGGTACATTGGAAGGTGTAACAATTTTTACTTTCATCTTGCAGGAAAGAGCGGACGGTACAAATTGATGTTAAAATTTTGTGACTTAATTTATTTCGTTTTTTAGTGCGAACGTCGGTGATTATAGAAAAAATTCTTTCACTGTCTGCATTCGCATGTGGCAATGATAAGGCGAATATAGCTAAATTGGACAAAGTATGGAATATGAAATTGTCATTAAAATTTTTCATTTTGGAAATTTTACCCCAAAACTTTTCGACATCCATCTTCAACAAATTTTCTATTTCTTCATTTGAAAAGTTATACTCAAAACTTCGCCACTCTTCTAAAAGCAAGTTAACGTCCACATTTACTATTTTTAAAATCTTTTTAAATGAAAAAAAAAAAAATTCTTCAATAGGCAAAGAAATATGTGGTGATCTTACATTACATAAAATATTAAGCTCGGATTTTCAAATAAAATTTTGGCCCAAACTTAAAAAAATCTTTATGGATTCACGTTGAGCAATATGAATTAATGGTGCCTTAGATTGAAACAGTGCATTCAAGGAATTAAAATAATTCAGAACATACTTGAGAAAAAGCAGATATGCCTTATTGCATTCATTGTTCAGCTCGAGAAAAATCCTTTCCGTAGATTTCAATTTGTCCTGCGTATAAGCTTGTTTAAAGAATTCTAAGAGTACATCCCAATTTTCTAATACTCTTTCTATACATTTTTGGTGCGAAAGCCATCTAGTAGTACTCGTTCGCAAAATTTTCTTCTGTTTCTCATTTAAAATTTCCTGCAATGCTTCCAGCTGTGCGCATCTCTTTGAACTTCCAAAAACATAGGAACCAATCTGCCGTAATAAATCTTCAGGAGCTCTTGGCAGTTCTAAACAGGCTTTACTAGCAATTATTGCTGCAGAATGACATAAGCATTTCATAACAATTGAATTTGGAAGGTCTTCAATTAATCTAGATGCAAAGGAGTTAAATTTTCCGACCATGACATTTGCCCCATCACTGCACATTCCTGGAAAAGTAGTATTTTAGAAAACAATAATTAAGAAACACTATAAGGATTATTTACCAATTATGTTATCAAATGGAATCGCAAGGGATAAAATACATTCTTTAAAAGCATTGTATAGGGTTTCAGCAGTGCAGTCAGTCCCTATCGGTAACAAGTCCAGCAGTTTAACGACAACTCTATCACTTTCTTTATCGAAATACCTTACTAGGACGCACATATGCTTATTCAAGCTAATGTCTGTGCTTTCGTCTATCATAATCGAAAATTTGTGTGTTTTTAATTTAACAACAAGGTTTTCTTTTTCCACTTTTGTAATCACATTTTTTATTATGCTTGTGCATTTCTGCCTTCCCAGTTCAACACTTTTTATAATTTCGGAATCTGGAGCGTTTTTTTTTTTAAGCGGTATTAAATGGTCTACCACTTGCAGTGCCACATTGTGCTCAACGAAGAACATGCTAAGTTTCACTTCAAAATTTTTTTTTTGCCTTCTCACCTGACTCGCTGCTTTTCTTTTTAAAAAAAGTTTCAATTTTGTTTGTTTTCTGCGAACTTTTTAAATTTTTTTTGTGCACCTTGGTGTCGGCGTGCTTCAGAAGATCAGACTTCCCACAACTTAAAATTTTATTGCAAGCACGACATCTACATTTAAATGGTTCATCAGAGAGAGCTCCCAGCCAACCCTTAAAATTGTTGTCATCTAACCATTTGTTGCTAAATTTTTGCTTCCTATATTTTTGGTTTTCAAAGCCATCAGAGGAGTTTGAGGAGGTTGATGAATCCATTCTGCAGAACGAGTAAATGTATACAAATATATACAAACACAATAAAAAAAGGATTCTTACCTTCTAAATCAATTTCAAACAATTGAGGTATTTTTATTCATTCCCTTCAATTCAAATTAGCTTTATCACCGCTCAAAAACATGAAATTTTATAATATTACCATATTATTATTATTATATATACATATTAAATATATTATAATATTACCATATCGACACTTTTTATACAATATACATATGCACAAATAATAGAAAAGGTTGCCAAATTGCTGCTTTACAAAAAATCCCTACTTTTTAGTGATTTGAAAAAATCTGTCATTTTTTCCCCATCGGCCATTTTTTTACATAAAAATCCCTACGAATTTTCCCTACATGTAACATCACTACGCTTAGCTCATTTCTGCCATATTCATTAAAAAATTGTTTTACTTTATACCTTCCTTGAGCTCGACGTATTGTACTATACCGGTGATCGATGACATCAAGAAACCTATTGTCTTTGTGAAATTCATTTATTAATGTGAAATAGTAAATACTTTTAATGTTTAAAAGGTTGAGTTTAGAGGCAAGATTGTTTGAATTGTTTATTGCTGTGTTTGCAGCTGTATTTGTAGTTGTGTTTGTTGTTATGTTTGTTGTTGTGTTTGTTGTTATGTTTGTTGTTGTGTTTGTTGCTGTAGTGTTTGCTGTTGTGCCTACTGTTGTGTTTGTTGCTATGTTGGTTGTTGTATCTGTTCTTGTGTTGTTGGTTGTTAACGATGTGCTGTTTGTTTGCAAATTCCAGGTTACTGATGCGATGTTATTAGAGGACGAGTTGTTGACTGTATTGACGGAAATATTTCGTTGCATTGTATCTGGGCGTATGTTGTTGGATATGTTAAGTGTAGTATCGAAGCAGTCTCCACTGGGTTGAGATTATTTCCTCATTGCACCCTGCTAAATTTGGAAAGGACAATAGTAATGGTTCTAATGGAATATCTGAATTGCTAAAGACTTTTTGTGGAGTAATTATTTCAAAATTTTTTATATCAGCCCGTCCAAAATCAAAACGTTTTAAAAATTGCGTTAAAAGTTCTATATAAAATAGTTGAATATTTTTCTTAATTTCATATTTTTTTGATTTTGTTATATTGGTTGATTGTAAAAACATTTCAGATTTATTACCAATAAAAATATCTTCAATATTCAGTTACTTTGCTTCATTGAATATGTTTATGTTTTCCAAAGAGTTTAAACTTTTAACATAATTACTTTTACAAAAGTTGCTTAAAATGAGTTTAAAGTGTATTTCAAATTGTCCATATAAACATGGGAGACGTACTTCTTCCGATTGAAATTCTTTATTCAACCCATTAACGATGTTCAAAATGTATGACAAAAATAAAAAATATACCCTTAAACTGGGATCGGCCATTAGCTCGCCCAATTCACAAGCTCTTATACCACTCACTTCCAAATAAACTGATATAAAATAATGTTGTAAAGCAGACCATTGCTCAATTATGCGATTAATAACATTTTCCAAAGATAGCCAACGAGTAACAGAAATTCCCCAAATTTTGTGTGGTTGTACACTACAGTAGTCTTGAAACTCTGAATTCGTTTATACGTTTTGAACTATGCGCGAAGAAATTATAGATGTTACGGCAAAGAGTTTCAATTTGTATTGGAAGCTTTTTGCAAGCGTATGCTGAACAGAGATGCAGTGAGTGGCATGTACATTTAATATAAATAAATCAATAGAATTTTTACATTTCGATTGCACGCCACTGATTTCCCCAGCCATAACATTTGCTCCATCGGTTGCTTATCCAATCATATTTTTTAAAGGAATGTCATGTTCGGTAAAAAAATCTTTAATAGTATCATACAACGTCTGGGCATCGGAATTAAAAACCTCAATAAGGCTTAAAAATCTATCGCAAATAATTTTCGAACCACTATCCATATACCGAACCATCAAAACAAGTGACTTCTTTGCAGATATGTCAATGGTTTCGTCAACAATCAAAGAAAATTTTGATTTTCTTAATTCGGATATTTCATCCTTTGCTTTTTTTCCTAAAATTTCTGTGTGTTGAGTGGCTTTTGTTCTACCACACTTTATACCTTTAGCTATGGTGGAATCAGGACAACACTCTACCAGTAATCTGGGTAGGTAATCCATTAAAATTAATGGTAAGTTGTGGCATATTAAAAACATAACAAGTGTCAGTTCTGTGTGACGCACTTGTTTCAAAGATTATTACTTTCAACACTCATAAAATTTTCTATTTTTGCCTGATTCATTTTTCATTCTAAATTTTGAATGTGTGTTTTTATTGAAGGATATTTCCTTAAGTAACTCACATGATTATTTAATTTTTTTTCACAAACAGCACAGTAGCTGCATCCATTTTTATTTCGCAACCAAGCAAATTCTTCCAACCAGGCAGCCCGGAACTTTCTTTTGGGGCTATTTTTGCATTCACTATATTTAAAAATATATATCAGATTTTAATCTATAAGATAAAACAAATACGTTTTTTACCTGCTTTCATCTTCATTTTCTGATGACAATTCATCCATTTGGTTGTTGGCTGCAGCCAGCGTTGCCATAATTTTTTTTTCAAAAACTTCAAATTGAGAGAAAAAATACTGATTGTCAGCTGAAAAACTGCACATCCAAAAAATTTATAATTCAGTTCACATATTTTTTTATTAAAACATAACAAAACAAATTAAATTAAATACATATAATAAAAAATATAAATATAATTCAGGTTTATAAAAAGTATTTGAAATAACATGCATTTTCGTAAATTGAGTGAATTTCTCCTGGCACTTAATACTAATTAGATTTGTACATTTCTTTGGTAAATTTGAATGCCATTTCTTTTGATTGCACGAAATTGCTCTAATTACTGTTATTTTTTTTTCAAGAAAATCTTTAGTTCTTAAAATGCCACACAGTGTTGGCACTTTTAATCTGTTCCTAGTTTTATTTTTATTAATATTAATTTGTGAAAAAATTCTTTCAACATTAGCAGTTGCAACAGGTACTGACAAAATTGCATATACCAGTTTTTTAAATTAGGAAAAGCTTTAGTTCCGTCGCCTCATTTTGTTTTAAATATGACTTCCCAAAAAGTTTCAATATTTTCTACTTCTAATAAACCCAAGTCTTCAAAATTAATGTGCAGTAGTTCACGCCACCCATCATCTGTTTCTTGAATGAAGTTCATTTCTACTACATTTGGCACAAAACGACATAATTTAAAAATACTTTTATTGTTATTTTTCACAATTATAGCTTTAGAAATTGGAATTAAAATAACAAAATTGAAATTAAAAAATTTAAAAAAAAAATATTTCTTCGGCGACTTCCCCTCAGTAGATTTCTGGCAAAAACTCTGAGAGTAAATAAACCTGCCATGAAAAAGTTTCTCAAAAGCTATCGTTCGGAGTCGACGTTAAACTGTAGGTCCCGCTTTTCAAGTATAAAATTAAGGCACACAACATAAGTGGTGTGAAAAGCTAGGCCGTAATCCTGACTGAAGGGTTGTAATGGCCAATTATGTATGTATGTAAATATGTAGAAAAAGTACAAAGCAAAAATCGAAAACATAAAGTTGAAATCTATTTCAAATGAAGGTGAAGCTTATAACATAAATTATATGAATATAATTTTAAAATGTACATTTAAAATTAAATTTTTGTAAAAATTTAATTTAGCGATTTCTGGCGATTTTTAAAGCCCAATTTGACGGGAAATTTTGAAAAAAATTTGGCAACACTGCTGACTGGTTGCTTGCTATGTCTCGCCTTTTTATATGTCCGCAAAATCAGTATGATGAACGTTTTCGAAGAGGAAGGTTCTTGTCCTCGTCTTCTCGAGAATTCTATCGCGACCGCATTGTTGTTTGTGTATCTGGTTGACATTGCTTGTTTGTTGTTGCTCTCTCTCATAATTGTCTGTCTTCGTGTCTTATACTGATTTGTTGATATATGCAAGCATATACGTTCTATGTATGTAGCATATACGCATATACGTTCTATGTGTAGCTATAGTTAATCAACATGTTCTTTATAGTGTTAGTGTGTTTGTTAGCATCTTAATGTTAACGATGGTACACTGTTTCCCTTTGCGTAACAATATTTTCAAATTCAGCGAATTGCGGAATTAATTCAATATAAATAGAAACCATTAAGTAATATGGTGTTTTAATACTTGCACATTTCGATATTATCGCTAAGGAAAGTGGAAGTGTTAACCCTTTGACGACCATAGGCAAGTATGCTTGCCCGGGGGTTTTGGATTTAGCCTTTGTCTATCAAAAAATATAATGAACAATTTTGGATAAACTCCAAACTGCCTAAAAATAGTCATTTTATGTTTGGCAATTATGTTTGGGTTGAAGCGAAAATTATCATTCCAAAAAACTCTAGAATTAAAACATCTAAATTGTCATTAAACTTGAGCGTTTTTTTTAAGCGTGCCAAATGTTGTGAATTATTTAGTTAGCACTTGCTATTTTTTTATAGCGCTGTGTTTCATGATAGTGGAACAGTCCGACCTACAATGCTTTACAAAAAGGGAGTATGTTCACTTTGACCGCATCCGAGTTTAAGGCTTATACGGGTATTGTCATACGTATGAGCTTAGTGAAACTCCGATCAAAACGTCTATATTGGTCAACTGATCCAACATTTCACAAAGATCAGATTGCAGGAGCCATGCCACGGAACAGATTTGAGGAAATTACAGCCAATCTTCACCCTTACGACAACAGTAAGGCTGATGTTACGGACCGTGGCTACAAAATCCGTCCAATTATAGAGCGCATTAACAAGACTATGCCTGACGCATATACATTTCCCAAAAAATATATGGTAAAGTTTAAGGAACATAATGCCCTGAAACAGTATATGAAGGACAAGTCTCTTTCATGGGGATTCAAACTATGGTGTTTATGTGATTCAGAAACTGGATACTTGTATAATATTGACATTTACACAGGAAATAAACCATTTGTTGAACACGGAAGCTGTCGGCCTGCAGTTATGTAAGCCACTGGCAAAAAAGGGGTTGAAGTTTACTTTGATAATTTCTTTACAAGTCCAAACATAATGCACATTCCCCAGCAAAATGAAATAATGGCGTGTGGAACTATTCGATGTAGTAGAAAGCACATACCGAAGAATTTTGCGGCGGATAAAGAAATGAAAAGAGGGGACATAAGTTAGTTCATTTAAAAAAGCATTTCCGTCATCAAATGATTAGACAATCGTGGCGTTTACCGCGCCTGAAATTTAATTGACCCAACAGAGGTAATAAAGGTCAAGCTACGTGGTACTGGACAAGCCAATAAAATAGATTTTGATTGCCCTCTGATTGCACAGCACTACAACAAAGGAATGGCAGGCGTTGATCTAATGGACCAAAAGAATGTTTATTATGAGTACGCTCGCAGAAGTAAGTGGCGTTTTTATTTACGATTGTTCTTCGACATATTTGAGCTATGAGTTCATAATATTTATATAATATATAAGAAACTCATATTGACTAACATTTCCTCAATCAATTTCACTTCAATTGAATTTCGAGCAGTTTTAGCCAAGGAACTGATAATTTGCTTCAATTCAAGAAAACGTGCGTTTTCAGCGTCAACCAAATTTGGAACTCATTTTATAAGTAAGCCCAAATCTCTTCATAAAATGGAAAAGAGTGAATGTTGGAAACGCTGCTGTCCTTGTGCTTCCTATAAAAAATATAGGCGCACAAATGTTTTTTGCGTTCAATGCAATGTGTTTCTTTGTTTCACTACATCCCGTGATTGTTTTGGAAACTATCACGAACAACACCAATTATAAATTTTTAAGATTTATTGTATTTTACTTTATATTTTTAATAAAAAAAAAGTTTTTAAATCATGTCTAAAAATATTGCTATCAACCCATAGGCAACTATATTTGCCAAGCGAAATGGGGGACTTAGAGGATACCCAGGAGGGAAATTTTTTTACGTCACTACTATTAGGCCACAGATTATTAAAATAAAACAAAAGGTTATATCCCTTCAGCCAAAAATGTTTGGTCGTCAAAGGGTTAATAAATAGTCGGAATTGATTGTGTGTGTGTAGTATCTTTGAAGACCATTAACAAAAATTAGGGAACTGAAGTGATATTACTTTAAGAGTAGAGCAATAGCAGTAAAATATTCAGACAATCAATACAGATTTGTTCGTTTTTTTGGTATTTAAACTGTAGATTACTAAAGAATACAAAAGATTAAGTGTACGAAAATATTGACTTAAAATTAATATTTGGGGTAACATCTCTAACAAATACGAAAATTTTTTTCCTCTGTGACTTCGTATCGTCAGATTTCTAGCAAAAACTGTGAAAGTAAAATTGCCATGAAAGGTTTATGAAAAATCTGTCTTTTGGAGTCGAGT
This sequence comes from Sarcophaga rosellei, assembly GCA_930367235.1. Classification (NCBI taxonomy): domain Eukaryota; kingdom Metazoa; phylum Arthropoda; class Insecta; order Diptera; family Sarcophagidae; genus Sarcophaga; species Sarcophaga rosellei. Next base: position 46,528,967 of record OV884018.1, on the reverse strand, counting down.
TGAAACTGTAGGTCTCACCACTCATGTATAAAATTAACACACATAATATAAGTGGTGTGAGAAATAAGGTTGTAATCCTGTGGGTATGTATTAATCTGTAAGAAATTTTTTTTAACTTTTAATTTAATATTAATTGTTCAGCGCCACCAAATCTGTTTGTCACCAGTATTCAATTTATTTTTAAGGCAAGCGTACATAGAGTTCAAATATAAAACAATTTTAATGCAATTAAATTTAGGCAAATTCATTAAAGGCTTGTTTTTATTGTGATTAATGAATAGCTAAGCTGTTAGCTTTTTATTTCACTGGCAGTTTTTATGTAAATAATCCAAAGGAATTAACTTTTATGACCGAACAGATTAATTATAATATTTCACTAAATAGACTTCATTTAAATACTTTTGACAAAATGTTGCTTGCGAAACGATCTTATTAAATTTATTTTAGTTTGGATCATAAATATCAATTGAATATATTTTAAAGGTAAATTTTGTTGATAGGGCACTCAACTTGCTAGTAATTCATCTGTAATTTTTCTTTTAGTTTTAAATTCGTAATAACTTGATGAAAAAGAAAAGTTTGCTGAAGAGGTTTCAGTTGATTAAAGAATAGGTTTCTGTTTGTAACATAAATTATGCCAGAAGGACTCGAGACAATTTTAATTTTTTAATGGATTGAAAAGAAGACATGTTCTGATGACAATTTCTCACACCATTTACATATGTTGTGTGTGTTAATTTTATACAGATTAAAGTCGACTCCGAACGACAGATTTTAGAGAAACTTTTCATGTCAATTATATTTTACTCTCAGAGTTTTTGACAGAAATCTGCTGAGAGAAAGTCGCCGAAGAAATATTTGGTATTGATGTCTGGCCTGGTGTTTGAACCCTGGCTTTACGTCTAATAAGTCAACATACTAGCTACTAGACTACGGCGACATCGTTATCATGTGCTTGTAAATTTCAATCCAGAAACAAAAAAACACGTCGTCTGGCCAAAATTAGCACCAAACAGTTTCCCGTTGTAGACTTACTTGTGTCGCACGTATTCCATAAGCATTCTGTAAGCCCAGAATTCCACAATTATGTTATTCACTAAACTATTCAGATTACATTACCCATTGAATTAAGTGCCTGTTGATGAATTTTATTCATATGTCTTTTGTCAAAATTCATTGCAGTTGTTAAGAATAATGTCCTATTACATACATATATACATAATTGGCCATTACAACCCTTCAGTCAGGATTACGGCCTAGCTTCTCAACATATTATGTCATATTAACGTTTTAAAATTTTCTGCGACAATTTCAATTTATAGCAGTTTTCCAGAGACCGACCAGTAAGTTGACACACAGGCGTCTAATCGCCCCAGTTTCTTAAAAATGTTTACCACTTTTAACCCATTATACCCTTACATACCGTCTAGGCATAAGCTCCCAAATTATTGTAATACTTACTCAATTGGTTATTATAACGCTTCAGTCAGGATTACGACCTAGCTTCTTGTTCTATGTTGTGTGTTTTAATTTTATACATGATTGGCGGGACCAAATAGACTGAAAAAATCTTGCCAGAAATCTGCTGATGTTTTTTGATATTTTGTTTTGTTCGAGATGTCTGACATGGAGTTTGAACTGCTACCTCATGTCTAATAATCCAATACAATCAATCCAATGTTCATTATAGACTACGTCGACTACCATAAGCATGTTTTCACAATTGTAACGTATGTGACAGCTGCCAAATATAAAAATTGATAGCTGTACAAAAAAATTACATTACATTTAAAAGTTTGCATTTTAAGAGTTCACTGATCTCAAAATTATTTTCAAATAAAGTGTCTACAGTTATGTCGAATACAGAGCGAAATTTTCCACACTACAGGCGCCTAATTGCTTGTTATTTCAAATTGCAATCACGAGATCAACACGATAGGAATTAATTCAATACTTAAGGGCACAAAAGAATAATAAAAAGCAGCCATAAGTAGATTAATTAAAAAAATAAAAACACGGGAAAACAGACAACCAGTCAAGTGACATTAAGATTTGATTTTCAAAGTCAAATATTTTTTATTCTTAAGGTACGGTCACATCTAAAAAACATTTGAACAAAACGTAAAATATTTGTTTGCCATAATGTGATCACAAAATAATTTTGCCTGGCAAACACAGAAATCGTTGTTTTCGGGCAAATAAAATTATTTGCCGTCAAACAAAAAGGTTTTAAATGTGACCACCCTGTGTCAAATATTTTCATGATTTTTGGGAAAATATTTATTTGCTCTTACATATTTTTCGTAAGGGCAAGCAGAGGCAAATGACTGTGTTGTCTATTAGCAAAACGAAATCACCAATATCGTAATAAATGAAATAACATTTTATAATTTGTTTTAAGCAAACCTTTTATTTATTTATTTATTGTTCATTATATACGTATAAATGCTTGGGTGCCCGCATATACATATGTACTTTCAGAGTCTGAAATTAAAATACACATGAATGCATATATCAATTGCTATACTTTTCTACATCAAAGCTATTCAAAATAGAAAAAATGTTTTGTGTGTATGATGAGTAAAAGCAAATAATTTTTCAATTGGGCAATTCACACAACTTTGTATTGTGTATGTTGTATTGAATACATTTGTTTGTATGTGGTCAATGCTATGCTGTATTGTGTATTTCGTGGCATTCAAACAATTTGATAGCCCGAAACCAACACAACTTTTTAAAAACATATATACATTTTTTTCATTCACACAATTTGATAGCACGAAACCAATACAACCTTTTAAAACATATGGAACAAATTTGTATAAGTGTATCGGATTTTTATATGAAAATTATCAACAACAATCATACACTGTTGTATGTTCTTCCAACAATAGTTGTTTCAGTCATATTTCAGGCAAACAAGGGAAAACAAAATTGTAGCAAACATTTGACATATCTGACCGCACCTTTAGTCGAAAACTGTTTCGTCCTACCATGCCATATTTATCCAGAAGTTTAACTGTAACTTAGTGAACAAAATAAAGCAATAATTGAAAATAAGTAAAAGAGAACTAACATTGAAGTTTTGAGAAGTTTAAATTGAATTTAATTAAATAAAAAAAATTGTTTAGCCACATCATATTTACCATAAGAAATGTGTCTGATAATCTTTCCCAGGCATTTTTCTTTTTTTGCAAAGTTTAAAAGGAATTGAAAAACGCAAAATCCTCGTACGTAATTCAAATTTAGCCAACTCAGCTCTAAAATTTAGCTGCAGAAAAACAACAATGATGTTAACACGGGTTGAGAAATGTTACTAAAGGCGACCAGCACAAAAACAAGAAAGCAAAACCTAAAGCAAAAACCTGTCAACTGCATGCATCGTAATTTAAAAACAATTAAAACTGTGAGTATGTACGATATACAAAATATTGTTACGTTTTTACCTTTTTAAGAACGCTTAGATTGTGGGTTCATTGATTGCAAACCAAAATAAAAACAAATATGTGTTAATTTCAGTTAAACTCATTATTATTCACACTACTTAGATGCCACTGTATACAACTTAACTACACAACAACAAATTGCTTGTTCACTATCATTCACACACACCACTATTCAATGTTGCCAATTTTTTATGGTTAAAACGCGCGGTCCTACTACTGAAATGGCGTTAAAAAGCGCTAAGTAATAATTTTAGTAACTAACTATAATCAAAACGCGCTGAAAAAAGCGCTAAATAATAAAAATAGAAAATGTAATGGAATTGTTAAAAAAATATTTTTATTATGTACAGTGGACAGAAAAGGTCTTAGTACCACAATACATTTTAGGAATTCCTTAAATATGTAGCAAAACTTGGTATCAATAATTAAAGTTTTTATACTTATTATATTAATTTATTTCTGCTTTATTATAAAACAAAAACATTTTAAATGTTTGTCACAAAACAAGAGAAAAATAAGGAAAAGTTTCTGATGGCTCGTTATTTTTGCATCGCAAAAATTGTAGGCACCTCCGAGAAGAAGTCAGACTAAATTTAAAATTCAGGGTCTAATATATGAAAATGTTATCCCTTACATTTAGTAGAATATCCCTAAAGGTCAAGCACACAATTTAACCTATTTGGCATTGTTAAGTGTTTTCTGCTGATATTTGCCGCCATGCACTCAAGAGCAGGTTTTTCGGTTTAGCGACTATATAACCGTTCTTCCAAATGATCTCCTAAATAGTCTCTTGGAGTCATATCGGAACTTTGTGCAAGTGTATTAATTTTATAATAAAAACAAAAAATATTTCAGTAGTAATAACATAAGGAACCAAATAGTTCCTCTCTTAGAAACTAAAAAACATGTAATTTTATTACATTCAATATGGAGATCACTTATACTTAAAGCGTTATAAAATATATGTAATAAAAACAAAAAATATTTCTGTAGTAATAACATAAGGAACTAGAAAGTTACTCTCTTAAAAACTAAAAAAACATCTAATATTATTACATTCAATATGGAGATCACTTATACTTAAAGCGTTATAAAATATATATAATAAAAACGAGAAATATTTCAGTAGTAATAACATAAGGAACCAAAAAGTTACTCTCTTAAAAACTAAAAAAACATCTAATTTTATTACATTCAATATGGAGATCACTTGTACTTAAAATGTAGCTTGAGTTTTAAAATTTGTCTTTGGCTGACCAAACAAAATGGGCATTTTGTTGATTTTTGCACAATTCTTTTGCTTGTAATATACTATTAATTGTCTCAAATTCTAAATGATTTCTAAATTTTGTTTTTATCAAACTAAGCTGAGGAAATGTTCTTTCAGCGGCAGCGGAACTGTGGGGCAATGTTGTACGAAATTTACAAATTCTTTAAAACAATTTTCGTTTAGACCATTTTTATATGTAGAAATTTTATCCCAAAATTTTACCATATCAGTATCAATTTCTAACTCGATGTGGGACAATCTTGTTTTTTTTTTTTTTTTTTATTTATTTATCATTAACATAATACATACATGAAAAAATTTAATATAACCCGCTAAGCCATTGGCTTGTCGGCAGGAAAAGAGAATTAAAATTTTATAAATATATTATATAAATTTATGAATTCATTGCGAACTTAAAAAATATTTTTTCAAAAGTTTCTTTCTTTTAAATTCATTATTTTCATTAATTATATGTGTTGGTATCTTATTACAAATTGTTGGTAACATGACGCTTAGCCAGTGATGTTACATGCTTTTTTCAAAAATCTTTACGCAGCTACAAAAAAATCCCTATTTCTCCCTACAAGCTCAAAAAAAATTCTCTACAAAAATCCCTACAGTGCATACAGTAATATTTATATATATATAGACGAATGAAACACTTTGTATTAAAAGCATAAGAAATTTATTTAAAGCTTTTGATTATACATATGTATGTACAAACATATGTAAATATATTACACATTTAGAAAAAGTTCAGTTCTTTTTAAAAATTAAATGAAAATAAAAAACATACATACAAATGTAAATAACACACTTATATGGCTTAAAAAATACTAATCAGTTCTTTTTCTTAAAAACTAAATAAAAGCAAAGAAAAAAACTTAAAAACACAAATTCATATAAAAAAAAATCACATATAGTTCATTGGTTTAAAAATAAGCATACGAAAAAGTTGATTCAGTTTTGGCTGACGATTTCATGACAATCATATAATTGTGTGGCCACCATTTTTTTAAAGTGGGAATCGGTACATTGGAAGGTGTAACAATTTTTACTTTCATCTTGCAGGAAAGAGCGGACGGTACAAATTGATGTTAAAATTTTGTGACTTAATTTATTTCGTTTTTTAGTGCGAACGTCGGTGATTATAGAAAAAATTCTTTCACTGTCTGCATTCGCATGTGGCAATGATAAGGCGAATATAGCTAAATTGGACAAAGTATGGAATATGAAATTGTCATTAAAATTTTTCATTTTGGAAATTTTACCCCAAAACTTTTCGACATCCATCTTCAACAAATTTTCTATTTCTTCATTTGAAAAGTTATACTCAAAACTTCGCCACTCTTCTAAAAGCAAGTTAACGTCCACATTCACTATTTTTAAAATCTTTTTAAATGAAAAAAAAAAAATTTCTTCAATAGGCAAAGAAATATGTGGTGATCTTACATTACATAAAATATTAAGCTCGGATTTTCAAATAAAATTTTGGCCCAAACTTAAAAAAATCTTTATGGATTCACGTTGAGCAATATGAATTAATGGTGCCTTAGATTGAAACAGTGCATTCAAGGAATTAAAATAATTCAGAACATACTTGAGAAAAAGCAGATATGCCTTATTGCATTCATTGTTCAGCTCGAGAAAAATCCTTTCCGTAGATTTCAATTTGTCCTGCGTATAAGCTTGTTTAAAGAATTCTAAGAGTACATCCCAATTTTCTAATACTCTTTCTATACATTTTTGGTGCGAAAGCCATCTAGTAGTACTCGTTCGCAAAATTTTCTTCTGTTTCTCATTTAAAATTTCCTGCAATGCTTCCAGCTGTGCGCATCTCTTTGAACTTCCAAAAACATAGGAACCAATCTGCCGTAATAAATCTTCAGGAGCTCTTGGCAGTTCTAAACAGGCTTTACTAGCAATTATTGCTGCAGAATGACATAAGCATTTCATAACAATTGAATTTGGAAGGTCTTCAATTAATCTAGATGCAAAGGAGTTAAATTTTCCGACCATGACATTTGCCCCATCACTGCACATTCCTGGAAAAGTAGTATTTTAGAAAACAATAATTAAGAAACACTATAAGGATTATTTACCAATTATGTTATCAAATGGAATCGCAAGGGATAAAATACATTCTTTAAAAGCATTGTATAGGGTTTCAGCAGTGCAGTCAGTCCCTATCGGTAACAAGTCCAGCAGTTTAACGACAACTCTATCACTTTCTTTATCGAAATACCTTACTAGGACGCACATATGCTTATTCAAGCTAATGTCTGTGCTTTCGTCTATCATAATCGAAAATTTGTGTGTTTTTAATTTAACAACAAGGTTTTCTTTTTCCACTTTTGTAATCACATTTTTTATTATGCTTGTGCATTTCTGCCTTCCCAGTTCAACACTTTTTATAATTTCGGAATCTGGAGCGTTTTTTTTTTTAAAGCGGTATTAAATGGTCTACCACTTGCAGTGCCACATTGTGCTCAACGAAGAACATGCTAAGTTTCACTTCAAAATTTTTTTTTTGCCTTCTCACCTGACTCGCTGCTTTTCTTTTTAAAAAAAGTTTCAATTTTGTTTGTTTTCTGCGAACTTTTTAAATTTTTTTTGTGCACCTTGGTGTCGGCGTGCTTCAGAAGATCAGACTTCCCACAACTTAAAATTTTATTGCAAGCACGACATCTACATTTAAATGGTTCATCAGAGAGAGCTCCCAGCCAACCCTTAAAATTGTTGTCATCTAACCATTTGTTGCTAAATTTTTGCTTCCTATATTTTTGGTTTTCAAAGCCATCAGAGGAGTTTGAGGAGGTTGATGAATCCATTCTGCAGAACGAGTAAATGTATACAAATATATACAAACACAATAAAAAAAGGATTCTTACCTTCTAAATCAATTTCAAACAATTGAGGTATTTTTATTCATTCCCTTCAATTCAAATTAGCTTTATCACCGCTCAAAAACATGAAATTTTATAATATTACCATATTATTATTATTATATATACATATTAAATATATTATAATATTACCATATCGACACTTTTTATACAATATACATATGCACAAATAATAGAAAAGGTTGCCAAATTGCTGCTTTACAAAAAATCCCTACTTTTTAGTGATTTGAAAAAATCTGTCATTTTTTCCCCATCGGCCATTTTTTTACATAAAAATCCCTACGAATAGGGAATTTCCCCTACATGTAACATCACTACGCTTAGCTCATTTCTGCCATATTCATTAAAAAATTGTTTTACTTTATACCTTCCTTGAGCTCGACGTATTGTACTATACCGGTGATCGATGACATCAAGAAACCTATTGTCTTTGTGAAATTCATTTATTAATGTGAAATAGTAAATACTTTTAATGTTTAAAAGGTTGAGTTTAGAGGCAAGATTGTTTGAATTGTTTATTGCTGTGTTTGCAACTGTATTTGTAGTTGTGTTTGTTGTTATGTTTGTTGTTATGTTTGTTGTTGTGTTTGTTGTTATGTTTGTTGTTGTGTTTGTTGCTGTAGTGTTTGCTGTTGTGCCTACTGTTGTGTTTGTTGCTATGTTGGTTGTTGTATCTGTTCTTGTGTTGTTGGTTGTTAACGATGTGCTGTTTGTTTGCAAATTCCAGGTTACTGATGCGATGTTATTAGAGGACGAGTTGTTGACTGTATTGACGGAAATATTTCGTTGCATTGTATCTGGGCGTATGTTGTTGGATATGTTAAGTGTAGTATCGAAGCAGTCTCCACTGGGTTGAGATTATTTCCTCATTGCACCCTGCTAAATTTGGAAAGGACAATAGTAATGGTTCTAATGGAATATCTGAATTGCTAAAGACTTTTTGTGGAGTAATTATTTCAAATTTTTTTATATCAGCCCGTCCAAAATCAAAACGTTTTAAAAATTGCGTTAAAAGTTCTATATAAAATAGTTGAATATTTTTCTTAATTTCATATTTTTTTGATTTTGTTATATTGGTTGATTGTAAAAACATTTCAGATTTATTACCAATAAAAATATCTTCAATATTCAGTTACTTTGCTTCATTGAATATGTTTATGTTTTCCAAAGAGTTTAAACTTTTAACATAATTACTTTTACAAAAGTTGCTTAAAATGAGTTTAAAGTGTATTTCAAATTGTCCATATAAACATGGGAGACGTACTTCTTCCGATTGAAATTCTTTATTCAACCCATTAACGATGTTCAAAATGTATGACAAAAATAAAAAATATACCCTTAAACTGGGATCGGCCATTAGCTCGCCCAATTCACAAGCTCTTATACCACTCACTTCCAAATAAACTGATATAAAATAATGTTGTAAAGCAGACCATTGCTCAATTATGCGATTAATAACATTTTCCAAAGATAGCCAACGAGTAACAGAAATTCCCCAAATTTTGTGTGGTTGTACACTACAGTAGTCTTGAAACTCTGAATTCGTTTATACGTTTTGAACTATGCGCGAAGAAATTATAGATGTTACGGCAAAGAGTTTCAATTTGTATTGGAAGCTTTTTGCAAGCGTATGCTGAACAGAGATGCAGTGAGTGGCATGTACATTTAATATAAATAAATCAATAGAATTTTTACATTTCGATTGCACGCCACTGATTTCCCCAGCCATAACATTTGCTCCATCGGTTGCTTATCCAATCATATTTTTTAAAGGAATGTCATGTTCGGTAAAAAAATCTTTAATAGTATCATACAACGTCTGGGCATCGGAATTAAAAACCTCAATAAGGCTTAAAAATCTATCGCAAATAATTTTCGAACCACTATCCATATACCGAACCATCAAAACAAGTGACTTCTTTGCAGATATGTCAATGGTTTCGTCAACAATCAAAGAAAATTTTGATTTTCTTAATTCGGATATTTCATCCTTTGCTTTTTTTCCTAAAATTTCTGTGTGTTGAGTGGCTTTTGTTCTACCACACTTTATACCTTTAGCTATGGTGGAATCAGGACAACACTCTACCAGTAATCTGGGTAGGTAATCCATTAAAATTAATGGTAAGTTGTGGCATATTAAAAACATAACAAGTGTCAGTTCTGTGTGACGCACTTGTTTCAAAGATTATTACTTTCAACACTCATAAAATTTTCTATTTTTGCCTGATTCATTTTTCATTCTAAATTTTGAATGTGTGTTTTTATTGAAGGATATTTCCTTAAGTAACTCACATGATTATTTAATTTTTTTTCACAAACAGCACAGTAGCTGCATCCATTTTTATTTCGCAACCAAGCAAATTCTTCCAACCAGGCAGCCCGGAACTTTCTTTTGGGGCTATTTTTGCATTCACTATATTTAAAAATATATATCAGATTTTAATCTATAAGATAAAACAAATACGTTTTTTACCTGCTTTCATCTTCATTTTCTGATGACAATTCATCCATTTGGTTGTTGGCTGCAGCCAGCGTTGCCATAATTTTTTTTTCAAAAACTTCAAATTGAGAGAAAAAATACTGATTTTCAGCTGAAAAACTGCACATCCAAAAAATTTATAATTCAGTTCACATATTTTTTTATTAAAACATAACATAACAAATTAAATTAAATACATATAATAAAAAATATAAATATAATTCAGGTTTATAAAAAGTATTTGAAATAACATGCATTTTCGTAAATTGAGTGAATTTCTCCTGGCACTTAATACTAATTAGATTTGTACATTTCTTTGGTAAATTTGAATGCCATTTCTTTTGATTGCACGAAATTGCTCTAATTACTGTTATTTTTTTTTCAAGAAAATCTTTAGTTCTTAAAATGCCACACAGTGTTGGCACTTTTAATCTGTTCCTAGTTTTATTTTTATTAATATTAATTTGTGAAAAAATTCTTTCAACATTAGCAGTTGCAACAGGTACTGACAAAATTGCATATACCAGTTTTTTAAATTAGGAAAAGCTTTAGTTCCGTCGCCTCATTTTGTTTTAAATATGACTTCCCAAAAAGTTTCAATATTTTCTACTTCTAATAAACCCAAGTCTTCAAAATTAATGTGCAGTAGTTCACGCCACCCATCATCTGTTTCTTGAATGAAGTTCATTTCTACTACATTTGGCACAAAACGACATAATTTAAAAATACTTTTATTGTTATTTTTCACAATTATAGCTTTAGAAATTGGAATTAAAATAACAAAATTGAAATTAAAAAATTTAAATGTAAAAACTGCAAAATCTGCATAATTTACAGAAAAACTTACTTTTTTAAACAAAACACTTCAAAACTGCTCAATGCTCAGAAAAACTGCAAAATGCAGATAAATCTCCACATTTGGCAACGCTGGCTGCAGCAGACTTCTTCAATAAAAATCTAGATTTAAGAGTATGTTAATAAAACACTTATAACGCAATAAAAGCTATATTTTATTTTATCGAAATAATTACCTTTCCATTTTTTATTTTTGATTTTTAAACACAAAATTCACAGTACAAACAGAACTAAGCAGAACCAGGCATGTATATTAATTTTTTTTTATCAAATGCCGTCATTACCAGCGTTGTCAACTATAAATTTTGAAAAAGCACCAAACTCGTTAAAAAACGCGTAATTTTGACAAAAAAGCACTAAAACATAATATTTATTTTAATTTTATCACCATTGTATATAATCAGTAAAAAAAATTTACAAACCAAAATTAATATTATTTATTTAACCATTTATTATTTAACCATTTATTTTGCCATTTTAGTAAATGTATCGTTCGCCATGCATTTTCAATATTTGTCAAAATGTCTGGTTTAGATTCAAATTCTCTAGCTAATGACAGGATGTCATCTTTTGTATGGGATAAAACATTATTTATATTGATTACTGAAATTTTGCTTAGCATTTCGTAGTTTTTAGGAAGTCTTAATCTTATTTCTTCTATCAATTTTTTTATTTATTTTTTTTTTTAATTTTTGATTTGGTGTCACTGACATGAAAAGAAAAGCACTAAAAAAAGCACTAGGCACTAACTCGAAAATTTTCCGCGTCGAAAGTTTTAAAAAGCACTAAAAACAGTGCTAAAAGCACTGAGTTGACAACGCTGGTCATTACACAGCAATGCTATTTTTGAAACTCAGGGTTGCTTATTTTATATTAAGTAATTTAATGTTATTGATTGGACTTTTTACTTTTTTAATTGTTTATTCACGTAAATATTTTCAGCAAAAAAAAATAACCAAAACAGAATAAATCTACACATTGAGAAAAGAAATAACTAATTTTGTTTAGAAATAACCAAAAACGGCAACACCGCTTGTCTTGCCCTTTTTATATGTCTGCAAAATCAGTATGATGAACGTTCTTGATGTGGAAGGTTCTTGTTCCCGCATTCTCGAGAATTCTATCGCAACCACATTGTTGTTTGTGTATCTGGTTAACATCGCTTGTTTGTTGTTGTTCTCTCATACTTGTCTGTCTCCTTTTCTTATACTGAATTTGTTGGTATATGCAAGCATATACATTCTATGGGTTAGTGTAGCTATAGTTAATCAACTTGTTCTTTGTATTGTTAGTGTGTTTATTAGCATCTTAATCAGCGTTGCCGTTTTGGTCCAATTGGACCAAAATTGGTAGTTTTTATTTAAAAATGTTACGGTAGTTTGGTTGGTTTGTTCGAATTTCATTTATTTTTTGGTAGGAAAATACAATTAATATCTGTATGACTTAAAGTTGGGATTATTATTTTGTTTTTGGTCTAAAAGAGAAAATAAAAAAAAGTAGAGAGCCCTGGTTTAACGTACCTTAATGTTCAACATATCTGTGTTTACATAAGGAACAACGAAATGTGAATAAAGTGTCAGCGTAAAAGAAAGGTAAAAAGCTATTTGTTACTTGTAGTTTTTAAGCAAAAAGCCACAAAAAAGTTATGGACAGGTAACTTTAATGTTTCTTTGGTTTATTTAATGGTTCAAACGTGTAGTATTTTTAGATAAAGGATGATTTTTTAAGAGCTATAGGAAAATTAAAAAAAAACACATAAAATTTAGAAAAATGCATGAAATCTTTATTTGAATCGATAGTACGGTCCATATAATTTAATGTTTGAAGATTATTTCATGCAAATGTTGACCGCGACTGCGCCTCAAATGGTCCGCTTAGTCCAATTTTGGCATACTCTTTCCAAAATTTCGGCCGGTATCTCACGAATAAATGCTTCAATGTTGTCTTCCAATGCGTCAATTGAAGCGGGCTTGTCTGTCTGTATAGACATGAGCTTTAACATAGCTCCACAAAAAATACTCTAAAGGCGTTAAATCGCACGATCTTGGCGGCCAATTGATCGGTCCCGAACGTGAAATAAAATGTTCACCGAACTCGCCTCTCAATAAGTCCAGTGTTACGCGTGCTGTGTGGCATGTGGCACCGTCTTGTTGAAACCACATGCATTTTGGGCAAAAAAAGTTGGATATCATCTCACGGTAGTGCTCACCATTCACAGTTACGTTATGATTCGCAGCATCTTTGAAAAAGTACGGTCCAATGATGCCACCAGCCCATAAACCGCACCAAACTGTGACTTTTTCTGGATGCATTGGTAGCTTTTGCAATGCTTCTGGCTGATCTTCACTCCAAAATCGACAATTCCAAAAATGAGCTTCGTCGCTGAACACAATTTTTCGATAAAGAAGTGTGTCTTCAGCCAACTTTCCAAGAGCCCATTTACCAAAAATTCTGCGTTGCGGTAGGTCGTTCGGCTTCAATTCCTGCACCAGCTGTATTTTGAAAAGCTTCACACCTAAATCCTTCCGCAAAATTTTGCACGTTGTTGAGTAACAGAGGCCCAATTGCTGCGAACGGCGACGAATCGATAATTGATGGTCATCATTAACACTGGCCGATACATCTGCGATATTTTCTTCAGTTCGCACTCTATGTAAACGTATTGGTGGTTTAATGTCCAACAATGTAAATTTGGTGTGAAAGTGAGTCGATTAAACTGACCATAAAATGGAAGAAGCACGCGATGAACTTTCTTAACAGAGCACGCATTTTGATAATAAAATTCAATGATATGCAAGCGTTGTTCGTTTGTAAGACGATTCATGGTTAAATTATAGACCAAACTGAAGATGTTTGACAGTGAAATAAAACACGAAACGTGCGCTAGCCAAAAAGATAATAGCTAAAATATCACCCGTTATATCTTAAAAATTCCAAGACTGGAAACAACGAATTCTAATAAAGATAACCAAATATTAACTGAAATTGAACCATCAAGTAGGTAAGAAAACGTTCAGAAAATAATAATATGAGTAACCGATTTATAATTTAATTTTTTTTTGTAGTGGTCAAAGTTGCAAAACGAAGCGAAAATTTAGGAGTGAGTGGCTTCAACAATTTGACTGGTTGGAAGAAAAGGATGGGAATTGGTTTTTGTATTGTGTGCTCCAAAATTGTTTTTAGTCACTGCACCCATTTAAAAAACCACGAAAAAACGAATTTCCACATAACTAATTTTTTAAACACATTAAATGTGATATACATACATATATGAAGTTCATTTGCTAACTTTAGCAATAAAACGTTAATTTCATATTGAATAATCTATAATTATTTAAATTCAAATTTTGGTAGGATTGGAATAATTTTGGTAGGTTTTGGAAAGAATATTGGTAGGAAAAATTTTTTCTTTGTGGCAACGCTGATCTTAATGTTAAACGATGGTACACTGTTTCCGTTTGCGTAACAATATGTAAATCGTTGATTTTATACTGGTAATAATAACGTGTTATTTAACCATTCTTTCTTAAAACAAAAATGTGCTCCGAATCATAAAAATTGTTTGAATTTCTAAAATGTCTTTTGCATTCTTGCGATTATGAGTGTGCGTAAACATCCTTTTTTCATGAACAATATTTTGAAGTTACAATAAATCATATGATGACCTAAGTTACATTCGTATGAAAAATCTGTCTACAATAGGATCCAACGTTTAATAGTATAAATGATGGTGTAGCTATACTGCTTTGTACTGGGGATAATGTGCAATGTGTTTAATCTTCCCATAAGTAAATTTGGTCAAATTGACACATTTAACAGATTTTGTGTAGTTGGGCTGTTGATGTTGCTAATTTTTTACAAAGTTTGGGATTCTTTTTCTGTTTATTGTGGAAAAAATCTATTTATATTGTATGAGAGGTTGGCGATGGCTGCGGCCAATTTTAATGAAATCCAATTTTATTTTTATCACTTTAATAATAGAATGTTGTGTTGTAACTTTCATCGATTCCTTAAAGGAAGAGGCCCCACTTAGGCCAGCAGTTAGGCTTATTTTAATACCACAATTAGTTCTCCCCAGGGGTCAACCATTCCCTAAAGAAAACCATTCCGAGTCCAAAATAAATCTCAGTCAAGGATATCAGCAAATGAGAGGCCAGAAACCTCGGTCTGACGTGAAAGGCATTCTCTTCCTCCCCCTCAGACCCACAGCTCCTGCAGAAGTCATACCGGCAAGTTTTTCAGCGTGCTTAGCAAAAGGATACAGGCCCGAACGAAACGCCGTTGTGCGATACGATTTCAAGACAGAAGTGAGTCAGTCCTCCTTGTGCCCATAAGTGAAAGGATATCAGTGTTAGAATATTTTCCTTAATATTGGATGTTACATTTAAATTTTGAATTTTAAATTTACTCTAGAGTTATTCTTGGGTGTATCACCAGAAACTTTCTTGGATTTTCTTTTGGTTTGTGAAAAACATTAAAAAATGTTTATTAACATTTTTATTGAAATGGAAATAAATTGATAGAATAAATACAAAAACATCAATTTGTTTACATTTTATTGCTTATAATTCATGAAATTTTCAATATATTTATAACAAACGTTTGCTGTCCACATGGTGCCTAAAGCGGAATGTAGATTACCTTTCTTTCTCTGTTAAAGCATTAATGAAAACAAAAATTATGCTTAACTTTTCGACTGTCTCGGTGGCTTATGCTGTTATTTCATTATTTCTAAATAGGGCACTAATAAATTAATACGGCTCAAAACGGCAAACATCAGAAATACAGTTAATTAATCATAGTGTCATCATAACATACATAATTTATAATTTGCTCGTTAAGTTATTAATATCAGTTAATCTTATAATTATACAATCATATGCACTATCATATATGGGGGTTCTCATGCATGCGGCGATTATGTCTATAAACGTGTTACTTTATTAACCCATTACCCACCGAATATTTCAATGTATAAAAAGTAGTTGAAGTAATTTTATTTAACTTAAAAATAATTATACATTATCTTGGCCTCGGTTTTCTCTTAAATTCTGTCATTTGTAATATTGTTCAGTTCATCAGTGAGTTTAGTGTACTGTAGTTGTGGTACATGTATTTTGCAATTTTAGGAAGGTTGATTTATTAAAATTATATAACACAAATTAATAATTAAATCGTAAGGAAAGGGGTTAGCGGCATCAGTTTGTTATTAAAGCTAATATTTTTACGTTGTCTCATTTTCGCTCATTGGCCAAAGAGGTATGTTATAGCATTACTATGAGTGAGTAATTACCGAACGCTTCGAAAACATTAATAAAATTTGCTGAAACCCTAGTTAATTTCTTAAATCAGAATCTAGTCACGCTAGACTTTACACCTAAATATCATAACAAAATAGGGAATCTATAATAAATATGTATTGTAGACAGATTTGGCTTACAAAGGACCAAACTCCCCCACCCTACTGGTTGCTAGCAACTCAATAGCTCCCGCAGTCCTCTTCCTGCATAATCACTGCATACCGTATACTTCTATATCAGCGGTCAAACACTCATTTTACATACGTTAGATATTTGTACAATACAATTGTTGTGCCTTGTACCTGAATCAACCATACCATGGTTTTCGAATTAGGAAAAATTTGTAACGAAAACTCCTAAAAGGACTAAACCATACCTACGCCTATGAATTTTTACATAACAATGAAAAAATTTATGTTTCCATCATATTACGAATTAATTTTGGTTATATAGAAATAAGAGTTCAAGAACAACAAAAAAATACTTGTAATAATATAAAATATCTTAAGTTATGGATAAATTAGAATTTGAAAAAAAAATCAATCAGCATGACATTAACACTACATATTGCATGCATACATACATAATTGGCCATTACAACCCTTCAGTCGGGATTACGGCCTAGCTTCTCACACCACTCAAGTTGTGTGCCTTAATTTTATACTTGAGTGGAGGGACCTACAGTTTAACGTCGACTCCGAACGACAGATTTTTGAGAAACTTTTTCATGGCAGGTTTATTTACTCCCAGAGTAGTCGCCGAAGAAATATTTTTTTTCATATTTCTTTTTGATGTCTGACCTGGGATACGAACCCTGGCTTTTACGTCTAATAAGCGAACACACTACCTACTAGACTACGGCGACTACATATTACCATAACAAATAAACATTGATTCATAAATTCTTCACTACAAAAGATAAATTGAATATATAAGAAAAAAAAACAAAAGCAAGTATAACAGTTAAGCATTCAATGAGAGGAGCAGCAGTGATGGTACAAAAGTAATAAAGGGTGATTTTTTAAGAGCTATAGGAAAATTAAAAAAAGACATAAAATTCAGAAAAATGTATGAAATCTTTATTTGAATCGATAGTACGGTCCATATAATTTAATGTTTGAAGATTATTTCATGCAAATGCTGACCGCGACTGCGCCTCAAATGGTCCATCCGCTTAGTCCAATTTTGGCATATTCTTTCCAACATTTCGGCCGGTATCTCACGAATAAATGCTTCAATGTTGTCTTCAAATGCATCAATTGAAGCGGGCTTGTCTGTATAGACATGAGCTTTAACATAGCTCCACAAAAAATAGTCTAAAGGCGTTAAATCACACGATCTAGGCGGCCAATTGACCGGTCCCGAACGTGAAATAAAATGTTCACCGAACTCGCCTCTCAATAAGTCCATTGTTACGCGTGCTGTGTGGCATATGGCACCGTCTTGTTGAAACCACATGTCATGCAAGTCAATCTCTTGCATTTTGATTAAAAAAAAGTTGGATATCATCTCACGGTAGCGCTCACCATTCACAGTTACGTTATGATTCGCAGCATCTTTGAAGAAGTACGGTCCAATGATGCCACCAGCCCATAAACCGCACCAAACTGTGAATTTTTCTGGATGCATTGGTAGCTTTTGTAATGCTTCTGACTGATCTTCACTCCAAAATCGACAATTCTGCTTATTTACGTATCCAGAATAGCCGCTTCAGTGGGTCTATTAAACTGACCATAAAATGGAAATAGCGATGAATTTTCTTAACAAAGCATGCATTTTGATAATAAAATTCAATGATTTGCAAGCGTTGTTCGTTTGTAAGACGATTCATGGTTAAATTATAGACCAAACTGAAGATGTTTGATAGTGAAACAGAAACGTGCGTGAGCTGTTTAAACCAGTGTTGCCAAAAAGATAATAGCTAAAAAATCACCCGTTAGTATGTACTTCATTTGGTACTTTTCTTTAAATATTGCTTTGCACGTGATCTTTAAGCTTTTAGAAATGCCATCGCTGGTATAGTTGTAGATAAAATACTTAAATCATAAATACATGTGTATTAACAGTAGGGTCTCGATTCCAACGATGCGGAAAACCTTCAGCTTCATTTTATGTAGTCATTTTACAAAAAATGTGGGTTTATATTTTAGTATTTAGGGTAGTATAAAAGTAATTAATTTTTTATAAGAAATTAATAGTTGGATATTGAAATAGGTTATTTAGGAATAATTAGTATAATTTAGTATAATTTAGAATAATTTAGGAATAATTAGTACTATATATTTTATACAAAGGGTTTGTGCATGTTGTTATACATATATGTATGTATATAGATGAATACAATTTAAAATTTAAACATTAGAATTTAAAGGATAGGTTCTGAATTTAGTGAAGCTATAAAATAATATAACGGAGAAATTATGATTATTTCCTTTAAGACTTTTATATGGTTTCTTTTATGTTATGGTTATTTTTGAAATGTATGTTATTTCATCTGGCTTTTCCAGGATTCCCAAGTAAAGTTTCAATTTTGACCTTTGATGTTTCCAATAAAAAAAAAAATGCTAAATTTCTCTCGAGTGATTTGACGCTGTCTCTGCTCCAAATTGGCAAATTGGTTATTCACTCGGTATATATTCCTTTAGCAAATAATTATTATTTTATATACATGGTATATCAAAAACTTATTTATATTACACTTACTAAATTAAGAATTTTCTTCTCTTATAATAAAACACTTCCTCCACTAAATGTATAGCACTTTACTTTAATTCCCCTTCAACTTGTTGAAGGTTTTACAGACCAAGTTAAAAAGATCTAATGAAAGTCTGTACCCTTCGATTAAACCTCGGTTTTGTCTTAAATAAATAACGTCGCGTTATATTTTTTTCTATATAATCCATTACGTGTAATATCTTTTATACATAGATGTTCTCTTTAACTGTATAATACTGGTTTTTCTTCGTTATAATGAGAGTATATGGTTGTCCTCTCTTTAAGAAGTAAAAAGAAGTGGGAGCATGTAAAAGGCAACTGGAAAGTTACCTTTAACTTATTTTCGCTATTACAACTTACAGATAAAATATTTCAAAAATAAAATAATAAAACGCCGCAATAGCACCATATAGTATACAAGTTTTTTTTAACGCAGTGGCTTCCGTTTTTTTGTTCTGTATGCTCATTTTGTTTAAATTTGTAGTTGCCATAATGAAAATTATATATAATATGGCAAGTTCAAAAATAAAGTGATCTTTAAATGTTAAAGTTAGGATGATCCTCCCTTTAGCTTAACGATCACTTCTATCTTATTAGGTACTAATAATAACGAAAAACAATTTATCTGCCCGTTAAAATCCTTCCTTTAAGTTGTAGTAATGGGCCTAAGTACAAGGGCAGCAATAAACAATTTGGGTACGATCCACGGTGGTCCCAATGACGAGTTTAGCCCGAAAAAAGTCGTTTTGTCGGATGGTACATATGTGAATTTTTTATTTGGTTTTGTAATGACAAGTCTTCAGCCTACATAACGGTATAAAATTTTTTCTTATATCAGCAATATTAATACTTCAGTACTGTTTTAAACACAAACAATAGATTTAGTTTTTTTTTAATAGCGGACTAGATAATATTTTAGTTTGGTTTGGAGAACTTGTCAAATAAAGCGAAAGTATATTCCTTATTATTTGGGGGTTTTATTTATACAATTGGAGTATGCATTTTTATAATTCCTAATATGCCGGCGATTTTGCATTTCGTTCAGAAGAAAATACGTGAAAACTGACATGTATTCGTTAATTGTGCAATTTTAATTGCATTATAACTTGTGTTAGAGTTTTAATTGTGAATTTAATTTTAGGTGATTTAGCAAAATGTTTTATATTGTTATCATCTATGATATGTGGCCAGTTAAGTGGTAAAAAAATTTCCTGCCGATTTCTGCCTGAAAGCTTTCATATCAAATCATTTAGTTGCGATGTCTATCACCAAAAGGGAATTGTTTAATGTTTGGTTCTTTGAAAAGGTGCAAGAAAAAAAATTTAATGCTGTTATATATTACATTTTTATGAAAATTGGTATAAAAAATGATGAAAATGATAGCTATACAAAAAAATTGAAGCACGCAGGTAGAAATTTCATCACACAATTGTCGAAAAAATGGTCCATGGTACATCGAACAAAGAGTGTGTTCGAGTCTTCATTTAAAAGTTGGTTGGATGAATATTTCGTTCTTCCTAGTAAGGACAACACGGACGAAAATACTATTGACGGACCGTCAACGTCAAAATACGGACGACCTTCTAAACTGTTTTTAGAAATAGGAGAAAGATCTAAACAATCTAAAACAAAGCATCTTGTAAACTCTTGTTCCCCTGAAGAGCTAACATTTGCTGCTGCATGTGGCCTTTATAAATCAGGCAAAAGGACTGTTTCAGACGTTCTTAGAACCATAGATAATTCTCCAAAAAGGCCATTTAAAATAAAAACGTTCTTAAGCACGCCATCTAAAGAACCAATACCTTATAGCAGTGAAGAAGCGCTAGCGATGTATATTGACGGAAAATACTCAAAAAGCTCGTATCTTTCTATGCGTACGGGTGCCAAAAAACGTAATGCGGATATACACCCCTCTTATAAAAACCAAAAAAGGTTGCCAAAAAAGAATGCTATCGAAACAATGGTATACAAATTTCAGAAATATCTGGCGAAGTAAATTTGCAAAGCTTAGTTGATTATACGACAAACAGGCTAGTAAAGCTACAAAGAGAAAGGCTGGAAGAATTTAATTGTTCATCACTAATGTTGACATATAAATGGGGATCTGATGGAAGCAGTGGTCACTCAACATACAAGCAGACGTTCAGTGATCATGATACACAAACGGATCAGTATTTGTTTGCAGTGTGTTTAGTTCCTCAGGAGTTAAAAAATGATGATAAAGTTATATGGCAAAACCCAAGGCCTTTATCTACGCGCTTTTGCAGGCCAATTAAAACTACATTTAAAAAAGGATCTAAATCATTGATTACTCAAGAAATTGATATTATACAATTATTATTAATCATTATGCTCTCAGTGAAAATATTTAAATATACAAATTAACGGAGTCATTATGTCAACTTGTTTTGTATGAAAAGTGCCACGCCCCCTTAATCGAATCCGCCCATTGCGTGAGCTCTCATCGTACCAAATCACTTACTCGTAGAAATTTGTATCCCTCTAAGTGCTTTTAAACAAGAGTTATGACTTTTTTCGCGCTAAATTCGTCATTGGGACCACTGTGCGATCTGAGTATTTATTAAAATAATGCATTACAGATGTTGAGAGATAACAAACTAACCATGCATAGAAATTAAAAATGTAATCGTAATAAAATGCTGTATGAATGTATTTACATTCTTGAAATCAGCTCAAATGGCGTTGAATAAGATTCAGAGAAGGGCTTGCATTGGTATAGCCATGCGAATGACGGTATAACCTATATTGGCGCTGAAAGCTAGAGAGTCAGAACTAAAGCTCAACTAACTCCACGCAGCAAGAAGTATATTCTTCTTTTTAAGTTCATTTTGTTACAAAACTCAATCAGTGCAATGAAAACATCGACGTATCTTGTTATAAATCGAAATAAAATCGTGGTGGGTCAGGATAGATTATTTAAAAAGAATTGATGTTTAATTTTCAAAAACTACAATAAGTTACGATGAATCATGTACATATAATCTATTAAAAAAGTATCATACATTTTTTCGGCTTGTTGGTTCAATACCTTGAATTACTAGACTCGTATTTGCTGATTTTTAATTAAAACTGCTATTGTAGTATTAACTTTAATGAATAATATTATTAGTCACAACGAACATTGTCATTTGTGAATATCCACGTATGCTTATGTATATATTTTTGTATCCATATTTCTTTAATCAACACAACCCATGGTAAGACACAAGCACACTTTAGTTATTTCATTAATAGATGTTTAGTATGTTATAATTTTCCAACCCCTATACAATGTATACATACATATATTACAATGTTTTTCGTTTTGTCATTTTCGCAAAACATTATTGCAACTGAAAAGAAAAAAATTGTGTGAAGAAAAATTATTTTCTAGGTCAAGTTCACTCAGCAGTCGCTGACAGGCATAATTTTCATGTTAAAGCCGGCTAAAAATATACCTTCTTGGCAAAAATATAAAAAATGGAAACGTCAATGATTATTAAGCATTATTTTTAAGCATTCAACAGAATGAGAAGAACTTCAGGGTTGTCTCTTGAGGCGGTAACACACATACATATAACCGACAAATAAAGAAATTTAAGTGAAAAATTGTCAAAAATGGTTGGCAATAAATAAAATGTAATAAAGAAAGAAATTCACAGATGGCCATATAAGACCATAGCATGTTGAAATCATAAAAGAATTACAATCCTACACAGCGACTATCAGAGACATTTTTGTAATTTAAGTAATAATGTGAAAAGTAATGGGGATATCAATCTAACACTTGAAGATTTGATGAGAAGGTAAGTCAAATAAGAAAATTGTTGAAAAGTAACTGCACTATTCCTCAGCTCAAATATCAGAAAAACATATTTCGTTATGAACTTAAAACTGTCTCTTTGTATTTTAACATTTTTATTAAATTAAAAAAAGAACATAAAAATTGATTTCCACTAGTTTCAGTCCTAAAGTGGTTAATAATCCAAGAGTGGTGAATATTTTAATGGAGACTCTGCTGTTCTGCACCATGAAATTATTGCTCCAAAAACTTAAAAAAAAACTGTTGGGCATTTTGGAATACTCTTAATTCGCTCAACCGATTCTTGAATACAAGTTCTCGAGCCACACGATAAGCTCAAATGTTCGTGTCATTCAACTCGTAATCTATGCAACCTAAATTTTACGATAAGTTCTTCTTTTTACCATTGTGATCCCCATCCAAGAGTAAGCAGGCAGTTACAGCGCACTGGGACGGTGCAAAAAAACGTACGACCGGCCTGTGATCTGACTGATACAGATTTGACTTCAAATTCTAAATCGCCAGTTTGTCGATATCTATTGCAGAATATGTATGTTTTAATCTTTATACTATCGCTTACCTCATTCAATAGATGTTCAATCGTTCTAGAATTGTGTCAGACGCATTATTTTGCCTTTCATGTACTATAGACTTTGAATATTTCCTTAGTAATTAAATATTAAAAATGTTTGCCTTGATATGAATGTACTTCTTGTGGCATAACGTATTTAAATTAGTTAAGAATACAGGTATGGTGTTGGGTTATTAAACATAAAGCCCGGGTTCGTATCCCAGATCAAGACATCAAAACAAAACATTAAAAAAAATATATCTTTGGCAACTTCCTATCAGCAGATATCTGGCAAAAACTCGGAGAGTAAATAAAATATTGCCACGAATTGTTTCTCAAAAAATATGTCGTTCGGAGTCGAATTTAAACTGTAGGTCGCGGCACTCACGTATAAAATTAACGCACACAACATGAGTGGTGTGAGAAGCTAGGCCGTAATCCTGACTGAATGGTTATAATGGCCAATTATGTATGTAGGTACTAAACATTCTTTTTGGATGCCACGACTGGAGCATGTAAGAAAAAATCTGGAACAGTTATTCTAACAAACTTTTCACAGCATATGCGGTCATATTTCGTTAATAAAACATCAAGTGCTGATTTGGCGGTATTTAAATGTCTCTGGCAAGAATTAATACTTGGGCAAATTGTTTGGCTCACAACTTTAAAAGACACGACAAATGTGACACATTGGTAAGGAAAATGTAAACATCAGCTGCACATTGGATGGACACAATAATAAATATTAAATAGAAAAATACCTTCCTAGCACAAGATTTTTCAATTCAACGTACGCTAGCTTCAATTCATTGTATCTTACAACTTATAATACATCAAAATGTATTGACTAAGGGCGACACAGTTATAAATCTCGCTGAGGATAATATAGGGTGGGAAATGCAAAAAAAAGTAAATTTAAAATTTAAATTTAAAAATGAAACACTAAAACGCTTTGAAATTTAGCCAAATTTTTTTTTTCTTTTTTTGTGAAGTACAATTGTTGCAGATAGAAATGGAATATTATTTCATTCCTATGGCTGCCGCGGCTAGCCTCATAGTAACTTATTAAATCGGACCAATTTTCTTGCACTTTTTCAAGCGTATGAAGGCGTATCTCGGCAATGGCATCGCTAATGTTGGGCTTTAAATGCTCAATTGTTTCTGATTTGTCGGCATAACACTTTTCTTTAACGGCGCCACACAGAATAGGTCCAACGGTGTCAAATCACAGATTCTTAGAAGAAACCAAAAATACGAAAAAAAATAATTTTTTCACGAACATTGAAAGTTAAATGTTTTAAATTTATAGTCTTCAAACCTTTTTTTGCTGTTTGTCTTTGACGGAGCTGGAGCACGGTATAAAGTCATATGCAAACAAAGACTTGCATGACAAAATTATGAGCTGTACAACCAAACTGTTGACTGCTTTCGACATACATACATACAAATATACATTAATAGTCATTACAACCTTACAGTCAGGATTACGACCTACCTTCTTACGCCATTTATGCTGTGTGCGCTAATTTTATACATGAGTATTTTAAATCTACAGTTTAAGGTGAATTTCGAACGAGAGTTTTTCTAGAAATTTTTCATGGCAATTTTATTTACTCTTAGAATATAATATTTGCTAGAAAACTCCTGATTGGAAATCGCTAAATAAATATTTTTCCTTCGGTTAGAACCGAGACTTCAAGTCTAAAAAGCCTACCTACTGTACTGCGGTGACTGATTTTGACAGCTCTTGTAAATGACGAATACATCATTGACATAAAACAATGCACAAGCAAGTGGTATCATCTAAAGCAAGGAACTCTTTTTTAAAATAAACAAATAGAATAAACAAAAATTTTACGAAACTAATTACCCATCCATTTCAATTTGGGCCCCTCCGTTTCCTTTGTCAATCTTATCTATTTTGCCAGGTATGGGAATTATTCATATTCACACTTAACACCAACAAATATTTGTTGTTGTCACAAACATAACGCTGTGTGTTTCTACTTTTATGTTAGTTCAGCAAGTAATATCGTTTATGTGTCAACCTTTCAATCTTGGAAATCAATATTTGCAGAATGTCACGGCATCCAATAGTAAAATGACAGTAAATCAGATTGTATCAACAGAGGGCGATAGTTGTAGATACACTAAAACTGCATTAAGCAAAAATTAATTAAAACTCCTTCATTTG
Organism: Sarcophaga rosellei; assembly: GCA_930367235.1. Lineage (NCBI taxonomy): Eukaryota > Metazoa > Arthropoda > Insecta > Diptera > Sarcophagidae > Sarcophaga > Sarcophaga rosellei. The sequence goes on along the minus strand of OV884018.1, from coordinate 46,503,429 downwards.
TGTGTGTATTTGATATAAATGTTTACAGTATACACACAGATTAACATTAACTTATTCGTTTGAGTTTTGGCCGTAATTGTTGGCATGTTTTCATTGAACACTGTTTCGATTTTGAACAATGTTACTACCCATGTAGCCTAAAATTTCTCTTGTCATAGTAAAAAAAAAAAAAATATGAATAATGAGTATAGAAAATATCGCAAGTAAAATGACAGTTTTAGTACGGGTTTCCCGTCTATTCTGAAGCAAACGGTTGGTTGTGTGTTTTGAGAGGTTGTGATTGGCGGCATCGCTGTTGTTACCAGAATATAACAACGAAGTTTAAAATTGTGAATCTTGTATTTCGTAAAAGAAGCAAACATTTGAATACAGCTCATAGAGTATAGGGTATTGTATACTCTTTTTAAAAGTATATTTGTATCTGTGGACTGCTCACAAATTTAAAATAAGGCATTGGATGCAAACACAGAATTATTTATTTTGCAGGTAATGCAATATCTTCGATTGTAAAGGTTTATTAAGCACATCCTATCTTTAAATTTAAATAAAACAACATGACGCTGGCACAAAACTCAGACTGAATGTTACCAATGGCTTGGGTTATGTTGTCTTTGAGGATCACTATGGTTTGTGACTTATTCACATGCATGATTTAAGAATCCCCGACAAGAAGAAGTCTAACGGCGTAAAATCGCGCGATATCTCCTCGTAATATGGATATGTTGCACGTAGCGCCGTCCTGTTGAGTCCATATGTCGTTGGTTTCTACATTATTCAATTCAGGCCAAATCAAATTGGTAATCATCGACTTATAGTGGCCACCATTCACTGTGATGACTAAGCCAACGAAAACCCAAAATACCCATCAAAGAATAACTTTTTCGGAATGTACTGGGCTCTCTTACCTTTCATAGGGATTGATATCGATTGATGATAAATGAGTATGTAAACAAAGAAAATTGTTAAATTTAGGGCTTTGAACATACAATGCATGCGTTCTAGTACGTCCAGTGCATACGCAAAATGTTAGTGTTTATTGTGGCGGCGTCATTAGCCAATATTTTTTTTAGAATGACATTTGCTAGGCCATCACCGTCAACTGCGGTCTAATCTATGTCGATGATTTTATTTAAATTTAAAGATAGGTAGAGCTCCAATACCAAATATGTATAGAAATGTTATACAAATTATTGTTTCTTAGCAGTTTCACAAGCTACATATACTTTTTTAAGACCAACACTCAGCAGATGGCTCCTACTAGGAGAAAGAAAGTGTGAAACAGATTTTATTTTTAAAGCATTGCCGTTTTCTTTTTCATATTTTCTTTTTTCTAATGACTAGTGTGAAATCTACTTCACTTTTTTCTCGAGAATTTCTCACTTTTCTTTTATAAATTACATAAAATTGACCACCGACTCTGCTTTAAACTGATGTCATACTGAGAAACTGTGGGTCGCTTGTGTTTTGTGATAGCAGGGTGTTGAAAAGTTAACACATACGACATGTATAAAACACCATATTAAATATGGTACACAATAAAAATCTTAGGGAAGTAAGGGGTAATTTAAATAAAATATTTTATGTTTAGGAAAATTAGAAAAGGATATTAAAATAAATTTAATGAAATAAACATAAATTTTAATTGAAGTAAATTGTAGTTGGCATAGTGTAATAGGTATTGTGTCGGATTACTAGACGAGAGCTCTTGAGTTTAAACCTCAGCCTGGACATCGCGAACAAAATGAAATATGAAAGATTATTCATTTCAGGGGCTTCATCTCAGCACTCCTCTGCCAAAAACTCTGAGGGTAAAAAAATTGCATTAAAAATCCACTTAAATCTGTCCACTTAATGATGTCAGAAGCTAGGTCGATTTCACGCTTTTATATTGTCTTTATACAGTTAATAGCCTCACCATCTACTAATATACTCCATGTTTCGTTTCCGCAGCCTCAGAGTACAGATCGTTTTCATCATTGTACGCCTATCATGTCAACGCCAGCCGCTTTTCGTTTTCTCTATTTTAAATCTGAAAATATGCGATAATATTTTCATTACTTTGTTGTTTTAATCATAATTTTTAAAGCAACTCCAAGAGATACAACACACCATATCCAAAATGGAAAAAATTTATTACTCAAATATTCAACATGTATACGCGCACTTCTTTCATTGCTTCCCATTTCATAAATTCTGTACAATGTATTGCAAAAAATGCAAAGAGAAAAGAAGTGTTGTCAAGAAATATTTTAAAACATTTTTTTCCTCTTGACTCTGTTTATGTATAACAAAACAAAAAATACTTTTAAAACAAATATTACTCACCAAACACCCACTGTGAAGCAGTACGTGTTTTAAATATGAAAACGAAATAATTGATCATTCAGTGCAGTTTTCTCTTTTGCCCTCAAACAACACAACTAGAACAAAAGTTTGTTGAGAAATTGTTGGATTTTAGCAAAAATATATGGTATGTATATCATGAGTTCATAAATTTTCGCATTTAAAATTGCATTCGCATTCAATTACAGAAACTTAATTTTTTGACATTAACAAACTCTATGCTAAATCGAGCTATCTACCTAGTGTTGTTTCACACAGAAAAAAAGCCGAGAATATCAGTTAAATAATTGGAGATAAGTTAACAGGAGGTAAATAATAATGAAATTTAAAACATATGTACATACATAACTGATCATTACAACCCATCATCCGGAATTACGCCCTAGCTTCCCACACCATTTATGTTGTGTGTATTAATGTTATACAGAGCTGGCGGGACCTACAGTTTAAAGTCCGAAAAACAAATTTTTGAGAAACTTTTTCATTTCAATTTTGGACAAAATCTGATGAGATGTTGAAATATATGTATTTAGTGTGACTAACTGATAAAATGCTACTTTCTCATTAAGAGATATGTTGGAATTATAAAATGACCAAATTATAAATTGCCAACAATTTGAACAATACAAGCAGCTCATTTCGAAAGACGTCAACATTGCACTGCTGCAATGCAATAGTAAGAGAATTTTAAAAATTGTACTCAATCTACACGATGTGGCTTGAAATCATTAGACCTTTTGATAAGCATTAGAACAATTCAGAATTACAGTTCTATAGTCCTATAGGTATAGCAAAACACAATACGTTTCAATTATAAAAACGCACCACCATACGCACCAAACGCAAACATCATAGTTGGATAAGTACAAATTGTCTGATAAATATAAACTTAAAACAGTTAGTCCAGTTAGTTAGTTAGAAGGAAAGAACAGAGTACGTTGAACATCTAAATAATCCATTAATTCTTCTCTGTACGCTGTTCCCTGATTTAATTCTGGAAAACATATTTTCCACGAACGCTTTGTTTTTTATTCAGTATTTATGCTCCGCTCAAAACATAGCTTGTTTCTGTTTCTTTATTTTTGTTGTTAATCAACAACAAAACTTCTCATGGTAATAATTAAAATTAATATCATTACTGACATATTCTAGATAAAATAGATACTTTTGTATCACATTGTGCCTACTTATCTATTGTGTATTATATACGAAATAAATGGCATATTAAATAATAAGATATGTAAATTGCCTCTAAAAATGTTGACACTATCAAAGATTTTATAACTTTATCGGAAATTGTATTTATTTGTCTGATAAAGTTCATATGACGCCTGACAAGTAGTTAATAAGATCTTTTCATGAAATTCGTTAAACATTTATCATTATGTTTTTATGTATTGTCTGTTCTTGACATTCATTAGCTTTATCTTCTGAAAGAAAACAAAAAATAAATTAAACAATCAAAAAATCTTCATTAAACAAAAACAAAAAAAATTATTAATTTCACTGCAAATGTTTGCTATTGTAAGATGTCAATTACATAAGCTTGAGCATTTCATAGAGAATTTCTTAAGTGTTTGCAATGGCTCAAATAAATCTCCGTACACCAAACTGGCGTAGAAAATTTTCACAATGCTTCAAAAACCACTTGAATAAAATAAAATGTTTTAAAAGTTGTACTTCTAATAACTAAATACAAAAATTTTATTAAAAAGTTTAATTTATTTTTTATATAAAAAAACTTAAAAAAAACAATCCAAAATGTTAACTCAAAAAGGTTTCCTTCCTTAGGTAGAAATAAATGTATCCGCCTTTAACATGACGATTTCTTGAGATTTGATTTGTTTTCGCAAAATCTAAAAAATCTACGATAATAGTTATTGGGTTTGATGAAAAATAAAAATTAACGTGAAAGTTAGTGCAAATACCAAAACTTACAAACAAAAACTCGTATTGACGTCGAGAGTTGATTGTGAAAATGAGTAATGATGGCAAAAAAAATTGCTGGAAAATGCTGACCAAGAACATTAGCTTAATATATGAGTTCGAGCAGAAATGAAAGATGCTTCCTTGTTAAGGAAAATCGAACGGATAGTTTGATTCAAAATAAAAATCTATTCTGTGAAATAATAAAAAAAACTATTCGAATTTTAATTAAATTAATTGGATATTATTTTCTGTAGTCGCCGTAGTCTAGTAGGTAGTGTGCTCGCTTATTAGACGTAAAGCCCGGCTTCGAACCCCAGGCCAGACATCAAAACGAGCAGATTTTTGACAAAAACTCTGAGAGTAAATAAACTTGCCATGAAAAAGTTTCTAAAAATCTGTCGTTCGGAGTCGACGTTATAAACTGTAAATGTGCTTATTCCGAAAAAGAAATTGTTTTTCAACAGGATAGTGATCCGAAGCACACAGCAAAAATTGTAAAGCAATTGATTGGGAAACAACATTTTCAATTGATGAAATGGCCAGCGCAAAGTCCCGACCTCAATCCGATTGAAAATCTTTATTCAATCGTGAAAAGACGGCTCGGGCAGTATGAAGCAGCCCCAACAAACATCGAGAAACTTTGAGGTCGTATAAATGCGAAATGGAATCGAATTCCAAAAGATGTTATCGACAATTTGGTAGAAAGCATGCCAAACCGCGTAAATCAAGTTATTTCTAATAAGGGTCCAAATATTGAACTTGGGTTAGTTTCTTGAATTTTCTTGAAACGTTCAAAATTGAGTTTATGTGGGTTATTTTCGTTTTTTCTTTCAAACTCATTGAATTCATCTCATTAATTATTGTTTCTTTACTGCTATTTGTTAAGAATAAAATAATAAATTTAAAATTAATTTTCTTTTTTTATTTGCTTGTATGGTTTTGTTTTTGATAATGACAAAACTCAGTATCGTGAACATGCACTCACTTGTGCTCGCCACTGTATATATGTAATTGCAATTAAGCAGATTTAAGTTAATAAATTTATATTTTATAGCTTGAAGTCTAATGATTTACTAGAAACTATTGACTTTGGAGGTATGGTAGTATTAAATATAATAGATATGGTTTGACGACAAGAAGTAAATTTTTTTGTGTTGAATTTCTGATTGTTTTTTTTTCTGTTAAATTTTAATGCAGTGGGAGAACAATATTGGTATTTCCGTCGATTCTCCTGTTTTCTAAACTTAATGTTATAAAATGAAATTCATTACCATTCGTTAATGTTAGACTCGTGCAACTGCAAGCAATTGCTTGTCTTAAATTAGTGCACCTGTTCATAATAGATTAGCTGTAAATGTTTTGACAGTTTTTATACACAATTATTATTCCCTTTGCTATGTTTTATACATTAGCAACTATTATATAAGCATTCTCCATATTTTTCTTTCGGTATTGTTGAACTGTCATTTGCCATAATTCATTCAGTTACTTACTGTGCCATTTAATGTACACAGACAGATATGTTTCATAAATTATGTATTCAGGCCAAAGGCCATAACCAGCTAAAACAATTACATGTGTAATTTATATCGCATAAAATATAAAAGCTCTAATTTCATATGTTTGTAGGGACTGCATGGCAGAAGGGCTTGTTACATAGTGTGACATAAATAAAATTTGTATGGCGTTTTTTAATGTAAGATAGTTTTAATGGTGATCAAAAACACGGTGTGATTTAATCCTTTGTAAGTCTAACGAAATAAATGTTCTCTTTATTTGTCAGAAAAGCTGTCGGAAGCGAATTGAGCAATTACATTCAAGCGAATTAGATAAGCGCCCTTTTAGAGAACCATTGATATAAAATAATTGATATTCTAAACAACAGTAAGTTATAATGTATGCTTATTGATCTCAAAAATTTGACAGATTAACAAATAGATGGCTCCATTAGCCTTAAATAAATATTACATTTAGTTAATCCTAATCTTCACAAGTTTTACAGATATTGGAATCATAAATTTGTGGGATGAAGGTGATATTTGACCAAAACCATTCAGCGTGTTAGAAGTCAATGAGAACGATGATTAAATTGCCATTGAATCGAGCCTAAGCTTTGAAATGGTGAATATGAAAAAAATCGAAATCTCGTTGTGGTGGTTTTTAATTGAACAAAAAAGTATTTTCTTTTAAAATCGATTTGATGTACATAGCTGATTCATTTTTAGACTGAGCTGCGTTTTAATAATTAATGGACAATTGGATAAAACGCTTATAAATGGATCGAAATTACAGTCAAACTAATTGTACTGTTTAGGACAAATTTTCATTCGTAAAATCATTACTTCTGTGGAGAGTACATTTTTGGTGCGTATATGTATTCTAGTTATAATGGACAAAAGAGAGAAGATTCATAACCTTCCTGTACTGGAATTAGGCTGACATTGATTGACAAAATTGATCACATAGAACATTACTAGATGTAATTGGCACTGCAGTTATAATTTTTTCTTTCAATTGTTTAACTTATGGGTACATTAGTTCGATGAAATATGAATTTATCCACAAGTATAAACAGGAATCTACTAATTTTTAATCAAATATTTACTGACCGCTTGCATCAAACTAGGGTTGACCACAAAGGCATGCAATAGAGAATAAAGGGGTATCAGATGATAGAATGCTCCAATTAATAATTTGCACATTGGCCATACAATATTACATTGAAAACGCGAATTAAAGTATGACCAAAACAATAACAAGGCAAGTCGCTGTAATACCTGACGATAAAATTTGAACTAATTTTCCATTTAAAAACATGGACTAACGGCAATTAAAATGAAAAAATTCTGTAGGAAATTGTTACCAATAACGTGAAATTTTCATTTCAATATCATACATTCAACACAATCCACAAACGACTTTGTATACACAATTATTCGATAAACAATCTCTACACAGGCAGTCAATGTTTTTTATCGAAAATTATAAAACAATACAATACATATATTCCATTACACAGATCTTCTTCCATATTATATGTGTATATACAGTTGACATTGAATTCTTTATATACGAGTGTGAAAACACCATTATTAATTATTGCTCAATAAATAAGTTTTCAATTAACGGTCTTTCCATCAGAAAAGCATGGCAGCGTGTTCCAATACGAGTATTTTCAATTATTGTTTAAGATATGAAAGATGAAAGTGAAGAACTATAGAACTCTTTGCTTTTTTAATGGTTTTAATATTTTTGTATTTAATTTTTTAATTATTATTTTTCATCAATAAAAAGCGTATAATTTTTCTTGTTCATTTAACTGAAATTAAAAACGAATGTAAACAGACACATGTATATGAAATTGTATGCCAGTTAAAATGTACACACGTTTTAAACTCATGAAGGAGCATTAATATTTTATAATACTTCACAAGCAGGCAACAGCAATCCTTATTAATGGGATGTACAGAGAAAAACATTTTTAGTCTCAGTTCGACCATTATTATAATTTACTTTTTAACTATGTCACGTGCGCGAGACATGAGGGTTAAAAAAGAAAAAAAATTTTGAATAAGAAAGGCGGCAACTCTGAAAAGGGTGTGGTAACCGTTGGCAACGCCAATTGAAACCAACGAGACCTAAATAGAGAGTGAGACAGAGACAGATATATGTCTATGATCAATCAACGAAAAGAAAAACTAACGGTTCACAGGAAAGTCACTAATAAGAGGTTTATTGAAACTGAAAGAAAAAAGAAGCGTTCAGTTTGGTTTTTGGCAGCAATGAGGAAGGTAGTGAAATGAGAAAAAAGGTTGAAATAAAAGAAAACACTCGGTATATACTATAAATAAAAAGAAAAAAAAAGGAAGTTAAAGTAAAGAAAGAAAAGGAAGTGAATAAAAAAATAAAGGAGAATACAATTTTGGACACGCAACGATATCCCCAGCATCTGTCCACCAAACCTCATCAACTTTCAACAGCAACCTCATCAAAATTCAACCACAACCTCAACTCTCATATTCAACCACCTCATCAGTATTCAGCCATAACCTCAACTCCCATTTGCATCCATATTCAACAATAGCCTCAATTCACATCGTTTCAACTGTAACCTCGTCAATAATCAGCTATAACCTCAACTCTCATATTCAACAGCAACCTCATCAAAATTCAACCACAACCTCAACTCTCATATTCAACCACCTCATCAATATTCAGCTATAACCTCAACTCACATTTTCAACATATGCAACTGTAACTTCATCAATAATCAGCTATAACCTCAACTCACATCAGTGTTCAACTATAACCTCAACTCACCCTTGCAACTATAACCTCATCCAAATTCTACTATAACCTCAACTCTCATATTCAACCACTTCATCAATAATCAGCTATCACCTCAACTCACATTTTCAACATATTCAACTGTAACTTCATCAATAATCAGCTATAACCTCAACTCACATCAGTATTCAACTATAACCTCAACTTACATTTTCAACATATTCAACTGTAACCTCTACCGCTCACCACAACCGTAAGTCTGAAGGGGACACCCATAACTACGAGTTCCCGCATTAGAGGTAAATGTATCCCAAACTCTAGTTAATTAGTTTAAGTAAAATTATAATATAAATTGTTAATAGAAAGAGGAGTTAACAATATAGGTATAGGTAGGATTAGCAGATAAAGAGTTAATAAATTATATTTCTAAAATGAGATCATGAACGTCATGGCTGAGTAATTAGCGAATTTAGGTAAGTTGATAGGATAGTGGCAGGATAGACGGGGGTTAGTAGGATTCTGGGATAGTTCGCACAATTTTTGAACTATCACGGTGGGATCCTTTGGGATTCCTGGGGGTGGGCAGTACAGCTCCGAAAACACCTGTGAGCTTTCCTCATTTGCGGTAAGATATTTGTATTAGTCTCTTGTTTAGTCTCTGTCACCATAGTATCTGTTTCGCTTTCGGGTCCCTATGCATTTTCTTTTTCGGTCTAGTCCCTTTCAAAGCTGGTATGATTTTTTTTATATATGTGAGAGAATTTCGGGTACAGATAGTCGGCAAGGACCACCCCGTCCGGCGAGCCATAGCCCGGCAAGACGCGAGCATACCAGCGACGCAGATTATCTGGCCCCACGGATTCAAGCTGTTCCAGACGGGTAGCAGCTGTTAGCATGATGTCCCTGGAATGTGATCACCCGGGAAGTAAAACTTTTTCAATTCTTATTAACATCTTTTTATTTTTCTCTAACATTTTCTTTAACATTTACATAAAATCTCACATTATAAAATGGCGCCCAACGTGGGGCCCGAAGGCGAATAATCCCGTCCGTTTTCGTGTAGTCTTGTTAGATTTGGTATTCTGTTATATGCGTAAGTCCCGTCATGAAAACTTTCCGAAGTCCTTGGCGCGTTGCGACGTGTGTACGGTGTGCGGAGTCTGGAAGATAAAGCGAAGGCGTTAGTAGATTCCTTTTACAATAGTTTGATATTTACAGAACACCCAGCTGTCTTAACTGTAAGTCCCGATTGACGTTCCGCCTAAAGTCTTTCGCGTTGCGACAGGGTGGCAGTTGGGTATGCTTGTGAAAGTACAGTAATTATGTTTGTGTATTATGCCTGTGACTGACAGTTAGTATGTACATTTGTTATTACCACAGGCAGACACAACATAGAATTTTCCATTCGGTTTTACCTTTTTCTCTTCTATAAATTTTTGTTCTTAGTTTAAATCTGACAGATACTAATGAGAACTTGAAATAAAAATATTATACCCTATTATTTCTAGTCACACATTCGCATATGAGATTCGATGTTGCTTGCCTCCGTTTATCCATGCCACTTGAAAATCCTGTTAACTACCTTTAATGAATTTTGATTGTCATTTTTTTTTATTATTTTGATTTGTTTTTTTTGTTCATGAATTCTTTTTATTATTATATTGATTTATATACCTTTTTAATTATTATGAATTATTAAGTTTTTCTCATTATTATTTTTGTTTTATAATTCTCTTTTTATTAATTTGTTTTTTTTTGTTCATGAATTCCTTTTTATTATTATATTGATTTTTATACCTTTTTATTACTATGAATTATTAACTTTTTTTTCATTATTATTTTTGTTTCATAATTCTCCTTTTATTAATTTGTTTTATATTTATTTAATATTGCTATTTGGTTTTATATTTTTTTTATATAAATTGGTTTTTTTTTATTACTATTCCTTATATCTCGGTTACGTAGCATATCTTAAGTAGTCTTTTGATACCGCTGGGAGATTTTGTAGCGGTTCCCGTTTGAAGTTTCATTTCATTATACATATATATATATATAATTTACATTGTACTATTTATATTTGGGTGATCTTGTATCAGTTCAGTTCTTAAACGGTTAAGGGTGGGTCGCGAGAGAAGTTGAGTAGGTGGCTTTCTATGAAGACAACGCGTTCTGGTAGAATATATTACACATTACCAAAGGCAGACCCTACAGACACGATGCAAAGCGCACCAAGATTGACGGTACAGGCGTCCGTATCAACACCACGACCTACTAGGAGCACAACCACTGCCGCTCCTACAGCTTCGGCCAGCATACCACCATCGGTGCAACAATTTATGGCGATGGCACACAACCAGTCCGAATTGTCAAATGATTCCCAGAGTTCTCGGGAAGCGGCTCTCGGTTACGGTAACTACGCGGCCAGAAACGCATCACGGGAGTCTGAACCAAATGTGCCTCCCCAGCCGCTTCCATCGGCGTCTGAAGCCATCCGACGGGAGAGTATAGAAATGGTAAAATGTATGCAAGACATCTTTAGAATGCAAGAACAATTAGCAAGCGCAGTAGCGAGGCTAGCGTCAGTACAGGCTGTGTCCACGAACGGAGGGAGCCAGCCTCACACCGAGGCGGTTTCGCACCAATCCAACCATCCTCGGCAGCCGGTCACATTGGTTTCTCCGCATGATGGGGAACAACGAGTTGGTTCACAGGAACACCGACATCCGAATGCAGCCATACCGGTTATTCCGCCACTAGTAAGTTTTCAACCTAGAGAGATTCCAACGGTTTATTCGGCATCGCAACCGGCTAGGACAGCCCCGCCGCAAGGTTCAGCAGCATATTCATCACCAGCTCCTAGCATGCCTATGGATTGGCAGGTGCACAATCGCATAGACCTTTCGAAATGGGGGATCAAATTTGACGGAACCTCTAAAACGATGAGCGTGGAAGATTTTATTTTCCGTGTGGATATGATGAGGCAAGATTTCAACTGTTCTTTTAATGATATCAGACGCAGCTTTCACCTATTATTGGAGGGCCAAGCCTTAGACTGGTTTTGGATGGCCAGGAAACGACAACAATTTCAGTCCTGGGAAGACTTGTCACAGGCTTTCCTAAATCAGTTTACCCGATATGGAAATGAGTTCCAACTGCAGAAGAGGATTATGGACCGTAAGCAGCTTCCACAAGAGTCATTCGATGATTTTTCCGGTGCCGTGATGCACTTAAGGAACCAACAACGTAACCCGTATTCGGAGAGGGACATAGTCGAAATAATGAAGGGTAACCTGAAACCGTCTCTTTCACATCTTCTGTTTTCTACGCGGGCAGAAAGCCTAAATGAGTTTTGTCGGGAGGCAAAGCGAGCTGAAAACCTATTGGCAAGCCAAAGATCTCAGTATCAGCCGCGCGTTTATCCTGCCCAGAGGGTACAGGAACTGGAATTCGATTTACCCCCAGCCGCAGCCTTGGAAATTGAAGCTTTAACTGCAACCAATAAGTACATCTGTTGGAACTGCAGACAGGCAGGACACGGGTTTACGGAATGCCCATCTTCCACACGCCGGATCTTTTGCTACCGTTGTGGCTTGGACGATGTGGTTACTCCAAAATGCCCGAAATGCCAGGGAAACTCGGCACGGAGCCAGCCTCGAACTGGGGAGACTCGCTCGACTCAGACGTGAACCCAGTGCAACCCGAAGAGCGAATTGAAAAGAAAATGCAAATTTTAAGGAACCACCAGGATAAGGAAGCAAAAGGGAGAAATGTTCAGAAGTTCAGAATGATTAAGCCGTTTCATCAGAGGGTGCAGGAGTGTATAAAAACGCGGCAAAAGATATTTGGAAACGTCTCGAATAGGATTAGGAAAGCTAGAGCCAGGTACAGACAACGAAAGGAAATAAGGCGCGAGATCAATGCGACCAAGCTGTATGAGGGAGAAGATTCACGTTTTTATGTAAAAATCATGTTTGGTAAATTAGAGGTAGAAGGCTTACTCGACAGTGGCGCCACCATTACCTGTCTGGGTAAGGGGTGTTTGGAGCTTGTGGAAAGGGCAGGGTTACAAGTCGGTAGGTTTACTTCCATCGTCAAGACGGCGGATGGCAGTCCTCATAGAATAGTGGGGCGAGTGAGAACAGTGGTTTTCTTCAATAAGACGTCACAAGAGATGGATTTCTATTTAGTGCCGTCCTTGAACAGAGAGTTATTTCTTGGGGTAGATTTTATGAAGCGGTTTGGACTACTCTCAGAGATCGGCAGTCTTACCACTGGGGACATCGCTCTTAATCCGGAGAATGAAGAAGCAGATACAGTTAAAAGCCACTCCTTGGATCCGGAGCAACGTTTCCGACTCGACAATATTATAGCTAAGTTTCCTTGCTACACTAAGAAGGGGCTCGGTAAGACACATCTAGAGGTGCACACGATTGATACCCGCGACGCAATACCCGTGAAGGACAGACATTATCCCGTCTCGCCGGCTGTGCAGAAATTATTATATGCGGAGCTAGATCGGATGCTCGATCTGGGAGTGATTGAACCTAGTGAGAGTCCTTGGTCTCACCCGGTTACTCTCGTTCGTAAGGGCGAGAAGAATAGGCTGTGTCTGGACGCTCGTAAGCTAAATGCGCTCACGGTCAAGGATGCCTATCCTTTGCCGCACATAGAAGGTTTGCTCAGTAGATTAGGGGATACCCATTATATTTCAAGCGTGGATTTAAAGGATGCTTTTTGGCAGATACCTTTAGATGCGTCGAGTAAGGAAAAGACGGCGTTCACGGTACCAGGAAGACCTTTATACCACTTTACCGTCATGCCTTTCGGATTATGCAATGCGGCTCAAAGACTTTGTCGCCTAATGGATAAGGTAATTCCAGCAGCACTTCGTGACAGAGTCTTCGTATATTTGGACGATCTGTTAATTGTCTCGCCTGACTTTGAAACCCACCTGAGTTTGCTGCAGCAAGTGTCTGGTTGTCTAGAATCGGCTGGTTTGACCATCAATGTGGCCAAGTCGAGGTTTTGTTTTAAGGAGCTAAGATATCTGGGATACATAGTGGGAGGGGGTCAAGTAAAGCCTGATCCCGAAAAGGTAGAAACGATCCTTAAATATACGTATCCAAAAACGGCGAAGCAGGTGAGAAGTTTCATGGGTGCTACTGGGTGGTATAGGCGCTTTATACCGGATTATGCAAGCATTTCGGCGCCCATCTTTAACACCCTTAAAAAGGCTAAATCTTTCAACTTTACGGAAGACGCCAAAGAGGCTTTCGATAAATTAAAGGTCGCATTAACCACCAGTCCAGTGCTTACCCATCCAGACTTCGCGAATCATTTTTACATACAATGCGACGCTTCAAATGTAGGTGTGGGAGCAGTGTTGTTCCAAATGGATGATCAAGAGGGCGAACACCCTATCGCGTTTTTCTCCCACAAACTCACGTCGGCGCAGCGCAACTATTCAGTCACGGAGAGGGAATGTTTGGCCGTGGTACTGGCCATTAAGAGATTCCGCCCTTACATCGAACTTATGCCATTTTCGGTGATTACAGACCATAGTAGTCTCAAATGGCTGATGTCGCACAAAGATCTCAGTGGACGTCTTGCTCGTTGGAGTCTCCATCTCCAAACATTTACATTCGATATAATACACCGTCCAGGTTCTAAGAACATTGTTCCGGACACGCTATCTAGATATAATATTGAGGAAATAACCACGGAGATGAAAGAGTTGATTAGATTGGATGCAGATGCATTTAAGTCAAAAGATTACCTGGAATTAATACAGACCGTTGCAGTGAACGCGGAACAACTGCCCGACATCCGAGTTATAGATAACTTGGTGTATAAACGTACCAGGCCATATGATGGCGTTCCCGTAAACGAAGACTTTTCTTGGAAACTTTGGATTCCCGCGGAGTTAACCACAGAAATTATTGAGAAATGTCATAACACTCCAGAGGCGTCACATGGTGGATTTCACAAGACCTTACAGAAAGTCAAGGAATATTTTTATTGGCCTCATCAGAACACCCAAGTGAGAGATTTTGTGGCAAATTGCCAGATCTGCCGAGAGACGAAACCAGCTAACGTCACCTTGCGGGCTCCAATGGGAATTGAGACCATTTCCGAACGTCCATTTCAACGGATATTCATCGACTTTTTAGGACCATACCCTCGGTCAAAAAGGGGCAACAGTCACATTTTTATCGTGTTAGATCATCTTACAAAATTCGTCATACTTAAAGCAGTGCCCAAGGCTGATGCGAGAAATGTCGTAAGATTTTTAATTAGTGAAATATTTCATAAATTTGGTACACCGGAAACCATTGTCTCTGATAACGGACAACAATTTCTAAGCAAAGATTTCCAGAGCATGACTAAGAGCTTTGGTATAAGGCACTTAAGGACTGCTTCACACGCTCCTCAGGCAAATGCGTCCGAACGGGTAAATCAATCGATTCTGGCAGCAATAAGGGCATATTTACAGGAAGATCAATCTGAATGGGATAAGTATTTATCTGAGGTAGAATGCTCGTTAAGGTCATCGGTGCATTCGTCCACAAGAGTAACGCCATATTTCGCACTGTTCGGAATGAACATGATCTCTCATGGGAGCGTATACAGAATATCCCGAAAGCTGAAAACTTTGGCGGATCCGGAAAATATTATCATACCAAGATCCGTTCAATTGGACCTTATACGGAGCAAAATACGGGATAACCTTCACGAAGCATACCTGAGAAATGAAAGGACATACAACTTGCGCTGTCGCAATATTAAGTTTGTTCCCGGACAAGAAGTGTTTCTACGAAATTTTGCGCAAAGTGACTTTAAAAAGGGTTTCAACGCTAAACTGGCTCGCAAGTTTCTAAAATGCAGAATAGTACGTGCTATTGGTAATAGCTTATATGAAGTTGAAAACTTACAAGGAAAATCGCTGGGAGTATTCCACACCAAAGATTTAAAACAATAGACTATGTTCTTGGGTGACAATGCTCTGTCTCAGGCCGACGTATTTCCCGCTTTATAGTTTAATTTTGTCACTTTATGAATGACATATATATAAAAAAAAAAAAAAAAATTTTGTTTTTTTGATTTGTTTCCCCCCCATTCGGAAATCGCCGTGGGATTTCAGAATGGTTGGGTTTGTCACGTGCGCGAGACATGAGGGTTAAAAAAGAAAAAAAATTTTGAATAAGAAAGGCGGCAACTCTGAAAAGGGTGTGGTAACCGTTGGCAACGCCAATTGAAACCAACGAGACCTAAATAGAGAGTGAGACAGAGACAGATATATGTCTATGATCAATCAACGAAAAGAAAAACTAACGGTTCACAGGAAAGTCACTAATAAGAGGTTTATTGAAACTGAAAGAAAAAAGAAGCGTTCAGTTTGGTTTTTGGCAGCAATGAGGAAGGTAGTGAAATGAGAAAAAAGGTTGAAATAAAAGAAAACACTCGGTATATACTATAAATAAAAAGAAAAAAAAGGAAGTTAAAGTAAAGAAAGAAAAGGAAGTGAATAAAAAAATAAAGGAGAATACAATTTTGGACACGCAACGATATCCCCAGCATCTGTCCACCAAACCTCATCAACTTTCAACAGCAACCTCATCAAAATTCAACCACAACCTCAACTCTCATATTCAACCACCTCATCAGTATTCAGCCATAACCTCAACTCCCATTTGCATCCATATTCAACAATAGCCTCAATTCACATCGTTTCAACTGTAACCTCGTCAATAATCAGCTATAACCTCAACTCTCATATTCAACAGCAACCTCATCAAAATTCAACCACAACCTCAACTCTCATATTCAACCACCTCATCAATATTCAGCTATAACCTCAACTCACATTTTCAACATATGCAACTGTAACTTCATCAATAATCAGCTATAACCTCAACTCACATCAGTGTTCAACTATAACCTCAACTCACCCTTGCAACTATAACCTCATCCAAATTCTACTATAACCTCAACTCTCATATTCAACCACTTCATCAATAATCAGCTATCACCTCAACTCACATTTTCAACATATTCAACTGTAACTTCATCAATAATCAGCTATAACCTCAACTCACATCAGTATTCAACTATAACCTCAACTTACATTTTCAACATATTCAACTGTAACCTCTACCGCTCACCACAACCGTAAGTCTGAAGGGGACACCCATAACTACGAGTTCCCGCATTAGAGGTAAATGTATCCCAAACTCTAGTTAATTAGTTTAAGTAAAATTATAATATAAATTGTTAATAGAAAGAGGAGTTAACAATATAGGTATAGGTAGGATTAGCAGATAAAGAGTTAATAAATTATATTTCTAAAATGAGATCATGAACGTCATGGCTGAGTAATTAGCGAATTTAGGTAAGTTGATAGGATAGTGGCAGGATAGACGGGGGTTAGTAGGATTCTGGGATAGTTCGCACAATTTTTGAACTATCACGGTGGGATCCTTTGGGATTCCTGGGGGTGGGCAGTAGAGCTCCGAAAACACCTGTGAGCTTTCCTCATTTGCGGTAAGATATTTGTATTAGTCTCTTGTTTAGTCTCTGTCACCATAGTATCTGTTTCGCTTTCGGGTCCCTATGCATTTTCTTTTTCGGTCTAGTCCCTTTCAAAGCTGGTATGATTTTTTTTATATATGTGAGAGAATTTCGGGTACAGATAGTCGGCAAGGACCACCCCGTCCGGCGAGCCATAGCCCGGCAAGACGCGAGCATACCAGCGACGCAGATTATCTGGCCCCACGGATTCAAGCTGTTCCAGACGGGTAGCAGCTGTTAGCATGATGTCCCTGGAATGTGATCACCCGGGAAGTAAAACTTTTTCAATTCTTATTAACATCTTTTTATTTTTCTCTAACATTTTCTTTAACATTTACATAAAATCTCACATTATAACTAAATGCAGAATTTCACCGAGCAAACAATTTGTTTTTCATTATTATACCGTAAAAGTCAGCGTTAAGCTAGATTGAAGATCAACCTACCTTTAAATTTTAATGTATTTTAAAGTATTTTATTTTAAAGCTATAGTATTTCATATTATAACTCGTACATCACGAAAAAAGTACGGTTAAAAAATGAAACGGCACTTTTCTAATGTATGTAGAATGCATACAACTTGCTTGTTTTCAATGAACTAAACAGATAAAAACATGAAATGTCGATACAGACAGTGCAATATATATCAACGCAATCTTAGAATACTTTGATGTCTGTTATTAAGTTTATGTTTAAACTTGAGTCATATACAGTATTCCCCGGATATAATGCTTACAAGACTGTGCTTATAAGTGGCGAATTTTTGTATCCCAATCCCTCACCTGGGAGCAAATAGCCAAATAATGTTCAATCTAATAGAATTATATTTGTCGCATTGGCAGCGCTGGTTTCGTATTCGATGGAATGCCGGGTGATCGGCTGACCCGTTAAGACTTAAATCAAAATCTGGTAATCGGGTAGTAAAAATTCGAAAATTAAATCGGAGGACAGTGTAAACTAA
This sequence comes from Sarcophaga rosellei, assembly GCA_930367235.1. Taxonomy (NCBI): domain Eukaryota; kingdom Metazoa; phylum Arthropoda; class Insecta; order Diptera; family Sarcophagidae; genus Sarcophaga; species Sarcophaga rosellei. Next base: position 46,485,341 of record OV884018.1, on the reverse strand, counting down.
TATAAGAAATTAAGGTAACAATGGTGCAATCAAAAACAAAGGAAGGCCAAAACACGCTTGTTTGTAGAAGCTTAAAATTTATTCTTTAGGAAGTGCTTAAAAACGGTGCGAATAATAATATAATAAAAATTAACTTTAAGAAAATCAAAATTAATTTTTTAAAAAATTATTGGCTTTCGACAGTTAGAGGAATGTTGGGGGTATGCAGAGTTTTGTCCATGAATGTAGGTTGACCAATAAACTTTGTACGCAATTAAGAACAACTGTCAGTAACGATCAGCTGTTTTCAAAGCTAAAAAATACACATTCATTTAATACAAAACTTTAACATTTTTCGTGGAATTCGAGACTGGAAACTTTGGGGAATTTTCCGGATTTCCGATTAAGAGAATTCCCGCAAAAACTCTAAAGAAATTGTTAAAATGTGAGTCAGTTTTACTTGATTTCGTTAACAAAACTTAAGGGAAAAAGTCTAAGGGGGCCAAATCGCACGCTTTCAGTGGCCTCCATATCTGTCGTGCAGAATACCTAATATCGTATAAGCTGTGTGACACGTAGTGCCGTTTCAAAATATTTAAGTTAGGTAAGAAAAAGTTAGTAATCTATAGCAACAGTGATGGACTGGTTAATGCCCTTAACTAAGAAATATAGACCGAAGAAGCCATCACTCCAAAATTCACATTAAACAGTAACATTTTCGGGTTGTATTGGATCTCATCCCAATTTGTCTAAGTTCGACAATTTTGTTTGTTTATTTGTCCATTCATCCTGAAAGGAGCCACATCGCTGAAGGTGATGAAAATTAAGGCCAGCTGCCAACTACTATAGAGTTCGCTTAGCAACCTCATGTCGTTGTCTGACCGCACCGTCAATACTTTATATACACTGTATTTATAATATACTAGCTAATACACGGAGTGCTTCGCTACCCCCATCGGAATTAAATACATATCTCGTGATGCAACTGGATCGCCCACCATCAAAATTGTTACGCCATTGTTGGAGTTCTGGAGTTCTATCAGCATGAATTGCGATTATGTGGTCATCTATATCAGATCTGTAGTTAAATGCAATACCTGAGTATCCATGAAAAATTACGTCGATTCACCGCCATTCGATTATGATTTTGTTCTTTGCTGCTCTTCTTGTTGGTGTTGGAATCCACTGACCTTCTACTCGTGATTATGTTGGACTTCTGCTTCATTAGCTCGTGCTGTTGTGGTACCTTCATGTTCCAAAGGTGTGTCGGTAGCTCGTGCGGTTGTCGCATATTGTCGAAGGCTTTCCAGACGTCTTTCACGTTCTGAAGGTGTTTCTGTGGCTCGTGATGTTTCAATTCGATTTCGCTGGCTTTGTAGTCGACCTTCATGTTCCAACGATGCCTCGGTAGCTCGTGGGGTTGTGGCATGTTGTCGAAGACCTTCAAGACGCCGTTCTGACGGCGATTCAGAAGCTTTTAAGGCGCTCTTGGCTTTCTGAAAGTGTTTCAGTAGCTCTTGATGTTGTGGCACGTTGTTGTAGGCCTTCAAGGCGTTCTTCATGTTGTGATGGCGTTTCGGCGACTGTAAAGGTTGTAGCTCGACTCCTTTCAGTCCTGAGGCTACTTTCACGTCTTCCGAACTTTCATTTGCTCGCTGGGATTGCAAACGCAATGCATTTTTAGTGCTTAGGAAAGGGATGCTTTTATTTGGGGCATTTTTACAAATTGTTGCAAAATAAATGTCACTCAGATAACGTTTAACTTGTTTAGAATCAAAGATTCAACTGAATTTCAAACCCGAATGCGTGTTATATTTATTTCTTTATATTTTACCTAATATGAAATCGGTTCAAGTCAAAAACCTTTTGAAGAAAATTAATGTTATTAAAATTTAACAAATAATTGTGTTTGCGTCGGTCACAGGTAATTTTTTTGATGAGTTTTGCAACTACTTATTTTATTTGGGAAAAATATTGACAGTTTACATTTTATTACATAGGTAATTAAAAGTAATGAATTCATTGCCCACTAAAATGCTTATTATAAAGTTTACCTAATGTATTTTTCAAATAAATAATATTTTTATTCGTTACCCATTTTTAGAAGTAAACAGTAACATTACTATTACATATGTACATGTATATGTTTTTCAAGATAAATATTTAAATAGTTTGAATTTTAATACTTACTGTTCGGTCAGATCTAAATCATTAAATTAATATTGCATTTAAAATTAACTAATTAATAATTATCGCTTATTTGTAAATTAATTCATTCCTTTAACTACCATTATCTGTTTATAATTAATTCACTCCTTTAAATACCTTATCGGTTATTGTGGAATTTCGTTATTTGCTCTTTCTTAACTTTTCACATTCCTAACTGTTTCTATTTACTTGTATTTTTGAAGCTAAATTCTATCATACTGTAAGCATAAAGATCATTCTGTTTTACACATTAAAGAAGAACACATCACCATTCAATCAAATATTATCAGTGTTTCATTTATAAAATGTGTAATTTGAATCTAACCAAACACTTACTATGTACATGAGTTGAAAATTTCAAACTCAATCATTTAAGGGTCATATACCTTACTATTGCATATTTCAAGATATAATAATTTCTACACCCACTAATTAGAGAGGCACCACCTGCCTATAGCTGGAATACAAAAGTGGGGACTCTAGCTTTCATAGTTTTTTATACAGATTTTAATAATTAGTTCACATGAAGTTTGCCACGCCCTAATGCTTGATAGCCCATTTTTAACAAAAACATTGATATTGAACCTTTAGATATTCGTACAAAATTTTAGCAGTCTAACTGTTCTGGTGTTTTAGATATGCAGATTTTAGTATTTACTTCATATGGGAGGTGCCACGCCCGCTTTAGCTCCCCATTTTTGTCCAAAATATTTATATTTAAACAAAAGTTCTTTATACAAAATTGGGGACTCTAACTGTTAAAGTTCTTCAGTTAGGCAGATTTTAGTATTTACTTCATATAAACCGTAGTTACTTGTACAAAATTTGAGGTATCTTGCTGATATAGTTTTTCCAATATATCCATTTTGTTATTATCTTACAATAGTGGGTTATGTAGTATATGTGGGAGTGGCAACTCTCTCATTTGAAATATCTACATAAAAAGTAGGAAAATCGGTTCAGCCGTTTAGTCGTCTATAAACTTCAAACATACAAACAAATGCACATTAATTTTTATATATATAGATGATTTCCGAGATAGAAGAAGTTTTAAATTTAATTCATATGGGAAGTACCACACCCTTTTCCTAGTCAGCCCATTTTTGTCTAAAATATTCATATTGATACCAAAGTGGATTAGAAACAATTTTAGGGCTCTAACTGTGATATTTTCATAGATAATAATTTAATATTTTTTATATTGGAGGTGACACACCCACTATAGCCAATCCGCCCATTTTGTTTATATATACGTCAAAGTCGTCCATACAAAATTCGCAGTTTATGAGATATGCGACATTAAATACTTATTGAATATATGGGCGTAGCACCCCGCCTTCTTGAAATTTTAAAATAAAAAGTAGCCTATAATTCCTTCCAGATATACAGGAAGATACTGTCAAAACTTCAAGAAAATCGGTCCAGCTGTTTAGCCGTCTATAGACTTCAAACAAACAAACCCACAAACTAATAAACACACATTCATTTTTGTTAATATAAGTAGATGTAAAATTCATTAAAAAAACTACATATGTGACGTATGAGTGATATCCAATTCCATTAAGTTTTATCAAAGAATATGGATATAAAGAATACGCATTATGTAGAAGTAGCATTACGACCCGCTCTCACCAAAATCTTTTTAAAAAATCATTTCTGGATAAGGGGGGCGGAAGACAGAAGAAAATAAACACAAACAAAGATCGCAACAATGTGTTGCTCTCATCATGAGAGCGTAAAAATGCATTCAGTTGTTTGTCAGCTTCTAAAGGAGAATGTTCATGTCGCTTTTTTCAGACTTCAATTTTACACCCAAAGAAATATTACAGTATGATTCACTAATATCAATGAGAAATGATTTCGATTTTTGGAAAAATACTTGCCAAGTTAAATACGGTGCTTTTAGGTTTTTAGCGCAGTACAATTGTTCTATACTTTTCGCTCACATATACATATTATTGGGTTAATAAGTAGACCTGAAAATAATACTAACAATTTTTCTCTGGGTTAATATGCCTCTCATAATTTTTCTCATGTTCTCTTTGTGCCGACGTCTGAGAATAAGTGATTTGAGAACAGCGAATTTAATTTTGGTTAATTTTTTCTTATTTGTTGATGTTTTTCACAAATGTTGGTTACAAAATTTTTTTCGTGGCAACACTGTTTCAGAAGAATAAATAAAAAATTAGTCAAACAACAAAAACGCACGATTAGAACAATTGAGAACATTGTTACGCTCTTGGTTTCTTTATCCTTCCCTTCCATCTTTCCCGCCGCGTCGTGAAATATTTTTGAAAAATATTCCAAAATATGCCAAAATGCACATTGTTTATACTTTATTTTCTTTGGTTTTATACTTACATCAGGAATCATAGATAACATACTTGTAGGGGTAACTACTATGCGTATGAGTAATATATTTCAAATGCAATTAAATATTAAGTATGTAGTATACGTGGGCATGGCCCCTCGCTCATTTGGAATATCAACATAAAAAGTAGCCTATAACTCCTTCCAGACATACAGGGAGATACTGTGAAAATTTCAAGAAAATCGGTTCAGCCGTTTAATCGTCTATAAACTTCAAACATACAAACATACAAACAAACACACATTCATTTCTATATATAAGATAAAAAATGAAACAAAAAATAGGTTTTTTTAAAAGAAAAAGAAAAAAACCAAAAAAATCTACACATCTGAACATTGATCAAAAAATAACCAATTTTGGTTAGAAATAACCAAAAACGGGAACACTGTTCTCAAATCAGTTATTCTCAGACGTCGGCACAAAAAGGACATGAGAAAAGTTACGACAGGCATGTTTAACCCAGAGGAAAATTGTTAGTAATATTTTCAAATCTGCTTATTAACCCAATAATATGTATATGTGAGCGAAAAGTATAGAACAATTGTACTGCGCTAAAAACCTAAAAACACCGTATTTTACTTGGCAAGTATTCTTCCAAAAATCGAAATCATTTCTCATTGATATTAGTGAATCATACTGTAATATTTCTTTGGGTGTAAAATTGAAGTCTGAAAAAACGAAAAAACGACATTAACATTTTCCTTTAGAAGCTGACAAGCAACTGAATGCATTTTTACGTTCTCATGATGAGAGCCACACAGTGTTACGCTCTTTGTTTGTGTTTATTTTCCTTCTGTCTTCCGCCCCCTTATCCGGAAATGATTTTTTAAAAAGATTTTGGTGAGAGCGGGTCGTAATGCTACTTCTACATAATGCGTATTCTTTATATCCATATTCTTTGATAAAACTTAATGGAAATCTATATCACTCATACGTCATATATGTAGTTTTTTTTAATGAATTTTACATCTATATAAACAAAAATGAATGTGTGTTTATTTGTTTGTTTGAAGTCTATAGACGGCTAAACGGCTGGACCGATTTTCTTGAAGTTTTGACAGTACATTCCTGTATATCTGGAAGGAATTATAAGCTACTCTTTATTTAAAAAATTTCAAGAAGGCGGGGTGCTACGCCCACATATTCAATAAGTATTAAATGCCGCATATCTCATAAACTGCGTATTTTGTATGGACGACTTTAACGTACTTATATATAAACAAAATGGGCGGATTGGCTATAGTGGGTGTGTCACCTCCAATATAAAAAATATTAAATTATTATATCTATGAATATATCACAGTTAGAGCCCTAAAATTTTTTCGAATCCACTTTAGTATCAATATGAATATTTTAGACAAAAATGGGCTGACTAGGAAAAGGGTGTGGTACTTCCCATATGAATTAAATTTAAAACTTCTTCTATCTCGGACATCACCTATATATAAAAATTAATATGCATTTGTTTGTATGTTTGAAGTTTATAGACGACTAAACGGCTGAACCGATTTTCCTACTTTTTATGTTGATATTTCAAATGAGAGAGGTGCCACTCCCACATATACTACATAACCCACTATTGTAAGATAATAACAAAATGGATATATTGGAAAAACTATATCAGCAAGATACCTCAAATTTTGTACAAGTAACTACGGTTTATATGAAGTAAATACTAAAATCTGCCGAACTGAAGAACTTTAACAGTTAGAGTCCCCAATTTTGTATAAAGAACTTTTGTTTAAATATAAATATTTTGGACAAAAATGGGGAGCTAAAGCGGGCGTGGCACCTCCCATATGAAGTAAATACTAAAATCTGCATATCTAAAACACCAGAACAGTTAGACTGCTAAAATTTTGTACGAATATCTAAAGGTTCAATATCAATGTTTTTGTTAAAAATGGGCTATCAAGCATTAGGGCGTGGCAAACTTCATGTGAACTAATTATTAAAATCTGTATAAAAACTATGAAAGCTAGAGTCCCCAATTTTGTATTCCAGCTATAGGCAGGTGGTGCCTCTCTAATTAGTGGGTGTAGAAATTATTATATCTTGAAATATGCAATAGTAAGGTATATGACCCTTAAATGATTGAGTTTGAAATTTTCAACTCATGTACATAGTAAGTATTAAAATTCAAACTATTTAAATATTTATCTTGAAAAACATATACATGTACATATGTAATAGTAATGTTACTGTTTACTTCTAAAAATGGGTAACGAATAAAAATATTATTTATTTGAAAAATACATTAGGTAAACTTTATAATAAGCATTTTAGTGGGCAATGAATTCATTACTTTTAATTACTATGTAATAAAATGTAAACTGTCAATATTTTTCCCAAATAAAATAAGTAGTTGCAAAACTCATCAAAAAAATTACCTGTGACCGATGCAAACACAATTATTTGTTAAATTTAAATAACATTAATTTTCTTCAAAAGGTTTTGACTTGAACCGATTTCATATTAGGTAAAATATAAAGAAATAAATACAACACGCATTCGGTTTTGAAATTCAGTTGAATCTTTGATTCAAAACAAGTTAAACGTTACCTGAGTGACATTTATTTTGCAACAATTTGTAAAAATGCCCCAAATAAAAGCATCCCTTTCCTAAGCACTAAAAATGCATTGCGTTTGCAATCCCAGCGAGCAAATGAAAGTTCGGAAGACGTGAAAGTAGCCTCAGGACTGAAAGGAGTCGAGCTACAACCTTTACAGTCGCCGAAACGCCATCACAACATGAAGAACGCCTTGAAGGCCTACAACAACGTGCCACAACATCAAGAGCTACTGAAACACTTTCAGAAAGCCAAGAGCGCCTTAAAAGCTTCTGAATCGCCGTCAGAACGGCGTCTTGAAGGTCTTCGACAACATGCCACAACCCCACGAGCTACCGAGGCATCGTTGGAACATGAAGGTCGACTACAAAGCCAGCGAAATCGAATTGAAACATCACGAGCCACAGAAACACCTTCAGAACGTGAAAGACGTCTGGAAAGCCTTCGACAATATGCGACAACCGCACGAGCTACCGACACACCTTTGGAACATGAAGGTACCACAACAGCACGAGCTAATGAAACAGAAGTCCAACATAATCACGAGTAGAAAGTCAGTGGATTCCAACACCAACAAGAAGAGCAGCAAAGAACAAAATCAGAATCGAATGGCGGTGAATCGACGTAATTTTTCATGGATACTCAGGTATTGCATTTAACTACAGATCTGATATAGATGACCACATAATCGCAATTCATGCTGATAGAACTCCAGAACTCGAACAATGGCGTAACAATTTTGATGGTGGGCGATCCAGTTGCGTCACGAGATATGTATTTAATTCCGATGGGGGTAGCGAAGCACTCCGGGTATTAGCTAGTATAATATATAATTTCTTTAGAAAGCAGTCAAAGATGTCAGAAAAGAGAGCAGAAACATATGTCTTATTATTGACGAGAGGCGAAAGATAGTCTCTTTTTTATTCAGATCTGCCTCACCTGCGGAAGTTATTGGTCAGAATGCCGAGTCTTCGGATATGCTTTGCGCAATGAATGGCCATTCTGTTTTATGACAGGAGTGAGTCAGTCCTCTTCTTGTCCTTATGTGTCCAGCAGAGTTTGGCGATATTGCACGTACCCTCCAGTTGCCAAAAAGATTGAGTCTCTCCGCAAAACTACTGGAAAATATCAAAATTAACCGAGGCAATGGAAATAGGTATGTCCACTAATATGTCGGAGTTTTCCAGCATCAGTTCTGGCTAGTTCATCAGCAAAGCAATTTTTAAAGCCATCCCCGCGTCTCGGAAGAGTTAGTTTTGAACGAACAGAAATTTTTCTAAGAAACCCTGTGCATTCATAAACTAGGACCGACGTTGAAACTACGTTCGTTAGGTTATTAATTGCAGTCTACCAATCCGACTAAATTAAGAGATTTTCAAACACTGCGGTGTCACTTATCTTTGAGCCATGAGTGTAAACTCCAAGGGTCGCATTGGCCACATCCAGCATCCTCAGATCAAAACTCCCTCGTTGGAATTATAAAATCGAATGTGCCATTCAGAAAATTATAATTAAACATATAATATAATATACTGATGATAATTTTTGGCAATATTTATAAGTAGTTATTCGGTAATTATAAAAAATTATTAATTATTTGTACACTATGAATCAAATTAAAATAGAGTTCTTACGGATAGATGGTTTATTTATTTACTCATATTGAATATCTTTAAATAACTTTAAAATTATTATTTTAGTGATATGTGGACACAGTATTAACACATATGTAGATCTGTAGTGTAAGGTTAATGTAATCACTGATCATTGTATTCATATTCATCGCCGGAGCAGGTTGTATTACACCGCCTACATAGCTGACTTGAACATAAATCATACATTTCAAGAACATGCAAGTACTTTAAGTCGTAACTTGTAGGGTATAATTACGGTGACCATATTTTTTCCAGCAAAATACAGAACAGGAGAAAATAAAATACAATAACCACCATTTTCTAAATCAGGTTATTTTTAATCATCAAAATTTCAATTGTCAATAAAATTTTAAACATTATTATATTGATTGTTAGAAAAATAAAAATTTATTAATTCAATTTAATAAAGTACAAAAAGAAAGCAAATAATAAATAAAGGGTCCGCCAAATAACTTTTTTTTGAAAATGCTTTAAAAAAAAACTACTGAATATTTTCTCAAATTTCTTTTTTTATTTGAAAATACAATACTTCCGGTTAATAATGGAAAATAATTTCATTCAAATGGCTGCCTCGGCTGGCCATGCAGCAGTCTACACGATCGGTCCAATTTTTAAGCACATTATCGATTGCGTGCAGCTGTATTTCACCAATGGCTTCACGAATATTGTCCTTTAAAGCGTCAATTGTCTCTGGCTTGTCGGCGTAACACTTATCTTTGACGGCACCCCATAAATAATAGTCCAACGGTGTCAAATCGAAATTCCGAGGTGGCTAAACGACATCAGCTCTACGGCTGATAATGCGATCTTCAAAAATAGGGCGCAAAACATCGAGTGTAGCTTCGGCTGTGTGGCACATAGCGCCGCCCTGTTGAAACCAAATGTTGCCAATATCCTCCTCTTCCATTTTTGTGAACAAAAATTTGTTCAACATGGCCCCTTAACAATCGCTATTGACTGTAACGGCCACTCCTTGCTCATTTTCGAAGAAAAATGGCCCAATTATGCCTCTACACCAAATTGCGCACCAAACAGTGACTCGTTTTGGGTGCGTCGGCTTTTCAATGTATGCGTGCTGGTTTTCCGTGCCCCAAAAGCGACAATTTTGCTTGTTTACATACGGAGCTGACGCTGCTTCTCTTCTTCGAAAATCCGTACGCAATTTTCGCACACATTCTGCAACATTACCATGATTTTCAAAGAAATGTCGCAATATTTCCCAGCGTTGTTCAAGCGTATACACAACCATATTCGTTCGGCGGAAGGATAAAACTAATTATCTGTCAAATCAGACATGAGCTAAGTGTTACCATTCACGAAATAAGCTCTAGTTGAAGAAAAAAACCTTAGATGGCCGACCCTTTAGTATTTTTACTTGCACACCTTTCAGTGGTATAAAAAAACGAACAAGTATTGGATATATTTTTATGTTGTTATGATTTGAACAATCAAAAATTACGACATTACTTATCATTTTTGGTAAATGTTTATAGTTGAAAAAAATTTATTACCTACATTTGTGTCAGAATTCTTTAATATTTATGTATTTTTCTCAGCGTTTTTTATGTAAAACTGAAAAAATAACTAAATACTGAACAAATACAGAACATTAAATGAAATACACAACATTTTCACGTTTTTTAGCAAAGAATAATTTATACAGAACAGGGCTCTAAAATACAGTACTGTTCTGTATAATACAGAACGTCTGGTCACCGTAGGTATAATGAATAATCTGTACCACTAACTCTTTTACCATTCACCGTTTTCACTTTCATTTTCCTTAAAGTTTCTTGAAATTATACTTTAACTTTCAAAACAGACTACCAACTTATATTTAAACTTTTTAACATTTCCTTTTGGTTTTTCTTTTGGTTTGTGAAAAAAAACATTAAAACTTTTTTGTTTTATAATAAAACAGAAATAAATTAATAAAATAAATATAAAAAACATCAATTATTTTTAAAAATTATTGCTGAAAATTCATGAAATTACTAATATTGGGGTAAATAGATTTTTGCTCGCCACTGTATTTTTTAGTTTTTTTTACATATGTTAACATGCGAAGGCTAAATAAGCAAAGTGGAAATAGCAAACGAATAAAAATAACAAATAAACGTATAATGGAAAATGCATATATTTTCAGCTTAACCCGCCAATGGTGACGCAAATTTGACTTTGATTAATGGTGACGCCGGTCTCATGCACCGGGGTTTTCAGCTGAAGATATTTCGAAACGTGTTACTAATAGTTAATGTTTTTTTTTATTTATGCACTTTGACAATAAAACAAAGATATTTAATCATTTTAAGCTCTTTTATTTCAATACTAAAACAAAAAAATACAAATGTTTTTAAATGGAGCATTAAAAATAACAATGTTTTAACAATACATTTTTTAAAATTAAGAAAAAATAAAAAAAGTCACATATTCATTAAGGAAAATAATGTTAATTAGTCTTTCGACAATAGGAACTTTAATAAAAGAACAAAAATTATAATAAACATAATAAAATAAGCGAATAATTACTTCACTTACATACACAGTGACTCACGGTCTCATACACCAGGTTAGAAAAAAAATACAGAAGTTGTACTCACGAAGAAGTTTCGTCATGAACTGATGGTGGGGGATGTGCAATGTTGCAGCTACTCGAAATCGCAACAAAAAACAATAACGGAGAATAAAGTTACACGAATTTTTTAACACAACCGGTCTCACAGACCAACACGTCACCATTGGCGGGTTAAAATAGCAAAAGAAACACGATTGGATTTATTGTATCAATAAATAACACTTTCGAAATAACAAATGCATTCAATTCCGGGCAAAATCACACATATAAAGCCAAATACAAACACAAACCAGAACTGAGAGCGAACATGAGAGAACAATTTTTAAATAACGGATAACAGAGTACCAAACGTCAAAACAGCATTTGTCCTCTACTCATGCACACCGTATTCACATGTGTGTTCATTTGTTAAATATTTTTGTTTTTATACAAACACAGAGAGAAACAAGTTATTGTGTCATGTCATGTGATAATTCATTTCAAATATTCTTCTCATGTAATAAATATGTACCAAAATTTAGACATATGAATGTATGTATATGTAGATAATTGAATAAAAATAGTACACTACAAAAGAAAGTAGAATAAAAGTTACAACTGGACAGACAATATGAAAATACTGAAAATACTTATTGATTTGACAGTCTTGTTTGTCTGAAATTTTTGACGATATGATACCAGCTTTAGGTTAGGTTAGAGGACGTGTACTTGTCAACTGTGACAAGTACAGTACCCGGAGGTCGAATTGACCCATTGTACAACGTCCTAGCGTCTCACACCACTAGTGTTGTGTGCGTTAATTGTATACATGAGTAACGGGACCTACGGTTTAAAGTTGACTCCGAACGACAGATTTTTGAGAAGCTTTTGTTATTAATTTTTACTCTCAGAGTTTTTTTGCCTGAAATCTGCTGACAGGAAGTCGCCGAAGAAATATTTTCATATTTTCGTTTTGATGTCTGACCTGAGATTTGAACTCGGGCCTTTAGTCTAATAAGCCAACACACTACCGACTAGAACACGGCGACTACTAACACAGCGTTATATCGTGCATATTATTGGCACGCCAATTGTATAAGCAAGAATTAAAGGCTCGTAAAGTCACAAATAAAGCATACAAAGGAATATAAAAAGGCAGAAAATGCAATAGTTTTTCCTGTAAACTTAAATTATTGTTTGTCTACTTACGTAAAGCGTTTTATTTGTATATTTCTGCTAAGAATAGTGTAACAGATGACTGATAAAATGCAATCGATTACATTCAAAAATTTACAGACCAAATGCCAGAATCTGTGAATTTTTTACTTTGGAAAATTGTGGAGAGTTTTGGATCATTTAATTATCATCAGACCGAAATAAAATAATTTTGGAAAATTTTGCGTTGTCATTTGCTTAATTTGTCATTGTAGCCCTTTAGTCAGAATAACGTCTTAGCCTCTTACACTACCCATGCTGTGTGAGTTAATTTTACCTATAAGAGGCAGAACCTCCTGTTTAAAGTCAACTACGAACGGCAGATTTTTGAGAAATCTTCCAATGAAATTCACAAGACTGTTTCTAAACAGTGTACGCGGAGAAATATTTTTCATATTTCGTTTTGTTTGAGATGTCTGGCCTCACGTAATAATAAGTCAACACACTATCTACTTCGGCAAGTTTGAGCACAATCGCTCCACAGAAACGAAAAAATCTGAGGATGATAATAAAGCTGATGAGAAACTAATGCTAAAATCGTTACCATATCTCGGAAGGAAATCGTTTGGTTTTCAAGAAATGACTTTCTAAGCGACTGTAACAATTGAAGAAAAATTACAGTACTATATACACTATAATTAAATTAATCACAATTATCATACTACTGGGTAGTGTAAAATAGTTTACAAAATGAAAAGGTAGGATATTAATGCACTTGGTTACAGTGTTTGTACATTCTATAGCACTGTCTAACTAATAAACAATTAACATATACTTAAAAAAAAGCAATTTACTTTAATGTCTTAGTACAAGTCCATCACAATATGACTTGTAGTTAATTTATTTCGAACTGAACTCAGTTGTATAAGTGTTAAAAGGTAGTCTTTAGGTATTGTGTTGAGTATAAAAAAAATGTATTTAAAATTTCTAGAATTTCTGTAACCATATGTCTTATTATACATAGATGAAATATTTTATGGACATGAAATTATTTTATAATGCCGTAATTAAATTTATCGCACATGAATATAATTTAAACAGATTCTGTGCATTTCCATCCACAATATGACATGTAATAAACGCTTAGATGACTGAATGTAAAATTTGATGATGCAACAGATTTTACTGCACCCCTGCACATTGTGCTTATATATATAACATCGCAAGGAAATATGGCCCAACACTTGACGTCAAATAAAAGAACAAGAAACTATAACGTTACAATAAAATTCGAAATTATGAAATCCAAGTTGTAATACATACTCATATAGTTATAGCAACATTAACGTTTTAAAACTTTGATTACATGTCGTTTACCAGAATTTTTTATTAAAAAAGTTACATGAAATTTGCAGTAATCCGCAAAATGAAGAAACACAAATGGAAAACACCATAATAATTATATAAGTGTTGCAAACTTGGTTTAATTTAAAAATGATGCAAAAGTTTAAAAAGTGTCAACATTTTAAAATCTATCAAAAAAGGAAGAAAAAAAATTTCATTTAAAATCTCATAAATTCGAATTATCATAAAAAAACCGCATAAAACGAGACCCGATTGTACTAAAATAAAATGCATCCTGGTACAGAGTCTTCCAACCGCATTTTTTTGGAATTCGGCCGCTGATAACGACCATCTTATTGAAGCTACATCTGTCAAACTAGTTGTCAACTATTCAGCACTATAAGTCGATGATCATCAACGCCTTTTTATCTGAATTGAAATAGGATTGCGCTACGTGCTAAACAATCCAGGCTACATTGGATATTTTGCACAAACGGTTTGAGGACGAGGTTTCGCGATTTGACTCTTTTAGATTTCTCTTATGGAGATTTCTAAAGTGGCAGATATAAGCAATAAGTTACAAATCGCAGAAATTTGAACGATGCTGTGTTCCACACATAATAACATCAAGCAAATCAGAAATTTCGAAGGGCCCCCACTGTACTTCTCTAATTGCTCTTCTCATGAAATTTTCCATAAAATTTTCAAAACGATGTGGTTGAGTCTCACCAATGACGGTTAGATGAGGATGGATTCCAGATTTGAGCTGAATTATTGTTTCTGGTTTTTCCACATAAAGTCGAGATATCACACAATCCCATTGAAAAAAATTGAACGGCGTTAAATCGCATGATATTGATAACCAGATGACATTTTGTCAATTTGTTTGTTTTGGATATCGTTGCTGTAATAAGTTGATATCATCACGGGTAGTGTGGCAGGTTATGTCGCCTTGCTCAAACCGTCCAATTGAAGCCAAAAGAACTCCGTTTTAATGTTCCTGAAACGAATACCGTTCACAGTCTGTGTAGTTTCGGCCTAATCTTAAAAAAATAAGGTCCAATCATGTTACCTGATGAAAATTCGCACCGGACAGTTGGCTGTTTTGGGTGCATTTTTTCTCATGGATTGCAGGAGCATTTTCTGAGCTCAAAATTTTTTTGTGTATTCACTAAGCCATTCAGATTTAAATGCACTTCATCGTAGTAGATGACTTTTTTCGAAAAATTTGCATTTTCTTCAGTTTCATTTAATGATTGGCCGTCACTTTATATGCTTTACAATTATTACAGCAATTAACAGTCTATCGAAGTATTAAACATCTTTAAAGTGTTTACAACGTGACCAGAACACATCGCACACTATCGCAGAATACAAAAGTTTTACGTTGATTTTCAAGGAGATACCTTAATAAAAAAGAAATGTTGAAAACGCCTTTGAATGCTTATTTATCAATTCAATGGAAGCAGTTTATATTTTAATGGTCACATAATATGGGTAAATAGTCTGTCCACTGTCAACGTATTCAGTGGACTTTTGAAATTAAGATGTAAAAATTATGATTGGAATCTTTGCATAAGTTATGTTTTTGGATTCTAATAACCAGAAACGTCCTCTTACAGTAACTTGCTGGAACTCTCATACAGTTTTATTTTCTATGGGGCAAGCCAGGAAGACTGTTCTTAAGTTAATCATATTAGTATTTATGTTCTGGACTAGCGTTATGAAATGGTGGTTTTTTTTTATACTTTCAGTAAAGGTTCGTTAACTAATATATTAAATTTGTTAAACATAAATTATTTGTCATTACAAACCTTCAGTCTGGATTATGACCTAGTTTCTCACATCACTTATGTTGTTTGAATTAATTTCATACATCATGAGTGACGTAACTATACATACACGACGTAAAGTCAACTCTGAACGACAGATTTCTGAGAAACTATTCATGGTAATTTTATTTACTCACAGAGTTTTTGCCAGAAATCTGCTGAGATTAAGTCGTCGAAGAAATATTTTTTCATATTGTAGTTTTGTATGAGATGTCTGACCTGGGGTTTGAACTTTGGACTCAAGTCTAATAAGTCAACACACTACCTACTAGACTGCGGCGACTTCGAATGTATTCTAAACTCAAAAAAAAAAAAAAAAAAAATAAAAACAATCTTAAATGCCTATGATATGAATTACAATAGCAAAAGTTGGTATTTTTCATTGAGAATTATATGTATTTCATGACACAAATTCTGTTCCTTTTGTGTTTGTAAGCCCAATCTTCAGGAATTTCGGGGTGGCTTTTTATTGCAATGAAAATAGCTCTCCTTTATTTTTATTTTCATATATTTTTACTTTATATTGTTTTTGCTTAACAGTGCCATTGTATGTCTGGCTTTATTTTCTTGGTTGCCCCTTACATGTTTCAAAAACCATGTTTTATAAAAAAAGAAAAAATTATATTTAATCTATGCCAATGCGTAAATATTTGCTGTCTTCTGTGGTGGTCGGCATAGTTTTTCTTGACATAGAGGATGCTTTCGATAACATTATATTTGTATTAAAGACGGTTATTTATGCCATGAGACAAATGAATATTAATACAGTTATTATATCATTTCTTGAAAAACGGATGAGAAAGAAAATCTTACACGTTGAAGTGTATTATCACCTTTACCACTATTGAACACTCTACTGAAAGCTGTGACGACATACAAAACGTTATACTTTCTACCGGAAAATGTCCGAAGTTTCTATATGAATGGTGTAACGATTATGGCATGGAGGTCAACCCAACCAAAACAAAGTTACTATTATTTACAAGAAGATATAAAGAAGATCACTCAATTCGCTAATTATAGCACCAACGAATAAGTTCTCACTCTATTTGGTTAAGTTAAACAGCCAACAAACCCAATTGTAATATGAATATTTAATGCAGAATCATTGTGACGGCACTGCTCTTTATTGCTGCACGACAGCAATAGGTCATGAACACAAAAAACATATACAAACTGTATCACTTTGTAATCAACCAATCTGGCATTGATGGTTTTGTGGTTGGCTTTGGAGAAAAGTATCTGAGCAAACCATTAAACGCTGATAATCACAATAAGACACGCTCTTGGAAATAAATTGAACTTTAGAGCTCAGATTGTCCTTAATAATCTGTAAATATCTGTTTATTGTATTTCTATTCAGGCTGATAATTGCTACAAGGTCAGCTGTAGTTTTAATCGAGTGCTAAATTATAATGGGTCAGAGTTAAAAATATATTTACTCAGAGAAAATGAAACCTTAGATATTTAGATCGTTCAAAAATGCTAGGTGTCTTTTATGGTTGCATTTACAACTGTCTTACTTTGTTGTAACACAATATATTGCCGGCAATACAATAACCATAACATAGTCAAATAATGCTGAAGCGAATGGTTTAAAAACACTAACGTTCAGTGGTAAGTAACAGCGGTAATGAAGGCAATCTCGATTTACTTCCACAAGGACAACTTCTTAATACAACGGCTGATCAAATAATGAGTCATCTTAAGATAGAGTGATGTTTGGCATTCTCCTTTCTTCTGACAATGCACATACGAATCATCTCACTCATACTTTACTCACTTGCGAAGTAGAGATAAATGTATATGTAGGGGCTAGACAAGTCTGGATGTATACGTATACTATATATGCAGGACAAGATTTGCATCCCGAGTCCACCTTAACAATATCATAACAGTGAAAATGGGCGCTGGCTCCTGAGTACCAGTTTTCCGAAGTCAACGTTAAACTGTAGATCCCGCCAATTATGGTTGTAATCCTGACCAATTAAGTTAGTAATTACTTAAGAACCTGCAACGAATGATTTCTGACCCCTAGAATTTCTGAGGGGAAAGTGGCTAGTCGAAGCTGATTTTAACCTTTATTAAACTTTTAGGATGGTTGAGGTAAGGCGGTCAGAATTTATACTAAATTATTCTAACATTAATGAAATAGGAAGTCGCCTACTGGGCGCTAGTGTGTTGGCTTATTAGACATGAGGCCACGGTTCAATTCCCAGGCCAGACATCTCGAACAAAACGAAATATGAAAAATATATTTCTTTGGCGATTTCCACTCAGCAGATTTCTGGTACAAAATCTGAGAGTAAATAAAATTGCCATGGAAAGCTTCTCCAAAAAATATGTCGTTCGAAGTCGACTTTAAACTGTAGGTTTCGCCACTTATGGATACAATATACACTTACATATGGGAAGTGTGAGAAGTCAGGTTTCATCCTGATGGAAGGATTGAAATGAGTAAGTGAGTAAAATAGTGAACATGCATTACTACACATTCGATCCAATTATATCTTTTCAATTAAACTGCAATTTTTAGTTTTAAAAAACATTCGATAAATTTTGACAAATTGAGAAACTGAAACTCAGAATTATACCTTTGGTTACACTGAGTGTTATACACAACAATATGTATGTATATAACATATTTATAACCTATCTTAACACTTAATCCAAGTTTTTTTAAAGTTGGTCTTTGGTTTCCTTTTACTTCCAAAATAGTTATTGTATCTTAATAAGCTTATAATTCTCTTGTTAAATAGAGAATCCACAAATCGTATTTGACCAAATAAGAAATTTGAACAGTTTTTTATGTCAAAAATGTCTCTGTCCGTTTCTTGCACGGTCTAGTCTTTCGCCATTGTCTGTTTTGCTGTCACCACTACTATTTTAAGCTAATAGACAAACATATTCGAAGAGAAGAAAGGAAAACAAAAACAATCTTTGTCATTGTTACCTATGAGAGTGAGAGACAATAACAGTTTTCTAATACATAACCGTAAATATCTGTGGATAATGAGTTTTTGTTCTCCATTCCATTTTATTCATGCCGAGAATAGAATGGATTTGTTCTAGTTAATAGCAGTGGGTAGAGAAAAAGTAATTTAAACTAACAAACAAAGCCAGCAATATTGTGAGTATTCTATTTTTCATAATATTTTAAAACTTTAATACTCAGTTGAGAAGTAAGTACTGCTACACATACTTTGTACCGTAATTGCTTTTGGACGCTTTATGCCCGACTAGTCAATCATCAGTAGTTGCACGCACCCCATCAATTGGAAAATTGGCCACAAAACGAATTAAGGCTGTCTTAGTGCCATTATTACAACTTGTCGTTAAACTTAGGGTTAGTTAAATTACCTTTAGCTAAAGGGAACTAGAAAGTTACCTTTAACTTATTTTCGTTATTACAACTTACAGATAAAATGTTTGCAAAAATATGGCAGTGCGGGTGCAATGTCGATAAAACTGCTCAATTATACAAGTTTTTTCTTAACGCAGTGGCAACCGCGGGCTTCGCTTTTTTTTGTTGTATATGCTCGTTTTGTTTAAATTTAAAGTTGCCATAATGAAAATAGTATATTATATGGCAAGTTCAAACATAAAGTGACCTTTAAATGTTAAAGTTAGGATGATCCTCCCTTTAGCTTAACAATCACTTCTATCTTATTGGGTACTTATAATAACGAAAAACAATTTATCTGCCCGTTAAAATCCTCCTTTAGTTAACGGCAAGTTGTACTAATGGCCCTTAGAGAAATAAATGTTAAAGTAATATAATTCATAGAAATACAGTAATGTATTCCAGTGTGTTCAAACAAAAAGAGCTTCTACAACCGCTTTAAAAACGGTTTCTTGGTAAAACTTTAGCCGATATTTCCAGAAATACAAGTAAAACTATTCCACCAAAGCATGACTGATGCTGGGCGAAGACACTTTTCGACACGAAGAATCAGTTCAGGTGCATTCTTGAGACGCGTATACATCTTTTTATTTTATTTGACACATTTTCTACACGGTAAAAATATTTTCCATTATTAATGGCAGGTACGTCGTTTGAAAATACTATGTCGTAAGTCCTTTTACTAATTTGACTCATGGGCACTGGCGAGAGTTACATCCACCGGGCCATATTTGTTTTTATTTACTATGCAGATTTCGCTCAACTCTTGATTTTATATCTTTCCCAATTTGCGGCATTTGTATTGTACGTGTACGTTGTAGTCGTCGAAGTCATCAAAACGAAATATGAAAAAAAGAAAATTTGTTCGGCGACGACTTCCTCTCTGCTGATTTCTTGCAAAAACTCTGAGAGTAAATAAAATTGCTGTGAAAAAGTTTCTCAAAAATCTGTCGGTCGGAGTCGACGTTAACTGTAGGTCCCGCCACTCAAGTATAAAATTAACACAACATGAGTGGTATGAAAAGCTAGGCCGTAATCCTGACGGAAGGGTTGTAATGGCCAATTACGTACGTACGTACCTACTGCACGTGGATGAGCAACCAGTGACGATCTTTACCATTTCCCATCTCCTCAGTTTAAGCACCCGCAGACGAAAATGCAACAATTTCCACGCGTTCAGAATATTAATATTACCTTTCTTCCTACCAGACTACAGTTCTCATAATCTAACTATTACATGGTGAAAATCATAATAATTTAGAATTTTCAGTACACAATAATCCTTTACAGATTCTACTTCATGTGGTAATAAAGTGGAATGCTCAATTCATTCTCATTAGTGTGTTCTCTCTCAGTGTGTTCAACGTTTATGCCCCAAGTATATTATGTTTTCGCATCACAGCATTTATTTTGTTTTATAATTTTGTTTGTTCCTGCTGTAAAATTGTGTGCTTTTATATTTTTTAGGTAAAACTTTATTTATGAAATTTCGTATTTGCATTTGTGTTGCGCAAAATTTGTTTACTCAGTATCTATAAGCCTCAGGGGTTCCTTGACATCCAGTGAGAAAATATTAGTTCCGTCACCTTCTAACACTGTAATTTGTTTCAAATTAAACAGAGCAATCTTAAAATTTACACAGAATATGTTACATTATCAGCATTGTTCTCAGTAAGCCCTTGATGGATTTAATTTATTTATCGTATGCATTGTTCATTATTTGTATTTGAGGGGGAAGTTGGCTCCAGCGGCGAATGGAGTGTATGCAAGGTGTTGTTGAGAGATGGCCGCGTTATATTTTATGGAATTTATCTTGTTTCGTCTATCTGATCTAGAAAATATTAATTTCTCATATAGATAAGGTCTGGCTGTCGATTATGTATTAATTTGTGTAAATACAGTAGAGTCCAGCAAATCGTTAAATTGTCAAATGTGACATTATAAATTAGTCGTGCAAAATGCTATATGCTCCTATTTCTCCTAATGCCAACAATATATCGAGCTATAGCATTGTAAGTTACGTTAAGTCTTCGTCTACTAACTGTGTCGCAGCGAGCAAACAGTTCATAGCGGTATATAAGAGTTGGCAGTATAGCATTCGCATATTAGTTGGTGTAAAATATTGTGACATCCAGAGATTTTGAAGCATCGCAAAAGTTTTTGCACAGTTAATTTTGACGTGACCCGATCAACTTAGTTCCCTATTCAGAGTTACACCAAGAGTTTGCTGTTCTAACAAGCTTTTTATTTAATAAAATTAATGAGTATGTACATTTGAAAATATTACTAACAATTTTCCTCTAACTAAACAAATGCTTCTCACAACTACAGTCACATTTTAATCATGTGCTCTTTGTGTCGAGGCAGTTGTCAAAGAAACATTTTCTTTCACATTAATTTTATTCGAGATGTCTGACCTAGGGTTTGAACGTACTAGGTTCGGGTATTTAATACCATTCATAAATTCTTATGTAATTATGTAAGTGCATTGTTTTGTTATTGTTTATAATTTTAAAATTATTATTTTTATTTATGCATGCTACTGTTATGATCAGTGTTCGAAAAAATACTGTACACTAACTATTGTGTACATGACGGATGAAATGCTTTTAACTTTCATTTAAGGGTTTGTGAACTTGTACGCAAACACATTACGAACACAACATGTACACAACAGACGAACGCAAACTCTAACATAACGTACTAAACGGAGTTCACAAACACTATTTTTTACTGTTTGCGTACAAAGTACGCTAAAACGATCAGTACAACACCAAAAAAAAAATTAGGCTTTAGTGACCTCTTTTGGGTACACTAAAATGTTTAGTGTAAGCGAGAGTTTATGTTCTCAAGCGGTGTTTTTGGTCAACTCGGGGACCAGATTAGGAGTTTGGTCGATATGCTGGAGGATGGAAAAAGGAGGTCGATCCACCAGCCGATGAGAGATGCGATTGATTCCATTAAGACCCTTTACGACCTGTACGCAGGTGAGCTAAGGGGGGCAGACCACCAATGGGAAGAGTTGCAGCAGTTCAACAACACAAACTTCGCCTTGGATGAGAAATAAGGACGGGAAGAGCAGACAGGCGGAAACTGTCGAGATTCCCGAAGCAAAGAGGAAAACTCCAAATCCTGCACCAAAATTTCTGGCGAGAAGGACTACTGAGACGACTCCGGGTCGACAGGTAAACACTCAGAAATCAACTGGAGAACCAGGGTGGCAAAAAGTCACTAAAAAGAAAAGGGAGGCCAAGAAGCCTCAGGAGAGGAAAACAAAGCTTGATGCGATAATGATAGCAACGAGGGATGATACATCGTATGCTGACATTTTGAGGAGAGTTAAAACGGACCCTAAGCTTTGTAAATTAGGGGAAAACGTGACAAAAATTCGGAGAACCGTCAAAGGAGAGCTGTTACTTCAGCTCGGCAAGAACGGTGAGCAAACGGAGGACTTCAGAGGGGCCATTGGAGAGCTCCTAGGGGAATCCGCGTCTGTCCGCACTCTAAAGGAGAGGAGGACAATTGAGATAAAGGACATTGATGAGATCACGGAGAGGGAGGATGTGTATAACGTAATACGGAACATTCCAGGTCTTGAGGGCTTCAGTAAGACCGACATGATTGGTCTCAGGAAGGCATATGGTGGGACACAAACGGCCACAGTAAGCCTTAATGCAGACGCTGCAGCTATTCTCCTGAAGGAAGGTAGAATTAGAATCCGCTGGGTCATATGCAGGAATCGCGAGAGGAACATTCCTTCGAAATGCTTCCGATGCTTGCAATTTGGACATATAGCCCGTCAGTGCGGGAGTAAGGTTGACCGCTCGGGAGCATGCCGCAAATGTGGACAGGACGGTCACGTTGCTCGGAATTGCGAACGGGAACCACTATGCATGTTCTGCAAAGTGGATAACCCGAAATCCGCCAACCATATTGCGGGGATCGGAAAGTGTCCGCAATTTCTGAGAGCTCTTAAATCGCGTTCCAGGAGATGAGGTTAATACAGATTAATCTGAACCTTTGCGAATCAGCCCAGGACCTATTGGTCCAGAGAGTAAAGGAGGAGAATATCGATGTAGCAATCATAAGCGAACCGTATAGGGTGCCGAGGAATAATACTTGGATCACGGACGGATCCAATACTGCGGCTATATGGATTTGTAGCTCATTACCTTTCCAGCAAACCTATGCGCGGGACACTGGTTTCGTTATGGCCAATATAAAGGGAGTTTTCATCTATAGCTGTTACGCCCCCCCCCCCCCCCGAGGTGGTCAATGGATGAGTTCCAGCATATGCTGGAAAGACTGGCGTCACACGTGCGCCTGAACACCCCCGCTATTATTGGAGGAAACTTTAACGCTTGGACGACCATGGGTCGCTGCCTCTTGGAAACATTTGCTTCCCTTCCTGTGGCGCTGATGAATGACGGAAGAGGAAGCACATTTAGGAGAGCTGGATCGAGCTCGATAATAGAGTTGTCGTTTGTGAGCGATGGCCTTGTTTCACGGACTGCGTGGAAGCTAACTGAGGACTTCACGAATAGTGACCATCAGGCAATCGTGATGACGGTTACTGGGCGCAACACGAGAGGAGACGGATTGCCGAACTTTACTGGACCTAAATGGAAGGACTCCCGCTTTGACGAGGAGACGTATAGATTGATGTTGTCGTCTTTTCGTACGACTGGCGCCACGGTCGAGGAAATGGTGAACGGCGTATACGATATGCTCAACACTGCATGTGATGCTGCTATGCCAAGGAGGCCTGTATGCAGGGGACGTACCCCTTGCTACTGGTGGAATGACGAGATTCGAAATCTGCGGTCGGCATGCTTTGGGGCGAGAAGAAGGGCCCAGCGCACGAGAGGAAGACCGACATGGGAAGCCGAACGTGCTGCATATGAGGATCTAAGGCATCAACTTAGAAGAGCCATTGAAAGGAGCAAGAAACTATCCTTTCAGCGGATATTCCAGGAGGCTGACGTCAATCCTTTTGGGACGGCGTACCGAGTCGTCGGCAAGAGAATCGGAGCTCGGGAACAGCCTAAACTGGGTTGTCCAGTTTTGCTACGGGAGATTATTGGTACATTATTCCCTCAGGGGGCCAGCGCTACACTTTTATAAGTAGGGAGCCGGAAGCCGCTCATACCATACCCGAGGTAACGGCAGAGGAGGTACTTGCAGCATGCACTGGAATAGGAGATAGGAAAACACCGGGGCCAGACGGAATCCCGAACAGGGCACTTAAGGCGGCTATCCGGCTTAGACCGAATATGTTCGCCAAGGTGTTCCACAGGTGCTTCGTAGAGGGTGTTTTTCCACGTAGATGGAAGGAGCAGAAATTGGTTCTCATTCCAAAACCTGGCAAACCACCAGGGGAACCATCATCGTATCGTCCCATCTGCCTACTTGACACGATGGGAAAAATACTGGTGAGGATAATATACAATCGACTACTGACATGTGCCGAGGTAAGGGGAGCTCTCTCGGACCTGCAATACGGATTTAGGAAGGGACGGTCCACTGTCGACGCCATAAGGAGGGTGGTCGACATTGCAAAAGACGCAATAGAAGGCGAAAGATGGAGATTTGGCAACAAGGAATATTGCGCGGTTATCACACTTGACGTTAGGAATGCGTTTAACTCAGCGAATTGGGGGCGGATTATGAGAGCCCTCTTTAGCATGGCTACGCCGCCATTCTTAATGGAGATTCTGAACAATTACTTTCAGGACAGGAAAGTAATATACCTAACGGATGAAGAAGAGAAGGAATACGTAGAGACGGCGGGTGTCCCGCAGGGCTCTGTACTTGGGCCACTACTGTGGAACATCATGTACGATGGTGTACTTCGACTGCGACTGCCAAACGGGACAAATATTGTGGGCTTTGCAGTGGCTAAAACGGTAACGGAAATAGAGGAAAAAACGAACACAGCGATTCGAAATGTTGGAACATGGCTGGATGAGGCAGGTTTGACACTTGCTGCACATAAAACAGAGGCCGTCTTGATAAGCGGCCGGAAGATAGTAGAGAAAATGGAAGTAACCGTTGGAGGCACTAGGATCGAATCAAAGAGGGCGATAAAATACCTGGGAGTGATTATCGACAACAGGTTAAATTTCAAGGAGCACGGAAAATACATCGGCGAAAAGGCATCTGTAACACAGGGAGCACTGGCGAGGATGATGTCAAATATTGGAGGACCAGGTCCATTCAAAAGGAGGATAATTTCGGCGGTTGTAACGTCGATTATGCTATATGCATGCCCAATATGGTCGGAGGCACTCTCCGTGGGCACGACAAGGAGAATACTGTCCTCGGTGTATCGTCTAAGCGCGATTAGACGGATAAGTGGCTTCAGGACAGTATCTGATGAAGCGATATTGGTATTGGCAAAGACAAAACCAAATAGACAAAACCAATAGACATATTAGCGAATGAGATGAGGAGGATATACGAATATATAGGACGAATAGCAGCTATAAAAGCGGAGGAACGAAGGACTTCCATACGCAAATGGCAGTCACGATGGGAGAGCAGTTTAAAGTGAAGATGGACATTTCGTCTTGTCCCTGATGTAACCCTTTGGATGAAGGACAAACATTGCGAGCTGAATTACTGCGTGACCCAGTTCCTGACTGGTTATGGGTGCTTCCGGAAGTACCTGCACAGATTTGGTCATGACACTTCCAATATATGCCCAAACTGTGTAGATGAGGAAGAAGATGAGGAGCATATTCTAACATGCTGCCCCAGATTTAAATGGCCCGGAGAAACGAGTTTAGGACTAATGGAAGAGCTGTTGAATTGTAGGAATCTATGGAGCCAATATAGTCAGAGAATGGCTGAAGTTATGCTAGAACTTCGAAGACTGGAGAAACGGAGGCGAAATTTGACTTAATGTGACGAAGCTTTCGAGTTAACCAGCCCTCCGCTAAGTAATACCTTACGGCAGTCCCGCGTGGGGGAGAGTAGTTGAAGTGTGTAGGGGGTGGGTTTAGTACGTAGGCACCAGTGATGGTGAATCGTGCACTCTTTTGTTGGAACAAACGTGTCTTTAAAAGATTCCCACCTCCGGCTCAAGACAAAAAAAAAAAACAGATACACACTGAGAAATAAATCGAACATGTTCTAAGTAAACGCAACAACAATAAACATGAGAGACGATCAACAACGTGGACAAAATGCACAAACAACAATGTGATTGCAATAGAGTTCTCTAGAACGCGAGAGCAAGAACCTTCCACATCGAGAACGTTCATCATACTGATTACGTGCGTATATAAAAGGGCAAGACAAGGCAAGCCAGCAGTCAGTAATAATCCAGTCAGCCTTGTGTGAAGTTGCGTGTGAAGCAGCGTTGCCAGATTTTTTTTGAAAAAAACTTTTTATTTCTGGAGAAAAAACTTTTTTTTACCAAAAAAAACTTGTTTTCTACTAAAGCTCCAAAATGTTTAAAGGAAACACGGGAGACCGGTACCCTCTATTGGTGTTTTTTGCTACTTTTGCCCGGGACTAATAAAATACATAACATTTCCTTTAAAAATGTAATTATTGCGTGTTATTATCATTAAATTTATTGAAAAAAAATTTGAAATTAATTTTGTCGAAAAAACTTGTTTTGTTAGAAAACAAATTTAATGAAAACTTTTTCGCATCCTAAAAAACTTGGAAAAAAAGGGAAAACTTGGCAAATGGCAACGCTGGTGTGAAGTAAACAAGTCGTGTTTGAAGAGTTGTTAGTGTTGGCGCGGACATATTTAAGTGTAGAATAGTGAGCAAGCAATTATTGTTGTATCGTTAAGTTGGATACGGTGACAAACAAAACTAATGTGAATAATAAAGAGTTTGATTGAAACAAAACACATATTTGTTTTTATTTTGGTTTGCAATCAACGAACCCACAATCTAAACGTTTTTAAAAAGGTAAAAACGTAACAATATTTTTGATGTTTTGTACATTAATTGTGGCTTTCAAATACATCGTTTATCTTAGCATTCTTTGCACAAGTAAAATATTGTTTGGAGCCTTGTCGTTTTTCTTTTTCTCAGAGAAAAACACTTGAATTTATCTGAAACTTTTACATATACATTTTGCACAAATACAAAAACTGAGGGCGATGTGAGGAAAAAATAAAACAATAACGTAGTACTGCTAAAGTCTGCTTTACTAAGTTTTCTCAAAGGCAACCGCGACATATCTCTAGATTAATTGTCACACACAGTCCATTACTTTTAAGGCTAGACACAGTCACGTCTACATTCACAGCCACAAAAGTTCATTTCAGTTCGCTTGGATTCACCAGTCAGTATGAATGAATATTTTATGGCCACTCAGGTTAATGATGTTATTATTTAGCAAAACTAAACATGTACATTTAAAAAACATTTACACGATTTTTGTTTTTTTTATTTACCTGCATTTTTCGTCCTTTTGTCTCAGCTGTCATGTAGTTTTCGTTTATGTAGTTTATGTAGTTGTACCTTACTTAACAAGGTACTGTATAAAAAGAAGGGTAAATTTCAAGCATTTATTGTAAGTCTGAATACTAAACGCATAGTTTGGTCTTCATTACCATGGCAAATAGCTGTCTAGAATTAAAGAATAATTAAAAACTAAAAAACAAAATAATTAACAGTTCACTTTGAATATATTAAAAAGCAACTGACTTGTGTTATTTAAGTATTTTTTTCTGAGCATGTAGCTCCAGTAGTATTAAGTCTCCGTCCCAAGCCTTGTTCAATAACTGAAAAATGTCAATAATTAATCTGTGTATTTGTTCAATAGATCTTCGCTTCCTTCTGCAACAAAACTGACGACCCTCATTTAAAATTGCCATTAGTTTATGCATTATTGTTTATAAGCACATTATAACGTTTTAACCCCATAACTCTCGAAGATTGCAATTTTGAAATAAATGAAATGTTTTTGTCTTATTCGAATTCGCCGTATTCAAGAAGTTGTGCGTTTGCTTATTTGAAACCCCGGGTCAGACATCTCCAGCGAAACGAAATATGGAAAAATATTTCTTTGATGACTTCCTTTCAGCAGATTTCTGGCAAAATCTCAGTGAGTAAATTAAAATTGCCATGAAAAGTTTTTAAAAGAAATCTGTCGTTCGGAGTTGGCTTTGAACTCAAGGTCCAACTACTCATATACACAAATTAACATACACTTTACACAAGTAGTAAAGTGCTGCGAGAAGCTATGTCGTAATTCTGACTGAACTGTTGGAATGAGCGATTATGTATGTTGTGTTTGGTCTTTTTTTCAATTGTTTAAATAAATACTTAATTTATTTTATAATAATTTTTTCTTATAAAATTTTTATTTATTTAAGTTTAACAGTGCGGTTTAATTGGTAACACCAAACTATCAATTTTATTTCACGTTCATAAAGATCAATCTACAGAATTTTAAAACTCGTAGTCCACGCAATTTTCCTAAAAATCATAAACAAAGTTACCTTTAGCACTAACTCTACTTCGACCATTTTCGATCTGGTAACTTCTAGAATCTGCTGACTTCATATTTGTATTCTTCGTTTCCTTTATATCTTTCGTGATTTTATAATGTAATTTTGTTATTGTAATTTATTTGTGTTTGTTAGTGTCGTAAATTTTTTATTTTTATTTCTTGTGTTTTCTTTGTTACCTGACTAAAATTTTAAAATTATTTAAATTATTATTTAGAATTCTTGTTTGTATTCGAAATTAATAGGATAATTTGGATATTCAACTCCATTGTATTTATAGATGTATAAGCCAACATCTGAAACAATCACATGAAATAGTTATTCGATCACTGCTTTTTAAATGTGTCGATATCGATATGTAGACTTAGTGGAGTATAACTTTCTTATTTCTTTTAATTTGATAATTATTTAAAAGATAAAAACGTTTCTTGATATTTTACGCTATAAACGTTCTAAAATTTTGTATTCCTATACGGTAATTAATCTCTTTTGTTATGCTGTAGGAAATCATTATTCTAAATATTTCTCTAAATACTGTGGGAATTAAATGGTAGCATTAACCGTTTATTCGTACAAAAGCAATGTGATCCCCTAAAAATACACAACAAATTGTATGAAATGGATATGTGCTCTTATATGCTCGTGCATACACTTGCATTTCTCTTCAAATGTTCACATCCGAGCAGTGTGACCATTTTAGCATTTTTGCAGCTAGATTTAGCATTTTTTATTTTGATTTAGCTGCAAATTTTCGATTTAGCAGTTGGCATTTTTTTTTTAGCATTTTTTAATAATTTGTTTAGCATTTTCTAGCTTCAATTTATTTTTCATTTTTACTCCTGTTACAATTAAAATTTGATTGATTGTACATACATAGTTTAATGGTAACCACGAATGTAGAATATATTGAAATTTCATAGCAGAGTTAATACGCCAACTATGGCAAAGATTACCCAAAAATTTGTTAAGTTTAAAGCACAGAATACACACAGAATACTTACCTTTGACGTTTAATAACGCTCAAAGCAGTAGCTTAACCTGCCAATTAGAGGGAGAAACAAAATATTAAAATGTATTGCGAAACAAATGTGTTAGAAGCAATAGATATACAGAGTGAAAACTGGCGGTTAAAGTAGAAAAACTAAATGTAAACAAACATTTATTTTGTGTTAAAAAAGGGAAAATTTGGAATATTTTTTAATTTCTTCAATGAAAATTTTAAAATTCTTAAATATTTAAATATTAATCGAAATGTGGGTAATTTTCGGTCATAATGAATATAGTTTCTTGTGCAAGAGGTAATTAAGAAGCTAAATATTACAAGATCAAAATAAGACGTACTGCTCATAAAAAATGTTTCTTGCTTAAAGATGTCAATATTTTTTAATTTCTTGAAAGGAAAAGTTAAAATGGTTATGGTTATTAGTTGTTTTTATTATTTATTGATAGTTTTAGACAAAAATTAATTTTTTTATTAACTCTCGCCAATATAAAAAACCCACCCCGAAAACTAAAAAAAACGTAAATAAACAAAAAAGAGTTGTATTTAGAGAGGGACAGAAATACTTTTTGGTAATATTTTCTGTCACTTTCGCAATGCTAAGTTAAATGTCAAAATCTCGATTCGCTTCTGTGTGTATTCTGTGGTTTAAAGTATTTGCTATTAACAATCGTTTAAAAATAAATAAAAGTAAATTATTTAAAAATTTCAAAGAAGAAATGATAAATTTTTCAAATGATAAAATTACAACTTTAGAATTGCAATGGCAAAAATTAACTTCATACGAGTGGGAAAATCAGAAGACAACTATTGAGTTTTGGATACAGGTTTATGAATACAAGAACGCTGTGAATGAAAATCCCTTTAAGGAATTGTCCTATTTTGTTATGAAATTTTTAGTTTTGCCATTTAGTATTGCAGAAGTTGAACGTGTATTTAGCAAAATGAATCTTTTAAAAACTAAATAATAAATAGAATGATATTAAATACAATGAATTCACTCCTCTATATAATATGTGGATTGAAAAGATTGAATAAATGTTGCCAAAGTTTTCAAATAACTAAAGAATTAACGCAAAAATGCGATAAAAATATATATATATAATATTATAACAGAGCCCTCAGAAAGTGAAGAATACACTTTTGATGAAGTATTTAATATGTAGCCAAAAGTTGGTATTTTTGTTTAAACAAATTTATTTGTGAAGTACAAATGTTATTATATAGCAATATAGTTTTTTTTTGACATTTTAGAATATATAAAATACATAAAATGTTTTAGTCCAAAATTGTTTTATGTATTTATATATGAAGACATATCTATTTAGATATATGTAGAAAGACTGAAAAATATGTATTTTTAATTTTTGTTTTACAATTTTAGTTTGCGATTCTTTAAGAGAATAAATAATTTGTTTTTGAGTTCGATGTGGTTTTATTTATATAATCAAACTTAATTTGTGGAAATAGCTGTACAAATAGTGAAGAATTTCTTCATAATATTATTAAAAAAATTTAGCATTTTTTTTGGCATTTAAAAATCCATTTAGCATTTTTTTTAGCATTATTTTGGATAGGATTTAGCTGCAAAAATTTTTCAGACCTGGTCACACTGCATCCGAGATAGGGAAAGATATGGAAGAGATTTTTAAACGATTTTTAGTATTTTTATTTATTTCGTACTCCGAAGAAAGGCTGTGTAAGCTTTTGTGCAAGGTTATAAGTTTGTAGTCACCAACGCGTTGTTACGCTTACTCTTACACATGCATAAATATGTTTGTTGTATTTTCATACATGTGTGTAGTTGGTATACTTTTGTTTTTTTTTGGCAAATGTTTAATGTTTTTTTAATGTGTGTGTATTTTTATTTTTATTGTTTTTGTTTTGTTTTCTTTGGCTTTATTTTCTGAGTTGATAGTTAGCATGGTAAAAAAAATTTTGAATTATTTTTTATACTCATTGAATGCGTTTCTTTTCTTTTCGATTCAGTTAAAGAATTTCTAAGGAAGAAATTTTACAATTTTTATAAATTTTTTTTTTTGGTTTGTTTTTTATTTTACTACAAAGTATTTTAAAAATTATATGAAAATGTTTGTTTTTCTTATTTTTGGTGCCGAGTTTTATAAAAATTACAAACATGTTATGCTTAGTGTCTAGCATATTACAATCATAATTATAGTTCTTGAATTTATAACACTTACATACGTTCGGAAATGAAGGCAATCTTTGAAATTTAATTCAGACAAAGGATTAAAAGTGTAAACTTAATTTAAAAGGTTTTCAGCAATCTCTACCTTAATTCATTCTATTTTGGTTATTCTGCTACAGATTACCTAAAATCATTCCACGCAGACAAAGTGGAGCAGAGTACCCTGTGTTCGAAACTTATTGGTTTTGTTGTCTATATGGATTTTTTTCCGCTGAGATTTCATCCGATGAGTTCAGACTAACTACAATTTTTAATTTATTTTCAAAATCTAATATTTAAACTAATCTTGATAGTATTTGTCAAACACACTCCTTTGATCGTAGACCACTTTCTTCAGATATTCACTCGCTTGTGTAAGTCAAACCAGGAATGGGGTCGTGCAAATAAGATTGATTTAAAAGTACGAAGTCATCTATAATTGTGATGGATGTAAAAATTATCATATGAAAGCTTCGATTGCTTTGGCATAAAAATTCAACATACATACATGCATAATTGGGCCTATGTTCTCACAACAATCATGTTGTGTGTGTTAATTTTATCCATAAGTGGCGGGACCTACAGTTTAAGATCGACTCCGAACTACGGATTTTTTCAGAAACTTTACATGGCAATTTTTATTTACTCTCAGAATATTAGAAATAAAGCTGCTGAGAAGAACGCTCCAAAGAAATATTTTTCATATTCCTATTTGATCGAGATGTCTAATAAGCCAACACACTACCAACTAGACTACGGCGAATTCAATGCGGTGATAATATTTTCAAGCGCCGAAAGAATCACTTGAATGTATCGGTTTCTTAAGATGTTGCAATAAATGTTTCACTCTACCTAACTTTCCACTGTTTAAGTGTTAAATATAGAAAAAAATATTTAATAATACTTTTCACATCTTACAAAACCATAAATAATGATAACCATAGAAAGGAAAATAAAGTAAGTGGTAAAACTATTTTAAAAAATTCTTTATAAAGTTTTTTGATAAAGCATTGAAGGATAAAATTATTTCCTTAAAACAAAAAGCAGAAAATAGCTAGAAGTTTAAAAAAGTTTTTCAACATTGCAGTCTATTAAAAAGTTAAATAAGAAGCTTTTCTACTTTCCTTCCATTTCGTTTATCCTTTTAGTACTAGTACTAACTTTAAGTATAGCAAAATGAAAAAATTTCACATGCCTTTTGTGTTTTGTTTGTTTCTTTTTTTGTTTTTGTTATTTTAATTTCGAATTTAATTTAGAGATTGCGAAGACTTTAAAGTATAGTTGCGTGTTTAAGCTAGTAATGAAGTATTGAAAACAAATAGAAGTAAAAAAACCAAAAAAATTTATAGAAGTGGTAAAATATTTTGAAATATTTAAGCTTAAAAATAACCAAAAAATTTTGTCTAGACTTGCACGAGCCAAATAATGTCTGTTTAGTTATCATAATTCCTACTAATTAAGGATTTTAAAAATTGTTCAAGTAGAGATTAGTGATATTTTATTATTTAAACTAAAAATTAATATATAATTTGGAAAAAATCTTTATTTTCAATTTTTATATACAATGCTTAATATTTCATTCTGATTTTCTTTAAATAATTGTAGATACATAAGTCAAATGAAATGCCTGTGATATGTAAAAATAAGTTTTGATCGACCTTCAATAGCTTGTTTCCATTAAGATACCACATAAAGATGTAATACGAGTAAGTATTAATGTTATCGAAAGCGTTGTAATCTAGTAGATGGTGTATTGACTTCTTAAGTACTACTACGACTAGTAAAATATAGCATTTTCAGTTTAAATTAAACTTTTTTCAAAATAAATGAAACCTTTTTCAAAATGAACGAAACCTTTTTCAGATTAAACGAAACTTTTTTTAAATTAAACGAAACCTTTTTCAAAATAAATGAAACTCTTTTCAGAATAAATGAAACTTTATTCAAATTCAATAAAACATTTTTCAAATTAAATGAAACTAGTTATAGAATTTAATAGAAAACAAACATATTCATTTTTACTTGTTTACTTGTTAAAATTAATGAAGAATTTGTCCACTGACCGCTTTAGGAATTGTCATGACCATATCCACAACATAGTTCGCACAGTCATTTTGATTAATTTGTGCGACACTTTCCTCAATTACACTTACTATGTTATGCTCTGTGGTAATGTCAGTTAATAATGATCGGGCGTGGAATTTTATCTTAGAGAATGTTTTCTCTATCGGGTTCAACATAGGAGAATAAGGTGGTAAAAATTTAAGTGTACAGTTACTATTATCCACCATATTTCGAATTTCCTGGGTTTTATGGATTCTGGCATTATCCATAATTAAAAATGCATTTTGTAACTCTGTGCTGCTTTCAATTTTATCCAGGAGCTCCCTAAGAAATATTTGGAAACGGGCTGAATTTACAGTGGAAAGGGAAAAAACTTTATGGTAAACAATACCACCATTATTTATCGCAGCAATTAAAGTAACGTTCCTTCCCCTTATGGTTGGCACAACAACATGAGCTCTTTCACCTACCTTAGCACGTGCTTGTGAACGCCGTAAATGTAAGTTAAACCCGCACTCGTCTATAAAAATCATTTTTTCTTTCTGTTGAGGAGACCAAATTACAAATTCTGAGGCATACTGTCGACGGTTTTCAATAGTCGATGCGCTATTCATGCGGTCCATTTCAATGGAAGCCATTTTCAGCGTTATTTTTAGTTCTTTTAATCCGTTGAAAATTGTAGACAATGCAAGCGTTACATTAAATTGTTCAAATAACTTTTTGCGGATATTTCTCAAAGTTATTCCCGGCTCACTCTCCACAATCGTCTCAATTTTTTCCAGGATTTGGAATGCTATAAAATTGCTTAGAAATTTTTTTAAAAATTCGGAGTCGGCTTTCAACTGTAAAAGTGAACTACACTCATATTGTAAAAAATTTGACCTAAAATATCGGCTCATTCATATACAAATAAGTACGGATTCAGTTCCTATTAGAGGGAAAATTCATGTAGAATACCATTTTGTATGCTTTAGAGCTTAGCGCATTAATTCTAATAAAAGTTTTACAACAATTGATATTCCAATATTCGGTATTACGCTGTCAAACATGAGCAATCATTTAGTTTATTATTGTGTAAATAATATCTGTGAATAGAATCCCCTGTTTTTTGTAAGGCAAACGATTTCACTCGTTTTCAGATTTTCACGATTTCACGAACGTGTTAAATTGTCCGCCTTATTAAAACAGACCCTAAGACGGTGTTCAGATATGCACCTTTTCTGCGTATATCGCAAGAAACGGCATTATTAAGCACAAATTGTTATAATATTGAGTAAAACTTAAAATGTTCAGTGAGAACGTTACAACTTATGCGAACAAATTTTTTTTGATATTTGTATTTTCAAATAAAATGGCGAGTGAGGTGGAAGGTAAATCTACTGATACTTCTTGTATTTCTATTTCTATTCTATTCTCTTTCTTCTATATATCATACTATATATGATTTAAAATATTTTGAAATTTTGGGGATATAACAAAACAACGAAATAAGAATGTTTATTAACAAAATAGCACTAGACATTTTTACTGTAATACTCCCTTGGAGTAGAGTGAATATCCATCTGCTAGAAAACAAGCAACATACCTCTATATACCGAATAATACTAGGCAATGCAAAAAATGTCCAAGACAGTGGTTCTATATCACAAAATATGCAAATCAAGATACAGAATCTGTGCTCAGGGCAAAAAACTACCCGCAGTAGTTAGGGCAGTTTACATGCATTCCTCAGTAAAAGAAAAAAGTAACGGGTGATTTTTTAGCTATTATCTTTTTGGCAACACTGGTTTAAACAGCTCACGCACGTCTCGTGTTTTGTTTCACTGTCAAACATCTTCAGTTTGTTCTATAATTTAACCATGAATCCGTCTTACAAATGAACAACGCTTGCAAATCATTGAATTTTATTATCAAAATGCGTTCTCTGTTAAGAAAGTTCATCGCGCGCTTCTTCCATTTTATGGTCAGTTTAATCGACCCACTGAAGCGGCTATTCGGGCTATTGTGACTAAATTTCGCACCAAATTTACATTGTTGGACATTAAACCACCAACACGCTTACGTAGAGTGCGAACTGAAGAAAATATCGCAGCTGTATCGGCCAGTGTTAATGACGACCATCAATTACCGATTCGTCGCCGTTCGCAGCAATTGGGCCTCTGTTACTTAACAACGTGGAAAATTTTGCGGAAGGATTTAGGTGTGAAGCCTTTCAAAATACAGCTGGTGCAAGAATTGAAGCCGAACGGCCTACCGCAACGCAGAATTTTTGATGAATGGGCTCTTGGAAAGTTGGCCGAAGATCCACTTCTTTATCGAAAAATTGTGTTCAGAGACGAAGCTCATTTTTGGCTCAATGGATACGTAAATAAGCAGAATTGTCGATTTTGGAGTGAAGATCAACCAGAAGCATTGCAAAAGCTACCAATGCATCCAGAAAAAGTTACAGTTTGGTGCGGTTTATGGGCTGGTGGCATCATTGGACCGTACTTCTTCAAAGATGCTGCGAATCGTAACGTAACTGTGAATGGTGAGCGCTACCGTGAGATGATATCCAACTTTTTTTTTGCCCAAAATGCAAGAGCTTGACTTGCATGACATGTGGTTTGAACAAGACGGTGCCACACACAGCACGCATAACAATAGACTTATTGAGAGGCGAGTTAGGTGAACATTTTATTTCACGTTCGGGACCGGTCAATTGGCCGCCTAGATCCTGCGATTTAACGACTTTATACTATTTTTGTGGGGCTATGTTAAAGCTCATGTCTATACAGACAAGCCCGCTTCAATTGACGCATTGGAAGACAACATTGAAGCAGTTATTCGTGAGATACCGGCCGAAATGAAAGAGTAAGCCAAAATTGGACTAAGCGATGGACCATTTGAGGAGCACTCGCGGTCAACATTTGCATGAAATAATCTTCAAACATTAAATTATATGGACCGTACTATTGATTCAATTAAAGATTTCATGCATTTTTCTGATGGTGTTTTCTTTTCTACAAAGAAAATGTCACCCTCTTACAAGGTGCATTAAAAAAAATTGCTGACCAACCCTGTTATAATGTAATTTTTATTTGAGATGAACATAACACAAATATGAAAAAAGGGTATGCCCCGTGCCCTTAAAAATATGTTGTATTTTTTGATTTGCTTTCAATAAAATATGTAAACATAAAAAAGGTGTTGCCAGATTGCTAATTTTTCGATTTCATTTTTAGGGGTTTTTTTTATAACCAAATAACATTTTTTTAACACAGTTCTAACACTGAATGCAATTTTTTATATTACTGACCATGTAGCTTTAATAATGTAATGTTCCCTTAAGGTTACCCCACAAAACCATGAAAAAATTAACTTCAAAATTGGATAACAATACTAGGCGACTTTTTTAAATTTCATCTGGTAGCCCTATAAATAAACAAAAGTCATTTGCTTTACAGGGTAGAGGTGTCAAACTATCGATAGTAGCACTATCGATAGTTTTTGATAGTTCATAAAAATATATCGATATATCGAATCTAAACTATCAGTTCTTATAAAAAATATCGATATATCGGAGATACTATCGTAACACTATCGGAGTCTCTCCAATAATACATTTATATACATATTTGAATTTAATAGGTTAAAATACTAAATAACGTATTCTGTATAAACAAAAATAAACAAAACCGAACTTCATTTCTTAGTTCAAAAATCAAAAAATTAAACATGAAGTATTTAAGATGAAGGGTCAGTCAACCAATTGTTTTTGTTTGTAAAAAGAAGCATATCAACGACATTTTCTTTTTATTCTGTACGCCTATCCGAAACTGTTTGACCAGCTTTACTAAACATTCTTTTCGACTCAGTCGAGGTAGCTGGGATACACAAATACAAATACACAAAAGCAAGTATTTGCATCTCTTTCATATCACTTGAACGTGTCTGGAAATAAAATAATTGTTTTAGTGATAAATAAATACATCTAAGTAGCACATGTTAGTCAGTTAATGTCTTTACTTCACTCTCCATTTTATAATAATACTGTGGGAATCACCAGTTTATAAATGCAAACAAAAAGTTAGTGGTGGAACATTTGAGGGGTGTGCAAACAAAGACAGCAATCTCCACTTTGTTGAAACAAACTCAATCTCCAAATTTCAGTTCGCATTTTCCCAAAAACTTCAGTGAGGATATGGATCAAACTTGGTCGGCATATTTATCTTTTTCTTCTATACTAATTAACAAAAAAATTCATTATAAAATACAATTGTCTTTAAAAATACAAGTTTTTCTTATTAATTTCGAAAACAACAAAAGTGGAGATTGCTGCCTTTGTTTCCACACCCCTCAATTTACTATCGATAGTGGAAAAAAACTATCGGTAATAGTTAAATGTTTATATTTTGTAAAAAAAAAAACATCGATAGTAACAAAAAATATAAACTATCGATACTATCGATAGTGCCATCGATATTTTGACACCCCTATTACAGGACATTATCAGCACTCTCGATTTATACAGGACATAAAATGCAATGCCCTCCACCATTTTCAAGTGCGAATTATTTAGAATAAACCATACCACCCTTTTAAAGGGAGAAACATTTTTAAGAAGCAAACACAAAATTGCATTTTTTAAAATAAAGTGCACATTTTTTGGTAGAAAAGAAAACACCATGAATTTTATGGTTTTTTTTAATTTTCCTATAGCTCCTAAAAAAAATCACCCTTTACAAGATTGGAGTAAATCTTCAAAAATATATTCAATGTATTTTTTAATAGAAGTCGTAAAGGCAAATAGCGGTGTTATAATGTTATCTTCAAGAAATTCTGATAAAAAAAATCTTAAATGAGTAATTTTTCCCGTCACGGTAGGTCTAGTGTTAAATTTATGAATTGTTATAAAAAAAAAAAAATAAAAAAATTGTTTTCCAGCTGTCAAATGATTCGAATAAGATGATTTGTTTATGCCTGAACACTAAAACTAATATTGTCAATGAAACGAATATTGACTAATTTAAAATTCATGCCTGCACATAGTATAACTTTAATTTAAATTTAATTTTAATTTAATTTAAATTTACTTTTACAAATAAAGTATACGTTACCGAATCATTTACTAAGAGTATATAACAATACCATCGCACCAATAATGCTCGTAATTCTTGCATTTAAATATAAAATAAAGAAGATAAGGGTACTGAATAGGGGTGTCAAAATATCTATGGCACTATCGATAGTTTATATTTGTCGTTACTATCGATGTTTTTTGTTTACAACATATAAACATTTAACTATTATCGATAGTTTTTGCCACTATCGATAATAAATGTTCCACCAATAACATTTTGTTTGCATTATCAAACGTTTGGAAGCATTTTACATTAAGTGAAGATAAAAAACAAGCGAAGTGCGAAACATGCACAAATATTTACAAGACGAGTGGAAACACGTTAAACTTAATGGATTATTTAAAGCGCAATCATCCGTCGCTCATTGAACCAAAAAGTTCCTCCATAAGAAAGTATTTCAAAGAAGCATCCAAGTATGATAGTAATTCTTCACGAAAAAAAAAGAATTGGATTTAGCTTTTACAAGAATGATAGCTTTAGATGTACAGAAGTTTAGTATTGTTGAAGACAAAGGCTTTCGAGACTTCGTGTATTGTTTAGATTCTCGATATGAGCTGCCAGCTAGAAACACTATTCGAAATATTCATTTAAAACTGATGTATTAAATTAAATTAAATTAAATGTAAAATAAATTGAGGTCTATTCTCGATCATATAGAAAGCTGTGGAATAACTACTGATTGCTGGACGTCAATGTCAAACGAAAATTATTTGACCTTCACATGTCATTTCACAGGCATTGATTTGAAACTACGGTCAGCAGTTTTGACAACTTCAAAACTCGTCAATGAGCTGAATCTTCAGAAAAGAAAAAAACCAAAAAAATCTACACATCTGCACATTGATCAAAAAATAAGCAATTTTGGTTAGAAATAACCAAAAACGGGAACGCTGTTCTCAAATCACTTATTCTCAGACGTCGGCACAAAGAGGACATGAGAAAAATTATGACAGGCATGTTTAACCCAGAGGAAAATTATTAGTAATATTTGCAAATCTACTTATTAACCCAATAATATGTATATGTGAGCGAAAAGTATAGAACAATTGTACTGCGCTAAAAACCTAAAAACACCGTATTTTACTTGGCAAGTATTCTTCCAAAAATCGAAATCATTTCTCATTGATATTAGTGAATCATACTGTAATACATACTGACAAGCAACTGAATGCATTTTTACGCTCTCATGATGAGAGCAACACATTGTTACGCTCTTTGTTTGTGTTTATTTTCCTTCTGTCTTCCGCCCCCTTATCCAAAAATGATTTTTTAAAAAAATTTTGGTGAGAGCGGGTCGTAATGCTACTTCTACATAATGTGTATTCTTTATATCCATATTCTTTGATAAAACTTAATGGAATTGGATATCACTCATACGTCACATATGTAGTTTTTCTAATGAATTTTACATCTATATAAACAAAAATGAATGTGTGTTTATTTATTTGTGGGTTTGTTTGTTTGAAGTCTATAGACGGCTAAACGGCTGGACCGATTTTCTTGAAGTTTTGACAGTACCTTCCTGTATATCTGGAAGGAATTATAGGCTACTTTTTATTTTAAAATTTCAAGAAGGCGGGGTGCTACGCCCACATATTCAATAAGTATTTAATGTCGCATATCTCATAAACTGCTAATTTTGTATAGGCGACTTTGACGTATATATAAACAAAATGGGCGAATTGGCTATAGTGGGTGTGTCACCTCCAATATAAAAAATATTAAATTATTATATCTATGAAAATATCACAGTTAGAGCCCTAAAATTTTTTCGAATCCACTTTAGTATCAATATGAATATTTTAGACAAAAATGGGCTGACTAGGAAAAGGGTGTGGTACTTCCCATATGAATTAAATTTAAAACTTCTTCTATCTCGGACATCACCTATATATAAAAATTAATGTGCATTTGTTTGTATGTTTGAAGTTTATAGACGACTAAACGGCTGAACCGATTTTCCTACTTTTTATGTTGATATTTCAAATGAGTGAGGTGCCACTCCCACATATACTACATAACCTACTATTGTAAGATAATAACAAAATGGATATATTGGAAAAACTATATCAGCAAGATACCTCAAATTTTGTACAAGTAACTACGGTTTTAATATAAATATTTCGGACAAAAATAGGCGACCTATTATTAGAGGACAATGCACCTTCCATATGAAGTAAATACTAAAATCTGCCTAACTGAAGAACTTTAACAGTTAGAGTCCCCAATTTTGTATAAATAACTTTTGTTTAAATATAAATATTTTGGACACAAATAGGAAGTTCAGCAAAAGCGGGCGTGGCACCTCCCATATGAAGTAAATACTAAAATCTGCATATCTAGAACACCAGAACAGTTAGACTGCTAAAATTTTGTACGAATATCTAAAGGTTCAATATCAATATTTTTGTTAAAAATGGGCTATCAAGCATTAGAGGGGTGGCAAACTCCATATGAAGTAATTATTAAAATCTGTATAAAAAACTATAAAAGCTAGAGTCCCCAATTTTGTATTCCAGCTATAGGAAGGTGGTGCCTGTCTGATTTGTGGGTGTAGAAATTATTATATCTTGAAATATGCAATAGTAAGGTATATGACCCTTAAATTATTGAGTTTGAAATTTTCAACTCATATAGATAGTAAGTACTAAAGTTCATACTATTTAAATATTTATCTTGGAAGGCATATACGTACATACAAATGTTATAGTTATGTTATTGTTTACTTCTAAAAACGGGTAACTAATAAAAATATTATTTATTTGAAAAATACATTCGGTAAACTTTATAATAAGCATTTTAGTGGGCAATGAATTCATTACTTTTAATTACCTAAGTAATAAAATGTAAACTGTCAATATTTTTCCCAAATAAAATAAGTAGTTGCAAAACTCATCAAAAAAATTACCTGTGACCGACGCAAACACAATTATTTGTTAAATTTTAATAACATTAATTTTCTTCAAAAGGTTTTTGACTTGAACCGATTTCATATTAGGTAAAATATAAAGAAATAAATATAACACGCGTTCGGTTTTGAAATTCAGTTGAATCTTTGATTCCAAACAAGTTAAACGTTACCTGAGTGACATTTATTTTGCAACAATTTGTAAAAATGCCCCGAATAAAAGCATCTAAAATGCATTACGTTTGCAATCCCAGAGAGCAAATGAAAGTTCGAAAGACGTGAAAGTCGCCTCAGGATTGAAGGAGTCGAGCTTCAACCTTTAGAGCCGCAGAAACGCCATCACAACGTGAAGAACGCCTTGAAGGCCTACGACAACGCGCCACAACAGCAAGAGCTACTGAAACACTTTCAGAAAGCCAAGAGCGCCTTAAAAGCTTCTGAAACGCCGTCAGAACGTGAAAGACGTCTTGAAGGTCTTCGACAACATGCCACAACCTCACGAGCTACCGAGACATCGTTGGAACATGAAGGTCGACTACAAAGCCAGCGAAATTGTATTGAAACATCACGAGCCACAGAAACACCGTCAGAACGTGAAAGACGTCTGGAAAGCCTTCGACAATATGCGACAACCGCACGAGCTACCGAGACACCTTTGGAACATGAAGGTACCACAACAGCACGAGCTAATGAAACAGAAGTCCAACATGAATCACGAGTATAAAGTCAGTGGATTCGAACATCAACAAGAAGAGCAGCAAAGAACAAAATCATAATCGAATGGCGGTGAATCGACGTAATGTTTTTCATGGATACTCAGGTATTGCATTTAACTACAGATCTGATATAGATGACCACATAATCGCAATTCATGCTGATAGAACTCCAGAACTCCAACAATGGCGTAACAATTTTGATGGTGGGCGATCCAGTTGCATCACGAGATATGTATTTAATTCCGATGGGGGTAGCGAAGCACACCGGGCATTAGCTAGTGTTTAATATTTTGATTTTTGAACTAAGAAATAAAGTTCGGTTTTGTTTATTATTGTTTATACAAAATGCGTTATTTAGTATTTTAACCTATTAAATTCAAATATGTAAATGTATTATTTGAGAGACTCCGATAGAGTTACGATAGTATTGCCGATAGTTCGATATTTTGTATAAGAACTGATAGTTAAGATCCGATATATCGATATATTTAGTTAATAATAATAATAATAGTTAATAGTTTGACACCTCTAGTATTGAATATCTTTAATACTCTACTGAAACCAGAGTAGCTATGATTGATAAAAAGATAAAGAGTATATTAAAAGAGTAATTCCTGTATTTGCAGATTTTGAAATTAAATAAAATTTTCTATCTGTGTACGTTAGTATATAATCTGTAATGCTATGTATTCATAATTTTCTCTTTCAAACTCAAAGAGAGAGAATATTGCTCTTCCAATGTCTGTTGCTTTCGACAACTCAAAATTTCAATTACAATTTGGAAATTGTTGGTGCTGTTTTTGTATACATTGCGGAGAGAGTATACACCATTTCACAGATAGTACAAACGCAACAATTGAGTCGCCGCGCGTGTAGCATCACAATTACAATAATATTAACAAAAAGAACAATACGTTATATTAGAGTGTGTGCAGAAATTCACAACCGTTAAAGCTGCATCATCAGTAATGAAATT
Source organism: Sarcophaga rosellei (assembly GCA_930367235.1). Lineage (NCBI taxonomy): Eukaryota > Metazoa > Arthropoda > Insecta > Diptera > Sarcophagidae > Sarcophaga > Sarcophaga rosellei. Next base: position 46,441,816 of record OV884018.1, on the reverse strand, counting down.
TTTAATGTTTGAAAAGGTATGATGTCACTCGTTTTTTGTTTTCAGCGTACAGCTGCTCACTATAAAATTTAAATTGTTTCTATACAGAAATTCAAAAACAAAAGGAAATTTGTTGTAAAAATAAAACATTTAAATTGCAATAAAAGCTAAAGGGCAAATACAAATCATTGATATACATTGTTGAAAAAAAAAATTATAAAAAAAATTGTTTCAATATTGAATAAAAAATTTACATATAAAATCTATAGCTTTTCTATGGAACAAGCGATTCTTGTGTTGGTTGATGAATAAAAAAACTGACCTATCTTTAGTGTAACAGTAAAAAAAACTAACAGAGAATAAAGGAAAAAAATTGATGTTCTTCATAAACTCACAGTAAAATAGAATAGTCATGTAGGCAAATGGAGCTTGAAAAAGTTTTTATTTTTAGAACTATAGATCTATATCTCTGACATTGTTTTAACATGTGCTTAAAAGTGAAAAAAGTAACAGACTTCCGTACAAAAAACAATTAAAACAAACTGATAAGAACGCAACAAATTTATAAAAAAAAATATATATATAACCGATTATGCCGCATACATTAAAATTTCATATGCTTTAACACACTCAAAAGGCAAAAATACCCTGCCAGCAATTTTGTAGTCGACTACGAAAGTAGTCCACTTTAAGTTCACTTTTGTAGATTGACTATAATCTAACTACAATTTAATGCAGCACTTCCTTAGAATTTGGTATTCAACTACGAAAATAACACACTTTTAGATAACTTTTTTACACTAACTATAAGCTAACTGCAATGTTATGCAGAACTCACCCAAATACGAAACGTTTATTTATTATTGAGAGCTTCTTGTGCGTGAGATTTGTTTTCTCGCTGTTCTCTCTTTTACCAGATCAGACTTTTGATGATTTTGTTTTTAGACTAATTATAAACTAACTACAATGTTATGCAGAATTTATTCAAAATGAAACCGTTATTTTTTTATTCTCTATTTTTTACTATTTGAATTCTTTTACATTGTGAAATTAAAATCAGTCCAGTGCGTGCTTTTAAGTGCTATTGTAGCTTTAAAAATTATATAATTTTTATTGTTTAAAATGAGTGGTACAAGTAAAAGAAATTTAAAAAGACTTTTTAAAAAAGAAAAAAATTAATTTTTAAACAAATTAAAAACTAATAATTCAGATAATTTAAATAAACTAAAAAATAATGTTGCCAAGGATGTTCAAATATTAAAGAATTTTTTCAAGAAAAGTTTAAAGAAATGAACAGTAAGTAAATTCATATTAAATGAATTTAAATTTTATTAAATATATTCATTTTCAGATAACATCCAAAAACATTCACGGATGTTATTTCGACCACTGTATGTATGGAAGTTAATGTTGAGGGAGTGCATGGAAAAAAGCGACTAAAAGATTTCCAAGCCTTCTTTCAAGCCTTAGCAGGTAAGCAATACATTAAAAAGAAATGTATATTTCCAATTACATATATTATATTTTAAATAGATGCTTGTCGATCGATTGGGTCTGATGATGCCGAAAAAGACATCAGAAATGCGTTGAAAGTAATCAAAAAACAGCACATTCACGCAGAATGTATAAAAAATAAACGAAAAATTAATTTAGCGTATATTTTAATTTAATTATAAGTATTTTATGAATGAAATTCCTAATTGTTTTGTTTTTGCTAAGTATATATATTTTGTTTGTTTTTATTATATTAAATAAATAAAACACTTAAAAAATTAAAATGTTTTCAATAATAGTTGTGTTTTTTTCGAACTTTATATAAATTTATATAACTTTAAGTTACATAAAAATTAGCCAACTTTAAGCTACCTTTGAATAACCAACTTTAAGTTAGTTAAAAATTAGCTAGCTTTAAACTAACTATTATATAACTGACATTAAGTTAGTTAAAATTTTGTTAACTTTAAGTTAACTATTATATAACTGACTTTAAGTTAGTTGAAAAGTTATGCAGAGTCGGACAATTGACTACTGCCAATGACACCACCATGTTAAAATAGCAGTAGTAAATAGTAGTTGGCCCCATTAAAAATAATCTTAGAGTCAACCACAACTAGCTGAGAAAAAGCTAACTTATAATGCATTAAAAGTTAGTTGAGTTGCCGGCAGGGTAATAACATCTGCTTGAATAAACAGTAAACGTATACATATATTTGATTCAATCTAAGTATGTCATACAACAAGTAAGTTCGTTCATAAGTATTTGTATGATATTAATAGGTGTTATTATTGGCAACATTAACAAGCCATAACCATCGTATTTATTACCAAATTGCTGCAACAAACTAAATTTAAAATCTAATATAAGTTTCATATAGAAATACAATCTTTAGCTGAATGTAACAGTCAACAATGGAGTGGCCTCAAAGTGCATGAAAAAATTAAAAGAATTGAGAAGGAATTTAAAAATATAATGATGGGTAAACTAAAACAAAAATTCAATTAAATTTTTTAAAAAAATTTTATTTACTACTATTAAGAATTAGGAAAGGAAAGAATAAAGAAAACCCCCTTTTTTGAAGGCCACTAAACCTTTAACTTGTAAATGAAAAATATTTCATTAACAAATGAATATCTACGCATCGTGTTAAGTTATCATAAATGGAACAAAGAGCCACTTTTATAGGTTTAGTTGCCGTAAATAGCTGTAAAGTAGCTATGCCAAGACCATTATGAAGTATGGAAAGAAAGATATTAAATAGAGTGTGAATATTACATCAGAAGTCGCCGTAGTCTAGTAGGTAGTGTGTTGGCTTATTAGACGTAAGGCCATGGTTCAAACCCCACGTCAGACATCAAAACGAAAATATGAAAAAGTATTTCCTCAGCGACTTTTCTGGCAAAAAACAACATTAGCAGGTGGAGTCTTGAATTACAAGATAAGAATTCGTGATGTCAAACCTCAGCTCTGATAACTCAAAGACAACGAAAACCAGAAAATTTTCCACAGTCAACTTTTCTCTTCTCACATAAAAACGTAGAGTGAATAAAACTGCCTCGAAAAATTTCTTAAAAATCTATCATTCAGAGACGACTTCAAACTGCATCTCCTGCCATTCATGGATTAAATTATTCACACATAACATGTGTGATGTGAGAAGCTAGATTGTAATCCCGCCTAAAGAGTTGGAATAGTCAATTAACTGAGTAGGCTATTTTAAACTTGGTGTAATAGTCACATACATGCATACATAATTGGCCATTACAACCCTTCAGTCAGGATTACTGCCTAGCTTCTCACACCACTCATGTTGTGTGCCTTAATTTTATACTTGAGTGGCGGGACGAACAGTTTAACGTCGACTCCGAACGACAGATTTTTGAGAAACTTTTTTATGGCAATTTTATTTGCTCTCAGAGTTTTTGCCAGAATTCTGCTGAGAGGAAGTTGCCGAAGAAATATTTTTATTTTCATTTTTCGTTTTGATGTTTGGCCTGGGGCTCGAACTACTAGACTACGGCGACTACAATAAAAAAAATTTACTACTCTACGTTTAAAATAAGGCACATCTTCTGTTGTCCGGAATTAATTGCTTAGCTACTGCATTTCAAAAATGTTCCTATTGTCGGATAAATTTTAGCTAAATTGTTCCCCTACAGTAAATGCAATACGTGATAAGAACCATGTTTACCTAACTCTAAATGAAAGATGATAACACGCTTAGCATTAATCAATAGAAATTACAAATCAACAGAATAAATTAATAACATTAGAGATGAGCAAGAGAGAACGATGGAGTAGAAAACTTAATTGGATTATATGTTTATATAACTTTTTCTTTATGACTTCTTACTAATCGAGAGTTTTAATTCTCTTATACCAGAAGACGTTTACTTCGTCTATTTTTATAATCATATTGTACACTACAATTGATAGTAATACGTAGTATTTCTTGATGAAGTTTGTAACACTACTGTGACTAACAGTACTCAATTTTTCTGTTAAAATACTCACTGGCGGATTGTGAATCTATTAAATTAATAATACCATGGAATGCGTTAATAATTTGAATTGTACAAACGTTCCTTTAGGACGCAATTCCCAATTTGTTGAAAATATTTTAATAGCACTGTGATATAATAACGTATCACACAGTCTATATTTTTTTGCTATGCAAACAGTTCCGAAATTTTACGATATATTCACTAGAAATGTTGCCTAACATATTCTGATGTTTGAAAAAAATTTAACAAATTAAATAATGGTTCTCATATCCTGCATACCTGGGTATGTACATATTGTTACGTTTTTACCCTTTTAAAAATGTTTAGAATATGAGTTCGTTGGTTGCAAATAAAATAAAAATAAATTTGTGTTTAATTTTAAATCAATTCTTTATTGTTCGCAAAATTCCGTGTGTCAGCTTTGGTAAAATTGATTTACACAACAACAATTTACTTAAATTGTTATTCTTTTTCTGCTTACAACCTTTTTTTTGTAAGCAACAACACTTATACTGTGCACAGATCTATAGCGGATATCTTCAAACCATAACTCGTGTATTCACACAAGACTGACTGAATTATTACTCCTCTCGTTGCTCGCTTCGTAGTACGAATTCAGTCAGTCTTGAGTGAAGACGCGTTGCGTGTGAAGAGAACAGTCGTGGTGAGAAGATCGCCGTTGAAAATATCTGCATTGTAAGCAGGTAATTATTGTTGTATTCGTCAAGTGTGAACAGTGGCACAAAAGTAGTGAGAACAATAAAGAATTTATATAAAACTGAACACATATTTGTTTATATTTTGTTTGCAACCAACGAACTCATATTCTAAACATTTTTAAAAAGGTGAAAACGTAACAATATGTTTGCATACCTTGGTATCATTGCTGTTGACATAAGTATAATTTTTCTGTTGTTGTCATAGATGTTAATATATTTCAGTATCTTGTATTCCAGTAATTTCTTTGTTGCTTTTTATTGTATTCCTAATTATTTTGTTGCTTTCTTGTTGTTTGTATTTTCCCCGTTTTTCCAGAATAATCACTAAGTGTTTTCAAGTTATACATAGAGTAGACTCTAATCATAGCACATAACTAACTTTGCCTACTTAATGAGCAGGTCAAGCTAGATAAAGGCTTTTCCTTAAAAATCCTTTAAATCAAACAAATTTACAGATAGGCAAATACGTTGAGTTCAATCGAAACAAAATTCGTGCAACTGGCTTAAGTCGAAATAAGTTTAAATAAAGTATAGTGCAGTTTCTCATAAACTGAACAACCCTAAAAATCAAATTTAGATGTACTTTTGTTTCCTTAAGATTACATATTGGGATTCCGTGCTTATAGAGAAATAAAATTAATTTTTTTATATTGTTTGTCAAAGTTTCTATAGGCTTCGAAAGACTTATTTTACAGTTTTCATCACTGAATTTGCATTGCTACTTGTAATTCCCTAATTGTGATCTAGCGATTTCTCCTTACAAATTTCTTAAATTTTTCAGTACTTTACGATACGATAACATAATTATCCGAAAAAGATTTATTTGCGTATCACGTGCAACGATCTCACTAGTTCATAACAAACTTATGACTGACACTTTTGATTTGTACTCTCCCTCATTCATAAAGGAGATTTTTCCATTTTCAAAACTTAAGAAAAGAGAATAGTAAAACCTATAAAAGCAAAATCGCTCACAAGAAATCTTTTGGAGCTTGCAGAATCCGTATGACTAAACATTCGCTCTATTATTCATTAAAAATCTCGTAATTTTCGTTATTTCAAAATTATTAAATTTAAATATTAAAATTTAAGTTTAACATAAAACTAAAACAATCTTATTGAATTAAATGAAAATATCGAAAACAATAAAGACTTCACACAAACTCCCGTTATTTTGATTTCTTCATCAGCTCAAAGTGAAAAATGCTTCGAAATCCAATTACAATTCGCCTGAGAAGTATAAAAAAAGAAAGGTGTTGGAAGTTGAATAAACAAATCGTTCTGACAATACGAGAAAAGGAAACATTTCTACAGTCAAACAAATAAGTCACGCCAAAGTATGTCTGCAGGTGGTAACAATTACAGAATTTCTCAGGGAGATAAAAGAAATTGAATCGAAATAGAAAATGTTTTGAAGTATGCTACAATAAAGAACCGACATCCAGAAAAAAAGTGAAAAAGTAATGTTAAGCAATTTTCACAGAGAAAACGTTAGTTGTTTTCAGTTATTTGCGTCAACTGTTACGCTGTATTTTTCTTCTCTTTCTTATTAGAAAAGACTCACAAAGATGTGTTTGTACACCAGTTGCCACAAAAGAATACTTCGGTATTATAATGGGATCAAGTTTTCAAATTGCTTGTATTTAATCTTTTGAAAATGCAAAAACAACGAATACTAATACAAACATGTTTGCTTTATTTTATACTAGCTAATACCCGGTGTGCTTCGCTACCCCCATCGGAATTAAATACATATCTCGTGATGCAACTGGATCGCCCACCATCAAAATTGTTACGAAATTGTTGGGGCATTGTATCGTCCTTGGTGTCCAGCTGGAGTTCTATCAGCATGAATTGCGATTATGTGGTCATCTGAACTTAATCGTGGGTCATCTTTGGCTTGCTTAAAGATACCAATTCGTTGATTTCATGAAACATCACTTGTAAATCGGCAACAATACATTGTTTTGTGTCAGGGTTATAATGCTGGCGGTGGTGCACTTGGTCATTGTTATCCGCTTCTCCTATGAAATACATTTGTAAGAACTTAGGATCTCCATTTGGAATTGGCAACAATGATCCCATTTTATGATAAATTTGACCTTGAACACGAAACGTTGGCATAAAGTTGTCTCGAATTACTTTGGTAGCACCAAAAGATGTCATTTTGAAACACGAATTATATTATCTTATATTTTTAAGAAAATGTTGTGAATTCACATTAGTTCCTAAATAAATAAAATATTTTTTATTAATATTTTGTTAAATTAAAAAAGTATATATTTCGAAAAACTTACCTGAAATCAGCGATTGCAATGGTTCTGGAGGTGGAAGTAATTCAGATAGAACGATTTTACCATAAGAGCAACACATTCTAGGTGTTTCATTTTTGTACCTGAGTGCATTGCAATATTGGCAAACTTCATTCCAGTCACCAATTGACACTAATTCATCTTCGGTATAATCTATATCAGATCTGTAGTTAAATGCAATACCTGAGTATCCATGAAAAACATTACGTCGATTCACCGCCATTAGATTCGCGTTCTGACGGTGTTTCAGAAGCTTTTAAGGCGCTCTTGGCATTCTGAAAGTGTTTCAGTAGCTCTTGATGTTATGGCACGTAATCGTAGGGCTTCAAGGCGTTCTACACGTTGTGATGACGTTTCGGCGGCTCTAAACTTTGAAGCTCTACTCCTTTCAGTCCTGAGGCGACTTTCATGCTCTTCCGAACATTCATTTGCTCTCTGGGATTGCAAACGCAATGCATTTTTAGTGCTTAGAAAAGGGATGCTTTTATTCGGGGCATTTTTACAAATTGTTGCAAAATAAATGTCACTCAAGTATCGTTTAACTTGTTTAGAATCAAAGATTCAACTGAATTTCAAAACCGAATACGTGTTATATTTATTTCTTTATATTTTACCTAATATGAATAAGTAAAAAATTGGTTCAAGTCAAAAACCTTTTGAAAAAAAATTAATGTTATTAAAATTTAACAAATAATTGTGTTTGCGTCGGTCACAGGTAATTTTTTTGATGAGTTTTGCAACTACTTATTTTATTTGGGAAAAATATTGACAGTTTACACTTTATTACTTAGGTAATTAAAAGTAATGAATTCATCGCCCAATAAAATGCTTATTATAAAGTTTACCTAATGTATTTTTCAGATAAATAATATTTTTATTAGTTACCCATTTTTAGAAGTAAGCAATAACAATACTATTACATATGTACATGTATTTGTTTTTCACGATAAACATTTAAATAATATGAATTTTAGTACTTACTATGTATGTACATGAGTTGAAAATTTCAAACTCAATCATTTAAGCGTCATATACCTTACTAGTGCATATTTCAAGATATAATAATTTCTACACCCACTAATCAGAGAGGCACCACCTTCCTATAGCTGGAATACAAAATTGGGGACTCTAGCTTTTATAGTTTTTTTTATACAGATTTTAATAATTAGTTCACATGGAGTTTGCCACGCCCTAATGCTTGATAGCCCATTTTTAACAAAAATATTGATATTGAACCTTTAGATATTCGTACAAAATTTTAGCAGTCTAACTGTTCTGGTGTTCTAGATATGCAGATTTTAGTATTTACTTTATATGGAAGGTGCCACGTCCTCTAATGATAGGTCGCCTATTTTTGTCCAAAATATTTATATTAAAACCGTAGTTACTTGTACAAAATTTGAGGTATATTGCTGATATAGTTTTTCCAATATATCCATTTTGTTATTATCTTACAATAGTAGGTTATGTAGTATATGTGGGAGTGGCAACTCTCTCATTTGAAATATCTACATAAAAAGTAGGAAAATCGGTTCAGCCGTTTAGTCGTCTATAAACTTCAAACATACAAACAAATGCACATTAATTTTTATATATATAGGTGATTTCCGAGATAGAAGAAGTTTTAAATTTAATTCATATGGGAAGTACCACACCCTTTTCCTAGTCAGCCCATTTTTGTCTAAAATATTCATATTGATACCAAAGTGGATTAGAAACAATTTTAGGGCTCTAACTGTGATATTTTCATAGATATAATAATTTAATATTTTTTATATTGGAGGTGACACACCCACTATAGCCAATCCGCCCATTTTGTTTATATATACGTCAAAGTCGCCCATACAAAATGCGCAGTTTATGAGATATGCGACATTAAATACTTATTGAATATGTGGGCGTAGCACCCCGCCTTCTTGAAATTTTAAAATAAAAAGTAGCCTATAATTCCTTCCAGATATACAGGAAGATACTGTCAAAACTTCAAGAAAATCGGTCCAGCTGTTTAGCCGTCTATAGACTTCAAACAAACAAACCCACAAACTAATAAACACACATTCATTTTTGTTAATATAAGTAGATGTAAAATTCATTAAAAAAACTACATATGTGACGTATGAGTGATATCCAATTCCATTAAGTTTTATCAAAGAATATGGATATAAAGAATACGCATTATGTAGAAGTAGCATTACGACCCGCTCTCACCAAAATCTTTTTAAAAAATCATTTTTGGATAAGGGGGCGGAAGACAGAAGGAAAATAAACACAAACAAAGAGCGTAACAATGTGTTGCTCTCATCATGAGAGCGTAAAAATGCATTCAGTTGCTTGTCAGCTTCTAAAGGAGAATGTTCATGTCGCTTTTTTCAGACTTCAATTTTACACCCAAAGAAATATTACAGTATGATTCACTAATATCAATGAGAAATGATTTCGATTTTTGGAAAAATACTTGCCAAGTTAAATACGGTGCTTTTAGGTTTTTAGCGCAGTACAATTGTTCTATACTTTTCGCTCACATATACATATTATTGGGTTAATAAGTAGACCTGAAAATAATACTAACAATTTTTCTCTGGGTTAATATGCCTCTCATAATTTTTCTCATGTTCTCTTTGTGCCGACGTCTGAGAATAAGTGATTTGAGAACAGCGAATTTAATTTTGGTTAATTTTTTCTTATTTGTTGATGTTTTTCACAAATGTTGGTTACAAAATTTTTTTCGTGGCAACACTGTTTCAGAAGAATAAATAAAAAATTAGTCAAACAACAAAAACGCACCATTAGAACAATTGAGAACATTGTTACGCTCTTGGTTTCTTTATCCTTCCCTTCCATCTTTCCCGCCGCGTCGGGAAATATTTTTGAAAAATATTCCAAAATATGCCAAAATGCACATTCTTTATACTTTATTTTCTTTGGTTTTATACTTACATCAGGAATCATAGATAACATACTTGTAGGGGTAACTACTATGCGTATGAGTAATATATTTCAAATGCAATTAAATATTAAGTATGTAGTATACGTGGGCATGGCCCCTCGCTCATTTGGAATATCAACATAAAAAGTAGCCTATAACTCCTTCCAGACATACAGGGAGATACTGTGAAAATTTCAAGAAAATCGGTTCAGCCGTTTAATCGTCTATAAACTTCAAACATACAAACATACAAACAAACACACATTCATTTTTATATATAAGATTATAAACAAAATAGTACACATCCTATGAATGAAGTCAAGACTATTTTTATATTACTTAACAAAATTATTCAATTCCATGCGGGGTTTTTTTCAACAGTCAGGAGATGATTCTTATTCATCCAGTTGGAATGCGGAAACTGTAATTACAAAAGAAAAATTAAAGAGGGAGTAATGTGCAACAAATTTATGTCGGAGTTTAGTGTTAAACTTTAGTCACTTTCTTCTTGAAAATTACCTTTCAAATAATTATCATATTCTTTTACCAGGTTTAATGGTCATTTTTCGCCCAATGCATTGTTCAAATTGAGCATTTCTTCTCGGCAGTGATTTGTATTTGTATGTAGGTTTGAAAGCTGTTACGCATAAACCAATGATATTTTTTATTTGGAATTCTGAAAATAAATCCATTTTTCGAAGTCTGTAACAATTCGATGCAACACTTATTTTCTATTGAGATTTTAAAGCAAAATTTCACAAGTTTTTTTCAGCTTTCCATCAGTCTGTCATACAATCATGTGGCACCTATTTTCAACACTTTGGATCTTTCCCAAAGCTTTCTATTCGAAAAAAAACCTTAAAAAATAGTCCTGACATGAACTCATTTCTAAATATCACCTATGTATGAAGCTTCCAAGGATTCATGTGAAAAATAACAACCATATATTTAGTAAAACCTCTAAGCCTTGACATGGAATATTCATAAAACTGTATGTAGAATTTGCTATTTGATATGTTCTCTAAATAAAATTTATTGAAAAAAATTTAAAATTTATGAAAATTTTTAAAGTCATGTCGTTTTCATAATTTATTTTTAATTATGAAATACAATACAACCACACGTTATACGCTTTTGTTATATGGCTACTAAAGAACTTCGTAGTTTCCACAATATTCCCCCATCATTCTTGTTAATGAATGAATGTCAATAACACTATGCTACAAAATACAAAAAACTAAATACACCCGAGCCTAAGCTGTTCAGTTAGTTGAGTAGAATTCAGAAATCCTTTTTTATTTTTCTGTAACCCTCAAAACTTGTTTTACAGTGAACTCGCGATAATGTGAACTAATTTTTACCAAGGCAGTTCACATTTTCGAGTTTGTTCACGTTATCGAGTACCCAAATTTAAAACAAAAAATGACGCTATTTAATACGAAAAATGATATTTTAATAAGTAAAGATGCTAAACACTATTTTAAATTAATTTTATTATTAATTAGTCAAGAACTCAGTAACCTAAAGCCAAAAATTGTAACAAAGTTTTCAGTTTTAAATTTGTCAGTTGACATCTACCTCTTTAACAAAACATTGATGAAACCAGTCAGAACAAATGTTACATGTCATCCATGCTGACTTGGAGAATTTCACTGGACAAATAAAGTTTTTGAAACGTAAATTAAGTTTCTAAATCCCCGACGCATTTAAACACTCCATGAAAGTTAATCCTTGTTTCTCCGTCTTTGTGCCTGGAGCATTTTTTCTCCAATGATGACACATTTGTTTTATCTGGCAACTGCATCAAGTATAACTCACATTCATCAGCAAAGAGAGAATTCTTGATATTTTGCTTTTAACTTTTCCTTAAATGGGTCAACAAGTTGCGGCTGCTCAGAAAGCTTTTTTACGGAAATTTTAAGAAGGCGAACATCAAACTTTTGCATAAATTTTTAAGCCATCCGTCACTGGCGTTAAAACCTCGACCATTTTCTTTATTTGATCGTGAATTTCTAAAGCTTTGGCTTTTAACATCAGTTCACTTACCGGCATTTTTTTGTTTCGCATGTGAAGGAACCGCTTATAAAAACTTTTTCCATTCTTGGAAATACAGATCCACGTAATGTTTTACGCTTTCCAGTGCCATAAAGTGTATTATTTACACGATTATTAATTTCCCGGTTTTTCTTTTTAATGGAAGAAACTGTTGCTTTTACAACTCCATATTTTCTTGCCAAGCCGCTAACACTACAAACCTTTTGCAATAACTCAAGAATATCAACTTCATCTTTTAAAGTTAACACTTTAGATTTTTTAATGACATTTTTACTTTCACAAATTTACTTTTTTTATTCACTTCGTAGCAATGTCAAAGAGCAACTAAGAGGTCAAAGCATATATAAAGGAGTATAATGAAAAATAAGTTCAAACATAAGTAAACAAATAAATAAACTGTAGTTGGGGGATTTCTAAATTTAAAAACAGATTAAAAAAATAAAAAAGTGTTCACGTTTTAGAGCTTTCAGATTTTGTCACGTTTTAGAATATTCTGTGGAAAAACAAATTCGTTCACGTTTCTGAGACGTTCACACTTTCAAGTGTTCACGTTTTCACGAGTTCACTGTATTTTTGATTACCGAAATATGTTTGAACAAATTTTAAAAATTCTGAATTTTTTAGAATCTTATATGTTTGAGATTTTTCAAACTTACAGTGAGGTGCACAAATGAATACATGATTGTACTTTGGACGTTTTTTATTGAATAAAACTAAAAGTAATAAAGAAAACTTCAAAAGTTTTTTGTTATTTATTTAGACATTAAAACAGAAATCATCAAGCCCTAAGAAAACAAAAAAAAAAAAACAAACTAAGCAAAAACCAACTCGCATGTACTCAATTTTGTACGTCTGTATTTTATGATTTGTTTGCAAAAAGGAAATCAAAAACTATCGTTGTTTTTTTATGTTTTTGCACTACTTTGACTTTTTTAAGAAAATATTAGTTTAATATTAATTACTTAATCTCGTTGAGAGAATATTTTTTGCAACTTATAGAACAAAAATCAATTTTTATTAAAAAATAAAGGAAATCAACTGAAGATAGTATTTTAGCTTTGACTGAAAGTGGCTAGTCTACCAGGGAAACTTGTAAACAACTTGGAGTTAGTCAGTCAGTAGTCATCAGAGTCCAAAAACGTCGTTCTGTTGTTTCCAAGCCTCAAGTCAGTGGTCGTAAAAACTACTAACTAATGCAGATGGTCGTCTAATGCTAACAAAAATGAAAAGGAACAAATTTTTAACACCAAAACGAGCTTTCTTGGCAATCGGGAAAACCGTTAGTCGATGGACGGCAAGTAGAGTTCTTAAAGATATTGGCTATCCTCAGCAGTCAAAAAGAAAAAACAAAAATGTAAAGACACGGTTGAAGTTTGCCAGAGAACATAGAAATTGGGCAGTGGATGACTGGAAACATGTGATCTAGCCAGACGAATCAAAATTCAACCGCTTTCAGTCCAATGGTAAGCAATATTGCGGGCGCCTCCATATGGAAGGAATTCAAAGACACCATGTTAAGGAAACGGTGAAACACGTGTAATGGTTGTTTTGATTCAAAATTTTTTTTTTTCATTTTTCAGAAATATACATTCAAATCGCAAAGCAGTGACATAATTGGTTACTTTGATTTTTTTGTTGTTGGTTCATAATAGGTTAAGTATCTAAATATACTGATACTCACCACACTTACTTTATAGTGTACTAAATATCATTTAGACAAAGAACCAGATGGGAAAAACAGAAAATAAGATTGGGGTTGCCATAGTGCAAATTTTAGAAACTTCGGCAGGGTCGTATTTTTTTTTCATATAATGGAATTTCGAAATTGGAAGTTTCAAACTTCAATATTTACAGTTAATTTCGAACGAACGGTTTTATTCCTATTAATATAATCGAATGATCCAGAAACGACTTAGCGTGGGTGATCACGCGATCTTAATCGATCTCTTTTTCTGGTGCACTTCAAAGTGTTCACATCGATCATCTCTTTTTGATTTTAATCGTCAAAGTGTTCACATCGTGAACATCGGGATTAATAATAAATTTTATTAAAATGTGACTGAAGTAAAGTTTTTGTTCTGTACTAATAAGTGTTTGTTGCAAGTGAAGTTTTTGTGCGTTAAATAAAGATACAACAGAATAAAATACAAAGAAAGTGAAACTGTATATAGAACGATGTCTCCTATTCTATTCGGGATGAATATGACAAAGAAGTTTTATTGGCGGTCATAGAATTGTGAATCCAGAAATACTAACCTCCAAGGAGTTTGCTATTAGACCTGGAGAGCCTGAAATCATCTTTACCAGAAATCATCTTTGACAGAATCTGAGTGTAGATTATGGGCATCATTTAACCTGAAATATCCCGATGTGTCACAGTGTTACTCCCCGGCAACATGGCTGAATTGTATACGTAAATGTAAATATTAATACTTACTTAATTATTATTGAAAATTATTATTAAAAACTTTTTCTTATTCTATTCTGTTCTTATTACTTAATTATTATTGAAAATTATTATTAAAAACTTTTTCTTATTCTATTCTGTTCTAACTCTTTTAATTTTTGCTTATTCTGAATAAAAAGTCGCATTTAGTATTCTAAAAATGGAAAAAAAAAAAACTATGAAATTATGAATTTAAATCAAAAGAATAATGAATTATTTTAATTTTTGCATATTTTTGGATACAAATTTATAAAAAGTGAAGAAATTAGTATAAAAGTGAAGTAAATAAAGAAATTATGTATTTATATATCTGTTATCCAAGATTGCTGGAAACATCATAATTATTTTTGAATTAACCTAAAATTTGAAAGAGATATTAAATGTAATAATTTTAAATGCAATAACCTTAAATAATGAGTTTTATAATTAAAAAGTTTAAAGTTTAAAAGAGAAATCTCCAAATTTTGATTATGTTAACATGAAATTATTTTTTCTACATTATAATAAAATTCTATGGAGATAAATATTTGTATCTAAATTTTTACATAAAAATGAAGAAAACAAAAATGTAATAGCATAGTAAATTTAAATTGAAATTGTGAAGACTAATATTAGATTAAGACTTCATCTTGGAATTACACTATAAATTATCATTATTTAATTTAACATTATTTCCTTGAAGATTTTGAATATATATAGATCATATAGCAACCTCATCATCGACATCATGCTGGAGGCCTTCATCATTAGTTCGATCGATTTGGTAAGTCAATAATGATCTTTTATTTTAATTATTCCATTGAATTTAAATAAACCTAAAAGAAACTACAACCAATTAGATCGCTAGCATACTTTTCTGTCCCACTGTACATTAACATATGTTTGTTATGTATTTTCATTTTTAATAACATTATTGTTTGGTTCCAATTCCAAATTGTTCCCATAATGCTTGCGATCGTATCTTTTAAATTTCTTTTGGTTTTTGTTTCTTTTATATTTACAATGATATAACCCATTGAGGCTCGGCCTAATTGTTAAATTATTTTTAAACTTACATTTTTTTGTAATTTTTAGAATTTTTGTATATTGATCTATATTTTTTTTGTATTACAATAATTGAATTGTACACATATATTTACTTTTTCTAAATTATATTTGAATATGTTTAAGCTTAGGAAGAATCTTTATAATTATCTTTAGAAGTTATGAATTTAATAAATATGTATTTAAATAGAATGCGAATTTAAGATTTTAAAATAGGGGTGTTTTCGAAAAGGGAAGATATAGATTAGTGCTAGACGTAGGCTAAATTTGGGGTTTCCACAAAATACTTTCTTCTGCCTAGGAAACTTGGAAGGCGTGGGTTATGAGGCAACCTCCCTCAACAACAACAGAGGTGATGATATTTGTCTGAGAGTTTTGACTAACGCAAACCATAGTTAGATGACCAAAATGGCTAAATTGGGGTTTCCACAAAATACTTTCTTTTGCCTAGGAAACTTGGAAGGCGTGGGTTATGAGGCAACATCCCTCAACAACAACAGAGGTGATGATATTTAACTGAGAGTTTTGACTAACCCAAACCATAGTTAAACTTCCAAAATGACTAGATTGGGGCTTAGTTAACTTCTTAAATTAGAATCTAGTCATCCCAGACCATACACCTTAAACACCATCACAAAATAGGGAGTCTATAATAAATTTGTATTGTAGACAGATTTTGTTAGGAAAGGACCGAACTCCCCCACCCGACTGTTGCTAGCAACTCAATGGCTCCCGCAGTCCTCTTCCTGCATAATCACTGCACACCGTATTCTGTTACACCAGCGGTTCAACAGTCATGTTATTTACATTCTTTTGGTCTAGTACCAGTAGTAGTACAATTCAGTACTAATAGAGTACCAGTACAATACTATGACAATATAGTACAATACAATAAATGGCGCCCAACGTGGGGCCAAGGCTCTTGAGTGACTTATTGATATTTTAGCTCGGAGGCATAAAGCTTGCAGAGATCAAATTAGGATTGATAATTCAGTGCTAGTGCGAAGAGCAAAGTCATCAAGGAAGCTCTGGCTCTATTATTATTTTTTTTCCAATATAATACTTTTTAGATTTCAATTTTATAGAAAGATAAATGTTTGGATGTAGCAAAAATGAGTTTGGTAATAATATATAAGAATTTTGCTGGAAATTTTCAGTTATTTGAGTAATAAATTTCGAACAGACTGACCGCTTAATACCTGTATATCCTTTGCTATGCCTTTTGAGTTATATCTAAGAATTTATTCACTTCTATTGTGGTATACTGATAAAATTATTATGCCTAAATTTGTTAGCGATGTTCTCAGCCTCTTACATACATAATGGATATCGTTTATTGAGCTGAATGCAAGTAAATGACCGATGTATGGTAGAGATCTATATATATTTTTTTTCGTAACTACTAAGTGCTGATAGGTGAGAATTTAGTCATAATACTTTTCATTCAGATATTACACCATAGCCCAATTTGTATAAACTCGTTAGTCAAAAGATAATACTTTTTCTCTCAGTAAGTTTTTTTTTTACGTCTAGTAGACTTTTCTATTTTCTTTCTAAAAGAAAACACCCGGTAGAAATTTTTGTTGAAATTTTATTTGAATTGTTTTTATCATTTTCTTATATTTTAAGTTATAAAAAAATTTTTTTCTCGTGAAAGTGCCTAAGTTAAGATTGTTATCTTAGCACACTTCAAATTTATTTTATTTTTTTTTGGGGTGCATTTATGTTCTGTTAGTTTTTTTTTATTTTTTTTTTCTCTGAATTATTTTTTTTTTTTTATATTGGTACAATTATACGTTATCAATAGTACTTTTTATTTTCGTTTACATTGTGTAGAATATTGAGAATAGTCAAAATGTCGATGGAAAGAACTCCTTCACGTACAGATTTTCCTCCACTTTTACCTTTGGCTCCAATTCATTCTGAGCCTTCCGCATGTCACGTTTGCATGGAAACAATGATTGAAGAGGACGACTGTTTGATTATTAATGAATGCTCACATGCATTTCATAGGTCATGTATCGAATCATATTTATCATCCACTTCTGAATGTCCAGTATGTAAGCACTCATGTCAATTAAATGAGCTGCGTAAGTTGAGAATTAATTCTAGAGCTCAATCAAGTAGAATAATGTAGGTTTTGAGTATGAGTCATCGAGTTAACCGGACGTGTTTCTGAATTTGTTGTGTGTGACATTAAATTTTTTAAAAATTACGAGCAACAGATTTAGCGAATTTAATCAGAAAATTATAAAATCACTAAATTAAAATTTTTCAAATTAATTAAAATATCAAATCAAATAATAATAAAACAATAGTTAATAATATCACCGAAAAACACTGAAACTTAAAAATAAACAACAACAATACGAACATTGGAAATAACAAGTGTAAACATATTAAAACAATAACAATAAACTTCAAATATAAACAATAGCTTACATTGGTACATAAACAATATAAATTCAAAACAATAAACAACTGTTCATAGTCAGCTGATTCCTTCCAACAAAAATATATATATAAAGAAACATAAACTTTGTGGAACATATTTTATTGGTGGAGCATAATTTGTCCGTTAAATTCAAAATTATAAAAATATAAAAAAATAAAAATAAAATTAATTAAACTACTATAAAATGGAAACACGTAATATATCGAAAATAAAAGATCAGTTTAGTGCAAGTAAACGCCTAAAAGACTCAGCACCCGTTTCACCCGCTTCACCCGCTGACAATAGTTTAAAGGCACCTCGTCTGTCCAGTGGTGACAAGACTTTCCTTGTGGCTCTCATCAGGGAAAGTGAATCTCTTACTGCCCAACTTATAAAAGATTCCATACGAGAAAGTGAAAAAACCCACTTCGACCATATCAAATCACTCATTTCGGAGAGTGAACAGCGGATTCGCTCTTTGGTGGAATCTGAGTTTCAGAGCTTCAGAACCGCTATCAGTGATATAACTGAGAGGGTCAGAAACCTAGAAGTAAAATGCGAGCAAGTTGAAAATATGAAGGTTGAAATTTGTGAGCTCAAAAAGAAATTGCTGGCGAGTGAGAATACCATAGTGGCTGACAGTATTAGAATAAGCGGTATTCCGTTTATTGAAAATGAAGACCTCTCCTGTAGCTTTAACAACATCTGCCAAAATTTAAATATTACTGCTCCACAAGTAAAAAACATATACAGACTGCGGAGAATATATAAATCAAATAAACCCCAAAAGCCTAAGGAAGAAGATATAGTGGTCAAATTACAATCACCATATGCAAAAAATTTCCTGCTTAAATCAATAGCAAGACATAAACGTGAAAACCGAAGTAAACTGACCCTTAGGCTTGTGGGAATACAAAGTGATCAACCTATCTACATAAATGAAGACTTAATCCCACACAACCATAAAATATTAATGTCTGCATTGCGGTTGAAAAGAGATGGTAAAATTCATTCTGCCTATACTCTTAGAGGGCTGGTCTATGTGAGAAAGCGGAGCACTGATGAACCTGTTCTTATGGAATATATTGAAGACCTAGATAAGCTTTTTCGTTAGTAAACACATTATGACTACACTAACTTTTATTACTGCCCTTACTTTTATTTTATTATTATTTTATTATTATATTTTCTCATCCTATTTGTATTATTTATTATTGCTTTCATATGTCAATATAGTGACATTCCATAATTTTTTCTCATTATTAAAATTTGTGTTTAACCATGCCAGGCCATTTAAAATATTTAACAAGTTTTTATTACACTGCGTTGCATCAAATATTCCTTATGTCCAATTTCACGATTGACCATCTTGGTTTCAGAGAGGGTAATTATAACGTTATTCGCATACTTTCGAAACAACACCCAGGAATAAATGTTTGTCACATCAATGCCCAAAGCTTATACTGCAAAATTGATGAATTCCGTTATCTTTTTGAAGATTCAGGTGTGGATGCCGTATGTATCTCAGAAACGTGGTTTAATGAATCCCACAGCGACAAACATGTTGAATTAAGAGGATATAAATTATTTAGATGTGACCGGTGTGGAAATGCTGGTGGGGTGGCTATTTATGTTAAGAGCAATATTTCGTGTAAACTTCTGAGAACGTTCACTGCGGATAGTGATGTTGAGTATATATTGGTGGAACTATCATCTTATGGTGAAAAATTGCTGCTTGGGTGTGTTTACAGACCAAATAAAAATATCAGATTGGACACCATTATATCTGAGTTAGAACAAGTTTCTGTTGCCTATATCAATATAATAATATCAGGAGACTTTAATGCCAATTTATTAACAAATTCTAGTTCAAATTTTTGTACAACAATGACTTCGCTCAATCTACACCCTGTTAATAATTCAATTCCAACACATTTCACTAGAACGAATGCCTCCCTATTGGATCTCTTCCTCGTCTCTGATAGCTGCAAAATTTCTCATTATGACCAATTAACTGCACCAGTTTTTTCAAGGCATGACCTTATATTTCTGTCATATAACTTCAGAATACAACGACATGAAAAATCATTTTGTTATCGAGACTTTAATAATATTGATATGGCGTCACTTGGGGATGACCTGTTTTCTGCTAGCTGGGACGATATTTTCTATATTCCATCGGTTGATGCACAAGTCGAACACATAAATGGTCTCATCTATCAGTTATTTAATAAACACGTCCCACTTAGAACCAAAAGATCTGATAGAAGAATAAATCCCTGGTTTTCATCGGAGACAAAATCGGCTATTGAACGTCGAGATCTACTTTTTAGTCGATGGAAACGTTACAAAACACCACAGTTTCTTGCGGATTATCACAAGGCGAGAAGAGAAGTTGTGATAATGATAAGGCGGGAGAAACTATTACATTACGGTAATAAATTTCGGAATGCTGTATATACCAAGCATACATGGAGGCAGATTCGTGAAATGGGAGTTATCAATACCAACCACAAGTCAGACACATTAGATGTTAACGCTGTTAATAGGAAATTTGCTAATATTCCGCAACCACCGGTGAATATGAATTATTATGATGGTAACAACAATATATCCACAATAAATGATTTCTCTTGGGTTTTGGTTTGGATGACACAATTGAAGGATTTCTAAAAATTAAGTCTAATGCTGTTGGTCTAGATGACATCCATCCACGTTTTATAAAACTTATATTGCCTTATATAATACGTCACATCAATCACATTTTCAATACGATTTTAACAACTAGCACTTTTCCAACTGAGTGGAAGGCGGCGAAAATTATTCCAGTGCCTAAAAATGATGGTGACTACCGGCCAATATCTATCCTTCCCTACATATCAAAAGTTTTTGAGAGAATTCTTCATAAACAAATTTATAAACACATACTCGACAATAATCTACTAACAGACCGTCAGTCTGGTTTTAGACCTCAGCACAGCTGCACTACGGCATTAACCGAGGTGGTTGAGAATATTCGTGGCAATCTAGATGAGAGTAAGTTAACATTTTTGGTCTTATTGGATCACTCCAAGGCATTTGACACTGTTGACCATCAAATGTTGCTACTGAAGCTTGGCAATATGTTTAAATTCTCTTCAACTGCAACAAAATTAATATCTTCATATTTAATTGGTAGATCACAGATAGTTGTTAATGGTAGTATTGTTTCTTTACCCTTATTTACAAGCAGAGGTGTTCCACAGGGGTCCATACTTGGCCCACTTTTTTACTCCATGTATGCAAATGACCTTCCTTTGCAGATCAGATATTCCAAAATTCAAATGTATGCTGATGACGTACAACTTTATCTAAGTTGCTCAAAAACGACTATAAATTCTGCTATTAATGAAATAAATTTTGATTTAGATAGAATTTATCAATGGGCATCTGCTAATGGACTACTTCTTAATCCTATTAAGTCCAAATTTTTAATAATTGGCAAAATTCCGGCAGTATTAAAAGGGAATCTGAATATTTCTCTTAATGGGACAAAAATTCAATTGGTAAATACAGCCAAAAATTTGGGCGTTATTTTTAATAGCTCGCTGACATGGTCGGATCACATCAATCAAGCATGTGGCATAGTTTATGGGAAGATTAGAACCCTATGGCAGACTCAACACTTTACACCTATGAGGATAAGGATGCTGATTGCAAAAACGTATTTAATTCCTTCCCTTTTATATGCCTCTGAGATTTTTTCTGGATGCAATATGACCTTGAAACGAAAACTCAACATAACGTTTAATAATATTGTTCGATATATTTTTGCTTTGAAAAGATTTGACCATATATCTCCGTATTTAGTACATGTCCTTGGCATGCACCTCGATGACTATATGAAGCTTAAAAATCTTATTTTTTTACATAAAATCATAACAACAAAAAAACCTCGCTCACTTTATAACAAATTGGTATTCACTTCGTCTGCGAGGAACAATAATATTCGAACATTCAAATACCGAAAGAGTGCTTCTTTTCACCAGTTTTATATATATACCATTTATCTCTGGAACCATCTCCCCCCAAATATTCAATTTACTAGCAACGCAATGCGATTTAAAAACTTGTTAAGGAGTTATTACGAAAATTCATAAATTTATCGTTTCAATTTTCATTGACTGTTATATTATATCTTATTTTTTCTTTGTTTATATTTTGATTAATTTCAATGTATTATGTAACTTATTTGATTCTGGTGCTGTAATTTATAAGATAATTGATCTTGTTGCATCAGAAAAACATTCATTATAATAAATAAATAAATAAATAAAAAATAAATGTCCAAAAGCAAAACAAGAGGAGCATTAGCAAAACATTACAATACTCGTAGTAGCAATCGCAACATTGCTCAAGATTCAAGCAATCAAGTCTCCAACACTGATTCTAATATAGCTCAAGCAAGTGTACATGAGGATAATCGGTTAGACGCAAATATTTTAAGGTCTCCTTTACATAATCCAAGTGAAGCTGTTGAAGCAACGAATGGGAACAATCAATCTTTTGATGTTGACTATGAGAAAATAAATCGTATGATCGAAGCAAATATTACCAGAATTTTACAAAATATAAGTATAGGACCAACAAATTTTAATATCAATGATCAGCCTAATAATATACAGGATAATCTTCCCGCGAGTCAAGCTCAACGTCCTAACAGTAATCCTAATAATCCGTATTTACTTTCCCCGATAGCAATTTCTAACTCGAATCTAAGTTCAGTACATGTTGATATGATTACGTCTGTTATCCAAAATTGGAACATTAATGTTGTGTAGTATTTGAACATACACATCTCTGGCTTCACATTTAATGTATAAATTATGTTAAGAAACCTTAATGTTAAGAAAACTCTATTAATGTTAACTCCATTAATGTTAAATAGGGATAACTATGTTAAGTAGATATTGTAATTTCTAAAACAATAAAGTTAGTTGGTAAATGACTTGCGTGCGTTTCAATACATAACATTGGCGACGAAGAAAATAAAAAAATTTAAAAAAATCGTATATACGATTATACATATGTAAATACATACATATATCCGTGTACATACACAAAATTTTCATATTATATTAAATTGAAACATTTAAAACATAAAAAAAAAAAATTAAAATATATTAAAAACATTAAAACATATTAAAAACATCAAACATTTTAAGAAACACTAAACATATTAAAAGCATTAAACAAAAAAAAAAGGAAAGTCAATCTAAAGATAAATATTGGCATTTCAAAGCAGCTGTCGGGTCTCAAGGTCATCTTGGTGTCATTTTAATAATTATCATCACAATACATATGTAACATTGAAATGACATACATTTAAAACAAAACATTTAATAATTCTCATAAAAAAAAAAAAAAAAAAAAAAATGACTACAAATCAGAACTCCGTTATTTTTTATAACCCCTCCAACTTCCACCACTTTTCCCCCCGCAGCGAATCATGGCTGTTGTGGAAGGAGAGGTTTGACATTCATTTAGCAGAGGTCAATTGTGTGGAAGAGAATGCAAAAAAGGCGACGTTATTGAAATCTATTGGAACAGTGGCATATGAAACATTGCATAATTTATGTAGCCCAATTGCGCCTATTTCCAAAACTTATAAAGAGTTATGTAATTTGCTAAGAGAGCATTATACCCCTCCAACAATAATATTCCGTGAGCGTAAAAATTTCCACAGTGCTACACAAAATGAAAATGAAACGGTAGCAGACTGGCATGCTAGAGTTAAAAAGCTAGCTCTCTCGTGTAAATTTGGAGATCATTTAAACGCATTTGTGTTGGACAAATTTATAATGGGTATTAATGAGAAAATATTTGAACGCCTTTGTGAAGAAGATGAGAAAATAGCAATAGAAGAAGCACTTAGAAAAGCTTTAATTATGGAATTGAAAATTTTTTCCAAAGAGAGTAATGAAATGCAGGTTGGCAACATAAGAAGTGGTAAATTTAACAAGAGAATCAACAGTAACAACAACAATAAGAAGCATAATAAGAAGAAAAATCAAAATGAGACTCATCAACCGAAATCTAAATCGTGTTCCCATTGCGGTTGGCGAAACCACAAGTCTAATGACTGCAGATATCAACAGAGTAGATGTAATTTTTGTAAAAAAATTGGTCATTTAGCATCCATATGTAGGGAGAAAGAAACAGTAAATTATGTATCAGAATCAGATGAAGAAGTTAACAATATTAATAATAATTTATATGATTTTTCTATTTTCAGCATTAATAATTGTAATGATAGTGGTATTTCAACTGCACTATATAAAGTTGTAGTAAAAATAGATGGAAATCCATTTGAAGTTGTTTGTGATTCTGGTGCTCCATGCAGTTTGGTATCAAAGGAGTTTATAAATAACATGAGGAAAAAAGTAAGTCTTAAACCATGTTCAGATCCATTTGTAGATTTCAATGGGAATAAAATTAAAGAATTAGGAGAATATAATGAAATAATTGAATTAAAGGGAATAAAAAAAAATATAAAACTCGTAGTGACTGAGAATAATAATAGACCTTTGTTTGGTAGAAACTTTTTAAGAAAATTTAATTTTGAACTCGTCCAGATAAACTCAGTAAATTCTGATCAATATTCTCTTATTATTGAACAGATTAAAAATGAATTTTATGAAGTTTTTAGTAGTGGTCTTGGGTGTTACAGATTGGGGAAAATTTCTTTATCTATGAACGAGAATGCTAAGCCCATTTTTTGTAAACCTCGCCCGGTACCGTTGGCATGGAAGGCTAAAATTGAAGACAATTTGAAAGAATTAATAGAAAATAAAGTCTTAGAACAAATTGATCATTCAGACTGGAGTACACCATTGGTGCCAATTTTAAAACCAAATGGTGATATTAGAATTTGTGGTGATTATAAAATCACGATTAACAGATATTTATCTGATTTCAAGTATCCACTGCCATTGATTGATGAGATTTTTGCTTCACTTCAAGGAGGTCAACTTTTCTCAAAGCTTGATTTGTCTAGCGCTTATAACCAACTTGTTCTTGATGACAAGTCACAGCTTTTATGTACTTGGTCAACACACATTGGTACCTTGAAAATGAAACGATTACCTTTTGGTATTAAGCCTGCAGCGGCAATATTTCAAAAGACGATGGAAAATTTATTGCAAGGTATACCATTTGTCGTTGTTTATCAAGATGATATAACGGTATCTGGAAAAGATACGGCGGAACATATTCGAAATCTTAAATCAGTATTGAGTAAATTATTACATGCTGGACTGAAGTTAAATTTATCGAAATGTGAATTTTTTAAGAAGGAAATTTCTTATCTTGGCTTCACCATTGACAAATTCGGTCTAAGGAAAAATAAAGAAAGAATTCAATCGGTTTTAAATGCTCCAGTTCCCAAGAATATTTCAGAACTACGTGCTTTTATAGGTATGGTGAATTATTACGCCAAATTCATTAACAATTTTGCTAATATTATGACTCCCTTGTATAAATTATTACAGAAAAATATTAAGTTTGTTTGGTCTGAAGATTGTCAGATTGCGTATAATACAATAAAGACAGAAATAACTTCAGATAAAATTTTAGTACATTTTAACCCAAAATTACCAATTTTTCTTACAACTGATGCTTCGGATTGTGCCATAGCCGGTGTACTTTCACATAGATTTTCTAATAATATTTTTAAACCGATAGCATTTGTTTCAAGGGCTTTATCTAAAGCAGAACAAAGATATAGTACACATGAGAAAGAAGCTTTAGCAATTGTATTTTGCGTTACAAAATTAAAGCAATACTTGATTGGTAATACTTTTACATTAAGAACTGACCATAAAGCATTAATTTCTATATTTGGCCAAAATAAGGGCTTACCAGTAATGGCAGCTGCACGCGTCCAAAGATGGGCATTTATACTTTCGGGATTTAATTATGAAATAGAATATATCAGGGGTGATTTAAATGAAGCCGACAACTTGTCACGGATTCCTCAATTGAAAGTTAAAGATAGTGAACTAAATGATAGTTCCTATGTAAATTGTATTGAGAAGGAGAATTCAATAAACCTTGACTTTAAAGATATAGCTCGAGAGACCAGGCGTGATCCAGTTCTTTCTAAAGTTTGTGATTTTGTTAAAATGGGAAAAATTTCAAATTTGAAAGGTACTGAATTTAAGGCTTACACTACCAAGAGTCATGAGCTAACTGTAGATCACGATTGTCTATTATGGGGTTACAGGGTTATTATACCAGAGAAACTTAAAGAGTCAATACTACAAACCCTACATGAATCTCATATGGGCATAGTTAAGACAAAAGCATTAGCTAGATCATTTGTTTGGTGGCCAAATCTTGATAGTGACATAGAGAAATTGGTCAAGTATTGTGCTTCATGTCAAAAACTCATGGCTAGTCCTGAGAAAAGTATTTTAATACCTTGGATTCCAACGAACTCTGTGTGGCAAAGGATCCATATAGATTTTGCAGGTCCAATTAGAAATTATTATTTTTTTGTGATTATAGACTCATATTCTAAATGGGTAGAAGTATTCAAAACGAAGGAAATCACTTCAAACTTTGTAATCACAAAGTTAAGAGAAATTTTTTGTCGTTTCGGCATTCCTAATACCATTGTAAGTGACAATGGCAGACAATTTGTTTCTGATGATTTTAAAGATTTTGTTTCTAAAAACAGAATAAGACATGTGTACAAATAAGTATTTGTACTTAATTTTAAAACTTGAATTAACTTGAATTTTGAACTGAAGATACTTATTATTATATTGAACTTTATTGTGAATTAAATTTATTGGAAAAGAATTACTGTTTTAAATGAATTTAACATTTTCTAACACTCAACCATTCCAACATTCCAAATTTATCTTAATCCTTTTTATATCTGTAATTTATCCTTTGGATAATTTTTTAACTTTCTTGAAATCAAATTTGTACCTTTAAAATCACTTATTGTCACAACGCTCAACTGATTGGTTACATCTAATATTGTTTTTAAATAAAACTGCAATACTTGTATATCTGTGAAATTAAAAGGATCTCTCTCTCTACTTTGGCACATCTCAAAAGGGTAAGTTGTAACTTAACAACCTTAAAAAGAAATACATATTAATATTTCTTTCCCTTTTAACTCTCTTTTCTCAATCCTCATTATAATTACTTCGAGTAATTATACTAACAACTTCTCTTGAAAAGATTGGCCCAATTGTTCTAATCCCTACATTCCAATCTTTTGAAAGAGAATTTGTTTTAAAAATAATACCAATTATTTCATGGTCCTTCTCCCCGCGAACTCCCCGCAACCTATGGAACAATTCAATGCTCTGTAATTTTATGGTAATTCATGATCCTCTCACACTCACACTAACCTATATCTCAAAAAGAAGCTCAAATTGAACGTTCCCCCTATTACTCCATAATGGAATATAAGAGAGCGAGTGGATCCTGTCAGAGAAAAAAGAGACAAAAACACAAATTATTTCATCACAGAAGTATGAGGTATGTAAACGATATCACAATAATACTCTAATTAGTATGCAAATATAAACCCAAGAATTCGGAACAAATTAAAAAATTGATAAAAACCAATACAGAAAGGCAAAACAATAACAAAACAATAAAAGAATAATAATAAGGAAAAAGTAAGTACAGTGTAAAAAAAAACAAAAAAAAAGCCTAAAATTAATATAAAGTGTTTACAGTGTTCAGACCTTCACAATGAATTTCCTTCATATGTCCGCATGTACGTTTGTATAAATGGACAAACATACATGCGTACATATGCTTGCACGAAATTAGGTGAACAACCTTAAATTGCTGATTCCATGTAATTTTTTATTTGTTTTTATTTTTGCTGGAGTTATGCATTTTCCCTTATTTTTTATTTTACTTCAAATTATGATAAAAGAAAAACCTTGAATTTCTGATTAAGTTTCAAGGTCTGCTGTAGTTTTTTTTGTTTATTTGCATTGCATTGTCTGGGGTTTCATGTTTCCTGGAATTTCGTACACGTGTGGGAAAATGCATAAGTCCAACACACAATTATAATAATACATTAAGAATAATTTGTTGCAATTCAGCAACAAAATAGATTTTAAATATATTAAAAATAAGTTATTGCAATTTGGCAATAAAATAGTATTTAAGGCTTTGGTTTAATAAAAATAAAGGAGAGAAACAATTGATCAACAAAAGACAACGGTTGTTTTATTCTCCACACCTCCGCAATAACCAAGTTCAAGTGCTTGTGTTATTCAAATCCATAACAACCAAGTTTAAGTGCTTGTGTTGTTTGTATAATTGTCCCGGTGATTCCGCCCGGACAAATCAAAACCGACCAGCAAATCAGCTGAGTCAACACATTTTGGTGACCCCGACGTGATTTTCGACGTCAATCCTTTTGAACAAATTCCTCGAACAGGCTACATACAGCAAGAGGATACAACAGTCCTTCACATCATTCCAATTTAGTAGCACAGGGCTACATACAGCAAGAGGATACAACAGTCCTTCACATCATTCCAATTCAGTAGCACAGGGCTACATACAGCAAGTGTATTCAACAGTAGACGCACATCATTCCAATTCGGTAGCACAGGGCTACATACAACGAGTAGATACAGCAGACCACTCACAACTTTACATTAAAACTACAATACAATATGGATACGATGAAAGGTTTACTGGATCTTCAGTTAGAGACTGGAGAAACAATTCAGGGTATTGTTCGAAATTTTAAAAAGGACCCGGCAGACAGGAAAACAAAGGTTAGCTACTTTGAGGAACGATCACGACGCCTTCAGGAATCATGGAACCAATTCCAGGAAACAGATTCCAAGATACGAGAGGTGTGCGACGATCCAATGAAATTTGAATATTTCTCAGAAGGCTACTATGATAAAATCAGAACCTTAGTCTCTGATTACATCGAAATTTTTAAAACTGAAACTGATCGCCTCAAACGAAAAATTGAGGAAACTAAAATAGCAAAGAAACCCGATCAAGATAATTTGCCTACAAGAGAGTCTACAAACGTTGGGGTTCTACGCAGGCTTAGAGCTCGTATAACAGCTCTTAATCGGCTACTAAGGGGATTGATAGACACAGATAATCAGCCCCTACAGTACTTTGATTTAAACATAAATACCATCAAAAGATCATGGGATCAAATTGAGCAGCTGTATGATGAAGCTCTTAATCAATTACCAAACCCATCGGCTTATGGTCTAGATCAAGTGGAATACGATAGTGTTCATGACCTAATGCAACAAAAATTGGTCAATCTATCTGTCAGAGCTGACAGACTGCGACAGAATTCCGCTACACAAGCTACGTCTGCAGAACCCGTCACAAATGCTAGTGGTGCCCTAAATTTACCAAAATTAACCATACCAAAATTTAATGGTGATTATTTAAAATGGAGATCCTTTCACGACTTGTTTACACAACTAGTAGACAACCAACATATTCCTGCGGTACAAAAGATGTGGTACCTGAAATCAAATTTGGGGGGCGAAGCTGAAAAACTAATAAGTCATCTTTCAGCCACAGCTGAAAACTACGCAACCGCATGGAGCCTGTTGCAAGAACGATACAATAATCAACGCGTTATTGTAACTACACTAATGCAACAACTTCTGGATCAACCAAGCGCCGGACCATCAGCTGCTGCTATCAAACAATTACATGATACAACACAAGAATGTCTACATGCGCTAAACAACATCGGGATCGATACCACCTCATGGGATCCCATGCTGTTTCACATACTTGTAAAAAAATTGGATCGAGGTACTCTTATTCTATATGAGAGGACCATTAGCAACCCAAAAGGGCTACAAAAAATCAAAGACCTATTAACTTTTCTTGAAAATCGTTTTCAATCTCTAGAAGCCATACACCAGAAAGAAAAATCATCAAAGGTCTATGTTTCCACTACTTCAGCTAAACAGACAGAAGCCATCTGTTCACTCTGCAGAAATAACTTTCACCAACTGTATCGGTGTCAGAAATTTCAACAACTGCCGCCAGCAGACCGTCTCATTTTCATTCGGAAGCAAAACCTGTGTGTGAACTGTCTAAAATCAGGACACACAGCCAAAACTTGCAAATCAGGATTATGCATGACATGCAAGAAGAAACACAACTCGCTACTTCATCTGCAGAGCAACACTCAGTCATCAAACCAAAGGTCAACAAGTGAAAAGGGATCCAAGAAGACGTCATCATGCACTACCTATCAACCTAAAATAATTGAACCCGATTTCAATGAAGCGACGCCGCGTCCTCCAGAAGCATCCTCATTAGCTGCAGCAAATGGTCAGGTGTCTAAATCATACGTTCTTCTCAGCACGGCTCTTATAAAAATCAAAACTGACACAATGGAGATTGAATGTCGCGCTTTACTTGACTCTGGCTCACAAGTCAATTTGATTACAGATCGTTTGGTAAGACGACTTAATATTGCAAAACAGACGTCATCAGTAAACATCAATGGAATCGGGAACTCTAACACAAAAACACAACACCGAGTCAATGTAGCTTTGCATTCTCGAATTAATGGATTCTCAACACGTCTGGAGGCACTTGTCCTTCCTCAAATTATTGCGCCTCAACCATCACAGTTTATCAACATTGATGAGTGGCCACTACCGAGAAATATTATGTTAGCTGACCCAACATTCAATCGATCTAGTAAAATCGATATATTGCTGGGTGCCGAGCATTATCACCAACTGCTCGCAATTGGGCAAATAAAATTATCTCCACAACTTCCGATTTTGCAGAACACGGTTCTTGGCTGGATTGTAGCAGGAAAAATAAATAACGAACACCCTACAGACCCATCCTGTGGAATATGTACTGAAGATGAGGGGCTTGAAGCTTCCATCGCTCGACTTTGGGAAATAGATGAAGTTAAAACGACTAAAAAACCACTATCAATAGCCGACAGACAATGTGAAGAGCACTTTGTACAAAATACAACTAAAAACCATGAAGACCGCTTCATTGTCAGAATACCATTTCACCAAACCCCTAATACCCTAGGCGACTCACACGCAATAGCTCTAAACCGATTTCTTGCTCTCGAACGGCGTTTGCAAAAGAACCCGGAATTGAAAGCCAAATACATTGAATTTATGGATGATTATGAATCAATGGGACACATGACTAAATTGGAAACAGACTCCATCATGTCTCCAAATTACTACATCCCACATCATTGCGTACTAAGGCCAGAAAGTTCAACCACTAAGCTCAGGGTGGTATTCGATGCCTCAGCCAAAACCTCCTCAGGCTACTCTTTAAACGACCTGATGTTCACGGGACCAACACTACAAAGCGAACTATTCTCCATACTGTTAAGGTTTCGAATGCCAAGGTTCGTTTTCACCACTGACGTTGAAAAGATGTATAGGCAGATATTGGTTGCTCCTGAAGATCGTCAATTTCAGCTAATAATTTGG
The DNA here is from genome assembly GCA_930367235.1 of Sarcophaga rosellei. Taxonomy (NCBI): domain Eukaryota; kingdom Metazoa; phylum Arthropoda; class Insecta; order Diptera; family Sarcophagidae; genus Sarcophaga; species Sarcophaga rosellei. Next base: position 46,410,394 of record OV884018.1, on the reverse strand, counting down.
AGAAAGGATTCCAAAATGCCCATTTCATACTATCAACTCAACACGGTCACATATGGTACAAGAGCTGCTCCATATTTAGCAACAAAATGTCTTGATCAACTGGCTGAAGAAAATAATATACGCTATCCACTTGCTTCACAATTTATTAAAGAAAATTTCTATGTAGACGATGGCCTGGGTGGGTCAAATAGCTTATCAACAGCGATGCAATTGCAAGAACAACTTGTGCAGATTATGAAAAAGGGCGGCTTCGTGTTACGCAAATGGTGTGCTAACCATCCACAATTACTCCACAATATTCCACAAGACAACTTGGAGGTAAACTTAGATTTCGAGAGCACAGAAGTCGACACCATCAAAACATTAGGACTTGTTTGGCTGCCGAAAGCTGATAAACTAGGTATTAAGGTCAACACTGACAACATTAAGAGAGTAACTAAGCGAACAGTCACATCGGACCTTGCAAGATTATTCGACCCTTTGGGGATTCTGTCACCCATTATAGTAATGGCAAAAATGTTTATCCAAGAATTGTGGGAATTAAAACTGGATTGGGATACTTCTTTGCCTGAATCCCTGCACACTAAATGGATCACGTTCCGCACAGACCTGAATACATTGAAAAATCTTCAAATATCAAGACATATTTTTAAAGGAAGAATTCCAGAATCCCAACAACTCCATATTTTTACGGACGCATCCGAAAAGGCATATGGCGCTGCAGCTTACATCCGATCAGTTTTTAAAGACGGCACCATCATGGTACACTTACTCTGTGCTAAATCCCGCATAGCTCCTCTTAAACGGCAGACAATACCACGATTGGAACTATGTGCAGCTATGCTTGGAGCCCAACTAGCCACAAGAGTCAGGTCTGACCTTCGACTTACATGTCCAGTATGGTTATGGACTGATTCAGAAATTGTGCTCTCATGGATAAATTCATCATCAGCTTCATTCAACACGTTTGTAGCAAATAGAATCTCAGCAATTCAAGAAGAAACCCTAGCAGAACAATGGCGTCACGTAAGCTCAAAGTGCAACCCCGCAGACATATTATCTCGTGGCATGTCTCCAGCGGCTCTTAAAGAATGTACTCTCTGGTTTTATGGGCCAATGTTTCTCCATGGGGTAGAGAAGATGTGGCCTCCTAAGTTCAATTCAAGTTCCAACATACCAACAAATCTTGAACGAAAGGCAAAGCTGCTTGAATCACGAGCAATGACAACAACGGAACCCACTTTTGTTTACCAAATCAACCATAAAAACTCATTCCATCGTCTGCAGCGCATTGTTGGATATGTTCTACGCTTCATTGCCCACACTAGATGTCAAAAGCAGATGCGAAAACCATCCAAATTATTAACAACAACGGAACTCAGCCAAGCACTGATTCCTATTATTTCACAAATGCAACTCTCAGAATTTAAAGAAGAAATAACACAACTGAGAAGATACAAACAAGTACAAGCAACAAGCTCTATTCAGAATTTAACACCCTTTTTGGACGAGAATGGATTAATACGGGTCGGTGGTCGACTCGAAGCTTCTTTGTTGGACTATGATTCGAAACATCAACTTCTTATTCCATACAACGATCCCATTTCCAAATTGATATTCCAAATGATTCATGAAGATTATAAGCATTGTGGGTCGCATACATTATTAGGAATTGTTCGACAACGTTTCTGGCCAATAAAGGGAAAAATTATGGCAAGAGCCACAGTTCATCGATGCACGATATGCAGCAAAGCCAAACCAGAATTATTTCACCAAATAATGGGAAACCTACCCTCGACACGCGTCACACCAGCCCGTGCATTCATCAATACCGGAGTGGATTACTGTGGCCCAATTACCGTACATTATAAACTAAGGGGAAAACGACCACACAAGGCCTACATTGCCGTATTTTGTTGCTTTGCCACAAAGGCAGTACACTTGGAACTCGTGAGCGATCTCACAACCGAAGCATTTATAGGTGCTCTTAAACGTTTCATATCTCGGCGTGGACATTGCCAAAATTTGTACTGCGACAATGCGACAAACTTCATCGGAGCTAAGAATAAATTACCTGAACTTTCCACAATCATACATGGGTCAGATGCAAAGGAAGCTATTACGAATGCTTGCAGCAAAAGGGGTATACAATTTAATTTCATTCCACCAAGGGCACCACATTTTGGTGGTTTATGGGAGGCAGCTGTTAAGTCAGCAAAATACCTTTTGACAAGGACATTGGGGAATGCATCCCTAACTTACGAAGAACTTGAAACCATAGTTGTCGAAATTGAAGCAATATTGAATTCCAGACCCATCTCACCCATGTCAAATGACGCAAACGACATAGGCGCGTTGACTCCGGGACATTTTCTAATAGGTGAACCACTAACAGCCCAAATAGATGCTCAAGCAAAGCCCACAAACCTTAAATTGGAAACACGATGGAAATTAGTTTCTCGTCTTAAGCACGAATTTTGGAAGAGGTGGTCACGAGACTACCTTAATGAGCTACAATACCGAAACAAATGGCGAGAACAATCAAAAAATCTGAAACCAGGGGCGATAGTTATTTTAAAAGAAGATAACGTTCCAGTCATGAAATGGCCTCTGGGACGCGTAATAAAAACATACAAAGGACACGACGACGTTGTAAGAGTAGCGGATGTCCAAACAGCCTCAGGCATCTTTAAACGAGCTATTCAATATTTAGCTCCACTCCCTAAGCTCAATGACGAACCCGAAGAAGAAGGACAACAATCATCCTCCAATTCGTTCCAATTCGCAGAACCTAAGAATAATCATGAGATGTTGGCAGAAAACCAATCACCAAAACAGTCATTGGATGGAAGGCCACCTGCTAAAAAACAGCGAAACTTGACAAGCTCAATTACGACCATCCTACTCACAACATTGCTATTGCTCCCACTCGTGTCCACAGATAAAATCACAGCTAACCCTGAGAGGATCTGGCCTCCTAAACATCTCGCCCGATTGTACAATTAAGATCAACTCAATCATCATCAAAGGCCATCAAACTGTCTACACATCTCTTCAAACATCATACACCGCAATGAGCAATATAAGTGACATCAGTTATCCAGCCGAGGTTCGAACTGCAAAAATTCACAACAAGATCTATTCCGACCAAATTAAAAATATCTCCGAAATTTAAAATAAATTACACCAAAGAGTATCTGCTGAACTTCCATCAGAAATTAAACACATCAAATATCACCACGGGACCGTTGCCTATGCTGCTCTCGTTCTAGTAATCATAATATGCCTGAAGATCACCTGGAAAAGGGCACATTGCAAGAGAATTAAAATAAATCAACAAACTCCACAACCAGCTGTACGTCAACATATTCCAACGCCAGAATTTGAAGTATCAGTAGTTTAAGCCATTAATTCTAATCTATATGAAGGGCAATATAAGGTTGTCACATTTTTAATTTTGTTGAGCATGACTCAACGGCGGGGTATATGTTCAGACCTTCACAATGAATTTCCTTCATATGTCCGCATGTACGTTTGTATAAATGGACAAACATACATGCGTACATATGCTTGCACGAAATTAGGTGAACAACCTTAAATTGCTGATTCCATGTAATTTTTTATTTGTTTTTATTTTTGCTGGAGTTATGCATTTTCCCTTATTTTTTATTTTACTTCAAATTATGATAAAAGAAAAACCTTGAATTTCTGATTAAGTTTCAAGGTCTGCTGTAGTTTTTTTTGTTTATTTGCATTGCATTGTCTGGGGTTTCATGTTTCCTGGAATTTCGTACACGTGTGGGAAAATGCATAAGTCCAACACACAATTATAATAATACATTAAGAATAATTTGTTGCAATTCAGCAACAAAATAGATTTTAAATATATTAAAAATAAGTTATTGCAATTTGGCAATAAAATAGTATTTAAGGCTTTGGTTTAATAAAAATAAAGGAGAGAAACAATTGATCAACAAAAGACAACGGTTGTTTTATTCTCCACACCTCCGCAATAACCAAGTTCAAGTGCTTGTGTTATTCAAATCCATAACAACCAAGTTTAAGTGCTTGTGTTGTTTGTATAATTGTCCCGGTGATTCCGCCCGGACAAATCAAAACCGACCAGCAAATCAGCTGAGTCAACACATACAGTAAAAAAGAAAAAGAGGCTAAAAAATTCAAAATTTAAATATACAAATAAAAAAAATGTAAAAAAGAAAAACAACAAAAATGCAAAAATTGTGAACTTAAAAATTACTTAAAATAAAGTGTCTAATATAAAAATTACAAGAAATATATAAGAAAAAAATATATTCAAAAGAACAAAAAAAAAAGAAAAAAAAGAGCAAAAGATATATGTACATAAATATGTAACGGAAAATAAGTGAAAACTCAAAAAAAATTAAACAAAGAGCAACAAAAAAGAAAAAGAGGTAAATTTTAAATTAATAAAATTTGAAATTACATATTTAATTTATACATATTGAATATTAAAAACCAAAAAAAAAAAATTGTTAAAACGGTAGAAAAGGTATATATATCTGTATACATAAAAAATAAAAAATACAGTTTGAAAAAGTACAGTATGAATATAATTTAAACGGTGCGAAAAAATTATATACATATGTATATAAAAAGAAAAAATAGAATTTAAAAAAAAACGGTAAAAATTATATGCATAGAAAAAAAAAAAACAGTTAGATACAGTAAAAAAAAATAAATAAAATTAAAACGAATTACATATATATATAGCAAGAAAAAATACAATTTAAATACAGTTAAAACGGTGAAATCTACAAAACAAAATATTCGCATTTACACCTACTTACAAAAGACTACAAAAAAATACACATAAAAAACATACATATGTTAAAGACACATATAAAACAACAGATAAAACAAAAACTAAGCTACATACGAACAGTTTTGCCTTCCACTGTATTGTGTCGTCACATCGTCCAACGAAAACTACATACATACACATATAAATACATATGTACAGGTATTTATGTATTATACAATATATATAATATAAAATTTTATTAATATATTTATTTAACAAACTGGAGAATATTTTCATCACATTAATAAGTTTTATTCTCAAAAATTTTAAAAATAATATAATATTCAATTGCTCTACATATTTCCTCTATTTATTTCGTTTCTCTCATGAAATCAACCCCTAAAATTGCAACGATTTAAAATATCATTGCTTACTCTCTGTAAAAGCAATTGAGCTTTACACTAAGAAAAAAAAAGAAAACAATTGAATAATTTTAAGCTCGAAAATTAGTTTTTGAAATTAATAGAAATTATATAAGAATAACAGAAAAAGTCAAAATATATAAAATAAAATAAATTAATTTTTGAACGTTAGAATAAATATATATATATATAATTAAATACAATTATAATTAAACTTGAAAAAAAAAAAAAAAAAAAAAAAATACACAACTTATTCTATATAACTATTTTTTCCCGCGAGTGTAAAAAAAGAAAGAAAACGAAAAGAAAACAATGCAATGTAAATTGCATCAATAGCAACAACTATTACATCGCAAAAATTGTAAGAGAGCATAAGAATAATACTCTATATCTTATGCTTTCTGTTTAGGGTTGCCTTAGAAAATTTCTTGTTCAACCCGAATTAGGAATTTGAATTCGAAATAAATTTCGCGAAACTTATTATAATAAAGTTTATATATAATATTAATACCCTTATATTATATGAATATTTACATTTTACGTTATAAACATTTTTCCCCACATTTAATTCAAATTAAATAAGAATATATATACACATAAAAAAGAAACAATACATACATGTATACCTACATATAGAAATAAAAATATATATACACATATAAAAGTAAAAAAAAAAGAAGGAATATATATACATAAAGAACACAACAAATAAATAAAAGAAAATAAATCCCCAAATATTGAATCTCAACTGAAAAATTTGGTAACCCTAACCTAATTAGCAGTGAATTAACCCCTTGCGAAATAGTGTGACTTACATAGTCACACATAACTCATTTAATTTTTAGTCTATTTTGTAGACTAAAAATTACTTGATACATCTATACGTCTTTAAATTAACCCTTTGCGGAACAGTGTGACTTACATAGTCACGCATAATTCAAATAATTTTTAGTTTATTTGAAAACTAAAAATTATTTGATACATCTTTACACGTACTAATCTACTTTTTGGATAATTTAACTGGATTCCATATCCAGTGCTATACGTATATAGCCCCTAAACCCCCTAAGTAAGGAAACTTTGTTTCTATTTTTCTAATTTTTTATTAACCCACTCTTAAGAAAAACCCCCTAGGTAAGGAAACTTTGTTTCCATTAATTATTTAATTAACCCATAATTATCGCTGGTACTCGAAGAATTTAACTCTAGACAACTCAATTTTTGCACTTTGTTAGTGAATTATTCATTCAAAATGACTTCTCCTTCAACTTCTCAAGAACCCCTAAGGGAGCAATTTGTATTCAATTGCGACCATTTGCTACAATTTTGTACAAAATTTAATAGTTCCCCAGTTGAGGATCAAACTGACTCAATTCTGGATGTGAAATTGAAGGATTTGGAATCACGATGGACGGAACTCGAATCGTCCTATAGGAAAGTTATGTTGACCAACGAGGATACGGTTTCATCAGAATTTAAACAAGAAGCGAGGAAAAACTTTGATGCGTGCATGGACGCCTATTACCAATGCACTTCTCAAATCATGGATTTGATGAAAGTCTCTCGATTAGGTACTCCGGATAATGTAGCATTTCAATCCACTTCTCGATATTCTCTCACACCCCAATCACAAACCCAAACCCTAATGCCAGCGGATTCTGGCAATTGTATTAAACTACCGCCCTGCGATACTGAAATATTTGAAGGGAGTTACGAACAATGGCCCTCGTTCAGGGACATGTTCACAGCTGTGTACATAAACCACAGTAAGCTCTCACCCGTTACGAAACTGTATCATCTCCGAAACAAGACCAGAGGTGAAGCTGGTGCTATTGTCAAGAGATATCCCCTTTCCCACGACAATTTTCAACTGGCATGGAACGCACTTCAGACTCGATTCGAGAACAAACGCGTTCTCGTAGATAATCAAATAAAAATTCTATTTGATATCCCCGCAGCTGACTCCGAAGATAGCGAGTCGATTAGAAGAATACAGTCTTCTGTCAATGACTGTCTTGCAACGCTAGGAACTCTAGGTGTCAAGGTCGAAAGTTGGGATCCAATACTTATCCGACTGATTTCAACCAAACTTCCCAATTTAACCCTGGCTCTTTGGGAACAATCACTCACATCCCCTCGTGAGCTTCCTAAATGGTCTCAAATGTCCCAATTTCTTGTGGATAGGTATGAGGCTGTGGAACGTCTTACGAGTATCCGAAACTCAAGATGTGGACTCAGTCTCACGAAGACATCTCTTCCCAATGTGCACATGTATATGTCCCAGGACAACATAAATCCTACATGCAAATTGTGCAACGAGGATCATCCGCTCAGAACATGTCCCAAATTTCGAACCTTTACGATACAACAAAGAGTTGACTATGTGTTCAAGCATAAATTTTGCAATAATTGCTTGGGATCATCTCACATCAAGACAAATTGCAAAAGTAAGAATACTTGCCTCTATTGTAAGAAAACACACCACACTTTATTGCATGTGGCAAAAGGAACCCGAGGTACAACCCAGAATACCGAAAACACTGCCACCAGGAATTCCAATAAGTTCACGAGTTCCCAGGATTCTCCAAGAGTTTCTGGAAATGACACTAATCACTCTAATCTCGAACGGTCATCTACATCTACTCAGATACGCGCCAATTGCTCTTCAAGTAGTGAAAACATTCTATTAAGAACTGCACTGGTGCAGATAGAATGTCGAGGTGAACACTTTACAGTAAGAGCTCTAATCGACCCTGGTTCTCAAAGGACATTTTTGTCTGAAAAGATTAGACATCGCCTTCAACTCCCTTATCAGAAAGCTCATTTCGATATAGTAGGCATTGGTGGTCAAAGACAATCGGCTAACAAAGAGTGTGAATTTACACTGTATGCTCGTAGGACGAGTACGAGAATTCCAATTAAAGCCATTGTCTTACCAAAGGTTACAAAATGCTTACCCGCTTGTAGTTTTGAGGTACCTTACTCGAAAGAGCTCATGGAACTGGATCTAGCTGATCCAACGTTCAACAAGGCCTCACAGATTGATCTCATTCTGGGAAATGACTATGAGCAATCTATCAATATTGATGGCATAAGGAAGAACATTTGTGGCCACACATCGGCTTACAATACAATTTTCGGATGGGTGCTAAGTGGTCCCATGAAAACTCATAACACTCAATCTTTTCAAGCAGTTACAGTATCCGAAACTTCTGAACTCAACGCTCTCTTAAAGAAGTTTTGGGAGGATGAAGAAATACCCATCACTCATGCGGAATCCGAAGGGGATGAATTTTGTGAAAAATTCTACTCCGAAACAACGACTCGAGGTGAAAATGGTAGGTACATTGTACGATTACCATTTAGACCTGAATTTCCCGAAAAAATATTTCTTGGATCGGCTCGATTTATTGCATTAGCTCAATACTCTCGAATGGAAAAAACGTTGGCCAAAGATCCTGAACTACAGTCTGAATATCGTTCAGTTTTACGTGAATATTTGGATCTCGATCACATGGAAGAAACATCGTCTCAGGAAATTGTGTCTCGGGATAAATACTATTCTTTTTACCTGCCCCATCATGCTGTAGTTCGACCCGAACACAAAACGACCAAGGTCAGAGCTGTGTTCAACGCTTCGAGGAAAACTAAATCCAACTTCTCCCTAAACGACATCCTTTACACAGGCCCTACTCTACAAAACGATTTGATTACCATTATCCTTAATTGGAGAAGGTATCAATATGTTTTCAGTGGCGATATACAGAAAATGTATCGTCAAATCCTAGTACACCCGGATGACAGGCAGTTTCAAAGGGTTTTGTTCCAAAACCAACCAGATGATCCAGTAAGGGATTACGCGCTAAAAACTGTCACTTTCGGTGTAAATTGTGCTCCGTATCTCGCAATTCGTACACTACTTCAACTCGCATCAGACTCTGAACCCCAATATTCCAAAGCAGCTTCAATTCTCCGCTCAGAAACTTATGTTGATGACATTTTATCTGGTGGATATTCGCTGGAGGATACATTATCTGCCCAGACTCAGCTCATTAACGCGCTGAAGTCAGCTGGTCTTCTCTTGAAGAAGATTACAGCAAATAATTCGGAATTACTATCTCATTTACCCAAGGAGGATTTATACGACTCCGAATTCTTACAATTCCAAGAATCTAGTACCACCAAAACACTTGGAATAAAATGGAATGCACTCTCAGATGCATTCACTTACTCATTTTCCCCTATACATCCATCTGAAAGAATAACCAAACGTAAAATTCTCTCATCAGTTGCAAAGCTCTTCGATCCTGCTGGATGGTTAGCACCCATTGTTATTAGAGCTAAAATTCTCATGCAACGGCTTTGGTTAGAAGGTTTAGAATGGGATGAAGATATCTCGCCCGAATCCCTTAAAATGTGGAATGATTTCGTTTCGGATCTCTCGAAAACGGAAACGATTGCAATCCCAAGGTGGCTTCAATACACTCCATCCGACTCAGTTCAGATTCACGGATTTTGCGACGCGTCGAAATCAGCATACTGTGCTACTATATATATTCGATGCCAGACAAATACACACAATGTTTTCTCAAACTTGTTAATGGCAAAGAGTAAGGTAGCTCCAATACAAACAGTCTGCTTGCCACGTTTGGAACTAAACGGAGCTGTATTACTAGCGAATCTGATTAAATATGTTCGCACATCCTTGAATTTCGGCGAAACAGATGTTTTCCTATGGACAGACTCCTCAATTGTCCTTGGTTGGCTTTCTAAACCACCCTCCACTTGGGAAACATATGTTGCGAACAGAATTGCTCAAATTCATCGCCTGGTTCCGGAGGCAACATGGCGACATATCCCCACTCATTTCAACCCCGCTGACCTTGGAACTCGTGGATGTACCTGACAAAGTCCATACATTACACGCGGAGGTTAAAGAGGAGGACATTCTCTCCAGATTCTCATCGTACAACAGGGCCTTGCGTGTGCTAGGTTACGTCTTCAGATTTATTTACAGAGTCAAACGAAAATTTGAACCTGGCATTTCTCCCACTACTCACGTAGAATTGACACATACGGAATTACGCACTGTAAAAACTCAACTCATTAATTTGGCTCAAATGGCATTTTATCCCGAGGAGTACAAATGCTTACAAAGTTCGAAGCCCATTTCGAAGAAAAGTTCGCTGAATACTATGAACCCATTTCTGGATTCCAATTCAATCATGCGAATAAATGGTAGACTCATACATTCGTCTCTTTCTTATAATGAACGTTACCCCATCATTCTACCAGGCAACTCTCGTTTTTGCCAATTGTATCTCACGCATTTGCACGAATTCCTTTGCCACGCTGAATGTAGCCAAATGTGTCGTATGGCACAAACTGAATTTTACATATTCAGACTCAAACCCCGAGTAAAAAAGGTAATACGAAATTGCAAGACTTGCATTATCAACAAGCAACGGCCATGTACTCAAATAATGGCTCCTTTACCCCCGGAGAGATGTATTCTATCTCTTCCCTTCCAAACCACGGGAATTGATTTCGCTGGCCCATTCGAATCAAAAGCATCTCCACTAAGAAAGTCTCCCATGATCAAAAGCTACGTAAGTGTTTTCGTTTGTTTCAGCACGAAGGCCATACACTTGGAGCTTTGCTCGGATTTGTCCTCGGCAGCGTTTCAAGCTGCATTCGCTCGCTTCGTTGGGAGGCGGGGGCTCCCCCAAAGGGTAGTTACCGATAATGGAAAAAACTTTTTGGGTGCCAGCAGAATTCTCGAGCGCGAATTCACTAAGTTTGTGAATACTGTTGCTAATGACATTGCCCAGAAGTATATCACTCACGGATTTGAGTGGAAATTCATACCACCACACGCTCCCCACATGGGCGGCCTATGGGAGGCCGCGGTAAAAAGTTTCAAGTTCCATTTGAAACGAATTGTTGGCGCACAAAGACTGAACTTTGAGGAGTTCTCCACAATTCTGGCCCGAATTGAAGGTACTCTCAACTCTCGCCCAATCTCTGCTTTATCAGAAGATCCTGGAGATTTGACTGCTCTCACTCCTGGACATTTTCTGAGAGGTGCTCCGATTATGGCGTTCCCTGAACAAGACCATCAGAACATGTCTCTTATTAATAGATGGGAAAAATTGAAGGTGTTACACCATCAATTCTCTATCAGGTGGAAGAAAGATTACCTCAAGTCACTACACAAACGTTATAAGTGGAAAAGTCAGGTTCCTAATGTAAAAGTCGGAGATCTCGTAGCAGTGATAGACGACTTACAACCCCCTTGTGAATGGCGATTAGGAAGAATTGAGGACACTTACCCTGGTACCGATGGAAATACGCGTACTGCTGATGTGCGCACTGCGTCTGGAATCATCACCCGTCCTATTGTCAAATTATGCCTTCTACCCTTCATGGACGACGAAAGTCGTGACTAACAAAAGTTTCTTGACTCATCTTCTTATATCTCATCCTTCTTATATCTTCTCCTAATTCTCTAGCCTCTATTGTCTAATAAAATTTTCTCTTTCCCACGTCACAGCTAAACTTATTCCAAATTACATTGCATTTCTCTAGAACTCTCCTAATAACCAATTTTTTCCAACATTAGGAATAGCCGAAGCCGATCCACTATCCGCTCAAGGTTAGGTCAACGCAGGCGGCGTGTAGATGACCATCTATATCGATGTGTGCTTTGCGAAAACTTTCACTCCTTGCGATTCTGTAAAAGGTTCCTCCGAATGACGGTTAAGAAGAGGGAAGACATTGTTGAGAGGCATCGTTATTGTGTAAATTGCCTTGCCAAGAGCCACGATCTGAGAGGGTGCACATCAATGGATACGTGCAAGAAGTGCGATAAGTTTCATCATACGCTGTTACATCCAAAACCCAATAAGCCTAGAAGTCCGAAGAAAAAAAATATAAGCCAACAAAAATCAACAAACAACAAGTCAAACCAACCAAAAACATCAACAACAGCAAAATTGTCTACAACGCCTGATGCGAAAATACTGGTGGAGGCTATACGTTCCCTTGCTCATGTGCTTTGTGCCAACACCGATAACTCAGTTGACTAACGTCAAGGCCGGCGCCATGTACAAATAAGTATTTGTACTTAATTTTAAAACTTGAATTAAATTGAATTTTGAACTGAAGATACTTATTATTATATTGAACTTTATTGTGAATTAAATTTATTGGAAAAGAATTACTGTTTTAAATGAATTTAACATTTTCTAACACTCAACCATTCCAACATTCCAAATTTATCTTAATCCTTTTTATATCTGTAATTTATCCTTTGGATAATTTTTTAACTTTCTTGAAATCAAATTTGTACCTTTAAAATCACTTATTGTCACAACGCTCAACTGATTGGTTACATCTAATATTGTTTTTAAATAAAACTGCAATACTTGTATATCTGTGAAACTAAAAGGATCTCTCTCTCTACTTTGGCACATCTCAAAAGGGTAAGTTGTAACTTAACAACCTTAAAAAGAAATACATATTAATATTTCTTTCCCTTTTAACTCTCTTTTCTCAATCCTCATTATAATTACTTCGAGTAATTATACTAACAACTTCTCTTGAAAAGATTGGCCCAATTGTTCTAATCCCTACATTCCAATCTTTTGAAAGAGAATTTGTTTTAAAAATAATACCAATTATTTCAACATGTGTTAACAGCTCCGGGACATCCGGCTACCAACGGTCAAGCAGAGAATTTTGTGAAAACTCTAAAAAAATCAATTTATGCAAATTTGTACTCTGAGAAAAATGAGAATATAGACATAATTCTGAATAGATTTTTAATGGATTACCGTAATACCAAACATAGTTCTACTGAAGAAAGCCCAGCCAAAATTTTTATTGGAAGATCAATTAGAACGCGATTTGATCTTATAAAGCCTCCTCTTATTAAAGATAATTTAATGAAACAGCAAATGAAAAGTATTTCTAATTATAAAGGTAAAAGATCTGTTACTTTTGAAAAAGGACAAAATGTTTTTATTAGGGACTACACTAATGTTAATAAAAAGTCATGGTCTCCTGCTACTATTAGTATGAAAAATGGTCCGCGTTCATATCAGTGTACTTTATCAAGCGGTAGAATTATAAGAAGACATCCTGATCAGATTAGAGCAGGAATTACAGAAAGTCAAAGTACCAATAAGGAGTTCGTATCACCAGAAACATCGTCAAATGGAAATCCAACAAATGTAACAGTCGAAACGTCACATGATAATAATTTATTAGGCATTAATAACAGAAGTGTAAATGAATTAAATTCAGATATTCAAATAGAAAATGAAAACAATAATAATGATAATTTATTACCAGATAATAAAAGACAAAATGAAAATAAATGTACTATGGTATTAAGACCTAGAAAAAAATAAAAAAAAAAAATGTAATTATATACATACTTATACTACACATATACTTTTTTTTCTTAAACTTTTTTGGATTATATATATATAAAAAAAAAAAAAAAAAAAAACAATACATAATAATAATGTAAATATCAATTATAAAGATTTTAATAGAAGAAGATAATGAAATAGCATTCTATTTAAAATTAAACAACATTTATTATCTTTCAAGTATAAATAATTAATATTTACAATATATATTATGAAACAAAATAAAATTAACAATTTCATTTATGTGGGGGAGTGTTGTGTAGTATTTGAACATACACATCTCTGGCTTCACATTTAATGTATAAATTATGTTAAGAAAGCTTAATGTTAAGAAAACTCTATTAATGTTAACTCCATTAATGTTAAATAGGGATAACTATGTTAAGTAGATATTGTAATTTCTAAAACAATAAAGTTAGTTGGTAAATGACTTGCGTGCGTTTCAATACATAACAATTAAATTTGATGGTTCATCAACAGGTTTACAAGTAGAAGAATTTTTATATCGAATCAAATCGCTGACCAAAGATACTTTTAATGGGGACTTTTCTGTTATTTGTCGAAACTTACATATCCTTTTAACAGGAAAAGCTAGAGATTGGTACTGGAGGTATCATAAACAAGTCGAGACTATAAATTGGAACGGCTTTTGTAACGCTCTTAGATGTCAATACAAATCGTATAAAAGCTCTTTTGACATCAGAGAAGAAATTAGAAATAGAAAACAAAAGTTAGGTGAAACTTTTGATTCCTTTTTCGACTCAATATTATCTATTATGGATCATCTTCCCATACCGATGTCTGATGCAGAATTGATAGAAATTTTAGCTAGAAATTTGAGACCTGAAATACGACAGAATTTACTTTATGTCCCCATACACTCTATTTCACATTTACGAAAACTTGTGCAAATGCGAGAAAACTTTTTAAATGAGGAAACTGTTCGAAAGAATATGCATGTCAATCGCAGTCAAAATTCAGCTTTTGCTAGAAAATATATTTCAGAAATTAACACGACAGGAGAAGTTAATGTCGATTTAAACAAGGATACTGATTGTTCTATCGAAGCAATTCATAGTAGCGAGATCAAGTTAAAATGTTGGAATTGTGACGAGATAGGCCACCATTGGGAAAATTGTCTTGAGAAAAGATCTATATTTTGCTATGGATGTGGCACAAAGAATGTCTATAAGCCTAATTGTGTGAAATGTGCTGCAAATAAACAACAACAGTCAAAAAACTTTCTAACTGTAGTAGCGAAAGAGAAAACTTAGCCGAAAATATTACCACAACTTCTAATAAATCGTTACTGCCTGATAGAACTGAAAATATTGCTTTAAACTCTGATAAAACTAGAAAAATTAGTATACTTAAACGTGAAGTAAGTGTCGAAAATATTGAAAATGAGGATGTTTCGAAAATTATTATGCCAAAAATGCCTTATCATAGACGATGGGAATTGTATTTGCAAAAACGTAAAACGATTTTCTGTCTATATTCCCATGATTATCAACGTAAAACAAAACCTAAACGTTCCACTACTCGATTACGTAAATATTACAAAATTCGTAGAATCTGTAGAAAATTTCTAGTGTCGTCTATAGTATCTAATCCAAAAGACTTGAGATATTACGCAAGAGTTAAGTTTTTAAATTTTAATGAATTAGGATTAATTGATACAGGAGCGAATGTAAGTTGTATAGGTTCAGATTTAGCATCTTATGACTTTTCAAAGCTACAGAGCTTTACAATGTGCAAACATTTTGTAAAAACTGCCGATGGTCATTCGCAGACAGTTTATGGATGGCTGGATGTTGAAGTAAATTTCAAAAATGAATCTAAACAACTAAAATTATTTATCGTACCATCGTTAGCACAGAGACTAATTTTAGGAATTGACTTCGTAAAGTCTTTTGCTATTTTTCCAGACTTAATTGGATGTACTGATATCGTTTCCTTTGATAAAATATCAAACACGCTTCTTTCTGAGTTAACTGATATTTCCGACAAACTTAAAACTCATTCTGAGAATGTAAAGCATTTAGAAACCACAAGAGAAAACTTCTACCCACTTTCTCAAAGCCAAGAGTTACAGCTTAATGCTGTCATTGAACTTTTTCCTAATTTTGAAAAGCAAGGATTAGGAAGAACTAGTCTTATTACGCATTCAATTGATGTAGGCACCGCAAAACCAATTAAATCAAGATTTTATCCGGTTTCTCCAGCAGTTGAGCAATTAATGTATGGTGAACTCGATCGAATGTTAGAACTAGGTGTTCTGTTAGAACTAGGTGTTAAAGAATGTTTAGCAGCAGTAGAAGCAATAAAAAGGTTTCGTTGTTACTTGGAAATGCAAGAATTTGAGGTCATCACCGATCACTCCAGTTTAATGTGGTTAATGCGTCAACCAGATTTAAGTGGGAGATTGGCACGATGGGTGTTCAAGCTACAACCGTATAATTTTACTATTAGCCATCGAAAAGGTAAGGACCACGTAGTACCTGATGCTTTGTCTCGTATACCTTCAAATGAAGTTTCAAGCGTAGAAGCGACTGAACCAGAAATTGATTTGAATTCTCCTCATTTCTCTGACCAAGAGTATGAGCAATTAAAAGAAAAGGTACAGAAAAATGCAGCGAAATATTCAGATGTAAAAAATTATAGACAAATATATTTATTACCGCACGGATCACTATAGCGGAGACGAAGGTCAAGAAGAAAGATGCTGGAAACTATGGGTACCTGTTAAATTAAGAGAGCACGTAATTGCTAGAGCACACGATAGTACGATTACAGCTCATGGTGGAATGGCAAAAACGGTAGAACTTTTAAGACGAAATTTCTTTTGGCCTGGATTGGTTCGAGATGTTCGTGAGTACGTACGTCATTGCGAAGTATGTAAAACAACAAAAGCTCCTAATTTTATTATGAAACCTCCTATGGGAAACCAGACCATGGCAATTCGACCGTTTCAACGTCTTTATATAGATCTGTTAGGACCGTATCCTAGGAGTAAAAATGGTTATGTTGGTCTCCTTATAGTTTTAGATCACCTTAGTAAGTTTCATTGGATTTGTCCTTTACGTAAATTTACTTCTACTTACATAATAGAATTTTTACAGAAACAAATCTTTCATATATTTGGAGTCCCCGAAAATATTATAAGTGATAATGGCAGTCAATTTCGTGCCAATGATTTCAATGCATTTTTGACTTCATATGGTATCAAACATATATATACCGCATTATACTCTCCACAATCTAATGCATCTGAAAGGGTGAATCGTTCACTTATCGCTGGTATAAGAGCATATTTAAAATCTGATCATCGATTATGGGACCAGAAACTTAGTGAAATTAGCTGTGCACTTCGGAATTCGTTCCATCAGTCCATAAACACTTCACCATATCAAGCTTTGTTTGGCTTTAACATGATAACTCATGCTTCCTCCTATGAGTTGTTACGTAATCTTAAACTTTTAGATGAGCCTACGGCGAAGATAACTAAAGAAGATAGCCTGCAGTTAATAAGACAAAATCTTAGAAAACATTTAAGAGAAGCACATAAAACTAATCAACAGCAATATAATCTTCGTTCAAAAGTTCAGACATTTAAAGTAGGCCAGGAAATCTATAGGAGAAATTTTGCACAAAGTAGTGCCGAGAAAAACTTCAATGCTAAATTATCACCCTTATTTATCAAAGCTAGAGTTCGTGAAAAAATAGGTAACCACTATTACGTTCTTGAAGATTTGGCAGGAAAACTTATAGGTACATATCACGGAAAAGACATTAGACCCTAAACGACTTGTTCCTATAAATTTTGCACCGGATGCCTCCAAAATTTCTTGGTTTGTAATGGTCGTTTTGATTCAAAATTTTTTTTTTTTATTTTTCAGAAATTTACATTCAAATCGCAAAGCAGTGACATAATTGGTTACTTTGATTTTTTTGTTGTTGGTTCATAATAGGTTAGGTATCTAAATATAATGATACTCACCACACTTACTTTATAGTGTACTAAATATCATTTAGACAAAGAACCAGATGGGGAAAACAGAAAATAAGATTGGGGTTGCCATAGTGCAAATTTTAGAAACTTCGCAGGGTCGGATTTTTTTTTTCATATAATGGAATTTAGAAATTGGAAGTTTCAAACTTCAATATTTACAGTTAATTTCGAACGAACGGTTTTATTCCTATTAATATAATCGAATGATCGAGAAACGACTTAGCGTGGGTGATCACGCGATCTTAATCGATCTCTTTTTCTGGTGCACTTCAAAGTGTTCACATCGATCATCTCTTTTTGATTTTAATCGTCAAAGTGTTCACATCGTGAACATCGGGATTAATAATAAATTTTATTAAAATGTGACTGAAGTAAAGTTTTTGTTCTGTACTAATAAGTGTTTGTTGCAAGTGAAGTTTTTGTGCGTTAAATAAAGATACAACAGAATAAAATACAAAGAAAGTGAAACTGTATATAGAACGATGTCTCCTATTCTATTCGGAATGAATATGACAAAGAAGTTTTATTGGCGGTCATAGAATTGTGAATCCAGAAATCCTAACCTCCAAGGAGTTTGCTATTAGACCTGGAGAGCCTGAAATCATCTTTACCAGAAATCATCTTTGACAGAATCTGAGTGTAGATTATGGGCATCATTTAACCTGAAATATCCCGATGTGTCACAGTGTTACTCCCCGGCAACATGGCTGAATTGTATACGTAAATGTAAATATTAATACTTACTTAATTATTATTGAAAATTATTATTAAAAACTTTTTCTTATTCTATTCTGTTCTTATTACTTAATTATTATTGAAAATTATTATTAAAAACTTTTTCTTATTCTATTCTGTTCTAACTCTTTTAATTTTTGCTTATTCTGAATAAAAAGTCGCATTTAGTATTCTAAAAATGGAAAAAAAACTATGAAATTATGAATTTAAATCAAAAGAATAATGAATTATTTTAATTTTTGCATATTTTTGGATACAAATTTATAAAAAGTGAAGAAATTAGTATGAAAGTGAAGTAAATAAAGAAATTATGTATTTATATATCTGTTATCCAAGAGTGCTGGAAACATCATAATTATTTTTGAATTAACCTAAAATTTGAAAGAGATATTAAATGTAATAATTTTAAATGCAATAACCTTAAATAATGAGTTTTATAATTAAAAAGTTTAAAGTTTAAAAGAGAAATCTCCAAATTTTGATTATGTTAACATGAAATTATTTTTTCTACATTATAATAAAATTCTATGGAGATAAATATTTGTATCTAAATTTTTACATAAAAATGAAGAAAACAAAAATGTAATAGCATAGTAAATTTAAATTGAAATTGTGAAGACTAATATTAGATTAAGACTTCATCTTGGAATTACACTATAAATTATCATTATTTAATTTAACATTATTTCCTTGAAGATTTTGAATATATATAGATCATATAGCAACCTCATCATCGACATCATGCTGGAGGCCTTCATCATTAGTTCGATCGATTTGGTAAGTCAATAATGATCTTTTATTTTAATTATTCCATTGAATTTAAATAAACCTAAAAGAAACTACAACCAATTAGATCGCTAGCATACTTTTCTGTCCCACTGTACATTAACATATGTTTGTTATGTATTTTCATTTTTAATAACATTATTGTTTGGTTCCAATTCCAAATTGTTCCCATAATGCTTGCGATCGTATCTTTTAAATTTCTTTTGGTTTTTGTTTCTTTTATATTTACAATGATATAACCCATTGAGGCTCGGCCTAATTGTTAAATTATTTTTAAACTTACATTTTTTTGTAATTTTTAGAATTTTTGTATATTGATCTATATTTTTTTTGTATTACAATAATTGAATTGTACACATATATTTACTTTTTCTAAATTATATTTGAATATGTTTAAGCTTAGGAAGAATCTTTATAATTATCTTTAGAAGTTTTGAATTTAATAAATATGTATTTAAATAGAATGCGAATTTAAGATTTTAAAATAGGGGTGTTTTCGAAAAGGGAAGATATAGATTAGTGCTAGACGTAGGCTAAATTTGGGGTTTCCACAAAATACTTTCTTCTGCCTAGGAAACTTGGAAGGCGTGGGTTATGAGGCAACCTCCCTCAACAACAACAGAGGTGATGATATTTGTCTGAGAGTTTTGACTAACGCAAACCATAGTTAGATGACCAAAATGGCTAAATTGGGGTTTCCACAAAATACTTTCTTTTGCCTAGGAAACTTGGAAGGCGTGGGTTATGAGGCAACATCCTCAACAACAACAGAGGTGATGATATTTAACTGAGAGTTTTGACTAACCCAAACCATAGTTAAACTTCCAAAATGACTAGATTGGGGCTTAGTTAACTTCTTAAATTAGAATCTAGTCATCCCAGACCATACACCTTAAACACCATCACAAAATAGGGAGTCTATAATAAATTTGTATTGTAGACAGATTTTGTTAGGAAAGGACCGAACTCCCCCACCCGATTGTTGCTAGCAACTCAATGGCTCCCGCAGTCCTCTTCCTGCATAATCACTGCACACCGTATTCTGTTACACCAGCGGTTCAACAGTCATGTTATTTACATTCTTTTGGTCTAGTACCAGTAGTAGTACAATTCAGTACTAATAGAGTACCAGTACAATACTATGACAATATAGTACAATACACACGGTAGAGGAAACATCATGGTATGGGGTTGCTTTACATGGTGGCACCTCGAACCACTGCAAAGAACCAATAATATTACGAAAAAAGAATTTTGCACACCCATCTTCCCGATTTTGTCGACAAGAGCGCCTATCCTACGCAAGAATTACTTTTCCAGCTGGATGGTGACGTCAATCACACTTCGTAATCGTTAAAGAATGGCTTAGTGAGCAACATTTTTAATTAGTGCAGTCGGCAGAACAAAGTCCCGACCTCAATCCGATTGAGAATTTGTGGTCAATCGCGAAGAGGCGGTTGGGACAGTACCGATCAGCCCCAACTAATTTAGATGAGCCTTGGCAACGGATTCATCAGGAATGGACAAATATTCCGAAAGAAATTATAGAGAATTTGGTGGAGAGCATGCCAAATTATATTAAAAATACTCGTATTCCCTAAAATTTTGGAATGGTGCAAAATTGAGTACATCCGAGTTATTTTGCTCTTGATTGTTTTTTCTTAGAATTTGATCATTTTAGTTTTGAGATTCATATTATTTTTTTAAGTACTAAAGACTAAATTAAAAACGAAAAAAATTTTTGAATTGCTTTCTCACTTTTATTTTTATGCAATTAAAATTGCTCTGAGTACAAACATATACTCATTTGTGAACCCCACTGTATATGATGAGACGGCACATATAAAAAATATGACTAAGCTTTTATACTCTTTAAATAATAACAACTGTAATTTTTGTCCAATTTCATCAAACAAAGTTTCAAACTCTTCACAAGAGATTGCACTTTAAGAATGTCTCCACTTATTTCATATTAAAAAATTTCATTAAAAAATGAGAAAAAAATTATATTTTCAATATTTAGTAATATCAAAACTCATAACATATAAGTTTGAACAAAATGTTTATGTACACCGTTTTAAAGGCTAATCTCTCCCCTTTCTAAAATACTTTGGTTTTTTAAAAAAGGTTGAAGCATATTTAGGTAATCAATAATTTGGTGTCAAAATATCAAAAAAAAACCGGTTTTGTCAAGTAAAACAAGTTTGGAGGGTTCAAGAAAAATAAAAAAAGTATTTTTGAGTTCTACTCAACCTAGTGAATAACTTAGACCATGTAGTTGCTCGGGTGTATTTTCACTATCGCACCGTGTAGTTGTATACTTAGTTCTCTATCAACCATTGATAGTATTGACAGTAATAAAAATCGTAATATGTAGAAACACATATATTTTCGGAATTTAATTTATTTTTAATTTTATGCAAGAGTATACGGATTTTAATTTTTGGAGAGATTATTTAATTTTACATAAAACATATGGTTCGAGAATGTGGTCATGGCACCGTTTAAGAACTACATTTCTTGCTATGTTGTTGTACGCTAAGTTGAGTTTACCATTGTCATTCCACATAACAGTACATGAATTAAGTACGCTTTAACAAGTTGCATACGAATGGCAAAAGGGGTTGAATCTATGACGGCCCACAAGTTTCGAAGAATACTATAAATTCTAACAACAACGTCACTCATGTGGTTAGATCACGATAACTTGCCTTTAAAGTAAATACCAAGATTATATGCAGATTTGACAGTCAATATTTTTTTTCCGTTAAAGAATGTGAACAGTCTGACTCCAGGTCAGATATCTAAAACAAAACGAAATAAAAAAAAGTATTTCTTGGGCGAATTCCTCTAAGCAGATTTCTGGCAAAAACTCTGGCAGTAAATAAAATTGCCAAGAAAAGCTTATCAAAAATCTGTCGATTTAAATGAATGAATTAAATTAAACCAAACAACACGTATGGGGTGAGAAGCTATGTTTTACTCCTGCCTAAAGGGTTGTAATTTTGTATATGTTATGCATGTAATGTAGGCAATTCATAAAATTTTAAAATTAAAATTTTACAATAATTGCAAAAATTACAAATGATTATGGTAATTAGCAGATTTGAAACTCAGATCTATTCAAAAATTTATTGAAACAATTAATTTTTCCTTTAATTGTTTTTAAAGTCAGCTTACAGCACATGTCAACGCACTTTAGTTTTAATTTGTTATGCTAACCCTATAGTGAAGTTGTTTACTTAGAAAACCTTAAAAAATCTAATTTGGCAGCAAGTCTGATGGGTATTAAAATATTAGTGGAGCACAGCATCAGCAGGAGACAGCAATACGGACATCCCAGCAAATCGAATATATAATAAGAATACATTTATTTACGTTTTTGACTGCTTATACACACACACACATACTGACAAAGCTATTGAGTATAGAAGAGGCCGATCACGTTCGCAATACTTGGGACTGAATGACGAATAGCCTCCATCTTTTGTTGACTTCCCAGTTTTCTTCTTCAGCTTCCTGGGATATATGTATACATAAAGTAATTCAACTAACCAACTGCTCGCATATATTGGCCGGTCTTCCACCTTCTTCATTTTTGTGTTTTACAGTGTGTATGTGAGTCATGTGTCATCGTTTACAACTTGACGAATACAATTACTTGTTCGCTATTCTTCTTTGCTCCTCTGTTCGGTAGGTCTTTACAGCGGGGATCTTCAAACCCCTTCAAAATTGGTCACATTGCTTGTTGTTGCGTTCTCGCTTACTTTTCTATCCCCTTTTCTTTCATACTGATATTGTTGGTTTACTTGTAACAAGTTCGTTGTATTTGTTAGTGTGGCCTCTGTTAATCATGTTAATGTTAAAAGATGTTTCCATTTTCGTAAGAATATGTTCGTGCCAATATATTTATTTCCTAAAGCTTTTTTTCAGTCGTTTGTCACTCACCTTAAATCAAAACTTTCATTTCCTAAAGGTTTATAGTGTTTTCAAACCGAGTGGTTTTAACGCAAAAGTTGGTTTTAACGTTAAAATCAAAAATAAAACCTGCTTTTACCATACAAAATTATTGTGTTAAAATCAACTTAAAACCTTTTTTGAATTGGTTGCTGATAAAAATTAAATAAAAACAAAATAAAAACAAAACAAATGTAAAAATATAGAAAGACGGTTGTATAAAAATGTAAAATTTCAAACAGGGCGCCTTGATTTCAAATAATGAATGCTACAACAATAATAAATAACAATAATATTAATAATATTAATATTATTTCTTAATTTTTCATATTTTTTGTTTTTTCTTAAACAAAAACATTTCTGTTCCGTCATGAATGTATGAAAGTTAAAACCTGATTTAAGAAAATTTGCAGTGTGAACGCAAAATCAGCTGATTATGGATTTAATGCTAAAATCAGGTTTTAACTTTTGGTGTGAAAACACTATTATTTATTGTTGTAAGAAAAGTTTATGATTTGGAATTGTTTTGTTGTTTCTGTATTTAAGAAATACATCAACTGAGACAAATTTTTATACCCTATTCTTAAATCTCATACATTTGAAATAACCCAACCAACCACTATCTTTTAATTTCTTCGAAATATATGGCTTCTAAAAGACATTTCTAACTTAACCTATCCATACAAACTGTTTTCATAACTTGAAACGTGTCGATTATTTTTAATAATTCTTGTATATGATTTGTATGAAATGAAATATTTAGCCCGACGAGACACAATGTTCTTCGGAGATTTCGCTTCAGGGCAGATCTTGCAATTCTGTGTGCTTTCTGCCTTAGGTGTTCCCTAACCATCTCTTTTTTCTTCTAGCATTTAATCCAGTTATTGGCTTTTCGTTCGTAAATGAACATCTATGTATTCGTTAATTAAAATTTTTTATATATGTATGTGAATATGTGCGTATGTATCGGGTCCGCCATTTAACGTTTTTTTTCAACTAGTGCTTATTTCGTGAACGGTAACACTTAGCTCATGTCTGATTTGGCAGATAATTAGTTTTATCCTTCCGCTGAACGAATATGGTTGTGTATACGCTTGAACAATTGACCATCCAATGCGTTTTCGCTTCGCTAAGTCGGCCTCGACTTACAGAAGATGCCGATTTTGGCAAAAAAAATCATATTTTCAGATGAAGCTCATTTTGATCTTGGCGGGTATGTAAACAAGCAAAATTGTCGCATTTGGGGCACAGAAAACCCGCACGCATACATTGAAAAGCCGACGCACCCAAAACGAGTCACTGTTTGGTGCGGATTTTGGTCCAGAGGCGTAATTGGGCCATTTTTCTTCGAAAATGAGCGAGGAATGGCCGTTACAGTCAATGGCGATCGTTATCGGGCCATGTTGAACGAATTTTTGTTCACAAAAATTGAAGAGGAGGATATTGGCAACATTTGGTTTCAACAGGACGGCGGTACGTGCCACACAGCCGAAGCTACACTCGATGTTTTGCGCCCTGTTTTTGAAGATCGCATTATCAGCCGCGGAGCTGAAGTCGATTGGCCACCTCGGAGCTGCGATTTGACACCGTTGGACTATTATTTGTGGTTACGCCGACAAGCCAGAGACAATTGACGCTTTAAAGGACAATATTCGTGAAGCCATTGGTGAAATACAGCTGCACAAAATCGATAATGTGCTTAAGAATTGGACCGATCGTATAGGCTACTGCACGGCCAGCCGAGGCAGTCATTTGAATGAAATTATTAACCGGAAGGATTGTACTTTCAAATAAAAAAAGAAATTTGAGAAAATATTCAGTAGTTTTTTTTAAAGCATTTTCAAAAGAAACAGTTATTTGGCGGACCCCATTATAACATGACTATTAAAGTGTTCATTATAAATATTATTATAAATGTCAATGATTATGATAAATGTGTGATATTCAAGACTTATCAACAAACTGAGTGTATGTGTTAAGAACAAATTTCATTCCATTTGACATGTTGCTGTAGAAGAGTAAAAATTACAGACATACAAACACGAAGCAATAGGATAATGGGAAAAAGGAGGGAAATAATAATAATAAATAATAAAAAATAACTATGGCAGTGAAATACATTGTCTAACATTATCAAGGGATTCTGTAATTGATCCATGTATTGTTTTTCATTATCAACGGGCATAGCTTACTTGGTTTCGTGGTAATATAGTTATTATCCATTTCATCATATAATTTTAACTACAAGTTTGTATCTTACAACCATTTCGAGAGTCTTATAATGGTCTGAATTCTATTCAAATCACACTTGGCTAAACACTCTCTATCAATAAATTCTAGATGCCCAATAATACTTTTTCTTATATTCCAAAGCATCGGGCAATAAAGATAAAATGCTATGGGGACCATCAATCTTGTCGTTAAAACTTGTGTAGTAGTCGTTAGGAGATATTCTCTGTCTTTGGGCAACAGCACCCAGAGCCGATATGCAGTTATAACTGCTATGGAGCTTTTTATATCGAATCTGGTCAGGTTGAACCCAAATCTTTGTCTGCATTTATCCATATCTGTCTGTTCCAATCTTTCTTTCACAAATATATTTTGTGTGAGACCATTTATTTGCTGCTCTATAGACGAATACCAATCTCATTAAAGTTTCTTTCGGGCCAGATTTTAAAAGTTTATTGGCTATGCTGTTACCTTCAGAAACTCGTGTCAGGGTAACCGTCGAATGTTTTACTACCTCCACTAGGGACAATTGCCACTCTTATTGAAACTGATTTTACAAAGCAACTTTAAGTCGATTTCGTATCATTCGAGATATCTGTTCTGTATCTTACTGTTCAAAACATATAACACCCAATTTATCAAATACAACTGAGTGATGGTGAAAGAATAAGGTATTATGTGTTGTAATAATCTAAAAGTAAAACATCTATAAAAACGGATTAAACTTTGTAAAAGTATACATATTATGATTATTAACATATTTATTTCACAATAATAAATAACATTTCATTTTAATAATTTCGATAATTCATGCTTCCTTCAAATATTTATTCAGGCTTTTAAGCACTTGGCAGTATAGCAATCAATATCAATTGTGATGCTTAAAAATGATGATTGAACTAATGATCTACAATTAATTTTATGGAATCATTCATGAAGTAATTTTCTTTCAATTATTACAAAACTCAAAAGATAAATACAATTTCGACTGAACATGTCTGTTATGATTTTAATAATAAAAGAAGAAAATACAATATTTTCTCCTTGTGCTACAATATAAAATAAATAAAAATAACATAAAAGTAAATTTTCATAGTGCTTATATTCAATAATAATATTTATTAACGTCATAACTTATGAAAGTATGTAAAGACGGACAAATGAGCAGACGGTTGTAAATATAATGAAAAACATTTTGCAATTTTTTGTGTTAATTTTTTGTGTGGTTTTATCTCATTTTTTTATTAATTTATTCGGTTTTTTCCTTTTTTCCAATTTTTATTATACATTAGCACACAAAACATAATTTATGTTATTTTAATATGAGTGACAGTTTGAAACAGCAGTTGATTTTCTTTGACATCTTTGTGGAACTGTTTTTATATCTTAACTAGCTAATACCCGGTGTGCTTCGCTACCCCCATCGGAATTAAATACATACCTCGTGATGCAACTGGATCGCCCACCATCAAAATTGTTACGCCATTGTTGGAGTTCTGGAGTTCTATCAGCATGAATTGCGATTATGTGGTCATCTATATCAGATCTGTAGTTAAATGCAATACCTGAGTATCCATGAAAAACATTCGAATCCACTGACTTTCTACTCGTGATTCATGTTGGACTTCTGTTTCATTAGCTCGTGCTGTTGTGGTACCTTCATGTTCCAAAGGTGTCTCGGTAGCTCGTGCGGTTGTCGCATATTGTCGAAGGCTTTCCAGACGTCTTTCACGTTCTGAAGGTGTTTCTGTGGCTCGTAATGTTTCAATACGATTTCGCTGGCTTTGTAGTCGACCTTCATGTTCCAACGATGTCTCGGTAGCTCGTGGGGTTGTGGCATGTTGTCGAAGACCTTCAAGACGTCTTTCGCGTTCTGACGGCGTTTCAGAAGCTTTTAAGGCGCTCTTAGCTTTCTGAAAGTGTTTCAGTAGCTCTTGCTGTTGTGGCGCGTTGTCGTAGGCCTTCAAAGCGTTCTTCACGTTGTGATGGCGTTTCGGCGGCTCTAAAGGTTGAAGCTCGACTCCTTTCAGTCCTGAGGCGACTTTCACGTCTTCCGAACTTTCATTTGCTCTCTGGGATTGCAAACGCAATGCATTTTAGATACTTTCATTCGGGGCATTTTTACAAATTGTTGCAAAATAAATGTCACTCAGGTAACGTTTAACTTGTTTAGAATCAAAGATTCAACTGAATTTCAAAACCGAATGCGTGTTATATTTATTTCTTTATATTTTAGCTAATATGAATAAGTAAAAAATTGGTTCAAGTCAAAACCCCTTTGAAAAGAAATTAATGTTATTAAAATTTAACAAATAATTGTGTTTGCGTCGGTCACAGGTAATTTTTTTGATGAGTTTTGCAACTACTTATTTTATTTGGGAAAAATATTGACAGTTTACATTTTATTACTTAGGTATTTAAAAGTAATGAATTCATTGCCCACTAAAATGCTTATTATAAAGTTTACCTAATGTATTTTTCAAATAAATAATATTTTTATTAGTTACCCGTTTTTAGAAGTAAACAATAACAGAACTATTACATATGTATGTACGTATATCTTTTCCAAGATAAATATTTAAATAGTATGAACTTTAGTACTTACTATCTATATGAGTTGAAAATTTCAAACTCAATAATTTTAGGGTCATATACCTCACTATTGCATATTTCAAGATATAATAATTTCTACACCCACAAATCAGAGAGGCACCACCTTCCTATAGCTGGAATACAAATTTGGGGACTCTAGCTTTTATAGTTTTTTTATTCAGATTGTAATAATTAGTTTATATGGAGTTTGCCACGCCCCTAATGCTTGATAGCCCATTTTTAACAAAAATATTGATATTGAACCTTTAGATATTCGTACAAAATTTAGCAGTCTAACTGTTCTGGTGTTCTAGATATGCAGATTTTAGTATTTACTTTATATGGAAGGTGCCACGTCCTCTAATGATAGGTCGCCTATTTTTGTCCAAAATATTTATATTAAAACCGTAGTTACTTGTACAAAATTTGAGGTATATTGCTGATATAGTTTTTCCAATATATCCATTTTGTTATTATCTTACAATAGTAGGTTATGTAGTATATGTGGGAGTGGCACCTCTCTCATTTGAAATATCTACATAAAAAGTAGGAAAATCGGTTCAGCCGTTTAGTCGTCTATAAACTTCAAACATACAAACAAATGCACATTAATTTTTATATATATAGGTGATTTCCGAGATAGAAGAAGTTTTAAATTTAATTCATATGGGAAGTACCACACCCTTTTCCTAGTCAGCCCATTTTTGTCTAAAATATTCATATTGATACCAAAGTGGATTAGAAACAATTTTAGGGCTCTAACTGTGATATTTTCATAGATATAATAATTTAATATTTTTTATATTGGAGGTGACACACCCACTATAGCCAATCCGCCCATTTTGTCAAAGTCGTCCATTCAAAATTCGCAGTTTATGAGATATGCGACATTAAATACTTATTGAATATGTGGGCGTAGCACCCCGCCTTCTTGAAATTTTAAAATAAAAAGTAGCCTATAATTCCTTCCAGATATACAGGAAGATACTGTCAAAACTTCAAGAAAATCGGTCCAGCCGTTTAGCCGTCCATAGACTTCAAACAAACAAACCCACAAACTAATAAACACACATTCATTTTTGTTAATATAAGTAGATGTAAAATTCATTAAAAAAACTACATATGTGACGTATGAGTGATATCCAATTCCATTAAGTTTTATCAAAGAATATGGATATGAAGAATACGCATTATGTAGAAGTAGCATGACGACCCGCTCTCACCAAAATCTTTTTAAAAAATCATTTCTGGATAAGGGGGGGCGGAAGACAGAAGGAAAATAAACACAAACAAAGAGCGTAACAATGTGTTACCTCTCATCATGAGAGCGTAAAAATGCATTCAGTTGCTTGTCAGCTTCTAAAGGAAAATGTTCATGTCGCTTTTTTCAGACTTCAATTTTACACCCAAAGAAATATTACAGTATGATTCACTAATATCAATGAGAAATGATTTTGTTTTTTGGAAGAATACTTGCCAAGTTAAATACGGTGTTTTTAGGTTTTTAGCGCAGTACAATTTTTCTATACTTTTCGCTCATATATACATATTATTGGGTTAATAAGTAGACTTGAAAATATTACTAACAATTTTCCTCTGGGTTAAACATGCCTGTCATAATTTTTATCATGTTCTCTTTGTGCCGACGTCTGAGAATAAGTGGTTTGAGAACAGTGTTGCCTTTTTTGGTTATTTCTAACCAAAATTGGTTGTTTTTTTGATCAATGTGTAGTTTTTGGTTTTGTTTATTTTTTTCTTATAAAAAAAAGCTATTTTTTGTTTCAGTTTTTATTAATTATAATTTAAACTTGAAAAAAAAAATAAAACAAAAGTCTACGAATTTAATTTTGGTTATATTTTTTCTTATTTGGTGATTTTTTTCACAAATGTTGGTTACAAAATTTTTTTTTCGTGGCAACACTGTTTCAGAAGAATAAATAAAAAATTAGTCAAACAACAAAAACGCACGATGAGAATAATTGAGAACATTGTTACGCTCTTGGTTTCTTTGTCCTTCCCTTCTATCTTTCCTCCCGCGTCGTGAAATATTTTTGAAAAATATTCCAAAATATGCCTAAATTCACATTCTTTATACATACTTTATTTTCTTTCGTTTTATACATTAAGAATCAAAGATAGCATACTTGTAGGGGTAACTACTATGCGTATGAGTAATATATTTCAAATGCAATTAAATATTAAGTATGTAGTATGTAGTATACGTGGGCATGGCACCTCGCTCATTTGGAATATCAACATTAAAAGTAGCCTATAACTCCTTCCAGACATATAGGAAGGTACTGTGAAAATTTCAAGAAAATCGGTTCAGCCGTTTAATCGTCTATAAACTTCAAACATACAAGCATACAAACATACAAACAAACACACATCCATTTTTATATATAAGATTAACAATATTTATGGTAGATATAGGTTATTAAAATCATATTTCTAAACAATTTATAAAATAAGTAAACTGCAAAGAAAACTGGCATAGATAAAGTCAACAAGAAGATGCTTATAGGACTGCCTCGTGAAATTATGAGCATTGTCATTTTAATATTGAATGTTGTTTTACGACTGCCTCAAGTATGGAAGTGATACCTAAACCCATTCAATTAATCCAATAAATCTATTATCGCTACTGAATAAACTCGTAGATTGATGCAAATCTTACGAAATTAGTGTTGGAATGAAGAAACAATACTCTTTACATTTTGTAAATGTTTTTCAATCATTCAATTGATATATACTCCTAAATCAAATTATTGCACGGTTACAAACGATCGATAGTTGACTGAAATATCTCTGGTATATCTCTCCATACAAAAGTATTGTTGCTAAATATGATTTAGCAAGTAATAGCGGCACCTTTAATGGAGTAGTACAACTATCTATAGCTTCAACTGTAGTAAAGTAATATAAAAAAAGGTTCTCTAGTTTTTTGACCATTAGATAACGATGTTTTTAATATTTTTAAATCAATTCCAATTAAAGCCACCTCTGATTTTAGATACAATATAAACGTGAGTGTGTTTTATTTGAAATTTAATTCTATTGAGTGACGTGGTTGTATTAGAGTAGTAAAAAGTAATCCATTACTTTTTCAGCAGATTACCAATTTTAATTGCAAAAATAAACTTAAGTAATACACTTGAGGAGCTATAATTTCTTTTAAATATTTGTTTCATTATAATCCTTGAATGCTACCATTATGTACGAAATATACAATTCGCACAATATGCAATTCGCACAAGTCCTTGTTTCGTTGTATGGTGTGTATTGTTGGACGAATATACAACCGTGTATGCTTGTTGTTGATAATTTTTATAAAAAAATCATACACTTATACACACTTCTTTCACATGTTTATAAAAGTTGTATTTGATTCGTGCTATCAGTTTATGTAAATGCCAGTAATCAAGAAGAAGAATAAAAATACAAAATATTTTCTATGCAACTTAAGTCAACAATTAACATTTCAATATTATATTCTTCGCACAGGTAATTATTTAATTTACTTTTCTCCGCAATATTTTTCATTTTGCTGCTTGAAATAAAATTATGAATACTGGTCTTCTTCTTCTTCTTATCGCTTTTTGACGTTTGGAATACGAAATACACTATACAACATAACATTGAGCCTTCACAAAGAAAAAGTGAATTGCCCAATAATGTCAATTAAATAGCCGCCTTTTGTGTGGTTGCAGCAGTTGATCTTTTTGAGGTACCATTCGATCACTTTTTTGCACATTTCGGGCACGATATTAACGGCGGTAATTTAACGAAGTAATAATATTGAGTAGGATATGCCTTAATGTCAAGTACTCCATTTAACCTATTTGGCATAAATGTACGAGTTTCGTTTAGCGTTTTTAGTTGACATTTGCCGACCTGCAATCATAAGCAAATTTTCAGTTGAATTTTGTTTGAGATTTAGCGTCTACGTAACCGTTCTTCCAAATGATCTCCTAAAGTCATCTCTTGAAGTCATATCGGACAAATACCCAGAGTCTGTGGGATAGTTTCTAATAGAAACAATTTTATGCTACATAACGAAACTTGTCAAAATACTCGTCTGGGCTCGGCACTATTTACGCCAGATTCTCGTGATTTGCCAGCTAATCTTTATCGCCATTAACATAAATTAGTCTGTAAGCTGCAAGCTACAAGTCAGTTCTGTTATTTTATTACAGTTTTCCTTTGATATCAAATATTTTCTGTGCTTACTTTTAGTCCTTTGATAGTACTTATCTGACTGTAAAGCTGTATGATTAACATTATTTTATTGATATTTTTGACTCTAAAATCACCAAAAATATATTGTTACGAAAATGAAAACATCGTTTAACATTAAAATGATAAGCCAAAAAAAAAACACAAACAAATACAACGAACTTGTTTACAAGAACCCCAACAACATCATTATGAAAGAAAAAGTGGAAAGACAAGTAAGCGAAAACGCAACAACAAGCAACGTGAACAAAATACACAAACAACAATAAAGTCGCGATAGAGTTCTCCAGAAGGCGAACCCCGGAATGTTCTACATCAAGAACCTTCATCAGACCGATTGCATGTGCTTATAAAAAGGCAAGGCAAACCAGGCAATGAGCAGTAAGAATTCAGTCAGTCTTGTGTGAAGACGCGTTGCGTGTGAAGAGAAAAGTCGTGGTTTGAAAATCGCCGTTGAAAATATCTGCGTTGTTAGCAAAGAATAATAGCGAACAAGCAAGTTGTTGTTGTATCGTGAAGTTGTATGCGGTGGCACACAAAAGTAGTACGAACAATAAAGGGTTTAATTAAAACTAAACACATATCTGTTTTTATTTTGGTTGCAATCAACGAACTTATATTCCAAACGTTTTTAAAAGGTTAAAAACGTAACAATATATATTTGATGACTTCTTGCTTGTGTTTTTCGTATATTTTTTTATTAATTTTTGCTACTTTTGCATAGAATCTCACCACACCTTTCTTAAGACATGTTTTGTTTTGTAAAATCCGAGTATCATGAACATTTAATTACCTTTAGACGAATTCGAATGGATTGCCCGAGTTTGCAGGGCTGTTAATCTAAATTTTGTAACTTTATATCCTTTTTGATCAATGAAAAGCGCTACGTGGACTTCAAGGCATTTATAATTACTCTTATATTTGAAAATTTCACATTAAATTGATATGTTAAACACATACACAATAGCTACACATTTAAAATCTATATACCACAAGCAGGATTATAAGTGCTCTGTACTTTATAAATTGTACCATTGACGTTCAAGTAGAAAGCAATTTAATTAAATCAATTAATTGGTTGTTTTAGTATTCAATCCTATTTAAGGATTGTGTATCGTCGTTATTTCGCAAAATACAAAACTAAAATTAAATTCAACAATAATATGAAATTTTAATGCTAATGGATTCTTACGGTGTTCAGATATGCATCTTTATTGCGTAAATCGCAATAAACGCCATTATTGAGCTCAATATTTCATATAAAGTTTCAATTAATTACTGCGCAATAAATACGCAAATTGTTATAATATTGAGTAAACTAAAAATGCAGCACTGTCATAAGTATGTTCAGTGTGCATATTACAATTATCCGAACACTTTCTGTTAACATTTACAACTCAAATGTCAACAACGAAAAACAAAAAAAGAAAAGAAAAAAGAAATAAAAACAACAACTAGCTTTTTTGTTTACCAGCTGTCAAATGAATATTGAAAAGCAGCTGAACCGCGTATGTTGCTATATCTGAACACTTAAAATATTGTACTCAATAAACCGAATATTGACTCAATAAAAGTGCATATCTGAACATAAATATAAGAATATGTGCGAGGTTGTCTATGAAGGTTATATTCTCTTTTTACAGGGAATGTTATGTTAACAGACACTGTTAAGTTGACATAACTGAAAAATTTGAAAAGAGCAGAAAGAAAATCGAATAAAAATTTATGTATGTCATTTTTATTCGATTTTCTTTCTGTGATAAATTAAAGAAAAAATTAAAACAAGATGAAGATAAACCTTTGAATTTTACAAAAAACAAAAATATATGAAAATAACAATTTGCTTATTGAAGATAATAAAGTTTAAAAAATAATTATTTTTACCAAATACACCCTCCGCTCCTCATATGCGCTTTACTGACCTAGTGAAATAAGCGGCTAAAACATCTGTAAAATTGAATACCATAACTAGAAAACATATTTTTAAATATGAAGTTATCCACGAAGCACCAATAGAATTCAACTTACCAAATAATACATGAAGTCTCCGTGGACTAGTAGTTAGTGTGTTGACTTATTAGACGGGGGACGGGAAATATACTTCGGCGACTTACCCTCACCAGATTTCTGGCAAAAACTCTGAGAGTTATTGAAATTGCCATGAAAAGTTTCTCAATAATCCAAAATTCGGATTCGACTTTAAAATGCAGGTCCCGACATTCATGTATAAATTTAACGCACACAACATTAATGGTGTGAGTATGTATGTAAATGCTTACCTACATCTGTACATATACCGACCTACGACATACGATGTAGTCATACCCCTATTTATACCCCGAAAATTAAAAATATTTTGGTTACCTTTAGAATTTAAGATTTAAACTAAACCCAACTACTATACCTTTACGTTTATAACAGCGTACTGGTAAACGACTAATGCTTTAAAGGTTGCCTTTTTAGTATTAAATGTCTCTATCTATTGACACATGGGATGACGAATATTCTCCACTTTATTCGCGGCTGCAGCGCAAGTCGTGCGAGGAAAAACCGTGTGGTCCAGTAAAGTCTAGCAATAATGGACCTTACCTTAATGGACCTTCTACCTTACGTTTCTTTCCATATACAATTTATCTGGAATCATCATAGTAACATTACCCAAATCTTGGTCTTGATGAATTCTTCAGCAATGCAATTTTTAACGATATTACTATGACTTATATATCACTGAGACATCACTACGTCCGCAACAAAGTTGATTGCGACCTAGCTGTCCAAACGAATCGGGAGATTTTTAACAAAATAGTTCATCAGTTTCATAGCATTTCGGTGTTGTCGATATAAACATCAAGGCTACTGTTGAAAATTTCCAGAAGTCCTTTAAAAAATTTCTCTATTAAATGCTTATGAAGGAATAACAGAAATTATATTCTAGAAAATATTTATCGTAAAGTAACCTCTACGTATAAGCTATATTATGAATTTTGGGTGAATCATCGTGTGTAATCGATTATGTTGAACCATAGAGTTCTTAGACTAACACAAATACACATCCATCTTTCATTACGCACATTACTGGCTTCTTACTCATGTTCAGTCTGTTTGTGTTGTGATTTCAATTGAAGATTATGTGGTACGTACATTCCATTATTGAGGGACTCACTAACCTCCTGAATAGTCTATTTTAGCTTTTATTCTCTTTTACAGCAGCCTGTCTGGTTTCGTTTTAATTGTTCCTGACGTGCATATAATGGTTGCATGAATGACTGTTTAAATCGAATTCAAGGACCATACGTACATGTATATGATGAGATTCCATACAAACAAACAAATTGTAAACATTTTAGTTTATCTTCCCATTTTTTCTTATCGTTTGAACTATTCTTTTTGATTTCCTATGAAATGGAATTTTGTTGAAAACCAAAATCTGAGAAAAAACTGTGATAAATTTCCAACAGTTAAGAGATGAAAATGAGTGACTACGAAAATTTTAAAGTGCTGAAGTAAGTGTTTCAAAGCCAGGTCTGCTTACAAGATTAATTGCACTTAAAATCATGTTAGTAAGATTACAGTCGGTAAAGTACGTTTTTGTGCTACCGTAAATCATTAAGTATATATTGGTTTTTTATACAATAGTCAAGTAAAAGATTAAAAGTTAAAACCATATTTCGTATTCACGAAAAATACCTTTCGTATTTGAGGTGTTTAGTAATTTTACTCAGAATGTTTAATAATGTTCTTAAAAGTTTCATTGAATACATGCAGCAGGTTACTGCGTATTATATTAACTTCTTACTTGATATGATTCCCCTTGGCTAACATAGGAGCCACGCCGGTTTTTAATCCTGAAAATTTTCTATGTTGTGTGTGTTAATTTTATACATGAGTGGTTTTTTTTTTTTTTTTTTTTCACGCCGAGGAGGGGTGAATGTTCCTAACCGCACCATAGAGGAAGTCGTCACATCCCCCGTGTGTGGGGCCCTCACCCACTAAACTCCCCCCCTCGTCTCGTGGACTTGTGCCCACTCCGGAACTACGGTGGTATTACTTCGGAGTGGAGTCCTTTTGGCTATTTGGCCCCTTCGTGTTCATATCCGCGTCCGGATTGCGTGTCGTAAGTTGAGGAGACATTCACGTGTCTCCACTATTCCTTTAGATAAGGATCCCGTGTCGTTTTCCTTTGACACATGTGTCCGTATCAATTATGCCGGCGTGCCTGCCTGTTCTGCAGCCTCAAGGTCTCTCTTCTTCAGCCTTAGAATGTGCTCCACGTAATTCGCCACTGAGGCCCAATTTTCTCTGCTCGAAGTCATAACACCGACAATGTTAGCGGCCGTGATCATTCCGATTTCCGACGTCAGTACAGAGCGATAGCTCTGCCAGCGTGCACATTCGAAAACCGTGTGCTCTGCATCATCAATAACTTCCCCTTCTTCGTAAAGACAGTGAGGGGAAGCGGTCTTGCCTATCCTGTGCAGATATTTCCTAAAATATCCGTGACCCGATAGCATCTGCGTAACGTAATAGTTTACCTCTCCAAATTTCCGACCAATCCATGGCCTTATGTCCGGGATAAGTCTCGCCGTCCACCTTCCTCTATCTTCATCGTTCCATCGTCGTTGCCATCTTGAGACGGAGTTTTCCCTGAAGTGGCCGGTTATATGATCTCCAGCCGATTTCGCCCTATATATCTCCATCCGCTCTGCCGCCAGCAGATCCACAGGGATTGTACCTGCTATCACAAGTACGGCTGGGGCGGACACTGTGCGATATGCCGACGTGATACGCAATGCAGCCGTTCTCTGTACCGATACAAGTGAGCTTGCCCGCTTTTTGACATATAGCGTTTCGGCCCAAATCTCGCTCCCATAGAGCATAATACTGTTTCCGATCTCCATCAGGAGTCTCCTTCTCGTCGGTAGCGGTCCTCCAATATTCGCCATTAATCTGCTGAGCTGTCCAACGATCTTCTGGGCTTTGTTAGCAGAGTACTGAATCTGGTACGAAAATGTCAGCCTGGGATCCAGCCTTATTCCCAGGTATTTTACCGAGCTCTTGGTCCTGATTACCTCGTTTCCAATACTCATGTCCACGTGCAAAGGGATACGACGACCAGTGATCAGTAGTAATTCCGTTTTATGCATGGCCAGGTCTAGGCCGTGGGAATCCAACCACGTTTTTGTTCTTAATATGACACGTCTAAGTTTTCGCTGTGCCTCTTCCGTATTCCTGGCCGTAATAACAGCTGCAATATCATCCGCGTATCCAACCAAAAAAGTTCCCTCTGGCATATCCTCTCTCAGAATTCCATCGTAGTTAAGGTTCCATAGGTCGGGGCCTAGGATAGATCCTTGTGCCGCACCTGATGTTATTAGCTTCACCTTTGGTCCCGAGCTTGTGTTATACACCAGCTGTCTGTTACTCAGATAACTACTTATCATGGCCAAGATGTAGTGTGGCACCGAGAATTTGTACTCCAGAGTATTTAATACATCGCTCCATCTAAGACTATTGAACGCGTTTTTAACGTCCAAAGTCGCAAGCAGTAGTACAGGCCTCGAAAAGTTATTTCCTCGCTGTGTGGCCATGGCCGCTTCAGTCACCTCTCTCAGGGCGCCAATTGTAGACCGACCAGGTCGGAAACCATATTGTCTATCCGACAGTCCGCCACTATTCTCTATAGCAGCTGTAAGCCTTGGCTTCAAAAGCCTCTCGAGCAGCTTCCCTGAAGTATCCAGCATGCACAGTGGCCTGTAGGCGGATGGGTCCTCTGGGTCGCCCTTTCCCTTGCTTATTAAGACTAGTCGTTGTTTCTTCCATATTTCGGGGAAAATACACTCTTTTAGGCATGCGTTGTACATTCCTAGTAGGAGTTCCGGTCTTTGATTGGCAATTTCCCGCATTACCTCAGGCGGGATGCCGTCGGGCCCTGGTGCCTTACCGGGTTTTAGTCCTGCTGCGGCTACTTTTAGCTCCTCTGCGGTGAATGGTAAAAATTCCGTACTGAGCATATTCTGTCGTCCTTCGTTCACTGGTTCATGAGTAGGGAATAGTGTATCCACTATATTTCTCATTATTCGCTCGTCCATAATCTCCATTGGTTTCCTCCTGTTCAGTTTGTCCATTACAATTTTGTATCCAAGTCCGTAAGGGTTTACGTTCACGTCATCTCGTAGTTCTTGGAATGCCTGGTTTTTCTTGAGCGTTATGACCTTCTTCAGTGACTTTTTTGCCTCTTTGTATGCCCGCATTTCCTCTTCAGCTGGTCCGTCGGGTCTAGCTCTAGTGTACCTCCGCCGTAGTCGTAGGCACTCCCGCCTGAGTGCTGCGATGTTGTCGTCCCACCAATACACTGCCTTCTTCCTGATATTCGGGGGTCTGAATAAGGGCATTGCCTTTTTACATCCGCGTCTTATTACCTCCATGGTTTGTTCTACTCTCGTCCTCGCATCGTCCGAGAATTCAACTCTGCTACACAATCTGTCCACTTCTAAAATTAGCCGATTCGCATTCAATTTCCGTGCATCCCATCTTCGACTATTCGTGGTGTAATTGTCCTCCTCTACTCTATTCCTTGAAGTAAAGGTGTACGATATGTACTGGTGATCACTGCCCGTATATATTTCCAAGACCTTCCAGTCCCTCACTCTGTGATACATGCTCTCTGAGACCATAGTTATATCAGGGATGGTCCCCTCGCAGCCTGGTCGTCTGAAGGTAGCTATGCTCCCCTCATTCGCGAAGACCAGACCGGTTCGAGCTGCCATATCCACAATTCGCCTGCCTCTTGGGTTGGTATTCTGCATTCCCCACTCTACAGCTCTGGAGTTAAAGTCGCCTGCCACTATGAGGTTGCCGCCGATCCGCGCCACTGCGTCCTCGATTCTGGCCAATTTTTCCTCAAAGGTTCCCACGTTGTCATTGGGAGACAAATAACAACTCATTAGAGTAATCTCATCAAACTGTACCCAGGTGAAACAGTCTCCCCTACCAGATCTTCTCGGTCGGGGACCCTGGTTATCCGGTATCCATATGGCTGCTGTCGATGTTTCATCGCCCAGCCAGAATCCGTTATTTTTTGATGCATACTGTTCGCTTATAATGGCTACGTCAACGTCCTGCTCCCTGACTATTTGCGATAGCAAAGAAAAAGCCACCTTCCCTCGGTTCATATTCAGCTGCAAAATCCTCATGCTGCCTTTCGTAAGCTCATCTCACAGCCCCGCGATCCCGGGAGGTGATCCAGACGTTTTCCCGGCTTCTCAGAGCATATGCAACATTTCGGTGCATTTCGGCACTCCTTTCTCTTATGTCCCTTTTCGCCACATTTCATGCACAGGTTTGACCTGTCCGGTCCATCACATTCCCACTGTCTGTGCCCTATTCGAAAGCATCGGTAACAGCGTGTCGGTTCATCTCTGATAGTTATTCTGCAGCGTGTCCAGCCTATTTTGATCCTCTGTAGTTTCAGAAGCGCATTCGCACAACTTGCAGAGGCTGTCACGAAGGCTCTTTTCTGTTCCCGACTGTTTGCCTCGGTTAGACGAATGGATATATTCGGATTCATTTCGCCCGCTTCTCTTTGTACCGCTGCCAAAACTTCCTCGGTGGTTGTGAGGGCATCCAGGTCGCGAATCTCCAAAGTGACCGTAGGTACAAGCTCCTTCACGGTTGCCTCTTGATTTAGGACGCTCTTTAGGTTCTCCCTGAACTCGTCTCTTTTGCCTCCTTTACCCATTTCAATCAGAATGGCCCCTGTTTTTGTCTTCCGGACGGCGCGTATCGCTATCTCCGATTCCTCTGGTTTTATTTTGCTTCGTATGTTCGTCAGAACATCAGCGTAGCTGCGCCCCTCGGTTATACATGAGTGGTGGGACTTCCAGTTTAAAATTTAATTCCGAATGACAGATTTGAGTCACTTACCATGACAATTATATATTCCCAGAGATGTTGGCAAGAAGACAGCTGAAGGAAAAACAGCAGAACAAATTTTTTTTTTTATTTTCATATTTCTTTTCGACCTTGAAGTCTGAGCTGGGGTGCTAATCATGCGTTTGCATCTAATAAGCCAAACCAAAGCGTACTAATTACGGCGACTGTGTATGAAAATCACATCAGACATTGGCAGTTTTTAGATAAACACATCGGCTAGATAAGGTTTTCATCAGCCTTAATAGATACCAATACATTGGTTTGTAATTTTACACTGGAATGCAATAGATCTGGTTAAAAACTTTAATTGGATGGCTTGGTGAAAATGTATGGACATACTTGAATTACTTCTAAAAGGCTTTCACTATATCTCTATTTTCATTAAGTAATCTCTATTCCTAGCTTTTCAATTTTTACAACAATAGGATCTTCCCGAATCAGAAGGTACCTGTGGATGATTCGAAAAACCACACAAAAGTTTTCTACAATTGGTTGGCGATCGCCGGCTCTGTTCTACTGTCTGTGGTACTGACTATAACCGTTCATATGTGTTGGCAAATCATGCTTTTCTTGGGTTTAAAGCTATTGGCAACAACTCTTTTTTCAATCATTTTTAGCTCTGTTTTTTTTGCCTCTGCACTATTGGCAACAACTCTTTTTTTCAATCATTTTTAGTTCTGTTTTTTTGGCCTCAGCACTGATGTATCCATATATCCTTTGATGAAAAAGGAAATTTTAAAAGAAAAGTGAAAATCAAAGAA
Source organism: Sarcophaga rosellei (assembly GCA_930367235.1). Classification (NCBI taxonomy): domain Eukaryota; kingdom Metazoa; phylum Arthropoda; class Insecta; order Diptera; family Sarcophagidae; genus Sarcophaga; species Sarcophaga rosellei. The sequence continues at coordinate 46,369,511 of OV884018.1, read as the reverse complement.
GAATTTTAAACATTCCTTTGAAAATAGTCCAGTTGTCACATGAAATCTGAACTAAAATGGATAAAAAAACAATAAACAACATTTCTCCTCATTCAAAATAATAAAAGTCAAGAGTTTCAGTTCTAGGTAGAATCCTGGTGTATGCCTTTAACCTGTAGAGGGCATAACATTGATATCTTTTCATTTAAGCTGTTGATAATGTTGATTTTGATTGAGATTGCTATGGGCAAAATTCTGATATTTGGTCATGAATAACTAGACAAAGTTCATACCATATAAGAAAAATTCTTTTTTACATGCATTTTACATTTTTACATTACATTTACATTTACATTTACATTTTTTTCTTCGTATTCCTAAAACCACAAAAATATTTTCCTCCATAACCGTTCACAGTTCACATGCTTAACAATTCCAATTTATCTGTTGGTTTAATAGAAATTTAGTATCTTTCGGAAAACATGAGTCCTTAACAAATTATGTTTGGTACTTTCTTTTATACCCAAAGTACATACCACTGAAAAGTAGTACAATTAACGCAATAGTATTACACTAATGTTGATAAAGATTTAAAGATTTTAATTTGAAATCATTAATAAGACATAGAATGCCGGCTGGAGCTGCTTTCCGTTACTTTCAATATATTGGTAATTTGAGGTTAATGTAAACTTCCGACAACAGATCGGAGAAACTTTCATGTCAATTTTACTTTCCTCTCCGAGTTTTTGTCGGAGAGTGCTGTGATGAAGCCGCCGACAGGCAAGTCTGAGCCATGTCTTGAACCACTTACTCTCGTCCAATAAGCCAATACAGTACCTACTGGGCTATGGTAACTACCCGTTTACGCTGAATAATACTTTAGAAAAATTAAAATTAAAACATACGCATTTATATTGTTATTGTGAATTATTATTTTGTATTATTTTCGGCATTTATTTACAAACCGCCTTATTTGCATTCTCCGTTGATGATCTATTTGTTTGTAAATTTGTAAGCTATTGAAGAAGAAGGTGCAAAACTGTGGTTTGTCTGTACATATTGTTGTTGTGGAAACGATGTAACATCGTTTAACATTAAAATGATAAGCAAAAGCTACACAAAAAAATACAATGAAAGTGCTTACAAGTAACCCAACAACATCAATATGAAAGAAAAAGGGGATAGACAAGTAAGCGAGAACGCATCAACAAGCAACGTAAAAAAAATACACAAACAACAATGAAGTCCCGATAGAGTTCTCGAGAAGACGAAACCATGAACGTTCGACTTTTACGTGGGTATATAAAAAGGCAAGGCGTGTGAAGAGAACAGTCGTGTTTAAAGATCTCCGTTAGAAAAGATCTGTTGTAAGCTGTAGGACACGAAAGCAGTACGAACAATAAAGAATTTAATTAAAACTGAACACCAATTTATTTTTATTTTGTTTGCAATCAATGAACTCATATTTTAAACGTTTTTAAAAACGTAAAAACTTAACAATACTGTGTATGTATTGAATTGTCTACTCTTTACGGGACTAATAAAAAAGTAAGTCCCTCACATTATTACGGGGTAGCTTAGCTTTCTAACTGTTCTTTTATTAGTTATTTCTTCATATATTGGCTGAATTACCGCAAGATCAAGCAAAAGTAATTTCCTTTATAATGACTTTATTTCTTTTTGAACATCCCAACAATCCCCAACCATCTTTAAAACAAACAAAAAAATACTTAATTGTGTTAAAATATATTTTATCTACCTTAAAAAAAATTTAAAGTTTTTGGAAAATATGGATTTGGGGCTGTACCCACGCGAGTGCAATGGGACCTTATGGGTACAAATTATTGCAGAACTTATAAAAATTAATATTTATTCATTTAAATATTGAGTATGAAATATCTTGAAACACTCTCTCTTAACGCAGTTCACCAATCCATCATATTCTGTTGTGGCACACTTTACATCGTAATTGATTATTTATGCGTTTTGGGAAGTGATTGACTTCAGTTGATGCTATGGACAATGCTGTCGAACGCATTGGCTCTAATCTATGAATAAAATAATTTCGTAAGTAGAAACGTACAATTTCGCGTTGAAAGTTTAACAGATCTATACCATCGTTGTTGGCGCTTTTATATACATAGTTTCCATGCATTTACTACACTGGAATTTATCATAAAAGTAAAAAGAGGCCACCACCATTTCTTCCCTCTTCATAGCAGATAATTATAATCTGTATATATAAAAATTGTACATGTATTTTCCCGCTGTACCCAAGCGAGTACACCAATATTTATGCTTACCAAACAACACTTTTCTAAATGTTTTAAATAATTTTTTTTATTGAATTATAGTTAATTAATCTGTTTACTTTACTTTTCACTTAAATTCGACTGCATTTAGTTTAAAATACAAAAGATATACGTCAACATGTGATGAGAAGTGCAAAAAATGACAAAATATAAAAACACTGTACAGATAAAAGAGAATGATAACTTACCGCTATATTTTTTTACTTTCTTTTACTATTTATTAATTCTTTACATTCTCTATCAAAGAAACAATGAAAACACTTTCTGTATATACCGCTATAAAGTTGGTCGATTTTCTGTACTCAAGCGAGTACAGTGGGAACGAATGGGTTAACATAACTCAGAAAAGTGGTGGGTAAAGTATTACTTTCTCTACTACTAATGTGGAGAAAGTAATACATCCGTCTATTGCACTACTCAGAAAAGTGAGGGTAATATTCTATTCTACTGCTGCATTCCTTATAAAATGTTTTTGCAAATCAATGCAAATTTTTTTTTTTAAAGACTTCAATAATATCCCCTACTAGAATTCAGCAAATACACGAGTATGCATTCAATTCCAAAAAGATTTTAAAATATCCCACAACATGTTTAAAAACCTACCCTCATGAAGGAATGTACAATTTTTTCAAAATATACATACTCGTACATTGAATTGCTCTTTTTCCATTGCTAACAATTGTTTGGTGTTACGTTTGACTAATTTCTTTATATTCATTTCCACTTTCATTAAAGCATCTATAGATCCACACCGCACCACTCGTAAATTAAACACAATCACAGGCTCCACTCACATTGGCACTACCACTACCAGAAACTCATTGCCGCAAACTAATTCTGCTTTATTAGGTATATGTGTATATACATACTATATGTATATGTTACTCGTATTTACAGTTTCTCACATGGAAATACTTGGTTCACCTCCACTAATGGAATGCTGTAAAGCTAAGTTCTATTCAACTGCACCGTATCATATCGAAAATTCCTCAAACAATATCGTATACTGTTTGGCATCCCAGTACATGCTTACTAAACTATGACACTAATCCCCATTGCATTAGGTGCTCACATATGTAAGTAATCCTTTATACATACAACCACACTTAGGCGTACCCATAGTTTTACAGATACCATCAAAGCAAAATCCGCAGCTTATTTAATACTTACTACCCTTACATATGCTTTCACACTCAGATACAGGTCAGCCTTCCCGGTGTGTAAAAACGAAATTTGTAAAAAACAAAAAGTAGATGAGTTACGCCCTGGGAACACAATTGATAAAATTCAAGGAGACACTTAATGGAGGAAAAGCCGTGCATGGAACTAAACTAGCAAAATTTAAGATAATTTACTTTTAATTTTACTTTTTTATATTGCAATAATTTATGCACAACAATTTTGACCAATGTAATCCTGGGTTATGCCTCAAATTTTTTATGTATTCTATTTGAACCAGCTGTACCTCCAAGTCCCTCTGGCTACTTTTCAATCTAATTTTGCTTTACAAGAAATTTACGTTACAGCACAATTTCCACACACAATTATACAACACCTGACCAAACATTTATAAAATTATTCCTGCTGCATTCTAATTGCGCAACTCGTTATTGGGCACTTTCTTCTAATGGAATGGTTATTTTGCTAAATTCCAAATTCAACGCATAACTTATTTACTGAGAACAGAGTGTACACACTATGTAAATGTGTGCTATAACGGAAATATATGTACACAATCGAACATATTGTGATAAGGCAGGGCATCGAACAATCAATGTTTATCACTATGAAAATAATGCAGTATGTGTCCATCAATTATATCCGGCGTAGCTAGGGTTGCCAGATTCCGATTCGCAAAAAGCTGGACATTGGGTTTTAAAAAGCTGGACAAAACAAAAAAAAAAGCTGCACATAAAAAAATACTGAGAAAATGTTAATTTTGGTTTTGTGTAAGTAATTTTAATTAAAATATACATTATTATCTACATATATACATACATATGTTATATTATTTAAAAATATTACAATTAAATAAATTCATTGCATTCTTTAAAATTTATTTAGGTTAGGTTAGGTCGGAGTGGTAGCTCTGATATCACAAAGCTCACTTGAGCACACATAGCGGCCCGTTGTGATGCCACGGGTGAACGCAGTCCCTGTACTAACCAAGTTCCACCAAAATCAGGGCAAAGGAGGAAGTTGGTCAGCGCAAGGTCTGCACAAATTTATTTAACTAAACTTGAAATTTTTCGGTTCAGTCCATCACATACATATTTGCAAATGCATTATTGCAGTGTACTAAAAAAATTTCTATTTAGCTGGACAAATTACATTTTAGCTTGAAACTGGACAAGCATCAAAAAAGCTGGACAATCCAGCCAAGTCCAGCCAGGCTGGCAACCCTAGGCGTAGCACATGTGGGAAGAGAGCATGTATACGTGCTCCATGAAGTGCATCAACATTTCAAATAAGTTGTACCGCTGCACAACAAATACTCCGAAAATATTTATAAACTCATACACAGATACTTCTTTAGAGCGTATTTAGCATGTGTGCATTAGTTTTATAATTATGTGTACGAATTAGGGTGATCGGCCCGGTTTTTAATAACCGGTTATAACCGGTTTTTTTGGTTTTTTTTGTTAAGTCGGTTAAGTCGGTCCGGGTTTTTCTCCTCGAATAGCCGGTTTTTTCTAAAAGTGTGTTTTTATGAATTTTAGTGTATTAAAAACTTTAAAAATATTTTCTTTAAGTTTTAAACACTTTGATACTATACTTAAGCACTGGAAATTTTCCTGTGGGTGATGCATTTTTTTTTTTTTTTTTTTTTTTTTTGTAATGGCAACAAGAACATAAATCAGCTACAGAACTTAATCACAAGCTGAATAAACTAACAATCCACAGGAACTATCTATGACAAGAACGAAAATACATTTTTATATAATAATTTACAAATTAATGCCAGCATATAAGCTACGTTTTATATTACAAACACTACAATTAAAATCAATAAAATCATAATATAAGTTAAAATCTTTACATAATCTACGAAAAGGAAAATTACATCCATGGTTCGTTCTATAGAAATCTAAAGAAAGAGGGCGATAGTGCCGTGAAAATCTTGCAGGAATACTGAAATTCAGGTTACGAAGCAAAAACTCAGAATCGATATCACCTTTAAGCAGATTAAAAACAAAACAAATTAAATTTAAAAAATTATTCCAACAAAACTGAGACAAAAGAATTTGCTTCTCAATTATATTATCGTTTATTTAACGATATGGAAGATACTGGATCTGAATCTGAAGATGTAAACACTGACGATTCTGCATAGAATTTGGAACATGAATTAAATAATTATATTCAAAATATTCAAAATCATACAACTTATTTAAAACAAATACTATTTTAGAAGACTTTTTATATTTAGACAAATGTCATAAGCGATCTGGAAAGCTTGAAATTTTACTCAATGCTTTGTTAACTATAAATCTTACAAGTACACTGAGTGAAAGAACATTTTCAATGTATAGTTTTATAAAAACAAAGGAAAAAATCGATATACTCCAAAGCATTTAAACTGCGTTTTATTTCTAAGAGATTATTTTAAAAGAAATAATCAAAATTATAATTAAAAAGTATTTAAGCGTTTCTATTAGAATACATGTATATTCATTATCACAATTATATGATCTCATTTTTGTTTTGTTTTGTTATGTTTTTCAATGAACTGTTTTTTAATAAATAAAACTTTTTTTATAGGGTTTTAATATTTTGCCAAAAAAAACCGGTTAACCGGTTATTATTAAAAAACCGAAACCGAAACCGGTTTATACTAATCTGCAATTTTCCGAAGAAACCGAAAACCGGTTTCTAAAAAATGTCGAAGAATCGATCACCCTAGTACGAATACACCAAGCTACATATGGAGTATGTTTGAGGAACAATGCGGCTTTTCTATAAACTCTAGAGTATTGTTAGATATTTTCATCGTCCATAAATAAAAATGTGTTTGTATTAGTGAACGAGAAACAATTTCACTGTTTACAAATTTTATTAAATTAGAATCTGGAGTACTGACACCAATTACAATATTTTAAAAAAATATATGTTGGATTGATTTTTAATAATTTTCATGAATAATATTTATTTCAGATCGTAAGAAAAAATAAATATTGGCAATGATGTAAATGGGTTTTTATTTTAATTTTGAAACTAAGACTGATTTTTACATATCATATCCAACTTAAAATAAATAAAAATATGCCCCACGCATGTGCCTCCGTCACTCCTAACTATAATAACATATTGTGCTAGGGAAACCATAAAATTTAACCATTAAAGGTGAAAATCGAATGTGTATACAATACTGTTATTTTTCAGAAAAGTTAAAGACGTCCCCTCCTGGTATGGTGTGATGCAACTAATAAATGGCTCTGTATAGATCTTAACGGATGGTTAGAGACTGAATCGAGCTGTGAGTAAAGAAGTCTACAGATATAGCTCACTCGATAGGACTATAGTGCTATTGCAGCGCTTTGTAAATCTAATTGGCTTCATTAGAAGGGCCAAATGGTTTCAGGTCTAGGGTCATTGGGTCATCCTTTCGGGCGGCCGGAAACTTAACATATATCAGAATCATAAACCTACAGTTATATACATATGTTTCCTTCCTACAAGCAAATACGGTACGGGTCAAGGATTCGTATTAGTGAAAAATGGAATTAATTAATCCAAACCAATTGAAATGTTTATGGACATTGATTGCACATTATGTCAAACATATCAAACATGTCCCATCACACTGAGTATTAACAAAGTGTGTCTTCAACGGAGGAAAATGTAATAAAATGAAGCCAGAACTGTAATAATGAATAAAATAAACGCCAATTACCAAAAAATTTTCTTTAGTTTTCAAATATTTTTAGGAACGAATTTCCAATCAACATTAGTAATTATTAGTGTTGTATTCGTTTTTTTCGAAAGTAAAACAACAATACATGATATATGGTAAAAAGTCAATCTATAGATGAAAACGAATAGGCTGATTATAATTCAAAAGACTAATCAAATTTAAAGTTTAATTTCTTTTAATCTGATAAGTCTGTTTTTGTGTGGCTCAAGAGCTAAAACACATACCAATATTAGGAGGTATCTACAATAGGCACAAAAATGCACATACTGCGGCTATATGGGCACTAAAATTACTTGATACAACGATATGGCTTCTCATGATAATTCAGATCATCACTTCCGGATAAAGAAGTCTGAAAGCATGTTGCTGTGCATCCAGTTAGTAGACTAATTATAAATCTTCACTGATGGCTCCAAAATAAATGGAACTGTAAGTGGGGAAGGCTTTTTCGAATCAGTTACTATTGTCTGAAGGAGCATGGTCAGTATGGTCTTTAGACATACAACGACTGGAAATTGCTTTACGGACATTAATGCGAGGGGCATTAGTCTAGGAATGTTGACAAACGATATCAACAGAAGCTGTAGAGATGAGGAAGAGTAAAACAGTGTTCTTCACTTGTTAAGTAAATGTTGGAGACTTCATATTATGTCGGAGGAGGAAAAAGTAGCTTGGCGTCTACCGAGGAACGAGTACGGATATTGGAAGTCTGAGTCAACTAGGGGAAAATGGAAAACTGGGGTATCACAATGGGCTAAATGCCTCTATTCAACTTCTTTTTTGAGTACACAGGTACAAATTCCAAATTCAAACTCAAAAATGTGAAATAAATATTTACTTCGGTATCTCCTTTCCGGCAACCTTCTGGCAAAAACATTGAGAGCAAGCAATTGCCGTTACGAAGCTCCTCGAATTTAAAGCTCCTTGGACTTTCAAGTTCTGCCACACATGTTGTGAGAAACTAAACCGTAATCCTGATTGGCGACTTGTAGTGGGCCAACAATGTCTGTATTTACGTTAATATAACAAGCAGAGCTTTGTATCTCATCACTAATTCTTTCAAGAATCTATATTCTTTATCAAGATTATCAAATAATATTTTTCGTATTAATCAGAATCAAAACTTAGCTTACGAAACAAGTAAGCTAAGAAATTTGAATGGTAATGGCAGCATCTACTTTTCAAGTCTGCATGGTGGTATTAATAAAATTTTAGTTTAAAACATCTCCGGAATTGCAGGCACTTATATGAGTGGTCGTATTATTAGGCTGATCATGAAGCGCGGAGAAAGAGGGCAAAGTAGTTTGTTTGCTTTCTAGTCTTTTGTTTCTTTGTCAATGGCATGTGAAACATGTTGTATTGAATAATATTGTAAAAATATGCAATTATTACTTAATAATAATAAGTTTTAAATTCATAATAATTTAAATACGTTCACATTTCAATAGTTCAATTTTTTTTAGTTTTTCACTTCATTAAAGAATACATAAGCATTTATGAAATATTTCTGATTTTCTTACTGTTTATTTGCTACATTTCATTTTTATTAATTAAGTTTTTGCACCGTAGATAACATTCCCGCTGGGTTGTAATATTGATTATGAAAGTGAGGTATTCTGCTCATCGTATTCTACTCTTTCTCAATAGGTGGTATTGTTTGACATTTATATCATGCAACCTGCTGATTTTATCCAATCTAGAGCATCAGGGAGATGGGTTATTTGTTTTCAAACATGAATGGCTTATGTTTGATATCAAGTAATTTAATCACTGCACCATGCCATATGTCTCGAACATAATTCTCTATAAACTTTATTTGACTTGGGTTTACATTTCAAACATCTCCGCGTAACAATATTGCAGCTTTAATGATCATAGATCACACATGCTATTACAAAAATTAAAAACAAAATAAACGAAAAGAAGCAAGCACAACAAACTCACGACAACAAGAACATACACATCGTACGGTACCCAGAATTACACAAACCTTAACATAAGAACTTATGAGAAGGAAAACAAAGCAAACATCAAAAATATAAAAGCAGTATTAATAGAAAGATCGCATTGCTAAAAATTTAAATAGTATAGATAGTATAAATGGAGCAAATAGCAATGCTGCCAGTGAGTCTGTTAAACAGAGAGAGAAATTAATAATATATAGAATATATTTGATAATAGGTGAAGCTTCACTTTATTACAAAACTTTATTAAAATCACATTATTCCATGAGAAATTAACTATTACTATAAATGAGTACAAATTCAGAATATCGCCTTCAAATTTTACCTTTTCATTATAGGTTACTGAAAAAAGTTGTGCAAAATAAGGATAGAAAGCTAGAAAACCAGCAGTTTCATGGTCATCCTGGTTGCAATCTGAACGATCATTAAGAAGAGAGATATAAATTTGAGAAATACCGAATTTATTAACAAACATTTGAAGCAAAATACTTCAAGAGTAGAGAAATAGCCGTAGTTTAGTAGACAGAACAAATCCACATCCCACACATCCCCAACAAAACTAAATATGAAATAAAAGTTTCTTCGACATCTTCCTCTCAACGGATTTTTAGCAAAAACACTGAGAGTAAAAAAAAGTTTCTCAAAAATCTATCGTTCGGAGTCGGCTTTCAACATTAAACTCATTTATAAAATTAACACATACGACAGAGGTGGTGTGAGAAGCTAGAGCGTAATTCTGACTAAAAGGTTGTAATGACCAATTATATGTATATGTATGTATGTATGCATGTGGAGCAATATCAGTAAAATATTCAGTAAAAGGCAATCAGATTTCTCGTTTTTTTTTAGTATTTTAACTGTAGCTTACTAAAGCAGAGTGAAAATTCTATGTACTAACGAAAGTGTTGAGTTAAAAATAATATTTTAATTAAATAACGAGTAATCCTCTCGTTTTTCCTAGTATAAATAATCATCAGTCACCAGTCAACCATAAAAGTAAATGAAATGCCTTTATTTCATAAAGCAATTTTTTAATAGAAAAGAAAAACTCAAATACTGTAGCAAAAGAAAAGTTTGAATCTTGAAAATTTGATTAATGAATCCTTAAGTCCAATCCAGACGTAATTTCAAGGCAACCTTTCAATAAATTGCATTGTGGATTAACTGAGGTAAGACAAAGAGTATAAAGAATATCTAACCTTATTTCCAAGCTATTTAAAATAAACGTTCTTTAGTCTATTTATCCAGTCCATTTCGCCTGTTCGGTAGCAAATGGCAAAGAAGACAGTAGCAAACTGATTGTGAGAAAAATATATCCAAATGCAATGAGCCCTTATTAGCCGTTTACTATATTAACCACACTGTATTGTGGGATTATTTTGACACCAAACAAATCTGCTCTGAAATCGATCACATGGTCAGAAAATTTTCATGGTCTTTAGAGCAGATTAAATATTCGTTGCAAGGGAATATACATACGTAGCATATATGTATACCACTAGAAAACATTTATCCTAATTTTTTTATTTTATTTTTTTTTTCATAAACTTAATCACCTTCATAGTTGAAAGATAATACATTTGCACTGATTTAAGTTCTGCTTTTTTCGATTTCGAATTTCGATTACGATTAGTAATTAATTACATTACTTTTAAAAAAGAATCATAATGATTATATAATTCTATGCACAATTTTTTCGAATTAATAATTGATTACGATTACAAAATAATCTAAAAATAATCTGGATTAGTGGCGATTAGTAAAAATAATTCAAACGAATTAAAAATTATCCAAAATAATCGAATTATATTCAATAATTACTTTTAATTCTTTTTGAATATTTGAAAATAATCAAAAATAATTATTGAAAGCAATTTGATTACTTTTGGATTGCTTTTGATTCGGTTTGATTATTTAGACTAATCGCCACTAATCCTTGATTATTTTGTAATCAAAAATAATTGTAATTTTAATCATTATTTCATTACTATTACTAATCATTACTTAACAGGTATGGTTCATAGACATTTCGATTGATTTCAGAAATCAAAAAAGTAATTTGTTTTGTTTTTGGATTGTTCATCAACAATTATATATTTTTCGGTAATATTGAGTATTGATAGACTCATCACCGATATCAAAATAGAATTCCTATACCGATTTAAATACCAGAAGTATTCAATGACTACATCAAAGGTCATTATATTATGTATGATGTTAATAGTAGTTGGGCCTACTAAACCAGGTTTGAATATTTACTAACTGTAACCAGAATTGTTACCTGGCCGACTGATGTCTACGACTGGAAAGGTCAGCTCTCGGTTCTTAGCGGCGTAAATGAGGGTATATTCATCACTATACCCTGTCCAGTCCTGGATGTTTTTCAGCCATGATGTTTCCCTTCTGCCTCTACCACGTCTTCCTTCATTTAAGGATTCGCTGTAAAATATTGACAATTTGTGTTGCATTGAATTAATTTAAAATTAAAGCTTTTAATTTGTGATTAATTTTGATATTCATACTGTGACACATGCATTTACAGGGTCTGTGGTAAGTGGCTTAAGAGACCTTTATTTAATTAATAACGAAGTTATTTTAGTATTTAATTAATCAAGTGTCCAACACTTCTAAAGTTATATATTTGATTGACGTTTGAGTGACGTTGACAGCCGTTTGTTAAATGCGACTTAATTCGGTAGTAAATACAGATTTTTATGTACATATGTATATGTATGTGGTAATGAAATCATAATCTCTTAAATGTCACAATTATTTTGCCGAAATTAAATATTTCGATAATACATATGTATAATTATCCTTAATTTTTTTTTTTTTTAATAAAAATAAGTAGGTAGTGTGTTCGCTTATTAGACCTAAAGCCCGGGTTCGAGCCCCTGGCCAGACATCAAAACGAAATAAAAAAAAATATTTCTTCGGCGACTACCTCTCGGCAGATTTCTGGCAGAAACTTTGAGGGTAAATAAACCTGCCATGAAAAAAGTTTCATAAAATCTGTCGTTCGGAGTCGACGTTAAATTGTAGGTTCCGCCACTCAAGTATAAAAATTAAGGCACACAACATGAGTGGTGTGAGAAGCTAGGCCGTAATCCTGACTGAAAGGTTGTAATGGCCAATTATATATGTATGTAAAAACAAGAATTAATTCAAATGTGTGCAAGGAATTAATTGGTGAGTTTATAAAGATAATTCAAGAGATTGAAAGCGTTACAGATATAATCAAGCCTTTGAGAACTCTCAATGTACGCTCTACCGCAAATATCACTTTAGTTACTAATAAACCTAGAAGAACAGTTACCGTAAATTCAGAGAGCTATAGCCGTGTGATAATATTTTTGGAGTGCAACTGAGGAGCATAATTTTGGCATTTTTTTGATAAGAACTATCCGGATTATTTTTAAGTTAAATGTTCTTTTAAAGGTTTCCATGGAAATATTTCTATGCAGAGCATTTGATAGCCAATATTTACAAAGATATAGCTGAGATAACGTTCAAAATATGAAAAAAAGTACAAGAGAACTACCTTAAAAATATCAATTCTGCAATCAATGTAGAGGTTTAATGATATTGCACTTCATACATTATGGCGTGATGAAAGCACTTGTAATCTATTCACCGTTGTCTAGTAGGCATTGTTTTGCTATTAGACGTGGGGCCATGATTCAAACCCCAGGTCAGACAACTCTAATAAAACGAATTATGGAAAAATATTTCTTCGACAACTTCATTAAAGCAGTGTTCTGGCAAAAACTCTGGCAACAATCTGTCCTTCTGAGTGGAATTTAAGCTGTAGGTCCCGCCACTCATGGATAAAATTTACACACACAACATGTTTGGTGTGAGAAGTTAGATAGTATTGCTGATTTAAGGGTTGTAATGGCCAATTATATGCATGTTTTTGAAGCACAATACCGAAATAAAGGCTTCATCGTTATAAAAGCTTAATGTGTGTATAACTTACTTTATCTTTGCAAAAATCGGTTTGTGACTCGCAAAAAAAAGGAACTCTAAACATTTTATTTGTGAAACTATAAAATTATTCTACCTTTTCTCTTTCTTTATCTTTATAAACTGTTAACATGGCTTATCTACATATTCTATATTTGAATGTATATTTACATTTCTTTATTTTAAGTTTAATTTACTTTTTTCTTCATGTATCGTAATATTTGAAAATCTGAAGATGTTTTCAATCAATTTAGAATTCTATAAAAGTGTATTTTAATTTATATTTCTAAAATAGTAAAAAGTTGAAAAATAAAGCAATTAAAAGTTTTAATTGTTAGATAACTTGAAAGCAAATTATCTAGTTTTAAAGAAAAAAAACTAGTCAAAAACTGAACTGTACTGAATTAATGGTCGCTTACGGAACAAGTAAATTTTTTTACGAATTTCTTTACTCATTGAATATTTAATTCAATACCACGTGCTTGAATCCTTTATTCCACATTTAAAAAAATTACTGATACATTGTATTTCCATATAGAACATTAAGGGCTTCTTCTTCCCAATATATACCCTACTCATAGTTACATTTGGTGTATTATTAATATTCTGTGCATATTGAGATCTAACTTTCCCGATCCAAGTTACCTAGTCTAGTAGATCGTGAGGCTTACTAGGTATGAGGCCACTGATCAAACCCGAATCCAGATATCTCGAACTAAACGAAGCTTGATCAAAAAATATTTATTGAGAAATTTTCTCTCTGCAGATTTTTGGCAAGAACTCTGAGAGCAATAGAAAATTACCATAAAAAGTTACTTTAAAATCTGTTGTTTGGAGCTAATTTTAAACTGTAAGTTCCGCAACTCGTATATTAAATAAACACACACAACATAGCATGTGTGAGAAGCTCGGTCGTAATCCTGTCGAAAGTTTCGTAATGACCAATTAATTAAGTTAAGTAAGTAAGTTACTCGATTGAGCGAATATAAAGTTTGCCCGTAGGTCGGATGTTGGTGATTCGTTTATATTATGCCGTTTTGTTGCAGTCTCCAAAGAGCTTGATCCGCGATCCAAAGTGTACTCTGGTGCGATTTTGATTAGAAGAAATTCATGTGTAAATAAAGGCGATACTAATGCGTTTACTCACATGACTCTTCATGTTACACGTACATCTGAATATTATTAGTAATTGTAAAAAAAAATTTGGAATTCTTAAAGAGCATTTAAGCTCAAAACTTTTTGCAGCCATTGAAAGTATTGATGTCACCGATGATAATTAAATACCCAGAACAGGTTAAAATAATGTTTTGATAAAAAGTGCTCTTTTCTGTCCCCACCACTGCAAAAGCATCTGCATTATATTCTGATATGTGGTTAATGGAGTGAATGCACATGAGATTAGGCGATTATAAGGGTATAACGAAAGCCATCTTAATCAACGTGATCATTTAAAGAATAGACGAAGATACCAAAGTGAAGTAGGAACTGATAGTAGATAAGCTATAAACCTGAAAAGAATCTTCAATAATTTGAACAAGAATATGTGAAATTTTGAGGTGCGTGAAATTAAGGTGAATCAAGTCAACTACAAAGCAATTACTATTCCAAAGAATTATGGAAACGAAAGGTATTATTAAACATCACCTGCGTTATCAAATTGAAATAATTTCCAAAATCTCTCTCTAAAAGAACGTTACAACCAATACTGTGCGTAGATTAATAACACAAAATGAAAACATCGTTTGACATTAACATGATTAACAACTTAACTTAAAAATATTTTTTATATTTCTCGAACCCTCCAAACATTTTTTATTTAAAAAAAACTGTTTTTTGGCAGAAGCAGAAGGCCAGAGCAAATTAAATTTGCAATGGATGTAAAATTTTTTTTTAGCTACTTTCAAGAAGATAGTTACATCGTTTCGATTTGGACCACCATATCTTTGACCCAAACCAGTCGAGGGGTTACACTATTCAATTATTCTCCTTTTCCTATTGTTCACTTCTTTACCGTTTTTAGCAGTTCGTAACAAGTTGATGTTTGGTTTTTATTATTGTGCCAATGTAAGCTTAGAAGTGTTTTCGGATACGTAATAGACGTAAACGCATTTATCGAACAACAGAAGTCAACAGCATCAAAATGTGCAGTTCTCATATAAGTTAACCTGTGTGTAGGGTAACATTAGTTTTTGTCTCTGCTACAATATTTATTGGCATACATGGTCAGACGTCCAGGAAAAGCGACAATAATAAACTCCCATTAATTTAGTGGATTTACACTCATGTGTATTTCTATCATATGTACTACCAAAATTAAATTCATTTTTCATCCATTTTGTAATGAAAAATTCTTTCATTAAATAATATCCAAGAACGGTGTATAAATGTTCCTTTAATTTAATAATGATTGTGAAAAAAAAATGTGTAAGAAAAAAGAAATTAAAATTAAAAAATCCTTGAGAATGATAAGTTAAAGTCCAATCAAGAAAAAGAATTTTATGTCTTCAGGCGCATTTTTGTCAATGGCATAACGAAGTATTTGTGAAAAATTATGGTCTTGTAGGAGTGGCGGTTAATAATGCGTAGCTTATGTTTAAGAAACCAGTTATACATAGTCCTCAAACCATTATATTTTTTATGTGGTCGCAGACAATGATATTAAAATTTTTATTTTCCATGTAGTATGTCTCATGCAGTTGACAGATACATACTTGTTTCTGGTTTTTAAGTTGTGCAGGTCATGTTCTTGTTCATGCTTTTTTATTATTTATGCTCTTTAATTATTTGAAAAGATTAAGAAAGAAAACAAAACTCATGATCATTATGAGTGAATACAAAACGGAAAAGAAGTATCATGAGCAATATTTAAAAAAGTTCAAAAGTACCACAGAGGTCGCAAACAACAACAGCCGAATTTGAAAATGATACTTTCGAGAAAAATCACTCAGGATATCATATAGGACTGTTTCTGAAAAAATTGTGAAAGTGCATTAGAAAAAATTTATTGAAAAATTAAAGATACTTATAATAAGAATAACGAAAGTCTCATTTGTTATATTAACGTGTTTATTATAAATGTAATGGGGCTTAATTACGACTCA
The DNA here is from genome assembly GCA_930367235.1 of Sarcophaga rosellei. NCBI lineage: Eukaryota > Metazoa > Arthropoda > Insecta > Diptera > Sarcophagidae > Sarcophaga > Sarcophaga rosellei. The sequence continues at coordinate 46,353,274 of OV884018.1, read as the reverse complement.
TACTTAAAGCATTGTTAAAGAAATGGGTATTTGGTATTTGGTCTAAATCAGGGATTACCATTTCGTAGCACAATTGTGCAGAGAGAATTCACACACATTGCTTATTCTCTTTTATTTAGTCGTCGATCAGACTGCGGCTAGTGCACATGTTAGGGGATGCTATAACATTTTTTTTCAGGGTTACACTCAAAAAATATTTTTTGTTAAAAAATGCTTTTATTAAAATCCAATGTTTTATGTGTTCTTAAAACATATTTTGATTATTTTAATAGTCAAGTAAATAATTTAGCTGTTATGAATATAAAAATACTTTTTTATAGACATAAAGCAATACTTTGGAAAAGTTAAAAGGTTTGTTATTAGTAGGAAATGAAATTTATGGACCAAAATTAGATTCCAATAAATATCTAAAAAAAACTTTCCCTTATTATTAAGTCAAAAATGTATAACTTTATGTATGTTGATGAAATGTAAATCAAAATAGCATATATTACTAAAACTTTTCTATGACTGTAAACTTTCAACTTATTTTCGCTCTCTTACTCACTAATACAAACCAAAAAATTTTTGGTAATCCCTGGTCTAATTCGACTAACGTATTACTGCTTGAGACCGCAGATTTTTCGATTTTCCCTGTTCGTTTCATACTTCTATCTCATGTATAACGTGTATGTATACGTATATACGTGTATGTATATACTTACATACAATGTTTAAACGTTTATAGTGCTTTTATACAATTTGTACCTCAAAAAAAAAAAGAGAAAAATAACATTTGATTAAATCAGCAAAGAGTTAAATGCGTACGTAAGTACATACTGAAGGTGCACAAGCTTGTTGTAATCCCCCATACAACGCAGTAGTTCAGTCCTGCTTCCAATGCGCCAATATACAATGTGACATAAACGCCGCCCTGTTGAAACCACATGACATTGGTTTTAAGATCATTTAATTAAGGCCAAAAGAAGTTGATAATTATCGACCTAAAGTACTCGCAGTGATGGCCTGGATAAAGTCGTTCTCAAAGAACTAAATACGTATGTACGTAATTAGTTATTACACCTCTTCAGTCAAGATTTCATCCTAGCTTCTCACACCACATATGTTGTGTGTGTTAATTTTATACATGAGTTGTGGGACCTGCAGTTTAAAGCAATGGCAATTTTATTTACTCTCATAGTTTTTGCTAGAAATCTGCTGAGAGTCGGTGAAGAAATATTTTTGCATATTTCGTTTTGTTAGAGAATCAAATCTCACTTGTGTATTGAACCGTGAATTGACGTCTACCTACTAGACTACGGCGACTTAATGCATACATGATTTATTTAATTAAAGGAATAGATAAACAAGATAAATAAACCGAGTTTGTAGCAAAACAAAAAAAAAAACTAATTTTATTATTATTTATTATGAGTTTAGAGCAAATTAACCTGGAATAACAATTTTGTTAGTGGTGCCAACAATGACCTTCGCCTAACAGAAAAAACTTAATTTCTTCTTGTTTCTACTACTTTCCTCATTTGACAGGCCAGAACAGCCTGGATTGAATAAAAAATATTCACACTTCTTTATAATTTATTTCGCACTGATAATAAAATAGGGTTTGACATGAAACGTCTTAATAATGTTGATACCTTCTTCACATTACAAATTTCTGCCCAGTTTGTACATGGATGTCACAATAAGAAATTACTTCAACGCCTTGGTACTGATACAATCGCTTATAATAAATTGGCTTAGATCCATAAAAATATTTTAAAACTTTATTGGCAGTATAGAATATAAGTATTAAAATAAAAAAGAAGAAAATTATAACTAAATTTCAAGAAGTTTTTTCTAATTCTTTTGTTATTTGTATACAAAAAAAAATAATTTTTTTTTTTGAAAAATTTTTGGTTTATTTCTCCTCTGATTTAATTTTCTAGTTTGGAATCGATAATAAATATTTAAAGTATGTATGAATTTGTTCAATGGTTTTGTTCAAATAGTTACAAACCAATTGTTGATGCAGAATAATAAATAAGAAAAACTGCTGACCACTTTAAGTTAGACTTTGTGAAAATCTTTAACAGTTCAACTGGAAAATTTAAGGATTGAATAAGCAATTGTCTGAGCGAATATAGAAAGTAATTTGGAATTTGGCTTATTTTATTATTTATTCATTCGAATCCGAAAATAAATTGTGATCAAACAGATATCGTTGTAGATTACTAAAAAAATAACATGGTGTGTGAATTCATTATTTCTGAGACGGGAAATTTGTGAATAACGTGCAAAAAAATGCAGTTTTTAATTCAAAATTATATTTTTATAAAGTCTAATGATTATTGGGTTTGGGTAAAAGATATTAAATTTTTTTACTTTTAAACAAACGTTTATAAGGCAATATGTATGTATGTACATCTAAATTCACCACATTCAGATAAACAAACTGAACCTAATTAAGAGAAGAATAGTGGAAAGCAACCTACCAAATAGCGATTAGGTAGGTAGGTAGAAGTGACTGTTCCCTCGATGCAGTCATAAGCGACACACTTAGGCCGCACACAGGGTCCAGTGTGATACCACAGTTTTACATTCTCCCCCTATTCCAGGAACCACTCGGAGCTTCCGATGAAGCGGGTCAGACTGCCAATATAAGCTTGAAGGTGCCCAAAGGGATCCTCAATGTAGAGAATTCATCAGGGAGTTCGATGGTCGTGCCCCTTCGGGCCAGTTCACTCGCTCTGCAGTTGCCGGGAATATCCCGCTACAGTGATTCGGTAGCCTTATAGACTTGGATATTCCGATTGACTCAGAATAAATACCAATTCCAGTGGCTCCTTCCAGTTTGGAGCTATCGGTGTAAATTTGTGCGGAGTCCCTTTTCTCCAGTTCATTGAGAGTCATATCGCGGTGTCATGTAGTAATTTCTTCCGACAATATCAATTTCGCCAAGTACCTTGTATGCCCAATGCCCGATGCATGCCATTGTCCAGTCGCCCAGAGACGCCTACTAATCTTAGCCGCCACGCCCTTGCAGTAGATGTCAAGCGATAGAAGGTATAAGATTATCTCCAGAGCGATCGCAGGAGTAGTGCGCAGGCACCACTAATAATTATTCAAGCAGATCGTTGTAACTTGCGTAGCAGGTTCAAGTTCATTGTTCTATGCAAGGATTCTATTCAGGATAGGTCTGACCACCGCTGTGTAGATCCAGGGAGTCACCCTACGTCTCCAGCCTCATTTCTTCCCTAACACCTTGTTGCAGGCGTAGAGTGCGATGGACGCTTTCCTCATTCTGTTGGTGATATTTGGTTTCCACGATTTCTTCATATACAGGAAGGCCCAAGAAGAAATAGCGAATAATTTGTGCGAAGTTCTCTTATGGCCGGGTTGCATCTCAAAGAGAACGTGCACGGATCAGAACCACAATGGCCAGAATTACCATATACATATCTATCTTAAAACCATGTTGTTGCAGTTCTTTCAAAAAGCAATCTACAACGATATTTCACAGCAAGGACTGATGATCAATTTCAAAATATGTAATATTTTTAGTTTTCTTTCCCAAATATTTGTTAGAATTTCTTTCTAAACCAAGTACAGTAATAGTGTTAATCCATTATCTCTGCAAATCATTTTCTTTAATCAGCCGATTTCCTATATTTTTGACTTATAGGCAAATATGGGGGATACTTAAAAATCTGGACAGACATACTGTAAATTCGTTACATGAAAAATTAAATCGAAAAAATTTTTTTTTTTTATACAGTCTTTACATTTGTGTTAATTAAACAACTTTAACTGCCACTTCACATGAAAAAAAAAGAAAACAGTTATGAAAACATTACATTTCGTTGGCTTATGGTCAGGACAACAGCAGAAGTATATTATTCTGTTGAAGTGGTCATGGTTAACCTCTTTTGGCTTCCAGCATTTAAAATTTTTTATTTTCATTTTATTTTCTGGTATTTATGTTTCTTAACAGAGCTGTTGTCTGTCCTATGTACTGTCTAAATAAAATGTTGAAAACTAAAAATAATACATACTTGAAAGCCAAAAATAAAAACTAAACTGACTAACATAGAACAAAATAAGAGCTTTAATTTTTATGCTGGTTCCTACTTGTTATAGAGAATTACTGTTTAAAGTTATAATATTTTATTGTTGATCGTATTCAATAATTTTAAATTTAATGTCTTAAAAGTTTTATTTTTAATTTAAATAAAATGTTTTGCATATTTTATTAGAAAGGTAAACGTTTCCTATATTTACATTTAAATAAAACAAAGTGTGTGTATGTGACGAATATAACGTCAATTAAATGTTCGCTACGGCATTCGAAATGCCCATGACTCTGATACATAAGTCAAATTGAATTTGTATGATGGCATAGGTTACGTTGGTTTTGACAACCGCTGTGGTATGTTGCTTATACGAATACACTGCCGAATATTCTAAAAAAAAAAACAAATCTAACCTGATCAAATCGCATCATCTCAGTGGTTAGTTCATATCGTCAGAACATCTCATTAGCATGAGAAGTGTGACACTTAATGCTGTCCTTTTGAAAACATACCTCGTTGTAATCCCAATAATCCAAATCAGGCCAAAAGAAGTCGATTTTATTGACATATAAGTCATCGTCATTGACTGAAGATGTGATGAACCGTCGAGCCTGCTTGCCCGAAAGTCTCCGTTGTCCTGAATTCGACAATTCAATTTTTCGATGATAATAAAAGCCAATTGCGCTCACTCAGTGCATTGTCTGTGGGCGTCCATGGTGATTTGACAAAACTGCCAAAATAACTGACAACTAATTTGAGAAATGTAGCTGCAACAAGTTGGCGATTATCAAGTGTCAAGTTTCGAAAATCCCCGTAGGAAGATCCTATATAATATAGTATAGGATCGTACTTTGTACTGAGTTTACCATGTGACAGCAATGAAAATATTAGGGAAATAAATCTGATGTGACTTTAAGTGCAAGTGGTCACACTCGTCGAAAATTACCTCTGCACCTAAAGAGTCTAGATACAGAAATGCTAGTGGTCAATATATATTCTCCTTACTCGCAGATTAGATTGATGGGTTCAATATATATTAATTGCTCCCCAGCACACATAGACAAGCAATCTATTGGTCTACAGATATACAGAACATTTTAGAAGTTTTGATTAACCAAAGGCTTACCTAGGAATGGATTCAAATAGAGAATTCGTTAGATTGGCCAACAGATTACCCGCTTACCATTCTTACGATTTTAAACCCCTATGATTTGGAATCACTCATCACAAACACCACAATGAGTTAATGTAATTGGCTTAAATTTAAAAAAAAAACATATACCATCGTTCATCGCATGGGTGAGTTCCAGGCGCAGTTTGCGACTTTAATCTTTCCGAAGGCAGTGTTTAATATAGTTTACGCAGTTGACCTTAAAGAAGCGTGTAGGGGGTGACAATAAAGTTTCTCAAAAATCCGTCGTTCAGACTCGTCTTTAAACTGTAGGTCCCGCCACTCATGTATCAAAGTAAAGCATACAGCATAAGTGGAGTGATTAGCTAGGTCGTAATTCTGCCTGGATGGTTGTAACGACCAATTATGTATGTATGTAGGAATCTAAATAGTTAACACTTATCTCACTTCCCTAATTTATTAACTTTGAAACAGATATCCGCTTTTAAAACTTTGAATTCAAGTTCTATCGTTAGTAATATGAATATTTATTCTTAAAACTATTATTATTATTTTGTTTGTAATTGTTGTGTTTTGATAGCATAAAGAAACTTTTATTTTTTTATCTTGTGGTTATATGGCGTCATGAGTAAAAATATAACAAACAATTACATTAAATTTACTGTTACATCAACAGCAATCAAATAACAGAATAAAGAGAACAACAGGACAACATATTCCATGTGTTTATGCACGCCCATACATGAACAAGTCATTCTCTTGCACATGTTTTCAAATATATACATATATCATGTTTTCATAACACAAGCCTATTGACAGGCAGGCAATCGGTACACAGGCAAGTACGTAAGAAAATGAGTTTTTATAACATAATTGCCTGACTTACGTTATTGTTGCGTCTTGTCAAGTTACATTGTTGCCAAGATATATTTTTATTATACCATTGAGTTTTTTTTCCATGTTAAAGTATAAAAAAATATAAATAATAAACACAAGGCAACTCTGTATTTTGTTTATTATTACATTTTTTCTGTTTGTTTACCAAAACAAATTTTTACTATTCCATAGATGAAATATAATAAAATATGAATGAAAAATACAATGTTCCCATCAATAGAAATATATTTTGATATTAATACAGAAAGTGCTCCACTATCACGTTCGTTTATGTCGAAGAAACATAAGAGACACTTTGTTTTTTATGTTTTTCATTGCATTCTGATTTTTTCGCGTAAAAATGTCTGTCTGTCTGCTACTCGTTGCAAGCTGTGGGTAGTGTTCCATCAGTTCAACCAACATTTGGAACTTAGAGGCGTTCGTTTTCTTTATGCTAAAATTTCAAATTTTTTACTTTTTCTTTACATAACATATGTATAATATGTATATAATATGATGACATTTAAAATATTTCGGCTCCAGCTTTGACCTCTCGTGAGCTGGACCATTTTCAAAAGGGTATATTTTTCCATGTTTTATCAATTTGAGAATTTGTTTCCTAACTACCATATACAGTATGGGTGTCATAAGAAAGGGGTTTTCAAGGCGCGTCCAACTATATATACAATTTGTCCAAGGACAATCATCCATATCCTTTTTTAAGGATATTCTGTAAAACGAACTGTTTTTGAATCTTTTCTTCGGGGTTGTTTGTAATAAAATAACCAAATGAACTCTAATATGATGGCGGATTTAGTTTCTAGATGATGTTTGGATTAAAATAGGACTAAAGAAAGAAAAAAAGAAATGATCCACGGATTTTTCTCAGCATATTTTTTTCCCCAAATTAAAAAAAGTTATTAAATTTTTTGTTTATATTTACAAAACAATATTCAAAATACGCAAACTAGGGCGAATTTCAAAAAAAGCTGAGACCCGTATTTAATTAAATCGACTAAAGATTAAAATATGTTAATTTGGTTATTTTATTGCAAACAACCCCGAAGAAAAAAATTCAAAAACCGTTCTTTTTAACAGAATATCCTTAAAAAAAGGACATGGATGATCGTCCTTGGACAAACTATACACACAGTTGGACGCGCATTGAAAAACCCTTTCTTATGACAACCATATTGTATATGTTGGTAAAGAAACAGATTCTCAAATTGACAAAACATGGAAAAATATACCCTTTTTCGAAATGGTCCAGCTCACGAGAGTTCAAAGCTGGAGCCGAAATATTTTAAATGTCATCTTAAAAAAGTCCAAGGTTCATTTTTAGAAGGGTACATCGAGCACTTTTTTTTGTGAGTCGCTCTAATATACATATGTACTTACAAATTTTGATTATTACAATCCATTAATAAAAACGAATCTTTATTTTCACAACTAATTACAAATTTTGATTATTACAATCCATTAATAAAAACTAATCTTTATTTTCACAATTTTAAATCAAAATTCCGTACACAACTGCTTTTTTTTGATTGTCTACTTTTGACATTTCTAGCAAGTGGAATTGCTATATGAAAACCAAAAAAAACTCAATTCTTACGTTTCTACTCAAAAAAGGTTACCACTTGTGTTATAAAAACCAAATGTTCACAAATGTACAAATATTTTGAGTCACTTGTGGTATGAAAACAGGCCAATAATCTTCAATGTATGAAAACATAACGTAAGTATGAAAGGTAAAACACTCACTTGTGGCTCATTTATGTTATAGGAATTGTCATTCCGTTACCTCATAAAAAGTTACTATTGTACGTACGAGTAGTGACTCTATCTATGCCTTAATGCGTGAAACAATAACGTAAACAAGTACGTTATGTTTTTAACGATTGTGATCCTACAATAAAAAAACCTTTTTTTTTTGTTTTTTTGTTTTTAGTAGAAACATAGCACCTTCACAAATTTCATGGAAAAAAACTTTGTAAAATGAATTGTTGTACCATTTTACGCTTCGATAAAAAATGTTAAAATGTTTGATGTACTCAATTGGCTCCCCTTTGAGCTCCTATTAAACTAGTGTGATCAAATTTGGGACAATAAGACGAATACAATTAAATCCTGGCCCAATCTAAATGACGAACATGCTGCAGTTCTGGAAAGACATAGATATATTACTGTCGATTCCTTATAACTTCCTGAATAGAACTTTCGGTTTTGGAATTCCAACTAGGAACTTCTAATCAAAAGAACCGGAGATTACCAATGGGACCCCTTTAGTTTATACTGATGGCTTAAGGTATGACGGATAGAGTGGTCTGTGATATATTTATTTCTGTCTGATCACTGCAGTGTTTTCAAGCAGAAGTTATGGCAATTTGAAAGCCGTGTATAAAATTAAATTTTTTAAAAACTTTTCATGGAAATTTTATTACTCTCAGAGTTTTTACCAGAAAACTGCTGAGAGGAAGTCGCGAAAGAAATTTTATTCTTAATTTATTTTGTTCGAGATGTTTAAGATGAGGTTTGAACCACGGATTCGTATTTTATGAGCCAACACACTACATACTAGACAACAGCGACTTTATTCATGTCTTAATGTGTTAAGACCTTTATGAACTTCGGTTTTAAGTTTTAACGTAAATTTTAAATACATAAATTAATATAAATATACAGAAAACCACATTAAAATTGTTTCTCTAACGAAGAAGTATGTCTGACAGAAATCTTATATCATTTTAAATGCGATACATGTTTTTTTCTTCGTCTTTTTTTTCATTAGCAGTTTTTCTAAATACATATGGTATTTAATCTCTCCCGTAAAGCAAGCGTTATAATCCCTCACCCTCAAAATTTTTACCCTGTAACACTCAAAATAATTCTCTGCAATTAACTTTGGGATTTGTCGTTGGTGTATTTTTTTCACATTTTATTGCTCCATTTAGAATAGAGCAAAACAATGAATGGAAGAAATTATTTTCTTAGAAGAAAGTTTTTTGTTAAAATTCAACCTTCCGTGAAAAGAGAGGAGACTTTTCATTACTTCTTTTTTTCCTCTTCTCTTTTGTCAGCGCGTGCAGTTCTCACTTATTTCATAGATGAGCAGCTACTTGAATTGTCACATTTTGAAGTCTTTCGTTCAGAGGATAACAAATGAACACAGATGTTTTAAAAAATTTTAGAAAATTTAAACGGAAATATAATGTATAGAGACTGCATGCATTAAATGAAAATATACTTGAATTGGATACGGCGAAATGATATGAAGAAGACTGCAAAAAAATTCCTGAAGACTTTCAAGAGTTCCATATGCTGCCATAATTAAGATTATAAATATGACAAAAAAAAAAATAATTACGTAGAGAATTTTTGAAAACGAGATTTTGTAAAATATTTTAGAATGAAATATAGCAATAAGTTTTTTTTTTCTTTTTAAATTATTTAAACACTCTTTTTAGGCTTTTCATAATAAACGTGAAGATATGTATTTACTCCGCCTAAATGAAAATTTAAAATTGTATCTAAAATCTCTGTCATTAAAAGTTTATATTATAGGAGGTAAAATATTGGGCGTGCAAAATCAGATTAAATATAAAATAATATTTACTTTAGGTTAGGCTGCCTAGGTTTACCTCACCAGTTTACTGGAAGGTCTTATGGCTCCTTTAACACTCTGAACATTTCATCTCACTTATCTAGAGCCACGTTCATTTCATTTCGTTTTCTTAAAAACCAAGCATTGATCTCACCAAATCCTTTCAGCATGATAGTGACATTTTTCCGACAATGGGCCACGTATCTTAGCGTAGTTGCTCATGCAGCTGGACATAAATAAAGATTGCTGTACCTTCGTTCTGATACAAAAATTCGCCTACAATCCTGCTAATGCTATGTTCGCACGGCAGCAATTTTTCGCAATTCGCTCTCTCATTCGTAATTCAACATTAAATTATGTGCTGAATTACGGAATTCGCCATACAAAATGTTGTGAGCGAATTACCCAAATTGTATGTAATTCAATTTCTATTACCCTGTGAATTACTTAAAAATCAATGTAACCTCTAAATTTTATCGAATTTTTGCCATCACCAGCTGTCAAAGCACAAAAAATTTTGTTACGCGAATGGAAACAACCTAATATCGTTTAACATAAGCAATAAGCAAAAGCTACAAAAACAAAGACCATGAGTATGAGTATGTGTACACAATACACACGCCCTGCCGGCAACTCAACTAACTTTTAATGCATTATAACTTAACTTTTTCTCAGCTAGTTGTGGTTGACTCTTATATTGTTTTTAATGGGGCCAACTGACTATTTTAACATGGTGGTGTCATTGGCAGTTGTCAATTGTCCGACTCTGCATAACTTTTCAATTAACTTAAAGTCAATTATATAATAGTTAACTTAAAGTTAACAGATTTTTAACTAACTTAAATATAATAGTTAGTTTAAAGTTAGCTAATTTTTAACTAACTTAAAGTTGGTTATTCAAATGTAGCTTAAAGTTGGCTAATTTTTATTTAACTTAAAGTTATATAAACTTCGAAAAAAACACAACTATTGAAAACATTTTAATTTTTTAAGTGTTTTATTTATTTAATATAATAAAAACAAACAAAATATATATAGTTATCAAAAACAAAACAATTAGGAACTTCATTCATAAAATACTTATAATTAAATTAAAATATACGGTAAATTAATTTTTTCTTTTATTTTTTATACATTCTGCGTGAATGTGCCGTTTTTTGATTACTCTCAACGCATTTCTGATGTCTTTTTCGGCATCATTAGACCCAATCGATCGACAAGCATCTATTTAAAATATAATATATGTAATTGGAAATATACATTTCTTTTTAATGTATTGCTTGCCTGTTAAGGCTTGAAAGAAGGCTCGGAAATCTTTTAGTCGCTTTTTTCCAGGCACTCCCTCAACATTAACTTCCATACATACAGTGGTCGAAATAATATCCGTAAATTTCTTTTGTAACCTCCCTTTTAATAATGTCTTCATCACATTTACCTGATCAAAAAATGTTGTTATTTGAAAATACTAACACATATAAACGTCTTATTAATATTGTTTAAACTTACGTAAAGTTCTAGATTGTCTGTAGAAATCATTTGGTTAACTTCATTTAACTCATCAATAGTTTTTATTGGAAATGCGCAACGTACGTTTTTATTAGTGAGTTCTTGATGAAGAACCTTTTCTGCCAGCACCTTCTGCTCTGTTAGACATGTCATTATAATTTCATTTTGTTTAACTATAATGTCTGAAATTAAAGTGTAAGAAAGAAATAATCATAAATAAATAAAAAACTATTAGTTACCTTGGAGGTTTCGGATGTTATCTGAAAATGAATATATTTAATAAAATTTAAATTCGTTTAATATGAATATACTAACTGTTCATTTCTTTAAACTTTTCTTGAAAAAGTTCTTTAATATTTGAACATCCTTGGCAACATTATTTTTTAATTTATTTAAATTATCTGAATTATTAGTTTTTAATTTGTTTAAAAATTAATTTTTTTCTTTTTTAAAAAGTCTTTTTAAATTTCTTTTACTTGTACCACTCATTTTAAACAATAAAAATTATATAATTTTTAAAGCTACAATAGCACTTAAAAGCACGCACTGGACTGATTTTAATTTCACAATGTAAAAGAATTCAAATAGTAAAAAATAGAGAACAAAAAAAAATAACGGTTTCATTTTGAATAAATTCTGCATAACATTTCAATTAGCTATTAGTTAATCTAAAAATAGTTCTGACTGAAAGAGGTGCAATTGAAAAAACAATATTATCAGAAATAGCATAAACGTTTTAAATTATGGGGAAATTCTGCATAACATTGTAGTTAGTTTATAATTAGTCTAAAAACAAAATCATCAAAAGTCTGATCTGGTAAAAGAGAAACAGAGAGAAAATAAATTTCACAAACAAGAAGCTCTCAATAATATATAAACGTTTCGTATTTGGGTGAGTTCTGCATAACATTGCAGTTAGCTTATAGTTAGTCTAAAAGAGTTATCTAATACTAGTGTGTTATTTTCGTAGTCGAATACAAAATTCTAAGGAAGTGCTGCATTAAATTGTAGTTATATTATAGTCAATCTACAAAAGTTAACTTAAAGTGGACTACTTTCGTAGTCGACTACAAAATTGCTGGCAGGGACGACACAGACACACACCAACAAATACATTGAACAAGTTCCAAGTAAACCACAACAACAAGTATGAGAGAAAAAATCTATAGACAAGTAAGCAAACGCAACAACAACAATGCAGGCGCGATAGAATTCTCGAGAAGGCGAGATGAAGAACCTTCCCCTTCGAGAACGTTCATCATACTGATTTTGCGGACATATAAAAAGGCGAGACATAGCAGTTAGTAGTAATTCAGCCAGCCTTGTGTGAAGTTGCGCGTAAACAAACAGTCCTGGTTTGAAGAGTTGTTAGTGTTGGCGCGGACAGAAGTGTGAAATAGAATAGTGAACAAGCAATTATTGTTGTATCGTTAAGTTGTATACGGTGGTACAAAAAAGTAGTGTGATTAATAAAGAGTTTTAAAGAATCAAAACACATACATAGTTGTTTTTACTTGGTTTGCAATCAACGAACTCATAATCTAAACGTTTTTAAAAAGGTAAAAACGTAACAATATAAACAAATAAATGTTGTAAACAATAATGGAATCCAAAAATAACATTTTAAAAAAGTATTATTTAGAAGAAAGTTATTAGCGAAATTAGCAGAGGAAGACACTATGTGTGTAGAAAACCTGTTGAATCTGCAGGAAAAGTATTTGCAGCTTTTGAAGAAGCTGTTTGAACTTTATAATTTAAAAATATTAATAATAATTTAGCAATAAAAAGAAGAAGAAAAGAAGAACTGTCAAAGGGAATTACAAAGTTGCCGTGTGAACATGATAATTCAAATAAGTAATTCGAAACAGAAAGCGACGTAATTGGAAGGCTCTTGCGAACATAGCATAAGTCCCTGCTACCATCAAAACATACTAGATGACGATGATATAATGCAATTGGTGTCATCAATAGACAACCAATGCAAATCGGAAATTGTAACAAACTTAGTCATCACGGGAGCCTATCCTAACATGGCGTAGAGGAGGACAACTGACAATTTTAATCGTAAAGGCCAGTTTCATTTTTTTCAAAGCCCATCCATGTATAGATTTCGAGTGTGCCACTATTAGATATTTCCTTGGCCAAAAGCCATATTAAGTTACGAATCTCTGGAAGCACTCTCGCATGCCTGACTGACTTGAAACGCACAGCAGTTGGACATTCATTCATTTTAAATAAAAAAATAAAGAATTATTTAACAATTAAGCACTCAAACTCTGATTTGGACATTAGCAAGCTGGAAAAAAAGTTAAGTGTTGATAAATGCGTGCAATTTAAATTTCAATTCGAGAGAGAGAAAACGATTTTCATAATGAATTTCATATTTTAAAAATTAAAAGGCATAAAAAACTCTCTCCAAAACGAAGGCGTTTCTACCATGGTATAAGAAAAGAAGGTAGTTTCATTCTCTCTTTATTTTTTAAAATTCACTATCTGACATGCTTAAGGATTCTGACGTTTTCGTTAAAATAATGCTACCATATTAACTTTAAATTTCCCACATTTTCTTTGAAGTCATATGAAAATAATAAACTCAATTCAATTGAAAAATATTTTGTAACAAATTTATATTAAAATATTTGGGTCTTACAGAATTTGCCTTCAAAACTTCCGCACAAAAGGATGAAAATTATACATATATTAATTTATTGTCCGAGGGAGGTTTACATAAGCCTAATACCAATTTTTTAAAACTTTTGGAACATGTAAACTCAATTTTTTTAAAAATTAATGGTAATTCTTTAAATACTAGCCCAAGTTACATGTTAAACTTGTTAGACCTAACTAATATAAATTTAGATATAAAAATTGTTAAAAGGTTTTATCTTGGACGAACATTTTTTCGAATTCGCTTTCTAAATCGTCATATAAAAGAAACTAAATATTTGTATACTAATAAAAAAATGAAAAAAATTATTACTTAATTAACCTTAAAAACTAGTCAATGTTGTAATGTGTGATTAATTATGACCGGAAATTTAGTTATTCAATCTGCCACTTTTAGCACAACATAATACAGCAAATATCATACTTAAATATACTTAATTATAAATTACATATTTGTCATAAATAATTTATTGGGAATATACAACAAAATTATAAATGTGGCAACGTTTTTTTTGTATTTATGAGAAAATAAAACTTCAAAAAACCTTATTTTAAAAAAAAAATTTTGATTGAAACTACCTTCTAAATTTCTTATGCCATGGTTTCTACTCAAATAAATTATAAATTTATTTTAATGCCCATAAATTTATTGTTTATACCTAAATGTCACTAAAATATTGCATTTTTAATCTTTTCGCCAGCATACTCAGATCGAATCAATCCTATTCATGCAGTGCATTGTGTTGGAATACAGGAAAGATAGTTTATAAGAGAAAGGAAAGAGAGAAGAGTAGGCGAAATTTTTTTAATGACCAAGGTATATATGTATGTATGTTTCTTTGTCGGTTTCTTTTTTCGAGAATTGCTTTTTAATAATAATACTCACTTTGTTTTTTTCTATTGTGAGTAATCACGTATAATCGTGATTAACTCTAGGATCATTAGGGAATGTCGCCGCTGTCTTGACCTTCTTTCTGGGCGCTTCTCCAGTATCTCTCTGGTGTGGGTCCCCGGCCACAGTGGAATTCCGGGAAACTGTAGGGCAGACGAGCTCGCCAGAGCTGGTGCGCTCCTTCCGGAATCCTCTTCTGTTGAATTGGGTATGCCACTTGCCTCGGTCAAGTTGACCATTGCGCGGAGGTTCGCCAACCTATCCTGGGTCAATGAGGAGTCCTGCTCCACCGCTAGACTCACCTGGCCCAGGATGGATAGAAGGCGTACCAACCGATTACTTAGTCTTGGTCGTGATGTCATCTCGACTACAGTGGCCGTCCTTACAGGCCATTGCGTCATGGGTAGACACGCGGAAAGAATGAGGCTCGCTTTCAACGACTTTTGCCGTGGATGCAGGTCCACTGAGGAAGAGGAGACTGTTGTTCACTTTCTCTGCCAGTGCCCGTCTCTTGCTAGGATAGATATAGGTTATTTGGCTCCCCATTCCTTGTTAGCTTAACGGAGCTATCATCTATTGACATCAAGGATATAGCTTCGTTCATAAAACTTTCTGGCTGGTTTTCCAGTGCAGTAGTCGTGCTTTTGTTGTGCAGACCTTGCGCTGACCAACTTCCTCCTTTTCCCTGACATTGGTGGAACTTGGTTAGTACAGGGACTGCGTTCACCCGTGGCATCACAACGGGCCGCTATGCGTGCTCAAGTGAGCTTTGTGACATCAGAGCTACCACTCCGACCTAACCTAACCTAATCACGTATAATGTCAGACAAACAGTCTAACAATGACCCAGAGTCTCTTGTGGAAGTCGGAATCCCAATCAAGAAATATTTTTACGAGTATACGCGTACATAAATAATTAAATATTTTTTATAATTATCATAATTTTTATTTTTATTTTTTCATGAATATGAATATTTTTTGCCTGAATATTTTCGTGTATTAATTTTTTATATAATAAGCATAACGGTCGAATTAATCTTATATATAAAAATGGATGTGTGTTTGTTTGTATGTTTGAACTTTATAGACGATTAAACGGCTGAACCGATTTTCTTGAAATTTTCACAGTATCTTCCTGTATGCCTGGAAGGAGTTATAGGCTACTTTTTATGTTGATATTCCAAATGAGCGAGGTGCCATGCCCACGTATACTACATACTTAATATTTAATTGCATTTGAAATATACATAGTTACCCTGACAATATGTATGTGCTTATTTGTTTGTGGGTTTGTTTGTTTGAAGTCTATAGACGGCTAAACGGCTGGACCGATTTTCTTGAAATTTTATCAGTACCTTCCTGTATGTCTGGAAGGAACTATAGGCTTATCTCATAAACTGCAACAGCTAGAGTCCTCAAATTTTGTATGGACGACTTTGACGTATATACAAAATAATTTGCGGATTGGCTATAGTGGGCGTGTCACCTACAATATAAAAATATTAAATTATTATATCTAAGAAAATATAACAGTTAGAGTCCTAAAATTTTGTCGAATCCACTTTAGTATCAATATGAATATTTTAGACAAAAATGGGCTGACAAGGAAAATGGGGTGTGATACTTCCCATATTAATTAAATTTAAAACTTCTTATATCTCGGAAATCGTCTATATATATAAAAATTAATGTGTTTGTTTGTACGTTTGTATGTTTGAAGTTTAAAGACGACTAAACGGCTGAACCGATTTTCTTAAATTTTCACAGTATCTTCCTGTATGTCTGGAAGGAGTTAAAGGCTACTTTTCATGTTGATATTTCAAATGAGCGAGGTGCCACGGCGACATATACTACATTACCTACTATTGTACGATAGTAACAAAATGGGTATATTGGAAAAACTATATCAGCAAGATACCTCAAATTTTGTACAAGTAACTACAGTTTCAATATAAATATTTTGGATAAAAATGGTTGAACTAACAATAGTGGGTGTGGAACTTCCCATATAAAGTAAATACGAAAATCTGTATATCTGAAAGACTGTAACAGCTATAGACCCCAATTTTTGTACAAGTAACACCAGAACAGTTAAACTACTCAAATTTTGTACGAATATCTTTAGGTTCAATATGATTTTTTTTTTAGAAAAATAGGCGACCTATCATTAGGGTGCATGGCACCTTCCATATAATGTAAATACTAAAGTCTGCACAGCTGGAAAATTTTAACAGTTGGAATGCCCAAATTTTGTACAAGTAACTTTTGTTTAAATATAAATAATTTGAACAAAAATAGGGAGTTCAGCAAAAGCGGGCGTGGCACCACCCATATGATGTAAATCCTAAAATCTGCATATCTAGAACACCAGAACAGTTAGACTGCTCAAATTTTGTATGAATATCTAAAGGTTCAATATCAATATTTGTGTTACAAATGGACGATCAAGCATTAGGGGCGTGGCAAACTCTATATGAACTAATTATTAAAATCTGTATATCTAGAAGAGTATAACAGCTAGAGTCCCCAATTTTGTATTCTAGCTATAGGAAGGTGGTGCCTCTCACGTGAAGTAATTACAAAAAATTTGTGTATTCTTATTAATTAATAATATTAGACAAATTCTCTGATTAGTGATTGTGAAAATTATTATATCTTGAGATATGCAACAGCAAGGTATATGACCCTTAAATGGTTGAGTTTGAAATTTTCAACTCATATACGTAGTGAGTACTAAAGTTCATACTATTTAAATATTTATCTTGAAAAACATATACATACACATGTAATAGTTATGTTATTGTTTACTTCTAAAAATGGGTAACTAATAAAACTGTTATTTATTTGAAAAATACATTTTATTTATGGGCGATGAATTCATTACTTTTAAATACCTAAGTAATAAAGTGTAAACTGTCAATATTTTTCCCAAATAAAATAAGTAGTTGCAAAACTCATCAAAAAAATTAGCTCTGACCGACGCAAACAGAATTATTTGTTAAATTTTAATAACATAAATTTTTTTTCAAACGGTTTTTGACATGGACCAATTTATTAGGTAAAATATAAAGAAATACATATAACACGCATTCGATTTTGGAATTGAGTTGAATCGTTGATTCTAAACAACGCCGAAACGCCATCACAACGTGTAGAACGCCTTGAATGTCTACGACAACTTGCCACAACATCAAGAGCTACTGAAACGCCTTCAGAAAGCCAAGAGCGCCTTGAAAGTCAACGAAATCTTACCTCTCTAGCATGAGCTTCTGAAAGGGCGTCAGAACGCAAAAGACGTCTTGAAGGTCTTCGACAACATGCGACAACCGCACGAGCTACCGAGACACCGTTGGAACATGAAGGTCGGCTAAAAAACCAGCGAAATCGTACCAAAACATCACAGCCACAGAAACGTCTTCAGAGCGTGAAAGACGTCTTGAAGGTTTTCGACAACATGCGATAACCGCACGAGCTACCGAGACACCGTTGGAACATGAAGGTCGGCTAAAAAGCCAGCGAAATCGTACCGAAACATCACGAGCTAATGAAACAGAAGTTCAGCATGAATCACGAGTAGAAAATCTGCGGATTCGAACATCAACAAGAAGAGCAACAGAGAGGATAGAGCGATATGATTTGCGTAGAGAATAAAATCATAATCGAACAAAATGAATCGACGTAATGTTTTTCATGGATACTCAGGTATTGCATTTAACTACAGATCTGATATAGATTATACCGAAGTCGAATTAGTGGCAATTGGTGGCATGAATGAAGTTTGCCAATATTGCAATGCGCTCCGGTACAAAATTGAAACACTTGGAATGTGTTGTTGTAATTATAAAATCGTTTTATCTGAATTACTTCCACCTCCAGAATCATTACAATCGCTGATTTCAGATAAGTTTTTCGAAATATAACCGTTTTTAATTTAACAAAATATTAATAAGAAATATTGTTTTCATTTAGGAACTAATGTGGATTCACAACATTTTCTTAATAATATAAGAACATATAATTCGTGGTTCCAAATGACATCTTTTGGTGATACCAAAGTAATTCGAGACAACTTTATGCCAACGTTTCGTGTCCAAGGCCAAATTTACAATAAAGTGGGATCATTGTTGCCAATTCCAAATGAAGATCCTAAGTTCTTACAAATTAATTCATAGGTGAAGCGAATAACAATGACCAAGTGCACCACCGCCAGCATTATAACCCTGACACAAAACAATGGATTGTTGCCGATTTACAAGTGATGTTTCATGAAATCAACGAATTGGTAAGGAAGGATCTTTAAGCGAGCCAAAGATAACCCACGATTAAGTTCAGATGACCACATAATCGCTATTCATGCTGACAGAACTCCAGCTGGACAACACCAAGGACGATACAATGCCCCAATTTTGATGGTGGGCGATCCAGATGTATCAGAAGATATGTATATAATTCCGATGGGGTTAGCGAAGCACACCGGGTATTAGCTAGTAAACAATAAAATTATAAAATATATTTCCTTCTGGCGTAAAAATTTAAACATTTGTTGTGGCTTTTATTTTAATTATACTGATTTGCTTTTTTAATGAATTTGTTGTTCTTTCTTAATTAAAAAGCAATTACAACATTAGCAACGAATGAAACAATAAAAAGCAAAAACTTTATTCAAATTAAAACTTTCCACACATTATTATTTTGTTAGACACTTGTTACGTTAAAATGATAAGTACTAATTTATCGATTAAAATAATTAAAAATGAAACAAATAATAACAAAAAAAATTCATTAAATTTATATTTATAAATTTGACACAAGTTTTCAAATTTAAATTCGCTTTCATCATCAGCATTTTAAGTAATATATGTTAGGGAAATATTAAAACATTTCATGTTAAATAAAGCATTTTATCGGATTGTCAAATAATAGTTCTAAAAATTTTATCAACAGAATTTTTATTTAATTTACAAAATAATTTAATATTTTTTTTCTTCTTTGGTTCTTTTTTTTAAGTCTTATTAGACGAAAGGCCCGAGTTCAAATCCCAGGTCAGACATAAAATGAAAATATGAAAATATTTCTTCGGCGACTACCTCTCAGCAGATTTGTGGCAAAAACTTTGAGAGTAAAAATTGCCATAAAAAGCACACAACACGAGTGGTATGAGAAGCTAGGACGTTGTGCAATGAGTCAATTCGACCTCCGGGTACTGTACATGTCACAGTTGACAAGTACACGTCCTCTAACCTAACCTAACATAACCTTGGTATTTTTAGATTCAATTGTTATCACAAACATGCTTGCCTCGTTATTAAAGGCAGTCATTTTTTATAGACAATGAGATATTCTAAAACGGCAATGCGGTAAAATGATTACCGTTAACAAAATTTTTTTTATCATGCAATTTTTTTGGCGATTTTTTGAAAATTATACTTTTTTTTTTTTGAAAAATTAAAAAAATTACTCTTTTTCTACCAAAAAACGAAACACACAAGATTTTTAAAACTGAAAGATTATATCGTACGAATTATGCGAGGAAATTCAGCAGAAGCTATACCAATCGAGATGTCCTGAATAGGTTAATTTGAAGCAGTGACCCTTTTATAAGCTGCAGTACCCAAAAATCGCGAAGGAATAGAAAAGCATTTTCATCAGATACTATTAAATTACTCCTTCTTGACGTTGATGATGAAAATGCTAACGATTAGTTTTAGTTAGTTTCACTTTTTAAGTATTTTTAAGTTAAGTATTACATAATGTAAATAAATATTATAAATAAATATTAATTATCATAGAATTTCAAAAACTTAATTACATATATCGACTATTATAACAATATGAGATGTACATACATGTTTGATTTTCTTAATGGACCGTATGTGGTACCTAGGGGCACTTATAATCCGATCATAATAAAATCAGGTAAAATGATTCACATTCATATTAAACATGTTCATGTCGAATTATATGTATAACTAGCTAATATCCGGTGTGCTTCGCTACCCCCATCGAAATTAAATACATAATAATTAAAATTTTTTTTATTTAGTAATTAAGTTATGCAATTTTTCTTATAGGTTTATTCTAAATTCATTTGATGACAATATATTTCATTTCAATTCTAAAATAATACATTAATGGGCTATTTATTTCTTACTTGCTAAAATTTAATATGTACTTTTTTTCTTAAATAAATAATTCTTATTCTAATGCCTTGGGATACACAATATTTTTTGTTTTCCCCTCTGCGGGTTTTCCTACTCGCGAACATGCGACGTAAAGCTGTCCATGTGAGAAACATGGATTTTTTAGATTAAGTCCACAACCACCACCTTGAGCTTTATTAATTGTCATTGCAAATTCTAGGCGAATAGGAAATTGAAGGCGCTTGAAATCGAATGGCATCTCCGATGTGGTCATACGACGTGGCAACAATACATCAGTTTCCTTAAACTTTCCAGTTATAATGGTCGTTCATCACTTTTTTATTGTCAGTTGAGTGCCATTACAAAGTCGTGGAGGGTCAATATTTCTAAGTAAAATAATGGGAATCCCGTTTTTTTATAAATTCTTAGATTCCCATCGATCTTGTTGAGAATATTGCTGTTGATGGAATTAACGTCAATATTTTTGGATGCCAGTAACGCACGTTCATATAACCATTGCATATTTTTAAAATTTTGCACGATGTTGGGAAATACACAATTTATTAATTCTTCTTTGGATTGTGTCATTCTGCAAAAGTCTGATGGAAATTTTATATACTTTGTTATAGGATCCATTGGAATTCTTCCGTTACCTAAATCAAGCAATTTTTTGGAAAAAGTTGAAGCTGAAGCATCACGTTCCAACTGAACACGCATATTAGTAGTTAACTTTAGAGTGTGAACATGTCGCCAAAGGTGTTTCATTTTTGTAGATGAGTGCATTGCAATATTGGCAAACTTCATTCATGCCACCAATTGCCACTAATTCGTCTTCGGTATAATCTATATCAGATCTGTAGTTAAATGCAATACTTGAGTATCCATGAACAACTTTACGTCCATTCACCACCATTCGTTTACGATTTTGTTCTAGACACAAATCATATTGCTATATACTTTCTGCTGCTCTTCTTGTTGATGTTCGAATCCTGTGACTTTCTACTCGTGCTTCATGTTGGACTTCTTTTTCATTAGCTCGTGATGCTGTGGTACGATTTCGCAGGCTTTGTAGCCGACCTTCATGTTCCAAAGGTGTCTCGGTAGCTCGTGCGGGTGTCGCATGTTGTCGAAGACCTTCAAGACGTCCTTCACGTTCTGAAGGCGTTTCTGTGGCTCGTGATGTTTCGGTATGATTTCGCTGGCTTTGTAGCCGACCTTCATGTTCCAACGATGTCTCGGTAGCTCATGCGGTTGTCGCATGTTGACGAAGACCTTCAAGATGTCTTTCACGCTCTGAAGGCGTTTCTATGGCTCGTGATGTTTCGGTACGATTTCAAATTTCTATGATATCTCACAGTTACTTTAAATATTGAAAAGAGCTCCATAAAAGATATGAATGGAGAAATTCGAAACGTTCTGTAGAAGTTGACGGCATTTTTGTAATTAAACAGGACAACGTATCCTCTAATAAATAGTTATTCGGACGAGCAACTAAATCTCACCCATGTTTCAATAGACTGCCTGGAGTAGTCGAATTACGGACATCAACCGGAATATTGACAGGGCCCATAACCAAGGTCGTAGTCCTACACATGCATTAAATAAATTCCTTCAAAAAATTGTCCATGTATCACTCTTAATAATCACTTTCTACTTACCCAAACACTTGTTACATACGAAAATTCTTACCCAAAACACACACAACTGTTATTGTTCACCCAAAAATTAATTTCAGATCCCACCCGATAAGAAATTATGGCCGATTTAGAGACCGGAATTGAAATTTTAATCCATGGGAAGGTCCCAAAATCTCGAATGAAAAAATTCAATATTCAAATGTTTTTTTTTTTTTTTGTAAGTATTAAACGAATTAAAAAATTTAGTTTATCTGTCTCTCAATATTACTGGCCTTCACACTGTGATTGCAAATAGCCAGCCCATACACCAATTTATCAATTCATTATGCATAAATAGAACAAAAAAATAAATACGAAAGTTGCTGCTGAAGTTACTAATTAAGTTTCACATTCTTGTATGTTGGCGCTGGCCACCCTACTTTTAAGTTTAGACATAAGTTAAGTTTAAGTGCATAAACCATCCCTGTATCAATATGATATTCATATTGTGAATAAGCTGAAAATAGAAAATAATTGATCAACCGATCAACCCCCAACCCGAAAGGTAATTTTTGTGTACAAGAATAAATAAATATATAAATTATAATTTATAAATGTATAAAACTAATACTTCTGTATTTTATATACCCGTATTCTCGCATATAATATTTTATTCTCTCCCCGTTCACCCCCACATTTTGGTCGTTCGAACCGGATATGAACCAGCGACCTATGGTGGACAAAAAAGACGATGAAAGGAAAGACAATCTAAAACAAACATTTTTCCTCTTTTGGCATCTCACGAAAACTTTTCTTAACATAAATTAACTTTTTAATTAATTTAAGAAAGGTTAAAAGCCTAACAGTCTTATGCAAAAAAACTTACAACATGCTTACTAACCGTTGTTAAGCTAAATTCGACAAAAGTATATCCAAAAACGATAATTAGCTTAAAACACCTGTAGTAAACCATTGTTAAATCTGAGAAATTTAACAATGGTTCGACCCGACTTTAAACCAATTTTAAGAACTTTTATTGAAAAATATTTTTAATTTATAAATAACGTCATTGTAGAGTGTGAGAAGCTAGGCCGTAATCCTGACTGAAGGGTTGTAATGGCCAATTATATATGTATGTGTATGTCATTGTAGAGCTAAGTATTTTCAGGAAATAATAGAAACATTTTTTTTTTCAGTTCATAAAAAATTTATTAAAAAAACAAAAAAAAAAAAATCCAAATTATTCTTTTTCCAAAAATATAAATTTTGTTTACAAAATAGTTTAGTGATGTCTAAATTATCAAAACAAATTTAAAGAAACCGGTACTCGAATACTTTCTTTAATCAAAATATAATATTTTAATTACATTGGTCGCCGTGGTCTAGTAAGTAGTGTGTTGGCTTATTAGACGGAAGGCCCGAGTTCAAATCCCAGGTCAGACATCAATATTTCTTCGGCGACTTCCTCTCAGCAGATTTCTGGCAAAAACTCTGAGAGTAAAAATTGCCATGAAAAGCTTTTTAAAAAAATCTGTCGTTCGGAGTCGACTTTAAACTGTAGGTCCCGCCACTCATGTATAAAAATAACGCACACAACATGAGTGGTGTTGAGGAGTTAGGCCGTAATCCTGACTGAAGGGTTGTAATGGCCAATTATGTATGTATGTATGTATGTAATTACATTGGTTGTTTTATTTTATTTGTACATTGTTTTTATTAAATAAACAAATACAATCCCATTTTTATGTTAATAAAAACAATTACTTTGCATAAAAACATAAGAAAAATAATATTAGACACGAATACCAAATGAACTAATAATCGTTCATACACAACATTAAGGAAAAATTGAGAGAATAAAATAATGGTATTGCCAGCATCAAATAAAAAAAAACATTAAAATGTATATTAATTAAAATACTGTTTTTGCATATACTTTTTTAATAATGGATTATTAAGCTAAAAGTCGTTGTTAACTAATGTTCATTTTAAGGTCATAAGAAGGTTTTTTTTTGCATAAGACTGTAAAACCGCAAATATAGTCTTAGTCTCATGAAAAAAAATAAAATAAAATAAAACCTAACAGAAGAACTACAACCGTATACCCAAGGATAATGGCAACATTATTTTAGTTCTTCAATAAATTATTACTATTTTGCTTATATATGTACATACCTCTGTACATATATTATTGGTCAGTCCGTATGTGAAGTTGTATGTGATAATTAGATTTATGAGTGACAGGACCTAAGGTCTAACGACGTATCCAGACAGCAAATTTGAGATGGTTTTTCATGCCAATTAGTTTAGTCTTCAAGCTTTTGACAGAAAGCTGTAAAGAGAGGATCAGCGAAGGAAATATTTTCTTCTCATATGTCTTTTCTTTTGGAGCTGAAGTTTAAACTCCAGAGCTATCGTCATGTAAGCCAACACACTACTTACTAGATTATAGCGATCACCTTTTCCTTCTTTATAGAATGTTTATTTGTTTTTCTGACAGAATATTGCAGTAAAAAATTTAACTACATACATATAAGTTAACAATTACAAACTTTCAACCGCATGTGTTATTTAGAACTCAGAAATTCATTTTCATGCCATTTCCTTCTGACATCAAATTAAAAACGGTATTAAAGCAAGATGACAACACAGAATTACAGTCGCAATATATCCTTATAATGTTTAAAAAGGAGAAGAAATAAGGTAGAAACAGAATGTTTAACACGTTCACGCCGGAGCGTACCACCGGTGACTCAAACTGCATTGCCTTATTGGGCGGCGCGTACCACCGGTTGCCCGCATTAGACAGCCTCATCGGGTGACCTGTACTACCGGTGGTACGCATTTGATTATGGTATTAGACAGTAGGTAACACCAAACATTTAGATCTTTAACACTTCTACTGCCGGAAAAAAATACTTGAGAGTTAGACTCTATTAAAATCATTTATTTTTAATAACAATTTGTATAATTACTAACGTAATAATTGAGTACTGTTCTATTTTCACCGTAAAAATTCAGAATATTTAGCGAGGATGAGACGAATTCACGAAGAATCGTACGAAATTCACCCAAAACTTTACACGATGCCTTTGCATTGTTGGATTGTTTATGCTGCCGTCCGATAGAGTTAAAAGCACCAAGTGTAGCCACCAGTGGGCGACAATCATGAATTACAGGGCCGGCGTATAACGTAAACGTATTACACGAGTGGCAATCAAGAAAGACTGTGAACTTTATTATAGTAGGTTGAGTAAAAGTTATTCAATGCAAAAGAAATGCCACAAATAGTGTTCAGCTGCTCAATGATGAGTAGCTCCATCGATGGTAAGAGTTTGCAAGAATATACTCCCAGAAGATTTTGAAATCATCTTTCTTTCTTCACAAGGACCCAATCCAAATATTTGAATAGACCTGTCATAATTGAACAAATTCATCGTCGCTGATATAACAGCTGTTACGGACGAAAGCATCCAAAATTCTACCCATCTACTGCTCAAATTCTCTTTTCATTATCTTAACACAGCATTCGAGAGTGATGACTTACCCTAGATGTTACGCGTTATTTTTTAACTCCCTCAGAACGGTAAATTAATGCAGTATAACTTCAGAAATTGTGTATGCCCCACCTTATTTTTACTAGCAGAGTACTAAATCTGATTAAGGAAACTTTGAATTAATAATACGCCAAGATAGGTTTCGATATGATTGTCCTCTAACTGTCAAATTAATATCTTCAGAAAAGAAATTAAAAAAGTCTACTAAATATGAATATAATAAACATATGCTATTTGGAAATTAATCGCAATCGCGTATGGGCAGCATTGTGAAAATTTTAATTCTTTTTAGCTCTGCGAAGCGTGGACAGAAAAAGTCCCCCAAAATATTTCAGTTAAGTTAAGTGACTACCTAATCGTTGTCACAAATATTCTTCTAAATATCTGAAGTCAAGTCCGGACTGTGGGGACTTTGATAGGCAAACCATATCTTCATATTAGTAGCAGTATGATTGGGTTCATTGACTTGCTGGAAGTAATAACGATTACGAATTCTTAATCTGTTCTTTAGAATGTTTAAATATTCTCTGTTATTCATACTTTCCTTATTAAATTCCAAACTGCCCGCTGCTTGTGCCAACAGACATAGCCACTGTACAATTCTATCGAAGCCACCCTTGTATGATATATGTATATCTGAAATATTGTATAAAATGTCTCCGCCTACTTGGTGTGTGGAGACTCATTCGAGCTAGCGTATATACAAAAATAAGCAATCAAAGCTAACACAAGACAACAAAATATACACATATATTGCTCACGTTAGTGGAAGCGAAGAAAACATTTTATTAACCGTTGCCGAAGGAATATACTTTGAATATGGTGGTCCCACATTTCAGAGTTTTGTAGAAGATGCAGACAAGCAGCCATTTTAGTCGACATTAGTTTATAAAAAAAAAAAGCTGGATTGAGCACACATTGTGTAAGCCGACATACGAGTATATGGGTGCCCCATCACCTAGTTGGTAGTGTGCTGAACTGAAAGTCCCGCTGGCGTGGTTTTAATTCCTGGCATAGTCTCTGGGTGCCAGTGATTGTCTGATTGCTATCTAACATTATATGCGATTACTCACAATAGAATAAAGTCAGAATTATTACTAAAAAGTAATTCTTGAAAAAAGGTATATTCACTATCCCTTCTTTCCTTTCTCCTATAAATTATCATTCCTGTATACCCAGACAATGCACTGCATGCATATTATTTATTATATTTAAAACGGCTCTTAATGCTTTACAAAATATACTCAAATTTGTAAATACTTTTTATTATTAGGTTTTTGTGGTTCTAAACTTTGTGGAAGAAGGTAAATAATGAAATTAAATTAACTTATCCAGAGTATATAAACATTATGACGAAAACAGCAAGAAAAAAAGAATATTTTGTTAATGTTAACATTTTTTTGAATTCCTTTTATCCTACCGCCATTACCTGTCACTTCTTAATGTAACTTGGTCTGATATAATTAATTAAACACGCTAAAATAAACACAAAAAGTTGGGAAAGAGCAAAACAACAGCCACTGACACTCTTCATAATATTTTTCTCTTCATTCTTTTCAGGTTCTTTTTCTCGTCCTTTCCTTTTCATAATAATAAATTCTTGAATAACTTTCTGGTCATTATTAAGTCCAGAAGGCAAAGATTCAGGTTTGTTAATTAATTTTTTAATGACTACTTGGCTACGGTTTTTTTCTTTTTCAATTTGCATGTTAAACATTTATTTAAATTGAAGAGAAAACATATTTTTCTTGGTGTTTTGTTTGTAGATCTTATGGTTGCAGAGTTTCTGCAGTGAATAACGATGTACACAATACGAGCGCACACACAAACAATGGCTTTTTTAACTTTAATACAGTAGTTTTGGAATCGACTAACTTTTGCAAGAATTTATGTGCAGATAAGTCAAAAAGGCAGCTAAATTAAATTTTTTTACTTTAATTATAGATTACACTCTCAAAATTTTTGTGCAGGTAAAGGCAATGCGCACGTAAATAAAATGCAGCTAAATCAAAACTACTGTATATCAAATTACGAATTACTTTTGTTAATGTTAAATGTTAAATTACTCGTATTAATGTTAAGGTCAATCATGATCAATCATTGTCTCATCCACCAACGTCATATTCATTGATTCAACTGGCGAATATAAATCAAACTCTGTCTCACCCACCAACGTTGAATTCCCTTCATTTTCTTGTGCATATTAATCTAGTTAAGAGTACAACCTGAAAGATTGCAGCGAAGATTGGTCGCTTGAATTTGACGGCCTAGAATCTAATTCATTATTTGTAACTGTGGGCTGCGTCTGCCAAGATAATTTTTTCCGCTCTACAGCTGTCGCCTTTCGGACTAGCTGCAACATTTCCGTGGTGTGGTCACACTTTCATACGACTCCGTCAACTTCAGCTCATAGCACAGCATTTTCCAAAAAATCTCTTCTTTGCCTTCTTTTATCTGTGTTTGCTTTTGTTTTAATCTAGCTACCAAATCGTACGATTTTTTTTACCGATTCCCGTAGAGCAGCAACCTTGTCCAATTTTGAACACTTAGCCTGAAAAAGTTTACGTTTGGTTAAAAAAAAATTTTTTTTAAAATTAATATCGGGTTAACTTTTCCGACCTGGTACTGGCTTCATTTTCGTAATACGTATCGTCCAGCTAAAAAAACAAAGAATTACAATATGCATTTTATTTTGTTTTGAATGACAAAATAAAAAGAAGAAAAAATTTTGCTTACCTTATTAATTCCTAAACTTAACTGCCCCTTGATGTCATCGTTGGCGTTCATTAAAAATGTCAACTCATTATAACACCATATTTTTTTTTCTTCGCGAGCTTTTAATTTCATCTTCACTTCTCAACGCACAACGAAAGACTAAATGTGCTCTATACAAAAAATTTTTCTGAACCTGATGTTTTATAAATGTATGTGTATTGGTTTCGTGTTGTTTATGTATTGGTTTGAGCGGGTTAGAAGCTGGTTGAAAAATTTTGCCAGCAAAAAACCACTCTCCTCACCTCTCTCGTGTGTGATTGCCTATTCATATACATATTTATTATATACATATATCTAATATAGGAAAAGGTTAATACATATGTTGTTGCATAGGCATTGCATAGAAATGAACTTGAAAACATTAATTTGTCTACACAATACTCTAGATATTATATTGTATGTGCCCATCACTTTGTTTTATTGAAGTTTACTTCAGAGCATTTTTAAATTAATATTTATACACTAAATAACAGTAGTACAATGGTTTTGCATTACAATTGTGAAATATATTTTGAACAGTTACAGTCTTATGCAAAAAAAAACCTTATTATGACCTTAAAATGAACATTATAGTGTTTTCACACCGAGTGGTTTTAACGCAAAAGTTGGTTTTAACGTTAAAATCAAAAATAAAACCTGCTTTTACCATACAAAATTATTGTGTTAAAATCAACTTAAAACCTTTTTTGAATTGGTTTTAAGTTGATTTTATGAAATACAACCTTGTTTTATGTACTAAATCAGAGCTACCAGCTCTGAAATGGTAAAAACAGCTGATAAAAATTAAATAAAAACAAAATAAAAACAAAACAAATGTAAAAATATAGAAAGCCGGTTGTATAAAAATATAAAATTTCAAATAATGAATGCTACAACAATAATAAATAACAATATTTTAACAATAATATTAATAATATTAATATTATTTCATAATTTTTCATATTTTTTGTTTTTTCTTAAACAAAAACATTTCTGTTCCGTCATGAATGTATGAAAGTTAAAACCTGATTTAAGAAAATTTGCAGTGTGAACGTAAAATCAGCTGATTATGGTTTTAATGCTAAAATCAGGTTTTAACTTTTGGTGTGAAAACACTATTAGTTAACAACGACTTTTAGCTTAATAATCCATTATTAAAAAAGTATATGCAAAAACAGTATTTTAACTAATATACATTTTAATGTTTTTTTTTTTATTTGATGCTGGCAATACCATTATTTTATTCTCTCAATTTTTCCTTAATGTTGTGTATGAACGATTATTAGTTCATTTGGTATTCGTGTCTAATATTATTTTTCTTATGTTTTTATGCAAAATAATTGTTTTTATTAACATAAAAATGGGATTGTATTTGTTTATTTAATAAAAACAATGTACAAATAAAATAAAACAACAAATGTATTTACATACATACATAATTGGCCATTACAACCCTTCAGTCAGGATTACGGCCTAACTCCTCAACACCACTCATGTTGTGTGCGTTATTTTTATACATGAGTGGCGGGACCTACAGATTAAAGTCGATTCCGAACGGCAGATTTTTTGAGAAGCTTTTCATGGCAATTTTTACTCTCAGAGGTTTTGCCAGAAATCTGCTGAGAGGAAGTCGCCGAAGAAATATTGATGTCTGACCTGGGATTTGAACTCGGGCCTTTCGTCTAATAAGCCAACACACTACTTACTAGACCACGGCGACCAATGTAATTAAAATATTATATTTTGATTAAAGAAAGTATTCGAGTACCGGTTTCTTTAAATTTGTTTTGATAATTTAGACATCACTAAACTATTTTGTAAACAAAATTTATATTTTTGGAAAAAGAATAATTTGGATTTTCTTTTTTTGTTTTTTAATAAATGTTTTATGAACTGAAAAAAAAATGTTTCTATTATTTCCTGAATATACTTAGCTCTACAATGACATACACATACATATATAATTGGCCATTACAACCCTTCAGTCAGGATTACGGCCTAGCTTCTCACAGTCTACAATGACGTTATTTATAAATTAAAAATATTTTTCAATAAAAGTTCTTAAAATTGGTTTAAAGTAGGGTCGAACCATTGTCAAATTTCTCAGATTTAACAATGGTTTACTACAGGTGTTTTAAGCTAATTATCGTTTTTGGATATACTTTTATCGAATTTAGCTTAACAACGGTTAGTAAGCATGTTGTAACGATAATTAGCTTAAAACACCTGTAGTAAACCATTGTTAAATCTGAGAAATTTAACAATGGTTCGACCCTACTTTAAACCTACATTAAAGTCATATGTCATAATTTTATTAAAATTTTTTGTCATTGGTGCTATAGATGGCACACATATCAAAGTAAAAAAAAAACTGGCGGTGACTTAGCGCAATACTATATTAATAGAAAAGGATTCTATTCGCTAATTCCAAAAAAACTAAAATTTTACTCTCTGCCGATGTATGATTTAATGTAATACAATTTCTAATGATAGGCGAGTTGTGATGGCAATCTAAAAATTTTTTCTCCATTTTTTTCTATCCAAATTATTCATTTTGCCAAAAATATAAATTTTGTTTACAAAATAGATTAGTGATGTCTAAATTATCAAAACAAATTTAAATTTACTCGAATACTTTCTTTAATCAAAATATAATATTTTAATTACATTGGTCGCCGTGGTCTAGTAAGTAGTGTGTTGACGAAAGGCCCGAGTTCAAATCTCAGGTCAGACATCAATATTTCTTCGGCGACTTCCTCTCAGCAGATTTCTGGCAAAAACTCTGAGAGTAAAAATTGCCATGAAAAGCTTCTCAAAAAATCTGCGTTCGGAGTCGACTATATACTGTAGGTCCCGCCACTCATGTATAAAAATAACGCACACAACATGAGTGGTGTTGAGAAGCTAGGCCGTAATCCTGACTGAAGGGGTGTAATGAGCCAATTATGTATGTATGTATGTAATTACATTGGTTGTTTTATTTTATTTGTACATTGTTTTTATTAAATAAACAAATACAACCCCATTTTTATGTTAATAAAAACAATTATTTTGCATAAAAACATAAGAAAAATAATATTAGACACGAATACCAAATGAACTAATAATCGTTCATACACAACATTAAGGTAAAATTGAGAGAATAAAATAATGGTATTGCCAACATCAAATAAAAAAAAACATTAAAATGGATATTAGTTAAAATACTGTTTTTGCATATACTTTCTTAATAGTGGATTATTAAGCTAAAATTCGTTGTTAACTAATGTTCATTTTAAGGTCATAATAAGGTTTTTTTTTGCATAAGACTGTTATTCTTTTATTATTAAATACATAGATATTTAAAAGAATTAAACATTTACTTACAACACAGGAAAAAAATTGATCGAAAAAATTCAATGGGAGCAATTTTTTTGGATAGTTTTAGAAATTTGGATTAAATTTGGATGATAACTTGTTGTTTTAAGTTTCAAACACGACTCTAAATTTTCATTTGTTAGTTGGCTTCTAACTTTAATATTCATGCACAAGAACACTTGCTCGCACGAATATGTCTATCCAGAGATAGTCAGAACTGCCAACTTTTTCACATCACTGTAGCAATCTGGAAGACTATTCCATGCGTCGAATATAAGCGCCTCAACTCGCGGCATTTCTTTTAAATCTGTCCACTTTTTTGTGTTACGTACATATATTTCTGGACCTCCAACTCTTCCAACTTGCTTTTCAACTCTGTAAATTTTCCAGTCCACAAAGCTTTACTTTTTAAATCGACCAGTTGCATTTCTAGAGTTCTAGTATCAATTACAAAAAAAAGAGCCACAGCTTCACATCCAAAGAGCTCGCGAGCCGCAGTTTGCCGACCCCTGGTCTAGCCGAATTCCACGGAGGACCAGAACGCTCCAAACGACTATTTACAAATGGAACACACTCCCTAAAACATTTAAATAATACCTCATAGAAGCCATCTAAGATCCTATCAAGTGAAAAAGAGTCATATGGTGGTGAAACCACCAATCCTACACCAATCTACAGAGGATAGTAGTGTATTCAAACGACTAAAATCCGTACGATGGAAATTAAAACGACCCTCTTCAACAAATGAGCGCTCAATTTTAGTAGGTACACAAAGATCAACCTCGATAGAAAGTAACAACGTAGGATGATAACCATCCTCAGGAATAGATATAGGATCAATGCGAAATAAAGAAGAAATACTTGGATCCTCTAAGAATACAAGATCCAAAATTAAAAACTGACAATGAAACCATTTTTAAATAAAAATAACGAAAATTTATTAATGTAATTTTTTAATGTAAGTTTGTTTTGACGCTAACTGTGTATGTATAACAATATGTAATACATATAATATAATATAATAAATGTAAAATACATTGGACGGATTTCTGATTTTATATTACATGTAATGCGGGATTATTTATTATTCCAATTTTAAAAACAACATTATTTCAATTCGCATTCAGCAATTTAATTTCTGCAATTACATACAGCTGCTAAAACAGCCTGTCTGTTCTAATTAATGTCTCCATAATTCATTATTAACGTACCTTACAAATATTAATTCCAAGTCGGTGAAAGTCCAGTGTCGGTTAATTTGAAATATTTTTAAAACTTAAAACCTGAAAAAAAGGAATAATTCGCAACGCTGTCTGATAATTCCTGTTTATAAATTGGTGCAAAGTGTGTGAGATGTTATCGAGTTTTTAGATCATCCAATTCAGATCAAAAAAAGTTGGTAATCATCGAGCTTTAGTGCTCGCCGAAGGCAGTGATGAAGTGGCCAACGTTGGTCAGAGAAATATAAATCCATGACGCCGTCAGCCTCAAATACGCACCGAACACTGAATTTTTGGGATACATTGGACGCTTTTGGATGTCGCGTTAATCGATATCGTCCCAAAATCGTAAATTTTGTTTGTTCACGTACCCATTAATCCATAAACAAGCTAAAGATTAGTCTTCGATGAAAATCACGGTCATTTTCCAAATGCTCCAGAGCCAATTCAGTGTGTACGCGTCGTTGTCTATGGTCATCCGTAATGAATACATGCTAAACTAATTTTACGGATGTGGCTTTAATTAGATGGATGTTTCCAATTGTCAATTAGTCATTGCAACCCTTAAGCCACGTAAAACAAGTCGACACACACCATCTTTTTGTCGACTATAGGCAGCCTTCGATAGCCCTATAAGGGATCGTATTTTTGTCGCAATGTCTGAGCTCGGTATACCTGCGAAGCTGATAAGGCTGTGCAGAATGACGTTGAGCAATTCCTTCAGCTCCGACAAGGTAGGAGTGGACCTCTCCCAGTTTTTTGATACCGCGCGAGGCTTCAGAAAGGCGATCTCTCTTCAATTACTTGAGGATTCTCAGAACCTCAAATACGACAATTATGTTTATTAACATACCCACCGAGTGTGAAATGTGCTTCATCACTGAAGAAAATTTTGTTCGAAAAATTGCCGTCCACCGCCTGTTGTTCAAGCACCCATTCCACGAATCTACGACGTTGTGAATGGTCACCTGGCTTCAGTTGCTACGTGAGCTGGACTTTATATGGATGTAGGTGTAGATCTAAATGCAAAATACGCCATAATGTGTTGTAAGACAGTCCAAATTCCTGAGAACGACGAGGAATCGACACATTCGGGTCTTCGGCAACACTTTCATTTGCAATATTTTCAGCGGAGCGAGCGAAACAATAATGCACAGGCCTTTCAATATTTGTAACCACTCCAGTCTCTTCAAATTTCTTCACAATTTTGCCAATTGCTTGCGTAGTTGGACGATTATGTAAACCATAATCTCCTCTTAAAGGACGATACGTGGCTTCGGCGGAATCACCATTTTTGTAGTAGGTTTTGATCATATTTATGCGTTGTGTGATAGTTAAGCGATCCATTTTCGTCAATATCAGGCAGTTTGACAGATGTCGAATTCCAGTCCCATACTTTTGAAACCACGAAATGGATAGCCCTTTTATTTTAGATGAAATAGGGTAGATAGTCATAGAAGAAGACATATAAGTTGAAAGATATCAAGAATAAATTTAGATTTTATATTGGATAGCATACAATATATTATTATACTTTTTAATAATGAAAATAAATTATTGCATTATTTTATTAAAATATGATCAGCTTTTGCCATTTTCGTAATAATTTTGTAGGTTGAAAATTTGCTGAGTTATTTGAAATTTTGCGCAAAATTATAATTTCTAGACAGTGATAAACTACGCTATTACTATTTAAATCCATAATATGTTAAAAATATATTTACAAGCTTTGTACATATAACTTCACTGATTATACACCCATTTCTTATTCTTAAGCGAAATAAAGTTTTTTAATGTAATAAAGACAGTTTCATACTATTCACCCCTATCGTGAATATTATGGGAATAAGTTATTTGGGAGTAAACATCTTTTTCCCATCCCAAAAAATCGGTATTGCAAATATATTGGGAGTAAAAGTTTTTATTGTGAATTAGTTATAAATGATCTTTTAAAAAAATTGTTTATTGTGAATTATCTCTCGACAATTTTTCAAAGAAAAATACAAATCTTAAAAATAAATAGCGTATATCTTCGTTTTTTGGTGCTGGAAGAGGAGAAACAATCCATGGAAAGTTTGCAGCGAAGATCTAGGTATACTTTTATAGTAATTATAACATATACATATTTTTTAATACATCTAATACAAAGACGGCGGGTATGCCTCTGAGCCATGGATGATAGTACCTAAAGAAATGACGCAGAGGGATCAGCAGAAGCAAAATTTAACGAAGTACATTCTCGAGCGCGTAATATTGTGGAAGGGACCAACGGAGTTCTTAAAAACAGACGGCGTTGTTTGCTTGGAACACGAGAGCTACACTACTCCCCAAAGAAAAGTGCTCAAATTGTCAATATTATAAGTGCTGCTCAACACTTATAGACACAGTTTTATATGAAGCGCACGAGCTGGAAAATGTTGAAGAAGTTATTCAAGGAACACGTCTGAAGCTGAAAGCATTTGTACTAGTTCACTTTGATAGTTTAAAATAAAATGTTTATTTCTTCACTTTTGTATTTACTTTCGTAAATAAAAATTGTATACATATACATATGTACATACATAAGAACAAAACGAAATAAAACCAGTCTCTCTGGAATAATTAAATCTAAAAAACAGTATTCTCTGTAAATATCACATATTTGTTTTTGTATTATTGAAGCAAAAAACATTAAAATGTCTTTATTAGCTGTTGCAAATGCCAGTGTACATTTTTATTTTAAATATTTACCACTAAGAGACAATCACTCTATAACTATTCCCATAAAAAATTCCCAAATTTCCTATTATGAATCATTCCCAAAAGATTTATTTTGGGAGTGAATTCACAAACACAAAAAAATTAATCACCCCTATCGCAAATAACTATTCCCATAAAAAAATTTCCAAATTTCATCATTTCCTATTGTGAATCATTCCCAAAAAAATTTTTTGGGAGTGAATTCACAAACACAAAAAATATTGTATCGCCAATGTTTATTCCCAAGAATTATTTTGTAAAATTAATTCGCAACACATACCAATGGGAACAAGAAGGGAACATGTAAGTAAGTTTGGTGTTGATTTTTTAAAACTAAGTACATTGTTTCATTTAAGGAACGCAAATACTAGTATAGGTTGGAGTGTGATATTTACAGAGAAGACTGTTTTTTAGATTTAAGTATTCCAGAAAAGACTGGTTTTATTTTGTTTTTATGTATGTACATTAGAGCGACTCAAGTTGTATGGAAGGGAAATTCGTGCAAGCTGTAACCTCCTAAAAATGAACCTTGAATTTTTTTAAGATGACATTTAAAATATTTCGGCTCCAGTGATGAAATCAACATTTTATTTTAAACCAGAGCCCGGCAATTCCTATGCACGCGTGCATGTTAGCCATTACTAAATTTACTCTCACGATCAAAAACACTCTCAGTCTCGTTTGAGAATTCATTGAAAGAGGTTGTGTTGTCGCATGCTTCTTGCTTTTGTGCATGAAGATCTGCTAATGCAGGGATGTACAGTATGAATATCCCAGAAAGTTTTCTATTAAATATGTATATTTCCAAAAAAAAACAAATTTTAATCTAAAATGCTTTCTTAAATCAATATAATCAAAGAAGTCTAAACGAATTTTACAAATTTAAATTTAATAAACTAATATTTTTAATTAAAATACCACCATTTAAAAATTTAAATTTTCCATGCCTGCATTATAGTGAATGTAAGAGTAAAAATTGTTCTCTTTTCTTATTTTTCGCTCTGCAACAACTGACCAATAGCAAGTGTTGCCGGGCTCTGTTTTAAACTATCAAAGTGAACTTGATATGTTAATACGAATGCGATCAGCTTCATTCAAACGTGTTCCTTGAATAACTTCATCAACATTTTCCTGCTCGTGCGTTTCATATAAAACTGTGTCTACAAGTGTTGAGCCACACTTATAATATGCATAAATTATGTAACGCACTATTAACAATTTGAGCACTTTCTTTTTGGAGTAGTGTAACTCTCGTGCTCCAAGCAAACTGCGCCATCTGTTTTTAAGAACTCTGTTGGTCCTTTACACAATATTACGCGCTCGAGAATGTACTTCGTTAAATTTTGCTTCTGCTGATCCCTCTGCGGCATTTCTGTACGGTACTATAATCCATGGCTCAGAGGCATACCCGCCGTTTCCTAAACTATATTGGTATTAGATGTATTAAAAAATATGTATATGTTATAATCATTATAAAAGTATACCTAGATCTTCGCTGCAACCTTTCCATGGATTGTTTCTCCTCTTCCAGCACCAAAAAACGAAGATATACGCTATTTATTTTTAAGATTTGTATTTTTCTTTGAAAAATTGTCGAGAGATAATTCACAATAAACAATTTTTGTTTATAAAGCATTTATAACTAATTCACAATAAAAACTTTTCTCCCAATATATTCGCAATACCGATTTTTTTGGATGGGAAAAAAGTTTGCTCCCAAATAACTTATTCCCATAATATTCACGATAGGGGTGAATGTTTAACATAATTTGATGGCATTATCATTTTAAGGGTTTTAGCCAAACAAGTTAATCGTAACACAGGGACGAGAAATATTTTATTTCCTCTTTTATTCCTATTTTATTTTAATATTGATTTAAAAGACATTATTGATATAGAAACAACAGCGAAATTGAAATCTCCTCCCACAACAATAAATTTTATTCAATATTCTTTTGTTGGGTGTATTCGAAAGGAAATAATAAATTGAAAGGAAATAAATTAGTGGTAGAAAACTTCCTTTGGACCGAAAAGACTGAAGGAGAATAAGATTTTTGGGTACTCAAACGTTAACTCTCAATGTAAAGTGACCAGTGCTATTCTGATTATAAATATATTTCTATACTTTAGCTTACAAATTAATATTCTTTTGTATGTATGAGTATAAAATGTTATGGTAAAAGTTTTAATAGGAAACGGACTCTTCTACAAAATAACAAAAAAAATATGGTTTTTTGTTGGGTATTGTTTTTAAATGTTTGCAATATTGCGTTCAAATTACTTTTATTATATTTTTTTAATTTTTTTATAATACAAAACCATAGCATTTCAATCGTTTGTGTAACCAAATGCTTGAATTTTTTTATTTACAAACTTTTTTACTAATTGAATTGGAATAATAATCGGGTTGATCGAAATTTTTTTCCTTTTTTAAATTCTTTTCAATCGGAAGGAACTTTATAGCTCTTATGGGAAACGTTTTTATTTGTACCTCCATCAGAGTAAGTATTTTTAACATCCCAACAAGCAGTTTTTAACTCATCTCTAATTGAAGCTATTGTCGAAACAAGGGTGACGTTGGTTTCTTAACAAAAATCTCTGTGGAGACAAATAAGTACGTAAGACAAAAAATACTTCTAGAATGACTACTGGCAATATAATAACTTTCTAACATTATCATGACATCCATGTTTCAGCTGGACTGTTACAAATTGTTCAGCCGAAACCTATTGGAAAGCTGCGGAAAGCTCCACTACTTATACTTTCTAATCTGTGATAATGCGGAGGCATCTCAAACCGTCATAATGATTGCAGTATAAGCAATGTTTTTTGACACTTTCGTGAATGTATTGTTTGCAACATTTTGGTTTCTCTTTTATATACAGTGGACAGCAAAAGTCTAGGTACCCCAATATGTATTAGCAATTTCATGAATTTTAAGCAATAAAGTGTAAAACTAGTTGATGTTTTTGATATTTCATTTGTTTATTCGTTTCTCTTTTATTATAAAACAAAAAAATTTTAAATGTTTTTCACACCATATTTTTCCACCGCTAAAGTTGAGATCGCCACAGGAAGAACTCAGAGTACATATTACCTTCAAATGCCAAACATACTAAAATGTTATACCATTTATTTATTAGGATAACCCTTAAGATCAAGCACTCCATTTAAACCCCCTGGCATTGAATGTACCAGTTTTTTCTTGTGCTTTCAGTTGATATATGCCGCTATGCACTCATGAGCATGACTAAATATGTGACACTAAGTTAATGTCGTTTACGTAGATGTCATATAGCAAAATATGATTTTGGATAAATACGTAGGAGATTGCTTCTTTCAATTGAAATATTTTGTCCTAAAAAGCTGTTATAAGTTCTTTTGGTCCATTGCCTTATGGGAACTAACAAAACCTCTAATTTGAGAATAGATTCATTTTATTTAAAAATCAATTCAATACAAAACTGTGTTATCAAAGGATTTATTTATTTTTCTTTTTTTTTGGTAAAGTTTATTAAATTGATACAATATAAGGAAAAACTATTGGCAGCCATTGAAAGGGGTTTTTTTTTTTATTGAAAAGTAGGGAAAAGACTTCGTTTATATTTGTTTGAACTGAAGAAAAGAATTCAAATGTTAAATATTTTACATTGAAAATCATAAATAAATACATACATTTTTGTTGTACTTGGAGTAGTTGTACATTCAGTTACACATATATACGTATTATATACAGTAGCGAGCATAAAAAATGCAACGCTAAGCCGATTGATCTTTATGTGCGTCTCTTTCAAAAAAAAAGTACGGAAGTTAAAAACTTTTTTTTATTTTTATGCTCCACAAACTTAGTTAACAAATGCAGGTTACAATATCAAAATGTTTCTATCCACTTATTTTTATTTTAACATTTAAGGAAAAAAGTGCCAAATTTCAGCGAGCAAAAGAAATGCAACGCTATGTTATTCATAACTTTATTTAAATTAAATGTAAATTCTTACAAAATGTTGGTTAAAAATATACTTAAAACTAAAAATTGGTTGCGTAGCCTTTATTTTCTATTACCGCTTGCAGTCTGGAGGGCATAGAATCCACTAGGGGCACGATTGTGTGTAGGGGTATTTTTTCCCATTCTGACTTAAAATTTTTTTCTAATTCCGCCAAATTTGAAGGATTTTTCTTCTTAGGTTCCCGATCTAAAGTCTCCCATAGGTTTTCTAAGGGCAGATTGTGACGGCTAATCCAAAATTTGCACATCATGGTCGCTTAGGTAGTTACGAACCAAGCGACTAGGGTGCTTCAGGTCATTGTCTTGTTGGAATATGCTGTTTGGGGGCATTTTTTCCAGAAGATGTGAGAGCATATTTCCTTCTAGGATCTCCCAGTAATTAGTGGCATTCAAAATACCATCGATTTTCACCAGCGGACCAACTCCGTTGCGAGAAAATGAACCTACCAATAAATTCCTTAAAATAAAGAATTTCGGTGAAAAACAAAAGTAACTTACCCCACACCATTAGTAGTGAAAGTAAATTTAATCTTTCTGGATCTGATGGGATAAAATATATTAGAAGACCACCTGAGCAGAGATATTCTCCCAGATATCAGCTACCAACAGTAAAACATGGCTAATGGTGTGGGGTAAGTTACTTTTGTTTTTCACCGAAATTCTTTATTTTAAGGAATTTATTGGTAGGTTCATTTTCTCGCAACGGAGTTGGTCCGCTGGTGAAAATCGATGGTATTTTGAATGCCACTAATTACTGGGAGATCCTAGAAGGAAATATGCTCTCACATCTTCTGGAAAAAATGCCCCCAAACAGCATATTCCAACAAGACAATGACCTGAAGCACCCTAGTCGCTTGGTTCGTAACTACCTAAGCGACCATGATGTGCAAATTTTGGATTAGCCGTCACAATCTGCCCTTAGAAAACCTATGGGAGACTTTAGATCGGGAACCTAAGAAGAAAAATCCTTCAAATTTGGCGGAATTAGAAAAAAATTTTAAGTCAGAATGGGAAAAATACCCCTACACACAATCGTGCCCCTAGTGGATTCTATGCCCTCCAGACTGCAAGCGGTAATAGAAAATAAAGGCTACGCAACCAATTTTTAGTTTTAAGTATATTTTTAACCAACATTTTGTAAGAATTTACATTTAATTTAAATAAAGTTATGAATAACATACCGTTGCATTTCTTTTGCTCGCTGAAATTTGGCACTTTTTTCCTTAAATGTTAAAATAAAAATAAGTGGATAGAAACATTTTGATATTGTAACCTGCATTTGTTAACTAAGTTTGTGGAGCATAAAAATAAAAAAAAAGTTTTTAACTTCCGTACTTTTTTTTTGAAAGAGACGCACATAAAGATCAATCGGCTTAGCGTTGCATTTTTTATGCTCGCTACTGTATGTGTGCATTTGTATGTATTTGTTACAAATAATAAAATAAAATAATAATAATAAAATAAAATCAATAAAATCATTAACATTAAATAAAATAAAAAATAAAATAAGACAATAACAAAGCAACGTGCGTGACGTGTTTTTTTGCGCTTTGTATTAATTTGTGTTTTAAAGTGTTTTTATCCGCCTGATTTGGTTGCGTTGCGTCTCATTGTGATCGTCAGCTGCTGTATTATCATCGTACTGTGGAGTGGTGTTCGAGGTGTCTGCCTGAGTCGCCTAAAATTGGTTTTTATGAAATATTTTCTGATAAGGAGAATAAATATTTATCATAGTATCGTCAATACGGATTGTTGCAGCTGTGAGAGTAACCTACCTGCTAAATAATATATATTACAACACTGCATCTGTTTGGTTTGTGTATTAGATAATTCCTTTTAGTAGCGCCATCTACCCTTAAACCGTTTACCACCACCTAGTGAACATTTTATATCCAATCTCTGCATTATAATTTACCTTCAATCGTTAATATGGATTGTTTGAGCTCAAATTGCACTGGTACGGGAAATGACCGGATGATTTCATGTTGGTTGTGTTTAGGCAATTATCATTTAAAATGTACTGCACTCAAAGCACGTGATGCTGATGCGCTTTCGGATCCGGCAAAGTCCCTTCATTGGACTTCTACAAGTTGTAAAAAAATTAACGTAGAATTTTATGAATTTTTTAAAAGCTACAAGAGTGAGTTTGGCCAACTTAATAAGGATTTTTTGTCTCTGCAATCTAAGCTTGCCAAATTTGGTGAATTATTTAATAGCTTTCCAAATTTGGATAAATATATTAATGATACTGATAGCAATTCTACTAGGGTAAAAAGAGGCGCAAATATGCTGCCTTTAGTTTCCACTGGGAATAACTTATCTGTGCCTTCTCCTATAAATTCAGTTACCATTAAGGATATTGGTTCAACGCCGTCTATATCATTGAATGCTGTAAGTTCCCGTCAACAAATTTCTCATACGGTCGATAATGGTTCTTCAAAGGTAATTTTGTCACCAAATAATGTTAATAATAATGAGGCAACAATGGGTAATCAAATTACTTACAAACCGCTGCAGGCTGTTCCACCAAGAAAAACTATTTTTGTGTCCAGGTTAGCATGTGACACTTCATCGGATGATGTTGATCATTATATTAATTCTAAATATGGTCGTAAAATTGATGTTACAGTGCAGAAGTTTACATTTGCTGAACCCAGGACAATCTCATCATTTAAAATATCTACCTCATCTAACGATTTCAGTACGATCATTAATCCGAATTTCTGGCCGGAAAATACCCTGGTTCGTGAATATGTATACAGGGAGAAAAATAGAAGTAATAGAGTTGGTGTCCTTCCTCAAAGTGATCCAAAAAACTAAATTTTAATTTCGTTAATACATTATCATTACTTTACCAAAATGTTCGTCGTCTAAGGACAAAACTGTCAAGCTTATATATGGAGAGTCTTGATTGTAATTATCACATTCTAGCATATACTGAAACCTCGCTTAACAATTCGTTTTTAGATTCTAAAATACTATATAGTAAATACAATATTTTCCGTCGTGATCGTGGCTCTTATGGTGGTGGTGTTCTCATAGCCGATTCCAGTCTCATTTCATCTGAACAGTTTGTGCTTAATTCATGGCCTGATATTGAACTTATTGCAGTTATTATAAGACTCAAGAATAAAAGAATATTCGTTACGTGTTCATACATTCCTCCATCATCCCCGCAATCATTATATATTCAACACAGTGAGGCAATTCGAACGGT
Source organism: Sarcophaga rosellei (assembly GCA_930367235.1). Taxonomy (NCBI): domain Eukaryota; kingdom Metazoa; phylum Arthropoda; class Insecta; order Diptera; family Sarcophagidae; genus Sarcophaga; species Sarcophaga rosellei. The sequence continues at coordinate 46,309,942 of OV884018.1, read as the reverse complement.
AGCATGCTCTGCCAATGAAAATGATTTGCTTATAATCATGGGTGACTTTAATATTCCATCAGTATCTTGGAATTATGTAGCCGGGGATGGTTATTATGTTCAGGCCGCGAATAATGATATGTTTAATGACTTTTTCAATATTTTCTATGATATTAGTCTTTTTCAAATTAATGGTACACCTAATGATTTTTCTAAAATACTGGATCTAGTGTTCGTGAATGATAAGGAAGACTGTCATATTAACCGATGTGATCCATTAACTATTCCTGAAGATCGTTATCATCCTACACTTGAGTTGATTATATCTACGCCAGCTAACAATATCCTGTCTTCGTCGATCGTTAAAGATAGAGTTTTTTCGTTTGGACAAGCCAATTAATTTGCGCTGAATGAAATGATTCTGAGTATAAACTGGAATAATATTTTGTCACTTTCAGTAAATTCATCAATAACTTTGGATAATACATTCGATATTTTTTATGATAAAATGTTATCTTTTATGGAGCAGTGCATTGGAATGAAAGATCTTTATCTGGGCCGCCTTGGAATAACAACGAATTAAGCCGTGCTAAGAATAGAAAGTCTAGATGTTATAGAAAGTATAAATTTTCTGGATCCAATTTAGATTACCTAAGATATTCAGTAAGCCGTGCATATTATACCAGACTGAATAAACAATTATATACTCTTTATCTGGCAAAGGCTAAAATTAATCTAAGACGTAATCCTAGGTCTTTCCATAAATTTATAAACTCAAAGAGAAAATCTACATGCTTTCCAGCTTCAATGTCATATCGAAATAATGAATCTAGCGATATTTCAACTATAAGTAACATGTTTGCTGAATTTTTTTCCTGCACTTATTCTGACGAAAACTATGACGATAAAATGGAGTATCCTTATCCATTGATGGTTAAACATTCTATATCTATACCACTCTTTGACACACAGACTGTTGCAACTCATTTAAAAAAATTAAAATTTTCGCACAGTTGTGGTCCTGATAAAATTCCGAGCAGCATTTTAATTAATTGTGCTGATGCTTTAGCTCACCCACTAACTGTTCTGTTTAACTTATCAATTAAAAATGGATACTTATGTCCCAAAAATTTGGAAGGATTCTTTTATAGTCCCATTGTTTAAATCTGGTGATAAATCTGATATAGAAAATTATAGGGGTATAGCGAAATTGAGTGTTATTCCCAAATTTTTTGAAAAATTGATTACTGATACATTGTATTACCAAGTTTGTAATCTCATATCTCCATATCAGCATGGATTTCAAAAAGGATGTTCAACAACAACAAATTTACTTCATCTAACAACTGTCATAAATCGTGGATTTTTTAATAGAAGGCAAACAGATGTTATATATACTGACTTTTCAAAGGCATTTGATAAAGTAAATCATAAGCTTCTATTAAAAAAATTACATTTGATAGGCTTTACGGATCCTGCTATTAAGTGGTTAAAATCATATTTATTGGATAGAACTCAATCGGTTTGTTCCAACAACGTTATATCAAAAAAAATACATGCACGTTCTGGAGTACCACAGGGAAGTCATCTTGGACCTCTCCTTTTATCTTTAGTTATAAATGATTTGCCTCAAGTTATAAAGTATTCGAATATTTTGATGTATGCGGATGATGTAAAGCTTTTTAAAACTTATGATAATCTTTTGGATCAACAGCATTTACAATTTGATATAAATTCGTTCTATGAATGGTGTAACGCCAATTTAATGCAGCTTAACTTCAGGAAATGTAAATTAATGCGCTTTTCGAGAACCAGTCCAATTATTGTGAATTATTTTATTGGTGGTTATGAGATTGAAGTTGTTGCCCGTTTTCTGGATTTGGGTATTTTATTCGATCAGAAATTAAGCTTCATTTTTCATATAACGTGTACTGTAAATAAGGCCAGGGCTGCACTGGGTTACATAAAGCGATGGTCGAAGGAATTTAAGGATCCATACATCACAAAGGCACTTTATGTGTCGCTTGTTCGTCCAATTCTAGAATATGGTTCTATAATTTGGGATCCCATTTACCAAACACATTCCAATACAATTGAATCTGTGCAAAAACAATTTCTCCTATTTTGCCTACGTGGACTACATTTTGACCTCCGTAATTTGCCATCTTACTCTGCCCGATTAGCTCTTATTAAATTGCCAACATTAAAAAGCCGTAGAATTATGTTAAATGTTTCATTTATACTAAATGTTATAAAAGGAGATATATGCGCTGGATTCTTGATAAACGAAATTTCATTTAATATACCTCGACGTTTATCACGAAATTTTTTACCACTGTCTCTTCCAATGTTTAGAGCCAATTATCCTGATGCTGACCCGCTTAGAAGGATGTGTAACGAATTTAACCAATTTTTTGAACTTGTTGATTATTCATTAAACACGAATGCAGTGAAAAAATTATTAATTATTTCTTTGAACTCCTGATGTATTAATTCTTATACTACTTTATGTGCACACATTTATTTATTTATTTATTTATTTATTGTAATTAACATAGCACAACAAGACATAAATCTTATAAGTGACAGTGCTATGTTTTGAATCAAAAAGATGTTAACTATATAAAAAATTAACATTAATTAAAAATAAAAAAATTAAGTATAAAGTTCAAAGTGTATATAAAGCTATTAAATCAAATATAAAGAAAAAAGTTTTAACACATAGGAACTTAGAAAAACTAACAATATTTCTACAATATAAAAGAGTTTAAAGATAATAAATTATAAAAATATAAAAAAGGTAATAATTTAGAAAATCAGTTTAATAAAAATATAATATAGATGTAAACCTAAAAAATTATAAATATGCACTTCCTCTAACTTAAGGTGTTGTAAAAAATATTATTTATGAAAATAATTTAAATAACTCCTTTTTGAACGCATTTGCATTGCCTAGATTTTGAATATAATTTGGTAGAGAATTCCACAGACTAGTAGTGTGTATAAAAAACTGTCGCTGAGACAGAAGAGTCTTAAAGCGTTGCTGAATAATCTTCATACCACGATTTGATCTAGCAAACTTAATTCTACTAAATAAATATTCAGGCTGTTTGGTATAAATTATTTTATGAAGTAGAATAAGACATTTGATCTTCAGGAGATTATCAAGTTTTATACCAAGAATCCGGTATGCCAAATGAGAGATGTGATCACGACGCCCTTTACGAAAGACATATCTAGCTATGTTATTAAATGCCAAATTAAGTTTCCGGTTGTCATCGTAGTCGCAATTTGCGAAGATTTCACACCCATACAAAAGTACTGGAATTAAGTATGTTCTAGCCAGATGCATTCGAATGGCAGAAGGAGTCGAATCAATGACAGTCCACAAGTTCCTAAGCATACAGTAAATTCTACTGACAATGACATTTACATGGCTAGACCACGATAAACTGCCATTGAAGACAATACCCAGATTTTTTGCGGATGTGACAAAGTCAATTTTATTTCCCCTGATGCTCAACTCAGGTACGACAAAAGATCTGTTGGTCCTCGAAAGCATAATACACTTAGACTTAGAAGGATTGATGCATAGTCCATTAGCCGAGGCCCAGCTGTCAATCCTTGCTAAATCACGATTAATGTAATCCAAACAAGAATTAATATTCTCCTTAGGAGTACTAGTATATAGCTGCACATCATCAGCATACATATGAACATTACAGTTAACTAAAACATCTGGCAGATCATTTATATACATACAAAACAACAGAGGCCCAAGTATTAACCCCTGGGGAACGCCTCTACTAATGCTAAGTGGATCTGAAATATTGCCATCAAAATGTACTTTTTGAAATCTGTTCATCAAATAAGAACAAATTAGATTGCACGCAGAATTAGAAAAATTGAACAGTTTCTGGAGTTTTTTTATTAGAACCTTGTGATCGACTGCGTCAAATGCCTTGGTGTGATCAAGGAGAACCAAAAACGCTACACTATTTTCATCTAGTTCCGACCTAAGAACCTCGACTACATTTATTAGAGCGGTAGTACAACTCCTACCCTTCATGAATCCAGACTGACTTACAGTCAAGTAATTGTGACTCGCCAGATAAATGTTGATTTGTCTGGCCATAATATTTTCCAGTACCTTGGACAAAAAAGGAAGGATTGCAATTGGCCTGAACTCATTGTTAGTCTTGGGAATGGGAAGGATCTTAGCCAGTTTCCAATGTTCTGGGAAAGTAGATTTAGTCAGAACCGTATTAAATAAGTGAGTAAAATATGGCAATAGTGTAGGCGTCAGAGCCTTCAAGAATAAAGGATCTAAATCGTCAGAACCAACTGCATTCGATTTTACCGCCGATATACATTCAAAGACCTCAAACTGATTAACGCAACGAAAACTAAAGGAATATTGTGGTGGAACACAACAAAGGTCATCGTATAAGTTACCGCTAGACATTGGAATCTTAGCATTTACGAACTGGTCATTAAGCTTATTCACGTCCACTTCAATACCGATTTTAGGACATTTGCGGCCAATTCCTATTTCACGAATAACATTCCATTTAGACCTGTTGTCCATTGCGTTGGAAAACTTTTTACCATAATACAATGCCTTCGCAATTCTTATGCGCTTAGTAACTTCGGTCCGTGCAATTTTATGTAAAGTTTTCAAGTCATCAGTCCTAAACCTCTTCCATCGCCTGTAAGCAGTATCCCTTCTCTCGATGAGTGCTTTAATCTCCGTATTAAACCACGGCTGTTGTTTTGCTCTGATGCGTTTGGTTCTGACAGGAACGCACCTGTCATAGAGCAGACGCACTTTCTCCTGGATAAAAGATAATTGGTCGTTCGCACTACCCAGTGTATATACCTGGTCCCAAGAAATGTTATTCAGTTCAATATTCAGAGTTGTATAATCTATGTTCCTAATATCACGATATGTATCAGCAGAACAAGTAACAGATAAATCATAATTAAGAAAGAGAAGATCGTGGTTGGAGAAGCAAGAAGCAGAAATTTGGTCATATAGCAGTACCCTATCAATGTGATTCACAAATATAAGGTAAATCAAGCTACTGGACGTCGAGTGGAAATGTGTAGGTGTTGATACATTTACAGGACTGAGATGAAGTGAAAGCATTGGTTCCATAAGTGAATTATCCAGCAGAAGGTTGTTATTAAAGTCCCCTAGAATAACTATGTCGTCATAATGAATTGTAATATCCTCAAGAATCGAAATAAAAGGAACAAGATTTAGACTAGAATGTGGTCTATATACACAACCCAAAAGAAGTTTCCGCTTATCGGTAGTTGAAATTTCCAGAAATAAATATTCAGTTTCACTTCCAATGTGGGTTAATAATTTCTCCTTGCATAGTATACCGTTACGGACATAAATCGCAACTCCACCACCTCTAGCCCTAGTCTCAATACCGTTAACTAAGATACGTCTATCTGATCGGAAAAGTTTAAAGCCCTGTAAATCAAAAACTGAGTCTTGAACATCTACGGGTAACCAAGTTTCAGAAATGCAAATAACGTCAATACCAGCTGACTCAAATAAATACCTGAATTCGTCAATCTTATTGTTCAAGCTCTGAGCATTAATGTGGATAATATTGAGACCTTCTCTTTGCCTGGCAAGCATTCTAACCATGTTATACACACTGTCCCTGGAATTATAACCACTGGAAGTCATCAAATCGTATGAGAATTTTGGCAATGCTTTCAATAGTTGGATGTAAATTAGAGGTTATAATAATTGAGCGTTCAAATAAAAAGGAGTTATACATACGTGTTTGAAAAGTATAGTAGAAGTACATATCATTTAAATTAGTTTTGAAGATGGTGAGATTTAAAAGCATCAGTGAATAACTTAGGCGTTCAAACAGCATGGCCAGGAAATAACATATTAAGGCTGTCCATATCATCTATAAGTATGAGGTCATTTTTTGCTTTTTGAGACGAATTGCCGCGCTCAGTAATTTAAAATTGGGCTGAGTTAAGTTCTCGTTGACATAGAACTTTTCTTCTGAGGCGAGACCAATATTCCTAAGGCGGAAGACAAAACCATTGTGTAGTTTCCTGTAGTTTGCCAGGGTTTTCAAGAAAAAGTTCCTATCATATGCAGACCACAGTTTCACAATAATAGCGGCTTCTTTAGAGTTCTCTCTGTGTTTGTTATTATGATTCCTTAGGCGATAGATAGATTGAATATTCGGTACGGGTGTATTGATGGTGTTACAAATTTTATGGAATATTTCCTGTAGGTTTTCGTCCTGCGCGTACGGGATTTCATTAATCCTAATCTCGGATGAAACCGGGTAATTCTCATGTTGCTTTAATTTCATTTTTAGGGCACTTATATCCTCACGCATCTTATCAATTTCTACAGCTTTATTCTCAAGAACGGTTACTCTTTCAGTAATACTCGACAATTTACTTTCAATTATGCTGTATTTTTCTCGCAGATCAGTAAATAACTCCTCTTTAAACTCCTTAAATTTTAGATCAATGGTACGCAGAATTTGCTCCGTAAATTTTTCAAACCTGCTGTCCACACAATTTAAAAGTTTGAAGGGTGATTCTAATAATGAAGACCGAGAAGAGCCAGCCCCAAGCATTTGGTTAATGTCTGTTAGGCGTTTATTGACAGGGGTATTGGGCAATGCAGCTCCGGTTGATGATCGGTTTTCAGTATTATCAACTGTTTGCATTTTTTTCTTATTATTGGTGTTTGATCTGTTGGTATTGTTTTTGCCGATTTTCTTATCCTTCCTCAAATTGTACATCGAAAGGTAATTTTGCGTTTAAAATTAAGTTTAAAATTAACTGCCAACACTCAATAAGTACAAAAGAAAAATTAATACATGCAAAAACTTGGCAGCACTTTCATAAGCAGTACTTGAGATCAAAACAGCTGATATGTCTTAATTTGTTTACTTTTGTTTTTATTTTGGTGTCTATTTTACTGTATAGTGTAATGTTGTTGTGTATTCATAAAATAAGCAAGGTCACCAAGTATAGCTTATTTGTGTTATTGTAGTGTATATTTATCTCACAAGAATGTTTTGTTACTAGGTTGAATATTGTTGTTGTTTGTTTACAGTTTTTAAATTTTCGTTTATTTGAAATATTCTTTCTGTAAGAATTATTCCTTGTTGGATGTAAAATTTGTTAGTGTATTTTAACTGTTCAACCTTAGGTAGATATTTAGTGACATATAAAATTCAGGAATTTTAAATTGTTGTTGTGCACTATAAATTGCTTTGATCGTTAATATTTATAAGATTATTGTTTATTATTTATTGATTTTTTACTTATATCTTTGATCTTGTTTGATAGATTTTAATGTAAAAAACCCAATTTTTTTATAACGTTAGAATTAATTAGATATTATAAAAATTCACACATCAATTCTAGAAACCAAAGTAAACAAAATAAGTAGTAGATATCTTAAAAAGGCTCATAGATTCACAAATTTGCGGAGCACGGTTTTGAACACGTCTGTTCAGCACAAGGATCCATTCGACATTTGTCTACAATTTTTTTTTTTTTTTATTTTCTGTTTTAAATAAATCATAATTAAAAAATATTTTTAAAATTTTTGACCCATAATTTCTAATTAATTGTGTAAATGTAAATTTTTTCTTAAATGTATTATATATTTTTAAATGTCTGCAAGGATTTAATCCATAGACTAAATAAATAAAGAAAATCAACATTTATTTGTATTTATTGCATTGGAGAAAATGGTTGATGAAAAAACTGATTCTAAAAGCTTTACATGTTTATTTATTTATTCGTATGAAAAACATTTGTTAAATTTTTTTAAATAAAATTGTCTTTCACTAATGGAAAATCTATAACGAATTTATGCTATGATGCTCATCTAATATATAACAGAATTTAAAACTAAACGCCAAAAGCTATATCGAATTTAATTTTTGTTTCTGTTTTGTCAACTGTCATTTAAAAAAAAAAGATAACAGTATGTAGTTTCAATGGTAGCTTTCAATGGCATAAACAAATTATGGTTTTTATGAATAAACTAGGTAATACCCTGTGTGCTTTGCTACCCCCATCGAAATTAAATACATAATAATTAAAAAATTTATTTATTTAGTAATTAAATTATGCAATTTTTCTTAAAGGTTTAATCTAATTTCATTTGATGACAATATATTTCATTTAAATTCTAAAATTATGCATTTATGAGCTATTCATTTCTTACTTGCTAAAAGTTAATATATACTTTTATTCTTAAATAAATAATTCTTATTCTAATGCCTTGGGATACACAATAATTTTTGTTTTTCCCCCTGATGCGTATACATATAAATCTGCGGGTTTTCCTACTCGCGTACATGTTGTGTGTCAGGATCTTCATTGGAATTGGCAACAATGATCACATTTTATGGTAAATTTGACCTTGAACACGAAACGTTGGCTTAAAGTTGTCTCGAATTACTTTGATAGCACCAAAAGATGTCATTTGGAAGACGAAATATATTTGCTTATATTATTAAGAAAATGTTTTGAATCCACATTAGTTCCTAAATAAAAAAAATATTTTTTACTAATATTTTTTTAAATTAAAAAAGTATAAATTTCGAAAAATTTACCTGCAGTCAGCGATTGTAATGGTTCTGGAGGTGGAAGTAATTCAGACAAAATGATTTTACCACACATTCCAGGTGTATAATTTTTGTACCTGAGTGTATTGCAATATTGGCAAACTTCACTCATGCCACCAATTGCCACTAATTCGTCTTCGGTATAATCTATATCAGATCTGTAGTTAAATGCAATAACTGAGTATTCATAAAAACATTACGTCGATTCACTAACATTCGATTACGATTTTGTAATCGACGCAAATCATATTGCTCTATCCCCTCTGCTGCTCTTCTTGTCGAAATACGAATCCGCTGACTTTCTACTCGTGATTCATGTTGGACTTTTGTTTTATTAGCTCGTGATGTTGTGGTACGATTTCGCTGGCTTTGTAGCCAGCCTTCATATTCCAAAGTGTCCCGGTAGCTCGTGCGGTTGTCGCATGTTGTCGAAAACCTTCAAGACATCTTTCACGCTTTGAAGGCGTTTCTGTGGCTCGTGATGTTTCCTGACCTTTAAGACGTCTTTCGCGTTCTGACGGCGTTTCAGAAGCTCGTGCTATAGAGGTAAGATTTCGTTGACTTTCAAGGCGCTCTTGGCTTTCTGAAGGTGTTTCAGTAGATCTTGATGTTGTGGCACGTTGTCGTAGGCCTTCAAGGCGTTCTTCACATTGTGATGGCGTTTCTAGATGTTGAAGCTCGAATCCTTTCAGTCCTGAGGCGAATTTCGCACTCTTCCGAACTTTCATTTGCTCTCTGGGATTGCAAACGCAATGCATTTTCGGTGCTTCGGGAAAGGGATGCGTTTTTGGTGCTTTTTTATAAATTGTTGCAAAATAAATGTCACTCAAATGACGTTTAACTTGTTTAGAATCAAAGGTTCAACTGAATTCCAAACCGAATGCGTGTTATATTTATTTCTTTATATTTTACCTAATATGAATGGGTAAAAAATCGGTTCAGGTCAAAAACCTTTTGAAAAAAATTAAGGTTTTTAAAATTTGACAAATAATTGTGTTTGTGTCGGTTTGTGTTGTGGGAAAAATATTAACAGTTTACATTTTATTACTTAGGCAATTAAAAGTAATGAATGAAAATATTAGTGGCAATTGTTACATGCCCATTCATCGCCCAATAAAATGAAATTCTTTCAGTCTATATTTGAACCGAGCTAAGCGCTCCACTCCAGCCTCCCAAACGATCTGAGGTGACCAACCCTAATATGACCACCCTACGAGACCCCGTCCGTCGACGCAACCCAGTCGTCTGACCCCAGCAGACCTTCCAGGCCTCTCAGTGAGGTTTTAAAGAAAAGTCTGACCTGGGCGGTCATCGACCAGAGCTACCCTCATGGTTCCATCGCTCGCGCTCTTGGACGTCTTCCTTGGGGCAATGGACTCCAACCCTTGCCCTTCACCCGGCTGTCGTGATGCAGAGTGGTATCAAGGGCACATCAAGTTGGTAGCTTGCTCTGACCTCCGTTCTATGGAGCTCTATAAGGAGGCTATCAGCAGGATTATTGAAGTCTTACCAGGAGCAAGGCTTGCTGCCGTCCCTCCCGGCCAGATTCCTAACCGCCCCCGATCCAAGGCGAGAATACCGACTGGACCATCAGACCCTGGAACCATACTGAGGATCCTCAAGGCCAGCAATACTCACCTGCCCCCTCACAACTGGAGAGTGGCAAAAGTTGCTTATCAGCGTGATAAACTATGGTTTTAGCTCAATTGAGCAAAGGGTCTACAAGTCGGATTCCCGCGCTGCCGTACATCCCCCAACAGAATCCATCCCCGTGAATCCCGTCCCATCGCAACTTATCCCACAGGACTCCACCCCGTCCGACCCTACCCCTGAACCCTTGAATGTAGAAGCGTGTGCAGTCACTCTTCTCGACGCTCCCAGCCAGCATGAAGTCTAATTCTGAGCTGGTTGGGGAGTTCTTCGACGGCATTGATATTGACGCGGTCGCAACCACTCCGTTGTCGGACGAAGAGGACGCTGATGTGACAATGGTTGATTCTCTGGCCAATGGTGACTGTCATCCAAATTAACCTACAACACTCTAAAACCACCTCCGAGGATGCAGAGCTCATTCTGGTCCAGGAACCCTGGGTCGTAGACGGCAGAGTTTGTGGACTCAACACCAACGAATATCGCTTAGCGTATATCCAGAACTCAGGTAAGCCTATGGCTTGTGTCATGGTTAAGACTGGTATTAATGCTCTTCTCCTCCACAGGTTCAGCGACAAGGACACCGTCACCATTGTCGTCGAAATAAACTCGATAACTCTCTGGATCACGTCATCGTATCTGGCGCATGACTATGGGCTCTCTCCCCCTCAGGAGCCCATTGGTCGACTGGTGGCGGATGCGAGACTACCCGGAGTTCCGGTTATTATAGGAGCAGATGCCAACTCCCACCATACGATGTGGGGCAGATCCGGTAGCAACGAATGTGATGAGTGCCTCTTTGATTTTATTATTAGTAATAACCTAGTTATAGCTAATCGGGGAAATGAACCAACTTTCCTTACTTCGAACAGAAAGGAGGTGCTGGACATCACTCTGGTCAGCTCCGATTTCTCTGATAACCTTAGGGACTGGTTTGTATCTCATGAATGCTCCTACATTACCTTCATTATTGACACTAAACAGTCCCCTCCTAGTACCTTCACCATTCCGGTCAACAGGAGGAACACTAATTGGACCATTTTTAGAGAGAAACTGCGTAGCAACCTTCCCTCTACCCCTCGACTATTATGACCCGTTTCGACGTGGATAGGGCTGCAGACACATTGTCAGCTGCGCTTGGGGCGGCAGCAACATCCTCTATCAAACCCTCTGCCCATAGAGGCAAACGAAAACCGGCCTGGTGGAACCAAGAGGTCGATGATCTACACCGATCTTGTGGTAGGCTCTTTAACATGGCGAAGGCCACAGGCGAATGGTCAATCTACAAGGCCAAAAAGAGGGAACTTAAATACGCCGTAAGGCGAGCAAAGAAGGCCTCGTGGAGGAACTACTGCGCGAGCGTGGACTCCTCTGCCGAAACTGGCCGTCTTCGTAAAATTCTAAGTTCCACACACAAATCCCTTGAGTGTATCGAACGACTTGACGGCTGCTGGACTACGTGCAGTTTGGAGACGCTAGAGCTTCTCCTTGACACTCACTTTCCGGGAAGTGTCACCCTCGGCGGTCAGGCCTTTTATCAGGTTAACGAACCGCCGTCGGGAAACTAATCCCCCCTGACTCTCAGCCTTGGCCAGGTGCAGTGGGCTGTTAGGTCTTTCAAACCATTCCAGTCCCCGTGACCGAATAGTATTATTCCTGGTGACATTCAACATGGGGAGGAGATAATTCTCCCTTGGTTGTTTGCCATCTACAACGCTAGTCTCAGGCTCCTTTACATCCCTTGGAGCTGGAGAATATCTAGGGTGATCTTCATTCCCAAGGCTGGGAAACCGTCCCACACTGGGGCGAACGATTATAGACCCATAAGTCTGTGTTCCTTTCTTCTGAAGACACTGGAAAGAGTACTTGATACTATTAGGGCCTCGATTGATCCAGCGCTTCTGTCCACTTCCCAACATGCGTACACGAGAGGTAAATCAGTGGAGACTGCACTACACTCTCTTATCTCTCGGGTGGAAAAGTCCATGCATGTTAGGGAATACACCTTGGTAATTTTTCTGGACATTGAAGGAGCATTTAATAACGTCGACCCGGACGCCATAGTTAGGGGTATTGGTTCTCTGAACCAGGGACAGAATCTGATCAGGTTCATTGAGCTTCTCCTCAAGTCACAGTGGGGGCCACAAATTGTCAGAGAATGGTTCATAGAGGCACACCGCAAGCCGGTGTTCTATCACCACTTCTCTGAAATCTTGCAGTCAACTCACTCTTGAGGGGGCTGGAACACTCTGGCAATGACTCCATAGGTTACGCTGACGACATTGCCATTGCCGCGTCGGGAATTTGTCAGCATATGCGGGACCAGACTCACGTTGAGTCCCGAGGTTAAATATCTGGGCCTGATCCTCGATCTCAAGCTCAACTGGAGGGCGAATCTGGCTGCGGGGCACGTAAAGCGGCATGTGCTGCTTACTGTTGTAGTAGAGCGGTCGGAACCAGATGGGGTCTTCGCCCGAGGATCATGCGATAGATATATTCTTCGGTCATCGAACCCAACCTCTTGTACGGTGTTGCTTTCTAGTGGACTGCTCTGGACAGACAACACAACGTCAGACTTCTTGACAAGGTCAGAAGGCTATTTGGCTCCCCATTTCTTGTCAGCTTGACGGAGCTATCATCTATTGATATCAAGGATATAGCTTCGTTTATCAAACTTTCTGGCTGGTTTTCTAGTGTAGGTTAGTCGTGCCTTTGATGTGCAGCCCTTGCGCTGACCAACTTCTTCCTCTTCCCTGATTTTGGTGGAACTTGATCAGTACAGGGACTGCGTTCACCCGTGGCATCATAACGGGTGATATCAGAGCTACCACTCCGACCTAACCTTGTATGTGGTATTTTTTAACTTAAATATCGGTATCAACAGGAGCGTTAGATTTTAAAAAAAAATTACGATTTTTTTTGGGTTTTTTTCCAAACGCAATATTTAATCAACATTTACTCAACAAACTCAGCTCACCGTCCTATAAACAGCAATCATATTGTTTAAGAGAATCCTTCTGTAAGATTCTGTGTCTTTATAGTTTCCAATTTTTTTTTGCTTTCATGTCAGATGCTTTTTGATACTGTTCTTTATAACTGTTTTTATAGTCGGCCTTATTATGAGTGTCGTTTTTTTATTACGAGAATTATCGTAGTCGTTGTCGTTTTTAATTTTGTTTGGTATCATGTAAAATTTACGACAACGACATTTTTGTAACAGAGTGAAAATAACAGATTGTTTCATAATTCTCACGATTTTAAATATTTATGAACTACCTGTTTATGAAAACTGTCAAAAACTGCTGTTTGGCGGTATAAAAAACTTTTATTTAAATACGTGTAAACTAAATTTATGGTTTATGAAAATTAAGTTAAAAATAAATTTATTAAACTAAAATGTTAAGCATTGCTGCATTTTCATCTTCTGAAGATGAAGAATATACCACAGCCGAAATGAATGGTATTCGGAGACAATTACGGGAACAGTCCAACGTATTTGCCATGCCAGATTCCAAGTAAGTATAGAAATGAGTAAATGTAATAGAAATGCATACGATTTTTTCTTAAGATTTGTAAGTTACTTTAGAATAAATAAGGAGGGGTTTAAATATGTTCTGGACAAAATTGCTTCTAAACTAAAAGATCCGACAAGGTCAACATGTGTGCCAAATATGTTGAAGCTTGCAGCAACAATGCGGATACTCGCTGAGGGTAGTTACCAAAAAGGTGCTGGTAATGACTACAATATTATTATGAGCCAGTCTTCCGTTAGCAATGCATTCCAAGAGTGCATAGATGCTATGCGCAAAGTACTTTGCCCAGAATGGATTTCGTTTCCAACGGAGGAAAATGAAAAAGACGAGATAAAAAAATTTTTTACAATAAAACTGGGTTTCCAGGCGTAATAGGATGCATAGATGGAACCCATATAAATATAATCTCACCAGAAAAGGATGCTCAATTTAAATACAGAAACAGAAAAGGTTTCTACAGTCTTAATGCAACAGTGGTAAGTTTTTTAGTTTAAAGTTGAAAAATTCAGTACTAATTTTTTTTACTATGCATAGGTATGTGATCATAAGCTCCGAATAAGATATATATCATCACATCATCAGGGATCTGTTCACGACTCCTTAGTATGGAACACCAGTGACTTGAAACAATTTTTAAGAGATCAATATGATAATGGCGAAAGGAATACTTGGTTATTAGGTAAGTTAAAATTATGTAACACATTTTACTCAAACAATTTAAAATGTGCTTCAGCAAACTACTGGACTTTAAAACCATTCTATGTCATTTGTAGGAGACGCAGGGTACCCCTTAGAACAGTTTTTGATAACGCCATTCAGATCTGCTGTAGAAGGTTCTTCAGAAAGTCGTTTCAACTACTGTGAGCGTCAAAATAAAGTAAACAGCTTAAAATCTTGTAAAAACAGTTTTATTATTTTTACTTCGATGACAAAGTTTTGGAAAAAATTTTACATAATTCATAAATAATTTAAGAAAAATAAAATTCATTAACAAGATATTGAAAAACTAAGGAACTTAACAAATTAATTCCCTTTTAGCGGAAATGTACCATATTTTTCGCATCAAAATAAAGTAAACAGATATATTAAAATTCCTTAAAAAATTGTATTTAATATTTTGTTTGTAATCCTTTTGACTTAATCACAGCTGATAATCGTCTAGGCATTGAATCCACAAGTTTTTTCGTAAAATCAGGTGGAATTTTATTCCATTCGTCCTGTAAAACTGCCTTCAGGTGATTAAGGTCTGGGGATTGTGGTGGATGATCCAGAGTTTTTGGACAATGATAAAGCAAGCATTCTTTCACAATTTTGAAGGAATGCCTAGGATCATTGTCCTGTTGAAACATCCAGTTTTGTAATAGTTCCAATTTCTCTACACTAGGGCTACATTTTGCTTCAAAATATCTAGAAAAATCTTCCTTTTTCATTGTAGATTCTATAAATACCAGATTACCAACCCCTGATGCCGCCATAGATCCCCAGACCATTACTGATCCTCCGCCGTGCTTAACCGTCTTTGTAGCATGTTCATTGCTAAAGGCTTCGTTTTTATTTAGCCATATTTTATGTGGTTTTTTTATACCAAATGTCTCAAAATTGCTTTCATCAGTGAAAAGAATATTATTCCAAAAAGTTTGAGGCTGGTTTAATATTTTTTGGCGAAATTTAAAAGTTTGACTTGGTTAACTTTTGATATGAAGGGCTTTTTACGTGGTACTCTGCCATGTAATCCATTTAGCTCTAAAGATCTTCTGACAGTACTTGTACTGACTGGTTTTCCAGAGGTTTTTGCAATATTTTCAGCTTTTTTTACAGCACTAGAAGTTGGATTTGCCTTTACTTTCCTTACTATAGCTCTTATTTCGGTTTCTGTTAAACGCTTTGGCCTTCTTGCACCGGGTAAATTTTCAAGAGTATTGTATTTGGCATACTTGTCTATGATTCCTTTTATTGTACACTGGTGCATTCCAACGATTTCTCCTATTTCACGCAGTGATTTTCCTTTTCTATGTAAATCTAATATGATTACACGTGTCTCAACTGAAGTTTGTCTTCCCATAGTAAGTTTTTCGCTATTTTACCTCTTTCAAAAATAAACTTGAAACTTGCAACTACTTTAAAGGGCACTTTACCGTGTTATACTTTCAAAAAATTTAAAAAATTGCCACTACTCCTTTGCAATGAACAGATTTTTCCATTGGATGATGCCACTGTTGACTTTATTTTGATGCGAAAAATATGGTACATTTCCATTAAAAGTGAATTAATTTTTTAAGTTCTATAGTTTTTCAGTATTTTGTTAATGAAATCTATTTTGCACTAGTTATTAATGAATTATGTAACATATTTTTTTAAACTCTATCATTAAAGCATATTTAATAAAACCTTTTTTACAAGATTATGTGGTGTTTACTTTATTTTGACGCTCACAGTATATACATGCACGAACTAGAAACATTGTTGAACGAACTATTGGTGTTCTAAAAATAGATTCCGGTGCATACTAGGCGCAAGACAGTTGCATTACACACCAGATACGGCTGCTAGAATTACATCTGTTTGTGCAGCTTTACACAACATATGCATTCAGTACAAAACTGAAATTCCTGAAATTGATGTAATGGATGAATTGCCATCAACCAATTCTGTCGCAGATGACGATTTAAACGCAATAAATATACGATCATCAATAATGCAATCATTAAATATTTAATTCAGTTTTATTGTTAAATATGTTAATTAAAAAATAAAATAACAAAAATCAAAAAAGCAAAACAAATTCAAATAAAATTCACATTTTCTTTTTTTTTTTAATTTATAAAAAATAAACAATAAAAATATAATTATACAACATATGGATAAAATATGAAATTCATAAATTGAAAGTATTCATAAACTTTCATCTATTTGAATACTCTGTATACCATTTCGAATTTCATCTATTGCAATACGTCTTTTTTCAATTTGTATTTCTTCTTTTCTAAGTTTTAAAAGTTCTCTCTAAATTCTTCCTTAGATTTCAACTCATTCTTGTAAAGTGCTAAGTTTTCTTCCTTTATTTTGAAGTTTTTGCGTTGATACCTTTCAATTTCAGCTAAAGAATTCTTCACTTTTGTGTACAATGCTGCTTGGACTTCTGTTGGGCCACATCTACACTTTTTTATCACTAACTAACATAAAATACAATAATAACAAAAATGAAATAAAAATGAATTCATACCATAATAATAATTAATTAATAATACTAACCTTAAAAACATGAACTACCCTAATGTAATCTATTAATAAGTAAATAAATAAATTAGCGTTAACTTCAATGAATAAATAATATAGAATATGTTACAAGGTCAGACAAAGCATCGGAGTTGCTGAATGCCCTTGAACCGTTAGTATTAAGTTAAATTGTTATGTATTAGATGTAAGAATAGAACATTAAGAAAATAAAGAGTTTAGTTGCCATAGAGACATAATCGTATTCGGTCTTCTTATTTTAAAAACTCTAAATTTGGTCTTTTCTCGCGAGTGCTTGCTTTTCTTTAAATTCAGAAAGTGCCCATCAAGTTAATTATAATTTATTTAATTAACATTCGCCCTTAAAAAATATTAAGGGAAAACATTTTGGCGCCCGAGCAGGGACTTGAATTTAAGAAATACAAAGTGATTAATCTTAAAAAAAAGACAAAAATTTAAATTTAATTTGATAAGTTATTTCGAATTAATTATAGTTAAAAAGATTAATTAATACTTAAAAGTGATCTCGTCGAAACTTTCGAATAGACCAAATCCTCGCGTTAAATTTTACAATTTATTTAAAGTTTGTCGATGCGCGAGTGTAAGTTCTATATTATAAATATGGTTCAAAGTAATTAATACATAAAACCAAATTTACAAATACATACAAATACATATAAATACATACAAAATTAAAAAATAAATAAAAGTACAAATACAAAAATTAAAAGAGATAAAACTCAAATAAAACACTCACAAAAATTAACAAGTGTAACAAAAAAAAAAAACACAAATAAACAAAAGTGACAATAACAAATACATAAAGAATATACATATATTGTGCTGTGAAACCACATAAACATACATAAAAAGGAAAATTATATAAATATAAAAAAAAAAAATATAAAATACAAAAAAAAAAGATAACAACAAAAATACTGTAACTAGTGTAGTGTAGTGCAAATCAACAACAAACACAACATACATCACATCATCATACCATCATATTATATCAACAGGACATCTGTATCACCATATCTACCCTCAGCCTACTATTTTGAAGGAAGTGGCCAATTTTTTGCCCAGATGCCCCGTTGCCGCTGTATCATCTGTAAAAAGGAACGTACTTCTGAGAATAGTTCCGAATCCGAGGTAACAAGTATAAAATATATTTGTGTTGGTTCCTTAAATTTGCAAGTTACTCAAATTTAAGAGGTTTTTGTAATCTAATCAAAAACTGCGTAGCAACTTGAATTTGAACACAAATAATATATTTTATACTTCAAAATATTTGAAATTATTCACTTATTTACCATTAGAATTGAATTTAGTGATATTTACCGCCCTTATTTTGATATAAATCGTGCGTGTTGTTGTTGTCGTACACACAATTGCGTATAAATTACTGATTATCGCGACAGTAATTATTATCGTTTTATTTATTCATTTACTCTACTTTTTTACCGTCGGTATTTTATTTGAAATAATTTATTTTGTGTTGAGATTATTTTACAATATATTACAAATTATTTTTGCAATTGTTATTTTAACAAATTGTTTCTCATTTTTGTCTGCTTGTTCTTGTTCTGTTTCTTCGCTGAATATAAATTGCATATGATCAGTGTTCCATTCCGTCGTTCCCTTACCATTTATCGTATATACATTGCACAGCTGTTTACAGTGGGACTATTTACACTGTCTGCGGAATTTAATTTTTCAGACAATTATTCGGTACAATCTTATTGGATTGTTGTTTTCTAAATAACAGATTTGTTATTTAACTTGATAAATTTTATATTTATCAAAGGCTGTGAGGTGAATGAACACATATTGCAATTTAATTATTTTGATTGTGGGATCAGTATCGCGAATAACAGAACATAAACCCCAATATTTTTGTAACCGGCGAGAGTTTAATAACTTCGTTAGATTTCCTAGTCCAAAGCAAATCATTCGTCTTTTGGGAATTTTATTTGACCAATAAATTAATTTGGTTACATTTGCTTTGATTTCATAAGTTAATTAAAAAATGACTAGTAGAAAGAGACAGGATTCTCCCTCCAAATCGGAGAGCTTGGAGAAGTTAATTACAAAAAAAGCAAAGGTTGTTGACAATATAATTCGAATTCGTCAATCCATTGTGGAGAAGACAATTTCTTTTAATCCAATCGAGTTGGAATGTCGACTGGACATATTAAAGACTTATATTGACCAAGCTATGAAGCTCCAGTCAGATGTGGATACTTTGGATCCTGAAAATGATGATAGAGCTGAGCTTGAGAACGTTTGTGTGACCACCAAATCACTGTTTTTGAGCCTCCTGGGTAAGAATAGGCAATCGAATGTGCCAGAAATGTCCCTTCTTGGGCAACCACACCAGTCGAGGCTCCCAAATATGAAACTCCCTAAGTTTAACGGAAAGTATTCCGATTATAAAAACTTTATGAGTTTGTTTGAGAACTTGGTTCACAACGATCCGACGTTGACAGATATCGAAAAATTCAATCATCTGATATCATGCTTGTCCGACGAAGCTTTGGGTACAGTAAAAGCTTTTCAGATTTCAGGGGAAAACTACCCCAAAGCAATAGCAAGTTTGAAGAAGGTTTATGACAACGAATGTCTTATATTTTTTGATAATATCATAAAACTTTTTGATTTGCCACAAATCACAAAACCTTCAGCTATTGCTTTGCGAGGCATGATAGATACAGTCTCCGCGATATACGACTCTTTATTGTCAATTGGTGACGATAAGAAAATTACAAATGCCATTCTGATACATTTAGTGATGTCAAAGGTAGATCCAGTCACCAAATCGAAATGGGAAGAACAACTTGATTTCGAGAAACTTCCCCTTTGGTCAGACTGTGAATCCGCCTTGAACAAACGATATCAGCATATTGCAGCTGATGAGTCTTCAAGTTCAAGGCCGAGGTTTGACACTCAAACCCTCACTAAATGTAGCAAAATCCAAACTGTCTGCTGACAAATGTTTATTTTGCAAATCTGTTCAGCATAATATTAATAATTGCCCTTCATTCACTGCTGAGCCAGTAAGTCGAAGATTTGACTTTATTAAATCAGTGCCAGCATGTATCAATTGTCTGAAAAAGGGACATATAGTAGCGAAGTGTACCTCATCGAAATGTAGAATTTGTGGTAGCTCACACAATTCATTGCTACATAGGTACAATACTAGTGCAAGTTCAAATAACAACTACACTGAACAATCATCGGCTTCACATGGATCGGTGAATTATTCTTCGTCCGATGAAAGGGTTATTCTCGCGACAGCAGTGGTCAGTGTAAGAAGTAGCTCTGGTAAATTGATACCAGCGAGAGCACTTTTGGATTCCGGATCTCAACCGAATTTAATAACTGAGGAACTTGCACAGCTACTTCGATTAAAAAGAGAAGGAGGCAGACTAAATTTAACTGGCATTAGTGAAACGAATTCACTTTCGAAATCTTGCGTTAACTTAACTGTCACGTCGAGGGTTAACTCTACTCAATTCAATGCGAAATTTTGGGTATTGAGTTCGATAACCAATTTCCAATAGTATTATAAATGCAACCGGGTTTCATATTCCTAATAATATAAAATTAGCTGATCCGTGCTTCCACAAACCACGAAAGATTGATTTGCTTATCGGAGCAGAAATCTTCTTCGAGCTAATGTGTGTTGGTCAGATCAAATCTGGCCCGAGCCTTCCAATCCTTCAAAAAACTTCACTTGGTTGGATTGTTACTGGAAAGTACAATCAATCAAAGCGCTCCACTAACAATAGCGTTTGTCATTGGAGTACTGCGATAGAAAACGAGAGCAACATTGATTCGATAGTCAAGAAGTTCTGGGAACTGGAGGAGGTTCCAAAAAAATCAATGAAGATTTATTCAGAGGAGCAGCAACAATGTGAGGATAAATTTAGAAATTCAATACGACGTCTAGCGTCAGGACGATTTATAGTCTCACTACCTTTCAAGTCTGATACAAAATTGTTGGGTTCTTCGTTCGAAGTCGCAAAGCGGCGATTTCTCTCATTGGAACGAAGACTGTCCAAGGACGACACGATGAGACATATGTATCATGACTTCATGAAAGAGTATTTCAATTTGGAACATATGTCACTTATGGATAATATGCCAGATTCTCCTCACTATTTTATTCCCCATCAATGTATTCTGCGACCTCAAAGTACAACTACTAAACTTCGAGTAGTTTTCGACGCTTCGTGTAGAACTTCTTCTCATGTTTCACTGAATGATCTGCTAATGGTTGGTCCGACCATTCAAGAAGAACTGTATTCTACACTCATCCGTTTTCGGCTTCATCGGTACGTAATCACTGCAGATATCGAGAAAATGTATCGTCAAGTTTTAATCGACGATAATGATAGAAATTTTCAATTTATCCTTTGGAGACAAAATCCATCTGATAGCTTACAAGTGTTTCGATTAAACACTGTAACTTATGGCACAGCTTCTGCCCCATTTCTAGCTATAAGATGTCTGATTGAATTGAGCGATTTGTACGTTGATGATTTGTTAACCGGTGGTGAAAGTTACGAGGATCTGATTACAATTCGTAATCAAGTCACTGAGATCCTTAGTTCGGCTGGTTTTAACCTGGCCAAATGGTTTTCAAACCATCCTAAATTTATTAGTACTCTGCAAAGTGAAAAACTGTTGCATAGCGATTCCGATTCAGCTAAGGCTTTGGGCTTACATTGGAGTCCGAAGAATGATTCACTAAAGTTTCATTTGGAGAATTCTTTCAAGGATTTGAAAGCAACGAAAAGAAACATATTATCAGTTTCTTCTCGGTTATTTGATCCTCTCGGACTTTTGTGCCCTATCGGTATAAAATCCAAGATCCTACTACAGGAGCTTTGGATTCAGAAGCTTGACTGGGATGAATCGATTCCCATGAGACTTGATACTTTATGGGAAAATCTCAAATCTAATTTAATGGAGATAAATTCAATAGCAATCCCAAGATTCGTCCAGACAACTTCCACTGCAAATATCCAAATACATGGATTTGCTGATGCCTCAATACGAGCATATGGGTGTTGCATTTATATCAGAAGCTTTGAATCTGGCAAAGTTACTGTCAGATTACTTACGGGAAAATCTAAAGTTGCTCCACTCAAGACAAAATCTCTTCCGAGACTTGAGCTGTGTGCTGCGCACCTATTGGCTAAGTTGTGGACTCGAGTTAAGCTCATGTTCAACTTCAAGATCGATCAAGTTTATTTCTGGACAGATTCGGAAATAACTCTACATTGGATAAAGACGCATCCATCCTCACTTGCCACTTTTGTATCGAACAGAGTAGCTGAAATTCAGGAGTGGTCTGAGAAAGTTTCATGGCGACATGTGCCAACTGATCATAATCCAGCTGATATTGTTTCTCGAGGATGTGACGTCCAGGAATTGAAGCAATCGATCTGGTTTGAGGGACCGTCGTTCTTATTAAATGACAGTTCTTCCTGGCCTGTTAACAAACATTTCGAGTTAACAGAGAACCAAAAACTATTGGAGAAAAGAAAAACAAATGTATTTCTTGCAGTAGAGGATCCACAAAATTGCTTGTTGGATCTAATAGAAAAGTATTCCTCGTACAAAAAATTGTTACGAGTAACTGCGTTTGTAATAAGATTCGTTGACATCTTGAAAAAACGCAAAGTTGAGAAAAACTGTCCACCTACTGCAATCGAATTGAAATGGGCCTTCTTTCGACTTGTAGAAACGGTCCAGAAAATTAATTTTTCTGAGGAGATACTCAAGCTTCAAAAATCTCTTGTATTGCCCTCTAATATTCAGAGGTTGACACCATTTATACATACATTTGTTGAAGAAAATAGATCGTTTTCATTAATAAGGGTAGGTGGAAGACTGCTAAACGCAGACTTGAAGTATAATACCAAGTTTCCACTATTGTTACCGAAAAGAAACAGCTTTGTCACGCTTTATTTGCGAAACTTGCATTTGGAAAATTGTCATGCTGGTACAAAAGCACTTATAGCTCTTTCGCGAGAGAATATTTGGTTAATAAATGCGAAAGAAGAATGCAAAAGAATAGTTAGCAAATGCGTACACTGCTTCCGCTATAAACCGAAGCTTATGTCCCAAATAATGGGAAATTTACCCACTAATAGAGTGAGAGCTTCGCGCCCATTTTTAATAGTCGGAGTCGACTACTGTGGTCCTATTGACGTTTCTTTGAGAATACGTGGACGACCACCATTAAAAATGTACATAGCGGTTTTCGTTTGTTTCACATCTAAGGCAGTACATTTAGAATTAGTCTCTGATCTTTCCTCTGATGCTTTTCTTATGTCTTTTAAAAGGTTTGCTGCCAGGAGAGGACTACCCAAAGAAGTCTACTGCGACAACGCGACGAATTTCGTCGGAGCCAGCCGCGTACTGAGAGAGCTGCACCAAGCGTTCGACAAGAGTCGACAGGCCGTCGAGTCGTACGCAGCGTCGTCCGGGGTGAAGTTCAGCTTCATACCACCTCGGGCGCCGCACTTCGGAGGACTATGGGAAGCCGCTGTCAAACAAGCGAAGTTCCTACTTCTGCGAGCCGTGGGCAACATGGCGCTCACACAAGAAGAGATGGCAACAATGCTCGCAGACGTAGAGGCGGTGATCAACAGTCGTCCAATCGCACCGCTGTCTCCAGACCCCAACGACGGAGAAGCCCTGACACCAGCACATCTACTCATAGGCGAGGGTCTGCGTTCGCTGCCGCCAGAAGGCGTGAAAGACAACGAGGCGAAGTTATGCAGGCGTTGGCGTCTGCTCTGCAATCTCAAGCAGACATTCTGGCAGGCCTGGTCTCGGGACTACATCCTCGGACTGCAGGGCAGAACCAAGTGGCACCAAGGAATGCCCAACCTCGAAGAAGGTCAAGTGGTAATCATCCACGAAGACAATCGCCCGCCACAGCAATGGTTGACCGGGAGAGTCGTGGCCGTAATCAAAGGCGAAGACGGCAAGGTCAGAGTGGCGGAGGTAAGAACTCGAAACGGCGTCTATAAACGACCGGTCCATAAATTAGCACCTCTACCATATGCTTGAAGACATCTAGTCCTTCAATGGGGCCGGAATGTTGGGCCACATCTACACTTTTTTATCACTAACTAACAAAAAATACAATAATAACAAAAATGAAATAAAAATGAATTCATACCATAATAATAATTAATTAATAATACTAACCTTAAAAACATGAACTACCCTAATGTAATCTATTAATAAGTAAATAAATAAATTAGCGTTAAGTTCAATGAATAAATAATATAGAATATGTTACAAGGTCAGACAAAGCATCGGAGTTGCTGAATGCCCTTGAACCGTTAGTATTAAGTTAAATTGTTATGTATTAGATGTAAGAATAGAACATTAAGAAAATAAAGAGTTTAGTTGCCATAGAGACATAATCGTATTCGGTCTTCTTATTTTAAAAACTCTAAATTTGGTATTTTCTCGCGAGTGCTTGCTTTTCTTTAAATTCACAAAGTGCCCATCAAGTCAATTATAATTTATTTAATTAACATTCACCCTTAAAAAATATTAAGGGAAAACAATTGCTCCTCAAGAAGATCACCTTTTGTTTCTTCTTAGTTGGGCTCTTCTTTGTTGATGGTGTTAAACTTGGTGTTAAACATACTTCTTCAACAACATCATAGTTTTGTATGGGTGTGTTTGTTGGAGTTTTTTGTGTTACGCGTACGATTTTGGGATCAGTATTGTGTTGTTTGGGTTTTGTGGATTGATTTGAGCAGACTGGTTCGTTATTTTCTAAAGCATCAATCATTGTTGGTATATCCTCCTCGGTGTCACAATTTTTATTTTGGCTACTACGTTTGATACCAAACGCACCATCACCTGCATTTACAATTGAATTAATTTGTAGCAAATTGGAGGCAGCTTCTTCTGTTGGGGATAACACATATTGTTTAAAATAACCACCCCCGGTAGCACGCCATTCGGCTTTATTGTGGGTTAACTTTTTTTTTATTTTAAATTTGTAATCTGCCCAAACCTTCATCCATCCTTCCCCATTACGCGATGATGGTCCTAAAACGTTCAGTTCTTCAGCAATTTTGTTCCACTCCCCCTTAACGTTTATTTTATTTATGCCACTACTAAATCCTTTGGCCAAGCATGGATTTTGCTCCAACAGTGACACCATTCGGCTAAATTGCCTGGTGTTTGTGATTTTAGTTCTAAAATATATTAAATCGTAATTAAAAAATTTAAATTTATCATTATTAAATAGTTTTAATACTTACTTTTTAGCTATATCCATTTTGATAAATTTTTCTTTTTGATTATTTTTTGAACTGTCGTCAACAGAAACTTTAACGACGATTTTTGCAATTTTTGACATTTAAATACGACACTCGTGATACCGAAATTTGTAACAGAATTTTCAACAGTGTTGTATTTTTGTCGTTTTTCGACATTCATAATACCGATTTAAAAAAACGCCTTGTTTACGACACGACAACGACACTCATAATAAGGCCGAATATGTTTTATAACCCACACCATAAGGGCAGGCGTGTACAAACTAAACGATATACTTATGAGTGTACGTATATGGACAAGTGAAAATGCTTTTTGTAAAAATCCGGGAAAATCGAAGTGTTTATAACATTTAAATCGGTAGGATATGCATGGACGACGAAGAGGCAGTCGTCTTCGCACCGATAATTGCTCAGATGTAGGAGAAGAAACAGCAGTAAAATTTTGATTATCGTACATATTCATATTAATTTCTAAGAAGGCATAGGTCCCATGTTGAAGTCGCCGTAGTCTAGTAGGTAGTGTGTTGGTTTATTAGACGCGAGGCCACAGTTCAAACCCCAGGTCATACATCTCCAACAAATTGAAATATGAAAAAATATTTCAGATTTCTTGAAAAAACTCTGAGAGTAATTTAAGTTTTCATGAATAATTTCTCAAATATCTGTCGTTCGAAATAAACTTTAAACTGTAGATCTCGCCACTCATGTATAAAATAAACACACACAACATAAGTGGTGTGAGAAGTTTGGTCGTAATCTTGACTGAAAAGTTGTAACGACCAATTATTCATGCGTGCATGTACAACGAAGAGATATTTGTCTTTGCACCAATAATTTCTCAGATGTTGGAGGAGAAGTACCAGTAAATATGAAAAATTTTGAGTATCGAACATATTTTCTTTCTCTATCATGTACTAAAACAGAGACACAATAAAACATTAACAAGAAACCGAAGGCAATTGAGTTGTTCTAACTAATGCTAGAGTTAGAGTTACCTAAACGTCCATGGAACGTAACGGAACGTACGTTGTTTTTGGAATATGAAAAGCAATGAGAACGATTACCGAATTTCCGATTTCGGTAACTAATTGTATTTCTCTTGCGTTAATTTTAAGAAAAAAAATTAATTAATCAATTCGAAGTTAGAGAATCTTATAAAAAAAAAGTAGAGTTTAGAAAGAGACAAGCAAGTGCAGAACACGAAAACTACAGAAAAGGCAAAACAAAAACCCATAAAAGACATTTGTTAACATTATCTAATGGTGACAGATGTCTGGTTTTTTGTAGGGTAACAAAGACAAAATTAAACAAACAATAAATAACACAGGATAAAGTAAGAAAAATTTCTTCTTTTTAGTAACTGGCATTTTCTTTAGGATGTATTACAAGAATGAGTATATTGTGGTATGAACTTCTATACCTAGTATCTACAAAAAATACACCTGGAATTCGTTATGATTATTATTTACAACAGGGCAATGGTCCCCACGAAAAAATTCTAACGATCTCGGTGGTTTCTGTAAATCTGCTTCATTTTAAAATGTTGATTTTTACAAGCAAATACTCGTATTAAGTTACAAATAGTTTTTAAAAAATTAAACACTAAATTCAGTTTTACTTCAAGCAATCCTTAATCAAGTTATTGTTGCTGTCATTTGTTTTTTTTTTTTTAGCTCTATATGGTCTATGCCAAATAGTTTCCATTTTTGTATAGAGGGAATTATGAGTTTTGAGCTGATGTTGTTGCCGTTGCTGCATGTGATGTTATGACATTATGAGGTAGATGTGCTACTGCATGTTTCCTGCACATATCACATTTTTCTCCAAAACACAACTCAGTAATTTATATAAATTCACATACGGTGACATAACTACTTAACTTTTTTCTTTTGTTTGCAAAGCTTAAGGTATGACGTTAAAATGTAATGAGGCATTCTACGTAAAGTTGTTTTTTTTTTACTAAAGAAAATGACATGTTTTTTTTCTAAATTTAACTGAAAAAATTATAATAAAAATTTTATGTATTATATTTCAATTTTCAGAGTTTATTTATAGTTTATATTGTTACCAAAGTGCTGGTACTTATTTTCCGGGAGATAGACTATTCGCCGTGAATGAGATAAAATACAGGTTGTCTACGGATTGTGTGAAATTCATGCTCACAATAGACTCACAATGTACTTAGTTTTACAATGGACCTACTTATTCAATAAATATCAATAAATATCTGATTCTGTCTTCAGTCTGAAATTGTTTTTCGTTATCTTAGGCTAGGCGCTAACACATCTTGCACTATATTACGTTGAAAGGTAACTACAGCACATGGGTATCTCAGCTTCAAATTGTTTTGAAAAGATTTTGGCGAATATGTCATAAAAAATAAACAAAAGAATAATTTAAAAAATAAATAACCTATATGTACATACAAATTTTGGCGTCAGCGCCCTTAAATAATTTTTAAGGATAGATCACAAATTCAGTATTCTAATTGAATTGTACATAAGAAAAATAAATGAAAAAGTTTGGTTAGAAATTTGACCAAGAATCAAAGATCTTCTTCTTATATAAATAATAAACCTTATCAATCGAAATATGTGCGATTTTCAGTTTTTTGTTTAACAAAATTGATGCTGATATAAAATTTATAAATAACAGTGTATGCTTATTGTTGATAATTTTCATGTAAAACTCCGATACACTTAAGGCTCCAGGAGACGATCAAATAATTTCATCAAATAATGCATAAGTGTGAGTGTCGTGTGATTGACGTATGAAAGGAGACGTTCAAATAAATTCGTCAATCATCATTTGCATTTTGATTTTGTAGTGTGTGCTTCGCAAAATGCCTTTATCGGATGACGATTTATTTATTGCTTTTAACCTATTGTACAATTTTTTTAAGATAAAAAGGAAAATATGAAAAAAGAAAAATCTTTGGATGAAAAATTTCATTGTTTTCTTTTTTCTTCTCTATTCCTGTTTCTTCCAGTTTTAAATTCCACAACGCTGGTAAACATTGATATTTTTCAATTAATTCTAATATAATTTTTTCATCTTTGCATTTCTCAATGATAGTAGGAACGTTTACCAAACACAATTTAACTTCTTAAAAATATAAAAAGAAATAAAATATACACACTAAATATATACATATTCACAATAAAAAAAATAATTCTTTGTTAACTATTACATTATTCGCAATAAAAAATATTTGTTTGTTTATCCGCGCATGGATGATGTGTTCATTACGACAATATCGTAGAAAATGAGATAATGCTTGTCAATCAGAGTTGGAGACGATCAAATAAAACTTCATCAAATGAAAAAATCAAAATCTTTTGATTTTCATCAATCAAAGCCGACAACGTATATGTATATAACGACAACATACATACATAATTGGCCATTACAACCCTTCAGTCAGGATTACGGCCTTGCTTCTCAACACCACTCATGTTGTGTGCGTTAATTTTATACTGAGTGGCGGGACCTACAGTTTAAAGTCGACTCCGAACGACAGATTTTTTGAGAAGCTTTTCATGGCAATTTTTACTCTCAGAGTTTTTGCCAGAAATCTGCTGAGAGAAAGTCGCCGCAGAAATATTTTTTCATATTTCATTTTGATGCCTGACCTGGGATTCGAACTCGGGCCTTTCGTCTAATAAGCCAACACACTACCTACTAGACCACGGCGACTTCAATAATTTATATATAACGACAACACGCACACATATAAGGCGTTGATGGTTTTATTTGATCGTGTCTGGGCGCCTTTATACACATCTTTTTCATATGTCTTTAAAAAGTTGTGTTGGTTTCGTGCTATTAAATTGCTTGAATGCCAAAAAATTATGAAGAATAATAAGAAGAAGACACTTGGCGTTCACAAACAACCAAGTGTAGTCAATACAACATACACGATAAAAAGTCGTGTGAATTGACAATATGTATCGGATACCGTGTGTGAGTCTGTTATGAGGTGTTTTTATTAATGTAGCCGTAATATAATTGGTCAATTCACACAAGCCGTTGTATCGCTGTATTCATTGTATTGTTGGAAGAACATACAACAGTGTATGATTGTTGTTGATAATTTTCATATAAAAATCTGATACACTTATACACATTTTTTCCACATGTTTTTAAAAGTTGTATTGGTTTCGTGCTATCAAATTGTGTGAATGAAAAAAATGTGTATATGTTTTCATATGTTGTGTTGGTTTCCGGCTATCAAATTGTTTGAATGCCACGAAATACACAATACAGCATAGCATTGAGCGTTCACAAAGAAACAAATGTATTCAATACAACATACACGATACAAAGTTGTGTGAATTGCCCCAATGTTGCTTAAATTTTGGTAATGCTGAATGACTTTGTAAACAATATTTGGGCAACTTTGTATCGTGTATGTTTTATTGAATGCATTTGTTTGTTTGCGAACACTCAATGGTATGCTGTATGGTGTATTTCGTGGTATTCAAACAATTTGATAGCCCGAAACCAACACAACATATGAAAACTATATACATTTTTTTCATTCACACAATTTGATAGCACGAAACCAATACAACTTCCAAAAACATAGGAAAAAAATGTGTATGAGTGTATCGGATTTTTATATGAAAATTATCAACAACAATCATAAACTGTTGTATGTTCTTCCAACAATACAATGAAAACAACGATACAACGGCTTGTGTGAATTGACCAATTGTTTATGTCTGATAGTCCAAACTTCCCAACCTTGGTGACATAAACAGGATTGTTTAAACGATGGCAAATTGGCAACAGTGGGCGCTGCAGCGTAGATTAAAGCTTTTTTATATTGTAATATTAGTGTTGTTTTTTGGCATTAAATTTTTGTTTTGTTTTATTAATTTATTATTCTTCTTGTAACACCCAAAGGGATGCAACTACTTTGCTTAAAAAATGCAATATATTGTGTGATAATTTGGTATACATATTTAAATTATAAAATCTTTGTGAAATAATTTCTTCTAAATATTAAAAGAATTTGAAATAAAACCTACCAAATAAAATATGTGTAAAGTGACATTAAATTCATCTCGACAGTAAAAAAGGAAAGGAAAGTTTTTGTGATTTAGTTGTGCATTGGAAGTCCTCTAATTGTTTGTTCCTTTTTTTGTGTTTGAAGCAACAGTTCTTTTAGTGTTCTCCCCCTACATACAGTCCACGGTTTAACAAATATAGTATTTTGCATGGCAGATGAAGTAGCCGTTAATTCCATAACAAATTTTTTATTTTCGCAAATTGTTTTCTTAGGATAACTTACCTGTTAATTACTGATTAACAATCGTAATGATTAGTAATTAGATTACTTTTTTTGAATGGTGTAATAATAATTACAAGTACGATCATTATTGATTTGGATAGTTACAAATATGGATTGTATACGTGGATTACTGGCGATTACTACAAAATAATTAAATAGAATAAAAAGTAATCCAATAGTAATAAATTTTTTTTCAAAGATTATTTTTAATTATTGACAATTCATACGTGCTGCAATTTATTCGAAACATTAAAACTTTTGTTCTTTTCCACTTTTATATGACAGATTCGACGATTTTTTTAGTATTTTATTCGATGTGAGCCTATTTCAAATTAATGGTATACAGTAGTTTTGACTTACCTGCACAACTAACTTTTGCAAGAATTTTTGTGCAGATAAGTCAAAAATGCAGCTAAATTAAATTTTTTACTTTAATTATAGATTACACTCTCAAAATTTTTGTGCAGGTAAAGGCAATGCGCACGTAAATAAAAGGCAGCTAAATCAAAACTACTGTACTTGATGACTATTCTAAAATTCTCGATTTAATATTTGTGAATGATAAGGAGGATTGCTTTAAAAAGCGTTGTGATCCAATTTCCATTCTTGAAGATCGTTTTCACCCTACGATTTAGTTGAACATCTCTGTGCTAGCTGAAGTACGCAAAAAACATCGTTATAAAGTCTTTTGCTTCCATCGTATGGATTACAATAAATTCAATTATTTATTATTGAATGTTGATTGGGATTCAATAATTTCAGGAAATAACTTCGATGATATTATCTCCAATTTCTATGTTGTATTACATCACTGCATATCTGAATCAGTTCCGACAAATTTTGCTTGTAATAAGAAGGGTCCACCATGGAATAGCTGTTACTTATCTAATATCAAAAACAGGAAGAATAAACTTTATAAAAAATATAAGTTACCTGGCTCTTCTCTCGATTATATGCATTATTCAATAGCAAGAACTAATTACATCACTGCTAACAAATTGGCATATAACAACTATTTACACCGAATGAAGTCAAAAATAAAAAGTAATCCAAAGTCTTTCTACAAATTTATTAACACCAAACGTCGTACAAATACATACCCGAACTAATTAAAATTTGGTTCTCGTAGTGCTTACGACGAAATGTCCAATTCCAAAACTCTTTATATCATCAAATATCTTCAATTTTAACCTCATATCAACATGGCTTTCGAAAATTATGTTCAACTTCTACTAATATCTTGGAATTAACAACTAAAGTAAATAAAGGGTTCATCAATAGGCAACAAACTGATGTTATCTATACAGACTTCAGCAAAGCATTTGATAGAGTCAACCATGATCTTTTGCTTTATAAACTATCTTGCATGGGTTTTAGTAACAATGCAGTACGTTGGCTGAAATCTTATCTTTCTAGTAGAACTCAGCAAGTGAAATTTGGATCTAAAGTCATCGATGTTCCCTCCGGAGTGCAAGCCATCTTGGTCCAGTACTATTCACATAATTTATAAACGATTTGCCATCTGTTATTATTCATTCTAATATACTCATGTATGCTGATGATGTTAAAATTTTCAAGTCGCTTGATAGCATATCTGGTCAATCAACTCTTCAAAAGGATATTGATTATTTTTGTCAATGGTGTGAAGTCAACTTGATGGAGTTAAACTTTAATAAATGCAAACTTGTGTCATTTCATCGTTCATTTAAACTTGATACCTCGTATCATTTTGGAAAAGGTTTTAAAATTCATTACAATTGTATTCATAGTTTGTTTTCAAAATTATTTCACTTTCTAGGTTTTCAATCAATAGTCTATTCCTCTCCTTTCTCCAAAATAAAAAGATCAGACTGAAAATCCTTTCAGTGGCGGCATTTGAATGGGGTATTGGAAAAATTAAATTGCAAATTTTTTCAAAATTTATGTTGTACGTGTTAGTTTTATATACGATTGGCAGGACCTACAGTTTAAAGTCGATTCCGTACGACAGATTTTAGTGAAATTTTTCAGAGCAGTTTCATATACATATATATCACAGTTTTTGTATGAAATCTGCTGAGAGGAAGTCGCAAAGAAATCTTTTTCAAATTTCGCTTTGTTGATGATGTCCCAGCCTCCATAGAGAATTTCTTGATAAATCCGCAACACGGTTTTTGATTTTTTCAATATATTCATAAGAAATATTTTTGTTCTGTAAATTAGAATCACTGTCCTTTCCGTTAAAATCAACCACTTTACAAACTTTTGCATCATTATTTAATGTATTCATGTGAACCCAATTTCAAAATTAATGAAACTCAAGAAATCATGTGATTTTTTTAACGCGTTTCGCAAAAATGTGGAGACAATAAAAATTTGTTGTTAATTTAAGCAATGATTATAAAACTTAATGAACCGTTTCCTTAAATCACTGTGTTGTATTCTTTATTATACAATACATCTCAAAACGTGTGTTTACTTTAAGAGTAAGTGCTTTGTTTAATATACATATACCGACAGCTAATTTTAGTCAATTCAACTACAGAATGGCTGACTTTTGTTTTTCAGTTTAATTCTCGTATTAAACGAACAGCAACGTTACTGAGTTTAAGTGCCTGGGTGAAGGCAAAAATCTTATCGTCACTTAAAATTATCTTGGCATAGAGCCAAACTAAGATGGAAAGTAGTTCTGATCACGTTTAATCAAATAAAAAAAATTAACCTCGTCAGCAAGCGATGAAAGTAGAGAATATTTAATGAAAATTAAGATTAAATAGAATATAGAGAATAAAAAACAAACATAATAAATGATTTCGAAATTAAGTACGAGTATGATAAACAAGTAGCATATATGATCCCTCCGTGATGAACGAATGAAGTATGTTTGTTATACATACATATGTATGTACATCCATATATGGTAATAAACTGAATTTCAATTTAATAAAAAAAAATACTGAGATTCACTACAGCCCTTTAAAAATAAAAGGCATAACTAAAGTGTGGTAACTAAAGGGTAGAGAACTTAAAATAATAATAATAATAATACAGAAATAAACAGATGTATTGTGGGAATGAAATTTTTTTTTATTCTAGTAAATAATTTCGCGATACATCTGGTTTTAAATAATAGTTACATGTTCCAGCCGATCAATACATTACAGTGAACTCGCGAAAACGATAACCAATTCAGTTCACATTTTCGAGTTTGTTCACGTTATCGAGTACCCAAATTTAAAACAAAAAAGACGCTATTTAATACGAAAAATGATATTTTATTAAGTAAAAATGCTAAACACTATTTTAAATTAATTTTATTATTAACCCATTTCGCTCCTCTGTTCGATTTTTCGAACAGTAAAAATCTTCTTTTTTCAAAAAAATATTTATGTATGAAAAAGGTAAAATTTTAAAAAAATTTGGGTTTTGGTATTAAGTCTCAACATTATAAAAATAAAAAAAAATACGCCCGTAAAATATCCCCCTCCCTCCCGATGCTAGGGGTAAATTTCTTCAACCCATATTTTTGGATACTTTTTAAATTAATTTTTAAAAATAGTAAACAATATAAAATTAAAAAAATAATTATGAGGAATTACTGTCAATATATGTAACCATTTTATAAAATATAAAAACTATGAGTTACATGCACATGCGTGCCTTCACATAAGTGTAAACTTGTCTGTTCGAAATTTCGAACGCTGGCGCTTATCCTATAGTTACTGACTGACGATCAAAATTCTTTGTATTCGTTGAATGTGAAACTGAATTTGAAATAGCAGCACTTGTTGTGATTAATATTAGGAAAAAATCATATTGAAAAGGGTATAAAAGCAGTGCACTCAACGCAATCAGTCTTTTCTATTGTTGCACAGTGTTCTGGTAGGTAAAGGAATCGTTATATAATAAATTTTTTGAAGAAAAGGTGAATATTTCATTTATTATGTACAATTTACCAGTGAATTTCGTGTTATTTGTGGTTTTTTATTTGTGTTATTGATTTATGTTTAGGATATGTAAGTATGAGTACACGCAAAAAGATTTTGTCTATGAAGGAGTTGGATGATATAACAGCCAACTGGAGTGATGATGACCTCGAAATGAATTGTGTAAATATACTTCCGCCTGATCGAGTCGATGAATGTTCGGGTGAAGAGACAATCAATGATGATGAAATAGCCTTAAACGTAGATCCAAATCCAATGAACGGGGTTGCCGGTTTTGTTGAAATTGAAACAGAAAGAAATGAAATTGAAGACAGTGGCTATTCTGAATTTGAAGATGAAATACGACCTTCAACATCGATTTGAATACAAGCCTATAAGTTCTTTTGGGAAACCGAAATGGACAAAAAGAAACCAAAACAAATACAATTTTGACATTGCTCCAAATTCAGCTCCACTGACTGAACTGAAAGAAAATAATTGCTTAAAACTGGGCAACCATTCTCCATTGCAATTGTTTCAAATATTTTACGATGATGAAGTCTTTGCCCATATTATTCAAGAAACAAATATACATATATGCGGGACAAAATAATACGGAGTTTCATTTGGATGATGCAATCCAGAACTACCGAATTAATATTCGTGGAAAAAATGGTATTGGCCTTTGTGGTGTAGCACTTTGAATTCGGCAGTTGTGAATGCTTGGAAATTGCATTGCTTGATTGCAAAACACAAAGTTGGGAAGCCTTTGAGTCAAAAAGAATTCAAAATCTCGGTGACAGGAGCTCTTCTTTTGACTGAAAGGAAAGAAACTACCGATGATTATGCCGACGATAAGGAATATCGATATCCAAATCTTCCAAAAGTGCAGGGAAAACACGTTGTAATCAGAAATCCCGAGGTAAAACATCGTCGTTGTCAGTTGAAGGGTTGCGGTAAGCCCACAATATATATGTGCGAAAAATGTAATATTCATCTGCATACAAAATGTTTCAAACTAAAACATGAATAAAAGCATTTTTTTCATAGCTTCTATTTGGACTATTTCATATTTTTTTTCAAATTTTTATATCAAATTATTACAACATAAATTTAGCTAAGTATAATTTTTCTCTAAATTTAATAACTTTTGTGCCTTTTGATTCAAAAATAAGAAAATAAATCAATAAAACAGCAAATAAATTCAAATGTTTTACTTGCATATAAAGCAGACATATAGGATAAACGCCAGTGTTCGAAATATCGAACACTGTTTTCTGGGAAAACGAAAAATCGGAAAATTTGATTTTTGACATCAGTAGGTCCTAATTACCCTAAAAAAGTATTTTTCTTCTTAAATAAAAAATAAAATTTTTTCTCGGAGCGAAATGGGTTAATTAGTCAAGAACTCAGTAAAGCCAAAAATTGTAACAAAGTTTTCAGTTTTAAATTTTCAGTTGAAATATACCTTTTTAACAAAACATTGTTGAAACCAGTCATAAAAAATATTACATGTCACCCGTGCTGACTTGGAGAATTTGTAATTCGCCGGAGAAATAAATTTTTTGAAACTTCGTGGATTTTTAGATTTTCTAAATACCAGTAAATTAAGTTTTTGAGTCTCCGACGCATTTGAACAACCCATGAAAATTAATCTTTGTTTCTCCATCTTTGCGCCTGGAGCATTTTTCTCGAATGATGACACATATGTTTTTTCTGACAACCGCTTCAAATATAACCCACATTCATCAGCATTATAAAGCTGATCTTCACAAAAAGAGAGTTCTTCCAGTTTTGCTTTTAACTTTTCCTTAAATTGGTCAACAAGTTGCGACTGCGCGGAAAGCTTTTCTCTGGAAATTTTAAGAAGGCGAACACCAAATCTTTGCTAAAATTTTTTGAAGCCATCCTTCACTGGCGTTAAAACCACTATCACTTTCTTTAATTTGATTGGGAATTTCGTAATGTTTTACGCTTTCCAGTGCTATAAAGTGCAACTATCAGGTCAAAGTATACATAAACGAGTATAATGAAAAAGAAGTTCAAACATAAGTAAACAAACAAATAAACTGTAGTTCGGGAATTTTTCAATTTAAAAAATAAAAAAGTGTTCACGTTTTAGAGCTTTCAGATTTTGTTCACGTTTTAGAGTACTGTGTGGAAAAATAAATTTGTTCTCGTTTCTGAGACGTTCACACTTTCACACTGGCTGTAGTGTAGTAGTAGTAAAGTTAGTTGTTTGTTGGTGTAAAATAGGCACATAAAAAATAACGCAGCGACTTTAAATCACATGAACGAAGAGACTAGTATATATATGTATATATAATCGTAAATCGTTTGTTAGCGTGCTGTATGGCAAGTTACCCCATTTCGTTGGAACTGAATGTCGTTGATGTTTAGTTTATTACTCGCCCTTCAATGAAAGTAAGTATGGTGCTGTCAAAGAATGGAATGGTAACTCGTTAACGCTGACGCAATTTTGCTTGTTGACGTAGCTATTTAACCAGAAATGGGGTTCATAGCTTAACACAATTTTTTGATACAAATGCTCATTTTCGCCATATTAAATTCAAAATATAAAAAGCGTTGATGTTTGGCTCCAATTTTTGTTATATTTTATAGGAAAGTAAGCTAGGATGTAGGCGCCGTAGTCTAATAGTTAGTGTGTTGGCTTAATAGATGTGAGGCGGTGGTT
Source organism: Sarcophaga rosellei (assembly GCA_930367235.1). Classification (NCBI taxonomy): domain Eukaryota; kingdom Metazoa; phylum Arthropoda; class Insecta; order Diptera; family Sarcophagidae; genus Sarcophaga; species Sarcophaga rosellei. The sequence goes on along the minus strand of OV884018.1, from coordinate 46,272,681 downwards.
CAAACCGCAGGTCTGACATCTCCTACAAAACAATATACGAACAAATATTTCTTCGGCGACTCCCTCTCAGCAGATTTCGAGCAAAAATTCTGAAAATAAATAAAATTGCCAGTAAAAAGTTTTGCAAAAATCTGTCATTTGGAGTCGACTTTAAATTGAAGATCCCACCACTCATTTATAAAACTAACTCAAACTACATAAGTGGTGTGAGAAGCTTGGCCGTAATCCTAACTAATGGTTTCAATGATGAATTATGTATGTATGTAAGCTAAGATAGTGTTAAGAATAACATTGGACCGAAAACGTTTAATTACCGAACAAATTGCTAGCTGACTAGATCGATTATAGTGACCGTAAAAGGAACGATGTGCTCTATGAATTCCCAATTCCTACTGCACACATTCTGATAGTTATCTATATCAATACTTATCACTCAGCTAAAAAACGGTGTTAAAGAAAAAAAAGAAATATACAATTTGTCGACCAAATAAATTTTCAGTCGATCATTATTAGGTTTCAAAGAAATAGAAATAAAAATATAAATAAAAGGTATCATTGCCAAAAGTTTTTTTCCTACCATTCTAAAATAATTTCGGTAGCAGTTATAGTATAATGTTTGACAAGGCTAGCAGCGTTGTCAACTATAAATTTCCAAAAAGCACCAAACTCGTTAAAAAAACGCGTAATTTTGACAAAAAAGCACTAAAACATTATATAGCATTTTCAGTTTAAATTAAACTTTTTTCAAAATAAATGAAACTTTTTTCAAAATGAACGAAACCTTTTTCAGATTAAACGAAACTTTTTTTAAATTAAACGAAACCTTTTTCAAAATAAATGAAACTCTTTTCAGAATAAATAAAACTTTATTCAAATTCAAATAAACATTTTTCAAATTAAATTAAACCAGTTATAGAATTTAATAGAAAACAAACATATTCATTTTTACTTGTTTACTTGTTAAAATTAATGAAGAATTTGTCCACTGACCGCTTTAGGAATTGTCATGACCATATCCATAACATAGTTCGCACAGTCATTTTGATTAATTTGTGCGACACTTTCCTCAATTACACTTACTATGTTATGCTCTGTGGTAATGTCACTTAATAATGATCGGGCGTGGAATTTTATCTTAGAGAATGTTTTCTCTATCGGGTTCAACATAGGAGAATAAGGTGGTAAAAATTAAAGTGTACAGTCACTATTATCCACCATATTTCGAATTTCCTGGGTTTTATGGATTCTGGCATTATCCATAATTAAAAATGCATTTTGTAACTCTGGGCTGCTTTCAACTTTATCCAGGAGCTCCCTCAGAAATATTTGGAAACGGGCTGAATTTACAGTGGAAAGGGAAAAAACTTTATGGTAAACAATACCACCATTATTTATCGCAGCAATTAAAGTTCCACTAAATTCTGTTTCTTCACTCATGAGTGTTAAATCACTCATTTTCAACTTTTGACTTTGAATGTGCAATTATCAAGTAAAGGAATTAATCCAACCGTTATCAGACACCAAAAACAATATGTCATTTACAGTAATCGGTTAAAAAAAAATTGCAAATCCAAAAACAAAAATACGACAAAAAATTCTACAACTAGTTTAATTTAATTTGAAAAATGTTTTATTGAATTTGAATAAAGTTTCATTTATTCTGAAAAGAGTTTCATTTATTTTGAAAAAGGTTTCGTTTAATTTAAAAAAAGTTTCGTTTAATCTGAAAAAGGTTTCGTTCATTTTGAAAAAGGTTTCATTTATTTTGAAAAAAGTTTAATTTAAACTGAAAATGCTATAATATTTATTTTAATTTTATCACCATTGTATATAATCAGTAAAAAAATTTACAAACAAAAATTAATATTATTTATTTAACCATTTATTATTTAACCATTTATTTTGCCATTTTAGTAAATGTATCGTTCGCCATGCATTTTCAATATTTGTCAAAATGTCTGGTTTAGATTCAAATTCTCTAGCTAATGACATGATTTCATCTTTTGTATGGGATAGAACATTATTTATATTATGATTACTGAAATTTTGCTTAGCATTTCGTAGTTTTTAGGAAGTCTTAATCTTATTTCTTCTACCAATTTTTTTAGTTTTTTTTTTTAATTTTTGATTTGGTGTCTCTGACATGAAAAGAAAAGCACTAAAAAAAGCACTAGGCACTAACTCGAAAATTTTCCGCGTCGAAAGTTTTAAAAAGCACTAAAAACAGTGCTAAAAGCACTGAGTTGACAACGCTGAAGGCTAGTCAAATGAGTTATTATCTCTTTTCTTATATCTCTCTAACAGTCACTGCTCCACAATAGATTAACAGATAATTTAGTACTTCCAGTCATTTCATATCTCAGGTGTATTTGACAAGAATTCTCTTTTTGACAAAAAGGCAATCAGCTAATTTATTATTTGATTTTACAAAGCAGTAAAGTTCGTCGAAATTGGCCTTTAGAGATATTTTCCCAGCAATGCTTTTTCATTCCTTTTAGAATACCTTTTCTTGTAATCTTTTTCTCATAAACTTTTTGGACAAATACGTTTTAACGCCGTCTTTACTCAACACAAAGTTCTTCTCATCACAATTGAACTGTTCTGCAACAAACTATGTTCATAGATGTCTAGAACCCGAAAAACAGTTTGGAATAAATCCCTGGAGAAACCGATATCAGACGAACTTCTGTTTTACATTTCGTAAATCACTATCACTAGTTCCACAAATTTTTTTTAATTTTTTTTTTCAATTGTCTACGGGACGACTAGAATAAAAAGGTGATTAGCATCCATGATTAGCAAAATATTAAATTTTTTAATTTTTTTTTATTATTTTAACGAAACTTAAAAATCTAGATACTGGTGTTTTGCTTTTACATCGTTTAACATTAAAATTATAAACAAAAGCTACAAAAACAAAACAATGCAATAAACAAGCCTGTATACAAATTATCGTACTGCTTAATACAACAACAAACACCAGCATACAAAAAAAAATGCTAAATAAGTAAACAAAAATATACCAACAAAACTACAATAATAAACGTTCATGAACGTTCGCCTTCAAGAACTTTACGGCGACTGAGTTAGTGAAGTTCAGCCAGCCTTGTGTGAAGACGAGGTGCGTTTGAAGAGAGTAATCGTGGTTTGAAGATCTCCGCTACAAAGATCTGTCGAATAATTGCCTAGAATTGTTATTGTTTATGCAAAGGGTATAAACAGAGGAATAACAAAGAAAAGCAACTGTTGTTGTTTACATCAACCACGCAAAAAGCAATGATGTTGATAATGACGATGTAGTTGATGTATAACAACTATAATACCCTTGAATAAAACCAGGCTTTTTATGGATTGTATTTTAGGTAATTCCATCCGCTTAATTTATTGTTGTTACATGTTCCAATTTTTGTATGTATTTCTAAATTTGTGAGAAGCTAGGCCGTAATCCTGACTGAAGGGTTGTAATGGCCAATTACATATGTATGTATTTCTAAATTTGTACTCCTTTGGCCATTGTACTAAATAACAGTGTTCTTTAAGCCAGTTTCTCCACCGATTGGCTAAAAACACGATGAGATCGGTGTTTATGATTGTTTTGGGCATTAGAGTGATAAATACCTCTTTGTGAATGTAACACATAAAATCGTTTTAATATCATGTACATTAACCACTGATCGCTAGAAGTTGGTTCCATTGTCAAATATTCATTAAAATTCTCGTAACATACATATGTATGTATGTAGTTCATAAACAAGAATGAAGTACAGCTAACCAAATTCTGAATATGTACATCCAAAAAATATATCAGAAGGGTTTTATGGTTTATTATCAGCTTGGTCATTACAACATTTCAGTCAGGATTACGACCTAGCTTCTCACACCACTTATATTGTGTATGTTGTTTCTATATATGAGTGAGTGGGGGGACCTACAGTTTAAAGTCGACTCCAAACGCCAAATTTCTGAGAAACTTTTCATGGCAATTTTATTTACTCTCTGTTCACGCTGGCCACCCTACCTTTTGGTTTAGCTATAAGTTTTCGTTTAAGTGTATAAACCACCCCTGTGTTCTTATGAATTTATTGTGAATTGTTATAACGATATAAGAAAAGAGGTATTTTAATACCCGATCAACCCCCAACCCGAAAGGTACGTCTTGTGTGTACATTAAATATATATTGTATATTGAAAAATCTAATACCGATTTTTATTTCTTATCTCCGCCAAATATTTTATTTTATTGCTTCCCCGCTCTCCCCCGCTCTTCGAGCCGGCTCGAAGGACCAAATGTGGGGGAGAGCGGGGAAGCAATAAAATAAAATATATATATAATATATATATCGTTATAACAATTCACAATAAATTCATAAGAACACAGGGGTGGTTTATACACTTAAACTAAAACTTATAGCTAAACCAAAAGGTAGGGTGGCCAGCGTGAACATCCCGCCCCCCTTGCAACATTGCAACAAGAGGACCGAGAAGTCACCTGGCCAGAGATCAAATTTAACAATTCAGGGGTAATAATAGCATGATATAATAATACAAATTCCTTATATAAAGGTAAAATGTTAGAATATGTAAAAAAAAGAAATATTTTTTTTGTTAGCCATGAGCAGGTTCCAAGATGAGCCTGGTTGTGGGTTGCGCTCTTCCTTTGTGTGCTGCATGAGTGAATTCTCTTTGTTGCCAGCTTTTTCGAGTTGTTTGCTTCTTAGGCATTCGACAATTAGCCTACGATATTAGATTATCTGTAAAGAAAAAACAACAAACACGCAACCAAGAAAAAAGAAAATGAATTAGTTTCATTCTTGACTAGGGAGCAGCACGAGCTTCCCAATCGATCGTGTTAGAATGCCATTGGCGGATCGAACACCGGAAACTCGCACTTTCGAATCGGTCAATAAACCCGTTCGATTCGGTTTAGTCCTCAATTGTTAGAGGATAAATTGTCATTAGAAAGGACAACAAAATCATCATCAACTAAGTCTCCATGACAGGTTTTCCGAAGCATAAAACGGTCATTAGAGTATTAACTTTATGTCGAGATTCCACGTGATTCCAAATGTCAGTGCCTACCTGGTCCACGATAAACGATACTCGATTTGCCACAAAGTTGGCCAATGGCACGGGGGGTTTTTGAAGCCAGGACAGAACGATAGTCGAAACTGTCCCACAAAGGCTTCCGATCTGGTAAGATTCAGCTTCTTATGAAGTGAAAATACCATTTTCTGCCAATAGAGTTGCATCGCAGGGCTCTAAACGGGGTAAAGTTTACACTTATACAGGCGCAACTTTTGTTTTGGCAACGAGCAAGTGGGTAACAAATTCACCAAACGGGGTTAGGACTCTACTATACAGAATGGCATCATATGCTCTCTTAGAAGCATCACAACTTGCATGAAATAGTTCACGCTGAGGGTTAAACTAACCCAACGGGGGATGTTAATCCTGTCGATGTACGAGTAATCATCGACAAACTCAAGCCATCTGTTAAACGTCATGGGTTCCAAACATTCGTCACAATCTGTTCTGCCTTTACAAATTTGTCGCATAAAAATTTTAGCAATTTCGATTTTAGGTGCCACTCACCCAACGGGGTCAAATAGCTTTGGCTATCTGATACAAGACAGAACGGTTTGTGACTATAGAGAAACAGGGCGTTGGAGCTGGCTTGAAGAGAAGTGTTTCAATGCTCGCATTCCAACGGAAACCCAGAGTTTTAGCGGTGTTGGCGTCTGACAATTTCAAAAATTAGGAATCCAGTGGATATTCGGATAGCTCAAAGGAAAAGATGAATGATGTGATTTAATAACGATTTGATGGGGTAAAGAGTAACTGGGTTAGGAGGAGAATAAAATAGAGGCATAGATCGGCGAATGGTCTAGGGAAGGGTATTCCCCAATAACCTTTTCGTGTTAGGTTTTAATCTCGGCGCTCGGTAGCAATCGGATCTCAAATTTTGAGCAAATTCACCTTTACGAGATGGTCTATTACTCAAGTCCGTAGGGGATTTGGACTTAGAGGGAAACGAATTTGACTGACGTATTTTGCCAGTCACAATCCAACCGAAAACGGTTCGTTGGGCGATCAAAGGGTTCTTGGGGTCCTTTCGAACTCCAGAAAGCATTATCTGGGGGTATACATCTCCACCCAATAGCAAATCCATATGGGCGTATTTAAAATCTGTCAACGGAAGTTCGGGTGTATCAGCATGCTCCGCTAATGAGCATGTGGGTAACTGACCAGTGAGCTTTTCAACAACATATGCTTCCGTGGTCAATTTAAACGAGGGATCAATAGGAGATCCTAGCGAAATATTACATACTTTCGTTGACTTTGCTACTACTGCGCCATTAAGGCCCACAACAGTGGCAGCAGGTGCCGAATAGGTTGGAAGATCTAGCTTCCGTTGCAATTTTCGAGAGATGAAAGTAGCTTGAGACGCTGGGTCTATCAGAGCTCTCGCAGAAAACATCGTATGATCTAATTTTATATTAACCTTGGCAGTTCCTAACAGAACTGTTGAAGACGGTGTGTGTTGTGAAGACGGGGTGGACTGTAGACGGGTGGCGAAGTTGTGGAAAGAGCGGGTAGTAGCGGATGTCGATGGACAATTATCCATTTCATTTCGCTTTTGTTTAGGAGGCCGGGGGATTTCTAAAGGGCGATCGGGGGGAAATGGGTTAACGGGGTTGGTTTCAGCTCTCGGTCCCTCCCGGGTGGAAGATTCGCTACGGTGAAGTAGAGAATGGTGTTTTTGTTTACAAATATTGCAAACGTTAGAGCTATGGCATCTTTTGGACTCATGGGAAACTGCCAAACAATTCGTGCAACACTTATGATCTCGAACAGATAATATGCGTTCACTAACCGACATTCTCAGAAAATCTGAACAAAGACGAATAGGGTGATTTTTACTGCAAATGGGACACTTTCCATGGGATATATTTGGGGCGACAGTCTCATATGTACTGAATTTTCGGGGGCTATGAGAAATGCCTTGGCTATCATTTCGAACTGCAGGTTGGTTAAAATTATGCCTGCCGATAATGTCCGAGACTGATTCCAGAGTTCGATATCTGGCAGTCAGGAACGCATCCATTTTGCTCCACTTGGGTAGGTCTGAGCAAGGGCCTTGAGACTGCTCCCAGAGACCTAGGGTGTGTTCGGGAAGTTTAGTGGAGCAAATGTAAACGAAGATGATGTCCCAATTTTTCGTTTCGATGCCCAACAACGACAAGTTCGTTATGCAGTCATTAATTGTCCGTTGCAGACTTTTAATGGAAGGGCCAGATTCCTTGGATATGGCAGGGAGGTTGAAAAGAGTTTTCAATTGAAAATTGACTAATAATCTTTTATTCTCGTAACGATCTACGAGATTCTGCCAAGCCATGTCGAAACCATCATTCGTCATGGGGCACGTTCGTATTATGTCCCTCGCCTCACCTTCAGTTTTCTGCAAAAGATAGTACATCTTTTGGATATTGCTAATATGGGGGTTAGTTCCGTAAATGGCCGAAAACATATCTCGGAATGTTGGCCATGACGCATAATCGCCAGAAAAGGTCGGGGTGTCGCATGGGGGAAGATGAATGGGAACTGTATTAGCAATCGGGTTCGCGGCCTTATTCTTAAGGCTGTCAATCAGTCCGTCAATAAACGAGGCAGATTGGAAATACAAAGTATATCCGGACATATACTTGGCCTTCGCGTCTTTTGTTGAGACTTTGGTGTCTTCGGCATTTTCCAACAAGTCTTCGTAACTATCACGAAAGACTTCCCACAAACGGGTCAACTCCTGCCGATGAACACCTAGAGAGTGAACCGAATGTTCCTCTCGCGGAATAGCCTGAATAAAGCTTTCCAAATCGCTTAAGCGGTTATAATTTCTATTTAAATTCCTTAAAGCGGCCATTTTATTAAAATTAGGGGTTTTTTTAATTAATTCGGCGGGAAAAAATCCAAAAGGGTTCGAAAAATTTAAATTAATTAATCGAAACAAAAAATTTCCAAAGTATAAAAATTATAACGAATAGGGTTTATCGAATAAATAGGAAGATCAAACAAAATAAATACTTTAATTTCGAAAACTTTAAAGAAATATTCGCGATAAACATTCAAAAGGGTAAAAAGGGGTTTGCGAAGACTTTCGAAACAAAATTCAGAAAAGTGGGGATGGCTCGAAAAATTTAAATATAATTTAAACAAATAAAATTATTTTATATTTTAATAAAAAATCAAATTATTAGTTTAAAATATCAAAATAATACTCTCAGAGTTTTTACTAGAAATCTGCTGAGAGGAAGTCACCGACGAAATATTTTGACATCTTCGTTTTGATGTCTGACCTGGGGTTTGAACAGTAGCCTACGTCTAATAAGCCAACACACTTCCTACTAGACTACGGTGTCGATTAAGAGAATGTTTTGATTTAATTCTTAATGCTTAAAAATCGGCGCCGATATTTCAAATCTTTTCTTTTAAATCTCTGCAATTTGAATCACTTTACATTTCACATAAGTTGGCAAACATTTATCACACGATACGAAATCTGTACAGGTGCCTTTCATTTTTCGGAAGGAGATAGTGAGGGCAAGATCTTCTCCTTCATGCATTCCTCATCAAAAATTTCACGCACCCCTCTCCTTTTAAAATTTATTTAGTAAGTCATCAGGTGGACCATGGTTGTGATAAAAATCTAAATATAATAATAAATAAATAAAATTATATCTAAAACTAATAATGAAAATAACAGATAATACTTCTCTTATAGCCCATTTACACTACAGCGAAATCTAGTAGATTAGATTTCAAATCTTGCTCGAAATCTAGATCGTTTACACTGGATTTATTTGACAGTAGCAAGATTTCATTTTAATAACAAAAACAGCTGACTGAAATTTAAAAGAAAATAATATTTCCAAATTTAGTTTAATACCAAACAAAAATGAAAAATATAGGACATTTAGTATCGTTTTCACCAAGACCAAATAAGATCCAATCAGAAATAATGTTTTAGAATGAGCCACCAAACTTTTCAGTTGTTATGCTGGTGTGAAAACATTATAAAGCTAACATCCATAAACAAAACTGATAAAGGGTCCGCCAAATAACTTTTTTTTTTTGAAAATGCTTAAAAAAAACTACTGAATATTTTCTCAAATTTCTTTTTTTATTTGAAAGTACAATCCTTCCGGTTAATAATGGAAAATAATTTCATTCAAATGGCTGCCTCGGCTGGCCATGTTCAATTTTTAAGCACATTATCGATTGTGTGCAGCTGCATTTCACCAATGGCTTCACGAATATTGTCCTTTAAAGCGTAAATTGTCTCTGGCTTGTCGGCGTAACACTTATCTTTGACGGCACCCCTCAAATAATAGTCCAACGGTGTCAAATCGCAGCTCCGAGGTGGCCAAACGACATCAGCTCTGAGGCTGATAATGCGATCTTCAAAAACAGGGCGCAAAACATCGAGTGTAGCTTCGTCTGTGTGGCACGTAGCGCCGTCCTGTTAAAACCATATGTTGCCAATATCCTCCTCCTCAATTTTTGTGAACAAAAATTCGTTCAACATGGCCCGATAACAATCGCCATTGACTTTAACGGCAAATGGCCCAATTATGCCTCTGGACCAAAATCTGCACCAAACAGTGACTCGTTTTGGGTGAGTCGGCTTTTCAATGTATGCGTGCGGGTTTTCTGTGCCCCAAATGCGACAATTTTGCTTGTTTACATACCCGCCAAGATCAAAATGAGCTTCATCTGAAAAGATGATTTTTTTTGCCAAAATCGGCATCTTCTGTAGGCTACTCATGTAGGCTACTGCATGGCCAGCAGAGGCAGCCATTTGAATGAAGTTATTTTCCATTATTAACCGGAAGGATTGTACTTTCAAATAAAAAAAGAAATTTGAGAAAATATTCAGTAGTTTTTTTTACAGCATTTTAAAAAAAAAAGTTATTTGGCGGACCCTTTACAACATTTAAAAAATGTATTTTTAAATTGAAATGTCATTTTTTTTCCTGTGCAGCGTTGTATTTTTAAGTACTATTTGGCAAAACACATAGTTGCATTTCTATTTTTACTAGATTTTGAGTAGATTTTGCCGAAATCTACTAAATAAGTAGGTTTTGTTTTGTATGGGAAATCTAGTTAAAATCAACTAGATTTGGCTCGAAATCTCATAAGTACTAGATTTCGCTGTAGTGTAAATGGGCTATTACTAGCAATAAAATTTTAAGTGTTATTTAAACAACATTATAAAATAACCTGGAAAATATGAAACACATTTACTGTGAAAACAGCGAACAAACACAAAAAAAATACATACATGCACACATAATTGGTCATTACAACCCTTCATACATTAGTGGCCCGAGCCACAATTTAATGTCGACTCCGAAACACAGTTTTTTTTGAGAAACCTTTTATCTCAATTTTATTTACTCGCAGAGTTTTTGCCAGAAATCTGCTTAGAGAAAGTCGCCGAAGAAATATTTTTTCAAATTTCGTTTTGACGTCTGACCTGGGGTTCGAACAGCCTTACGTCTAAAAAGCAAACACACTACTTACTAGACTACGGCGTCATGTAACACAAACAAATTATGACAGTAAAACAGAAATTTTCGGAATCTTATATATAAAAATGAATGTGTGTTTGTTTGTATGTTTGTATGTTTGAAGTTTATAGACGATTAAACGGCTGAACCGATTTTCTTGAAATTTTCACAGTATCTTCCTGTATGTCTGGAAGGAGTTATAGGCTACTTTTTATGTTGATATTCCAAATGAGCGAGGGGCCATGCCCACGTATGCTACATACTACATACTTAATATTTAATTGCATTTGAAATATATTACTCATACGCATAGTAGTTACCCCTACAAGTATGCTATCTGTGATTCTTGATGAATAAAACCAAAGAAAATAAAGTGTAAAGAACGACGCGGGGGGAAAGATAGAAGGGAAAGAAAAAAATTTTGTAACCAACATTTGTGAAAAAATTCACCAAATAAGAAAAAATATAACCAAAATTAAATTCGTAGACTTTTGTTTTATTTATTTTTTTTTTCAAGTTTAAATTATAATTAATAAAAAAAGAAACAAAAAATAGCTTTTCTTATAAGAAAGAAAAATAAACAAAACCAAAAAAATCTACACATCTACACATTGATCAAAAAAATAACCAATTTTGGTTAGAAATAACCAATTTTGGTTAGAAATAACCAAAAAAAGGCAACACTGTTCTCAAATCACTTATTCTCAGACGTCGGCACAAAGAGAACATGAGAAAAATTATGAGAGGCATATTTAACCCAGAGGAAAATTGTTAGTAATATTTTCAAGTCTACTTATTAACCCAATAATATGTACATATATGTGAGCGAAAAGTATAGAACAATTGTACTGCGTTAAAAACCTAAAAACACCGTATTTAACTTGGCAAGTATTCTTCCAAAAATCTAAATCATTTCTCATTGATATTAGTGAATCATACTGTAATATTTCTTTGGGTGTAAAATTGAAGTCTGAAAAAAGCGACATGAACATTCACCTTTAGAAGCTGACAAGCAATTGAATGCATTTTTACGATCTCATGATGAGAGCAACACATTGTTACGCTCTTTGTTTGTGTTTATTTTCCTTCCGTCTTCCGCCCCCCTTATCAAGAAATGTTTTTTTAAAAAGATTTTGGTGAGAGCGGGTCGTAATGCCACAACCCGCCATAAGAAATTTTACTGCTTTATAATTCGTATTCTTTATATCTATATTTTTTGATACGTCACATATGTAGTTTTTTTTAATGAATTTTACATCTATATAAACAAAAATGAATGTGTGTTTATTTGTTTGTGGGTTTGTTTGTTTGAAGTGGACCGATTATCTTGAAATTTTGACAGTACCTTCCTGTATATCTGGAAGGAACTACTTTTTCAAGAAGGAGTGGTGCCATGCCAACATATCCAATAAGTATTTAATGTCGCATATTTCATAAACTGCAATAGCTAGAGACCTCAAATTTTGCATGGACGACTTTGACGTATATATAAACAAAATGGAAGGATTGGATATAGTGGGCGTTTCACCTCCAATATAAAAAATATTAAATTATTATATCTAAGAAAATATAACAGTTAGAGTCCTAAAATTTTGTCGAATCCACTTTAGTATCAATATGAATATTTTAGGCAAAAATGGGCTGACTAGGAAAAGTGGGCGTGGTACTTCGCATATGAATTAAATGTAAAACTTCTTATATCTCGGAAATCACCTATATATATAAAAATGAATGTGCGTTTGTTTGTATGTTTGAAGTTTATAGACGACTAAACGGCTGAACCGATATTCCTAAAATTTTCACAGTATCTTCCGGAAAGAGTTATAGGCTACTTTTTATGTTGATATTTCAAATGAGCGAGGTGCCACTCCACATATACTACATTACCTACTATTGTAAGATAGTAACAAAATGTGTATATTGGAAAAACTATATCAGCAAAATCAAATTTTGTACAAGTAACTACAGTTTCAATATAAATATTTTGGACAAAAATGGCGAACTAACAATAGTGGGCTTGGCACCTCCCATATAAAGTAAATACGAAAATCTGTATATCTGGAAAACTCTAACAGCTAGAGTCCCCAATTTTTGTACGAGTAACTTTAGTTTAAATATAAATATTCTGGAGAAAAATAGGGAGTTCAACAAAAGCGGTCGTGTCACCTCCCATATGAAGAAAAATAACAGTTAGACTCTCCAATTTTGTACGAATATCTAAAGGTTCAATATCAATATTTTTGTTAAAAATGGGCGATCAAGCATTAGGGGCGTGGCAAACTCTATATGAACTAATTATTAAAATCTGTATATCTAGAAAACTATAAAAGCTAGAGTCTCCAATTTTGTATTCCAGCTTTAGGAAGGTGGTGCCTCTCTGATTAGTGAGTGTGGAAATTATTATATCTTGAAATATGCAATAGTAAGGTATATGACCCTTAAATGATTGAGTTTAAAATTTTCAACTCATGTACATAGTAAGTACTAAAATGCATACTATTTATATATTGATCTCATATACATACACATATACATATGTAATAGTTATATTATTGTTTACTTCTAAAAATGGGTAACTAATAAAAACAGTATTTATTTGTCGCATATCTTGAAAACCACATTTGGTAAATTTTGTAATCAGCATTCTATTGGGCGATGAATGGGCATGTAACAATAGGGAGTAATATTTTCATTCATTACTTTTAATTACCTAAGTAATAAAATGTAAACTGTCAATATTGTTCCCAAATTTATTTATTTATTTATTTATTTATTTTAGTCTATGGATTATATCCTTGCAGACATTTAAAAATATATAATACATTTAAGAAAAAATTTACATTTACACAATTAATTAGAAATTATGGGTCAAAAATTTTAAAAATATTTTTTAATTATGAATTATTTAAAAGAGAAAATAAAAAAAATTGTAGACAAATGTGTGCACATAAAGTAGTATAAGAATTAATACATCAGGAGTTCAAAGAAATAATTAATAATTTTTTCACTGCATTCGTATTTAATGAATAATCAACAAGTCCAAAAAATTGGTTGAATTCGTTACACATCCTTCTAAGCGGGTCAGCATCAGGATAATTGGCTCTAAACATTGGAATAGACAGTGGTAAAAAATTTCGCGATAAACGTCGAGGTATATTAAATGAAATTTCGTTTATCAAGAATCCAGCGCATATATCTCCTTTTATAACATTTAGTATAAATGAAACATTTAACATAATTCTACGGCTTTTCAATGTTGGCAATTTAATAAGAGCTAATCGGGCAGAGTAAGATCGCAAATTACGGAGGTCAAAATGTAGTCCACGTAGGCAAAATAGGAGAAATTGTTTTTGCACAGATTCAATTGTATTGGAATGTGTTTGGTAAATGGGATCCCAAATTATAGAACCATATTCTAGAATTGGACGAACAAGCGACACATAAAGTGCCTTTGTGATGTATGGATCCTTAAATTCCTTCGACCATCGCTTTATATAACCCAGTGCAGCCCTGGCCTTATTTACAGTACACGTTATATGAGAAATGAAGCTTAATTTCTGATCGAATAAAATACCCAAATCCAGAAAACGGTCAACCACTTCAATTTCATAACCACCAATAAAATAATTCACAATAATTGGACTGGTTCTCGAAAAGCGCATTAATTTACATTTCCTGAAGTTAAGCTGCATTAAATTGGCGTTACACCATTCATAGAACGAATTTATATCAAATTGTAAATGCTGTTGATCCAAAAGATTGTCATAAGTTTTAAAAAGCTTTACATCATCCGCATACATCAAAATGTTCGAATACTTTATAACTTGAGGCAAATCATTTATAACTAAAGAAAAAAGGAGAGGTCCAAGATGACTTCCCTGTGGTACTCCAGAACGTGCATGTATTTTTTTTGATATAACGTTGTTGAAACAAACCGATTGAGTTCTATCCGATAAATATGATTTTAACCACTTAATAGCAGGATCCGTAAAGCCTATCAAATGTAATTTTTTTAATAGGAGCTTATGATTTACTTTATCAAAGGCCTTTGAAAAGTCGGTATATATAACATCTGTTTGCCTTCTATTAAAAAATCCACGATTTATGACAGTTGTTAGATGAAGTAAATTTGTTGTTGTTGAACATCCTTTTTGAAATCCATGCTGATATGGAGATATGAGATTACAAACTTGGTAATACAATGTATCAGTAATCAATTTTTCAAAAAATTTGGGAATAACACTCAATTTCGCTATACCCCTATAATTTTCTATATCAGATTTATCACCAGATTTAAACAATGGGACTATAAAAGAATCCTTCCAAATTTTTGGGACATATCCATTTTTAATTGATAAATTAAACAGAACAGTTAGTAGGTAAAGCATCAGCACAATTAATTAAAATGCTGCCCGGAATTTTATCAGGACCACAACTGTGTGAAAATTTTAATTTTTTTAAATGAGTTGCAACAGTTTGTGTATCAAAGAGTGGTATAGATATAGAATGTTTAACCATCAATGGATAAGGATACTCCATTTTATCATCATAGTTTTCGTCAGAATAAGTGCAGGAAAAAAATTCAGCAAACATGTTACTTATAGTTGAAATATCGCTAGATTCATTATTTCGATATGACATTGAAGCTGGAAAGCATGTAGATTTTCTCTTTGAGTTTATAAATTTATAGAAAGACCTAGGATTACGTCTTAGATTAATTTTAGCCTTTGCCAGATAAAGAGTGTATAATTGTTTATTCAGTCTGGTATAATATGCACGGCTTACTGAATATCTTAGGTAATCTAAATTGGATCCAGAAAATTTATACTTTCTATAACATCTAGACTTTCTATTCTTAGCACGGCTTAATTCATTGTTATTCCAAGGCGGCCCCGGTAACGATCTTTTTATATGTTTTGGAATGCACTGCTCCATAAAAAATAACATTTTATCATAAAAAATATCGAATGTATTATCCAAAGTTATTGATGAATTTACTGAAAGTGACAAAACATTATTCCAGTTTATACTCAGAATCATTTCATTCAGCGCAAAGTAATTGGCTTGTCCAAACGAAAAAACTCTATCTTTAACGATCGACGAAGACAGGATATTGTTAGCTGGCGTAGATATAATCAACTCAAGTGTAGGATGATAACGATCTTCAGGAATAGTTAATGGATCACATCGGTTAATATGACAGTCTTCCTTATCGTTCACGAACACTAGATCCAGTATTTTAGAAAAATCATTAGGTGTACCATTAATTTGAAAAAGACTAATATCATACAAAATATTGAAAAAGTCATTAAACATATCATTATTCGCGGCCTGAACATAATAACCATCCTCGGCTACATAATTCCAAGATACTGATGGAATATTAAAGTCACCCATGATTATAAGCAAATCATTTTCATTGGCAGAGCATGCTACCGTTCGAATTGCCTCACCATGTTGAATATATAATGATTGCGGGGATGATGGAGGAATGTATGAACACGTAACGAATATTCTTTTATTCTTGAGTCTTATAATAACTGCAATAAGTTCAATATCAGGCCATGAATTAAGCACAAACTGTTCAGATGAAATGAGACTGGAAACGGCTATGAGAACACCACCACCATAAGAGCCACGATCACGACGGAAAATATTGTATTTACTACATAGTATTTCAGAATCTAAAAACGAATTGTTAAGCCAGGTTTCAGTAAATGCTAGAATGTGATAATTACAATCAAGACTCTCCATATATAAGCTTGACAGTTTTGTCCTTAGACCACGAACATTTTGGTAAAGTAATGATAATGTATTAACGTAATTAAAATTTAGTTTTTTGGATCACTTTGAGGAAGGACACCAACTCTATTACTTCTATTTTTCTCCCTGTATACATATTCACGAACCAGGGTATTTTCCGGCCAGAAATTCGGATTAATGATCGTACTGAAATCGTTAGATGAGGTAGATATTTTAAATGATGAGATTGTCCTGGGTTCAGCAAATGTAAACTTCTGCACTGTAACATCAATTTTACGACCATATTTAGAATTGATATAATGATCAACATCATCCGATGAAGTGTCACATGCTAACCTGGACACAAAAATAGTTTTTCTTGGTGGAACAGCCTGCAGCGGTTTGTAAGTAATTTCATTACCCATTGTTGCCTCATTATTATTAACATTATTTGGTGACAAAATTACCTTTGAAGAACCATTATCGACCGTATGAGAAATTTGTTGACGGGAACTTACAGCATTCAATGATATAGACGGCGTTGAACCAATATCCTTAATGGTAACTGAATTTATAGGAGAAGGCACAGATAAGTTATTCCCAGTGGAAACTAAAGGCAGCATATTTGCGCCTCTTTTTACCCTAGTAGAATTGCTATCAGTATCATTAATATATTTATCCAAATTTGGAAAGCTATTAAATAATTCACCAAATTTGGCAAGCTTAGATTGCAGAGACAAAAAATCCTTATTAAGTTGGTCAAACTCACTCTTGTAGCTTTTAAAAAATTCATAAAATTCTACGTTAATTTTTTTACAACTTGTACAAGTCCAATGAAGGGACTTTGCCGGATCCAGAAGCGCATCAGCATCACGTGCTTTGAGTGCAGTACATTTTAAATGATAATTGCCTAAACACAACCAACATGAAATCATCCGGTCATTTCCCGTACCAGTGCAATTTGAGCTCAAACAATCCATATTAACGATTGAAGGTAAATTATAATACAGAGATTGGATATAAAATGTTCGCTAGGTGGTGGTAAACGGTTTAAGGGTAGATGGCGCTACTAAAAGGAATTATCTAATACACAAACCAAACAGATGCAGTGTTGTAATATATATTATTTAGTAGGTAGGTTACTCTCTCAGCTGCAATCCGTATTGATGATACTATGATAAATATTTATTCTCCTTATCAGAAAATATTTCATAAAAACCAATTTTAGGCGACTCAGATAAGTAGTTGCAAAACTCATCAAAAAAATTACCTGTGACTGACGCAAACACAATTATTTGTTAAATTTTAATAACCTTAATTTCTTTTTCAAAAGGGTCATGACCTGAACCGATTTTTTACCTATTCATATTAGGTAAAATATAAAGGAATACATATGTATAACACGCATTCGGTTTTGGAATTCAGTTGAATCTTTGATTTTAATCAAGTTAAACGTTATTTGAGTAACATTTATTTTGCAACAATTTATAAAAATGCCCCCCAATAAAAGCATCCCTTTCCAGAAGCACTAAAAATGCATTGCGTTTGCAATCCCAGAGAGCAAATGAAAGTTCGGAAGAGCGTGAAAGTCGCCTCAGGACTGAAAAGAGTTTCAACCTTTAGAGCCGGAACGCTAGCTAGCTAGTTTTTAAATATTTTATAGAAAAGTATTGAAAACTTTTGGATTTTTTGGATACATTTTTTATACATTTTCTATTATCTATTAGCGTGAGGACCAGAACTATGATTTGTTGCACTACACCGGACATATGGTCGAAGTTACTCAGCTCGTATATAATTAAATATAATTTGTAATTATTATTGTATATTATATTAGAAGTCGCCGTGGTCTAGTAGGTAGTGTGTTGGCTTATTAGACGAAAGGCCCGAGTTCGAATCCCAGGACAGACATCAAAATGAATTATAAAAAAATATTTCTTCGGCGACTTCCTCTCAGCAGATTTCTGGCAAAAACTCTGAGAGTAAAAATTGCCATGAAAAAGCTTCTCAAAAATCTGTCGTTCGGAGTCGACTTTAAACTGCGGGTCCCGCCACCACTCATGTTGTGTGCGTTAATTTTATACATGAGTGGTGTTGAGAAGCTAGGCCGTAATCCTGACTGAAGGGTTGTAATGGCCAATTATGTGTGTATGTAATTATATTTTGCATTTTAATTATTACATACACAACAACAATAAAATTGGTCATTAAAACTTGCAGTCAGATTTACGACTTAACTTCTCACACCACTTATGTTGTATGTGTTAATTTTTATACATGAGTGGCGGAGCCTTCTCGTGTACTCTCCATCTAGTTTTGACCAGACTTCTTCTGTCTCATGGTTGTGTAACGCCTGGCCAATTAATCTGCTCTGCAGTTAGCTGAAATATCACTGTGCCTTGGTATTCATATGATAGAGACATCAAATTGTATAATATGCTGGAGTTCATTTGGTTGGAATTCGGTGTTCTGAAAGCTGGCTACAATCAGAAAGTATGGTTATATCCCACTTGAGGCTTATCCCCAATAATTTTTGCTGTAGCCTGTATTGCTGGCACCTGCATCTATAAGACGCGATTTATGATTACAGACTAAACTATTCCGAAAAAATTTCATCTCCAACTCTTCCGTCAAACTTGAAGCCATCGGCATAAATTCATACTGAGTCCTTCATGAAATGCTTTATACTATTTCGCTTGACATCCTAGTTCGAAATGAATTTCCTGAAACTCATTGAGTAGTCATACCACGGTGTCTCAAAAGTCTGAACTTCTTTCAGGATCCTTGCATACATCAGGATCATGCCACTGTCCAGTTGTCCAGAAACGGATACTAATCTTAGCCGCCAATTCCTTACAATAGAAATCAATTAGAGGATTACACCTAGCAATAGACAAGAAGCGACGAAAACTGTAAAGTATATGAAGTTTTTCGAGGACTATAGAAACATTTTTATTCTAGTTTTTGTATAAGCACTGGATTAAGACAAGTTTGAGGAAATAAAATTTCCTAACCTTGCTTGGTTGACGAGAAACTGCATTAACATTTATTTAAACTTAGTTTGACTCTGTTGCATAGTTTTGTTCCAATTGAACTCGGACTGTTTGTCTATTTGCAAATTTATTTCTTTTAAGCGATTTTTATGGAAAAATCGCTCAGTAAGTATGTATTATTGTTAGAGTCTACTCTATGTTCTACTCGGAAACACATAGTTTTTATTCTATAAAAAAGATAAGAAAACTAGTAAAATTCCTTGATCTTATTAATTTAATTGATTTTCAATCAGTTGGCATTCCAAAAGAAAAGAAGAGTGCTGTTAGAAACTTCAACAAGGATACTGCATATTACCTTACTATCTACTGAGGTGTACAATATAATTACAAAAATAAACTAAGTAAACATCTTCCGGTTGTAGTGAAATAAAAACTTTCGATTAGAAAAAAATCGTAAACAAAAGTTATGTAATCCAATTAAGTTTCCTACTCAACCGTTCTCTTTTATTCATCTTTAATCTTTTTAGTTTAGTCTGCTGATTTGTATCTTCTGTGTATTATTGCAAAACGTGTTATCCCCTGTTTCATTTAGAGTTAAGTAATCATGGTCCTTGTCACGTATTTCAATTGTTGCAGCAGCATATTAGATTTTATTTATCTGACCACAGGAGCATGTTCGAATACGTTTCGCAACAGCTAATCGTAAATGATGGTCAGTAATGGCCACACGATGAATTCAAATTAGCTACGAACGGCAGAAGGTGTGCTTTATTTTAAACGAAAAGTGGTAACAATGTCCACTAAAGATCTTCTTTATATTTGGTAGTTATTTAGTCAAATTTATTTGGTTTGATTTTAGCATTTTTATAAAAATGTATTTCGATTACAGTTGGGTAACGAAGGGATCCTGACAATTTATTGACTTGAATTTTTCATTATATTTCGAGACGCGGTTTCCAAATAATTTAAAAACCTTAGAAATGTGTTTTCTTGTTGTTTTCTTTTTTTTTTTTTTTGTTTGGTTTTGTTTTTCTTCTTGGCTGTTAAACTATAAAGTTTTAGATTTTAGCTCCTGTTAAAGAGCGCTTATGTCAATTTTTAATATCGTTCTTATTGACGTACTTGACGTGTATTTTAATCAAGAAGTATATGCTTTTTGCCCGAATTACATAATTTCTCAGACCAGAAAATTATCTTTTTTTTTTGGAAACACATCAACTTAAGTACGATTAGATTTTTATCAACTCCACTACAGTAAGAAGAATTTTTTAAAAAGATAGACAATAGCAGAATACATAACTATGTCAGTGGAAGGTAGTCGGTCTTATAACCTTAGCAGCATTACAGAATATAGTTTTATGGAAAATATGTTTCTCCCATTAATATATTCGTGGAGAAACCTGACGGAAACCAGATAGAGTAACAAAAAAATAACAATGTGATCATGCGGTGCAAAATATTGAAGGGGAAGTCCCCATCTCATATTAGAAGCCTCAAGAAAGGCTTTTATGTGTCTCAATTACTAGATTATTCAATAAATAGTTTTCAATAGCCACCTACAATGATCATTAGTAGTATATACAATCTCCAATTTTGAAGGCCATTATTTCCATTTGTTCTACTATTGCATCGACGACATCATTAGCAACTTCAATTCCAACAATCTAGTTTTGTTATCAAGAAATAAGGGCGCTAGAGGCTCTGGTGGATTCATGTCCATTGTAAAAACCAGAAACCTTATGTGGATATCTTTCTACGCTCCATTTGCCAATATGAACATTCTGCTTTACAGCCATTTTATGGAAAACATCAAGTTTTTTTCCTTTATTCTTCGTTACATTTTTTTAACCGTTACACTAAAAATAGGTAATTTTTCTCATTCACTTGCTGACATAGAATGACTTGAAGTTTCATAGAAAAGTTGTTGAGTTTCTATGTTAAATCCTTGATTTATTTTATAGTATTTTGAAAAGCATTTTTAAAATAAAAAAAATTATTTGTTCTCTTTTGTTAAATTTTTAAAATACTTATTACATTGTAGGTATTTCAATAATTTAATTTTGTCCTATAGTTTTTAGTTTAATTGAAATGTTTTATTTCCATTATAACTTTCGTTTTGTATTTTTGTATTGAAATAACTAAGGTTTGATAATGAAAAAAAAGAACGAATGACTTCACACAACCGCCTTTTTGAACATTAAAAATTGTACTACTGATGTTGCGACTTTAACGGTTGTCAGTAAGATAAAGTTACTCAACAAAATGTATTGCTCATGTATTGTTCTTTTGTGAAATGTTTGTAGTAGCTCTGCTGCTACATTCAAGGAAATTCAATTGTTGCCTTTGCGGTTCTTAATGTTTACAAAGCTCTTTACTCGCTCCGCACTTCCTTCTGTATACAAAAACAGAAGCAGATTTTGATATTGTAAAACGGAAAAGACATTTAAAGAGCAACATTCTCTTATCAATTTCAAACAGAATAGCATGTCTCTGAATGATAACATTGCAAGAGGGAATTGCCCAAAACAAATATAACTTCTGCTACAAAAATTACTCTGTTAGTACATCTCTTATTGTATTACCACAGCTGCTCTGTTTTCCATGGTAGGTTATTTAAATACTATTGTGGTCTTATTTATAACTTAATTAAGTTTTTCTTTTCTTAATCTTCATCACAATCCTGCATCAAAGATTTTTATTATCCTTTCTTTAATTTTCTTTGATTAAAAAATCATCGGAAAGTAACTTTAAGTAAAAGTATTTTGTAACACAGTTTAATTGCATATTTTAACTATGAGCACTGCTGACGTACTGAGCCTCTGGGATATACTTCATTTGTAATTGAAATATTCATTACGTATACGTAGGCTTATAAAGTAAATTGAAAATAAGAATGTAGTTCAATTTAACAGCAGATCGTTATGTTTGCGGTCATCTTACAGATTTTTATGGAGACTTGTTAAATTTTTGTGGTATCCTTGTGGAAAGAATAGCCTCTTGAATTTCTTGACATTATTTTATGTTCTAAACTTTAGAATCTAAAGCTATTGATAATTGGAAATACATATATGTATATTTACTCGTATATACGCATATGTGTGTATGTCCAAGACCTAAAAAGTCCACAAGTCCTCATGAAATTGAGTTAGTCAACAGTATTGAAACTCAACTACTCTGTTTTATTCGTTGTTACTACAACATTGATTTATAAGTATAGGTTGTAATGAATATGAGTACAACGTTGACACCAAACTCATAACATTCGAAATATGTTTGATTCATACGCCTACTCATTCAGATTTATAAATTTAGAAAAAAACTTATAATACTTATAAATGATTCGAGGGATTCGAATCATTCAAAAAAATTTACAGCCTTAGTTGTTGTTGCATTTACAAAAAAAGAAAGAAAAAGACGAAGACAGCAAGCAAAACAAACACACAACCTTCTAGTGAGTATTGTAGTGTTCGTACACGAATCATACTTATTTTGTGATTCTTGTGAGTGTTGAGTAAAGGAGAGTCGAAATCAACAACATCATGCATTAAGTATGAGTGCGATGAGTACTACAAACTTGGAAAATTAATAATATGACTATGATATTAAAATAAGTATGAATGCGTATAAGTATCAGAAATTGTGAGTATGATTCGAATCTACTCATCTTTTTGAATACTCATTGCTGACCTCTGTTGCAGTTATTAAACTCAACAAAAATGAAATTTTGTATATAGTGATGGCAGACAATAGTGATGACTAACATAAAAAATCGGTGGCTTTTGACACAATACGATGATTCTAATAGCAAAAATTAACCTTTAACATTTTCAATTAAGTCGACTCTGTGTCACTTAAAAATTTCCAACTTGTGTTTAAATGGGGTCAGAGAACATACATTCCGAATGTTTTTCCTGTTTCAGATGTAATCCTTTTAACTGCAAAATTTGATCAAAAAATAAATATGTATTCGGAAAATTAATTCGATAATCTCATAAAAATGATGAAGTATTCCCTATGGATTATCATATTTTGCCATAATTTAGAAATTACTGCTCTACAGAAATATATATGGGTTTACCTCTTATATAGAACGGTTTTGATATTAACCTTAAAACCTTCATTTTTGCAACAATAAGTTTAACGGAAAGTTGTAATAATGGCCCTTAGTGTCTCAGAATGTATGTCAATGCTTTGTTAGTATGTAAAGATACCTTAAGTTTTTTATAACCTTAAAAAAAAATCCAATTTGTGAAATTATTTTCTTTTCGCCAGATTTCCAGTTAACAGTTCTGAAAGAATAAATGAAATGGGAAGAAAGTAGAAAAGCTTCTTAAATAACTTTTTATTAACTGCAAAATTGAAAAACTTTTTTAAACTTTAAGAGGCAGCTTTTTTTTTCTTTTTGTTTAAAAAAAATATATAATTTTGGTCTTCAGTGCTTTATCAAGAACTTTGTAGGTTTACATTGAAATTTTCAAGAATCTTTTACCATTCACTTTTTCTCCTTTCTATGGTTATCATTATTTATGGTTTGCAAGATGTGAAAGGGATTATTATATAAATAGTTCTCTTCACACTTATTTAAAGTTTATTTTTATCTTTAATTTCAAGGCTCTTTTGTTATTTGGATACAGTACACTCTTACTATAAATATTCTATAAATGTTAAGGACACACTTTGTACTTAAACTTTTACCTGGTGCTTAGATTCGGAGCTACTTCCTAAGTTGTCAACGGGGCATTTAGGTGAAGTCCTGTTCTATTTTATAGATGATGATGTCTTGAGTGTTGTTGTGATGTAGTTCGTTTTGCTTAAATGCTTGTGTAGTGTGTCGAATTGTGTTGGTGTTTGTGTTACACAGATACTACTACCACTTCACAACTTTTTTTTATTAATTTCTTTTTAAATTATATCATTTATTTATTTAAAGCAGATTTCAGTTATTTTTTTTTATTTCTTTATTTAAATTTTTCTTCACAACACTATATTTGTATCTGTATTTGTATTTTTATATAATTGGTATTTTTGATTTTCTTGTTCTATGTTTTTCTTTTTTATGTATTTATTGTTGTTATTTGGTTTTATTTGGTTCTTTTTAAGTTTAGTTATTTTATTTTTTATTAAATACTAGCTAATTCCCGGTGTGCTTCGCTACCCCCATCGCAATTAAATGCATATCTCGTGATGCAACTGGAGCGCCCACCATCAAAATTGTTACGCCATTGTTGGAGTTCTGGAGTTCTATCAGCATGAATTGCGATTATGTGGTCATCTATATCAGATCTGTAGTTAAATGCAATACCTGAGCATCCATGAAAAACATTACGTCGATTCACCGCCATTCGATTATGATTTTGTTCTTTGCTGCTCTTCTTGTTGATGTTCGAATCCACTGACTTTCTACTCGTGATTCATGTTGGACTTCTGTTTCATTAGCTCATGCTATTGTGGTACCTTCATGTTCCAAAGGTGTCTCGGTAGCTCGTGCGGTTGTCGCATATTGTCGAAGGCCTTCCAGACGTCTTTCACGTTCTGAAGGTGTTTCTGTGGCTTGTGATGTTTCAATACGATTTCGCTGGCTTTGTAGTCGACCTTCATGTTCCAACGATGTCTCGGTAGCTCGTGGGGTTGTGGCATGTTGTCGAAGACCTTCAAGACGTCTTTCGCGTTCTGACGGCGTTTCAGAAGCTTTTAAGGCGCTCTTAGCTTTCTGAAAGTGTTTCAGTAGCTCTTGCTGTTGTGGCGCGTTGTCGTAGGCCTTCAAGGCGTTCTTCACGTTGTGATGGCGTTTCGGCGGCTCTAAAGGTTGAAGCTCGACTCCTTTCAGTCCTGAGGCGACTTTGGAGTCTTCCGAACTTTCATTTGCTCTCTGGGATTGCAAACGCAATGCTTTTTAGATGCTTTTATTCGGGGCATTTTTACAAATTGTTGCAAAATAAATGTCACTCAGGTAACGTTTAACTTGTTTAGAATCAAAGATGCAACTGAATTTCAAAACGGAATTCGTGTTATATTTATTTCTTTATATTTTACCTAATATGAAATCGGTTCAAGTCAAAAACCTTTTGAAGAAAATTAGTGTTATTAAAATTTAAGAAATAATTGTGTTTGCGTCGGTCACAGGTAATTTTTTTAATGAGTTTTGCAACTACTTATTTTATTTGGGAAAAATATTGACAGTTTACACTTTATTACTTAGGTAATTAAAAGTAATGAATTCATCGCCCAATAAAATGCTTATTATAAAGTTTACCTAATGTATTTTTCATATAAATAATAGTTTTATTAGTTACCCGTTTTTAGAAGTAAACAATAACATAACTATTACATATGTAAGTTAAGTCCTTCAGGACGTTAGGATGGAAAAATAAAAAGATTTTTTTAAAATTAAGTTTTAATTGATTTTTATTTAGCGTCTGTAGCTTTCGCCGCACAATTACGAACTAATTTTACAAGGTGTTAAGGTGCAGTTAAGCTGCCAATAATAATTAATAAAAAACAAATTCAACAATAAAAAATATGCAAGCTGGTTACTCGTGCAGCGTAACCCGATATTCAAATTTATACAATTCAACAATTAAAAGAAAATAATTTAAAAGAACCAAAATTACACAATCATGAAATTTAATACAAACTAAGAAAAAGCAAATTAATTTAAAATAAAATTTAAAAGAACTAAATAAGCAAGTTTGCGCAATTATAATATAAAAAGAAAAAACAAGTTAATAAACTTAAAATAAAAATTAGTTCCCGTGAGAATCTGCTACATCAGCAGGTAGTTGTGCGGCACATGTTAACTCCTCCCCCTTCAAAGATCTGCGTCCCGCAGATGTAGCTGCAGTCGAGGCTTCGGGACTTATGTTCAAGGCTGGAAACTTCACTTTTTTGTTAATCTTTTGCCAAACCCAGTAACATATGAGTAAGAGCAGAGCGAAAGTAGTAGCGTTAATTGTAAAGGATATCGCATTCTTCATGGTAAGGGCTTTTAAGTGATGAATATTTTGTATGCTCAGTTCATGCAGATAACTAATGTCTATCTTCTCAGTGCTATTGGTAATATTCGTCAACACTGGCGGCAGTACCATCGCATGTGAATTTACTTTAGATGTAAAGGTTCGTTCACCAATATTAATAGTTTCATCAATGAGCCGAATGATGTAAGTGCCTGACAGCATTGTAGATTCATTCTTCTGCACCAATGTTCCATTGAAATTAGTTACATAAATTATGTCGGCTTTCAAAGCTTCAATTATTGAGTTCTTATTGGTTCGGTAGGCACAAGTTGCTTCTCCTCCCCGCAAAAGTATTGCCATGCAGCTGTTGTCATCGAGTCGAGTAACTGAAGTATCTTTGCAGATGGTGGAATTGCCAATTTTGAAGCAATCCCCAGTTAATCCATAGATCGTCTTGTGATTCATTAGCACTTTATTGTATTCAATATCGACTTGTTTGTTGTTGTAAATAGCAGCTTTTGTAATTAGCACATTATACTGCATACGTCCCACTTTAGGCATAGACAGAACGTATAAGAGTGTTGATCCATTGCAGTAAATTGAAGGTGAGCCAAATTCAATTGCCTCTACCTCATTTGCGTAAGGTAGTGCATCTATTTCTAGTAGCAACCGAGATATTTCTTCTTTAGCTAACAGGTTTGTGTTTGTTATACCATTCCTCGCCATTTGGACAGCTCTGACTATTTCGTTGACGTTGTCTCTGATCAATAAAGCTCGTTGCAGGGTTTCGTGTTCCATCCTTTCTATATTTCTTTCAACCAGTGTGTTCTTGGCCATATCTGCCAGGCTATTGTATTTTTCCAATACTTCGGTTGTTGCTGCAAAAAGTTGTTGATTGATTTTATATTGATGATTATTGTTCTCAATTATATCATTGGTACTGTGTAGAATCTTGTCCCAATCTGTTGCATCTGGGTTACCCGCAACCCATTTCCATGCGCTACCGATCCAGTTAATTGAGCGTGATCTTCGGTTACCTTTACCTTTGAGCATATTTATTCTCTCTGAGGTAGTGTTCAGATGATAGCTAATTAAAGCTCTATAATAACCATTAGGAAAATCCTCCGTTAAAGCCCAAATGCTATCTACTAAGCTCTCGAACTGGGTGAGGTTAATGGTATGCACCAGTTTGAATTGCCCGTCAAGTATCCAGCCATTTCCATCCTGAAGAGATACGATCGGTGCCTCATAACGGAATAAACTGAATCCATGGACAGCGCACAGCAGCCCAAGTGATCTATTATCAGGGAGAGAGAGAGGGGGAAAACGCAAAAGGGGATGCTCTTATAATATAATGATGTGGTGATAAATGCGTAAATGTGAAATTTATGGTTTTACATTATTGTTAAATGCTTAAATGGTATGATATGAGAGATGTAGTGGGGATGATTGTGAAATGGACTTTTTTTTATATTTTAAGTAAGTATTTTGAGGGCGGAAATCCCTATTTTTCCTTTCTAAATATGCTTTTAAGTAGCCATTTACTCTTGAAGTGCCGCCATTGCGCCTTTAAGCCTGTACGCAAATTGTTCTAGCACGACACTAGCAAATGACTTTACTTAAGACAATTTAGTTTATTTTTGTTTCAATTTAATTTTTGTTTCTTAAAAAAAATTTCTTCTTTTTCTGTATTTCTCATTTCTTTGAAGTAGCCATTTACTCATGAATTGCCGCCATTGCGCCTTTAAGCCTGTACGCAAATTGTTCTAGCATGACATTAGCAAATGACTTTACTTAAGACAATTTATTTTATTTTTGTTTCAATTTGATTTTTGTTTCTTAAAAAAATTTCTTCTTTAAAAAAAAAAAATTTATATTTTTTTATTTTATTTTTTTATTTTTTTTTATTTTTTTTTTTTACTCTTTTTTTATTTTAACATTGCGCTTCTCTCGAACTTACCATGGGGGAATCGTATGATTCCTTTTTAGTCGTGAGCAGGCATGCCCCCCACAACCTACTAAGGTACGATCTATCCCACTTACAGGCCGGCTCTTGTTAATTGCGCAAGTCACTCTTAAACATTAAATTGTATGTAAATTTTCTTTTATAATTTTAATTTGTATTTCATTTTATGATATTCTATCATAATAAAAAAAAATCATATATTATTATTATTTAATATTATTATATTATATTTTTTTCTTAGTGATTAGCTAAGATTCTTAATATGGGTCTTGTGGACCCTCTTACCACTCATAGTGGTTACAGTGACTTTACCGTCACTTAGGACAATTTCTTTTCTGTACAAGGGCTTTTGTTTGCCCTTGATTTGTTTATCCATAACAAAAATTGTATCCCCTCTTTTATATTTTCGAGGCGGATTTTTTCTTGAATTATGAGTTTTATTACGCAGGGCCTGCACACGTTTTATCTCCAAGCGTAAGTCAGTATTAATTTTCTTTTTAGATTCTAATAATTCTTGGAAGCTTGTTCTGGTTATCCTATTAAAAAATATTTCACTTGGTTTCTTTTTTGTTACAGAGTGAATGCTATTGTTGTAGCGGTCAACTGCCACATATAAAAGTTCCTTTAATGTGAGGTCCCTGTGCTGCATTCTAAGGCAGCGATATATTTCAAGTAAAGTAGAGTGAAACCGCTCCACTTGTCCGTTAACCTCACTACGTTGAGACGGTGTGCGGTACACTTTGATTTTTAATAACTTTAAGTAATTTTGAACAATAGGACTTAAAAGTCCGGCCTCATTATCAGTCACCAGTACTTTGGGTGCTGTGAAATAGTGCAAAATTTTAATAATTTTATCTCGCAAATGCATAATCGAACGGTTTTTTATGCTAAATGCCTTTGCGAATTTTGAAAATTTGTCCAAAATAGTAATAAATTTTTCTCCTTGTATTTCAAGGATGTCCATGTGCACAATTTCGCCGGGATATGAAGGAATTGGAGTGGGTTGTATTTCCGGTCTCTGGGGATGCCTGTCGTACTTATTCAACTTACATACCTCGCAACTCGCTGCATATTTACTTATTAAACTAGTCATTCTAGGGAAATAATATTTTTCGAGTATTTGCTCCTTGTTCTCCTTGTAATTCCTATGAGCCCTATTATGTTCTTCCATGATAATGGTCAGAACATTATCTTGATTGCAGACGTCCTGCACTATTTTTTGAGTTACGCGAATTTTGTAGTGACTAAAGTTCTCGACATAAACTTCATTTAATAACCCTAAGAAATTTTCAGGAATCTTAATGCCGTTAACCAATGTTGCATGTAGTTTTTCTTTTAAATGGGAGATAAGTACCTGTTTTGTAAGATTTTGTATGCCTATATAATGTCTCGAATAGCCTGGATGTGGGTTTTCTAAAATGTCCAGCCCTTCAATAAATATTAGTTGATTTCTAAAGACATTAATCGGCGCTTCAACATGGGGTATTAAATCCGAGCTATCTTGATCTGCACTATGACCAGTTGCAGCGCAAGATTCCTGTCCTTCGCTCGCTGTTATAGTACCTTCTTCACTACTCACGACGCTTCCTTGACCCTCGCTCGCCGTTTCTGTATCTGATGTTAGAGCATTAATTTGTGTAGGAATTCTAGATAATGCGTCTGCGACCTTATTTGAGCGCCCCGGTGTGTAAATAAGCTCATAATTATATTCTTCTATTCTGGCTTTCCAACGCTTGAGCTTGGCATTATAATTCCTATTGCTCAAGGCAAAGGTAAGCGGTTGATGGTCTGTAAAGATTCTAACCTTCTTAGCCCCGTATAGGTATAGTCTCAAGTTGTCAAGTGCCCACACTATTGCAAGCATTTCTTTCTCGTTAGTAGCGTAATTTTCTTCGGCTCTTGTTAAAGAGCGAGAAATGTACGCTATTGGTCTATCCTTTCCCATTTCTCCTTGTGACAGCACAGCTCCAATGGCTACATTGGAAGCGTCTGTCGTTAGATTGAATGGTTTTTCGAAATCTGGGAATGCCAGAACCTCTGAGGACAATAGTATTTCCTTCAGAGTATTGAAAGCTTTAAGGGCTTCTTCGGTCATCTGTATCAAAACTTTCCTTGACTGAGTTGCCTTTACTTGAGAGTTTTCTCCGCGGGTAAGGTTAGTTAAGGGCTTCGCAATTTTTGCATAATCTTGTATAAATTTCCTGTAGTAAGAGGTCATTCCTAAAAATCGCTTAAGATCCTTTAAGGTTTCCGGGGGTGGCATCTGTTTTATGGCATCTACTTTTTTTGGGTCGGCTCTAATGCCCTCTGGGGTTATAATATAACCTAAAAACTCTACTTTCGTTTCCATAAAATGTGTTTTATGTAAGTTAACTTTGAAGTTTGCTCGCATCAATGCTTCGAAAACTATTTCGACATTTTTTAAGTGAGAGTCTTCAGAATCACCAAAAACTATAATATCGTCGATGTACACATAGCAAATTTTCCCGATATGGCTCTTGAGGACATCATCAATAGCTCTTTGAAAAATAGCTGGGGCGTTCTTCAGCCCAAATGGTAAACGCAAGAACTCGTACTTCCCATTCATGGTTGAAAAAGCAGTTTTTGGTATATCGCTCTCTTTCATCATAATTTGATGAAAGCCTGAAGTTAAATCGAGGACTGTGAAGTACTTGGCATTTCCAAGGCTGGCTAGAGTAGCAGTAATATCAGGGATGGGGTACGTATCTGGTATGGTTACCGAATTAAGTCGCTTGTAGTCAATAACCATCCTATACTGTGCTTCACCATTTGGTTTGGGTTTCTTAGGTACCACCCAAATTGGTGAATTATAGGGGCTGCGAGAAGGACGAATGATACCCTCATCAAGGAGTTCCTTAATTTGATTTTCGACTTCCTGTCGCATATTTACAGGATAAGGATAACTCTTAGTGTATACGGGATCGTCGCTAAAGGTTTTTATCTCTGCTTTAATTGCAGTATCGACAGCCTCACTTGCATTTATGGGACCGAACAGTGGTTTAAATTTTGTTATAATTTTACTAATTCTGATTCGTTGTGATTTTGAAAGATTACCATTAATTGTAAAGTTAACTGTTTCCGACGATTTTAGTTTTAAAGGAAGCATAATATTATTCCCTAAAATTAAGACATTATTCTTACGATCGACAATTGCCTGAATTTCCCTCAATGTATCATCTCCTATTATACCATCAAAATCTTTAAGTCCTGATAACAAATAAAAAGTAACTGATGCCTGAACACCAATGCTTTCAAAAAATTTTCCTGAGATTTTACCTTCTATCAGTACTTTTCCACATGGCGAAGAGACATAAAATGGTTTCTTGATTGATTCTGGAGTTTTAATTAAGGAAGGGTTTATAAAATTTCTGTTGGCTCCAGTATCCACCAGAAATTTAAGTTTTTGCCCTTTAGCTGTTGTATACTCTAAATATGGAACGCCAGAGAGGCTCCTTCCATAAAATTTTCCTCGGTAGGATCACTGGAAGCTTCATTTGTTGAATACATATCCGAATCCTGCTGCCCCTCAACCATTTCTCCTGGGACATCTAAATGGTAGATTCGCTGTTGTTTGTTAGGTTGTTGGAAGCTCCTCTGTGGAACATTTACCGAATTAGCCTTCCGTTTAAAGGAATTACCATCCTGAGGACGATTCATATAGTTTACCCTTCGTGTTTGGATTGTGGGGTCAACCTCCATCCTTTCCAATGGCTTAGGAGGGCGAGGGGGTAACCGTTCCTGAAAACTATTTGTCTTTCTAAAAGGTTGCTGCTTTTGATTTGAGAACTGAGGAGCAGCGTATGACCTAAATGTTGGTACAGAACTAAAAATCTGGTTATGAGGCACGGTAACACGATTATTTGTAGAAGGTCCATGAATCGAATTCTGGCGATAATTTAAGTTTTGTATATCCAAGCAAATTGAATAGGCCTCAGGAAGCGTTTTCGGTCTATGCACAGTGAGCAATCGCGACAAGTCACCATCCAATCCACGAATAAAAACATCCAACGCCCTATTTCTATATGTAGTCATTAAAGCATCCATAGTTTCAGTAGAGTAGGATTCCGTCTTTATTTTATTAATAATAAGTGAAAATTGATGATTAACCGTTGCATAAAATGCATCGATTTTCATTCCCTTTTGCGAGAGTTGTCCTAATTGGTGTTCTAGGGTCTGTATATCCCGTTTGTCTGCGTAGTGTAAGGAAAGACAGGTTTTAATTGATTTCCAATCATCATCAAATATATTATACGACACAAGTGCCGCGTCTGCTTTCCCTCGTATCTTTCCCCTAATACTTTGTAATATTGCCCTATAAATCGGCTTATTCTTAACTATTTCGTAGTCTTTAAGAATTGTCTCCACACTATGTATCCATGATACATAGTGCGCAGGCTCCCCATCAAAAATCTGTAGCTCTTTTACGGCATCCGGTAGTTTACTTATTGAATTTAAATCTTCTTCGTTTCGTGGTGCGACGAGAACAGGAGTAGGCTCTTCTCCTGTTGTTACACTCCCTATCGATTGTACCTGACTACGAGTATCTATTGAAGTAATTTTTTTCTCTGCCTTATCTATCCTAGAAGCAAGCATATTAATCGCGCCTGTCAATTCAGTGATCTTTCTTTCTAACAGCTCCATTATTGTATTTTTTTTTTTTTTTTACTTATTATACAAAAAAAAATTGTCACAAATATGCAGCGGGCAGAAATATGTAAGCAAAAAACAATATCATACAGAAATAACAAAAACAATGACTTACAGTACAATAATTCCTTCCAGCATTAGGACAAACCTTCTTTCCACTCACAATTCTTTAGCTTCGGTTGATACAAAAATTTGGCACTTCAAACAAATAATTTTTGAATATATTTCTATATTACAATTTTATCACTTAAAATTCCTTTTTTTACTTGGATTCTTCTTTTACTTGGATTAATTTGTTTTAAATAGGAAATTTTTGGAATATATACTTTTTATTCACTTTCTCAATATTAATTTTGTCACCTTAAATCCACTTTTTCAAAATAATTCTATTACCACAAGAAATATATATATATTTTTTTTACACTTAATAAGCCTCCACTCAATATTAAAAAATTTTTCTTTTCAACGCTAATTTTTTATTAAAAATTATCTTCTTTAATTTTATAATTTTGTTTTAATTTGTTTCGATTAAAAGATTTCCACTTTACTTTCTTAATACTTTACACATTTCTTTTATTTTAATATTAATTTTTATATATTAGTTTCAGTTTTTATACTTTTTCAATATATTTTAATTAAAGCTTCTGTTAACCAAACACTTTTCCTTTAAATTTTTAAACACTTTATAATTATTTATTCAAGATTTTTATTTTAAATGATTTTTTTTCTACTTTTCTCACGCTTGGAAATTTATTAAAAAAAGAGGATTTATAGAATTTCTTCCTTGGAATACGTAAATTCTAGTAATTTTTCACTAAAAAAAAATTTAATAATTTTTCACTCTATTTACGTTTCCTTTATGTTAAAAGCACAAATAAAAAAAATTTACACGCGCGCAGGCCTCACGGAGTCCGTATTGTGCGGGAATAGATTTTTTTTTTTTTTTACACAAAATTATCTAAAGTATATATTTTATTTTTATTTTTTTTAAGGACACCGCAACGTTATTTTTTGAGGGTCACAGCTCGTGCGCCAGTTAAGTCCTTCAGGACGTTAGGATGGAAAAATAAAAAGATTTTTTTAAAATTAAGTTTTAATTGATTTTTATTTAGCGTCTGTAGCTTTCGCCGCACAATTACGAACTAATTTTACAAGGTGTTAAGGTGCAGTTAAGCTGCCAATAATAATTAATAAAAAACAAATTCAACAATAAAAAATATGCAAGCTGGTTACTCGTGCAGCGTAACCCGATATTCAAATTTATACAATTCAACAATTAAAAGAAAATAATTTAAAAGAACCAAAATTACACAATCATGAAATTTAATACAAACTAAGAAAAAGCAAATTAATTTAAAATAAAATTTAAAAGAACTAAATAAGCAAGTTTGCGCAATTATAATATAAAAAGAAAAAACAAGTTAATAAACTTAAAATAAAAATTAGTTCCCGTGAGAATCTGCTACATCAGCAGGTAGTTGTGCGGCACATGTTAACTCCTCCCCCTTCAAAGATCTGCGTCCCGCAGATGTAGCTGCAGTCGAGGCTTCGGGACTTATGTTCAAGGCTGGAAACTTCACTTTTTTGTTAATCTTTTGCCAAACCCAGTAACATATGAGTAAGAGCAGAGCGAAAGTAGTAGCGTTAATTGTAAAGGATATCGCATTCTTCATGGTAAGGGCTTTTAAGTGATGAATATTTTGTATGCTCAGTTCATGCAGATAACTAATGTCTATCTTCTCAGTGCTATTGGTAATATTCGTCAACACTGGCGGCAGTACCATCGCATGTGAATTTACTTTAGATGTAAAGGTTCGTTCACCAATATTAATAGTTTCATCAATGAGCCGAATGATGTAAGTGCCTGACAGCATTGTAGATTCATTCTTCTGCGCCAATGTTCCATTGAAATTAGTTACATAAATTATGTCGGCTTTCAAAGCTTCAATTATTGAGTTCTTATTGGTTCGGTAGGCACAAGTTGCTTCTCCTCCCCGCAAAAGTATTGCCATGCAGCTGTTGTCATCGAGTCGAGTAACTGAAGTATCTTTGCAGATGGTGGAATTGCCAATTTTGAAGCAATCCCCAGTTAATCCATAGATCGTCTTGTGATTCATTAGCACTTTATTGTATTCAATATCGACTTGTTTGTTGTTGTAAATAGCAGCTTTTGTAATTAGCACATTATACTGCATACGTCCCACTTTAGGCATAGACAGAACGTATAAGAGTGTTGATCCATTGCAGTAAATTGAAGGTGAGCCAAATTCAATTGCCTCTACCTCATTTGCGTAAGGTAGTGCATCTATTTCTAGTAGCAACCGAGATATTTCTTCTTTAGCTAACAGGTTTGTGTTTGTTATACCATTCCTCGCCATTTGGACAGCTCTGACTATTTCGTTGACGTTGTCTCTGATCAATAAAGCTCGTTGCAGGGTTCCGTGTTCCATCCTTTCTATATTTCTTTCAACCAGTGTGTTCTTGGCCATATCTGCCAGGCTATTGTATTTTTCCAATACTTCGGTTGTTGCTGCAAAAAGTTGTTGATTGATTTTATATTGATGATTATTGTTCTCAATTATATCATTGGTACTGTGTAGAATCTTGTCCCAATCTGTTGCATCTGGGTTACCCGCAACCCATTTCCATGCGCTACCGATCCAGTTAATTGAGCGTGATCTTCGGTTACCTTTACCTTTGAGCATATTTATTCTCTCTGAGGTAGTGTTCAGATGATAGCTAATTAAAGCTCTATAATAACCATTAGGAAAATCCTCCGTTAAAGCCCAAACGCTATCTACTAAGCTCTCGAACTGGGTGAGGTTAATGGTATGCACCAGTTTGAATTGCCCGTCAAGTATCCAGCCATTTCCATCCTGAAGAGATACGATCGGTGCCTCATAACGGAATAAACTGAATCCATGGACAGCGCACAGCAGCCCAAGTGATCTATTATCAGGGAGAGAGAGAGGGGGAAAAACGCAAAAGGGGATGCTCTTATAATATAATGATGTGGTGATAAATGCGTAAATGTGAAATTTATGGTTTTACATTATTGTTAAATGCTTAAATGGTATGATATGAGAGATGTAGTGGGGATGATTGTGCTAATGACATATTATAAGTTGTGAGTTTTATTGAGTAGAACTCAAAAATATTTTTTTATATTTTTTGCACCTTCCAAACTTGTTTTATTTGACAAAATATGTTTTTTTTGGTCTTTACAAACAAATTTGATTTGATACAAACAAAAATGATTACACAAACATTACTGAACCGATGTCCAAAATGTAAACCTTATAGAAAGAAGAGGGAACGGAAAAGACATACACATATTATTTGACGTAATATACTGAGGTTTGTTGAGGTAAACTTGGCAAATGCGAATTTTTTTCATATTTTTTCAAGATTGTCCTAGCAAACTTTAAATAAAAACTATGAAATAATTATTGGTATTCTGAAAGTGCATTATCTTGTGAAAAGCTCGACTCTTCGTTTGATCGAATCGGATAATATCGTAGTTATTATTTAAAGAGTCTAACATAGATACATAATTGGGCATTACAACCTTTCAGTCAGGATTACGCTTCTCACACCACTCATGTTGTGTGCCTTAATTTTATACTTGAGTGGCGGGACCAACATTTTAGCGTCGACTCCGAACGACAGATTTTGAGAAACTTTTTCATGGCAGGTTTATTTACTCTCAGAGTTTTTGCCAGAAATCTGCTGAGAGGTAGACGGCAAAGAAATATTATTTTTTCATACTTCGTCTTGATTGCTTAGGGGGAAATATATAAATTTCCCGTTTGAGCGGCCACCAACCATTATCTGAGATCCAATACGCCGCACGTCTCTGCTTGTCGATAACATATACATACTTTGCTTTACCCTCATTTACTGCCAGACCCATCTGAGTAGGCTTCCATTCGATAGCACTAAAGGCACCAGTAACATCGCGCTTGCTACGACCTATGATGTTAATATCGACAGCATACGCAAGCAACTGGACGCTTTTTTGAAGAATAGTAACACTGTGATGCACTTCCGCCTTTCGCAGAACACTCTGTATGACGAAGTTGAAGAGGTTACATGATAAGGGATCGTCTTGTCTGAAACCTTGCACTGTATCAAAAGGGTTGGAGAGGTCCATTCCTACCCGGACGGAGTTGCAGGAATTGCTCAAAGTTATTCTGCGTACTTATCAACTTCGCAGGTGTACCGAGCGCAGACATTGCGGCAAAACCACGATCCCATATGTGGCTATCAAAGGCTGCCGTATAGTCGACAAAAACATGGTCTGTGTCAACTTCGGGGGTCTTTTTCAGGATTTGAGGTAGTGTGAAGATCTGGTCGATGGTGGTCTTGCTAGGTCTGTATATACCTTATATGCGAGAAGGCTTATAACGCTGTAATTGGTGCATATCATAGTGTCTCCCTTTATCTGGACAGGGCAGAGAACAATGAGGATCGTAGGGTCGTAGAATGCCATCTAGGAGGAGACTCAAGGGGGGTCTTGAATACAGCAAGACAAGGAGGGTCCTGGTTGTTGCCACGTTGACCACAGTCAGAAACTTTACCTTGTTTGCATGCATCCCACCCCTTCCAAGGTCGTTATCTACTGTTAAAGTTCGGTAGTCCCTGTTTGAAAACCCAATATATTGATTACATACTTATAACTTTTAACAACACTTGTTAGTTGGTTCAATTCAAACCAGACACTTTCTTAAATTGTTTGTTTAATATTCAACAAAAACAAAATTAGACGCGACACCAACAAAAAGAAATAAGAAAAAAATATGTCTTTTACGACTTCCTCTCTGTAGTCTTCTGACAAGTCTGAGAGTAGATAAAATCCTAAAAAACCTATCGTTTAGAGTCAGCTTGTAACTGTCACTTTTGAATAAAATTTACGCTAACAACCATGGGTGGCGTGAGAAGCTAAGCTTTAAATTATGTAAGTTAATAGGATTCGTCTCTCGTATATGTAAAATTAGCAAAGGCCCTTTCAAGTTCAAATTTCTTTGTTACATATTTATTAAACGGATATTTTAAATTAAATGTCACGCGGAATGATTTCTTTGATGGATTCAACCATTTATAGTTTATTTAAGTCAAGTTCATTTTTGAATAATTTTTACAGAAAATATTTCACAGGAGTTTGGTTTAGAAACAAACATAATATGTATTGCTTTCGGTGGTGCAGATACCAAACATAACATACACACATAACAACTCAACATTTTCCCAAAATTAATCCGTTACGTGCTTATCACATTTCCCCTGAAAATGATTTCAGCATTAAAATTAGCTCTGCATAAAACGAACAATTCGCACTTTGCTTAAAAATGAGAAGAAAAGTTTTTAATTAGCCCTACAACAGAATAAATCATGACTATGTTTTTGGTTATCATTAAAACATGGAGCTCTCTCTTCTTTAACATTAAAAAAGGCTGTAACATTTTTTAATGTAGTTCTCTGTCATAAATTTCGCTCTTGTTTTTATATGTCATATTGCGTAACAAGTCTTTATGTCATGTAGTGTCCACAAACATATTAAATTAGAGCATTTATGACTTATGGCATTATATTACACTTGTACATACTTGTTTATTCTGGTTGTGACCTTTGCCTTGAGTACATAATTTATATAAATATGTGAACATTAATTAAAAAGAAGTGGCTGAATAAAATTGTCCGAATGATATTGCAACAATACCTATACATAAATGTACAAAATGGTTATAAGTTAAAACGAATTCAATATTTACGCTTCCATACCGTGAGTCTTAACTTATTAACAATATTTTATAAACGCACATAGATATTTGTTCATGCATGAAACATAGCAAAGCCAAAACTAAATGTATATGACTACTTTAATAAATAGGTACTATTCTATCACGAATAAGGCCCTAATTTTTAGATAAACAGTTGCAAATATTCACTTATTACTAAAAGTATTCACAAGTATGTGCCAAACATTTACGAATACACACAAAAAAAAAAGACTGTAATGTCAAGATAATTTGACTTTGATTCAAATAGAATTTACATTCGGATTGTGCCCAACAACATTTTGCATTTGTGTCAACAATTATGTTTCTGTTGTCCCAAAGTGTAAATTCATTGTAGAGACAAAGTTAAAAATGTTGCCTAAAATGTCATATTTGTTGCCACAACGGTTCAGTTTCTGTTGTCGCAAATGCAGAAATAGTTGCCTCAACAGTTCAATATACTTTTGTCGCAAATGCAGAAATTGTTGCCCCAACAGTTTAATATACTTTTGTCGCAAATGCAAATATTGGTAAGGTATATAATATAAATGAAAACATTATTTTTAGTTTCAGAATATTTATTTAAAATTCTTGCAATTTTAAGTTTATTGTTTAAAATATTAAATATAAGCTTTTCTTTCTCAGCAAGTGATCTGGCATCATC
The DNA here is from genome assembly GCA_930367235.1 of Sarcophaga rosellei. NCBI lineage: Eukaryota > Metazoa > Arthropoda > Insecta > Diptera > Sarcophagidae > Sarcophaga > Sarcophaga rosellei. The sequence goes on along the minus strand of OV884018.1, from coordinate 46,233,353 downwards.
TTCCCACTGGACCAAATTGTTTATATTTATTATATGGCCAATCATATCCTTTTGTGCATCAGATATAGATGGTTGATCCGTGGAGGAGTTATAACTGCATGTAGTAAATAAAAGAAATAAAGATGTCGCGAATCTGTTAAAACATTTTTTCATTCAATAAATTAAAGAGAAGAATATGTCTCATGAACTTACCAAGATTTTCTGCCGATTTATATATTTCAAAATTCCATCAATTCCACATCAATAAGTTCAAATCTGTTAGAGTCTTTGTATCTGGGTCAAGCTTTTAATAATTCGTCCAGTGATATTTTATTTTCTTTTAGCCGATTTTCAGATGTTTGCTGCCATATTTGTTTCAAATTGTGTACTAACCAATTTTTATTAGACATGAAGTTATTATAAACATATAAAAAATAAAATAATTATAATAATTTTTTCATAATTGTACAATAGTATGTATTAGCATTTATTGTCTATTCTTATAACAGCACGGTAACACTATTTTGTAGCAAAAGCGTTTAAAGATTTTAAATATACATAGTTTATGTATAGTAACTTTTGTTACAAGCGTGCAAAAAGTTCATAAGAATGTACAAGTAAATGAACAAAATAACCTTACGTACCTTATTCTGATTCCGCCACTTTTGCAATTCATGGTGAAAAATGATAAACCCCCTTCCTAATTTTGAAAATATTTCGTCGATGTCTTTTGAATGCATTATTTTCAAAATATCGACTTTGTTGATGCCGCATTCTATGAATGTAGAAATTGTTTCTATTATATATTATATTCATTGTTGAAAGCAATGCAACCACTTCATTGGATAAATCCACCATACAAACTGTTTCCTGAAAAATGTCTTCCGACATTGTTATTTGTTTATTTGAAACACTTTAATTTTTATTTTAATTATTTTAAAACTAAAAAGCTCATTTTTAACTTGTTTCACACCGACAAACTACTCAATACTGATCCGCACAACTCTACACAGAAAAAATTATGTCCAAAATCCGTGTAACAACTTTAGTTGTTAATTATCAATTTCTATATTGAAACATGCTTAATTAATACAATTAAGTACGATGTTAATATAACAATTATCCAAAACAAATTCAATAAATTTAATTGAATATCAGTTTTGTCAAATTTATGTTAAAATTTCAATATTTTGCATAAGAATTCTGATTGTTAAATTTTTTTTAAGATTTAACAATTTTTTTTATTAATAAAGCCAAAATATTTGTAAATTTTACAAATTTTGGTTTATTTTTTAATTATTAAAAAAAAAAAACATTTAACAGTTAAAATATAAAAATGAAGAAGTTACCATTTTTCATTTGTTAAAATATAATTTTTATTAAATAAAAATTTTATTAATAACACCATCAACATTGTTAATATAACAATCTTCAACCTTTTTTTTCAATTAAAAATGTTGACAAATCATTTTGTTAAAAATCGCAATGAATTTCTAACGGAATGCAAGACACGTATGGAAAATGTAAAAAATAAAAACAATGTCACTAATTTGCGTTTTATATACATGATAATTGAAAAAAAGGAAAACACATTTCATCCATATATGTGCCTAACTTTCAAAAGCATATTGTGTTTTACTTTTTAAGCGATTATTTTAAATATGAAATTTAGCAACATTTTTTATTTGTTTTTTTGCAGTTTTTTATTCGTTACAAAAACACATATTAATGAACTTAGCAACAACATGTTGGATAAATATAATATTTGCTCTATATATACATATATGCAGTGTCCATAAATTGTAAAACATACATACGTACTTAGAAGAACTAATTTTTAACTGCCATTATAACGGAACAAAACACGAATAGAAAAAAAAAGAACAGAACGAAACAAGATTTGAAAAACAAACAAAAAAGGAGGAACACATCTTCAGTTTTGTTTGATCTATGCGACTGTAAAGAAGTGAAGCGTTTTGTAAAAAATTAAAGTGTTTAATATAAAAAGTGATTATTTACATTAAATTGGTGTTAAAACAATAATTTAAATAAAATATATTAAAAAACAAGGTAAATTGTATTAATTGTTTTCTGTGTGATAAATATAATATGTAATAATATGTTTTAAAGGATTTCGAACCAAATAAAAATGTAAATTTGGATCTTTATAATTTGCTGCTTGAATGGAAACTGCGTCGTTTATATAATCATTTTGAAGGTGATTAGATTTAAATATAATTTTCTTTTTAGAACAACTAATAACTGTGGACCTATACTGGAGAAAATGTGCTTACTACAGATTTAAACAAATGAAAGAGAAGAAAAGTACATTGGAAATATTGAACGAGTGGCCGGAATATAAAAAATCATCAGGATTTCAATTAGTAAGTATTTTTATTGATTAGTAGATGTAGTTATAAATATTTATATTTCACTTATTTATTTATAGATATTAATATCACTTCTACTAAAGTTTCCAAAGGCTAAAGAACTAAAAACCAAATGGGCAGATTACGGGGAAAAATAACTAATTAAATTTTTCTTAAAATATTATTGTCTTTTTACATCAAATTTATGTATAAAATATATTTCTTTTGGAATTAACTTCTTATTTTAACTAATGATAAAATTTGAACATATAAGTTTTAAAATCAACATTTGTAATTAAATTAATTAGTTATAAAACTCTATTGCACCTCTCTGTATAATTTTATTTATATAAAATCATTTTTATTAATGGAATATGTATATATATATTTTTTTTAATAATAAAAAATACCAAACTTTTATGGCAAAACAGCGTTTTTTTTTATTAAAAATAGAACAAAAAATCAACAAAATTTATTGTTAAAAAATAACAATTTTTTTGTTAATAAATTTCGTTGAAAATATCAGCTAAATTAAAAAAAAAATTTGTTGAATTTGTTTGTAATAGTAACAATATTATTTGTTACCATAATGACCAATTTAATTGAATAATTATCATTATTGTGACAATATATTTAATTAAAATGTGCGTGAAATTTAACTAAATATTTTATTACTATAACAACCAATTTTATTAAAAAAATATTTCAGATTTAACAATTGGTTTTTTCAAAAAAACAATAATTTTAATTAAAAATATATTTTAATTCGACAATCGCATTTGTTAAAAATATATTTTGTTTTTAACAATTTCTTTAGTTAATAAAGCAAAAATATTAATTGAAAAAAAATAAATTCATTTTTTATAAAACTACAAAATGCCGTGTTTATATTCACAAAAAACTGTTGTTGGCTGAAAAACAAACAAATTTTTAATTGTATATGCAAAAAATTAATTGTATTTACAATCCATTTTTTTCTGTGTACCAATCATGTCATTTCCAAATGCACATTTTTTACGACAACAGTAATATTATTTGATTAAAAAAAATAAATATTTTATGGTAACAAAAATTATTATTTACTGCAAATGCAAATCATTTACGTCAACAGCAATTTTCAATGTGCCGTTATTTCAGAGGAAAACCTTTAACGACAAATGTTATTCTATTTGCAATAAATAATTTTGCTGTTAAAAAAACTCAAATACTTTTATGTTGTTGCGGTAAAAAAAATTTTGTTGGAAAATTTCTTGCGACAAAAGGTTTTCATTTACTCCAACAAGTTTTTATTCACCCCAATAGCAAAATCATCAAATGCTGAAATTATTTGCCGTCACAATATTTATTTTTTTGTGTGTAGTAATAATTTCCATTCTATAATACATATAAGATTACCGACTGAGCTTGAACAAATTAGAGGAAATCGAAGATAATGCTTTAAATTTCATTCGCGTGTGGGTGTTTAAAGCCTTCGGACGTGTTATTAAAAACGACCGGTCTATCACGTGCATATTAAATAAAAACAATCTAACTTATTTTAATTTTCTAAAATGAGCAACAAGCGCAAAATATTTTGGGGAAACCATCCAAAATATAAACATACCAAAACAGGTGAAACAAACGATTGTTGTTGACGAAGAACACAGCTTTAACAAATTAATTGAATTACTTGGACAAAAATGTAAGTACAAAAGGATGTCAATTGGTACAAAAATAATTCCTATCGCGCTTGAGGTCTACAATGAAATTGTCAATACACTGAAATCTAAGAACTTGACATTCTTTACTCATCCAGTAAAAGATAACATAAAATTTTAGCTTGTTCTTTGTTATCTGTCCCAAATCAGCACAAAAATGATCAATAAGGAATTCAAAACAATGTTTAATATTGAACCTCTTTCGGCAAAAGAAATTCAAACTTCTCGCTCTAATGCGAATGATGCATTATATATGCTTGAATTTAACAAGAATGAAATTGCAAAGTGTGAAATAAGAAAAATAAAATATTTATGTCTGATTGTTGTGCAGTGGAGAAATCCCCTACGTAATAAGAAAGGACCCTCTAAGTGTACAATGTACAGTCATGGAGCCGCAAATTGTTTTAGCAAAGAAGCATATTTAGGTTATGGGGGTTCTCATGACTATTCAATTTGCCCCTTGGACAAGGTGCCTTCAAATGGGCCAGTTATTTACAAATGCTTCAACTGCATGAAAAAGAACCGCAAGCATGTCAACCATCGGGCGGATGATCCACGCTGCCCCCTCCGTAAAGAGTACATCGGTATTAGACACAGAATTACTAATAAGAATCCACCAAATCGTTACTTACTAGAAACACCCCAGGACATTGATTTTTTTCGAGAAAGAGTTTCCAGTATTTAATAATATTAAGACAACACAGAACCAAACAGGTAATTTTAACAAAGCCTCATACGCATCTATGATAAAATCTAGAAATAAAGTGGATGATGACACTTCTAACGAAAGAATTCTAGAAATCTATGTTGAAGCTCTTGATGATTTACAAAAGTGCAAAAACAAGTTTGACAAAATGAGAGTTCTTCGTATGATGCTAAAAAATGTCTTGTAATCAAAATTCACAAAATGAATTTCAGATTATGCACTGGAACGCCCAGGGCATAACAAGTCCGTCCGCATTGTTAGAACTAGAACACGTTCTTAATGAAAAGCATATTGATATCGTACTGATAAAGACTGAGACTTTTCTTAAACCACACCATAAGTTTAAATTAAAAAACTATAATATTCATAGAGAAGACCGCCCAACTCATGGTGGAGGTGTTCTAATTGGCGTTAAGAAAAATATTCCTCACAAACGTCTTCCAAAATGTTCTACTACCACAATAGAAAATGTATCTATATTAATTTCTGTCAACAATCGCCCAATAAGAATTACTTCTGCATACTGTCCGAAATATTCATCACATTTTACCGACGATCTAGACAAAATAACAACAACAAGAAACGATTTCTTTATTTTTGGAGATTTCAACGCTAATCACACCAGCTGGAACTGTTACCGTAACAATAGAGCTTGTAATAAGCTTTACAGTCATCAAATTACATTACATTATTATGTTAACTATCCCAGATGCTTTACAAGATATGGACAACAAGTAACACCAACTTTGCCCTCTGTGGTGGATCTTCTTCTAACAAACAGCAGCTTGTTGATATCTCCAATTGAAACCCACAAAGATATATTAAACTCCGACCATGTACCAATGACATGCACAATCTACGGATCTATTATTGTTAAATCGATTTTTGTCCCCCAGAATAGTAAAGCAAACTGGATCGCTATACAAAAATGGGTAGATGATGAGATTAGGAACTTAAACTTGCATACTGCGGTTATAACACAACCCAATTTTGAAGGTGTTTTATTAAACATCACACAGACTATACGAGGATCCTCAAATCTAGTGCCCGTAACCGAAATTGAACCTTGGCAGAAAAAACCAAGTTAAATTAGTATATACCTAATTGGCCAAAGAAAGAAATATCGGCGAAGATTACAAAGAAGGATTGATATACTAGAAAGAAGAACACTGACAAGCATCTTAAAACAGCTGAATTTGTTGATCAAATATCACGTGCTAAATGACAGGAATAACAGCTGGTCAAAATTTATACAAAGGAAAGCAAAAATTTTGGCTATTAAGTAAGGGCATATCATATCAAAAAATATTGATTGACCAGTTGGTACTTTACATGTAGATGGCGCTGATATTTACGATAGTGAAATCAAAGCAAATACTATTGCTCAAACATTTGAAAATTTTCACGGGATTACTCACAACATAATATCACCAAATGAAAGAAAAGTAATAAAATTTTGCGAATGCTTGGATAATACTTGCGTTCAAGAAAATATAGATGACGTGTTAACGAGTGTAGATGAAGTAAGATTTTATGTAAACCAGTTAAAGAATTCTAAGGCTACAGGAATTGATGGTATTAAGCCAATTGTTCTCAAAAATATTTCAAACTCTATTTTCCATATTCTATCTAAAGTTTTTAATTGGTGCTTGAAAACTGGATATTTCCCCGAAATTCTCAAAAATGCAAAAGTGATTCGCATTTTAAAACAGAGTAAATATTCAAAATCATCAATGAGCTAGCGACCCATTAGTATGTTGAACTACTTAGGCAAGGTTTTTGAAAATATAATTTTAAGAAGATTAAGCGAGTTTACGGAGTCCAACTCAATATTAAGAGAACAACAATTTGGCTTCCGAAAGGAGTTTTCTACGACACATCAATTTAAAAGAATTGTTAACCTTGTACAATTAAATAAATCGCAGCGTAACAGTACAGGCATTATATTTCTGGACGTAGAAAAAGCATTCGACACAATATGGCATAAGGGAATTACCAAGAAATTCAACTTTGGCCTTATACGCTGATGACACAGCTTTAGTTTCATGCGGAAAAGTTTCAAATGCTATCATCAAAAATATGAACAAGAATGTTTTGCATATTGAGAAGTACTTAAATAAGTGGAAAATAAAAATCAATCAGGGAAAACACAGGCAATAATTTTTCCCTTTAACAAGTCACCAAAGAGAATTCCCTCTATTCCGCTAAATATTCAAGGTCACCAAATTCCAAAACAAGCATCTGTCAAATACCTTGGTATCATTCTGGATAAGCGTTTGTCATTCAAGGAACATGTTTTACATGCTTGTGACAGAGCTATAAAGAGTGGAAGAGCACTTTTCCTCTGCTAAATCGAAAATCGAAGCTGAACACTAAGAATAAACTTTTACTCTACAAAATGTGCATCCGTCCAGTCATGACTTATGGATGCCAAATATGGGCAGATTTTTGTGCCAAAACTTATCTGAAAAAATTGCAAATTATTCAGAATAAGAATCTTAAAATTATACATAACCAACCCAGATTATACCCTACTTCCCTTCTTCACAGGCTATTTAAGGAAAATAAGTTAAATCGCTAATCTTTCTCGGCGATTCGAAGATCGAAACAGATCTTCACAACATAATGTTATAAGAAATTTGAATCAATAATCTCTTCTATTATTTCAGAAGTGAAATTTGAAAGTGATTACATCATCAAATTTTTCTAATTATATGAAAATGGGGTTTTTGCTCTTTCTTTTCCCCTAAATTGCGTTATTAATAATAAGATGACAATATTTAATAAATAAGTTCTGATTGCTGCAATATTTTATTTTAAGTTAAATCTCAAGCATTGTAAATATTAAAAAATTTTGTATTTTTTAAATTGTAAGAATGATAGAATAAAAATAATAAATAAAAAAAAAAAAAATTTAAATTTGGCAAAACTGCTTGAAGTTTAATCATCATTAAATATTTTTCATACCAGTTCAGTAACATAAATATATACATATTAAAACTATAAATATAGTTCTCTGACTGCATTAAAATTCAACAATTAAAATATAGCAATAAGAAACAAAAACCTGTGCTTCTTTCCAAAATATCATATGTATCTCAAATTAACAAACCATTTGCAATGATTATATTTTAAGCAGTTTAAGAGATATCATCATAGAATTCATAAAAGTAGACTTTCCTTGACTCTGGTGCATAAATCAGGCTGAATTTGAATTCGCACTGTGATGACTGTGCATTCAACCGTTCATGTATGCTCGATGTTGACAGTGATTGTCTAGAGTCTAGACTATATCGTTTCCAAAGGAATATGGACCAATGCCCCTGCAGTTCGGGTTTCACCTAAAATCGACTCTTTACCCTTTAACTTAACTTCCAACACATTTTTTTCTTCAACTGGTGTTGATTTTGATTTAAAATGTAGGATTTGTCTGAAGTCTCTAGCTAGCAATATCGGCTATCTATGACACGCAACATGGCTGGTGTGAGAAATTAAATTGTAATCCTGGATAAAGTGTAGTAATCTGTAATGACCAATTAAGTAAGCAAGTAATGTCTTATAAAACTTCATTATCATTTAATAAATGTCACTAATCCTTAGTCAACGTTTGAGTGGAGTGGTCACCAATCTACCTCTAATAGATAAGCTTTAAAGAAATTTGAATAGTTATAAAAAAGGAAACAGTGTACCATCGTTTAACATTAAAATTCTACGCTAACAAATACAACGAACTTGTTGCAAGTAAACCAACAAAGAGAGACCGCAACAACAAGCGAAACCGCGAACGTACTACTTCAAGAACGTTCATCAGACTGTTTGCGTGGGCATATAAAAAGGCAACGTGTAGTAATAATTCAGTTTTGGTTGAAGACGCGTTGCGTGTGAAGAGAACAGTCGTGGTTTGAAGATCTCCGCTATACAATTCTAACGTACAAAGGTGAAGCAGAGAAGAATAACGAACAAGCAAATTATTGTTGGATACATCAAGTTGTAAATAGTGGTACACAAAATTGTGCGAACACTACAGAGTTTAATTGAAACTAAACACAAATTTGTTTTTATTTTGTTTGCAATCAACGAACTCATATTCTAAACATTTTTAAAAAAGTAAAAACGTAACAATATGTTGTTAGAACGTTGAATATATGCTTTGTTATTTGTTTTTTGATTGTTGCATCTTAAAATTATGGCCTTGAAATATCTGTCGCCCCTAGGAAACCTAAATAATGAAAAATACTGGAAGTTTGTAAAAACGGTGAAGAAAAAAGTATGAAATATACAATGGGGGACAACAAAAAGATGATAAATTGCTTGAGTACTTGTTACGTTTTATTTTATTTTGAAATTTAGCCACAACAGTTTATTTTGTTCATGACGTGTCATTGAAATTGTAGCAACTGTTACATGAACTTGAACTTTTATTATCGTATTCTTTATATCCACTGACAGGTATTTATTTAAAGTGACGAAATAAAACAAAAACGATACAATAAGTGACGCTTTAAAAAGAAAAGTAAGTACAAATCAATTTTAAATGCTTGTAAGTATGAATAAAAAATAAATAATAGAAAATATGAGTTATCAAAAGCATGAAAAACAATGTAAAAAAATGTTTATTTTATAATAAACATTTCACTAGTTTCACCTTAAGTTCATTTATATGTATGTATGTTCTAAAATTATTTGCTTTAAAACTTACATAAATAAATTGAATTCGAAATTTAAGTAGTTTTAATATAGTCTTACAACTCATAAGAATTCTTACGAATTCTGTCTGTTGTTGTGTTATTTAAAATGCTGGTAATCTCCCACATTTCTATGACTACTCCTGAAGGTAACTTATACAGTTGAACTTCCCTAACTCAGATTTTCTTAAACACAAAATAATCGAATTAGTTAGTCTTAATCTGTAACTCGAAGTTTTCTACGGGCCTTGCAGCAGAATCTTTCGGCACTGAGAGTTGATATCCATTATGTTGATGAAGCTACATCTGTCAAATTACATACATAATTGGCCATTACAAGCCTTCAGTCAGGAAACGACTTAGCTTCGCACACCACTTATGTTGCGTGTGTTAATTTTATACATGTGTGGTGGAACCTACAGTTTATAGTCGACTCCGAATGAGAGATTTTTTGCAAACCTTTTCATGGCAATTTTCTTTACTTCTATAGTTTTCTTCACATTTCGTTTTGTTGGAGATATCTGACATACTATGTATCTATTAAACTACGGCCACATCTCTCAAATTGGTCGTTATTTATTCAGTATGATTTGCAAAAAAAAAAACATGATTCAACACGTGCAAATAATACAAATTTTTTATACCGAAACGGGGTTATATGTTTCGTGCAACGTACCATTTTTACGATTGTCAATTTCATTCTACCCAGAGGACTATTAGCAATGTGGTGAAGAAAATCGAGCTCTCTAATTCAGTCAAATCTCGAGCACTTTCTGTATGAATGCGGCGCGACAAATTTGTCGAATTTACAATATGAGTTCGTTGATTGCAAGTAAAATACAAATAAAATTGTGTTTAGTTTTAGATAAATTCTTTATTTTTCGCACTATTTTACGTGCCACTGTTCACAACTTGATGATACAACAACAATTTGTTTAGTTCGCTATTCTTCTTTACACTTCTTTTCGCGTAAGCACTAACAATTTTTCGGTAGATCTTTACAACGGCGATCTTCAAACCACGACTGTCTTCTTCACACGCAACGCGTCTTGACACAAGACTGTCTGAATTCTTACTACTCGTTGTCTGCTTTGTCTTGCTTTCTTATATGCCCACGTAAACAGTCTGATGAAGGTTCTTGAAGTTGAACGTTCGCGGGTTCGCTTTTTAGAGAACTCTATTGCGACTTCATTGTTGTTTGTGTATTTTGTTCACATTGCTTGTTGTTGCGTTCGCTTACTTGTCTATCCCCTTTTCTTTCATACTGATGTTGTTGGTTTATTTGGAACAAGTTCGTTGTATTTGTTTGTGTAGCTTTTGTTTATCGTTTTAATGTTAAACGATGGTACACCGTAACAATACCAATCCACATAAGCTCCAAGAGCGTTCAGTACTGAAAAAATCGCTGTTTGAAGTGGATTTTGAGCTGGCGGGATCGTGGGTCTATATTTTTAAAGAACGACGTTGTCCAAGCCATCATTATTAACCACCGGCACTACAGTTCAAATACTACTAATTTCTTTTAGACTGATTTTGATAATCTGAAAACCTACGACATCTGGTTTCAACAAGACGGTCCACTCAGATTATGCCACATTGAATACTCTACACAAGAGGCTTGAGATGATGTGAACTGGCCACCGAGATCGTGTCAATTGACCCTGTTACATTTTTCCTTATGGAGTTTTTTAAGTCGCAGGTGTGTTGCGAATAAGCCACATGCCATAACATATAGCATTTCGGGAAGCCAACATAAGCCATTCCATCTATGCGTGGGGATGAAGACGAGAGAAGACTTATAAAAACGTAACATTACACATACGCAACATTACACGAATTATAAATGTATTGGTTTGGGGCACAATATGCCCAAATGGAATGGCTACCTTGAGATTTTTTGTGGATCTATTGTTTAAATATTTTGAAAATTAGTTGGCTTTAATCTAATCTATATACTGCCTCTGAAGTGTGCTGTGGTTGAACTGTATGTAATGCCATCTTATTTAAACCACACGTCGTCGTACAAATCATCCAAAACAAACAAACCGATCTCTTCGGGATGAATTGTAAGCTCTTGGATCTCATGTGGAGTGGTATCGTCTAAATTCAATAATTTTATTTATTCTTCCACCTATGATTTTTCGAAGCAAAGCGCGCGGTACGTTTCCCTAACGGGACTTCCATTTTATTAGAACAGTATGCATACATGGTGATTCGTCAAAGCTGACTGAATAAGTCCAACTAATTTGACAGATGTAGATTCTACAAATTGGCCATTTTCAGCTGTCAAACTTGGAAAGTCCCTATTGCAAGGCCCTATATAAGCTGCGATGAATCAAATTATTGTAGCTACAGGCTTGCTTTAATTGTTTATTCTTTATGTTTCGTAATTTGTTCAAAAATAAGCTGATTTAGTATTTTGTCACACGCTCTTCCTATCCAGATATCTTTTCTGATAAAACAACGTTTTGTACCTCTTTTAGTTTCTAAAGATATCAACTCATAATAAAATTTATAGCGTTTTCGAGCTATTCAAAGTACTTTTTAAAGCCAAATACAGACAAATAAAACCATTGTACATTTTTTTACAGTTACGTCTAGCTAGTATTAAAAGTAAGAATTCTTTATTACTTTCACTTTTATAATTGAATTAAATTTTATTTGATTGCCAATAAGCAAAATATTATACAATGCCTACCTTATAATATAGGCTCCGAAAAATTTCTGCGTATTAAAAACTGGATATTAAATTAAAATTTTTGATAATGAAGCTCAAATAAAAAAATTGAAAAAGTGGAAACTGATTAAAAAGACAGCTATTCTTTGTTTCTTAATGAAACTAAAAGGATAACAATCTACACTTGAAGTGGTAACGGAAACAAAAGAAAAAACTTTCAAAAGGAAGAAAACACTTTTGAAATTATTTCACATTGAAAATTCTTTCTCATGTGTTTGGATATAAAACAGCTCAATATATAATTTATTAAATTTCGATATTTTTATGACGATTTTATTAAATTGAAATTCACAATGGCTTATTAAAACATAAACTTTCAATATTTATTTAAATGCCACAATTTTAAATAACTGTGCGGGTGAGCATTCAAATAGACAATCATTTTTATCCTTTAACTTATGACGTGGTAGTAAATTTTACACTATCTTTTTTATTTTTCTAATAACTTCTCTTTGTTGCACTTCCTTAAGTTGATATTGCCAGTACCCTCATATCATACTATGATTTTATTGATAGTATAGTTTTGTCTTTGGAGTGTTACAGCATCTCGGAGATTCCTGTGTGGGGGTGTAAAATTTACTACACGTCGTCGTTTGTGGAAATTTTGAATAGAAAATATTTTACTACCACGTAGTGGTTTGTGTGATTTTTATATAGAAAATATTTTACTACCACGTCTAATCTAACGTTAGTAACCCATATAAAAAAAAAAAATACTACACGTCTCCGTAAACGTAAGTATTTTTGTAATTTTTTTTTCACTTTGTTTTTGAGTTGCTGAAAAGTTTTTAATTTTTTTGTATTATTGTACAATTAAATTGTGGGAAATGGCACATTGACACATGCAATAGTACGGTCAGATTCTCTTCCCCAGCCTGATAATTTTACCTCAAAAGACTGATTGTTATTTTTTTAAATATATAAGATATTGAAATGTTCCTTTTTATTTTAATAAGTATATAAAAAATGTTGAAAAATGTCATTTATTGTTTTTGTTTAACCTTAATCTTCTTAATGTACAAGTAAATGATATACCTATTTTTTTTTTTTTTTGCTTGTGTTAAAGAGGCTTCTGGAATAAAGTACAATTTTTTAAATAAATTTGAATTTGTTTCCTTGTTTTTGTTAATAATTGGTTTAGAAGCAATCAAATTTGAATTATATAAGTATAACATTATTATAATATATACACATTAAAAATTATATGGAAAATAATTTGGGTGTATAATTTACACCACCTCTTCATATACGCAAAACAATTTCACGTCATAAGTTAAAGGTTATTTGAGAATAAAATATATATATAGAATGTATGTACAAATGTACGTTTATGTATGTACATTAGAGCGACTCAAGTTGTATGGAAGCAAAATTCGTGCTCGATGTACCCCTCTCAAAATGAATATTGGACTATTTTAAGATGACATTTCAAATATTTCGGCTCCAGCTTTGACCTCTCGTGAGCTGGACCATTTTGAAAAAGGGTATATTTTTCAATGTTTTGTCAATTTGAGAATTTGTTTCCTAACCAACATATACAGTATGGGTGTCATAAGAAAGGTTTTTTCAAGACGCGTCCAACTGTATATACAATTTGTCCAAGGGCAATCATCCGTGTCTTTTTTTTAAGGATATTCTGTAAAAAAGAACGGTTTTTGAATTTTTTATTCGGGGTTGTTTGTAATAAAATAACCAAATTAACTCTAATATGGTGCCGGATTTAGTTCCTAGATGATGTATGGATGAAAATAGGACTAAAGAAAGAAAAAAAGAAATGATCCACGACTTTTTCTCTGCATATTTTTTTCCCAAATTAAAAAAAGTTATTAACTTTTTTTGTTTATATTTACAAAACCATACTCAAAAAACGCAAACTAGGGTGAATTTCAAAAAAAGCTGAGACCCATATTTAATTAAATCGACTAAAGATTAAAATATGTTAATTTGGTTATTTTATTACAAACAACCCCGAAGAAAAAATTGAAAAACCGTTCTTTTTAACAGAATATCCTTAAAAAAGGACATGGATGATCGTCCTTGGACAAATTGTATATATAGTTGGACGCGCCTTGATAAAACCTTTCATATGATACTCATATTGTATATGTTGGTTAGGAAACAGATTCTCAAATTGACAAAACATGGAAAAATAGACCCTTTTTCAAAATGGTCCAGCTCACGAGAGGTCAAAGCTGGAGCCGAAATATTTTAAATGTCATCTTAAAAAAGGCCAAGGTTCATTTTTAAGAGGGTACATCGATCACTTTTTTTGGTGAGTCGCTCTAATGTACATACATTTGAATATTATTGCAATAACAAGCCTACACAAATAATTTAATTTAATTCTTTTTTTTTGTTGATATCGGCAATTAGCGGGTAAAAATATAGCCAGTGTCAGTCGAAACTTTAATTTTATTTTTAATAATATTTTACACTGACCGATGAAACCTAATTGAAATAATTAATATTTTTTTAATTGCAATTCATCATAGTCTACAGAGACTGTTAACATAATTAAAAAATTGGAAAAATTAAAAAAAAAATCGAAAAAAATCATCAAAATATAGATAAAGGGGAGGAAAAGTAAAAGTACGAAAAGTTAAAACTTTGAATTTTACACAAAAACAAAACATATATAAAAATAACTGTTTGCTTATTGGAGACAATAAAGTTGAAAAATCAAGTTCCTTTTTACCTGATGTGTACTTCATAAATCGGTCAAAATTAGTCAGGTAAGGAAAAGAGGTGCTATGTGCACCTCGCTCTCTCTCTACTCAAATATCTGCATAACCATTTCACCCTAAAGGCCGTGTCAGATAAAACTTTTGCTTCGCGTTGCGTTACATATACGCTTTGACATTTGAGATAAATGTACATGTTTATATGGCACTTGTCACATAAACTGCTTTTAACGCAACGCAAAGCGAAAAGTTGGGCATCTCTCATCTTTTTGCGCGCTTTGACAATCAGCTGATTCATCTAATTTAATTTTTTCTTGGCGTCATCGAATTTAAAAAAAAAATTTTGCAAAGAAATAAATAAATTTTATTAATTTAATAAATAAATAAATTTATTTGAAAAATAAAAAGTGAAAGTGAAAAGAAAGTAAACAACAAATAAAGGAATTTAAAGAAGGTATGTATATACATATGTATAAGTAGTAATTAAAAATATTAATAATATAGTTTTTATAGTTTTAAGCAAGAAAAAAGTGGAGGAGAAGCTAATGAAGCTTCACGAAGCTGTGAAGATGCATCCATGTCTGTTCGACAAGAGTTCCTCATTATTCAGGAATAAGTATTTAAAAGATCGAGCGTGGCAGGCAGTAGCTGCTTCAACAGGCGTGTCAGGTATTTTTTTCTTTTAGTATTAGTCGTGTCGTTTTTGCTAATTGTTCCTTTTAACGTAGAGGACCATTGTAAAGGAACGTGGAAATCACTACGGGACCGATTTGTGCGCGAAATCGGATCCAATAAAGTGAAGTCTGGAGCCGCTGCTGAAAGAAAGAATGGTGTTATATGGAATCAATGCAATTCTTAACAAAACATGTGTGTCCAAGAAAGTAAGTTAAACTTAAATCTAGCCTGCTTTCTATATACCCTTTTTTAATTACTTTTTTTTTGTAGAACCTCCTCCAATATTCAATGGATGAACATTTCTGAACAACCTTCTTGCAGCCAGACACCACCCATGCCTCAAAATGAAGAGGCAATAGATAAGAAGCAGTCAGAAAATTCAGAATTAAATATTAGCCAGTGCAGTGAAGACACCAACAGCGCCAAAAGCACAAAACGGCAACGCGTTGTCAACGAATCGCGTGAGCGATTTGACCGGTTAGTTGGGACAATTGAATCAGTTATTGCTGCAAAAGCTGAAAACGTTCCCTCAAAAAATAGTACTTTTTTAAAACTGCTGGATGAATGCCTCCGGAGAAAGTCTGATGAGATACAAGAGCGACTAAAGATTGAGCTGCTTACACATGTTTACAACGCCAATTAAATCACAAATGAAAAAGGTTAGTTCAAATTGCTATACTTTTCAAATTTGTCAAAATTTTGATTATTCTTTACCCTCTTTAGCTTCTAAATCGATCTCCATCACTCACCGGAACGTTTGGCATTTATAATTTTTTCCCTTTTTTTTGTGTAATATATAATATATAAGTAACTATAACTAGTATAAGGTTCAACAAGATGTGATACAAACTCCTTTAATATTTAACTGCATTAGTATTATATAAAGAAAATATGAATTTAAAATGTGAATTTATTTTATCGTTTTGTTATGTTATTTTATGAATATTTTTTAATTTTTTGTCTTTGAAATGAATTTTTTACTTTTATCTCTTATCTTATCTTATCACTCACCGGAACGTCTTGCATTTATAATTTTTTTCTTTTTGTGTAATATATAAGTAACTATAACTAGTATAAGGTTCAACAAGTTGTGATACAAACTGCTTTAATATTTAACTGCATTAGTATTATATAAAGAAAATGTGAATTTATTTTATTGTTTTGTTATGTTATTTTATGAATATTTTTTAATTTTTTGTCTTTGAAATGAATTTTTTACTTTTTAACTCATACCTACCTAATGTGATTTAAACTTACCAGAAAAACTTAATTTAACATGTATTTTTAAAAATAAATTAAAGGCAATAAAAACCTTTTAAGGTTTGAATACAAATATGAAAATTGAAGTTTTTATTACGCTTTAAAACAAGATTTTACACAGTTTATTTATTAATTGGATGGGGCATAATGTAGTCTTTTAGTTGGTCTCTCAAGGCGAACGCATTTCTTGTTGCGTTATTGCAAGTCATTCGGCCATGGTTTCGCAACGGTGCTGAAACTTCACTTCGCCATAGCCCATTTATAATTTCCTCACCTTGAAAGCGATCCACATAATCAGGTGGACAATAACTGCCGTCGTGAAATTTTACAAAATTGTGCAGAATTACAGTGGCTTTTACCAATTTTTCTGCATTTTCTGGGCACATAAATAAAGTCGACAACAAAACTCTCCAGCGAGCGCAAAAAATTCCAAAAGCATTCTCTATTACTCTTCGAGCACGTGATAATCTCCTATTAAAAATTTCTTTGTCAAGTGATAAACGAATTCCTAGTTATAAAAAAGTCGTTTAAGGAACATACATATTTTGAAGTACATAACTAAGAAGGTAAAGTGAATGTACAAACCCGGGTATGGACGCATAATACAGTTCTTAAGGGGGAATGTAGCATCACCAACCATGAAATAAGGGAATGTGGTGCGAGTTTCAGGCAGATAAGCATCCTCAGGGAAATCTAGGTTACCATTCAACAACCTTTGTCCAAAGCCAGAATTCCATAAAACTCCACCATCGCTTTGGGATCCATACGCGCCAATATCCACGGTCGTGAAAGTATAGTTGGCGTCGCAAGTTGCTAAGAGAACAATAGAGTAATTTCCCTTATAGTTGTAATAAAGAGATCCTGAATTGGGTGGACATGATATTGTGATGTGCTTTCCATCCACAGCACCAACATAATTTGGAAAGTTCCACATGGTGTTGAAATCTTCGGCAATGCGTTTCCACTCATATTTTTGTGGAGGTGATAAATAAATTTCTCCTAATTCCTCCAAAACAGCTTCACATACCTCAGTTATAATGGTGGTTACTGTGGAGCGTCCCATTTTAAAAGCAGTAGCAAGTGTTTGTTTACTATCTCCGTGCGCCAGATTTTGTACATAAAAACATACATATGTAAATTTAATTTAAGTTTTTTTTTTAACTGAATTGTTTATTTGGCTCACGTTAGTGTTAAAAATAGTCTGCAAGATGCAGATATCGATGGTCTGTTTGACATTTTTGTAAGACGTGTCTTTAAAAGTTCCAGCAACATATCAAAAACTGCGGGAGTCATCCGGACACTCTTTTGGAACTGCTTTGGATCTCTTTGATGCATTTCTTCAAAGCTGGAAGCGAATAGTCCTGTGTAGTCGCGGTCTTGGTAAAGTCTTCTTACCCAGAACCTACGCGATGAAATTTGCTCTAACAACCCCAATGCCTCATTCATTATGAGCAAAATTACACAGAATTCCAATAAATCGTCGAATAACATTTTAAAATTATATTAGACGAAAGGAGGCGGAAACAATTAGGAATATTGATTTTTATTGCTCTTAAGCCTATTAAAGGAATTTGAAGAGCAAAGGGTGACAGGCGATTGCATGTATTGTGGTATAATTTAATGCGTTTGTTTATGGGCTCTGGAGCCTATAAATGATTTAAAAGCTTTTAATATAGTGTCGTTCAGTTGTATTATTGGTGGTGGTTTTTATGTCGTCATTAAAATAATGTGTAATTTATATAGAGAGTGAATAACAGTGATTTGTTTTTGTGTTCTGAGAAATTAATAAAATTGCTATTTATCTTATATATAAAAATGAATGTTTGGTTGTTGTATGTTTGTATGTTTGAAGTTTATAGACGATTAAACGGCTGAACCGATTTTCTTGAAATTTTCACAGTATCTTCCTGTATGTCTGGAAGGAGTTATAGGCTACTTTTTATATTGATATTCCAAATGAGCGAGGGGCCATGCCCACGTATGCTACATACTACATACTTAATATTTAATTGCATTTGAAATATATTACTCATACGCATAGTAGTTACCCCTACAAGTATGCTATCTATGATTCTTGATGTATAAAACCAAAGAAAATAAAGTATAAAGAATGTGCATTTTGGCATACATATTTTGCAATATTTTTCAAAAATATTTCATGACGCGGGTGGAAAGATAGAAGGGAAGGATAAAGAAACCAAGAGCGTAACAATGTTCTCAATTGTTCTCATCGTGCGTTTTTGTTGTTTGACTAATTTTTTATTTATTCTTCTGAAACAGTGTTGCCACGAAAAAAAATTTTTTAACCAACATTTGTGAAAAAAATCACCAAATAAGAAAAAATATAACCAAAATTAAATTCATAGACTTTTGTTTTATTTTTTTTTCAAGTTTAAATTATAATTAATAAAAAATGGAACAAAAAATAGGTTTTTTTTTAAAAAAAAAAAGAAAAAATCAAACCAATCTACACATCTGCACATTGATCAAAAAATAAGCAATTTTGGTTAGAAATAACCAAAAACGGGAACACTGTTCTTAAATGACTTATTCTCAGACGTCGGCACAAAGAGGACATGAGAAAAATTATGAGAGGCATGTTTAACCCAGAGGAAAATTGTTAGTAATATTTTCAAATCTACTTATTAACCCAATAATATGTATATGTGAGCGAAAAGTATAGAAAAATTGTACTGCGCTAAAAACCTAAAAACACCGTATTTTACTTGGCAAGTATTCTTCAAAAAATCGACATCATTTCTCTTTGATATTAGTGAATCATACTGTAATATTTCTTTGGGTGTAAAATTGAAGTCTGAAAAAAGCGACATGAACATTTTTCTTTAGAAGCTGACAAGCAACTGAATGCATTTTTACGCTCTCATGATGAGAGCAACACATTGTTACGCTCTTTGTTTGTGTTTATTTTCCTTCTGTCTTCCGCCCCCCTTATCCAGAAATGACTTTTTAAAAAGATTTTGGTGAGAGCGGGTCGTAATGCTACTTCTACATAATGCGTATTCTTTATATCCATATTCTTTGATAAAACTTAATGGAATTGGATATCCCTCATACGTCACATATGTAGTTTTTTAATGAATTTTACATCAATATAAACAAAAATGAATGTGTGTTTATTTGTTTGTGGGTTTGTTTGTTTGAAGTCTATAGACGGCTAAACGGCTGGGCCGATTTTCTTGAAGTTTTGACAGTACCTTCCTGTATATCTGGAGGGAATTATAGGCTACTTTTTATTTTAAAATTTCAAGAAGGCGGGGTGCTACGCCCACATATTCAATAAGTATTTAATGTCGCATATCTCAGAAACTGCGAATTTTGTATGGACGACTTTGACGTATATATAAACAAAATGGGCGGATTGGCTATAGTGGGTGTGTCACCTCCAATATAAAAAATATTAAATTATTATATCTATGAAATTATCACAGTTAGAGCCTTAAAATTTTTTCGGATCCACTTTAGTATCAATATGAATATTTTAGACAAAAATGGCTGACTAGGAAAAGGGTGTGGTACTTCCCATATGAATTAAATTTAAAACTTCTTCTATCTCGGACATCAACTATATATAAAAATTAATGTGCATTTGTTTGTATGTTTGAAGTTTATAGACGCCTAAACGGCTGAACCGATTTTCCTACTTTTTATGTTGATATTTCAAATGAGAGAGTTGCCACTCCCACATATACTACATAACCTACTATTGTAAGATAATAACAAAATGGATATATTAGAAAAACTATGTCAGCAAGATACCTCAAATTTTGTACAAGTAACTACGGTTTTAATATAAATATTTTGGACAAAAATAGGCGGCCTATCATTAGAGGACAATGCACTTTCTATATAAAGTAAAATCTATATAACTAAAATCTGCCTGACTGAAGAACTTTAACAGTTAGAGTCCCCAATTTTGTATAAATAACTTTTGTTTAAATATAAATATTCTGGACAAAAATAGGAAGTTCAGCAAAAGCGGGCGTGGCACCTCCCATATGAAGTAAATACTAAAATCTGCATATCTAGAACACCAGAACAGTTAGACTGCTAAAATTTTGTACAAATATCTAAAGGTTCAATATCAATATTTTTGTTAAAAATGGGCTATCAAGCATTAGGGGCGTGGCAAACTCCATATGAACTAATTATTAAAATCTGTATAGAAAAACTATAAAAGCTAGAGTCCCCAATTTTGTATTCCAGCTATAGGAACGTGGTGCCTCTCTGATTTGTGGGTGTAGAAATTACTATATCTTGAAATCATAGATGGGCACTTTGCAGTACCAGTAAAATTTCAGTAAAAATTGATTTTTACTGATTACTGAAAAAAATTTCAGTATTCAGTAAAATTTTACTGTTAATGCAATCTAAATTTAAATGACATTTAAATGAAATTTAAATGAAATTTAGATTGCATTACCAGTAAAATTTTACTGAATACTGAAATTTTTTTCAGTAATCAGTAAAAATCAATTTTTACTGAAATTTTACTGGTACTGCAAAGTGCCCATTTATGCTTGAAATATGCAATAGTAAGGTATATTACCCTTAAATTATTGAGTTTGAAATTTTCAACTCATATAGATAGTAAGTACTAAAGTTCATACTATTTAAATATTTATCTTGGAAAACATATACGTACATACATATGTAATAGTTATGTTATTGTTTACTTCTAAAAACGGGTAACTAATAAAACTATTATTTATTTCAAAAATACATTAGGCAAACTTTATAATAAGCATTTTAGTGGGCAATGAATTCATTACTTTTAATTACCTAAGTAATAAAATGTAAACTGTCAATATTTTTCCCAAATAAAATAAGTAGTTGCAAAATTCATCCAAAAAATTACCTGTGACCGACGCAAACACAATTATTTGTTAAATTTTAATAACATTAATTTTCTTCAAAAGGTTTTTGACTTGAACCGATTTCATATTAGGTAAAATATAAAGAAATAAATATAACACGCATTCGGTTTTGAAATTCAGTTGAATCTTTGATTCTAAACAAGTTAAACGTTACCTGAGTGACATTTATTTTGCAACAATTTGTAAAAATGCCCCGAATAAAAGCATCTAAAAAGCATTGCGTTTGCAATCCCAGAGAGCAAATGAAAGTTCGGAAGACTCCAAAGTCGCCTCAGGACTGAAAGGAGTCGAGCTTCAACCTTTAGAGCCGCCGAAACGCCATCACAACGTGAAGAACGCCTTGAAGGCCTACGACAACGCGCCACAACAGCAAGAGCTACTGAAACACTTTCAGAAAGCTAAGAGCGCCTTAAAAGCTTCTGAAACGCCGTCAGAACGCGAAAGACGTCTTGAAGGTCTTCGACAACATGCCACAACCCCACGAGCTACCGAGACATCGTTGGAACATGAAGGTCGACTACAAAGCCAGCGAAATCGTATTGAAACATCACGAGCCACAGAAACACCTTCAGAACGTGAAAGACGTCTGGAAGGCCTTCGACAATATGCGACAACCGCACGAGCTACCGAGGCACCTTTGGAACATGAAGGTACCACAACAGCACGAGCTAATGAAACAGAAGTCCAACATGAATCACGAGTAGAAAGTCAGTGGATTCGAACATCAACAAGAAGAGCAGCAAAGAACTAAATCATAATCGAATGACGTAATGTTTTTCATGGATACTCAGGTCTTGCATTTAACTACAGATCTGATATAGATGACCACATAATCGCAATTCATGCTGATAGAACTCCAGAACTCCAACAATGGCGTAACAATTTTGATGGTGGGCGATCCAGTGGCATCACGAGATATGTATTTAATTCCGATGGGGGTAGCGAAGCACACTGGGTATTAGCTAGTTTTTTTAATAAAAAAAATATATTTCTAAGTACGCCGGTGTAGTGTGAATCACTGTTGTTTCGTAAGGCCAGATTTCATAGTCTGAAATATGTATCTGATGGGAATAGAAGCAAATTATTCCTTACAAACTTCTACAACCTGTTCATAGGGTCGGTTCTGAATCCTATAATCAACAAAAACTGAAGGAAAAAAAGTCAATTAAAAGGGAAAATTGATCGTGAAACTGATAAAACTTGATGCACCCTCAGACTACCATTTATTTTGATATCTGCTGAACTTTTCTTATGATGATCATAAGGAGTAAACTTAGTAAAGCCATAAACCCTACATTATTAATCAAGCGCTTACCCCCAAATTTTTTAAATATTTATAACCGAACACTCCGTTACCCTTTTTCATTCAATTTAATTAATTTCAGACCAATTTAAATTTACTTTATGAGACACATACATAAGTAGCCAAAGATGTTACAAACAATGAAAAAAATGTTAAGAAACTAACAATATGCTTAATGCATGTTTCAATTACAAATAAAGTATACGCATGAAGGCCAGTTGCAATTACATTTTAAGCCTCCTTCCTGCCGCAGTAAATAAATCTTGTAAGAGAGCAGAACATAATAAGAAATAATAAAACAAAAAAAACTTCTATTTAAAATTAAACTAGAATGATTGAAAAGTAATCTTCAAATCTCTATTTGAATGACCTTTCCTAAATTTTATATATAAACCCACTGTCATTTAAGGAACTAATAAATTATTTTTTGTGTGAAAAATTCAAAAAAACAGTTTAGAGGGTTCGAGAAATATAAAAAAATACTTTTCAGTTCCACTCAACTAAATTAGACTATGTAGTTAGTCGGATGTGTGTCTCTTGGAAGCCTTTTGCAAGTAGACTCATATTTGCAAGTAGACGTTGGCGATGCTAGATAGGCAGACACTTTTGAATTTAAAACAGCAATTGGATGTACAATGATTTACTCAAGGATAACTTCTCCTCAAGGAAATAACAGGACGTGTTAGCAATTCTAAACTCAAGTCGAAACGTCTTGAATTTAAAACAGCAATTGGATGTGCAATGATTAATCAATGACCTGACCGCTTTATTGTCACCTAAGGAGAGAGAGATTTAAAGAGAGAATAAGCACAGCGTCGGGAGTGGCAATCGGTGAGTTTAGTGTCTGATAAGGAAAAAATTTGAGTGCTTTAAATCTAAAGAAAAACTAAATGAGTATATAGCACTACATAATATAAGATCTCAACGCAAAGTGCAAATAGATGCCAATTCTCTCGAGACATAATTTATCAGGATAAATTTACGGAAAATTTCACTTTGTCTGAAGTGCAGCTAAATCTTTCATAATGAAATTCATCACATCATTATAAACATGAAACAGAAAGATGGTTAGCGATCTTTATTATACCCCTATATTTCATTCATTAAGAAGGTATTCATTCTATTAGCTTAACCATTACGTTATGGAATGCATATCGCGTTTATACAGGCGAGCTATTGGGTTCGAGATGACAATCGATCGCATACGGGGTCCGCCAAATAACTTTTTTTTTTTGAAAATGCTTTAAAAAAAACGACTGAATATTTTCTCAAATTTCTTTTTTTATTTGAAAGTACAATCCTTCCGGTTAATAATGGAAAATAATTTCAATCAAATGGCTGCCTCGGCTGGCCATGCAGTAGCCTACACGATCGGTCCAATTTATAAGCACATTATCGGTTGTGTGCAGCTGTATTTCACCAATGGCTTCACGAATATTGTCCTTTAAAGCGTCAATTGTCTCTGGCTTATCGGCGTAACAATTATCTTTGACGGCACCCTACAAATAATAGTCCAGCGGTGTCAAATCGCAGCTCCGAAGTGGCCAATCACATCAGCTCTGCGGCTGAACAACTTCGCTATGTGGGCCTGCGATCGACTTACAGAAGATGCCAATTTTGGCAAAAAAATCATCTTTTCAGATGAAGATCATTTTGATTTTGCCGGGTATGTAAATAAGCAAAATTGTCGCATTTGGGGCACAGAAAACCCGCGCGCATATTATTTTCCATTATTAACCGGAAGGATTGTACTTTCAAATAAAAAAAGAAATTTGAGAAAATATTCAGTAGTTTTTTTTAAAGCATTTTCAAAAAAAAAGTTATTTAGCGGACCCTTTAGATCCAGATAATTAATATTTTACACCTAAAGTGCACCAAATAATTGTGCAACTGACTGTAAATAATGAAATTATGGTTCTGTTTTATTATTAACAAAAAATAGATGCTGTCTCAGTAAAAATGTCGTATAGAATTAAAATGAAACCTCGTGACAGAAAGAAATGGCTTGCTATCAGTGACGCGGCGACCAATACGAGGATATTCTATTCCACAACTAATCGGTACATGTCTTCTTTACAATCCAATAAAAGATTCACAACCATCTCTCAAGCTACATATCGTTAGTCTAATTCGCAAATGTGTTAAGTCCCTTTTTTCAAATTTTACAGGAGACACAAAAAACATTCTAGTTTTTTCAGTTTTTAAGATTTTTAAACTTTTTAAACGCAATTATTTTTACAAAATAGCTCTTTTTAAATGGCCTAGTTCAAAAATCCATATCCACAAAATCTTGGGATGGAAATTCGAACTTTTTGGACTTAGCGTTTTTTCTTTGTAAACTTATTCGTTTTATTGTGGACTTAGCACAATTTCCTACAATCAGTTTTAATTTTAAAAATAAGTTTGATTGAATTTTCTATATTAATTATATTAAAAAAATGGAAACTTAAGACTATTTTAGTTCATTTCTATTAAAAAGATGCAAAAATATAACGATGCATATACATTTTTAGCTTAAAGTAGACAAAATTCAAAGTTGAGGTAAATCATCGTAAAATTTTTGGTGTTCATTGGGTAAGGTTGATTTGAGAAATTGTAAGTCTTCATACTTTCTTATAGTAATTTTTCTTCTTTCTTGATAAAGTTGCTGAAAAAATTTTCAAAGTGTATAGGATCAATTTTATCATAAATTTTCTGCGGTAATATTTTCCATACATCAGAAAAACGAATTTTAAAATATATTGCTTTGCTTGGGGTGTACTTTAAAGCTCTAATATCTGTAACTTTACTATCACCTTTATTACGCCCAGATCTGATACTCTTAAGAAATTGAACGTTATCAAATCTTTTGAAAAATGTATGATCTAAGTACATAACATCATAGGGTCTAGAGTTTTTTCCAGCATTTTTACAAACATCTATGTATTCTGAAGGTATGTTAATTACTGTTTGTTTCATAGCTCTTTCTATAGTGGAATGAACGCTATCTGCCTCCATTTGTGTATGGCCAATTTCAAGAACTTTTTGCTCAATATAATGCCATGTATTACAGCCACATTCAACAGGGCATTGCTCATACCACAATTTCTATTTTTTACAATCCATCGCTATAAAAGATTTTTTGGGATTATCGTTTCCACAAAGAACTTTTCTTTCTATAAAGTAAGCCCGAAGACTTGCGAAATCTTCGGAACTCAGACCGTCTTTGAAAAGACGTTTAGTATTTATGTTTTCTGTTAAGATCTCCACTTTTTACGCCTTTAGAAAAAATTGACCAGAAAACACCAAATTCAATTGAACAAATTAATATTCGTGGAGTCAGCATGTGCTTTTAAAACTTTTCGTAGTTTTGTGGACTTAGCGTTTTTGCAAACCACAAAATTACAACAACTTGAAACTACATAATAACATTTTGTTTGTTGTAAAATATATATTTTGTGCATTGTTACCGTTTTGCATTAAAATATCAATTTTGGAAAAAAGTGGACTTAGCGTCTTTGCGAATTATACTAACGATATGTGTTCTTATTATAAAATGAAATAAAATCTAAAATAAAATGAAAACTACATTTTTACTGAGACACAACTTAAATTTAATATTTTTAAATATAAGTTTAATAATAAATAAGACGCTTTAAATATTTTAAGTAGAACTCGGAATAATAAAAATGTAAACGAAATACATAGTGAAAACAAATTGTGAATTTTTATTGAAATTTATGTTTCTTTTTTTATAACATTTTCATATCGAAAACGTTAACATTAATTTGATGCCAAAAATCCAGATGTTTTCAGCCTTTATTAACACGCACCTATAATTACATTATCATGTACTTAAATGGTAAAAATAATTAAATTTTAGAAATTTTCGTAATTTAAATTGTCAGTTAAATTAAATTAAATCAAAGACAATTTACACATCCTCACACAATACATACAGTAGAAACATCTCCAGTCTCACAAGTTCTCATCTACAAAGTAGATATACAAATTTAATCAAACAAGAATTGTTATAAATTTGTTAATAAAAGGAAAGGCGTTGAGCAGCAGACCTAACGGAATCTCAGAGTTCAAATACAGAAAATGAGAGAAGCCATAAAACCCTGTGGCACAACGCTAATAAAAGCAATGAGAAGCAACAAAATATTTCATTACCTAAAAATATATCACCAGTACATACAATGATGTGAAAAATAATGGGGAGACATACTAAGTGACAATCCTTATTTTGCTCTTAACACAGTAAAGCGTAATGGTGGTAATGTTGTTGTTTTGAGTTCATGTTCGTTCTATTGTCTTCGGTCACAATATCGTGTAAAACGTATATTAAAACGGATTATGTTTAATCCTTCAAGATTGCATACTACGTTATG
Source organism: Sarcophaga rosellei (assembly GCA_930367235.1). Lineage (NCBI taxonomy): Eukaryota > Metazoa > Arthropoda > Insecta > Diptera > Sarcophagidae > Sarcophaga > Sarcophaga rosellei. Next base: position 46,205,993 of record OV884018.1, on the reverse strand, counting down.
TCGAATAAAAAACAGGATAAACAAATTCAAATCCGCTCGAAAACTTATAGAATGTAGTAAAAAAAACAATCGAATGAAATAATCCCGCAAATTGTTATAAACTTTTGGAATTAATTAAGGCTGCACGGTATGATATATGTACATACCTGATTCGATACCCCAAAATTGTGTTGGATTGTCTTCACCAGTTTTAAAACACACCGTACTCTTATATTATGATTTGGGCAATTCACACAAGCCCTTGTATCGTTGTATTGGTTGTGTTGTTGGACGAATATACAGCAGTGTATGTTCGTTGTTGTTAATTTTCATATAAAAATCCGATGCACTTATATAAATTTTTTTCATATATATTTAAAAGTTGTATTGGTTTCGTGCTATCAGTTTATGTAACTGCCAGTAATCAAAAAGAAGAATAAAAATACAAAATATTTTCGAAGTAACTTGAGTCAATAATTAGTATTTCAAAATTCTAATCGTCGTACAGATAATTAATTAATTTACTATTTTCCGTAATATTTTTCATTTTGTCACTTCAAAATCAATTGAAAATAATAACTTAATCGAATCAGAATGAAATTTGTTTTTGTGATATATAATCTGGTAATAAGTGCAATTACTTATCAACAATTTTCTCATTTTACTTACATCTCATCAAATCTCTAAGTGCCACATTGGTGTCCTTACTAATTTTCATATCCCTGTATACATGTATGTAAGTACAATGGTTAATACATGTATTGCCTTGTAAATTTAATAAGTATCTAATCTTATACAACTACACACAAAAATTAGATTTAATTATAGTCCCTAGTCTATTCGGTATCGATCTCGACCAAATCGAAATATAAAAAAAATTGCTTCGGCGACTTCATTTGGGCAGATTTCTGACAAAAACTCTGAGAGTAAATAAAATTGCTATCAAATATGTCGTTCGAAATCGACTTTAAATTGTATGTCCCACCATTTATGTATAAAATTAGCAGACGCACCATAAGTGCTGTAAGAAGCTAGATCCCGACTGAAAGTTTATAATGACCTATTATATATGTATGTATGTACAGTCCTTCTCAGTTTTAATTTTTATATTTGATGCTATCGGGTCTACAACAGAGAAATTTTTTTTGTTTACGCCGATGAGGGGTAAATGTACCTAACCGAACCGCACGATAGAGGAAGTCGTCACATCCTCCGTGTGTGGGGCCCTCACCCACTAAATCCCCCCCTCATCTCTCGGACTCGTTGTGCCCATTCCGGAACTACGGTGGTATTACTTCGGAGTGGAGTCCATTCTGAGATGGTGTTTTTCCTGAAGTGCCCGGTTATTGATTTTCAGCCGATTTCGCCTTATAAATCTCCATCCGCTCTGCTGCCAGCAGATCCACAGGGATTGTACCTGCTATCACAAGTACGGCTGGGGCCGACACTGTACAATATGCCGACGTGATACGCAATGCAGCCGCTCTCTGTACCGATACAAGTGAGTTTGCCCGCTTTTTGACATCTAGCGTTTCGGCCCAAATTCCGCTGACATAGAGCATAATGCTGTTTCCAACCTCCATCAGGAGTCTCCGTCTCGCCGGTAGCGGGCCTCAAATATTCGCCATTAATCTGCTGAGCTGTCCAACGATCTTCTGGGCTTTGTTAGCCGAGTGCTGAATCTGATACGAAAATGTTAGTGTGGGATTCAGCCTAATTCCCAGGTATTTTACCGAGCTCTTGGTCCTAATTACCTCGTCTCCAATACTCATGTCCACCTGCAAGGGGATATGACGACCAGTCATCAGCAGTAATTCCGTTTTAGTTAACGTTCCATAGGTCGGGGGCGAGGATAGATCTTTGTGCCGCTCCTGGTGTTATATGTTTCACCCTTGGTCCCGAGCTTGTGTTATACACCAGCTGTCTGTTACTCAGGTAACTACTTATCATGGCCATGATGTAGTTTGGCACCGAGAAATTGTAGTTTAGCATTTAGTACATCGGTCCATCTAAGACTGTTAAACGCGTTTTTAACGTCCAAAGCCGCAAGCAGTAGCACAGGCCACGAAAAGTGATTTCCTCACTGTGTGACCATGGCCGCTTCCGTCACCTCTCTTAAGGCGCCAATTGTAGACCGACCGGGTCAGTCGCGTTATAGCCTTCTTCAGAGACTTCTTTGCCTCTTTATATGCCCGCATTTCGTCTTCAGCTGGTCCGTCGGGTCTGGCTCTAGTGTACCTCCGCCGTAGGCAACACTGACTATGGAACTTGGACAGTTGATAACGGCGATCTTGTTGAAGCTACACCTGTAAAATTTGTTTTCCATTATTCCAATCACCATTGACGGATATAGAATTCAGCAACTTGTGCCAATAATAAAATTGTTTTATTAGAGTTGATACATTATTACGTCGAGGTACATTTCTGAATGAATGGGTACTTGAACATACAAAATTGTCGAATTTGGGACGATACCAACCATCCACATCAGATCCAAGAGAGTCCAATGTATCTCGAAAAAGTCACACAGTAAAAAGTGAACACTATTACTATTTTCTTTTTGGCCTGAATTGGATGATCTTAATAGGAACTACATGTGGATTCAACATGCAGTACAGGTCATGCTGTATTGGATATTCTGAGCGAGTGATTTAATATCATTGCCATCTCACTTGGAGGTATCATGTGATTTAACTCTGTTAGACTTTTGCTTATCGTGTTTTCTTTAGTCGCAGGTATATGCTAATAAGTCTTAAGCCACTGTGGTCTTCAAAACAAACGTAATTCAGACAGACTTATGCATCAAAGTTATGGAAAATTTGACATTTCGGATGCGCTCCACCCGAAGTAGCCATGGGGGATATTCGAGCATTATTATATTCGACATATAAATGCATCAATTAGTCTTTAAAACGTCTTTGTCTCATACAAACTTTATTTTAATTAAATTTAAACGTAGTATTCGCTGGAAAGTACGTACTTTTTTCTTTATTTGTATTCAATGCCTTTTTGCAATCTGAGACCAGATGACACAAAAATGTACATTCGAAAAAACCGATAGTATCAGTCTTGTGGCAGGGATTACATCTTTTACGGAAAACAACATTTTAAGTTTTAAACTTGTAAACTTCGTTTTCGCTTGATACCCTCAGCAGTGCGGCAAACAATAACCTCATGCAACGCACAAGCAACTGTTTGCTTCAGGGTATAGTGGAAAACCGTACAAAAACTGTCACTTCACTTTTGTTGTCTTTTACACTCATTTATTCATGAAATTTTTTATTTTTCATAACCATGAGAAGGAGATTTCAAAGGACCATGGGAAGTGACATTGTGGAAAAATCTAAACAGTGTTGAACGAAAACTTTTGAGCAACTTCTCAATTTCTCCACGACATTGCAGGCCCTCAAAACCCAAACGGATAACTTAATCTGCATGTGTGTATATAACATAAGCATTTAAATCACATGCACACAAAATTAAAAAAGTTTTAATTCATTTTTGGTTACTACGGTTTTTTATAATTGTTGCTACAAAATGATATTTTTTTATTTGATGTTATGAAATACAAAAAATATCGAGTTCCATGATTGGAAGATGTGGTACATAAACGACATTATTTGCGAAAGTTGGATAAAAGAAGACGCCGTAGTCTAGTAGGTAGTGCGTTGGCTAATTAGACATGAGCACATAGTTCAAACCCAAGTTCAGACATCTCCAACGAAAAGGAAATAAAAAAAATATTTCTTTGGCGCCTTTCTCCCAACTGAAGGGTTGAAATTAAGAATTATGTGTGTATTTACATTGTACATCTAGTGGTCTAAAATTCAAAAGCATCAATTATGATTCTTTAAGGGCCATTATTTCAACTTGCCGTTAACGAAAGGGAGGATTTTAACGGACAGATAAATTATTTTTCATTGTTATGAGTACCCAATAAGACAGAAGTAAGCGTTAAGCTAGGTTAGGTTAGGTTAGGTTAGCGGACGTCACAGTTGACAAGTACAGTACCCGGAGGTCGAATTGACCCGTCCTAGCTTCTCACACCACTCGTGTTGTGTGCGTTAATTTTGTACATGAGTAGCGGGACCTACAGTTTAAAGGCAACTCCGAGCGGCAGATTTTTGAGAAGCTTTTCATGGCAATTTTTACTCTCAGAGTCACAATAGTAATTTGCTAGCCAAATTTGATATTTGATTGAATCTAGAAAGAATGTTGTTAAGTTGTTGTATGCTAACGGCCTTATAATTTAGGAATTAGTTCACACCAACTAAGCATAACTAGAAATGTGTACATACATACATAATTGGCCATTACAACCCTTCAGTCAGGATTACGGCCTAGCTTTGCACACCACTCATGTTGTGTGCCTTGATTTTATACGTGACTGCGGGACCAAACGACAGATTTTTGAGTAACTATTCATGGCAATTTTTAATTTACTCTCAGAGTTTTTGCCAGAAACTGCTGAGAGGAAGTCGCCGAAAATTTTTTATTTTTCATATTTCGTTTTGATGTCTGACGTGGGGTTTGAACTCGGGCCTTACGTCTAATAAGCCAACAGTACCTATACTAGACTACGACCACAGGGTGCGCAGAGGCGAAACGCGATTTTGACAGTTAACCAACCTCGCGTTGAGAAAGGGACAGCAAATATTACCAAAAAGTATTTCTGTCCCTCTCTGATTATAACTCTGTTTAGTTTATTTATGTTTTTTTTAGTTTTCGGGGTGGTTTTTTAGATGGCGAGAGTTAATAAAAAATGTAATATTTGTGTGGAACTATTAATAAATAATAAAAACAGCTAATACCAATAACAATTTTTAACATTTTTCTTCAAAAAATTAAAATATATTTGTCAACTTTCAGCAAGAAAACTTTTTTATGAGCAGTACGTCTTATTTTGATCTTGTAATATTTAGCTTCTTAATTACTTCTTGTACAAGAAACTATATTCATTATGACCGAAAAATCACCCAAATTTCGATTAATATTTAAATATTTAAGAATTAATTAAAAAATATTCAAAATTTCCCCTTTTTTAACACAAAATAAATGTTTGTTCACATTTAGTTTTTCTACTTTAACCGCGAGTTTTCACTCTGTATATCTGTTGCTTCTAACACATTTGATTCGCAAAACAAGCTGCTGCTTTGAGCGTTTTTTAAACGTCAAAAGTTTCGCCTCTGTGTGCCCTGTGACTATGGCTATGACAGTGTACAGTGATGTGAAAAATAATAAGAAAATCAATGTAGCATTTATAGATTTAATGGAAAAGTAAGTAAAATGAGGTCATTTCTGATAAGTTACTACACTTACTCGCAAGTATTGCTTGGAGCCGTTAAACAGATCTGTCATGGCAATGAGAAACTGTTGATACGAACATTTTGTTCTTTTATATGATACGTAGCCGTAGTCGCAGGGTACACAGAAGCGAAACTTTTGACGTTTAAAAAACTGCTACGACAGTGTACAGTGATGTGAAAAATAATAAGAAAATCAATGTAGCATTTATAGATTTAATGGAAAAGTGAGTAAAATGAGGTAATTTCTGATAAGTAACTACACTTACTCGCAAGTATTGCTTGGAGCCGTTAAACAGATCTGTCATGGCAATGAGAAACTGTTGGTACGAACATTTTGATTTGTATTATTTTTTTATATTCTTTAAGGATCAACAAAGAATTGTAGCTAGGCGCACGAGGATTTAAACGAACTTTGACAACAGTGACCAAATTGAAAAATTTTGAGAGAAGAAGGCAATAGTTTCTATTCATTTTCCTCTTTCGTTTTTATTATTGTGACGTTTACACTTTTCTTACCAAAGTTACACATTGTTAATCTGTTTTAAGGTTCTGAACCAAACAATTTGTCCACGTATTTATTTTTGTTGTTCGATAAATAAATACGACAATAAAATAGATTTTATTTAGATTGAGAAAGAAAAAAAACAGAGTCTTGAAATAGAGGCATACATATAACTATTTAGTTGACGGCCTATTCAATAACAGAAAAGATTTATTAAAAAAAACTAAAGCGATTAAATAAATGTAGCCGAAAAATAAAACCATGGAGGAACAAATAAAACAACTAGTTTGCTTGGCGTCTCTTTTATTAATGATCATGGGCTTGTTCGTAAATACATTTTACTGCGCTGCATAACATGATTATTTTGCGCTCACACTGCTAATCACATGTTGCTGATGCTTCTTTTTGCTAATTTACTTGTTTGCGTTTACGAATGAATAAACACTCCAGAAATGGAAAAATTATTAATAAATTTGATTTCTGAAATGGACGATAAAACAAGTGACAAAATGTTGTTAAATGCACAAAAAAGTGTACTTTGTGCAAAAAAGAAGACATTTAAGGAAGAAAAAAAGAAACTTATTGTTAAAACTCTCATTCTCTCTCTTTCACTCATTCAATGCAGCAGACATTTTTATGATTAGTGTTTTGGTTTTATTTGCGCATAATATGATTTAACGTTGCATTTACGAACAGGCCCCAAGCTTCCCAAGCAGTTGATAACGGCGATCTTGTTGAAGCTACACCTGTAAAATTTGTTTTCCATTATTCCAATCACCATTGACGGATATAGAATTCAGCAACTTGTGCCAATAATAAAATTGTTTTATTAGAGTTGATACATTATTACGTCGAGGTACATTTCTGAATGAATGGGTACTTGAACATACAAAATTGTCGAATTTGGGACGATACCAACCATCCACATCAGATCCAAGAGAGTCCAATGTATCTCGAAAAAGTCACACAGTAAAAAGTGAACACTATTACTATTTTCTTTTTGGCCTGAATTGGATGATCTTAATAGGAACTACATGTGGATTCAACATGCAGTACAGGTCATGCTGTATTGGATATTCTGAGCGAGTGATTTAATATCATTGCCATCTCACTTGGAGGTATCATGTGATTTAACTCTGTTAGACTTTTGCTTATCGTGTTTTCTTTAGTCGCAGGTATATGCTAATAAGTCTTAAGCCACTGTGGTCTTCAAAACAAACGTAATTCAGACAGACTTATGCATCAAAGTTATGGAAAATTTGACATTTCGGATGCGCTCCACCCGAAGTAGCCATGGGGGATATTCGAGCATTATTATATTCGACATATAAATGCATCAATTAGTCTTTAAAACGTCTTTGTCTCATACAAACTTTATTTTAATTAAATTTAAACGTAGTATTCGCTGGAAAGTACGTACTTTTTTCTTTATTTGTATTCAATGCCTTTTTGCAATCTGAGACCAGATGACACAAAAATGTACATTCGAAAAAACCGATAGTATCAGTCTTGTGGCAGGGATTACATCTTTTACGGAAAACAACATTTTAAGTTTTAAACTTGTAAACTTCGTTTTCGCTTGATACCCTCAGCAGTGCGGCAAACAATAACCTCATGCAACGCACAAGCAACTGTTTGCTTCAGGGTATAGTGGAAAACCGTACAAAAACTGTCACTTCACTTTTGTTGTCTTTTACACTCATTTATTCATGAAATTTTTTATTTTTCATAACCATGAGAAGGAGATTTCAAAGGACCATGGGAAGTGACATTGTGGAAAAATCTAAACAGTGTTGAACGAAAACTTTTGAGCAACTTCTCAATTTCTCCACGACATTGCAGGCCCTCAAAACCCAAACGGATAACTTAATCTGCATGTGTGTATATAACATAAGCATTTAAATCACATGCACACAAAATTAAAAAAGTTTTAATTCATTTTTGGTTACTACGGTTTTTTATAATTGTTGCTACAAAATGATATTTTTTTATTTGATGTTATGAAATACAAAAAATATCGAGTTCCATGATTGGAAGATGTGGTACATAAACGACATTATTTGCGAAAGTTGGATAAAAGAAGACGCCGTAGTCTAGTAGGTAGTGCGTTGGCTAATTAGACATGAGCACATAGTTCAAACCCAAGTTCAGACATCTCCAACGAAAAGGAAATAAAAAAAATATTTCTTTGGCGCCTTTCTCCCAACTGAAGGGTTGAAATTAAGAATTATGTGTGTATTTACATTGTACATCTAGTGGTCTAAAATTCAAAAGCATCAATTATGATTCTTTAAGGGCCATTATTTCAACTTGCCGTTAACGAAAGGGAGGATTTTAACGGACAGATAAATTATTTTTCATTGTTATGAGTACCCAATAAGACAGAAGTAAGCGTTAAGCTAGGTTAGGTTAGGTTAGGTTAGCGGACGTCACAGTTGACAAGTACAGTACCCGGAGGTCGAATTGACCCGTCCTAGCTTCTCACACCACTCGTGTTGTGTGCGTTAATTTTGTACATGAGTAGCGGGACCTACAGTTTAAAGGCAACTCCGAGCGGCAGATTTTTGAGAAGCTTTTCATGGCAATTTTTACTCTCAGAGTCACAATAGTAATTTGCTAGCCAAATTTGATATTTGATTGAATCTAGAAAGAATGTTGTTAAGTTGTTGTATGCTAACGGCCTTATAATTTAGGAATTAGTTCACACCAACTAAGCATAACTAGAAATGTGTACATACATACATAATTGGCCATTACAACCCTTCAGTCAGGATTACGGCCTAGCTTTGCACACCACTCATGTTGTGTGCCTTGATTTTATACGTGACTGCGGGACCAAACGACAGATTTTTGAGTAACTATTCATGGCAATTTTTAATTTACTCTCAGAGTTTTTGCCAGAAACTGCTGAGAGGAAGTCGCCGAAAATTTTTTATTTTTCATATTTCGTTTTGATGTCTGACGTGGGGTTTGAACTCGGGCCTTACGTCTAATAAGCCAACAGTACCTATACTAGACTACGACCACAGGGTGCGCAGAGGCGAAACGCGATTTTGACAGTTAACCAACCTCGCGTTGAGAAAGGGACAGCAAATATTACCAAAAAGTATTTCTGTCCCTCTCTGATTATAACTCTGTTTAGTTTATTTATGTTTTTTTTAGTTTTCGGGGTGGTTTTTTAGATGGCGAGAGTTAATAAAAAATGTAATATTTGTGTGGAACTATTAATAAATAATAAAAACAGCTAATACCAATAACAATTTTTAACATTTTTCTTCAAAAAATTAAAATATATTTGTCAACTTTCAGCAAGAAAACTTTTTTATGAGCAGTACGTCTTATTTTGATCTTGTAATATTTAGCTTCTTAATTACTTCTTGTACAAGAAACTATATTCATTATGACCGAAAAATCACCCAAATTTCGATTAATATTTAAATATTTAAGAATTAATTAAAAAATATTCAAAATTTCCCCTTTTTTAACACAAAATAAATGTTTGTTCACATTTAGTTTTTCTACTTTAACCGCGAGTTTTCACTCTGTATATCTGTTGCTTCTAACACATTTGATTCGCAAAACAAGCTGCTGCTTTGAGCGTTTTTTAAACGTCAAAAGTTTCGCCTCTGTGTGCCCTGTGACTATGGCTATGACAGTGTACAGTGATGTGAAAAATAATAAGAAAATCAATGTAGCATTTATAGATTTAATGGAAAAGTAAGTAAAATGAGGTCATTTCTGATAAGTTACTACACTTACTCGCAAGTATTGCTTGGAGCCGTTAAACAGATCTGTCATGGCAATGAGAAACTGTTGATACGAACATTTTGTTCTTTTATATGATACGTAGCCGTAGTCGCAGGGTACACAGAAGCGAAACTTTTGACGTTTAAAAAACTGCTACGACAGTGTACAGTGATGTGAAAAATAATAAGAAAATCAATGTAGCATTTATAGATTTAATGGAAAAGTGAGTAAAATGAGGTCATTTCTGATAAGTAACTACACTTACTCGCAAGTATTGCTTGGAGCCGTTAAACAGATCTGTCATGGCAATGAGAAACTGTTGGTACGAACATTTTGATTTGTATTATTTTTTTATATTCTTTAAGGATCAACAAAGAATTGTAGCTAGGCGCACGAGGATTTAAACGAACTTTGACAACAGTGACCAAATTGAAAAATTTTGAGAGAAGAAGGCAATAGTTTCTATTCATTTTCCTCTTTCGTTTTTATTATTGTGACGTTTACACTTTTCTTACCAAAGTTACACATTGTTAATCTGTTTTAAGGTTCTGAACCAAACAATTTGTCCACGTATTTATTTTTGTTGTTCGATAAATAAATACGACAATAAAATAGATTTTATTTAGATTGAGAAAGAAAAAAAACAGAGTCTTGAAATAGAGGCATACATATAACTATTTAGTTGACGGCCTATTCAATAACAGAAAAGATTTATTAAAAAAAACTAAAGCGATTAAATAAATGTAGCCGAAAAATAAAACCATGGAGGAACAAATAAAACAACTAGTTTGCTTGGCGTCTCTTTTATTAATGATCATGGGCTTGTTCGTAAATACATTTTACTGCGCTGCATAACATGATTATTTTGCGCTCACACTGCTAATCACATGTTGCTGATGCTTCTTTTTGCTAATTTACTTGTTTGCGTTTACGAATGAATAAACACTCCAGAAATGGAAAAATTATTAATAAATTTGATTTCTGAAATGGACGATAAAACAAGTGACAAAATGTTGTTAAATGCACAAAAAAGTGTACTTTGTGCAAAAAAGAAGACATTTAAGGAAGAAAAAAAGAAACTTATTGTTAAAACTCTCATTCTCTCTCTTTCACTCATTCAATGCAGCAGACATTTTTATGATTAGTGTTTTGGTTTTATTTGCGCATAATATGATTTAACGTTGCATTTACGAACAGGCCCCAAGCTTCTTTTCTTTAATGAATTACAAGCTTAACTCTACAAGAAATGTATTACATCTTATTATATAAGAAAGAAAGAGATAAATATATTCACTTAGAATGTTCTAGAATACTATACAGTTATACAAACAATTATAAGTTTAAGAAAGAAAGAGATAAATATATTTACATTGGAAATCACACATAATACACTTAAAAAAATATTGTAACAGCGACTACAACTAAAGTAACCGACATCATAGACTACTACATCTTATATATAAAAATGGATGTGTGTTTGTTTGTATGTTTGTATGTTTGAAATTTATAGACGATTAAACGGCTGAACCGATTTTCTTGAAATTTTCACAGTATAGACCTGTTTGTCTGGAAGGAGTTATAGGCTACTTTTTATGTTGATATTCCAAATGAGCGAGGGGCCATGCCCACGTATGCTACGTACTACATACTTAATATTTAATTGCATTTGAAATATATTACTCATTGCATTACTCAGTGCATTTTTGCATATTTTGGAATATTTTTCAAAAATATTTCACGACGCGGGAGGAAAGATAGAAGGGAAGGATAAAGAAACCAAGAGCGTAACAATGTTCTCAATTGTTCTCATCGTGCGTTTTTGTTGTTTGACTAATTTTTTATTTATTCTTCTGAAACAGTGTAGCCACGAAAAAAAATTTTGTAACCAACATTTGTGAAAAAATCACCAAATAAGAAAAAATATAACCAAAATTAAATTCATAGACTTTTGTTTTATTTTTTTTCAAGTTTAAATTATAATTAATAAAAAATTAAACAAAAATAGGTTTTTTTTAAAAGAAAAAGAAAAAACCAAAAAAATCTACACATCTGCACATTGATCAAAAAATAAGCAATTTTGGTTAGAAATAACCAAAAACGGGAACACTGTTCTCAAATCACTTGTTCTCAGACGTCGGCACAAAGAGGACATGAGAAAAATTATGAGAGGCATGTTTAACCCAGAGGAAAATTGTTAGTAATATTTTCAAATCTACTTATTAACCCAATAATATGTATATGTGAGCGAAAAGTATAGAACAATTGCACTGCGCTAAAAACCTAAAAACACCGTATTTTACTTGGCAAGTATTTTTCCAAAAATCGAAATCATTTCTCATTGATATTAGTGAATCATACTGTAACTTTTCTTTGGGTGTAAAATTGAAGTCTGAAAAAAGCGACATGAACATTTTCCTTTAGAAGCTGACAAGCAACTGAATGCATTTTTACGCTCTCATGATGAGAGCAACACATTGTTATGCTCTTTGTTTGTGTTTATTTTCCTTCTGTCTTCCGCCCCCCCTTATCCAGAAATGATTTTTTAAAAAGATTTTGGTGAGAGCAGGTCGTAATGCTACTTCTACATAATGCGTATTCTTTATATCCATATTCTTTGATAAAACTTAATGGAATTGGATATCACTCATACGTCACATATGTAGTTTTTTTAATGAATTTTACATCTATATAAACAAAAATGAATGTGTGTTTATTTGTTTGTGGGTTTGTTTGTTTGAAGTCTATAGACGGCTAAACGGCTGGACCGGTTTTCTTGAAGTTTTGACAGTAGCTTCCTGTATATCTGGAAGGAATTATAGGCTACTTTTTATTTTAAAATTTCAAGAAGGCGGGGTGCTACGCCCACATATTCAATAAGTATTTAATGTCGCATATCTCATAAACTGCGAATTTTGTATGGGCGACTTTGACGTATATATAAACAAAATGGGCGGATTGGCTGTAGTGGGTGTGTCACCTCCAACATAAAAAATATTAAATTATTATACCTATGAAAATATCACAGTTAGAGCCCTAAAATTTTTTCGCATCCACTTTAGTATCAATATGAATATTTTAGACAAAAATGGGCTGACTAGGAAAAGGGTGTGGTACTTCCCATATGAATTAAATTTAAAACTTCTTCTATCTCGGACATCACCTATATATAAAAATTAATGTGCATTTGTTTGTATGTTTGAAGTTTATAGACGACTAATGGGCTGAACCGATTTTCCTACTTTTTATGTTGATATTTCAAATGAGAGAGGTGCCACTCCCACATATACTACCTCAAATTTTGTACAAGTAACTACGGTTTTAATATAAATATTTTGGACAAAAATAGCCGACCTATCATTAGAGAACAATGCACCTTCCATATGAAGTAAATACTAAAATCTGCCTAACTGAAGAACTTTAACAGTTAGAGTCCCCAATTTTGTATAAATAACTTTTGTTTAAATATAAATATTTTGGACGGAAATAGGAAGTTCAGCAAAAGCGGGCGTGGCACCTCCCATATGAAGTAAATACTAAAATCTGCATATCTAGAACACCAGAACAGTTAGACTGCTGAAATTTTGTACGAATATCTAAAGGTTCAATATTAATATTTTTGTTAAAAATGGGCTGTCAGGCATTAGGGGCGTGGCAAACTCCATATGAACTAATTATTAAAATCTGTATAAAAAAACTATAAAAGCTAGAGTCCCCAATTTTGTATTCCAGCTATAGGAACGTGGTGCCTCTCTGATTTGTGGGTGTAGAAATTATTATATCTTGAAATATGCAATAGTAAGGTATATGACCCTTAAATTATTGAGTTTGAAATTTAAACTGTCAATATTTTTCCCAAATAAAATAAGTAGTTGCAAAACTCATCAAAAAAATTACCTGTGACCGACGCAAACACAATTATTTGTTAAATTTTAATAACATTAATTTTCTTCAAAAGGTTTTTGACTTGAACCGATTTCATATTAGGTAAAATATAAAGAAATAAATATAACACGCATTCGGTTTTGAAATTCAGTTGAATCTTTGATTCTAAACAAGTTAAACGTTACATGAGTGACATTTATTTTGCAATCCCAGAGAGCAAATGAAAATTCGGAAGACGTGAAAGTCGCCTCAGGACTGAAAGGAGTCGAACTTCAACCTATAGAGCCGCCGAAAAGCCATCACAACGTGAAGAACGCTTTGAAGGCCTACGCGCCTTAAAAGCTTCATAAACGCCGTCAGAACGCGAGAGACGTCTTGAAGGTCTTCGACAACATACCACAACCCCACCAGCTACCGAGACATCGTTGGAACATGAAGGTCGGCTACAAAGCCAGCGAAATCGTATTGAAACATCACGAGCCACAGAAGCACTTTCAGAAGGTGAAAGACGTCTGGAAAGCCTTCGACAATATGCGACAACCGCACGAGCTACCGAGACACCTTTGGAACGTGAAGGTACCACAACAGCACGAGCTAATGAAACAGAAGTCCAACATGAATCACGAGTAGGAAGTCAGTGGATTCGAACATCAACAAGAAGAGCAGCAAAGAACAAAATCATAATCGAATGACGTAATGTTTTTCATGGATACTCAGGTATTGCATTTAACTACAGATCTGATATAGATGACCACATAACCGCAATTCATGCTGATAGAACTCCAGAACTCCAACAATGGCGTAACAATTTTGATGGTGGGCGATCCAGTTGCATCACGAGATATGTATTTAATTCCGATGGGGGTAGCGAAGCACACCGGGTATTAGCTAGTAAAAAATATTAATTTTTTTATTATTTCGCTAAATTTCGAACAATTTAATAACTTTAAATGTTCTGTTCAATTTTACTCACGCTCTTCGCTTGGATTAATGTAATCAATTGAACTTAACTTAGGTCTCACTGGTTCACGTTTTCTAAAGCAATGACTGTAATTGCCTATCAATACTTATAAAGAACCAAATGTAAACATTTCACCTTTTATGAGGTGTTTTAAGTACCATTAATATAATTTTAATTAATTGCGTTTTGTCACAGACGTTGTCATTACTTTTGTTCCTGTTAAATGCTCTGTAAACCAAAAAGAATTTTGTGTCGCCATGTATACATTAAATTTCGGCGAATACCTTGAATTAAGATTTTCGTTTATCCTGAATTTGTTGTTAGATAAACTTAATGATGCGTTTAAACTATGTGACTGTAGAAAAGTAAATTTTTTTAATAAAAGCAACTAAATCAAATACAATTTGGCTATTAATTTAATAAAATCTTAACTTAAGTTGAATTTGCAGCCATTTCAATGGACATAGTTTGCTTGTCCCTAAATGGTCCCGTAACACCTATATTCCAAATTCTTTTATGCAATTAAAAGCCTTTGATGACATCTCTCAGTCATACCAAGAGATTTATAAAGGTTTACATTTTATTCAAATCGAACATGTATTTACAACAAACTCTAAATGCTCAAGAATTCTTCTTCTTCATCTGTGGTCTCCTCTTCTCCCTCGTCGTTATAGATTCTACAAAACTCGTTATAAGATACTTTCAGTCTTCTGGTATGTTCACTCAGAGGTCACTGTCCCGATGTAACTGCTATGGGCTTCCTAACATAAAATATGGTCAGGTTTAACTTAAATTTTGTTCTGTATATATCCACATCGAATCAGATCTACTTTATCTCTTTGTTTGCGAATAAATGAAAATTGACTGATGCCATTTGTTTACTCCTCATCTGAGAGTAACAGTCTAAATAGTAGTCAGTAATCGAATACTACAAGGAACATTCTAAGATTCAAAGTTCGACATCCGACTTTGTCCTATCATCTGGATCCATATGTGCATACTTAAATGGCGTTCTCAGGGAGGTGTAAACTGATATCATAAGAAGCTCTATCTGGTATTTTCGTTGGGAGACCAGAATTGAATGTGGGTTCGGAAATCGTGTTAAGATAGGTTTATATATTTCGCTCAACTATAACCAAGATTTTAGAATGATAGCTTCTATACCGCTACCGCAGTTACTTATTCAGTCAACATTTCTAGTCGTAGCAGGTTAAGGATAGTAAGCAATTGCACAACGTGCCACAGAAAAGAAAGCGTGTTTGATTACACAGTCGTATAGTCTGTTTACATTTTCTGAACAAGTTTAGGCCTTTACCAACTGTGCAAGTTGCCGCCTTAGTAGTTTTGGTTTGTGGATTCGTATTCCAGTTTAATTTGCTATCCAATACGATTCCAAGATATTTAATACTTTTAGATAAACTACGATCTACTCCGTTGATACTAGGGGCAGTAAATTTAGGATCATAAGGGAAGTATTGCAGAAAATCCAAATCAATCTATTCATACATACATAATTGGCCATTACAACCCTTCAGTCAGGATTACGGCCTAGCTTAGCAATCAATCTATTCGCCGCCGTTAAAGTGGATTTGTATCCTTCTACTTTATAGAAGACTTTATGAAAGGATATTGGCTTAAGTGCTTTGTAGATCAGCAGTTAAAGCAAGTGGTTATAATATGTGTCACCTGTTCGGCGAATGAACTGAAGTATAAATTGATACTGAATTTCCATTTAAAATTTTGTTTCCCAATGAGTCCAATTTTTTTTTATTGAATAGGGACATAAGTAAGTAGAATTGTTGATGAAAGGATATTTTTAAGCATTGGTCCAATTTACTGGCCTCTACGATCATTTTATTGGGGTTATCGTTGCATAAATATTTTTGGTATATGCTACTAGCGTTTAATCATATTAAAACATTAGTATCATAAAATTTTCTATCCAACAAAACCCCGTTCAATTGATATTAAAAACAAATGTCTTTATTTTATTGATTTAAACACGTATAATTGTAAAAATAAACACCGGTACATCGGAATGTGGTGTTCGGAATAATTTATAAATAATAATAATAATAATTTAAAACGATTACATTTTCTTTAATTAAACTTGAAAATTTTACTGAACTTGAAGTCCAGGAGTGTCATTTCATTACATTATGTTTTTTATTATTTATAATCATTTAAGACGCCATAAAAGTCAAATTGTTTTTACTTACTTTTCTACGTCGTGTTTTTATACAGACCGGTATCATGTTACTCACTCTGCTAGAATTCCGTAACTATATGTTAGCATAAGCATAATGTATTGGTAATATTCTAAATGTATTCTATGGGACTACAGTGGCATTAACTAGTATTAAGTGTAGCAATATTCGAATAAGATTGCTGGTTGAGCAGGCTGACCATCTTTTGGAAAAAAAAAATCGTCTCCATTTCTCAATTAAAAAGAAATTTGTGGTACTGAAACCAAATTATAAAATCGAAAATGATTTAAAAAACGCTTTTTTATCATTTCCTCAAAACGGGTATAAAAACAAACCCTATTATCGAAATAAATTAAGAACATTACAATTAAGAGCAAACATGGAGTCTACGTATGGTCGAAGCAATCTCAAATAACGAACAAACTTAAATTTAAATCACGAAAAAGTTTCCACTTCAGAATTTTATTCCCATAAATATTCAGAGAGCCTCTGTTGGTTAAGGAATCAACTCACCGCAAAGTGTATGTCTGATGTGAATTGTCAGCAAGGCTTCGAATACATTGGTTGTAGTACATTCGAAGGAAAAATGCTTTCCTAATGTTGTTGCATTTTAATAAAAATTATTTTAAATATTTATTTATAAATATTCTTACGAAAATGGAAACGGTGTACCATCGTTTAACATTAAAACGATAAACAAAAGCTACACCAACAAATACAACGAACTTGTTACAAGTAAACTAACAACATCAGTATGAAAGAAAAGGGCATGGATAAGTAAGCGAGAACACTGCAACAAGCAATGTGAACAAACTACACAAACAACAATTAAGTCGCGATAGAGTTCTCGAGAAGGCGAAACCCACAACGTTCGACTTCAAGAACCTTCATCAAACTGATTACCTCGGAATTTAAAAAGGCAAGACAAAGCAGGCAACGAGTAGAAAGAATTCAGTCAGTTTTGTGTAAAGACGCGTTCCGTGTGAAGGAAACAATCGTGATTTGAAGATCGTCGTTGTAAAGATCTGTCGAACATTTGTTAGTGTGTACGCGAAGAGAAGTGTAAAGAAGAATACCGAATAAAGCAAATTATTGTTGGATTCATCAAGTTGTAAACGGTGGCACACAAAAGTAGTGCGAACAGTAAAGATTTTAATTGAGACTAAAAACAAATTTATTTTTATTTTTTTGCAATTAACGAACTCATAGTCTAAACGTTTTTAGAAAGGTAAAAATGTAACAATATTATACAATAATATCGAAATAAGAAATCTGGAAAATCAACAAGGGAATTATTAAATTAATGAAGTGATTAATCTAATGATACGAGTATAAGATTTCAACTCCTAGTAATAATAATGGTTGAGCTCTTCTAAGATTGTAATATAATAATCATCATGTTATAACCAAAAATTATAATAAAATTATTCTCACAATAGTCTTCTTTGCCTTTGACTAGTAACATGACCTAGTTTCTCACTCCATTCTTGTTATGTGCACAAAAAGTGGCTGCATCAAGAGTTTAACATCAAATCGGAACAATGGACTTGACAACAGTTTTCGTAACAAATATTTAACTCCCAGAGCTTTGCAGGCAAACTGTTGAGAGCATATCTTTGGAAAAAATTTATAATTTTATATTTCTTTTCTCAGGGATGTCAGAGGTGAGGTTTAAACTCACGAGGTCTGATAAGCAGACATACTATTTGTTACACTACGCGTTTAAAGAAAAATAAACTTTTTAATACACATGTTGCTCTCATAAAGTGGAGCTAGAGTACTCAGAATGCCATCAATCTATCGTTGTATCTCCATAATGTCTGACCCAAACCTATTGCCCTGGAAAACTACCGAATGCTTCGAGTTATCAGCAAAGAGAATTTTTGGCCAGCAACTGAAATGCACCCAGATGTGTGTTTTAGTGATTCGCTGTCATTATCACTAAGTCTACTTTGAGAGTCTACAGCACAGAATACACACAGAATCGAAACGAGATTTTGACATTTAACTTTGGCAATTAAGGCACTTTGAATTTTTCTTTTTCATTTTATATATCGAATACAACAAAATATAACACAATAAAGTATAACAACTTCTGACAACTTTAAATTCCTTCACAGGATTAAAGAGACACATACAGTGATCAACATTTTTGCTGCGTGCAAACAAACAAACAAAAGAGAATTTGGTAATCCTAAAAAAAATATTTTTGAAACATGTTTTTATTGTACGTGAGAAGAACATTCTAACTAGAATAGGACGTGAGTAATTGAGCAGACATACGAAAATTTAGAAAATAATTTATGTGTGGCGATAATTTTCAAAATGACATCGTGAATTGTCAACGTGGAAACTTTTCCCTAAAGTTCTTCAACTTAACCGATTGACACAGTATATTGAAACTTCCGAGATCTTCAATGCATGCTTTAGAATACAAATCGTCTGTGACAAAAATAAACGCTTAATTGATGATCCTATGTGCCATTATTACTGCCTATAATATCAAAATTAATCCAAATGGTTCTTTTCTATCTTATTAATTACTTACTGGCAACGATGACAATGTACTTAAATTTCAAATTGAATTATGAACTACAAGTTCTACGATTAGGACACAAATGAATGACTTACGAACTTATATTAAAGGCCCTTAAAATATCTTGTCTTAAGTATTTCTACCATTTGGCAAGTTTTGCCATGTTGGCGGCCTTGTTATTTTCGCGTTCTACTAAATTCTTAATACATACATCTTAAACAATAAAATACAACCCAGATTTAAAAAAACACAGATAGGAGAACTACAGGACACAAATGGTATTTGGAGAAACGTTAATATAAATCGCAGCATTCTTTCAATGGCTGAAGTAAGAGGAAATGCCAAATAAACTTCTTGGATAAATAAAAAATGAAACATTAAATTGAAATGAAAACAAGTGATATATTATTGAGACGATTAGAAATCATATTAATACAAATTCCTGTGATATGATATGAAAATATCATTTACGTTGTGTGAGTTAATTTTATACATGAGTGGCGGGACCTACAGTTTAAATTCGACTTCAACCGGCAGATTTTTGAGAAACTTTTAATAGCAATTTTATTCACTCTCAGAGTTTTGGCCAAAAACGTGCTGGGAGGAAGTCGCCTGAAGGGTTGTAATGACCATATAAAAAGAAAATTCTTTAAATTTTTAAAGACACAATTTATAACAACTCTATTAAAAATATAAATACGTAGTCGAAAAATGATTAATGAGTTCCATTCAAATGTTTGCCAAACATTGGCGCATAAACATACTACCATAACTTTTAAAAGCAAAAGAAAACTTTAAAATTTTCTGGTGTGCACAGTTCATAAATTATCATGAGCAATTACTTAATTATCATATAAAATATAGAATTGAGTAGAACTTTGAAAGAGTCGAAAATATTTGGTGGAATTGTATGTATCGTAATCTAGTTATACCAAAAACAAAATCTGTAATAAATTTATTTACACTGTTCTTGAGAAACGAGCACAATGCAAATAAAACATATTTATGCGCATACTTGTGTATGAAAATTTATTGGGAAAGCAAAACGGAAACATAAATAATTATTTTCAATTTGTTTTAATGTTTCCCATAAACTCTGCATGTGCAAGCATTATCATACATGTAAAAAGAAATGATTAAAACACTCCAAGTATATTTATCCGATGTTATAATTTATATAAAATCAATATTTATATTTATTACTCTTTGACAAAACTAATAATAGTAAAGAAATTGTTTTTAATAATTCAACAAATAGTGCAGTATTAATATAAAAGAATGATCAGCGTTTCAAGATACAACTTTAAGAGTACAAGTACAACTTTAAGATTTCCTTTATACTGTTACGACTGTTCAACTTGACGGCTACTTCTTGAATGTTCCAGAAAAAGGAATACTCGTATAGAATCCTCCTACAAGGACTTCCGAAATTTTAAAGTTAAAAATGGTCACATTGTTGAGCTATATCTGTCAAATTAGTGTCATTTATTGAGGCGAAGTGGACTGGTCACCGAAATCGTTCGAATCGACTAGTTCATGTGGGGTTTTCTGGCGTATGGGTGTATGCAAATAAGCCACAACTCACAGCGGTGCTCAAAGCCGTAGGCTTCAGAGTAATGGAAGCCATGATGACATTTGAGCGATGTTATATACTACACCCACGTTGGCATAACCGGGAACGAATGTGAGAAAAATGCAGCGAAATGGCGACCTTTGATTAAATACACAACATGGGAAGCTCGTGATATTTTAAATATCATTGAAATCTATCTTAAGGTTACACATGCCTAAAAGTGAACCGATTGTCTATACAAATCAATTTCCGATCTATGTGAGATGCACACACTTTGTTTTATTTAATACGGGATGCTTAAAGGAAGACCTTGCATTACCATGTCCGAACAGCAAAGCAGTTGCCTAAAAACATTTCTATCAAACTTTTGGACGTGTTAGGCTTCTCGTAATAATGTAATATAGATAAATAAAAATTTACTGGCCTGTAAATTCTGTCTTGGCCACTGTTTGCACCAGCCAGCTGACAACTACAAAAAATTATGCCTGATATACCGCTTACAAATTGGTTTGCAATTCTTCACTGATTGATTAATTAAACATATTCCGCTATTTATCAAGAACGAATGGCATGCATTTCTCAGCTACTCTGATCATTTTTTGAAAAAGTGGATTTTTATCCAAATCACCTTTGGCAAGGCATGCCCTGTCAATAAATTCTACGTATTCACAAATACTTCGCCTCTGGTTTCCAAATGCCGGTAAAATTTGTTCGGTGGGTTCATTAGCTTATCAGAATTTTCGAAAGAAGTTAGACAATTTATATGTCCCTCTACAAAGGAACGCCAACTCTACCTAAGAATTCACCTCAATTTTCTATAAATGTGTGAACTTTGATGGTTACCATAAATGTTCCCGTATTCAGGAACCCATATAAGGGTAACGAATGTCCCGCTTTCTCTTCCAGAGAAACTCGAACTGTTGTCTCTGTAGCCATTATTTCATTAATTTAATTTAATCGGCTTGTGCAAGGGATTCGTTTAGAATCAACTGTTTTTAATCAAATTCTACTATGTTGCGTGAACTAGGTCCCTCTTTATTTTTAAAGATAATACTCGATAATACCTTTAACAGCAATAAACACTAAAAATTGAAACGCAATATAAAGTACGAAACTGCAAAACTAAAGATATTGAATTTATGCTTAAGGTCCACACTTCTATTTAGAAATGAAACATGGTGTATGACCCAAAAGTAATATCTCCGAATAAAATGGGAAATATCTTCGCATAACACATAAAGGAACATAGATTTTCATAATCTATTTAAAGAATAATAACCCTTCAAGTAGACAAACATCACTTAAGCTGGAGTGTTTTTTTAAAAACCCAAATAAAGTCGCCATGGTCTAGTAGAAAAACAAACAAAAAATTGTATCTACAATCGACAGCTTCTGTATTTTGTAATATAGTCAAATATTAAATGTTTTAAGATAATTTTTTTTTATTTAAAACTCATTGAATTGTAAAAGAATTAAAAACCATTGCTTGAAATTGCACTTCGTTTTTATTTTTGTTAAAATTTTTTTGATGTTCTCAGAATCAAATTGTTTTTTTCTTTCCTCATTTCCTTATTTTTTGCGAGTTACTTTTAATAAATACATGAGTAAATAAAATTATGACACTTAATTTACATAGAATAAACACGATAGGTTACAGCGGTGTATACAAAATTATTGTTAAAAAACATTTATTAAAATGCAGGAATAATATTTTTGTTCTGAAATTTAATCGCAATTCTTATAATGAATCTATTTTCTACGTTATTTGTATTCTCATTTACATTTCAATTTAAGTTTTCATTTGAATGCAACTTAAATAGAATATTCTATTATGTTTTGATTTTTTTATTTCATTATTTTTAAGTCAATTAAATTGAAAAGCAAAAGTAAATAAATTAAAATCTCAGTTATTTAAAAACAATTCAAAGCAGTTTAATTTGCCTGTTCAACGTAAAAAGAGATGCAAACAAAAATGAATTAAATTACGAATTTATGCAAACACGTAACAAACGGCATAATAGCGAGGTTAAATACACAAAACATGTAATTCAATTTTAATACAATATGTATGTGTTACAAAAAACAATTACGTAAACAAATAGTCAACAATAATAAAAAACAAATTAAAGAATATCTCAATGAAGAGAATTATTTTTTCTTTGCTACAAATTTAGAAACTACTTGAAATCATGGTAAAATAATTTAATTTAAATTAAACTATGAGATAAAAATTATATACAAGCGCGTAAATACATTTGGTTGAGTAGCATGGAAAGATTTGGACATTCATATTCTGCAATTCTTATCGACATATCAGTCAGCACGTTGCCTTCGGAAACGACCTTAGGTTGCTTGGAGATTTAGAATTTAAAGTCAAACCTGTACCAGCAAATGATGACATGCTTAATTATGTCAACGCACAGACTGGTTGTAATCTTTTTGGCTAGTATCATTACGCTGTCACTGTGTGCTTACTCGTGGAAACAATATGTCTGAATGTATCAATGACAAAAAGAAATATTGGTACTCGAATTTAAGAAGCTCATATGACAAGTTTACTTAAAATAATCGTTGTGTCTAGAGGACTTATATTGAAAACTAGTTTGTGCGGATCAATTTGGCCAATGACGCCTTTGAAACGATGAAATTTATTTATGGCTGGTCATTACTGCCTCAAATGTTAAAAGACAAAAATGCGAGGCACTGTGGTCTCCATCACCCGCTGAAATCTATTTCATTATTCTAGCTAGTATGACTTGAAAGCACAGCAATTTCATTGAATTTAACTTCGCAATATACAGCAGATCTGGTCAATAAAAACGGAACCATGAAGGATAAAACAGTGGAGATCTTATCTAAATTTACTCAGATCTTGAATAAAATACACTATGCTAGTCGTCGTAATTTAGTAGGTAGTGTGTTCGCTTATTAGACGTAAAGCCCGGATTCGAGCAGCAGGCCAGACATCAAAACGAAATATGAAAAAAAAAAATATTTCTTCGGCGACTTCCTCTCAGCAGATTTCTGGCAAAAACTCTGAGAGTAAATAAACCTGCATTGAAAAAGTTTCTCAAAAATCTGTCGTTCGAAGTCGACGTTAAACCATAGGTCTCGCCACTCAAGTATAACATTAAGGCACACAAAATAAGTGGTGAGAGAAGCTCAAAAACCAAAAAAATTAAATACACCCCAGTAACAACTTAGTCTAAGTTGTACATTTTTTAATATTGTTTATCGGAAAATGTATGTATAACTTAGACTGTATTGCTACTGGCATGTATTTTCACTATCGCACCGTGTTATTATAGTTTTGCTTGGTAAACTATAAACTAGATGTGGCTTAAAAACCTTGGATGCCCAGATGATCTAGTTAATAGTGTGCAAAACTGTGGGTTCGATTCCTACCAGAAACTCTGGGTGTTTCTGATTGTCTGATTATTTGTATGATATTATACATATATGATTAACAACTACTATAGAAAAAACAAACGCGAGAATTATTACAAAGTTATTCTCCATAAAAAGAAATGCGACGAAGGTATATACTACACATTACAAAAAGAAAAAATTTGCCGCACATTAACCCTCTTTCCTTTCTCCTATTACTATCTTTCCTGCATTCCTGAGTGTTGGCCTAAAAAAAAAAACAAAAAAAAAGGGAATAAAAATTGTTTGTGAGGTATTAAGAAGAACTTTTTTTCTTATAATTATTGCTGATATAAAGAAATATTGTACATGCGTACATATGTAGTACTAAAATAGATACCTGGTAACCGTTGTGTAAGATTGTAATGCTTCTGCTATTTTATGGTTTCAAACAATCAATATTAATTACGTCTAGAGTTGATGATGCTTTACAGCATGCTATATGGCCAGCAGTAAATTTATTTCTTTACTACAATTTATTTATTGCCAAAAATTTTTTACCATTTCTCACTTAAAGTAGCAAACATAATATTTTTTTTTCAATTCTTTTATTTTAGTTTCAGTCAGTTGTCGACTCAAGAGACAACCTTGAAGTTCCTCTCATACTGTTGAAAGCTAAATAATGCTTGATAATCTTTGTCGTTTTATCTTTTTTATGTTTTGCCAAAGCAGGATATTTTTAGCCGCCTTTAACATAAAAAGTATGCCTGTCAGCAAGTGGTGAGTGAACTTGACCTAGAAAATAGTTTTTCTTCAGACTATTTTTTCCTTTCTTTCTTTTGGATTGCAATAATATTTTGTGAAAATGACAAAAAAAAACATTGGAAGATAACATGTACATAAAATTTAGAAAATTATACACAATAAACTACTAATAATTAAATAACTCAGTGTGCAGGAGTCTTACCACGGATTGTGTTGATTAAAGACAGAAATTTTAATACAAAAATATATATAATTTCTAATTTAGGAAACTCTTGCCTTGAGTGAGAAAAAATTATTCCATAAAACTGATACAATATTGTCAATTATTTATTTATTAATATTATTAATATATTATACGAAATATAAGTTTATACCATTAAAAACTACAGAAATACAGAAAAAGTGAAACAGTGAAAGTCTAAATACAGGGAAGGTTGTGGACGAATAAAAACTTCCCACCCAGCTTCTCTCAAATTCTGACGATCCTGGTTCCGTTTTTGTGCATACAATTTTATTAAAAAGTTTGATATTATTTAAATGTTTGCCTAGCAACATCCACGTTGCCAGTCTTTCTCAATATGTTTTTCTTTCTAATTTTATAGGATTTTTTAGTAATTGGTTGAACAGAGCGAGGACCATCTTTAATATAAAAATGATCAGATCAACAACAAGAAAACCATTTTGCAGCTGCTGTTCAAGTGACAATTCCACTTTCAGTAGTCTGAGCACATTTTTGCCTTATTTTGCAATAAAAATAATATATCTGGATAGTGTTTCCAATTTGCAATCATTTTAAAACGAAGATAATTGTCTTCTAACAAAATAACATCTTAAATCCCATTTCCTTTAGCAGGTTATATTGTTGCCTGGTGCAATGATAACATTTTAGAGCAATTTACCAACAATTTGTAGCCAAACATCGAATATAAAAACATGAAAACGATTGATAGTTTTATTTTTATTTTCTTTAACACGTGAAAGTGGACGCAACTTTATCACTCAAGAAACCTAAAGCTATCAATAATTCAGATTTTAGACTCTATAACCTTAACATTACCAACGTATAAAGGTAGGGTTTACACATCCTCTTTATTCGGCCTCGGTAGTACAATATTGTGGGGAAGTGTGTAGGCATCAAATGTAGGCAGTTTGGAATTTATTGAGGAAATAATTGGTCAATTCACAAAAGCCGTTGTATCGTTGTATTGTTGGAAGAACATACAACATTGTATGATCGTTGTTGATAATTTTCATATAAAAACCCGATACACTTATACACATTTTTACCATTGGGCAATTTGTTATGAAATGAACGAAAATAATAATATCCTGTATTTCTCCTACACTTTATACTCATATTATTCCACTGTTTCCAACTCTGTACATATTTGAACTGCAGACATTATATTGTACAGCCTTTTGTAGTTGAATAAATAAATTTAACCCAACAGGTTATGGGCTACACGTCACACAAGTTTTAAAAAAAAACATTTTTTTTTATTAATAAAATATCGAATCAAATTAAGATGGCAAGTCTTCCACTAGGATTTTCAATGGAGCGTCCAAGAGGACGCGAGAATTTCGATGTGTGGAAGCGACAGGCCAAATCTTTGTTGATTATAAAAGGTTGCTGGAAAATTGTGGAAACCGGTTTGGTTGATGATGGCGATACTATTAGCAATGAACGTGCCTTGGCTGAAATAACGTTGATGGTAGATCCATGTAACTATGGACTCATTGCTGCAGCTACAACTGCGAAAGACGCCTGGGATGCATTAATGCGTGCTTACGAGGAAATTATTGAAGCAGCTGGTGAACATGAGATTGCGGAATCACGGTTCGGTCCAGGAGTATGTCAACGAGTTGGTGATAACTGCATTGAAGGTAAAGAATGCAGGACTCAATATTGACGACGAACTCACAGCTTCATTAATGCTTGCCGGATTGCCGGACGATTTTAGACCACTTGTAATGGCCGTGGAAAACTTCAAGGAAACACTGACGGTCGATATGGTAAAAAACCTACTCCTTCAAGGTGCCAAATTCGATGCAAGAAGTGCTGAAAAGGAGGCTGTGCTGTACACCAAAAATTTTATGGGAAAAAAGAAAAAACCACCGCAGTGCTACAACTGTAAAGAATTTGGTCATATTTCTAAAGTAGCACAGCCACGATCAAACCAGATTGATCAATCTGCCATTTTTGTGATTGTATTGGTAAAACTGTACTCACACGTACAGAAAACTGTCCTCACACGTACACACTGAGAAGAGATTGAAGAATATCAAAATACTTTTGATTTACGCTACCTGCTCCGCTGAAATTGGAAGCAAATTTGATGTGTGTGCGGGCAATTACTTCAAATTTCATTTTTCTGCAGATTTCGTAGGAGAAACATCACAATGTGTAGCAGAAAATGATAATAAAAATAATAAGAAGTGGATGTTTTGTTTTTGTATATGTATTTTTGTATTTATTTATGATTCGTTATGATCGTTCCTTTATTTTTACTAACTTTGTTTTGTAAAAAAATACTAAAAATAATTTTATTTATAAAATTAAGTCCATTAATAATTTGTTTTAATTGCTTTTATATTATATTTTAAAATCTTGTTTATTTTTCCATAAGTCTCTATAACAATGCGACCAATTGCTCGTTCCGAAATAGCGCTGACAAATTTTAAATCAGAAAAGAAATTGCCTGTAGCAAGAAAACGCAATGTTATAGATAGACGTTGATTCGGAGAGATGGCGTCACACATTTGAGTATCTTGTTTTTGAATTTTCGGGCCAACCAAATTTGGAAGTTCCTCATATGTGCCTTCATCCATCCGTAAAAAGTTTTGAAAATCATTTGGAGGACTCAATTTGAGTTCATTGAGAACATTTTCTTCAACCACTCTTTCATCCAAAGACCCTTCGCAGTTTCCTTTTTTTTGTTTTTTAATTGCCTGCGACAGGGCAGTGACTATGAAACAATCATTTGTCATATTAAAAAAAAAACTAAAAAA
This sequence comes from Sarcophaga rosellei, assembly GCA_930367235.1. Lineage (NCBI taxonomy): Eukaryota > Metazoa > Arthropoda > Insecta > Diptera > Sarcophagidae > Sarcophaga > Sarcophaga rosellei. Next base: position 46,178,160 of record OV884018.1, on the reverse strand, counting down.
CAAACAAAAACAAAACAATCTCCCAACCAAAAGCCCATATGTTCTTTCAGAAAACCTAAAAAAAATATTTGCAAAAAAAAGAAAACCATAAAAGAATTTTTTCCGATGAAAACCATGTGATGTTGTCTTCTCCACAATATTTTTAAAATGAAATTTGAAGGCTGAAATTTGATGTGTTGCTGTGCTGAGTCAAACAAATATTACCAACACATATGCAAAATTTGAACACCAGAATTTGAACGTGGCCGAGGCACTTAAGAATTGCCCAAACAAAAACAACAACAAAAGTAACGGTAAGTTCAACCGAAAAAATGAGAGGAGAGAAGTTTCATCAACGTTGATTGCAACAAGCACGAGCATTAATGTGTGTGAAGACGCAGATGAGCAATACCATAACAACAGCAACGACTATGTGCATTGGTATGTGGACAGTGGCGCAAGTAACCACATGATCAATAACAACAAACATCTTTATAACGTACGCAGCATAGAAGACAAAAAAGTCGTTGTTGAATGTTGAATGCGCTGGCGACGTTAACTTAAATATTTTAAGTGAAAATGAAACAAAATCCGTAACGGTAAAGAACGTTGAATACGTACCGAATTTGTGTGTGAATCTTCTTTCGGTAAAGCAGATGACTAAGGATGGTAAAACAGTAATTTTTAAAGGAGAAACTTGCCGTATATATAGTGATGATTTACTAGTTACATCTGGCACAGTGGAGAACGATTTATATCGTATAGACAGCTAGCCATATTCAAAGAATAATAAAGCTTTTATTGCCAAAAAGGATTTTAAATTATGGCACAGAAGATTGGGTCATATTTGTGATAAAAATTTGAGTGAAGTGAAAAATTCGTTTATTGGTATTGTTTTTGACAAAGGGAATAACGAGCCTTGTGTAGTTTGCGTGAAGGGCAAACAAACCAGAAAGCCGATTAGAGAGGACGGTACAAGGGCTACAAAATTATTGGAATTGGTACACTCCGATGTCGTTGGGCCATTAGACGTGAATTCTTTTTCTGGTGCTCGTTTCCTGGGCACTTTTGTGGATGACTATTCAAGGAAATTATTTGTGTATCCACTCAAGAGAAAATCCGAAGTTTTTGACACTTTCGTTAACTTCAAGAAAATGGCCGAGAACCAGTGTTCAACAATGATAAAAATTTTAAGAACTGACAACGGTGGCGAATACGTAAATGCTAAGTTTCAAAGTTTTTTGAAGGACTGTGGTGTGATTCACCAAAAGACGAGTCCATATTCTCCCGAGCAAAATGGCACCGCTGAAAGAATAAGTCGGACTTTGATGGAACGTGTGAGATGCATGTTAATAGACAGCGGATTAGATTATCGTTTTTGGGCAGAGGCTGCCAACACGGCGCACACTGTCGCGATTTCATATAACGAGCGGCCAAAAATAGAAGGAGTAATAGTAGAGTAATGAAATTTGGCACACCTATATTAATTGCTAAAACATAATCATACTTAAAATTTGGTCATTTAAACTCAAAGGATTCGTGTCCTTCCCATATATCCTGAAATTAAAAATTGCTGTAACTTGGAGGAAAAAAAAGATATGTTAATAACATTTGGTACACTTATTAGTTTTAACATGCTTAATACTTCCTCCAAATTTCGTTCAATTTGGAGCAAGGATACGCCCACCTTAAAAATGTCCTTTTTCAAAAGCGTATCAAAAAAATTTAATATACATATATTTTTTTCGAATCGCAAATTATGATTTAAATGTTTTACTAACTCATTAAAATTTAATTTTCTCACATTCCGTATATCCTTAGACAATTTTAAGGATAAATTTTTACCATATCTGAAATACTAATTAAACAATATTTTATTAAACAATTTAAAATTTGGTTATATATATTAAAATAATTTCATTCATACATATAAGTGAAAAGACACTTGTACTTGGTTCCTAATTGAATTTATTTATGTTTAAATATAAAAAATCGATGATCTAGAAAAATTTACATCACTTCCTCAACTCAGTTTCAAACCTACTTTTTCAACGTCTGTATTTTGTCCAATTATTACTAATTTTTAAAAGAATGAATTTTAGTTAGTCCTTTTCTATATCTGCTAGAAATCTTTGAATACGACTTTCCACAAATTGTACAATATGATGCAACACATTTGTTGTATTATTTTTCTTAAGCTGCACCCATTGCTCAAAAATATCACGAATCTGTAATGATTTTGACACTAAAAACATTTATAGCGCCCACAAAAGCAGTCAGAAGCAGCTGAAATTTATATATGTTAAAGTACATACTTGTGGCAATAAAATATCAAAAAATTTCAAAAGTGATATTGGGTGTTTTTTTTTAATTCACTACTGAAGTTAATAAATGTATGAAAATCTTAATGTTTTGAAGATCTGTACTTTGGCTAACGATATTTCACATATGATTAATATTTGTAAACAATTATAGCGTTGTAATTACAATTACATACCTGGCTTACAATTCTATTACAAATAATTTAGTCATTACCAAAAAAATTTTTGAATTTTAACTATGACAAAAATATGTCAAATTTCAAGTTTTCGAACAAATTTTCTATATTGCATAGGAATTCTTAACTTTGAGATACAATAGCTAAAAAACTACTCAAAAGTTTTTAAAAAAAATTTACATATCAACTAATAGAAGTGTTTTCTATAAGATAAAGTTAAAAAAATGTTGAATTTCCCACATTGATTTTAACCATTTTTGGCCACGCTCGCGACAGTGTGCGGCGTGTTATTTAATTAACAGGGTTCCTTGCCGTGGTAAAAATATAAGTCCGGAGGAAATTTGGTCAGGTCGGCGACCTAATTTGAAATTTTTGAAAGTTTTCGGCTGTCCTGCTCTTGTACACATTCCAAAGGAAAAGGCGTAAGCTGGAGGAAAAGTCTATTGAATGTATCATTGAATGATGGGGTACAGTACAAAAAGGAAAGCATATAGATTGTTTAATCCCGAGGACTACGGAATACTTATAAGTCGTGATGTCGTGCCCAAATCAGCCCAAAGAAGAAAACTGATTTTTATTATCTGGAATTGCTTCAGGCTTATGGTAGTGTCGATTCAGGGGAGAGCAGCACCGAAGTTGAATCGACATCCGAAATAGAACCAGTACAGAACGAGTCGAGCCCAGCAATGGTAAATGAAACAGATGACAGCAGTAATGATGACTCTGTTGAATGGTCGTCACCTATGGCATCACCCGTAGAAGATGATGGTGGCGAATGGACTCCAAACCCGTATGAAGCACAAAACATTCCAGTTGAAAGGAATATCCGTCGGTCTGATCGCATTGCCAATGAAAATCAGCAATCGGCAAATTTTTGTGCAATGCAGTACATTTCTGATGATCTAGGTACAGTAAAGGAGGCATTGTCATCAGAAAACTCAAGTAAATGGGAAGCTGCAATGAAAGAGGAAATCGATTCGTTAATTGCGAATAAAACGTGGGTGCTAGCTGATTTACCACCGAATGAAAAAGCCATAAAATCGAAGTGGATGTTCAAGACAAAAAGAGGTGAACGTGGTAATCCCATACGTTGGAAGGCTAGACTGGTGTCGAAAGGTGGTTCACAACGTGAAGGAATCGACTATACGGAAACCTTCGCACCCGTTGTCCGGTATGATTCTATCCGTTATTTGCTAGCGTTGGCGGTTAAAAATGATATGTTTATCCACCAAATGGACGCTGTAGGCGCATATTTAAATGGTACGCTGAAGGAGACTGTTTTTATGCAACAACCTGAAATGTTCGATGATGGCTCCGGAAAGGTATGCAAGTTGCGGAAATCAATATATGGTCTAAAACAGTCGGGCCGTGTTTGGAATGAGACTATCAACAACGAATTGCTGAAAATAGGTCTTGTGAGAGGTGAGGTGGACCAATGCGTCTACCATAAAATAAGTGATGGCCTAATGTTGTACGTAGCCATTTATGTCGACGATGTCCTGATATTTTCTAAAGACCTAAAAGCGATAGAATCTTTAAAGTCGAAGCTGGCGAACAAATTTAAAATGAAGGATATGGGAGAAGTGTCATCAGTGCTTGGTACAAAAACACCAGGGGCGAAAATTTTATAAAGATTGACTAATCACGTTACATTGAAGATGTTCTGGTACGTTTTGGAATGAGTGAATGTAACCCGATCTCAACTCCAATGGATTACAATCAGAAATTGTCAGTCAGCATGTCTCCTGAAGATGAAAAGTCTAAGCAACGAATGTCGAATATCCCATATATGCAGGCGATTGGTTGCCTATTGTTTGCTGCCCGGATTACTCGACCCGATATTCACTATGCAGTAAATGTACTTAGTAAATTTGGAACAAATCCTGGTAAACCTCACTGGGAGGCAGTTAAACGCGTGATGAGGTATTCGAAAGGTACAATCGACAAGGGAATCACTTTCACGAAGCAAATAGAAGATGGTATAAAAGGCTATTGTGATGCAGACTGGGCCGGAGATGTTGACGGCCGCCAATCCACCACTGGCTATGCCTTTGTATACCAATCAGGAGCAATTTCCTGGTCTACACGAAAGCAAAAGACAGTGGCATTATCTTCGACGGAAGCCGAGTTCATGTCACTGACTGCTGCTATTCTAGAATCAGTATGGCTGAAACGCCTTGAAGCTGAACTCAACCCTAACAGTAGCAAAAGTATGTTGTTATATTGTGACAACAAGGGCGCCATACAAGTCGCTCTTAACAATAACTATTCACCAAGAACAAAACATGTGGACATAAAGGCCAAGTTCATCAGACAGAAAATTGATGAGAAGGAAGTCGTTTTGAAATACTTGTGCACAGACAAAATGGTTGCCGACGTATTATCGAAAGCTGTTACTCCTCAGAAATTGAATTATTTTGTAGAATATTTTGGTCTTTACTAACCCACATAGTATATATTAAAATGAATTGTTCATTTTATTTTCTTTGATCTCTTATTTTTTTTTTTATTGTAAAGAGTGTATGAGAAATTATTTGATTTTGGAATTATTTCATTCAGGGAGAGAGTTATGAAATTAACGAAAATAATAATACCCTGTATTTCTCCTACACTTTATATTCATATTATTCCTCTGTTGGCAACTCTGTACATATTTTAACTACAGACATTATATTGTACAACCTTTTGTAGTTGAATAAATAAATTTAACCCAACACAATTCACACAAGCCGTTGTATCGTTGTATTCATTGTATTGTTTGAAGAACATACAACAGTGTATGATTGTTGTTGATAATTTTCATATAAAAATCTGATACACTTATACACATTTTTTCCATATGTCTTGAAAAGTTGTATTGGTTTCGTGCTATCAAATTGTGTGAATGAAAAAATGTGTATATATTTTCATATGTTGTGTTGGTTTCGGGCTATCAAATTTTTTGAATGCTACGAAATACACAATACAGCATAGCATTGAGCGTTCACAAAGAAACAAATGTATTCAATACAACATACACGATTCACACAACTTTGTATGGTTTTACAACATGATGTTATAGGTGCTAAGTGGCCTATAGTTTTGAGTACGAAATTTTACCTTAAGCCAGTTTTATTTATTTTTTCTATTTCTTTACACAATTAGAAACAAAAAAAAAAGAGAAATGTTTTGTTGTAGTAATACTCTTCTGTTTTATAACCATAATAAAGCAATACAGCTACTCATCGCTTACAACATAGTGTATATGTTAATATCCTTAAACCCTATTATTCTTTCATGCGGTTTTATTCTTTTAGTACACCGTACACACATGTGCAGGAGTAAGCTTATGTAGGTATGTGACCAGTCAAATGATTATCTGAAAACTAAACTAGATATTGTTATAAAATTAATTGTGGTTTGTAGTAAATTCTCATTAATCTCGTATCAAAATTTCTTGCATATAATAAAGCCCTGATTATCAAAACGCCAATGGAACGTAATTTCGCATTTTAGCATATGAAGAGTAATGTAAATGCCGAAATTACATCGCTCTCATTGCTTTTCGCGTTTTAAAAACGAACGTACGTTCTGTTACTTTCCGTATACGTTTGGCTAACCGGGACTTAGCTCAAAACAAAGGAATACTAACCTGCAGCAATTAAGCGAAAATCAACATTACGGAGTATGTTGAATGTTTATCGTGACCACAGCTATCTTGCTGTAAATTGAACGAGTGCTTACAAACAAACAATAACACAAACGCAAGGTGGAGTTATGCCAATCGATTGATGCCCCTACATCATAATTAGTCTTTCTGTTGGAGCTAAATCCCATTGTATCCTTGTATTAGCAAGCTCACACAGTCATAATCCATTTGATTCAGATATATGTAATGCACGCATTACAAACACATTACGTCTGTACGCCTTACAAACAGCTCCTTTAACTTAATAAAATTAAAAATTATTTCAAATATTGTAGAACGTTATAGTTCACAGAAACCAAATTAACTAAAGAAAAAAACTTTTACATACCAGTGTATGTTGCCAAGGTACGAAAGTTTGTTAGAAAAAATCTGTTCATTGCTACGGTGAAATCTGTGTGGTTGATTAGTGGTTTTTCATGGTTCATAGCTCATGAAATAAAAAGTGTTAAATTGTTTTCCTATTTGTTTCACATTTTTTTCATTAATTGGCAGAATAATATACAAAAAATATATTGGCAACTACGTTTATGCTACAAATGCTCAGTTTTGCTGAAGAGTAGTAAGCAGAAGAAATTTTGAAGTTGAGAATTCTTTAGTTGAGTTCATTGCAAAATAATGTTAAACACAGAATCCTATAAAATTCTTCAAACCAAGTTTATTCTTTTATTTATTTGGAATGCTTTAAAGGTTATTTATTTGATTTCAAAATAGAATATGAGGATTCATAAAATTAGTTTTTGTACGTGAACTTAAGACATTTTGGTTTGTTCTATGTTAATAGAATATCATAAGAGGTATTCACAGCTTTTCTGAAATGAAAGTTCATAAAGCGATGACCAGAGACTAACTGACAAGCCAGTCACAATATTCACCGTTAATAATAAACCATTCCTTCCTTGGGATTAAGTTGAAAATCAGTTTAAACGTGTAATTAATTTAGTAATCAATTTGGTGTCAAGTATTTTCATCTAAAGAGCTGCCTTACTACTACATCAGTACTAAAAATTCCAGTTTTGAAATCCTGAATCCTGATATTCCGAGATTTTCATGATTTTGCAAGTTGAGAATATCGAGACTTTTTGAAATTTGTCCCGGAATTTTCGTGATTATAAATTCATATGCAATTTATAAAGTAAAAAAGTTATTTAGTGCCACGTTAAATAACATCCATGCAGTTTTGCAAGGGTATCTTCAAATAATTAAGTGAGTATTCTATGAATAAAATGTAATATATAAAATATATCTTTTGTCATTTTGTAATCAGCATTTATTGAGGAATCTAAGGGTCAATTCAGGTCTGTTTAATTCAGAACCCGTATATACCATATCGGTAGTCGCTGTAGTCTAGTAGACGTCAGGTCAGACGTCTTCAACAAAACAAAATATGAAAAAATATTTCTTCGGCAACTTCTTTTTAGAGTTTTTGCGAAAAAAAAAGTTATTTACTCTGAGAGTAAATAAATTCGCCATGAAAAGTTTCTTAAAAATCTGTCGTTCAGGCTTGACTTTAACCTGTTGGCCCCACCACTCATGCATAAAATTAAAACACACAACATGGGTACTGTGAGAAGCTATTTCGTATACATGACTGGAGGTTTGTAATGGCCAATTATGTATGTATTAGAAGGGAAATTGGACAAGAACTCTACTTACATTGTTATAAAGGTAAAGAATGCCCTCGAAGAGTGTAAAAGTTCAATAAAATCTGTCAATAAGGCTGATGATTCAGATGCTCAGCTTTCAAAAAATATTGCTTTGTTTGTGTTATGTGGTGGTCAGTGTTGCCAAAACATTATTGAGAAAAAGTGCTAGATTTTTCTAAAAAAATGCTAAAAAGTGCTAAAAATTTTAAAAAAGTGCCAAAAAAAAGTGCTAACAAAAATTAATAGAAAAAAATTGATTTATAGTTAATTATGCGATCTGTATTTCTTAAAAATTCATTTTTATATTTAAATACGAATAAAGAAATTGAAACTACATTAAAAAAAAATCAATAATAACATGTTCAATTCATTTTTAAAAACAATAAATCGAAAGTAAATTCTTAAAAAACAAAAAGTCTTCAAAATACTGTGTAAACATGAACTTTTAAATTCATTGTTTTTCACATAAGTTTTAAGATGACTAAAATAATTTCATGAATTTCCAGTCATTATCATCGTCATTTTCATCATTATTATCATAACTTTCACCATATCCAATTAATTTCAGATAACTCTTTGGGACTTCATATTGGTAAAGCACTTTCCGCTTCGTTTTAATCCGTATCTAAAATGTTATTATTGAATAAAATTAAGAAATAAAAATTTAACATTAAAGTTATACCGAATTGCTAAAACAGAATTTACTGTCTGTAGATGTAATCGGTTTCTCATATTTGTCTTTACGATGTTCATTTGACTGAACACACGTTCTACGTCTGCATTAGACCATGGAAGACTAAGTTTTAAAACAAAATTGGCAATCTCCTTGAATCTCTTGTTTCCTCCGGCATATCTATATGCTTTTACCTCTGACCAGAATGATACTGTGTTGTTTTTATTAATTCATTTTATATATTGAATGTTGGAATATTGATCAATTATTTTTCCAATTTCTTCCTCGCTTATACAAAATAATTTTAAAATTGGTAAAATATCACCTTTTTGGGAACTTAAAACGTTTTGTACCGAAAAGAATCTTTGTTTGTTTGTGTAAAACTTTTATATTATTTGGTAATCTTAAATAAAGAAGGGATTAGTTTATGTACTTTTTATATTTATCTTACCTTTGCTTTAATTGGTTTATTAATCCAACAACGAAGTTAATGCAATTATTTCTTGTACTTTATTTTTATGAATTTTATTTGTGTTTTTCAATTTTTCCACCTGAATTTCAAATTCATGGAAATTCGAGACTGCAAGTGTACAAAACTTTATTTTCGAAATCGTCGTATAATACATCTATATTTTCGTCATCCAAAATCTTTTTTTTAAGAAAGTTAATTAATACAGTTATTTCTTTTAAAAGACGAGTTGGGTCACTTTCATTTCTTTGAAGGACTTTGTTAACAGTTTGTATTTCATGTAGAATTGGTTTCAAAAAAAGTAAATATAGATGAATTAAAATACCAAAAATTGTAAAAATGCTAAATAAATGCTAGAAAAAAATTTAAAAATGCCAAAAAAAGTGCTAGGTGCTAAATTGCTTTTTTTGGTGCTAAACGAGTTTAAAAAGTGCTAAATCTAGCACCAAAAGTGCTAAATTGGCAACACTGGTGGTGGTAGAAGTAAAAGTGTAAATAGCTGCACATAATCATCTTTAAACTGTTTGACACATAAGCCTAGATTATTCGACAAAAATTCGTTCAAAGCTCTTCTATAAAAGGGTACAATTGTATTTATATATATATACTTACATACTTATATGAATGTAGATTCATTGTTTTACTTTTTTGTTATTTTTTGTTTATAGACATTAAATGAGTGCAATTTTTAATAAAACAACATTTTTTTATTATTTTTATAATTAAAAGAAAATCCCGAAATCCCAGGATATTTCTTGATTTTTGGATATCGAAATTCCGAATACCGGAATTCATTAAAATCAATCCCTAATCTATACAGGCTATTATAAGGATATCTTTACAACGTCTGCTTCAAGCCTCCTGCCTTGATAGACACTTCCCTGCACAAAAATGTATATGCGCCTTGTTGATTTCTTTTGGAATGCTCATTGCCATCATCGCAGAATGTACATTTAGGATTGGAGATGATTTCCAATCTGAGCAAATGCACTTTGAGTTTACAGTGCCTTGTCAAAACATCGGATATTGTAATTTCGGAACAACAATCAGAATTCATTTGATTGAAGCATTTTTGTCTGTTTGCACACCAGATAAAGATTCTGGCTCCAACAGCAGTGTGGAATTCGCCCTCCTCGCGTGTTTATCTACCTGCTTAATGCCGTGAATTCATATGTTACAAGGGACCTATTTTCCCACACAAATGAATCAGCTCCTTTTAGCACGAACCCATATACCGCTAGGCTTTCAGAGGAGATAGAGAATATTCCATACCAATTTTGCACGATTATTGCCCATTATTTTAGCTTAAAGTAAACTACAATAGTCTGCGACAACTGAGTTATATGTAATTAAATTAAGGAAATAAAAGGAATAATCTGTATCGGAGCGGATCTCCCCACTTTATAAAGGGATTTTACACAGACATTTTAATTGAGGGCAATCTACTAGAATACCATACGTTAAAGAAGATTATGATTGATTACTGTGGAAAAGATCGAAGTCAATATATCAAGCCATTACTGCATGCTCCTTATTAACTTTCATCGAAAAAACTTCAGCACTGTAGTAAATTTCTGAATGAATGAATGTATGTAGGAAATCCATTACAGCAGCATTTTGACTTTAGCTAAGCCACAAAAGTTGACAAATATCTTTGGCCTGAATTGTATGATTTACACACCAACCGCATATTATTTCAACAGGACGGCACTGCGTGCCATACATAGCCATCTTATTACTTTAGTACGGACCTATATATCTTCTACGAAATTAAATCATGGTAACTGTTTCCGTAAATTTTATTACATTTTTTAAACATTCAATAATTACTTATTCATACATTACATAATCAGAATAATAATACAATATTTTTATTTCTCTAATAAACGAAAAGTAGCCAACGTAAACGAATGAGGTTTAACAACAAAACTGACGCCTTTAATAAAACATCACATTTATAAACATAATTGCCTGATGCATGAGAACCCCGATATATTATACATAAGAGTGTACAAATTAATGTATGTCTGTATAATTGTAAGATTAATGGTTATTAATGACTTTAAGAGGATATTATAAGTTATGTATGCATGTTATTATGATATCGTGATTAATTACCGAATTGCTGATATTTGCAATTTATGAGTGCCCAATTAAGGAATAATCGAATGCCACCATCAGCCAACAAAACAATCAAAATACCACTGCGTTGTGTATTGGCTTGATGAAACACAACTTTCTTCTTCTTAAAGCATTTTCATTCGATATGCTTACAGCACTGTAAAATTTGTGTAAATGACTTTGAAGGCTAGGTTTAACTATTGCACACAACTGTAGTAATTTAACGATTTTTATCAACAACTGTCAGATTCATCTGTGTGATTCAACACATACCAAACTATCATCAGTACAAAAGAAATATAGCTTCATCACAATTGGGGCTATAGCGTTGTTTCTTCTTGTGAAAACGTTTAAACAATGTAGCGATCGTAGTTTGGTCATCATATACTGTATTCCAACTTTGAAATACTTTTCATGAAAGGAAGGATGTTTACGTACAGGCATTAAGGCAGGATATCTACATATATGCTTGATTGCAAGATATAACACGTTACTAGTGCCAGAATAAACTCGAAACATTTTTTATAGCATACGTTCACAGTCTCAGTTATCGTTTTAATTGTTTTTAAATTTCGATGCATGCAGTTGACGGATTCTTGTTTTCGTTTTTGCTTTTTTTATATACCATCGCCGTCAGTAATTGCTTTTAGCAGTGTTACCTTCAGTGAGTTGGCTAAATTAGAATTTTGTTTAGGGTTGTTGCCTTTTTCGAATACTTTTAAACTTTGCAAAAGAAGAAAAAGACTGGACATTAATCCATAACCATATTATGTAAACATGATGTTGGAGTTTTACCCCATCATTATAATTCTTTTTATTTTCTTTTTATTTAATTAAGATTGTTTTTAAAGTTTTCAAGAATTTTAATGTTACAGTAAAACTTCTGAATTAATAAATAATATAACATTGCAGCAAGAAACAATTTCTACAATAATATTTTCGATTAATATCTTACATGTTGGTGTATGATATGTATGTATGTCTACTAGCTCATATACATAAATGCGGCACCTGGATGTTGAGATTGAATTTTTCTTACAACATGAAATTGAAAAATAGAAAAAATTTTAAATTTAACCTTTAAACTAATTTCTCATTCTTATTCAGCATTTTTCTCTCTTCTCTTTTATTTCAATATAATTTACTGATTGATAATTTCATGATTGATTTTTTACATACATACACACAGTTTTTTATATTTACTGCATGTCAATCAATGTCCCTTACTTCTTATAGAAGTTAAAAGAAAAAATAAAAATGTCATAGCCACATTGATTGAACAGATTTAGATTTTATTTTTTTTTATCAACCACAAACACTTCAAATATACATATTTGCTTGCAAGGGACAACCAATCTACAATCACTCAATATGAATATCAGAGTGTTCCTACTATTTGCAAATTAATTTATTGTAGACTTTTTTCAAATGTTTTAATAATGACGCCTGTTTTCAGTATCGTCCATAAATAATTAGAAAAACGTTTGAGAAGTAATACATAAAAATATCAGTCAAGAAACGAAATTGGGTTTGTGTATGATTGAAGCTCAAGCTGTGTATTAAAGTAACGTAAAAAAATTTTAATATGTATGGGTAGTCATGGCAATGCCATATTTAAAGTAATGTTAAATAGCAAACAACTGGAATATTTGTAGATTTGATACTACGCTGAAATAAATAATGTCTGTAGTAAAATTAAAAAGAAATCAATTCAACAATCAATTTTATGGATATGAAATAATATAACATTTTTAAAAACTACAATAAATTTGCAGACGGGAATTAAATATATATTTGGACGATAAATAAATGGCTGACATTTCCTATTTAAGACTTTCTCATCGTCCGTGGGATTCAGTTTTATCATACAATATTTTTACCAGATCTAGAATTGTGGCCAGCTTGTCTCTTAACACGATACACTTCACATGTCTTCATATGAAAATATTCCAGTGGTATGAAATGAAACAACCTTGTAGCAAATTTTTGAGATTTATTGCGTGTCTCTTAACGGGTACGCAGTATATAGTGCCGTGTGAAGTTATCTCATTGAAATTAGACGCCGACTAAGTCCAACATGGCCGCATTTTTTAATAAACACAACAATAAACATAACGCAGCAATATCTCAAAAATAGAATACATGGGAAGAATACATGGACGTGAGGATTTCAGAGGCAACGCAGCATTTAGGCTAATTTCTATTTTTGTGATAGTGATAGAATTAATGCTCCAAGTGAGAGATTAGTTCTATCAATACAAAAACGTACATAAAATAAATGTTTTAAAAACGTGATCTCTACAATATGACCCGCAAATTTTCAATTGTTTTATTTTTGTTTGCATGTAGTTTACTTTTGACTGCAATTGCAAAATTGTTGTGTTTACTGCGTTGCGTTTATTGTGTATATAACATTTTCGTTCTTAAAGATTTACGGTAGAATGATTTTCCCGGCATACAAGTCTCACTTCTTGCATTTCCGCTGGTTATTTTTAACAACAAATTCGATTTGTTGAGCTGCATTGTTTAGAATAATTTCGTGATAGAAAGCCCAGTTTTTATACAGATCAAATTTTGATAATCAAATTAATACATTTTGATATGGTATACCTTACTGAGTATTTCTGTCATAGCCACATGTCAAGTATCATTTTTATACTAAAAAAAAAATTATGAAATACTAGCTAATACCCAGTGTGCTTCGCTACCCCCATCGGAATTAAATACATATCTCGTGATGCAACTGGATCGCCCACCATCAAAATTGTTACGCCATTGTTGGAGTTCTGGAGTTCTATCAGCATGAATTGTGATTATGTGGTCATCTATATCAGATCTGTGGTTAAATGCAATACCTGAGTATCCATGAAAAACATTAAGTCGATTCACCGCCATTCGATTATGATTTTGTTCTTTGCTGCTCTTCTTGTTGATGTTCGAATCCACTGACTTTCTACTCGTGATTCACGTTGGACTTCTGTTTCATTAGCTCGTGCTGTTGTGGTACCTTCATGTTCCAAAGGTGTCTCGGTAGCTCGTGCGGTTGTCGCATATTGTCGAAGGCTTTCCAGACGTCTTTCACGTTCTAAAGGTGTTTCCGTGGCTCGTGATGTTTCAATACGATTTCGCTGGCTTTGTAGCCGACCTTCATGTTCCAACGATGTCTCGGTAGCTCGTGGGGTTGTGGCATGTTGTCGAAGCCCCCCAAGACGCCTTTCGCGTTCTGACGGCGTTTCAGAAGCTTTTAAGGAGCTCTTGGCTTTCTGAAAGTGTTTCAGTAGCTCTTGATGTTGTGGCACGTAGTCGTAGGCCTTCAAGGCGTTCTACACGTTGTGATGGCCTTTCGGCGGCTCTAAAGGTTGAAGCTCGACTCCTTTCAGTCCTGAGGCGACTTTCACGCTCTTCCAAACTTTCATTTGCTCTCTGGGATTGCAAATGCAATGCATTTTTAGTGCTTAGGAAAGGGATGCTTTTATTGGGGGCATTTTTATAAATTGTTCCAAATAAATGTCACTCAAATAACGTTTAACTTGTGTAGAATCAAAGATTCAACTGAATGCCAAAACCGAATGCGTGTTATAAATATTTATTTCTTTATATTTTACCTAATATGAAATCGTTTCAAGTCAAAAACCTTTTGAAGAAAATTAATGTTATTAAAATTTAACAAATAAATGTGTTTGCGTCGGTCACAGGTAATTTTTTGTGATGAGTTTTGCAACTACTTATTTTATTTGGGAAAAATATTTACAGTTTACATTTTATTACTTATACCCCATTTACACGACAGCGAAATCTAGTACTTATGAGATTTCGAGCCAAATCTAGTTGATTTTAACTAGATTTCCCATACAAAACAAAATCTACTTATTTAGTAGATTTCGGCAAAATCTACTCAAAATCTAGTAAAAATAGAAATGCAACTATGTGTTTTGCCAAATAGTACTTAAAAATACAACGCTGCACAGGGAAAAACTGACATTTCAATTTAAAAATACATTTTCTAAATGTTGTAAAGGGTCCACCAAATAACTGTTTTTTTGAAAATGCTGTAAAAAAACTACTAAATATTTTCTCAAATTTATTTTTTTATTTGAAAGTACAATCCTTCCGGTTAATAATGGAAAATAATTTCATTCAAATGGCTGCACGAGTAGCCTACAGAAGATGCCGATTTTGGCAAAAAAAAATCATATTTTCAGATGAAGCTCATTTTGATCTTGGCGGATATGTAAACAAGCAAAACTGTCGCATTTGGGGCACAGAAAACCCGCACGCATACATTGAAAAGCCGACGCACCCAAAACGAGTAACTGTTGGGTGCGGATTTTGGTCCAGAGGCATAATTGGGCCATTGGCCGTTACAGTCAATGGCGATCGTTACCGGGCCAAACGAGTTTTTGTTCAAAAAAATTGAAGAGTTTCAGTAGTTTTTCTTTAAAGCATTTTCAAAAAAAAAGTTATTTGGCGGACCCTTTATTATTTTCGTTTAAATTTCAGTCAGCTGTTTTTGTTATTAAAATGAAATCTTGCTACTGTCAAATAAATCCAGTGTAAACGATCTAGATTTTGAGCAAGATTTGAAATCTAATCTACTAGATTTCGCTGTAGTGTAAATGGGCTATTAGGTAATTAAAAGTAATGAATTCATTGCCCAATTAAATGCTTATTATAAAGTTTACCTAATGTATTTTTCAAATAAATAATAGTTTTATTAGTTACCCGTTTTTAGAAGTAAACAATAACATAACTATTACAGTACATGTATATGTTTTCCAAGATAAATATTTAAATAGTATGAACTTTAGTACTTACTATCTATATGAGTTGAAAATTTCAAACTCAATAATTTAAGGGTCATATACCTTACTATTGCATATTTCAAGATATAATAATTTCTACACCCACAAATCAGAGAGGCACCACCTTCCTATAGCTGGAATACAAAATTGGGGACTCTAGCTTTTAAAATATTTATATTAAAACCGTAGTTACTTGTACAAAATTTGAGGTATCTTGCTGATATAGTTTTGCCAATATATCCATTTTGTTATTATCTGACAATAGTAGGTTATGTAGTATATGTGGGAGTGGTACCTCTCTCATTTGAAATATCAACATAAAAAGTAGGAAAATCGGATCAGCCGTTTAGTCGTCTATAAACTTCAAACACACAAACAAATGCACATTAATTTTTATACATAGGTGATGTCCGAGATAGAAGAAGTTTTACATTTAATTCATATGGGAAGTACCACACCCTTTTCCTAGTCAGCCCATTTTTGTCTAAAATATTCATATTGATACTAAAGTGGATTCGAAAAAATTTTAGGGCTCTAACTGTGATATTTTAAAGAATAAAGAATATTTTAGATTAAATAAGGAAGGATGTTCCTATATATTAAACAAAATTGAACCCCATATACAATCGAAATCAATTCCATCAGTAATCGAATTAGCAGCCACATTAAGGATGTTAGCAGGAGGAAGTTTTCAACGGTCCGTTGGGAATAATTCCATTGTAGTAATGCACAGAACTACATTTTCTAAAATAATAGTTGTATTGGAAAATGGTTTATGCGAATATTGGATAAAAATTTCATCCGATGTTCTGATGTTCAAGAGTCGAAACACCATTTTCTTCAAAAATACAAAATTCATGGCGTAATTGGTTGTATCGACGGTACTCATTTTAGAATCGTTAAACCAGGGAACCAGGACTATTTATACTACAATAGAAAAGGCTACAAAATATATAGCCTTTTCTATTATAGTATAAATGCGATAATAGTATGTCAAAACTTTTGAAATGAATGAAGTTATTTTATGTTTCCCTGTTTTTTAGAAACCCAACCAGCTCAACATATATTTAATAACCCCATGCATCAGCTAGAAATCTTATTGAAAGAACAATCGGTGTTCTTAAAAGAAGATTCCGTTGTTTGCCTGGCGCTTTATGTGATAAACCGCAGAAAATTGTTAAAATAATATATTTATGCTGCGCACTTCACAGTATGTGTAACTTTTACAAATTAGACCACAATTTTGATACTACGACTACTCCACTTGAAGAACCTGATCCTAGTGAAATCGAACTTGATTTAAGTAATCCAACAAATACTGAGGCAAGCAGAAACCGGGATGTAATTGCAGAAAGCCTGTTTTTAAATAAACCGTATTTTTTATTATTAAAACAGAAAATTTTTAGCAAATCGTATACAAATGGTTGCCCGATTTAAAAACGAAAATCAAACTAAATTTTCGTTTTCTATCACATTCTTATTTTTTGAAATTTTTATAGAACAAAATGAAAAATGAAATCGAATTCGGTTTAAAAACAAAACCAAAACGAAACAGAAATAAGTGGTGCCGTCACAACTATTTCCGATTTTATACCGCTTTTTGATCGAAATCGTTTTTCATCACATACCTGTATTATTTATTTGAAAAATACATTAGG
Source organism: Sarcophaga rosellei (assembly GCA_930367235.1). Taxonomy (NCBI): domain Eukaryota; kingdom Metazoa; phylum Arthropoda; class Insecta; order Diptera; family Sarcophagidae; genus Sarcophaga; species Sarcophaga rosellei. The sequence continues at coordinate 46,160,630 of OV884018.1, read as the reverse complement.
TAAACTTTATAATAAGCATTTAATTGGGCAATGAATTCATTACTTTTAATTACCTAAGTAATAAAGTGTAAACTGTCAATATTTTTCCCAAGTAAAATAAGTAGTTGCAAAACTCATCACAAAAAATTACCTGTGACCGACGCAAGCACAATTATTTGTTAAATTTTAATAACATTAATTTTCTTCAAAAGGTTTTGGGCTTGAACCGATTTCATATTAGGTAAAATATAAAGAAATAAATATAACACGTATTCGGTTTTGGAATTCGGTTCAATCTTTGATTCTAAACAAGTTAAACGTTACCTGAGTGACATTTGTTTTGTAACAATTTGTAAAAATGCCCCGAATAAAAGCATCCCATTCCTAAGCACTAAAAATGCATTGCGTTTGCAATCCCAGAGAGCAAATGAAAGTTTGGAAGACGAGAAAGTCGCCTCAGGAGTGAAAGGAGTCGAGCTTCAACCTTTAGAGCCGCCGAAACGCCATCACAAAATGAAGAACGCCTTGAAGGCCTACAACAACGTGCCACAAGATCAAGAGCTACTGAAACACTTTCAGAAAGCCAAGAGCGTCTTAAAAGCTTCTGAAACGCCGGCAGAATGCGAAAGACGTCTTGAAGGAACATGAAGGTCGACAATGACCAAGTGCACCATAGCCTGCATTATAACCCTGACACAAAACAATGGATTGTTGCCGATTTACAAGTGATGTTTCATGAAATCAACGAATTGGTAAGGATTTTTAAGCAAGCCAAAGATGACCCACGATTAAGTTCAGATGACCCCATAATCGCAATTCATGCTGATAGAACTCCAGAACTCCAACAATGGCGTAACAATATTGATGGTGGGCGATCCAGTTGCATCACGAGATATGTATTTAATTCCGATGGGGGTAGCGAAGCACACCGGGTATTAGCTAGTCCCAAATATAAATTATTTCCTTATCTAACAAAATAACCTTCTGGGTCAAAAAGGCACGTGTTACCCTTAAAAAATAGGATTATGACTAGCCTATTCAACTGATCGTATTATTTTATGTATGGATGAAGACAAATAAATTTGAAATTAATCAGGAATTTTTAAAATCTTGGAAGTAATCTAAAAATAAAATGTTAAATAGAAATTGAAAACGCATTTGCTTTTTTTCTCAATGAGTCATTAAAATTTACAAGGAATTATGAGTAACGGAACATACGAAGAAGGTTATGTTTTTAGCTTAAAGGTTCAATTAGTCGTGACTTTGTCATAACGCCATAGCCATAACATAATCCATAACCATAACTTTATTATTAGCAACAATTAGTCCTGCCATAGCCATAAACAGCTGTTTACGTTTTAATTGTGTATATTTTTCAAAAGTACAAAAAAAAGTAAATAAAAGTAAACAACATGAGCAGCGACGAAGAAATAGATAATTTATTTTTAAATATTGTGTCTTTATACGCTAAAAGAAAAGTTTTAAAGCGTAGAAGACGGTGGAAAGTCCGACCAATTAATAGGGATTGGTATCAAAATGGGTATCACCAAAAAACGTTCCTGAAAATCAAAGATATGGACGAGGATGAACTGTTTGCACACACAAGAATGCCTAGGCATTTATACGATATTTTTTTAAAATTATTAGCTCCTTCCACGCACAAATTTAAGGAAACAATTCACGCCGAAGAACGCATTTCGATCACACTCCTGTAAGTTCTGATATGTTTATTAAAACCACTGTAAAATTAATGTGAGGAATTTTTAGGTACTTAGCATATGGAACTCCTCTAAAGACACTGGCTTGGAGTTATAAAATTGGAAAATCTACTGCCAGAAGCATTGTGTTGGAGACGTGTGATGCTATTTGGGAAAAGCTTTCGCCGACATATTTGAGTGAACCCACAGAACAACAATATAAAGACATCGCCAGTGACTTCGGCAAAATTTGGAACATGCCAAACTGCGCAGGCGCAATAGATGGCAAGCACATTGCTATCAAATGTCCCCCAAGATCCGGCTCCATGTACTTCAACTATAAAAAGTTTTTTAGCATCGTATTGTTAGCGGCATGCGATGCTAAATACACCTTTACAGCTGTCAGCATAGGAGCATATGGAAGCGAAAGTGATGGAGGCATTTTTCATATAACGAAATTTGGGGAAGATCTGTTGGAAAATCGGTTGCCGCTACCCCCTTATACTCCTCTTCCGTTATCATCAGAACCGTTTCCACATTATTTCGTTGGAGATTGTGCCTTCCCTCTAAAAAACAATTTAATGAAGCCGTACCCAGCCGCTAACACGACAAGAGCTGAACGTATTTTTAATTACAGGCTTTCACGGGCTCGTCGTGTTATAGAAAATGCGTTTGGGATTTTGACGGCCAGATGGAGAGTCCTTAGAACAACAATGGAGTTTTATCCAGAAAATGCAGAAAAAATAGTTCTTGCATGTTTGGTGCTTCATAATTTTATAATGTTGCATGACTCAGATCGGTGGTACTGCCCAGAGAACTACATGGATAGCGAAGAAAGAAACGCAGAGTGGAGAGATGAATTAAGACCACATGGAGGGCCATTGCAGTCCGTGACAACATTCAGACGTAGGGGTACAAATAGTGCATATGACCACAGAGCATTCCTAACCAGTTACTTCATAAATGAAGGTGCAATAACATTCCAAAACCACGTTGAATGAAACAAACTTATTTTGTATTTTTATAACATTTATAACAAAACAAAAAAAATATTTTTGTACTTTAGTTTTAATTCATTTTAACTAAAAAATAAAAAAAATTATAATTAAAATCAATAAAAAAATAGTTTTCATTTTATATAATCTAATTCATAAAGAGATTGTGATAATTAATGACTTAAAAACAAACAAAAACAAAACCTAATTCAAAAAAAGTTCGGCAAAAAAAAAAAAGTCTACTTCACAAAGAGATCAATGTAAGGGCCTGTTTTTATAAGACAAGCAATTGACTTGCCTATTGAGTGACCTGTGTATTTATACGTAAGAAACCAACAACAATTGAGTGTTGTGTTTGTGTTTTATGTATAAATCAAAAAGACAAGGGCCTGTTTTTATAAAACAAACAAGTTTGTGTTTCAAGTATAAATAGACAAGTCAATCAGTAGACAAGACGATTGCTTGTATTACAAAAAAATATTTAAAAAAAAAACACAAAAATTGCAAAAAATTAATTTTGCTCGTCAATTTGAGCCTGCATGACGATTTCAGTGCAACGTCTCATTACCTCCGCCTGCGTGCTTTTTGTCATTTTTGAAATGGCGGAGCAAATCATTGTGCTAAATCCACTTATTTCTCCACTTAATTCGTCACGACGAGCTTTACGGGCACATACCTCTTGAAAAGTTTTAATGGATTCCATTATAGTAGTGTCCAACTCGTCAAGCTGTGCGGCCTTTCGTTTTTTTGTCCGGGAAGTGGATGTTGCTGTGTCAATGGGCGGTACTAAGTTAGGGCACACTGGAACAGTCTGTGCCGGAGAAATTGAATCTTGTGATTCACAAAACTCCTCTAATACAGGAGCACTTTGTCTCATTCTAAAAAAGTATAAAACTAATTATAATCTTTTTATTTAATAAAACATTTTCGTGACTTACGGTCGGGGAACAATGTGTGGTTTTAAAAATTGAAGGCTTTCCAACAGCGACCACTCCCTACCAACACTAGCACCACTTCCAGAAATGTTGCGACAGCCTCTTATTTCTTTAGAGAACCTCTCTCTTAAATTTCCCCACCGTTTCATTGCTGTATTTTCTGTTCAACAAACTTCGTTAAAAAATAACAAAACTAACAAAATTGCTACTTGCCATCAACTAATAAATTGCTTGCGACTTCGCACCAAGCTCGCCTCTTTTTTTCCCGGTCCTTAAAATCTTTGTGAGCTTTATCGTAAAGACACGGCCAGTTTCTAACACACTCTATAAGTTTCCCGTCATCCATTTTTTAACTATAAAAATAATGATATTAATTTAAAGAAATTAAAAATAAAAAAACTTACCAAGCAAAACTAATCTGAAAACTAACTAAAATAAAAAAGCAAAACATGTAAATTCAGCAAACAGCTGTTTATGGTTATGGCACAAAACCAAAATTCAATTGGTATATATGGTTATGGTTATGACTATGGCGTTATGGTAAGTCAGCTATAATCAATTACAGTGATGCCCATAAAGTTGGTTTAAACAGCTGATTTATATGGTTATGGTTAAGTCACGACTAATTGAACCTTAAGAAATTAGCAGTGAATCTAGCGCCATTTATATTAATCAGTCTCGCTAATGCTCTCGTTGTATAAAGACGTGTGTATCGCTATTACAAGAACTTTAAATAAATTCATAAGAATTCAATTTCAAAACAAAACAGTAAAATATTTTGCATTCTTCTTAACAATAACAATTTCCTTACGGACAAAAATAAAAACAATTGTTAAAAAGAAAAGAAAATAAACAACAAAATAAAACGTGCATTATCAACTCAAGATGTTAACGCACAATGCGTTAACACAATGAATAAAAAACCGAAATCCAATAAACCTTCGAATAAAGCGAGTCAGTCAAAATTATCAACAAATTATTTTTTTCCACTACAAGCTGTTGATGATAATAACGAAGATGAATATTGTGTACCAAAACCAACAAAGGTTATAATATCACCAATCACTGTTTTAAAATGTAAAATAGAAGAACTACATGAAATATGTAAAACAAATAAAATATCTAATTATTCGATAAGAAAAATTTCTATTGGTCTAAAATTGTTTTGCCGTTCTAAGGAAAATTTTGATATGAATTATGAATTTTTCACATACGCAACCAAAAGTGAAAAACTATATAAAGCTTTGCTATTCGGACTTGATAAGTATGACCCCTTATTAATAAAGAAAAAACTTATAAGCATGGGATTAAAATGCTTAGACGTAAAACTTGTTGTTAAGAAAAATAACCATAACACTGAGTATTTCATTTATGTTGTTTATTTTGAACGACAGTCCATAACAATGAAAGAATTAAGACAAAACTATTCTGTAATTGATTATGTTAAAATTAAATGGGAGTTTCAACAAATCAGGAAATCCAAAATCACCCAATGTTACAACTGCCAAATGTTTGGCCATGGGTATAGTAGATGCAAAGTTAAAACGTTTTGTGCAAACTGTGCCGGTCCACATAAGACTTCCGATTGTAAGGAATCTCTTATAAAGTGTGCAAATTGCAGTGGCAATCACAAATCATCTTCCGAAAACTGTCCCAGCAGAACTACATATTTGGAAATAAGACAGCGATCGAGACCCACTCCAAGGCGTTCTGTCTCACGAACTAACAATAACATTAACCCTGTTAATTACAATAGGAATTTTCCTAACGTTCTTCGTCAAAATGTTCCCAAGAATTCTAATTTATGGATCCCAACCAACAACAACAATACCAATGAACTGTTCACTTTACAGGAAATAAAAAGCTTGACACTTGAGCTTATCACTAACCTTCGTAATTGTCGTAGTAAAGCAGATCAATTTGAGGTAATTACAAATCTGGCATGTAAATTCCTCTCATAATGACGTATGACCTAAATGTTATTACTTGGAATGCTAGAGGCATTCGTAACAAAAGTTCAGAACTGTTCCAATTCTTAAATAATAACAGTATAGATGTTTGCTTAATATCGGAATCTTGGCTAAATTCAAATATCTCTATAAAACATCGTGATTTTGTAGTTTATAGAAACGACAGAGACGTCGGCAGAGGAGGCGGAGTTGCTATTATTATTAAAAAGAATATAAAACATTCATTACTACCAATTGTTAATACTCATATTATTGAAAATATTGGAGTCAAAATTTATACAGATAACGGAAATGTAGATATTTATGCATGTTATTTTTCTGAGGGTTCAGCTGGTACAGGCAACAACAGGAAACAGTTTTTTGCATCAGATATACGTAGACTGAGTAGTATTAATAACAAATTTATTCTTGGTGGTGATTTTAATTGTAGGCATCGGAGCTGGGGCTGTTTAAGAGCTAACTGCTGGGGTAACATTTTAAATGAGAAACTAATATCTTATAACATTGATATTGTCTATCCATCTGATCATTCATATGTACCTGCTAGTTCCAATAGACAGGGATCTACGCTCGATTTTTCCTTACAAATATTCCAGATATACTATCACCTGCAGTTGTCCTAAATGACCTCAGTTCGGACCACCTACCAGTTCGGATCAAACTCTCTGATCAGGTATACAGAACAAACTTTGTAAAATTTGACTATAAAAATGCGAATTGGATAGCTTTTAGAGAATATCTTACAAGACATACGAACATACCGGATTCAAGTAGTATTATATCTAAGGAACAGATTGATGAGGCGATTATACATTTTAAAAATATCGTAAAAGAAGCCATTAATACTAGCGTTCCAAGGTTATCTTCCACTTTCAATACAAAGCATATACCAACATTTCTAAGAAATTATATTAGACAGAGAAATAACTGTCGGAGAAACTGGCAACGATACCGTAACTATTCCGATTTTAATGATATGAAGATACTCAATAGAACAATAAGTGAGGAATTTGAAAAACTAAGAAATAAGTATTGGACTAATTTATTAACAAATTTAGATAAAGGTTCTGCTCCTTTTTGGAACATAACTAAGATAGTTAGGAAAAAGCGAAACCATATACCTATTTTAAAACACAATAACTCCCGTTATACAACTAATATTGAAAAGTGTAATATAATGGCTCAAACCTTCGCATCTAATCATGAGATTTCTAGCCATTCGGGCGATGATGAGTTGGAATTACAAGTTAGGGTTTTAACCCAATCTCTTAGGCTGACTAATCCCAATATTTCGGAAGATATGCTAATAACCAAATCTCAAATACGCGATATTATAAAAAATACCAAATTAAAAAAGCTCCTGGAATTGATGGGATAGGAAACCAATGTCTTAAAAATATTCCTGATAAGTCGCTTAAATTCTTAACAGTTATTTTTAATGCGTGCCTAAGTATGGGATATTTTCCACTCGAATTTAAGACAGCAAAAGTTGTCCCCATTCAAAAACCTAATAAACCTCCTGACAGTCCATCTTCTTATCGTCCAATAAGCCTATTATCGTCAATAGGTAAGATTCTCGAAAAAATTATTAATAGGAAACTAATATATTTTATAGAATCTAATAATATTTTTCCCCAACACCAATTCGGTTTCCGAAAAGAACATAACACTGTTCAATCACTAGTCCGAATCAGAAATTTAGTTACCAATAATTTTGCTATTCAAAAATCGACGGGAATGGTGCTCCTAGATGTGAAAGCAGCTTTCGATTCTGTCTGGCACGAAGGTCTTATTTACAAAATGATTAACTTCAATTTTCCAAATTATTTAATTAAAATAATAGAAAGTTTTCTTTGTAATCGTACCTTCAAAGTACATATTGGATCATCACAATCGGAATTATTCAACATTCCTGCTGGTTGTCCCCAGGGTTCATGTCTATCTCCCACTTTATACAATCTTTACACGTCAGATTTTCCTCAGCTGGAAAATTGTACCATTTCCGTATTTGCTGACGACACTGCTATCTTATGCTCCGACATATTCTATTCAAATATTAGTGCTAACTTACAAATAGCATTAAACAAAGTGTTTAATTATTTCAATAAGTGGAAGATAACACTGAATGCAAGTAACACAAAAGCAATATATTTTACTAGAAAACGGAAGCCTTGTTTTACTCCTCAAGGCAATATAACGTTTTTAAATACAGAAGTTCAATGGGAACAGAGCGTCAAATACTTAGGTGTAATACTCGACCCGAAGATGAAATTTAAAGATCACATACAATACGTAATAAATAAAGTAAATGTTCTCACGTGTACTATATCCCTTTATAAACAGAAACTCGAGTCTATCTATTGAAAATAAAGTATTAATTTTTAAAGCAATTTTCCATGCCGTAATATTTTACGCAGCGCCTATGTGGGCAAAGAGCGCGTCTTATCACATTAAGAAACTACAGATTGCTCAAAACAAATTATTAAAACTAATTTTTAACCTTCCTTGGTTTTTTTCAACAGCTAGACTGCATACAATTGCGAGTATCGAACTTGTAGCATTAAAGTTATGTAGGTTGACATCTAATTTTTATTCTAGATGTATAGGATCTGAATACCCATATTTTAATGATTTAACATCAGCATAGGTAGCTAGTAGGTAGATGTAAGTTGGTTTTAGCAAATCTAACAAAAATTATAAAAAAAAAATATTCAAATAGGTTTTTTAAAATTTTGCCTCCAATACTATTATTAATATATACTTAATTATAATTTTGTAAATAACTATTAATTATTAAGACAAAAAAGTTGTATAACTTGAACTATTTATGTATATGTATATTATTTTTAGTTGAAAAAGAATGTATATATTATTTGAAAATAAAGAATTGGAATTAGAATTGGAATTTATATTAATTACGTGAAAGGATGGATAAAAATTAATTCCTTTGACAATACCTTCTTACTTCCATTATATCGGTCCTTTACAACCTTTAAGTAACGAAATAAAATATAAAAAAGTTTAAACACCAAAAAAAAACTTAACCGACTGTGAATCCTAATATTAACGTGAAGGTCTTAATGTGCGTTTTTAAGAGAAAATCTCTATAGAAACACCAAAACCAGAAAACAAAGGGAAATAAAGGTAAGCAGTTTATTAATTTATTTTGCTAAAATTTCCATTAATTACACAAATTTCGTGAGCATTGAACTTAAATACCCTTTCCTCATTTTTTTTCTTTTATTTAATATTAGGGAAGGATTTCGAAAGATCTGGAACGAAAGAGAAATTCACTTGGGATAAATGTTAATTAGTGAATATGACCTTTTTAGTACAAAAGAAATTACCTTTTTTCATTAAGTCTATCGTGTCGAATAAAAAGCATAAATTTGTATTTATTTTTGGTAAGGGTTGTGGCATTCTGCAAAGACAAATAATTTTTAAGTAAAAGCGGTTATCTTAATTCTTTAATCGAACGTCCCCGGCCACAGACTAATCCACCCTCACCCGACCGCGGAGGGCTCGTCCCCATTGCGAAGGGACACGTACACACTACAGTCCGGACTATAGCGGGTAAGGGAAAAGTAATGGCAACAAGAACATAAATCAGCTACAGAACTTAATCACAAGCTGAATAAACTAACAATCCACAGGAACTACCTATGACGGAAATACATTTTTATACAATAATTTACAAATTAATGCCAGCATAAAAGCTACGTTTTATATTACAAACACTACAATTAAAATCAATAAAATCATAATATAAGTTAAAATCTTTACATAATCTACGAAAAGGAAAATTACTTCCATAGTTCGTTCTATAGAAATCAAAAGAAAGAGGGCGATAGTGCCGTGAAAATCTTGCAGGAATACTGAAATTCAGGTTACAAAGCAAAAACTCAGAATCGATATCACCTTTAAGCAGATTAAAAACAAACAAACACCTAAAACAGTTCTTCTTCGTTCTAAAGTTGGAAGTTTTATCAAACCTAATCTATCCTCATATGACGGAAACCAATTGGCATAACCCCATCCTAAGCCACGTAAACAGAATAATAAAAACTGCCTCTACACAGACTCTATTGAATCACTACAACGATAGTATGGATTTAAAACAATAGACGCATACTCCAAAATAGGTCTAACAAGTGAAATGTATAGCAGTCTAGTTATATGAGGATCAATGAATTCCCTAGCCCATCTTTTCACAAAACCGAGAACAGCCCGAGCCTTGCCAATCATCATACTAATATGATCAACAAAAGACAGTTTCAGATCCAATAGTACTCCCAAATCAAGAAATGTTGTCACAGTTTCCAAAGGGCAAGAATTAATTACATAAGTGGGCGAAATCACGTCCCCGCGAGAGAAAACCATGCATTTACATTTTTTCAAGTTAAGATCCATTAAATTAACTCAGCACCAAGTTTCAAACAAATCAATATTCCGCTGAAGAACAGCCTGACCATGATTATCATCAAAAGTATAAAATAATTTAACGTCATCAGCATACATTAGAATATTACAATCAGAAATAGGACAAGGAAGATCATTAAGAAACAATAAAAACAGTAAAGGACCCAAATGGCTACCCTGCGGAACACCAGAAGTAACATATACAGTGTTAGACAATACATTCCTAAACAATACCCTCTGAGTCCTAAGGGAGAGGTAGGAGTCTAGCCAACGATGAATAATATCGGGAATACCGATTAATGACAGTTTAAGAGGCAAATACTATGGTCAACCCTATCAAAAGCCTTACTGAAATCAGTATAAATCACATCAGTCCGAGCGCCTGCAAGAAAACCCCTGAAAACACGTGTAGTAAATTCAAGAAGATTAGGGACAGTCGACCTACCTTTTAAAAAACCATGCTGGAAAGGAGATATTAAAGATTTCGTATTAAAAAAGAGATAATCCGTCACGAGTTTCTCCATCAACTTGGGAATAGCACTGAGCTTGGCAATACCTCTGTAATTGGAAATATTGGACTTATTACCCGACTTATACAAAGGAATTATAAACGAACTCTTCCAAATAGATGGAAAATGACCAGCCCTCAGAAGCCCATTGAATATAAAGGTCAAAGGACCACACAAGACAACAGCGCACTTTCTCAAAATACAGGCCGGTACCCCGTCAGGGCCAGGCAAGTATGTAAGTTTCAGTCCAGACAAAGACTCAAGAACAGACTCCTCATCAAATGAATATATATTAGAAATAGAGACACTTCCCACTGAATAAGGATACGAAAAGCTGCTGCCCTGATCATGGCCCAAGTCCAACTGCCTATAAGTAGACTGAAAAAAGTCAGCAAACATATTCGAAATATCAAGGTAAGTAGAGGATGATACGCCACCGTAAAACATCTCAGAGGGAAACAAAGATGATTTACGTTTAGCTCGAACGAAGTCGTAGAACGACTTAGGATCACTAGCGAAGTTCGACCTGACTCTAGTCAAATATTCCTCCTAACAATAATGATTCATTCTACGATAATCCGCACGCGCCCTAGAGTAAAGGGCAAAATCAATTTCAGTACCCGATCTAACAAACTTTTTAAATAACCTCGATTTTCTGTTCCTCAACTTTGCCAATCTAGCCGAATTCCACGCTCCAAACGACTATTTACAAACGGAACACACTCCCTAAAACATTTAAATAATATCTCATAAAAACCATCTAAGATCCTATCAAGTGAAAAAGAGTCATATGGTGGTGAAATAAGTACAGACGACCAATCTACAGAGGATAGTAGTGTATTCAAACGACTAAAATCCGTACGATGGAAATTAAAACGCCCCTTTACACCAAATGAGCGATCAATTACAGGAGGTAAACAAAGATCAACTTCGATAGAAAGTAACAACGTAGGATGATAACCATCCTCAGGAATAGATATAGGATCAATGCGAAATAAAGAAGAAATACTTGGATCCTCTAAAAATACAAGATCCGAAATTCTACCCATTGAATTCAATACACCGTTAACCTGGAAAAGACCTAGATCACACATAGCGGACAGAATTTCATCATAGAATGGAACTGAAGAACATGGCACCAATGAGCCACTCTCAGGTGAAAAATTCCAAGATGTATGCGGAAGATTATAATCACCAAGAACCACTATAATTCCCTCTTGCCCCATTGAATCAATTACTCCAGAAATCAAATCGAAGTGAGCACTATAGATATGAATGTCAGAACAGGGAGGAATATACGAGCAGGTAATGTATATAGGCTTTCCACGATCATAGACCTTAACGCAAATGAATTCAATATCCTCAGAAGGACACAAGTCAATCAATTCAGAGGTATATTTAGAGCAAATGGAAATAAGAACACCACCACCATTTCTAGACTTCCTATCCCGTCTATAAATGTTAAAATTACTAGACATTATCTCAGAATCAAAAATATTGCAATTCAGGCAAGTCTCAGTAAAAGCAATTCCATCAAATTCAAAATCAAAACTACTATTATAAAGTGAAGAAAGTTTAGACCTAAGTCCGCGAACATTTTGATAAGCAATTTTGAAATTATAAACCGATTTCGAAGTTAGTTTTTTTGAGAAATAGGACCAGGCAAATTAACACCATTCCTACGATGGCCCAGCCTGAATACGAATTCTCGTACCAATACACCCTGTGGCCAAAACGCTGGATTAACAATTTCACCAAATCTTTCATCGGGAACATATAATTTAAACGAAGAAATACTGCTATCCAAAGATGGCCTCATCTTATAGCAACCAAACTCAAAAGGTTCCCCAATCTTCGATGTAACGAAACATTTTATATCGTCAAATGAAGTATTACACGAAAGACGGGACAAAAAAATAGTTTTCTTAGGTTTAACTACAACCAAATCCCTTGGAGCAGAAGTAACCAACCTAGCGGACACTACACCTGAATGCGACACAGAAGACGGTTTGGAAGATGCTTGAAAAGTGACATCATCCAGAGGCAAATGTGAAGGAGATAGAGTCAATTTTGGACTCATTTCAACCAAATTTGCAGACTTCGCTAAGGAACTGCTAGCTGACTTATCAGCAGTAGGTGGACAAATGTCCACAATAGGAGTAACATTGGTCAATTCATTGCAGTTTCAGGCAGTTTCCCCTGGTACAGAAACCTGCGCCACATGCCCAGGAGCTCCAGATGATAGATGGTCAGGAACATTTTCCGATTCAAGCAATTTATCCAACAGGCCATACCTTGAAAACAATTGCTCAAATCGCCGAAATTTAGCAGAAAGAGACGCAAACTCAACGTGCATCTCAGCAAACTCACGACGAGTTCCTACAAAAAACTTATAAAACTGGACGTCCACCACCATACACTTAGAACAGCACCAACGCAGACCCAATGAACCATCCATCAATTGGTAGGTGGTGCGAGGAAGCAAACCTATACATTTGATGTGAAACAAATTGTCGCACAACCAGCAAGAAATCTGGCGTTCACCCTCTTTCTTCACAATACACTTCGATGCCATATAATTGTTCATTTTAATAAATTAAAATAACTAAATAGACGAACAGATAAAAGTATTTATATAAAAAAAGAAAATAAAAGAACAAATATATATCCAATATGTAAAAACAAAAAAAACAAAAATAATAATAAATAAGCAAGAATTCACAAGCAAAACAGTATACACAAAACAGTAACAAAATAAAAAGAAAAAGTAAAAAAGGAATACTGATAGAAAGAAAATAAAAAAAAAACTGTAACAAGCTTACAAAAACAAAAAATAATAAAACAAGAAACAATTTTTGTTTTTAGAATGAAACAAATATTATCAAAATTTAACAAATAAAACTTACAATTTTAAGATAAAATTTCAAGCAAAATGAAAGAAAATAATAAAAACAACTTTTAAAACACTTATAAAAAATTCTAAACTTATTAAAACACCTAAAAATCAAAAAATAAAATTTTTAGAGGAGCACTTCCAAAAATACACAACAATCACAACAGAGTTGCCAAGAAATTGCACAATGGGCCTGTTCGTAAATGCATCATTGCGCTGCATAATATGATTATTTTGCGCTCACACTGCTAATCACATGTTGCTGATGCTTCTTTTTGCTGATTTATTTGTTTGCATTTCCGAACGAACAAACACTGCAGAAATGGAAAAATTATTAACAAATTCGATTTTTGAACTGGACGATAAAACAAATGACAAAATGTTGTTAAATACACAAAAAGTGTACTTTGTGCAAAAAAGAAGACATTTAAGGAAGAAAAAAGAAACTTATTGTTAAAACTCTCATTCTCTCTCTCTCACTCATTCAATGCATCAGCCATTTTTATGATTAGTGTTTTGGGTTTATTTGCGCATAATATGATTTAATGTTGCATTTACGAACATTTGACAGATGCAGTGCTGCCAAGATTTGCATTTATGAACATGATGCGCATAATATGCAGCGCAGTAATGCATTTACGAACAGGCCCAATATTTTCTCGCACAATATTTCGTTCTTTAATAGAAAACTCCATTAAAATTCCACTCTATGGTAAAACTAATTGGATAGAAATGAGTTTATGAAAAATGACTTACAAGCTATTGAATTATTAAACGCAAATGTGGAAGAAACACTTTCAAAAATCACTTACCTGGTACAAAAAGCATTTAACAGATTCCAGTTGGTAACATACAAGTTTGGCATAAAAAGCTTTCCAGTCTAACTTTATTTTTAATTTCTCAAAGAAATAAATTTAGATGAAAACTTCAGCGTTCAAATAATTACTCAGAAATAGAAAGAAATATAATTATTCCTTTATTAAACCAGCTGACTACCCTAAGAAATCTGAACATAATCACCGAAAAAGAACTTGAATATGTAGTGCTGTTGGAAGTAGAAAAAGGCTTTAATTCTATATGTCACAACGACCTAATTTTTAAACTCCATAAGTTTGGTTATCCAATATATTTAGAAAAAATAGTACAAAGTTTTTTGAACGAGAGATCCTTTGTAGTGAATATTGATACTGAATACTCCTCCCAGCGCGAGCTCCCCTGGGTTCGGTGCTACCACCAGTTCTGTATTCAAGTATTCACTTGTAAAGTTTCAAACGCCGTAGTCAAAAGGATGAAAAAAGGTCTTTTATATGCTCAAAAATACTTTAAAAAATGAAAAATAAAACTCAAACAATAATATTTCCTTACAATAAATCTCCGAAAAGGACACCTTCTATACCACTATCTGTAGAAGCAGCTGAAATTCCTCTTCTTGATACCATTAAATATCTTGGAATATAGTTAGATAAATATTGACTTTCAGATATCATGTTATAAAAACCTACGAAAAAGCAATTATATTAGGAAGAGCCCGTTTCACATTATTTAATCAAAAATCAACTTTGAATTATAAAAATAAAATCTTATTGTACAAAATGTGCATACGGCCTATTACGACATATGTGTAGCCGAGAATATACCACGGAGAAAAATAAAATAGCAACTTCTTTCTTTGACGTCTCTTTTATTAATGATGCTTGTTTCTTTTACAATATGAAATCAAACTTATGTATAATAACATACTTATTATATACTTTACAATATGGAAGAAGAACAGAGACAAATATATATGACATAGAAATTACATATAAGTCAAACTTATGTTATGATCAGCTTATTATCTACGTTACAATGAAAAAACAGAGACAAATATATATAATAGAGTAAATATTTCAAAAAGAATACGTGTACGTAAATAAATACCGCTATCCTGAAATATATAGGACTATTTGAGAAGTATAGAATGGAAAATATAAAATACAATGAGTGGTACAGTATGAACAAAATATATCAAGACAAGGAATACACTGCTACAAAATATATATAATAAAGTAAATATTTCAAAAGAATGCGTATACGTAAATAAATATCGCTATCCTGAAATATACAAGACTATTCGAGAAGTATAGAATGTAGAAATATAGAATACAATGAGTGGTACAGTATGAACAAAACATATGAAGATAGGGAATATATTGCTACATATGGATGTCAAATTTGGCCAAATATATATGACAAAACCTATCTAAAGAAGCTGCAAATAATCCACAATAAAAATTTGAAAATTATTTTTAATTTACCTAGAATATACTCAACAAGTAGATTGCATCAACATTTTCAACACGATTTTTAATTCAGTAATATTTAATTTAACACAAAAATTTTAAGTTCGAAATAGAAAATATGACTATGGGGTCTTGAGTTGGTGGCCAGCAGACCTACTTTAACTGGCTTGAAAAAAGTGGTCATTGACAAACCCATCATTTTTAATGGACTCTAACTTTGGTACTTTGTAGAGGAGTAAAATTAATGTAAACACAAATTCCATTTACACTTTCCGTTGTTCAAAAACATTAAGTAAACCATGTCATTACGGTTATGTTAAACTAGACTTTCTTTGAACTAACAAATGTTAGGAAGAATATTACGATATTTGTCATACATGTTGAAAAATTTGGAAAATGAAGTCATTTATTTATTGAATAAAAATAGGATTAGTTTGGACTTCAATCGTAGGTCTTGATTTTTTTTAGCATAAAACATGATTTTGGCATAAAGTAAGGCATTCATTCTGTTCTTTTCAAAAACTTAAGTAGTATGACGTATACAAGTCATTTAAAGACTTGATCTCATTTAAATACCGAAGCAAATCTCTTGTGGCGATTGATGTATGAACACATCTTTGCCAAGATTTTCTAATAAGAAAAGAAAAAATCATACCTAAATACAGCTTAACAGTCGAAGCAAATAGTAGCAAACAAGCAAAATTTTCTCAGTGAAAATTTTTCAATTTTTGTCTTGTGATTTTCTGCAGTATATTTCAATGCTCTACAAAACTATGACTCTATTTCGTTAATCTCCAAGAGAAATTTAAAAATTGTTACCACCTATACAGACTTATGTTGGCGTGAATTATTTGCTTTGCTGTGCAACGCTTCCTGTAGACGTACTGTCACGTATTGAACGATTTATTTATTCACCTTTTACCACCTCCCGTTTAATCGGTACATATTTATAGTACTTCTGCTGAATTGCGATTGGATTTTGCACAATTTTTCACTTCAAGTTAATGCACAAGTAAATATAAAAAACGTTTATGTTTGGAGAGATTTTTTTTTGATATTTCTTCCAATTTTATAAGGCATTTTAACTTTTTGTATGAAAAGCAAACTTATTTTAGATGCACGAGTAGCAGAGCCTCAGAAGTTATCCCCAAAACTCTTTCATATTGCAAATAATTTTATGTCTAGCTTTCGTTTCTTCATCGTTCGTAGTTCTTATGAAAGTGTTGTTAACGTAGAAAATTGTGATTATTTATGCTAATGATGATGGTAAGTACTACTTCCTTCAAGATGGTTTATTAGTTCATTTCGCTAGTGTATAAATATACAGTGTATGTTCCTAAAGAGGCACCCAGTCCATGCAATATTATTGGTTTCTTAGTTGGGGCTGAGCAATACTTCTGACCAATATTTGCAATTTCGAAAGATTCTGTTTTGGTTCTTTTCAATATGGTTGAATCAAGAAGTCGTCGTCTAGTAGGTTGTGTTGGTTTATTATATGTAAGCCTATGGTTCAAATTCCAGCTGAGATATCTCGAACAGAACGAAATATGAACGCAATATACCATCACCGACTTTCCTCAACAGTATTTCTGTTTATTTCTTAAAAAAAATTTACATGGGGAGTTGCTAAAAAATCTGTAGTTCGGAGTCAATTTTAAACTGTAGGTCTCGCCACTCATGTAAGACATTGACATTATAAGTGGTGTGAGAAGCTGGTTGTAATCGTAACTGACGATTTGTAATGACAAATTATGTATGTGTTGGATGGCAACCACGTGCATTATTTAATTGTCATCTTTTATGTTATATATTTTGTACTACTTTATGCTGCTTCTTACTTTGACTTTTTATGATATAAGAAATAATAAATTCAGAATTACAATAGTGGCTACGAGGACAAAAAAAGTTGCATTTATTATACAAGGAAAATCTTGGCTTAGCTCATAAATTAAAATTTCGCAAAAATGGGAGAAGTGCTAAAGCAAATAGTAAAAATGCAACAGGAGCAGCAACAGCACAATATGGCTTTGCACGAAAAGATGAAAAATCTAGCTACAGCTAAATCATCAGAAAAATCCATTGGCAAAAAGCGATAACGTTGAATTTCTTATCGAAGCTCTCGCATCCAATATCACCGAATTCAATTTCGACGAACATAAACTCACTTTTGAAATTTGGTTTGCAAGATACGAAGATCTGTTTGAAGTCAATGCGGCTAAGTTGGGTGATGCAGCAAAAGTGCGCCCACTGTTAAGAAAACTTAACAACGTTGTCCACAATAAATACACCAATTTCATTTTACCAAAGCACACAAGAGACTTGAGTTTTAAGGAAACTGTAATTAAACTCAGTGTTGTTCGGTACCCAAACCTCTCAGTTTAACATAAGATATAACTGCGTACAAACAACAAAAGATTCCCTAACCAATTTTGTTACATATGCCGGAATCGTAAATAAGCAGTGCGAACAATTTAAATTGAGGGAATTGCCTCTAGACCAGTTTAAGTGCTTAATCTTTGTCATGGGTTTGCAATCATCTGCAGATTTTGATATCCGAACAAAACTATTAAATAAAATAGATCACGAAGGTAGTACCGTTACATTAGATTCTCTGACAAGAGAATGTCAACGTCTACTGAATCTAAAGACAGACACTGTACTGTATTGAGAGTTAAAAAATGGAATCACAAGTTAACCAATTACAAACAGACAAAAATAATAAAAAAAACTCCAAAGTAACCTTGTTGGTTTTGCGGCGGAATGCATTTCGCTCGTGAATGTTAATACAAAAACCATAAATGTGAACGCTGCAGTGTAGTTGGCCACAAGGCAGGTTATTGTAGTGTGGTCAAGAAAAACTTTAAACACGCAAAAATAAAATCAAAATATAACAAAAACAACAAAACTAAAGTGGAAACAAAAAGTATTTCGTTTGTTTCGTAACCATAGAAATTAATAATAAATTTGTGGAGTTACAGTTTGACACTGCATCTGATATAAGCCTAATATCAGAAGAAACCTTTCAAATGCTTTAAATTACAAACGCAGTAGAAATTAAACAATCAGCCAGAAGTGCTGCAGGAAAACTTCCACTTTCAGTCCAGTTTGAATGTAATGTTAAATTCAGAAACAGACATGCGTATGTCACATGGTACGTTACGAAAATACAAAATTTAAATTGGATTAAAGCTCTCCAATTGGATGACATGCCTATTAATGCTATTTGCAACAATTTTATTATTGAAAATCAGGGAAGTTCTCCATTAACAATTGACAATTTAAAGTCTTGTTTTCCAGATGTTTTTGATGGAAAATTCGGTCTCTGCACGAAAACAAACGCTCACTTAGCAATAAAACCGAATATACAACCAGTTTTTCGTTCTAAACGCCCGGTAGCTAAATAAAGCTTTAGAAAACCATCAATACTCCTTACTTCTCCCTCAGGATATTTTTTCAAAATTGGCCGCTGATGCCTCTCAGTACGGCTTAGGCGCATGCATATTTCATAAATATCCAGATAATTCAGTTAAAGCCATATGCCATGTCTCGAGAGCTCTAACACCTTCCGAAAAGTTCTATAGTCAGATTGAAAAAGCTGTGACAAAATTTCATAAAATGATTTATGGCAGAAAATTCACACTTCACTCGGACCATAAACCGTTGTCAGCCATTTTTGGGAAAAAGTCTGGAATAGCAGTTCATCAGGCTAATACTTTACAGCGCTGGGCAGTGAAGCTTCTAGCATATGACTTTGATATAAGTTTTGTGTCAACGACAAGCTTTGGTTATGCAGGCGTGCTTTCACGACTTATAAGCAACAACAACAATGAAGCCGAAGATTATGTCATAGCAGTAGTAAAGTTCGAAAATGAAATTAAATCGATCGTACAAAATAGCTTTGAAAACTTGCCTTTGACCAACACCATGATAAAATACGAGTCATCATGAGATAAAATATTACGATTGTTGTTGAGCTATTTAGGAAATGGTTGGCCCCCAGAAATTTAAGATCCTGAAATGAAAGCTTATTATAATCTTAAAGTTAACTTATCCATAGTTGAAGGTGTAATTATGTTCGGTGAAAGAGTGGTGATTCTGAAAATTTTTCTAAAACGATTATTAAAATTGGTACATCGTGGACATCCAGGTATTGAGTGTTCGAAAGCTATAGCAAGAAGTTATTTCTATTGGCCAATATTGACGAACATATCAAAATTATGGTACAAAATTGTAGTAAATGCGCAGCAGCTCTAAAAATGCTTACCAAAACAACTTTAAAACCGTGGCCCATATCTTCGGAACCGTCGATTACACTGGTCCTATTGATGGACATTATTTCTTGGTGTTAGTCGATGCACTATCCAAATGGCCAGAAATAGTAATGACAAAATCTATTACTGCAGAACAAACAGCCCCAAATTCTGGAAGAAATTTTTTCTCGTTTTGGTTTACCTAAAACATTGGTATCGGATAATGGTACACAATTTACTAGCGCTTACTTTAGATATTTTATGATTTGAAACGGTATAGAACATTAAAAACCAGCCATACTATCCGATATCCAATGTATAAGCCGAACGATTTGTCGATACTTTGAAACATTCACTTCAGAAATTGGATGAAGAGGGGACTACAAGCCAAAATCTTCAGACATTTCTACAAAACTACAGATCGACCCCAAATCCTAATTCGCCTAAAAATCTATCGCCGGCTGAAGTATTATTTGGCAGAACCATGTCCGAAAAAAGATGTTGTTACAAAAACTGCCATGGAAACTTAATTTAATAGCATACAAGGCGCGAAAGAAAGCTATTTTTCTGTTCAAGAGAATGTGTATGCTCGGGCTTATAAAAAGCAACAAAGGTTCTTATTGGCTACCTGGAAAGATAATTGAACGAATAGGGAATGTCATGTATAACGTTTTACTTACAAGTCGAAAATTGATACGAGTTCATACAAATCAGGTAAGAAAAAACTACGACTGGAATAGTAACGAAGGTTTTATTAAAAATTGTTGTGATGCCTATGGAATATTGAATGAACCAGGTAACTATCAAACATCCCGAGAACCTGACAACGATCAACTTAATACACCTCAACTTAAACGGTCTCAGCGAGAACGAAAACCGGTAGAAAGGTTTATTCCGGGTTAGATTCCAAAAAGGGGAGATGTTGGATGGCAACCACGTTGATCATTTAATTGTCATCTGCTTCTTACTTTGATTTTTTTGATAATACCATCACCGACTTTCCTCAACAGTATTTCTGTTTATTTCTTAAAAAAAATTTACATGGAGAGTTGCTAAAAAATCTGTAGTTCGGAGTCAATTTTAAACTGTAGGTCTCGCCACTCATGTAAGACATTGACATTATAAGTGGTGTGAGAAGCTGGTTGTAATCGTAACTGACGATTTGTAATGACAAATTATGTATGTGTTGGATGGCAACCACGTGCATTATTTAATTGTCATCTTTTATGTTATATATTTTGTACTACTTTATGCTGCTTCTTACTTTGACTTTTTATGATATAAGAAATAATAAATTCAGAATTACAATAGTGGCTACGAGGACAAAAAAAGTTGCATTTATTATACAAGGAAAATCTTGGCTTAGCTCATAAATTAAAATTTCGCAAAAATGGGAGAAGTGCTAAAGCAAATAGTAAAAATGCAACAGGAGCAGCAACAGCACAATATGGC
The DNA here is from genome assembly GCA_930367235.1 of Sarcophaga rosellei. Classification (NCBI taxonomy): domain Eukaryota; kingdom Metazoa; phylum Arthropoda; class Insecta; order Diptera; family Sarcophagidae; genus Sarcophaga; species Sarcophaga rosellei. The sequence goes on along the minus strand of OV884018.1, from coordinate 46,139,249 downwards.
TTTGCACGAAAAGATGAAAAATCTAGCTACAGCTAAATCATCAGAAAAATCCATTGGCAAAAAGCGATAACGTTGAATTTCTTATCGAAGCTCTCGCATCCAATATCACCGAATTCAATTTCGACGAACATAAACTCACTTTTGAAATTTGGTTTGCAAGATACGAAGATCTGTTTGAAGTCGATGCGGCTAAGTTGGGTGATGCAGCAAAAGTGCGCCCACTGTTAAGAAAACTTAACAACGTTGTCCACAATAAATACACCAATTTCATTTTACCAAAGCACACAAGAGACTTGAGTTTTAAGGAAACTGTAATTAAACTCAGTGTTGTTCGGTACCCAAACCTCTCAGTTTAACATAAGATATAACTGCGTACAAACAACAAAAGATTCCCTAACCAATTTTGTTACATATGCCGGAATCGTAAATAAGCAGTGCGAACAATTTAAATTGAGGGAATTGCCTCTAGACCAGTTTAAGTGCTTAATCTTTGTCATGGGTTTGCAATCATCTGCAGATTTTGATATCCGAACAAAACTATTAAATAAAATAGATCACGAAGGTAGTACCGTTACATTAGATTCTCTGACAAGAGAATGTCAACGTCTACTGAATCTAAAGACAGACACTGTACTGTATTGAGAGTTAAAAAATGGAATCACAAGTTAACCAATTACAAACAGACAAAAATAATAAAAAAAACTCCAAAGTAACCTTGTTGGTTTTGCGGCGGAATGCATTTCGCTCGTGAATGTTAATACAAAAACCATAAATGTGAACGCTGCAGTGTAGTTGGCCACAAGGCAGGTTATTGTAGTGTGGTCAAGAAAAACTTTAAAAACGCAAAAATAAAATCAAAATATAACAAAAACAACAAAACTAAAGTGGAAACAAAAAGTATTTCGTTTGTTTCGTAACCATAGAAATTAATAATAAATTTGTGGAGTTACAGTTTGACACTGCATCTGATATAAGCCTAATATCAGAAGAAACCTTTCAAATGCTTTAAATTACAAACGCAGTAGAAATTAAACAATCAGCCAGAAGTGCTGCAGGAAAACTTCCACTTTCAGTCCAGTTTGAATGTAATGTTAAATTCAGAAACAGACATGCGTATGTCACATGGTACGTTACGAAAATACAAAATTTAAATTGGATTAAAGCTCTCCAATTGGATGACATGCCTATTAATGCTATTTGCAACAATTTTATTATTGAAAATCAGGGAAGTTCTCCATTAACAATTGACAATTTAAAGTCTTGTTTTCCAGATGTTTTTGATGGAAAATTCGGTCTCTGCACGAAAACAAACGCTCACTTAGCAATAAAACCGAATATACAACCAGTTTTTCGTTCTAAACGCCCGGTAGCTAAATAAAGCTTTAGAAAACCATCAATACTCCTTACTTCTCCCTCAGGATATTTTTTCAAAATTGGCCGCTGATGCCTCTCAGTACGGCTTAGGCGCATGCATATTTCATAAATATCCAGATAATTCAGTTAAAGCCATATGCCATGTCTCGAGAGCTCTAACACCTTCCGAAAAGTTCTATAGTCAGATTGAAAAAGAAGGGACTATTATTCGCTGTGACAAAATTTCATAAAATGATTTATGGCAGAAAATTCACACTTCACTCGGACCATAAACCGTTGTCAGCCATTTTTGGGAAAAAGTCTGGAATAGCAGTTCATCAGGCTAATACTTTACAGCGCTGGGCAGTGAAGCTTCTAGCATATGACTTTGATATAAGTTTTGTGTCAACGACAAGCTTTGGTTATGCAGGCGTGCTTTCACGACTTATAAGCAACAACAACAATGAAGCCGAAGATTATGTCATAGCAGTAGTAAAGTTCGAAAATGAAATTAAATCGATCGTACAAAATAGCTTTGAACACTTGCCTTTGACCAACACCATGATAAAATACGAGTCATCATGAGATAAAATATTACGATTGTTGTTGAGCTATTTAGGAAATGGTTGGCCCCCAGAAATTTAAGATCCTGAAATGAAAGCTTATTATAATCTTAAAGTTAACTTATCCATAGTTGAAGGTGTAATTATGTTCGGTGAAAGAGTGGTGATTCTGAAAATTTTTCTAAAACGATTATTAAAATTGGTACATCGTGGACATCCAGGTATTGAGTGTTCGAAAGCTATAGCAAGAAGTTATTTCTATTGGCCAATATTGACGAACATATCAAAATTATGGTACAAAATTGTAGTAAATGCGCAGCAGCTCTAAAAATGCTTACCAAAACAACTTTAAAACCGTGGCCCATATCTTCGGAACCGTCGATTACACTGGTCCTATTGATGGACATTATTTCTTGGTGTTAGTCGATGCACTATCCAAATGGCCAGAAATAGTAATGACAAAATCTATTACTGCAGAACAAACAGCCCCAAATTCTGGAAGAAATTTTTTCTCGTTTTGGTTTACCTAAAACATTGGTATCGGATAATGGTACACAATTTACTAGCGCTTACTTTAGATATTTTATGATTTGAAACGGTATAGAACATTAAAAACCAGCCATACTATCCGATATCCAATGTATAAGCCGAACGATTTGTCGATACTTTGAAACATTCACTTCAGAAATTGGATGAAGAGGGGACTACAAGCCAAAATCTTCAGACATTTCTACAAAACTACAGATCGACCCCAAATCCTAATTCGCCTAAAAATCTATCGCCGGCTGAAGTATTATTTGGCAGAACCATGTCCGAAAAAAGATGTTGTTACAAAAACTGCCATGGAAACTTAATTTAATAGCATACAAGGCGCGAAAGAAAGCTATTTTTCTGTTCAAGAGAATGTGTATGCTCGGGCTTATAAAAAGCAACAAAGGTTCTTATTGGCTACCTGGAAAGATAATTGAACGAATAGGGAATGTCATGTATAACGTTTTACTTACAAGTCGAAAATTGATACGAGTTCATACAAATCAGGTAAGAAAAAACTACGACTGGAATAGTAACGAAGGTTTTATTAAAAATTGTTGTGATGCCTATGGAATATTGAATGAACCAGGTAACTATCAAACATCCCGAGAACCTGACAACGATCAACTTAATACACCTCAACTTAAACGGTCTCAGCGAGAACGAAAACCGGTAGAAAGGTTTATTCCGGGTTGGATTCCAAAAAGGGGAGATGTTGGATGGCAACCACGTTGATCATTTAATTGTCATCTGCTTCTTACTTTGATTTTTTTGATAATACCATCACCGACTTTCCTCAACAGTATTTCTGTTTATTTCTTAAAAAAAATTTACATGGAGAGTTGCTAAAAAATCTGTAGTTCGGAGTCAATTTTAAACTGTAGGTCTCGCCACTCATGTAAGACATTGACATTATAAGTGGTGTGAGAAGCTGGTTGTAATCGTAACTGACGATTTGTAATGACAAATTATGTATGTGTTGGATGGCAACCACGTGCATTATTTAATTGTCATCTTTTATGTTATATATTTTGTACTACTTTATGCTGCTTCTTACTTTGACTTTTTATGATATAAGAAATAATAAATTCAGAATTACAATAGTGGCTACGAGGACAAAAAAAGTTGCATTTATTATACAAGGAAAATCTTGGCTTAGCTCATAAATTAAAATTTCGCAAAAATGGGAGAAGTGCTAAAGCAAATAGTAAAAATGCAACAGGAGCAGCAACAGCACAATATGGCTTTGCACGAAAAGATGAAAAATCTAGCTACAGCTAAATCATCAGAAAAATCCATTGGCAAAAAGCGATAACGTTGAATTTCTTATCGAAGCTCTCGCATCCAATATCACCGAATTCAATTTCGACGAACATAAAATCACTTTTGAAATTTGGTTTGCAAGATACGAAGATCTGTTTGAAGTCGATGCGGCTAAGTTGGGTGATGCAGCAAAAGTGCGCCCACTGTTAAGAAAACTTAACAACGTTGTCCACAATAAATACACCAATTTCATTTTACCAAAGCACACAAGAGACTTGAGTTTTAAGGAAACTGTAATTAAACTCAGTGTTGTTCGGTACCCAAACCTCTCAGTTTAACATAAGATATAACTGCGTACAAACAACAAAAGATTCCCTAACCAATTTTGTTACATATGCCGGAATCGTAAATAAGCAGTGCGAACAATTTAAATTGAGGGAATTGCCTCTAGACCAGTTTAAGTGCTTAATCTTTGTCATGGGTTTGCAATCATCTGCAGATTTTGATATCCGAACAAAACTATTAAATAAAATAGATCACGAAGGTAGTACCGTTACATTAGATTCTCTGACAAGAGAATGTCAACGTCTACTGAATCTAAAGACAGACACTGTACTGTATTGAGAGTTAAAAAATGGAATCACAAGTTAACCAATTACAAACAGACAAAAATAATAAAAAAAACTCCAAAGTAACCTTGTTGGTTTTGCGGCGGAATGCATTTCGCTCGTGAATGTTAATACAAAAACCATAAATGTGAACGCTGCAGTGTAGTTGGCCACAAGGCAGGTTATTGTAGTGTGGTCAAGAAAAACTTTAAAAACGCAAAAATAAAATCAAAATATAACAAAAACAACAAAACTAAAGTGGAAACAAAAAGTATTTCGTTTGTTTCGTAACCATAGAAATTAATAATAAATTTGTGGAGTTACAGTTTGACACTGCATCTGATATAAGCCTAATATCAGAAGAAACCTTTCAAATGCTTTAAATTACAAACGCAGTAGAAATTAAACAATCAGCCAGAAGTGCTGCAGGAAAACTTCCACTTTCAGTCCAGTTTGAATGTAATGTTAAATTCAGAAACAGACATGCGTATGTCACATGGTACGTTACGAAAATACAAAATTTAAATTGGATTAAAGCTCTCCAATTGGATGACATGCCTATTAATGCTATTTGCAACAATTTTATTATTGAAAATCAGGGAAGTTCTCCATTAACAATTGACAATTTAAAGTCTTGTTTTCCAGATGTTTTTGATGGAAAATTCGGTCTCTGCACGAAAACAAACGCTCACTTAGCAATAAAACCGAATATACAACCAGTTTTTCGTTCTAAACGCCCGGTAGCTAAATAAAGCTTTAGAAAACCATCAATACTCCTTACTTCTCCCTCAGGATATTTTTTCAAAATTGGCCGCTGATGCCTCTCAGTACGGCTTAGGCGCATGCATATTTCATAAATATCCAGATAATTCAGTTAAAGCCATATGCCATGTCTCGAGAGCTCTAACACCTTCCGAAAAGTTCTATAGTCAGATTGAAAAAGAAGGGACTATTATTCGCTGTGACAAAATTTCATAAAATGATTTATGGCAGAAAATTCACACTTCACTCGGACCATAAACCGTTGTCAGCCATTTTTGGGAAAAAGTCTGGAATAGCAGTTCATCAGGCTAATACTTTACAGCGCTGGGCAGTGAAGCTTCTAGCATATGACTTTGATATAAGTTTTGTGTCAACGACAAGCTTTGGTTATGCAGGCGTGCTTTCACGACTTATAAGCAACAACAACAATGAAGCCGAAGATTATGTCATAGCAGTAGTAAAGTTCGAAAATGAAATTAAATCGATCGTACAAAATAGCTTTGAAAACTTGCCTTTGACCAACACCATGATAAAATACGAGTCATCATGAGATAAAATATTACGATTGTTGTTGAGCTATTTAGGAAATGGTTGGCCCCCAGAAATTTAAGATCCTGAAATGAAAGCTTATTATAATCTTAAAGTTAACTTATCCATAGTTGAAGGTGTAATTATGTTCGGTGAAAGAGTGGTGATTCTGAAAATTTTTCTAAAACGATTATTAAAATTGGTACATCGTGGACATCCAGGTATTGAGTGTTCGAAAGCTATAGCAAGAAGTTATTTCTATTGGCCAATATTGACGAATATATCAAAATTATGGTACAAAATTGTAGTAAATGCGCAGCAGCTCTAAAAATGCTTACCAAAACAACTTTAAAACCGTGGCCCATATCTTCGGAACCGTCGATTACACTGGTCCTATTGATGGACATTATTTCTTGGTGTTAGTCGATGCACTATCCAAATGGCCAGAAATAGTAATGACAAAATCTATTACTGCAGAACAAACAGCCCCAAATTCTGGAAGAAATTTTTTCTCGTTTTGGTTTACCTAAAACATTGGTATCGGATAATGGTACACAATTTACTAGCGCTTACTTTAGATATTTTATGATTTGAAACGGTATAGAACATTAAAAACCAGCCATACTATCCGATATCCAATGTATAAGCCGAACGATTTGTCCATACTTTGAAACATTCACTTCAGAAATTGGATGAAGAGGGGACTACAAGCCAAAATCTTCAGACATTTCTGCAAAACTACAGATCGACCCCAAATCCTAATTCGCCTAAAAATCTATCGCCGGCTGAAGTATTATTTGGCAGAACCATGTCCGAAAAAAGATGTTGTTACAAAAACTGCCATGGAAACTTAATTTAATAGCATACAAGGCGCGAAAGAAAGCTATTTTTCTGTTCAAGAGAATGTGTATGCTCGGGCTTATAAAAAGCAACAAAGGTTCTTATTGGCTACCTGGAAAGATAATTGAACGAATAGGGAATGTCATGTATAACGTTTTACTTACAAGTCGAAAATTGATACGAGTTCATACAAATCAGGTAAGAAAAAACTACGACTGGAATAGTAACGAAGGTTTTATTAAAAATTGTTGTGATGCCTATGGAATATTGAATGAACCAGGTAACTATCAAACATCCCGAGAACCTGACAACGATCAACTTAATACACCTCAACTTAAACGGTCTCAGCGAGAACGAAAACCGGTAGAAAGGTTTATTCCGGGTTAGATTCCAAAAAGGGGAGATGTTGGATGGCAACCACGTTGATCATTTAATTGTCATCTGCTTCTTACTTTGATTTTTTTGATATAAGAAATAATATATTTAGAATTACAATAGTATGTATTTTTGTATTTAATATGTTTAAAAATTCACTATAAACTTAAATTTAATACAATATCAGATGTCAAATTCACTTTTCGAATTTACATACAATATGCTTTATTCATCTCTTAAGCAAGAAAATAAAAGAGATATTTAAAAAAATTGCTAATAATTTCTATTTTACAATGCTGAATGATAAGCTGTCCAACCAATTTATAATGTTCGCCGAAATTAAATATACACTCCAACTGGTCAATTGAACCGGCAATATTGAAGGTGACACTTTCCCATAATTTTACTATTGTTTTGTAGAAGTTATGCAAAATAATCAGTCTCCTAAACCGTGGCTTAAAACAGGCGAAGAGAACTGGGGAGTAGTCAACAGGAAATGCATCATATATGACAATCTATTTCGCAACTCTTGGATTCTTTGGTCACGTCGTAAAAAAAAAATTATGGCCTATTTCCATAATTTTTTGATGAAAGTTAAGATCAATTTACTCCAAAGCCTATTTATCGATTGTCCATGATGGCCATAGAATAAATGGTAGTTAGCAATAGCCATAGTTTGAAAGCCCTTGTTGGAAGACACTATACTTTTGAAGTCTTTAACATAAAATAGTGGTCGGTAACTTTTGTCAAACTATGTTGGAATAGCTCCTTCTCACCTTCTGTAACGGCCAGTAACAATGGGTTAGGAAATAGTGAACTGTTGTAGTGCCGCCTTTGTAATCTCTATTTTAGATTTCGATAGATAGTCTTTGACTTGTCAATATTATTTACGTTTTTGAAGAAGCTATGTATTATACGCCGAAGATATCGATGCATTCTTGCCTCCTGTTATCATACAGAAGGGAAAGTCTTTACTTTCTATTTTACGGTCAACTTAAAATCGTAGCCAGATACATACTTAATATACATAATTGGTCATTACAACATTTCAGTCAGGATTAGGGACCTAGTTTCTCACACCACTTATGTTGTGTGTGTTAATTTTATACATGAGTGGCGGAATCCACAGTTTAAAGTCGACTATGAACGACCGATTTTTTGAGAAATTTTTCATGGCAATTTTATTTACTCTCAGTGCTTTTGCCAGGAATCTGCTGAGAGGAAGTCACCGAAGAAATATTTTTTTTATTCTTGTTTCTATGTCTGAACTGGGGTTTGAACCGTGGCCTTACGTCTAAGAAGCCAACACACTACTTACGGCGACTTCTATCAGGCAATAAAAAAACCATTTTTACCAAAAGGTTGGATGTTAAAGTTGAACATCAGAAATTTACTTGAAGATTCAATAATAAGTCTTATTAACAATTGTCAAAATTTGATTAATTTTACTGTTAAATTTTATTGTTAAAACTTTCGTATGAAATGAGTACCATTTAAAATCAGTAAATTTTTAAAATCAATCAAAAAATTTAAATCATTAATAAAATGTACTTCTTACAGCAATAATGGTCAACAGATTGTGTTACTTGTTTGGCTTTTAATGCGAAGCAAAGGCAAAATGTATCTCCGCCAATGTTTTTTCCATATGGTATTAACGATTTTCTTCGAACTACGCACCCCATTCATTTGTTTGTAAAATATTACAGTCATTAAAGACATCTCGAAGATATCTTTGCTCTTCTTTCGTTACTTCTTCCTTCTACTCTTTCGATCTACGTTTGGTATTTTATGGATTTTATTATTTTCTTATTGCATTCATTATTTCTTTTCATTACAGACGTAATTGTACATTTTATCTCTTCCCTGTCTTCAAGTAGTCTTGTTGTTTATGGCAGTCCAATGGTGTTCTATAGCTCAAAACCCCATAGAGAGACCACATAGAGGGGTTAATAAGTGAAGCCTTAAAAACACTTAACTTATAAGGCAGCAGTTCAAACTATTGTGTTCCACTGGTCTACAATTTTCGTTCAATTCATTAAAGCTGTGCAGTTAGGCGGATTGCTTTTATTGTATGCATATGTATGTATGTATGGCTCAAATAAATAATTGGACACTAGGTATGAGGTTTTTCAAATGCCGATTTTTCCACTTCAATAGGTAAAGAATACCATTTAGGTACTATGTAGGCACTATGCAGGTAGTCCTTACATATGAAAGCAAATTTAATCTGCTTGGATCAAATGGAAAGCAGTACGTTTGGCGTAAGCCAAATACTGAGTTTTTGCCTAACAATACTTAAGCTATTTTCAAGCATGACGGCGTGTTGGTACTGGTGTGAAAATGTGTTTCCAATGCAGGAGAAAAGTATATTCATTATATCGACAGTAAAATGGATCCATTCCTATATTTGAACATTCTAAAACAAATTGAGAAGCAAAGTGTCTCTATGTTAAATATATTGGACACATTTGTTTCTAACAGGACAACGATCCGAAGCATACTTCATACGTTTCGAAGCTGTAGCTTATCCATAATCGTTCGAAACTACTACAAACACCGGCGCACGCCTCTGGTCTCAACATTATTGAACATTTTTGGAAAAATCTTGCCCATGGATGTCTATGAAGGATTTCTTTAATAATATACATACATACATAATAGGCCTTTACAACCCTTCCGTCACGATTACGGCCTAGCTTCTCAACACCACTCCTGTTGTGTGTGTTAATGTTATATATTATGAGTGGCGGAACCTACAGTTTAAAGTAGACTCCGAACGATACATTTTTGAGAAACTTTTCATGTAAATTTTATTTACTCTCAGAGTTTTTGCCAGAAATCTGCTGAGAGGAAGTCGCTGAAGAAATATTTTTTCTTATTTCGTTTTGACGTCTGATCGGGGATTTGAACCGTGGCTTTACGTCTAATACTACCTACTAGACTATGGCAACTTCTTTACATCGACATCTTTAATCACATGATTATGGTTTTATGGATGACGAGCTATCAGCTCACTGCCATGTGGTATATAGATAAGTAGTGGAATTAAGTAAACAGGTAACAAGGTATTTTATTTATTTACGAGCCCTCCGCGGTCGGGTGAGGGTGGGTTAGTGTGTGGCCGGGGACGTTCGAAGAAAAGCTATTTTTTGTTTCAATTTTTATTAATTATAATTTAAACTTGGTTATATTTTTTTTTATTTGGTGATTTTTTTCACAAATGTTGGTTACAACATTTTTTTTTCGTGGCAACACTGTTTCAGAAGAATAAATAAAAAATTAGTCAAACAACAAAAACGCACGATGAGAACATTGTTACGCTCTTGGTTTCTTTATCCTTCCCTTCCATCTTTCCTCCCGCGTCATGAAATATTTTTGAAAAATATTCCAAAATATGCCAAAATGCACATTCTTTATACTTTATTTTCTTTGGTTTTATACATCAAGAATCATAGATAGCATATTTGTAGGGGTAACTACTATGCGTATGAGTAATATATTTCAAATGCAATTAAATATTAAGTATGTAGTATGTAGTACACGTGGGCATGGCCCCTCGCTCATTTGGAATATCAACATAAAAAGTAGCCTATAACTCCTTTCAGACATACAGGAAGATACTGTGAAAGTTTCAAGAAAATCGCTTCAGCCGTTTATCCGTCTATAAACTTCAAACATACAAACATACAAACAAACACACATTCATTTTTATATATAAGATTAGTTAGAATACAATTACAAATTATATTTAATTATGTACGAGCTCAGTAACTCGGACCATATGTTCAGTGTAGTGTAACAGACTAGAGTCTCTTGTTGGAATCGAACACATGACCTTTACGCTAGTGCATTCTCGTATGGAATGAATTCGATTTAAATTTTTATGAAAAAAAAAATTAAAAATATCATTTCGATGGGATGGATGGTGGCCATAGTGTAATAGTGTGGTGACCTAATATATGAGAGCTTATAAATATTTTTTGTCGGTAACCTTACCTTAGCAATCTTCTCGAAAAAGCTCTGAGAGCAAATTAAATTGTCACAAATAGTTTCTCAAGTCTATCGTTAAAACGTGGGTGATGTGAGAAGCTATTCTGTAATGGCCAATGATGTACATATGTAAAGTAACTATTTTGAAGCAAGATGACGAAAATGAACTTTAGCAAAAAAAAAGTACCCAATCTATAATTATTTTTCATCGATAACACATACATTCCAGCCATGATTTTAAAAATGATAATATTATTTATTTCCATTATGCATTATATGTTTTAGGGCCATTATTACAACTTGCCGTTAACTAAAGAGAGGATTTTAACAGGCAGATAAATTGTTTTTCATTATTATAAGTGGACAATATGGTAGAAGTGAGCGTTAAGCTAAAGGGAGGATCATCCTGCCGGTAACTCTCAAAGTTAAGTTTATGTTAGAACTTGCCATATTATATGTTATTTTCAATATGGCCACGTCAAATTTAACCAAAATAAGCATATACAACAAAAAACGAAGCCCGTAGTTGCCACTGCGTTTAAAAAACACTTGTTTAATTGAGCAGTTTTATTTTATCTGTAAGTTGTTGTAACGAAAATAAGTTAAATGTAACTTTACAGTTCCCATGTTGTAATAATGGGCCTTATGGTAATAATACAATCAAATTGAAAAACAGTATTTAAAGTATCCCACAACAATTATTTATAATAACATACGATCACTCAGGCTTAATTTTAATACGTTCATAGTGAGCATAACCCAAATAATAAACAAAATAAAATTTATAATACTAGTGGAAACCAATATAAATGACTGTGAAAACTCTCTTTATAAAATAAAAGGTTTCAATGCAGTTTTCTTTAATAGAGAAGGAAGAGGCGGAGGTATTGCTGTTTATATAAAAGAAAACATCGAGTTTATTCAAATCGCGTCAAATACAAATTCTTTTGAGCTCGTACATCTCGATGTTAAAACAGAAAACGAAATAATTACCCTTCTTGCGTCGTATCGACCACCAAATCAAAACATGAATACTTTCTTGAATGAACTTGAAACAGTAATAACCAAAATAAACAAAAAACAAGAATGCATATTAATTGGCGACATTAATATCGACATAGCAAAACAAAATAAAACAACAACAGCATATCTTGATATTCTGATAGCGAATGGTATGCAAAGCATGATAAATGAAAGTACACGAGAAGATGTAAACAAAAACACACACTCCTGCATAGATCACTTGTTTATAAAAAATAAACAAATAAATACACATAAATATGCAGTAATAATAACAACCACAATAAGCGATCATTACACTCTTTTTTTTGCGAAAAATAAAGATGAAAACACACAGGGTAGTGCCACTATAAGCACGCGAGAACAATTTCAAAAATTAAATAATGTGCAAATTAATCATAAAATTAGGGAAATGAATTGGAACGAATTAATGTATGGAACAGAAAACGCTAACGGTTTATATAATAAAATATATACAAAATTTTGTGAAATTTATAGTGAGTCGATAAAAATATCCAAAAGTAAAAAAAAAAAGATCACTGAATCCGTGGATAAATGAAGAACTAATTAGATACTGTGAATATCGGGATAAACTTTACAGAAGATGGCGAAACAATAAAAACAATAAAAATTATGAATTAGAGTATAAAAAATTTGGAAACTCGGTAAATAAAAAAATTAATCACGAAAGAAATGAATATTTTCGAAAAAGATTTATGGAAAATAGAAACAATATACGCGTTACGTGGCAAATAATTAATGAAATAATTGGAAGAAAAACAAATAATATCGATGAAAATTTAACAAGTAATTTTAAGAATAGAAATATAAATGAATTATCAAATGAATTTGCAATAAATTTTAAGGAGAATGTAAACAAAATAATACATAACTGCAATATACACACAATTGAAAATGCTGAAATAACACGTCAAAATTCACTATATTTAAATTATACAGATGAAGAGGAAATTTTTAACATTTTAAAAACTTTAGATGTAAAAAAGGGACCAGGAGTGGACGGTATAAGGCCATTAGATTTAAAACATAATGCTAGTTACCTCACACCTATTTTGACCAAATTTATCAATCTAAGCTTGGAAAGTAGTAATATACCGAAATTACTAAAAACTTCGTTAATACGACCTATCTATAAAAGCGGTTGTAAAACAGACTACAACAACTATAGACCGATTGCAATTTTACCAACTATTGAGAAAGTTTTAGAAGAAGTAGTAGCTAGAAGATTAACGTCGTTTTTGCGAAAATACAAAATTTTAAATATAAATCAATTCGGCTTCCAAAAGGGGAAAAATATAAATAAATTATTGGGAAATTTCTCAAACTACATCAACAGTAGTCTCAGCAAACATCTGCACTGCCTAGTACTATTTATCGATTTTAGTAAAGCTTTCGACACTCTCACACATAAAAAACTTATACAAACGCTAGAGAGAATTGGTATCAGAGGAAATACGTTGAACTGGTTTAAAAACTATCTCAACTGCAGAACGTATCGTGTAAAAATATGCAACAACCAAAGCGAAGAAGTGACTATTGACTGCGGTGTACCACAAGGCTCTAAGCTTGGACCGATACTGTGTATAATATATGCTAATGAGATATTAAGAACACTTAAAGGAAACACAACATTCGCCTATGCTGACGATACTGCAATAGTGGTTGCAGATAAAAACATCGAAAACGCTATAGCAGTAATGCAGGATCAACTGATTACAGCTGCTAAATGGTGTCACGACAACGGCTTATTATTAATGCAACAAAAACAAAAATTATGCACATAAAACCGCCGCATCTTTCAAATAGGTCTATTCATATAAAATTTCATAATAATGATTGTCTACATAAAAGAGCCAAAAACGGTAATCGAATAGATGATACGTGTAGCACAATTATTGAATTAGTGGAAACGTATAAATACTTAGGCGTATATGTTGATAACAGGTTTAAATGGAAAACACATATCATACATCTTCAAAAAAAACTTAGGAAGGCTGCGTATATGCTTTTTCATTTAAGCTACTGCTCTACCTACGATGTATTAAGGCAAGCATATTATTCATTGGTGGAATCGTATATAAGACACGGCATCACAGCATGGGGCGGCTCAACACACTGCAGAATACTTCAGAATACACAAAATCAGATACTTAAAACCATTCAAAAAAATTTCCACTTTTTGAATATAACATACAGGGACATTCACTCAATACACAATAATAGTAACAATATTCAACGAAACACACCAATATACTGTTATACGGCATCTAATATAACCCACACATCAGTACCAAATACATCAACATATAACACTTCCATCAACACAAACAACAACATATATACTTCATTTAATTTGCAAGCAGGCAACGCATCACTAAGGACAACAAACAACAGCATAACAAGAACAATAGAACCTACAACTAATACAACAACTTACATTACAACAAATACAGCAATAAATTCTACAACAAACAGAATACCAATAAACATAACAAACAGCAACGAAAGACACAACATCACTATGTATACAGCACAAAATAACGCCGAAGTGCAACCATATAACATTATCAACTTTACAGATACCAGAAGACAACAAATTGCCAATACGAATCTCAGGAACTTAAACCTGGCATCGAAGCTCAATGTCTTAAACATTAAGAGCATATATCACCTTACATTAATTAATGAGTTCTACAAGGATAGCAGATTTGTAAAAGTTATTGATCACGAGTACAACACAAGACGCAGAGAACAAGGAAGATATAAAATTAAGCAATTTTGTAATGAATATGGTAGAAAGGAGCTTAGCGTTACCTTACCAACTATTTTTAATAAAATACCGGTGCATATAATTAATGAAACCAATGTAGTAAAGAGGAAGAAATTTTTAAAAGATTATTTTATAAGTTCGCAAGGAACTTAAAGTATAACATTGTAGATTAAATAAATTCTTTTTCCTGCTGACAAGCTAATGGCTTAGCAGATTAAGTTTTAACTATCTTATATATAAAAATGATATCTGATAATTGTAAACAGTTATTTTAATAATATACCTATGTAATGAATTAAAAAAAAAAAAAAAAAAAAAAAAAAAAAAAAAAAAACTGAATTAATAATAATAAATAAATGAATAAATAATAAATAACAGTAGCATTTGCAGAATTGTTATTACTTTTCTGGCAGGCACCTGAAAACAAATCTTAATTTCTGGAATTGATAAATAGATTTGAGAAATATTATGTAGAATGTACAGAATTCAAAGGAGCCTATGTTGAAAAATAAAACAATTTTATTTTTATCAAAACCACAGTATAATTTAAAGAGCCTGGTTTTTTCAATCGTCATCGTATATAGAGGTTACATCTAATATATAAAATTCTCGTGTCACGGTGTTAGTGGTTAAACTTCTCCGAAATGGATCAACCGATTTTCATGAAATTTTGTGTGCATATCGGGTAGGTCTGAGAATCGGACAACATCTATTTTTCATATCCCTAAATGTTAAGAGGGCGTGCAAATATTTAGGTACATATTGATAGTAGATGAACAAAATTTTTTGGGTAAGTTCGTAGAGTCGATATCGACAATCCCACCAAAAATGGGCTTGACAACCTTCCCCTTTCAAGTGATACCTATAAACCTTAAATCGACAAACTCATCCAAAATGGGCGTGGCAACAAATATGTAATAATAATTAATTGATAGTAAAAATATGAACAATTACTTTTGATGTTTAAATAGCTATCAACAATTGGTTTTTAAAATATATTATTACCCTAAATAAAGCATACTTTCACTGTCTAGAACGCTTTCGATTATAAGTACATCCCCACACACTTATAGTAAGTTAGTTATTTCTATATATAACTGTTTTATGCAGCATATTACAATGAATATATAATGTGACCTGTTTTGAGCAAAGAAAAAAAATCAATTTTGGGCGGGACGAAGTTCGCCGGGTCAGCTAGTTTCATATAATTTTTTATTCTCTTGCGATAGGCACTGTTTTTGATGTTTTAATTTTTTTTTATTAAACCAAATGCAGTTGACAGACCATTGCTTTTGTTTGTTATTACCACAGTTCTGTTAAAAACTGATTCTGAAATATACGGTTTGTAGAAAATTTTTAACACTTTCATCATCGAGCTTGATGTAGATTAAACGAAGCACATACGTAACTAATTTTGCACAAACTCATAAGTATTTTGGGTACATTTCGCTGAGATTCCATTTAAGTTTTACTATCGTGTAACATTTGATGTAAATTCTCTTTAATTGCACACGATTTGATGTAAAAATCTACAAAAATAAAGTAATTTTCGGAAATGCTATCCTGACGATGACAGGATAAAACAATATTCTTGCTGGAAGTTCTGTGTAACATTTAATTGCAGTTTAGAATTTGTTAAGAACTGATGTTCAACAGAGCTTGTCTTATATTTTTATGCTTAAATAGACCGGAATAAGTTTGTAATAAAATTAGCCTTATTATGCGGGTGTATAATTACTCTTTTGTATTAACATTCTTGCTGCTCATTTTTATTTCTTTTTACTCTGTGCTATGCTGTGTTCGTTATATGGTGAGAATTTTATCCTTTCGGCTGACTTAAAAACTTTGTCAACGAAGTATAATACTGCGAATATTAATTAGCAGCCATATTTTATTAAAACTTAAATACAAAAACAAGAACAATTTTTTATTCCATTCTTTCAAAAGTTTCTTATTGCCATTTGTGGCTGCAACACCATGATTAAAGTTATAAAGAATAAAAGCAACGTCAGCCATAAGAGAAAAAACAATGTTGGTTCTACGTATTCTGTCATTCTCGCATATGTTTAGGTTATATTTGTCATATGTGAACGCCACAAGGTTATCTCCAAGGTTAATTTTAGATAACCATAACCTTCTTATATGTGAACGTGCTATTAGTATGTTTTCCTAAAAAAATATTAAAAATATGTATGAACAATTGTTTTTTGAGCTGTCTTTTGAGAGCACTTAAGCGGTTAACACGTTGTAAACGACGAGGAATCGCCGACATTTCGACTTCAGCTGCAGGAGATTTTAAAACAAAGTAAAATTAATGAAACCGATTGATTACATGCTCTTTAGGTTAATTTAGTTGACCGTTAAATTGACAAAGTACTCTAGATACTTTGCGAACAGATTTGTTTTTGTTCAATTTAAATTTCTACCATTTGCAACCTTGGAACCTTGCTCCGGCGAGTATTGGCTTGTCGATCTTTAATACAGAAATACCAACATGGTTTGACATTTTTAGTTGTCAAACCATTATTATTGGGTTGTATCAAGCGGCTAAAAACATTATCGAACATCATCAATTGATAGAAATTCAAATCGATTTTTGTGATGACTTAATTTCGTGGAATCATTTGAAATACAAACTTTATTTTATTTCCATATCTTAATATAATTCCAGCAGTACTACATATTAGAAAGCAATTCAAAAGTTCCATAGAGTTAATCGTTTGATAAGACCAGCTAAAAACCTATTGCCTTTTGCTACATAAAGTTTTCAATGAAGGTTCGTTAAGAGTGAAGCTTCCCTCTTTTCACTAAGATTGAGAAGCATTTGAAAAAAGTTTGGTTTTGAACTGATGTCAGTAGCACAAATTCCAGTTTTTTTTTAATTTGCTTCTGGAAAATAATGCTTGCTAAACCTTGAAGGCTACGAAAAATATAAGCGTAACTTTTTATCGAGCTTAACTATGTAGGCTCGTTTCCCATTAAGGATTTTCTATTGCTTCTACAATTTATTTACTTGCTACTCATTATGAATTCAGTTTCACAAGCCGTCTACATTCAATCAAAATCTCTTCTGATATAAATTAAGCAGTTTTCAAACTAATTACGCTCAACCCAAAATGTGCGAAATACAATATGAAAGAGTCTCTGGAGAAGCTGATAGCTATAGTACTTCTATCTATTGTAAAATATTTGATTTTTCTGTATTATTTTTATTTTTATATTATTTTTGCTGTTGTCTTATTACTCCTGCTACTACTGAGAGTATTGAATTGATGCTGCTCGTGCTTCTCTGTTCCAATTACGCTAAAAACAATAATGTTGCAAGGACGATGTTGTAGTTGATGTACAACATATATATTAACACGGTTTCTTATCTTTTTAAAAATGTAATTTTGGTCATTCCATACGATTACTCTTATATGTGTGTTTATGAGTTCATAAACTTGCACCCCTTTGGGTTTTGTACTAAATAACAGTGTTTATTAAACAGTTTTTCAACTATGGTATAAGGAATATAAGGTAAAGCCTCCTAATTTCCAACACATTGTCTTTTAACAACTCACGTGATTTGTGAAAACTGTGCTACCGAATTAGTTCTAAACAATCCCATTTATTTAGTTATTTCGCAAAAAAAACTTCAAAAACACAATATCCAACTGTAATACTATGTTGACAGATGCACTTTTTATTGCGTAAATTGAAATAAACGCCATTATTAAGCTCAATATTTCATATAAATTTTCAATTAATTATTGCGCAATAAATGCGCTAATTGTTATAATCTTATATATAAAAATGAATGTGTGTTTGTTTGTATGTTTGTATGTTTGTGTGTTTGAAGTTTATAGACGATTAAACGGCTGAACTGATTTTCTTGAAATTTTCACAGTATCTTCCTGTATGTCTGGAAGGAGTTATAGGATACTTTTTATGTTGATATTCCAAATGAGCGAGGGGCCATGCCCACGCATACTACATACTACATCTTATATATAAAAATTAATGTGTGTTTGTTTGTATGTTTGTGTGTTTGAAGTTTATAGACGATTAAACGGCTGAACCGATTTTCTTGAAATTTTCACAGTATCTTCCTGTATGTCTGGAAGGAGTTATAGGCTACTTTTTATGTTGATATTCCAAATGGGCGAGGGGCCATGCCCACGTATGCTACATACTACATACTTACGGCCGTATTTATAACCAAAATTTAGCATGGATTTAACATACGAGTTATTTAAAATGTATTTCTTATCCACTCGTTAAACGCCTGCTAACGAACGTACAAAGACTTGCTAAGTCTTTAAACCACAGCTGTTTTGTGTCAAAGTAAATTTGTAAATAAACGTGCAACACATTATAAAAGTTTTTTTTGTGGGAAAAAATTAAATAAATTATTTAAAAATTATGCAAACGCTTAACCAATTAGACGATTTAGAGTTCTTAAGAGGTGAAACCCAACGTCGGTAAAAAAAAAAATTACAAAAAGAGAAAAAATCCATATATCGAATACACCGACGAAGAGTTTCGAAGAAAATACAGATTTACAAAAGAAAACTCACAATATTTTGTAAAACAATTTTGAAATAATTTACAATTTGTGGGAAAAAACTTAAATAGAAATGTCAACAAATACATCAGAGCTGATTTTTTGTAAATTGTTGGCAATGCATTACACTTTTCAGAGTTAATTTTCAAACGATTTCTTGACAGATAAAATTGCATTATAAATAAACTCTTGGCTAACTGTCGGCTAAGCTAAATCGGTCTGCTAGTTAGCAGATCGTTGTGTGTGATGTATACACAGTGGCTAATTTTTCGTTATAGATACGGCCGTTAATATTTAATTGCATTTGAAATATATTACTCATACGCATAGTAGTTACCCCTACAAGTATGCTATCTATGATTCCTGATGTATAAAACCAAAGAAAATAAAGTATAAAGAATGTAAATTTTGGCATATTTTGGAATATTTTTCAAAAATATTTCATGACGCGGGAGGAAAGATAGAAGGGAAGGCTAAAGAAACCAAGAGCGTAACAATGTTCTCAATTGTTCTCATCGTGCGTTTTTGTTGTTTGACTAATTTTTTATTTATTCTTCTGAAACAGTGTTACCACGAAAAAAATTTTGTAACCAACATTTGTGAAAAAAATCACCAAATAAGAAAAAATATAACCAAAATTAAATTCGTAGACTTTTGTTTTATTTTTTTTTCAAGTTTAAATTATAATTAATAAAAACTGAAACAAAAAATAGCTTTTTTTATAAAAAAAATAAACAAAACCAAAAACTATACATTGATCAAAAAATAACCAATTTTGGTTAGAAATAAGCAAAAATGGCAACACTGTTCTCAAACCACTTATGCTCAGACGTCGACACAAAGAGAACATGAGAAAAATTATGACAGGCATGTTTAACCCAGAGGAAAATTGTTAGTAATATTTTCAAATCTACTTATTAACCCAATAATATGTATATGTGAGCGAAAAGTATAGAAAAATTGTGCTGCGCTAAAAACACCGTATTTAACTTGGCAAGTATTCTTCCAAAAATCTAAATGATTTCTCATTGATATTAGTGAATCATACTGTAATATTTCTTTGAGTGTAAAATTGAAGTCTGAAAAAAGCGACATTAACATTCTCCTTTAGAAGCTGACAAGCAACTGAATGCATTTTTACGCTCTCATGATGAGAGCAACACATTGTTACGCTCTTAGTTTGTGTTTATTTTCCTTATCCAGAAATGATTTTTTAAAAAGATTTTGGTGAGAGCGGGTCATAATGCTACTTCTACATAATGCGTATTCTTTATATCCATATTCTTTGATAAAACTTAATGGAATTGGATATCACTCATACGTCACATATGTAGTTTTTTTTAATGACAATTACATCTATATAAACAAAAATGAATGTGTGTTTATTTGTTTGTGGGTTTGTTTGTTTGAAGTCTATAGACGGCTAAACGGCTGGACCGATTTTCTTGAAGTTTTGACAGTACCTTCCTGTATATCTGGAAGGAATTATAGGCTACTTTTTATTTTAAAATTTCAAGAAGGCGGGGTGCTACGCCCACATATTAAATAAGTATTTAATGTCGCATATCTCATAAACTGCGAATTTTGTATGGGCGACTTTGACGTATATATAAACAAAATGGGCGGATTGGCTATAGTGGGTGTGTCACCTCCAATATAAAAAATATTAAATTATTATATCTATGAAAATATCACAGTTAGAGCCCTAAAATTTTTTCGAATCCACTTTAGTATCAATATGAATATTTTAGACAAAAATGGGCTGACTAGGAAAAGGGTGTGGTACTTCCCATATGAATTAAATTTAAAACTTCTTCTATCTCGGACATCACTTATATATAAAAATAATGTGCATTTGTTTGTATGTTTGAAGTTTATAGACGACAAAACGGCTGAATCGATTTTCCTAATTTTTATGTTGATATTTCAAATGAGAGAGGTGCCACTCCCACATATACTACATAACCTACTATTGTAAGATAATAACAAAATGGATATATTGGAAAAACTATATCAGCAAGATACCTCAAATTTTGTACAAGTAACTACGGTTTTAATATAAATATTTTGGAGAAAAACAGGCGACCTATCATTAGAGGACAATGCACCTTCCATATGAAGTAAATACTAAAATCTGCCTAACTGAAGAACTTTAACAGTTAGAGTCCCCAATTTTGTATAAATAACTTTTGTTTAAATATAAATATTTTGGACAAAAATAGGGAGTTCAGCAAAAGCGGGCGTGGCACCCCCATATGAAGCAAATACTAAAATCTGCATATCTAGAACACCAGAACAGTTAGACTGCTAAAATTATGTACGAATATCTAAAGGTTCAATATCAATATTTTTGTTAAAAATGGGCTATCAAGCATTAGGGGCATGGCAAACTCCATATGAACTAATTATTAAAATCTGTATAAAAAAACTATAAAAGCTAGAGTCCCCAATTTTGTATTCCAGGTATAGGAAGGTGGTGCCTCTCTGATTTGTGGGTGTAGAAATTATTATATCTTGAAATATGCAATAGTAAGGTATATGACCCTTAAATTATTGAGTTTGAAATTTTCAACTCATATAGATAGTAAGTACTAAAGTTCATACTATTTAAATATTTATCTTGGAAAACATATACATGTACTGTAATAGTTATGTTATTGTTTACTTCTAAAAACGGGTAACTAATAAAACTATTATTTATTTGAAAAATACATTAGGTAAACTTTATAATAAGCATTTAATTGGGCAATGAATTCATTACTTTTAATTACCTAAGTAATAAAATGTAAACTGTCAATATTTTTCCCAAATAAAACAAGTAGTTGCAAAACTCATCAAAAAAATTACCTGTGACCGACGCAAACACAATTATTTGTTAAATTTTAATAACATTAATTTTCTTCAAAAGGTTTTTGACTTGAACCGATTTCATATTAGGTAAAATATAAAGAAATAATTATAACACGCATTCGGTTTTGGAATTCAGTTCAATCTTTGATTCTAAACAAGTTAAACGTTACCTGAGTGACATTAATTTTGCAACAATTTGTAAAAATGCCCCGAATAAAAGCATCCCTTTCCTAAGCACTAAAAATGCATTGCGTTTGCTATCCCAGAGAGCAAATGAAAGTTCGGAAGACGTGAAAGTCGCCTCAGGACTGAAAGGAGTCGAAATTCAACCTTTAGAGCCGCCGAAACGCCATCACAACATGAAGAACGCCTTGAAGGCCTACAACAACGTGCCACAAGATCAAGAGCTACTGAAACACTTTCAGAAAGCCAAGAGCGCCTTAAAAGCTTCTGAAACGCCGTCAGAACGCGAAAGACGTCTTGAAGGTCTTCGACAACATGCCACAACCCCACGAGCTACCGAGACATCGTTGGAACATGAAGGTCGACTACAAAGCCAGCGAAATCGTATTGAAACATCACGAGCCACAGAAACACCTTCAGAACGTGAAAGACGTCTGGAAAGCCTTCGACAATATGCGACAACCGCACGAGCTACCGAGACACCTTTGGAACATGAAGGTACCACAACAGCACGAGCTAATGAAACAGAAGTCCAACTTGAATCACGAGTAGAAAGTCAGTGGATTCGAACATCAACAAGAAGAGCAGCAAAGAACAAAATCATAATCGAATGGCGGTGAATCGACGTAATGTTTTTCATGGATACTCATGTATTGCATAACTACAGATCTGATATAGATGACCACATAATCGCAATTCATGCTGATAGAACTCCAGAACTCCAACAATGGCGTAACAATTTTGATGGTTTTTGTCCAGTTGCATCACGAGATATGTATTTAATTCCGATGGGGGTAGCGAAGCACACCGGGTATTAGCTAGTTTTTAATAAAACTTAAAATACAGCACTGTCATAAGCACGTTCAGTGACCATATTACAGTTTTCCGAACACTCCCTGTTGATATTTGAGAACTCAAATGTCAACAACAGACAAAAAAAAAAATGTTGTTGAAACAACCAGCTGTTTTGTTTACCAGCTGTCAAGTGAATATTGCTTACTCAAATAACCGAATATTGGCTTAATAAAAAGTGCATGTCTGAACATAGTATAAGGGTTTGGGATATCAAATACTGCTGTTGCAGTTCTTACGTAAAAAGTGGTTGAACGTTTGCGGGAAGGCCGAAACAGATTCCTAACAAGAGACAGATTTGTTCAAATCATTTTGCTTAAGAAGCCATTCAAGTGACTAAGCACAATATAGAGCTGAATGGAAATGCAATTATCTTTCATTTTGCATTAAAATTTATAAGAATTTCTATCCATTTTCCTCATGCTGTAATATTTTTTAAACCGAAATAAAAAATACTACAAATCAAAACACATTATTAAAACTTTTTTTTAATTTTGAAACGTTTCTTGTATTCTTTTACCATGTTTTCAATGCTGACTTCCGACTAAAACCACGATGCATTCTTAAGACCTAACTATAATCGGCTAATCCAAATCCGTTCAATTTTGCGAATACACGCAATCCCATACGAAAAAACATGCCAAGTGAATCTTTCGTTAAGTTTCAAAAAAAAAAAAAAAAAGTACTTTACGCCGTAACGAAACTGATCGTAATTTGCTTAGCTGTTTATGTGTGTACAATAATAAAAAACAGCAAGTTATAATGGCTGCCGTTTAAGTGTACATATAATAAGAGCGTAATTAATTATAAAATATTTTAGTTTCACAAAGATGTTTAGATTTACATATTTGCTGCATCTAGCATTTAACCCCTTCAGGGACGATTTTTCTATGGTGACAAAGAAATGATTGAATTTTGTTTTTTTTAATTAATTAATTTTATTTTAAAATTCAAAAAACAAAAAAAAAAAAGGAAAAAATAAATAAAAAATTCACAAAAAGGAAAAACGTCCATATTTGTGGTCACTGACGATTGTGTTTAAGTAAAAACACTACCTAGAACGATAACTGTACACTTATGTGTACGTTTGTAAATTTCTTTAAAAAAAAAGTAAAATCGTCCTATACGACGACTTCCTCTAACCTCCGCATCACATATTCATTTCGCCGGAATATCCTCTTCCATATGCCAGAAATCGTATTTATGATGTAATGCCACAAGATTATCTTTCGGATAATTAAAATTCATGTCAATCGAATAATCATATACATACATACATATATGTCGTATGAGCCTATTATAATATTGTCTCTAGGTCTTCTGCGAGTGAGTCGTTAATTTCATGTTCGATAATTAAAATATAAATTTTAACAAAGTATTATAATTTTCGGAGTCGTCGTAGTCTAGTAGGTAGTGTGTTGCACGTGACACCAAGGCTAAAAATATTTCTCCGGCGACTTTCTTTCAATAGATTTCTGGCATAAACTCTGAGAGTAAATAAAATTGCCATGAAAAAGTTTCTCAAGAATTTGTCGTTGGTAGTCGACTTTAAATTGTAGGTCCCGCTTCTCATGGTTAAAATGAAAGTATGAGTATGAGAAACTATGTCCATAATACTGACTAAAGCGTTATAATGACCAACTATGTATGTATAATTGTATTTTAAGTCAAATAATGCCATAAAGTTAAATATAAATAATCCTGACTGAAGAGTTGAAATGGCCAATTATGTATGTATGTAATCCCTAATACTTGGAGGTAAAATTTAATACATGGTTTTTATGTACAGCTTTTGCGCAGACCAACTTCTTCGATGAGTTTGGTGGTCAGTACAGGAAATGCACTTAGCTGCGTGCTCAAGTGAGCTTTGATAATCAAAGCTTTCTAGCTAATCCAGAACTTTTCGAAAGGAAACTTTTACCATATTATTGGTAGGTTTGGTTCGAATGTAACTAATGCTGTGGGACTGAAAAAAATAAAACGCTTTTACTAATTATTCTTATAAAACATAAGAATCCAACAACGTCACCTCTTAAATTTCTCAAATATTTCCACAAAGAAACGTCTAATATACAGGAACCTTTAGAAGAGCGAAATGACCACAATAATAAATTCTGAGCTTAGGACCAGGGAATGAATTTGTGAACTTAATTTATAAATTAAACAAGAAATGTTTCGTATTGCAATGCTGATTGTAGTTACAGACAAAGGAATTTTATATCCAAATCAACAAATTCAGGGACGAGACATAAAAATATGCTCACTCAGTTTACTATGTACGGAGCTCTAACAAGTGCGAAAGTAGATCAGGTTTTTTAAACTAAAGCGTTATTTTATTTGGCAACAAACTATAAAAAGATCAGCCTGCGTCATTATTAATGCTGCCTTGCGATATATACACCACGTTGGCGCTGGAAATAATTGTATGTCGTTTCATGCCTCACCTTTATTGTAATGTCTAAGCAGACCAAACTAACTCAAATTTTTTGGACGACTGAAAAATAAAATGGATAAAATATTGGTGACTCAAGGATTTTAATTTGATACTTTTTAAAAGCATTGACTACATAACACCAGACTGACTTCTCGACACAGTTTAGGAGTGCACTGACATAGCTCACTAGATAAGGGCACTGATCCATTGGAGCATTTTACAGGAGGAAATGTTGTTCTTACGGGCTACGGGAGAAATAATTAAGAACGAAAATGGTGGTGATAAAGGGAACCAAGTATTCTAAAGTGACGACCTCTAAGACATATTATGACATTTAAGACATTAAGTTTCCGTAGCATGGTGGTAATCTAGAAAAATGTAAGGCGAATGAACTGATCAGACGTGGCACAAACGTTAAACTCTTTGGCAAGTTCTTTACACATTACAATATTAAAGAACCGCAGGGTTGTAAAAAACAGTGCAGGAACGAATTCAGTCAATGACGCGTGTGCATCTTCGCAAGATAGCGCATCAAATCTGGCCAAGGCTAAAAACTACAATAAAGTTTGTTCTAACTCCAAGGGAGTTGAAGTCGTTACTTCGCACTTATGTCACATTTGTCAAACGACTTCTGCAAAGCTGCAGAGAAGAGGAAGAGGAGAAAAAAGTTTTTTTGCTAAGGGTTTATGCTCCGCGGCATGCCGAAGAAGGAAAAGCACAAACAAACAAACGAACAAACTTTGTCTTTCTTACTGACCTCATTTTATATTTATTATTTCGGCTAGGGGGAACTTCTTCATGGGTGGAATAAGAAGGGTGTCTGGGTTTATCTTCAAACTGAAACCTTAACAAAACGTTTTGTATATAAGGTGTCGCCATATCTGGTTCTGTAGACCAGCAGCAGCATTCTCTCAATGATGGCAAAACATCTTAAATCACAAATAAATTCATAGCAAGAAATGCATTCATTTTATTCATCATTTTCAATAGAGTCGATTCTCGACCAAACATATCGAATTGATTGTGCTACTAATTCTCGAACCAAACAATTAAATTTTGTAGTTTGAAATAAATAAATAAAATGCCTTCAGAATTTTGATATATTTCCACTTTTCCGAGTTCATATTATGAAATAGGAAATACATTCGTAATGCATGCTCTCTGGTCCGATTTAGAAACCGGTTAATCGTTGCTAGGTGATAGAGATACGGTTTTAATTGCAAGAGGTATAAGCTGGGGCGATTATATGTGTATTATGTAATAGTGTATCTTAAAATTCAACATCAGGCACATCTTCGTCATAATTTTGTGTTATAAGCATTTGGTCTATCTATATTCGTCACACATCAGAATGTGCTGGATTTTATTTTCGGTGAGTTTAATAGCTCCATGTTACATGCGAAACATAATCTACAATACCAAAAGCAATTAAGTAATGATAACAGCAATAGGAATTTAATATCGTGTGCAAAAAACTGTCAACTTCCATCCGGTTTATATTAATAAAAAAAAATTTAAATTTTGTGCTTGGCATATTTCTGTCACTTGGTCGTTAAAGAGTTAAATTATTCGTATCGAAAGTCCAGCTGAGATTTAACTGTTATGTATTTAAGAAAGAATGTTTTCATTTGTGAAACTAAATCAGCAACATATTTTGAATGCCTTCTTCGGCAGACTTTCCTATATAACTCGGTAATTGTAAGTTTCCCAAGTCTGATGAAATAAATATATTAAAAATAAGCTAAAAGAGCAGAAATGTTATCAACATATAGCCATACCAAATCGCGTAGATTTCAAATAAGCAATAATTTTAACACCCCTTAGTCCCGTATCTTTAAGACTTTAGCAATACATTTCACTGGTAATACTGATTGGATAGTTCAGTTAAAATATTTTATAAAACATTTTAAATAGAACATAAATACGTATATATCATTCTTCCCAAATGATTTATCGAATTTTATAAAATGTGTGCGTATTCCTGCCCATTGCTTCCATCATCACTGAATCGAATCCGTCTGTCTTTGAAATTTGAAATGTCATTTGAAGTTAAATAACATGTATGCAAAAGTATCACGGCTATTGTGGAATGAAACACTTTTTCATTAAACAAAAGAGAATCGCAAAATGTGCAATTGTGAAAAGATGTTGTGAAAAGTACCCATGAAAACGAAAACTTAAAGTTATTTTTCACTTCACATTATCGCAGAACAAGAATCGACCCCCATATCTGGTCTAACGAATGCAGCACATTCAAATTCTGTATATTTGCCAAAAATAGTATTTGAAATTGATTAAAAAAAAACTTATTTTGTTGCACTCAGTTTTGTTTGATTGCCCTGCAGTTATTTATAAATGCAACATTAAATGGTTTTGGATCAAACGAAATCATACTGTGAGGCTGTATATGCTCTTCATGTGAATGCGAAATAATTGGCCAGTCAAATTAAGTGAACATTAAATTTCAAAATACTTCTATTGTGTCTCCACGGCACAGATTGGAAAATAAACCAAACCAATGAGTAAAATATTGTATTTTTTATTCATCAAAATTCAGGGAATGGCTGCTGCTAAAAGTCTTTGAATTTCCATGTTTTTACATTTCAAGAAATATAAAGGAAAAGCAGAGATGGTGTACAGCATTTGAAACACAAATTATCGGCTGATTTTGGCCAAACGGATCATATTAGGAGAACAATTTTTGTCTAAACAAGGTCTCTTGTTTCGTTAGACGCCAATACTGTTTAAGTATTGATGGATCATTGCACTGAAGCGACGAATATCAACATAATAATAGAATTGCTTCCTTTGATTCTAAAGTTTACCGATCGCTCATATGAATTACAAACTATTTTATGCAAATCGACGAGGAGTTTTAATTTATGTCGCAAGAACTTATGTTTTCTTTTCTCTACAAAATAAGCAAAGTTTCGGCCTATTCTCCATTCGATAACTGCATAGCTAGAACACCTGGTGAGAGAATTCCAAGAAATAGCTAAGAAAGTATTAATAGGTTGCAATGCTAACACAGTAGTCTAGTAGGTACTATGTTGGCTTATTAGACTGGATTTCACGAAAATATTTCCTCGGTTACTTCCTCTCAACAGATATCTGACAAAAACTCTGAGAGTAAATAAAATTATAATAAAAAGTTTCTCTGTTTTTCGGAGTCGGCTTTAAACTGTAGATCCCGCCACTCATGTATACAATTAACACACGCAAACTAACAAATAAGAGAAGCTATGTCTTCATCCTGAAATGACCAATTATATTTGTATGTATGTGTATGATAGTAACTCATTCATTTTGCGTGGTAATACTAACTGTAACAGTAGATTGGTGATAGCCCCTATAGAATAACTTAAGCCTAATGATCCAATCATTTTTAATATAGGCCACAATGCTACTTTTATCTAAATTAGGCAAGAAGTTTTGGACATAAAAATTTTATCATTATAACGGATCATTTTTATGCTGCGTTTGAAATTGATCGGCCGCTGCCTAATCCTATAGGTGAGGTTAGGTCGGAGTGGTAGCTCTGATATCACAAAGCTCACTTGAGCAGGCATAGCGGCCCATTGTGATGCCACGGATGAACGCAGTCCCTGTACTGTCCAAGTTACACCAAAATCAGGGAAGAGGAAGAAGTTCGTCAGCGCAAGGGCTGCACATCAAAGGCACGACTACCCTACCTGGAAAACCATTGATTACGAAACAAATGACGACTAAATGAACAAAAGTTTGAATTCAGTGTAGAGCATATACACTTGATTACCCTAGAGTACAGGACATTGATGTTAGGATCGAATTAATTGCTAACGCTCTAGTTAAGTATTTCGAAGAAATCAATCAATCACTGATTGATTTTAACGTTTACCTTCTTCCATAATATATTTTCAGATACGGCAGTTTGTTTTGAAATGTAGCACTAGTAAATATGAGCGAGGCCAGGAACAGAATAAAGTAGTAGCTGCAGCTTACGACATAATGCGTAGCGTTACAAAAAAAAAATGTGAACAGAAAATTGAAGCTATTTTATAATGTTGTCTTTGCCAGACTTTTCAAAATCAGAATAATTCAAGAACATTATGTGAATTTTCTAACTAAATGCATATCAAATTGTGTAATAATGCATATTCAACAACTTATTTCTCTCCAGCAACATTAAATTTTATGTTTCATATATTTAATGAGGAATGTATTAAAATCATGGAAACTCTGCTTATAATTTATAGCTGTCGCGCGACAAATTTCAAAAATTCGTATTTTAAGCTTCAGCTTCTGCTACATTGACTACTACCACTACGTATTCTGTTATCACTAATTTGAATTAATTAATTAATTCAACATCCAATTATGTACATAATTAGCCATTACAACCCTTCAGTCAGGATTACGGCCTAGCTTCTCCACCACTCATGTTGTGTGCCTTAATTTTATACTTGAGTGGCGGGACCTACAGTTTAACGTCGACTCCGAACGACAGATTTTGTGAAACTTTTTCTCTCAGAGTTTTTGCCAGAAATTTAATGAGGAATGTATTAAAATCATGGAAACTCTGCTTATAATTTATAGCTGTCGCGCAACAAATTTCAAAAATTCGTATTTAAAGCTTCAGCTTCTGCTACATTGACTACTACCACTACGTATTCTGTTATCATACATACATAACTGGCTTCAGTCAGGATTATGGCCTAGCTTCTCAACACCACTCATGTTGTGTGCCTTAATTTTATACACGAGTGGCGGGACCTACAGTTTTAAGTCGACTCCGAACGACAGATTTTTTGAGAAGCTTTTCATGGCAATTTTTACTCTCAGAGTTTTTGCCAGAAATCTGCTGAGATGAAGTCGCCGAAGAAATATTTTTTCATATTTCATTTTGATGTCTGGCCTGGGACTCGGACCCGGGATTTTTGTCTAATAAACGAACACACTACCTACTAGACTACGGCGACTACATTTTTCGTAATTCGCCATACAAAAGTTTGTGAACGAATTACCCAAATTGTATGTAATTCAATTTCTATTGCCCTGTGAATTACTTAAAAATCAATGTAATCTCTAAATTTTATCGTATTTTTGCCATCACCAGCTGTCAAAGCACAGATACAAACAAATAAATATTGTAAACAATAAACACTAATGGAATCCATAAATAATATCTTAAAAAAGTATTATTTACAAGAAAGTTATTGGCGAAATTAGCGGAGGGAGCCGCTATGTGTGTAGACAACCTGTTGAATCTACAAGAAAAGTATTTACAGCTTTTGAAGAAGCTGTATGAACTTTATAATTTAAAAATCTTAATAATAATTTAGCAATAAAAAGAAGGAGAAAAGAAGAACTGTCAAAAAGAATTACAAAGTTACCGTGTGAACATGATAATTCAAATAAGTAATTCAAAACAGAGAGCGACGTAATTCGAAGGCACGTGTGAACATAGCATTACTTCTGACAGCTTTCAACGCCTTTCGTTACGCTATACTACAGCGACTATTCTGTTCCCCAGTTAAGCCAAAATATATTTTTGATACGGAAATATTATCCTCTACAGTACCTTATACATACATATTAAAATTTAATTAAAAACCTTAGAAAATAAATAAAAAGATTTCTTTTTAAGATGCAGCCGAATATTTTGAAGATTTGAAATTGTCTGACATACACTCACTTAAAATAATTAAATATACTAGTACACAGTCATTACTATTGAAACTCGTATGATTTCAACAACTGCTCTTGCTTGTACTTTACATGTCATCATGATTTGTAGAAATGCTGATGTTAAATGTCATAAATAAAGTGTGAGCATTTACAGCATGAGGTGAACGAAAGCAATTGTTGTTCAACATAAAATGGTAAATGTATGTTAGTCAAGGCATTTAAGCTGAAAACAAATTCTTTCTACCAGAATGGAAAGGAGGCAAAATTGAATTGACTTTGTGATAAAACTATCTGTCAGGTTTAATAAATATTTATTATTCGAAATAAATATTTAACTTCACATACAAGATGTAAATAAAGTCAGCAAATGCCAATTCTTTAAAAATAAGAAAAATATGAAATTATACACAAAATACACATCTCTTTTAAATAAATTTTTTTTTATAATTTCATTGCATTTATTTTTTAATATGATTTTTAGCTTTTGAGCGCCGATTCTAAGTCATTAATAGTCTGTTCGACTGGTCAGAATTTTTCTATAAAAAGTAATTTAGAGGCTCTATATCGCATGAACAAGTTGTAATCAAACTGAATTTGCAATAAATCGCTTGTTAACTGCGCTGCATGGCAAGTTAGGTTTGTCTTGTCAGCATCAAATTATGAAATTAAAAATAAAGTCAGCTTGGATCGATAACATTTGCTAATTCAGCCTGCTCGTTACAAAAGAAATAGAGAATATTAAAGAGTCAATTTTGATATATGTATGTAATGCTAATTCGCTGGAGTTAGCCATTTAAACAGAAATATGGTTTATTGCTAAACGCAACTCTTTAATAAATGCCAAAAATTTTTTCCTACCTAGACGAATAAGTTTCATGGCCGAGGATCTGGAAAAATCTTTCTTTGCAATTTTATTTACTCTCATTTGGTTAGAGATGCCCAGGGTGGGGTTTGAACCACGGCCACTTTTCTGATATATGAAATCACTAATTCGTCTATTACAATAACAGTATTGAAAGCCTAACTTCATTAAGAATATCTGTTTTCATAAATTTTCTATAATTTCTAAAATAATGAGCCATTTGCACAAATTCAGATGGATCGTAGTAAAAAATAAAGGTGTTACTGCTGCTTATACAACATACATATAAATATTTTTAAAGTGAAATATGCTATGTATGCAATACATTGCATACTTACATACATATGTATGTATGTGTATATGTAAAATATTTTTTTTAATGTTTAATGTACTGTCAGCGTTTACATGTCGTATAATTGTTCTTGGCTATTTGTTTCTACATTTATTAATTATAAAATATCAGCTTCGTAATGTAAAGCAATATACCAAGATTACGTTTCCTAAAAGTGAAATCAGCAAAATTTCATTTTAGATATTTTTTATTTGAGATTTTGATAAAATAAATACAAAAATTGTTCGTGAATCGAGTTGTAATGGTTTTTAATAAAACTCTGAACAACGAGCATTAATTGAATATTAAACTTAATGGTTTACTTTTCAGATGGCGATATATTTCATACAATTAAATAAAGCTTATATTCGTAAAGGGTTATCCATTTTTCTGTTTCAAACGTAATGGTAAAGAAAACACACATATAGCTCTGATGGAAATTCATTTTCGGAATTGTATGGAATAGTGATACCTTCAGCCACATTTTGCGCATGAAGTAAGTTTTCCCATGGTCACTCGTTGGTTCTTCTAGCCTTTTAATTGACAACATTAGATCCGTGAATGAAAATTTTGATCAAAAAGTCAATGATTGAATGTCTGTTGTTGTAGCATCTAAATAGTGGACTACGGCGCACACTGTCGCGAGCATGGCCAAAAATGGTTAAAATCAATGTTGGAAATTCATTATTTTTTTAACTTTATCTTATAGAAAACACTTCTATTAGTTGATATATAAAATTTTTTTTAAAAACTTTTGCGTAGTTTTTTAGTTATTGTATCTCAAAGTTTAGAATTCCCATGCAATATAGAAAATTTGTGCGAAAACTTAAAATTTGAAATATTTTGGTCATAGTTAAAATCCAAAAATTCTTTTGGTAATGGCTAAATTATTTGTAATAGAATTGTAAGCCAGATATGTAATTGTAATTACAACGCTGTAATTGTTTACAAATGTTAATCATATGTGAAATATCGTTAGCCAAAATACAGGTCTTCAAAAAAATAAGATTTTCATGCAGTTATTAACTTCAGTATTGAATTAAAAAAAAAAAAACACCCAATATCACTTTTGACATTTTTTGATATTTTATTGCCACAAGTATGTACTTTAACATACATATATAAATTTCAGCTGCTTCTGACTGGTTTTCTGGGCGTTATGAATGTTTTTAGTGTCAACATCATTGCAGATTCGTGATATTTTTGAGCAATGGGTGAAGCTTAAGAAAAATAATACAACAAATGTGTTGCATCATATTGAACAATTTGTGGATAGTCGTATTCAAAGACATCTAATAGATATAGTTAGTAATTATTGGAGTTGAGTACCTGGCTAGATAATAAGCTATTTTGTAAAGATATTTGTGATGTAAGTTTTTCTATTTAAACATAAATAAATTCAATTAGGAACCAAGTACAAGTGCCTTTTCACTTATATGTATAAATTTAAATATTTTAACATACATAAACAAATTTGAAATTGTTTAATAAAATATGGTTTACGGAATGTGAGGAAATTAAATTTTAATGAGTTAGTAAAACATTTAAATCATAATTTGCGATTCGAAAAAAGTATATATTAAATTTTTTATGTTTTTTTTGATATATACTTTTTTGAAAAAGGACATTTTTAAGGTAGGCGTATCCTTGCTCCAAATTGAACGAAATTTGGAAGAAATGTTAAGCATGTTAAAACAATAAGTATACTAAATTTTATTAACATATCTTTTTTCCTCCAAGTTATAGCAATTTTTAATTTCAGGATATATGGGAAGGACCCGAATCCTTTGACTTTAAATGACCAAATTTGAACTATGATTATGTTTTACCAATTAATATAGGTGTGCCAAATTTCATTACTCTACTATTACTCCTTCTATTTTTGGCCACTCGTTATATGAAATCGCGACAGTGTTCATCCTTGCGAATCGTTATTCGGCATTAGGGTTTATCTTAAACGCCCTGGAGATGCTGAAATAAATTGATCAACTAATGCATATGTGTGAATAGCGTTTCCTTGACGTTTAAAATGAGACGTTAAAATAAATTCGTCAATCTTTATTCGAATTTTAATTTCATGGTGTTTGGATGCAAAAATGTCTTCTTCGGTTAGCGATTTATTTTATTCATATTGTTTTTTTTTATTTTATCTGAGTTCATTAGGTAGGTAGGTAGGTAAAAGTGGCAGTCGTCTCGATGGAATCATGAGCGGACACACTTAGGCCGCAAACCGGGCCCATTGTGATACCACAGTGCCACATTTCCCCTATTCCAGGAACCACTTAGAGCTTCCGATGAAGCGATTCAGACTGCCAATATCCGTGCATGACAGTTCAGCTAGGTCCTCCATGTAGTAGGCACCCAGGTGTCTTTTTCTTCTTTGACCAAGTGCCGGGCATGTGCACAGTAGATGAAGAACAGTTTCTTCCTCTTCCTCATCTCCACAGTTTCTGCAGAAATCATTCGCAAGGTGTCCAAGTCCAATACGCCTCGCATGCGTTCCAATAATGCAATGCCCCGTAATAACCCCGACAACAGCGCTGAGCCTGCTTCTTTGGAGTTTAAGCAGAGCCGCCGTGCGCCTCCTATCCAGCCATGGCCAGATTTTTTGCGCTGTTCTGCCCTTATCCGAAGCCGCCCACCTTCTGTTGACAAGGTCCACGATTGCATTGTCAATTATAAGCTTGCAGGTATCCAAAGGGATCCCTAATGTAGAGAATTCATCAGTGGGTTCGATGGTCGTACCCTTTCTGGCCAGTTCGTCCGCTCTGCAGTTGCCGGGAATATCTCTATGTCCCGGTACCCATGTAATACAGACATCATATCGGCTCGCCATCTCATTGAGACATCTGCGACAGTCGTTCACCGTCTTTGAGTTTATTACACTAGAATCCAGTGCCTTGATGGCCGCTTGGCTATCGGAAAGTATGGTGATTTCTCGCCTGTGAACATTCTTGTCCATAATAATTTTCACCGCAGCCTGAATTGCCGACACTTCTGCCTGAAATACGCTGCAGTGATCTGGTAGCCTTATAGACTTGGATATTCCTATTGAATCCGAATAGATACCAATTCCAACGGCTCCCTCCAATTTGGAGCCATCGGTGTAGATTTGTACGGCATTCCCCGCGGGATGCACCGCACCTTTCCTCCAGTCCTCCCTTTTCGGGATGGAAGTCCTATAGTTTATTGAGAAGTCATATCGCGGTGTCATATAGTCAATGCTCCCGGCAATATCAGTTTCCTCAAGTATCCTTGTATGACCAATGCTCGATGCATGCATTGTCCAGTCGCCCAAAGACGCCTACTTACCCTAGCCGCCACACCCCTGCAGTATAGGTCTAGTGGTAGAAGGTATAGGATCATCTCCAGAGCGATCGTCGGAGCAGTGCGCAGGGCACCACTTATAATCATACACGCATATCGTTGTAACCTGCGTGTCAGGTTTAAATTCGTTGTCCTATTCAGGGATTCCCACCACACCAGGCATCCGTAGGTCAGGATAGGTCTGACCACCGCTGTGTAGATCCAGTGAGTCATCCTAGGTCTCAGGCCCCATTTTTTCCCCAACACTTTGTTGCAGGCGTAGAGGGCAATTGAGGCTTTTTTCAGTCTGTTAGTGATGTTTGGTTTCCACGATAGCTTTCTATCCAGGATAAGGCCCAAGAATTTTGCTTCATCCTTGAGTTCAAGTTCCGCCCCATACAATCTCAGTGGACGGAAAGATGGAGGCTTGTATTTTCTCGTGAAGAGTACGACCTCCGTTTTTCCGGGATTTATACCCAAGCCACGACTAGATGCCCACTCTCTAACCCTTCCTAGGGCAAGTTGCATCCTGTCTCTGATAGTGTCGACAAATCTGCCCGAAACCGTGAGAACTACGTCATCCGCATAGGCAATCGCCCCGCATCCCACGTTTTCTAACAACACTAGCAGCTCATTCATCACAAGGTTCCATAGGAGAGGAGAGAGTACTCCACCCTGTGGAGTTCCCCTTCCCACTTCTCTGGTGATGAGCGAGCACCCCAGTGTCGGGTAGATTGTTCTTCCACATAGTAGTCTGGATATCCAGTTCACCAGAGTGTCCTGTACAATCAGTCTTCTTAGTGCGCCGGAAATAGCATCCAGTTCCACCTTATTGAAGGCTCCTTCTATGTCCAGAAAAACAGCCAGGGTATACTCCTTTCGTGCAAGCGATTTTTCTATTGAACACGTCAGGCTGTGTAGGGCAGTGTCAACAGACTTTCCCTTATTGTACGCATGCTGTTGCCTAGATAGCAGATTCCCGTCTAAGGCCTGGCGTAGTTTAACATCAATGAGTCTCTCCATGGTTTTCAGCAGGAAAGAAGAGAGACTTATAGGTCTGAAATCTTTAGGTGAGGTGTGAGAGTTTTTCCCTGCCTTCGGTATGAAGACAACTCCCACTTTGCACCACTCCGATGGTATGTGATTTAGCCGAAAACTGGCAGAAAACATCTCTCTAAGTATCACGATGTGTTCCAGTTCCAGACGTTGTAGTAGGGCCGGATATATTCCGTCTGGACCCGGAGATTTAAACGGTTTAAATCCATCTATTGCCCATTTGATTGCCCTTACAGACATAATTGAATAGTAGTCTTCCTCTGAACCGCTTTCCACGACCCTAAACTGCATATCCAGGTTTTGTCCCGTTGGAAAGTGCGTGTTCACGAGGAGCTCCAAAGTCTCCTTTTCCGAGTTGGTCCATGAACCATCCGCCTTTTGCAGTACACTCGGCACGAAGGCCGTTGTCGCAAGAATCTTCCTTAGCCTGGAGGTTTCGTTGATAGTTTCCATATTGCTACAGAAACTTCTCCACGAATCTCTCTTGGCGCGTCTCAAGGCTCTCTTGTAGTCGCCTAGGGACACCTTATATAGCACCCAATGTTCCGCATTACCGGATTTCCTTGCTGCGTTAAAAAGTCTACGTGACTCTTTCCTGAGCCTGTCCAGGTCTCGGTTCCACCAGGGAGGTTTGTGCCCCCCTCTGATGACCCTCTTTGGACATGCTTTCTTGAAAGCCCCTAATATGACCTTCGTAAAGACAGCCACAGTAGCTTCCAGTTCAGAAACACTATCAATTCTACTGCGCGTAAGTGGACCCATGCCCAGATTGACAAGACGATCGTAGACATCCCAATTCGTGTTTCTGGGATTCCTAACCGTCCTCATACTTCTGATCTCCCTGTCTAGAGAGAATTCTATGTATCTGTGGTCCGAGAAGGAGTGCTCCTCAGAGACCCTCCAGTCTTTGACCTCTTCAAAACTACTTCTCGAGGCAATGGTTATGTCCAATACCTCTTTTCTGCTTTTGGTTACAAACGTGGGCGTGCTACCCACGTTGCATATCATTAAATCATTTGAGATTATAAAATCAAATAGTGACTCACCCCGTTCATTGACGTCCGTGCTGCCCCATATGGTGTGGTGAGAGTTGGCGTCGCATCCAATGAGTAGGCCAACTTTAGCGCGCTTGGCTTCGGTGACCAGTCTTCTAACTGGATCTGGTGGAGGATCTTCTGCTGGATGTGGCATGTAACTGGAGGAGATCCAATACTGCCTTCCATTTATTTCCGTCGCAACCGTAGTTAGGTCTTCATTACTGAAAGAAGGGAGCAAATATGCTATTAAGTTATTCTTAATTAGTATACAGGATCTGGGCCTACCTATAAGTTTGGCATGTACCAGCCTGTAATCTTTGAGCCTTAATCCACAAACCTTGTTGGCCACAGACCATGGTTCTTGAATTAGGGCGATGTCTTCTCCTCTGTTCGCCAGCCGGAGAAGCAGTGCAGCCGATGCTGCCTTAGAGTGATGGAGATTTATTTGGATTACTCGGACCATGGTCTGTTTCATCCTCTTTCCTCTCCACCATCGTTGTATCCAGGCCATCATCTTCCTGATCAGCCTCGTCTAGGAGTTGAGATTCCCTCAGCAGCATATCAAAGACAGATGCTATATCCGATCCAGTGGAAGAGAAAGAGCTAACTCTGGATCGGCTATGGATCTGTGTCGAGGATGCCGTAAGGTTGTCACCCTCCTTTGCTTCTTCATCCGATTCGCCCATGTGTTCGTCTTGTGGCTTATCCCCCTGAGGGGCGTTGTCACTCGACTCCATGGGGCGATTATCCTTTTTGTATACTTTAAGGATAATATGTTCAAACCCGAAGGCCACCACACCATTGGATTTTGGTAGGTGCTCCAGGGATTCTTGATTGACTATGATAGTCGCACAGCGAGATCCATGGTGCTCCTCTAGTTTTGCAATCTTCCAATTGTGTGTTGGCCGCAAGGGCGTCTGCTACAAGTCTCCAGTTCGACGGTGTAATACTGCCGTCTGGATCTGAGCGATCTACAACCGCCATCTCAATGCTGTCTTTTAGCACCTCACTGTATAAGATGTTGGTGCGTTGCGAGCTGCGTGGTTTTTTAGCTCCTGGTACGTCGACTTCAGAAGATCGCTGTCTTTTGACAGCCGTCTCCTTGTCCGACGTTTTTTCAAGATCTTCGAGCTTTTCTTTGGCCCAGGCTAGTGATTGTACTTCGCGCTGCGTGCGGTTATCTATTGGGATCTTGGAGATCCTGTCTAGAACCCGCTTTGCGCTCAATCGCTCCCTGTACCGCTGCTTCGATTCTTTCAGTCTTGGAGCCGTATCAACCTTTGTATTGCCAAGGCCACTCTTGCTGGACGAAGGTCCGGCTTTTGGAGCAACCTCGCTTTTTGAAAGGCCGACACTTTTGGCTTGTTCTTGCGTGCTGTCTTTTGAGGTACTGGGTTCTTGGTCTGCCTTAGCATCAACCAAGCCTTTTACCTCTTTTGTAGAGACGGGCGTCGGCTTAACACCCGTACGCGGATTTTTACGAGTTCCGTTCTCGTTTTTCAGATTTTCCTTTTTATATATATTTTCACTCATTTTTGGTCCCACGAGTTGCGGATAAGGGGAAGGTCCGCCTGAGCAGGGATCCGCTGTGCCCAGGTAAGGCTGGTTAATCCTGGAGGTCGCCCGGTATCCAGGATACTCCGTTAGCGACTGGGATATTTTTGATGGGCCCCCAGCCAGGCTGACTATCGGCACTTGTCGTATAACACCTTAGTCCAGCCCATACCTCTATCCTATGGTGAGAGCCACAGTTCATCCGATTCTGCGATCAAGTGAGTGTGGTATAATAAAAAAAAACTTAAACTAAACTTCTATTATAAAACTTATATATTATATTACTATATATTAAAAAAAACATTGGGATCTTAAAAAGTTTTTAAACTAAAACTTTTATTTATATTATTTAAAAATTAACTTTTTTCTGACGAAAAATAACAAAACTTAAATACATATAACATACAGTAAATATATCACAATGGTTTTCCTATTTCAAGCTCTAAATTTTCTTTTTTAATCGCAGGTTTTCTATTGCATTTTTTTGTTTTTGGACTTATATTCTTTTTTAAATTAAAATTTTTCGTTGTAATAGTTTAATGGATTGCTCAATAGTTTAATAGATTGCTTGTGGAAAATTCCTTGGTTTTCTACTTGTATTTTTAGTAGATTATCACGGTCGTTTTGGTGAGACATCCGCGTACGTTTGGCTGTCTGAAAGCTATAACAAAACTTATTCTGCAGGGCCTTTGTTTGCTGGAACATCATGATTGCATTGTGAGACAAACACCACCAGTGCTGGAAAAAAATCATTTTGTTTATGCGCATCTTATTCTTCTTGTGGGTTTTTAGATCTGACCCAACCTATATGTAAACACATATGTACATATTTATATGTACTGTGTTAGTTTCACATTTTATATAAAAAATATTATATCTTACTTTTTTCCAACCAGCTATATCCCTTAGAGGAGGTCCATTAGAATTAAGGTCGTCTACCAGTTTTTTACACAAATTGTGAGCGCGTTGCCAAATCGCTGTGTTGCACCATAAAATCAATCAAACTTTCAAACTGGCGTTGCTGTGTCTGCAACTTTTTTGGCTTTTCTCTAAAAAAAAAATAATACCAATTGGTAATTGGTATAATTTGGTATTACCAAATAATAATAATGGAAAAAAATATAATTTTTATATAATGGTTTTGTTATTTGGTATTATGTACAAGGTTTTGATGTGGAAGAAAAATGGAAAAGTGTAACCCAAACTAATATGCCTAATTATTTTAAATAAAAAGTGGGGGAAAAATATAATTTCTCTATAATGAAGTTTCTATATAATGAAGTGATTTTCTGGTCCCGTCAAGATTCACTATAGGGAAGTTCGACTGTAATTTAGATATAAATATAAAAATGTATTTGTTCTTACTTCCATGAATCGTTTACTTTGCGTTTGATATTTTGTTAGCGCAAGATATTTGAGCTTAACGAACAATTTTGACATACGCTTTCGTATTACAGAGTGCGGTGATGCCACTGATTTGCCCAAGGAAAAAAAAGCGTAAGGAAAATACGAAAGCGCAATAAAGAGTACCAATTGTTCGATTACATACCATTTTCTTTTCGCACCGCAATAGAGAGTAACCCCCTGGAGTGGAATAAAATTATTAATTCTTTACAGTCTCGAATAATATTTACTGTTATAATCCCACATCTAGTTTTCGGACGGTGCCATGATTATATAAGATGACATAGTGCGTCTCACATTTATTTGGTCGATTAGGTTCCTTTTGAAGATTTATTTATCTTCTCATGTACTCTTAGGTAATACTATATTTATATACTCTATTATTGCCATTGTCTAATTTTAGTTACATAATCCATATTTATTTTCGCTGTAAAGAGGCAAAAATAAAAATATTAACACGTTGACTGCTGCGCAATTTTCAGAAAACTGGCCAAATGAGACAAATTAATTTTTTCACATTATGTTACTAAAATCTCTGTTTTTAGGTTATAGGTATCATCAAAAATAATGATATTTTTTTTAAGAGAAAAAGTGGTTCAGTGAGTACGAGATAACTTGTAGTTGGCTCCC
The DNA here is from genome assembly GCA_930367235.1 of Sarcophaga rosellei. Lineage (NCBI taxonomy): Eukaryota > Metazoa > Arthropoda > Insecta > Diptera > Sarcophagidae > Sarcophaga > Sarcophaga rosellei. Next base: position 46,097,913 of record OV884018.1, on the reverse strand, counting down.
TAGAAGGGAACGCAATCTACGAGTTATCTCGTAGTTGGCAGTCGACGTGTTAATAACCTTGTTTGCAGTTATTTAGTTTTCCCTTTAACGAAGTCAACAAATCGTACATTCAAAAAACAATATAAAATTATTTCTATAAATAATCAAATTCACTCAGCAGTACATACATATGTATCAAAATCCATTAAAGGAACGAATCAAAAAAATAAAATAGTTTCAAAATAAATTAAAATTTTTTTGTCTAAATAGATAGCCTTTTCTGTTGTTGTTTTTTGTAACATAAAATAAAATTCAATATTTTTATTTTATTTTATAAATTTCAAATAAATTTCATTTAAAATATTCAACCAACACCATTTATGATCTAAAAATAGATTTAAATTTTTTCTTTAAATCAGATCACAGTACAGTGCAGCTCTGTTGATCTTTTTTGTTCTTTAAAACTTTTTATTGCACTTGCCTTGTGCCGACATTTTAAATAAAAATAATAAGGAAGGTTTGATGTTTATTCGCAAATTGAATTTGAACAAGATCTTAAATTAATGGTTGAGGTATTGATCATTTACTTTTAACAAAAGGGAATCGTTTATAGTAGAAATATTGAAGTTCGAACCCCATTTGTTTAAATTATTGAGAGCGTACTATATAATCTTTCATCTGACACAATTTGGAATTTCAATTTAAAATTTTTTCACTGCACAAAGTGTAGTTGTTGCTATTTATTCTACGTCTTATAATGCAGTGATGTTTTAGCATGTACTGTAGAACGTTTTGGTTTTGCGTACCTTAAATGCCACAAATTTAAGAGAATTTCTGCTCCGCTCTTTGTTTGTGTGCCGAATTACAAATGTACAGGCAAGGAGTGTGCAAATACTTACTCTGCTTTAAAGATTTTAAATTAAAGTATTTCTCCAATAAATGGACAATTTTTCATAGTAAAAACCAAATAAATAAATTTGAAATACAACAAATAAAACAAAAAATTTTCTGAAATAAAAACAAAAGACTCAGGACTGTGTTCGAAGCGTGGTTGAGAAAATTTTTAAAACATCTGTCGAAAATGATTGAAATTTATTTGATAAAGAAAGCTCCAGTATGACTACAAATGGATATTTTTTTGTTTATTTGTAACTGCAGTGCTGTTCTATGATAGAATAAAAATTCAGTGACTACATTCAGACTTCTGAATTACTCTAAAATAGTAATCCAGGAACTAGTGTGCTAAATCCGAATTATAGAATTGCAGATATTGTTGAATGAAAAATTTCTAGATGGATCTCATTGTCGTGGTAAGATTTGAACTAAAACGCCAAAGTTTAATTTTTGTTCACCGATATCTTTGATGTAAAAAACTCAGAAAAGATCTTTAACGGTAATATTATCACTTTCAGATGCAGCAACAAGGTTTCAGATAAGTAAAATTATTTCGCAACGTAAAATTATTAAACTATGCATATTTAAGTTAGGATGCCTCAAAAACCTAGGATGATAGAGCAATTCTGAGTTCAAATTAAAAGCACGAAATTTTTTTTGGAAAAGTATAGGTTTCTACGTTAAAATCTTTTCGGCCTGTGAAATTCACGAACTTTGAGTGAAATGATGTCTTTGGTAAATATTTTGAATCGGTGTCAGTGATTCAGCAATTTTAGGTGTTTTTTAAAATTGATGCTCGCATGCAATGTATCACTTTAACTCAAGTCGTCCACACATTAAAATTTCTTTGAACTTATAGGGGGATTTATTTCTTGAATTCAATTACTCTTGTTCGGTGTATTAAATGAACGTCTACATCACAACATGTACGAATAATTCGCCTACAGTTAGAATGTTTTTGAATAAAATAGAATTATATATAATTTCATAAAATAGTTCCATAGTAACGCGTATTCAAATTTCTAATTGCGAACAAGATTCACTGAGATCCATATAAGTACGTTGAATTAATCGCATGATTAAACAAAAGTGTAAGATAACGACTTCACCAGAAATGTTTTTAATAGAGGTTAGTGTAATCTAGATTGTACTTTTTTTTTTATTATTTTTAATGTGCTGACAAACACTAAAAGCTCTGAAGGTAAATAAAATTGCCATGAATAGTTTCTCAAAAATCTGTCGTCCGAAGTCGACGTTAAATTGTAGGTCTCGCCACTCACGTATAAAATTAACACACACAACATGAGTGGTGTGAGAAGCTAGGCCGTAATCCTTGACAGTTCTTTTATTAAAAAAGAGAAAATATTTTTTATGAATAACTCTCAGTTTGATTTGTTTATTTTATGCTTTCTTTCATACAATGTTTAGTTGTTTTGTCCATATAAACAACCGTCTGGTCTGACAAACTTTCCGGATAAATTTTTCAAAGTAAGTGAAAAGTGCTGTAGAAAACTCTTTGGAAAAAATAATTTTTTCCAGAAAAAAATTTTGTTCTGATAACATGGGTGAATCCAAATTTAGAGTAAGCTCATCATAGGGAATGACAAATGTATTATGTACTTAAGGAAACAATTTTCCTCATATTGTGTTATGTTGATAATGTTACAAGCTTGCTGTAAAGAAAAGTCTACTATAATAAAGGCCAGAGAACCTTATACAGTTATCCATGACTTGTATAGATGATAGCTCGAGTACAAGTACAAGAGTAGCTTGGGTACAAGTTTTTTGTCAAAGATATCTTATATATAAAAATGAATGTGTGTTTGTTTGTATGTTTGTATGTTTGAAGTTTATAGACGATTAAACGGCTGAACCGATTTTCTTAAAATTTTCACAGTATTTTCCTGTATGTCTGGAAGGAGTTATAGGCTACTTTTTATGTTGATATTCCAAAAGAGCGAGGGGCCATGCCCACGTATGCTACATACTACATACTTAATATTTAATTGCATTTGAAATATATTACTCATACGCATAGTAGTTACCCCTACAAGTATGCTATCTATTATTCCTGATGTATAAAACCAAAGAAAATAAAGTATAAAGAATGTGAATTTTGGCATATTTTGGAATATTTTTCAAAAATATTTCACGACGCGGGAGGAAAGATAGAAGGGAAGGATAAAGAAACCAAAAGCGTAACAATGTCCTCAATTGTTCTCATCGTGCGTTTTTGTTGTTTGACTAATTTTTTTTTATTCTTCTGAAACAGTGTTGCCACAAAAAAAAATTTTTTAACCAACATTTGTGAAAAAAATCACCAAATTAGAAAAAATATAATCAAAGTTAAATTCATAGACTTTTGTTTAATTTTTTTTTTCAAGTTTAAATTATAATTAATAAAAAATGAAACAAAAAATAGGTTTTTTAAAAGAAAAAGAAAAAAACCAAAAAAATCTACACATCTGCACATTGATCAAAAAATAAGCAATTTTGGTTAGAAAAACGGGAACACTGTTCTCAAATCACTTATTCTCAGACGTCGGCACAAAGAGGACATGAGAAAAATTATGACTGGTATGTTTAACCCAGAGGAAAATTGTTAGTAATATTTTCAAATCTACTTATTAACCCAATAATATGTCTATGTGAGCGAAAAGTATAGAAGAATTGTACTGCGCTAAAAACCTAAAAACACCGTATTGTACTTGGCAAGTATTCTTCCGAAAATTGAAATCATTTCTCGTTGATATTAGTGAATCATACTGTAATATTTCTTTGGTGTAAAATTGAAGTCTGAAAAAAGCGACTTGAACATTTTCCTTTAGAAGCTGACAAGCAACTGAATGCATTTTTACGCTCTCATGATGAGAGCAACACATTGTTACGCTCTTTGTTTGTGTTTATTTTCCTTCTGTCTTCCGCCCCCCTTATCCAGAAATGATTTTTTAAAAAGATTTTGGTGAGAGCGGGTCGTAATGCTACTTCTACATAATGCGTATTCTTTATATCCATATTCTTTGATAAAACTTAATGGAATTGGATATCACTCATACGTCACATATGTAGTTTTTTTAATGAATTTTACATCTATATAAACAAAAATGAATGTGTGTTTATTTGTTTGTGGGTTTGTTTGCTTGAAGTCTATAGACGGCTAAACGGCTGGACCGATTTTCTTGAAGTTTTGACAGTACCTTCCTGTATATCTGGAAGGAATTATAGGCTACTTTTTATTTTAAAATTTCAAGAAGGCGGGGTGCTACGCCCACATATTCAATAAGTATTTAATGTCGCATATCCCATAAACTGCGAAGTTTGTATGGGCGACTTTGACGTATATATAAACAAAATGGGCGGATTGGCTACAGTGGGTGTGTCACCTCCAACATAAAAAATATTAAATTATTATATCTATGAAAATATCACAGTTAGAAAGTCAAAACGTAACTTTTATTTCTGCTCGAAAAAATAAAAGTCAAAAATAACTTTTATTACTGCTCTTAAAAATAAAAGTCAAAAATAACTTTTATTACTGCTCTTAAAAATAAAAGTTAAAAATAACTGCTATTTCTGCTCGAAAAAATAAAAGTCAAAACATAACTTTTATTTCTGCTCTTAAAAATAAAAGTCAAAAATAATTTTTATTACTGCTCTTAAAAATAAAAGTTAAAAATAACTGCTATTTCTGCTCGAAAAAATAAAAGTCAAAACATAACTTTTATTTCTGCTCGAAAAAATAAAAGTCAAAAATAACTTTTATTTTCTGACTTTTACTATAAAAGTTATAACAGTTACGGTCCCTGGTTTTTCCAATATATCCATTTTTTTATTATCTTACAATAGTAGGTTATGTAGTATATGTGGGAGTGGCACCTCTCTCATGTGAAATATCAACATAAAAAGTAGGAAAAACTGTTCAGCCGTTTAGTCGTCTATAAACTTCAAACATACAAACAAATACACATTAATTTTTATATATAGGTGATGTCCGAGATAGAAGACTTTTTAAATTTAATTCATATGGGAAGTACCACACGCTTTTCCTAGTCAGCCCATTTTTGTCTAAAATATTCATATTGATACTAAAGTGGATTCGAAAAAATTTTAGGGCTCTAACTGTGATATTTTCATAGATATAATAATTTAATATTTTTTATGTTGGAGGTGACACACCCACTATAGCCAATCCGCCCATTTTGTTTATATATACGTCAAAGTCGCCCATACAAAATTCGCAGTTTATGGGATATGCGACATTAAATACTTATTGAATATGTGGGCGTAGCACCCCGCCTTCTTGAAATTTTAAAATAAAAAGTAGCCTATAATTCCTTCCAGATATACAGGAAGGTACTGTCAAAACTTCAAGAAAATCGGTCCAGCCGTTTAGCCGTCTATAGACTTCAAGCAAACAAACCCACAAACAAATAAACACACATTCATTTTTGTTTATATAGATGTAAAATTCATTAAAAAAACTACATATGTGACGTATGAGTGATATCCAATTCCATTAAGTTTTATCAAAGAATATGGATATAAAGAATACGCATTATGTAGAAGTAGCATTACGACCCGCTCTCACCAAAATCTTTTTAAAAAATCATTTCTGGATAAGGGGGGCGGAAGACAGAAGGAAAATAAACACAAACAAAGAGCGTAACAATGTGTTGCTCTCATGATGAGAGCGTAAAAATGCATTCAGTTGCTTGTCAGCTTCTAAAGGAAAATGTTCAAGTCGCTTTTTTCAGACTTCAATTTTACACCAAAGAAATATTACAGTATGATTCACTAATATCAACGAGAAATGATTTCAATTTTCGGAAGAATACTTGCCAAGTACAATACGGTGTTTTTAGGTTTTTAGCGCAGTACAATTCTTCTATACTTTTCGCTCACATAGACATATTATTGGGTTAATAAGTAGATTTGAAAATATTACTAACAATTTTCCTCTGGGTTAAACATACCAGTCATAATTTTTCTCATGTCCTCTTTGTGCCGACGTCTGAGAATAAGTGATTTGAGAACAGTGTTCCCGTTTTTCTAACCAAAATTGCTTATTTTTTGATCAATGTGCAGATGTGTAGATTTTTTTGGTTTTTTTCTTTTTCTTTTAAAAAACCTATTTTTTGTTTCATTTTTTATTAATTATAATTTAAACTTGAAAAAAAAAATTAAACAAAAGTCTATGAATTTAACTTTGATTATATTTTTTCTAATTTGGTGATTTTTTTCACAAATGTTGGTTAAAAAATTTTTTTTTGTGGCAACACTGTTTCAGAAGAATAAAAAAAAATTAGTCAAACAACAAAAACGCACGATGAGAACAATTGAGGACATTGTTACGCTTTTGGTTTCTTTATCCTTCCCTTCTATCTTTCCTCCCGCGTCGTGAAATATTTTTGAAAAATATTCCAAAATATGCCAAAATTCACATTCTTTATACTTTATTTTCTTTGGTTTTATACATCAGGAATAATAGATAGCATACTTGTAGGGGTAACTACTATGCGTATGAGTAATATATTTCAAATGCAATTAAATATTAAGTATGTAGTATGTAGCATACGTGGGCATGGCCCCTCGCTCTTTTGGAATATCAACATAAAAAGTAGCCTATAACTCCTTCCAGACATACAGGAAAATACTGTGAAAATTTTAAGAAAATCGGTTCAGCCGTTTAATCGTCTATAAACTTCAAACATACAAACATACAAACAAACACACATTCATTTTTATATATAAGATATCTTTGACAAAAAACTTGTACCCAAGCTACTCTTGTACTTGTACTCGAGCTATCATCTATACAAGTCATGGATAACTGTATAAGGTTCTCTGGCCTTTATTATAGTAGACTTTTCTTTCTTTAAAAAGTAGCCTATAATTCCTTCCAGATATACAGGAAGGTACTGTCAAAACTTCAAGAAAAGCGGTCCAGCCGTTTAGCCGTCTATAGACTTCAAACAAACAAACCCACAAACAAATAAACACACATTCATTTTTGTTTATATAGATGTAAAATTCATTAAAAAAACTACATATGCGACGTATGAGTGATATCCAATTCCATTAAGTTTTATCAAAGAATATGGATATAAAGAATACGCATTATGTAGAAGTAGCATTACGACCCGCTCTCAGCAAAATCTTTTTAAAAAATCATTTCTGGATAAGGGGGGCGGAAGACAGAAGGAAAATAAACACAAACAAAGAGCGTAACAATGTGTTGCTCTCATCATGAGAGCGTAAAAATGCATTCAGTTGCTTGTCAGCTTCTAAAGGAAAATGTTCATGTCGCTTTTTTCAGACTTCAATTTTACACCAAAGAAATATTACAGTATGATTCACTAATATCAATGAGAAATGATTTCAATTTTTGGAAGAATACTTGCCAAGTAAAATACGGTGTTTTTAGGTTTTTAGCGCAGTACAATTCTTCTATACTTTTCGCTCACATAGACATATTATTGGGTTAATAAGTAGATTTGAAAATATTACTAACAAATTTCCTCTGGGTTAAATACAGTGTTGGAACAGTGTTGCCTTTTTTGGTTATTTCTAAACAAAATTGGTTATTTTTTTGATCAATGTGTAGTTTTTTTTTGGTTTTGGTTATTTTTTTTTTTTCTTATAAAAAAAAGCTTTTTTTTGTTTCATTTTTTATTAATTATAATTTAAACTTGAAAAAAAAATAAAACAAAAGTCTATGAATTTAATTTTGGTTATATTTTTTCTTATTTGGTGATTTTTTTCACAAATTTTGATTACAAATTTTGTTTCGTGGCAACACTGTTTCAGAAGAATAAATAAAAAATTAGTCAAACAACAACAACGCACGATGAGAACAATTGAGAACATTGTTACGCTCTTGGTTTCTTTATCCTTCCCTTCTATCTTTCCCCCCGCGTTATGAAATATTTTTGAAAAATATGCCAAAATGCACATTCTTTATACATACTTTATTTTCTTTGATTTTATACATCAAGAATCATAGATAGCATACTTGTAGGGGTAACTACTATGCGTATGAGTAATATATTTCAAATGCAATTAAATATTAAGTATGTAGTATGTAGTATACGTGGGGATGGCCCCTCGCTCATTTGGAATATCAACATAAAAAGTAGCCTATAACTCCTTCCAGACATACAGGAAGATACTGTGAAAATTTCAAAAAATCGGTTCAGCCGTTTAATCGTCTATAAACTTCAAACATACAAACATACAAACATACAAACAAACACACATTCATTTTTATATATAAGAAGAAAACTCAGGTAATAATAATCTTTTTTTTTGTGAAAACTAACACTAATTTTTAATAGGAAATTATACTGTTACGTTTTTACCATTTTAAAAACTTTTAGAATATGAGTTCGTTGATTGCAACCAAAATAAAAACCAATATGTGTTTAGTTTCAATCAATAGTACGATACAACAACAACTTGTTTGTGCGCTATTCTACTTTACACTTCTGTCCACTGCCTGCTTTGCCTTGTCTTTTTATATGCTCACACAACCAGTCCGACGAAGACTCTGGAAGTAGAACGTTCAGGATTTCGCTTTCTCGAGAACTCTATTGCGACTTCATTGTTGCTTGTGTTCTTTGCTTACGTTATTTGTTGTTGCTTTCTTTCTGACTTGTCTGTCTCCTTTTCTTTCATCGATGAACATGTTACAAGTAAAGCAACAATACTTGTAACATGTTCGTTGTGTTTGTTAGTGTTGCTATTGTTAGTCATGTTAATGTTAAACGATGTTTTAATTTTCGTAACAATACTTTCATAATGTTACAAGTAACTGCTTTGCTCACACGATATGTATGTTTTGTTTTGAATTTTCATTGCACTTACAGTTTCTACCAGTTACCTGGTAAAAGGTAACGGATAGATGTTCTGTTAATTTTGTTACCGGCTACTGATTTTTTTATAATCTGTGGTTATAAAATATTTTTGTTGTCGATTTTCTGCAACAAGTACTGCTAACAAAAATATAAACTCTCTTCATGTGTTATCGTATCGTGCAGAATTTATTAAGAGAGTTTGGTTTTTATAAAACCGTGTTTTCAAAAGAAAAATTTAAATTTTAAAAATTATAATTTTCTCTACTATTTCTGAAACTCCTTTTCATGTCTTTCCACGTTCTTCATATTTTTTAGTTTTGTTTCTACTTAATTATTTTTTCCATTAAGCGGGAGCTTGGTTTAGTGCTGACATATGGTAGGTTCTTAAATTGAATGTAAACTGCTTAAAATATTAAAATATTTTTTCATTTAAGTCCTGCTTAGCCAAAAGTACATACATATATAAATAATTGGCCATTACAACCCTTCAGTCAGGATTACGGCCTAGCCTCTCAACACCACTTATGTTGTGTGCGTTAATTTTATACATGAGTGGCGGGGACCTACAGTTTATAGTCGACTCCGAACGACAGATTTTTTGAGAAGCTTTTCATGGCAATTTTTACTCTCAGAGTTTTTGCCAGAAATCTGCTGAGAAGAAGTCGCCGAAGAAATATTTTCATATTTTCGTTTTGATGTGTGACCTGGGATTCGAACTCGGGCCTTTCGTCTAATAAGCCAACACACTACCTACTAGACCACGGCGACTTCAGACTTTAGCCAAAAGTAGAAGTCGTAAAAACGGAACGTATGTAAACGTGCCTACACAGAGAAAACTGAACCTAATAAATACATAGTAAATTAGAACAAAGTTTATAAGATTTCTCTATGGTTTTTTTTCAAAAAGAGATTCTTATTATTTTTATAAGGAAACCCTTTTTGAATCAAGAAGAAAACTTAGGGATTTTACTAGACAGTCTTCTTGATTTTTTTAAAAAGGGTTTCTCCTTAATTTTATTAGGCTTTCTTTTTGTTTTTTTCAAAAGGATTTTCTTCTTGATTTTATTAGGCTCTCTTTTTGTTTTTTTCAAAAAGATTTTCTTCTTAATTTTATAAGACTATCCCTTTATTTTTTCAAATAATATTTATTGATTTTGCTTTTTACATAACCTAAAAAATCATTATATCATGGCCACTCTTAAAAAATATTCGTCAAAGATTTGGCATTTTGTATCTCATCAATTCTATTTTTCTTTGTTTCCCTCCAGAAAGAAAGCACCTGTTCCCATGAACTGCAATTGTGCTGCAACCAGCACTTTTGCTCGAAATATTTATCTTTGAAAGAGAAAGATAGACGTATAAAGATGTACATATATTAATTTAAGGAGTATTACCATTATGCAAATCTTTAAAAGATTCGTCCGCAGTGACAGGATAATCATCGATTTTTCTTTTTCAACATTAGTCCAAAGAGAAAATAACTTTCCTGTTAGATTTTTCTTCCCGTCTTTTACAACACTTTTTTTTTGTTGAAATTAAAACAATTCAATATTTTTATTTGAACTTTGTTTACTTTGTTACTTTGCTTTTTTAAGAAGAAATATTTTTATTACTTTTTTTCACTTCTATACTTGCCACTTATTAAAACATTAATAAGATAATTTACACATGATCAAATAGAAACCTAATGAAATCAATATGGCATACTCCTTAAAAAAAATTATTAAGTAGCCTAATGAAATCTTTAAGAAAAACCTTTTTGAAAAAATTTATTAGGTAGCCCAATGAAATTAATAAGAAATTCTTGTTTTATACAATTTAGAAGAAAACATAATAGAATCAATAAGTTTTTCTCTATGGATTGTATTTTTTGTGGCAAAAGTGACGGAATTTGAGTAAAAAAATTGTAAATAACAAGTTTTCTTCTTAAATGTATGTGTTTTACTTTTTGAAAAAATTAAAAAGATTTATCCCATAAAAATAATAAGAAATCTCTACGAAAAAATCTTCGTTTCTTTTTGCTGTAATACCCCTCACTCCAAAAACGTTTCGTAGAGAAAATCTTCTTGATTTTATTAGGCAGTTTTCGCTCTGTGTACTATTTTGTAGTTATAAAAGCTTTATAAACGTAACATCTGGATTAGTTAGAGAAGAGTTCATTCAAACTTATTTTCACCATACAGTGCAGCCACTAAGTCATCTTCTAAATTCATAATATAATGTTCTTCGCACTGAGCAACACGCCTTAGCATTGCATGGAGCTTATTCACCTATGGATAAACGTTAAAGCAGAGTATAAGCAAGAGTATTCCAAAACTAAGAATCATTTGCCAGACTACGAAATGCACGGCTTCCATGCAACCTCAGGATACAAACAAAAATAAGACTCTTGAACTTATAAATGGAAATTGTTTTGTTACATAGATGGGAAAATTAAATTATTTCATTCGTTGCGTGTACTTGATTTCAAGTCTATTGTTTGTACAAACATTTTCTATCAATTTGGCAATGCCTGTAAACTCAATAAAAAGTTTTCTGTCACATAACCGATTATTTTATAAAAGATTTCTCAAAAATTGCCACGCTCTTTAAGTGCCTTTATTCATGCGCATGGGCAATAAATGCTTTAAAAACTCTCCCTTTGAAAGAGATTCTGTTTCATACTTTTTGCACTTTTTCTCTTCAAGGCAAATGTCTACAAAAGTTTTAATAGACATAAATATACCATGTCCTTTTGTTAGTTGCTTATTACGCCTTAAGAAGAAAAAATAAATTGCAGTTGAACATGTCACATGACTTCGCACATACGGTAATCGTTGATAGAATAGAACCAAAGAAATATTTCTATTCTATTATTATAAATGATAAAAGGACCCATAGTACTATGATCACACGATTTATCGTACTCCCCTCAGTAGGGTAATATTTGGTATCCCTTTAATGTCTCTTCCAATCTCTTCCTGGTTGACGATGTTGCTCGGTTACAATAAGTACAATACCCTGCCCAGCACCCGGTATGTTCCCAGGTTTATCCTCCTGGAATATATACGTTCTTCACAGGCTCTAATAATGGGTTCTTATGATTCATTCTCATCATCACAAGATCACATGGAAGCTCTTCTCCTTGCAATCTCATTTCCCGGCTCATTTATGCAAATTCCCCCGTAACCTTGAACCCAGCGAAGGGTAAGCCTATTTTTTCTATCTGATTCAGCTTTCAAAGACAATCCCATACCAACTTCGATTTAACCTTATAGGTCGGACAAGTGGGCGGGTGATGGTCCGACTCCGGTATATCTTACCAGCATTTTTTGTTTGTTGTTTGGTGTCATCCGTTGTTGTGCTCCACATCCAGAAGACTTTTTGTTCATTGTGCTCATATAACCCACTTTTGGATTGTACGCCACTTTTGCATTTATCCAGGCTATTGGTACATATCCACGAACCAGACCGCATATATTTACTAGGTATATTAATAATCCCTCTGTTTCCTATTGTAGTCGACCAGAAAGATTTGTTTAATACGAAAGGACTGAACTTTCTGGACAACTCCTCTTTCGAATGGACCTCAACAACCATTCTTCTTCTTCAGGGAAATTTAATACCAGATATGATTACCACAAGGGTTTTAGATACTCTTGCTATAACCAGCAGATATCCTACATCCACATAGCAGTTATCAGCTAATCTGTTAATATCAACCTCATCCATATATTAATTTAAGCTTAATTACGATTATTTTTATTTTTTTTTCGATATAAATTAAACCCAGAAATTTTTCTTTAACAAATCAACTGATTATTACGGACAATGCGTATGAGTATGAAGTTCATGCGAAGTTTCAAATTAAACATACGACATGGAGAAACCACATGTGGTATATAATTGAATAATTCTATTGGTCAAATAATAAAATTATAATTAAAAGTAAAGTTAAAAAAAAAAGTTAAGAAAAATTCATTATCATCAAGTTGACGTAGTCGAGTAGGTAGTGCGTTGGCTTATTAGACGTAAGGACACGGTTCAAACCCCAGGTAAGACGTCAAATCGAAATACGAAAAGAAGAAAATATTGCACAACAATGATCAGTTTTTTGACTTTTGAAAAAATGTTTTTTTAATTGCCAAATGTATGTTCTTACTGTTTGAGTAATACTTTAGCACATACTGTTGTTGTTTTCTTATTTTATTATCTTGAACATGAGATTTAAATATTGTGAACACAATCATGTTCAAGTTTCCAATTCAGAGCTTCAAGCATTAGCCCTACTTACGTGCACACTGTTACATTTTATGCTTTTACTTATTCTCCCGTATACCCAATTACAGGAAGTTTTAATTTTAATTAATTCACTAACACAACCGAAAGTTTCTGTTGTTGACTTGTCGTTCACTCACAGTTATGATAGGCAAATGCTCAGTCTATGCGAGAACTGAAAATGTATGAAAATTAAGGAGTTTTATAGCTTTTCATGCAGTTTTAATGTGATTATTATTACATGGATTTTACTACCCATAATACGAGATGCTGAGGGGATGAGTAATAGGAATAATGGTTACTTTTTTTTCTGGGTTTGAGTTCTTTTATAATTTAATTAGTTTGGTTGTCACTCTGTTTACAATTTAAATTTTTTCCTTAAAGACCCATTCTGTGATTATTTACGTTTAGAGATTTTGAAAACAATGAAACATTAAAAAAAATTTATTATAAATTAACAATTCATTATTCCTTACTTGTTGTTATCTCTTGCTTTCTTTTAAATAAAAAAAATAATAAACAGCTATTTATTAATTAATAATAATTACATTTAAACACAAAATATTATAATTATTGTGTTGGGTGCCCTGGTAGTCTAGTGGGTAGTGCGCTTGAGGGTTGTTGGTTCAATACCCACCAATATTACGAGTAATTATATTGCATTTAATAAATAAATAAAAATTAAAAACATAATTATTGTATTACATTCATTCAAAAATTAGAACGGAAGTAAATTAGAAAACCGCATCATTAAAAAAAACCAAACAACATTGTCTATGCCAGATGTGCCATTATAAAATGAACGTTTCTTGTGCAAATAAAATTCTAATTAATTAATGGGTATGTAACAATCCTTTTATCAAAAAAAAAATTAATTGGCCATTGCTGGCTACATATTTTTCGTATCTTACAGGCAATTTGTGAATAATTAAATTTGATACTTTGTTATCGATAGCGATCTATATCAACGGTTTCACTTGGTATTAGGAACTTGTGGTACACTATATCTATCTGGTCTTACCAGGTACACAACATTGTCTTCCTGTCGAAAAGAGCTGGTCTTGTAGTCGAAGTTGATGGTTCTACCGGATTAATTCATGATTTTTTATGTTTAGGATTCTGAAAAAAATTTGGCGTCTTCAAACTTTTTTGGTGGACTTCCCCGTTCTTTATTTCACACATCAACAGCTCTGAACCATCGATACCATCTTCTGCATGTTGGTGCTGATAAAGCATGATTACGACAAGACTCGAAGGGCATTCGGTGAGACTCTACAGCCCTTTTCTTCATATGAAAAAAAAAAATTATGCTCTCCGCGAATTATCATTTTCTAGTAAAAAATTTGCCATCTTAAATGAAAACATATGATGTTACTTGTTCAATACAAAACAAAAAAAATAATAAAAATTAGAGTTCGTCCACAATAAATGTTCTATCTGCGTGATAGTAAGAAGCTTTTCATCAATTTTGAAATTTCCAAACAGCTTGTAATTTAAGGCCTTTGACAAATTATTTCTTGGTAATGATTTCGGGCAACAGTTTTGATAACTCTGATAAGGAGCATAGGGCTGAGCAATATAAATGACAAGATAACTTCTACGTGTTTCAGGTATTGATTATTACATTATTTTACATCAAGAGATAATTAAACATAAACGCGGTCAAACAAAATCAGGAATGGTGGTTATTTCAAATGAGTTGTAGTTCGAATGCAAAGGACAATCGGTGCGTGTTAATGAAATTCCCACCGAAAATGATTACAGTATTGCCCGGGTATAATCACTTTCAAAAAAGCTTGCAACACAGGGCTTGTATCGAAATCCGATACTTATATAGAGATCATAGGCGCATGTCATTCACGCTGATAGAACCCAATTGGTCCCATTAACAGTTGAACATCTTCAACAACTCGGTGTGATGAACAAGTTATAATTTGCTGGACTCTCATGCCACTTCGGTATCACAGCGATAAAGTGCTGAGGTAGACGGATTCGCAGCTGACTTTAGTCAAGAGTCCTATTGTAGAATTAACAAATCAGAGGGCCAAATCGTTAACTCTTCCGAGACTTGCACCACGCCAGATTAGTAGAAGAAGAGCTTTACAAATTACTAAAAGAGAACATTGGTGGATTGTAGGGTTTTTGTCAGAAATCAATTATTTGAGATTGCGTTGCCTCAGTTGGTAATGTTTTCTGGATGGTACAGAGTGCAGTCTCTCCTAGAGGAGGATGAAACCATTCTATGGAATTGTATTTCTACTGTCACCGTAGTCTAGTGGGTAGCGTGTTGGCTTATTAGACGTAAAGACCGGGTTCGTATCCATGGTCAGACATCAAAACGAAATATGAAAAAAAAATATTTCTTCGGCGACTTCCTCTCAGCAGATTTCTGGCAAAAAACTCTGAGAGTAAATAAACCTGCCATAAAAAAGTTTCTCCAAAAAATTTGTCGTTCGAAGTCGTCGTTAAAACAGTTTAACGTCGGGACATACAGATGTCCCGCCACTCACGTATAAAATTAACACACACAACATAAGTGGTGCAAGAAACTAGGTCGTAATCCTGACTGAAGGGTTGTAATGGCCAATTATGTACGTATGTATGTATGTCCACTTATTTACTACTTCTCCCAATAAATTTGCCTTATGGCATTAATTGTGGAAATTGGCTTCTAATGGCGAAAAAGTTTCTATTTGTCAGCATAAACTAATGGTTTAGCATGTCCCCATAAAAAGATACAAAAACGTTTAATCGCACGAACAAGGGTGCCAGTTAATAGGACCAATTTTTGAACGAATTTTTTTTAAGTAAATTTCATGTATGAAGTATCTTTAGAAATTTAAAGCGGGGAAGACTTAAGAGTGGGATTCATATATCGAAACAGTTTCAGTACATTCTGAAGCAAAAATCAAGATTGCATAAGTTTCAATGCTACTAAGCGGAAAATTATTATTTCCGGGGTGTTTATATCCAGGAAATATTTGCCTAAAAAGTAATATTTAGAGGCGAAAATTTATTCTTTAATTATAATTTCTGTCGTAAAATAATATTAAGTAATGTAACCTCTAAATAAAAATTTTATTTCTTATAAGAGCCTTTAAACTTTGTTTAAAAATTTGAAGACTAATGCTTAATCTTACGTGAATCATTATCGTTATTTTAATGTTATAATGCTTAACAAGTCCTTCTGACATAAATTGTTTAAAAACTTCCAAAATTACAATATTCATGCTTTATGTTATGGAGATTACACCTGTTCTTATTTATTCAGGTTATGAACTTTACCCTGTATATATAATTTACATTAACATGTGTACATGAATAAAAAAAATATCACACATTAAATATCTGAATGAATTAGTGCGAATGATTTTGTAACAGTAACTAATTGTAAATGTACAAAATGTTTGTAATACTTTTACGTAACATACACCTTAGTCTTGTAAACTATTTTTTATATAAAGGGTCCGCCAAATAACTTTTTTTTTTAAATGCTTAAAAAAAAAACTCCTGAATATTTTCTCAAATTTCTTTAAAGGACAATATTCGTGAAGCCATTGGTGAAATACAGCTGCTTAACACTAGATTTACCGCGCCAGTCAAAATGACTGGTTTTGACTTTTTAGACTTAAATATTGACTTTGTGTGAATATTTTTTTTCCGAAACTATTATATGATTTTTATAACGACAACTAAATACAATAAATTTGATAACTTATTTTGATCTTGTGTCCACAATAAAAAAAATAATTTTTGTTTTTGGTACTTATACCGGTACCAGTCATTTTGACTGGTATGTTTTTCTATGGCAGAAGACTATTCCTTTTCGTAATATACAAAAACGAATGTGTATGCGGTTTCCTTCTAGTTCTGAAGAGGATAATGAAAGCGGAGAAGATACACAACTTGAAGATACTGCAAGTGGAACTTTGTAAAAAAGCAAAAACAGGAGGTGTTGTTGGAAGGTTACCAACTCGTTGCATATTCAAAGATTTATCTAGGCGTACAGCATATGCTACAGGAAATATTATGGAAGAGAAGCCTAGTAGTGCCTTTTTACTATTGATTGACTACCATATATTAGAGCATATCAAAACCGAGTTAGAAGCCGCTAGAGTTTTAGGGAAGAAATGGACACTTTCACAGGATAAATTGAAAGCTCTACTGTATGCGCGAGGCCATAAGGAGCAAAAGGTTTGAAGCTGTCGTATTTATGTAACAAAAAATGGAGTTCTCAATTTTTTCCTATAACTATGAGTGGCTTGACTTTACAGAAATTTTACGTTTCATTCGTTTCGATAAAAGAAATGAAAGGAGTCAACGCTTGCAAACTGAAAAATTTGCGTTATCGTCAACTGCTTAGAACATATTGTCAACAGCCAAAACTGTTTCAAACCAGGAGCAAATATTACATAGATGAATAGAATAGGTGAACAATTGTTTCCAATGAAAGCCAGATGTAGGTTTACATAGTACATATATGCAAACAAACCAGACAACTTTGGAATAAAATTCTGGCTAGCTTCTGACGTTGAAACGAAGTATCTAAACACGAAATTTGGCAACACCTCTTGGTGAATTTGTAGTAATGAGACTACTGGAGCCTTATACCATGAAAGATAGGACTGTAACAACCGACAACTTTTTCACCAGTGTTTCTTTAGCTTCTAAATTATTAGCCAAAAGCACTACGTTGGTTGGTACCGAACATTCGAACAAACGGGACCTTCCAAAAATTTGTAAGGAAAAGAAGGATAGTATGGCCCGTTTTCCAACATTACTATATACAAAAAATGAATGTACACTTAGAGTTTATAAAGTTAAGCCCAACAACAACAGATCAAATGGCACGAAAATATTGTGTGAAATCAGGATCTAGGACGTGGCCATTTCAAGTATTTTTTTATATTTTAGAATTTTGTCGGAATAAATTCCTGAATTTTGTATAAAAATACAATCGGAAAGAATATTTCAAGGAAGGATTTTTTGTTTCGTTTGGCTGAAGAACTCACTTTTGATTATCAGTCATCAGGTCAAGAGACAGCAAGTGAAGCTGACTGTCCAACAACTGCTCTTCCAGAAACACCCCGCCCAATACGTAAATGGTGCCAAATAGGATATTTTACCAATACTGTTTATTAATTCTATAAAACGTACTAAATTTACACGCTCAAAACGTCATTTTTGATTACCAGTCATTTTGACTGGTATTGGTATAAATAGGTATAAAAATTTCTTGGTAAATCTAGTGTTAAAAATTAGACCGATCGTGTAGGCTACTGCATGGCCAGCCGAGGCAGCCATTTGAATGAAATTATTTTCCATTATTAACCGGAAGGATTGTACTTTCAAATAAAAAGAGAAATTTAAGTAAATATTCAGTAGTTTTTTTTACAGCATTTTCAAAAAAAAGAGTTATTTGGCGGACCCTTTATGTATGTAAGTAGTATGTGTATGAAGAAATGAAGAAAATTCGAAGATAATCCAAGAAGTAAAGTTTTAAATTTGATAAAAAAAAAAAGAACGAATTGTCATAAAATATTTTTCATAAATTTTTAATGGAAAAAAAATTATTTAAAAATATTACGGAAACTGCTTCAAAGCCCATTTACCGAAACATAGTCAATGCCCTGTGGCCACCACTTGTTATTTTGCAAAACAGACTGAATAAATAACAATTAATTAGACAGATGTAATTTCAACAACATGGTCATTATCAACTGTCATAGTTCTGAAGTTTATTCTATTTGTTAATAGATTCGATGGGGGCGATAATCAGCGATGTAAAATGTTATTTATTGTTGTGTTGAGTAATTTTTATTAAACTGAAAAAATGTATACAATATTCCAATAATGAAAAACTATATGAAGAGTACTATGATTAAAAATACATTAGAAAAGTAAAGTTCTGAAATACAAAGTAATTTTCAATTCTTTTCAGTAGTACATAATGTATGTATGAATAAATAAGTGTGTTATGTAATTTATATTTGCATTTCTATTAATTTTTAGCACATCTACAATGGAACTTCTATAAAGAAAACGGTTTTCTTAACATTTATTTTGTTCATTTATTTGCAATGTTATTTATGTAACATTGATATTCACTTTAATGTAAATGGCTTTTCCCCCTCTACCATTTGTATTTAGCCCTCTCATGCCCGATGTTGCGTAACTTTTTTAACTTTATTTATTTATTTTTAAATTTTAACTTTTATTTATTTAAAACTTTTTTTCTACTAAATTTCTAGAAGCAAGAATTCTACCAAAATTTTAAAAAGAAAGTACCGGAAAGTGGAAATTGAAATTTGTTGAAAAAACTTGTTTTGTTAGAAAAAAAATTTAATGAAAACTTTATTCGAAAAACTTGGAAAAAAGGGAAAACTTGGCACCTGGCAACGCTGCCTATGTGTAACATTGTGTGTATGAGCGTCTAAGTACCGCTTTAACCTTTCGCGAAAATATAGCCTCATGTGTTGTTTAAGCTTACAGCTATTTGGTTGGTAGTTAGTTCTGCACCTGTTCAGTTGGTAGCTATATTCCCGAGAACGAAATTGACAAATTAATTTTGCAAAAAACGTTGTTTTGAAAAAGTGTCAAAAAGCATTAATATAATTAATTCATCCTAAAACCAATTTCAACGAATAAATAATGAAAGGTTAGTGAGTAATTTAAAAAAAAACCGCCAGCAAAATATTATTTAGTTTGTCTGTAATAATTTTGTAAATGTAGTGTTGTGTATATGCAACATTGGTCTATTGTGGTAATTTTTGAAAAATAACAACTTATTTTTGTATGCACATTCTAGTGTACTGCTGCACAAATTCGGGTTCAGTAAACAGCTACCGAGCTTTTGAACCCAAGCCAAACTACAGTTGTCGCAAAAAAGAGAGGTCGTCCATCATCACTCCTTTTGACAATGAATTCAAGAACTTCATCACCTTCTCCATCGACTCTGTTATCATCAGCCCCATCATCACAAGCTCCTTCTCCGGGTTCTGAATCAAACCCCTATAAAAGAGCATATCTTGCAGAGCCTGCAAAATCCCCACGATTTAAGGGTTAATTTTATGGTTATAGGCATTGGCCGGAATGGGGAACATGGGGCAGATGCAAACTATATAACACTGGGTTTCCAAGCTGTAAATGCAGCAAATGTGGCTCAATAAGCCCAACGTAAGAGTGGTATCATTGAAATCGGCAAAGCCTAGTAGGTAATGTGTAGCTCTTGAAAATGCATTTTCGTTTTATTTTATTTATTTTGTTTCAAATGGAGTAAAATCGAATCGGAATGAATGGAGTGAAGCCACCGTTGTCTAGTAGGTAATGTGTTGGCTTATTAGACGTTAGGTCACGGCTTGAGTCTCAGGGCGGCCATCTCCAACAAAGGGAAGCTCCTCACATCACACATGTTGTGTGTGTTAATTTTGCACAACTGTGGCCGGACCTACAGTTTAATGTCTACTCCAAACGACAGATTAGGGGAGTTTATTTTTTGCCAGCGAAAGAAATAATTTTTTAATTTTTCTTTGTTCAATATGTCTTAGCTGGAGGCGGAAACACGGGCTCTCGACTATTAGACTAAGACGACTTTTAATGCCTTTACTTTAGTTTTTGTAATTCATAAAAGAGAACGATTTTTAATCGTCAATTTATCATTGATGTGCCATATAGTGCATCTGACATTTATAAGGTCACTTCTATTTTCCAAATATTTCTTAAAATATAACTTTAATCGATCAGGTTTATTTGTATTTCATGTACTTTTAAAAATACTGTATTTATATACTTTAATATTGTTGTAGAGTAATTTGTGTTACATAATCCATATTTTAGTGTTCCATAATTACGAGTATAAGGTCACTTAGATAGCTTTCCTCATATATCTGTCAATTGATTAAAATCTGGGGGACATTCTGTCCAATCCATTGTATCAATAATTTTTGATGGAAACGGTTTCTTTGAATAAGAATTCTTGGAAAATGCTATGATAGATTTGTGATAAAAATGGCATTAAACCGATTTCCAGAGTTGAGGATGGGTGGAGACTTTCATTCGACATATTTTGTTTTAAATAATTCTCTCTTTTCTACACAATATTTGGTTTGCAAATTAGCATCATAAATCAACAAATATATAGAAACACATACATAACATAATTGGCCATTGCAACCCTTCAGTAAGGATTACGGCCTAGCTTCTGAACACCATTCATGTTGTGTGCGTTAATTTTATACATGAGTGGCGGGACCTACAGTTTAAAGTCGACTCCGAACAACAGATTTTTTGAGAAGCTTTTCATGGCAATTTTTACTCTCAAAGTTTTTGACAGAAATCTGCTGAGAGGAAGTCGCCGAAGAAATACTTTTTTGTATTTTGTTTTTGATGTCTGGCCTGGGATTCGAACTCGGGCCTTTCGTCTAATAAGCCAAAACACTACCTACTAGACCACGGCGACTCCTAGAAACACAACAAGCTTTATAACTGGGACGGGGACCTATTTATAGAAAAAACAATATTTTTAAAATCACTGGTTGTTTAACAACTTGTTGCAATTTGGTAAGAAAAAAACTATCAGATAATACTAAAATCAAATATTTTATTTGTTAAAAGGTAAAAGAAGAAAAACAAATACCAACATTTTGTGGAAAATACACAATAGTCTGCTGTTGTTATGTTAACCATCAACAAACGAAAAGTTTTCGTCTGTGGGGGATTGTACTCGTATACAGCAAAATTTTAATGGGGAGTAAGGGAATGAGTAATTAAAATCTGTTAAATTCTTAGAAAACTAAAGAAGAAAATATTTTTATTTGTTTATTATTATATAAGCACACTGTAGAAACTTTTATTCTTTTTAGAATCATTTATGTTCAACTAACTATACGGTGCGACATTGAAAATACACTCGAGTAACTATATACTGTAAGTTCTATATTTAGTTGAGTAGAACTCAAAAATATTTTGCTTGTCTCTTGATAAGCTGGCAAGGATTCGTTGTTAATATAATTTTTACATTTTATTTGATCATCATCATTTTTATTTAAAATTTTAAAAAATATGTAAATTAGGCCAAATTAAGCCTGGTATTGCAAAATGCCTACTTTAAAATATAGGCTAATAAATAGACTACATTTTAAAATTAAAGTTTTAAGTAAATAAAAACAATTATTAAGGACATAAAGGACATATCCAACATGAACAATTAAACTATTTTACATACATAATTGGCCATTACAACCCTTCAGTCAGGATTACGGCCTAGCTTCTCACACCACTCATGTTGTGTGCCTTAATTTTATACTTGAGTGGCGGGACCTACAGTTTAATGTCGACTCCGAACGACAGATTTTTGAGAAACTTTCTCATGGCAGGTTTATTTACTCTCAGAGTTTTTGCCAGAAATCTGCTGAGAGGAAGTCGCCAGAGAAATATTTTGTTTTCCATATTTCGTTTTGATGTCTGGCCTGGGGATCGAATCCGGGCTTTACGTCTAATAAGCGAACACACTACCTACTAGACTACGGCGACTATTTAAATATATATAGTAGTTTTCCGATTTAACGAACCTATATGTTGTCAGGCCTGTTCGTAAAATCGAAAAGTTCGTTATATGCAGTACTGACTTAAATGTGGGTTTTTGGTATGAGAATAAATTAAGAGTACATAAAATATTTTTTTTAAATGTATTTTATAAAAATTAATTATTTTTTATAAAAATAATAAAAAAGAGGAAACAATTCATATCACAAATTAATTGTTATTTTATAAAAATAAAAAAAAAATAGTAATTCAGATTACATTAGTACACATAAAAAACAAAAATATACAAAAAAATTCTTTGAAACAAATCTATTTAAAAAATTGAAATAGAAATTGAAGAGAAATTGAAATAGAAATTTTTATTTTTATTGCTTCTTCTTGAAGCTCTCTTAAAATCATTGATTTTGAAAAATCAAGATTATTTTGCTGCGTCTAAACTAAACATCAAAAACAAAAACATCAAAAGAAAACCAAATAACACCGCTTAAAACAACGGTATTTTTTTTACTACACATTAGGTTTTTTGTTATATTTGTCAAATGTCATTTTATCTTCATACAAATAATACTTTTATTTGTTCGTTAAACTGAGTACAAAAAATAATTTTTGTTCGCTATTTAAGGTACTCAATAGGAAAAATTTGCCTGTTCGTTGAATGCGATGTTCGTAGAACTGAATGGTCGTTAAATCGGAAAACTACTGTATAAACTATTTTATTCACTTTTTATTTCAGTTACATTGTAGATTCTTGTGAATGCGCTGAAAAGAGCGAATTTCACATCTTTTCAAATTCAATTTTCTCGGCATCCTAAGCTTGATACGCTTATGGTTTTCAAAGTATAAAATCGCTGCAATTCATATGAATGAAATGAAATAACAACGTGAATCTCTATTTAGTCGACATAAATCATGGAACAATGAACTTAAATTGCTTCAGGCGATTTTCGTTGTCAGTTTACGGCAGCAAGTGTTCTACAATAAAAATAATGAATGATGACAAATTAGTCATAATTTTAGACAAGATAGTTTTAAAAAGTTAGAATGTCAAGTTGTGCTTGTCTTTATTTAAAGGCTTTGTGTTTTTTTCTTTTTCTGATTTAAACAAGTAACTCTTGTAGAGTGGTTATACCACAGCGATAATTGAACTTAAGTACGTGCGGTGCACAGCGATTTCCCTTATATGGACAAGCGGTCAAAAATCAATATCTCCAAAACCAAAAGAGCTAGGGTCTTCAAAATTGGTCAGCCCATAGAATGCCCTAAGAGCTTTGAGCATGCAATTTAGGAAAATATTTTAAAAACTGTAGTTAAAGTAGCCACTTGATTTCTGAAGGGTTAATTGGCTTATAGATTTGTTTTAAGAATTTTTGAAATAAAGTATGAAAATTCGTTTGTTTTAAAATATTTTTGTAAATTTTTATTCCATTATACAAAGTTATAAAATTCAGTAAAAGTTATTATTAAATAATGTAATATAATAAAGTAAAATAAGATATTAATATATATCATATACATATATGTATATGTTTCAACGAAAAGAGCCAAAACCTCGTAAAGTTCCACATTGTATATCGTGGGATAATTGTGTTTTTGTAAAACTTTGGTTAAAGAATTATCACCTTGCGTAATTTTAGATATTTTACGCCTCTTTGTTCTTTCTGAAGACTTGAAAAATTCCTTAGCAGGACGACTACGCCTTTGACTAGGTCCAGGTAGTTCTTCTTCAAGGGATTTTGCTTCTAGCTGAATAGTTTGAAGACATTCAAACCATTTTTCATGCTCCTTCAGAATAATTAATTTGCTTCGATAATATTTAGTCCAAAGTTTACCAATCCGCTTACAAAGACTTTTTAAAACTTTTGTTAAATTGCTCAGGTCGAATTTTATTTTTTCAGCCTTAAATTTTTCCTCCATAATTTGAAATATTTTTTTTCTATCAAGTGATAATTACCAGCTGTGGAACTCCAAATATCAAGCACATACATTCTACAAAATTAGCACTGACAGAATAAACCTTCTATTTTAATTTCCATATTGATATTGTTGAGTTTAGAGCAACCATTTCTTAAACAAATGTTTTGTCTTTATTCATAACTGTATCAAATGCCACAAAATTGCAATATAAAGTTTAAAATAACAACATTTAAAAAAATTTATTTCTCTTTACTCATGTTCTTAAAAAAATATAGTACGAAACAAAATGCGTTTTTTTTATTTTTCGTAGCAAATCACATCCATATGCGAAAATATGCAAAAACCCGCGGCCACAATATTATTTAATTTAATGAGGAATGAAAAATCTCCAATTTGAAGTTGGGGGCAGATGAGGGCCAAATAACTAAAAGTCTACGTGAAAAATTAGTTTTTAAGAAACGTGTGTTTTGAAAAGGTCAAAAAAGTATTCTTCAGGGATTTTTTAATGGGCTAAAATTTTTGCAACTTTTATCATTTAATTTGGTAGAAAACAAGTTAAAATTTAATTTTTGTTGGGGTTTTGCAGACTTCTGCCACAATAACACGAACAATTTTTTAATTAAACTTAATTTTTTTGTAGTACTATGCGACCACAATATATGCAATATAAACACACCTCCACTTTCAAATCACGCAAATATAAAATCTCGCAGAAAAAAAACAAAATTTGTTAGATTCATAAAATTTAGAGTGTTGTCAATAAATTTAGTGCAATAAAGCTTAGAAAAAAAACTAACTTTTTTTGATTTTTGGCCTATGGGGGAAACCAGTGTGGTCGTAAAAAAAATGATTTCTTGTATAGACCAGAATATAAAGATTTTCCATTCGATTCATATTCAATTGAAACAAAATCCTTAATATGCTATCAACTGAATATGCAAAAGAAATTATACATACTTCCATGCTGGTGTATGCTGCGTTAATTCAGGGGTAGTATCTTAAAAAGACGGGGTTAAGTCTAGTTTAATGAATGCCTTTAGTCAGAAATGCACGCTTGGAATATTAGAACCAGATTATATAGATTACACGACAATTCGACTCCTTACTGATAGACAAGCAGCTCTAGAAGCTTGATGATGATTAAGATGTTTAAAGGTGCCAAACATCTGTTAATGAGATGGTAATATTCTAATGTTGCCCTTACTTACCTTACTTAATTGATCATTACAACCCTTCAGTCAGGACTACAATCTAGTTTCTCAAACCACTTATGTTCTGTGTGCTAATTTTATCAACCGACCCACAAATTTTTGAGAAACTTTTCATTGTAATTTTATGTGCTCTCAGGCTTTTTGCCGAAAATCAGCCGAAAGTCGCCGAAGAAATATTTTCTTCATATTTCGTTCTGTTGGAGATGTCTGACCTAGGGTTTGAGCCGTGGGCTCACTAGAATAAGTCAACTTCGATTGGTGTTCCTTTGCTTGCAATTAAAAACTGAGGCGAAACGCGCACTTTCAAAGTTGGCACCAATCTAATGGCATTTATTAGAAGTTACAAATGTATGCACAGTCATTGGAAAGATTGCTGATCTTTGCCTCGCTCGCTATAAGGCCACCATATTTTACTACGAGTAAAATAAGACGTTTACTCACTCTGTCTTCATTTAGCGTTGTCTCTAAATAGAAAAGATTCATTGTTAGGTACTCTCTGGAGAGATAATCTGATAACAGATTAGTTTTTGATTCCGATTTTTAAAATAAATACTATTCTCGCGTACAGAAAAACTGTAATTTCTGCCAGTGATTTTTAGATATTTTTTTTTTATTGTTATTGAATCTTTCTTAATAAAATTTACAATAGTTTTCAAATCTTACAAGTAGTTTTGAAGGTTAATAGTTAACACCAGCGTGTTAACTATATGTTGTATTCAAATCTTATAATATTACTACCTTAAAAGCTAGGGTCAGTGCAGCCGTCGAGCGAGGTTCAATGTATCACCTCTAATGGCCGTCGAATTGAAGCCAATGCGTTGGGGTGAATCGTATGTTTACCGACGTATTTTATGGCAAATTTTTTAATTTCTTTCTGAATTGTAGGAATATTGAGATCTCTGTGGATATTGTCTTTACGAATATACCATGGAGCGCAGACAATTTGTCGTAAAATCTTAGACTGTCTTCTTTGCAATTTCAAAACGTTAGACGCGCAAGCACTGTCCCAAAGCTGAATGCCGTAGGTCCATATTGGCTTTATAATGCAGAACCTTGTATTCAAGGTCTAGATTCAACAATATAATCCAATGCATTTGAGCGGATTTCAGCTTAATGGCCGCTAACTTGGCCTCGATGTGGCGGGACCATGTTAGACGCCGGTCTAAGTGGACTCCCAGGTATTTGAAGTTATTTTCAACAGGGACATCAATATTATTTATTTTTATTTGCGGGCAATCTTGTCTGAGTGTGAAGGTTACACTTGGATGAATTCACCTTTATTCTCCACTTTTCAAACCATCTTTCCAAATCGTATAAGTGCGACTGCAGTTGTGTTGATGCTACCTTCGGATCCTTGTTGACGCTTATAAATGCGGAGTCCTCTGCATATGTCGATGTGTATGAGTTAGGACTTGTGGGCATATGCGATGTATAAATTAAATACAGAATAGGTTCTAGTATGCTTCCCTGGGGGACACCTGAAGAGATATTTTTTGTTGTAGACAGTTCGTCCCTCAAGTTGACCTTAAAAGTTCTAGGTTAACAGTATTACTTATGTTTGGTGTACAGATATGAGCATTAATGTCATATGGTGTGAAGACATTCTCCAGGTGGTTCGCAAAAGCGTTAACTTTTTCGCTAGAGGCTTTGCCCAAGTATGGTTCTCCAATCTTAGTGGTGATTCAAGAGTGATAGGACATCTGATATGCCTTACAGCTTTCCACAGACTATAATTTGTGTTTTTTGTTGGGTCCAGATTCTGGAGGTAACTAGCAAGTATAGATTTTTGTGCATACAAAAGGTTACTCCGCAGTAGGGCTATGCATCTGTTCAGTTGCGCTTTTAGAATAGGAGAGCGACTATTTTGCCACTGCCTTCTAAGTCTTCTTTTTTCTCTAACGAAATTTAGAATTCCTGTACTAGATTGGTAACATTTATTTTTTAAAACACGCTTCGCAGGCGTTGCCACTTTCGCTGCCGAGACCATAGTTTCAGTGAGATAATTTACAGCTGACTGAATGTTTTCTGCGTTTCTTAGTGAATATTCCGAGAGAGGTGAGAACTTATGTACATTTTATATTTTAACCAGTTCGTGTTTTTGTTTGGGTATAAATGCAACTGTTCACGATGTACAAAAAAATTGTTTTGCAGGGTGAGAATTGTAGGTGAGTGATCAGATTATAAGTCATACGATAAGGTAACTGTGTATTCGTTGCGTTTAATGTTTTTAACAACGGCGATTTTTAGATAACGAACATATCCAAAAAATTTAGTCCTATGTAGCAGTTTATTAACAAAAAAAATTGTTATTTTCCTTAAATTTATATTCAACAAATCTCTTTTGTAAACTTAAAAACAGATTTAAGATACTTTCTTTTCGTATTGACAGATTAATTGAAATTTCACCGCTTAATGAAATTGTAGTTCCTCGTTCGCAATTAATAAAATGGAATCTTTTGACAAATTTGCGTAAATAAACTGGCGTTATGTTTTTCATTTCATTAAATTTAAATTGAAAGCGTTATTAAGAGATGCAAAATAGATAAAAGAAAGTATTTTTTAAAACTTGTTCACCTGAAATGCCAAAGATTTATAGCCGAATCAAAGCAATTAATTTAAAATTAAATGGTAACAACTGATTGACTGTGGCTTGGATTGACGTGTATTTCATACTTGGACATGAAGGATTTTCATGTAAAAGTCATTAAATTCGTGCATTTTAATGGATATCCGTTATTCTGTTTTCATTCTCACTTTACTCTGTTTGGAGTTTGGACAGGACGGCGTTACATGCTACCCAGCTTTTGCCACATTGAGTATTTCTCACGAGCGATTTGAAGGCATGGTCATCTCAGATGGAAGTGATGTGATGTGATGTGACTACTGAGATCATGTGATCCTACGATGTTAGACTTGTTCACGTAGAGCTTTCATTAGTCGCAGATGAGTCACACACTATGCTATCGGTCAAATTCAGCCTAAGTTATTTGCCAGACTCATCGAAATTACATTTATACATTTCGATTGCGCTCTATTCAGGGAGTGAAAACTTCCGATGATATCTTACATACACTTTTTTAATGAAATTTAGATTTAAGCAATTCCTAAGAACCTATATAATAAAAACAATCAAAATAAACCCGCGCAATTGATCCCTCGGAGCGAATGGAGTCTGAACTCTGTGACGAAAGTCCAAGAGGCACAGCTTCTGAAACTAGAAGGCTACCGCTGATAATATCCAAAGAAAAAGGTGGCCAACAAGTGAACATGTGTTCAAGAGCATTAACTCGAAGAGACAATTGGCTCAGTGACTCCTGTATCAACGGCTGATCGGAAAACTAGAGTACAATGGTTCAAACATTCAGCTTTGAAACATTGCGTCAAATGGTAGGAATTAAGTCAAGTTTTAATTAAAAGCAGGGTACCATCGCCTGGTGTAGTAGGCGATCCACAGCGCAAACAACTGATATCAGGATAACTGGGGAAGGGATTAATGTCGAATGTCGCCAGTCATTAATAAATAAATAATAATTTAATAAAGATTTTAATCTTTGTAAATAAAAGAGCGTAAACTATGTTGATAGTGCAATTTCATCAAATTATCACCCATGTTCACTGCGAAATCATGAGACTTCAATCAAACAGAGTCTTCGCTGTAGAACCAACCTGTGTTCCTCATAAAGTCCAAAATAATATTCAATATCAGTTGTTAGATACCGATGGATGCTCGAAAGAAGTATATCTCACTTATACAACACAGAACAATAGGTGTTCTGTACTCTTTTGCATGTCCACATTGGATAAGTTGTGACAGTATTCACAGGCAGAGGTGAGGTCACAGTTCAAACCCAAGTTTAGACATATCGATCAAAACAAAATATCAAAAAATAACAAACTATTTTTTCGACCACTTTCTCTGAGAGTAAATAAAAATTGCCATGAAATATTTCTTAAAATAATCTGTAATAGTTTACCTCTGAAAAATTACATAAGCAAAGGTGTGTGTGTATATAGAAATATTTACCATAAATTTACCACCTGTTACTTGCACAAATATACATAACTACCGGAAACATGATTACGAACTTTTGCATCCAATAAATCTTTGCGACCTACGTAAACAAACAATATTCATCCATTTGTGTCAATACGTTTCACGAACATTTAAGAGAACGAAAATGTATTTCTGTGTGAGATTCAATGAAATAAATAATCAATATTTATAAACAAACTCCATCTCACATGTGCTATTCAAATAGACCTAACCTAACCCCATATAAATGTGGGTTTCTGTGTACTTTTAATATAATTGAAATGAAATGAAAACAAAAAAGCAATAATAATGAATATGTTGATAGAAGATATTTAATGAATAATCGATAAGAAGAGAATAAGCACGTTTACATATGTATAAATGGTTATAACGCTAATTTTGTGGTTATGGATATGCGAAAATATCACCTGTCTTCTACGGAGTGCAAAACGAAAAGACAATAATAAGTAGGCAATAATTTTAGTTTGGTTTTTTCAAAAATTTGTTCTTCCATTAAACTCTATCTTAAAATGTAAATAAAACAAAATGGATTTCAGAGCCCATTCAGTCGTCGTCCATCGTCATTTACCTCTAGTTTCTGACTCAGTTGAATTTTTTGGGGGTGCAAAGGGACGACGCAAAATTTGCCTAGTTGTGGTCAAGTTCTTGTGAGTGTCGCGAAATAGACTGCTTCGGGATTCTCCAGTTTATCTTACATTGGACATGAATTGGTCTATCATTTTCTGAACTATTGGATTTCGTCTGCGTAGGGCTAGTATGACGAACTGTTCACCCATTTTGATAAAATAATTATAATATTTGCCTCCGTTATTGAATACAACTACATATATACAGTGGACAGCAAATGTTTAGGTACCCCAATATAAAAATAAAACTAAGGAAACTTTCTAGTGACCTCATATTTTTGCACCGCAAAAGTATACATAGGTACCCCCAAGAAGAATTCAGAATAAATTTAAAATTCAAAGGCACAATATATTAAAAAGTTATTCGCTATATTCAGTAGGATATCTCTCAAAGACAAGCACTCCATTTAACCTATGTATTTGGCATTGAATGTAATGTTTGATGCCCAAGACAGGGGCTTGAACCGTGGCCTTACGTCTAATAAGCCAAAACACTAGACTACAGCGGCTTGAAAGTAATAACCATTCTTAATTTTTCCGGACTTTTTTTAGAATATTTAAACACTTTTTACTTTAGAATATTTTTTTTTTTGTTCAAATCCTTTATTTGCAATCTATTCTAGAACATTAAGCAAATGAGAGAATATTTAAATCTTATTTATTATTTCCTTAAAAATAATACATCTGTATGAGAAAAACTTATATAGTTTGACTAGCATGAAGAAAGCCCATTATAGCAAAACTGTTTAGAATCTAATATTGATTTCTGAGTCTTTTTTCGAACTTTCAAGGTCTTATTTGCAAGTGGATCAAGTTTCCTCTGATGCACTGTATTTCATAATATGAGCGAGTATTTGAATAGTCAATCATTTTAAAATAAGAATTTTATTAAACGAAAAAATTTGTACATTTATATGTGCACTTATAATTTAAAATGAAATTCATGAACTCCCCATATCTATAATGGGCCAGATTCGGCTTGCATCTGTACAAATGGGTTCATTTCCTTATCATTATTTTATGAATGGAAAAAGTCACTGTGTGACTATTTGTTTATCCCTTTTCCCTCTGAGTGCGTTCGAATTCAATGTAGTGAAGTCTGATTTTTTAACAGTTTGAGTTTCAAAAATAAAAAACATGCTCATTTAGCATTTTTTCAATCGTTCTTTAAATAAAGAAATATTTTCCACAACGAAACAGTAAATCGGTTTCAAAACTGCCGTAGTGTCTCTTAGCACTGTAATAGACATTTCTCAATAAGGCTGAGATTTAGTATTTTCTTGTATAATCCCTAAGCCGCTAACATTGATGCATCTAGAAAACAAATGTCTATATAATGAAAATTTATTGTGATCGAGCTTTATCATTTTTTTTTTTGTGTTGGCGAAGTCATTTGCTGAACGATTCAATATACATCAGATATTGTCGTAAAATGGCGGAATCAGTTTATATTTGACATGATCAATAAAACAGTGAATAAATTTATAAATTAACAAAAATTTATTAAAAAAAAGTAATTAATTAAATTTAAAAAAATACACCCCCAACTAACTAACACTGTGTATTGTATAGAATTCAAAAACCTTCGTAATATTATAAAGAAACTTCTTATTTAGACCGGTAAACAAAAAATTGTTTTTTATTTAATCACATCCTCTTAAAAAGCTCATGGCAGAATGTTTTACTTTAAAATTTGAGAATAGATAATAATCAGTTAATAATTGCCCAAAGATAAAATTATTAATTATTTTTTATTGTAATATTTTCTGTTATTTTAACTAAGCTTCGTTCATATCTATTAAAAGTAAATCCTGTTATCGAGCTGATTGTTTGAACGTTCGATATAAAGCTATATGAAGTAAATATTTTATTGTGTTTTCTTTTCTACAAAGAAAATGTCACCCTCTTACAAGGTGCATTAAAAAATTGTTGACCAACCCTGTAATAATGTAATTTTTTATTTGAGAACATAACATAAATATGGAAAAAGTTAATCGAAATAAATTAAATACGGGTCATCAATTATTGCGGAATGTAAATGTGTAAATAAATAAAGAGATTTATTTCTATCATTAGCGAGAATAACTGAAAACTAATAAAATACGAAGGCATGCTTCTTACTAAAACTATTTATTTGTCTCTATTTTTCTAGTACATTTTATATTATTAAAACGATAAAGAAAGCTTAAATTAGTTAAATTTATTCCCTTTACATTCACTAAGTTTTTCCAGTTCAACAAGTTATTTTCTTATTATAGACATTTCTGAGGCTATGAAGTTGTCGTCTGTCGTCGAAAAGGCGCAAAGTCTTCTATTGAAACGCAATAGAACACAAACTTCACTCAGTAAGTCCCATTCTTTCGGGAATGTCTAACATTTCTACAATATTTGTTGATGTCACCCTTGTCGGTTGCTTTATGGATGAATTATTTCGAGCAATAGAACCCTATTAAGTTTTAAAATTCGAACCACAAGATGTAATTTTTGTCACCTTCTTCAGGATTTGAAATTAAAGGAGTCCTGCTACAATATTGAAAGTTGGCATGAATATTATTTTTGTAAAATTAAGAGTAAGAATTGAATTTCATTAAAATTGATCATGCCTTTAGGTCTTGCTCCTCTGCCGCCGTCCAAACAAAGTTACTTTTTTTGGAAATATCACCTCAATTTCCATTTCTTGTACTCTGTTATGTTTTTTTTCAAATTTGAATGCGTTTTGCTTTTGTTTACGAAAGTACTCGATAGGATTTTTATGCATTAACCAGTCTGGCAACAATATCGGGAAAGTAGTGAAAACACACGAATTTTACTGTATTCCTTAGGTATTGTTGTTAGGATGGTGTACATATAATATGTATGAATTGACTTAATAAGTTTACAAATCACACTGTGATTTATTTGTATCTGAGTGACAAATAAAGCAAAAATTTAATATTAAACCGAGGAGAAAAAAAAAGAAAGGCAACTAATTACTAGTGAGATTCTAGATGTTGTGAGACGGAAACCGGATGTAATAGAATTGAGCAAACAGCTACGTTGCCCGAAAGTATGACGCACACTGCAGCAATCTACGCTTAAAATTTAAAATTAGGAAGTTTGACATTTGAATTATAAGGTTTTTTTTAATATGTTGATAACACATTATTATCAATAAGGGACTAAGAACAGGTAACAGAGAATAATTTCTTTTATTTCAAAATTGCAATCTCCGAATCCACAGTAATTAATCTGCCTTAAATTGGTGAAATTCTAATGTTTATAGAAAACGTTTCAATTTATATGAACCTTTCACGCACTGATCATGATAAATAAAACGACTGATTCTATTCAGCTCGTATTATCATTAACTTCTATGACAATAAAAACGGATAAAAAAGCAATAAAATCTGTTTATCCAATTATATTTCAATATTTTATATCAACTTCAATAAGTTCTTGTTAATGTACTCTTTTTATGTTTAATACTATACAAAATACATTGAGGTTTTCAACAACTTTTTTGTATTAGTGCACTGAATCAACTATAATACAGTTTAATTGAGACCAAAAAGGATATAAATGAATATGAGTTTGAACGCAATGAGGCAAAGTAAATGTCAAAAGTAAGCAAATACAACAAAACAGCAGTATAGAGAAACACAAAGGACAAAAACGGTGCCATGAGACAGTAAACAATTTTTTTTTCAAATGCACCATTCCTAATACGATGAAAGGCAATTGGAACAAAAGTAAACCAATTTGAAATTTAACAATTGAATACAAACTATTTTTGTCTTTTTTGAGTGGCATGGTTACCCAAGTTGTATGCCTTTGTGGTCCTTAGCAACAAACTAGCAAAGGAACAATGTACATGCTATTCAAATTGAATGCTTACAATGGAGTACTCGAAGTACTAGAGCATGAATTTTCAAATCTTATGTGAGTTACTTTTGACATTTCCATGCGTAATTTTACAAAGGTAACACAGACGCTATAAATTAGATATTTTTTGGGTATAACTTTGATATTACTGATATTGATGGAAAATACATTTATCATCAGTTACAAAAACTCTAGGATTCTTTAAACAGAGAGAGTGATGTTATAACAATTGTTATTAATTTTATTTTATTTGTTAACAAATTTTTTTCAATATAATTTTATAATTAAATTAGTAGGACATTAAAAATTTGAAAAAGTTGCATTTCAAATTATTTGGTTGTTTTTCAAAAGATTGTTATGGATATGTCAAAATATTAAGTTGCTTAAGTGTGTATTTACGTATGTATGTACGTTGAATTCAAGTTACCATTGAGTTTTCATTTCCCTTCTGATCATATCAATACTCCAACCTTTTTCAATGACTGTTTTACTTTTTATTCTAACATTTTTCAACTCATTTTGCATTCCAAAAGGCAACTGATAAAGTTGACAATTCTTTGAATGAAGCTATTTATAATTGGACCCCTGTATCGATATAAATTTTCCTTTTCCCTCAAGGATTTATTTATTTTCTCCATTTGAATTTTTGTCCTATTGTATCTCAACGAAGAAAACAGTTTACTACTACAACCAATAATTCAAATGTGGAAACCATTTAATCAAACGTTTTACAAGTTGTCTGTATGTGAACCCAAATACACAATATGGCTTTTTTTCTTTCCAAATCATACGGGATGAATATTAGCTTGGCATGAAATGTATACTTATACACAGCTTTGTAAAGGGTGTTTTTATAGAGGTATAGAACTTTAAGTTGCAATAAAACAACGATGGATTATTCGATTGACATGAATTTTATTTATCCGAAAGATAATCTTGTGGCATTACATTTTAAAAATGATTTCTGGCTAATGACCGCCACGGCTGGCGCGGATGTAGTCCAATCTGGACGTACAATTTTCGATGACTGGTTGTGGTTTTACCGCATAGACCAATGACTTTACATAGCCCCAAAGAAAGTAGTCTAGCGGTGTTAAATCACAAGATCTTGGTGGCCAATTCACAGGTCCAAAACGTGAAATTAGGCGGTCACCAAACGTGTCTTTCAATAAATCGAAATAAAATTGCACTATTTGCAAGCGTTGTTCAGGCGTGAGTCTATTCATGATGATTCAGAATTTAAGATTTTAATGTAAGACAAGAGGAAAGTGGAAGACCATAACAAATTTTGAAAATACCGAATTGCAAGCAGTATTGGATAAATATTGAGTTAGAAGCAATTGGCAAAACGTTAAATGTTGCACAGAAACAATTTGTGACCGCTTAAAAGCTATGGCTAAGGAAAGATTCGAAAGTCTAGAAAATGTGTGTCACATGAATTGAATGATAGATAGACGGAAAACCAAAGAATCACTTGAATGAAACTTGATACTTAGCGAAATACGAGGTATAGTAAACACGGTATCCACAAGTAGCAATATTGCACATATTTGGGTCGAGATTTTTAAACATTCAACAAAGAGTCCACCATTTCTAGCGACCAACCACAGATCGAAATATCCAATGGAGGCATAAAATTACTAGCACTTTTAAGATTTGTTTAGTACTAGTTTAAGTAGTAGTAAACTCATTCAATTTATATTTATAACTTAAATTTTCAGTTTTAGTGAGGTAGGGATACAGGATACAGATAACACCGATGTTTCTCATAAATGTATCAATTGCAATCACCTCACATAACATCAAGGCGAACTGAATACATCTGCTTTCAATTTTGCTATTTAATCTCGTATTTGAATAAATTCGAAATATTTGGTTCAAACAAATAATGGGGATAGACTTTGAAACGAACTGAAATTTGACACGAACACTTTTTGTTTTCTATTATCATCGACCTTTTATGGCCTTTATAGCTTCTATCTTTTAGACTCGTTCCTTAATATACATACATTGGCTTTTCTTGATTTTAAGTATGATTACAGCAGCATCTCGGAACAGCAGAAACTCGGATTTTTGTGTCAACAATTATAACTGAGATGGGAAAATACTCACCAATATATTAGGAGAAACTCTGCGTTTTTACACTTAGAAAAAATACAAAGTCAAGATTTTACACTTGATTACAACAACTCGGTAGTATATTAAAATCTATGTTTGTCATCAGTTAAAATAATGCTAGAAACATTTTTTACAAAATACTTTACTTGTATAGGTGGTGCAAATCCTTTGACTGGCAACATATTGAACTACCTTGGATATATTCAGTTAAAAGAAGAGACACTGTGTGTGTAAATTATTTTAAGATATTATACATTCTGTTTATTTTCATGAATCATTGTATTTGTATGTAGATATGTAATACATCATGTCTATGCATGTATGGTGGTCATTAATTCGATTTTAATAAGACTAATAAATTGCATATGAATTATGTGTGGAATACCACATGAATGCATACACAGGTAAAAGGAATCATAAATTTCGAGACAAAATTTATTTAGAATGTGTGTGTATTTGCTTAGAATTGTCGTAAATAAATAGAATTAATTTTCTAAACTAATTTAAAGAAATTATTTGATTCTCTTTGAAACAAAGAAAATTACATCAAAAAAGATCAATTCAGTGTAAGCTCTAAAATATTTTAACCTCAAAAGAAAGTAAGAATAACAAAATATTCCAAGAACTGCGATAATATTGAGATCTATTTGCATCTTTTCAACAAATTGTTGGGCAGTGGTGGGTTATTCCACTCTACGAAATTCTATTTTAGTCTGCGCTAGGATTAAAACAAAAAATTAGAGACTCTAGTTGATGAAAGCCTCTGAGCTCGTGTTTTACATCAGTTTATTTGCTGAATAAACATACCAGGATTAAATAACTTATGACCTGAGGTTGGAAACAAAAATTGACAATTGACATTTGACTGTCAGCGAAAATCACTTATCAAACAACAACGTCATGAGAATTATCCTTGTACTGGTAATTAACTTCTCAAGTTTGGAATCTAAAGATGCCCCCTATTCAAATTCCGCACTGAATATCCGAAAAACTCAATTAGCTAAAATAAAAATCTCGAATAAGGATGTGATAAACTAATTAAGCAGCGAAATGTTTTGCTCGTTTTCGATGTTATAATTTAGATTTTTTACTGATCGTAACTTAACTAAAAACCCGAGGAAGTCATAAAAAAAGAACTGAATATTCTAAATCAAATGGTTAGCAATCATTTGTATTAAACTGGATATACAAAGATAGTGAAAGTTTTCAGTAAGAAAAATAATATCGTAGATGTTGGCAGAAGCAGGAGTGCCAACTTTTTATTTTTTCTAATTCCTATTAGTCATGGGTCAGAATTTATTAACTGTCAAGATTTTGTGTTTCAACGGGAGAAACTCTATTCACCATATAGGACGTACCTAACTTTCTCAGATTATCATTTGTTTCGGTCTCTGAAGAAATCAATTAGTCGTAAGAATTTAAATTCCGCAAAGGCGTCCAAAACAAAACTGTATCAGTTCTTCCCTGACTCTCTGCATATCATAATGGCTTTACCCTCAAAAATTTCAAAATTTCACATATTTAGCCGAACATTCAGGGCCATTATTACAACTTGTCGTTAAAGTTGGGGTTGATTAAAGGTACCTTTAGCTAAAGGGAACTGGAAAGTTACCTTTCATTTATTTTCGTTTTACAATTTACAGATAACATTTTTCAAAAATATGGCAGTGCCGAAGCAATGTCGATAAAATTGCTCAATTATACAAGTTTTTTCAACGCATTGGCAATCGCGGGCTTCGTGTTTTTGTTGTATATGCTCATTTTGTTTAAATTTGAAGTTGCCATAATGAAAATAATATCGATGGCTTAATATAGAAAGGTCGTATCTCGTTTTTTTTCAAAATCGGGTTTTTTACATATTATGGTAGACAAAACCCCCATACACATCCTCTGCAAAATTCAGGTTCCTATGTTGACGAATAGTTGATTTACAGTAATTAAAAGAAACATAACATAACACTTTTGTATTAGATTTTATTAATTTTTTCCTTCTCCTGTAAAGTACTGAAAATGTAAGATACGACTTTTCTATATTAAGCCATCGATATATAATATGGCAGGTTCAAACATAAAGTGACCTTTAAATGTTAAAGGTAGGATGATCTTCCCTTTAGCTTAGCGATCACTTCTATCTTATTGGGTACTCATAATAACGAAAAACAATTTATCTGCCCGTTAAAATCCTCCCTTTAGTTAACGGTAAGTTGTAATAATGGCCCTCAGTGTTATTATTTTGAATTAATTTTGGAATTTAACACAATGCCTTTTGTTACAGAGATTTGTGAACAGTTCTCTTTTTCATTTATTTAAATGAAATAAGCATTTAGTCAAAGAAGTTGTACACTTCGTTGTAAATAACAAAGAAAACATGACGAGACTAGAGATGAATATTTCAATTAAAAATAAAGTATACGCCCGTAGTGTCGGCTTCTTGCAGCAGTACATAATTAGATCTTATAAGTGAACACGGCATTAAAGGCAATAAAAAATGAGGCTTCTAATTAAAAAAAAAAAATTAGAAAAGGAACCGAAAAGAAAAAGTAAATAGAAAAAAGCTGAAGATTTATATTCAAGGCCCTATAGAAAATTAATGAAAATTATGTTTTTTTAATGTACGAAAAAATTCTAAAAATCAAAAAAGTTTTGTTCAATGTTTCAAACTTAATGATATAAAGTGCCTAGTATAACGGTTAAAAATCAAAAAGTGAGCGTAATCATTGGGTATTCAAAAATGGTTGATTAGAAATTTCAAAAGGCCAGTATTTTACATTTCGATGGATAATATTGATATTGATATCTCACTCATTTCCACACATTATCGTCATTTGCATCGGTTTTATATATTTTTAGTAGTCAATTGCAAATGAAAATTCGGTCCAATTAATTTTTTTTCTACTATTTAATGTATTTTTTTCTGCACTTGAGGTGGGAACCTTCGAATGTCTCGTAATAAAAATCCACAATGCATCATCGCTGGAGCCTGCTGTTAGATATAACTTTGCGGAGGGTTGGCTGACTTTGAAGTTTCTCAAATTTCACTTCTGTGTCTCCAACCATTGCAGTTCCAGTACAACATACGCTGACTGTACTAGTTCCATAAATTAAATTCTGTTTAACATCTGTACATGGGCCATAACGGTTATAAGTGATATTAACGTTTATAAATAATTAAGTTAATTTGTTAAGA
This sequence comes from Sarcophaga rosellei, assembly GCA_930367235.1. Lineage (NCBI taxonomy): Eukaryota > Metazoa > Arthropoda > Insecta > Diptera > Sarcophagidae > Sarcophaga > Sarcophaga rosellei. Next base: position 46,058,416 of record OV884018.1, on the reverse strand, counting down.
CAGCTTTAAAGGTAAAAGGAAAAGAAAAAGTTTAATTTGAAACTTCAAAAAGAAGTTCAATTTTTTTGTTATTAAATTAAATTTATTTTCTGTGTTTTAGATTTCCGGCACAAAGTTATTATAGCTTTGAGCCAACGACTGCCATGATCTTTCTACCCGATTAATAAGCTGAGCTAAAAATAAGAATAGCCTCTACGCATGAATACCAATTTCTAAAGCTACAGGAAGTTACATTACAAGTCAACAAATTAAGATATGAAAGTTTTACTCGAAAGAGTCAGATTACCGCTAGGCTATCATAAAGGAGCATAGAAATGCCCATACTTACTCATACCTGAGAGGTTGTTAGATACCTTAAGTGTAAGCTTTTGTGTACAAATTTCACAATCTACCATGTTCTCACGTTTAGAACAAACTCCGTATAGGCTGACATGTGGTTAAATTCATTTATTTTCAGTGGGGTAAGTTCGAGAACTTATTGTTGACTTATTATTTTTATTTCTATCTTTCGTGGCCTTTCCATTAGTTTTATTATTGCAATAGGATTTCAGTTTGTCATTGTTCTTCCAATTTAATTTTTGTTTTTGTTGTTGTAAATCTTTATTATCCTCAATTTTTTTTACAATTATTGTTGCTGGTTAGTCTTCCACTTATTGCAGAAAAAATACTTCACCTTAATCCTTAAAGAGTCATTGCACGATAGGAATTACCTTAGCTTTTTCCAAAGGGCACCTACATACATATATGTGGACACTAAAAGGGGATTAGGTCATTTGCAAATAATCTAAAGGCATTCATACCTCACAACAGCAATGAGTGCCAAAATATTTTGCTGTTTTCATTTTAGGTTTTATTGACTGTTTGACAGTTTATGTGGACATGTTTTATTACTTGCTATATGGCCAATAACTTTTTTATCCACTAAACCATAAATGTCATAAAGGAAAACAAAGAAGCTTTGCTACTTGAAAGGTATTAAAAAGGACTTTGAGTGTGTACAAAAATCACTTATGTTTTGTTCTATTCGACCACAAAAAATAAGCTACTTAAAAACTTAAGTTCATACATACATATGAACAGCAAATCATGTAGATTTTTATTGAGATGACTACCTTCAAATTCATATATTCTTCTTTATCTTCCAAAGCTCTACCATTTTTGTAAATAAAATGTAATTATATGTATAAGCATTTAATAGACTGTTTGTGAGTCTAATAGTGATGGTCTAAAATTCCTGTGGAAGAAGTCGGTTGGAGTTGTAAATTTAATGCTACTTTCTTAATTGTGGAAAATATAAATATTTAAGTAATGTTGGAAATAAATTCGGAACAGTTTCCTCATAGAATAGATTTTGGAGATAACTTTGTGTTCGTTTAAGCCAACACTTTAAAGCAATCGGCCACTTTAGTCAAAGAAAAACGTCACAGAAGCCCGACTTAATTCAATGCAATATTTGTGAGTTCATAACTCCAAGCACTAGAACACGCCCAGGGAACCTTTTCGCTTAGAGTTATGTAGATATCTGGCCAAATAATTTTTTGATGTTAAAGAAAATCAAGCGATGTATGTGGGCACCATGTTTGGTCAGTCTGGAACTTACTGGAACTGGAGTATTTACATCTTCTGGAAATACAGTTACGTAGCTGCTGTGCCTCATAAAAAATCAACTGGAAAACTTGCTCATGAGTGAATGGTCAAATGACAACAGAAAATACATAAAAAACTGGTACATTTTATGACAAATAGATTAACTGGAGTGTTTGACCTTAACGGATATTCTACTAAATATAACTTATTATAACATTTTAACCCATTAACGCCTAACCCAAGAATCCGTGGGTCGATTTCGGCGATATTTGACACAAATAGTATTTGGAGTATTTGTATTGATGTGAATATTTTTATTTTTTTAAGTGTCGTGGGTGCCTCTGTAGGGCATGGGTATTTTTCTAACCACTTCGGCGTAAGTGTGTTCTGCAATAAAAATTTTTTATCTTTATTATATGACGGCTAAACAACATAGTTAAACTATTTTTGAGAGATTTATTGAAAATGTGCCTTAAAAATTAATTGGAATATTTTCTCATAGTCTTTTTGTGGATGAACATCTGTTCATATTATGGTCGCCATTCCCTAAAAATGTACATAAAGGGCAAGCCAATACGATTTGGCTACAAATACTGGGTGTTAGCCTTCTATGACAGGATATTGTTATCCCTTCATCCCATACGCTGGCGCTTCTGCTAATAATAATGCTGAATACGGCCTTGGAGAAAACGTGGAGATCCATGCGAATGAAATGTTACATTCGACAACTTTTTTACAACCCATAATTTATTATGTACATTATCTCGAAAAGCTTATTTTGCAACAGGTACTGCTCGAGATAATCTAAGCAATCACGCATTGTTGGATGATATTAAATGGGTTCATCAGATTTTTGCTTTGACAAAAATAATATATGTATTATAGCAGTTCGCTGGAACGATAATTCGGTAACTACCTGCACACATATTTATTATCATGTTATACCGATGAAGTCGCCGTAGTCTAGTAGGTAGTGAGTTTACTTATTAGACGTAAATCCCGGGTTCGTATCCCAGGTGAGACATAAAAACGAAATATGAAAATAATATTTCTTCGGCGACTCCAGCTCAGCAGATTTCTGGCAAAAACTGTGAGAGTAAATAAACCTGCCATGAAAAAGTTTCTCAAAAATTTGCCTTTCGGAGTCGACGATTAACTGCAGGTCCCGCCACTCACATATAAAAAAATTAACGCACACAACATGATGGGTGTGAGCAGCTAGCCCGTAATCCTGACCGAAGGGTATGTATATATTTAAAATCTTACTGAAGGTGGGGACTGTAATGCCTAATTTTTTGGATGTAGAGCCGATGTGCAAAAAAAACCAAAAGAACAACCTTACATAATACATGTATATAATCAGCTAATGGGTGGAGTTGACTTATTCGATTATGGTGTCAACAATTATCGTATTCGACTACGTGGAAAAAAGTAGTATTGGCCATTACTCACTAACGCTATTGACGCAGCTATTGCAAACCAATGGAAACTACACTGCTTGTGCAGGGGATATGAAGGTTTGCCACCTTTTTCGGGTTAGCGTTGTTGAAGCGTTGTTAAAAATTCGTGAAAATCGACGCCGTGATGGAAAAGTTGTCACAAATGCGCAGCAAATAGCAAAACACACTGACAAATTTAACCACATGATTAATAAAATAGGAAAATGCGGTCGTTGTGCGCAATGTGGTGGGAAAACAGAGTACGGTTGTACAAAATGCGGTTTGAATGTACATCCAAGGGATTTTTTTGCACAATTTCATGCTTTTTTAAGATTTCATACCAATGCCTAAGTGGGTATTTTTATACCCATGTCATTTAATTGCACCTGTAGCTTAGGTAAGTAGACCAATTCAAGTAAAAGTATTTTCATCGGGCAGAAGATATATAATATTACATGAAGATATATAATATTACAGAAGTTCTTTCTATCAAATTTTGATTTTGAAAAATTCGTGATCTTTGACCTTTTCGCTGTCATCCAAAATATGTGAATATCATGCCTTACTAATTTTTTTTAAAGCATTGTATGTCTTCTTTATTCGTTCTTAAAGAATTGTTTGGGCTCTCGTTTAGTTGGGTCAAGAAAGAATTTTTTAAAAAACCTTCTTTTTTTGGTATTTTTCTACCCATTCGGCGTTAATGGGTTAAAATATGTCGTCTTTGGATTTTAAATTTACTCTGAGTTCTTCTTGATAGTGCCTACACTTTTGGTGTGCAAAACTATATAGTAACCAAAAAGTTTTTCTTATTTTGTATTAAAAGCTTGAAATACTTTCAAGAATAACTATTGTCAGAAAATTATATTATATATATTTTACTGTCGTACCGTGTTATTTGTCAGAAAAAAACCGCTCATAATCGGTACTGCTCCATTACTACATTAAATGACTATAATCGCCTTAAATGCACAACTGAGATGTATCGGAAATTTTAACTATAAAGTCAAAGTAATTTTAAAGTTGAACACGTAGTAGGTTTACCTGGTACAAAAGATTACTGATTATTTTAAATCTGATGATAAGCCACTAAGTTAGAGCTCTTTCTTGTAAAGAAATTTCAAATATGGAGACTTATAGAGGCAGATTTCATTGGCAAAGCAGTCGGAAACCTTTGACTGCATAAAAAATGCTGAAGAAGAAATTGAATGGGATAAGGAAAGAGCTGAGTCGTCAAAGACAACTGTAAATAGTTACAATATACATATGTAAGTACGAAGAGAAATTAATTATCCTTATTACAAAAGCGAATTGATACCTCTTTTATGAATTCTTTATTAAAAATGCCTAAACAAATCGAGATGAAAAACACACATCATTATAACCTTTAGTTAGGATTACGACCTAGCTTCTGACACCACTTATGTCGAGTGTATTAATTTTGTACATGATTGGCGGGACCTACAGTTTAAAGTCGATGAGGTCTTTGAGAAACTTTTTATTTACTCTCAGAGTTTTTAACAGTAGACTGCTGAGAGAGGAAATCGGTGCAGAAACATTTTTTTTTTCATATTTCATTTTGTTGGAGATGTCTGTGGTTTGAACCTTGGTTTCACGTCTAATAAGTTAACACACTACCTACTAGAATACGGCAACCTTAAAGCTTGCATATGTATGTAAAGGTTTGTAATTCCAAGAGAAATATATGCATACCTACATTAAAATTTTAAGAAATTTTTAATTTTTATTTTCCTTTTATTTTATTAAGTAAAGCGAATTTTATTTTATTAAACTGAATTTATAACTTTTTAAACTATTTTTAAAAAATACCACACAGAACGTATTAGCGATTTGAAATTCGATTTACATCGTTTCGATTTATGTAATTTTTGGAAACAACCGCGACCTAAATCGAGTGATTGATGTATTTATACTTCATCCATTTTCGAAGTGTCAACTTTTAGAAACTAATGTGGCTTTGTTCTTAATGTTTTGAACATCTTTCCTACTTCTTCTATGTATTGGTTTTATAAGTCGATCTTTATTTATCCCTATTCTTTGTTATTTTGTTATTGTTTTTCTTTTTTAGAACAAACATTTTATACATGCTTATAATAGGGCTATAAGCATTTTAAATAGTTCCTTAAAGCTTTTTTAAGAAAAATTCCTTAAACTACTATTCGAAATAATTATTTATTTATTAATTATAATACAATTACAACTACAATTGAAGCCGCCGTAGTCTAGTAGGTAGTGTGTTGGCTTATTAGACGTAAAGCCCGGGTTCGTATCCCAGGTCAGACATCAAAGCGAAATATGAAAAAAAAATATTTCTTCGGTGACTTCCTCTCAGCAGATTTCTGGCAAAAACTCTGAGAGTAAATAAACCTGCCATGAAAAGGTTTCTCAAAAATTTGCCTTTCGGAGTCGACGATAAACTGTAGGTCCCGCCACTCACGTATAAAATTAACGCACACAACATGAGTGGTGTGAGAAGCTAGGCCGTAATCCTGACTGAAGGGTTGTAATGGCCAATTATGTTGTGTATGTAATACAATTACAAATTATATTTAATTATTATGAGGTGAGTAACTTAGAGCTTGTGCTCGGTGTAGTGTAACAGACCAGAGGCTCTGGAGGGAATCGAACTCACGACCCTTACGCTAAAAGTCTAGTATACTACCCACTAGACTACCAGGGCGAACTCAAAATAATTATTTCCATCCGTAAATATTGTTTAAAACTAAAAATTTAAAGTACGTACAAACCTTCTTTGAACCTACTTTAAATTGAAATGTCATTAATTTATTTATTTTGTTTTCTGTCTTGCCAAAAATAGTATACTGTACTGAAATTATAATTTTTAGAATAATTAATAGAGAAGTAAAATTTTACCATTCAAGCTGCATATCAAATATATCAAATCAACCTAAATCAAATTAATTGTCAGTTAGAGTACTGTTAAGTTCTTTAAATTTTTTGTCATTTTAAACCTGTGAACCAGTTGACACATACTTATAAACATAATTTAAAAAGAGAACTATACAATATCCATCCATCCTTGTGATCTATATTCGCATGGTTGAATCTTTTAGGCAAAACAACATTTAGGTTTTAAACTTTTAAACGAAGTTCTCATGTTTTTATACCCTAAGCGGTGCTGCAAACAATAACCTCACATAACACACAAATAACGGTTTGCTTCAGAGTATAGCGGAAAACATCACAAAAACTGTAACTTCACTTTTGATATTTTTACATACACATTTATGCATAGGTTTATTTTTCATAAACAAGACAAGGGGAGCTCATGGGACCATGGTTGAAATTAAACAGTTTTGAACGAAGACTTGCCGACAACTGCTGCAACGAAAACTAAAAAACGAATAAGTTACTCTTCATGTGTTTGCATAACATGAATATTTACACCACACGCACACAAAAGAAAAGTTTTAATTAATTTTTTGTTTTTGTGGTGTGGTTGTATTGATACAAACGGATTTAATATTTGGGCAATTCATACAACTTTGTGTCGTTTATGTTGTATTGAATACATTTGTTTGTTTGTGAACGCTCAATGCTATGCTGTATTGTGTATTTCGTGGCATTCAAACAATTTGATAGCCCGAAAAAAATGTGATAGCACGAAACCAATACAACTTTTAAAAACATATGGAAAAAATGTGTATAAATGTATCGGATTTTTATATGAAAATTATCAACAATCATACACTGTTGTATGTTCTTCCAACAATACAAAGAATACAACGATACAACGGCTTGTGTGAATTGACCAATGGAAGAAATGTGTATAAGTGTATTGGATTTTTATATGAAAATTATCAACAACAATCATACACTGTTGTATGTTCTTCCAACAATACAATGAATACAACGATACAACGGCTTGTGTGAATTGACCAATTGTTTTTCTATTAATTGTTGTAAAGTCCGAACAGTATGGAGTTCCTTAAGAGGATGATGTGGGATTTGAGGGCCTTTACCATATGTACCAATTTCAACAAATGTTAGTTTTAAATTTGAGCTTTTAATATTCAACGATATGTAAGTCATTTGAGAGTTAAAAGTTTTTAATTTGTCAATTTGCTTTCTCTAAAAGAGGCTAAGCCATTTCCTGCCTTGAAGTTAGCTAACTTAAGCTTTGGAGTCCGACTAAAACCGAGTGCGTTCTGGTTCAAAGTTAACTAACCCACAGCTGTTTGAGTTTGCTTTGATTACAAAGTGAAAAATAAGTGATTTTACAGTGATGTCACAATTTTTATGAATTTCTTGTGTAGCAAAGAAAAAAAGGTTTAAAAATTATTTTAGCAAATTGTTAGTGAATCAGCAAAAATGAATAATAATTATAATTTATACTACATTATGTTTATATTAAAATTAAATTTTTTAGTTTATATCTTTAGTTTTATTAATGATATTCGTCATAGAAAAAAAAGCTATACCATAAAAAGGCTTTAAACAGGTTGGAATTTTAAATATTTGAAATAATGTTTCATCTAACACCAATTTGTTTCTGGATTAAACATGTAAAATACACAAATTTTTGTATGACAAACCAAATGAGTTAGAGCTCTAACTCCTTTAACTTCAAATATGGAAAAGGCAATTTGTTAGGCAATGTGAAAAATAAAAATTTAGAACATACCCCATTGCAAGAGACTGTCTATTAAACCCTGAATGAAGATGGGTATTGACTTTCTTCGACCCGGTCAATCATCTCATATTCATGCTATGATGAGATCGCGTACAGTGTATAAATTTGCTTGTTTCTGCTTGATAAAAATGTTTCATCAATTAATGTCCAGTGGGGCAAATTAATGTATTTTTTTCAATATATTTCTTTTTTATTTTAAACCAAAAAAATTATGGTTTTTCCCAAACCATAATAAAAATCAGAAAAGCTCTCTGGTGACTCTATATTTTTGCACTGCGCTACCCCCAGGAAGAACTCAGAGTAAATTTAAAATTCTAAGGTCCAATATATTAAAATATTATACCCAGTATTTAGTAGCATACCTCTTCAAGTCAAGCACTCCATTTGGCATTGAATATACCAGTTTGTTTACCGTTTTCGTTTATATTTGTGGCCATGCACTTATGAGCAAGTTTTTCAGTTGACTTTTGTTAAAGGGTTAGCGATTACGATTAACGTTCGACCAAATGACTTCCTAAACACTCTCTTGGAGTCATATCTGGACTTCGTGGAAGAGTATTAAGCCTGTGGGCACTATGGTAGTCAGGTCACATCAGTAGTGGGTTCATTGACTTTTTGGAGGCAATAACCATTACGAATTCTAAACTCATCTTTTTAGTTGAATTTGTTTTCCAGAATGTTTAAAGACTCTCTCTTTTTTATTATAAATCTGATTGAAAAAATTAACGTATATGTAACAGCAATATCGAGATGGTGATGAAAAATACTCATCATTGCATCTAATGTTTTTATACCAAGGCTATTTCAACCAAGTAAGTCTGTATAATTTCCACTCCCCCCATATGCGAATTTTATTATCGAATAATTTGTGGCTTGTCTATTTATGTACCTTTTTTCACCTTGTCGTAGCGAGCCATTTGTACTATTTGTGTATCTGCATTAGACTTGAAATTATTGAACTCCAAGGTAATTTGAACATATCCTTACATTCTTGGTGTCCTTCCAGAGTACTGTTGTTTGGTTGACACCGTAAGCACTACCCACATATATTTACTTGTGTGTCTGTGTACAGCGAAAGCTTAGAATTATGAATCCTATTGGAACATATTGTCCTTAAAGAAAAAATGCCATGAGGTCGCAGATATATCAAAAGGGTCAATGATGTATAAAAGTTAAAGAAATAGACGATGTAGTTTCTGAAGTTTGGAATTGTTTGGGACAACTTTATACCAATATTGCTTGTGGCTCCAATATCATGTGTCCCTAAGAAAGACATGAAAGATTGTGATATTTGTTCTGATGGCTCATTCTCATCATCACTAAGTCTACAGCTTGGGTTCGAAATGACCTTCATTATACATACGTGTTCTTTAAGTATATTTAAAGTCCTGTTACTAATTTCAGGTTAGTCTTGATGAGTCAAATCTCCTTTAAATCCTTGATGCAGACACATATCTCCACAGTATATTGCTGCATCCATCATGCTTAACCGTTTCATGAGATCGATGTCTTAATTCTCTTTTCCTCCATACTAAAGTACATCCGTAAGGTAAAAAAGATATATTTTGACTCGCATGAAGAAAACACATTATTTCAAACCTCATTTGACATGCTTGTGTATGAAGGAAGAAAAATATTGAGGTCAACCCAAAAAACTTACGTAAAATAGTTAAGCATGGTCTCGGTAGCACAATACTGTGGGAATTTGTGTAGGCACCAGGTGCGGGCAATTTGGAATTTACTGCGGACATAATCAATAAGAGAGAGTGTATTTAAACATTATAAAGAACAAATTCAACTAAAGTTCGGAGGAATTTAGAACTTGTAATCCAAAACGTCAATGAACCCAATCATACTGCTGTTTAACGTCAGAATTTTTGAGAAACTTTTTTATGGCAGGTTTATTTACTCCCAGAGTTTTTGCCAGAAATCTGCTCAGAGGAAGTCGCCGAAGAAAAATTTATTTTTCATATTTCTTTTTTGGTGTCTAGCCTGGGGCTCGAACTCGGGCTTTAGGTCTAAACTACTTACTAGACTACGGCGACTACATTTAGTCGCTTAACCTCCAACAAAACGCAACTGAAAAACTAACTCATGAGTGCATGGCGGCAAATCCGTTAAATGGTGTGCTTGACCTTTAGGGATACCCTACTAAATACAACGAACATTTCAATATATGTATTAGGCCTTTGAATTTTAAATATACACAGAGTTCTTCGTGCGAGTACCTTCATTTTTGCCGTGCTCAAATTTGGAGCCACCAGAAACTTTTACTTTTTTTCTTTCAGATTGTGAAAAACATTAAAAATGTTTTTGTTTTATAATAAAATAGATATAAATGAATAAAATAAATAAAATTTCAATTAAAATACATGGGGTTAGCTAGACTTTGCTATATAATATATTAATAAATGATGTTACTGATAAAAAAAATTTTTCATTTTATATACTTTATCTGGAAATCTTTAAGTGTCACATTAAATTTCTAATTTCTTAACATGACTGTATATACGAAATGAAAAACACGAATAGAAATTCTATGAACATTAGTTTTATCCTGAGTGAAATAAGATCAATTGAAGACATTATAAAAACTATAGTATAACACAGAAACCAGTTTGTTATTTCAATAGACAACTTTACCGTAATTCATTTAGAGAGAATGAGACAAAGAAGTATTTACATATACATTTTTTGAATACATAGCAAAATGAAATAAAACATGACATAAATGCATAAAATTCTCTTTTTGAAACACACAATAGTAGAAGGGAAACCTTCCAACCTATCGAAGGATGACAAATATTATAAACATTTGATAAATGGCATTAGGATTTAATGTTGTATTTTATAGGTATGTTCGCAGTCGAATAATTCGTTATGTCCTTAAGGCAGATATTTATTTATGTATAGGTATATATGATTGAGTTTAATACAATTTGTGTTCACTATGCTCCGTACCGAATGAAACAAAACGTATAATAACTTCTGACAACTTTAAATCTCTTCAAAGGCAGCAACATTATGTTCACAAAGTGACAAACAGTGATCAACATTTTTGCTACATTTGAATTGTGTGGTTAGGCAAACATATAACCTAAATAAAAATAAAATTTAAATTCAATTAAATTTCATGGGAAATTAAATAAATTTGTAAAACAAGTTGTTATTGCAATCATAGCAAAATCATAAATGAACATATTATTGAGTAGGCAATCGATATTGGAAAAAATATAGATAGTTTTAGATGTGAACCTTACTGCAAGAAATTAATTTTCAAGTATTTTAGCTATTTCCTTAATATCGAAGTGCAAGAACACCTAGAATGCTTTGTTCAAATCATAAAATTACTACACAGAGAAAACTGAACCTAATAAATACATAGTAAATTAGAACAAAGTTTATAAGATTTCTCTATGTTTTTTTTTCAAAAAGAGATTCTTATTATTTTTATAAGGAAACCCTTTTTGAATCAAGAAGAAAACTTAGGGATTTTACTAGACAGTCTTCTTGATTTTTTTAAAAAGGGTTTCTCCTTAATTTTATTAGGCTTTCTTTTTGTTTTTTTCAAAAGGATTTTCTTCTTGATTTTATTAGGCTCTCTTTTTGTTTTTTTCAAAAAGATTTTCTTCTTAATTTTATAAGACTATCCCTTTATTTTTTCAAATAATATTTATTGATTTTGCTTTTTACATAACCTAAAAAATCATTATATCATGGCCACTCTTAAAAAATATTCGTCAAAGATTTGGCATTTTGTATCTCATCAATTCTATTTTTCTTTGTTTCCCTCCAGAAAGAAAGCACCTGTTCCCATGAACTGCAATTGTGCTGCAACCAGCACTTTTGCTCGAAATATTTATCTTTGAAAGAGAAAGATAGATGTATAAAGATGTACATATATTAATTTAAGGAGTATTACCATTATGCAAATCTTTAAAAGATTCGTCCGCAGTGACAGGATAATCATCGATTTTTCTTTTTCAACATTAGTCCAAAGAGAAAATAACTTTCCTGTTAGATTTTTCTTCCCGTCTTTTACAACACTTTTTTTTTGTTGAAATTAAAACAATTCAATATTTTTATTTGAACTTTGTTTACTTTGTTACTTTGCTTTTTTAAGAAGAAATATTTTTATTACTTTTTTTCACTTCTATACTTGCCACTTATTAAAACATTAATAAGATAATTTACACATGATCAAATAGAAACCTAATGAAATCAATATGGCATACTCCTTAAAAAAAATTATTAAGTAGCCTAATGAAATCTTTAAGAAAAACCTTTTTGAAAAAATTTATTAGGTAGCCCAATGAAATTAATAAGAAATTCTTGTTTTATACAATTTAGAAGAAAACATAATAGAATCAATAAGTTTTTCTCTATGGATTGTATTTTTTGTGGCAAAAGTGACGGAATTTGAGTAAAAAAATTGTAAATAACAAGTTTTCTTCTTAAATGTATGTGTTTTACTTTTTGAAAAAATTAAAAAGATTTATCCCATAAAAATAATAAGAAATCTCTACGAAAAAATCTTCGTTTCTTTTTGCTGTAATACCCCTCACTCCAAAAACGTTTCGTAGAGAAAATCTTCTTGATTTTATTAGGCAGTTTTCGCTCTGTGTATGGAAAAACATTTTAATCACTTTTTGAGAGCGTGTAGTTAGTTACTCATAGTCTTGCCGATTATCCCTAGCTTGGCTATAGTCTGTTTGTGATAAATTAGGTGCTTTGAAAGCGATGGCAGAAATTAAAATGTCCAATATGATGTTTGAAGCGAAAAAAATAAAATAAATAATAAATATAAACATAATAAATAAAACAAATTAAACTGTTGAGTAATTAATGCAACATATATTTATTTAGTCCAATTATGTTATACGAAATAATGTTTTTTCCTTAAAAGTTTTATTTGAAGTAACCTAAATATATAATATTTTTAAGCTCAACTAAATTTTTAATCAAGTAATTGTTATAAAGGTGTTAGGCACGGTTAGCTTGGATTAAATTCGCAGTCGTTCTAAATATTATAGCGCACTTGGGTCATATCGATTCCGTACAAATACTGATTTTATCTATTCCATCCAATCTTAGATTTGTAGTTTACACTCTCTATGAATCTAATTCGATAAACCATAGCTGTTATCGTAGGGGACTTTAATAACAACCTTTTACTGGATAATCCACTTGTGGGACCAATGCTTTCACTTCATCTCAGGCCTGTAAATGTATCCTCACCTACACATTTCCATTCGACGTCCAGTAGCTTGATTGACCTTGTATTTGTAAATCACATTAAAAGGGTACTGTTATATGACCAGATTTCTGCTTCTTGCTTCTCCAACCACGATCTTGTCTTCCTTAACTATAATATATCTGTTACTTGTTCTGCTGTTAATATATTACATATCGTGATATAAGGAACATAGATTATACAACTCTGAATATTGAATTGAATAACATTTCTTGGGACCAGGTATGTATATACACTGGGTAATGCGAATGACCAATTATCTCTTATCCAGGAGAAAGTGCGCCTGCTCTGTGACAGGTGCGTTCCTGTCAGAACCAAGCGCATGAGAGCAAAACAACAGCCGTGGTTTAATACTGAAATTAAAGCACTCATTGAGAGGAGGGATAGTGCTTACAGGCGATGGAAGAGGTTTAGGATCTTCATCTCATCTTCTTATAATTATTTTAGTAGATGATAAATTATTCTATTATGTTTTATTTATTGTAAAATATTTTCTTTAATTTTTCACTTGAAGTGACCAATATAAGTTATTTTTTTTTTAATTTCTTTATTCTATGTTTATGGATTATTTTTATGTTTCTTGAGGTTTTTCTCACCATATTGATAGCTAAATATTTTTCCATAATCTTTGAGGTTTTATCCTTTCGTATTTTTTCTGCACAATATACTTATCTTTAGACGGCTGTAACATGAAAAGAATGTCTATCAACAGTTGAAGAATGAACTTGATATAGAATTTTTTTTTTCACACATATACCTTCATTTCATAATTTTGGCAAAAATGAGAAAACTTCTAATATGTAGAGATTGGAAAATTCTAATGCCACAGTGTATTAGTCTTTTGGGCTGCGTGGATTAAAAGTTATTACAAAAGAAAACGTATTTGAATATTTTGTCGGTATTATTTAAATGATTTATTTTAATGTTGAAATCGCATTGTTTAAAAAAAGGGATTTTAAAATTTTAAGAATCGTAATATTTAAAAAATTAGCAATTAATTGCTTCGTAATTGTAGAATTGTGTAATTGTAGATTAAATAAATAAACCTAAGCGAACCAAAACAAGATGTCAAGATTTTCGTCAGGGTTTTCGAATTTTAAAAGTTAAAATACAGCCTCTCCAAAGTATTATATTCCTTACCCCCACAAGGAATAGCATTTCCAACGACCTTTATAGATACATATTGTTACGTTTTAAAAACGTTTAGAATATGAGTTCGTTGACTGCAAGCAAAATAAAAATAAACTTGTTTTTATCTTTAGATAAATTTTATATTGTTCCCACTACTTTTGTGCCACGGTTCACACTTGACGAATACAGCAATAATTGCTTGTTCGTTATTATTCTCTGCTCACACCCTTTGGCCTTGCGTAAGCAACAACACTTGTACGTTAGGTGTGTATAGCGGCGATCTTCAAACCACGACTGTTCTCTCCAAATGCAATGCGTCTTCACACAAGACTGACTGAATTCTTCTACTGGTTGCCTGCTTTGTCTTGTTTTTTTATATGCCCACGTAATCAGTCTGACGATGGTTCTTGAAGTGGAACGTTCGGGGTTTCGCCTTCTCGAGAACTTTATCGCGACTTCATTGTTGTTTGTGTACTTTGCTTACGTTGTTTCTTTCTTACTTGTCTCTCTCCTTTTCTTTCATGCCGATGTTGTTGATATATGTAAACAAGCTCATTGTATGTGTTTGTGTGGCTTTTGTTTGTCGTTTTAATGTTAAATGATGGTACACCGTTTCCGTTTTCATATTACCTGCTAAATGACTCTGAGATAAAGATCATAAAATAAACACTGGGAGGGCAGTATAATTTGTTAGACCTCTATCTTACTTAAAATTACGAAAAGAAATAGAAAAAATAATAATTTAGACAATTTTTCATATATAATTAAGATATAATTAAGTCATACCAAAGAAAATAAAGTATAACGAATGTGCATTTCAACATATTTTGGAATACTTTTCAAAAATATTTCATGACGCGGGGGGAAAGATAGAAGGGAAGGGTACAGAAACCAAGAGCGTAACAATGCGTTGTTCTCATCGTGCGTTTTTGTTGTTTGACTACTTTCTTATTTATTCTTCTGAAACAGTGTTGCCACGAAGAAAAATTTTGTAACCAACATTTGTGAAAAAAATTACCATAAACGAAAAAATATAACCAAAATTAAATTCGTAGACTTTTGTTTTATTTTTTTTTCAAGTTTAAATTATAATTAATAAAAAAAGAAACAAAAAATAGCTTTTTTTATAAGAAAAAAAAAATAACCAAAACCAAAAAAATCTACACACCTACATATTGATTAAAAAAATAACCGATTTTGGTTAGAAATAACCAAAAACGGCAACACTGTTCTCGGTACAAAGAGAGCATGATAAAAATTATGAGAGGGATGTGGTAACCCAGAGGAAAATTGTTAGTAATATTTTCAAGTCTACTTATTAACCCAATAACATGTATATTTGAGCGAAAAATATAGAAAAATTGTACTGCGCTAAAAACCTAAAAACACCGTATTTAACTTGGCAAGTCTTCTTCCAGAAATCAAAATTATTTCTCATTGATATTAGTGAATCATACTATAATATTTCTTTGGGTGTAAATTTGAAGTCTGAAAAAAGCGAGATGAACATTCTTCTTTAGAAGCTGACAAGCAAAGCAACTGAATGCATTTTTACGCTCTCATGATGAGAGCAACACATTGTTACGCTCTTTGCTTGTGTTTATTTTCGTTCTGTCTTCCATCCATAAATGGGCACTTTGCAGTACCAGTAAAATTTCACTAAAAATTGATTTTTACTGATTACTGAAAAAAATTTCAGTATTTAGTAAAATTTTACTGTTAATGCAATCTAAATTTAAATGAAATTTAAATGAAAAAAAGTAAAATTTTACTGTTAATGCAATCTAAATTTAAATGAAATTTAAATGAAATTTAGATTGCATTACCAGTAAAATTTTATTGAACACTGAAATTTTTTTCAGTAATCAGTAAAAATCAATTTTTACTGAAATTTTACTGGTACTGCAAAGTGCCCATCTATGCTTCCACCCTCCTCATCAAGAAATGATTTTTTAAAAAGATTTTGGTGAGAGCGGGTCGTGATGTTACAACCCGCCATAAGAAATTGTACTTCTACATAATGCGCATTCTCTATATCCATATTCTTTGGCAATATTTATGTACCAGTAAAGCTATCGTTTAATGGTTTTCCATCTCCTTATAATGATATTGTTACGAAAACGATAAACGAAAAACTACACAGACAAATACAATGAACTTGTCACATGCAAACCAACAACATCAGTAAGAAAGAAAAGAGGATAGACAAGTAAGCGAACGCAACAACAAGCAATGTGACCAAAATACACAAACAACAATGAAGTCGCGATAGAGATCTCGAGAAGGCGAACACACGAACATTCTACTTCAAGAACTTTCATCAGACTGTTTACGCGAGCATATAAAAAGGCAAGACAAAGCAGACAATGAGTGGTAAGAATTCAGTCAGTATTGTGTGAAGACGAGTTGCGTGTGAAGAGAATAGTCGTGGTTTGAAGATCGCCGTTGAAAAGATCTGCGTTGTAATCAAAGAATAATAGCGAACAAACAATTATTGTTGTATTCGTCAAGTTTTATATGGTGGCACGCAAAAGTAGTACGAACAATAAAGAGTTAATTGAAACCAAACACATTTTGTTTTTACTTTGTTTGCAATCAACGTTTTTAGAAAGGTAAAAACGTAAGAATATGGGTTTTCAATATATTTGTTCGTCATATACAACCTCATAAATTTGATTAGCGATGGACAACACAGGCCAAAATTAAAAATAATTTTCATCTTCAACATTCTGTTCATTATATTCCTTTACAAATCTGTCGACAGCCACATATTCCTCTAATTCAGGGATTACCAAAAATTTTTGGTTATGTATTAGTGAGTAAGAGAGCGAAAATAAGTTGAGAGTTTACAGTCATAGAAATGTGTTAGTAATATACGCTATTTTGATTTTCATTTCATTTTTTAGATATTTGTTGGGATCTAATTTTGGTCCACAAATTCCCTCTCCTACTAATAACCAATCTAGTATAGTAGTAGTACTATAAAGTATTCCTCTATTCATAACATCTAAATTATTTACTTGCCTATTAAAACAATCAAAAGGTGTTTTAAGAACAGGTAAGACATTGGATTTTTGTAGTGGAAACTTAATTAAAGATAAGTTCTGTTTTGTTATAAGTGCGGCTCGATACGCACTAATAGAGCTTTATTATTTGATTGACTTCTAAAGGGAAAATATCCCTTCTTTTATACTAATTATTGGCTGATTCAGCATTTCCAAATCAGTCCCTTAATTCTAATACATTTCAATATTTACTTAATGCTATTATATAGGTTTGTACTTATGTTCTACAATATTACATTTGTTTGTGTGTATAATTATTACTTAATGCTATTATATAGGTTTGTACTTATGTTCTACAATATTACATTTGTTTGTGTGTATAATTATTACGGCACAAGTGGGAGCAATATGACGCGCGCCTATTGTTGCTATACAACAGTCATAATTCCCACGGTAAAGTGTGAAGAGAGTCACACACGATCACAAGAACCGTAATACAACAACAACATACATTGTCCACACAATACGAAAACAAATGCGCCAGCGAACCGTCAATGAAATATCAAATGATCGTCGCATGTGCGCCTTACTATTGCGCTGTAGCGACGGTCAGCAACATTGTGTCAAGTGGCCGCTGCTCATATGCAATTGGATATTCTTTTGCTCGTGTACATTGTGTGAAAATAAAACATGAAATGTTGTGTTAGTACTGACGACTGTATAATCATGCTACATTTTAGTAAAAGCATTTTGTAACATAAAACATTTTTTGAGTGTAACCCTGAAAACAAAATGTTATAGCATCCGCTGACATGTGCACTCGCCGCAGTCTGATCGACGACTAAATAAAAGAGCATAAGCAATGTGTGTGAATTTGCTCTGCACAATTGTGCTATGAAATGGTAATCGTTGCTCTAATTACACATAATCAAACTAAAGAACACACCTGTCATTTCCCGTTGTCAGTGTTTTACTTGCCCGTGTAGAATTGTACTTCATAAATGGACTGATAGAAGAGGAAAACATTTAATGTTTATTGAACATTGGTTTGTATTGCCCTCAAAAATTTATATTATAAAACGTATCTTTATTGCTCATTGCAATTGCAGAAACTTGAGCCTAAGATTCGGTAACAACACATAATAAAACAAGGAACAATCACATTGAGTATCGGTAAACTACAAACAAAAAAAAAAAATTAAAATGTGGCCAATTCATTGCCCCAATAAAGACGTTCTATTGTAGGATATCGTATACACAAGCTTGACATTTTGTCACTCAATTTTATTTATTAATACTTATGCCCTTATTCTTTATTTTAATAATATTTTTTAATTCCGTTACATCTTTTTTATCACCATAAAATATATACGCCCAAATTTTTTGGTGCACAATATTGACATATTCACTTAAAGTCTTTACAGTGAAGGAGAAAAGTCGACATACAATATATGTATATGAATGTACAAACATTCCTGTTTGAAAATGCCTTAAATAGTAGCAATGAATGTAGACTTTTTTCTTTGTCTGTATATATTTTTATACTTGCAAATATTTTATATCAACCTAATATAAAATCAAAACGAAAGAAAAATAAACAAACTTTTAATTAATTTTTGTACATTCTGTAAAACAGACAATATCAAGTAGCCTGAGTAAAAATTGAGACACACTAAATATGATTTTAATTTTTTTATTTCATAAAGGCTAAAAGTTATGGTTTATATAAGTTAATGTATGTCTGTTAGCAAAGGATCTTAAATTAAAAAGAAAAAACTATTTATCGATGACAAAATTTATGAAGAGAAAACATTATCTACAATCAGCGTTGCCATAATTTTTTTTCAAAAACTTGAAATTTAGAGAAAAAAACTGATTTTCAACTGAAAAAACTGCACATCCAAAAAATTTATAATTCAGTTCATATATTTTTTTATTAAAACATAACAAAACAAATTAAATTAAATACATATAATAAAAAATATAAATATAATTCAGTTTTATAAAAAGTATTTGAAATAACATGCATTTTCGTAAATTGAGTTAATTTCTCCTGGCACTTAATACTAATTAGATTTGTACATTTCTTTGGTAAATTTGATTTCCATTTCTTTTGATTGCACGAAATTGCTGCAATTACTGTTATTTTTTTAAGAAAACCTTTAGCTCTTAAAATGCCACACAGTGTTGGCACTTCTAATCTGTTCCTAGTTTTATTTTTATTAATTTGTGAAAAAAATTCTCTCAACATTAGCAGTTGCAACAGGTACTGACAAAATTGCATATACCAGTTTTTTTAAATTAGGAACAGCTTTAGGACCAAAGTTCCTAGTTCCGTCGCCACGTTTTGTGTTAAATATGACTTCCCAAAAAGTTTCAATATTTTCTACGTCTAATAAACCCAAGTCTTCAAAATTAATGTGCAGTAGTTCACGCCACTCATCATCTGTTTCTTGAATATTGTTCATTTCTACTACATTTGGCACAAAACGACATAATTTAAAAATACTTTCATTGTTATTTTTCACAATTATGGCTTTAGAAATTGGAATTTAAATAACAAACTTGAAATTAAAAAATTTAAATGTAAAAACTGCAAAATCTGCATAATTTACAGAAAAACTTACTTTTTTAAACAAAAAACTTCAAAACTGCTCAATGCTCAGAAAACCTGCAAAATGCAGATAAATCTGCACATTTGGCAACGCTGTCTACAATATAACGGAAAAAAGATGATGTAGGCACTAGGGTCTAGCAAAACAGGAGTTGGCGCGTATTGGGATATGTATATTCCTCTTGAATATATATATCCCCCAAGAAAATAACAAGGTTTAGGTGTTTTCTTCAACTTAGGTATACATATTGCCTTCTTGGCTGTTTTTTGTCAACTTAGAAATTAATAGAAGGTTTTAAGAAAGTTAAAATTCATAAAATACATACAAAAACAAGTACATAAGGGATATTTTGGTATAACAGAAAAAAAAATATAAAAAAAGTAATAATTCACAATATATTAACAATACACTAAAAAAAAATGTTGAACACAGTTCAACAGATGATGTTACCAAATCCAAAAACTGTCGGGTGGTTGAGAGTAATGTCATTTGTACTACATACAAAGTCATAGCAAGGATCCTGCATGCAAGCCTCGATTCATCCCTGTGTTGAACTAAGATAAAAGCTGGCATATTTTCAACCTTGGTCATTCCATTTAACCACTCTTTAGAAATTCTCATCACTCGCAGCAACTCCATCCATCAATAACCCACATCGTAGCTTTAAATTTTGAGTTTATTTAAAGTACACATCAGTAAACTATGAAAGTAGGGTTAACACATTCTATTAAAAAAAATAATAATAATAATGTGAATTAATTCACGATTATGAATCGCCTCCTCAATGGAATGTGCACCCGACAAAATATCGTCCACATACATTTGAGTACGAAAAATGGTGAACACAGAAGGGTAGCTTGACTCACAGTCAGTAGCTAATTGGTGCAAAGTTCTAATTGCCAAATAAGGGGCACAGTTCACACCGAATGTAACCGTTTTTAATTCATAATCTTCTATGTCCTCCTCGGGGTTTCGCCGAAATACTATTCGTTGAAAACGTGCCTGATCCGGTCTGATCAGTATTTGCCTATACATCTTCTCTATGTCGGCATTAAAGACGTATCTGAACAGTCTCCAACGCAAAACCAGGATAGTGACGTTAGACTGTAAAATTGGCCCGGGATGTAGGACATTGTTAAGACTAACACCATTTGAGGAAGGGCTTGAGGCATTAAAAACTACACGAAGTTTAGTGGTAGTACTATCGGGTTTAAATACAGCATGGTGTGGCAAGTAATAGTTAGAGTTGGGATACTGAGCCCAATCCGCCTTTACCTTTGTCATGTGACCCAAGGTAAAATACTCCTCAATAACAGAGTCATACTGTGTCTTAATTTCCGGGGATTTCAGTAATCTTGCTTCATTGCGAAAGCAATGCGCTACTTTCCGGGAAAACCCAAGCTTTATACTGGTTGGAAATACGGACCTAAAGGGTAGGGTAACCACATATCGACCCTCTCTATTCCTAGTGGTGGTACGACGGTACAATTCCTCACAAAATTTGTCCTCAAACGACACTTTCTTAAATTTGGGAACTTCTTCGACTTCCCAAAATCGGGTGATTTGGCCATTCAAGTCCAAGTGACTGAAAAACGAAACGATAGAATTCAACGAATTCGGCTGAGGAATCTTACCAGTCAGAACCCATTCAAATACTGTCTTCTGACAGTATTTTTAAATTAAAAAATTTTTAAACGAGGAAGCTTCGGCAGAAGTCGAAGGTCTCTCTACCAAGTTTTGCTCAGAACGAGAAGTGTGCTCCGGAATGGGAGCAGAGTGGCTTGATGTCGCGGGCGCTACTGACCTATTCTCAGATTTGGGTCGAGAATGACTAGGGGGTTTAGAGCGATGACCGTTGTCCCAAAACTCCTAAACTTTCTATTCTCCTGAGAAGAATTTTTCAAATCTCGAGTGCGATTACTCGCTTGATTCGGGTTGTGACCAATGATATCAGAAACAGACTCCAAAGTCCGATATCTCGCGGTCAAAAATTCATCCATGCTGCTCCATTTGGGCAAGCATGAGTTGGGGCCCTGGGACTGTTCCCAAAGGCCAAGAGTGTTCTCAGGCAACCGGGTGGAACAGATATAAACTGAATATGATGTCCCAATTTTTCGTCTCAATACCGAGCAAGGATAAATTGGTTATGCAATCATTGATTGTCCTCTGCAATCGCTTAATTGCAGGATCCGATTCTCTTTCAATGACAGAAAGATTGAACAAGGTTTTTAATTGGGAATTAACCAACACTCTCTTGTTCTCGTACCGGTCCACAAGATTTTTCCACGCCATGTCAAAGCCGTCATTGGTCATAGGGCAAGTTCGGTTTATATCCCTCGCCTCACCTTCCGTTTTCTGTAGAAGATAATACATCTTCTGAATATTACTTATGTGGGGGTTAGTCCCATAAAGGGCCGAGAACATGTCCCTAAAAGTAGGCCAAGAAGCGTAATCGCCAGAAAATGTCTGGGTGTCACACGGGGGAAGGTGTATAGGGATACTACTAGGGGATGGGTTCGCGGTTTTCGATTTAAAACCATCAATTAACCCATCAAGATACGACATAAGTTCGAAATATAATGTGTACCCCGACATGTACTTTGCCTTGACATCCTTCGTCGACATCTTAGTGTCCTCGGCAGTCTCTAGAAGGTCCTCGTAACTATCACGGACTACGCGTGGAAAGCAATAATATGTTTACTTACAAAAGAAGTAAACAAAAAACAACAACAATTCAATACTTATTGCTTTAACTAAGAGAGTAACAACAAAGTTTATATTGCTTTCAAGCAAAGAGCAACAACAATGCACACTTTGGCTCTTCTTTCTTTTTTTATCTTTTTACGCAATGTTCTTCACGTTATATTCTTACAATTTTGTTTCTTATAATTTCAACCACTTTCGCACTTTAAATTCAAATTACACCCAAACCTTTTTTTACACGGTAGATACGTTCCAGTGGATACCGTGTAAAAAAAAAATCGCGTAAAAAAAGACAAATATTATGTATGTATGTAAGTGTATAAACAAACTGAAAAGATATACATAGGATTGATGCAGCAGCCTACATATGCCTATAAAATTGAATAACTTTATAAAAACGCACAGATTTAGTTCAATAGTATACACAGAGGTTTTCTTTATGTCATTTTATGATGAAAAAAGGAGCGAACAAAAAAAAAAAAAGTAAATTTGTTAAAAAAAACCCGTGTTATTTCAAATTCGCGTAAAAAAAACCGTGTAAAAACAGGTTTGGGTGTACATACCTTGAATTTATTTATTTTTTTAATTACGCTTGTAGGGGTTTGAAGGGTAGTAGGGGTCACTTCCAAATCAGAATAAAGGACAATTCCTCTATCACAAATCCAATATGGCTGTCTCTCTATAAGAAATAAGACTTAAATTAAAATATTTTATTTTGGGTAATCTGGCTCGAAGTGGACCAAATGTTTACGGGGGGTGCAGGGTAAATTAAACAAAATATTTTAATTTAAGCCGAAACGAAAAAAAATAAAAATGTATTAGAAAAATACACTATATTAATTAAATAATTAATTAAGGCCGTACCTTTCGGGTTGGGGGTTGATCGGGTATTAACGAATCAATCCTTTCTTTTTATTTTCTTCTCTTTTCCTTTTTTTTATAATCCACATAAGCGTATTTACACAATTGACTTAAAATTTAGAGTGACCAGCGTAAACATAATGTAATAATAACAACCTAATATCAGTCCTTAAGAGCGGGCTTCTTGATAAGATTAAATGCCAGCATGCGTTTACCTACTTTCAAATCATACTACACCGGTGTTTGCCGGTTTTAATATAATCTAGCATTCTGCTACCCTCCATTGCAATACGTTTGCACGTGCAGGATAGGCAAAGCATATAAGCTGTAATTGTTTGTGACGATGGATTTTTGACACATCGAATTTATTGACAGATTTTTGTAACAAAAGGGCGATTTTGATTAAATGTACCTTTTCGTTCATGGAACGTTCGTTCATTTCTAGCATGTGAAAGGAAATGAGAACGATCATCTAACCGTAATGAAATTTCGGTATGCGTTTGCATGATTTTCATATACTATAAACGAACGTACATTCTTTATGCTGTGTGAACTCTCAGCTAATTCTAGCTTCAATGTTTATTTTTATTTCCTCTGATCCTTTTGTTCGGTTACGAGGTTTATGTAAGTATGTGACCAATTATTTCATTGTGTGAACCAGACACCATGTGTGTATATTTATATACATATGTACCTGTTGTAAAGTTAATTGTAGTTCGTAGTAATTTTTTTTTATTGCAAAAATCTCATTATTCTAGTTCAAAAATTTCCTGCACCAAGGAAAAACAAAACAGTGGAACATTAATCTGCAGCAACGATGAGAAAAACAACAAACCAGAATAAGTTGAATGTTTATTACTAAGAGCATATCGGACAGCAACATAAACGCAAGGTGATTTGTTTCCTTACACCGCAATTATTCTTCCCTTAAGCGCCGTATTTTAGGTGTACGTTTTTTGCTGCAGTATGTAAAAAAAATACGCATTTTTTTTGAATTTGATTCAGATATTGATGCTTTACAGGGTAGGCGCTTCCGCCCAGCTGGCGGATGCCCTCATTAAATGTAGGACTGACATCACTGCCATACAGGAAATGCGATGGACAGGACAAGGATGCAAAAGGCTTGCATCTTGTGATGTTTACTACAGCTGCCATGAAGATAAGCACGAATTCGGATGCGGCTTTGTGGTTAATAAGAGACTTCGTCACCTTGTCTCTGGGTTCACACCTGTGAACGAAAGAATAGCCACAGTCCGCATCGAGGCAAAATTCTACAGCATAAGCCTAATTTGTGCCCACGCCCCGACGGAAGAAAAGGACGATGCGGTTAAGGATGCCTTCTATGCTAAACTCGAGGACGTATGTATATGACAAGTGCCCGGCCCATGACGCCAAAATCGTCCTCGGAGATTTTAATGCGAAGGTCGGGCGGGAAGGTATCTTTGGCCCCACTGTCGGACAGTTCAGCCTCCACGCGGACACTACATCCAATGGTATGAGGCTGATCGATTTCGCCGCGGCGCGCAACATTGTAGTATGTAGCACCAGGTTTCAGCATCTCGACATTCATAAGGCCACCTGGATGTCTCCCGGTCGATCAACATCCAACCAGATCGATCATATTGTGATTGACGGAAGGCACGTTTCCAGTGTACTAGATGTGCGTACATTCAGAGGTCCAAACATCGTCACGGACCACTACCTTGTCGCAGCCAAGTTCCGATTGCGCATTAGCGCCTCGAGGTCTGCGCGAAAGCTGGACGTCAAGAAGCTGCGATCACAAAGGACAACTGAGGCGTTCTCCACTCAACTCTCGGATAAGCTCCGTCGCTCCCCATCCAATCTCAGCGACATTTGTGGACTGTGGGCCAACATATCCCACTCTTTGCGCACTACTGCGGAAACAGTCCTTGGTTTCGAGCGCCCACCCCAACGAAATCAATGGTACGACGAGGAGTGTGGCGAGGCTGCTGCAGCGAAAAACGCCGCATACAAGAAAACGCTGCAGTCAGCCGCAATGCGAGCCATTGTCGAGAACTATAGAGAGGGGAGAAGGGATGAGAGACGCCTTTTCAGACGCAAGGAGAGGGAGCAGGAAAGATGTGAGTGCGAGGAAGTCGAGATGTATAGGTGTAGGAATGATGCTCGAAAATTTTATCAAAAGGTTAAGCGTCTAACCGAAGGTTTTAAGCCCGGAGCGTCCTCCTGCGAAGATGAGAACGGAAACCTGATAACAGACTCGCAAGGGGTGCTGAGGTTATGGAGGAAACACTTCTCTACTCTGCTGCAAGGTGATGACGACAACAATACCGCCTTTAGAGGTGATGTTCCGAACCCGATCGACGATGACGGCGTGGAGATTCCGCCGCCTGAAGAGGTCAAAGTCGCGATTATGCGTCTTAAAAACAATAAAGCGGCGGGTCCTTATGGCCTCCCCGCTGAATTGTTTAAGACCGGATGTAATGAGTTGGTAGGGCGCATGCACCAGCTTATTTACAAAATATGGCTAGAGGAAAGTATGTCCAACGATTGTAACCTCAGTGTCCTCTGGCCTGTCCTGAAATAGGGAGACCATACGATATGCGCCAACTACAGGGGTATAAGTCTTCTCCCTATCACATATAAGGTTCTAACAGGCGTATTGTGTGAACGATTGAAGCCACTCGTAAAAACACTGATTGAACCTTATCAGTGCGGCTTTAGACCTGGCAAGTCCACCATCGACCAGATCTTCACACTACGCCAAATCCTGGAAAGACCCACGAGAAACAAGTCGACACACACCATCTTTTTGTCGACTATAAGGCAGCCCCATAAGGGATCGTGTTTTTGCCGCAATGTCTGAGCTCGGTATACCTGCGAAGCTGATAAGGCTATGCAGAATGACGTTGAGCAATTCCTGCAGCTCCGTCAAGGTAGGAAAGGACCTCTCCGAACCTTTTGGTACCGTGCGAGGTTTCAGACAAGGCGACCCCTTATAATGCGACCTCTTCAACTTCGTCATGGAGAGTGTTCTGCGAAAGGCGGGAGTGGCACTATTTTTCAAAAACGTGTCCAGTTGCTTGCGTACGCTGACGACATTGGCATTATATTGCGTACCAAGCGAGATTTTACTGCTGCCTTTAGTGCTATTGAACGGGAGTCTAGTAAGATGGGTCTGGCAGTAAATGAGGGCAAAACAAAGTATATGTTATCGACAAGTAGAGACGCGCGGCGTATTGATTCTCAGATTACGGCCGATAACTATACTTTTGATATGGTCAAGGAATTCATCTATCTTGGTTCCGCCGTTACCACCAGAAATGATGTCAGTCTGGAGATCAAGCGCAGGATCACTCTTGCCAACAGGTGTTATTATGGTCTCAGTAGGCAATTGAGTAGCAGAGACCTCCCTCGTGCGACAAAACTAACACTGTACAAGACGCTCATCCTCCCCGTGCTTCTTTATGGCGCAGAGGCATGGACCCTATTAAGAACAGATGCAGCAGCCTTGAGAGTGTTCGAGAGAAAAGTCCTACGCAAGATCTTCGGTCCAGTGCGAGTTGGCGATGATTTCCGTATCCGAACCAACAGTGAGCTGTATGAGCTCCTCAACGACGTAGACGTTGTACAGCGTATTAATATCCAGCGGCTGCGCTGGCTCGGCCATGTCGTTCGAATGGAGGAGGGTGCTCCGGCGAGACGGGTATTTGATGCGGGAATCTGCGGAAGTCGGCGAAGAGGACGACCTTGTATCCGTTGGAAGGACCAAATCGAGGAAGCCCTGTCATCGATTGGTGTGACCAATTGGCGTAGGCGCGCAAGAAGCAGAGGCGCCTGGAAGGATGTCTTGCGGCGGGCCGAAATCCGTTAAACGGGTTGTTATGGCCAATTAAGTAAGTAAGTAAGTTACATGGTCACACAAGTCTTACGACATGTCCAGTTTTTGTGGAGAAGAACGTGGACAGTATCGTGTAATCACAACATATAATGAGAGCGTACGACGTTGGAAGCAAATACGGACGAAAATTTGAAATTTTTTAAAAACCATGAAGTGTCCATTAATCAGGGAAGTATTTTTATGCAAACTAATACGTATACAGAGAAATGGTTGTTTTAATTCTACTTTGTTTTGGTATTTTACTAATCTACTAAACGGAAAAAAACTGTCTTAAGTTTTCTACTCTCATTCCCTGATTTTACATCCGTAAACTTTTATCGTGTAAACTACCCTTTATCTACAAATGGTTGTAAAAAAAAATACACACTGATACGGTAGAAAATGTATGGTTAATCACAGGTTTTTCTGAGATAAGCAGTTCATGAAATTAAAACAGTTAATTTGTTTACCGGTCAATATCCATTTTTTTCACAATTTTTATAGAAAATGATTGGCAGAAGATAATGGAAAATTTTAGTGGCAATGGTTTTTATGTTGCAAAGACTCAACAACGCAGAACAGTAGTAAGCAGAAGCATTTTTGAAAATAAAAGTTTAATTAAGAAATACATACAGAATTTGCTTAAAATAATGGTTAAACTCTCTTAAGCCCAGCAAAATTTTTCTGAAGGTTCTATTTATCTTGAATGAGATATTAAAATATAATTCTTGCTCTGTGTTGATTTATAATTATGATATTCAGTTCTTTTATATGAAGTTACAGTATCTTTTATAAGACATAAAATTGCTTCTTTACTGAAATCAAAGCATTTGTGATCACATTCACCCTCCCATTGCAGTACTATGTGAAGCTATGCCTTGGAACTGTTATTTCATCTTCCATTAGTTTTAAACTGAGAGCCATCCTGAAAGTCTAATGGCATAGTGTAGGTTGTGGGTTTTGTTGCGTAGAACTCAAAAAAAAAATTTTTTTATATTTCTCGAACCCTTCAAACTTATTTTATTTGACAAAAACAGCATTTTTGATCTTTTCACACAAAATTATTGATTACACAAACATTTCTGAACCCATGTCCAAAGTTTAAACCGTATTAAAAAGGAGGGTGTGGGGCTCTTGATAAATGGTGAATGCATTCTAGCACATTAATATCATGTTTACAATTTCCTTCAATTCGAACTATAAGTTCTTTTAAAATTCTGTTTGGATAATGAGCTTTCATACAGCGAATTATTCCCTGGTCAAGAGGTTGTAATTTTGATGTCATATTTGGAGGAAAAAATGCCAGTTCAATAGATTTCAGTAAATTTTTTATATCTTTAGGGTGTACCGGCCAATTATCTACAAAGAATATAATTTTTCTTCCAGCAGCAGAAAATTGTTTATCTAACTTCACTATCCATTCTTCAAAAATTTTAACGTGTCATTCAAGCCCGTTTGTTACCTTTACAATTTTTTCGAAAAAATTCAAATTATAGAAACGTTGTACTACTGTTTTCTTCAAGTTATAGAGGAATTCATGTTATGGAAGTTCAAGTTAAAGAAGCAAAACCTGATAGAATTTCTCTCCAAGATGCTGTTGCCCCAAGATGTGCTTCAACTTATAGAAAATTCAAGTAATAGAAGTTCAAATTATAGAAGTTCAACTGCATCTTAATTTTTGTAGTACAGTAAAACACATCTTTTTATACACAGGCACTAACTCCTTTTCAATAACTTTTAAGTAAGAAAGCTACATTGGTTTTTATAACAGACAGCATCCTCTGTGACTACAGGGACAAAGTAAAACGAAAGCTATTTATGACCAGTGTTGAAAAATTCACTACTTTAGCACTTTTTTCAGTACTATTCCATTTCAAAAATACCGCAATACCCCCGCGACACATTTAGTACTTTTTTTTATTGCGTATCTTATGTATTGCGCTTTTCAACTATAAATATATTAGCAACATATTCAACGTAATGTTAAAGGTAGAATTAGTCTTTAGCACTGGTTAGCCAAACGTCCACGGAAGGTACGTTCGTTTTTAGAATATGGAAAGCAATGAGAACGTATACCGAACCGTTATGTAATTTCGGTCAGCATTTCCATTGCTTTTCATATGCTAAAAACGAACGTACGATCCGTTACGTTCCGTAGACGTTTGACTAAACGGAGCTTTTACGTTCTGTAACGTTCCGAATCACAATTTTTGTTTTGTGTATGAGAAACGTGTACAAGTTGTTAGTTTTTATATTCCATTCCGTATGTGTATTAAGTATAAATAAATATTTTTTACAAAAGTACCACTTGATGAGAAAAAGTACTCTTTCAGGTATAGTTCAGTACCATATCAAAATTTCAATTTTGCAACACTGTTTATGACTAATATTTGAATGTACCTGTTAACCTGTTCGGATTGTTTTACAGCGAACAAAACATGTCTATAAAGTGTCGAAATTGTCAAAAAACATAAAACGTGAAATCACAAAATATTTTAGCATTAACAACGCATGTATACATTTGCACATATCATATAGGGTTCCACATGAAAAAGTCTGAGTTATATGAACCACCCAAAATTGTAAATCTATACATGCTATTAGCGAAAAGAACTGACTAAATTTTACTGATGACATCACACCACATCTACTTGAGTCGCTTGTGAAGAATATCCAATACGGCAAGAGCTGTGCGGTACTTAGCGCCGCCCTTTTAAAACCAAATATCGTAGATGTCCACATTGTCCCATCCAGTTCAAGAGGAGTTAGTTGTCATCGATTGATTAGTGCCAATAGGAAACTCCATTCGCATGTCACAGTTTGTAGTTTTCATATTTTATTTCGCTCAAAGACATAGGAAACAAAAATAAAACAAAAAAGCAAAAAAAGTATAAGCTTAAAAATAATGTATTAAATTAAGATGCAGCAGTAAAAGGATGACAAACGTCACCGGTATAAATACAATGGTATTCTTGTAAAAAACTTTTATCATTTACAGGAAAAGGGAGGATCTAAAATGAATTTATAAATAGAATAGGAAATGATACACAGTTTGTCATTACATCCCTGAATTGGTATTCCAAACGTCATAGCCCCTATTTTGATTGAGTAAATATATCAACGTTTGCGTGAATAAAATGTCCAGAACTATGATTAAGTTGCATTATAGCAAGTAAGCCGATAGAAACATGCTGTCGTTTTGCAAATCTTTAATTTAATTAAGATATACATATAAACAGGATTAATTTTTGTACTGTATTTGCGTTGGTGTAGTTAAACAATATGTGTTAAATTTTCTTTATATATTGATTTACCATCGTACGTCTACAAAATTCAATTTCTAAGTTTAAACGCTTGCACATACATTGGAAATATACTGCTGTTGAATTATGTTGTTTATGGCCAATTATGTATGTATTATTTTTAAAAACTCCTCTTCGACTGCTAAATTCATGTTTTTAAACTTAGTTTTGTTTTCTTTTTAATGTGAAAAGTTATGAAAAAAATTACTGTTCTCCCTCTACTTATTAAATTTTACTTATAAAAATTTTTCAAATATTTTCCCCAATTCTAACTCTCTACAATATTTGGGGGTTGTATATCATAATGCTCTATTGAAGCGTCTCTAAAAAAAAAGCTTAAAACGAACAATACGAAATGAAATTAAAACGAAGAATTACAAAAAAGTATTTAAAGGAGAAGGAGTTCATTTACAATAATAATAAAAGAGTTTAATGACTTTTATGTATTAATTTATAGGAAGGAAGTTGCATAATAAATACTCAACAGTACTGCATGAAAAACTAAGGAAATTAATTTTTCGAAAATTTAAATATTTTCAAATATTTTAAAATAAAGAAACACACAAAACAGAACATGGTGTCTTCTGACGATCATATTTTTTTTTTAAATTTTCATCGTCAGTAGTAAAACTATTACGTACGTAGCTGTATAAGAGAAATCATACAGGTCTTTGCTTTCACTTATAATATAAAAAGATTCAAATCTAATGTCCACAAACACTACGCCCTCTGTTCTTTCTCTGTCCTTCCCATAGCCTATTTTCCTAATTCCAACACAATACACTGCATGAGTAGGGGCCACCCTATGAGTCTTAAAAAAAAGAAGAGAGAACAGCAGTCTATAAACAAAATATATGTATGTATGTAGCAGCAGTAAAATTTACACGAGTTTTTATTCCCATCCCAAGACCAACTTCAACAAGAACCTTCCTCTGTAAGCAATATTTTACTTGTTTCTAAAGTTTAACTCTGGTACAATGGGGTAAAAACTAAAAAAATCTAAAGAAAAAAATTAATATTTATTGTGTTCGTTTTAAGGGGGAAGCATTTGAAGAAAAATAATTTTAAAACCATCAAAAGTTAAGGAAAAGTTGCCAAGAAAAAGGGAAACAATAAATGGAGCATTAAAAAGGAATACTGCAACTCTTGTAAAGAATACACAAGAAGAACACAGTCTTTAATCAACTCAGTCATCATTACAATGCTCTTCTCTAACATCATTTTTTAAAATGATGAGTGTTAGAACTTTTCAGATATATTCTGGTTTGTAGAAAGAATTTAAAATTTAATAGGTTTACATTAAATCCAAAAATGTAACAAAACAGAAAATAAAAATTAATAAGACAATCAAATCTGTATTAGCATAATTAGTCTGCATGAATATCATTTATGTTTCAGTATATTTAATAAACAGCGATAATTTTGTCTTCCTATACTTACTTACTTTATTGGTCATTACAAACTTTTAGTCAGAATTACGATTAAGGTCTTCATTTCATACCGGTACACCAGGTAAATAATACATTTTTCAATCGGGTATACGTTTAGAATCTTTTATATTAGTTCAATATTCTTATTTTTCGAACTGTGGACCTTGTTAACAGATACACAAGAGTTTTTAAAAATTAAAAATAAACCAAATTAAACAGCCTAATAAAATTTGTGCTTTTCATAAACAAATGCTCTTCTTCTTGTTTATTACGTACATACTTATGTATATCGTAATAAATTGTAATAAAAACAATGACTCTAAAATGAACACTACCAAAATACTTTAGAATGTATGACTGTGTTTATTTATTGATCTTTTTTATTTTCGCTTAAGCTATTAATTTCAAATGTCTACATTTTTGTGAATGACTCTTTTAGGTTTCCGAAGCAGTAACTTCACTATTTGGCATGCAGAACAATAAAGTTTAAATGTATATCCCCGCATATGTCGCATTCTTTCAAATTCAACAAATTGGCTTTTTCATACTGAAAAAATATTTAAATAAACTGTTATTATTCAATTAATTTGTTTATTTGGAAACAAAAACATTTCTCGTAAAACATTTAGTTTGACGAAGGCGTCAGAAATCAGTAATTTCTATGAGATGAAGTGTACACAGTTTTATTTTAAATTCTCAAGTAGAATTATAGGATACAAATAATTTTCCAATGTAATTATGCAATGAGTGCAACTTGTTGTCTTACTTACTAGTGTGTTTCACTAGTTGAAGTTGCCATACCCTATGTATGCAACTTAATATCAACACATTCTTGTTGATATCGTCCACACCGCATTAATTGTTGAGACATCGTGTATTATGCTGTCTCAGCATTTTCCCAAAATATAAATGATGTGTTAGAACTTAAGTTATTTAGCACACATTTAGTTTTAAGTAATTAAGTTGAATGGTAACCGAAAAAGGGGACAGTCGCACAAGCGGGAAATTAAACCTTGAAATATGCGTAAATGGAAATTAAGAAAATATTGTGAAAATCTTACATCAAAATAAAGAATTCTGTCTTTAGAAAAACAGAAAAAAAATAATATCAAAACAAACAAAAAATAAAAACCAAATTAATAAAGTGTAAATGTGTAAAAAAAGAAATATCAAAAACAAAAACAGCTTATGAATAATTGCTCGCACTCACGTCTAACGTGAATAAAAAAAAATCTCGTCTCTCATTGTGAATACGCAGAAATAAATCAAGAGGGAACATTTTGTTGCCTCAAAATGTATAAATGTGAAGACAATTAAAGTTAAAAATTTAAATAAATAACGAAAATAATAAATTAAATAAATAAGTGAAAATGAATTTATTTTAGTAAAAAAATACTTGTAATAGTAAAAACGAATTGAAAAAAAAATTTAACGAAAGCACAGAATTAATAAAAAAAATACATTCAATAATCGAAATCATACACAATAAAATAACAAAAACAAAATAGAAAATAGAAACAGAAAATAAAACACAACAATATGAAAAAATATAATTGGCATTGTGATCGCGACAGATTAACATCGCGTCAAGTATTTTGAACAGAAAATGAAAAGAACAATAAGAAGGCATAAATTAAAAAAAAAATCTACAAGTAATTTACATATAAGAATAAAATAAAAGAAATAATTAATAAATTAAAAGAAACCAAGTTCTTTTAGATAAAAACTACAATTTTAAAATCATACTGGAAATTTGTTAATGTGGAAAGACAGCTAACTAAACACTGGACAAAGAAAAAAAAAATAAATAAAGAGTTTGTGTTCTTATCCACTTAATTAATTCATTAAAAAAAGTATCTTGTGATGCATTAAAATCATCGGAAAAACTCCGGTTCAGTTTTCTTTTCCACACATGTTTGTAAGACTTGAAAGTACGGTTTTTGTATCTTAAAGAAACCTAAAGATAACTCAAAATTGTGAACAGACAAACGAACCAATATAAAAACAGCAACAAAAACAAAAATATAAAAAAAAAAAAATTTTGTGACAAGTGTTTTTGTAAAGTCAATATTTTCTTGCAGTGAGAATAATTTTATTTAATTCTTATTTTTTTAATATGTTTTGAAAATAGTCTGAATCATTAGTTGAAAACTAAATCATTAGTAAGGGCTATATACATACATACATATGTATGTAGAACATAAAATGCAGTGTTTTAAATAATTTGGTGGAGAAATTCTAAAAAATAGAAACATACATGAATTTGATACAAAAAAACGAAACAAATTTTACAGTTAAACGTCAAAATAAAAGTAATTTTATTTGTAAAAAATTTATAAATTGTTTTTTTTTAATAATAGTTTAAAAAATAATGTATTGAGAAATCCAAAAACTAACCCATATTCTTAAAAATTGAGTAAAACACACAAGAAAGTATATTATTATTTCCATGAAATTAATAAAAATAATGAAAAAAAAAAAATATTAAATAAAATAAATAAAAAAAAAACAATAATAATTACAACAACTGTAAAAAGAGTAATGATAATACTGGGAAGTTAAATCAACGAAAATAACAAAATTCTTCAAAACAAAAGGAATTTTAATGTTTAATTTTTTGCAAAGAAAAAAAAAATTTTGTAAAAGTGTGTGAAAAGAAGAAAAGTAGAGTGACGAAAAAAATTAACTAATACTAGAGTTCATAAAAATCCGAAATATTAAAGAAAAAGCACTAACGCAAAAGATTTTGGAGAACTTTTCATTCTTTTCTTGAGCCTAAAAAAATAAAATACGAACTTAATATAAAAAAGTGTTGTTAAGGCGATGAGAAAAAAACGAGGGTAAAGAACAAACTCAAGAATAACTAAAAAAAATAGTTTTATTTCTAAAAAGTCTGAATAGTAATGCAATTGAAAAAGTACAATTGCAGTCTATACCATAACTACCCCCTCTCTGCTGTGATGGCTGCTTAGAAATTTTTCGTCCTTACGCATATCGTGAAAATAACAGTTATAGCCATCGGTGCCATCCAAAAAAATTTAATTTGGGTT
This sequence comes from Sarcophaga rosellei, assembly GCA_930367235.1. Taxonomy (NCBI): domain Eukaryota; kingdom Metazoa; phylum Arthropoda; class Insecta; order Diptera; family Sarcophagidae; genus Sarcophaga; species Sarcophaga rosellei. Next base: position 46,023,508 of record OV884018.1, on the reverse strand, counting down.
AAAATTTACTTTTAGCCAATCGTTATCGCTTAATTGTCTTTGAACATTCCATGCCATATGATCTTTGGCAAACTGAAGGCGTTGTTGTTGACGGATTGCATTTAATGGAGGTTTTTTCTTTAGTATTCGGAGTTGTAAATGTTCACTGATTAAAATAGCGCGACGAACTATTGATTTACTTGCATTAACTCCTGCTAAATGTTTAATTTTAGAGTAGAATAGGCTGAATTTGAGGCAATTCGAAGAATTTTTCGCTTGTCCTGTGGTGTTAGAGCTGTGTGAGTACCTCCTTTGTAATTTTTATTACATGTTTCACGATGTCTTATATAATTCATTACCGCACTATGACTTCGCCCGATTTTTCTAACGGTTTCGAGATAAAAATAATCAATTTTTACCATTTCCGACGAATTTAAAGAACTTTTTCTTCCCATATTGATTTAGCTAACTGCAGTCACGAACTGTAATTGTAATTTTATTTGGTTTTTATAAAGCTTTATTACAACCACATGCTGATTTAAGTTAAAAATGCAAGTGGTTCTATTCTGTTGAACCAAAAAATAAATGAAAAATTGTATACTTGACTACAAAGAAAGTGAAAAAGTACCGTTATAATTAATTTTTATACTATTTTTTGTGTTTTAATTATCGTTTACAGTATCAGCTATTTTTCTGCAAAACTAAATTTTTTTATTCTATCTGCATTTGCAATTTATACAGCTTTTTTACTTTAAAATGTGTTGGTTCTATCCTGATGAACTGCAGTGTATTTTTATTGAATTACAATTTATTACATAAGAAATATTTTTAAAACCACTTAAAAAAATAAATCTTATTGTGAAACTGCTGCGATACTTACGAGTCCCTACAGTGGTGTAAACAAATTTTTTTTGTGATTAGCCTATTTAGATGTCAATTGGCGATATCTGCTATAAGCCATAGCCTTTGGGGACTATATCCGTTGGTATGGTATCCCGATGCCATGATATATAGTAAATGTTTTTCTAACTCTGACATAAGATAGACCAACTAACAAAATACTGACAAGACAGTTCTGGCTTCAATACCCCCTCATCTTGGTGTACCACCTTGACGAAGCTAAAAAAACACATTTTAACCATGTGTCCCACTTGGATAACATCCATTTCCTTTATTATTTTTGACCGTTCATCAAGCCAAACCAGCCCCGATTTGAATGGAATCACATTCAGTTGCATTTGGTTGTAAATATGAAGGATTCTGAAATTTTTGTTGCTGATGAGATCTTTCTTTGCTGAGTTCCACTCTCAATATATAAAAGTTGCACTCTCAATTTGAGAGCCCAACAATTCGGTGCCGTTTAAAACGTCTCATGCCTTTTGGGCATCATCAAGATGTTCAAACAGGCGGTTTTCTATGAGTTTTCCACGAATTTCCTTTTGTATGTCAAACCATGCGCATATGAAAATATTAACCTAAAATATGTAAAAAAAAAAGAAAACTAGTTCGCTTAAAGTTTACCCAAATAGTCGATACACTTAGGTGTTCACTAAAAAAAGGGAAACGAATTTTAATAGAAAGCGCGATGAATGATTTTATTATTAATGGAAAGATTAATTTAGATCAATCCTTACTAAAGCTAGCAAATAAGGCTAATGATATAATCAGTCTAAAGTTGCAACCGATTTTATTAATAACGGAAAGATTGATTTAGATCAATGCTTACCATGGTTGCATTTATTGAAGGAAATTCATTATCCTAATAGCAAAGAAAAAAAAACTTTCCCAATTTATGTTGTGTGTAGAGTTTGGGGTTCGGGAATTTCCGTCCGGGTAAACGTTTTGAACCCCATAAAAGATGCAGTGGAGCCTTAGGCAGGTGTGAAACCAATTTGATAATAGGTGATGCTATTTTGAATACACTTTATGAACAGTTATTATCTGTTGATTCTATACTTTCGGAAAAAATGGTTCACACAATTAAAAGTAAAGTAAATGAAAGATATAATTACAAATTGATGGCATTAGTAAATTATCTAAACACTTCACAACATAATAATATTAACATAACAAAGACAATGTTAAAATCCTATGCAGAGTAAATATACAAACGCCTATTCCAAGGTACTGAAATAACATCGGCTGAAAGTGATGAAGATATTTCCGTTGCACAAGTATATCAATGTTTTAAAGAAAAGTTGGAAAACGCCATTAATGGGGCTAAAGAAAAAACAAGAAATCTGAAATTAAAAACAGACAACTTATTTTAAAGAGAGCTAGCTTTATTTGAAGCTAGTACACACAGAACCAAAAATTTTGACATACTGTTTAATGCATTGTTAACGCTAAAGCCCACTTCTGTAGAAAGCGAACGTGTTTCTTCGGTAGCTGGTAAATTTTCAACAAATTTACGAAATGGAATGTCTGATGAGTTATTAAATGCACTAATCACTTTTTTTGGAAACTTAATTCTTCGAAAATTTTTTATATTTTTATTTTTAAATAATAAGATTTAAAGAATCGAATTTTTCATTCCCGTTTCCCGGGAAATGAAAAAGTCCGGGAATTCCCAAACTCTAGTTGTATGACTTTGTTATTAATGGAATAGTTGACCTAGGTCTACTTTTTCCAAAGCTTAAAAAAAAAAATAGCTGGTAACATGGGTTTGACAACCTTGTGACATTTTATAGATGATGTCACTTAATGAAATAATAAAGAAATTTTAATTGTTTTAATTAAACAAGTTGCTAATAATAAATTGAAGAAACTAGAAATTGCGCAAACCCCTAAATTAAAAATTATTAGGGATGAAAAGGAAAGATTATAAATAATAAAGAAAAATAGTGGTGGTCCACTGCTCGGTGGCCAACCAGGGATCACACGATTATTAAATAAACTCGCGAAGGACTACTTTTGGAAGAACCAGCAACTAAAACAAAAGTGTAACAACTACTTAAACGTAGAATATAAACAACTATAACTAACCAATAATACTTATAATAATCCATTATTTGTAAGCTTATCATTGTTACCCAAATCAACTTTAAAACATATATATTCAATATGTCAAAAGTCTACTGTATGGCTTCTTTCAATTTTTTTCACCATCCGCTAAAACTTTACATTTTTTGATAAAATGATTTTAACTTCTTACTATATAAATCTTATATATTTACGGTCTAATTCATAAACGATATTTAGCAGTGCATTAACAGTTTAATAAGCAAAAATCGCTGAATGTGTATTCATAAACGTTTAATAGCCTTTTGCAGCGTTAATGTACTCTTGTTTAATAAGAAATTTTTATTGTGGCGTTTACCCTACTTTAACGATTCAATAAAGTGACATTTGAATGTTTCTTTTTACATTTCACCAAAAAAAATAAAAGCGATAACAAATTATTTGGCTCGTGTTTTAATAATAAAATTAATAATAATGGATACAATGGATACAGTAAATTTAATTTGCAGAATTCGTGAGTATAAAAATTTGTGTAACTAAAATTATTTTTATTAAGTGGATGATTTTAGAATCTATCGCTGAAGTAGCGAGCGCCCGACGAGCAAAAACATTTAGGAAGAAAAAAAATCCGTTTGAAATGCCGGAAGACCAATTCAAAGCTAGATACCGATTTAACAAATCCACCGTTAAAAAAATCATTGAAATGGTTCTAGTTTCTTTGCGATGCTGGGGCCGGCGAGAAGTATGTATGGTAGCAACAATTTTAACTTGTTTTCTATAAAATTATTTTATTAAAATTTAAGATTCAAGATGACGCGGCTGATCTCCATGGCTTATCGCAAGCAATGGTGTGCAGCATTTCTGCCAGAGTGGCTCGCGCTTTAGCTCGCTGGAGCAAAAGAAAAATTAAAATGCCATCATCTCTATCAGAGGAAGAGGAACTTATGAGAGATTTTAGGGCAATTAAAAATTTCCCAGGCGTTATTGGAGCCATTGATGGTACCCACGTACGTATCAAAAAAACCGGCGGCGACTTAGCCCAGTATTATGTAAATAGGAAAGGATATTATTCCTTGAATGTGCAGGTAATTATAATGTTTAAGCTACGTATATATGAATGTACATTCTTTGATATGGTAAATGTATTATATGTAGGTTATTTGTGATTCCAAACTAAAAATTAGAGATGTAGTCGCAAGATGGTGAGGAAGCACACACGATTGCCGTATTTTTAATGAGTCGACTATAAAGCAACGCTTTGAAAACGGAGAATTCAGAGGCCGGTTGCTTGGAGACTCTGGCTATAAATTGCATACATATATATTCACTCCGCTATCTAAACCACAAAATGAAAATAAGTACAATGCTGCCCATATAGGCACCAGAAACACTGTGGAACGTTGTTTCGGCGTTTGGAAGCAACGATTTCGCTGCCTATTGGATGGTTTGACAGTTAGTCTTTCAAACGGGAAAATACTGATTGTTGCCCTAGCAGTACTTCACAATATTGCTATTGAGGAAAATGATATAGTTCCAGGTAAGAATACGTTTATTCCGATTCGAAATAAAAATTTGTTGGTCTCTTTTGAGTATAATTACCAAAAAAAAAAACACCTAACATGAAGAGCTAGAACGTTGAAATATTCTGTAAAAATGTTTCATGTGTATATATATACATATGTACATACAAATAAAAAACGAGTTCACTAATTTTTAATTGGTTTTTATTAACAAGAAAAAAAAACTTAACTGCATTTCATATGCTACATTTTATAAAAACAAAAAAAAACATACGCATATGCTACCACGACCTGCATGTTCGCATATTCATATGTACATACTTATATTAATACATTAATTCATTCTTATTGAAATATTAGAAAAAAAATTGATCACATAAATGTTTTTCAGACTTTAAAATGGTACTTATTTCTTTAAAGGAATGCCAGCTGATCTCACCATGGAACCTCAATCAGAAGAAGCTGAAATTGAAACATACGATGGAATTAATACTCAAATGGAACGAAGAAGAGCTGCTATTGTCTTAAAGACATTTATACAAAAACATTTTTAAATTCGATTTTACTTGTGAATACATACAAATGTACATACAACATACATATCGTCTTCAATAAACAATATGAAAAGAAATACATACCAAGCTGCTTATTGCGAAAAAACTCGGCCTTTGCTTTTATTAAATTGTACTTTTCTGTCATCAATTTGTACTCCAAGTCAAGATTCCTTGATACCTTTTGCTCATTGACGACCCGTAGCTGGTGCAATTCCTCACGGTATTTGAGGTCTACGTCGACAATCTCTTTTATTTTTGTATCCGCCACATTATGGTGTACAAGATTTTTCATCTACATACATATACAAAATAAATATAAAACATTATGCGAATACATATGTATGCACATTTTTTGCGAAACTTACCTTTTTCATCTTTGGAACTTCTTTGTTGTTACTTGTCATTGCTACCGGACAACAGTTCTCTTCCTCTACTTGTAATACCTAAAATAATAATAGAAATACAGATGTATATAAGTATGTATATATAAATAAATTTATCCAAATATAATAAATTAAATTAAACTTACTTGTGACACTACGACATCAGAATCGAACTCATTTGTGTCAACAATGAACTCGCTGGGAAGCCACACACTAATGTCGTCCGCTGAAACAACAGTGTCGCTCGGTTGTGGTCCTCCACCGGTCTTTTGCACTTCTCTTCGATGTTCTGCTATTTCCTTCTTTGCTAAAATTTTTGTTAGCGTCCATTGGGATTTAAGTTGAGCTAAAGACCTTGTGCCCCCTTTACTTAGGTTGTTAAAACTGCAAGAATAAATCATTTTTTAAACACATTGGAACAAAAACTCAACATAACTATGTACCAACTATACTTACCTTTCTTCAAGCTCCAACCAGGCTGTTTTCTTTTTTTGGTTTGTATTTGTGTCCGTATTTTTATTTTCTATGGCAGACACTCTTTCTTTTATTAGCTCCTTTAATAATATCTGCATGAAATGGAAAAAATACAAATTCATTTTTTGTACTTAATAGCCATTATGTACTTACCTTGTCATCTTCAATCCAATTGCTAGCTCTTTTCCTCTTTATTTTTTCCATTTTATTGAAATTGCTCCAAACTTGCTTTTATTTACTTTATTTATTTACTTTAAATCAGTGGTGCTCAAACACATACTATCATAGGTTTGGTTGTGTTGGTAAAGCAGCGGAGAACAAAATTCAACTTTATTTTTGAGAATCGTACACTGGGAAAATAATAAAAAAAAGAAAAAAATTTGGTTTATTGTGTTGTGTGTATGTTATTACAAAAAACAAAACACATTTTTCGCCAAAACAACTCAATACGTCTGTCGTCAAATTCAAGAAGAAATTTCCATCATCGAATGGACGGCCCTGCTTTGCTAAAGCCAAAGCAACTGTATATGATGCCTTTATAAGAGGCAACGACAATTTCTCGTTACTACATGGTAAATTTTTGTAAATTCTGCTTTTAATTGCAATAATTTTAAAGTCCTATCATTCCCTTTAATGTTGTCGAAAAATCCATGGCTAGCCTCGTAATGTCTTTTTATAAAAAAAAAATTACGACATAAAGCGCGATAACACACACTACATTGTACATTACCATCCATATTCTCTATAAAAAATATCATATTCCCAATTTTCATCAAACATTTTGCTGCGTGTAAAACGTCAGCTGAATTGATTTTGTTCTCTGAGAACAACGCAAAACAACAAACAAAGCAACAAACACACGATCATTATAAGAAACCACACAAGTAAGCTTATAGTGTACGTGTGCCAACGGAGCGTCAGCAGATTTTTCTTTGCCTATCACATGTGATAGGAAATTTCGATTTTGAGCATCACTGCTTTAAATTGAAGAAAACAAAATAGTGATGCATAAACAAAAACAATACAGCGAGTAATCAACTACTTGTTGAATTTCGAATAAACAAAATTTGTTTTAAGACAATATTTTAAAACTTCTTATTGGTTTTTGCTTTTGTTTGGTAATAAAAAGTGCAAAGACTTTAATCTACGTTAGTTTAAAATTATACTAAACGAAATTATTTGTTTAATTTTTCATTTTTCAAAGTACTCAGATATTCGGTTGTACATTATGTGCATCACCAGATATGTAATGACAATTGAATTAGAACGAAGTTGCCAACATTAAACGACAAAATAAATAAAAACGTTTAATTGTTAATTCAGCGTTATCAAACATTTATGAATACAAATTTTTATTAGAGGTTTATATGACAAAAAGTGTTTAATAACTCTTATAAACATTATACCTGAACTAAGGAATTTTTATGAATCAGACTGTTAAAATTTATTTCTTTTTCTTTTCCGAAGGGAAAGTGAATGACTATGTATTTTAATATTTTTTTTATAACAGAATTTATATTGGTAATAAGCTACTGTTACATTTATTTTTCTATATTTTATTTTATTTTATTTTTTATTAACTTTGTAAAAGAACAATTAACTCATGTTGTTCGTTCTTCGTTAAGAGGGAAGGTGTAGTGTGTTTGACTAGTTGAAGTTGCCATACCCTATTTATGCAACTTAATATCAACACATTCTTGTTGATATCGTCCACACCGCATTAATTGTTGAGACATCGTGCATTATGCTGTCTCAGCATTTTCCCACAATATAAATGATGTTAAGTTATTTAGCATACATTCAGTTTTAAGTAATTAAGTTGAATGGTGAATTAAATAATAAAAATAACTGAAGTGTTTTTGTTTTAATATTACATTACGAAGATCATATTGTAGCTGTAGCGTAACGTAACTGAGATCTATATTGAAGCAGAACGTCACACTTCATTGCGAAATTTTGTACTTCAACATTTATTGAGTCCAGTGCAATAGAAGACCAGCCTATAAAGGTATTAGGTTATATAACTATCGAATAGATGTAGTGTACCATACTATGTCGAAGTTCTCATCCTTATACAATTGCTCACATTAGTAGCAGTAGGGTAAAGGGTAGCCGTAGTCTAGTAAGTCCTGTGCTGGCTTATTAGACGTGATGCTATGGTTTAAACCCCAGGTCAGACATCTTGAACAATTTGAAAATGATGATAACATATTTCTTTCGGCAACACGCTCTCAGCAGTCTTCTAACAAAAACTCTGAAAAGTAAAAATTGAAAAGACTGAAAAAAAGACTGATACCGTTCTTTTCTTCTCCCTTCCTAGCATATGTGGGACCAGACTCACGTTGAGTCCAGAGGCTAAATATCTGGGCCTGATCCTCGATCCCAAGCTGAACTGGAGGGCGAATCTTTCTACTAGGGCACGTAAGGCGGCATGCGCTGCTTACTGCTGTAGTAGAGCGGTCGGAACCACATGGGGTGTTCGCCCAAGGATCATGCTCTGGACCTATTCTACGGTTATAGAACCTAAACTCCTATACGGTGTTGCTTTCTGGTGGACTGCTCTGGACAGACAGCACAGCGTCAGTCTTCTTGACAAGGTCAAAAAATCTGCGGCCATTTTATTTAACCGATGCTCTGCGAACCACCCCCACAAAGGCCTTGTTCGCAATGCTCAACTGACTTCCTACTGTGCTTCTCGCTAAGTAGGCAGCTAAGTTTGCTGTGACTAGACTTAGTGCCATGTCTCGTTGGCACATTGTACCTTCTGGTGGTCCCTGTAAATATTGACTATCTCCCTGCGGAATATTGTCTTGACAGGGGTTGCCACTTTTTGATTCCGAGTAGGGACTACTGGGATCCTAATACGATCGTCCATCCGAAACACCTGGATATATGCACCGACGGCTCTAAACTCGATAATGTCCTGCTCTACCGCGAACCAACCAGTTACTTGGACTTGGACGTGACATCATCTCAACCACAGTGGCCATGCTTACAGGTCATTGCGTTGTGAGTAGATACGCGGAAAGGATGCGGCTTCCATTTAAAGTCTTCTGCCGTGGGTGCAGATCTGCTGAGGGAGAGGAGACTGTTATCCACTTTTTTTTGTCAGTGCCCGTCTCTTGCTAGGTGCAGATATAGGTTATTTGGATCCCCATTTCTTGTCAGCTCGACGGAGCTTTCATCTATTGACATCAAGGATATAGCTTCGTTTATCACAGTTTTTGAGAAGAAAAAAACACGATTTTTTAATGGGAAAGAGAAAAAATTGTATTCAAAGAATTGTCCTTGTCCTTTTTCCATCTGTTGATTCCACGCCAATAAATCTTTTCGTCTTCGAAGCAAACAATTACTCATCTAATTTTCGATTTCGTCATTGGAATCGAAGTGTTGCTTAGCCAATGCGTGTCCCATCGACTAAAACAAATAGTTGTCAAGAAACCAAGTAGAGCCTAGACTGGTGATTACGACGGGTGGTTCAGCAGCTTCCAGCCTAATGCTTTGATTGTATCCTGAACCGATTTGACCCTGTGTGTAGCAGCACTGTTATGTCAGGCCGTGTCTTGTGACCCATGCTGGTCGTTTTCCGATCAATTCGTGGTTCAAATTGATCATTTGACGGCGACAGCGATCAGTATTAACTATTTCACCAGATTTTACGAGCCGTCGTGCACCACTCCTTTCTATTCCCACCAAGCACCCAGCATAATGCTCCTACGGCATCGATTTGGTTTTGCATCCGAAGTTAATGGTTGTCTTGAATTAACATGTGATTTTATTTGTTTAGGATTCTGCAAATAAATTCATTATTCATCGCCAGTAACAATTCTATCGTGTCTTTGAAGCAAAGTTGTACGAGTGGTTTTGCGATTTTCTATTTGTCTGTCATTCAATTCATGTGGCACTTATTCTCCAGACTTTTGTATTTTTCCCATAATTTTTAAACGGCCAGAAATTGTGTGTTTTACAACATTTAGAACTGGATTCATTCATCTTGTCCAGAGAAAATATTTTTATATTTAATTTTATTTAATAATTTGGTTCGTTTCCATATTATTTATTTTATTTAATTATTTATTATTAATTACAATATAATTACAAATTATATGTATTTAATTATTTACGAGCTGAGTAACTTAGACCTTATGCTCGGTGTAGTGTAACAGACCAGAGTCTTTGGTGGAAATCGAATCCACGATCCTCACGCTAATAGTCTAGCACACTACCCACTAGACTACCAGGGCGTCCCGTTTCCAAATTATATGGTTGAAATAAGCTGTATTAAACTAGAACATACGTACGCGTGTGTTGTATTGTCCATAAAAGTTTACATTCTTGTACTAACAATTAAATATGTATTCTTAAATGGATTTCGATTAATTAATTAATTCCTTTTTCCGGAATTTTAAATATTTTTGTTCATTTATTATTAAGAAGCTTATATCTGCTTAAGATACTTAACATTGACCATTTGCTCATGTGGGTTTTGAATATTTTTTTTTAAATTTCGTTTGCCCATGAAACATTCTTAAGGCTACTTGACATTGGATTAAAAATTTCCAAATGTTTTTAGCCACATATTTGTGGAGGCTTTACCTGTGTTTAACCACATAATGAAATTCGGATTTCTTTACGTAAACTACAAATGTCATATGTTGCATTTTGGCCACTTTAAGGTCATATGCGGTCAACGGCTATGTGATTATGAGGCTGTTGGTAGCAGACCAACAACGATTGTAGTATTAAGGTTTAGTTTAAAATTTGGTACGCAATAAATTTGCTGGTTTTTGTATAAATTAAACCTCTATGGGTTTTTTATTTTATTTATTTGGGTAACCGTGCTAATTGAAACACACAATGTTTTAACACAATATTTCACACAATATTTTATTTATTTAATTCTTATTATTTTATTTTTTTATATTATTTTATTTTATTAATTAACTTAATTAACTTTTTATAAACTTATTTATTTAATTTAAGATTTAAGATCGCTTTCCTAATATGAGGATCGCTTATAATGTCTCTAGTCGACTAACTAAAAACTTAAATCTAAAAACCTTTTAAAGGATAGAATATAAAAAATAAGACAGTAGAGAGAAGAATAGAGGTCAAATAAAGTTACAGAGATAGAACAGAAATATGTAAATAATAATAACAATTTTGAAGAGAATAAAGAGAATAACATAAATGATTAAAGAATAATAAAGAAATGAGGGTGGGAATAATTATAACAACAAATTAGTATAGTTATGTCTTAACTTATACAGTAGCCAGCATAAGTCTTGATACCCTAATTTATGTGAACAATTTTCCGAATAAAAAAAAATTAATAATAATAATGATGTTTTATATTTTTACATACATACATACAAACATAATTGGCCATTAAACCCCTTCAGTTAGGATTACGGCCTAGCTTCTCACACCACTAATATTGTGTGCCTTAATTTTATACTTGAGTGGCGGGACCTACAGTTTAACGTCGACTCCGATCGACAGATTTTGAGAAACTTTTTTATGGCAGGTTTATTTACTCTCAGAGTTTTTGCCAGAAATCTGCTGAGAGGAAGTCGCCGAAGAAATATTTTTTTTTTCATATTTCGTTTTTGATGGCTGGCCTGGGGCTCGAACCCGGGACTTTACGTCTAATAAGCGAACACACTACCTACTAGACAACGGCGACTACTATTTTATATTTTTACTTTCGTTAAATTTTCAGTATTTCAAATTTATTCTATACTTTTGAATTCAGTTTGATTTTAAATTTTATTTTATATTGCCTTTAAAAGCAGTGCAGATTGAAGGCGAAAACTCAAGCGCAAGTATGTTCAGGCTCACCTATTGTTTAACATTGTAAATCGTACTGCTGATATTGCTAGTTGAGCAGTACCTATTGAGCTAATGCTACTACTCAAAACAAATATAATCTACACTCTGCTGTATGTTTTCACTTTGTTTTCACTTTGTTTTATATTTTTTTGTTGGTGGGATTATAAATAAATTTGCAAAAAATCTCTTCTTTAGCCTTTTTGAAAAAAAAAATGAAAAAAATATTTTTATGCAACGTTCTCTTGTTTTATTTTCACCACAGAAAAAGACTCTCGGAAAATAAAATTCAAAAGGAAAACAAATGTTGCAGAGAATTAAGTAAACATAAAACAGGGTTAAGTTCCCATCCCTTTGAAATTTGTTTTTGAATTAAAATTTCTCTTTGTGCATAAAGAACGTAATCTCAGTAACCGAAGCTAATCTAAATGATGGTTCTATGACTAGTCTTATAAATCACTGTAGGCTTGTAAATAATTCAATTAAAAACAATTTATTTACAAAACGGCTTTAACACGTTGACTGCCTTGGCACACAAGAAAAGAACGCAATCTACGAGTTATTTTGTATTTTGGCAGTCAACATGTTAAAATAGACTTCTCAAGAATATATTCGGACATTTTCCTTCATTCCAAGACTCATAAAGAAACTTTAATTGAAAGTTGTTTTCTTTTTTATTTCTTTGTGTCTTGTGCTCTCCTACAAGATTTAATTACTGTGGCAAGAAGTCTTGTGTGGAATTGCAACTGGCCTACAGGCGTATACTTTATTTTTAATTGAAATATTAAGTGTAGTGGTAGTGTCCGGCATTTACTTCATTGTTTGCAACTCAATGTAAATTGTTAAATACTACTTCAGAAAATGCTGAGTAAATTGGGCTGTAATTAAAATGAAATAAAATTGGAAGGAGAACTATAAGCAGTCCTACTATGTAACGGAAAATACAGTGCGTGCTAAATTTTAAAACTTGACATTTAATTCATAACAAATATAGGGCGTTCAGTAGCCTTTGGTTACAAATATGATATGTATGAAACTAAAATAAAAAGTAAATGAAAAGAGCTTTTCTTACATAGATGCAAAGCTATTATTGCTTCAACGTCATCCAGTTTTGTTTACCATTAAATGAGTTTGAAATAGATAATAATTTGTTGATGCAAAATCCTTCGTTCTAGAAAAACTCCCTCAGTTTTTTCGGGGCCTTTAATTTTCAAAAGGAAACAGTCATTTATTTCTGAGCAATTTTATGTGTTATAAATGAATTGCATTCCTTACAATTGTTTACAGTACAGATTAAAACCTATTCAACTACCAGATTATATAGTAGAAGGGGTTAATGAACAATTCTATATCAATCTCACTAGACACATATCATTTTTTTGGTATTAATTCTTGTTAATTTTTAGCAGCTAATCGCAAAAAGAATCGATTCATTAAATACACTCATTCAGCTTTCTTTAAACGACTTTACAAGCCGATATTTTTTTTAATTTCATCGGCTTTTTGAGGTAATGGTGAAATAGGGAGAAGCTCATATTCTCTGTTGAATTTTAAGTTCAAAGAAGGTTTGCGTATATTAGTTATGAATTGTATACCACGCGTATCTTAGCGTTGCAGATAATTTGATGTCTCCTTTTGCTTGATCTTTAACGTAAGAGGTTGGACGCTAAGCTTAGAACTCGCTCTGGGCCACTGGATATTGACTTGGATCGGATATTGGCCACACGAAGAGCGGATTCAGGACACTATGAAGTATTGATTAAATGATGCTACGATATGACTTCTCAGAGAAGTTATTCATTCAGAATAAAGAGGTTTGGAAAATGGTGCAGTGCACAACAAGAACGATTCCGTTCAGATTTTCACCAGCCGATGGTATTTTTTTATATTTTTTTGAATCGGCGGGCATGTCTAAATACATATGGCTACCGGATCAATGCAGGCAGAAGAGTCAGTAATTCAGAATGCGGTGAGAATTATTAAAGACGGTAATATCTCTTTCATACTTTGGGATAGCCAGGTGGCTATCACACCGCTGGAGTTCAAGGTATTGACGGTATGTACATATCTGTGACAATGAGTTAGAGGATTTGTGAAACCGGACATTATGATATTCTGGGTACTTGCAGAGCGGATAAGTGGCACAACTCTTCAATCAATTTTCTACTCTTAATTCCGTTAAAGCCAGATATGCGGCTTCTGACAAAGCTAGTGAGATGGCGTATATAAAGTTTGCTGAAACTCTAAAGATGCATGCTCCGTATGTTTATCTTAGTCAATACTGGAAGTTGGACACTCTTGCAATAAGCATTGGTCTTGGCTACATGGCAAAAGTCTGCTTCAGGGGTTCTAGAGACATGGCAGAGGACGTAACTATTCTTTATCTACAGCATTACGGAGATAGGAGATAGATGCACTTTGGAGTCTACTACGAGGATAATTTAAATGAACAATTCATTTATTGAGGCATTGTACACACATGTACCCACAAAAAAGATTTAATGGCAAATAATTTCACTCTTACCGCAAAAAGAATTTACATTCGGATCGTTCTTAATAGCCATTGTTATATGTTGTCACAACAAAATTACTGCTGGCTAAAATACAATTCGGCAAATGTAGAAACCATTTACCAAATGCTATAGTCTTTTTTTCACATACATTTCGGCAAATACCAAATTGTTTTACCAAAAAGGATACTCTTTGTCCCAAATATAATTAAGAAAATGAAAAAATAGTTTTTATAACATTGATAGGACATTCGCAGTTTTTATAACATTCGTAGGAAAAATATAGAAGATCGTCTCCTCATCCCAAACATCTTTTTGTAGTTCAGTGAGTGTGACAATAAACATTTAAAGGTCAACTAATCCAAAGTACTTTTATTGAATAAAAATCTTCGCAAAATACCCATTCCAGCTAAAGTGCCAGAAACGGTGATGTTAGTCGACATAATACTTTTCGTTTACTTGCAAATAGTTTTGATTAATACGGTTTACATTTCAAGTCTTTTAAACCTTTTCATCTTCGGAAGAAAAATTCAGAGGCTCTAATTGAAAAATTAATTTCTGCATTTAAAAAATTACTTTATGTGAATGCAATATATTATGGGAATGGTGATGAAACAAAAATCCTATTAAACTAAGAATAAATGTAAAATTGTTTCTGGATTCGTAAAAAATAATAAGTGTTATATAAGTATAAGTGCTAAAGATCACCAAGTCGTAATAAAATGTGCTGGGAATGAAATCCGATGTTCTAAATCAAAGCTTTAGATTTTTGAAATATCATAAAACGAGAGAGAATAATAAAAATAATTTAAGGCTTCGAAACTACAATTTTCTAAAATGTCATGAAACAAGAAATACTTCCACAGCCTTTCAAGAAGAACTTGAGACTGCTGACGTCAAGTAAAAATCATAATAAAACGATTCTTATGTACAATGTGAACCTATTACTGAAAGTGTTTAGTCGGTTTTGTTATCATTAAATCTACAATTAAAAATTATTTCCCAGTATATTAAAGCATAATTACTGAAAATTACATAAAATATTCTTTATAACATTTTCAACAAAATATTCTGAATACTTTTGTCATAATTATATATGCTATCATGTGGATGTGCGCATTCGAGTATGAGTAAACATAGCAAATGTTAAACAAATAACGAAAGAGGAGGTCAATATAATGGATATTTAACGGGTCGTTAATACTTTTAATAATTACTCTGAATCGTCAGCATACATAATTTGTGTGGTTGATTAAACTTGAACTCATATATTATATGACGATATGACATATGTAGACATCTCACATCAAATGGCAAACATAAAACGGAAAGAAAAATTTCATATTTTTTTTATTATTTTTAATACATAATTATTTATGATAATTGACATTTTATTACTTTTTATTACTGCTTCCTTATTCTCATTTGCCACCACCCGCTAGAAATGAGAAAAACCTTATTTTCAGTACACTTTTTATATACATATGTATATTTTCTGAGGGAATACATAAAGTAATCATATGTAATTTTAGATGTTCATTAGATGTCATAGAAAAAAATGGTGCACATATGTAAACCTCACGAAGAAGCGTCAGGTAGCGTACTTGATAAAATTCTATTGAACGTTGTGGATCAATCAGTGATCTCCGTAGTCAATAAGGATTAAGCTACGTTTACCAAAGGCACTTGTCCTCGGATGTCATCAGAGTTTGACTAGATTCAATATATATTCAACATGACAGCAAATTACTTGACAATTAACAAAAAGAAGCAGGTCCAAAAATAAGAACAAACTATATCCCGTAGTTTTCTTTTACCCTTTCTACAATGTATATATACATATGTTAGCCGACCGCGTATGTATATTGACCAAATATATAATTTTTTTTCTTTTTTCATATTGGTTTTTGTTATTGTATAATGTTCTTCAAAACAACTATACAATGCAGTTTGAACATACAATTTTGATGTGTTGCCGTGCTAGACAAAATAAATATCACCAACACATATGCAAAGTAGGTAGTATAAATTTGATGTGCCATATGCGCTATTTAGCGAAAGATTGCATAGTTGTAAGCATAAATAGAGCAAAGAGCAATGCTACCAATAACTCATGAATAGTGAGTCAATTAATGAGGGAGTCTGTGACTAACTAATCAAGAGTTGTATTAAAAATAACGTGTTAAGCACAGTGCCATTGAACACCCATTCTGGTTGTTTTTCGAACAATGCATGGTTCAAATTGATCATCGATACTGACGCGTCAGTAACAATTCGACGCAAGGCTGACACCCATTCTCCAGACTTTTAGACCTTTCCCATAGCTTTTAAATGACCAGTAATTTTTTGTTGTGCAACATCTAAAGCTGGATTCACCCTAGTTTTCATATTGTTACGCAAAGGGAAACAGAGTACCATCGTTTAACATTAAGATGTTAACAAACACACTAACACTAACAATACAAAGAACATCGTTTAACATCCCTGTAGTAAATAAAATAGTCGGTTGATAAAAACGCAAATTATAAATTAACTATTTTACAAGTGACTACAAATTGGTTTAAATCTCATGCAGATATCAAACAAACATATTGAACAGAAGGAAACGTAAGAATGAAATAAAAGCAAAATAAAAAATGTATTAAAATCAAATGTCAATCAAAATTAATAATTAAATTATAAAAATTAAAATAGCAAACATAAAAATTAAAGTAAAACAAATTACTATTAAATCTACACTTGTACTAACAATTATGAAGCGCATTTATCTGAATACTGCTGGTAAGTATCTTGTACAATCGTAAAAATATGCCTTATTACTTATATTGCATTTTAACAGATCACAGTAAAGAAAATGACGATAAAGTAGCGACCGAAAGCCCTGTTCGACAGGAAAAAAACAATGTGGCAGTTAAGACTGTTTTTACAATAAACACCCTCGAGGAGCTGAAAACAATTATTTCTAAATATAAATATATGTATATATATAATATAATATAAATAACGCTGTTTAAATTGAATTTAAAAAAAGTGGTTTTTAAATAATTTAGTATAAACCAATATTTAAATTAACTATATTTTATTTAACTACAAATTGGTTGGAAAATAAGTAATTTGTAGTTAATTTAAAAGTCATGCAGAGATAGCCAATTGACTACCGCCTATGACATGCCTATGTTAAAATAATGAGTCGGCGACAAGGAAAAAAGTCACTTAATCAACTAGATGTGCTTATTAAAAAAACAGTTTAAAGTTACTTTAAAATTAGTTTGATTTCCTACAGAGATAAACAAAAGCTACACTAACACATAGAACGTACATGCTTGCTACATCAGTATAAGAAAAGGAGACAGACAAGTATGAGAGAACAACAACAAACAAGCAACGTCAACCAGATACACAAACAACAATGCGGTTGCGATATAATTCTCGAGAAGGCGAGAACAAGAACCTTCCTCTTCGAGAACATTCATCATACTGATTTTGCGGACATATAAAACGGCGAGACATAACAAGCAACGAGTCAGTTATAATCAGTGTTGCCACGAAAAAATAAATTTTGTAACCAACATTTGTGAAAAAAATCACCAAATAAGAAAAACTATAACCAAAATTAAATTCGCAGACTTTTATTTAATTTTTTTCAAATTTAAATAATCTTATATATAAAAATGAATGTGTGTTTGATTGTATGTTTGTATGTTTGTATGTTTGTATGTTTGAAGTTTATAGACGATTAAACGGCTGGACCGATTTTCTTGAAATTTTCACACCATCTTCCTGTATGTCTGGAAGGAGTTATAGGCTACTTTTTATGTTGATATTCCAAATGAGCGAGGGGCCATGCCCACGTATGCTACATACTACATACTTAATATTTAATTGCATTTGAAATATATTACTCATACGCATAGTAGTTACCCCTACAAGTATGCTATCTGTGATTCTTGATGTATAAAACCAAAGAAAATAAAGTGTAAAGAACGACGCGGAGGGAAAGATAGAAGGGAAAGAAAAAAATTTTGTAACCAACATTTGTGAAAAAATTCACCAAATAAGAAAAAATATAACCAAAATTAAATTCGTAGACTTTTGTTTTATTTATTTTTTTTTTTCAAGTTTAAATTATCTATATATATAAAAATGAATGTACTTTATGGAATCGTAAACTATGCATTTAATCTTTAGCAAAGTTGTTGCGCATGAGCCGACGAAGGTTTCTAAGTTGGTATAACCAATTTCCGACAGGTGGCGCCACTGAAAATTCTTCGAAATTAATTAAATCGTAAACTGTGCATTTGATCCTGTGTTGAAAAGAAAAGAAAAGAGCATTACTAGCGTCAGAATCAGCATTGAGACTGAAAAATCTTCGAGTACATGCCGCACAGATCCGTTCGCATGAATCACTTGAACAATGAATCACTTGATCGAATGCGTACTACTCAGGCCCGTTCGTCTGAATCATCTGGACAACGGGAAACAAAATCAATAAAATGATTCAAACTTAATTGGATATTTGTCTAATGTCTTTCCTTCAAATTTATTTTAGTTTGTAGTGCAGCAAAGCGCGCAGCAAACAGCTAGTAATTAATAAAAAAAGAAACAAGAAATTGCAAAATAAAAATTTAGTCTTACTAATTAATTCATTTTAACAAACAAAACAACAGCTTTTTTATAAGAAAAAAAAATAACCAAAACCAAAAAAATCTACACATCTACACATTGATCAACAAAATAACCAATTTTGGTTAGAAATAACCAAAAACGGCAACACTGGTTATAATCCAGTCAGCCTTGTGTGAAGTTGCTTGTGAAGTAAACAAGTTGTGTTTGAAGATCGTAGTTGTTAGTGTTGGCGCGAACATAAGTGTGAAAAAGAATAATACAAGCAATTATTGTCGTGTAGTAAAGTTGTATACAGTGACACAAAAGTAGTGTGAATAATAAAGAGTTAACTGAAATTAACACATATTTGTTTTTATTTTGGTTTGCAATTAACGAACCCACAATCTAAACGTTTTTAAAAAGGTAAAAACGTAACAATTGGTGTCAGAAGTGGGATTGCAAAATCCAAAAGTAAAAATAAATAAAGAAATTAAAAAAAAAAAGAGAGAGAATCAAAATGAAGCTCACCGAATTAATAGTTGAACGGCTTAAACGAGAGTTGGGTAAACTCGAGCTGCCAACAATGGGCTCGAAAAATGAATTGCAAAAGCTATTAAGCGAACACCTACAACTTCAAGGATTTGACATCGATTCCTATGAGTTCGAGGACGAAGAGGAACGACAGTTACAGGCCCCTGCAACCTCTAGCGGAGTAGACATAAATTCGTTGCTAGCTGCTATGTTGCAGAAAATGGCCATTTCAGGCAAGAAGAGAACAAAAAGTTATTTGCTGAGCTACGAGAAGCATCTAGAGCCGAAAACCAAAAGCTTTTGACTGAGTCGCGACAAGATAGTGAACAAAGAATGGAAAGAATGCAAGCAGCAATTTTGACGAAAATTGAAAAAGAGCTTGAAGCGACATCAGGGAAGTTGCAGGAAATACACGAGTCGGGCAGCAAAAGAATCATTGGAGTTGAAGAAAGTGTGTCACATTTAGAAAAGACCGTTGACACGAAAGTGAACGACTTGGAAAAGACCGTTGACACGAAAGTGAACGATTTGGGAAAGACCGTCGATGGAAAACTCGTGACGATGGAGGAAAAGATCAACAACCTCCAGAGCCAGCGACCGGAACAAGAGTCGTATCAGATGCTACCGGCAGAACGAAACCGCCTTGCTTTGATGGTAGCTCACCCCTATCCGTATTCAAATTCCAATTCGAGATAATAGCCAGCAGGAACGGATGGGACGATGGGGAGAAGGCTCTAGAACTTATTTTGGCACTAAAAGGTATCGCAGCTGAAATCCTAGAAACCATGCCAGCCAGCTGCAGGTACAACCACAACGAGTTAATGGTAGCACTGCAGCGGAAATTCGGTGATGAGCACAAGCGAGAGCTGTACCGCATGGAATTGAGATGCCGGGCGCAAAAGGCAAACGAGTCATTACAAGCCTTTGCAATGGAGGTCGAGAAGTTAGTGCAACTTGCATACCCAGGAGAAGATCATCCGTTGATAGACAACTATAAGACCGAGGTATTTGTTTATGGTATACGAGACCCGGATATAAAATTAGCGGTATGCTCTACACTGAAGAGGACCTTTGCAGAGACCGTGGCCTTTGCACTAGCCCAGGACAATTTCAAGACCACAAGTTAGCAAAGTGGGAAGAATGGTAGTAGTGGAGGAAGATGAATGCCTTTCAACTAAAGTTAAGGAGATGGTGAAGCAAGGTTTGGGAGAAAACCGACAAAAGGTAATGTTCAAATGCTTCAACTGTGGGAAGAGTGGTCATATCCAAAGAAACTGTAAAGCGCCATGGAAAAGATCAAGACCCGTCTCACCAATAAGGCGACATGCCGTTGCTACACCTAAGGCTTCTGGGGTACACATCGTTGAAAGGAGTAGTTCCAAGAAAATGCGCGGAAAACCTGAAAATAGCGAGGATCATTCTCAGTCAAGGGTGCCGAAGATGGAGGCTGGTATGTAAGTCGAAAAGTCCCCGGACACTTACATGGCTAAAGGAAAGACTGCAGTTGGAAAAGCCAGAAGAGAACACAATAAAATTAAAGATGACCCCGAACTATCGCCGCTAACAAACCAAAGAGGCATAAAACATGGAAAGGTTAATGCTCTCTCAAGTCGACCTCGTAATTTGGAGCGTAATCATTATGAGAAGGCCAATCAGTATGTGAAGCAATCCATCATTGATGTCCGGCGAATGCAGATCGAAGCCAACGAAGACCGGTCCGAAGCACAAAGGAGTGACCCAATACTGGCGAAGATAATAGCAGCTAAGGAAGAGGACAAACGGCCTACCAGAAATGAGATATCTGGAGAAGGTCCTCTTACAAAAGCCTATTGGGCACAATGGGACAGTTTACGGGTGATAAACGGATGCTTATATCGACGTTCGGAAAGCGCTGATGGCAAGACCTTATCCAACCTATTAGTAGTGCCTTCCTCCAAGGCGAAAGAAGTGTTAAAGGAGTTCCATAATGGAGCTAGCGGAGGACATCTATTTTTATGTTGGCTTTGAGAACAGCTGTTGATAGTAGCTAATACACCTGTGAATTAAGAAAACCCTACAAGAAAATATCTTACGCGCTCAAATCGGTCGATCTTAGTGGTCAGTTCAAATCACCTTCATATGTACCGCCATTCTGTTGAAACTATCGTTTGTATCAAGATTTTCCAATTCAATCCAAAAAAGTTGGGAATAATTGCACCGATTTTGCTTTGAGAGCGGGTGCATTGTCTTGCAAAATTACCTTGGCCTTGTAGCTCATTCTGTTCGCTTTTCGGTCAATGCATGGTTCATATTGATCACTTGGTGTCTGTAGCGGTCTGGCTTCAGTAGGGTGGTGGTATATTACGCCTTTTTTGTCCACTAGGCACATATCATTGTCTCCTTGCCAAATTGATCTGGCTTCGCAAAAGATGTTGAAGGCTGTCTCGGATTAAACAATGATTTTTTTCGTTTATGATTCCAAAAATAAATCCATTTTTGTCGCCAATAACATTTCGATGCAACACTGAATTTCTATCGTGTCTTCTCAGACTTTTGGGTCTTTCACGTTGCTTTGAATTGTTATGCAACGTGGAATAATTCTACCATTTTTTCTCACTCAAAACGTTATATTCCTCCAATATTGTTTGAAATTCGTAGTCCTCAAACTTTTTTTGCTGGTCTTAAACTTTCTTCATTTCTCACATTAAAATCGTTTTCGCTGAACCATCTTTGCATGTTGCTTTTGATAGAACAGGATCGCCATATTCCTCGACAACTATTCGACGTGACTCTCCAGCAGTTTTCTAAAAATGAAAAAAATTAATTCTTTCAACAAATTTTCTGATACAGAAATCATTATCTTTCACAAGATGAAAAAAAATATGATAAATATTGTTTCTTCAGTGATGTTATGTATATTGAATATGTTTCACAGACCTCATCGCCAATGAACAAATGGTGTTGACGTCGTCAAGGTTCTATCGCTGATTTGATACCGTAAGTAACCTCATCTTCTAACAACGTATGCCTTCACTACGACTGGTTAAATTTTTCATTCATATTATTTTAAATCTAATGAGAGGTTTTAAGCAATTTTTGAGAGTTGATTTCATTCGGGGTTATTCTTGCAAGTCACTAAAAGCTCAACACAAGCCAAATGGAAAAAAATTATTATTTTTTCTTTTAAATGAAGTATCAAACGTACAGCATATATTTTTTTATAAATTGTGTATTTTTGCCAAATGAAATGAGAACTGAAATACATTCAAGTAATATTTCAAAACATTTTTTGTAGCCATTTCATTTGAATACAGGCAGCAATTTACGTATACAATATCAACTACTATCGAATCGAATATTCCCCACTGAAATGATACTGTGAAGTAGTACGTGTTTTAAATATGAGAAATTTGTTTTTTTTTTTTGCCTTTACGTACATGCAACACAACTGGAATAAGACTATTTTTAGAAACTGTTAGAATTTAGCAACTATTTATGCTTTCAATATAACTAGTCATAAATTGTGTTATTTTGAATTGTATAGAATTATTGTAAGTATGTACAAGTGAATTTAATTTTGAGGCATCCAAAGCAGTAACCTTCTAGATTTTGTAGGTTACTACATAAGGATTTTAAATTTCATTATTCACTTAAGTTTAAAAAATATGATAGCATGTTCTGATTGACAAAAACAACCACACATCCTCTAGTGTAACACTTTTATTAATTTTATTTATTTTAATGTGTTTTATGTACAAAAGTTACAGCAAAAGAAACCTCATTTAATATGAATGGACTACAAGTCATTATATAATGGAATTTTCAATAATCTTTTTAACCGTGTATAATCTTCGGTCACCGCATTACGCGTTCCATGCATTTTGCGAAGGCAAAAATCGTCATGCAGTGAGGACTATTCGCAATGTGCTAGATAAATTTGAGACCGCTGGTTCAGTAAACGACCAACTGCCAACAGTGTCTACGAAACTCAAACTATCTTCCTAAGATCTGTAAGAGTGTGAATCTTAGTAAAAATCTGATACTGTCAATTTCGCTTTACTTACAAGAACTTGGCCTTTCACAGATCAAACATAAGCATTTGCTTTCTTTAAATTTAAATAAAATCTCGATTGAAAGACCTTTTGATATCACTATGTGTGGAATGTAATATGGTTCAAATGTACGCCACAGCTTCTCTGTGTGGAGTCCATTCAAAATATTCAATCCTCTGGCGCATATCAGGCTAAATTTAGCCGCCGGTATAGATTATGCTGACTTTGACCGTCAAAACGGCTTTCTCGTTCTCAGTTCTCAGTTCTAATCTTAAAGATGCACTTCTCTGTAGTCCAGTAGTTGTTGAAAATGTCGGGAAAATTTCCGAAAAAAGACCGGTGGACTCAATAGGCAGTTGAGTACCAGAGACATCTCTCGTACGACAAAACTAATTCACTACAAGACGCTCATCATATCCGTGCTTCTTTATGACGCAGAGGCATGTATTCTGCTAAGCACTGATGCAGACGCCTTGAGAGTATTTGAGAGAAAAGTCCTATGTAAGATCTTCGGTCCAGTGCGAGTTTAAAATGATTTCCGCGTCCGATTCACCAATGAGCTGTATAAGCTCCTCAACGCTGGCTCGGCCATGATGATCGAATGGAAGAGAATGCTCTCAAGAGACGGGTTTTTATGCGGCGATTTGCGGAAGTCGGCGAAGAGGGCAACCTTGCCGGCATTGGATTGACCAAATAGAAGGAGCCCTGTTATCACTTCCTATGACCAACTGGCTAAGACGTGCAAGTAGCACAGACACCTGGAAGGATATGTTAAGCCATGCCAAAATTCGGTGATATAGCTGTTAACGGCCAATTAAGTTAGTTGGTAAAAATTACACTTAAAGGCCGAGGTGAGGAGGAGTGTCAAAATAATTTTCATTTTTACCACCCGCACTGCAGAAATCCTATGTTTTCTGCTTATTCACAACAACTATAAAATGATGTTTGAAGGTGTAATTTTGATGTGTTGCTATGCCGGGCAAAATAAATGTTATCAACATCTACGTAAATTTGATCAGATAAATTTAAAGTGCTATAGTTATATAAAAGTACCACCTAATAATTTTATTAATAAGTAGGCTATCACTCAATAAATATAATTACTACTGCTTTCTTAGAGCGATTGTTTGTAAATTAACAAAAGTAAACGTTCAAAATTACTTATAGTTTCTTACGGTTGTGAAAGTCACTTTACAAGTAAGTTTATTGTAAGTAGTGCACCGCATTTTAAATGAGGATTTCATGTATATGACTTGGAATTAATTTTTTGTAATTTCTCGAAGAAGAGATGCAGTAGGCGGGAATGGTCTTATTTTGAAGAAGAGGCTTAAAACCTTATACCCAAATGGCGCTCATATTTTATAAGTCGTACTAGTAGGTAATATTTTAACTTATTAGACGTGTGGTTGTGGTTGGAACCTTAGCCCAGACATATGCAACAAAACGAAACATGAAGTATTCTTTCTAGTTCATCTTCCTCACAGAGAAAACTACTGTTTTCTAGCGGAAATTCTGAGAGTAAATAAAATTACAATGAAAAGGTTCTCAAAAAATCTATCGTTCGAATTCAATATTAAACTGTAGGTTCCGCCACTTATGGATAAAACTAACACACACAGTACGAGCGATGTGAGAAACTAGCACGTAATCCTAAGTGATGGGTTGTAATGACTAATTAGGGATTGTTTGATTTTGTTTTATACAAAAGCAAATTGTTGTGAAACTTTTTAAAATTTTTGCTTATAGGTATGGCAGCCCTACAAGATTTAAACTACCAATCAAAAAATGAAAACTAAATTAGCGAAAGATTAAATTTAACTGGAGATTAACTTAATCTTGAGTTTAAACCATACCTGTTAAATTTCGATTACGATTAGTAATCAATTACATTACTTTTTAAAAGGAATCGTAATGATTATATAATTCTATGAACAATTTTTTCGAATTACTAATTGATTACGATTACCAAATACTCTCAAAATAATCAGGATTACTGACAAATTACAAAATAATTAAAAAGAATCAAAAGTAATCAAAAAGTAATCAAATTGTTTTCAATGATTATTTTGAATTCTTTTTGAATATTTTCAATATTTGTCATTCTTTCCCCAAAAATTTTTTTAAACATTTTATAAATTCTTAGAAATTCTTTGTTTTTTTTTTGTATTCGGTTGTGTTACAATAGCAGTACATATAATTATGAGGTTAAAAATAACTTTTCGACTATCCCCGATTTTTTTGATTTTAGTACTAATGTTTGCATTACTTTCAATTTTGTTGGATTTTTAACAATTTAATTTGTAGAAGATGAAATTAATACCAATCTTTCTGCACAAGAACATCTTAACCTGATCGAATATCCACTATAAAACAATAGTTCTTTATCATATTAAACTTGATCGAAAGTCCAAACAATAGTTCTTTAGTTATTTGAACGATAATTCGGGTGCTGATGGGAATTGGCAAAAATATGATTTGCTAAAACAAGTATTTCCAGTGTAACGACTGTTTTCTTTTGCTGGGCTCGTCAACAGCACAAGGCAACAATCATTATCTGATGATTGTAGAACGCATGAATTTTCAATTATTGAAAATAATGAAAAAGAATCATTAAAAACAATTTGCTTACTTTTTTATTACTTTTGATTCTTTTTGATTATTAGACTAATCGCAAGTAATCCTATATAATTTAAAGAATGGAAACTCAAGGAAGAATGTGGAAAAATCTATTTTTCTATAGTAATTCTGTGCGGATCATGTTTATTGTGAAATGAATTTCTAACCATCTTTCTACAAATAACCAAAAAAAAAATTTTTTCTGTTAAATTGACGTTACATATTCTTGTTTGTAAAGTTAAATAAAAAGATCAAACCGATTAAAACATATTATTTAGAATATAATATCCATTTCTGAATTTTTGTTTGTTTTGTACATTTAAAGGGTTTACTTCTAAGTGAACCAATTTCACTATGATCAACTGAAGGTAAGCAAGGAATGGTAGGTGACAAAATTATTTAAAATTCTTCAGCATTTCTCCGTAATAAATTTGAATAAAACGAATAAAATTTGATATCCACTATTTTTTGGCAACTATAGCAACCTTAATAAGGTCGAATGTAATGAAATTTCGTACAAATTTTTTCTGCCCTTTTCAGTATTATTTTAAAATTAATTACTTACAGTTAATACGACCAAACAGAGAGCTTTATCAAAGAAGCCATACCTTTGAAAGGGAATCTCTATCTAAATTAATTATAATTACATCAAAATTTGTTTGTTTACTTAGGATATGAAAAATATTTTACGTATATTTCAAGAATAAAAATTAGTTTCCTTGAACTATACTCTTTAGATTGTGTAAAGATACAAATATTTACAAAATACTTTAATTTTTACAAAACCCAAACCAAAATTGTTGTAAAGTTTTTGCTGTTTCTTCTTGTCGGCTGCCTATTTCTTATTCACATCCAATTGGGGTGCGTTCAATATGAGCCAAGAGATATTTTCACACAATGAAAAGCACGAAACTATAATTACATGTACACGTATATATATACCATATATGTATGCCGATTAAAGTATGTTTATTGTGCTTCTTATCGATTATTCATTAAATTAAATTTGTCAACATATTCATTATTTTTATTTATACCACATGTGTACACAGAAAAGCCATTACTATGTGGTTGGGTATATTCAAGAGAAACGCACATGTGCCATGAAGTGTTTGTTTATAAATATTTATTATTTACTTATTATATATTATCTTTTAGGTACTACTACTTCGTACCTAGAGTCTCTTATATTAGTTTGAAAGGCAAATACAATACACATAGACCGCAAAGTAGTATTGTGTGGCAAAGTTCATAACCATGTTATCATTGCCAGTAACAGGTGAAAAGACTAATACTTTAATTTTGAGTAACTATTACCATTCACATATACCAGGTGTACCGGTATGAAGTGAGCGTCAAGATACAATTTTCTCCATAGGAATCTTTATTGTGAACGGGCCTTATTTTTGTGGTGTTAGTCACCACATATGTATATTCAGGATATATCGAATCGGTGAACAAAAAAACATCTAATTTTTAATCGCTTTAAAGATTACGAATTTTACTCGAAAATGATGATAATGATTTGCAGAAAGCAATAAATTTTTGCAGTCGCCGTAGTCTAGTAGACAGTGTGTTGACTTATTAGACGTGAGGCGACGGTTCAAACCCTAGATCAGACATCTGCAACAAAACGAAACACGAAAAAAAGTATTACATCAGCGACTATCTCTTAGCAGATTTCTGGCAAAAACTGTGGAAATAAATAAAATTGCCTCGTGAATAAAAATAACACACATAATATAAGTGGTGTAAGAAGTTAGGTGTGCGTCTGATTGAAGGGTTGAAGCTTCACTTGCTTAAATTTTAATACATTTTTAAAGCGTGTCGTAAATATTTATCTCAACATACATACATATCCCACACAGAGTATCGGTTTTAACCAAAGGAGGCTGCATATCCTACCGAGTTTACTATAGCCACATAATTATCACTATATACACATAACTTCAATACATACCTTATGGAGTTGAGCCTGAGTAACAAATAACAAGCTTGCATATTTTAAAGAATAAAGTGGGAAGAAAGTAAGAAGAATGCATGTAGATGTATGTGACAACCGTTTAAAAAACAAGAGTTAAAAAGTTTTTAAAACTGTTTTGTGCCGCTTAAATTAAATTTAATTTCATTTAATTGTTCAGTTATAACCCTTGAGCATTGTATAAAATTGTTGAATGCTCAACAAGCAGTATTTTATCGTCTTCATTCGTTATAAATTTCTTTCGCCATACTTTTAATTTATTTTTAATGAAAGGAAAAAAGCCAGCCTTAATGTCTGGTAATTTACGGAAAAAAGCTTGCTTTGGTTATGAACTGCGAACGAGTAACAAGAATTTCATTAAGCGGTGAGATTACAATTAATCTGTCAATACGAACTGAAGAAATTTTAAATCTCTTTTTAAATTTATAAAAAATAAAAACGTTGACTACAATTCAAGTCAGGGACAGAATAGATTGAATAAAGTTCATTTTTTTTATTAAAATTCATTTTATGTGATGCCGTTCTGTTAATGCAAATTTTTTGGTATTTTTACTATTAAGAAACCGCTGACGCCAGGAGTTGCATGGACTCTCTACTAGGTTCCAAAACACTATGCCATAGAGGAAAAGGCGGACGAACTGGAACAGAAGGAATCGGAGATGTCTGAGGAGGAAGCGATAAAAGGGGGTGTTTATGTCGGACGGTACAAACTTCCCACCTTTGGCGACATAAACAGGATTGTTTAAGCGATGGCAAACTAGCAACAGAGGGCGCAGCAGTATAAAATAAAGCTTTTGTTTTTTGGCATTAAGTTTTTGTTTTGTTTTTATTAGAATTCATTCGTTTTGTAACTTCCGAAGGGATGCATCCTACTTTGCTTAACTATTTAAATGTTTTAATAATTTGTGTTAATTTTGTTTATTTAAATTACAGTATTTTGTTGCTTTATGAATTTTACATTTTAAAAATAATTTTCAATATATTGTAGAAAGAAAATGGTGAAATTAACTAAAAAGAAATCAAAAAGTGACTGGTGTTATTTTTTTAAGGAAATAAAACCAAAGTGAACTGATTAAATTCATCTCTAAAAAAAGGAAAGTGTCGTGTTTTTTTTTGTTGTGATTTTTTAGAGATTTGAAAGTCTTCTAATTTTTGGTCCCCTTTTTTATAGTGTTTTGCTATCGTTTTATTTTGTGTGTTCCCAACCCCCATACAGTCCACGGAATTAACAAGGGGTATATGCGCCCCCAGAATGGAATTCAACATACCGTGGGTGGTCCAATATACCTGCCGAATTTCAAAACAGCTGTGTCCAGCAGTGGACGGAAGAAGAACCAAGGAACTACCCGAGTTCAACAATAGAACGTTCCTGTCGAACACATTCTATCAGGCATTCTAACATGACACTGCACTATTAGCAATTTCACAAACAGCCTCGGTCAACATGATTACTGCAGGAGCTGCCATGATGTGCAGGAAACGGTGGTGATACAACACATTTTATGCGTTACGTTTTTACACTTTTAAAAAAGTTAAAAATATGAGTTCGTAGATTGCAAATAAAATAAAAATAAATTTGTGTTTAATTTTAAATCAATTCTTTATTGTTCGCACAATTCCGTGTGCCACCTTTGGTAAAATTGATTTACACAACAACAATTTACTTAAATTGTTATTCTGTCTGTACCCTCGTTTGTTAGAACTTCAACGCAACGCAATGTGTCTTCACACAAGACTGACTGAATTCTTTCTCCGGTTCTCATCATAAGGGCAGCGGCGTTGGACAGAGCAGACGTAAGATGACGCGACAACTGTCCAACAGTCCAAGTAATCTCTCTTCTCCCGCCAAGCACTTGCGAGCAGACGTCATAGCTTTTTAAATAACAGAACGTTTGAAGATCTGGGCATGGTGGCTAACGTGCCACTAAGGGAACTGGCTGGTTTCATCCGGAGCTCCGGTTGGTTCAAACCCACCCCTAACATATCATGAGGCTTACCGCACACTTGACTGTTAACGGGAAGGTACCCTCTAACCTAAAGTAGCATAAGAAAAACCACTGCTGCTTATCGCATTTATTCTGTTTGTTGAGATAACAACATAACTTTTTGAAGCACTACATTATAATCTTTGATAAGAACTATATCATTGCATTTCCAACATATATAGTTCATTAAGTATTTGAGAACGTCATTCAATTCAGTACACGATATGTTCTTCCCAAACCTGCTACCGGATGCACTAAAACGTGCTTAAGTCTATCCTCTTCTACAACGACAATAGTCATTTCGCTATATTAGCTTCCGGCAAGTAAATCCAATTCCAATTGGCCAGGTCGCAGTCAAAACAGCTACAGACCTGTGTGCCTTTTTTCTACAATGGCTTTTGAGTACATATTTGTCTCAGATGTGCTCCAGATTGAGTTGAAATCACCGAAGCAGAAGTCTATTATGCCCTTTTGTTACATCTCAAATGACGATGACCTCTCTTAACAGGAAGAGTAACAATGATTTCATCTTCGAGATCGAAAAGAAAATAAAAATTTATTTCATATGCTCCCACAGATCAACGATAAATTTCAGTATAATAGAATATCCATAATATCCCATCCCTTCTTGGTTCTAATGACTCTACTCTACTGTATCAACTTTATGAGGAGAGTAACCGTTATTTAAGAAGAATTGTATATCCGCTGATCTAGTTGATACATAATACAGAACTAAACTCTTCGAAGTACAACATCCAAAGAGCAGGCTCCCAGAATTATCAGTGACACGGTCTCAGATAGATTTAAGGTGAAACCATAAGAAAGGATATTCCTGTGATATTCCAACTATGGAGCAGATCTAATTAGTACTTTGTGATGGTAATGAAAATGCAGAGTGTGCTAATATATAGAAAATGCCTATTCTAACATATTTTTTTGTTTTCAGACAATGCTAAAACATTAGATAGTAAGTAAGTGCTCTTTCACGAGTCTGTGGTTTTAACCCTAGCTTATACAACTCGACCAAATACTTTTTCGGTAACTTCCTCTCGGCAGTCTTCTAACAAAATCTCTGAGAGTAACAATAATTGTGGTGAAAAGTTTCTTAGAAAGTGAGAAACTAAATCGTATTCTAATTAAAGAGCTGTAATGTTTAATTAAGTGAAAAAGTATGTTAAATTCTCTTAATATAGGGGACTCATATTAACTCTTCTTATCCGTTTCCCCAATATAGAAATTCGTGAAAGTCTTAGTCCCAAACCAGCCTTGATGTGGTATGTCCAGCCAGTGCGTTTCATGATACATCTGCTCTGAAATGTCATTACCGGCCGACGTTTGTCTTACTCTTATTTGCAAATCCTTCTTCTAGATGAAGTCCCCGTAGTCTAGAAGGCAGTGAGTGGGATTATTCGATGTGAGACCACGATTTAAATGTGACATGTCATAATGTCCAGTGTCATAACGTCCATGGACATTATGTCACTTTTTGAAAATGTCATAATGTCCATGGATAGCGTGACATTTCTTTCGAGGACTTTTTGACACTTATAAGTGTGTCATAATGTCCTTATTAAAAATAAGTTAAATAAAAATAATTTATTGGTATATGTACAATGTACATTGTACATATATTCAAGGTTTTTGGATTTTAATCAAACAATTCAACAACTTCAGAAATAATCAAGGTGAATTATTCTTTTTAGATTTCATGTCTAAGTGATCGAAACAATTTGAACAAATTTTAAAATGTCTACATGGTGTTAAGAAAATATTTCTGGCTTCCGTTACACAGATAACGCACCTTAAAACACCAGTTGTTTGATGAATATTTATTTCTTCTATACCTTCAGATTCAGAATCATCTTCCACGCTTTCCTCTACGACGTTAGCATACTCAATAATATTGTTTTCCTTATTTATAACTATATTGAAAAGATAGGTTAAAGAAATGATACCTTTATTAAGCTTTTGTGAAAGCTCCCAAAATTTATTGTCTTTGTCCAGATTTTTTTTACGTTTTTTTGGCAAAACTGACAAAATGCCTGACGATGATTGAATAAGGAAAACCGAATGAGTAAAATCCTCATCACGAATAACTTCAAGAAACTTAAAAATCGTCCATGTTTTTTCAGGTTTTTCGACAATTTTGCAAGGAATCCTTCCAATGCACTCGTAGTTCTAATTAAAGTGAACCGAAAATACTGTTGGTGTGATCTAAAAATATAATTTCCTTTAGCAAATAAAATTTATAGTTTCGGGTTTTAGGAAAATATATTTGTATTCTTATGTATAAAACTATATGAAATATAATTTGTAATGTAAAAAAAGAAAAATGGAGTTTGAACAAAGTTCAACAGAAAAAGTATGAAAAAATCGGCGCCGATATTTCGGTTATGGTACAGACAAATTTTAGTGTATTAGGTTTTTTATATTTGAGCTTTTAGTTATTTCAGTAGTTTTAATACATAAAATAATTTTTTTACAATAAAAGCCAACACTACAAATGTTTAAATGAACAAACTAAATGAACAACCGAAAATTCATATAATTACAATAAATAAAGACAAAAATAAAATTTTGTTTTGCATGAAAATAATCTAAAAGAAAAAATAATATCTTACCAATAATTTATTCATTTGATATATAATGAAATTCCTTGAAGCAATTTCTCGATCCATTAGGAATGCACAATAAAACATTGCACTTTGAGCACTTGTACCTAGTTTGACCCTTACATCCTTTGACTTTGCATCTTCCTTTGTCTGTCGTATGGTCCGGTCATTGCTGATTTCCATCATATCGAACAGAAGTGTAGGGTGTAGTATTACGTTTCTTCGGAGTTAGTTGGACTAAATGGTATATCCTCATTTATCCCATCAAGCCATTTGAGAAGAAAAATATTGTCTGCTCTTTCTACACGGTAGTCAAAACATCCACGGCCTTCTTTTTTCAAATCCTTTTCAGACTTAAAATCAATTTTGCCGAATCCATTTCCTCTTATAGTACCTGTTGCCCAAATTCCTTTTTGACGTAAATATAATACTAAATTCAGAGTAGTAGAATAATTATCAAAATATAGTTTATGATTTTTTTCTTCAGGAACAGTTTTTGCTAGGTGAATAACAATATCAAAGCAAAATCCCAGCTTTGAGCCAGTTAATATTGTACCTTTTCCCTGATATATCTCAAAATCATAAACTATGCCTTTTGAACTGCAAAGACAAAATATCTTCATTCCCCATTTAATGGGTTTCTTCAGCATATACTGTCTCAGAGCGGTTCTACCTTTAAAAGGAACCATCATCTCATCCACACATAGATTTTCATTTTTTGGAATAGCGTACGATTTTTTTAAACATATAATATAGCGAATTTTGCACAGTTTATCGCTTCCTGTTGGGTCTGTTGTGAACTTTAAATTATTTCGAACAAAATGGAATCTTTGCCTGGACATGATTTCTGGGAATGATGGTATTACGGTACCGATTATCCAATACATTTCCAAACGCGGATAGCCAATAGTACCAATCATTATCTTTAGAGCTAGATATTTCAGAAGTTCTTCGGTAGTTAAATTAACAGCTTTTCCATCCCTAATCATTGAAGCCTGGTTTGTTGGAAATACCAGTTGATGAAGAAAGTTTTCTGTAAGGCACTCCAAAAAATACTCTATACGCAATTTTGTATTTTTCTTTGGATATGCTTCAGAAAAAGAAGTCTCTGGATTTGTCCAGGAAGCTTTTTCCCAACGAAATTGTTCAACCGTTTTAAGTGGAACCTGTGGAGTTTGAAAAATTGTTGGACTTTTTTGAACTGTTCTATCAACTGTGTTACTCTCTACTACATCAATAACTCTATTATCACCTTCATCATTATTATCAACATCAATAACTTTATTATCAATATCAACAACCCTATCACCTTCATCATTATTTTCAACATTAATATCTTATATGTTGATTTCATAGGGACTTTCTCTAGAAAGTTCTTCTAATAAAAAGCTGTTATTGTTATCGAAAGCATCACAGAAATGGTTAATAACTTCAGATTGTTCCAAGTCAGAAATATCAGAATCAACAAAATTGTTTAAAAGTTTTTCAATTTCAGAGTCCTTTATTTTTCTTGACATTTTCTTTCGTAAATTTAAATGGTATTAGAGCTAAAAAAGAACATCTGTATCATAGCAGCATCAAACGTAAAATGACTGTATATGTATTATGTGCATATTGTTTATAACCACACCTTCGTATCCATATGGATACATACAATGTTTTAAAAATCCGAACAGCTTTGTTTTTGTTAAAAAAAAAAACTATTGATGCAAAAAGTTAAAATTAAAAATCATTTTTCTTCTATGCTGGATGTGTTTTTTTTAAATTATGGTCACATATATCTGTTACTTGTAAAAGCAAAAAACCTTTACTTCCAAAAAAAAAAAACAAAAGTATTAAAAAACGTTTTTTTATAACTGCTATATTTTTCTAAATTTTGTAAAAATTGAAAAGGTTTTTATTGAAAATGATTTATAAGATTTTAAAAAATAATAATAAGTCGATATCTAAATCAATTCTTTGACTTGGAGTTTGTCAGATGCCTCCAAAGTTGAGTGTACCCATGTTAAAGAAACTGTTACTTTACAGCTTTTAAAATAACATACGTATCTTGTAAACTCCAGGTATACATGTTTTTTACGAAAAACTTGATTTTCATCTGTCAAAATGAAAAGTTTTGAATTTTTACGAAATCCACTAATAATATCGTATTTATATTCCATATATTGCGATTTTTATACATTTTTACACTACGAGATGCACTTCACTTTTTAATATTTTTTATTTCGATCCGTTTCTTTCAAAATTCACTTGTTTACTAACATCAGCAGTTTTATCTTAAATAATACATTTATTTTGTAACAGTAAATATTAAAAAATCAAATTCAAAATTTATAATATTTATTGTTTTTACGTTTTATGGACATTATGTCGCTCCAAATTGTGTCATAAAGTTCATGGACATTAAAACACACTAATAAGTGACATAATGTTCATGGACATTAGGACACTTTGATGATGGACATTACGACACTTTATAGAGTGTAGGCACTAGGAGTCAACTAAACTCCTAGGGTCTAGCAAAAATAATTGAGCTGACAAGTCTTGAGATATATATATTCCTCTTGAATATATATATCCGCCAAGAAAATAATAAGGATTATTTTTAACTTTAATTGCCTTCTTGGCTGTTTATTGTCTACTTATCAACTTATCAACTAATTTTAAAATATAAAAAAAGGTTTGAGGAAAGTTCAGATCAAAAAATAAAAAATAAGTACATAAGGGATATTTGGGTATAAACTAAGTATATAAGGGATATTTTCGTACAACAAAAAAATATATAAAAAATAATAATAATTCACAATATAATACACAAAGAAAAATAAATGATGAACACAGTTCAACATCCTCCCGGCTCTTTTAATGGCAATTACATCCACTCCATTTTCCGTGGATGATCCAGCCGAAAGCAGAATTCTGTGCTTGAGGCAGTGTTGGCTCGGGGCTGTCTTGTTGACGTAGCAGGAACTGGGACATTAAGGGCCGCCCAATGACTCCATCGACCTTACGGCAGTCCTGAAAATTAGGGTGTGCCTTAGGGTAAAGATGTTGGAAATGTTTTAATAGCGACTCGTCCAAGAGGGGTGGTGGGAATTTAAAAGTGGCTCTGTTCCTTATGTCTAATTCCCAAGTTGCACTTATGTTCATCGAATCGTACTCTGGAGTCACCTGAAACACTCCTTTTGTCGCTGAGGTGGGGAGCTCGGGAAACTCAATTGCCTTAGTCTTCAGGAGGAAGCTGTATTGACTGGATTTTTGCAGGAGAAAGGTGGCCACCCTGGGAATCTCATTATGGATCAGTTTTACCTTAATTAGTGGTGGTAGCAGTCCTCTTTCTTGGGGATCGGGTATATTTAACGGGCCACTTGGAATTGGGTCCTCGCTGCGACTGGCTGCACCTTCTTTCGGGTCCGGGTGACTTGTATCCTCTTCAAAACTCGATGCAGCTTTCTCCCTGCCATCCTCATGCAGCATGGTGTGATGTCGAGCCCCACATATTTGGCATCTATTTACGGATTCACACCAGAATCGATCATGAGTCTGCGCAAAACAATTTAGGCAGTAGCCGTGTTGTTTGACATGGGCTCTTCTTTGGGCTGGGGCCATAACCTGGAACTGTGCGCAATACTTGAGAGGATGATTGCGTCGGCACAACTTGCATCGAGGTTTGTTTAGCATGATCTGTAAAGAGAGAACAAAGAAAAGGTGCACAACACAAATAGAATATGGTCTGACTTAAATTTCTAAGATCGTGAGGTAGAAGTGTAAATTAAGTGTTCAATTTGGTTTACAAGGAGTGTTAGATTCAATGGGTAATTTGACAAGTTTTACTATAGGTCGTTTAATCAAGCCATTACTAGTCAATATTTCGGCAACACGAACCTTTTGATCTTTACCGCAAATAACATTTTTTACTCTACCAAGTCGCCATTCCGTAGCGGGTGACAGATCCTCTTTAATGAGAACGAAGTCGTTTTCCTTCAGATTGTCCTTTTCTGTTCTCCATTTGCTTCTACGTTGCAACTCGGTGATATATTCATTTTTCCAGCGACGAGCAAATACTTGTTGTATGACTTTAATTCTGTCCCAGCGTTTCATGAAGGATATGTTTTCCGCAGAGGGGTCTTTGGATAACTCTGGAACAGCTACGAGCGGAGCGCCTCTCAGGAAGTGACCTGGAGTTAAAGGAAGGAGTTCGTTGGCGTTTTCAGACAAAGGGGAAAGTGGACGAGAGTTCAATATCGCCTCGATGCGTGTAAGTATGTTGTAGAATTCCTCAAACGTGAATGATAGGTTACCGGTTACCTTCTTCAAATGAGATTTCATGCTTTTGACAGCCCATGTGGGGTGCATAGGGTGGGATAAATGTCCAGCTGAAGTTATGTGCGCCATATTTCTCGATAAGGGATTTTTCTGCGTTTTTCAGGAAGTCGTTGTAAGTTTTTAAAAGAGAGTATTTAGCGCCTATGAAATTTCGGCCATTATCGGAAAACATTGTTTTTGGTAGACCTCTACGACTGGTAAATCTAGTGAAACAAGCAAGAAACGCATCTGTTGATAATTCCGAGCAGACTTCGAGGTGAACTGCTCGTGTAGAGAAACAAACGAAAACTGCTGCGTATCCTTTCAAAAGTTTTGCATTTCGCAAATTGGAGGCTTTTAACGTGAACGGACCGGCAAAATCTACTCCGGTATAAGTAAATGGTAATGAAAATGTGACTCTCTCACGGGGTAGCGCGCCCAGTATTT
This sequence comes from Sarcophaga rosellei, assembly GCA_930367235.1. NCBI lineage: Eukaryota > Metazoa > Arthropoda > Insecta > Diptera > Sarcophagidae > Sarcophaga > Sarcophaga rosellei. Next base: position 45,986,185 of record OV884018.1, on the reverse strand, counting down.
GTTCTTGTACTTTGTGCTTGTAAACTGTACAGGTTTTGCAAGTTCTGACACACTGCCTGATAAGGTTTTTCAACCGCGGAATGTAGAAGCCCTGTCGAACTGCTCTTAACATTACGTGATGTTCCGCGTGAAGTAAGATTTGATGGGTATATCCGATAAGAAGTTTAGCTAGGGACGATTTTTCCGGAATTATGTGCTGCTCGTTGAAACTTAATCCGGAATTAGTGAGTCTGCCGCCTACGCGTAGTAGTTCATCCTGGTTAAGAAAGGGATTGAGGGAAAGTATTCGACTTTTCCGATTTATGGGTTGATTGTTCTTAAGGCTATCTTGTTCTAAATAAAAATGAATTTGTTGAGCATTTAAAATTACAAAATTTTTCTCCAATTGAATTTCCTCGGAGGTAATGTGTTTCTGTGTTTCATATGGGCGTTTTAGGAGGCGATTGATGAAGCGAAAACGGTAACTGAGAATTCTTAGGGCTCTGGGAAATGACGAAAATTCGCTCAAAATATCTTCCTGTTGCGTTTGTAAATGAAAATTAGATATGTTTCGGGATTCTAAATCAGTGGGATCAAAAGTACGAGGTTTGGGCCAACAGTCAGGGGATTGACTTAGCCATGGAGGACCATGCCACCATAATTTACTTTCCGAAAGTTCCTGAGGAGTGCATCCTCGAGTTCCAAGATCGGCGGGATTCTCATTTGTCTTTACATATCTCCAATGATCAAGCTGGGTGATCTGACTAACACGATTGGCTACAAAAGTTTTCAAAGTATGCGGAGGTTTCTGCAGCCAGCCTAGGACAATCGAAGAATCAGTGTACAAAAATAGTTCAAAGGGGAATTTTAATCGTTTTATTAAGCTCTTCGTTAGGTTATATAATAGTAATGCTCCACAGAGCTCGAGTTTCGGAATGGTTATCTTTTTTAAAGGCGCAACCTTAGTTTTCGCAACTAATAAATTACAAAAAATTTCTCCCTCAGGAGTAGAGACTCTCAAATAAACCGCAGCACAATATGCCCTTTCCGATGCATCACAGAACCCATGAATTTGAGCCTGGCATTGAGGTGAGAAATTTACCCATCTAGCTATTTTAACGGTGGAAATTTGTGGCAGATTAGTTGAAAATGCGTTCCATTTTTCCAATATCTTTGGTGGTATATCTTCATCCCAATCCGATTTGCATTCCCATAGCTCCTGCATAATAAGTTTAGCTACAATAATAATGGGTCCTAACCAGCCTAGGGGGTCGAATAACTTAGCTATGGTGGATAAAATTTGTCGCTTAGTAGTGGACGGTGAAACTCCTATTGTTTCAGGTACGTAGTAAAATATATCTTCCTTGGCATTCCAACGTATACCCAAGGTCTTTAATGAGCTAGAGTTTTCAAATTTCAAAAAATCTTCTTCCAGAAGATCTTCCCGGGCCAAGTTTTCCAAAAGAGCGCGGTGGTTGCTGGTTATCTTCTTCAAGGGGAAACCGGCAGAACTCAATGCTTTAGACAGTTGTACTTGTTTTTCTTGTGCGTCTTCCAAATTATGTCCTCCTGATAAAATGTCATCTACGTAGATCTCTTCCTTAAGAATTGAAGAGGCTAATGGGTGGGTTTCCCTACAATCTTCGCTTAATTGCAGAAGTGTTCTTAGTGCCAAATACGGTGCGCTATTAACTCCAAATGTGACCGTTTTCAATTGAAAAACTTTAACTGATTCGTTTGGTTTAACTCGAAATAAAATTTTTTGATAAGGTCTATCCTCTTCGTGAACAAAAATTTGGCGATACATTTTCTGGATGTCACCAGTAAATACATATTTATAATATCTCCATGACAAAATAATTTGCATGAGGTCTCTTTGAAGGGCTGGTCCTTGATGTAAAACATCGTTCAATGAAAATCCACTACACGTTTTCTTCGATGCGTTGAACACAACACGTACCTTTGTGGATTTGCTTTCTGGACGAATAACTGCGTGATGTGGTAGAAAAAAAGAAAAATGTTTTGTTGTTGAAGGTTCATGATGTGTTACTTCTTCCATGTGACCCAAATCGATGTATTCTTGTAGAACCTGTTGATACTGCGCTTTTAACTCAGGATTTTTATCTAGTTTCTTCTCCATTTGAAGATATTGTGCGTATGCTGTGCTTTTCGATGAACCCAAAAAAATTTCTGAGGGGTAATTTTCTTTAAAAGGGAGTCTTACCATATACCTTCCCTCTGGTTGACGTTTAACCGTACTCTTATAAAAATTTTCACAATATATATCGTGATCTGAATCGACCTTTTCCTTTTCTACCTCCTCTATTTCCCGAAATCTTTTCATTTGCTCTTGTAGGGCAGTTTCTTCTTCTGATATGACCAAAGTAGAGAATGAGTTATATGTGTGACTGGGTTCAGGACCTGATAGATACCATCCGAAGTGGGATTCCCTTGCCTCTAACGTGTTTTCGATATTTGATTTTATACCACTTAGGTTAATGAAAGGTAAATAATCGCTTCCTATAATAAGATCTATTGGACCCGGTTTGTAAAAGTAAGGGTCTGCTAAATCTAAAGCTTTAATATCCGGAAGATTGGTTTTCCGTATAGGAGAGCTAGGTAGAAAATGAGCTAATCTTGGAGCAATGATTGCTTTGATTGTAATGGAAAAATCGGACCTCTTTGTTCGTAACGTGAGATTGCATATTCCCTTTGACCTCCCTACTACCGTTCCTCCTAGACCAGAAATCCTGGTGTGATATGCCTCCACAGGAATTGATAATTGTTGCTGAACCTTTGACGATAAAAAACTCTTTTCGGATCCCGCATCGAGTAGCGCCCGAACAGTAAATAGCTCACCTGCTTGTTGTATGTAGATAAGAGCTGTCGGTAAAATTGTTGTTCGTCCATACGGAAGGGAACCTAGATCAATTGGAGTTGACTTTGATTTTTCCTTGCTGATTACATGAGTACTGTATGAAACTGTTTCCTCATTCCGTGGAGAAACTTCCTTAAGGGCTCGAGTGTTGTCCTCGTCTACATGGAGTAATGTGTGATGTTTCCTTTTGCAGCGAAAACAAAGAACTGTACTGGGACATTTAATTTTAAAATGATTAAGAGAAAAACAATTGGAGCAATATTTATTAGCATACACAAAATTTATTCTGTCCTTTACAGATAATTCTAAAAATTTCTTACATTGTTTCAATGAGTGGTTTTCGTTACATTTTTTACAATTTAATTTCATTCTATTTCCGTCCGCTTGTGAGTAAAATGAGTTTGACCTTGCCCCTGAGTTTTCCTTCCAATTTTGCTTCTTCATATCGAACACTGTTTCCAACATCTCGATCCTTCCTTTCAGAAAATTGCTCATGTCTTTCCAAGAGGGCATTTCTTTATGATTTTTGAGAGAGTTTTCCCATGCCTGTAGGGTATTTTCCGGCAACTTTGAGGAGCAAATATACGTTAAGATAGGGCCCCATGAAGAAACGTTGATGTCACAGGTTTTCAAAATGGCTATCTTTTCATCGATGGTGTTTACAATTGATCGTATGGATCTGGAGGATTCGCTCTGAGCAGTTTGTAGCGACAGAATGTGTTTTATCTGTTGATTGACTAAAATTCTTGGGTTCTCAAACCGACTCTGCAGCGCGTCCCAAGCTAACTCAAAATTTTGTCCAACTAAATCGAACCGTTTTACGATTTGGTAGGCCTCTCCTCTTACTTTAGTTCGCAGGTATTAGAGTTTCTCGACCTGGGATATGTCCTTGTTCCCCAACACTAACGACGTAAACATGTCCCTAAATTCCGGCCATTTAGTATAACCACCTTCGAAGATTGGCATATCACATGGGGGTAACCTTAAACCGGACCTTGATTGCCGAACGACTGTTGCCTCTGTTGTATTCGTTCCGTTTGGATCCACTATCGATCTGTTCGCTATCCTATCCATGAGTTTTGCCTTTACCTTTTGATACAAGTCCGCTGCTGCTTCGTACTGTAGTGAGACTCCATCCTTGAAGTCATCACTAACCTCACTTTTCTCGTCCATGAGAAACGCATCATAGCTTTCCATAAGCCTACCCCATCTTCGCTCCAACTCTTCCTGCTTCACTTGCAGAAACGCTGGAGTCTGATCCTCCTCACGAACATTTTCGAACTCGGTACACAACGCCGTTAATTGGTGTATGTCAAATTTACACCTTCTCTTTACCGACATTGTGTAAAACCCTCAAAATTTATTCGATATAATGATTTAAATTTATAAAAATTGCGTACTAAATTCCCGCGCGGTAACTAACGACTTGACCTATTTTAAAATACGAAATGAAATTTATCCAAAAAAGAATTTTATAAAAACTACTAAATGTAAAAAGAAGCTTATTTTTTATTGTGCTAATAAATTTAGGGAAAAAATGGGGGTAAATTTTGTTCAGTGTATGTAAAAATTATGTGTAACAACTCACCATGGTCTTTTCTTTCCTGTTTATTTTTTCGCAAGAAGCGGTTGCCTGTTTTTTGTTGTAATATTGTTTGTTTTGTTTTTATTCTTGAGAAAAAAGTTTTTTATTTTGTTTGTTCACCGTCTTTTTGTTTATATTAATTATTTCTATTGCGTTTGTTTCTTATTAAACTGTATTAAAAAAAATTTTTTTCCGAATCGATATATTTTTTTATTAAATTTTTCCTTTTTTTTTCTAAAAATCCTTTTTAATTTCTCTCTTTTTTTGGTGTTTCACTGTGTCCCTTTTTTCCACTGTCTGTTTGTTGGCGCTGTTTTTTTTTTTTTAAATAATTTTTTTTTTTTTTTGTTAAAAAAAATTTTTTTTTTTGTGTGTCACTGTGTCCCTTTTTTTCACTTTTTTTTCACTGTCTTTTTGTCACTTTTAAGTTACCGCGCTGAATGATTTTATTTAAATGACCGAACCAAATTTTTCTTATGAAACACGCACTTTTGTTGTTTTAATTTTGTATTCTTTTTTAAAGTTCCTTTTTGATCCCGTTGTAATGTGTAGAGTTTTGTTCTTTTGTGTATAACTATGTAAAGTTGAAGTATTGTTTTGTGTTTCGTTTCAATTTTGCTCTAATTCTTTTTGTTTTTTTTCTTTTTTTTTTTTTGTTGTCTTGTGGAATTTGCTAACAGCTTATTTTGTGTGTAATTTTGCAACAGGTTCCTTTTCTATTTACCGTTGCTCTTTGTGCGTTTCTTATTTTTGTTGGTGTGTTCATATGTACATATATCACAATCGCGTGATACTGACCTTTTTGTCCTATGATGCTATTTGTGTTTTTATTTTATTTTTTGTTGTTATGAAAAACGGTTTTTGTCATTTTAACGTATGTGTATATAATTGTGTGTATATATGTTTCCTTTAAAAATCCCTACACTGTTCTCTTAGAGATTATTTAAATCAAACCAACAACTATTGTGCCGTACATACCTTTCTTGTTCTCTTACCTTTTAAATGCCCTTGATTGACACTTGTAACCTTGGTTTTCTGCAGTTGTTGTGCTGTACTTATCTTTCCGTGCAGAATTCTTCAAATGCCCTTGATGTTAACCTTTCTTCCTGGGGATGAATATATTGATGATCGGTATCCTGTCTCTTTTTTCCTGTGGATGAATTTGTTGGTGATCGATCTCTTGCCTTTTTATTCCTGGGGATGAATTTGTTGATGATCGATCTCTTGCCTTTTTGTTCCTGGGGATGAATTTGTTGATGATCGATCTCTTGCCTTTTTGTTCCTGGGGATGAATTTGTTGTTTGACTTCTCGTCAGTTTTCTCTTGATGAAGTTGATGCTGCGAAAGCCTTAGTTTAACCTGTGGAACTTATGCCACTTCACGGTTGTTGGGATTGATGCTGGTAGCGCACAATCGCCTGTGATGGTTAGTGGAGCTTATGCCACTCTACGTTTATTGGGGATGATGGACTTGTCGAAGGACCAATTTTGTTGGCACTAGGAGTCAACTAAACTCCTAGGGTCTAGCAAAAATAATTGAGCTGACAAGTCTTGAGATATATATATTCCTCTTGAATATATATATCCGCCAAGAAAATAATAAGGATTATTTTTAACTTTAATTGCCTTCTTGGCTGTTTATTGTCTACTTATCAACTTATCAACTAATTTTAAAATATAAAAAAAGGTTTGAGGAAAGTTCAGATCAAAAAATAAAAAATAAGTACATAAGGGATATTTGGGTATAAACTAAGTATATAAGGGATATTTTCGTACAACAAAAAAATATATAAAAAATAATAATAATTCACAATATAATACACAAAGAAAAATAAATGATGAACACAGTTCAACATAGAGTGTCATAACGTCCATGGACATTATGTCAGCATGTATGCCTCTCAGCAGATTTCTGGCAAAAACTCTGAGAGTAATTAAAAATGCCATGAAAAGTTTCTCAAAAATCTGTTGTATAAGGTCGACATTGAAGGTTCCGACTGTCATGTATAAAATTAACATACACAACATAAGTGGTTTGAAAAGCTAGGACGTAATCCTGACTGAAGGTCTTTAATGACCAATTATTTTTTATTTATTTATTTATTTATTTATTTATTCAAGTCAATGGACAAATTCCTTACTGACTAATAACAAAAATTGGTACGAATAAAATTAAATACAATTACAAACAGTTTCTACAAAAATAACGTAACTATTACAATAAAAATTAGGAAAAGTTAAGAATTAAGAAAAACAATAATATTCCGTTTTATAACGCAAGAATTTAAAGAAAAATCAACAAAGTCTGACAAATAATTAAATTGACGGCAAATTCTAGTTAATGGATCAGCAACAGCATAATTAGTTCTGCAGAATTGAATATAAATAAGATTATAACAGCGGAAGTTACGACGAGGAACATTGAATTTAACAGATCTTAACAGAAATTCACAGCAAATATTACCATTGATCAGGTTAATCATAAAACATATATTTAACATCGTTCGACGACTCTTAAGGGTAGGCAGTTTTATTAAAGCCAGTCTGCTAGTATATGAAGGCATGTCCGAATAATTCCATCCAAGGCCACGCAAGCAGAAGAGTAGAAATTGTTTCTGAACAGATTCGATGTGTTCGCTGTAAACATTATAGTGAGGATCCCAAACGATAGAACCATACTCCAAAATAGGTCTGACAAGCGATATGTATAGCTGTTTAGTAATATATGGATCAGTAAATTCCTTTGCCCAACGTTTTATGAAGCCAAGAGTGCTTCTTGCCTTATTTACAGTCAAAGTGATATGATCATTAAAGTTTAATTTTGTGTCTAATAGGATCCCAAGATCAATAAAAGAGTCCACTATTTCCAGTTGATGACCTCCAAGCAAGTAATTAACCGCGACAAAATTACTTCTTGAGAACCGCATACATTTGCATTTTTTAATATTCAGCTCCATCATGTTGTACTCGCACCACAAATAGAAATTATTGAGATCACTTTGAAGATAAATATGCTCAATGAAATTATTAAAGGAGAGAAAAAGTTTTACATCGTCAGCATACATTAAGATATTGGCAAAATTAATTATGTTGGGAAGATCGTTTATAAACAGCGAAAAAAGAAGTGGACCAAGATGGCTGCCTTGAGGAACACCAGATAGCACATAAATATATTTAGATAAGCTATTGTTCACACATACAGTCTGCTTTCTACCAGTCAAATACGACTCTAGCCATCTTAAGCTCCTATGGTTTACACCCATTAAATCCAATTTAGTTAACAGTAGTTTGTGACTGACTTTATCGAACGCTTTGCTAAAATCCGTAAAAATTACATCAGTTTGCTTCTGTTGAGAAAAGGCCACATTTACCATGGATGTTAACTGAAGCACATTAGTCGTTGTTGAGCAGCCCTTTCGGAAACCATGTTGATGAGGTGATAGTAACGATGAAGTATGATGGATCAAAAAATCGGCAACCAGTTTCTCGAACATTTTTGGAATAGCACTCAGTTTTGCAATGCCCCTATAATTTGTAACATCAGACTTATTGCCAGATTTAAAAAGCGGTATAATATACGAGTCCTTCCAAAACATAGGAAAATATCCATAATTAATCGAGGTATTAAACAATATGACTAATGGTGTGATGAATGATTCTGCACATCGATTTAAAATACAACTTGGAACCCCATCAGGACCAGGACGAAAAGACAACTTTAACCTTTTCAGGTTTACTAACATATCGCAGTCACTAAAAGTTGGAATAGATATTACTGGAGCCGATGTCAGCGGGAAAGGGTAATTATTTGTATCCTTGTAAGCGGAGTTAGAATAAGTACTGGCGAAGAAATCAGCAAACATATCACATATGACATCAACACTTCCGGATTCTTTATCAGCAAATTTCATAAAGGATGGATAACCAGTTGATTTTCTCTTGGAATTTACAAACGTAAAGAAAGATCTAGGATTCTTAATAAAATTATTTTTCATTTTGTCCATATATGTTTTATATAATAAGTGATTTAGAATGTTATATTCAGACCGGCAAATAGAATATCTTCCATAATCAATAATGGAGCCAGACCTTTTGTATTTCTTGTAATACTTGTTCTTTTGATTTTTCAGTCGTGACAGTTGTTTCGAATTCCATGGTGGACCAACCAGAGTATACGAAGGTTTTAAGGGAACACAAATTTCAATTATTGAATGCACTTTCTTATAAAAGTTAGAAATCATCAAGTCAATATCAGAATCATTGTTAACAGGAATAGATAAGGTTTCATTCCAACAAGTATTTTTCATCATGTCATTAAATAAATGGTAATTGGTTCGATTAAAACAGTAAACTTTACTTATTTTCGAAGGCTTAGCTTTGAAATTCGTTGGAAGGGAAAAATTAGTTTTTAAGGTCGGATGATATCGATCCTCAGGCAAAGTTACAGGTTCAGAACGTAAAACACTACAGTGATTAACATCATTAACAAATATAAGATCCAGTATTTTTCCAAAGTCATTACAAAGTGAGTTTATTTGATAAAGTGATAGTCCAAAAATATCGTTTAGGAATACGTCATGGCAAGTCTTAGTTTTAATCGGAATTAAATAAGGCACATCAGGTACATGTTTCCATATAATTGAGGGTAGATTAAAATCACCCATAACAAAAACAGAATCGTCTTTTTTGGCACATTGGACAACAGATGTTATTGCGTCAACATGATCAGAGTAAACAGCATAGTCAGAATCAGGGGGAACATAAGAACAAGAGAAGTAGACTTTAGACGTTTTTAATTTTACAACAACAGCAACAAATTCAATATTGGAAGTATCAGTTACAAACTGTTCTGATGGGTATAATGAAGAGACAGCAATTAATACACCACCTCCTCTGCGTGTATTACGATTGTATCTATAAATTTGATATTTGTTACAAAGAATTTCTGCATTAAAAACACTGTCATTAAGCCAAGTTTCAGTAAAGACAATTACATCATACATAAAATCATGACTATTAACGAAGAGTTTGGACAATTTAGTATTCAATCCACGAACATGTATGTATCTTCCAGAATAGAATACAGACTATGTGCCCTACCATATCACTTTTTTGTCTACATTTCAAAGGAACGTTCATTTAATAGTATTTTTGTTTAATAAATCGTAATTAGTTTGAATATTCATTAGGTGTAGGATATAAAAATGGGTTTGGAAAATAAACAAGTCTCAGTGAATGTGTGAATTACATTTCAATATTTAAGAAATTAACCCTACAACTACTTTAAATTGAACATACATTTTGTAAATATTTTTTGTAAAGCTTTAATCCTAAAATCCTATGTATTAAGTGCATTGTTTAAAATAGAAATTATATATTCAATTAACTTTTCACTTAAATTCAATATTTTTTTTTAATTTTTAATTTGTTTTTTTATAGCATGGTCCTTAAAATTGAACGAAAGCGCAAATAAATTGCAATTGCACTTAAAATAATAAAATTGCAATGAAATACATTGTACTTATTTAAATGCCATAGCTATTGTGCAGCACATACACAAAACATACTAAAAGTATGGTGGAATTTTTAAAAAAAATTGGAGATTGTGAGAGTTCATACAAAAAATTTAATTTGAATGGTTTTGTTCAAGTGTTTATTTAGATTTGGGTACAAATTTATTTGAATGCATTAAAATAATGCAAATGAAAGCGAATAATCGCAAATTGTTTAATTGGAATCAATAAAAAAGATAAATAGTAAACTATTAAATTTCTATGAAATTAATATTTTTCAATATATTTTGATACCAGAAGTATTTCGTAAAATCTCTGATCAAATATATTCTCATAGCATACAAGACTATATGCAGGTTAAATTCTTGAAAAGTCGAATTCTCGAAATGTAAAGTTATGTCAAAAAAAATAATTATTCACTGATAAATCAATATTTTTTTTTTGTTTGTTATAACAAGCCTCATAAAAAAAGGCAAAGAAATTAACAGTAGGATTTCGGTTTCTTTGAAATAAAATTATAACTCAAAAAAGTAGATTTTCTTTTAAAGGTTATTAAATGAATGTCAACCTAAAATCAAAGAACGATACATAATTTAAAATTTTTAAAAGTTTAAAAATGAAAATTTTTACTCCATATCTGTTAAGTAATGGTTAATAATCGTAATGATTAGTAATTAGATTACTTTTTCTTGAATGGTGAAATAATGATTACAATTACGATTATATTTGGTTTGAATAATTACTAATTGATTACAATACAAATAATCAAAAAATAATCAGGATTACTGACGATTAATACAAAATAATTAAAAAGAATCAAAAGTAATCCAAAAGTAATAAAATTGTTTTCAATAATTCTTTTTGATTGTTTTCAATAATTGAAGAACACATGGATGTTCAATTTATTTGAAACAGTAAAATTTTTCGAATTAAAGAATACATGTTTTATAGTGGACTGTCCGTTAGTTTTAATATGTTATTCTGGAGAACGTCTTTTTATTTAGTTCATTCTATGAAAATTTAAGTCTCTAAAAATCCAACAAAATTTAAAATAATGCAAATGTAATGCAATAATGTTAGCTTACCATCATTACTAAAATAAAAAAAAATAACAAATCGGCGATAGTCGACACTAAGTGTACAGCTATTTTAAGCGTAAAAACAAATTTTTAATTATTTTGTATTAATAGCTAGCAATCCTGATTATTTTTGGTTTACTTGTAATCGTAATTAATTAGTAATTAAAAAAATTGTTCATAGACTTAAATAATCACTACGATTCTCTTTTAAAAGTAATGTAATCGTAATCGAAATTTAACAGTTATGGCTTACACTTATTAATTAAAGAGAGACAAGCTGTTACAAGTTATACTCAAAAGTATGTTGAATTTTCTTATATATAAAAATTAATGTGTGTTTGATTGTATGTTTGTATGTTTGAAGTTTATAGACGATTAAACGGCTGAACCGATTTTCTTGAAATTTTCACACTATCTTCCTGTATGTCTGGAAGGAGTTATAGGCTACTTTTTATGTTGATATTCCAAATGAGCGAGGGGCCATGCCCACGTATGCTACATACTACATACTTAATATTTAATTGCATTTGAAATATATTACTCATACGCATAGTAGTTACCCCTACAAGTATGCTATCTGTGATTCTTGATGTATAAAACCAAAGAAAATAAAGTGTAAAGAACGACGCGGGGGGAAAGATAGAAGGGAAAGAAAAAAATTTTGTAACCAACATTTGTGAAAAAATTCACCAAATAAGAAAAAATATAACCAAAATTAAATTCGTAGACTTTTGTTTTATTTATTTTTTTTTTTCAAGTTTAAATTATCTATATATATAAAAATGAATGTACTTTATGGAATCGTAAACTATGCATTTAATCTTTAGCAAAGTTGTTGCGCATGAGCCGACGAATGTTTCTAAGTTGGTATAACCAATTTCCGACAGGTGGCGCCACTGAAAATTCTTCGAAATTAATTAAATCGTAAACTGTGCATTTGATCCTGTGTTGAAAAGAAAAGAAAAGAAAAGAGCATTACTAGCCTCAGAATCAGCATTGAGACTGAAAAATCTTCGAGTACATGCCGCACAGATCTGTTCGCATGAATCACTTGAACAATGAATCACTTGATCGAATGCGTACTACTCTGGCCCGTTCGTCTGAATCATCTGGACAACGGGAAACAAAATCAATAAAATGATTCAAACTTAATTGGATATTTGTCTAATGTCTTTCCTTCAAATTTATTTTAGTTTGTAGTGCAGCAAAGCGCGCAGGGTACAGCTAGTAAGAAATAAAATGAAGTTTAAAAAAAATCGAAATTAATTTTAGTTAAGTAAAGAAATAAAATGCAGTTTAAAACTACTGTATAAGAAACATAGTACATTGCCAGAATTGTCAGGAATATGACAACACACCTTCTGTCTGTGTTATTTGTGGAGAGTTAAATATTTATACTCAATGTAACAGGCCTAAACAACTTGAACCCTACCCCGAGTACATAGAGTATAAAAGTGTCAGTAGTCACCCTTTACGATACTCATTGGCCAAACAAATCTTCAACTCCAAGCTGGTTTAAGAATTTTTCGATAGCATTGATACTGACGCGGGTGTAACCTCTCCGTTATCGGACGCCGAAAAACCTGTCTACGTATTGACCAAATGATACATATAAAATCCCAGGCTTAATTGACTTCGAAGTAGTTGAAACACCTATATGGAAATGGCACAAGTACAATATTTTTATATTTATCTTCGAATCATACATCTGCAATTGTGGAATTAATATCTGGCAATACTTATGTAATTCTATTCTGTTACAAAATTCAGTGTATTAACTCCACTGAACGTAATGAATCGATTTACGCTTGAGCAACATTAGTATGTATTGGAAATTTATATCCAAAATAAACATAATTGGTGAAAATTGCACGATAATATTGTACAAAATTTGGTCGCGGAGAAAGAAGAACAGTGGCCGGTATCCGCAAATTTATTGCTAAAGTTCGTAAAACTGATTTCATTATTGATGCTCTAAGACGCACACTGTCGCGATTTCATATAACGAGTGACCAAAAATAGAAGGAGTAATAGTAGAGTAATGAAATTTGGCACACCTATATTAATTGGTAAAACACAATCCTACTTAAAATCTTGAAATTAAAAATAACTATAACTTGGAGGAAAAAAAAGATATGTTAATAAAATTACACTTATTAGTTTCAACATGCTTAACACTTCCTCCAAATTTCGTTCAATTTGGAGCAAGGATACGCCTACCTAAAAAATGTCCTTTTTCAAAAAAGTATCAAAAAACATCAAAAAATTGAATTTTCGAATCGCAAATTATGATTTAAATGCTTTCTAACTCATTCAAATTTAATTTTCTCACATTCCGTCTATCCTTAGAATATTTTAAGGATACATTTTTACCATAGCTGAAATACTAATTAAACAATATTTTATTAAACAATTTAAAATTTGTTTATATATATTAAAATATTTAAATTTATACATATAAGTGAAAATACACTTTTACTCGGTTCCTAATTAAATTTATTTATGTTTAAATATAAAAAATCGATGATCTAGAAAAACTTACATCACAAATATCTTTACAAAATAGCTCATTATCTAGCCAGATATTCAACTCAGTTTCAAACCTACTTTTTCCGCGTCTATATTTTGTACAATTATTACTAATTTTTAAAAGAATGAATTTTAGTTTGGCCTTTCTCTATCTGTTAGAAATCTTTGAATACGAGTTTCCACAAATTCCACATTTGTTGTATTATTTTTCTTAAGCTGCACCCATTGCTCAAAAATATCACGAATCTGCAATGATGTTGACATTAAAAACATTTATAACGCCCACAAAAGCAGTCAGAAGCAGCTGAAATTTGTATATGTTAAAGTACATACTTGTGGCAATAAAATATCAAAAAATTTCAAAAGTGATATCACTACTGAAGTTAATAAATGTATGAAAATCTTAATTCTTTGAAGACCTGTACTTTGGCTAACGATATTTCACATATGATTAATATTTGTAGACAATTACAGCGTTGCAATTACAATTACATACCTGACTTACAATTCTATTACAAATAATTTAGCCATTACCAAAAGAATTTTTGGATTTTAACTATGACCAAAATATTTCAAGTTTTCGCACAAATTTTCTATATTGCATGGGAATTCTTAACTTTGAGATACAATAACTAAAAAACTACGCAAAAGTGTTTAAAAAAATTTTACATATCAACTAATAGAAGTGTTTCCTCTAAGATAAAGGTAAAAAAATCATGAACTGACTTTAACCATTTTTGGCCACGCTCGCGACAGTGTGAGACGTGAGCGTGCTCATACAGCGCGTATACCTAAAAATATGGAAGCTGTTGCGGAGAGTGTGCGTGTGAATCCATCAACCTCAACTCGTCATCGTTCTCAAGGATTGTACCAGTTTACGTCGAATTTTTCGAAAGGATCTTGGTATGACCTTGGTTCAATAGGTTCAAGTGTTGAAGCCGCATTACCATTCGATTCGTTTCGCTAAATAGGCCAAAGAGAAAAAACAAATCATATTTTCGGGTGGAGCTCCTTTTCATCTTGGTGAGCACGTTAATAAGCAAAGTAAGTAAGTATTGATGTGAACGATGCTTGAAGGCCAACGTTCGTGCTGTCATTGTAGCAATACGACCCCATACACACAAAAAAGAAAACTGGCCTGATCGAATGAGGTATTGTGAGGCCCGCCGCGGCAGCCATATGAATGAAATTATATTCCATTTCTAACCGGAACAATTCTACTTCACAACAAAAAATAAATTTGGCAAAATTTCAAACCGTTTTTGTTAAATTGCATTCTTAAATTTAAACTTTTAAATGGCCCACCCTTCATTAGCCAGCTAGTTATTTGCATGAGCGAACTATTAGAGTGGATCGATTAAACGAACAAAAGTGTACGCGTGTAACTTTTATCTTGTGTTCAGACTACTGGCATTAACAACAGACCAAAACCTCTAGCCTGTAGTTGCTTGAGTTTACGATGAAATCGCAAATAGAGAGAAAACTGGTATTTCATATCCGCACTAGGTCCTGCGAATTCCTATCGTACTTTTTATAGCGTGGATGTAAACGGAGAGCAACTTTTGGTCTATAAATGTTAGCATTAAGTCTAACTACTCTTCCATTGTTAAGTTTCTGACGAATTGGCCAACTATGCAGTTGAGATATTTCACGACTTCATTTTGATGCACTCAAAATTTCCAATATGATTTTGCTCACGCTGCGTGCATAACGCAATTTTTATGACACTGGCATAAAAGCAATTTTTATGAAATGTATCTTTGAATCGTTAATAAGAAAAAAATAAAAACCCCACCTAACTAATGAAAAACGAAAATTAAAATTTTTGAAATCAAAAACTAGTTG
Organism: Sarcophaga rosellei; assembly: GCA_930367235.1. Classification (NCBI taxonomy): domain Eukaryota; kingdom Metazoa; phylum Arthropoda; class Insecta; order Diptera; family Sarcophagidae; genus Sarcophaga; species Sarcophaga rosellei. The sequence continues at coordinate 45,970,778 of OV884018.1, read as the reverse complement.
CACCAAAACTTTACCTTACTATTATTTTATTTTTTGCAATCTTGTTACAAATCGTTTACACTATTCGCTGTTGAATAATTAATATAATTATGCAAAGCACTTTATTTACTACTGATGTATGTTAAAAATTCATAAATGCAAGAGTATGGTGTGAACGGTAAAATATTTTTCACAATGTCTTGCTACGATTTTATATTTTCGCCATTTACACTACAGCGAAATCTAGTAGATTAGATTTCAAATCTTGCTCAAAATCTAGATCGTTTACACTGGATTTATTTTACAGTAGCAAGATTTCATTTTAATAACAAAAACAGCTGACTGAAATTTAAAAGAAAATAAGATTTTCAAATTTAGTTTAATACCAAACAAAAATGAAAAATATAGGACATTTAGTATCGTTTTCATCAAGACCAAATAAGATCCAATCAGAAATAATGTTTTAGAATGAGCCACCAAACTTTTCAGTTGTTATGCTGGTGTGAAAACATTATTAAGCTAACATCCATAAACAAAACTGATAAAGGGTCCGCCAAATAACTTTTTTTTTGAAAATGCTTTAAAAAAAACTACTGAATATTTTCTCAAATTCTTTTTTTATTTGAAAGTACAATCCTTCCGGTTAATAATGGAAAATAATTTCATTAAAATGGCTGTCTCGGCTGGCCATGCAGTAGCCTACACGATCGGTCCTATTTTTAAGCACATTATCGATTGTGTGCCGCTGTATTTCACCAATGGCTTCACGAATATTGTCCTTTAAAGCGTCAATTGTCTCTGGCTTGCCGGCGTAACACTTATCTTTGACGGCACCCCATAAATAATAGTCCAACGGTATCAAATCGCAGCTCCGAGGTGGCCAAATGACATCAGCTCTGCGGCTGATAATGCGATCTTCAAAATCAGGGTGCACAACATCGAGTGTAGTTTCGGTTGTGTGTCACATAGCGCCGTCCTGTTGAAACCAAATGTTGCCAATATCCTCCTCTTCTATTTTTGTGAACAAAAATTTGTTCAACATGGCCCCAAAAACGATCGCCATTGACTGTAACGGTCAATGGCTCAATTATGCCTCTGGATCATAATCCGCACCAAACTTGACTCGTTTTGGGTTCGTCGGCTTTTCAATGTATGGGTGCGGGTTTTCTGTGCCCCAAATGCGACAATTTTGCTTGTTTACATACCCGCCAAGATCAAAATGAGCTTCATCTGAAAAGATGATTTTTTTTGCCAAAATCGGCATCTTCTGTAGGCTACTCGTGTAGGCTACTGCATGGCCAGCCGAGGCAGCCATTTGAATGAAATTGTTTTCCATTATTAACCGGAAGGATTGTACTTTCAAATAAAAAAAGAAATTTGAAAAAATATTCAGTAGTTTTTTTTTACAGCATTTTCAAAAACAAAGTTATTTGGCGGACCCTTTACAACATTTAGAAAATGTATTTTTAAATTGAAATGTCATTTTTTCCTGTGGAGCGTTGTATTTTTAAGTACTATTTGGCAAAACACATAGTTGCATTTCTATTTTGACTAGATTTTGAGTAGATTTTGCCGAAATCTACTAAATAAGTAGATTTTGTTTTGTATGGGAAATCTAGTTAAAATCAACTAGATTTGGCTCGAAATCTCATAAGTACTAGATTTCGCTGTAGTGTAAATGGGGTATAAATAAACTTACAAACACAGAAATTTTGAAATAAACGATACTAGCTCGCTTTGCCAAAAATCGTGGTTAATGCGTTTAACCTGTGATTATTTCCACGAAAAGGATTGCAATAAATTGTGCCTTAAGGCCCTTGTATTAATTGCAAATAATAATAACTAATTACATTAGCGTGTCTGCTAATTTAATGACGTATTTTAAATCATTTTATTATTTTTTCTATAAATAAATAAATGTTGACATATGTACTTAAAAATTTTAATTATAATTTTATCGACCATATTTTGAATTTTAATTAAATTAGAAACAAATTTGTTTAAAGATATACATATGTATGTAGCAATATTAATTTAATTAAAATGGAATGGTACAAATATGCGCACTTGAATATAAAATGTGGGAGAAAATACTATTCATGGACAAATCCATCCAATTCCACTGTTCAAACTATTGGTCAAAGTATAACATTTTTTAATTGCAAATTTTTGAATTCCATGCCAACAAACTGTTCTTTTGAAGCAAACCAATTAGTCACACCCAATATGGAATGGTGATTACGGAAAGTGGGAAAGCAGCTCCCAGCTGAATACCTTAATTGTATTTTAGTCCGGTTTTGTTTTGCGTGCAGATGCGATCCGTGTCTTGGGCGATTTATGATCAATACATGGTTCAAATTGATCAGTTGTTGGCGGTAGCTATCTGCATTAATGGTTTCACAAGGTTTTATGAGGTCGTAGTACACCACACCATTCTGGTATCACCAGACAAGGTTGTCCCAAATTAACCGATGATTTTTTTTTTCGTTAAGAATTCTGATATAAATGCATTTTTCATCGTCAGCAACCATTTAATGCAACACTAATTTTCTATCGTGTCTGTGTAGCAAAATTTCAATATTGGTTTTTCTGTTCTCCATTTGTCTGACATGCAGTTCCTCTTACAAATTTTTCAGACTTTTAGATCTTTCCCATATCTTTAAAACGGTAGTAAAATTGTTTATTGTGCAATACTTAACACTTCTGCCATTTGTTTCTGACTCAAGGTATTGTCTTCATGCAATATTGCTTGCGATTCGTCGTCTTCAAACTTTTTTGGTGGTCCTCCACGTTCTTTATTTTTCACTACAAAATCGTTATCTCTGAATTCTACATGTTGCTTTATTAAATAAGTAAATCGTAAATATAATATTGTTGCATTTTAGTCTTTTTAAAACGCTTAAAATATAAGTTCGGTGATTGCAAACAAAATAAAAACAAATTTGTGTTTAGTTTCAATTAAACTTCTTTACTGCGATCTTCAAACCACGACTGTTTATTTCACACGCAACGCGTCTTCACATAAGACCTACTGAATTCTTAATACAGACTGATGAAGGTTCCTGGAGTCGAACGTTCGGGGTTTCGCCTTCTGGAGAACTCTAACGCGACTTCATTGTTGTTTGCGTATTTTGTTCACATTGCTTGTTGGGTTCTCAATTACTTGTATATCCAATTTTCTTTCATACTGATGTTGTTGGCTTACTTGTAACAAGTTCGTTGTATTTGTTTGTGTAGCTTTTGCTTATATTAATTTTTTCATTTTCGTAACACTGCCGCCCCCTTAAGCCTGTTCGTCCTGAATAGCCTCGTTATATCTTCTCCTATATTTTTCCAGTCGCTCTATGTGTACGACCTTCAGTTTTATTCGGGGGCTGCTAGCTTTCTGTATCCTGTGCACGACATTGTTTAATAGCTTTATTATTTTATACGGTCCATCTCACCTGGCTTGTAGCTTGGGGATAATCCCTTCCTCCGCTTCGGGTTAAAGAGTAGAACTAGTTGTCCCTCATGGAAGCCCTCCGTGTTTGCGGCACGATTTTACCTGGCTTTCATTCTATCACTGACCATTTTTATACGGGCGCGCACAATTTCATGAAGTTCTTTTACGCTTTCTGTATATGGCATCCCTCTCTGTAGCGATCTCAACACCAAACTATAAGCCACCAGGCGGTTTTATCTCAGTCGCAAAAATAATCTTGGCGGGTGATGTAGATGTTGAATCATGAACCCTGGATCGGTACGTCAGTAGAAACCTCGGAATGTGTTCGTCCCAGTCTTTCTGTTGATCGCTCACTACTTTCCTATTTCTCCAGGGTTCGATTAAATCGTTCTACCATTCCGTCAGACTGTGGGTGAAGCGGCGTCGTTCGACTCTTCTTAATACCGTATACGTCACACATTTCCTTGAATACAGCTGACTCGAAATTTTTGCCTTGATCGAAATGTAGTTCTATTGGAACCCCATAGCGCCATACCCAGTTGTTCACAAAAACATTTACTATTGTGTTCGCCTCTTGATTGGGTATGGCATACACTTCCGGCCATTTACTGAAATAGTCCATCACAACGAGAACACATCGGTTTCCGGCATTGCTGACAGGAAAAGGGCCTGCTACGTCCATCGCTATCTGTTCGAAAGGTGAGCCCGAGTTATATTGTTGTAACTGACCTCGATTTCTTCTTATTGGACCTTTAGCTGCAATACACTGGGTACAGTTTGCTATCCAATCCGCCACTGCTTGTTGACATCCAACCCAATAAAAACGTTGTTTTAGCCTTTCCAGCGTCTTTGTCACTCCAAGATGTCCTACACTAGCTCCATTATGGAACTCCTTTAACACGTCCTTCATTTTGGAGGAAGGCACTACTAATAGGTTGGATGAGGTCTTGCCATCAGCGCTTTCCCAATGTCGATATAAGCACCCATTTATCAACTTTAAACTGTTCCATTGTGCCCAATATGCTTTTGTAAGAGGACCTTCTGCGGATATCTCACTTCTGGTAGGTCGTTTGTCCACCTCCTTCCTTCTTCTCGGCTTTCACGCAATGCTTACACTCCAAATTAGAGGGTTGGCGTTAGAAATCATCAGCATTCCCATATTTTATGCCTCTTCGGTGTTCAATGCTGAAGTCGTAAGTCTGGAGGCACTCAATCCTACTTTCGAACTGTCCTTCAGGGTTCTTTAATTGCAGCAGCTATCTCAGTGCGGAGTGATCAGTCCGTAGCAGAAAACGTTGGCTATACAGGTACTTATGGTAATATTTTATACACTCAAGCACTGCAAGGAGCTCACGTTGGATCACACAGTAGTTCCGTTCAGGCTTTGACAATGTGCGGCTATAGTAGCCTAGAGAACCACTTCGTTCCAGCTAGCGTGTCGAGCGTGTCGTCAATTCTCGGTAACGGGTAACCGTCCTTTTTTAGCGACATCAATCAGCTTCCTGTAGTATACGCAGAGTCTTGTACTGCCATCTTTCTTCTTGACTAAGACTACAGGTGAGCTCGAAGGATTCAATTACACCGCTCCTCTTTATTTTGTCGACTATCTCTTTAACCTCATTATGCTTTGCCAGCGGTATGCTTCTGGGTGCTTGTTTTATCGGTCTCGCTTCGCCAGTATCGTTCAGTACTAGCTCGTTTTAGATTAACGGGGAGTCTTATGTAGATGGTTGGTAAATCATCCGTTTATTCCTTGTTAGTGAGACGGATCTTGACCTTTTCCGTGGCGCTTTACAGTTTCTTTGGAAATGACTACTCTTTCCACAGTTGAATCATTTAAGTTTAGCCTTTTGTTCGTTTTCTCCCCAAAATAGCTGCAACATCTCTTAAAATTTATTTAAAAGGCATTATACTTCCTCCACGACTTGCATTTTTCGAACTTTGCTTACTTGTGGTCTAGAAATCGTGCGGGCGGTCTCCTGGGCTACGGCCACGGTCTCTGCGAAGGTGGACTTCTGTGTGGAACATACCGCTAGTTTGATATCTGGGTCACGTATACCATTAACAAACTCCTAGTCTAAAGTTGTCTATCAGCGGTTGGTTTTCTCCTGGGTATGTAAGCTGTACTAATCTCTTAACCTCCATTGTAAAAGCTTGAAGTGAATCATTAGCCTTTTGCGCCCCGCACCTTAACTCCATGCGGTACAGTTCTCGCTTGTGTTCGTCGCCGAATTTACATCACCATTAAGTCCTTGTAGTTGTTTCTGCAGCTGGCTGGCATGGTTTCTAAAATCTCAGCAGCGACACCTTTTAACGCCAAAATTAGTTTCAAAGCCTTCTCCCCATGGTCCCATCCGCTTCTACTGGCTACTGGCTCGAATTGGATAGGGGTGAGCTACCATCAAAACAAGGTGGTTTTATCCTGCCTGTAGCTTCCGATACGATTCGCACTGGTTCCGGCCGCTGGCTCTGGAGGTTCTCTATAACTAGTTTTCCGTCAAAGGTCTTTCCAAATTTCACACCTTTTCCTCGACACTGGTGATTCTTTTTCTGAATGACTCATATATTTTCTGCTACTTCTCTGTTGTCGCTTTAAGTTTCTTCTCAATTTTTGACAAAAGTTTTTGAGTTTCGGCTCTAGAAGCTTCTTGTACATCATCTTCACACAAGACAGACTGAATTTTTATTGCTCGTTGCCTGCTTTGTCTTGACTTTTTATATGCCCACGTAATCAGTGAGATGAAGGTTCTTCAAGTCGAACTTTTCGCCTTCTCGAGAACTCTATCGCGAATTCATTGTTGTTTGTGTATTTTGTTTACATTGCTTGTTGTTGTGTTCTCGCTTACTTGTCTATCCCCTTTTCTTTCATACTGATGTTGTTGGTTTACTTGTAACATGTTCGTTGTATTTGTGTATGTAGCTTTTGATAATTTTAATGTTAAACGATGTACACCGTTTCCATTTTCATAACAGTATTATATCGGTTTTTCAGCGAATTGTAGAGTGACAGTTTGAAATCTAATTTAAGTTATAAGTTTCTACCAATTAGCCTATACATTTCAAATGGTTTCAATTTAATTCGAACTAATTTTGCATTTATGTAAAATTATTACACATATATGTGTATGGAAAAATTAAATATAAAACAGATCCTCATATACTACTCTGCGGTACACCGGCACCAATCTGCAGAGGAAAACTCATGAAATCGTCCTCATTGCTGACAAACTTGATGCCGATAATATAGTTTTCCAACAGCCTTCATGTAATACCTTGTCAAATGCTTAAAAAACTTCGATATTAATTAAGAAGCAGTAGTTTTTCCCTTCGAATGCTCTTCTAATGTCTTCCATCTATCTTTGGGCTTGATCAATGGTCTGGAATACATATTTTTGCATTTAATATTGATATTAGATATAATATTTTATAATAATAATAATAATAGGTCTATAAGACTCCGCTTTTATTTATTTTTCATTTTAACTAGAGCGGCCTTCCACGCTTGAGGGTACATGAGTCCTTAAATTATCTTGAAGATAAAAAGAAGAATTCTAATAACTATATGAAACATATGTAACTAAATCATCTTGTTGCTGATCTCATCAATTCTACAAGGTTTATTTGGGTATAATATAATATGAATGTGACTCTACAGCGGTCGGTAGAAGTCTGTTCCACCCTCTTCCTGATTTTGAAAACATTTGGGTTATGTTGAAACCTGCTTGTCATATAATATTTATAATTCTAATATTTATTTCTATGTTTCTCATATTTGGAATTCTTTTTAATTTTAAACAAATTACTGTGAACATTCTATTGTGTTAGACTAATTATAAAAAATGTATGCTTACAAATGTATCTAATATTGGATATTTTAATTTCTTTAATATCTATAAATTCAATTTATGCTTAGTAATCGCGTAAACTGCGCACTAATTCCACAATTGCGCCTTGTAATGACACTTAATATTTTTGATTATATAAAAATTGTTTGATCGAAAAGAATTTTTCATTAGAATGTTTAATTTAATTTCAATTACGTTTTCCTCCATATTTTTTTCTTTCTTCCTTCTCGAGTGGGGAAATATCTTTTTTAAATGAAATTGGCAGAATCCCTCAAAATGATACCGTCTGTGTTCAATCATATGAAATACATTTGTTGTGGAATATACAATAAGGAAACGATAGAAAAACATTTAAAAATGTAAAAAAAAATGTTTACATGTAAACAGAAGCGAATGTAAAAGTAACTGTACAATGAAAGTATGTAAACTTAAAAACTGTAAATACAGTGGGATATTAGAACTCAAAGTTTTATTTTTCTGTCTAGAAATTAAGGAAAAATCACTAACTAATCTAAGCTAAAAACATTAGCTGAATGTGGTCAATACGACTGCGTGTCATAGTGACATTATTTAAAAATTTACTTCTCCCCAAAAGCTAGTAGACAACCGAGATTTTTTTGTAACAATAATAAGTCTTTCCTATTTTGAAATTTTAATAAAACAAAGTGTATATGATATTCATACATACATTATCGGTCATTACACCCCATCAGCCTGGATTATAACCTAGTTTCTCATACCACTTATGCTGTGTATGTTAATTTTGTACATTAGTGGCGAGTCCTACAGTTTAAAGTCAACTACAACCTACAGATTTTTGAGAATCTTTTAATTACAATTGTATTTTCAAATGTCCCCTACAGCGTAACTAGGTGCAGCGCAACCGAAATGTCCCACTTTTCATGGAAGACATGGACGATGTTGGCCTTTAGGACCGTGATTGTGACTTGTGCCTTATTCGCATATACCTGCGACTTAAGAAAACGCTTCCAGCAATAGTATAACAGGTTCGAATAGGATGATCTCGGCCAGTGGTGTTGTGCTAATTTTTTTTACCGGAACGCGTATATATAATTATATAGACAGGGCCGATCCAGGGTAGGCGGTCGCTCTGTGCGGTCTCATGTCCGAAATTTAACGACGGGGGTGATTTTCCATGATAATCCTGGAGGCGGCATTTTTTTTTTAGGTCTCATGTCCCAAATTTGACGACGACGGGGAGGGAGATTTCCCCCAATTTTCACCCGTCGCCAGGCGGGGATTCCCGTCAAACGTCCATAAGCAATACATACATATATATAAAACTAATTGAATTTCTGAGTGCAATCCCGTCATAGCGGGATTCCCGTCATTTGACCCACAGTTAAAAACCATGATTTAACGATAAAAAGGCGGAAATACCCGCTCTTTTGTATGGAAAAAATAAGTGATTCTCTTGGTAGCAATATTAAATTTAAATGCGGCCGAAAGTGTTAAAAAATGGTTTTAAATACTCAAATTCTTAAGTAGTAATTAGTTCGGGTTCAGGTTCACGTATTTGTTTCGGTTCGGATCGAGTTCCGGTTCAGCAGAAAAAAACGTTCCGGACTCCGATTCACGGTTTGGAAAAACAAGCCGGTTCGTTCCGGGTTTTGTTGCGTTTCGGGTTCGGTTCAAACCCTTGTTTATAAAAATACATATAAAAATTCGTCAAAAATTAGAAAAAAAATCAGCAATTCTTCTTTTTTTTCAAAACGTCAACCAATTCTCGTTATCAGAAATCATCTTTAGTTCCGGAACACGTTCCTGTCCAAAAAGGAAGTACCGGAACGACGTTCCGGCTCGACAACACCACTGATCTCGGCACATCACTTCAACGAGAAATGACCATGACCTCATGTACAAGCAAAATGGTCATTGTAGCATAAGCTGTATGGCACATAGTGCCTTCCAACAGAAATTGGTGACCATCTAGCTATCTGTCGACAGTTGTGACCATTCTCAAAAAAAAAAAAAAAAAAAAAAAGTAAGGACGGATGACGTCGCTAACCCAAAATTCTCACCAAACAGATTCTCTTTCGGCAAGCACTGAACAATCTTGAATTTTATGTTGTTGCAAATGCAATAATTTTGTTTGTTCACGAATTCATTTATCCAGAAATAGCCCTCACCGCGGAAAATGATTATTCGATGAAATTTAGAGTCAGTTGCCAACTATTCGAGATTAAATAAATTACAACTAATTTGACAGATAAAAGTTCAACAAAATGACCGTTATCAACTTGCAAAGTTCTGATGTCTCTGTAGGAAGACTGTATAAAAACCATTAAAATTATACAATAGAATAAGGTTTTCGGTTAAAACCGTGTAAATTTTATAATTGAAGAACAATTAACTCATGTAATTTTAACTGGAAAAGTCAAAGGCAAAGCTGTTTAAATTCTTCGCTTTCATCAATCTTTTGTTGCGATTAATTTTAAAAATTAAGTACTTGGCCACTCAAGTACATATATGAAAATATTTTGTGGACACCATTTTATCACACCACTGTTTGTGTAAAAAGCAATGTTTCTGTGATATGTTCAATTGCAGGTTCTTTTTTGTTTTTGTCTATTAAAACTTAAGAGAAAAAATTTATGAAGTAAGAAATCGTAGTCACTGTCAGATGATGAAGAGTTTTTATAATAATTATTGTCCATGAGCATTTGTAACAAAAATAAAAAAGCGCCGCTATTTTAGATATATTCCCTAAAAAGTCAAAGTTATATGTACGACGTTTTATACGTGTTTTTTTTAATAGGCAAACATTACTAAATTAATAAGAAACGCGAAACAAACACGTTAAATATTTTTTGGATGAAACTAATAAGACGTATGAAAAAATTAATTTTTCGTTCCATATAAACATGTTGACGATTTTTATTTGTGTACGTTCTGCTTTGCACGTCTATGGTTAAAACACTTACATGGTAAAGAAAGTTCTCGAAGTCCATTAAATCTTCATTCATTACATGCAGATAGACACCCTTTGGGCGCCCATTATGCGGAAGTATGGTGATATCGCTTGTACATTCCATCTCACCTAGGCTAGAGTCCCTATAATTGATAACTTCGTTCTACGATGCAAAAATTTCAAGCAGTTAAAGGCAATAAGTAATAATAGCGGCAGTAAATAAATATATTCTGACATTAAACTTTCTTACAGGCTACCTGGGCACACTGCAGTGTTTTCCAAATAGAAGTCATGGCTATTTCGAAGCGGCTGCGATTAAAACCCTAACGAATGAAGTTTAAACGTCCATTTTTGACCACGAATATCAGGAATTTATCAATAAAATTTCGGATCATTCAAAGATAACTCTTATATGGATGCCTGGACATAAGAAATTGTATTACTGATGAACTGGCCAGATCGGTACGGAGCTGGCAATCTCCGATAAGTACAACGTAAAGATATGCCAATTGCCTCGGGTAATTTAAATATCATCTACACTAGTTACATACCTACATAATTGGTCATTACAACCCTTCAGTCAGGATAACGACCTAGTTTCTCACGTGTTGTATGTGTTAATTTTATATATTTACTAGCTAATACTCGGTGTGCTTCGCTACCCCCATCGGAATTAAATACATATCTCGTGATGCAACTGGATCGCCCACCATCAAAATTGTTACGCCATTGTTGGAGTCTTGAGTTCTATCAGCATGAATTGCGATTATGTGGTCATCAATATCAGATCTGTAGTTAAATGCAATACCTGAGTATCCATGAAAATCATTACGTCGATTCACCGCCATTCGATTATGATTTTGTTCTCTGCTGCTCTTCTTGTTGATGTTCAAATCCACTGACTTTCTACTCGTGATTATGTTGGACTTATGTTTCATTAGCTCGTGCTGTTGTGGTACCTTCATGTTCCAAAGGTGTCTCGGTAGCTCGTGGGGTTGTGGCATGTTGTCGAAGACCTTCAAGACGTCTTTCGCGTTCTGACGGCGTTTCAGAAGCTTTTAAGGCTTTCTTGGCTTTCTGAAAGTGTTTCAGTAGCTCTTGATGTTGTGGTACGTTGTTGTAGGCCTTCAAAGTGTTCTTCATGTTGTGATGGCGTTTCGGCGGCTCTAAAGGTTGAAGCTCGACTCCTTTCAGTCCTGAGGCGACTTTCACGTCTTCCAAACTTTCATTTGGTCTCTGGGATTGCAAACGCAATGCATTTCAGGAGCTCTTGCTGTTGTGGCGCGTTGTCGTAGGCCTTCAAGGCGTTCTTCAGGTTGTGATGGCGTTTCGGCGGCTCTAAAGGTTGAAGCTCGACTCCTTTCAGTCCTTAGGCGACTTTCACTTCTTCCGAACTTTCATTTGCTCTCTAGGATTGCAAACGCAATGCATTTTTAGTGCTTAGGAAAGGGATGCTTTTATTCGGGGCATTTTTACAAATTGTTGCAAAATAAATGTCACTCAGGTAACGTTTAACTTGTTTAGAATCAAAGATTGAACTGAATTCCAAAACCGAATGCGTGTTATATTTATTTCTTTATATTTTACCTAGTATGAACTCCGTTCAAGTCAAAAACCTTTTGAAGAAAATTAATGTTATTAAAATTTAACAAATAATTGTGCTTGCGTCGGTCACAGGTAATTTTTTTGATGAGTTTTGCAACTACTTATTTTATTTGGGAAAAATATTGACAGCTTACATTTGATTACTTAGTTAATTAAAAGTAATGAATTCATTGCCCAATTAAATGCTTATTATAAAGTTTACCTAATGTATTTTTCAAATAAATAATAGTTTTATTAGTTACCCGTTTTTAGAAGTAAACAATAACATAACTATTACAGTACATGTATATGTTTTCCAAGATAAATATTTAAATAGTATGAACTTTAGTACTTACTATCTATATGAGTTGAAAATTTCAAACTCAATAATTTAAGGGTCATATACCTTAGTATTGCATATTTCAAGATATAATAATTTCTACACCCACAAATCAGAGAGGCACCACCTTCCTATAGCTGGAATACAAAATTGGGGACTCTAGCTTTTATAGTTTTTTATACAGATTTTAATAATTAGTTCATATGGAGTTTGCCACGCCCCTAATGCTTGATAGCCCATTTTTAACAAAAATATTGATATAGATATTCGTACAAAATTTTAGCAGTCTAACTGTTCTGGTGTTCTAGATATGCAGATTTTAGTATTTACTTCATATGGGAGGTGCCACGCCCGCTTTTGCTGAACTTCCTATTTTTGTCCAAAATATTTATATTTAAACAAAAGTTATTTATACAAAATTGGCGACTCTAACTGTTAAAGTTCTTCAGTTAGGCCGATTTTAGTATTTACTTCATATGGAAGGTGCATTGTCCTCTAATGATAGGTCGCCTATTTTTGTCCAAAATATTTATATTAAAACCGTAGTTACTTGTACAAAATTTGAGGTATCTTGCTCATATAGTTTTTCCAATATATCCATTTTGTTATTATCTTACAATAGTAGGTTATGTCGTATATGTGGGAGTGGCACCTCTCTCATTTGAAATATCAACATAAAAAGTAGGAAAATCGGTTCAGCCGTTTAGTCGTCTATAAACTTCAAACATACAAACAAATGCACATTAATTTTTATATATAGGTGATGTCCGAGATAGAAGAAGTTTTAAATTTAATTCATATGGGAAGTACCACACCCTTTTCCTAGTCAGCCCATTTTTGTCTAAAATATTCATATTGATACTAAAGTGGATTCGAAAAAATTTTAGGGCTCTAACTGTGATATTTTCATAGATATAATAATTTAATATTTTTTATATTGGAGGTGACACACCCACTATAGCCAATCCGCCCATTTTGTTTATATATACGTCAAAGTCGCCCATACAAAATTCACAGTTTATGAGATATGCGACATTAAATACTTATTGAATATGTGGGCGTAGCACCCCGCCTTCTTGAAATTTTAAAATAAAAAGTAGCCTATAATTCCTTCCAGATATACAGGAAGGTACTGTCAAAACTTCAAGAAAATCGGTCCAGCCGTTTAGCCGTCTATAGACTTCAGACAAACAAACCCACAAACAAATAAACACACATTCATTTTTGTTTATATAGATGTAAAATTCATTAAAAAAAACTACATATGTGACATATGAGTGATATCCAATTCCATTAAGTTTTATCAAAGAATATGGATATAAAGAATACGCATTATGTAGAAGTAGCATTACGACCCGCTCTCACCAAAATCTTTTTAAAAAATCATTTCTGGATAAGGGGGGCGGAAGACAGAAGGAAAATAAACACAAACAAAGAGCATAACAATGTGTTGCTCTCATCATGAGAGCGTAAAAATGCATTCAGTTGCTTGTCAGCTTCTAAAGGAAAATGTTCATGTCGCTTTTTTCAGACTTCAATTTTACACCCAAAGAAATATTACAGTATGATTCACTAATATCAATGAGAAATGATTTCGATTTTTGGAAGAATACTTGCCAAGTAAAATACGGTGTTTTTAGGTTTTTAGCGCAGTACAATTGTTCTATACTTTTCGCTCACATATACATATTATTGGGTTAATAAGTAGATTTGAAAATATTACTAACAATTTTCCTCTGGGTTAAACATGCCTGTCATAATTTTTCTCATGTCCTCTTTGTGCCGACGTCTGAGAATAAGTGATTTGAGAACAGTGTTCCCGTTTTTGGTTATTTCTAACCAAAATTGGTTATTTTTTGATCAATGTGCAGATGTGTAGATTTTTTTGGTTTTTTTCTTTTTCTTTTAAAAAAAACCTAGTTTTTGTTTCACTTTTTATTAATTATAATTTAAACTTGAAAAAAAAATAAAACAAAAGTCTATGAATTTAATTTTGGTTATATTTTTTCTTATTTGGTGATTTTTTTACAAATGTTGGTTACAAAATTTTTTTTCGTGGCAACACTGTTTCAGAAGAATAAATAAAAAATTAGTCAAACAACAAAAACGCACGATGAGAACAATTGAGAACATTGTTACGCTCTTGGTTTCTTTATCTTTCCCTTCTATCTTTCCCCCCGCGTCATAAAATATTTTTGGAAAATATTCCAAAATATGCCAAAATGCACATTCTTTATACTTTATTTTCTTTGGTTTTATATAAATTATTTAATTATATGTTGATTTTTATTAAAAAAAATATTTTTTATTTATTTCCACTTGTTTATTGCTTGAATACTTTTTTACAACTGAAACTTAAAATTAATTCTTAATTCTAATTACGGTTGAAAAATGCAAGATCTGCATAATGACAATTCACGATAAGCGTGTTACAAAGGAATGCTTAGTAAAGAGAAAATTTAATAAAAGAGGTTGGTAGCTGTCTGGAAATGTGTCAGCAAAAAATGAAAATAATGTTTTTTACGTTAACACCTCCCCACTTAAATCCGAGCGTCCTCGTTCGGTCAAAAATATGGGATGTCCGATATTTTTGTAATGCTCTTTTGTTCTGGTTTCTTCCTTTCCGATAACTCAGGCATGGATGAGTGTGTTGATGGAGCCGCATTTATGGCTGTAGGAATAATAACCGTCTTATTGCTTCTTTTGAGTATCTTTGATTTTAGGAGAAGGACGATCATGGATGATATGGCCATTAAAGAGAGACCGAGGTTAACTGCTAGGCCTTTTTTATGTTTATCCTCTAGCAGATCAATGGCTTCAGTGTTGTTTGTCCGTATCTCTTTTACCATTTCTAACGATAGGGTTTCCTCTATATTTTGGCCTAAATGTCTGGGTTGGAGGATTGCCGGTTGCGGTTGTAGTTGTATTCCTTCAAAAAAGCTATAGATTTTATCGGCTACTGACACAGATATATTAGAGAATTGTATCACGTAGGTCCCAGTAAGGTTTTGTGGTTCCTTGTCGACAAAAATTGTTCCGTTAAATTGATTCAGCAATATTGTTCCTGGCGAAATCTCCTCGATAGTGGGGGTACTTCGATTGTCTATCAGACTACAGTTTGCTGGTTTGCTTTTTATTAAGTCTGCCAGACACATATCGGTTTCCAGATTATCTAAATTATTTCTATTACATATTGTGATATTATTATAGTTTTTACATTCTTTCTTTATACCGTAATTTATATTGTCACATATAAGGATATTTTTAAACATTATTTTATTTACATATTTTCCAAATTTAATAGGTCTTACTAACATTTTATTACATGAATTTACATTCGTTATTGGAATACTTAATATATAGACAATTGAGCTTTGATCCGATGCTATTTTTATCTCGGCAAACTCAAAGGCTTGTTCTAAATTTATAAATGGTATGGAATCTTTACTTATTATTTCTTTAACAAGGTTGATTTCTTCTGATTTTAATAAAAATGAATTGACTACACCTACTTTTGCCCAATGTATGGCATGTTGAATATTAATCAATTCTTCCTTGACAGTATCTAATTTATATTTTAATATTGTTACCAATTGTTCCTTTACAGAATTACTTTTATTGTAGCTATTATTAAATGTTTCCAAAATGCTATTTGTTGCACGGGTGAGTTCATTAATTTTTTCTACCGTAAGTTTGTTAATAATTACTTGTCTGTTGTTATTTCTAAGGACCCTATTAGTCTTTTTGGTTAGTATATCAAAGTCATCATGGTCGGGGTTTCCCGCGATCCATTTCCAAGCGGATCCGATAAAATTCAAGGATCTTTTCGATCTTGGTTTTAGTCGATCTAAGTAGGCTTGAAGTTCTGTCAGTTCGTGATTTATGGTCACTATTTGTGAGTTAGAGTAATCCAAAATTTTAATGTCGGCCGAAACCAGTGTGAAGAATAATCTGAAAAATAATTTATGACTTTAGTTCCTGATATTATTTTTGTGTACCGTTCTTCCTGATTCTGTTAAGACTGTTGTATTTCTATTCTCCTTAACAATTTCCTTTTTGTATGTTTTACTAAGTTTCGTCCCTAATCTCCTGTTTTCCTTTACATAGATGATTTGTCCAGGTTCATAAGTCTTAGGTTCGATCTTTCTTTTATTGTGGTAGTTCAAGTCTTCTAACTGTTTTTCCTGAATTCTTCTGATAGTGTCTAATTTAACTTTTTCTATTTCCTGAGGGTTGGTACTTACTCTTCCTAAAAAAAATGCTTCTATTGGTTTCTTTTTTGTAGTAGAATGTATGGAATTATTGTACTCGTAGATTGCTTTATACAATAGCTCTGGGAATGTTGTGTGTGAGTTCTCAGCTTTCAAGCAACGCATAACTTCTGAAAGCGTGGAATGAAACCTCTCAACTTGTCCATTAACGCTGCTACTATATGGTGGAATCTTAAATACTTTTATACCATACTGATTTTCTAACATAAAAATGATAGATGTAGAATTAAAAGATTTTTCGTTGTCCATAACAATCGTTTCTGGCATTCCGAAAGAAAGTAAGAGTTCCCTAAGAGGTTCTTTGACATCTTCAACGGCTCGTGACCTTAATATTCTTGCTTGCGCAAATTTGGAGAATTTATCTATAGCAGTTAAAATAGCCTTTCTCTCAGTCATGAAAATATCTATGTGGACGATTTGTCCGGGGAATTGTGGTATTGGCGTTTCTTGGATTGCGATTTTGTTGGGGTGTCTCTCATATTTATTTTCTTTGCACACCTTACAAGAGCTAATGAGTTTTTTTATTTTCGAATGCATTTGTGGAAAGTAATAATTTGTTAAAAGCTGTGCCTTATTCTCAATACTGTTCCTGTGAGCTCGATGGTGTTCTTTAAGTATTTCGGTTTCCTGCTCTTCGGCGCTTTTCAAATCCGTGACTATTTTCCTACAATATTTTACCCTGTATTGGGCGAAATTATTTCTGTAAATTTCTTGTAACATTCCTAATATTTCATCCGATGTATATATGCAATTAGTTACTGAGGGATTCAAATATTTTTTTAATATCTGAGTCAGGGACTCAGGTCAGGTTTGTTAATTCTATGTCTGTGAAAGGTAGGGAAAACAATTTCAAAGTTATAAGACGGTTGGCTTCCTTCATTTGAAATGAATATTTGATTCTTGAAGGCGTTAATGGGAGCATCAGTATATTGTATTAAATTTTGTGATGAACTCTCATCGCTATGTTGAGTTACAGTTAAGGTATTTACAAGAGTGTTCTCAGGCGAAGGTCTGGATAAAGCGTCGGCAACTACATTAGTGCTGCCTGGTTTGTATTGTAGTTCGTAATTGAAGTCCTCGAGAAATGCTTTCCATCTTTTAAGTTTAAAATTCGAATTTTTGTTATTCAAAGCATAAGTCAGAGGAAGATGGTCTGTAAGTATTTTTAACTTCGCGGAGCCATAAAGGTAGTTCCTTAGCGACTTTAACGCCCATACGATTGCGAGCAATTCTCTTTCATTGGTGGCGTAGTGCTCTTCTGCTTTGCTAAGGGTTCTTGATAAAAATACAATAGGTCTATTTTCCTGGGATAGCACTGCTCCCAGTGCGTAGTTAGAGGCGTCTGTCGTGAGGGTAAATTCTTTATTAAAGTCCGGATACGCTAACATAACATCATCAGAAGTCAATATGGTCTTAAGTTTTATAAATGCATCCATTGCTTCCTGATCTAAATCAATTGTTATCTTTTTTGACATATATTTGGACGAACGTCCTGCCTCCCCTCTCAAAAGCATTGTCAGGGGCTTTGCAATTTTGGCATAATCCCTGATAAAGCGTCTATAATAGTTGGACAATCCCAAAAATGATCTTAGATCTTTCAGTGTTTTGGGTGTTGGGAAATTTAGGATTGCTTCTACTTTTTTGGGGTTGGTTTTTATTCCCTCATCTGAAATGATGAATCCTAAAAATTCAACCTCTTTTTTCAAGAACTCGCACTTGTCCAACTGAACTTTCATATTTGAAAGTCTAAGAGTTTTAAAAATGGTATCCATGTTTTTGAAGTGTTCTTCTTCATCTTTGGAGAATATAATAATGTCGTCCATATAGACGAAACAAATTTTTCCTATCCATTTTCTGAGTATGTCGTCCAACGTCCGCTGAAATATGGAAGGCGCATTCCTCAATCCGAACGGTAATCTGGTAAACTCATATTTACCATTATTGACCGAGAATGCCGTCTTTTGTCTGTCAGCCTCTCTAAGCGGTATTTGATGGAACCCGCTTTTTAAATCCAGTACTGAGAAAAATTTGTTTTGTCCCAGTTGTGGGAGAACATCATTGATCTCTGGGATTGGATATCTGTCCGGTAAAGTTTGTTCATTTAACTTTCTATAATCAATTACTATTCTGTACTTTTTCTTGCCGGATGCATCGGCTTTTTTAGGAACAACCCAAATGGGTGAGTTGTATGGCGACCGTGAAGGTCGAATGATACCTTGCTTCAAGAGGTCTTGTATTTGGTTTTCGACTTCATCTTTTAATTGTACAGGATAGGGATAATATCTGGAATAAATGGGATCGTCAGTTTTAGTCTGGATGTCTGCAACTACAGCTGTGGTGTAAGTAAGGTTCTCGTCTGGTTCACTAAATAAGGTTTTGTGTCGTTCGATAGTTTCTTTTAACCTGTTTTTTTGTTCTACTGTCATGTGGTCAGTTCTGATACTAATATTATTAACCGATTGTGAGATTTTCTGCTTTATTTTGACTTTAAGTTTTTTATTGATAAGCATATAGTTATCTGCCAGATAAATAATTGCTGATAGTTCTTTTAAACTATCGTTTCCTAAGATGCCATGGAAGGATCTTAGAGATGGTAGTAGAAAAAATTTGATTTTATCGGCATGTTTGCCGAAAAGATTTACGAAAGTATGGTGGGTAATTTCATTTTGTCCACCTACTGAGCTTGCATAGAAATTATTCTGGTTAGGTAAGGGATTTCTCACAAGGCTAGGCTGGATGTAATTCTTGTTTGATCCTGTGTCAATGAGAAAGTTTAGTATCTGTCCGGTATTCGTCCTGCACTCAAAATAGGGTAAGGACGAATTCGTTAGCCTAAAAAATGTATGTCTACGAATTCTTGTGTTTCAAATTGATTATCGTTTTCTTGTCCGTCCGTTTGGTTTTCGAGGTACTCATCAAGTGATGGTAATTTTTCCTCGCCCTCGTAGTTTGACATTTGTTCCTCATAATTACTTTGTTCTGTTTGCAAATGGAAATTCCTTTGCATTTTTGGTGGTCCTCGGAATTGTTCCGATTGGACGGGTGGTCTTTTACCAAAAAATTGATTATTTTGGCTTGGCCTATTCATGTAGTTCACGGCCTTTGTTTTTGCTGAAGAGTCTACGTCCATGGGTTCAGGACGTGGCTGTGGTTTTGGTGCGCTTGGCCTAGGTGGCATGAAGTTTGGGTTTGAATATGCTTGTGCCATTGACATTTGATTAGGGTTATAATATCTTCTTGGAGGTATTGGTTTAAATTGATAAAAATCGTGAGAAGTTTGTGGCATGTGAGCCAATTGTGTATAAAAATTATCCCGATGTTTGTTCTGGTATTGCATTCTATTTGGTGGTAGAGATATAGTTTTGTTGGTATTAGTCTTTTGAGAGTTCACAAATTGTGACCTCACGAATTGATTTTCCATTTTAAGGCACAAATGGAGTGCCTGAGGGAGATCTTTTGGTTCTTGCATACCAAGATGCATTGACATATTGCCTCTTAGACCTCTAATGAAGACATCTAAAGCCTTATCTCTATAGGTCTGTGCCAGAAGATCGAGCGCTTCTTTACCAATATCCATGCAAGATAATTTATTAATAATTAGAGAGAGATAGGAGTAAACCTCCTGATAGAAGTCTTGAATTTTGCTGTTACCCTGTGTTAATGTACTCATCTGGTATTCTAAAGTAGTCAAATCCCTTTTGTCTGCATAGTGTAATGCCAGACATTTCACAATGCAGTTCCAGTTTAAAGGAGTATTATATGACTCCAAGGCTGCATCTGCGCGGCCAATAATTTTGTTTCGAATTGTATTAATTATTGCAAAGTATTTAGGAGTCCCTTTCATAGAGTCGTACAGTCCGAGTATTCTGTCTACGCTCTTTTTCCAAGAGCTAAATTCTGATGGATTACCGGAGAATTCCCTCAAGTTCTTTACAACGTCGGGAACCTTATCTAAATCTGCTAAATCGTTCCTATATCTTTCCTCTATTACCTGATCTATACCTCCTATATTTGCGTTGGGATTTAGTATCTGATTAATTGCTATTTGGCATTGCTGCGCGCAAATTCTAGCTATCATTTCTTCCATGTTTCTATTATTCTCATTATTAGGAGCTGGATTTGGAACATTTATATTCAGGACTGGGGGCCTGACCAAGTTGTTAGGATTAGACATAATTTATTATATTAATAAAAAGTATATTTTTGTTCTAATTTTTCTTATTTCTATTGGAGGGTCCCGTAGGAATCGCAATAGTGTTTTTGTGTTAAAAAAAAAAATTTCTTATTTCTATTGGAGGGTCCCGTAGGAATCGCAATAGTGGTTCTAAAAGATATTTTTTGAAGAGATATTATTATTTTACAATTGATTCACATTCAAAGCAAAAATTTCTTTAATTGGAATTTGTTTATTAACTTTAATAATTTTCACTTTAAAATTTTAAATCGATTCTTATTCTTTAAATTTTAACTTCTATGTTTTAGTTTTAGTCGTTTTCTCTTTCCAAAGAGATATTTTTTTTCAAAATTTAATTCTCCAAAATTTACTTGTTAAATTTACTGTTGATTTACTTCACTTTTTCAATTTTTCATACTATTTGTAACTTAATTGGATTCTATTATTTTTCCTTTTTTAGAATTTTCATTACGTTTAAAATATTTTTATATTTTATAAATTCATAATTGAAATTTGTATTAAACTTTTTAATTGACTTTTAAACTTATATTTATCCTTATTTGTATTCTTTTAAGTTTTGCACTTTTCTCTTTTTTTTTAACTTTTGATTTTTAGCACTTTTAGTAAAAATATATATTTTTTTTTAATTAATAAATATTCTTCTTAAAAATTTAGTCTTAAATCTATGCTTACATAAAGATCATCCTCATGGAGCTGATAGGGGGGTATTGTTCCTTTTCTACCTTGTTACTAGGGTACCCGCGTCTACACCGAGTTCTCCACTCAAAATGTCCTTGTTTTGCAGATGATCGCTTATTGCAGCTTATGAGGTGCCTTTTACTTAAGTCCGCAGCCTATGGGGTGCTTGTCTTATGGGTGTCCTTGTATCTGCAGCCTATGGGGTGCTTTTGATAGGAACCTTTTAACGTTGGGCGCCAATTATTTAATTATATGTTGATTTTTATTAAAAAAAATATTTTTTATTTATTTCCACTTGTTTATTGCTTGAATACTTTTTTACAACTGAAACTTAAAATTAATTCTTAATTCTAATTACGGTTGAAAAATGCAAGATCTGCATAATGACAATTCACGATAAGCGTGTTACAAAGGAATGCTTAGTAAACAGAAAATTTAATAAAAGAGGTTGGTAGCTGTCTGGAAATGTGTCAGCAAAAAATGAAAATAATGTTTTTTACGTTAACATATATCAGGAATCATAGATAGCATACTTGTAGGGGTAACTACTATGCGTATGAGTAATATATTTCAAATGCAATTAAATATTAAGTATGTAGTATGTAGCATACGTGGGCATGGCCCCTCGCTCTTTTGGAATATCAACATAAAAAGTAGCCTATAACTCGTTCTAGACATACAGGAAGATACTGTGAACATTTCAAGAAAATCGGTTCAGCCGTTTAATCGTCTATAAACTTCAAACATACAAACATACAAACAAACACACATTCATTTTTATATATAAGATATATAGTGGCTTGACCACCAATTTAATGTTCACTCCGAAGGACAGATTTTTTGGGAAACTTTTCATGTGGCTATTTTATTGACTATCAGAGTTTTTGCCAGTAATCTGCTGAGTGGCAGTCACCGAGGAAATAATTTTTTCATGTTAGGTTTTATTGGAGATGTCTGAGCTGGGGTTTGAACCGTGGCCTAACTTCTAATAAGCCAACATACTACATACTAGACTACAGCGACTTATACGCTATTTACATTGAAGCTTAATCTCGTTGCCAGCTGGAGATTACTTGTAAATTTGCATCTGCTGGACACCTATGGATAAGAAGAGAACGAGTCACTTCTGTTTTTTGAATGCGTGATCGTCCATCATTTTGGTAAGCATGTCGAAAAACTCGGTATTTCAGCAAATGATTTCCGCAGGAGCTGTGAGTCTAAGTAGGAGGAAGATACTGTCTTTCACGTCTTGCGAAAATGACGGCGGTTTTTCACATTCCACTTTCTGTAATTTTTAATATAAATTTTGCTGCAATAGCAAGAGTTACTCACATTGGTTTCCTCTAGGGAATGTTTAATATCGATGTGAAATTGTTTGTGGTATCACAATGGGTCTAAATGCTGGCCTAAGTGGGTCCTATTTCTCTAAGGGGAAGTCCGCCGTATTACGTAACGTAACCTTCTCCACCCGGAAATTGTTTATAACTTACAGAAACCTAAAATAAACAACGAATATCAAAAGGGGGTCACCGTTTTTATTTATAAGACCTAAACTCTCATGCAGTGTATTGTGTAGGAATTAGGAAAATAGGTTATGGGAAGGAGGATAGAGGGAGTAGTAGAAGCAAAGGAAGAAGTAAACGATCAAAGAGGAAAAAAAGAGTAAGAAGAGTAGGTCCAAACGAGACAAGTTTACTACAACTACACCTAATCCAACAACCAATTACGGGTTCAAAGTGCGCATTGTTTCTAGACAACGAAAGGATGGTATAAATGTCATCTTAAGACCTGCTACACTAAAGCAATGAATCGCTTAGCTGGAGAAATTGACAGCTCTAATGTTTCTTAAAGAAATTAAAAGATAGAAAAAGGATAGTGAGAAAAATTATGAACATCATACATATAACTTTTAATTTTTTCGGTTATACGTTATGTTAACTTAACGTTATGTTAAAGAAAAAAACAAACTCTGCTAATGCATACTGCACTAATATGAGATAACATGTGAAGAGAGCCTATATATTGCTAGCAACAATACATGTTGCAGAAAGTCAAAAACAGAAACATAACGCATAACCACAAAGCATAAAAAAATCAACAGCCGGCAACAAAATTAACAGAATCAACAGACATTTTAAGTGGCAAATGTCAGTCGTTAACTTTTCGTTAAGGCATCCACCATTTGCCGGCGGGAGAAAGAAACCTCTATGCAATGGGTGTAAAGAAAATTCAAAATAAAAAAACAAAATTTTCGTGCGAGCAACGCAATTAGGCGCAACATGATAAAAGTATTTTGTTGTTGTTCTAACGTAACTATAAAGTGACCTACATTGTTTAGAGAATCTCTTAAAGAGGTAAAACTCAAAAAGAAACAACCAAAATATTTTTGTTTCAAGGAAAGTAAAAAAGAAGAAATTTAATATCACACTGAAGAAAGAGAAGAAATACGAAAAGCTGGAGGCATTTTGTTAAAGAAATTTAAAAAGAAAATATCAAGTGAAAGTGTAAAGTTCTTTAATATGTGAGTGACAGTCAGTGGTTTTTCTTTATGAATAAATCAAGTTTATGTGAGAAATACATATTATAAGCGATAAAGGCAAATAAAAAGGCTTTTCAAACTAAAATTTAAAATTTCCTCTAAGGTTTGTATAGCCATGATCATAAGAAATGTATTAATTTTTTATTTGTTTTTCTATTTGTTCTTATTAACGGTAAAACTTTTTAGCCTACTTATCGGTTTTATTCTTCACAATCCGAATCTTTATTCTTATTATTTATTTAGTAAAACGAAATAAATGAATAAACATCGATTAAATATGTTGTATGTAGACAAAACAAAAACAAAGAAAAAATATGTCAAGTTATGTGTTGCAGTTTAATGTACCGAAAATGATGGCGTCTTAAGATTTACAAACAGTATCAGTAGAAATAAAAACGGACTTTAAAAAGCATAACCGAAGAAAAATTAGACTAAAAAATATGCAAACATAAGTACTTCTACCATACAAGGGATAAACTAAAGTGTTATTATTTGAAAAATAACAAATAAAATATTGTAATCACGTATGCTGACGAATGTTGCCGTTATCGAAAGGTATAAGGGGTGTCTTAATAAGAGTGCAATTTTTAAATTTATTCGAGAAAGTGCACCTAATGAGTCAACCATTTGAAGAGTTGTCGCCGAAAACTTGACTTTATTAGTTTTGCATCATTTCAAGAAATTTCATGAAGCACTACGTAGCGTACAGAATTCAGCTTATCCAGAAGCTGATACCAGCAGAGCATAGAAAGTGCCAACAACTTCTTCAATATGTTAAGTTAGGTTAGATTAGGTTAGGTCATAAAGGAAGAGATTTAACTTGGGCCAGCATTTAGTCCCATTGTGATACCACAACCTATTCTATCAGGGAGTCAGAAAATTCACCTGCAACGAGTAACTGCCCGGTGCCGATTACGTTTAGGCGGAGTAATTATGCTATACTTCTTTGAAGATGAGGATCAAATTATAGTGACTATGAAGGCTGTTCGAAACACTATAACGGAGTTCTTGTGGGCTGAATTGGTTGTGGTTTCAACAAAACAGTATTACCCCTGCATGTTCGGTTTATTGCAGCAACGATTTCTAAAACAAATTATATCAAGAAGTTCTAATGTCATGCATACATACATAGGCTTCCTTTTTGAACGACAGATTTTTGAGGAACTTTTCATGGCAATTTTATTTACTCTCAGAATTTTTTCCAGAAATCTGCTGAGAGGAAGTCACCGATGAATAATTTTTCCTTTTTTTGTAGGTTCCGCAACTTGTGGATAGATTCCTACGTATTAGTTTGTATGTATAATTCTTAACACCATACGATGTGTGTATTTTGTTATTAGATGCTGTATTGTTTATTTATTTTGCTCGTAACAATACTATGTAACAAAAGGTACAACGATATACCCTCCAATGCCAATGAATGCTTTTAGTATAACTAACATTGGAAATTTTGTCAGATAATTCATATTCTTCTTACTAAAAACATAAAAATAAAACAAATAAACAACAAAATAAAAAAACTTATACTATATTTTATTACTGTGAAATTCTATACATTAAAGAAGGAGAATAATATGCCCATCAAGTTTCAGTTTATTGAAAATAAAAACTACAGTTTTTACTCATACTGTCAGTCATTTATCAGGAATCTTAGAAAATCACACGCAATACAATTCTTTAATATTCGATATTGAAAAGATTTTGTGATTTCCATGGTATTCAAATCAAAGTGCTTAGTTGTATAACAAAAATGATTTTATTCGATGAGTTTTTCTTATCAAAGGGAGCAAGTGATGTTTAGTAACAGCGTATTAAATGGCATTCATTGTATTGAAGATTAGTTGAAAAAGAAGTGACAGCTGGAGACAATAAACAGTTTAAGTAATCTTTTATATAGCAATTGTACAAAAATATAAAACATTAAAGAAAAATATTGAATTAAAATATTATTTGCGAGCTGGTTTGTTAAAAGGCAATATAAAGTAAAAAATTAAACGAAATATTTCACCAGATCTGTGTTTAAGAAATTAATAAAATGGTTTTATATTCTAATGATCTGACAGTAATCATGGCGCATAGCTTCGTTCTTTATTTGCGCTACATTCATCATTCCACACTAAACTCTACATATTCTTATAATATTTCCAAATGGTATGCCTGCCAATCGTTATCTTCTTCTTTTCGTTATTTACAGTTTACGTCCACGGCTGCTAACTCTTTACATTAGTTTTTGTTTTCAAACATTCTTAATAGTAACTGCCGTCAGCAACGCTAAAGGGTCCGCCAAATAACTTTTTCTTTTTTGAAAATGCTTTAAAAAAAAACTACTGAATATTTTCTCAATTTTTTTTTTTTTATTCGAAAGTACAATCCTTCCGGTTAATAATGGAAAATAATTTCATTCAAATGGCTGCCTCGGCTGGCCATGCAGTAGCCATGCAGTGGCCACAGCGGTGTATGCAGACTTTTTTCTTTGACTGTAGATTACTATAGGCTTTATATAATAAATAATTTTCAATGCTCTTATGCTAAGGCAACTAGTATATGTTGTATACGTACGTTCATATTTATGTAAGACCTATTTTTAATAGACTATCCCTATAGAAGTCGCCGTAATCTAGTAGATGTGTATATGTCAGCTTATTAGACCTGAGGCCATGGTTAAAACCCCATGTTAGACATCTCAAACAGAAATGAAATATAAAACTAATTTCTTCGGCAACGTACTCTGAGCAGATTTCTGACAACAACTATAAATAAATAAAAAAAGAGTAAATAAAAAGTGTCTCAAAAATTTGCCGTTCGGAATCGACTTTAAACTGTTGGTACCGCCACTCATGTATAAAATTAACACACTCAATATAAGTGGTGTGAGGATCCAAATCGTAATCCAGATTGAAGGGTTGAAGGCCAATGCGTACGATTAATTTAACGCGCGTCTCGCCCATTTTACAATCGGCATAATCGTCTTATTAAGAGGACTATTCGCAATGTAATGAATAAATTTGAGTCTACTGGCTTAGTCAACAATCGTCTCTGATATGCAAAAATTGCCTAAAACACGTGTGCATGAGAGTCTAAGTCTGTCGATATCGCGTCGCTCACAACAACTGTCTCTGGCAAAACTTGTACGCCAGAGTTACGAAAACTTGGACATTTCGAATGCGCCCCACCCAGCGAAGCGATGGGAAACGTTTGAACGATGTTATATTCCTAACATATAGACATCAATAGGTAGAGGACGCGCACCACTATGTTCTCCTAAATACAAAATATTTTCAATCTGTAACAAACATTTTTACTACAACCGAAAGACTTGTTGCGCTCAAGTTGCCCAATTAAGCTTTAGTGTCTTTTGACCAGCTAACGTGCATGGGATAGTATATCCAAAGCAGAACCTCATGTTTGGCCAGAAAGAATGTGGACATATTAATCGGGTCTTTTATTTAGGGGTTCTTATTTGGTGTAAGATATTATCGAAATATTTTATTCCTTGAAGGGTTCGTCAACAGCCCAAGACAACAATCATTATCTGATGATTGTAGAACGCTTGAATTTTCAATTATTGAAAATAATGAAAAAGAATCATTAAAAAAACTTTATTACTTTTGGATTACTTTGGAATCCTAATTATTTTTTGATTATTTTGTAATCGTAATCAATTATTAACTATTTTAACCAAAAATAATCGTAATTTAAATCATTATTTCACCATTCAAAAAAAATGTAATCAAATTACTAATTATTACGATTACTAATCATTACTTAACAGGTACGATTCCAATGCGGATTGATTCCAATATGTGTGACAAATAACTTCGGTCAAATGACAACGCTTCTCTGGGTGAAACATAACCAAAGCCCACAATTTTCTATGAATCACACGAATTTAAATTAAATTTAAAAAACCTTTCCAGTGATTGCCTGTCGAATACAATGTTTAATATTTAAACTGTTATAGTTTTAATGTTTAGTTTGTTACAATCAGCAGAAAAAAGTTTTTAAATTACAATTTATTTTATTTTTTGTTTGTTCTTTTCTTTCGGAAGACAATAATCATTAAAATAAAATTATTTTGTTTTCCTGTTTCCACACAGGCTGTGTAAGTGTATAAATTTTTGTTTGAATACAAACATTCATAGAAACCTTTGGAGGAATTTCAACCGTCCCCAATACTGACCCAATGCCAGTGCTTTCCAATTTATTTTGAATATTTGAAAAATAAAATAACCAGAAATATTTGGCGTAATTTGGTAGCATTATCATTTAAGGGATTTTAGCCACACACACCAAAAACAAACAAAAAATATAATAAGGAAGAATGATAGAGATAAACATTGAATTCGGTTGATGAACAGAACGGCGGAAACTAAATCTCATGCCATAACAATAAATATTTTCCGCTTTGAAAAGTTTTTGTTGCAGCAGTTGGGTAAATGAAGATAACGAATAAATTGTTAATAAATATTGAGTAGGACGTCTAAGTTGAATGTCGATTGTAATTATCTAAATCATCATACCGCGTTCGTTAGTTTGATTCCAGTGAGAAATAAAAATCACTAAAAATTCTCATGAAAATCGTACCATGTACGTACATATGTATTAAAGTAACAAAGTTTGGTAAATTGTATTAAATTAACAATTGTATTAAAGTAACGATTTGGTAGTCGTCGTAGTCTAGTAGGTAGTATGGTGAATTATTAGGCGTGAGGCGACGGTTCAAACTCCAGATCAAACAGCTTCAACAAAACGAAACATAAATAAATATTTCTTCAGCGACTTCCTCTCAGGAGATTTGTGGCAAAAATTCTGAGTCAATTTTGTTTTCTATATTGTGTCACAGTTTTCACATCGTTAGCAATTGCTATACATCGTATCACAAATAGTATCACATCACGGCATTATAATTAATACACTTCCAATAATAAAATAAATTATTTCCCATAAAAATCACTAATTATTACGTTTAATACGAAATAGAAACATATGCTTAGAGAATTTTATGATGTTCCTACAAATAATAACGATTTTTTTTCAATTTTACGCACTGTATTATTTATACTAAATCTAAATACTAAATTTGTAGTATTTATCATAACGCATATTAAATAGGAGGGCATAATAAAACTATAGAAAATAAGGAAATAACTTAAATAACTATTATTCCCAGCTGACACAAATTTTATGGAACGTCTTTACCGACTTTGATATTCTGTACTTGTTTGGTCTTAAGCTGGTCTCTTAATTATGGTTAAATTTTTTCTCTTTTTTGGGCCAAAATATGTTATTTCATCTTTTCTTTTTTCACTTCCTTACAAATTACTACAAGCTGTTAATACCCTAGAGGGAAAATATAAGAACTTTTCTTGGTACACAGTTTTCATATTTTCAGTTTACATCCAAAAATGGTTTCTTTTTGCTTTGTCTGTTCACCAAAAACAAAAAACAAAAAAGCGTAAAATAGGCGAAAATATTTATGCACATAGAAGAAGAAAATAATTCTGCGAAAACTTTAAAAGCGAAAACTATATAAAACTCAAAAATACGAAATATTCAATAACTATCCCGAAGTAAATTAGCAACGAAGAAATAATATACGCAATTCACATAATTTTCTGTTTCTTTAAAGGTACTTTGGATGCCAGTGGTAAGTCTAAAAAAATTAAAAGAGTTAAAATATGCGAAAATAAAAACAAAAACAATGTGTGATCGCTAAGAATTACTTGATCCGAAAACGTGTATGTATGTACTAGTATTGCTATGTCATTTTAGAATGGCTCTGTAGTATAGAGTATATACTAAGTGATGAAGAGATCACTCAAACGTGCCAGGAATGTAGCACTGATATCGATAATTGCAGTTTATATAACACTCTTGTTGGGCTATTAGATAAAGTGGGTATTCAACAGTTAAAAAGATTAAGAATAGTTAACACCATCTTGTTCATATCTTACAACAGGTCATCAAAAAAAAAAAAAGGAAAAGAAAAGAATACATCTCTTTTAAGAGAAAGGGGAATACTATTTCTGGTAGTTTGTTTGTCATAAATGGTCCACTGTCTGTTAATAAGTTTGTCAAAAGATACAATTCTGTAAGAATCATACTGAATCAGGGATAAAACTTTGCGTCACTTCAATTCTATCATCATTTTCGTACATTAAAAACACTATCATACATCATCACCATATTCGTACTTTGAATTTGTCATTACATTGTACTCCTACTTCATCATCTCCATGGGTGCCACTATGGTTTTGCTGGTAGTGTGAGAAACTTCAGGTGCCGAGACCGTGGGTGTTAGTATTCCCCCTAATTTTAAAAAAATTGATTATTCATGGTTATAATTACTTAAGTGCCTTGGTATTAAGATAGAAATCTTCGTTTTCCTCAGATGATACGAAGAGAAAGAGAAAAACGCAAAATATTACAACGCGTCCAGGGGCTCACAATTTAAACACATTTTTCTCGAAATCATTTCTTTTGATCCATCCAATATAATTTGCAATTCGGCATCTTTAAACATTTTTGGTGATTTGCAACGTTCTTTATTTCTTAGATCAAAATCGTTATTCCTAAACCTCGACAAGCATTCGATGCGACTCTCCTGAACTTTTCTTCAAATGAAAACAAAAATTTAATGCCTTCCCGCAAATAATTTTTTTTTTTCAAAATTCGCCATCTCCGACATTTTAAAAAATTGATGTTTGTGCATTGATTTGATGTATATTGAATGTATTTGACAGATACTAATGACAACAAAAAAAAAATAATTAAGGCTCGTTCACAATAAATATTCCCTACGGAGACATTTGTGTCTAACCGCTCACTTAAGACCGGTACGCCTGTCAGGTTGTACCTTGGTGCCTGGATCATAACATATTAATAAACTATAAAATATGTAACCCACAATCGATTTTTATGACATTTTTCGCTTTATTAAGTATTTAAGAACTTTTTTAATTTTTTTCATTTTTCATTTGTTGAGAAATGAGATATCGTTTTCAAGTAAAACGAATACTGTTTCCTTTATACATCAATAGAATGTTGGAACCTATGGAGAAAATGAAATTAAAATTTTCAACTATGTATTTATAGTTTGTTTTGTTGTAATTTTTGATTTCAAAATAAAATAGGAAATCCCGCCTGCTAATGACGACGAACTTTAGTTATAAAATTTGTTATACTTCTGCTGTCTTATCTTCATCTCAATAACACAGTGAAGTTCTTCCAGAAAACCCCTGAAGCGTTATATGAATAAAATTGAGCGAGTAGCCTTGCAAAATTAAATTAAAGACTTAAAACAAAAAAAATTACAGTAAAATGTTGAGAATAAAAGCAGAATAAAAGAGCGAAAGGTAAGAGTTTATGGTGAGGAATAATTAAATTTCTGTAAATAAGGTCCTGCAGCGAAAATCGCATGAAATTTAACAATACATTTTTTTCCATTTTTTGTTTGTTCAAGAAAATTTCCATTTCATTTTACTTTCAATAAACTTTCGACTTATAACTGAAGAAACTTACAGTCAAAATAGAAAACCATTACAAAATACTATGTGCACAGCTAAATAAAATAAAGTAAATAGCTGTTACGGAAACAGAAGAAATTTGATTGACTTTAATGGATATTTGAAAAATTCACAAAAAGCCAAGTAGTATTGCCTCAAATCCGAAATATCGCAGTAGTGGACTTGAATTAATTGGAATTATTTTTGTGTAGTACCGCACGATATCTTTTTGCAAGAAGTTCATTTCTAGATCATATAAGTGTATGCCATCTGCTTAGCAGACGCAGATCTGTTTATGCATTTTTTTCATTCCCTTTTTTACATGATTGGAGCAGTAGAAGCAATTGGAAGTAATGCCGTGGTTGCCCTTTTTTTACCGACTATGTCATATGTCTTAGCACTCCTGCCAGAAAATTTCCACTTATCAACTTATTAAAATTATAAAAGCTTCAAACTTGTGGGAACTCTGCAAAAAAAAAAAAAAAACAAAACGCTGTGGAAATCAATTGTACTTAAAAGTTTTTCTACAATATCCCTCCTAGATATTGTAGCTACTGTATTAACATGGATCTCGAAGTTTGTACAGTCACGTCATGTTTTTAAACGAAGAAACCAACATAATTTCCAATTTAGAAATTTTTGTTTATTTTATTTATTTGTTATGTGGTGTTATTTGTTTATCTAAAGTTTTGCTGCAACAGTAATGTTTTCGTCAAATAAATTTCGAAAATATTTTGACAGACAATTTCCCTCTAATGACTATCACATCCACGCTTTGTACACATTGTTTATTCCAAGAAACAACAACTCAGTCTACCACTTTCATTTCTATAATTTTTCTTTTTTTTATTTATTTTCCATTTATTTATTTATTTGAATTTTACTATTTAAAATTTTTTTATTTATTGTGGGAAAACTTTCATTTTAAATATTTAGAGAATTTTAAATACCATTAGTTTTTAATGGTTTAGTTGTATTTGATTTTTATAACTCGTAGTTGTTGTTGATGAGCACTTCAAATGAAATTTATTTTAAATTTTAAATTTAAATAGCATAAGTAAAGGAAGAATAACAGAATTTTTTTGTTTATGTTAAAAGAAGAACCAAATTAAACCCAGAAACCCCATTTAGACCAGTATTTTTGATTTATTTTTGAACTGTTTTATTATTCAGTATTGATTAGGTCGTTTTAATGGATATTGATATGTTGCTGTTGTTGGTAGAAAGAATTTAAAATACTTTGCAAATCGTTTTATTTTTTAGCAGTTAAAAAGTAAAATCATAATAAAAGGAAGAAATATATGAAATATGTTTTGTTGTAGAGAAAATTTTATGACGTCAGTGTTTAAATATAATTTCGTGTCCGGCTTGGGCGTGCAAGACGGTCATATTCTACCAATGTTATGTTAATTTTCAAGGGTTGTATTGCCTCTCCATCGACATACATATATAAAAAAATGTATATAACCCCTAAGAAAACAATCAAAAATCACACGATCTTGATGTCAGGAAGGTTGGGTATTTTGGTAAGTAGTGAGTTGGCTTATTAAGCAAGAGCCCGTAAATGAAATTAAGCTTATTTGTGTATAGAAATATCCATATTTAAAAGACTCCCTAATATGATTATCTTCATTCTCAAAATTTAAATTTCGTCACAATAGTCATTTTAATTATTACACACTTACATACATAATTAGTCATTACAATCCTTCAGTCAGGATTACGATCTAATTTCTCACACCATTTATGTTGTGTGTTAAATCTATCCATAAGTGGCGAAACTTACAGTTTAAATTAAACCCCGAACGACAGATTTTTGAGAAACTTTTAATGACAATTTTATTAACTCTCAGAGTTCTTGCTAGAAATCTGCTGAGAGGAAGTCACTGGAGAAATATTTCATATTTCGTATTGTTAGAGATGTCGAACCTGGGGTTTGAACCGTGGGGTTTAAACCGTCTAATAGCATACACACTACCTATTGGATTACGGATACTACCACTGTACTGAGGTATACACCGAAATAGATATTAGCTGAAGTAAGCTAATGTACTCCCATTATATTGGATGAACTAATAAGTGGTCTAATTGCTATCAGCTGGAACCTCTTATTAGCATATTATTTTGCTATATTACGTAAAATATTGGTTAGTATTCAAGTGGTGCTTTTTTTAAGAATGTTTTTTTCAGAATTCGCGCCGAATAATTTCTTGTTCTCAGAAATTTTTGACAGGTTATGGGTTGGGGGACTTTGAACGCCAATCAATGGCAGAGATCCCGTCAAGTGCCAATTAATTACCTAACAAAAGTTTAAATTTACTCAAACCCCTTTTCCTTCCAAATTTCTCTGTTCACGCCTCAGAAAGTCTCTGGCCCAATCAGCGACACTGCATGCTCATCGGCCTGCTCATTGCAGAGAATTTCCACATAATCTGAGATCCAGCAGAGGACGTCGTTATTTTTAGCTGATTCAGTTTGCCAAGAAGTATCATAGTTATATCGAGTTTATCTCATAAGAGTAAAGTGTATGGTTGACGGATGTATGCGAATTTAACTAGCAAAGACAAAAACCAAAAATTTTAACGAGGCAATGTTAAAGTTAGCAGAGCAATGTAAAATGTTGAAAACTCTCTATTTGCTTCTAATTCCCTAATAATTCTCATTTTGATCTCTGTTAATTGTGAATTATTGTATTAAATTGTACGAGATGCTTGGTTGGTATGGAGGAGATGTTGTTCCACAATATCGATCATCATCCCCAGAACACGTTAACATAGTGAATATATCGAGCCCGATTTCTTTAATTCTAGAATTATATGGTATATACCATTAACTGGGTTCTATTAAAGACACCTTAGGCTACAATTTGTGTATAGTGGGATACCTTCATTGGTTATCATAGCCAGATATTGTTGAAGAAAATTCCAAAGATCATAAGAGGAGTGTCAATGAAAATGTTCTAATCAGGAACGTTTTGGGTATAATTTTGAAGGGGTGGAATACATTTTTCACAGTCCGACTGAGTATTACCCATGAGCATGCAACTTCTGTTAAAGACTTAACATTGCCTCTGTTACAATTTTTCATTTTAATTTTAGCAAGTTGAATTCGAATTTATCTTCACCCACATCTGCCAAATTGTAATATTATGACCCGTCCTTTGTATCTGCTTTTCAAATTATAATTACCAAATTATTCAAAGGCGTAGAATTAAGCTTAGAAGTTTCCAATAAACTACAAGTATTTCACTTTGAGACACAACAGCCTCGATTCCATTTTACTGTTTGTCATTAACAGCAGAAGCATGTCTCCTTCAAAACAGTATATTTCCTCCAGATTTTAAGATTGAATTAATAATTGCCTATGAATTTTAATAAAAAAAAAAACTAAGAATAAGTTCACATTTACTTGGTAGTAGGGCAGTTCGTTTCAAATACATAATCACTGATTATTTTCATCAAAATAAAAACACTTTGCTAAGTTACAATGAATTGTATTTGAAGATCAATAACTTCTGCCCAAAGTTTAAATATTCATTTAAAATAAATTATTTACTACGCATGAAATTTAGCATCATGACAAACACAATTTAATGTCATCTGATACATCAGTTTGATGCAATGGCTTTGCCTTTAAACTTAAATACTTTGAATAACATAAATTTTTTACTTTATGGTATATATTGAATGACAATTCCTTTTCAGCACGTTATCATGTACATAAATGCTCATATTTTATTTATGACATTTCGTATCAGCTTTTCCGCAAATCATGATGACTTGTAAACTCTTGTAAGGTACGAGAGCAGTTTTTGAAATCATAGGAGTTTCAATATTAATAAATGTGTACGGGTATGTTAAACTATTTTGAGCTTGTATGTGTATGTCAAACTATTTCAAATCTTCAAAATATTCGGGTGCATTTGACAATGAAAAGCTTGTTTCTTTCTTTAGATTGAAATAAATAAATTTTGAATTTTTTTATTTGAGTGTATGGGTTTATTCATGTTAAATAAAAAACAATTTTTTAATACTGTAACATAAGAATATCAAACTAGTATACGTCATTAGGATAATGTATTGGGCACTGTGAGGATGAAAAAATAAGAAAAATTGATTTCTTATAATACATTTCATTGTGATAGTAAGGATAAGCACAAGGAAATTACTCAGAAATTTACTCACTTAACACCCCCCTTTTGTGTGTGGAAGTGTTAATTTTATCCTTGTATAGTGGGATCTAATGTTTAATGTTATGACAGATTTTATTTACTCTCAGAATGTTTGCCAAAACACGGGACAATGACAAAGACGATGTCATGTGGCTTCTGCAGAAATCATTGTAAGATTTTCTCGGTCTCCGAGCATATACACTCAAAAGCATAAACCCAAATCGGACTGTTATGGTCTCTCTTTAATTATATTCATTATGCCTACTTGATTTCATATATAAATGAAATTTGTTTGAGACAATTTGTTTGTCTCTTTGTAGAGGCGTATCAATGTCCTGTATAAATTCAAACCAATGTTAGAATACGCGTCTATTATCTCGCAATCTACGCTTGAAACACACGACATTCTTACACAATCTTAGCTGCGGTTTTTACACTCCCTAAGGAAAATTAAAAATTTTTGCTAAAATATTGAAAAATTAAAAATTATGTATCTCTGGAAATGAGGAGCGTAGGCGAATAAATTTCTGTATTAACTACTATTGTCTAAAAGTAAACTTAATGGTAAAATTATTTTAATTTTTATTTAAATTAAGGTCTAGTAGGTAGTGTGTTGGTTCGTGAGGCCACGGTTCAAATCCGTAGGCAAAAATCCTCAAGATAATGAAATACAAAAAAATTTTTCTTCGGAAATGTAAGTATTTCATTATGTGCCTACTTTTGTTCCACAGTCGTTAGAAAATATAGACAAAATCCTGAATATTTTTACGCTTTTACCCTTTTAAAAATGTTTAAAATATTAGGTTGTAGATTGCAAATAAAATAAAAATAAATTTGTGTTTAGTTTTTAACCAATCCTTTATCGTTCGCACAATTCTGTGTGCCACCTTTGGCAACTTGATTTAAACACCAACAATTTAATTTAATTTTTATTATTATTTACACTCGAGATCTTCAAACCACGATTATTCTCTTCACACGCAACGCGTCTTAACACAAAAGTGACTGAATTCTTTCTGAACCGGTTGTCTGCTTTGTCTTGCCTTTTATATCGCTGGATAAACAGGCTGATGAATGCTCTCTGAGGAGAATGACTTTGAATATGCGAAACATCCATAAACTTAAACATGTTGTTTTCGTTATTGTTGTTTGTGTATTTTGTTTACATTTGTCCTTGCAGTGTTGTTGTTGCCTGTTTGCTTACTTTGTTTATCCCCTTTTTTATACTGATGTTGTTGCTATATATTTGCTTATTCGTTGATCATGTAAACAAGTCCATTGTTTTGTTTTTGTAGCTTTTGTTTATCATTTTAATAACACCATTTCCATTTTCGTAACAATATTTTGTTTTCTTTGTAAATACTTTCTGACCACTGGTTTTACGTTTTCTTTCAATACTTGAAGGCTGTTTATATATGTTTGTAATCAGTTTCGCTTATAATTCAGATACAAATTTTAAATGTAATAAATGACTAGTCAATGCAATAATTCAGAAACATTTTGGCAATAATAATTGCGAGACATTCTACCAGAACAAATGCAAGTCCTTTTTGAAGTGTGTAGGCCTACTTAAAATCCCAGCGCTGACATCTAAAAAGAAGAAATATGAAAAAATGTTTTCTTCACTTATCCTCTCCAGGGGGTAGCCTGATGTATACAATATATTAAGGACTGAAAATTTAAGTATAGGCTGAAAATTTATATGAAAAAAATATATTTCTTCGGCGACTTCTACTCAGCACTCATTTAAATTTGGTATACTCCAGGAATAAGGAAATTCTCCTTTTGGAGAATTGGAAAGAGGCGTTAGTCTTCTACAATTTTTTCAATGACCAATGTGTGTATACCTTAGTCACTTTTTTAGAGAATTGTGTTTTACTTATAATTCTCACTTTCTTTTTTCTATTGTGAGTAGTCACATTTAATGTCAGACATGCAATCAGACAATCACAGACTCCCAAAGCGTCTGGTGGAAATCGGACCCACGAACCTGGCACATGAAGTTTAGCGCACAACCAACTAGGCCATCGGAGCGCCTAAGGGGATTCTGCTGTTCTGTTTTCTTGCATAGTAAGACACACTATTACGGTTCTAACAGTCCACTGACCTAATGAAAGATCTGCCAATAACTCGCCATTCCGTCACATGACTTTGCTGTTTATAAATATGGAACGAAGAGGCGAAGCCTATTGGCCTCTAATTTCCTGTCATCTTTGACTGATCTCAACAGGATAAGAATAATCGAACAGGCAATAGTTTCCTCTAAAAACTGTTTCATTTCTGATAGCGT
The DNA here is from genome assembly GCA_930367235.1 of Sarcophaga rosellei. NCBI lineage: Eukaryota > Metazoa > Arthropoda > Insecta > Diptera > Sarcophagidae > Sarcophaga > Sarcophaga rosellei. The sequence continues at coordinate 45,933,007 of OV884018.1, read as the reverse complement.
ACAAAAATACAGCTGTAATATGAACTATATATTACTAAAGCCACTAATCGAAAATATAAGAATACCTTCTACTATAGTTTGACTCCGTAATCTAATGTATTTGCGTTAATGACATTGTTTTCAGTTTAACTGTAAAATTCCTACAACAGACTATTTTATTTACACTTCAATGCAATGGAAAAAAGCACAAAGAATTTATTGTCCAGATTAGAATTGGAAATTGTTATCACAAACATTCTTATATTGACAGAGCACTTATTTATACACAATTTCCAATTTAAAATGAATGTATCGTAACATATAATCCGTAACGTCGTTTTAAAATCTATCATTTTGGTGATAATGTTGTCACGCAAAAAAATTTTTATACGTTCAATTCATCACCAAAAAACAAAAAGCCGGGTATGCCTATTAAAAATTATGCAAAAGCCTTTATTTCAATTCAATATATGCTTTGCTCTTATAAAACACGGTGAAAGTTAGAGCTTCTGGATGTTAGGAGGCGATATGCAAGTGTGTGCGACTGTGTGGTATTCGTTTACCAAAAAATGTAAGTAGAATTTTGATTGCTTATATGCTCAACACCGATAAGATAAATTGCATGCATAAGAGTATGTATGTATTTTGCTTATAAACTTTTATGAGGCTTTCTTTAAATGTGTGTTCTTTCCATACCTGTTAAGTAATGATTAGCAATCGTAATAATTAGTAATTTGATAACTTTTTTTGAATGATGAAATAATGATTACAATTACGATTATTTTTGGTTAAACTAGTTAATAATTGATTACGGTTACAAAATAATTAAAAAATAATTAGGATTACTGGCGATTAGTCTAATAATCAAAAAGAATCAAAAGTAATCCAAAAGTAATCAAATTGTTTTTAATGATTCTTTTTCATTATTTTCAATAATTGAAAATTCATGAGTTCTACAACCATCAGATAATGATTGTTGTCTTGGGCTGTTGACGAGCCCAGCAAAAGAAAACAGTCGTTACACTGGAAATACTTGTTTTAGCAAATCATATTTTTGCCAATTCCCATCAGCACCCGAATTATCGTTCAAATAACTAAAGAACTATTGTTTTATAGTGGATATTCGATCAGGTTTAATATGTTCTTGTGCAGAAAGATTGGTATTAATTTCATCTTCTGCAAATTAAATTGTTAAAAATCCAACAAAATTGAAAGTAATGCAAACATTAGTACTAAAATCAAAAAAATCAGGGATAGTCGAAAAGTTATTTTTAATCTCATAATTATATGTACTGCTATTGTAACACAGCCGAATACAAAAAAAACAAAGAATTTCTAAGAATTTATAAAATGTTTAAAAATATTTTTGGGGAAGGAATGACAAATATTGAAATATTCAAAAAGAATTCAAAATAATCATTGAAAACAATTTGATTACTTTTTGATTACTTTTGATTCTTTTTAAATATTTTGTAATTCGCAAGTAATACTGATAATTTTTAGAATATTTGGTAATCGTAATCAATTAGTAATTCAAAAAAATTTTTCATGGAATTATATAATCATTACGATTCCTTTTAAAAAGTAATGTAATTGATTACTAATCGTAATCGAAATTTAACAGGTATGGTTCTTTCATTTGTTTTTATTTTTTTTTGTTTGTTTTATTTTTAATTGATTACACAAACATTTTACAACCGATGTCTGTAATTTTTTTCTGATTTGATCAAACGAAATGTCAATCTCTTCACAAGATAATGCACTTTCAGAATGTCATCACTTATTTTATTATTTTTAAATAAATTTTGCAATTAAGAATAGCCAAACTTGAGAAAATTAGAAAAAAATTATATTTTCCAAATTTACCCGATCAAAACTCATAACATGTAAGTTTGATCTTTATATTTATGTGTACCATTTTAAAGGCTCATCTGCTTTGAATTTTTTGTGAAAAGAACAAAAAAACACCTTTTGTCAAATAAAACAAATTAGGAGGGTCCGAGAAACATAAAAAAAATATTTTTGAGTTCTACTCAACAAAACTAACAAACTACGCTATGTCATTATCCGGGTGTATTTTGACTGTCGCACCGTGTAATCTAAACCTAAAATTAACCATCCAAACAAGTAACTACATGTAAAACACGTACTGTGATGTTTACCACCAACGTATTTATGTATATTGAAACCATTGTCAAAAAATAAAATACGCATTTGCAATATATTGATATTTTAAGTACATACATATGTACTCACACTTAAAATATATTTACGAGTGTGTTGGCATTTATTTGCGTACGTCAACAAGCAAAAACTAAATAAACAAACGAACAAAAATGCATACAAAAAATAATAAATAAACGTATGAAGGCAAATGCATATATTATCAGTTTAATTTTTACAACAAACAATTACAAAAATTGAAAAAGAAACACGAACAGAATTGAATTTATAGTGTAACAATAAATAACACTTTCGAAATTACACATGCATGCAATGCAATACGGGGTTAAAAATAAAAACGCAATCAAAACCAAAACTAGGAACGAGAGAAGATTTTACAAAAAGCAGAGTATAACACCAACTAAATGATAAAAGAGAATTTTTCCTATACTATTGTATTGTACCATCTACACATATGTACATCTGTATGTTGATATGTTGCAAAAAGAGAGGAAAGAAATTATTGTCCTATGAGATGTAATAATTTATTTAAAATATTCTACTCCTGTAGTATAGAAACATAACAATATATGTATATGTGTATGTACGCAAACTTTATTAAAAATATTATAAAAGGGAGTTGGGTAAGAATGAGAATTGGAAGGTTAGACGCATAAGTATGAGATTCTACATGGAAAAAAGCTATTCATTTGATACACTTATGTATATTCGCCGAAAAATTGAGGATATGGTACGCGTAGAATGGATTAAAATTAGATTCATAACTAAAGTATAAATACGAACCGTAAACTCCCTCATACTATTTTATCTCCATTCTTCAATATTACAAAAGGTAAAAGGTAAAGGTAACGATGCTATCGAGCTTCCTTATTACTAGAAGAATATTAAATGGAAATCTACAGGGTCGGGAGCTCTCTCCTCTTATTTGTGAAGAACATATTGCTATTGACATTGAAACTGACTGATTGCTGTTATTAATTGGACTTATACAAGATTAGATATCACTTAACATGTCGTTGAATGACAACTAACACCGACTTGACCGCACCATAACTTCTCGAAGAAGTTTACAATGTCTGTCCCGCAGACAGATCTTAACTTATGATTTGAAACTGTACGATTAATTGGACTTAATTTATGTACCGTTAAAGTCGCCGTAATCTATTAGATAGTTTGTTGGCTTTTAGGACGTAATGCTAAGGTTGAAACCCCAGGTCAGACATCAAAACGATAATATTAAAAAAGATTTCTTCAGCGACTTTCTCTCAGCAAATTTCTGTAAAAAACTCTGAGAGTTAATAAAATTGTCAATGAAAGTTTCTCTCTGTTGTTCGAAGTCGACTTTAAACTGTACGTCCCGCCACTCATATATTAAATTAACACACACAACATAAGTGGTGTGAGAAGCTAGGCCGTAATCCTGATGGAAGGGTTGTATGTACATACATACTCGTACGTATGTGTACCGATATGTATATATGTGCACCGATGCATGATGTTATTAAGGCAAATAATGGAATGGATGAATTAGACAGGCATTACACAGTTACCGAAATCTCACTGGAAGCACGTAGACTTAAGATTGACAATGCAGTAACAGATTTCATAAAGGCACGTAGGCAATTTACGGGTAATTAATGCAAACATGGTAAGTAATGTAAACATGGTAGTTTGATCATATGATATACTATTTTATAGTAGATAGGCGCGTATATAGTCATAACTTGAAGCTGAAAGCTTAAAAATTAGAGCAGGTAATAGTTGGATCTGACCAACTAGTTCCCCTCCGGGATGTAATACATTTTTTTTGCACATTACCTTCAACAAAACAAATGTGGTACCGTGCTATTAATACCATAAAATCTTCCCAATTTATGGCGTACCACATATGATAAATGCCTAAAATTTTATTTATTCTTAGACTTCTTGTCAGACGACTGCAGCGAAAAAGTCTCCGAAAGAAATATATTTTCATATTTCGACAGCAACATAATGTAAATATTTTGCTTTAAAACAAAGGAATACATCCATTCGTGGTCGATTATTTCAGAACTGTTTTATTTTGTATAGTAAGCAACTATTATTATGTATGTTGTAAGATATGTACTACAATGTTAAAAACAAATAAACAATTTTAAAATTTTTGTATTTTCTACAGTATTTTTAGGGAAAGTAAGATAAGAAATACAAAAGATCTGATTATTTGAAGCATATATTCTCTCGCATAATGCTCATATTTAATAGATATTTAAAATTCATAACAAATATGTGACGTATGAGTGATATTTAGTGCTATTACTATGCAAACGACTAAATCAAACATTTGTTATTTTATTGCATACTTTCCAGAGTAATTCTTTCAGTACATGTCATATGGTGCGTATAAGTAATATATTTTAAATTTAATTAAATATAAAGTATACCGTTGGGTTGCAATTAAACATATACAAGCTAATATCGACGCCTCCATTCTATAACACTTAGAACGTTTTTAATGTTCTTGCATTTTTAAATTCTACGTTCTCTAACTTAAATACTGTCAAAATTTGGTTAAGATGCGCCTATCGGTTCCGAAGTTATAGGGAAAAATCTACTTAGAATACAAATACAGTCGTATGTCGCGTGAAAACTCTGAGAGCTCATAACTCAAAACACACTTTTTCGACTTAGAATATTATAGAATGGAGGCGTCGATATGACAATGACAAATTTGGGCCAGTCAACTAAAGTAGAGCCCAACATAAATGAGTTCAATTTTCCGTTCATATTTTTTAGTTCATTTAAATTTTTATTGCATTTTGGCAATCATACAGGACTTGAATGTACTTCGTTATTTAGCACCAATTAAGCCTACGATATTTATGAAATGAGAACAAAGACCAGAAATACATACAGTTTATAACATTCGATAATTCATTTGGAAAAAGGACTGATAATTATTTTCTATTTGGCTTGAATCATATATTGTCTGACCCATACAAACTTCGGCATCAATGAAATGAACTGATGAAAAGCTCTAGTGAGACCTGATTAAAATGTGTTAAAAATAATGTTAACAATTAATTTGAATAATATACACCATTAATAATTTTCCAAACCGAATCTGAGAACGAATTATTATGCTGATAGCAGTCTTGACACATAATTTCTATTAAAGAAGCAGACAATAGACTTTCGAAATCCGATTTTGAAGCAATTTGTTGAAAAATTGTCTAGCACATCTGGTGGCATATTATTCTCAGGAAGAAGATGTATAAAGTAAACGTGAGTTATGTACCATGAAAAATAGCCAAATTAGCACGTATAAATAACCCTTATTGATCTCATCACACCAACTCCGGCTTGGTAATAGCCTAATTAATATTGTGTTTGTTAATAATGTTTTTCGATATCACAAGATATTAGCGTCTAGTTTTTCAAATCATGATCTACTATTTGTTACTTACGTATATAATGGGCCAGTCAACCTTCTGTCAGGATTATGAACTTGCTTCTTACACTACTCATATAATGCCTGTTAATTTTTTCCATGAATTGCGCGATCTACTGTTGAATGACGACTCCAAACAACAATTTTTTGATAAAATTTTCCTAGCAATTTTATTTACTCTTTCGTTTTATATACATCTTTCGTTTTGTTGGGGGGACCTGGAGGTTTGAACAATGACGACTTGTAAAAGTCTGCAGTTGCATTAGAGTACTGTCAGTAGTACTGTTTGATCACAGTAAAGCTTTCAATTCAGTAGACCAAGCAATCTCATTGACGAAATTGGAGAAACTATTTTAATTTTCACCAACTCCGAAACAGCTTGCGTTCGGAAAGATTTCTAGCAGTCTATTCATATGAAAAATATTTTGAATTTTTTAACGTAAACAGAGGAATAGTCCCACAGGTTTCAATACTTGGACCTCTATTACTTAGCCTATATATTCACTGTAAAATACATTTACATTTGAAGATGTACAAATTTATTACAGTAATAGGATAGACAATGTTCAGTCTTTAGTGGACATTTTAAGCCTTAAGTTTATCCCTTCGAGGAGGGTAACTATTTGAATATTCCACTCTCCTTTCTACGGGCAACAAGTTGCGTCATTCAGATTGTGAGACTAGGAGCAGCAATCTGCCATGCAATTTGAGAAAAAATCAGTCAAACAAAATTAAACGATAAATAACATATGAATTTTTAAATCTCAATTTCTATAAAAACGAGGCTTTCAGCGCTTTATCGAAAGAACTTTCTGAATGCTCAATTACGGCCCCTACACCTGAAACACTTGGCCCTGCGTTTTGAAATGTGAATGTTCATTTGTATACCTAAAACTTCTCCAAAAATGCAGTATTCAAAAGGATTTTGAAACATGCACCCACATTAAAGTAACAGAGACTAAATAGTTTGCAAAACACTAAGTTTAATGGGAAAAATCAGCTCTAAAGAATAAAAAATCTCGTGTGTCCGCTAATGAAGTCGAGTAAACTTGTCAATGGCTAATATTTTGCCAATCTGAGAAATTTGTTTAATGAAATTTGTTGAAAACATCCTTCATATCTGCTCCAACTCTTCTTGGGAAAATTAAAAGCGAACGCCTACTTTATGTTAAGGTTTTGTCATATATTGAACTAATGATCTTGGTCTAATATTTTCAGAAATTGCCCATTACACATTTTAACAATATGACGGCAATACGAATTTTGTTTTTTTGTTTTTGTAATTTTTTTGTTTGAACTCATTTTGATGTTAATGTTTATATTCTATGAAACTGAATAACTATTAATAACGTAGAATTCTAAGATTTAACGGAAATAAATCAAATTCCAAAAGAATGTTATGTTAAAAAGTGATCCTCTCGTCTCTATCTAATCTGTACAGAGATTTTTTGAGTTACCATTTTGAATTGTTTTTTCAGTTGTTTATATAAAAAACAAATTAAATTTTTTTTAACAAAATTCTTTTATCAATTTTATTTGGTATGAGTCTGGCAAGTAGTTTTCGAAATATTGTGCAAACTGTCTCTGCCAGCTTGGCGTACGGAGATTTATATGTGCCAGTGTATGTTTCAAAAAGTGATCAATGAAAAGGTATAATCCTAGAAGAAATAATTTAGAAAACCAGCAAAACAGGTGATTTTCATTATATTTTTGCACACTCTGTTCAATTCTCGACAATGTTTGGTGATATAAATGAAAACTTACTTGGCGTGGAAAAGTTCATAATTGCGTTAACTTAAATGATGATTAATGACGATGAAACGACGCTAACAACGGAAGTAGAACAACAATAACAAACATCATATCCAAATTAACAGCAATCATTTAAATCTTGCAATGTAATATTACAAACAGTCTTTGCTAGATGAACTTGCAAGATTTTGACATAATATAAACTATGTCGTTCAGGTCACATACTCCTCATTATATCTCAGCAGTCCACTGAATAGTGATCCTATCTTTCTATTATGTTATTAAAGAACAGCACTGAGAAAGCACTCTCCTTAAAAATTACTATTAAACGTAGTAATTGTATAGCATCTACTGAACACAGCTGTTCACGCTGGCCACCCTACCTTTTGGTTTAGCTATAAGTTTTAGTTTAAGTGTATAAACCACCCCTGTGTTCTTATGAATTTATTGTGAATTGTTATAACGATATAAGAAAAGAGGTAATTTAATACCCGATCAACCCCCAACCCGAAAGGTACGTTTGTTGTACATAAATAATAATTTGATTATTTAACACTAATTATCTTTGTTTTTATTTACCCGAAATCTCGCCAAATATTTTATTTTTGGATCTGCTTCCCCAATTCCCCCCGAGACATTTGGTCCTTCGAACCGGATCGCCTTAATAAAATAAAATATTTGCGAGACTCTATTTATAGATGGTCTCAAGGATCGCCATACTTGGTTTTTTTTTGTCATCCTTTTCTCCCCTTCATATAATTTTTATATTATATTTTTATAAAGGTATGCAATTTGAATTTTTGGCTATAAAATAGTGAAGTGTATTATTTAAAACAAGTGAAAGAATATAAAGTGAAAATTGAAAGTGAGCTATTGTTGTCGGAAAGCAATAAATACAAACAAGTGCATTGGTGTTGCTTTATTTTGTATCAGTAAGAAGTGCACAAGTGTTGTTTTTTATTTTTTTCTGTTTTGTTTACTGTTTTTTTACAAGTAAACAATTTATTGCTTTCTACGTAAATTTGTCAATTCCTACAAAGCCGCTGCTAATAATTTTCGATTGTTGACATTATTTGTTGCGCTTTTTTTTCGGCAATTTTTTATATTCTTACGCTTAAATTAAAATTATTTGAATTTTTCGAAAAAGTTGCGATAATTTTTAAGTATATTTTAAATATATTTACACTAATATAAATCGTTATACATATACATTTTTTTAATATTTTTAATTAATTCTGATATTTTAACACAATAATACATACAAATACTTTTTCCCGATTTTTTTGAAATAATATTTTAATTTTAATTACTATATAGAATAATTGTATTTATTCGAAATCAAAATATACCTTTTTGAATTTGTTGATTTTTCGTAACCCTCTTTTCCGACTTTTGTGCCCTTTTTTAAATATCTCGACTATTTCTTTAAATTTTGTATTTGAAGGTGATATTTTCACACACTTCCGTTTGATTTTTCGGTTTTTTTTCGATACCCCTATTTTTTTTTTGGAGATTTCCTTCATTAAAATTCATTTAAATCGAAATTTTCGAACCATTTTTGGATTTTTTTTTTCCTCTATAAGTCAATTATAAAACCCGAATTTTGATAAAAAAAAATGGCCGCTTTAAGAAATTTAATTAGAAATTATAACCGGTTAAGCGATTTGGAAAGCTTTATTCAGGCTATTCCGCGAGAGGAACATTCGGTTCACTCTCTAGGTGTTCATCGGCAGGAGTTGACCCGTTTGTGGGAAGTCTTTCGTGATAGTTACGAAGACTTGTTGGAAAATGCCGAAGACACCAAAGTCTCAACAAAAGACGCGAAGGCCAAGTATATGTCCGGATATACAGTAGCGAGCATAAAAAATGCAACGCTAAGCCGGTTGACCTTTATGTGCGCCTCTTTCAAAAAAAAAAGTACGGAAATTAAAAACTTTTTTTTTATTTTTATGCTCCACAAAGTTAGTTAACAAATGCAGGTTACAATATCAAAATTTTTCTATCCACTTATTTTTATTTTAACATTTAAGAAAAAAAGTGCCAAATTTCAGCGAGCAATAAAAATGCAACGCTATGTTATTCATAACTTTATTTAAATTAAATGTAAATTCTTACAAAATGTTGGTTAAAAATATACTTAAAACTAATAATTGGTTGCGTAGCCTTTATTTTCTATTACCGCTTGCAGTCTGGAGGGCATAGAATCCACTAGGGGCACGATGGTGTGTAGGGGTATTTTTTCCCATTCTGACTTAAAAATTTTTTCTAATTCCGCCAAATTTGAAGGATTTTTCTTCTTAGCTTCCCGATCTAAAGTCTCCCATAGGTTTTCTAAGGGGGGATGGTGACGGCTAATCCAAAATTTGCACATCATGGTCGCTTAGGTAGTTACGAACCAAGCGACTAGAGTGCTTCAGGTCATTGTCTTGTTGGAATATGCTGTTTGGGGGCATTTTTTCCAGAAGATGTGGGGGCATATTTCCTTCTAGGATCTCCCAGTATTTAGTGGCATTCAAAATACCATCGATTTTCACCAACGGATCAACTCAGTCATGAGAAAACGAACCTACCAATAAATTCCATAAAATAAAGAATTTCGGTGAAAAACAAAAGTAACTTACCCCACACCACTCCATTTACGGATCTAACCCCCATATTAGCAATATCCAAAAGATGTACTATCTTTTGCAGAAAACTGAAGGTGAGGCGAGGGACATAATACGAACGTACCCCATGACGAATGATGGTTTCGACATGGCTTGGCAGAATCTCGTCGATCGTTACGAGAATAAAAGATTATTAGTCAATTTTCAATTGAAAACTCTTTTCAACCTCCCTTCCATTTCCAAAGAATCTGGCCCTTCCATTAAAAGTTTGCAACGGACAATTAATGATTGCATACCAAATTTGTCGTTCTTGGGCATAGAAACGAAAAATTGGGACATAATTTTTGTGTACATTTGCTCCACGAAACTCCCCGAACACACCCTAGGTCTTTGGGAACAATCTCAAGGTCCTTGCTCAGACCTGCCTAAGTGGAGCAACATGGATGCATTCCTGACTGCCAGATACCGAACTCTGGAATCTGTTTCTGATATTATTGGCAACCACAATTTTACCCAAGCTCATAACCAAAGCAGCTCTGGTATCCCCCGAAAATTCAGAACTTATGAGACTGTCGCCCCAAATACATCCCAAAGAATGTGTCCAATTTGTAGTCAGAACCACCCGCTTCGTTTATGTTCTGATTTTCTGAGAATGTCGGTTAGTGAACGCATATTATCTGTTCGAGATCATAAGTGTTGCATGAATTGTTTGGCCGTTTCTCATGAGTCAAAAAGATGCCAAAGCTCTAACGTTTGCTATATTTGCAAACAAAAACATCATTCGCTACTTCATCGTACCGAATCTTCCCCCCGGGAGGAACCGAAGACTGGAACTTACCCCGCTAACCCTTCTACCCCTGATAGTTCTTCAGAAATCCCTCGGCCTTCTCCTGCACAAAAGCGAAATGAAGTGGATAATGGCCCATCTACATCCGCTGCTGCTCGATCTTTCCAAAACTTTTCTACCCGTTTACAGTCCACACCGTCTTCAACAGTTCTGTTAGGAACTGCCCAAGTTAATATAAAGTTGAATAATGCGATGTTTTCTGCGAGAGCTCTGATAGACCCAGCGTCTCAAGCTACGTTCATCTCTCGAAAATTGCAACGGAAGCTAGATCTTCCAACCTATTCGGCACCTGCTGCCACTGTTGTGGGCCTTAATGGCGCAGTAGTAGCAAAGTCAACGAAAGTTTGTAATATTTCGCTAGGATCTCCTATTGATCCCTCGTTTAAATTGACCCCGAGACAACAGCTGTATAAATATAAGTTTTTAATTACGAAAACAATTTTCACTAATTTGTAGTCTCTCTTAAACTACAAAATATTTTATATGTACATTATACATACATCATTACGACATAATGATATTAATGGCAGAGGAACTTCACCTCATTACACATTAATTTTAAATTTAAACAGATTATGAGCATATTTTCATCTACTACTTGACAAGCCGCTAAGGCCTTAATCACTAAACGTTTAGTGTACTAAGTAAAATGTGTTGATGCGGCAGATTTTATTGCACCATCGAACATTGGTTAATGCAACACGCACATATGACATGAAATAAGAGAACACGTAACTACAACGTAATTATAAAATACCGCTTTCAAGTATAAATACAAAAGTTTTGGAATTTTGATTGCGTGTCATACGTACGTACATATATATATATATATATATATATAAGTATATATTTTATATAATTAAAAATTTGTAATTATTTATAAAATGTATATTGTTACGTTTTTACCCTTTTAAAAACGTTTGAAATATGAGTTCGTAGATTGGAAATAAAATAAAAATCAATTCTTTATTGTTCGTGTTCGTTAGATCTTCAAACCACAAGTATTCTCTTCACACACAAGACTGACTGATTTCCTTCTGATCCCGTTGCCTGCTCTGTCTTGTCTTTTATATCGCTGTGTAAACAGTCTGATGAATGCTCTCGAAGGAGAATGACTTTGAATTCGCGAAATATTCATAAACATGTTGTTTTCGTTATTGTTGTTTATGTATTTTGTTTACGTTCGCTTGACCATATAATTGAGGCGTTTGACAGTTTCATTTGTATTTCAATATTTTTTAATCTTTTATTCTCACCACCAATATTTCGGAACCTCTCTTTTAATAACATTTTCACATCGATTGAACAAACTTTTAAATAAGCGCCTACAGAGAGATCGAGAAATAGCCCTCCAACACATTTCGGTGCTTTCCTACAATTCATCAGAATTTTTGGGATTTTTGCCTTACATCTTCCTTTCAATGTCAGTCCACAAGTTCTCACTTGGATTGAGGTCAGGACTGAGCTACTCATTTTAAAACAGTTATATTTTGTTTCTCTTAACAGTTTTTCACAAGTCATGAAGAGAGTTTAGGGTTATTTTCGTGCATGAGCGTGCCATATTACCGGTAAATATTTCACCACAAATGGATTGTATTTTGTTTTTATATACATTTTTATTCATTGTTGAACTGACCACTAAAATATTTCAATACCATGCCAAGAAGAGGTATCCCATACCATAATGTTATCGCCGTCATACTAAATTGTTTTGATGGTACTTCAGGAATTAAGATGTTGGTTAACTGGACGACATACTAACCGTTTTCTTTCTGACCCCAATCTACAAAATTTGGATTAGTTTTTGCCAAAAACTCATTTGTTTCTTTATGTTTTGTACGGCAACACCTAATCTGGGTTACTCTACTTTTTTTGATACCAAAGCTATTCGCTTTTCGTTGCCTCCACGCAAGGAAGCTCTATTAAGTCGTCGTTTAATAGTTCTAGACAATATGACGATGCTAATTTAACTTTTAGCCACTTCGGGCTTTTAAATGGCTTAGAATTAGACGCTCTTATGACTATTGAATATTCCCTGGCTGTGGTTTTACGTAGTTTGGGGTTCTGGGTACATTATTTGAGATTCCAATTGTATTAAAATGTTTTATTACATTACCAAGTAACTGGGCTCCAAATATCATGAACAACTTGACGCATTTTCCACATTTTATGATTCACATTTCTTCTAATATCGTTTGAAACACACTTACCAATAAATATTACAAAAGGAAACGATATCAGATATACAATATTAAAGCAGCAGAAAAAAATTTTGTAATTACACTTTCACTAAATAGTGATCAATTTCTTAGAAAGGTAAAGAAGTATTCTAGTCTAAAAGAGATCGAACTTATCTTTTCAGTGAAAAAATTCACTTCAAATATCAAGAAAAAGGGGTCGTTGTATGCGTACAACTAAAATGTAATCATATTAATTTCCAACAGGTTAGACAAAATAGATTAAATTCAAATACATATAAAATTTTTATGTGTGAATTTCACGTTCACATAAATTCATATTGTGTCAGAAAGAATTTATTTCTGTATGCAAAACTACGTGATGGTTTCTGCAACTGTACTTAAATGCAACTGCTACTTAACTATTGAAGTAATCATGTATTACGGGAGGGAAATGTTTAATATGTAATCCTTTGAGAATGTAGGAATTTTTCCTCATTTTGATTCTCATGCTTATACATTCTTTGAAAACCGCTTTAAATATTTATTCATTTATTTTAGCAATCTTTTTTGTTGTCAATATGTTCTCACGTAATGTATGTGGTTAATGATCTTTGCCGTAAAACCTTAAACATGTTCGCACTCTCTCTCACTAACACTAAAAAAGTTAAATAGATTTTACATACTTATATAAATGGTCATCACAACCCTTCAATAAGGACTACGACCTAGCTTCTCACACCACTTACGTTATACATGATTGGCGAGATTAAATTAAGGTTAATGATTAAAGTCGACTCCGAACTAGTTTGAGAAACTTTTCATGGCAATTTTATTTACTCTTAAAGTTTGTGCCAGAAATCTGCTGAAAATGAGTCATCGAAGAAATATTTTTTCATATTTCGATTTGTTGGAAAATGTCTTCGAACCTTGGCCTCAGGTCTAATAAGCCAACACGTTACCCACTAGAGTACGACGACGTCAACAAAATAGTCTCAGTTGTACTGAAATTTGCTCGTTTAGTTTCTGAGTAGAAATTTAAATTATTTCCACCAACCTTTTAAACTCGTTGGTTGTTTGGCAAATTTTACCACAAAAGTTCTACCTATAATTAAAACTATCCAGTACACTCGAAGAGAATTTATTTATAAGAAAAAATATGTGCCCTAGCAATGTTTGAAGATTTTTGTACAGCACAACTCACATCCCAAACATGAATCACAATATTTCAATACTCTGTTGTCATTACTTATTAAAACTTTTTTATGGAAATTTCATTTCTACAAAAGCGTGTTAGCATCCATTCCTTCATTAAACACTTTCTATCTTTAAATTTAAGTAAAACAAACTGTGTGTTAATTATCGCCAACATTTTTTATTTGTTTTAAAGATCTATTCATACCTGGGTCAGGATTACGACCTAGCTTCTCACACCACTTGGATTGTATGTGTTAATTTTATCCATAAGTGTTTAAAATCCACTCCGAACAACAGATTTTCTAGAAACTTACTGTTAAACAGCTGGCTATTACGGCTTACAAGTCAAAGAAAACATTTCAAACGTGTAAAGAAAAACATTTAAAATTTTTATATAAACTTTAGTCCCCTAACAAAATATATAACCGAAAATGTTAAATCATAACATAAACTATGTATACGCTTCCAATCCACCTAACACCCTAAAAGCTGTTGTATTGACTGGAGAGCAATAAAAATATCCAATAATTTTAATGGTTTAACGGTTTCGTTTCCTTTGCTGCAGCATGAAGTGTCGGAACTAATTTAATTAAATTTTTATCAACGATGCTTGCATTTAAGGATACTAAAATCCATAGATATTCAATATTCTTTCGGAGCGTTTTACTCAAATGCATAAACAGTATTAATGTATTAGCAAAAACGAATATAAAATGAATTAAATTTGAGTACTTACGCAGTACTAATCAAATTATATTTTTTTCCATTTCTCGTAGATGCATTTCTGCAAAATGTACAGAGTGCAATGGCATAAACACATCTAGAAAGTTTAATATCTCACTAATTGAGTTCCTAGTATTTTATTATTAAAATTAGAATGGCCTCAAATTCATTTCGTTCAGTATAGAAAGATATATTCAATGAGACTTTATCTCTGGTTCTTAGAAGAGTGGATATTAAAAAAGCATGCAGAAGGCACTGTAGAATAAAAAATAGTGTGTTGTCTCATTAGACGAAAGTTACGGCCAATGCCTGCTCCGACATCTCGTACAAAGCGAAATATGAGAAATATATCTCTTTCTGCGCCTTCCGCTCAGCAGTCTTCTGGCAGATACTTTAATACATAATTGGCCATTACAACCCTTCAGTCAGGATTACGGCCTAACTTCTCAACACCACTCATGTTGTGTGCGTTAATTTTATACATGAGTGGCGGGACCTACAGTTTAACGTCGACTCCGAACGACAGATTTTTTGAGAAGCTTTTCATGGCAATTTTTACTCTCAGAGTTTTTGCCAGAAATCAGCTGAGAGGAAGTCGCCGAAGAAATACTTTTTGTATTTTGTTTTTGATGTCTGGCCTGGGATTCGAACTCGGGCCTTTCGTCTAATAAGCCAACACACTACCTACTAGACCACGGCGATACTTTAATAACAAACAAAAAATGTCCATGTTTATCAAATCTGTCGTTCGAAGCCGATTCATAGATAAAATTAATACACACAACCTAGATTGTATGAGCAGCTAATTAAGTGATTTAAGTAATAGAGCCATGGTATTATTTTACTACATATTATTAAATGTATTCAAAATAAATATTTTTTATAGAGTTATTAGGAACTACTGTACTTTGACAGTTGACAAGTCTTATTAGATTTAAGAGCGTTTTGGATCCTCGATTCATACTTCTCTGATCACTGCCAATAACGAGCACTTTAGGTTATCAACTTCTTTTGGTTTGAAAGGTGCTATATGCCATATAGCTTACACTGAAAGATCGATTTAAAGGCATTGTCATTTCATTTGGAGGTTATGTGAACTCATCACTAAACTCTTTCTTGTAGAAGCTTCTTAACTCGCAGGTTTATGCGAATAAGCCACAAACCGCAGACTAATTTCAGTAAGTCATCGAGAATTGGGCATTTCGGATGCGTTTTATACTGATAAGCTGTGAAGTATACTTATATGATGATATATCGAGCCATAACCTCAGAAATATCTCAAGCGACAAAAACGAAATTTGACAGGGGAAGGTTTTTATTATTTATTTCTTGTACAAATTAAGTTGGAAAATTAAACTTTTTTCTGTTATAAATTCATAACGGTACAGAGTGTGACCCTGAAATTTTTACAGATGATGCAAATGATGCCAATGAATTTATTTATTACAAAAAACGGTATTTGAAAAATATGTCGTTTGAGCTATTTTTGCGGTTATGGCTCGATATGATATTCTACACAATAGGTGTAGATCAATAGATCTTTCAAGCAAATAAAAAATGTCGGTGGTATGTTATAGTAACTGTTTTATTTAAACTTAAATATAGGATCCGCTTAATTAGTGAAACAGAATTGTGATGATGAAACAGAATTAAGGACGTCAGCAAAATAATATTTGGACTGGATCCGCTATGCACTGCTTTCTTATGGATGTGAATACACTGCGAAGAATTGTATCGACGAAAAAATCCATTTTGTTATTAATGAATCAGCTGAAGAAAATTTTTAAAAATTGATTTGGTGATGAAAGTACATGCCTTAGAACTCGAGCAATTCAGTTTCAAATTCCAGGGAAAGCAACTAATTTTCATAAAGGTTTTCGAATCTCAAAAATTAAGGAGCAACAATCGCCTCCGAGTAATCAGTCAGTGTAGCCATGATAACATAAAGGGTATCATCGAGAAATGGCTATTTTAAATAAAAGCAGAGTAATCTAAAAAAGTAGGGCCCTGTTAGAAAAGTTCTTCTTTTACTCGATTTCAAATACATTTTCATAATAATCCATTCATATTAGGACCTGAATGATGTAGACGTTTGGATGGGAGGTTTTTATGCACGTGTCCTACAAAATGATAACATATGATTACCATCAAATTCAGTAGAAGCTTATGCAAATCGATTGTTCAATGTGACAAATTAAATTGCCGGAAAATTCATTGATATTTTGACGTATTCTTACTTTGCTAAGTAAATTATGGTATTTTTTACTATACCATACATTTGAGTGGAAAAATCCAAGCTTCGAATCACAATAGAGTTAAAAAATTCATCATAGTTGTTACAAGGCAACGTTAGATTGACAAAAAGAAAAAAAGAACAAAAAAAAAAAAAAAACATTAACTGAACAGAAACAGAGCACAATACCAATCAACTGGAACTTATGGCAAAAACCTTTGTCACCCAAAAAGGAACGCGTATTCTTACATGGGAAGGCATATGCTCCAAGGAGTGGTAATGAAAAAAACAATATTTAGTACTAATCTGACGACCAGAGAATTTTATTTATGGTAGGTGGAGAGCACAATATTTTTTTAAAAGATTAGCACAGTTATGTGTTATATTAAAAAATGACAATAAACAAGTACTTGCCTTCTATGCGCATATCCTTAAGACATATGTCTTGTGTTTTACGGCGTTAATAACATTTAAAAAATTAATAAGTTAATGGTCTTTACGTGACTAAACAAAATTAAATCTTGTGACAAGCAAGCGATTTCCTTAATTTGTTTTGTTTTAATGTGTTCTAGGTGCTAACAAATCAGTTTAAATATAACATAATTAAGCTCCTTGAGGAGAACTCATAAAATAAAATCAAAGCATTTAGAATATTCAAAAAAGAAACAAATTTTATAGTGGATACTTAAAATAAAGTATGGTAATAAAAATTGGAGTGAAATGAAATTGTAATGCAATTGAATAAAATTAATAGAATATGATTCGATACAATTTATTAAGACGAAAGTAAATTAAAATTTTTTATTACAATTGGCCTAAATTCTAGCCTAAGCGGGACCTCTTCCTTCGAGATCCCCCACCTAACCTAAATTATACAATGTGAGTTCTGAGTCTACCTATTCTGGGTGCTAACTATTCTATCCTAACAGATCCAGTTTAATTTTAATCAACTTTAAAGAAGTAAACGCAACTACTCTACCCATTTGTATGGAAAATTCCATATCAATTGTCTTTAGTCTGGCAAAAGGTCCTTCAGCAATGTGATTAAATTCGAATCGTTGATTTACAAACATATAGAAAATGTTCACCCACTACTGAATGAGTAGCTGTCAATATTTTAATCCTATCTGTTTAATCCACATTATTCCATTAATCCACATTCCAAAAGGAACTTCCGAATTTTGTCTGCTGAAAACAAAAATCTTGTTGAGGCTTCAGAGTAGCTGTCCCTACCTTCAAAATACTACCTTCTGGATGAATGAGTACGTGAGCAAACAGAATTGTCGAATTTGGAAAAATATCAATCCACATGAGATCCACATGTTTGGTTTCATGTTTTAGGCTGATGGTGTCATCAGTTCATCTTTTTTTGAAAACGATATTGGCCAGGCAATCACTGTCAAGGACAGAGGCTATAGGTCGATGATTACCAACTCTTTTTGGCAAAAATTGGATGATCTAGACACCAACGACATGTGGTTTTAACAGGACAACGCTACGTGCCACATTGTATATTTCGCATGGTGTCTGTCTTGGAATTGATTTGAACTGGCCACCGAGACGCCGTTACACTTTGTGAACGAAATCATATTTCCAATATTTATGTTAGACAGTCACAAAGAAGATGATATTTTAACTCATCTTGTTCGTTTTGAAGATTAACCTTCCATGTGGCATTTACAAGTCTCAAAGCCAATGGTCTTCAAAGCCAATTTAATATTCAGCATATGAAGTCGCCATAGTCTAGTAGATAGTGTATTGCCTTCTTAGGGGCAAAAACGTGGTTCAATTAGAGTCAGACATCTCAAACAAAACGAATATATTTTCGACGACATCTCCTCAGCAGTATTCTGGCAAAAACTCTGTTATTAAATAAAATTGCCATAAAAAGTTTTTTACAAAATTTGTCATTCGGTGTCGGCTTAAAACTATAGGTCCCATCACTCATGGACACAACTAACACACACTGACTAAAGGGTTGTAATGAGCAATTGTTCTCCCCTTATAAAGGCAGCAATATTTCATTCAAACGAATAAAAAGTTTCAATGATTTCTCAAATACAATTTGTTTTATTTAAAATTAAAAATATGACGAAGACACCATAGAAAACATTTCATAGCTGAAGCGAGATTTTATTTTTTCATAATTAAACAATAGTAAGTTTTCACATTCTAAATTTTGTTTTTAAAATGAAGCTTTCAAGCAATGGACTTTATTATTAAATATACTTACTCCATAGGCTAACCCATACCTACAATTACACTCTGCGATAAAATACAAAAAATTAAATACACCGCAGTAACTACCTAGTCTAAGTTATTCAGTTAGTTGAGTAGACTTAAAAATAATTTTTTTAGATTTCTCGAACCCTCCAAAGTTGTTTTATTTGACAAAAACAGTTTTTTGGATCTTTTCACACAAAAATTATTTATTGCCCAAATATGTTTAAGCCTATTTTAAAACTCAAAAGTTTTCTAGAAAGTAGAGAGATTAGCCTTTCAAACGGCTCATTTTGTTCAAACTTGAAGATTTGATGGAAAACTAAACTTGGAAAATATTATTTTGTTCTTATTTTTCCAAGTTTGGACATTCCTAATTGCAAAATTTTATTAGAACTATAAAACAAGTGGTGATATTCTTAAAGTGCATTCTCTTGTGAAGAGATTGATACTTTGTTTTATAAAATCGGACAAAACTTATAGTAGTTCTTATTTAAAGAGTATAACAGCTGAGTCATATCTTTTATATAGGTTGTCTTTTCAAATGAACTTTAAGTTAAACATTTTTAAAGTTTTTGATAGATCTTAAGTGTATATTGAAAAATTCGTCCTTTTGTTGTTGAACCAACCACCGCAAGTTGGCAAATCGAAATATTAATATTTACGATAAACGGAAATATTAGACTACTTTTGGTAGTCGTTCAAACGTGCAAAGAGCAAATTCTGAGCTATACAATCAAGTTCCATCAAAAATTTTGAAAATTTTTGAAATGAAAGTTTATTTGATGAGACACCATATATAAAAAATTTGGCTAAGCTGTTATGCTCTTTAAATAATAACTACAGTAATTTTTATCCAATTTTATCAATCGAAGTGCCAAACTCTTGACAAGAGAATGCACTTTAAGAATGTCTTCACTTATTTCATATTTTTTTAGTTAAATTTTGAAATTAAGAATCGCCAAATTTGAAAAAATAAGAAAAAATAATATTTTCCAAGTTTACCCCATCAAAACTTATAACATATAAGCTTGAACAAATTTTTATGAATACCATTTTAAAGGATAATCTATCCCATTTAAAAAAACCCTTGGATTTTTAAACTAGGTTCAAACATATTTGTGTAAACAGTAATTTTGTGTGAAAAGATAAAAAAAACCCGTTTTTGTCAAATAAAACAAGTTTAGAGGGTTCGAGAAAAATAAAAAAGTATTTTTGAGTTCTACTCAACCTAGTGAATAACTTAGACTATGTAGTTACTCGGATGTGTTTTCACTGTCGCACCGTGTTATTTTTATATTACGATTAAAATTAATATTTTTAAACCTTTACTTTACCTTACTAAAATTTAAAAGATAGACTTTGTCTTTAATAGGAAACCATGAAAATGAAACGAAAGCATTGTATAAAAACGTAATTCCTTTATAATGATCTTATCGTAACGTTTGACATTACAAAGTGTGAACAAATATTGAAAGCAGATAAATTTATATCTACCGATACAGCATTTTACTTTGCGTTTTTGGCTTAAACGGGTTTTTATTGAAGTTTACATATATGTATGTACATATGTACATTACGACCTAGCTTCTCACACAACTTATTTTTATTAAAGTCTAGATGGGCTGTATAGGATTCTGTTGATTCCAATAAATGGTTTTCTATTCTTTTGCTTTTCTTTATAAGTTCTGTACTTAAGTCAGATAAATGTTGTCCTTCAGGAAGAAATATCATAAATAAATATATAAGACTATCATTATAACAATCAACAATCCATTGAGGTATTAAACACATTTTGACTGTTCCCAGTAAGACTACAATATTTCACAGATACACACTGTCGCAGCATACAAATGTTATGTTATTATGGGTTGGATTACGTCCACAGGATAATAAACCTGAATTTCTGTATACTTTTATAGACGATACCTTTTCAAAAAAGAAATATTAAAACTACCTTTGAATGTTTATAAAATTTATTTTTTTATTTCAATAGCATCAGACAGCATTGTTTGTAAATCGTTGAACAACATTTTAGTGATAAATAGTTGAATATGGGCAAATAGACAAAGTGCTTCAGAAAAAATGGGAAAATAGTTACCTTAGATATTGTTACGAAAATGGAAATGGTGTTATTAAAATAATAAACAAAAGCTCCAAAAACAAAACAACGGACTTGATCATGTATAAAGTGATAAACAAAACCTCCAAAAACAACATAAGGTTTACATGATCAACAAAGAAGTAAACATATAGCAACAAAAACAATGGGCTTGATCGCGTGATCAAAGAACAAACGAGAATATAACAACAACATCAGTAAACAAGGGGACAAAGTAAACAAGCAACAATAACATCAGGTATAAGAAGAGACAAGGGACAAAGTAAACAAACAACAACAACGCTACAAGGGTAGATGTAAACAAGATCCACTAACAACAATAAGGGAACCGAGTTGTTTACATTTTTAGATTGTTCCCGAAGGCAGTCATTCTCTGCCAAGTGCATGCATTAGACTGATGATCCAGCGATATAAAAGGCAAGACAAAACGAGCAACGAGGAGTGAGTGATACTTCAGTCAGTCTTGTGTGAAGACACGGTTGCGTTCGAAGTAAGCAGTTGTTAGTGTTTACGCGAGCAGAAAGTTTGTTGCTTACAAAAAGGGTTGTAAGCAGAAGAGTGATAATTCAATCAGACACGTTGCGTTGCGTGTGAAGAGAATCGAAGTTCGAAGTGCTAACGAACGAGTGTACCAAGGAGAACAACAAAGGGAATTGTTGTTGTGTACGAGAAGAATAACAATTAAAGGAAATTGTTATTGTGTACAAGAAGAATAACAATTTAAAGGAAATTGTTATTGTGTGAATAAATTTCAACACAGGGTGCACACAGATTTGTGCAGACAATAAAGAATTGATTTTGAAATTAAACACTAATTTACTTTTATTTCATTTGCAATCCACGAACTCATATTTTTAACGTTTTTAAAGGGTAAAAACGTAACAATTGGTATCAGAAGTGGGATTGCAAAATCCAAAAATAAAAGTAAAAGTAATAAAGAGAAATCACAACCAACATGAAACTCTCTGACCTAAAAGTGGAACGACTTAAACGTGAGTTGGATAAACTCAAGCTGCCAACAACGGGCACCAAAAATGAACTGCAAAGGCGGTTAAGGGAACAACTGCAGTTTGAGGGTATAGACATCGATTCCTATGAGTTCGAGAATGACGAGGAAAGAGAGCTCAAGGCGCCTGCAACCCCTAGCGATGTTGACATAAATTTATTGCTAGCTGTGGTGGAGAAAATACAAACATTTGTTGACACACAAGAAGCTTTTAGAGCCGAATATCGCAAAATGCTCGAAGCGAACAAAAAGCTATTTGCTGAGACACGAGAAGCTTTTAGAGCCGAAAATCAAAAATTTCGAGCTGAAGTGCAAGAAGCTTCTAGAGCCGAACACCAAAAACTGCAAGCAGCAATTTCAACAACAATTGAGAAGGAGCTTGGAGTGACATCAAATAAACTGCAGCAAATAAATGAGTCGGTCAGCAAAGGAATCACTGGTGTCGAGGAAAAGGTGGCAAGCTTAGAAAAAACAGCTGACACGACAGGAATTAATTTAGAAAAGTCCGTCGAGGGAAAACTCATTAGGGAGGAGGAGAAGATCAACAACCTCCCGATCCAGCGACAAGAACCAGTGCGAATCTCATCAGAAGTAGCCAGCAGTAGCGGATGGGACGACGAAGAGAAGGCTTTGGAGCCAAACTTGGCGTTAAAAGGTCCCGCAGCCGAGATTCGAGAAAACATGCCAGACAGCTGCAGAAACAACTACAACGACATAATGGTGACGCTACAGCGTGGGCTCGGCAACGAGCACAAGCGCGAGCTGTACAGTATGGAGTTGAGGTGCTGTGCGCAAGAGGCTAATGAGCCGCTTCCAGCCTCCGCAGTGGGTGTCGGGAGGTTAGCGCAGCTCACATACCCGGGAGAAATCCATCCCCTGGTAGTAGATTTTAAAACCGAGGCCCTGGTAAATGGTATACGCTACCCTGACGTCAAACTAGCGGTATGTTCTGCACAAAAGACGACCTTTGCAGAGACCGTGGCCTCTGCAGTAGCCCAGGAGACCGCTCGAACGATTTCCAGACCAGAAGTAAGCGGTGTACGAAGAATGGAAAAAGGATGCCTTGTGAGGAAATTTAAGAAGTCGTTAAAGCAAGTCTTTGAAGAAACCGGACGAAAGGCCAAGCTTAGATGTTGCAGGGGTGGAAATGGTGGTCATCTTCCTAGAAAGCTGGAAAGGGCCACGAGGAAGGTCAAGTTCCGTCTCACCAAGGGAATAATACACCGGCGAGTTACCAGCACAACACCAGGGTCCCCGTTACACTAAAAGGAAAAATAAAGCGAGCTATCACTGAGGAGCAAGTGCTGGGCTCCCACAAACGAGGTCCCCACAAGTCCGAGTAAGAAGACCCGAACGACGCCGCTTCACCCACAGACAGAACGGTTTAATCAAACCCTGGAAAGATACTGGCGGAAAGTAGTGAGCGAGCAGCAGAAGGATTGGGAAGAACATATTCCGAGGCTATTACTGACGTATCGAGCTGCGATATATGGTGCAAAGTCTAAACTACCTGCCAAGGCTATTTATAGGAGAAGAGATAATGAGCCTATTCGGGACGAACAGGCTTAAGTGGGCGGCAGTGTTACGAAAATGGAAATGGTGTTATTAAAATAATAAACAAAAGCTCCAAAAACAAAACAACGGACTTGATCATGTATAAAGTGATAAACAAAACCTCCAAAAACAACATAAGGTTTACATGATCAACAAAGAAGTAAACATATAGCAACAAAAACAATGGGCTTGATCGCGTGATCAAAGAACAAACGAGAATATAACAACAACATCAGTAAACAAGGGGACAAAGTAAACAAGCAACAATAACATCAGGTATAAGAAGAGACAAGGGACAAAGTAAACAAACAACAACAACGCTACAAGGGTAGATGTAAACAAGATCCACTAACAACAATAAGGGAACCGAGTTGTTTACATTTTTAGATTGTTCCCGAAGGCAGTCATTCTCTGCCAAGGGCATGCATTAGACTGATGATCCAGCGATATAAAAGGCAAGACAAAACGAGCAACGAGGAGTGAGTGATACTTCAGTCAGTCTTGTGTGAAGACACGGTTGCGTTCGAAGTAAGCAGTTGTTAGTGTTTACGCGAGCAGAAAGTTTGTTGCTTACAAAAAGGGTTGTAAGCAGAAGAGTGATAATTCAATCAGACACGTTGCGTTGCGTGTGAAGAGAATCGAAGTTCGAAGTGCTAACGAACGAGTGTACCAAGGAGAACAACAAAGGGAATTGTTGTTGTGTACGAGAAGAATAACAATTAAAGGAAATTGTTATTGTGTACAAGAAGAATAACAATTTAAAGGAAATTGTTATTGTGTGAATAAATTTCAACACAGGGTGCACACAGATTTGTGCAGACAATAAAGAATTGATTTTGAAATTAAACACTAATTTACTTTTATTTCATTTGCAATCCACGAACTCATATTTTTAACGTTTTTAAAGGGTAAAAACGTAACAATATGTCCAGGATTTAGTAAGGTTATTGTACATACGGGTTATAGGGTAAGGTTAGTATGAGGGTGTAAGAGGGGGTAGGGTATAGATGTACTTATGTACATGTACAAACCTTGTATATTTTAATTCTGTATATGTGAATGATAATATATGTATATGTTTTTTGTGTATGTATTTTCAAAAACTTTATAAAATGTATTCCTGTTTATTTATATTTATAATAAAATTTGTTTTAATTTGTAAGGTTTATTTCACAGTTTGTGTTAGCATACAATAATTGTTTTATTTTGTTCAAGTTCACAATCTTTATTTATTAATGTTCACAATTTAATGTTTTAATGGAAATACTAATATTTTTATGTCGCACTAGCGTAGGGTTTGTTGAATATGTTTAGTTGTTTGCTATTGATCTTCAACTGCTTTATAAGGATCAAATATAATTATTTTCTACCAGAATGTGTGTATGTTGAGGTGTATGGTGAACGTTGATGTATATGGTAAATGTTGAGGTGTATGGTGAACGTTGATGTATATGGTAAATGTTGATGTGTATGGTGAATGTTGATGTTATTATTTGTTAAAGATGTTTGTGTTGTTAGTCAGGGTTGGGGTTGAGTGAATTTGTTCACTCGTGTGAACAGTTATGTTAGATTAACCTGGGAACCTCCTCAATACGCAGCTCTCTTTGGGGCCCTTTATAACACCGATAACAGCTATTCCAACATATATTATTGCTATCTGCACCACCCCGAAAGTTTTATTAAGATGTGAAAACTTCTCATATCAAATTTGGCTAGACATGTTTTCTCGCTAAATTCTGGGTGTCCAAAAATTCTTCTTCTCAGGTTTCCAGGCGCCAGACGATGACAGAGAAAGTGTAATATGAACTCCTTTTCTTTGTTGGAGTTTCACCGGAAGGGATTTTCAGTCTTTCGGTATAGCAACACAGGTTGGAATCTTGGTAGGTTCAATGCAAATTCAGTTCTATGTATATCCAAGTCGGGCCAGATTATTCATTTTACCATTGTTCCTGTTGGAATTCATTCATTTGAATTATCATTGCTACCAGCAACTTCGTCGACATTGCTTTTATCTTCGTTGTCCCCATGTACCCAATGGGACGATCTAATGTGTAGTTGTTATAAAAAATTTCCACATCCGACTTTGTTGCGTTATCGCGATCCATCCGTGAAAACTTGAATGACGTTTCCTTGAAGGTGTAAAATATCAAAATAGTTCTAACAAAATGTAGTTGACTATGACAAATGCAAACCACCAAAAATCATTTTTATTGCCTTCTACTTGCTTTTCTATTAATCAGTTTTTCAGTGAATTATCTTTATGATCTTTAGGATTTCTTTTACTTTCTTCGATGCCTGCACTAATTGTCTAGGTTTTCAAAACCTGGTGAACAAAAAGTAGCATCACTTTCATTACTTTGTCGACCTTGAGACATTTGGTATTCTTACGGATGGATAGTTTGGAGCACAAATTTTTCCTATTTATTCGGCGGCTTAAAATATTGTCTCAATATTCGATTGTTTTTCGGATAACATTTGAAACAGATTGGATTAAAGAATTTGTGTTTCGGAAACTAAACTAGATTCACAGACATTTTTACGGCAGTTGTAAGGAATACGGTCGGTTAATACAGTCGGCTATATTATCAGAAATGTAAACATGGCTGTGTGACATGAGTTCAGTAGTAGCAATTTTTCCTTCTGCTTTCTTGTACGACATTTCTTTCATTTCTTTATTTTTTCTTTCTTTCTTTCTGCTTGCTCTTCTTCCTTTTTTTCAATTTATTATTACTAGTACTAGCAGTGTACACTGACTCAAAGAATTGTTCGTATACCATGTCATCGAAAATATTTTTCAAAAATACCAGCACGTTTTCTGCGAAGGCTATAACTACGACAAAGATGATAAGATAAGTAAAACATTTTCTCTGTAATTGACTGGCACTTAAGAATCCCTGACGAAAGATTTTTTAGCAACCAGAATTAATATACAGACTATGTCTGGCCAATTCCATAATATCATAAATCCGTCATATGGCAGAAGTTATAAATAATCTTATGTGAAAGGTTTTTGATTTTATAAATTCATTCTTTGATTAAATAGAACTTTATTGACTCCTTTTTCATGTGCATTCAAAAGATCCAAAACATGTCTTCGTCTGTTCCTCTAACCATGCACACTTTCATCATTGTTTGTTGATGGCATAGCTACTATTTAGAGCAAATATACAAACACTTTCAAATAGAAAAAAAAAAACAATCTGCGTCATTCTTACCTTGAACAGTGAGAGACATTAGTCTCTTAAAACTAAATCGTAAATATCTGTGGATAATTAGTTTTTGTTTTCCTTTCCATTTTATTTAAGCCTAAAACAGTATAGATCTGGCCTAGTTTATAGCGAAGGGTAAATAAAAAATTGGAACCAACATATAAGGAAAATTTGCAAATTCTAGAGTAGGATCTAAACTGCTGCCTGCAATTAATGCAAGATAAGGTAAAAAGCAAAGTGTTATTAGACAAGCAAACACAAATCAACTACCACAGAGAGAGTAAACTGTAAGGCACACAACAATATTTTGCTTCTACATTCATAAACGTCTACCGCTAGAAAGCTACAAGAAAAGTTAAGCAATTAAAGTTTAAAAGAAAATTTGTGAACATTTTTTTGTTTCCTCTTTTATTCATTATGGCACACTTAAATGCATTTACAGACGAGTTTTTTTTGTATTCTAAATTTCTGTATTTCTTGCACATGGCAGAAGTAATGATTGTTATTGTTGATGTATTTGCAATGTATTGCAGCAGATGGAACTATTAGCAAGATTTATTTCCAATTAAAAGTCATCAATCTCTGACAGGGCAGAAATAAATAGCACTTAAAGTGCTTAAAAGAAGTGTGGCCGATACCGACTGCAACATATTTGCATTAAAATCGTATTTTACATTGATCAGCACGCTACCAGTTGTAGAGAATACTCTAGTGATTTCTCAACGATTGCGGCAATTTTGAAAACTGGTACGATATAATGGCGATCTTTAGACTAGACGAAGAATTAAAATTAAAAAGTCTTATAAATATAATTGGCAACTCACATAACATACATACATACATAATTTCTCATTACAACACATCAGTCTAATGTAGTGTTTCTCACATCACTTATGTAGTGTGTGTTAACACATGAGTAGCGAAACCTACAATTTAAAGTTGACTTCGAACGTCAGAACTTTAAAAAAATTTTCATGTAATTTTTATTTACTCTGAGTTTTTGCTAAAAATCTGCTGATGTATTTTTCATATTTCGTTTTGTTCGAGATGACTGACCAAGAATAGATAGAATAAGATATCTTTTTGAAAAAATCACGTTTAATCTCTTTCAAAAATAAAATGATCTTGTCTAGTATATTTGGACATTGAACTTTAGTATCCGAATGGTTTTTTTCACATTTTTCATTTATCCGCGTTTGGAATTCATTACCTACGGGGACAAAGCCATAGGATCTTCCAACCGCGACTTCTGATTTATAACAGTTGATTATGCCACCGTGTTATCATTTATTCAGTCTGTTTTGTCAAATAACCATAGACGACCATTTACAACTCCATGTGTTCACTGAATAGGCTATGAAGCTATTGCCAACTCATCCCAATTTTTTATCAAAATATCATCTTCAACGATGAGACCCATTTCTTAATGAAAGATTTGCGATTTCATATTGTTTAATTTTTTCTTGTGGGATTTTTAGATGCAGATATATACGAAAGAACCAAAATCCACAGCGGCCCACAAACCCAATATAACCCATGTTATCGGTTATATTTAACTTGATATATTAGCCAAATTCATGAAAAATTCGATTTCAACGAAATTATATATCACACATATTGGTCTTCATTTTCCCTGTGGGAATTTAGCCCACAATCCTCACGTTATTATTTTAGAATACCTCCCACTAATTACTTGTAGTCCTGTACTGTAGCCACGTACAACAAAAAATAAATGAAGCAAAAGAAAAAACAATAAAACAAAAAAGAAACAAAAATGTATTTATTAAGGAAAATTCGGAAATATATTATCGTGCTCTCATAAAAGAAACAATTTAAATTGTGAAATCACCTGCGTTTAAAATGAAAATATATTTTGCAACAGTTAAATTTCTTTAATTGCTGACATTACTTATGACATTTAGCGTCTTATACTTACATTAATTCTGGCTTACAATAACAAAAAAGTCAAAGAGTGCCTGAAGATTTGTCTGAGCTTTGCGAGAGAAAAAAGTTTGTAGTTGTCTAAAATTTTCAACTCAAAATTTTACAAGCATCACAAAAAGCAGATGAAAAAATACAATAATAATAAAAACAACAACAATAAATTCTTCTTTGCTATGATTTCTCAGAGGCAAAGAGACAGATTCTTAGATTAATTGTGGCATACAATTCATTATTTATAAGGCTAGACACAGTCACATACACATTCACAACCACAAAAGTTTATTTTAGTTCGGTTAGGTTAGGTTAAGCAGTCGCCTTAATTTATTACACTTTCAGTAGTAGTTTCAGTAGCAATATTTTATGGCCACTAGTGTTGATGCCGTTATTGTTTAACAGAAGTAAACACACAAATTTAAAAAAACATACACATTTTAACACGCGAAGAATTTTTCTTCTTTTTTCATCCTTTTATCACAGTTGTCGTTGCCGTGCTTTTATAGTCTTTGTTGTCAACGGAAAGGATAAACTATACGTCTGAATAGTAAGCATATACATATACATATATGTATGCAAGTATGTAGTTTGGTCTTTTTTTCTATTGCAAGTAAACAGTTATTCTATTCCTCAGAAATTTAGCTTCAAAAGCTTAAAAAACAGTCCCGTTTTTCAACCATGTTTTCGGAATTAAAATTCGTTGTTTAGCCAAGTAACTTTATTGGTTTTTTCTGCATGCAGAACCCGAAATCAGAAATTGTTTTATATTTAAAAGTACTTTTCGGAAAATTTTTAAAATTTTTTTATTTTTTTACAAGTTTATGATACCGAATTATAAAAATATTAAGTAAAAGGGCTTCAATTTCTGAATAGGTCAGACATCTCCAACAAAACGAAATATTAAAAAATATTCCTTCGGCGACTGCCTCTCAGCAGATTTCTGGAGAAAACTCTGGAAGTAAATAAAATTGCCATGAAAAGGTTTGCCAAAAATCTGTAGTTCGGAGTTGACGTTAAATTGTAGGTCCCGCCACTCATCTATAAAATTAACACACACAATATCAGTGGTATGAGAAGGTCGTCATTCTGGCTGAAAGGTTGTAATGTTCAATTATGTCATGTGTGTAACTTCTAGAAGGTAAATGTAAATTTGTTGTTGTTTTTTGTTCATAGATTTCCGCATTAATTTTTTTTTTTCATTATTTGAAATATTATTTAGAATTTGTTATTCGTAACCGAACCAGATATGATTAACATTGATCTTGAGCTC
This sequence comes from Sarcophaga rosellei, assembly GCA_930367235.1. Lineage (NCBI taxonomy): Eukaryota > Metazoa > Arthropoda > Insecta > Diptera > Sarcophagidae > Sarcophaga > Sarcophaga rosellei. Next base: position 45,902,560 of record OV884018.1, on the reverse strand, counting down.
CATTATACCTAATTTATAAGCCAACATTTGTCATAAAATTGGCACACAAATATTTTCCTTTTAAAACCGTAATGTATTTCTTTATACAAAATGTATCACACAAGTTTGTTTAGGTATAACTATACTGGGATTATATTATTATACAGAATATCTAATATGCAGTCTTGATGGACTGTGACATTCTTATTTTATTATACTTATGTGGTATTAAGACAAACGTTTTTTTTTATATATTTTACACTCTAAACATGCTAACATATTTCATGCTTATATGGCAGTTAATCTCTTTTGTTATGTACTGTAGTAAATCATTTTTTTGAAAATATTTTCCTAAATATGTACTGTGGAAATTAAGTGTTTTCATGCATCACTTATTCGTGTACCATGCAACTAACGTGGTCCCCTAAAACTATGCAACAAAGTGTATATCTAGTGCGGATATGTATTATAACCTAGTACATACACTTACATATTCTATATAAGTATGTATTCGTTTCTCTGTTAGGAATAGAGAGAGAGATGAGAAATAGTGAAGAGAGAGAAGAGTTTTTCGTTATTTGTATACAAGTTTTATTAAGTACTCCTACTGTAGTTAAAGTTTTTAGTTACCAATCCATCGTTATGCATGCTCTTACACATATGTATGTTCGTTGTTTTTCCTCTGATATTTATATTTTTAATAAATAAGTACTCCTACATATGTGTTGTTGATACTTTTTTGGCAAATGTTTAAGCTTCTTTCATTCCGTTTAATGTTTTGTGTACAGCACTACCAACTGTTTGGAAAAACATATTTTTTTTATTATTATTTTATATTTATTAAATGCGTTTCTCTTTCTTACGTTCAGTTCAGTTATGGAATTTCTAGCCAAAAATAGGTACAATGTGAAATTTATGCAGTGAGTTATTTTTTGTTTTACAACAACATATTTAAAATCTTTTCTGAAAAGCTTTTATTTATTTCTTTCCATTTTGGGTGCCGGTTTTTATCAAAATTGCAAAATTGTTGTTGTATTTTGTATCTTACAGTTCCCAATATGAGTTATAGTTCATGAATTTATAACGCCTAGCACTAACAATATAACTTCGGGAATAACTGAGACCGTTTTCTTTTATTTAGTAAGAACAATATATTGGGTCTTACAAAAACAACTTCCGAACTTTGACAGTTGATAATAGCCATCTTGTTGAAACTGCATCTATCAAATTAGTTGTCATTTTTTAGTCTTTCTTTCCAAATCACCATGGACGGAGATAACATTCAACATTACGTGCAAATAATAAAATTGTTTAAAAAAACATGTGTTTTCTTCACACAAAAGCGCGATACGGTTCGCCCATCTTACGATCATCATAATCGTTCTGTCGAGACAACTATTAGCAATGTAATGGATGAATTCGTGTCCACTGGTTCAGTAAACGGACAACCAATATTCGTATTATAGACGTGCACAGTTGTAACTTGAAGTATTGTCAAAATAGCTATACCATGTACATCTCTGTTACAATGGATATAAATGAGAGAATGAGTGTAACAAATGTTGTATGGTTTTCCTTTTGCACACTCACCATACTCTTCAAAACAAAAACAGTTATTTATTGTTTTGAGTAGAGTGTGTCATAGGCTATTTTTTTTCATCTCAAGTAACTGTTGTAACCATAAGTATTTTCAAAATATTGGTTGTGAAGCAAGTATACATAAAGACTTTGGTGAGTTAAGTAAAAATTAATATTAGAAAAATGAATAATAGTGAAATAAAAGAAAAAATTATGTGTAATTATTGAAAAAAGAGGAAGAAGTAGGTTATGGGAATGCTTTGGGTGCATTAAAGATGAAAATGACATTGAACTTGTTAATTTTGTTGCATGTAAAATTTGCAAAAATGTATATAAATATAATAAAAATTCCATATCAAATTTGAATAAACATAAGTGTTACGAAGTGTTAAAAAATGAAAAAGTAAGTGAATTAATTGAACCAACCCAAGAGGCTAAAAAAGCTTGTACAGATGTAATAACTGAATGGGTACTTGGAGACATTCGCCCATACTCTCTGGTAAAAGATAGGGGACTAAGAGAGTATTCAAAGTTAATGCTATCCTTGGGTAACAAATTTGGGACAAATATTAATATAGAAACTCTAGTGCCGCATCCCTCAACTGTACAAAGAAACGTTGAGAATAGTTATTATTTTCACTTCGAAAAACTTAAAACAGAGATCTCATCTATACGAAAAATTGGATATGCCCAGACATGCGATATATGGACAGAAAATTTTTCAAAAATATCATATCTAGCCTTAACAGTTCATTTTGTCATGGATGGCGAGCGTAAAAACAAACTGCTAGGTATAAAATCCATGAAAGGAATTTTGAATACAAGTGAGTAATCATTGACAGAATGTCCATTATAAATATATTTTATTATGAATTATTACTATATTAAATTATTTATTTATTAAATAGGCACAAATATAAAAAATAAATTAGAGACTTTACTAAGTGAGTTCAGTTTGTCCTTAAATGATCCAACAACAATAGTAACAGACAGGGGAAGTAATATCAAAGCAGCTTTGAAAGATCATGAAAATATCAACTGCATCAGCCACCTTCTTCATAATACAATAGAAAAATGTATTAAAGCGTCAGAACAGATTGACGAAATCGTTACAAAGTCGTCGAAATTAGTTAAATTTGTTAAGAAATCTGGCCTAAGTTCTGACTTAATAACATCACTAAAAAGTTTCACACCCACAAGATGGAATACAGTTTATTATACCATATCATCTATAAAATCAAACTTTACTGATATCCAAAAAATACTAAATGAAAAAAATCTAACTGAGAAATATAGTGTTATAAAAGAATATCATTTAGATCAATTAATGGCAATTCTTAAACCCTTCATGGATGCCTCTAAAGAGCTTGAAGGCAGTTCTTATCCCACAATTCATTTAGTCCATCCACATGTCCGTAATTTAAAAACAATATGTAATACCACCACAAATGACGAACCCAGTTTTAGTAGTAGACAGCAAAATATCAATTTATCATAAATTAGCCATATTTCTATTTCCACCTGCTAATCAGCTTACGCAATTTAGTTTAGAAGAACAAACAGACGTAATATCCAAGTGCAAAACTTTGTTGCTTCCTTATTTAAATCACGCTACAGTTTTTAATCCGAACATCGAAATAACCTCATCAAAAATGTATACATTATTTGAAAATTATGTACAGCCAATAGAGGGAGCTAATTCTAACCAGTCCATAATTGCAAATGAAATCAGTAAATATAAAAGCACTAATACACCCCTAACAAATGATTTTAATATTTTGAAATGGTGGTATGATAAGAAAAATGATTTCCCACTCTTGTATAAACTAAGCTGCCGAATATTCGCCATACCAGCAACTAGCGCCCCTTCAGAAAGGATATTTTCTATTGCCCGGGCACTTATAACAGATAAGCGATCAAAACTCGGATATAATGGAAAATCATTTAATGAACTTTTATTCGTAAATGTAAATTCGAAAAACTAAAAAATTATTTTTTTAAAATACATACATATGTATTTATAGACATGTATTAGTTTAAATTTTATTCTTATTTCTATATTGTTTGTCCTTCAAGGATTAAAGTTGTGTGTATATAATACCTAGTATGTTTAAGTTTAAAGAAAGAATTTTTATAAATACAATAAGTTACTTATTGTATTTCACCACCAACTACAAGTATTTGTTTGTGAGGATTGTAGTAAAACCAATATGTTACTCTCATTCCTTCTTTATCCATTCACACCACACTGCTACAAAAAATAACAACACCAACTTATAACTGAAACACATAACCACTCATCTATACGCACTCATTCCAGTATACACACAGAAACATGTGCAAACAGTTGTAACTGTGCACGTCTTTAATTCGTATACCGTGCTAAAGCAAGATTTGGCGAAAACATCGTCGCTGTCCGTGAGGTAATGCGAGGCAGTCTATTGCAGGTCGGTCACATGAACTCGGCTTTTTGCATACCATATCTCGCCGAAGTTCACGTCATGATTTCGAGCTGATGGTAGATGAACGTAGACAACAATATGTCCTCGCTGAATAAGCTCTAAAGCAGTTGGCAGCTGACCCTCATTTTAATTAAAAAATCATTTTCTGCGTTGTGGTCCATTTCTCATCGTTGTCACTCTACTGTCTAGATGGCATGTATACAGTTTTCAAAATGTTTTATTTGTTTGAAATAGCTACAGATGCCAATATGTATGGATTCTCTAGATGGCACTCATCTGAAATGTCCTTTTGTGTGTTTTGTGATTTATTTGTATAAACCTGTAACGCCAAAAAATCCCAAAGGAAAATGTTTATCGGAGTAAAACCCACGATCTCGGTGGCCACTTTACATGAGATGACCATACCTTCAGATAAATCGTGCAGAATACCCAATGACATGATCTGCGTGGTAAGTTGAGTATGGAACGCTTACACCGCTAGCTCAAAATCGACACTAAATAGTGACGTTTTTGAAAGGAGACTTACGCTCTCTAACAATAAAGGCAGCAGTAACATCTTGCTTGATATGCCCTATGATACCAATGTCGCAAGCAACTGGACATTTTTTAGGAAATTTCTATGAACTCCCGCCTTACGCAGAAAAATTTCCATGGCGAAGTTGAAGAAGTTGTCTGAAACCGCAGGTATACTAAGCTCAGACATTGAAGCAAAAACACGTATCCTTATGAGAATATCGAAGACTGCCTTATTTATTCATTTATTTATTTACTTATTTATTTATTTATTGGTTAATTCCAGTACAACAAGCATATAATCTTATTTAATAGTACTCTTTATACACTGATATAATGATTAAGTTAATTATATAAAGGGTCCGCCAATTAATTTTTTTTTTTGAAAATGCTGTAAAAAAAAACTACTGAATATTTTCTCAAATTTCTTTTTTTATTTGAAAGTACAATCCTTCTGGTTAATAATAGAAAATAATTTCATTCAAATGGCTGCCTCGGCTGGCCATGGTCGACGGTGGACTTGTCAGGTCTGATATCGTAGTGTCTACAAATTTCAGAACACAAGACACTGAGGTTCCAAACGTTGGGCATACTTTCCTTTAGCCAGATGTTGCAAATAAGTTGGTACATGCACTCTACAAACTCATTACCTCCTATTTTAAACAATTCAGCGGGTAGGATATTAGGACATGCAGCTTTATTGTTCTTAAGTAGCATAATCGCGTAACGGCTGACTGCAACATTTCTTGTATGCTGACCTCAGCTGATAGAATAGGCAGCAAGCAATAAGCAGTAAATTCTATAAGTTGCCAGACCTAATATAAAAAAACGAAAGGTAACATTATCAGTTATTTGTGGTAAGAAACACGACCTAAGAACACTTTTATATAATAAATAGTTAATCCATATAATGAATTGTAGGAAATAAAAAAAATCCACTTACCTTTAAAAAATAACTATCAGCTTGTCGCTAACATTTAAATGAACCCTTAACACATTTACTGGCAAAACGACCTTGAAATTGGAGATAAAACCAAACCTGAAATACTAAGTGTAAACAAAAAACTATTTAATAATCCTTTTTCATATTTTGCAATACATAAATAACTATAGTCATTGAAAGGAGAAGTACAAAATTCTGAAAATTTTATGGTCAAAATAAATATTTTCAACTAAAAAGGAACAGAAAACACAACTGCCACTAGAAGTTTAAAAAAGAAATCCGAATCTTTTTCTTCAGTTTATTAAAAAGTTAAATAAGTAGCTTTTCTACCTTTTCCCCATTTCATTTATTCCTTTAGCACTTGCGTTACCACTTTAAATCTGGCCAAAGCAACAAAATTCTCAAAATACATTCTTCTTCTTTTTGTTTTTTTGTTACTGAAATAAATTCAATCTTCATTTAAAAATTAGAAGAAAACTTTAAGCATTCTTTCATACTTAACTAAGCATTAACATGAATACTGGAGAAGACACTTGGTTGAGTGTATAAGCGCTTAAGCTTTTACAGAAAATTTAAAAATAAGAAAAGAAATAAAATAGAAATGGAAAAATTGCTGATAATTTTTGTTAAAGGAAATGGCCAACAATTTTGTCTAGACTTGTATTATCCAGATAATAATAAGGTCAATAGTGTATATGTTCAGTTTTTCTTTTTTCCTTTTATTCGAGAATATCTGAAATTGTTTAAGTAAAGATTAATATTATTTTATATGATAATAAACTATTTATTGTGCATAAAATTTGAGTATTAAACTAAAAAGTTAAAAGTTTACTACATAAGCTAGGGAAGAACATTTGTTTTCAGTTATTCTATGCAAACTTTCAAATTTGATTTTGTTTTTTTTAAATAACTGAAATGGTCTAAGCCATATGAAATATCTATTGCATTAAAAAGAAACTTTATTTTAATTGTAATATTTTCCTTACAATTTTTCTTTCCTTTGTGTTATTAAATTTACTAAAACAATGAAAACTAAATAATATATAAGAAATACACATACTATATGAAAATCTTATTCAGCAATAAGTAATAAATTTAAATAACATAAAAAATAAAATAAAAAATAATTGGGAAGATTTTTTCAATTCTTTTATAAAAACAGGAGTAGCATCCACAACAGCTAATTGATCATGTTTGCTTATTTCTCAATAACGGTGCATGTTATGAATTACAGTAATAATGTCTGGTAATAACTCTGTAGACGTATCACAAAATTGAGTATTAGAAAAATTATTTACCAATTAATTATATCATCAGGTCTGATTCAATACATTGGAAAATACATGAACAATAATGATCATCACCTCTGCCATGTGAAAGAGTTTCAGGAATTGAAAATTCAAAAAAAATCTACTGTAAATGCATTTGAGTGTGTTTGCTTATGCCAAAATTTGTTCGAAATTCCAAATGATTTCCAGGCCTCTAATGAATAAAAAAGAAAACATGAAAAATGTTTTCAAATTTTCTTTTAACCTTTAATTGTTTAAATTTTCCTGTAGCTTTTTAGCTGTACATGTTTATGAGTGTAAAAGCAAAATATAGCTGTGTGCCTAAGAGTTTATTCTCTGTGGTATTTGATTTCTGTTTGCTTGCCTGATAAGCTTTTGTCTTCGAACTTACCTTACATCAATTGCAGGCACATGCAAATTTCCATTACATTTTTCAGGCAATCACTTGAATTGTTTTTCTTACCCTTCACTATTAACTAGACCAGTGCTATACTATTATAGGCTTAAATAAATTGGAAAGGAAAACAAAAACTAATTATCCACAGATATTTATGGTTAAGTTAATAGCCACTTAAACTATTGTCTCTCACTGTTCAAGGTAAGAATGACGCAGATTGTATTTGTCTTTTTTTTAATATTTGTGTTTGTATGTATATCTGCTTCAAATAAGGGGTGATTTTTTAAGAGCTATAGGAAAATGAAAAAAAACACATAAAATTCAGAAAAATGCAAGAAATCTTTATTTGAATCCATAGTCCGGTCCATATAATTTAATGTTTGAAGATTATTTCATGCAAATGTTGACCGCGACTGCGCCTCAAATGGTCCATCCGCTTAGTCCAATTTTGGCATACTCTTTCCAACATTTCGGCCGGTATCTCACGAATAAATGCTTCAATGTTGTCTTCCAATGCGTCAATTAAAGCAGGCTTGTCTGTATAGACATGAGCTTTAACATAGACCTACAAAAAATAGTCTATAGGCGTTAAATCGCGCGATATAGGCGGTCAATTGACCGGTCCCGAACGTGAAATAAAATGTTCACCGAACTCTCAACGAGTCCATTGTTACGCGTGCTGTGTGGCATGTGGCACCGTCTTGTTGAAACCACATGTCATGGAAGGCAAGTTCTTGCATTTTGGACAAAAAAAAGTTGTATATCATCTTACAGTTACGTTACGATTCGCAGCATCTTTGAAGAAGTACGGTCCAATGATGCCACCAGCCCATAAACCGCACCAAACTGTGACTTTTTCTGGATGCATTGGTAGCTTTTGCAATGCTTCTGGCTGATCTTCACTCCGAAATCGACAATTCTGCTTATTTACGTATCCCGAATAGCCGCTTCAGTGGGTCGATTAAACTGACCATAAAATGGAAGAAGCGCGCGATGAAATTTCTTAACAGAGCACGCATTTTGATAATAAAATTCAATCATTTGCAAGCGTTGTTCGTTTGTAAGACGATTCATGGTTAAATTATAGACTAAACTAAAGATGTTTGACAGTGAAACAAAACACTAAACGTGCGTGAGCTGTTTAAACCAGTGTTGCCAAAAACAAATCACCCTTTGGTAGTAGCTGTGCTTGAGACAGACAATTTTCATGGGAATTTTATTTACTCTAGAATTTTTTGCTAGAAATTTGCTGAGAGGCAGTCGCCGAAGAAATATTTATTCATATTCCGTTTTGATCGAGATATCTGAACTTGTGTTTGAACCATGGCCTCACGTCTAATAAGACAACACTAGACTACGGAGACTTCTTTAATTTATTTCATTACTAGCTAATACCCGGTGTGCTTCGCTACCCCTATCGGAATTAAATACATATCTCGTGATGCAACTGGATCGCCCACCATCAAAATTGTTACGCCATTGTTGGAGTTCTGGAGTTCTATCAGCATGAATTGCGATTATGTGGTCATCTGAACTTAATCATGGGTCATCTTTGGCTTGCTTAGAGATCCTTACCAATTCGTTGATTTCATGAAACATCACTTGTAAATCGGCAACAATCCATTGTTTTGTGTCAGGGTTATAATGCAGGCGGTGGTGCACTTGGTCATTGTTATCCACTTCTCCTATGAAATAAATTTGTAAGAACTTAGGATCTTCATTTGGAATTGGCAACAATAATCCCATTTTATGATAAATTTGACATTGAACACGAAACGTTGGCATAAAGTTGTCTCGAGTTACTTTGGTAGCACCAAAAGATGTAATTTTGAAGCACGAATTATATTATCTTATATTTTTAAGAAAATGTTGTGAGTCCACATTATTTCCTAAATGAAAAAAATATTTTTTATTAATATTTTGTTAAATTAAAAAAAGGATATATTTCGAAAAACTTACCTGAAATCAGCGATTGCAATGGTTCTGGAGGTGGAAGTAATTCAGATAGAACGATTTTACCATAAGATCAACATATTCTAGGTGATTCATTTTTGTACCTGAGTTCATTGCACTATTGGCAAACTTCATTCATGTCACCAATTGCCACTAATTCATCTTCGGTATAATCTATATCAGATCTGTAGTTAAATGCAATACCTGAGTATCCATGAAAATCATTACGTCGATTCACCGCCATTCGATTATGATTTTGTTCTCTGCTGCTCTTCTTGTTGATGTTCGAATCCACTGACTTTCTACTTTCTACTCGTGATTATGTTGGACTTCTGTTTCATTAGCTTGTGCTGTTGTGGTACATTCATGTTCAAAGGTGTCTCTCCAGACGTCTTTCACGTTCTGAAGGTGTTTCTGTGACTCGTGATGTTTCAATTCGATTTCGCTGGCTTTGTAGTCGACCTTCATGTTCCAACGATGTCTCGGTAGCTCGAGGAGTTGTGGCATGTTGTCGAAGACCTATAAGACGTCTTTCGCGTTCTGACGGCGTTTCAGAAGCTTTTAAGGCGCTCTTGGATTTCTGAAAGTGTTTCAGTAGCTCTTGATGTTGTGGCACGTTGTTGTAGGCCTTCAAGGCGTTCCTCATGTTGTGATGGCGTTTCGGCGGCTCTAAAGGTTGAAGCTCGTCTCCTTTCAGTCCTGAGGCGACTTTCACGTCTTCCGAACTTTCATTTGCTCTCTGGGATTGCAAACGCAATGCATTTTTAGTGCTTAGGAAAGGGATGCTTTTATTCGAGGCATTTTTACAAATTGTTGCAAAATAAATGTCACTCAAATAACGTTTAACTTGATTAGAATCAAAGATTCAACTGAATTCCAAAACCGAATGCGTGTTATATTTATTTCTTTATATTTTACCTAATATGAAATCGGTTCAGGTCAAAAACCTTTTGAAGAAAATTAATGTTATTAAAATTTAAAAAATAATTGTGCTTGCGTCGGTCACAGGGAATTTTTTGTGATGAGTTTTGCAACTACTTATTTTATTTGGGAGAAATATTGACAGTTTACATTTTATTACTTAGGTAATTAAAAGTAATGAATTCATTGCCCACTAAAATGCTTATTTTAAAGTTTACCTAATGTATTTGTGAAATAAATAATAGTTTTATTAGTTACCCGTTTTTAGAAGTAAACAATAACATAACTATTACATATGTATGTACGTATATGTTTTCCAAGATAAATATTTAAATAGTATGAACTTTAGTACTTACTATCTATATGAGTTGAAAATTTCAAACTCAATCATTTAAGGGTCATATACCTTACTATTGCATATTTCAAGATATAATAATTTCTACACCCACAAATCAGAGAGGCACCACCTTCCTATAGCTGGAATACAAAATTGGGGACTCTAGCTTTTATAGTTTTTTTTATACAGATTTTAATAATTAGTTCATATGGAGTCTGCCACGCCCCTAATGCTTGATAGCGCCTTTTTAACAAAAATATTGATATTGAACCTTTAGATATTCGTACAAAATTTTAGCAGTCTAACTGTTCTTGTGTTCTAGGTACGCAGATTTTAGTATTTACTTCATATTGGCACCTTCATATTGGCACCGCCCGCTTTTGCTGAACTCCCTTTTTTTGTCCAAAATATTTATATTTAAACAAAAGTTATTTATACAAAATTTGGGACTCTAACTGTTAAAGTTCTTCAGTTAGGCAGATTTTAGTATTTACTTTATATGGAAGGTGCATTGTCCTCTAATGATAGGTCGCCTATTTTTGTCCAAAATATTTATATTAAAACCGTAGTTATTTGTACAAAATTTGAGGTATCTTGCTGATATAGTTTTTCCAATATATTCATTTTGTTATTATCTTACAATAATAGGTTATGTAGTATATGTGGGAGTGGCACCTCTCTCATTTGAAATATCAACATAAAAAGTAGGAAAATCGGTTCAGCCGTTTAGTCGTCTATAAACTTCAAACAAACAAACAAATGCACATTAATTTTTATATATAGGTGATGTCCGAGACAGAAGAAGTTTTAAATTTAAATCATATGGGAAGTACCACACCCTTTTCCTAGTCAGCCCATTTTTGTCTAAAATATTCATATTGATACTAAAGTGGATTCGAAAAAATTTTAGGGCTCTAACTGTGATATTTTCATAGATATAATAATTTAATATTTTTTATATTGGAGGTGACACACCCACTATAGCCAATCCGCCCATTTTGTTTATATATACGTCAAAGTCGCCCATACAAAAGTTTATGAGATATGCGACATTGAATTGAATTATTGAATATGTGGGCGTAGCACCCCGCCTTCTTGAAATTTTAAAATAAAAAGTAGCCTATAATTCCTTCGAGATATACAGGAAGGTACTGTCAAAACTTCAAGAAAATCGGTCCAGCTGTTTAGCCGTCTATAGACTTCAAACAAACAAACCCACAAACAAATAAACACACATTCATTTTTGTTTATATAGATGTAAAATTCATTAAAAAAAACTACATATGTGACGTATGAGTGATATCCAATTCCATTAAGTTTTATCAAAGAATATGGATATAAAGAATACGCATTATGTAGAAGTAGCATTACGACCCGCTCTCACCAAAATCTTTTTAAAAAATCATTTCTGGATAAGGGGGGCGGAAGACAGAAGGAAAATAAACACAAATAAAGAGCGTAACAATGTGTTGCTCTCATCATGAGAGCGTAAAAATGCATTCAGTTGCTTGTCAGCTTCTAAAGGAGAATGTTCATGTCGCTTTTTTCAGACTTCAATTTTACAACCAAAGAAATAGTACAGTATGATTCACTAATATCAATGAGAAATGATTTAGATTTTTGGAGGAATACTTGCCAAGTTAAATACGGTGTTTTTAGGTTTTTAGCGCAGTACAATTTTTCTATACTTTTCGTTCACATATACATATTATTGGGTTAATAAGTAGATTTGAAAATATTACTAACAATTTTCCTCCAGGTTAAACATGCCTGTCATAATTTTTCTCATGTTCTCTTTGTGTCGACGTCTGAGAATAAGTGGTTTGAGAACAGTGTTGCCTTTTTTGTTTATTTCTAACCAATATTGGTTATTTTTTGATCAATGTGTAGTTTTTGGTTTTGTTTATTTTTTTCTTATAAAAAAAGCTATTTTTTGTTTCAGTTTTTATTAATTATAATTTAAACTTGAAAAAAAATAAAACAAAAGTCTATGAATTTAATTTTGGTTATATTTTTTCTTATTTGGCGATTTTTTCACAAATGTTGGTTCCAAAATTTTTTTTCGTGGCAACACTGTTTCAGAAGAATAAATAAAAAATTAGTCAAACAACAAAAACGCACGATGAGAACAATTGAGAACATTGTTACGCTCTTGGTTTACGTCGTGAAATATTTTTGAAAAATATTCCAAAATATGCCAAAATGCACTTTCTTTATGCTTTATTTTCTTTGGTTTTATAGATCAGGAATCATAGATAGCATACTTGTAGGGGTAACTACTATGCGTATGAGTAATATATTTCAAATGCAATTAAATATTAAGTATGTAGTATGTAGCATACGTGGGCATGGCCCCTCGCTCATTTGGAATATCAACATAAAAAGTAGCCTATAACTCCTTCCAGACATACAGGAAGATACTGTGAAAATTTCAAGAAAATCGGTTCAGCCATTTAATCGGCTATAAACTTCAAACATACAAACAAACACACATTCATTTTTATATATAAGATTATGTAAGTAACGCATAATATTTTACCAAATTTTACTTTAAGAGTGGGGCATACTTAAAAATAAATTTTGAACAACAGAGCAAATGTGCCACATCAGGCGTATGCTTAATAAGTATGTATGTATTTTAACCACAAATAATGTAAACGCCTGTCGGCCAGTTACAAATTTTATTATGGAGACTGTGCTCGTGATTAAAACTTGCAATTAATCACAGTATAAGAAAATTAAAAAGCAAAAAAAATTCTTGCAATTAAAGTTATATTTTCAGTATATTTTTATTTTTTTATTCAAAGAAAAGTAAAGAAAGGACAATAAAAATCTTTAATGTTCTATTTATTGTAATGACCTTTTGATATTAGACAGGTAGAAGTGGTTGTCCCCTCGATGGAGTCATGAGCGGACACACTTAGGCCGCACACAAGGCCTAAAACTACACCACACATTTTGATGTTAAAAAAAATAAAAAAGTTGAATTAATTATTCTTCAATGCTATACTATTCGATTAGAAATCATTTAATGTCTTTTGATTTTTACAATACTGCTGGTGTTTTTGTTTGTGAAAGAAAGTGAGTGTGTGTATTTTTCAGGTAATGAGCTTTGTAACCATTAAGAGCTGTTATACAACTACTACAATAGGCAACAATTGAATCCAGCAGCGTGTAGAATCACAACTACAACAATAATAACTACAACAATGTATAATAAAATATAAAATTTGTCTTTTGATATTCGTTTTCGTAGCTTAAATGCAACAGTTAAAGTAGCGGCATCAGTAGTACAACTTTTTTCTTTTCACCCTAAAGCTTCTCAGTTTGAAAGTGTTCAAGTTCCTACAAAAACCAAAAGAGTGATTTAAAGTGAGCTAAAACCCACAACTTAAATTATTGAAACAAAAAAAAAAATAAGAAAAAGGAAATAAAAAGTAGAAAATTTAAATAACTTCCATAAGAGCTCAACTATTACCAGCAAAAGCAGCAAACAAACAAATAACAAACAAAAAAAGTTTGAGAAAATATATGGGTTTTCCATGAAAATGCAAGTGACTTTGTATCGGTAAATGGCGAGTATAAGTGACCTATTTTTAGTGTAACGTTGAAAAAAATAGCAGAAAATAAATGAAAAAAGGTTTTGCGTTTTGCATAAAACGGCAGTAAAATAAAATGTTCATGTTTGTAAATGGAGCTGAAAAAATGTTATTTTATTCGAAGGGGGATAAGCAATTAAGCGGAACTTAAAATTGTGCTAAAAAAAAGAAAAAAATCTTACATTTTCAAATACATATGTGTTTACGCAATGTTTTAGGTTTTTATTAAATACAGTACAAAAGTACTATCATATAATTTATTTACCATAAAGTAGCCAATGTGGTAAATATTTATCCCATTGCGTTCATTTAATGTAGAATTAAAACAAAGCTTCTCTATCACTATTTTTATTATTTTATATTGCTTTGTTTTAATTTCATTCAATAAGTTTCCAAACTCGAACCAAAAGAAAAATGAAAAAATCGTTATTCGGCGACTTTCTCTGAGCAGTGTTATAGCAAAAAGTAAATAAAATTGCAATGTAAAGTTTCCCAAAAATCTGTCTTTTATGGTGAATTTTAAACTGTAGGTCCCGTCATTTATGGATACAATTAACGCACGCAATATAAGAGGCGTAAGGAGCTAGATCTTAATCCTGACTGGAGGGTTTAAATGGCCAATTAAGTAAGTCAGTATGGGAAACTTTTGCTTGTTGGGTCCTAGTTTTTTCTCAAGAAGTGGTGCTGTCTAACTTTTTCATGATGTTCGTTGCTGTTGTTATCTTCACTGGAGGATTGCGGAGACTCAGATAAATTAAATTTATCTGGGCCCACAGTTTAAAGTTGACTCCGAACGACAGATATTTTTGCCAGATATCTGCTGGGAGGAAGACGCCGTAGAAATATTTTTTCATATTTATATTATGCTCATGAGCGTAAAATGTCTTTCCTTTTTTGGCTTGGGAAATAATTCACTTTGCTTCTATTTTTCGTGTTAAAGATTTTATACAGCAATAAATATAAAAATCCTGCGGGGATGATGTCTGCACTACCGCTTTTATAGTTATCCATTATCTGAATTAGAGTTTACACTGTCAGGCAATCTTCTTTGTTTTTGTACTAGAACAATATTTTTAAGGATTGTTAAATAGTTTCCACTTTCTTGCCCATTACAAGCATGTCCTCTTTATCATTGCAGACTTATGCTCATCAAAATATCAAAAAAGTTTTGATCAACTCAACTTTTGATCACCTTAATTTTCATTCTTTCTTTACACTTGTTCCATTACCCCATGTTCCTCTCTAGGTGATATCTGATATTCTTTGTCCAATACCACTTGCTATTCAAGAGAACTACGCAGCTGCCGATGAACCGAAATAATTACTTCAGCACAATGTTCCCGAAGCAGCTAGGAGGCGAATATTTGCGCCATAATTTTCTAGTCTTACAAAAAATCGATATCGTTTCTGTGAAAGAACATAAACCACTGCAGGATAAGGGTTAATACAAAAAATAAATATAGCTGTCATCTACGCTGCTGTTGGTGTTCATAATATTAATGACTACAATTATTGACTTATGAGCATTTAGTTATTGAAATAAGCTCTCTTTAACACGAGTTTTTTTTTCTTGGAACTTACGAATAACTGTTAGCACCAATATCTATCAAAAGATTTCTAAATAAAATTATAACTAAGGCATTTTAAAGTGATAAAAACAAATGGACTTGTGGCAATGACAATTTTCATTGAGAAATTACAATTACAGTAAGAAAGGTTTTGCATTGGACTATAGAGGAATAATCTGAGTTTGGGGGTTGATTAGAACCTAACATGTAGATTCTGTGGCGACTTGAATAAACCATCGGAATAAATTCTTGGAAACTATGGAGCATTAATGCATCCCGGAAATAAAAACCTGAGTCCATCCTTGGTGCTTGGCAGGGAATTGTCATTGCTGACACCAAGCAGCGTCCTAAAGTTTGAAAAGATAATAGGCTTATAGGAGGATTGTATTGATAATAGTGATAACAATGACAGTATCTTTCGAACAATCCATTAAAGAAATTTAATCGGAATACATTTTTACAAAATACTGAAATTAAACTACACCAACAGCTATGTAAACCTTTGCTTAAATATTGCAAATTTCCATTCCTTCTCAAAACTATTTCTGTATTAAATTCCATACACTATACTCTAGTGAAATTCTTGAAGTAATTGCTATCTTTTGCCAACGTCTTTACCAGTTTTTTTGTTTTAAACAAAGCAGACCTTCGGCCATTCATAATTAATTTGAGTTTTTCGTGTTGCTTTTAAACGTTGTTGCCTTTAAATGAACATCTTTTACGATTAGCTTTTGCAAAATGTGTTTTAAAAATGTTCCTGTGATCAGAAAAACAAATGCTTAAATGGTGCAACAACAATTGAAATACGTGACAAGGGCCATGATTGTTTGAATCTGAATGGATGATGATAACACGTTTCACGTTAATGGGTTATAAATAAAGCAGACCGCTGTATAAAACTTGATTGGCTTATACACAAATGTTTACACCCTTCCTTTATGAATTCTTAAATCGTAAATATTCATTTCCCCCCATGACCAGAAATCATTACTGATGTCTGCAACGTTATTGTTTATATTTTGCTGATGTTTGTAACAATTTAGAAAGCTATAACGTAACCATAGTTTCAAACATTGATAGATCTAGAAGGAAGGAAATTAATTCATTCATTAATCATAATATACAGACAGAATGCGACTGGTATTCATACATATACAACCACACTAAATACAAGTTAAATACGACTTTATAAAAATTATAATCAAAATTTTATTGAAAATTCATTCAAAACAGTTTGATACGGGAGTGAGATCTAGAGAAAAGCTTGCA
The DNA here is from genome assembly GCA_930367235.1 of Sarcophaga rosellei. Classification (NCBI taxonomy): domain Eukaryota; kingdom Metazoa; phylum Arthropoda; class Insecta; order Diptera; family Sarcophagidae; genus Sarcophaga; species Sarcophaga rosellei. The sequence continues at coordinate 45,885,752 of OV884018.1, read as the reverse complement.
AGTTATCCAAAAAAAACTAGTTTTTATTATTCTTTGAAGGATACTATCTTGACCATCACGAAGTCGCCGTAGTTTAGTAGGTAGTGTGATGACTTATTAGATGTGAGGCCACGGTTCAAACTCCAGATCCGGCATATCCAACAAAACGAAATATAAATTTTTTTTTGAGATTTCCTCTTAGCAGATTTCTAGTAAAAACTGAGAGTAAATGAAATTGCTGAAAATGACATTCATAAAGTTTTTCAAATATCCCTGTATTATATTAACACACTGACTGAAGTATTTAATGACCAATTACGTTACGTAGGTTATGAGACTATGTGGTCAATGATTATAATACTGAAGAAATACTCCGGAGTAGCACAATTTTGTAGTTTTTTGGATGCATATGAAGCCTGAGAGGAATTATGATCTTAATCTTTCCAGCGTACCGGTATGGCATGAGCTTCAAGATACAAGTTTCTCCGTAGGAAACATATGTATTGTAGTTGATTCGTAAAGCAAGGCATACACGATAAAACCGCTGATACAATCTGAGAAGGTTGTTTACGAAATTGCAATGTTTGTAGGGTTGTTGTGAGTTGGTTGTACGAAAGATCAAAAATTTTTGATATTTTTGCAAGTTGTTTAAATTGGTCGCAACATGAAAATGCATGTCGTACAACATTATTCTATTTTATTCTTCATTTTCGTTGTGACAGCAGAGAATGCAACATTGTGTTAACTTTTTTCTTGTCAAAATAAAAATTAAAAAAATCACGACCATAAAAAGAAAAAAATGGAAGATTCAGCAGAAATGCGTAATTTTATCGAATTCTACAAATGCATGCCAGAATTGTGGAATTGTAAAAATGAAAATTATAAAAATAAAAACATTCGCAATAAAGGATACAATAAATTATTAATTGAATATAAAAAAGTGAAAACAGATGGAACACTTGATGAACTAAAAAAGAAAATTGCAAATATGCGAACTTGCTATCGACGCGAATTAAAAAAAGTAATTAAAAGTCAAAAGTCTGGAGCGGGATCAGATGACATATATATATCAAATTTGTGGTACTATGATTCCTTCGAGTTTTTGCGAGACTTGGAAATGCCATTGCCTGGTCGATCGAGCTTAAGTTCAGATGAAGATGAAAATGGTTTTACAAAAGTGGTAGGTAACAAAAGCCATACAAGCCAAGCAATATACATAATATAATACTTTTTATAATTATCCTATAGGAAAACAAAAAGGTATCCAATAAAACATCTATGGCCCACGCAAGACTTGATTTTCTGAGAAAAGCTACTGAACATTTAGAGTCATCCTCAAAAGTTGAAAAAATCGAAGACAATGCTGCTGTTTACGCAAATGGGTGGGCCTGCATGTTTAGGCAAATGACTCCAAATCAACAATTATTTGCCAAACGAGCTATCAATGAAATTTTAATGTTAGGACGATTAAACAAATTAAATTTCTACACACTACAATGTAGTTCCAATGAATCAAATACCTTCCAGACAAGTAATCCAAGATCTAGTACTCCATATCCAACCTGTTCTGATGAATCTGTCCAATTTGTTCCGACGCCAATAATTTCAAGTAGACGAAATTATGTTAATTTTGCCTCGGGACAGAATAACCCAAATAGTTTTCAAGCTTACACCAATTTTGAAGAATTGTTAAACGATTCCCAATATCAATAAATACCTACATTGTACAAAAAAAATTTTAATGTTTAAGAAAATAATCATAAGAATGTGATTTGTTTATGTTTACGTTTTATTAATTCATAAATAATTATAGTTTTATATGTAAAAATAAAAAATCTAATTGGCTAAATCAGGTCGTCAATATTAAATTTATATTGGAAACAAAATCTAAATTGAAAAGATTAGCTTTTTGTAGTGTTTTATTAAATAAAATTTTGTTTCAAATATAAACTTAATTAATATTGGTGAAGAGATTTAGTCAAAATATATATATTTAAATTAAAGAGATTTCAATTGTTTTATTGCTTCACAAAATTTAAGCCTAATTTCTTTTGCTTTATTACTTGGGTTTTTGTTTATAGTCGGTTCCATTCCGGGTAATTCCCCAACTCTTTCGGTCTCTTCAAAATTTGTTCTAGATGATGAACGCAAATAATTATGTAAATAGCAGCATGCTAAAACAACTGCAGTGGCCTTTTCTGGACTTAAGTTAATAGTTGTTCGTAGTATGCGAAAGCGAGATGCCAAAATTCCAAAAGCATTCTCTACTTTTACTCGGGCTGAACTTAGTGTTTTGTTATAAAGGATCTCATCATCCGTCAAATTTAAATGGCCAAAAGGTTTTAAAATGTTTGTTCGCAAAGCAAACGCAGCATCTGAAACAAATACGTAGGGTAAAGGATCTTGGCCAGTGAGCGGAGGTTTCGGATTGGGCAGATTTAGTTGCTTATTTTCAAGCTTTTCGAAGAATTTAGAGTTTGAAAATACACCGCCGTCTGAGATCCTACCATTTGCACCTACATCTATCATCAAAAAATCACAATCGCTATTTACTATAGCCATTAAAACAATGCTGAACATTTTTTTGTAGTTAAAATAAAATGATCCGGAATGTTGTGGCCTTATTATATTAATGTGTTTCCCGTCAAGGGATCCTAAGCAGTTGGGGAACATTGATTTCTCATAAAACTTCTCAGCTACATCCATCCATTCTTCAGGAGTTTCTGGTAGCTTAAAGTAAAAATGTAAAGTTTACGCGACACTTATTGAAAGTTTTTTGGACATATGCATGTTTTATATGTATATTTATTTCTTACCTTTATAAAGGATTTTAAAACTTTTATGATAGCATCGCATGTTTCAATGACTATTTTGCCTATAGACTGAGGTGATACAGCTGTTGAAAATTTAAGATCTTCATATGAGCATCCTGTTGCCAAGAATCGTAGGGTTATTGCTAAACGATTGCTTGCAGGTATTGCCATTCTCATAATTGTATCTTGTTTTTGTATGTAGATTAAAACTTTTGACAAAAGATCATCAAACATTGTGTCAGTCATCCGCATATAATTTTTGTAATCCTTTGGCTCAGTTTCCTCTAAAGTTTTCAAGAGTTTGTTGTTACTCTTTAGACCACTTTCTCTTCTTCCTCGTCCTTTTTTCCAATTTTTCCTCTGCTTCTTCTTGCTCCAGGACGTCCTCGATTAAAGCATACACAATAATATTCGACACAATCTTAACTCAATATTAATTTTTACAAAATAAAGTTGTAACACAAAATTGTGACATTTGTGAGTGAAACATACAACTTGATTGTAACAAAGTTGTATTAACGGTCGCATCGTGTATATCTTGCATAAGGGTTGTCAATTACACTGTGCTAGAATTTTACACTTTTTTTGTGACAAGCGGGGCACCTGGCGGGCTAACCTAATTCGGGTACGCTGAATACAGTGGTGCTAACCATTTTTAGGTTAGCTCGTGTTTTCGAAATATACCGTTATTTCGAAAATGGAGGAGGATGCGCAACATACATATATTCGCGTAACTCAAAAACGGTTTAGTTTATTATAATAAACTAAAAAACCGAAATTCCGCAATGAAATTTTTATTAAGTAAGGTTAAACTTTTTCCAATATGCGCATTCGTTGTAAAAACATAATTTTCTTTTTATCAAAAAAAAAAATATTTTTTTACCAAAAATATTTTTTATCAAAATTTCGAAAATTTTGCTTTTTAAAAAGCATAAAAAAAAATGGAAAACGCAGCTGAGCTTTTTTTTATTTTTATTTATTTTTTTTTTGTTGTTGACGATTTCTGTTTCTACCTGTTCCAGACAAAAATATCTAAATATTTTGATATTTTCTGGTTGCATTGATGGTGGGTGCATAGTGTGTAGTCGTGTTTACAGCGTATTGCAGAAACGACACATTCAGTATTTATCAAATCAATGAACAAACAACATTATATTCTTTAATCGTGTCAAAGAAGGGATAAATATTTTGTTCTCATTTGAAAAAATTTCATTTGGCCAATAGCATCGTATGCTTGTCGCATATGGTGATCATTCTCTACCAGAAGCAACAATCAGAAAATGGTTTCGACAGTTCAGAGAACACGATTTTAATGGGAGAATTGTAGAACGTGGAAAATCATCAAAAAGATTTGAAGACAACGAATTGCAAACAATACATACATACATACATACATAATTGGCCATTACAACCCTTCAGTCAGGATTACGGCCTAGCCCCTCAACACCACTCATGTTGTGTGCGTTAATTTTATACATGAGTGGCGGGACCTACAGTTTAAAGTCGACTCCGAACAACAGATTTTTTGAGAAGCTTTTCATGGCAATGTTTACTCCCAGAGTTTTTGCCAGAAATCTGCTGAGAGGAAGTCGCCGAAGAAATATTTTCATATTTTCGTTTTGATGTCTGACCTGGGATTCGACCTTGGCCCTTTCGTCAAATAAGCCAACACACTACCTACTAGACCACGGCGACATCACTATTGAATTGCAAACAAATGAAAACGAGAGTTTGAGTCAAAAACAAAAGACAAAAATGTTAAATACTGCAAAACAAACAATTTCTGACCTTTTAAAAACTATGGGAAAAATACAAAAGTTTGGAAAATGGGTACCACATGATTTGAATGACAGACAGATGGAAAATCGAAAATAATCTTATGAAATTTTGCTTCAATGACACGATAGAAAAAAAGTGGTGCTTCGAATTCTTACTGCCCATGAAAAATAAAATTATTATCTGAATTGTAACGGAAAAAATCACGGGATAATCCAGGAAAACCATAAACTGCAATTCGGATTATTACTGGCATTTTGAAAAGATACTACTTTGCAGTACATACAAGCAATAGGGAATTCGATTTACTTTGCCATGTTTTGGAAACACTAGAGATATAAAGCGAGCGAATACTATTGTATTCATTTAAAAAAAACTCATTGGCCTTTTAAATGCTTTCTATCTTTAATCTTTAATAAACCTTAAAAATTTTGAATTTTTTTTCATAATTTGTTTGTGTTCTCTTTTCTAGCAGGAAATTTGTTCATACATACATAATTGGTCGTTACAACCTTTCAGTCATCATTACGGCCTAGCTTCTCAAACCACTCATGTTGTGTGCGTTAATTTTATACGTGAGTGGCGGGATCTTCAGTTTAATGTCGACTCCGAACGACCGATTTTTTTTTTTGAGAAAATTTTTCATGTCAGGTTTATTTACTCTCAGAAGAAATATTTTTTTTTCATATTTCGTTTTGATCTGGGATACGAAACCGGGCTTTACGTCTAATGAGCCAACACACTGCCTACCAGACTAAGGCGACCTTTTGTAAATTTGTTCACATCTACAATTTTTTGAATAAAATTTAACAAAAATCGTGCCTTAGCTACCTTGACCTGAATTTTGATTATAGTTTTGCGTAAACACAATAGATTAGGGCACGACAATACAAAGGGTGGGGGTTGTGGTAATATAATTATTTTAATAACACCTTAAATGCAATATTATTGTTTACAAAAGAAGTATAAAAATTTATTTATTTGTAAACAATTTCAAGGACGCCAAAACTTGATTTGTGGGGTTTCATAAATCAATATTTGTTTTCATTTAATTATTGCGAAGACAAATAATTTTTTTTTAAAGTTGTATTTTAATTTTGTTTATTGTTGTGGGTGGTGATGTCTGTTTTGTCATTTAACTTTTGTTATATATATGTACATTGTGCTATATGTAGTATATCCGTCAATTTTTCGTTACATCCATATGATATAGCACAGATCTTAGGCATTCAGATTATGATATAATAGAGAAATCACACTCTAGAGTTCATTTAATGTAGTAATTTTAAATGCCATAAAGCTTTGAAAAAACCTATTAGATTTCAAATTCCAAATGCCGCTTTCGTCCTCATCAATAAAGAGCCAATTTAAAATCATCAGAAGTACTTTCCTTCTCAAGAATTGATCCCTAGAGTTACGTAACATATGAAGGCTGTTAATAATATTTTATGCCTTGTACAGTAAGATTATAAAGCTTGATACATAATTAAAGTTTTAATTAAAAATTGTTTCCACATTACTGATGGTACTCTACACACCAAATTTGATGACGTCGAGTCTTTCAACAGGGACTTCCGAATTTTGATTTCAAATTAATTGTCATTTTCTCAGTCTGTTTTGCCAAATCACTATATAGAACACAACATGTGTTCGCTGACTAGTGTGTGAAACAATTGGAAACTGAAGATAATTTTCATCGAAAAATCGTCTTCAGCAATTCGGCCCATTTCTGAATGAATGATAAAAATGATAATAATGATAGAAAAATATATTTATAAAGTTATTAAGGCTCTTCTAACAGGTTCTTGCGAACTTTGATAGTTGATAACCACCATTTTGTTGAAGCTACTTCGTTCAAATTAATTATAATTTTTCAACAACACGCGCATATAACATTTTTTTGTCAAATACAGAGTTGACGCCTATATCTGTATAAATGGCTACGTGAACAAACAAAATTGTTGAATTTCGGACGATACCAACCTATATGAGATCCTAGAGCAGCCATCGCATCCGAAAAATGTCGTGTTTGGTGTGCAATTTTCGCTAACGGGTCATCGGTTCATATTTTTTTGAAATCTAGGCCATCACTGTCAACGATAAGCACTATATTTTAGTGATTTATTGTTTTAGCCTGAATTGGATAATCTGGATACCAACGACATGTGATTTCAACAGACAACTTATGCCATATTGGATATTCTGCACTGTCTGGAATGTGTCACAAAGCACTGGGGTCCTCAAAATCAACATAAACAATTCCATCGATCAAATTCAGCCTGATTTATACGCCAGCGTGATGGAAAATGCGACATTTCGGATGCTCTCCACGATATTATATTCCACACCTAATGATATCACAGGACTTTCACGCCAAAAAAAATTTCAATGATATCACACATTCACTTTGTTTTGTTTGAGTTTAAAAATAGGAACCGATTAAGGAAAGACCCGATAGTTAACAGTGTTTTTCATTATTAAATCTGTTTGCTTTCATTTAAATTTTAATTTTTTTCTGGTTTTATGACACAATGAACTCTTTATTGCTACTCTCCTAAGTTACACTGTCAATGCCGACTAGGCTATAAAAGAATAACAAACAGTTAAAAAGTATTTCCTCGAACACTAGTGGCAAAAAAACTAAAAAGAAAAATAAAAAATAAAGTATGTCACAACAAATGCAATCGAGAATTTAAATACGAGTTCATGCATGCTCGTTCACAATACAAGGGTGGGTTTTAGTTATGTGGGGAAATGTTTTAACTTTTCTTTACTCCTATACCACAGTAATTTTTGTTACTCCTATCCGCCAAATTAGCAAGTATTGTTAAATGAAAGCTGATCAATAGATAGCATCCTCCTCCTAGCGTCCTCTTAAATGTATGACTTCTGTAGAAAGTCTGAATTTAAAAATATTTTTTAATTCCCTTTTTTGATAAAAAAATTTTGTTCTCTTTACCTTTATTGTAATAATGAGCGTATACGATTGCAGGGTAGTATTGTTTACAGTTAAAAATTATCACAAACTATCATGTCAAAGAGAGTCCTGTATTTGCACAAAATGTATAATTAAGTTCTCTTTTAGATTAAAGTTATATTCTACAAGAGTATGTAACTCCTCCACGATCCAACTGATCTCATTAAAGAAGTAAAGCTGAAATTGTTTCACACAGACATAAATTGAGTCATGTATCATATCATGTGTACTGGTATCATTTTATTCAAAGTATTGGTTATTGCTGTGTTCAAACGTGGTTTGAACACTTAAATTATTTAACAACAAAAAAATATTGGTTACTTTTGTTAAATAATTTTTATGTTAAATAACATAAGCTGAGAGTCAATTATTCCATTTTTATATTTGTTGTTTTGCATTAACTTCCAATAACATTACATGAATGTCTCCCAAATTTAATATATAAAGTATGTCTCCAAGTTTTGTAAATAATTTGGAATGCTTCCAAGCATACCGTTACTTTATTTAAGAACGAAGAGGTTTGGCAAAAAATCAAATGCTACTAAAACTTCACTTCATCTTGTACTCTCAACCGTTCAAGTAGTTAAAAAACAAATTGTGCTAAAAGTGAACTATACATAAAAGAAAAAAAAACATATATTAAAGTGACTAATTAACTAAGATCCAATTATTACTATTTTTAAATAAGGTTCAAACTAACTAACAATAGTAAAGAAAAAGAAAAAAAATATACTTACCAACCCATATACTTATTTGTGCTGAAATAATTAAGAAATTTAAAATTAAAACAATTGTGCTTAAAATTAATAAAAAGAAATTAAAATTCTACTTACCCAAATTTATATTTATCTGAAATTTGTATTTATAAATAATTCATAAATACTTACCAAAATTAATGTGAACTCATATGTACCTAAACCAGGTGCCTACAATAAATTGGAATTACATTGTATAACTATCATCCTTTGGTTTCATAACTGATAAAAAAGAGGTAAGAAACTCTCTCTCTCTCTCTCTGTGAATATCAATTCTAGAAAATGAAATTAATTTCATTTCTTTCCTTTTATTTTCTCTTCTCACACATCCCAACGATTATAATTACGCACGAGTAATTATAATCCACATTTCCAAAAGATCTCTTTCTTCGAAAGGAGATCCAAGGAAATTTAGAAACAAATAATCACCCCCAATTTGTTTCATGGTCCTTCTCCCGCGAACTCTCGCAACCTGTGGATTTGTTACATGGTACTCCCGTTTATGGTACAGAGCGCTTTAAACACAATCTAAAATAAAAACAACAAGTGGAAAAAAAAATTATAACAACAACTCAATACATAAAAACAGCAGAAATGAGGTAAAGAGAAGAATAATCTCATCACTACAATATAAAACAACAAAGCTGTAAGTAACGTACATTTTTTATACATTTATACTTAATAATCTGGAATAATTGCAAAAAGTGAGTGATATATTTATAATATTTATACACACAAAAGAAAATTTAATTTCGCGTAAACCGTAAAAAAAAAAGTAAAAAAGATAGAGAAAAAACTTAAAGTGAAAAGAAAAAGAAAAGAGTGCTTAAAAAGTGGTGTTATCTCGATAGAAATTAACCTTGAAAAACAAAAAGAGGTTAAAAGAAGCATATGGACATTTAGATGGACATATGCTTACGGTAAAATTATATTTAACAAAAAGCACATAAGTCCCGTTTTTTCTCTTCTTTTTACCCGTGTACCGTTTTCCCGTCTATCCCGGTTTTACACTTATATATAAGAAATAACCTTTTAAAAAATCCCAATATTAGAAATAAATTATTTCACTCAAAATTAAACAAACACTTTTAATTACCCATATCTACATAAATTATATATATTATATACAAAAAATATATTATACACATAAAATATATTAATACCGTTGCCCAATTTCGCGTTTATCATTACCCAATTTGTATATAATATACAGAAATCTCTTTTCTGTATATGTAAAAAAAAAAAAATAAATACATTATTTGAAAATTCACCCTTTAAACAAAAAAAAAAAAAAAGAATTACAAAGAGTGCAAGTGATCTCATCTCTCATAATCTCAGTGTGAATCAAACATATAGTGTATTAATACACCACTCTCTTAATCAGATAAGAGAAGTGTGTTTGATTTACTATGCATATTCCCGTTTGCAATTGCAATTCTCTTGAATTGTAACAAATCTCTTTGTTACAAAATTCCAACAAGAGAATAGCGGAATAATCAAAATTAAAACAACAAACAAGAAGCGAACGAGGAAGAACAAGGAAGAGACACAAGGAAGAAACATCACACAGAGAAATAAAGGAGTGATATTTATAATAAATATCAACTGAAAATTTCATTTTTCCGTCTTTTAATAATAACAAATAAATACAATATTAAAATAAATAAATAAATAATTATCCCAAACATCTCTATTTGTTTTAATTTCAATTTCGAAAACATAAGTTGGAAAAATATATAAAAGATTTATTTCCTTTACACCACTGTTCCCCACTTCCAGTAAAACATACAGTCCACTATATAAATATTACACGAATATAAACGAATTAACCCATTAAGGTGAACGCTAAAAATATTATGTGCTATATAAAAAATCAAAACTCAATGACAAATAAATTTGCAAATTGATAATAAAATATATTTGAAACTCAAAAAAAAAAAAAAAAATATTTAATAATATTTATTTTTTGAAATTTGAAATTTTTTTAGTTACTACTAGACTAGAAGAATGTAACATCATTGATATCTCGATATACATATACAATAGCATACAAATAGATTTGTTCTCATATCTCATTTGGAGATTTATATTACAATTACATAAGAGAATTTACATGGCAATTTTTTGATATTTTTCAATTCAATTCTATATTCTATTTTTTCACTTTTAAACTAGACAACAGGTGTCTAGTGCTATTACCATATAGCCCCTAACCCCTATTCATAGAATATAGAAACGAATTTCTTATACCGCAAATTAGCACTTAGAGTTTATCTTAAAATGTTTACGCTAGATAACAGGTATCTAGTACTACTTCCCAGTAGCCCAAATCTCCTAAGTGCTAACTTCACCTGGATTACAATATCCACTATTGCCCTCTTATACATTCTCTTTAGAATTTTGCTAGATAGCAGTTCTAGCTCTACTTCTCAGTAGCCCAAAACTCTCAAGTCGTATCTCATATACGAATTTAATATTTAAATCTCAACATTCATTCTTATATCAATTAAGATATCAAGCCCATTATTAAGAAAATGTCTACCTCATCTCGCAGCGAGGCAACCGGCTCTACAAGGGAGAGCTTCTTGTTCAATTGTGATCATTTGATCCAATTTTGCCAACAATTCCAACGACCTCCCACGGACGAACAATCGGAATTGGTTCTGGGAGTCAAGTTGAAACACTTGGACTCAAAATGGGCAAAACTCGATGGTTCCTATGAGAGAATAATGTTATCTCAGGACAAAACAGTAACCTCGGATAATTACTGACTAGCTCTTGATCTGAACAGACGTATGTCGGAGATAATTTGCAGTGTTTTTGATGATTTATTTTCAACGAATGTCAAATAACACCACGAAAATTTCTTAAGTGAAATTAAAAAAAAAAAAAAAAAAAAAAAAAAAAAAAAATAATATATAATAAAAAAAAAAAAAAACAAAAAAAATCGATTAAATTAAAATATTACACAAATTTTTAACAATAGAGTTTATAAGTGCAGAACAACAATAACAAACAAATCTGTGCATATGCATATATTGATACAAAACAATAATCAGTATCATAAAATAGAACAAAAACAATATAAAATAAATTCTATATACTACAACAAGAAATTAACTGGATACATTCCAATAAGACAGCAACTAAATATACAAGATACAAATCAGTGACAAAAATAAAACAGAAAACAAAATAATAACAAACAAAAAATTAAAAACAATACAAGAACAAAAAAAAAAACAAAATACCGTATTGAAATATACAAGACAAAACAAAATTAAGAATCACAATTTTTCCCGCCTAGGATAAACATATGTTTATACAAGCTGTGCTTGATAAGTGATCAAAATAAAACCGAAAACAGAATAAAAATAAAAACAATAACAATACAAGGACTAAAAAAAAAAAAAAACCGTACTGAAATACAAAAACAAGATCGAAAAGCTGTGTTTAACTTTTAAGTGGATGTGCTTTCAGCCAGTGTTGTATTTCGACTTTCACTTAAAATCAATCTACACTCAAAGAAATATAGCATAAAATGTATTTGGACAAATGTATCAGTTCAAATTAAGAAGTCAATCTAAACATAGTTTTAAAAACAGAGAAAAAAACAATTCGTTGTCGGAAAATATGGACATTGACAATGCTTCTGCAGATTTCCCACAATCAGCGCCTGTAGTAAATACACCAAAAACTGCGCGTTTAACCAACATCGAATCTGCGCGCTCATCCAACACTGAATCACCTTTTAAAATTATGCAAGTGATTGATAAAAGGTTTGATAAATTAGCAGATCAACTGCAATCCACCCTTAGGAGTATGTTCCAACAGTATGAGGAACGACTTTTAGGTGAAATAGAAAAGAGGTTGAATACTACAAAAGCCGAGTTGGATAATTTAACTGAACGGGTAGCCATATTAGAGGCTTCTGTTGATGAAATAAAAAATAATAACTCTGAAAAAATCATTGCTCTTACGAATGAGACTAAAGATCTTAAGCAAGAACTAGCTCATCTAAAAAATGTTGCTAGAAAACAGAACAACTCTGTCGTTGCTAATGATCTGAGAATTGTTGGTGTTCCGAAGCAGGAAAATGAAGATCTTTTCGATATATATGATAAAATATGTCGAACTGTTAATATTAATCCTCCGGAGATTAATGGCGCTTTCCGAGTAAAAAATAATAATTATATATTATAAAAATATAGGCAGAATATCCGCTAATAATAAAACTATGTCGGACCCATCAATTATTATAAAATTTAAATCACCACATGAGCGAAATCTTGTTCTCAGGTCCATTACGCAATACATCAAGATAAAGAAAGATGTTTTGAGACTAAATGCAATCGGTTTTGACAGTTCAATGCCTTTTTATATTAACGAAAACTTAACTGCTGAGAATCATCGCATTTTTCAACGGGCTTACAGACTAAAGAAGAGAAAATTAATATCTGCGGCTTTTGTGAAACGAGGATTGGTTTACATTCGGCGACGCGAACATGAGGAGCCAATTCGTGTGGATAACATTGAGGATCTAAATATTTTTCGTGAAGATCCTGAAGTACGGCAAGAATTATAATGAATGTAGTAACCATATCTTAATTTTAATTTATTTTATCTCAATTTCTAATGTTTCAAATTATTCACTTTATACTTCTAAACTCATTAACAATATTTATATTTCAATTTTTGTCATTATTTTTAAAATCTTAAATAGTCTTTATTATATTTGTAACTGTATACTTTTTAGTCTTGTCTTGATTATCAAAATGTTTATTAATGTGTGTGTCTTTCTGTTAAAAATTGCTTATATTGCTTTACTGGTACAATATGACATTAAGCTCGAACTTTTCTGTTGAAAATTGAGGTGGAGTTGGTTCATATGATAACATGTACAATATGACACGAATTCTTTGCCGGCAGACTAGGGGCCTTAATATATGCCATATAAATGCCCAGAGTCTTAACAATAAACTTGACGAATTTCGCTATATTTTTGATGGCTCTAATATGGACATTATATGCATTTCCGAGACCTGGTTTAACTCTTGTACGCCTGATAGTGCATTTGGACTAAATTCATATCGCATATTCCGCTCGGATAGACCTTCCCACGGTGGTGGGGTGGCAATTTACGTTAGGTCACATATCAGATGTAAACTTGTAAGCAAGGGCTATGTAGATAGCGAAAACGCGTCGAATACTGAATACCTCTTTCTTGAGATACTTGACTGTGGAAGGAGATTGCTACTTGGAACTGTCTACAGACCTAATCGGAATATCGATATTAGGCCTCTGATCGACGAATTGTCTAGTCTCGCTCTTGACTACTCTGACGTTATTTTGACTGGTGACTTTAATTCTAATATATTAATGGACAAGGGATTAATGCTGGATATGGGAGCTATAGGGTTGGGACTTGTAAACGAGCTCATCCCTACACATTTTACATCTACTTCCGCAACACTACTTGACCTTTTCTTTATTGATAATCGTTCCCGTGTGCTGTTATACGATCAATTATCTGCATCAGTTTTCTCTAGGCATGATCTAATTTTTTTGTCATACGACTTTAGGACGTCTACAAAGGAGAGGAAAATAACATTTCGCGATTTTAGAAACATTGATCTTTTATCTCTTAGGGATGAACTAGTTCGTATACCTTGGGACCTGGTTTTTATCATGCCAACCGTTGATGAGCAGGTAGATTTTTTACAGAATAATATTCAGAATTTATATAACAAATATGTTATGGTGAAGACTAGGAATGTAAGTGGTAAGGTAAAGCCATGGTTTTCAAGGGAGATCAAAAGTTTGATTAATGACAGGAACGAGGCATACGAACGCTGGAAGAGGTACAGGACTCCGGAACTTGGAGAGATTTTTAAGAATTGCAGACGTAGGGTTAATTATGAGATAAGGGCAGCTAAGTGCAAATTCTATGAGGACAAATTTTCAACCGCCTTATCATCACGGGGCAAATGGAGGGAAATTAGGGACATGGGCGTTTTGAATAAGGATAATATGACTGACCATGATGTGGATGTGAATCAATTGAATGTTGAATTCTCTAGTATCCCTATGCCTGAATCTGATATTGGTTACTACAACTCTACGGATCCAAGCACTGCTTCTGATCTCAGTGCCAATGGTTTTGAATTTTCTAACATCACGCTTTTGGACTTGCGTGAATCATTTCGGAGCATCAGATCCAATGCAACGGGCTATGATGAAATATGTCCAAAATTTCTATGGATTATCCTTGACTACATTATTATATATATATTACATATATTTAACACTATTTTGACAACGTCTAGTTTTCCTTCAGCGTGGAAGCATGCGAAGATTATCCCCATACCAAAACCTGACAAAAGTTACAGACCAATTGCAATACTTCCATACTTGTCCAAGATATTTGAACGTGTAGTCCATAAACAAATCAGTGAATACTTATATGACAACTCACTACTGACCAACAGACAATCTGGTTTCAGACCTAAACACAGCTGCGTTACGGCTTTAGTGGATGTTGTAGAGGAGTTGAGGTCATTCGAAAGCTTTCGATACTGTTGATCATGACATTCTTTGTCACAAGTTGAAAAATACCTTTAAATTTTCAACATCAGCAGTAAAACTATTACGTACATATCTGTATAAGAGAAGTCAGACAGTACACCATGGTGATGTAAAATCATTTAGCAGCCCGGTGCGAAGAGGTGTACCACAGGGTTCAATTCTTAGCCCTTTTGCTATACATAATGTACTCAAATGACCTACCTTCTCGTGTTACACACTGCGGAGTTCAAATGTATGCCGATGACGTCCAACTCTACATTAGCTGTTTTAAATCTGACATCAACAATCGTATATTGGAACTGAACCAGGACCTCGACAATATATTTAAATGGGCTACTGCGAATGGTCTGAACTTAAATGCGAATAAATCAAAGGCTATTGTAATCGGGAAAGTTGACCCATTGCCAAACTTACTGCCACCATTAGTTGTCGGGGACTCGCGAATAGCATTAGTACAATGTGCCAAGAACTTAGGTATTATTTTTAATAGTCAACTTTCCTGGACTAACCATATTAATACTATTTGTGGGAAGACGTATGCTATGCTAAGGAATCTCTATATGACTCAATCCTTTACACCTATTAATATACGTATGCTCTTGGCAAAAACATATCTGATTCCTACCCTATTATATGGATGCGAGCTCTTTGCGGGTTTAGATTCTGTTAGTAAAAATAAGCTCAACGTAACTTACAATAACATAGCGAGATATATTTTTGGACGAAGTAGATATAGTAGTATATCGCATTTTTCCTACAGAATCTATAATATGACACTGGAAAACCTTTTAAAATATCGAATGCTAATTTTCTTGCACAAGATTATTTATTTGAAGGAACCAGATTATCTATATACCAGACTACAATTCTCTAGAACTAATAGAGGCTATAGGATAAATGCAGTAAGGTACAGAAAACAGGTGTCGGAAAGGCACTTTTATATTAATGCTATTCGTTCATGGAATCAACTTCCGCCGGAAATTCAATCGAAAAGCAATATAATGCAATTTAAAAAAGCAATTTCAACAAACTTTTCTTCTCTTTAGAATTCATCATTTAATTTAAACAAATCTAAGGCTAACTTAACTTCTAATGTCTATAATTTTTTGAATATAATGAATAATTTTTTGCTTTCTTTGTCAAACTTACATATATATATAACTTTTAAATTAATTATAACATTGTATAAACAGTACTATTAAATAAGAATAAATGCTTGTTGTACTGGAGTTAATCAATGAATAAATAAATAAATAAATAAATAAATAAGGAAGAGGCGAAGAAAAAATATGAAGCGTGTATGGAGGCCTACTACCTTTGTACTTCACAGATTCTCGAGTTAGTGAAGGTAGCTCAAGTGAATTCCACTGGTGACTCAAAAACATCCCAGGACTCACACGCCTCGAATCAGAATACAACTGAATCCTCAGCCTACTGTATAAAACTTCCCCCCTGCGATACAGAGGTATTTCAAGGAAGTTATGAACAATGGCCCTCCTTTCGTGATATGTTTACAGCGGTTTACATAAATCACTCCAAACTGACCCCTGTGACTAAACTGTACCACCTCAGGAACAAGACAAAAGGAGAAGCAGGTGCCATAGTCAAAAGATATCCACTTTCTCATGATAATTTTGAATTGGCATGGAACGCTCTGAAGACCCGGTACGAGAATAAACGTGTATTGGTTGACAACCATATAAAAATACTGTTTGATATCCCACCAGCCACTAGTGAGGATAGTGAGGTAATTAGGAGAATCCAGTCCTCAGTAAACGACTCTTTGGCTACTCTGAAGACTTTGGGAGTAAATGTTGAAAGCTGGGACCCGATTCTCATAAGATTAATCTCCACTAAATTACCCGATTTCACCCTTTCACTATGGGAACAATCTCTTTCCTCACCCCGTGAACTACCAAAGTGGTCACAAATGTCTTAATTTTTAGTAGACAGGTACGAGGCTGTGGAGCGTCTTACGAGCATTAAGACTGCTAAGGATGACTTTTGTTTGAATAAAAAGACACAACCAAACATACACACATATTCCTCTCAGGAACACTTGCATCTGACTTGCAAGGCATGTGGTGAAGAACATAATCTTCGAGTGTGTCCGAAATTTCGGGCTTTCACTGTACAACAAAGAGTCGACTTTGTGTACAAGAACAAATTTTGCAATAATTGCATGGGCTCTTCTCCCACGAAAGCAAATTGCAAAAGCAAACACACTTGCGTATATTGCAAAAAAACCCATCATTCTCTATTGCACATGACAAAAGTGTCAAAGACTCCACCGCAAGAGTCTCATGACTCACATTATAAAGGTATCAGGGATTCCCCGCAATCTACAAAAGCTATCCGGAACACGCACAACGAAACGCGTTCTGAATACCCAACATCAAGTCAGATACAGGCTAATTACTCTACGAGTAATGAGAATATTCTATTGCGAACCGCTCTCATGCAAATAGAATATAGAGGTGAATTCTTCACCATTCGAGCTCTTATAGACCCAGGTTCTCAGCGAACATTCATAACGGAAAGAATTAGAAGCCGACTTCGACTCCCCTTTCAAACATCTCGCTTTGAAATTGTCGGTATTGGCGGACAAAAACAGTCCGCGAACAAGGAATGCGAGTTCGTTTTGTACGCAAGAAGGTATAATCTGAGGATTCCTATTAAAGCAATAGTTTTGCCGAAAGTCACTAAACAACTCCCTTCTTGTACCTTTGCAATCCCCAACTCCAACGAACTCGAAGCATTAGATCTAGCTGATTCCACCTTCAACAAATCATCCCAAATAGATCTAATCCTGGGCAATGATTATGAATATCTCGTGAATATTGAAGGTATTAAGAAGAATATTTGCGGTCGCACCTCAGCGTATAACACCATATTCGGATGGGTGCTAAGTGGCCCTATGAGAACCCAAACAATTCAAACTTTCACAACTTCAGTCATTCCCTCGGATATATCGGATCTCAATAATATTTTAAAGAAGTTTTGGGAGGAGGAAGAAATTCCCTCAACACGCTCGTGCACAACTGAGGATGAAATTTGTGAAAGGTTTTACACTAAGACTACAACACGTCATGAGAATGGTAGATACATGGTACGATTGCCATTTAAGAAGGAGTATCCCGAAAAACTCTTCCTAGGATCATCTAGATTCATTGCACTGGCCCAATATTCCAGAATGGAAAAAACATTGTCCAAGGATCCCGAACTTTACACCGAATACAATAATGTTTTGAAGGAATACTTAACTCTTGATCATATGGAAGAAACTTCCACTCATGAGATCATATCTTGTGGCAAGTATAACTCATTTTACTTACCGCACCATGCTGTTGTACGCCCCGACCATAAGACTACCAAGGTACGAGTTGTATTTAACGCATCAAGGAAGACAAAGTCCAATTTTTCTCTCAACGATGTCTTGTACACAGGCCCTACTCTACAAAGTGACTTGATTACTATTATTCTCAATTGGAGAAAATACAAATTCGTATTCAGTGGCGATATACAGAAAATGTATCGTCAAATTCTCGTACATCCCGAAGATAGATCTTATCAGAAGATTGTCTTTCAACCCCAACAGAATGGACCTATAAAGGATTACCGGTTAAAAACAGTAACCTTTGGCTTAAATTGCGCACCTTATCTCGCAATCCGCACCCTTTTCCAACTGGCAAATGACTCTGAGTCCCAATTTCCGAAAGCTTCATCCATTTTACGTAAGGAGACTTATGTGGATGATATTCTTTCTGGAGGTTTTTCCATAGAGGATACCCTATCCGCTCAAACTCAGCTAATACAAGTCTTGAAGTCCGCAGGACTGCCTCTGAAAAAGATCACTGCAAATAACTCTGAATTGCTCTCCCATTTACCAAAGGAGGATCTTTATGACTACGCTTCCATGAATCGAGCACAACGAAAACTCTAGGTGTAAAATGGAATGCTCTCACGGATACTTTCTCCTACACTTTTACACCAATTGCTCAAACATCGAAAATAACTAAGAGACAAATTCTCTCGTCTGTTGCAAAACTTTTCGATCCGGCTGGTTGGCTTGCTCCCTTAATAATAAGGGCAAAAATATTCATGCAACAACTGTGGTTAGAGGGCTTAGAATGGGATGAAGAGATTTCACCAGAATCCCTTCAATTATGGAACAATCTCGTTCAGGATCTCTCCCAAATAGAGGAAATCTCAATTCCTCGGTGGATCAAATATATGCCTGAAGACTTCATTCAGATTCATGGATTTGCTGATGCCTCCAAATCAGCTTATTGTGCTACAGTATACATCAGATGTCAAACAAATACACATAACACATTTTCAAGTTTGTTACTGGCAAACTCCAAGGTAGCCCCAATTCAAACAATCAGTCTCCCACGATTAGAACTTAATGGAGCCGTTTTATTGGCAAATCTTGTCCATTATATTCTAACATCCCTAGATTTCTCTAACTCGGAAATACATTTGTGGACGGATTCATCCATTGTTCTAGGTTGGCTATCAAAACCCCCTTCATCATGGGAAACTTATGTGGCTAATAGGGTGGCTCGAATATATCGCTTAAACCCAGATGCGAGATGGCGACATGTGCCAACACACGATAATCCAGCAGATCTCGGAACTCGCGGCTGTAAGCCACAAGATCTTGCTCCCAATTCTTTGTGGTGGCATGGACCACCATGGTTAACCAAACCCTCATCTGAATGGCCTCAACGAAACCCGCTGAAAACACCCCAAATCTCCAATGAAGTTCAAACGCTGCACACAGAAGTTCGAAACGATGACATTTTAACCCGATTCTCGTCATACAATAGAGCTTTACGTGTAATACGCTATATATTTCGATTTTTCAACAATTGCCATAAGAACCTCCGGCCAAATAAATCACACATCACTCGAAATGACTTAACTCACGAAGAAATAAAATTCGTTAAAGTCAGACTGATCGCACTATGTCAAAAATCATATTATTCAGAGGAATATGAGTCTGTGTCTAAAAATGAGGACATATCTGTCAAAAGTGCACTCAAAACGCTAAACCCATTCCTAGATGAGAATTCACTTCTCAGAATAAATGGCAGATTATCTCTTTCTTCCCTACCCTATAATGAGCGCCATCCCATTATATTACCTGGCAACTCCCGATTTTGCCAGCTGTATTTGCAACATTTACATTATTTCCTATACCACGCTGAATGCAGTCAAATGATTCGTATGGTACAGACTGAATTCTATATCTTCCGTCTCAAACCTCGAGTGATGAAGATAATACGACAGTGCAAGACTTGTATTATTTACCGACAACAGCCTTGTTCTCAGATAATGGCACCACTCCCCCGAGACAGATGTACTCTTTCACCTCCGTTTCAAGTCACAGGCATTGACTTTGCTGGACCATTTGAAATTAGACTCTCGACCTTACGAAATTCGAAGACCGCAAAAGCCTATGTTAGTGTTTTCGTTTGCTTCAGCACGAAAGCTATCCACTTAGAACTATGCTCGGACCTATCTTCGTCAGCATTCCAAGCCGCATTCTCTCGTTTCGTTGGGAGGCGTGGACTACCCCAAAGGGTAGTAACTGACAATGGTCGAAATTTCCTCGGAGCTAGTCGAGCACTCGAACGTGAATTCAATCTGTTTGTAAAAACAGCAGCCCAGGATATAGCCCAGAAGTACATAACATATGGCTTTGAATGGAAATGTATACCCCCTCATGCTCCACACATGGGTGGTTTATGGGAAGCTGCCGTAAAAAGCTTCAAATTTCATTTGAAGCGAATTGCTGGTGCGCAGAGATTTACCTTTGAAGAATTTTCAACTATTCTAGCTCGCATGGAAGGAATTTTAAATTCTCGCCCATTATCTGCACTATCCGAGGACCCATCGGATTTGACAGCATTAACTCCCGGCCACTTCCTAAGAGGAGCACCTCTAATGGCTTTCCCAGAACAGAGTTGGGAGGAGATGTCTCTGGTTAACAGATGGGAGAAGCTCAAAGCACTTCATCACCAATTCTCAATTCGGTGGAAGGAAGATTATTTGAAAACACTGCAGAAGCGCTACAAATGGAAATTCTCGGTACCTAATATGCATGTAGGAGATCTCGTCGTTGTAATGGACGATTTGCAACCACCCCACGAATGGCGATTGGGAAGGATTGAAATTACCTACCCAGGACCGGATAATAATGTACGTACAACGGATATTCGAACGGCATGTCGTCTTCCATTTCTCAACGATGAAAATTTTAACTAGAATACACTAACTTTTTTCTCATACAACATTGCTAATTGGATTCAACTTCTCACTAATTTCAGCTTAATCTTTCAACCTTCATTAATATTTATCATTTTATCCCTTAGAACTAATCGCAAAGTAATAATCATCCGTCGGAATCCCAATAGACGTCGCATAGGCAAGGATCGTCACCCAAGATCTCGACCAGATCCTGAGATTTATGAATGTAAACTCTGCCGGAAATTTCATGCGTTAAGATTTTGCCGGAAGTTCCTAAAGATGTCCGTCAACAAAAGGCAAGAAATAGTCGATAGGCGCAGATATTGTGAAAACTGCCTAGCGAGAAGCCATGACTTGCGGTCCTGCACTTCGTTGGATATGTGCAAAAAATGCGATAAATTCCACCACACTTTACTACATCCAACCCCTGAAAGAGCTAAAACAAATAAAAGGGTTAAAAGGAAAACGTCTGCGACAGAAGCACCGTCATCAACTTTATCCACCACTTCGAATGCTAAAATAATTGCAGAAGCAATTAAGTCGTTGGCACAAGTTCTTTGCACCTCATCTCCAGGCAAGAGGTCATCTTGTGTTTAACCCCAAGGTCGGCGCCATGTTCAAACGTGGTTTGAACACTTAAATTATTTAACAACAAAAAAATATTGGTTACTTTTGTTAAATAATTTTTATGTTAAATAACATAAGCTGAGAGTCAATTATTCCATTTTTATATTTGTTGTTTTGCATTAACTTCCAATAACATTACATGAATGTCTCCCAAATTTAATATATAAAGTATGTCTCCAAGTTTTGTAAATAATTTGGAATGCTTCCAAGCATACCGTTACTTTATTTAAGAACGAAGAGGTTTGGCAAAAAATCAAATGCTACTAAAACTTCACTTCATCTTGTACTCTCAACCGTTCAAGTAGTTAAAAAACAAATTGTGCTAAAAGTGAACTATACATAAAAGAAAAAAAACATATATTAAAGTGACTAATTAACTAAGATCCAATTATTACTATTTTTAAATAAGGTTCAAACTAACTAACAATAGTAAAGAAAAAGAACAAAAAAAAAATATACTTACCCACCCATATACTTATTTGTTCTGAAATAATTAAGAAATTTAAAATTAAAACAATTGTGCTTAAAATTAATAAAAAGAAATTAAAATTCTACTTACCCAAATTTATATTTATCTGAAATTTGTATTTATAAATAATTCATAAATACTTACCAAAATTGATGTGAACTCATATGTACCTAAACCTGGTGCCTACAATAAATTGGAATTACATTGTATAACTATCATCCTTTGGTTTCATAACTGATAAAAAAAAGAGGTAAGAAACTCTCTCTCTCTGTGAATATCAATTCTAGAAATTTAAATTAATTTCATTTCTTTCCTTTTATTTTCTCTTCTCACACATCCCAACGATTATAATTACGCACGAGTAATTATAATCCACATTTCCAAAAGATCTCTTTCTTCGAAAGGAGATCCAAGGAAATTTAGAAACAAATAAATTATAATTATAATCCACATTTCCAAAATATCTCTTTCTTCGAAAGGAGATCCAAGGAAATTTAGATTGTTATCGTGTCGTCGTAGTGATTGGACGTGTTTATGTCTGAGCTCCTGAAAAAGTGTTATCGATGCCCTTATTTGCTTTAAACTTTACCATTATTTTAAATCAAGGAAGTAAAATTTTGTGAGCTGCATGTATCTATGTGTTTTTGAATTTTAAATATTTCCCGAAACAGATTATCATAAAATTAAAATCTATGTTTGAATTTCTTACAAAAATAATAACATAAATAAAATAGCTCTACTGTGTACAATAACAATTTGTAATTTATCAAGTTTAAACAACGCATAGCAACAGTTTACAACTCTTAGTTAAATACTTAAAATTTACAAAAACTAATACCTCATCAAACGGATCATCTTGTTCTTATTATTGGTGACTCATCCACAAAATTGTGAATAATAAATTTTAAATAGCGCATAGCAACAGGACACCATACTAAGTGATATATTTAAAATTTACAATTACTAATATCTTATCCAACGGACAATCTTATTATCATTTTTTTGGTGACTCATCAGCATAATTGAAAATATCGGCAATCGAGCAACAACAAACAGCAACTTACACAGTATCCTTAATATACAGTGTCAGTGTTTTATTCTATTATAACAATTACATAGTAACATAGTCCTATAAAAACAAAACAAAAACAAAAGTAAACAAACTACGAATAACCAGCTGATTGTATTTACATTAATTACTGGTTTAATAAGTGCTGCCAAATTTAATACAAATATCGACAGTTAAATTTAAAAATTCTGATCTTACTTATTATTTTTTTTTAATGTATAACCTAAGGAAGGACAAGAAAATAAATAAAAGCAACGTACGAAAATCTAAATCCAAAACTCTAACCAACAAAAACACAACAAACATGCCTACCGTAGAAAATTCGGAATTTATACCTTCAACCTCGGATGGATTGCAAAACACACCTGTCAACAAACGTATTGCGGACGTTCAGCAAAGTTCTTCATCATTACTTCACTCACCTTTTAAACTTCTAAATTGTTTGGACAAAAGGTTTGACAAATTTGCTGAACAGATCCTGAATACTATCGACCAAAAATTTAGAGAATTTAAAGAAGACCTCGCAAAAGATCTGCGCGAGAAATACAATATCCTTGATAGTAAACTGCATGAAATAAGTGAGAGGGTAACAATTCTTGAAAATAGATCGGCAGAAATTGAAATTATGCGCGTGGAAATAAGGGATCTAAAAACAAAATTGCGGCAACAAGAGAACTATCCTGTTTCAACCGAGCTCAGGATAAACGAAATTCCGTTTTCTCAAGAAGAAAATCTGCCAGAAATTTTTCAACAAATTTGTACCACCATTGGCACACCTGTACCTAATGTAAAATCGATTTACCGATTGAGGAACCACAATAATAAACATAACGTGACCTCTAAAGATGCCGTAATTATAGTAAAACTTTGGTCCGCATACGACAAAAATTTCTTTTTAAAAACATTGGCTAACTACAGGAAACTGCACAAGGGATTTACTTTCCGGCTCAGGAACATCGGCTACAACTCGGATGTAAAGTTCTACGTAATTGAGAACCTTACTCAGAACAACTTCAAAATTCTACGTGCTGCAATTAACATAAAAAAGAAAAAACTTTTGTCTTCAGCATTTACCTTGAGGGGTTGTGTATATATTCGAAAACAACTAAACGAAGACGCAATTCTAATTGAGGACATAGATAGCCTGAACCGGTTATTTCCTGGGCTTAGTTAACTTCTCAACTTTTCTGATAAAGATAATCCTGATGATGTTCAACTTTATCTTTAATTTAGTGTTTAACTTTGATTTAATTTTGAATTCCTTCCTTATTTGTGTATATTACTTCTTCTTTATTATGCGTTTATTAATCATAACTACATCAATTTTCTTGGCTTTTAATTGCATTGCTTTATTATACATATTTCTTCTATATTACACAAGCGTTGCCTTCTTTTCATTAATTATCCCTAATGTCAGCGTTAAATAGTTATGGTTTGGATTCCACAGCTTGTACAAAAACTATGATTAAAATACTCACAGCACAACGTAAAGGACTCAACATATGTCACATTAACGCTCAAAGTCTTTTTCCTAAAATGGATGAATTTCGTTTTCTGTTCGAAGATACCAAGATGGATATTGTATGTGTATCTGAAACTTGGTTCGCGAGAGACCTCCCAGATAGTTTGGTTAATGCTGTTGGATACAGAATAATCCGGAATGATAGAAGAAGTCATGCAGGTGGGGTAGCAATTTTCATCAGGAAAGGTATACGTTACAAGGAAGTTAGAAGATCACAGGATAATGACAAAATTGAGTACTTATTCCTTGAAATTATTGGTGCTGACAGTAAATTGTTGTTGGGGTGCATATACCGCCCAAATTCTCGTGTCCCTTTTGATTCATTTGTGTGTAACTTGGAGTCACTAGCTATGCAATACAGCGACATTATTATTGCAAGTGATTTCAACTGTAATTTACTGTCTAATTCTAGCTCAATTTTGTTTGATCAGCTTAAATCTATTGGGTTATACATTGTCAACACTGTGCAACCTACGCACTTCACCAATAATTGCAGTACTTTACTCGATATTTTTATATTAGGTAACATGTCTAATTTACTACTGTTTGATCAGATAAGCGCACCCACTTTTTCTAAACATGATCTTATTTACATATCATATGATTTCCATTTTCATAAAGATGAAACTACTTCTTACTATCGAGACTTTCGAAATGTTAATTATCACTTGCTGGAGGAATGCTACAACTCAATAGAATGGAACAATATATATAATATGCCATCTGCTGATGATCAACTCTACTTCCTTAATAGTAACCTTATCAACTTGTATGATATTTCCATACCCTTGAGAACGAACCGTAGTAACAGCTCTAGGAAAAACTGGTTTAATTCAACTATCAAACATCAAATTAGAACACGTGATGATATTTATAGACGTTGGAAAAGACTTAGAACTTCGGAGCTATACGAAGAATACCGCAGGGCCCGTAGATTCGTCAACAAGACTATTTATGACGCAAAAAGTTCATATTATGAGAACCGTTTTAGATCAGCTGTAGACTCAAGGAAAAAATGGCGAACAATTCGTGAGATTGGCATTGGAAACAAAGCTACCCCAGTTTGCAGTATTGACCCAAATGAGATTAATGAAACTTTTCTGAATATCCCATCTCCAATGCCTTTAAATGAGATTCAATCAGCTCTTGTCTCTGAGCTACCGCAACAGCCCCCGGGAATTTCCTCCTTACACCGTTTCGAGTTTTCTCGAGTATATGAAGATGATGTCGTTCTATGCTGTAAATCAGTGACTTCAAATGCAGTTGGCTTTGACCAAATCCATCCTAAATTCATAAGACTTTTACTACCTAGGATATCACGATATATTACGCATTTATTTAACACTGTTATCACTACCAGCCTCTTTCCTAACTGTTGGAAACATGCTAGGGTCATTCCCGTTCCTAAATCATCAAATGAGTATCGTCCCATATCGATACTTCCATTTTTATCTAAAGTATTTGAACGACTGTTACACAACCAAATTAGTACGTATTTAAATGACCACCAGCTGCTCTTTAGCAAACAATCTGGATTTAGAACAGGTCACAGCTGTGTTTCCTCGCTGTTGAGTGTATCTGAGGATATAAGATCCAATATTGATAATGGTGGTATCACACTCTTGGTACTCCTAGACCATTCAAAAGCATTCGACTCTGTAAACCATAATATACTTTATAAAAAGATATATGACAATTTTTATTTTTCTTCGAGTGCATCATCGCTAATAAAAACCTATCTCACTGATAGATACCAGTCTGTTTCTGCTGGCGAAACTGTATCTACTCCCATGCCCGTGTCTAAAGGAGTACCGCAGGGCTCTATTCTTGGTCCACTACTGTTTACTTTGTACATAAATGATTTACCTAATTGTCTCTTGTATAGTAATATCCACATTTACGCAGATGATGTACAAATATATATAAATTGTAAAAAGGACTCAATTGATGACTGCTGTGCAAGACTTAATGAGGACCTTACCAGAATACATTACTGGGCAACGTCAAATGGCTTATATCTGAATCCTATAAAGTCAAAGGGCCTAATCATAGCCCAACGAAATCAGAATGTTGTTGTTGATATTCCGATCATTTTAGGAAATCAAAATATTTCAATAGTAGAATCAGCAAAAAACCTTGGTATAATTTTTAACAAATCCCTTCAATGGAATACCCACATAAATGCTGTCTCCGGAACAATTTTTTCTATGCTTCGAACGCTATATCCCCTTCAACACGTTACACCTCTTAATATTCGAGTGCTTCTTGCCAAAACGTACTTAATGCCCAAGTTGTTATATGGCTGCGAAATTTTTGCTTATTGTGATTCAATAAGTAAAACTAGGTTAACTGTTGCGTATAATGCAATTCTTAGATATGTCTATGGCATAAGAAGATATGATGGTACTTCTCAGTATTCTAAATCATTATATGGTGTTGGATTAATGGATTTACTTAAAATCAAAGCATTAATTTTGCTTCACAAAGTTATCTACACTCAAGAACCATCTTATTTGTTTAATCGAATTCAATTTGCAAGATCGAACAGAGGAAAGCAGATTATTCAGTTAAGATATCAGACTTTAATATCTGAGTGGCAGTTCTTTACGAATACAATACGGCTGTGGAACTCGTTACCAAACCAACTACAAATCAATGACAACGCTTTGCAATTTAAAAAAATTCTATTTTCAAAATTTTAATTTTAAATTATTACATATATATATGCACATATTTTTATTCTTGTTTGTTTGTTTTTATTCTTGTTTGTATATATTCTGATATTGTTTTTTTTTTTTAATTTGTTTTAGTTTTAGTTTATTGTATAATACTTTTCTATTTTTTGTAATGATCATACAATCACATACTGTAATTTAAAAGATTAATTTCTTGTTGTATGTGATATGAAATAAATAAATAAATAAATAAATAAAACTTTTAATATTAAGGATGACCTAATGATTGCATTCGCACATGAAGATGTTAATATGTATGTATATATGTATGTGGTAGCATTCTTATAACATTGGTAGGCTATAAATGGTATTGGATTATATACATATATGAATATGTAGTGAGTGTAGTAAAATTTATCATACAGTTACAGTATAAGTATTATAAGTGTATGGTGTAGTGGTAATTGTATGTGATGTATAAATCTATGTCTATATGTTAATGCGTTAGCATTAGTTCTACTTTATGTGTGACATCTATGGCACTACTATGCTATGCTATTATCACAATGATTATAACGCTACACTGTAAACGTTTTAACAGCATGTGTGTGGTATTAAATGGCACATAACTTCAACTATAAAAAAAACGATTTAACAACACAAAGGTATGTACATTTATAAATATAACAGTTATAAAATTATTAAATTTTATGTCTTTTAAAAAACATATCGTTGGTCTCATGTAGAAAAGCCTCGCATATTTGAAACTTTACAGGAGAAGGTAAAAACATTATTTTTAAATATTATTTTTAAATATTATTTTTAAATATATATAAAACAAAATTGAGATATGGCTTTTTTAGTCTCATTTCAGAGAATAAGGGCTTAGGGCTTTTTTCTGTAGCGATCAAAACGAATTATACTAGGGAAAATTCATGATTAAAATTAGCAGAAAATATTGTTATTGCTTAAAAATATTAAGTTCGAAATGCTCCCATTTCTTTTTCGGAATTGCTAATTTTTCTTTATATAGCCGTAATGGAACGATGCGTTCTATGCCAGCTTTTGCTCTATGTGGAAGAAGCTCATATTCATCCGTAATATTTATTTTAAAGTATATGAGCCCTGAAGAATCGAATGCAATTATCGTCACCTGCCTTTTTTCCTAAAATTTAATTTGCAATTAAAATTCAAATAAGAATTGATAAAAAAAAAATGCACAATAATTTCGATTATTACGTGGTCGAATTGATAAAAGCAACCATTTGAATAAATAATAATGTGGTAAATATCTGGAGATCTATCCAAAAAATCTCTTAAGTGCATGTTGTGAAAACCAAAGCACTAAAGTTTCCTGCCGTTTCATACCATACGAAATTGTCCGATTGGTTTGTTCGAAGATTGTAAATTGTAAAATTGTGAATTTGTAAAATCCAATCTCTAATTGTATCACAATATAAAAAAGATTCACTTATTCTTTATTGCATAATTAAAAAAACACGATGCAATGACTTAATTTGGCGAGATACATACCTACATACATAATTAGCCATTACAACCCTTCAGTCAGGATTTCGGCCTAGCTTCTCACACCACTCATGTTGTGTGCCTTAATTTTATACTTGAGTGGCGGGACCTACAGTTTAACGTCGACTCCGAACGACAGATTTTTTAGAAACTTTTTCATGGCTGGCTTATTTACTCTCAGAGTTTTTGCCAGAAATCTGCTGAGGAAATATTTTTTTTTCATATTTCGTTTTGATATCTTTCCTGGGGCTCGAACCCAGGCTTTACGTCTAATAAGCGAACACACTACCTACTAGACTACGGCGACTACAGATGGCGAGATTGAGCTTTTAAAAAAAATATGTTTTTTAGAAATAAGATAGGCCTTTTTAGAATATTACTTGAACAACCGCTGATTTTGATAAAATTAAATTAAATTTTTGTGTTGATTCACAAAAAAAAAATCAATTTCGAAAAAAGTGTGAGTTAGTGCCTTTCTACAAGAGACCAACGATATAGCATTTACAACCCATTGTCTCTAGCAATATGTTGACAACTGTTTTCCGTTACAAAGGGAGAGTGCTAAAAAAGAAGAAAAATTAACTTCATTTTATAACTCTTCCATGCAAAAATGAAAGAAAATTTAAAATTGAGTTTAAAATGAACCTGCAAGTCTGTATAATAGTTCAAATAATTTTTTTTTAATTTTCGTAAAAATTCTATGAACTTTTTAACTTAGGCTCGCTACAAAGCATCTTCTGCATGTTAATATTTTTTTGTATTTTGCCTTGTACTATTTTCATTTATAAAGCTTTTCCTGCTACAAAGGCTGTTGGTTGACTGGAGCAAAAATGTTTTTAGGGGGAAAACAAACAGTAGTCGTAGAGCCAAGTCTAGTGAAAACTGCAAAATCTAAAGCTTTGATTGTATTTTAAACCAGTTTTACTGTGTGTGCAGGTGCATTGTCATGTTGAAAAATTACATTGCCGTGCCTTGGGGCCAGTGTTGCCATATAAATTTCAACGAAAACCTTCAAATTGAATAAAAAAAATCTTTTTTTCAGAAAAAAATCTTCACTTTACAAAAACTACAATTTATCAAATTAAATACATGTTTATTATGATTAAAACATAACATAAAAATGTATAGAAAACATTAATTTTTAAATAACGTTTAGAAAAGGAACAAAAAATAACGTAAATAATATATTTTTCATACAATTATAGGTTCATAAAATATATTACAAAAAAGTACAATTTATGTATTTGTTACAGTTACTTTGTACATTTCTTTATTAAACTTTGTATTAGATTTGTACAATTGCGATATTTTTTTTTTTTTTGGATAGTCTTTTGTTCTTAAAATGCCACATAATATAGATATTTCTAGTTTATTTCTAATTTTATTTTTATTAATATTAATTTGAGAAAAAATTCGTTCAACATTAGCTGTTGCAATAGGAATAGATAATACGGCATAAATAAATTTTTTTAGGTGAGATAAAACTTCAGATCCATCACAATGTTTTGTTTTCAAAATGATTTCCCAAATTATTTCAATGTTTGTTTCTTCTGTTAGATTGTGTTCTTTAAAATTAAAGTGACACAATTCTTGCCATTCATCATCTGTTTTTTGAGCATTTTCAGAAGTTATAATATTCGGGAAAAAACGAATTAATTGAGAAATAGTTTTGACTTTACCTTTAATAACATTATCAGGAGCTAAAATCTCAACATATTTTAGGAAATCATTCTCAAAATCAATTTTTTTAACACGCTGTTGCATAACTCAATATAAAATTGGTAGTTATTCGTAGTTGTTAGAGCTATGGATACTTGGGTTCCCAAATAAATATCCATAGGATCTTTAATATACAAAGAGTTGTTTAAGTCAATCTTGTTAAAGTTTTCAATAGAAATAAATTCGTTTTTAACGAAGTATGCAAATATTTTACGATATAATCGTAAAATTTCAATGTGCAGTAGATGTATTTGAGGACTTTGGCTCTGAAATAGTCGATTCAATTTATTGATATCACTTAAATATATAACTTAAATTCGCTCTTTTGTAAATTACTTAAAATGCTTTCCACTGAATCGAACTTTACTAAGTCTTCATGCTAAAAGTATAATTCTAAGACGTCTATTCGACTCAATAGTTAATTAAAAAATGAAAAATCTTCAAATTTATAAAAATCTTATTTTTAATGTAGAAATCTTTTAATCTTCGCATCACCTCAAAAAACTTCAAAAAGAAGATAAATCTTCATATATGGCAACACTGCTTGGGGCGCACACGTGTGTCTTTGAGACAGTAATTCCCAAGTGGTTTTTCAATATTGTCATCCAATATTGTTTGCAATGCGGCGTTTTAACATTTGCTTGGTGGTCTTCCACGTTCTTCATTTCTCACATCAAAATTGTTATCTCTGATCCGTTGAAGGCGCAGCAGTATAAAACAAAAAATAAAATAAAAACAAAAAATTAATGCTTTCCGGAAATCCTCATTTTCTGAAACAAAATTCGCCAGAACAAAACAGAATGTAAAAATATGATTATGCCTGTTCATTAATGTCATGTACACGGAATATGTTCTACAGACGTAGTAGCCAAAAAAAACAAAAACAATAAATATTCTTCACGAACACATTTGTATCTTGACGCTCACTTTATACCGGTATACAATTTGGTAATTAAACTGTTTTATAGGGCCTTTTAAATTTGTTTTAGGAAATTTGAAAATAATCAAGTTCCCTACTTTTTTACGTTTATTTTTAGAAATAATAGATTCAAATATTGTCCCATTCAATTCGTGTGCAACGTATTGAAAATCAACTTCATACCAATTCAATGTTTTAAATAAAAAAATAAAAATAAATAAATAATAAAACTTTTGTATTTAATTGTTAGCGGTAAATGTTGCAGACGACAAGCTGAAGAAAATATTCACATTGTAGCCTACCAAATTGAATATCATTCATTATTTTAATGAATTTGCAGAAAATGTCATAATTTGGTTTAAACCATACTGCTCATTATAAAACACTAATTTTAAATATGCCTCAATTAACACAATACTGCAGTTATATTTTTGCACTTCACGTATACTGTTCTTCTCTCCCTCTTTCTCTTACTTTACATGCACAAGCATATAGGCCAACATTAAGGTTTTAAAAATAATTCAACGAATATTCCAACAGCTGATAATGACTTCCTTTTTAAGAAACTATTCGTAAATGTCAGAATAGAAATGACAGTCTCCTTTATTATTTTGCCAGCCAAGCGAATTTCATTCTTTTTTGTCTTGCCTTTCATAGAATGTGTCTTAAGTTTTAATAACTTCCGCAAGTAATTCACAAAGGTTTAGAGTTTATGTAATGTAATATAGGCCGTAAACGATGATGTCTAAACTAAAACTATAAATGAAATTAAGCGAATTAGGGAAAATATATATTCCACCCTTTGACTTAAATCAAGGAAAAAACTAAAGCTTAAATATGCACGCCTTATGTCGGCCTACACGCACTTCGTTAATTGGAAACTTTGCTACAATACGAATTAAGGTTTTCTTAAAAGAATTAATGTTGCGGTATCTCTTGTTGCAAACAATATCCACTAAAACAGACAAGAATTTCTAGTCCAACGATAGAGCCATCCTTTAGAGGAGATGGATGGTAGTAAATTGTAACGGAGTTCGGTTTGGATCGTTTTACGTTTATGAATTGACACACAATCTTGCTGGAAAGTCCACGGCTGGTTTTGGAATATGGAACGATTAACTGATTTTACTACAGCTTCCAGAGGGTTTTTCTGATAAATTTTGTCAATGTTCTGACCCGTTATTCGCAGAAATTCGAGTGGGCCATTGTAAGAGACACCAAACCAAACAATGAATGAATCAATTCAATCACTTTAGTTATTAAATTTTTTTAAAAATTTTTTCATTGTTGTTTTTGTGATACACCTTTAGATTTGTTCCATACTTTTTTTCCAAATATGAAGTCAATAAGATACCGGTACGCCATTTGAAAGCACAAAGTCCCAAATGCTTTTTAAAAATTCGATTCATGGATCTTTGCAAGACATTCATTTCTCGAACCATAATCTTTTTGTTTAGGGAGCGTATTTCGTAACTAATCTGGATATTTTTTGAAAATATCACCTCTTTCTCCTATCACACTTGAGTAGCGTGTTCGTATATCGATATTCTGTAGGACATATTTGGTTGTGGCCACACACACATATTGAATCTGTGTGTGTCAGTCAGGATTGCAACCTAGCTTCTCACATCACTCATATTGTGTGTGTTAATTTATACATGAGTGGCGGGACATACAGTTAATAGTTTATTTATTCTCAGAGCTTTTGCCAGTAATCTGATGAAAATAAGTCGCCGAAAAATATTTCTTTCATATTTTGTTTTGTTGAAGATGTCTGACCCGGTGTTTGAACCGTGACCTCAAGTCTAATAAGCCAACACACTACATAATAGACTACTGCGATGTTATTCAAGATAATTTAATTTAATAGTTAGGTTTGTATTTATTATTCAAAGTAAATTACATAAAAAGTAAATTACATACACTAGAAAGCCTACAATTTAAAGGAATATATTATTCATTAAATGCTAGTATTCCATAATCATCAATTTTCATGACTTTAGAATCACTTTGAATCAACAATTACTCAAATTATAATTAAATTCCAACAAAAAATTTGCTCGAATTACTAAATCGGGTACAAACTGTGACAAAAGGAGGCAGTATCATTCAGTAGGGTTAATGTCTCTGGTCTAATGACGCCGCCAGCTTAAAATCCAGTCCAAAGAGTATCGTATTCAAAATGCATTTTATGCTGTTGGATCTAATGTGGAATGATTTTCTTCCTAATTCGATAATTTTATTTGTTCACGTACCCATTCCAAAAATGGTTTTCTTGGTTGAAGATGATTTTTCGCTGAATATTAGGGTTTGTTGCCAATTAATCTAGAGCTTCAGTCTGAGTGATTTTGCAAAACAGACGGAAAAAATGACGACTGTACGTACTGCAAAATTTATTAAGTCCAGAATTTGATGACAAAATATGTCTAGCTAAGTGTGATTTGAAGTCGCCGTGGTCTAGTAGGTAGCGTGTTGGCTTATTAGACGAAAGGCCCGAGTTCGAATCCCAGGTCAGACATCAAAACGAAAATATGAAAATATTTCTTCGGCGACTTCCTCTCAGCAGATTTCTGGCAAAAACTCTGAGAGTAAAAATTGCCATGAAAAGCTTCTCAAAAAATCTGTCGTTCGGAGTCGACTTTAAACTGTAGGTCCCGCCGCTCATGTATAAAATTAACGCACACAACATGAGTGGTGTTGAGAAGCAAGGCCGTAATACTGACTGAAGGGTTGTAATGGCCAATTATCTATGTATGTAAGTGTGATTTGAGAAAAATTCACACCATCATAAAACTCTCGGGATGGTTGAGAAATGTCAACCAGAAGCTAAAATTATATGACGGATTAGTTAATATTGGTGATATAACGGGAGTTTATAGGACCCTAGTTACAGAAGCGGCTGCCAGTTTAACCTAACCTAACCTTGTACGAATTTAGACCTGATTGTGTGTTTAAGAAAAACAATCAAGAAAAATTCCATAATAATATTCTCTTAGAATAGCTAGTGAAACGTACGTATTCATCATATCTGGCATAGAAAGGTTTTTTTAACTGTCGTTTTGGAAATCGTTGAAAAAAATCTTGTTTCTCTTAAAGATCATTAAAAGAATTCGTTGATAGCGAAAATACCCCAGCCAAATGTTTACGGAACGTTTTACTTCATTTATTAATGCATGCAATAGTCCCACATTTGTATACAGAATTATTCTTTAGAATGTTTTGTAGAATGTTTTGTAGAAATTCATGAATATTTTGTGGGCATGTCCAAACACATACAAATGTATATTTTACATACGCAAACATAAAAATATGTAGTTACATATACACACATGTATAAACAAGGTATGTATTTGTATGTTAGAAAGAGAGATTGTATTTTTAGTATATATGTATATGCACATACATACATAACAGATGTATACAGTAATGTTTATATGTATGTAAACAGAGGATGTGTGTGTGTAAATTTTATACGTACATATATTTGGATATTTGTTTGTGTAGAAAACGTATTATTGCAAGCATACTTATCTAACCGTAGACTAACACGTACATTTGGTCCATCGGAACACTCTGTTACAAAAGATTTTCATTCATTTGGTAATTTTTTGTTTTCTGCTGCTATCTTTTTAGAATTTATGCTCTAAGAGTAGCATAACAGTATATGGGTATTGTTTTTTGTCTGCTTTAAAACACTTTCTCTTGTTTTAACCAACCTTTCTTTGCGAGATACTTTAACCCGTTTGCAAATCTCATTTGAGATAAAAATATTCTTTATTACACTTGCAGAAAAAATGCTTTTTATTCTCTATTCAGGTCTATTCTTTTCTGTTCTATTACCGTGTTTTTATTACCAAAATTAACATTATAAGGATATGTAAGTTAGTGTGTATGTACACTTACAATGAAAGTTCTATTTTTAAGAAGGTTTTATTTTTTGAAGAAAAAAAAACAAATCTTAGATGCTCTCGAATGCATTGTAGAAAACTACTCGTACTCGTACAAAATGTTGATTAAAATGTGTGTTTGCCTGCTCGAGAAAAAGAAAACGTGAATGATTAGTTATTCTGCACAAGAATATCGCACGTGGTTAAATACAAAATTTTCATTCAATTTTTAAAAGTAACAAAGAAATTTAATCAACTTTAATTCAGGTACTTTAAATACCTTTTGTTTGATAATATGACACATTTCATATCATAGACACGAAACAATAAATTTTACGAATAAAATGATACTATAAATTATAAACAAATTGAAACTCAATACCAAATACTTTTAGTTTTTAAAATTCAAGTGTCAAGTTATAAAAAATATTTCGTATAGTGTTGTTAAAATGGAATTAAGTTAGGTTAGGTTAGGTTTGAGGGCATGTACTTGTCATTAGAAAAAGTACAATACTAAGTGGACAAAATAACCCATTGTAAATACATCATAAAAGGGAGAAAGAGAGCACACTAAAGAAGATAGGGTAATGGAAAAATTAAGAAAATTGTTAGAAAAGGGAGAATATAGGAAACAAAGGGAAAAAGATGAACCACGAACACACAACAAAGCGCAGCTTTAGCTTTAACGCCCTAGCACAAGCTACATTTAAATGCCTGGAAAGCCCTAATGTCGGCTCTTGACAGAATGCCCTCACCTTCAAGCTACTGGAGTTGGAGAGTTGCAGAGAGGTATTAGTCACTCCTCCTCATTACTACATACCATGCAATAATCCGGCTGGAAACTCTTCCAGATTCTTGTCAGCGATCTAACCTCACATTACCTTGTAATAAGCCCAACAACTAACCTGGGGCTGGCCTTATACAAACCCATCAACAAAACTGTTCTCGAACTATCTACTGCAGGTCAAAGACTCCTTGACACATAACAGCCCAGTACTTCTACTCTTACTCCCTGACCTACTAGTAATGAGGCAGAAGAAGTGGCCAGGTATATAGCTATGTTCTGGAACCCACCATATCTGATCTGATCTAAAGGACTTTAAAGACTCTTTACAATCTCGAACATGTAGTGATTTACACCAGACCGACACAATGATTATTAAGGCAGCCAGACTGTCAGCAAAGATCATATAAAATCTGAAGCGGGCACATTAGCTATGGCGAGACTGCAAAAATCTCTGTCTAAAAGACGCTACAGTCATCATTTAACTGGCTGAGATCTTTACAGAAAATCCCATCAACTGTGCCTCCATCTATCTTGGACCCATCTGTCAATATGGGTACATCTATTCGCCCCTGCAGTATGGACTCAGGCTCTCCATAGTCCCTTATCCAGTATGAGAATCTTCAAACCAGGCAGGAACGCTGCCTCAAGCACAATATAGTCGGTTTTTCCTAAAGATCCGTTCCTCTCCTCAGAAAAGGCAAATTTCGCAACCTAAGGAAGAGATTAGCTGACAGTTCATTTCTCAACTGTCCGATGAACAGAACCAGTAAATTCTATAATTTTGGGAAGGAGTTAGTAACAAAGATGAATGGAGTAATCTAGAACCTGAATACTCCTTTAAAAGAGTGTCTAATTTTGAAGTCTGCAAGTCTGGCTGACACTGAATCATGTAGATGGGACACCAGCTGGGCCGCAGGGCGTATGGGAATTTTCAGCACTGTGTTAGCCGACGAGCTTATGAGGACGAGAGCTTTCTTACTATTTATGACGTCGGAAAAGTTCTATACTTAGAGTGGGGGCTGCAGATTCTGGAACGATGAGAATTGTTGAAACATATTATTTTATCCTTGGGGGCATTAATATGCTGCAGAAGAAAACATTTAATACCGAGCAGCGTCCTAAAGTTTTTCAGGACATTAGTTTACGAGCAGATATTAAAGCAATACAAAATTAGGGAGATGTATAATAGATCGTATGGTTGCAGTACCTAGGCACCTATTCACGATAAAGGAACAATAATATGTTTGACTTAAAACAAAATCTTCATCCTGAGTGTATATCTCAACTGCTTTGGTTGATCCCTTCCACAGCCAATGAATTTTTTGACAAAACTGTCTGAGTGTAGAATGAAATTTCGAATTTAAAATTTCTCTATGTGTATTGTGTGCTTAATACAATGTACAATATTATAATTATTATACACAGTTAAAACCAGAGAAATACTAACAAAATAACCATAAAATAATTCCAAAAAAGAATAATCAAGTCGAAAGCACGAGTTTAAAATATTGCCTAATGACCAATATTTATTACTACTGATGGGTCATTAAAAAAATTTTTAACTCCACATGGTAAGCCACATGAAAGTAACAACAACAAAAATACATAAGCAGAGAAGATACGGGTGAATGACCTTTTTGACTTTAGGCTGCTGTACTCAGCAGTGCTATACAGTACATTAAAGCTTAAAGTTATTGGTCTGCACATGTGGCAGTTTTAAGATTTACAGGAAATGAAAAAAAGACATTAAATGAAATTTTTAATCACATTTCTAGCTACTACCACAGTCAGTGCCCGCAATAGAATTTATTTATGCGTTCGATAACTTAACAAAGTAATAAACTTGAGCTATGAATTAGAATTTTACGTTTTATTTTGGTTTTTTTATATAGAAAAACTTTTAATGGGTTTTATAATACAACCATGAAAGTTGAGTTAAAAAAAAACATTATAATTTTTAGAGGTTATTAAAGGTTACACATATTATGGTTTCAAAATTAAAGTCAACAAAAATAATTTAAAACTATCGATGCCGTTACGTCCGAAATACAATGTCATTTAATTGATCACATTTGGAATACTTACTACAATTCATTCTTTTAAACAAATTTTTCACATGACATAACGTTAAAAATTATCATCGAAGGCACGGTTTCTGACGTAATCCCTAAAAAAGTTCAACGGCCTGTAGTGACAATTTAATAAAAAATACGTGTTGCTTCTAGAAAATCTTGTCAGCTACTGAATACATTTTTATTGAAAACTCGTATATATAGTAAAATATTATTTTTCTAGAACATTCTATTTTACAGCACTAATACTAATTCGTATAATACATAGAAAATTATATAGAATTATATATATAAAGGCATTGTTGCATTTTATCGTATTTTATAAAAAAGTTATCGATACTTAACTACTTTAAAAAAGTAGTTTATTAAATTTGTAAGTCTATTAAGGGCTGCCACAGGCCAATTGATACCCAATTGATTATAAGACATACATACAGGCGTACATAATTGGTCGCTACAATCCTTTAGTCAGGATTACGACCTAGCTTTTCAAACTACTTATGTTGTGTATGTTAATTTTATGCATGAGTGGTGGGACCTATAGTTTAAAGTCGACTCGAATGATAGATTTTTGGACACTTTTAATGACAATTTTATTTATTCTATATAAATATATGGCAGATATACGCTGAAAGGCAATTGCCAAAGAAATCTTTTTTCATACTTCTTTTTGATCGAGATGTCTGAGCCAGAGGTTAACTTGTGACCTCATGTCTAATAAGCCAACACACCACCTATTAAAGTACGGGGACTCCATAAGACCATTCTCGTAGCGCAAAATTTATCTTAATAAAGTTATAACAAATAAACACCCACTTGAGGATCGAATACCCCGAATGAATTTTTATAAATGCTAGTGATATCTATCTATAATCCAGAAAGTTCTAAATGGAAAAGAAAGTTCATGCATTTTTAACGAACGACGCCAGTAATTACAAAGGGATATCGTTTATGAAGTGTATCCTAAACGGGAAAAACATTTGTTTAATCCAGGCAAACATTAACTTCAGCTACAAAGCCAGAAAATACACCTGCACACAAAGCTACTGTCCCACCCACAGTATTGACCAGACTTGGCTGCTTCTGACTAATATTTGCTGATATTCATTTTCGTACAAAAGAACATATAAATTATAGTTTCATTTTATTGCCTTTTTTTTTTAATAAATATTTATGTTTTAAAAAAATCTTATATATAAAAATGAATGTGTGTTTGTTTGTATGTTTGTATGTTTGTATGTTTGAAGTTTATAGACGATTAAACGGCTGAACCGATTTTCTTGAAATTTTCACAGTATCTTCCTGTATGTCTGGAAGGAGTTATAGGCTACTTTTTATGTTGATATTCTAAATGAGCGAGGAGCCATGCCCATGTATACTACATACCTAATATTTAATTGCATTTGAAATATATTACTCATACGCATAGTTACCCCTAAAGTATGCTATCTATGATTCTTGATGTATAAAACCAAAGAAAATAAAGTATAAAGAATGTGCATTTTGGCATATTTTGGAAGATTTTTCAAAATATTTTACGACGCGAAAGGAAAGATAGAAGGGAAGAAAATTTTGTAACCAACATTTGTGAAAAAAATCACCAAATAAGAAAAAATATAGCTAAAATTAAATTCGTAGGCTTTTGTTTTATTTATTTTTTTTCAGAAATAACCAAAAAAGGCAACATCATTACTAGATTCAATCTTTGCGGATTTTTTGCAAATTACAATACATTTTGACTTTTTAGAGTTAATCCTTAAACCATTTGCAGTCGCCCAAAGAGAAATATTATAAGGTCAGTGTTAAGATCTTTAACTCCAGTGTTGATGGAAGCTATAGAGCTATCAAGGTAGAGTTGAATATCATCAACATACATTTGAATTCTAGAATGTTTGAGCTGCTCAAACATATGACCCTTAAATTGTTGAGCTTGAAATTTTCAACTCATATACATAGTAAGTACTGAAATTCATACTATTTAAATATTTATTTGAAAAACATATACATATGTAATAGTTATGTTATTGTTTACTTCTACCAATGGGTAATTAATAAAAATATTATTTATTTGTTGCATATCTTGAAAAATAGATCAGGTAAGTTTAATAATCAGCATTTTATTGGGTGAGGAATGGGCATGTAACAATAGGCAGTAAAATTTTCATTCATTACTTTCGATTAACTAAGTAATAAAATGTAAACTGTCAATATTTTTTCCAAATAAAAAAAGTAGTTGCAAAACTCATCATAAAAAAATTACCTGCGACCGAAACAAACCTAATTATTTGTCAAATTTAAATAGCCTTAATTTTTTTCAAAAAGTTTTTTGACTTGAACCGATTTCATATTAGGTAAAATATAAAGAAATAAATATAACACGCATTCGGTTTTGGAATTCAGTTGAATCTTTGATTCTAATCAAGTTAAACGTTATTTGAGGGACATTTATTTTGCAACAATTTATAAAAATGCCCCAAAAAAGCATCGCTTTCCAGAAGCACTAAAAATGCATTGCATTTGCAATCCCAGAGAGCAAATGAAAGTTCGGAAGAGTGTGAAAGTCGCCTAAGGACTGAAAGGAGTCGAGCTTCAACCTCTTGAGCCGCCGAAACGCCATCACAACATGAAGAACGCCTTGAAGGCCTACGAGCTACTGAAACGCTTTCAGAAAGCCAAGAGCGCCTTGAAAGTCAACGAAATCTTACCTCTTTAGCACGAGCTTCTGAAACGCCGTCAGAACACGAACGACGTTTTGAAGGTCTTCGACAACATGCGACAACCGCACGAGGTACCGAGACACCGTTGGAACATGAAGGTCGGCTACAAAGCCAGCGAAATCGTATCGAAACATCACGAGGCACAGAAACGCCTTTAGAGCGTGAAAGACGTCTTGAAGGTCTTCGACAACATGCGACAACCGCACGAGCTACTAAGACACCGTTGGAGCATGAGGGTCGGCTACAAAGCCAGCGAAATCGTACCGAAACGTCACGAGGCACAGAAACGCCTTTAGAGCGTGAAAGAAGTGTTGAACGTCTTCGACAACATGCGACAATCGCACGAGCTACCGAGACACCTTTGGAACATGAAGGTACCACAACATCACGAGCTAATGAAACAGAAGTCCAACGTGAATCAGGAGTAGAAAGTCTGCGGATTCGAACATCAACAAGAAGAGCAGCAGAGAGGATAGAGCAATATAATTTTCGTCGAGAACAAAATCATAATCGAATGGCGGTGAATCGACGTAATGTTTTTCATGGATACTCAGGTATTGCATTTAACTACAGATCTGATATAGATTATACCGAAGACGAATTAGTGGCAATTGGTGGCATGAATTAAGTTTGCCAATATTGTAATGCACTCATGTACAAAAACGAAACGCCTTTGGCGACATGTTCACACTCTAAATTTAACTACTGATATGCATGTTCAGTTGCAACGCGATGCTTTAGCTTCAACTTTTTCCAAAAAATTGCATGATTTAGGTAATGGAAGAATTCCAATAGGTCCTATAACAAAGATCCTATAATAAAATTTCGATCAGAATTTTGCAGAATGACACAATCCAAAGAAGAATTAATAAATTGTGTATTTCCCAATATCGTGCAAAATTTTAAAAATTTGCAATGGTTATGTGAACGTTACGCACGTTCCATCAATAGCAATATTCTCAACAAGATCGATGGGAATCTAAGAACTTATAAATCGATCGACACAGTTTCTTATATTGAGGATGTCGTCAATTATCCAGTCGAATTTTTAAATTCGTTAGATTTACCAGGCTTTCCACCACATGACTTACAGTCAAAAACGGTGATCCCATTATTTTACTTAGAAATATTGATCCTCCACTACTTTGTAATGGCACTCAACTAACAATAAAAAAAATTATGAACAATGTTATCGAGGCGACCATTATAACTGGAAAGTTTAAGGGAACTGATGTATTGCTGCCACAATTTCGATGGGGTAGCGAAGCACACCGGGTATTAGCTAGTAATTGAATAATTAGAAAAAATTAAAATAACATCACATCTACTGAACAGATTCTAAGAATTGACACATTTTTTGTAATTTTTTTCAATGCTTTGAATTCAAACAACAAAATAGATATTGTATTTATGGTTTTTTATTACTGCAACATTTATCCGTATTTAAGAATATTCTGTTTTGTTAGTTTTAAAAATTACACAATTTTTTCTTTTCTTGAGCATTCGTTTTAAATTACATGCAATATGTACATACATTGTATATGAAATGTATTTCCTTGAAAAGGTTAAAGATGAAACTTTAAAACGATATCCACATTACATGTTAAAAGTTTTGAGTGTGTTTCTTCCCTTATTTTTAAAAGTTTTCCGATTCTTAATTGCAATAATTACTTATAAAATTTTTAATAACTGCTAGTATTACTAAAGTGCTTTCTCTTGTTAAGAGATTGACTATTCGTTTGGTAAAATTGGACAAATCTTACCGTAGTTATGCTTTAAAGAGAATAACAGTCGTGTCATATTTTTTAAATGCATTGTTCTTAATAACTGGGCTAGTAGGCGTCTCTAGTCGACTGAATAGTGGCATGAATCGAACACTGGTCACCCAATGAGGAGGACAGTGACTACATAACAATAGATTCAGGACATGTATTTCGAACAAGTACGTCTGGGAAAATGATGCGGTGCATCTCGCAAATAACTCCGCGCAATATTACACCGACTACTGGAGGTGGAATTTGTTCGGAATCAATTATTGGCGGCGGAAATATCCTCCAGCGGAACATTATCATAATTTCTGATATCCATGTGGCTATCAAAACACTTCAATCCAATGTGAAGAACTCCAAGACA
This sequence comes from Sarcophaga rosellei, assembly GCA_930367235.1. Lineage (NCBI taxonomy): Eukaryota > Metazoa > Arthropoda > Insecta > Diptera > Sarcophagidae > Sarcophaga > Sarcophaga rosellei. The sequence continues at coordinate 45,842,489 of OV884018.1, read as the reverse complement.
GTATATAGCTGGCACTGATCTCTAAATGAGAAAGCATATCACATGGTTAGCAAGGCACAGTAACATTTCAAGTAGCCGTAAAGCGGATGATGGATGGTCAGACGTGGCACAACCATCTAAGATTTCGATGAATTCTGAACTTTTGAATCCCTCTGAAAAATTGCGGGCAATAATTCACAATACGACCGTCGATTCTGTCAACAATATATGGGCCGTTTAAGACTAACGCAGAACGGCGCTGAAAATCTGAACAAATCTGAATTGAGAGCTAACGACAAGTGCGTACGAGACGCTTTGGTATTGGACTTCTTGCGTAAAATTTCTACAGAAGCTCCAAAGATGGAAAAGAAGAATAGTCTGCTCTTCATCTACTGGGCATATGCTTGGTACCATGTCGTAGAAGAAAAAAACATATTTTGTGCCCACTCCATAGATCATCTGCAAGAAATGTCCCACATTAACATTGCTTCATCAAAAGTTTAGTGTAATTCCAGGATTAGGGGATAGTGGTTAACTCTGGTGTCACAAACACCTTATGTGCCCTAAGTGTATTCATCTAACCTGTTTGGATGCATATACCTACCTGCATACCTACCTATTTACTAACTGAACTTTCCTTTTAACATTTTTCTAAATGTTTTTCGATGTTTATCGAAAGAATGTTAGTTCCACGTTTAAGCGACCTGCAGTAGTAGTAAAAAATATTTCTTTCCGTACCTTACTCTCAGTCTGCTGGCAAAAACTCTGAGAGTAAAATAAAATTGAAAACTTTTTCAGAAATCTTTCATTTGTAGTCGACTTTAAATTATAGATCAAACCACTCATGATTGTGATTAACACATACAAGACAAGTTGCGTGAGAATCTTGGTTTTAATCTTGACAAAAAGGTTGTTGTGACGAATTAAGTAAGCAAGTAAATAGACAAGTATTTAAGGTATAGGGGTTGTTCAAAGCAAGACAGGCAAGAAATAGGGATGCTTTTGAGAAGTCTAACAATAATCCACATTGGAGAAGCGAAGAAAATGACTACTGTTTCCGCTCAATACGAAAATGTGTTTATAACTAAATTTTTTTTGGAAGAGCAACAACAGAAATGGCACAAGGCTATACCAAAATTGCTTCGAAATATATGTATGGCAGAATTGTACAATAACTGCTGAAAATATTTCGAAAGTTTTAAAATGTTTATATAAATATTTGCCAGGAAAATAAACAGATCACCTTTAAAACTTAAACTGCCATTAACAAACGTGAAATCAATAACAAATATAAAAAAATTCATAAGAAATATTTGCATAGTAATTTAATAACAGTAGAACCCTCACATTAAAACTACCCTCTTATATAAGTTTACTAAGGACAAAACCTTTCTTTTATTTCTATTTCCAGGTACGTATGAACACGGCAGTAAGTTTCTTTAAGACTTGAGTTATAACCACCAGTATAATAATTTTGTTTAATTCAAATTGCAACGAAACCGGATCATGTAATTTTAAACAATTGAAATATCCATTAAAATTCCAATACAGATACTCAAACACTTATTTGTTTAAAGCTTTACAGTCTCACATACTGCTTCTCTTTATCAAATGGTATTATTGTGTAAAACTTAACCATTTCAACAGTATTGTATTGCAGCCACATGAGAAATATTGATCTTTTAAATGCTTTCGTATTGAAATTAAATTCATATTTACCTTTCAAACTGAATATTTTATTTTATTTCACACATTTTTTATTGAATATTATCCATTGTATCAAATAAAAAACCCAAGAATTTAATTTGTCAGTGCTCATTAAAAAAGATATATGTATGCATAAGTAGTTAAACAAAACACAAAAGGCTGAACATTTTCATTGTATTTAAACAAAAGAAGAACAATTTTATTTTTTAGCATTTTTTTAAAAATGTTTTTACCAGTTGTAATGGTATGTTCTTAGCGATTTTTGTGAAAATAAAACAGAAATTTTTGGTGGAAAAGCGTTTGTGTATTCCCCGCCAATATAACTTTTCGTCTTATGACACAAACCAATTAGTCACACAATTTTCAACATCCTCATAGGAATTGAAGTGGTGCCTAGCCAATGCGTATCCCATCGGTGAAAACAAATAGTATGGAGCCACATCTGGTGCATACGCCATGTGGAGTAGCAGATTCCGGCTTATTCTTTGAATGTAACTTGAATGCATAATTCAACCTGATCATTTGTTATTGGTGGAGATCTGTGTTAATTATTTCACCAGGTTTTAGGAGCTCGTGGTATACCACATCTTTCTAGTCATTCACGGCATTGTGTTAGTGCCGCACCGACATCCGAAGTTGATGGTTAGGATTCATTACCAGCCTACCGTCGAACGTTTTTCTTCAGATAGAAAAGGTATTGAATAGAAGAGGTATTGAATAGAATAGGTATACAACCTATGATATCCAAATTGATGGCAAAGGTCCTATACATACTATCGACGGAAACATCCTCAGGAAACATAATAATAAGTGTCGACATAACTGGGGGACACCCATCATTACTGCGGAGCCCACTTGTTGATGAACTCCTCACAAAACTATCTGAGGCGCGCATCGACTGCTAAGGGTAACCAGATGAAATAGTCGTGATGGCTAAAGACATTTGAAGAGGTTTGGAGATAATAAATAGTTATTGCATGTCGGTGGGCCTAAGTTTAAACCCGGGCAAAACTACAATACTAATATAATGGAAAATGAAGATAAAAAATTTAGCAACAACACTGGATAGTAACTTGATATGGAGGACTGATATAGGGAGCATCTGCCATAATTATATGTAGATGACTTGGAAAGGAAATCTAGGGGATTAGCCTAGGAATTATGACATAGTTACGCCTCTTTGGAGGCTATAATTAGATTGATGGCAAACAATTCTTACATGAAATTCCTTACGAAAATCCGTGACCTAATGAATCGCATGGCTGACAGTTCCCTTCTTAATTATCTCCTAAACGGAACCTGGAAGTGACTCGCCACTAGACTTAGTAAAAACAATATGAATGGAATAATCTAGAAGAGGGATATTGTTTTAAGATTGATTCTTCCAATCTAACTTCAGTTGTATGTCCAATTCACCATCACAAATTTGTTATTGCCAAAAAATGTTTCTTTGATAAATTATATTTTAAACTGTCTGTTATCGGTTACCACCTGTAATATCAATTTGTGAAAATTTTGACAACTCAACTGGGGTTTGCATGTACAATTACCAAATTTTCCATCAGTTTTCATAAACAAAATCTGAAAAGCAAACAACATTTCGAAGAATAGAAACATTTTTAATCTAAATAGTAGTGTCACGAGTGTGCTGTAGTTGAAATCTAACCCAAACAAGCTTGAAGCAATTTCAAACATTTACCAAATGATGCTTGCGCTACATTCTTCAAATATTTTGGCCTTTTTGGGTCACAAAGAATTGCTTAATTAATCAAATCATAAAATGAGAAATAAAATACCCTATTAGAGCATAACACAAACTGTAAATATTATTCATTGAAATGACACAAGTTATTTTTCGAGGAAGCAGAAAAGATAAAATATAAAGAATTTGAAATCCCGTGGTGTCAGATGAATAGAGAGAATAAAGGAATTAATTAAGTAAAAAAATTAAATGAAAAGTAAAAATCAGCATATTTTTTCAATCTCCACAAGACTGTTTATTTAATCCCTTCAAAAATTTAAATTTAAAGTCCATCTAAAAAAATAAAACCTTAATCAGCTGCCACAGAACCCTTTACTTAGATGTTTAAGTTTTTTTTTATGTTTTTAGCTGCTAATGGCAAATTTGTATAAATTCTTACAATACTGAAGTGAATTTTTACAATTAATTGAAATTAAAAAAAAAATTAAATTTAAGTGAAGAACCTAACCTAATTCCCATTGAATAACTACAACATATTACTTAAAGTAAGCCTTCTAGTCATTTACTAAACAGTTTAATCTGCTTAATATCTAAATTTGTTTTCTCTAATTTGAAAATAATTTGATAACATGATTAAAATTTTTATACTTTAAATCTTAAAATATAATTTCTCCCCTTGGATTGCAATGAAAACAAAATTATTATAATCTAAGCTTCATATTATCTTTTGCCTCTGTTGAATTGTCAATTTGCAAAATAATAGCCAAAAACCTGCTGAGAAGAAGTGGCCGAAGAAATATTTTTTCATATTTTGTTTTCTCGGAGATGTCTGACCTGTGGTTCGAACCTTAAGCCAGCACACTACCCACTAGATTACGGCTGATGTTATTTGTCCTGCATATTTTGCATACGATTTTATGGCACTTGTTGATGAATACCTGTAGTTTTTGTGTGATGATGTTCGATACTACACATCCATAAAACAGGGTCCATTTTACACATGCGTTGAATATTACGACCTCGGTTTTTCTGTATATTTGGGAGCGTCTGATTGACGCTTTCGCTTTATTGTGCCTGTTGATTACGTCTGTTTTTGCGAGAGTAACGACATGGTGTATGTTTTACATTAGTTAAAAATACTTTTTTATATTTCGCGAACTAGGGTTCTTTAATTTTTCCCACAAAATTATTAATTTCTCGAATATTTTTGACCCGATTCGCCAAACTATACGTTTGAGAGACTAGCAGAAATCAGATAATATTTGCGATTTGATATCCAAGGAAGCGCTTTACAATTGAAGACAGCTCTTGATGGAATTCTTCACCCTGTTCATCACCTAATTTACTAATGTTCTCTAACTACAGGTCCATATGTGAATGGAGAAATTGGATTTTGATCGGCTTTCTACATTACAAGTCTCCGTATTAGTATTTAAGAAACTTTTTTAAATTAAACCAATTTAATTGAGAATAATTAAAGGAATATGGTTTATATTCCAGAATTACAAACATTTTCCTCGGAACCTTATATAAATGAATTTTTAGGAGCTTGCTGATAAGGAAAATCAAACGTTATAAAGTGAGGTCTAAATACACATTTAGCCAAATAAATCAACTATTAACGTCTCTTAACAGAAAAAAATACTCTCAACCATAACATTGCCAACGACCTCAACAAAAATTAAGTTTTTCTCATTTCTATTGTCATAAACAAAGCCTACATTCAGATTTTTATTGAATTTATATTGAATTCTATCAGACCCTCCAACAGGTACTTCCGAGCTTTAACATTTCATAAGCAGTCATCTTGTTGAAGCTCCTTATGTCAAATTTTTGTCATTTATTCAGTCTGTTTTGCCAAACAACACGTGCAAGTTGTAAAATTGTTTTATCAAAATGAGTGTTTCGTTCGGGCAGCGTTGCGCGCTTTATGTCCAGTTTACGATCGGATACATTCAAATTGTTCAGAAAACGATTAACCAACAACCGTTTGTCAACAAGGGTTGTAGCTGAAAATTTCGCTGTATCATACTATAAACACAATTAACAATTCGACGCTTCCATTCTATAACGTTCTAAGTCCACTTTTTAATGTTCTTGCATTTTTAAATTCTACGTTCTCTAACTTAAATACTGTCAAAATTTGGTTAAGATGCGCCGATCCGTTCAGAAGTTATAGGGAAAAATCTACTTAGAATACACATATAGTCGTATGGCGCGTGAAAACTTTGAGAGCTCATAACTCAAAATTAAGCAAGCACAACAATTTTGCAATTGGAGCCTTAGGTAAACTACATGCGCACTACATACGTACATAATTGGTCATAACAACCCTTCAGTCAGGATTACGACCTTGCTTCTCACACCACCTATGTTGTGTGCGTTAATTTTATACATGAGTGGCGAAACCTGCAGTTTAACGTCGACTCCGAACGACAGATTTTTGAGAAGCTCTTCATGTCTTGTGTTTACTCTCAGATTTTTTGCCAGAAATCTGCTGAGAAGCAATCGCCGAAGAAATATTTTTTTCATAATTTCGTTTTGATATCTGACCTGGGGTTTGAATCGTGGCATTACGTCTAATAAGCCGACACACTACCTACTAGACTACGGCGACTACAAAACTACATGCGCATTAATTATAATAAAGGCAGCAGCGGCAATGCATAAGCAAAACAAATAACAAAAAGCATTTCATTAATTCTTTATAAATAGTACCCCTAAAACGTTTTTTTTTTGTGTTTTGTTTCATACATTGTGTTTTTAAAATTTTTATTTCATGTATGTTATTGTATTGACAACACTAATCTCTCATTGCCAGCAAATAATCTCCTTATCAGGACTAATTCTTTCATTGGTGTTAGTAAAAATATAAATTTGCTTAAATGAGAAGCAGCTGCATCGTTGCTTATTGTCGCTTGTCTTTAAAATAATTGTTTCCATATACACCCATGTATTCTATTTTTGAGAGATTGCTGAGTTGGCTACTTTGTGTTTACAGCTTAACTGTGAGTTAACAGGAGATTCTACGTCAATCGATTTAGCGTCGCTCACAAAAATTTGGCCTTTCGCAGACCACAACTTGCGGAAAGCATCAATTTTTGTTAGTCATCGTATTCTAGTAGATAATGTGTTGACCTATTAGACGTGACGCCTCGGTTCAAAGCCTAGGTCAAACATCTCTAACAAAGCAGATTTCTCAGCAATTTTCTGGCAAAAATTCTGAAAATAAATAAAATTGCCATTAAAAGTTTCTTAAAAATCTGTCTTTCGGACTTTAAAATATATGTAGGTCTCTTCGCTCATGAATAAAATTAACACACATAAAATAAATGGTGTGAGACGCTAGGTTGTAATCTTGACTGAAGAGTTGTATGTATGTGACTTGAAAATGTAGAAGCACAAACTTCAACTTATTCAAGAACTGAAGGTTCTGTGCACTCCTTTAAAAGTTAGACAAGTATTAAAACACACTTCGTCGACTTCTTTTTTTTTAATCAATTTATAATTGCTAATCGCTTTTACTACCTCCTGTTGCAAGTTGAAACTTAAACCTCATTGGATACGTTTTTATTCTCTTGTATTTCAGAGAAGATATTTAAAAATATTTTCTTAGTTGAAGAAAATAAATAATATTTGATCTACGATACTAAAAAAATAACTTTAAACAAACAAAGACAAACAATTTCCAATGAAAAACTGGCAGATAAAAAAGAAAATTTAAAAAAAAAAATAAAAGTGAAAAGTTTTTAATAAACAAATTCTTTGCCTGACCTTCAGTTTGTTTGTTTGTTAATATGTATTAAATATTTAAAGAATAAAATAATATTTAAACTAATAAAATAAAAAAACAAAACTAGAAACAAAAATAGCGAATAGCAAAGCATTACGATAGCAAATCATTCAATGATTTTTTCATTCATTGCCTTAACAAGTCCAACAAACCATTCAACCAATCAATTATTCAGCCATCCATTTGTCCAGCCAATCAAACTAAATTTCAAAATTCAGTCAATTTAACATCCTACACCAACATTTAATGTGCGTTCTATGTTTGTTATGATGTCTGCTACCACTTTGAAACAAATAATTTTAGTTTAAATTTGTGAAATTTTAACTTTATTTTACAACTATTATACTACTTGGTATAGAGATGAGCGATATTTTCAAAACTGTGATTTAATCACGGTGATTGATAATTCACTGGTAACTACAGTGATTGAAATTGCCAAATAACAGTTACTAATAATTTCGTTCTTTCAAAATTGTTACATACTCAAATTTATTTCATTTTATTTTTGAGCGAGGCAGAATTACTGTTAGATTATGCTGATTATTTACTTTTGTCTTTTATACATGAACTTTCTGTGAAACTTAATTGTCAAACTTCATATAAAAAAAACATTAAGGGCCATTATTACAACTTGCTGTTAACTAAAGGGAGGATTTTAACGGGCAGATAAATTGTTTTTCATTATTATGAGTACCCAATAAGATAGAAGTGATCGTTAAGCTAAAGGGAGGATCATCCTGCCTTTAACATTTAAAGGTCACTTTATGTTTGAAGTTGCCATATTATATATTATTTTCATTATGGCTACTTCAAATTTTAACAAAATGAGCATATACAACAAAAAACAAAACAAACTTTCCAGTTCCCTTTAGCTAAAGGTACCTTTAATGACAAGTTGTAATAATGGCCCTAAAAATAATAACATTGATGACACCACTTTGATTTTGTTTAGTAGTCTTTTCGTAGTATGTATCTAGTTGTCTCTTTCTTAAATACGTTATTGTCATTATTGTTTTCTTTTGGAATACTGTGATCACAATCACTGTTTTAAAGAACAGTGATTAACAAATCACGTTCACTGAGAACAGCGTTCTTCAAAAATCACTGGATCGCTCATCTCGCTTTGGTATCATCAAGCACACGGGTCTTATTAAACATCACTCTTTATTATATCAGCTCTTCCAAAAGAGACTTTCAAACTATGACAGTTGATAACGGTCATCTTCTGCAAGGTACAACTGTCAAATAAGTTGTTATTTTTCAGTTTGTTTTGGATGGATATAGCACACAACAACAAAATTGCTCGAATAACGTAGCACGCGTTTAGCCTATTTTACTATCACCATAATCGTCCTACCGGGCAGAATTTTAACAATGTGGTGGATAAATTTTAGTCCAAAGGTTCAGTAAACGATCGACCAAAACCCGTACGTTGGCGAAATACAAAATCTGCTATAAACTTAGACGCTATCCGTGAGAGTGTGAAGGAAAATAAGAGGCAGTCGATTTCAAGTGGTAAACAAAAACTCAACTTTTTGCGGAAACCAATTTGCCGAATTCTTGTACGGCCAGATAAATGAGAGTTCTTTGCGGTGTTCTTTCCGGGTGCTTTGTCCACACTACTATCGTCATAGTATCTAGACGAATGGGTAGAGGAATAAGGATATCGAATTTAAGACGATCTCAAATCACATAAAATCCAAAAACAACCAATGTGTCCCAAAAATCACTGTTTTTGTGTGGATTATGAACTAGCGGAGTCATCGGTTCATATATGTTTGATATTTATATTGGCCAGGCCATTGCTATGAACGACAATCGCTATAATAGGTCTATGAAAAGCATCTGCTTTTGGCTTGAATTGGAGGAACATGCCTATTTGTAGGCATGCTCATCATCTCACGTGAATGTGTTGTGAACTGGCCACAGAGATTGTTTAATTTGATATCGTTAGGCTTTTTCTAGTGGGGTTTTCTTAAGTAGCAAGATTATGTGAATGCGCCACAAGTCGCAGCGATCCTCAAAGGCAACATAAGCCATTCCATCGATCAAATTTAGCCTGATTTATGTGTTAGACTCATTGCAAATTGGACATTCTGATGTACTCCATCTAGAGAAGCCGTGGTGGATATTTGAAGGATGTTATATTCCAAACAAAATATCGGACGATATCTGACATACACTTTCTTTATGTAAATTCAAAGGTAGAAAGCGCATGAAGAAAGAAGCAATACTATCCTCTTTGACGTATAAGGATTTCCCAAGGCAACGGACATTTTTTCATCTGTTTTTCAGCTTTCCAATGTTCTTAGATCGAGGATTATCTTTCTTGATGTACCGTCGTGCTCACTCTTGAAAATATGGGCAATCCAACTTATTTTTCTGTACCTGATTTCTTTCTATACACTGTACCAAAGCTGCGTAATGCAGATTGTGATTGCAGCATTGCTACTATTGTGTTTCTAGCATTAGTTGGGGTGTAAACCATAGGTTCTGGTTTAATAAGACCAAACACATTGATCGCAGCCTCTATGGCTTAGGTATTCATTCCACTGAGACCAATAGCTATACTGACGCATACTAGTGTCTGTACCGTGTACAACTTGACCAAATGTAGACGAAATTTAAAAAATCGATAAAAATCAAAAACTTTGTTCATTGAAGTTAAATTAAAAACAAACTGTAAATGACATATTGCTTCCATATTGTACTCTTATTTGAAGTTTTACTTGCGTTTCCGGAAACAAACAATATTTTAGTCATTGTTTTCGAATTGTTGTCATTGCATGTTGTCATTGGTTGTTGTTGTTAATAAAGCTGATTCTGCGAATGCCAAACATCAACAGTCAAATTTCAGTTTTAGGTAATCATGCATATTGTTTAGGGTTGTGTTTTCATCTTCATTGAGATGAAGAAGTATGAACGCTTTTGTATTTCATTTGTAATCGGATACAATTATAGTTTGTTAGTAAATTAAGTCTGGTAAAAAGCACTCTTCTTACTATACGAATGCTAAAACAACTCGACATGTGTTATCATGTCTTACAACTCATTATTGAACTCACATGTCATAATGGGATACTCGGCTTTAATTAGATTATACTTGAGTGTTGAAAGCTATTGAAAACTGTTGCAAAAGAAGTTGCAAATTAGTCGAACAAATTATTTGTTTTGTATAAAGTATGTTCCTACTCTAATTAAGTTTATCAAAAGAATTTTTAAACAATGACGTCTACATGATAATGATTGTGATGAAGATTATGGAGACAAAATCTGTCTTCTTTCTCATAACTTCACCTGCTCATATCTTACCTATACATAGAACCAATTCGATGTTTTTTCATTGAGCAACATCGATGCTTTTTTATTCGACGCATCGTAGTTAAAACTAAATACTTTATGGACTGGGTCAAATGTCATTATCAAATTTTATATATCTTATAAGAGGTCAAAGTAACAAACGAATTATGCTTCGATAAGTTTCGTTATAAATTCTTGAAAACAGCTCAGTTTGAGTCGGACCAGACCCTTGTTAGGATAATTTATAGACAATAGCATGGTAGAATGACAAATTCAGTGGTAGATATCTCTCTAATGAGCTCTAAAGAAGTGTCCCCTGGATAAAGTAATAAAACTGAATAGAGCAACCAAATTGCTACATACTGTATTAATTAACATACCAATCTGTGGTATACATAGTGGAATATTTGAAGTTGAATATTTTCCAAATAAGAGTTTATGCCAGTAAAATAAACTCAAACGGAACGGAATGCGACAGACAATTTGAACACTCAGCTGCTTAAGGTTGACTCGACATAGGAATTACACCAATCAATATGTAAATTCCCAATATGTAAATTCTCAATATGTAAATTCTCAATATGTAAATTCTCAATGTATAAATTCTGTTATAAAATTAACGATAACTAAAAGAGAAACCCTCGGTGCACGTTAAGCACTTGGTAGGCATTTATTCTTACTTACACCGAACATCATCCCGAATTTTATTAGGCAACAGGATTAAAGTAGACATTATAGTGATAACCAATAAAAAGTGAGGACACAAGAATAAGTCCATTTTAGTTCAATCGATGCATAGAAACCTTCGATGTATTTTGTGAAAAATCGATATAACACCTATGTATGTTTGCGACGCATTGCAATGTCCACCACTAGCTCCGTGACTGTAACGTTCAGATTTTTATCGTTCTTGAAGAATTGCGACACAGAGATCTTGCTGAGCCACAAACCACCCTAAACAGTCCATCTTGTTGAAGTCGCCTAGTCCTACTTGACTACGCCGCACACTGTCGCGATTTCATATAACGAGTGGCCAAAAATAGAAAGAGTAAAAGTAGAGTAATGAAATTTGGCACACCCATATTAATTGGTAAAACATAATCATACCTAAAATTTGGTCATTTAAACTCAAAGGATTCGTGTCCTTCCCATATATCCTGAAATTAAAAATTGCTATAACTTGGAGGAAAAAAAAGATATGTTAATAAAATTTGGTACACTTATTAGTTTTACCATGCTTAATACTTCTTCCAAATTTTGTTCAATTTGGAGCAAGGATACGCCTACCTTAAAAATGTCCTCTTTAAGAAAAGTTTGAAAAAGACATACAAAATTGAATATATACTTTTTTTGAATCGAAACTTATGATTTAAATGTTTTACTAACTCATTAAAATTTAATTTTCTCACATTCCGTATACCCTTAGAAAATTTTAAGGATAAATTTTTACCATATCTGAAATACTAATTAAACAATATTTTATTAAACAATTTAAAATTTGTTTATATATATATTAAAATATTTAAATTTATACATATAAGTGAAAAGACATTATTTAGATGAATAAACATACTTTAATACATATTACATACAAGCATATTATAAGTATTTTACTCATTATCGCTGATACCATCCTCTATCAATTCATTGGCTATTGCACAATCCTCTTTCTCAATTATATACATCCTTAAATCATCCATATCATATTTTTTCAGAAGTGTGTTTTGACTATAGATTGATATACATGGTTCTGACTGTAATATTAGATACACCATTAGGTCCTTATTAGAATTGACTCTACTAGTTTTTCGGGTGTGCTTTAATCTAGCATTCTTTATAATTTTGTGATTAGATTCAATTGCCTCTTCTGATAACATTCCTATAGGAATTGTACTATATTTCACATAATCAATACCATGAATTAAAATTTTGTGAACTGTTGCAGGCATACAGTACCAAAAATACAAATTAAAATAACGAAGTGCAGTTGTTTTTAAAAGATTTTCAAAATTTGATATATTTATATTGCGCCCACATGAAAAAGTTCTTAAAATTATTGAAAAGTTTTTAATTAATGTTTTATCTACTCCTGTAATTTTAGCAGAAAGTTCCACATTTGAAAAGAAACGCTTAGCAGTATTTCCATCATTAGATGTACCGTAACCAGTCTTAACTTTGTCAACTATAAGTCCCATTTTTTCTTTAAATTCTTTTTGAATGTTCTTCTTTTTCTTCTCAACTTGATCCCTCATTTCTTTTCCTGCTATTCGCCATGTTTTGATATTTTGCTTATACGCAATATGAAGAATGCAGTCAAAACATTTTATCCAGGCATGCAGTGTTGACAATCCATATTGGTAACACTCCTCATTAACAGACCTTTCAAAAATTGATATACTGTTCATTTGAGATGGTTTCGCTCCACACAAAGCACAAGTTGAACTACTTTTGTTTTTAGTAATTACATTTAAACCCGCACCGTCTATCATTGTTAATTTCATTCGATAATGAACGTTTACATTTTTATTTCCAGTTGTATAATTATACGAATCTAAGTTTTCAATTTCCGTTTGTATGCTTCTCCGAACTGAGTTTATTACATCAGAGGTTTCTTTTGTAAATAATATATTGAGAGGTCTACATAATCTCCAAGATGAATGTTTATTATTTTGCCATACTACCTTTTCATCTGCCCAATCCAACAAACGTAATGGCACAAACGATGTAACAAATAAAAATTCATCAGTAGCATCTTGGTTTTCAAATTTTTGTTTATAGGCACTATATCCGCTACTTCCATCAAAACCCCATTTACATTCTAGGAAAAGATCATTCTGTGTATCAACTTCGAAATTATTTAATATACTTTCAGCTGTTTTATCTAACATATTTTGCAAAGGTATCTCTGCAGAAGTTTCTGATATATGAATACCATCAGGAATGAATTTTTTTTAGCTTCTGCAATTAAATAATAAGAAGGAAAACAATCCTCGTGAATTGAATTTACAACCTTTCTCATCATGTTGTATTGTTTGACTGAGAGCTCCATATCAACGTATAAGGCTAAAGCTCTTTCTACTGATATTTGATCTTTTTTGGACTTATATAGTTTTCTTGCTGCTTTATGAAGAGCATCAGCAGAAGTGGACGCAACAAACTCTTCGTTTCGTCTTCTTTCTTGGTTCCTAATTGAATTTATTTATATTTAAATATAAAAAATTGATAATCTAGAAAAACTTACATCACAAATATCTTTACAAAATAGCTCATTATCTAGCCAGGTACTCAACTCAGTTTCAAACCTTCTTTTTCCGCGTCTATATTTTGTCCAATTACTACTAATTTTTAAAAGGATGAATTTTAGTTTGCCCTTCTCTAAATCTGTTAGAAATCCTTGAACACGACTTTCCACAAATTGTTCAACATGATGCAACACATTTGTTCTATTATTTTTCTTAAGCTGCACCCATTGCTCAAAAATATCACGAATCTGCAATGATGTTGACACTAAAAAACATTTATAACGCCCACAAAAGCAGTCAGAAGCAGCTGAAATTTATATATGTTAAACTACGTACTTGTGGCAATAAAATATCAAAAAATTTCAAAAGTGATATTGGGTGTTTTTTTTTTAATTCACTACTGAAGTTAATAAATGTTTGAAAATCTTAATTTTTTGAAGACCTGTATTTTGGCTAAGGATATTTCACATATGATTAATATTTGTAAACAATTAGAGCGTTGCAATTACAATTACATACCTGGCTTACAATTCTATTACAAATAATTTAGCCGTTACCAAAAGAATTTTTGAATTTTACCTATGACAAAAATATGCCAAATTTCAAGTTTTCGCACAAATTTTCTATATTGAAAAACTCTTAACTTTGAGATACAATAACTAAAAAACTACGCAAAAGTTTTTAAAAAAAATTTTATATATCAACTAATAGAAGTGTTTTCTATAAGATAAAGTTAAAAAAATAATGAATTTCCCACATTGATTTTAACCATTTTTGGCCACGCTCGCGACAGTGTCCGCCGACTTCAAACAGAAATCAAAAAATCGATTCATTCCAACACCCTCACATGTGAAGCACGGGCAACGAGCAAAACCTACGGCCAAGCAGAATATCCGTTAAGCCAACGTTATGCTCTGTATTTGTTGGGAACATAATGTTGTGATCCATTATGAGCAACTAAAACCAATTCAGACTATCTTGTAACACCTCTACAGAGAATAATTAATTCGTTTGAAGCCAGTGTCAGTCGAAAAACGCTATGAATATGCAATCAGACATGAGATTATTTTTTAATAATTTTTTACCGTGACTACGCTCGACCTCATATTGCGGCAAAGGTCAAAAACAGTCAAAAACATAATTTTTATCTATCGGTGTATAGCCCAGATTTTTATGAACTCAGCGAAACATATATGTTGCCTTCTTCTTCTTCTGACATCCTTCAAGTATGCTTCTTGTATAACAAGCATCGATAAATCTCACATTTGAAACCACTTACGACACTTTCAAACCCATTACAAATTAATCTTAAAACACTCCTTTTGGTACGATCGCCTATAAGGTTCAAATAGAACAACCATGACCATTTTTTTATTCCTATACACCCGAAATAAGTAGGTATTCCTTTTTCTACAACAGCATAACTATGTAAAGGGTCCGCAAAATAACTTTATTTTTAAAGTGCTTTAAAAAAAACTACTGAATATTTTCTCAAATTTTTTTTTTATTTGAAAGTACAATCCTTCCTGTTAATAATGGAAAATAATTTCATTCAAATGGCTGCCTCGGCTGGCCAAGCATTAGCCTACACGATCGGTCCAATTTTTCAGATTTTTCAGATGAAGCTCATTTTGATCTTGGCGGGTTTTGTTCCACCAGATGCACAGCAATATATTCCTGCCGAATCAATCTGGTTTTGTAGCCAAAATTGATGGTTATCCCAGATTAATGCATGATTTTTTCCGTTTAAACTTCTGAAAACAAATCCATACTGCTCTGATTAGTGTCTTTAAAGCAAAATTTCAAACAAAAATTATAATAAAATTAACATTTCTGAACTTTTGGCTCTGACTAAAAGTGTCATCTTCATCCAATATTGGTTGCAATTCAGCACCACGTCTTCCACGTTCTTTATTTCTCACGTCAAAATTAATATCTCCGTGTCATCGAAACCATCTTGTGCATATTGTTTCTGATAGAGCATGGTCACCATACACCTCGACAAGCATTCGATGCAACTCTCCAAGACTTTTCGTCAAATGGAAACAAAAATTAATGCCTTCGGCAAATCATCGTTTCCAGGTACAAGATTCGCCATCTTTAATACGATGGAAAAATATGGTATTGTTTGTTCACTAATTTGATGTATACTAAATATGTTTGACAGATCTCATTGCAAACACAAAAAAAACTTAAGGCTCATTCACAATAAATGTTCCCTATTGAGATATTGGTTTCTTGACTCTCATTTCATGCCGGTATGCCCAGTAAACTGTGGTAATGTATAGAGCGGCAATAAAGTGAAGTGAAAATAAAGTGCCTTAGAATTATTTACAAATTTGTGACATCTTACAGTCATTGTTCTACTCAACCAAAAATACAATTTTAAATGCCATAAGATTCAATGCTTTGTTCATGGTTATTGTAGTTGTTGTGCATCAACTACAACATCATCGTCATTATCAACATCAGTTTTTTCAGCGTCGTCGTGACAAAGGCGCATTAGAAGCATCATTTCACACAACATACCCCCAGCAGAGGATGAAGAGTAGACATGCTCCACCAATATACATTCTCCATTTCCTATAGTATTGGCGGCATAAAACAATCACAAAAAATAAGAAATTTACAACAACACTACAACAGAATTTTTTAATCAAAAAGCGTTATAAGCTTTCCAAAAAATAATAAACGACTGAATATACAAAAATAAAATTTTGTAGACGTGATACGTGCCAAAAAGATGCCAATCATCATCAAAGATTTCTGCACTACTCATCGCATTACCAATTTAACAACGAGAAGTTTGGAAAACTGCCTGAAAGGCTGATGAAAAATTGCTAAATTACCGTTACTGAAGTTCTCCCACTATCTTAATATCCAATGGCTTATTGCGATGCATTTTTCTGTTGTTTCAGGATCAAGATGTCTGTCGGCGCAACCTGTTTCTAAACAGTTTAATTATGATGACAAGAGATTTGGCTTGAGTATCGACGTCTTGCTAAACTGATTTGACTAAAATGCCCATTAGTAGTTATGAGTATAGATATAAGTATGTAGATGTCGCTAGAAGGCTTACAGTGTAATCCTGTGGACGTAACTCTGGAATTAAGCACTGTATGCATAAAATAATGGTCAAACCAATGGAAGTTTATGGTGTGATTTTCTCGAATGACGATCTGAGACAGCTGAATCGTCTAGTTAGCCAATATTAGGTTAAACTCTTCCAGGTCATGTTCGAATTCCCAACAATAAGTACATAAAACACGAGCTTGAGAGGAGTAGCTCCCACGCCGTAAATTGCGACAAAACGCTTCTGTGGAGCGGAGACCGAAATTTGGAATTGTAGGCTTAACGAAAGGGACGATGAAAAGAGGCAAAGACTCCTCTTAAGTCAAATCGAAAGTTTTGTTGGGAAATTACAATTTGAAGAGACTTGGGTAATAACTAGGCAGAAATAAGCCAGTCTTTTGTCACAGCACTGTAGACTCAAAGTACATTTATTAAGAATAAGATATGTCTTGAACTCAACAAGTAGAATCTGTGGCAATGAGAATGTATCATCGGAAGATGTTCCTTATTGAACCCTGTGAGGAATTAATGCATATTAAGGGCTGGGCAGGGAATTGTTACTTCTGATGCGGAGTAGCATCCTGGAGTTTGTCAGAGCAAATGGCTTGGCAGAGATGTTATAGAGATACCCTATAAATTATGAGGTGAGTACAACTGATCGTATGAGATAAGCGGTTTCAATAAAACGGTGTTAAACGTCACACATTTCATGTCACATTGAATATTCTGCACGAGCAATTTGAGGGCATGGTCTACTCATTTGAAGATGATTTTAACTAGCCACCTAGACTGTGCAATTTGAGCAAGCTAGACTTTTTCTGGAAGATTTTCCAAATCTCGCAGGTGTATGTGCATATGCCACTAACTACAGCGATTCTTAAAACCAACGTAACAGTCATCAGTCTAATTCAGCTTGATTTATATTTCGGGTATGATCTATACAGTTCTCTGTATAGCCCCTGACGGGCATTTAAACGATGATGGTACAGTTTTTATTTTAGACCGGGGTATAAAATTAATTTGAATTCACCGTAGGTAGTGAGTTGGCTTATTAAACGTGAGACCACAGTTCAAACCCCAGGTCAGACATCTACAACAAGAAGAAATATGAAGAAACATTACTTTGGCGACTTCCCCTCAACAGATGTCAGGTAAAAATTTTGAAAGTAAATAAAATTGTCACAAAAAAAGTTTCTCAAAAAGCCGTCGTTTGAATCAACTTTGAACTGTAGGTCTTGTCACTCATACATAAATTTAACACAAAATAAGTGGTAATTACGAAGCTAGGTCGTAATTCAATTGTGTATGTATGTTTTTATTAAAATTAATTAAATACTATATTACATAGCAGGCTGTAAACTAAAATGTTGTATTCCCAAATATAAATACAAAGGACTTACTTTTGGACTGACTTCTTATTGGTAGTCAGTTGGGCTTTAATGGCTTTGGCGATATTGTGCCTATCAGAATCAGAGAACAATACACTAAGGCTTTAAGTATCAGATGAGCTGAGTCTGATTCGGCAGTAACTTTCGAGCACAACGTAGAGAGCAAGAAAGAAAATACGCAGTTAGCACCACAAATACAAAATGACTCTTACTAAATATTTTCTTCTTCTATGGTTGTAACATAGAATCTAGACAATGTAGTTAAAACTGAGTGAATCCTAGGCACAATTTATGTGGCTTAAAAGTATAAAAAAGTTGGGTCTTCCAAAAGTAGGTGTTTCAATACCATTTAACTTTCAAGCGACTATTAAGTATTCAAAATTAGTGTGGCTGTAATTCTGCTATATGGTTCAATGGTTTAATAAATAATTTTTAAAACAATTCATTTTAAGTGATATGATCAAGAAAAACCAAGTCGACTGCCTTTAACAGTAGCTAAAATAAATATTCTCTACTTCATCGCTTGCTGAAGAGTTCATTATTATTTTTGAAAAAAAAAACTTTTATTAAACCACACAAACGTGAACTTTAGTTTGGCCGTATGCCAAAATAATTTTAAGAGACAATAAGATTTTTGCCTTAAGCAAGACACTTGAACTAATTAACGTCTGCCATTGCTGATTATTTAATATGCGACACTGAAATAATTCAAAGCAACTAATATTAAACGAAATACTTAAACTTTCAGTGAGCACACCTTGAGAGAAATGTTTTTTAACAAAGCATAGAAACTAACTAGTGATTGAAGATGAAAAGTGAAAGGATCATTAAGTTTTACAACCATTTCTTAAATTAAGCATAAAGCTTTATTGCCAACAAATCAGGAACATTTGTGTATAGTTCGTTGGGCACTCCGGGTATATACAATAATGTCCTGACGAATATATTGAAATGTAAAAATAGTGGATGATTCCTTATCATAGATTAAAGAAAACACTAATTATTTCATCATGTCGGTTGGCAAGTTCTGTATAATTTGTTGGTTTCAGAAATGGTTCTTAGCGCTACTTTCTGGAAGGATTGAATGCATTTGAAACCTGACCTCAGTGATCAGTCAAGTTTAAACAACACCAATCGCTCCGAATTGTTGAAATAACAATTTATTTTGTTATCTACAAACTGCGAGAAGATCATGATTAACAGTTGGGCTGAGAAGTTCGTACTTCGGTCAACAAATATTACAACAAGCACATCATAAAGATCTGTGGTTGAAGCCATATCCCTACCAACCGACTGTTGTGTCATTGAGGCTTCCTATATATCCAACACGTTTCTTTAATATTTTTTAGAGTTTTAACCAACTAGACAAACTTTAATATGCAGTCAAACAAAATTATTTTGTTCGCTTTTTGATGTTTTCGTTGGGAAAAACATTTTTGGATGCATACATACGTATATAATTGGTCATGAGGTTTAAACCATGGCCATACGTTTAATAAGACATCGCACTACCTACTAGACTACGGGGACTTTTTCTTCTTTCGGTGCATCCACCGCGTCAACCGTCCTTGGAGCTAATTTTACAACTACAGCCCAAGCCTTAGCAATTTTTTCTTTTGATAAAAGTTAATTACTTCTCTACTTAAATGGCAATTAACAACTTGTTTATCTGAACGACAACGCCGATCCAGCGCAGCCGCTGTATGTTAATCCACTGCGTAGTCCGTGTCATTGAGGAGTTCATACAGTTCATTATTGAATCGGATGCGGAAATCATTGCCAATTCGCTCTAGACCAAAGATCTTACGTAGGACTTTCCTCTCGAATACTGCATCAGTGTATCGGTAATAGTGTCCATGCACCTGCGTCATAAAGAAGCACGGAGAAGATGAGCTACTTGAGAGGTCTCTGCTACTCAATTGCCTATTAAGACCTGGTGTTGCTTAACCAAAATTCTCTTCTCCAAAAAAACAGTTGACCGACAGCTACAAAATTTTTACACACGTCGTTTGAAAATTAAATTTAATGCGTAACAGTTCTTTCAGATCCTCTATGTAGTAATCACCAAAAGTCCCTTTTTCTCCTACGACATTGTGCCGGTCATTCATCCAGTAGGTGAAGAACAGTTTCTCCTTCTTCCTTAACTCTGAAGCTTCTGTAGAAATCAACAGCAAGGTGTACGTGACGAATACACCTCTAACGCGTGCCCATAATTTCTGTGGTCATTCTGCCGAGTCCGAAGCCGATTATTTATTGTTAATGGAATAATGGACGATCGCATTGTCAATTATACGCTTGCAGGTTTTCAGAGTGTTTCACAAAGTCGAGAATTCATCAGATAGTTCGATTGTTGTGCCACTCCTGACCAGTACATCTGCTCTGCAGTTACCTGGATTGTCACTGTGTGCTGGTGCGCATGTGATATGTACACTGTCTTGGAGTACTTAATGTTGGAGTTCAGTGCTTTGATAGTTGCCTGCCTATCAGAAGGTATGTTAATGGCGCTCATGTGGATACTGACGTCCCTAATTAAATTTAGCCGCAGCCTATATACCTGACACCTTCGCCTGAAAGACGTTACAGTGATTTGACGTTACGGTGATTTGAATAGCTGTCCGCTATTCCGATTCATTACGAAAAAAATACATTTCCAATGGTTTCATCCAATTTGGAGACATTGGTGTAAATTTGCAAGGAGTTCTTTACGAGATGTCTGGAATGGATGTCCTAAATCTAAATGTATTAGGGTAGTGAATACATTTAGATTTAGGACATCTTTTTTCAGGATCCTTTTGTGTCCAATATGCAAATCACTATCACCCAGAGACGCCTACCAACCCTAGCCGCCAAGACCTTAATTGTAAAGATCAGCGGGAAAGAAGCGTAAAATTATATCCAGTGCCGACAGTGTAGATAACAACGAATTTGGAGGAACACTTTAGAAAAGACAGTATTATCACTCACAATATAGTTCCACATACAATACATACGTACTGTGGCCTTAATATCATTTAAATTAAACTCAAAAAGTCATACTTAAAAAGCAAAAAAAAAAAAAAAAGAGGGAGAGACAAAAAATGGGAATAGATGTACACAGAAAAAATTGAAAACGTGCTTCAATTACGAAATTCATCCAATTGAGTAAAAAAAATGTTTAGATACAGCCTATGAAAATATTTGTAAATTCAAGTAAAGACTGATATTCCTTTCATTGAAAATATCAAGAAATATTTCCAATTAAATAATATTAATAATTTTATTGAAAAGTTTGAAAAATATCAAGCAAAAAATTAATTGTTTTAAATAAAATATTGGTTGGAAATAAATTTATAATTTAATAAACTCTTTATTCAATTTGATAATCAATGTTATTAAAACTTCTGTATATAACCAATTAATACTTTAATTGTTTTAATAAATTATTTAATTACTTTTGGCAACAAAAGTAATAACAATTTTAATTGATTTAAATAATATTTTACTTGGTTTTACCCCCATAAAAAGTCTTGGAATTTATTTTTTTTTCATATTTTTTATTATAAAAATATTACATTAAGATAATAGTGCAAAATATGTACAATTGTATAATTTATATCTAATTCATTTGATTTACATATATGGTACATATAATAAGACAAAACAAATACATTTTTTTTGATTAGATAAAATAAATCAATTTTCTTTTAGTTTTAAAATTTCATGTTTTAGGGTTGACACCTTTACAATTTTTTTTAGGTAGATATGTCATAAAAAAAGTCTTGAATAAAATTATAAAATTTTTCAGATTCCTCGGGAAACTGAAGATTGAACACAAAAATATTTTAAAAAGTAATCAAATGCTTTTATAATACTCAAAAATGGATACCTAATACCATCGAAATAAACAATTATAGATTTAATATCTTCTAAACTACAAGAAATTAATAATTTGGGCTGGATATTACGTCCTTGAAGCACAAGAAGTTTCAATTTTATATCGATTTCTTCTTCAGATTCAGCCAAAATTGCAAAACTCTCCTGAGAATCTAATACAGAAAACTCTTTGCGTATTTTTGCCCCACTCATGTCCGAGGTGACTTTTTGTGTTGGAGGAAATAAATGATGTATATTCCAAAGTATTGTTAAAATGATTGATTCTGAAAAGATATATGTAAACAAATAATTAGAAAGTAGCATTTTTTAACAAAAACAAAAATGTATATTTACCTTCATTAAATTTATGTATTTGTTGCATTTTTTTTTTTGAAATAGCAGGGAGGTGATTTTACTAACCGTTATAAAGTTTGTTGTTGTATTTTTTTTTTGTTTCTTAAATTTTTTAACACTTATAAATAGACTTTATTATTGATGTTGTCACCACGAACACATAGGAAGAACTAATCTTGTTTCGTTCTTTTATTTTTTATGCAACCGAAATTAATAGGTGTTGCCGTTTTACATATTTATAGTTATAATTCTTATTATATTTTTTACATGCAAATTTGAACTTTATGACAATTGTTTGCTTGTTTCACTGCATTAAAATGACTTCACAACAGCACTGACGCATACTGATCGTTTTATTCCATCATGCTGCATTTTGTTTTCCAAAACAGTAAAAAAAAAACTTTTCAAGTCAACAAAATTATTTGTTGAATTGAGTAATAAATTATTTAACTATTTTAATTGGTTATATTTTCCAAAATGTAAATGTTGTTTGGTAGCGCTTTATGCACTTGTAAAAATAGCTCAAACATTAACATGTGTTTAACATAGAGCAATTATTTGGATTTTTCCGTTTTTATTTTTTTAACATATTGATAGCACTGTCAGAAAAAATCGACGATATTAATAAAAAAATTTATCGTATCAAATAAAAAATTACTCAAAATTAAAATTTTTAACAATTATCCATTTAATAGAAACAAAACTGGCAAAAATTTTTTCTGTGTAGCAACCATATTCTACTTTTTTCTGACTGTCGTAGGGGTTATTCATTGTAAACTTTATCATGTTGTGGCAGCCAGAAGAGGCTGGAAATAATGGAATTAAATAAATATTTTTGTTTTTGTGTTTGTTTTTGTCGTTTCTTTAAAACTATAATTTTAATAAAATATTGCTGCTACTTAAAATTCTTGGTATAACACTTTGTTTCCAAAGTTTTTAAGGAAACTGAAAACATAAATCTCACTCTGTAGTATACAGAATAAAAAGGAGCAAAAAAAAGTAAGAATATCAATACAAAAGAAAATACTAACAGATAAGTGTTATTTCAGAACGAAAACGAAAAAATTTAATTTTATTACGAATTTAATCCGGACTACCTATGAATATATAAACATAAAACAGAATCAATGGTGCACCAGTTTTCAACAAATTATACGGTAAGCAAATACGAAAATTTTAATTGAATTTAACACGGTTGGAAAACTCAAATCACTGAAATCTAGTGAAAATATTTTGGAATTAAATTTTAATTTTCAAATTTTTGTATCCTCAGCCTAAAACAAGAAACTTTAAATGGAACCAGCAAACACACGCACTAGTTGACTGGTGTAATTAAAGTGTTAAAACCAACAATATAAACTGAATATGTATACCACAACGATTTTTTAACAATAAGATGTTGGATAAAGAAACATAAACAAGAGCCTGTCAACAGCATTTGGCATAATTTAAGGCAAATTCGAAAGCAACAAAAATAGTACCAGAGGCAAAAATGTACTGCGTAGTAATATAAGTGTATACGAGGATAGGTTAAGTCTGTAACTTTTTGTAAAAAATTTAATTTTTGATATGTCCTAAATCTTGACAAATAGTTTTTAAGTTCCATTTTTTCAAGTTCGAAAACAAGAAACGTTCACTTAGAACAAAATCCGGATTATGAACCAGATTTGAGAGTAGTTTGTCATTTAATTCACTTCTTTTTTGCACAAAATTCGCTTCTTCTCAAATCACGCAATGTTCTGCTGTCAATAACTACTAAACAAAAACTAAATGTCGCACCATTTTCAAATTTTTCTGAAGTATTGTATTGTATAGTTAAGAGGTGGAGAGTTAAAAATGTCACGGATTTATTTATCCATTCTGGTGTGCTTTTTACAATTGTTTCATTATGATAAAACAAGTTTTTATGAACCCCTGGTTCAATTCCTGGCTGATACATCTCAAACAAAACGAAATATAAAAAAATATTTTTTTCGGTGTTTTCCTCTCAGCAGTCTTCTGGCAAGAACTCTGGGTGCAAATAAAATTGCCATGAAAAGATTCTCTATCATTCGTATGCGTCGTTTAATTATAGGACCAGCACCTCATGGATAATATTAACATAACCAACAATGTGAAAAGCTAGGGTGTAATCCTGAATGGATGTCGGTTTAATACAAATATTTCTGACACATTTTAAAACTGCTATTTTTCTGAACAAAAGTAAACTGGTTTAAAAATAAAAAAAACAAAAAGTCTAATGCCTTAAACGTCTAACTTAAACGGTTGGATTAAATAAACAAAGTTACCAATGGTGATTAAATGAGGTGTCCTCATCATCATTATTAAAAGACAGAGAAACCAATAAACTCTTGTATTTGAAACTGTGATACTTCCGTTTATATAGAGTGAAACCACACGTCCATTGAAGACCAATAGAAGCTGGTTTATCATCGACCAACAGTACCCTCCGCTGACAACGATTGCCTGCTCAACATTGTTTTCAAAGATAAATGGGCCGATAATTCTCCCAGCCCAAAATCCATTCCTAACAGTGTATTGTTGTTTTTTTTTTTTTTTTTTTTTTATTATTAATGAAATTATTTCCAAATCCTGTACAACAAGATTAAAATCTTATATTTAAAGTACAGGAACGTAGTATGTACATAATACATAATAATAACAAGATATGTAGATAGAAGCAATTAGGGGAATAAAACAATAGAAAATCATCATCCCAAATTCAACAAAATTTATTTGCTCATTTGTCCAGAAATGGAAATAATTTTTCGACGAAAATTAGGGGCAATTTTGTTGTCTGCGGTCGTTCCCGGTGATTTGGTAAAACACAACTATTTTGACAAATGAAACTTCAACAATATGTCCGTTGTCAAAGTTCGGAAGTCCTAGTTGGAAGATCATACATGGCTATTTTCTTAGAACCAAAAATGAAATTATGAATAAAGAATGTTATGACTTAAAGAATATTTAATAACAATTTAGTATATCTACATACATAATAGGTTATTACAACCCTTCAATTAGGACTACGATCTAGGTTCTTGCACCACTTATGTTGTGTGTGTTAATTTTTTACACTTTAAAGTCGACTCTGAATGAAAGATTTTTCAGAAATTTTTAAAGGCAATTTTATTTACCTGCCGAGTTTTTGCTGATTAGCTGAGCAGCAGTCGTCGAAGAAATATTTTATATTATATAATATTAAAAATATTGTTTTTATTATTATTATTCTACTTTTTTACCTTTTAAAAAGTTTAAAATATGAGCTTGTAGATTTCAAATAAAATAAAAATAAATTTGTGTTCAGTTTTAATTAAAATTCTTTATTATTAGCACAATTCTGTGTGCCACTGTTCCAAACTTGATGTAAACAACAACAATTGCTTTTCTTTCTTATTCCTCTGTTTATACCCAAAGCATAAACAATAACAATTACTAAACAATTATTCTACAGACCTTTGTAACGGGCGAATGACTTCGCCTTCTCGAAATCTCTATTAATGTAAACACCTATGAATGTAAACAACGTTGTTTACATTTATTGATGTAACGTTTGTTTTTGTATTTTTGTTTACTTGTTTACCATTTTTTATGCTGGTATTTGTTATTATATTCAGCAGTACGATAATTTGTAAACAGGTTTATTTACTGTATTGTTTTGTTTTTGTAGCTCTTGTTTATAATGTTAAGTGATGTAAAAGCAGAACACTAGTATCTTGATTTTTCATTTTCGTAACAGTATTTTACTTTGAATTATCTTTCTGCTTTATCTTCCGTATTAAGTTTTAAATTTAATTTCCTGCTTTATTTCTACAAAAAAAAAATATAATAAAAATTTGATGATTAAATAACAATAAAATTTATGGAGCATTTCATGAATTTTTTTTCAAATCAGGCAATTGTTATTGGCAATAGAAGGACACACAGAGTTTGGAATAAATTATAAATAAATATGTTAATTCGTAAATCCAAAAGCTATTAGCAATTTATTTTTTTTTTTATTCTTCATTTAAATGAGCTTATTATACCGTAAAATTGATGAATTGTGTTTGCAGGCTTCTGATTTCTTTATAAATTTTTATTTCATTCAATACTACAAATTCTGCAAGCCTGACATCTTCAACATGTTTTCAACAAGAAATTTGTTTTTCAGTTTTTTATTAAAGAAGACTTCTGAGCAATTTACGTGACTTTTATTTTCAACCTTCTTTTTCAACTCACAGGAAATGACCAGAAAACTTAATGTACGAGAAACAAAAATAACAACAAAAAAAATTGTCTTTAATCTTCACAAAAATGTAGGGCACAATTGTGCACAACGAATACCATGTAAAGGGAAATTAAACGAAGAAACAGTTTAGCCAATCTACTACAAAATGAATTAATATTAGGAATTAAAGTAACCCAGTCCGCATTGCTGGATAATAATATACCTTAACATTTTTCGATTGAAAATTAAATCTTCTGGAAAATTGTACATACATACATACATAATTGGTCATTACGACTTGTCAGTCAGAATTACGCCCAGACTCTCACACTGCTTAAGACCTGTGTGTTTTTATTTTTATTAATAGTGGCGATATCTACAGTCGATAAAATAAACACACACAACATTAATGGTGTGAAAAGCTAGGTCGTAATTTTAAAATGTTTCTATACAAAAAAAGGGAGTGAATGAACGCATATATTATGTTGTGTAAATCGGGTAAATGGCTTTTGAATTATAAGATGGCAAACATAGAATAGCTTTTTTGTATAAATTGGATCTTCGAACGGGGACTTTTGAACTCAAACAGTGGATAACGGCCACATTGTGGAAGTTACATTTGTCAAATTAGTTGTCGTTTATTCAGTATCTTTTTTAAATTCATCATGGACTGCTATAGCATTTAACAACACGTGCAATTAATAAAACTGTTTTATCAAAATGGATCCCAGAGCATCTAATACATCTCTGAAAAGGCACAGTTTCTAAAAAGACACAATTTCTAAAAAAGACACCGTTTCTTAAAAAGATCTTGGAATAATCATTGATGACTTCTCTCATTTTTTGTACGAAGTATTTGCTTTAATTTCTTTAAATAATAATTGTTTTCTCCTGTTATCCTTATTTTGTACCCTTGGAAGTCAACTTAGGAACTCAAGGCGAGCATCAACATAAGAAGTTTTCTGCTTATTTGCCATCACAACCATTTTCAATCGATTTTTCTACTTCAAATCAAGTTTCTTCATATTATGGCACTTTCTATGCTAAAATTTTCTGAATTTCTTGTTCATTTCGTTAATTACCAAGCATCCACGTCAAAGTGTTTCTTTTTTTTTTTTGTCGTTATGCCAAAGCAGTGGTTGAAAGCGCTAGTTGCTTTACTTTCTTTTCTGAAGTATTTGATAATTTTCAGCTAACTTTGAGGTATATGTTCTTGAGTTTTTCCGCACTTACTGAAGAGTAAATCTGATGTGTCCAGCTTCAAATTTTCTTTGGCCTCCACTATGAATTTTGATTTTAACTGCATCCTTGTTATTTTAATTTCTTATAACATTCTACTCTATAGACCTATTAATTTCTTAATTTACCAACCAAATTTCTAATGTCGATCTATATTCATTTCCTTTAACCCATTTGCATTTAAAACTTTAACTTATGCTACATGTTTAATAATGAATCTATTTAATCAATATTTTACTTGCCTATAATGTGAATGCATTGTCGGCGTAGTCTAGTGGGTAGTGAGGCCTCGGTTCAAACCACAGGTCAGACATCAAAACGAAAATATGAAAAAATATTTATTCGGCGACTTCCTCTCAGCAAAAACTCTGAGTACAAATAAAATTGCCATGGAAAGTTTCTCAAAAAATCTGTCGTTCAGAATCGACTTCAAACTGTAGGTCCCGCCACTCATGTATAATATTAACACACAACATTAGTGGTGTGAGCACCTATGTCGTAATCCTGACTAAAGAGTTGTAATGGCCAATTATGTATGTAAGTATGAAATTTCCAGTTCTTATTTATAAAAATTATTAATTTTCCATAATCTCTTTGTTATTGAAATGAACGAAAACAATTTATGATTAGTTACACAAAAACTATTACACTGAGAAGATTTTTGGGAAAATTTTCTTTAAGTAATGTTGATTTTAATATCTTAACCTTAATTTTATTATTTAATACCACAAAGCTTTTTTCAATAAGATATTGTCATTGTCTGATCATTATGAAAAATGAAAAAGGCATTGTTTTATTGCATTCCGTTTGCAAGTTTTAATTAAAAATTCCATTTAATATTCATAAGACAAAAATTTAAATTTTAATGCATAAAGGAACAGAACAAAACTTCTTTATCTTTTCCTTTTAAATTAAAATTTAAATAAATGAAACGATAATTTATTAATTAAATCGCACATGCTATTGCTCTTGTCCCTGACAACTTAAGATAATTGGCAAACTTTTTATTCAAATTGAATTTTTCATTCTTTTTTTTTTGTATTTTAACATAGGTTTTATGTTCAATAAATTAACACATTTTATGCAAAAATCCAGATGTTTTTACATCTAATAAACAAAAAAAAAACAGAAATGTACTCACTCTCTCGCATATACATATTAAATAATTTTATGTCCTGCAAAGCAAAACACAATGGAAACGGCATACATACAATAATTAAATTTTAGAAACTTTCGTCACATAAAACCATTAATGCCTCTAAAGTCAATTTGTCGTAAATGCCGATGACGATGATAACGACGTTGATCATTGTCTATACATAATGGTTACACACACACAGCACAAGCATATCGTTATAAGAAAATTTATTTTCTCATTAGTAAACACATACATACATATGACGGTAATACGTACACAAATATATATATACATATAATCAATAAACGTTAACTTAAAAAATAAAATGAAAAGGACAAGAAAAAATGTATCAAAAAAGAAAAACGAAGCAACATAAATGATGATAGCGATACCAAAAAAAAAAATATTCATTGTTTCCTTCTTTAAAAAATTCTATACAAATTATTGCTGTATGTTGTTTCGCTGATGTGGAAAAGTATACTCTATCCCATAAATATTAATGTGTTGGAAAAATTATTCACAATGTCTGCATAAAATTCGGGGCATTATCAACTCCTCGTTTTTCAGTAACTTATTATGAAATTGATAAGTTCAGACAAGTGTTAGCTTACGTGACGTGAGGCCACTGTTCAACTCCCAGGTCAGATGTCTCTAACAAAATGAAAAAGGAAAAAATATTTCCTCGGTGACTGTCCTTCAGCAGATTTTGGAAAAAACTGTGCGAGTAAATAAAAATTTCAATAAAAAAGTTTATCAAAAAAATCTGTCGTTCGGAGTCGACTTTAAACTGCAGGTCCCGCCACTCATGTATAACAATAGCTGTCACAACATAAGAGGTGTGAGAAGCTATTTCGTAATCCTAACTGAAGGGTTGCAATAGTAGGTCCAAACTGTGAACGACAAGGGTTAGGAAGAGGAATCATTTAAGCATTTGGCTTGTCGTTGTTCTGGTCGTCCGCAAGCTATTATTATCTTCAGATAGTAGAATTTTTGATAGTTGAGATTCAAAGTTTGTCAGCTGATGATTCGATGCTAAACATTCTAGTAAAACCTTACATATTACAAAACAGGGACATCAAGTTTTTTCCTAATTTATTTATTTATAATATATATGCTTTTTTTCTAACGCTTTCTTTCTTTAAATTTAAATAAAACAAAACTTGTGTGGACACCACCCAAATGTTATATTTCCCTTAACATAAATCAGACTGAATTTGACCGCTGACATGGGTTATGTCTAGGGTTGCGAGCCCGACTGGACTTGGCTGGATTATCCAGCTCTTTTGATGCTTGTCCAGTTTCAAGCTAAAATTTATTTTGTCCAGCTAAATAGAAATTTTTTATTTTTTTATTGTAATGTACTAATAATATATATGCAAATATGCCTGTGACGGACTGAACCGAAAAAATTTAAGATTAGTTAAATAAATTTTAAAGGATGCAATAAATTTATTTAATTGTAATATTTTTAAATAATATAACATTTGTATATATGTTGATAACAATGGATATTTTAATAAAAATTATTTACACAAAACCAAAATTGACATTTTCTCAGTATTTTTTTATTTCCAGCTTTTTTTTGTTTTGTCCAGCTTTTTAAAACCCAATGTCCAGCTTTTTGCGAATCAGAATCTGGCAACCCTAGTTATGTCGGATGCGAGGAACACTTTGGTTTGTGATTTAATCACATACACCTGCGACTTAAGGAAACCATACAAGACAATGTCTGACTGGGTCAAATGGCACGATAACCATGCCTTTTGAAACGACATTCGTAGGTGTCCAGATAATGGATTGATGGCATCACCATCATTCTCAAAAATTATATCGGGTTATCCATTTCGTGGTTTCAAAAGTAAACGTAAATAAAACACATATAAAATATTTTTTTCATGATATTTCTTTTTTATTGTAAAGTTTGAACGTTGACATTATGTGTGAAACACTACATCATTTAAATGACCTCCACGCGAAATGTTGCAAGCTTGACTCTTTTGAGGTAATTTTTTACCACTTTTTGACACATATTGGGCGGTATCTCAGCCATAACTTGACTAATGTTGGTTTTTAAGTGCTCAAGAGTTGAAGGTTTATCTGCATAAACACGGTCTTTCGCGTAGCCCCACAAAAAAAGTCTAATGGCGTCAAAATGCATGATCTTGGTGGCCAGTTGATTTCGCCACGACGAGAAATTACGCGTCCATGAAGTGTCTCTTGCAATAAAGCCATATTCGCTTGAGTTGTGTGGCAAGTGGCACCGTCTTGTTGAAACCACATATTCTCCAAGTCGTATTCTTCAATAGCAGGCAAACAAAAGTCGATTATCATATGACCATAACGCTCCGAATTGACGGTGATAGTCGTTCCATCGTCGTTTTCGAAGAAGTAAGGTCCAATCACACCTTCGGACCAAAGAGCGCACTAAACAGTAACTATTTCTGGATGTAATGGTCTCTCTTCAATTACTTAAGGATTCACAAAACCCCAAATACAACAATTTTGTTTATTAACATACCCACCGAGTGTGAAATGTGCTTCATCGCTGAAGAAAATTTTGTTCGAAAAATTGCCGTCCACCGCCTGTTGTTCAAGCACCCATTCCACGTATCTACGACGTTGTGAATGGTCAGCTGGCTTCAGTTGTTGCGTGAGCTGGACTTTATATGGATGTAGGTGTAGATCTAAATACAAAATACGCCAGAATGTGCCGTAAGACAGTCCTAAATCCTGAGAACGACGAGGAATTGACACATTCGGGTCTTCGGTAACATTTTCACTTACAATAGCGATATTTTCAGAGGAACGAGCGAAACGATGGTGCACAGGCCTTTCAATATTTGTAACCACTCCAGTCTCTTCAAATTTCTTCACAATTTTGCCAATTGCATGAGTAGTTGGGCGATTATGTAAACCATAATCTCCTCTTAAAGCACGATACTTGGCTGTGGCAGAATCACCATTTTTGCAAGGTTTTGATAATTTTTATGCGTTGTGTGATAGTTAAGCAATCCATTTTCGTCAATGTCAGACTTTCAACTGAAATGAAAAAATTGGTTTCACAACTTAGTTTGACAGATGTCGAATTCCAGCCCCATACTTTTGAAACCACGAAATGGATAGCTCTTTATATTGACAAATGTGGTTAACTAACAACAAGTTATCAAATCTGAAAACAAACAACCAATCAACACCTACGTACATAAATCAAAAAAAAAAGAGTTGCAGATTTTCATTCAGATTTTAAAAATGAGACACAACATAAAAAACAAACAAATATTTAACCGAAGCCAGGATGCTATCCCGGACTACATCGGTATTCATTAATTGATAGGGATTTGGGAAATCTTCATATTTTAGTACAAGCTAATGATTTGTGTACATGTGTCTGCTATAAGTATTCGTCTTAATTTGTGTACTAACACTGTGTGCTAATCTTTATATCATACTTCAGAAAAGTCCATAAAGTTTAGCAGAATAATAATAATATTTGTCTTTGAAAGCTTTTCTTATCACCTTTATTAATCTAGGAGTTTGATTTAAAAACTAATGAAACCTTATTACATTAAGTTCAAAGAAATACCTTCTATTAAAATATAATTCTTCATTTTTACTGAATTTTATAGTCCATTTTTATTTGTATACTAGCTAATACCCGGTGTGCTTCGCTACCCCCATCGGAATTAAATACATATCTCGTGATGCAACTGGATCGCCCACCATCAAAATTGTTACGCCATTGTTGGGGCATTGTATCGTCCTTGGTGTTGTCCAGCTGGAGTTCTATCAGCATGAATTGCGATTATGTGGTCATCTGAACTTAATCGTGAACTTAAAGATCCTTACCAATTCGTTGATTTCATGAAACATCACTTGTAAATCGGCAACAACCCATTGTTTTGTGTCAGGGTTATAATGCTGGCGGTGGTGCACTTGATCATTGTTATCCGCTTCTCCTATGAAATAAATTTGTAAGAACTTAGGATCTTCATTTGGAATTGGCAACAATGATCCCATTTTATGATAAATTTGACCTTGAACACGAAACGTCGGCATAAAGTTGTATCGAAATACTTTGGTATCACCAAAAGAGGTAATTTTGAAGCGCGAATTATATTTTCTTATATTTTTAAGAAAATGTTGCGAATCCACATTAGTTCCTAAATGAAAAAAATATTTTTTATTAATATTTTGTTAAATTAAAAAAAGTATATATTTCGAAAAACTTACCTGAAATCAGCGATTGTAGTGGTTCTGGAGGTGGAAGTAAATCAGACAAAACGATTTTACCATCAGAGCAACACATGCCAGGTGTTGCATTTTTGTACCTGAGTGCATTGCAATATTGGCAAACTTCATTCATGTCACCAATTGCCACTAATTCGTCTTCGGGGTAATCTATTTCAGATCTATAGTTAAATGCAATACCTGAGTATCCATGAAAAACATTACGTCGATTCACCACCATTCGATTACGATTTTGTTCTCGACGCAAATAATATTGCTCTATCCTCTCTGCTGCTCTTCTTGTTGATGTTCGAATCCGCTGAATTTCTACTCGTGATTCATGTTGGACTTCTGTTTCATTAGTTCGTGACGTTATGGTACGATTTCGCTGGCTTTATAGCCGACCTTCATGTTCCAACGGTGTCTCGGTAGCTCGTGCTATTGTCGCATGTTGTCGAAGACGTTCAACACTTCTTTCACGCTCTAAAGGCGTTTCTGTGCCTCGTGACGTTTCGATACGATTTCGCTGGCTTTGTAGCCGACCCTCATGCTCCAACGGTGTCTCAGTAGCTCGTGCGGTTGTCGCATGTTGTCGAAGACCTTCAAGACGTCTTTCACGCTCTGAAGGCTTTTCTATGGCTCGTGATGTTTCGGTACGATTTCGCTGGCTTTGTAGCCGACCTTCATGCTCCAACGGTGTCTCAGTAGCTCGTGCGGTTGTCGCATGTTGTCGAAGACCTTCAAGGCGTCTTTCACGCTCTGAAGGCGTTTCTGTGTCTCGTGATGTTTCGATACGATTTCGCTGGCTTTGTAGCCGACCTTCATGTTCCAACGGTGTCTCGGTACCTCGTGCGGTTGTCGCATGTTGTCGACGACCTTCAAGACGTCGTTCGTGTTCTGACAGCGTTTCAGAAGCTCGTGCTAAAGAGGTAAGATTTCGTTGACTTTCAAGGCGCTCTTGGTTTTCTGAAAGCGTTTCAGTAGCTCTTGCTGTTGTGGCGCGTTGTCGTAGGCCTTCAAGGCGTTCTTCAGGTTGTGATGGCGTTTCGGCGGCTCTAGAGGTTGAAGCTCGATTCCTTTCAGTCCTTAGGCGACTTCCACGCTCTTCCGAACTTTCATGTGCTCTCTGGGATTGCAAATGCAATGCATTTTTAGTGCTTCTGGAAAGCGATGTTTTTTTGGGGGCATTTTTATAAATTGTTGCAAAATAAATGTCACTCAACGTTTAACTCGTTTAGAATCAAAGATTCAACTGAATTCCAAAACCGAATGCGTGTTATATTTATTCCTTAATATTTTACCTAATATGAAATAGGTTCAGGTCAAAAAACTTTTTAAAAAAAATTAAGGCTATTTAAATTTGACAAATAATTATGTTTGTGTCGGTCGCAGGTAATTTTTTTTTTGATGAGTTTTGCAACTTCTTATTTTATTTGGAAAAAATATTGAGAGTTTACATTTTATTACTTAGGTAATCGAAAGTAATGAATGAAAATTTTATTGCCTATTGTTACATGCCCATTCATCACCCAATAAAATGCTGATTATTAAACTTACCTGATCTATTTTTCAAGATATGCAACAAATAAATAATATTTTTAGCAATTACCCATTGTTAGAAGTAAACAATAACATAACTATTACATATGTATATGTTTTTCAAATAAATATTTAAATAGTATGAACTATGTATATGAGTTGAAAATTTCAAACTCAACCATTTAAGGGTCATACGTTTGAGCAGCTCAAACATTCTAGAATTCAAATGTATGTTGATGATATTCAACTCTACATTGATAGCTCTATAGCTTCCATCAACACTGGAGTTAAAGATCTTTACACTGACCTTAATAATATTTCTCTTTGGGCGACTGCAAATGGTTTAAGGATTAACTCTAAAAAGTCAAAATGTATTGTAATTTGCAAAAAATCCGCAAAGATTGAATCTAGTAATGATGTTGCCTTTTTTGGTTATTTCTGAAAAAAAAGTAAATGAAACAAAAGTCTACGAATTTAATTTTGGTAATATTTTTTCTTATTTGGTGATTTTTTTCACAAATGTTGGTTACAAAATTTTTTTCCTTCCCTTCTATCTTTTCCCCGCGTCGTGAAATATTTTTGAAAAATATTCCAAAATATGCCAAAATGCACATTCTTTATACTTTATTTTCTTTGGTTTTATACATCAAGAATCATAGATAGCATACTTTAGGGGTAACTATGCGTATGAGTAATATATTTCAAATGCAATTAAATATTAAGTATGTAGTATGTAGTATACATGGGCATGACCCCTCGCTCATTTGGAATATCAACATAAAAAGTAGCCTATAACTCCTTCCAGACATACAGGAAGATACTGTGAAAATTTCAAGAAAATCTCTTCAGCCGTTTAATCGTCTATAAACTTCAAACATACAAACATACAGACATACAAACAAACACACATTCATTTTTATATATAAGATGCGAGTATGTATGAACTTTTAAAACCTACAGACTTTTTGTTTTATAATCCTCATAGATGGAAGAGAATGGTTATCAGTAATATTACAAAGGAGTTCATACATTTACAGACTACCAAGTGAATACTAAAGCTGTTGAAGAATAATAAATTAACAAATGAAACCAATGGAACACATTCAATATGTAAATACAATGTACGTACGTATATAAATATTTTGATGTCAACACACAGTATATTAAGCCTATGTTGTCTGAGTTACCAGACTTATAGAAACCTCCAACCAGGAGCATGATTTTACTACAAGAGCTATTACTATTAAGAGACTATTCTCATGGAAAACCAACCGCCTATTTTACAGGCATTGTTACTTACAACGTCTTAAGGAAAAAGTGAAGAAGTGCGAATATACACATATATGATAGTAGAATATCACACCCCTTTAACATACAAAATGAAACCGGAAACTTTCAGAAACTCGCCTACTATACTTGGGTTCTCTTCTTATAAACAATACTGTGTTCGTAAAAGTCGCCATAGTCTAGTAGATAGTGCATTGGCTTACTAGACGCGAGACCACGGTTCAAAAAATATTTCTTCGGCTATTTCCTCTCAGCAGATTGCTGACAAAAACTCTGAGAGTAATTTTATTTACTCAAAAATCTGCCGTTTGGAGTCGATTTTAAACTGTAGTTTCCGCCACTTATGTTTAAAATTAACACACTCAACATGTGGGGAAACTAGGTCGTAATCCTGGCTAAAGGGTTATAATGGCCAATTATGTGTGTATGTAGTGTGTTCGTAAATACGATGTATTTTGGAGGCAAAGCCAATTCTGTGGATTGTGTTGCAAGACTTCTAAAAAGATGGCACACAACTGTTCTGTCTTATGGTCTCGTCTGTTCTCATTGTTTCCCACCACTACGGGGAGCTCCTAAAAGAGGTCTCACTAGAAAGATTCCCTCAAGTCTCTTACGAATAAAAATTCAAAGTGGTGTTCGCTGGAACCAGAATATTTTTCAAGTGTCTCGTTTTCTTAATACCGTGCGGGAAATACTTCAGGCCATCTGATTTCTATATTATGTACACCACTTATATATCGAAAATGAAATAACACTGTCACATGTGTGTCGAAAACTATTAGAGGTGTTCAAAGGTGCTCATTAGTGGCGGCAGGTTGAATAATTGAAACACTGTTGCAATGTGATTTTTGTTTCACTATCTAACGCTGCTACAATGGATTTTACTCTAATGAAATAAAAGGAATAGTTCCCGAAAATATATCATATTTTCATATATTTCATATTTCAATATATTTCATATATTTTACGTAACACTCGCCCTTCTGGCAGATCACATCCGTTTCTGGTCGCTGGGCCAGATTGCACACTTCAGACAGAATTCGTTCTTAATCCTAAGTGCGTATATGGAACACAGATCTTCCCTGTTACTTTTGATAAAAATAGATTCAAAATGTCCACAAGCACTACTTCCTCTTCTTTCCTTCACATACTATATTTTCCTACTTCAACACAGGATACAAACAAGTAAATTATGGCGATTAACCCAATTTTGTTGTATGCTTCCCCATTGAATTTAATTTACCCCTTAACAGAACTACTCCTTATGTAGTTCTTTTTTAATGTGCTTCATATAGTATATGTACATATATATATACGTCTACAGGTGTATTCACACTTATTTACAATCCATTTCTTTTTGTTTTCTTAAAGATTTATTTCCTATTTTCCTTTCTTGTTATTTTTTAACAGATGCAAATACCGATACTGATAAATAGCTGTATGTAGGAAACATAAAAAACACAGCCAACAAACAACAAAAAAGAAGAGAAAGAAAAAGAAAAACAATGATTATTATGATGATAATGATGATGATGATAATGATAAACAACATATGCCATATATTTACAGTTCTTAAAAACGAAGGCGTTGCCAATAAAGTAATGGAATTCTTAACGGTAAGTTATTTTTCAACAATAACAACAACGACAAATATTGAAAAACAACAAATAAAGAGATAAATTATGTCTTAACAAAAGGAAGCAAGTACAGAATCTTTTTATATATAAAAATGAATGTGTGTTTGTTTGTATGTTTGTATGTTTGTATGTTTGAAGTTTATAGACGATTAAACGGCTGAACCGATTTTCTTGAAATTTTCACAGTATCTTCCTGTATGTCTGGAAGGAGTTATAGGCTACTTTTTATGTTGATATTCTAAATGAGCGAGGAGCCATGCCCATGTATCCTACATACTTAATATTTAATTGCATTTGAAATATATTACTCATACGCATAGTTACCCCTAAAGTATGCTATCTATGATTCTTGATGTATACAACCCAAGAAAATAAAGTATAAAGAATGTGCATTTTGGCATATTTTGGAAGATTTTTCAAAATATTTTACGACGCGAAAGGAAAGATAGAAGGGAAGAAAATTTTGTAACCAACATTTGTGAAAAAAAATTCGTAGGCTTTTGTTTTATTTATTTTTTTTTCAGAAATAACCAAAAAAGGCAACATCATTACTAGATTCAATCTTTGCGGATGTTTTGCAAATTACAATACATTTTGACTTTTTAGAGTTAATCCTTAAACCATTTGCAGTCGCCCAAAGAGAAATATTATTAAGGTCAGTGTTAAGATCTTTAACTCCAGTGTTGATGGAAGCTATAGAGCTATCAAGGTAGAGTTGAATATCATCAACATACATTTGAATTCTAGAATGTTTGAGTTGCTCAAACATATGACCCTTAAATTGTTGAGCTTGAAATTTTCAACTCATATACATAGTAAGTACTGAAATTCATACTATTTAAATATTTATTTGAAAAACATATACATATGTAATAGTTATGTTATTGTTTACTTCTAACAATGGGTAATTAATAAAAATATTATTTATTTGTTGCATATCTTGAAAAATAGATCAGGTAAGTTTAATAATCATCATTTTATTGGGTGAGGAATGGGCATGTAACAATAGGCAGTAAAATTTTCATTCATTACTTTCGATTAACTAAGTAATAAAATGTAAACTGTTAATATTTTTTCCAAATAAAATAAGTAGTTGCAAAACTCATCAAAAAAAATTACCTGCGACCAAAACAAACCTAATTATTTGTCAAATTTAAATAACCTTAATTTTTTTCAAAAAGTTTTTTGACCTGAACCGATTTCATATTAGGTAAAATATAAAGAAATAAATATAACACGCATTCGGTTTTGGAATTCAGTTGAATCTTTGATTCTAATCAAGTTAAACGTTATTTGAGTGACATTTATTTTGCAACAATTTATAAAAATGCCCCCAAAAAAGCATCGCTTTCCAGAAGCA
Source organism: Sarcophaga rosellei (assembly GCA_930367235.1). Classification (NCBI taxonomy): domain Eukaryota; kingdom Metazoa; phylum Arthropoda; class Insecta; order Diptera; family Sarcophagidae; genus Sarcophaga; species Sarcophaga rosellei. Next base: position 45,803,463 of record OV884018.1, on the reverse strand, counting down.
CTAAAAATGCATTGCATTTGCAATCCCAGAGAGCAAATGAAAGTTCGGAAGAGTGTGGAAGTCGCCTAAGGACTGAAAGGAGTCGAGCTTCAACCTCAAGAGCCGCCAAAACGCCATCACAACTTGAAGAACAACTTGAAGGCCTACGAGCTACTGAAACGCTTTCAGAAAGCCAAGAGCGCCTTGAAAGTCAACGAAATCTTATCTCTTTAGCACGAGCTTCTGAAACGCTGTCAGAACACGAACGACGTTTTGAAGGTCTTCGACAACATGCGACAACCGCACGAGGTACCGAGACACCGTTGGAACATGAAGGTCGGCTACAAAGCCAGCGAAATCGTATCGAAACATCACGAGGCACAGAAACGCCTTTAGAGCGTGAAAGACGTGTTGAACATCTTCGACAACATGCGACAACCGCACGAGCTACCGATACACCATTGGAACATGAAGGTCGGCTACAAAGCCAGCGAAATCGTATCGAAACATCACGAGCCATAGAAAAGCCTTCAGAGCGTGAAAGACGTCTTGAAGGTCTTCGACAACATGCGACAACCGCACGAGCTACTGAGACACCGTTGGAGCATGAGGGTCGGCTACAAAGCCAGCGAAATCGTATCGAAACGTCACGAGGCACAGAAACGCCTTTAGAGCGTGAAAGAAGTGTTGAACGTCTTCGACAACATGCGACAATAGCACGAGCTACCGAGACACCGTTGGAACATGAAGGTCGGCTACAAAGCCAGCGAAATCGTACCATAACGTCACGAACTAATGAAACAGAAGTCCAACATGAATCACGAGTAGAAAGTCAGCGGATTCGAACATCAACAAGAAGAGCAGCAGAGAGGATAGAGCAATATGATTTGCGTCGAGAACAAAATCATAATCGAATGGCGGCGAATCGACGTAATGTTTTTCATGGATACTCAGGTATTGCATTTAACTACAGATCTGATATAGATTATACCGAAGACGAATTAGTGGCAATTGGTGGCATGAATTAAGTTTGCCAATATTGTAATGCACTCATGTACAAAAATGAAACGCCTTTGGCGACATGTTCACACTCTAAATTTAACTACTGATATGCATGTTCAGTTGCAACGCGATGCTTTAGCTTCAACTTTTTCCAAAAAATTGCATGATTTAGGTAATGGAAGAATTCCAATAGGTCCTATAACAAAGATCCTATAATAAAATTTCCATCAGACTTTTGCAGAATGACACAATCCAAAGAAGAATTAATAAATTGTGTATTTCCCAATATCGCGAAAAATTTTAAAAATTTGCAATGGTTATGTGAACGTAACGCACGTTCCATCAATAGCAATATTCTCAACAAGATCGATGGGAATCTAAGAACTTATAAATCGATCGACACAGTTTCTAATATTGAGGATGTCGTCAATTATCCAGTCGAATTTTTAAATTCGTTAGATTTACCAGGCTTTCCACCACATGACTTACAGTCAAAAACGGTGATCCCATTATTTTACTTAGAAATATTGATCCTCCACGGCTTTGTAATGGCACTCAACTAACAATAAAAAAAATTATGAACAATGTTATCGAGGCGACCATTATAACTGGAAAGTTTAAGGGAACTGATGTATTGCTGCCACAATTTCGATGGGGTAGCGAAGCACACCGGGTATTAGCTAGTATAATATATAGCAAACATAAGTTGCAAATAAAAATGAAAAATATGCAGGCTTTCAGATTGCCAGGTTATTGTTTTTCATAAAAGTTAAGTGCTATAAGCTATAAAAACGGCATTTACAATTAATTCTTTCGATGACTTTTCTTATCTGTAACTCGCATTATAAGAAATAACAATTCTGTTAACGTTTGCCGGGGTATACTTGAAGTGTATCAGTTATTAATAAGAAATATTTTGTATTTAAAAGTGCTCTCTGGTAAAGGCTTGCTGATGTATAAAAATACAGTCGGAAGCATTTCACATTCTACTATAATATTGATTTATAAAGACTTGAATCTTCTGCGGAAAGTCGCCATACTCTAGTAAGTATTAGACCTGAGACCGTGATTCAAACCCCAGGCCAGACATTTTCAACAAAAAATATGAAAAAATATTTCTTCAGCGACGTCATCTCAGCAGGAGAATAAATAAAATTGCAAAGAAAAAGTTTCTCTCAAATCGGAATCTACTTTAAACTGTAGGTCCCGCTACTAATGTATAAAATTAACACACACAATATAAGTAGTGTGAGAAGCTAGGTGGTTATCTTGACTGAAGGGTTGTAATGACGAATTATGTATGTCTGTAATTATTTTTAATTAGAGAGCCCCGACTGTGACCAGAGACTTTGGTTTGTTACACTACACCGAGCATAAAGTCTATATTACTCAGCTCGTAATAATTATAATATAATTTTTAATTGTGTTCTAATTAGGAAATAATTAAATAAATATTTCAATTACAGTAAAAGATCTATAGTAAAAATTTTTAGTATTCACTCTTGCTAGTTTACTGTTGTTTTTTTAACACCCTATCTGAGCAAACTCGGTTCCTTTACGTCTACAAGTGCCAATACAACTGAACATCCACATACCATCCTTGAAACTGCGATTGAGATGACATAAATAACAAGACCACTTGAAGGCAGGGTAAGATAAAATGACTGCACATCAGTAACGCCTGTAATAAAAAGAAATACAAAAACATAAATTACTCAGCGTAGGCTAAAAAACCGAGAATATAATACAAACAAAAAACAAGAAAAAAAAGACGAAAAAGTGAGGAAAACTTAAAGCTGTTAATGATTGCAATATTTCAAGATTTTAAGAAAATCATCAATACCATACGGAGAAAACATGCATGGCGGTGATGCATTTTTTCCCCTCTCTCTATCCTTATGTTTTTGATTAAACGCCAATCATATGACTTAAATTACTGACCATTATTGATGTTTGGAAAAATACTTCCATGTTTGCTGTTAACGTTTTTTGATTGTGTTGTACTAAAATACCACCATCGTATTGCGAAAACCAAAAGCAGAACTAATTTTGTGGATTGGAAAATATTTTTTGTCTGTTTTTTATTTGTTTGCTTCTTTATTTATTTATTTCGTTTTCTTTCCTTATTCCTTCCGTAGTGCATTTTTAAATCGCTGGAATCCAGGAGAAACTGTAAAGCTTTTAAGAGAAAGTGGGTGGTTTGTACAGTGGTAGACAGTTAGTGTAAATAAAAGAATTTTAAATTCTTAAAGCAGGTTTGGCAGAAGATGTGAATGACATTGATTGACATTTTATAAAGAGTTCAATTCCAGCCCTAGTTCTGTAATTGTAATATATGCTTTGTTAGTAAACCCAATTGAATGCTTCTATTTGGTCAACTTCTTGCCTCAGGCTTTCGAAACACGTTTTTATTTTCCTATCAAAGGTTTTGCAAACAACAACTCAGGAACAAGCATTTAAGTATAAGGATTTAAAAAAACATTGATGTGTTCTCACTGAAAGTGAATTTAACTTCCATACTACGGAAACAAACCTTTTTAATGCCAACAGTGGATCAGCAGGTTACATTTTTACATTATAAAATATTGTACAATATCTATTTGAAAAATATGTACCAATCAGAAGACTTTTGAAATGGAAAATTAATGAAACGAAAATACATATTAAAGGGTTTGCTTAATAGACGCCAGCCCGTGACTCGAACCGCAGCACAGACAGCTTAAACAAAACGAAATGTGGAAAAATATCGATCAAATCTGGCATTCAAAGTCGATGTTAAGGTCCCGCTACTCGTGAATTAAATTAATACACAACATAATATGGGTGTAGTGAGAAGATAGGTTGTAATTCTGACTAATGGTTTGTAAGGACCAATTAAGTAAATTAAATATTATTTACTTTCAGAGTTTTTGTCAGAAGACTGCACGGAGGAGGTTGTCGAGAGAATAATTTTTTTCTATATTTTGTTTGGTGAATCCCAGGTTCGTGTCTAATAAGACAACACTTTATCTGCTAGACTACGGTGACTTGAACTGCGATATTGAACTGCTTCGCAATAAAAAAAAGCCTAATCCAGTATAACGTGCAGAGAAGATAACTTGCATTCATAGGGCGAACATTGGGACCTAAAAGTAAGGTTTCAGAAACGGAACTGCAATATAACTCCCACACTAAACGTAATGTACTCTGAATATTGATTGGAAAATCCAGAATTTTTATTTTCGCTCTACATTCTTCGCTACAATTGGGCTATCATAAAGCCATACTTAGCCACTTGTTCATTTCTCTTGAGCAAATCAATAGCAATTGAATTGTGGCGTCACGAATAATAAGCTACCTACTAGGCTACGGCAACTAGTAATTGCTCATGCAATGACTTATTTTTCGAATAGGATAGCGAGAAGCCGAGTTTGTTACACTGCCCCTAATCTTTATGTTTATGGACATACCGTAAGAAAACAAAGAAAGTACACTATAGAATTCAACTAAAACGAATGAATAATAATAAGAACTCAAAATTTAGTTTATCAGACTCACATTTTTTCTTCAGTTAAAACTACTGTGGCATACCATTATTGAACACAGCAGAGGAAAATGTAAACAGAATTAATGAGTTTTACATTACAAACCATAACAATAATAGAAATAAAAAAATTTGTAGATTCAACAGCAAGGTATAAAAAAAATAAGGAGCAAAAATTAATTTTAAAAGGACTACAAAATTCTTCCAAGAATTACGCAGAGGTATTTTGGCATTTGTTTTACCAAGATTTTATTATTTGTTTTGTTTTGCTTGTGTAATCATACTTGGCCTGTTTTATAGTATAATAAGATGTTTTTTTTATTTTTCTTACATTTTAAAGTCCTTTTTTTCATTATCATAAATTCAAAGAAAGGTGAAATTAACAAAAAATTAATGAAACATTGTTTTAATTCTTGTTTATTTCAATACCGTTATTATAATGTAAAGGGTTATAACAAATCATTTTGGTCAAATAATCCTCTTCATCACACATATAGCCTATGTATTTATAACGTAGTCAATTAATCTATGATTACTACAATACAACAATCAAAGAATTGCCTTTAGTTAAGTAAGGTTGCAAACCCCTTTACGGTAGAGGTGCGACTTAATTCAGCATTTAGGTCCATTGTGGGAATCTAATATTTCTAAATAAAACCAAAAAAAAATCTTGCCATTGCAAAAATCTTCGAATAGAGGTGTCAGAAAGTGAGACGTCAAAAACCCCGGTTCCTTTATGACAAAAGCTGGGCACTGACTTAAGAAGTTAAAGCAGACCCACAATTCGTGCAGAAGTCATTTGCCGAAATGCTAAGGCTTTTGGCAAGCCTACCAAGAGGACAGTGGCCTGTACGAATGGTTATCGTGCGATAGATAGCCATGGGATTTAAAAGCAGAATAAACTCAGACTTTTTCTTACCTATAAAAAGTGTATATAACATCCAAAGTTACTAAGGAATCGAAATACATGTTAGAAACAGCGAGCTGCATATGGCCGGGTCGTCAACAATGCAAATTCTAATGATATCTTTATTATAAGAGTTACCTTTGGTGACGTATGCTGAAACTACATTCGTTAGGGACTTAATAGCGGCCTGAGTAAATCAAGAGATTTTCAGCGAAAATCCTGTCTCTACTTAACAAGCATTGTGCCGCTTCAAAATTGCCATGACCTCTGTTCGAAAGGACTGCAGTAGTCGAGCCGCATACAAGAAAGTTTAATAACAGAACTCTGTACTACAACCCATCCTGTTACTCATTTTTTAGGCTACAGTGTAAACCTGTGATCTTCAGACCAGAAGTCGGTTGTTGGAATTTGGAAATCGAATGTTCTATTCAGAAAGTTGTTAGGAATCATAAAATCGATCCTATGGCTATTGCTACCCAGAATATCAGCATTTCTGTAGTCCATTTTGTCTTAACGCTACCAACTCAAACGTCTGCATTAACAGAAGATTACTGGAAATCCGATTGTTTATAGCAAATCTGTCTTAGTTGGAAGCGAACAAAGTGCACTGGTGATCAGAACAGCTGACTGCCTGCGTACACTGCCTTAACACACCGTCGATAAGGCATGTACAACCAAAAACAAGATTGACTCCACCACAACCCGATGGAGCCAGTATGTGATGGTTTGTCTGAGACCCCAGATATTGCCTAGGGTTCTTTTGCAGGAGTAGAGTGTTATTGTCGCTTTTTAGGCCCTGTCAATAATGGTATCCCTTCATGAAAAGTACGGAACACACTTGAGCACGCATAGCTGTCCGATTTCCACCAATTACATCGAAGAAAATGGTCATCGCAGGGGATACATTGGGATCAAGAATGACCCCCAGATAGTTAAGTTAAACTCCGTTAAAGATTGTTAAGTTAAAAATCATAAGTTTATATCCACTGGTAAAAAGCACCAATTCCGTTTTGAGAGGACTGACACTTAAACCACACAATGAACACCATTCAGTTGTAAGTGTTAGCGCCTGGTTACATCTCAAAGCCAGAGTGCGCGGATCAAAATCTGATACCATAATGGGCAGATCATCCACATAACCAAAGACTTTATAACCGTGTCGTTGTAGTTCTGTCTCCAGATCATGCACTGCAAAATTCCACAAGGGGGAGAGAATAGCACCTTGTGGCTCGTATTTATTCACTCCCCTTGTCATATAATCTTCACATATAGAGGCATGATGAAAACTTGCTTTAAAAAATTCTAGCCAACGGCCTTACCATACATACATACATAATTGGTCATTACAACCCTTCAGTCAGGATTACGGCCTAGCTCCTCAACACCACTCATGTTGTGTGCGTTAATTTTATACATGAGTGACGGGACCTACAGTTTAACGTCGACTTCGAACGACAGATTTTTTGAGAAGCTTTTCATGGCAACTTTTACTCTCAGACTTTTTGCCAGAAATCTGCTGAGAGGAAGTCGCCGAAGAAATATTTTCGTTTTGATGTCTGATCTGGGATTCGAACTCGGGCCTTTCGTCTAATAAGCCAACACACTACCTATTAGACCACGGCGACTTCAATTGAATCATAACAATTGCTAAAGAGGAAGAAACAAAAACCAGACAATAAAAAAGGATGCCTTTGCGCATGTTTTGAGATGAATACGAAATACGAAAATATTAAAATTATAACGAGGACAGAATTTTAAAACTTAAATGCTGAATTCCTGAATAAGAATTTTGACGCAGATTGGAGTTTTAAAAATTAAGTCACAAAAAGTGTGAAGATATATATGAGCATAGAGTGTCTTATGTGTAGTGGTATAATAGGTAGAGTGTTAGCTTATAAGAATAGAGTAGGATTCTAGATTGATATACTTTCCATAATTCTGCTAAATATTCTTATGTTTGACGTCATTATCTTTCGAACAAAGTTTCCAATTCTGCATATCTAAGCGTTTTGAATGTTCCCAGATATAATATCATTTGAGTCGAATTCTTAATTTTTCATCGTCTTTTTGTTTGAAAAAATGTTTACAGAAATCTAGAGGTGCCAAGACAGTATCTCTGCATTGTCAGGCAGAGGAAGAGGCTCAAGAGACCTAATATTGCTGTTTTCAAAGGCCTTATGTTTTAATCTGGAATCTCTTTAATTTTTTTTTCACTTCCCTTTTTCGCTTGTTGTTTATCTATTGCTTTTTAGTTTAACCTTATCTAACCTAATATCCGTCAGAGTTAACTTACTTACGTTCCCTTGAGTCAGGTTTGCAACCCAGCTTCTCAAAGCTGCATGTTGTGTGTGTAAGTTTTATCAAAAAGTTGCGGGATCTACTGCTTTACGTCAACTCCAAACGAAAGATTTGATAATGTTCTCATGCAAATTTTATTTTACTCTCAGAGTTTTTGACATAAGAGTTTTGTCAGAGTTTTATCATAAGAATAACTCGGCGAAAGAAATATTTTTTCATATGTTGTTTTGTTCGAGATGTCTGAGCCAGGGATCGAACCACGTCATAACTCATAAGCTAACACACTGCATACTTGACTACGGCGATCTTTTTTGATCAAAATTAATATATTTTAGGGATTACTATGAAAAAGTTTCTCAAAATCTGTCGTTCGGAGTCGACGTTAAACTGTAGGTCCCGCCACTCAAGTATAAAATTCAGGCACACAACATGAGTGGTGTGAGAAGCTAGGCCGTAATCCTGACTGAAGGGTTTTAATGGCCAATTATGTACGGATGTATGTAGGGATTAATATGTATTTATTGCTGTGGCATCTACGTTATGAACAAATTTGGCACAGCATTAAAGACAAATTATTTAAATTTGGTTTTCCGAACATTTTATTCCTTGAATTATTTTTTGGAGAACCATAGTCTAACCCAGCTTTAAAGCACAGGCATAACTGACATATATGCACGAGTATTTAAGGCTGTTATCATAATTGAATTCATTAGTTCAGGATATAATAAAAGTTAAGTAAGAAAATAAATTATCTTGAAATGCAAACAATGAGTTCTTTTCAACATCTGCAAACAAACAAATGTCCTCTTGATTTTTTGTTGATATCGTACGCTTTTATGTAAATTTTATAAATATACCATTTACCAAGTAAAAACATCTTGAAATTGAATTTAATGTGTCTTCATATTTCATTTCAAAAGGAGAACAGAAGGCGGCAACATAAACTCAAGTTGTAATAACAGATGTAGACTAGGGTTCTAAAGTTCATTAGCCCAAGTGTGTTAGTTTAAAAAAACAAAATAAATAGCTTTTAAACAGTATTCCTCTAATTTAGATTTATTTCCTAATAGTTGTATTTCAACAACCTTCCCCACCCCCCACCCTTAATTTCTCTGCCAGCAATAATCTTCTTTATGTTTTTTAGATTCATTTTTTTGTTTTAATATTTTATTACTATGTTTTGTAAAACAGACAGAAAGCAAAACATAAAGATTTTACAGAAAAGGGGGAAAACTACTTGTTAAAGTAAAACATGACATAACAAAAACTGTATCATTTTCATCTTTATTATGTCCTGTTGAAAGGGCCACGCCAGTCTTCATTTAATTTATGAATGCGTAGCTCCGTCTTTTGTTATTTTGAAAATACTTTTTATCGTATAGGCGACTACCAACAGTAGAATAATAGATAACGAACTTTAACTCTCTAGTGCCCACGACCGCCTGCTCATTTATTCGCTTTCCAAATTATATTTTTCTCTTTGCATTTTAATTAATTCGGAAAGTCCAAAAATTATTTTTATTATATTTTTAAACATAAAATCGGAAGCTTTTTATTGATCCTGAAAGGTAGCCCGTCTGGAGGTGGTCTTAGGACAATTCAACAAAAAAAGTAATAATAAAATACATGTATTAGGTGGACTTGGAAGTAGTACATTTCAGAAATTGTGGTTAATACACATGGGACGTCGACAACTGCAAAAGTTGTCATCGCTTTCTTATGAAGAAATTGGGAAAATTTTGGATTTAATGAATTTCGTAGAAGATGTGGAAGACGACATCATCGTCCAAGATGCTTGTGAGACCAAGGGCCATGCCAACGTTGGATTTAATGAGGCGATAAATACAGCGATGAATAGCCAGAATCAGTTCTGGTATCAGAGATTTGCGCTACTCTAACCGGAAGTCTCTCGTCATTGGCAAAATTATTATCCCTTTCTACTTCGATTGATTCAATTGCTCCTCCGAAACGCAAACGTAATGTGCCTGCAAAGTAGAATATCATTCAGCCTGAAGATATTATTAAAGGGAGTTTATTGGATATGTTTCTTATATAGATCCCAAATGCCGCAATTTCAAGAAAATCTTGTGGCGCCAAAAGAACAAGATAACTCTGCGATTGCATTTTCTGAGCCCGAACTAGAAGAAGATCTCACAAAGCTTGACTCGCCTTTCAAATGTTTCGAGAACTTTCTGGGCGACACTATTATTGAGCACATTGTTGAAAAATCTATTTTATATGCCACTCAAAAAGATATAAGTGCTTCGTTCTTTACAATCAGTTCGGAAATATATTGGCACAAAAACACAGGTATCACGTTTGGTTCGCTCTGAAAAAAAGTTTGTTGACGTCGACTGCCCTAATATAATCCATGAATAAAATAGCCATATGGGTGGCGCCGATCTCATGGATGGTCTTATTGATCGATATAAAATTCCAGTGAAGCAACAAATATACAAATCGACTGTTCTTAAATTTGCTTGACTTAGCATGGTAAACGCCTACATTTTGTTTAACAGAGTCAACGAGCCTAATACTAATGATATGAGATACCAGCTGCCAAACTTCCGAGCAGAGATTGCATCCGTACTTTGCATGTAGAGTCCTTCGTTGCCAAAAGTTCCAGGGCGCCTCCGTTACGATGGAGTCGGACATTTTCCACAGTTTTTATCACGCGCTGGTAAAAAACCTTGTAAATTTACTGGTTGCAATTCCGAAACTCTAATCGTATGTCGAAAGTGTAACATAAACTTGTGTTTTTCTAATTACCAGGACTGCTTCTACGATTTTCACCATAAATAACTTCAACATACTGTCTTTGCCCATAAATATTGTTTTATTTTCAAAATTTTTTTGTATTACCTCATAAAGAAATGAAATCTGAAATATATCTTTATTTTTTATACATTTCTTGTATATTCTGTTCTTTTTTCAAATAAAATATTTTACTCTACTTATATGAAGAAAAAAATTGCTGTAAAATTTTTTTGATTATTTTCACAAAGCCGCCAGAGGCGTTCTAAGATTTTGGCGCTATAAAACCCGATTTAACCAAAATAAACTATTTTTTTTAAATATCCTTTACTTTTGAAACAAATCAAACCCAGAAATAATTTTTTAATCTAGAAAAAAAATTTGGGCACTAGAGGGTTAAGGGCATTGCATGATGGTCTCTTGAATTTCAAATGGCGACAATAACTTAACCCGCCAATGGTGACGTGTTGGTCTGTGAGACCGGTTGTGTTAAAAAATTCGTGTAACTTTATTCTCCGTTATTGTTTTTTGTTGCGATTTCGAGTAGCTGCAACATTCCACATCGCCCACCATCAGTTCATGACGAAACTTCTTCGTGAGTACAACTTCTGTATTTTTTCTTCTAAACTGGTGTATGAGACCGTGAGTCACCGTATATGTAAGTGAAATAATCAAGAATGAATTTTTTATTATTCGCTTATTTTATTTGTTTTTCTGTTCTTTTATTAAAGTTCCTATTGTCGAAAGACTAATTAACATTATTTTCCTTAATGAATATGTGATTTTTTTATTTTTTCTTAATTTTAAAAAATGTATTGTTAAAACATTGTTATTTTTAATGCTCTATTTAAAAATATTTATGAATTTTAGTATTGAAATAAAAGAGCTTAAAATGATTAAATATCTTTGTTTTATTGTCAAAGTGCATAAATAAAAAAAAAAAACATTAACTATTAGTAACACGTTTCGAAATATCTTCAGTTGAAAACCCCGGTGCATGAGACCGGCGTCACCATTAATCAAAGTAAAATTTGCGTCACCATTGGCGGGTTAAATATAATGAAAACAAATAGGAAGAGAATAAAGATTTTTATACAAAATTTAAACCGTATTTAGTACAGTAGACAGGTCTAATATTTTTTATTTTGTTCTGTGACTTGTAGCCATTATTAAGGTAATTCTAAAGCTCTCTCATAAAAATACTCGCCTATGTTAGCAAACAAAAAATTGGTACCATCAATTACCAATTTCATTTTTCCATCGCTCCAAAAAACGTATGTTCTTTGTTTTACCGTCTTACCATCACTCAGGGTATGCCCCTATACATACAGTGCATTGTGTTGCAAAATAGGGGCAGAGTTTGGTGTTTTCTGTTAGTGTGGATCCACCTTTAGTTCACTGCGCAAAAATCTGTGTTCAACTTCGGTGACTGCATTTACTATAGTAGTCTTTAATAATCTCATTGATCTAAAATTTGTTTTAAATAAATTCATTGCCCTTGCCTTAATGAAAATCAGTCTAAATTCAATTATCACTAAACCTTTATATCACTAAACCTTTATATTGATTTGTTCATGCGCTCAATAAAAACATTTTAAAAAGTTCTACGAAATCAAAGTGTAAAATTCTTCAAAATCTAATTACAATTCCGCAGGAGAGTACAGGAAAAGATTAAACGAAAGCTGTTGGAAGGCGAATAAGCAAATCGTAAACAAGACATATCCACAGAAAAACAAATAAGTAAAGCCAAATTAAGGCTGCAGGTGGTAACTGTTTTAAAATGTTTCAAAAAGACAAACGAATAGTAATGCGTCGAAGTATATCGTAGAAAAAGAGAATTGGTGTTAAGAAAAAAAGGGGATGTAAATACTGAGCAATTTGAACTACTGAGGAAATATTGGTAGTTTGCTGGTAGTTGTTTCGGCTGTTAAGCTTAATTTAGTTGTTTTTATAGCTTTGTTTATACAACAGTTTTCATAAAATGGGATAAAATCTTCAAATGTTTTATTTCCGTCATTGTAGTTAAGCTTCTCAAAAGAAAAAAATAAATCTACTCTTTACTGATGGTATGCTTTATGCAATAAACATTTGAGAACCTCATCGAATCGGTTAAAACGACTACGAAATCGATCCATTAACGCATAGAAAATCTATTAAGAAATAATATTACGATCCAGAATATATAACCAAGTTTTATTTCTTCCATCAACACTAAAAGATATGCAACCTCTTGACTAAGGCCAGAAGCTTTTAAGGAGTTCGATCGTGACTATCATAGCACACGGACGTTCAGCGGAGATCGATTTTCGTTTATAATTCTTTTTTTTCGATGTGTATTCTTTTGTTTTCACCAAATATATCACGGTTATTTATCACACTAATCGCATTTATTTGCTTCTTCATAAAAACTTTTAAGAGAAAAGACTCTTCAAAAACGAATTTATTTTATATGTATTTCGTGTGTTTTGGATGAGTGAATTTAATAAGCAAAGTGCAGAGGATAATAATGTAATCGATATATCCAACAACAATTACGTATATTCCAGAAAAAGAAAGATTAGTATTCAAAGTGATACAATGTCGAAACAAGTAAAGAATAATTATTGGGCTATACTTGACAATGATAAAAATTGTGACGAAGAGTGTTTAAAGAAATATGAAAAACATATAAATGATCAAGAATTACCAACAACGTCTACTCGGGCTGCGTCTATGAGATTGTCTAAAGAGAACAGTGCAAATAAAGAAAAAGAAAAGGCAACAAATATAACTTACAGTAAAACACAAAACAATAACACAAAAGTTCCACCTCTTAATATTTTCAGTGTGGAACCTAATGAACTAATTAAATTTATTAGAGATGGACTAAAAATAAAAGATTTTAAAATAAAAGAATTTAATAATAAAAAAATATCATTATTTTTGACATCTTTAGATGATTTTTTTAGAGTTAAAGCTTACTTGGAGAAAAGTAAAACTAAATTTTTTACATACACCCCAAAGGAAACTAAAACAAAGACTTACTTACTAAGAGGTCTAAGTGTAGACACTGATTTAAATGATATTTTCAGTGAATTGTGTAAATTCCAAAACGAAAATTTGAAATTTATAAAGGTTAGCCCCTTTACGACAAAAAGAGCAACAGCGGAGGGTTATAAGCTACCTCTTTATTTAGTTCAAATTACTAATGATAGCAAACTCAACGAGCTTAAATCTATCAAAGGTTTACTATATAGATGTGTCAGCTGGGAAGCATTAAGAAAGCCTGAAATTACTCAATGTCGAAACTGCCAGGGCTTCTTCCACAGCGCTTCCAATTGTTTTCTCCCCCATAGGTGTGTAAAATGTAATGAATTGCATGATATTGGAAAATGTTCGCTTCCAAAGGCTACTCAAAATGAAAAAGAAAAGTTATTTTGTGTTTTGTGCAAGAAATATGGCCATCCGGCGTCATACAAGGGCTGCGAGAAATATAAAGAACTAGAACAAAAGATGCGTTCCAGAAGACAAAACTTAACTCAGATGCATTCAAATTACACACCAAATAAAGTAAGCAAAAATCTTAACTTCGCTGATGTGGTAAAGAATAATAACGCGCAAAACCAAAATAGCTTTAACTCAATTCAAAGTGCATTGGAGCAACTCAATCATTCCATTCAAAACATATCCAGCCAAATTGTAAACCTCAATAAACAATTGCACTTACAAGTAGCTAGAATTGATACTATTTTCTCTATTTTAGAAGCTTAAAATTTTAATATAATGGAAACAATTAAGAAACATTTAAACATAATTGAAATCAATGTTAATTCTATAATTAAGTTAAGTAGAAGGTACGATTTAAATTGTTTTTTAAGTAAATATAATCCGGATCTCATGTTAATAAACGAAACGAAACTTAACTTTAGACATAAAATAAACTTCCAAAACTACTGTATGATAAGAAATGACAGAAAGAATGCTAAAGCAGGTGGTGGTACTGCAATTTTGATAAAAGACGATATAAAACACATAAATTGCACCAATTATATTACCAATTCCTTCAAACATCTTGAAACGTGTGTAATTAAAATCCCATTGTTAGCTAACCAAATGTTATTTGTAATTTCAGCTTACTATCCATCGGGTAACAATTGTAGCGTATTTAAATCAGATCTTTTACAACTTTTTCAATTCTTAGATTTACAGAATCCAAACCATTTTTATATTCTTGCGGGTGACTTAAATTCTAAACATAATGATTGGGGTAACATCTCAAGTAATACAAAAGGTAATAAACTTAAAGAATTTCTTTCGGATTATGAAATAATGTTTAGGTGCTCCTTATATGCGTCAGTCTCGCCTTCATATCCCCGTTGTGGTTCTTTTCTAGATATATGTATAGCTGATTCTCGCCTCAATATTTATAAAGTAAATAATTCACTAAACTGTTTAAAAACCATTGATTATGATAGCGATCATAATGCACTACAGATTGTAGTTTTAGGTGTAGAGAATGATAATGTTATGGAGATTTACAAAGAAATACATACTTTGAAACTGAATTACAAGAGAACTAATTGGAATAAATTCAAAAATAATTTAATAAGGAAACTAAGCAGTAGTGAATTAATTCCAAACAATAGAAATCTAACAAACTCTGAAATAGATTTTTATTTACTGAGATTACAAGATTTTATTATCGATTCAATAGAAAAGGCTGTCCCAAAATTTGCAAATACAAACCACAATATACTTGATAAAGTTATGAATCCAATTATAAAAAAACTGCAACATGAAAAGAGTAAAATAGTTACTATTATTAAAAAATATAACCGATTGGAATATAGTTTACCACAAACAGAAATAAATTTATGGAAAACTAAATTAAAACTTATAAAAAAACTTTTAAACGATAATATCATATTAGCAGTCAACAGCAGTGTCAGGAAAAAACTTGAAATCATTGATCGGAAAAATCCTGAAAATATGTTTAGTGAAGTAAAGAAACTCTTTAAAAATAAAGAGTATTCTAGTACCAATATTATCAAAATTTCCCAAGATAATGAAGTATTGCTAAGATATGCAGGTATCAATCCCGATGATTTAGAAAGAGAAACGGGTAGTAATAACTTTATAATAAAAGATGTTGATCAAAAATTAAACACGATTGGCACTTTTCTCGAATCAATTCACTCGTTTAAAGAATTTGATTATGAAAATCAATTACATACTGATATTTTTAATTGTTACTCAAAATTTTTGGAAAGTAAAACTGATTATGAGAGCAATAGAACTACAATTACGACATTCAACGAACTAAAAAAAGCCAATGATTTGAGGGAACTTTATTTTACATCTAGAGATATACTTATTTATACTTTCAGAAGTTTAAAGAAGAAATTATCTGCCGGCATTGATAATATTCCAAATATTATTTTGAAGAACCTGCCTGAAGAAATTATTCTCGAATATGTTACCCTTTTCAACAATATGCTTAACAATTCCTATTTCCCTAGAGCTTGGAAAACAGCAAAAGTTATAGTTTTACCTAAAAAAGATAAAGATGCCTCTAACCCTAAGAATTTAAGAGCAATTAGCTTACTCCCTAATATCAGCAAAGTTTTTGAGACATGTATCAATAATAATCTTGTTGAATTTTGCAGAAACAAAAGTTTAATAAATGACCGACAATTCGGTTTCAAACATAAACACTCAACAACGCATGCAGTTCATTTACTTCTCTCAAACATTCATTGGAATTTCAATAAATCCATGTGTACTGGGGCTTGTCTAATAGATTTTGAAAAAGCTTTTGACAGTATTTGGATTCCTGGCTTAATCTACAAACTAATAAACTGTAATTGTCCAAAATTTCTTGTAATTCTAGTGCACAATATGATACAAAACAAAACTTTCTATGTCTGCGATAAAGACAAAACAAGTTCCAAAAAATTTAATATTGCCAATGGATTACAGCAAGGCACTGTAAATTCTCCAATCTTGTTTAATATATTTATAAATGATTTATTACACAAAACTGACAACATAATTGCGTTCGCGGATGATGTAATAATATATCATTCCGATAATACCATCGAAAAAATTAATGCGAATCTTCAAAATATGTTTCAAATTGTTGAAAAATACGCAGCTGACTGGCAAATGAAAATAAATACTGACAAATGTGAAACCATACTTTTTCGCCCTCCGGTAGGAAAGTGCAATAGCAACATTAGAAGGAATTGGAAATCTTTTGGTATTAAAGCAAATAACAATATATGTATCCCAAACAAAGATTTAGTGAAATATTTGGGTATTAATTTAGATAAGTTTTTATATTTTAATTCACACATTAACATTCAACTTAAGAAAGCTAGGAATGCTTTCTTTGGGTACAAAAAACTTTTTTTCTCTAAATATATAAAACCGGAAGTAAAAACAATTATGTATCAAACCCTAATACGTCCAATTCTTACTTACGGTTGCCAAATATGGTTCAATATATCGCCTTCATATATGGAAAAGTTAAGAGTTTTTGAAAGGAAATGCCTGCGGAGTTGTACATACCTCTTTCGGACGCCTAACAGTAACTATACTAAATTTTTCTCTAATAAAAAACTTTATCACAAGGCTAAAGTTAGCCGTATTGACAATTTTGTCATCCATTTAATAAGAAATCACGTCATCAAATGTTTTGAATGCTATGACAACAACTTGATTCTGGCACCCTATTATACTGATCATGAGTATATAAAAAAATGTTTACAATCTGGATATGTACCACCTGAGGCATTTCTTTACCTCGATAGTAACGGTTTTATGCAAAATGAAGCGGGAATTCCAATTTTTTATCATATATATAGAAGAGCGACTAATAAAGCTATAAGTTGTAACCAACTCACAACAGACAACAGTAGATTTGGAAGTTGTATTTTCTCTAGGGATAAAAACATAAATTTAAACTCAAACGTTAAAAAATATTGGTGGCTTATGAAATAGTTATATTATATCTTCTTTTATCTCTTGACCTTTTTCCCCCTTGTATTATCAATGTAAGTTTTTTAATGTTTTTACTTACATTATTAAATATAAATTTTTACATTTATTTGTATGATTAAATCTACTATGTATTATTAAAATGATAGAATATATTGATATGGCATATACTTGAGATCCCGTTTTTTGAGACAGTGTATAATAGAAAAATTAAATTTACTATTTGTTTATTTTTAGTTTAAGCATATTAAATTGTTGTAAATAAACGAAAATGAAAAAAAAAAAAAAAAAGCCAGAAGCTTTTAATTGTGAACCTGATAAAAGTAAGGATAACTAATTCAGCGACATTTTGAATTTCACCCCAACTGAAAGGACAACACTACGCCGGTCGAGACTGTTTATTTTTTATTTATTTATTTTTTAAACTAACACTCAGGAGATGACCGTTATTCAGGGAATTGTGTTGGAATAAGGAACAAATATCAGAGGAAGAGAGAGTAGAGTGCTGCAATTTTTTTCTTCGTTACCTTCATCACTTTTTTTGAAAATTGTTTTTTAGTAATAATTCTCACTTTAATTTTTTTATTGTGAGTAATCACATATAATGCTAGACATCGGAACGCTCTTGAGCCCTGTCAAAGTTTACACAAGCTACGTCATTTAGTTTCTGCCTGAGTGCAGTTAATAGAATATCAATTGTGTAATAAATGGATGTAAAGCATTGATGCCCATTTCATAGTGCTTTTGCGCAAACTGAAAACACACATATTCTTATTCTCTTTTGTTAGTCGTCACTCAGCCAGCGACGAATGCACATGCGTAGCGGTTGTACAATTTTTTTTGCTTAAAGCACTGAAAAAAAATTACTATGACTTACGAAACATATTGTATGATAAAAAATGAGTTTGGTGATTCTCAATGCATTTTATGATATAAAATATTGAAGGAATGTAGAGAATATGTTTTAGAAGGCACTATTGTTCTTATCATAGTGATATGGATGATTTTAATGATGGGGAAAAAAAGATTTATTTTGTAAAAATAAAAAAATTTATTTGGAAAAATTGAAAGAGTGGTTACTTGAAGAATAAAACAATGAAAAACACTCAGAAAATAAAATGTTAAAAATGGAGTTATCAAGCTTAATAATCTTGGATATCGTTAAGCATGGTAGACCATTTTCTGTTGGGGAGTTCATTAAAAAAATTCATTATCGAAAATATTGAAGATTTTATTAAAATATAAATGAAAAAATAGCCCTGTATCTATTTTTTTGTTTATTTTTCTAGTCTTTTTCCATAGTCATTGATTGAACAAAATTTTGTAAATGAAGTTCCACGAGAGAGAGATCTCACTTTTTTTCACTTATATTTTGAAAAATGTATCAACCATATAGCTTTAAAAGTGCTTTGGATTTTTTCCGTACATTTTATTTTAGTTTACATAACTTTTCTTTCAGTGCAGTTCTCTCTCGCTCACCAATACTACTACAGTTCTAGCTTTGGGCATCCCTGATGTAAAGTGAATTCCGTATGCTGAATTATTCATTCATACGTCCCTCCATGCTTGCAAAAATTCAAATATTATCAATTTATCAAATATTATCAATATTATATTCAAATATATTCAAATATTGTGCTGACAGGTTGTGGATTAGAAATGCGAGACATTATGGAAACCATATGTATCTCATATGACTCAGAGGTTTTACTTTAAAACGATCACTTCAAGGAAGAAGGTTTTTCTTAAGATTTCCGCAGCTTTTGTTCAATAAAGCAATCACGTGACACATTTGATTATACTGATATTTACGTCGTAAACAAAAGGCGGTTCCACACTACGCACAAGACATCAAACTACACACAAGGCATCAAAACCGCAGATTTTTAGGCGCACTTCGGCCCAAAAAAATAAAAAGTGGATATGTCAAGTAATGGTATGCAAGCGTTGTAACCCACATTCGCTACGGTCAGAAGTATATTACAGTCAGAGACATAACTTACACCAACTTATTTTATAGATTTAATGTGGATATGCAAAGCAATGATCACAAAGTATTGGATTTTTGCTTCAATACTTTGCAAAGATGCATGCAAGGCTGTATATATAATAAGAAATTCTATTTGCACGATGGCCTATTTCTTATTCACCAACAAGCAAATCTTATTTTTAGAAGAGCTAAATAAAAAAGTAATACAAAACTAGATTTGTAATGACTTCAGCTCTAATAATATTCTGGAGTGGTGACAATTTTGCCGAGATACTGTGGTTGCTTAAAACTACTAGAAATCGTCTAGGCGTATGTCGATAAAATTTGCCGAGACCCTGTTGTGGATCTGAGGTGAGTGCGACCCAGTTATTATTGTTGTGTTTAAACAATTACTTAATTCAAGTACATACATACTTAGGGGTCATTACAACCCCTCAGTTAGGGCTACGGCCTGTCTTCTCATACTACATATGCTGCGTGCTTTAATTTCTTATATGAGCTACAGTTTGAAGTCGACTCTTAACAGATCTTTTGAAAAATTTTTCTTGTCAATTTTATTTTTAGTCTCAGAGTCTTGTCATAAATCTGCTGAGGGGAAGTAGCCGAAGAAATATTTTCGGATCATGTTGAGGATGTCTGACCTGGTGCTACATCCGTGGCCTCATGCCTAATTAGCCAACCTACTAGGCTACGGCGACTTACAATAAACTTCGAAGTATATTTGGGCATGAAATTTCAAAGGATTTCAAATTATGCTGGAATCCATTAATTTCTAAATGACCTGTATACGATATAAAGACTTAACAACATAGCTGGGCATCCGACCTTCGTACAACAATGTTATCTCTTCATACTGTAAGGGGACCCATACAGACTACAATACGCAGTCAACTCTTAAGATGGTAGAGAAAATATTTTTGAATACGAAAACAAACAAAATTTTTGAATTTGCGATGAGAACCCAGAGCGTACAATTCTTTCCAAAAAATCATTCTGCCAAGCATAGTGAATATACTTGTATTCTAACAAAACATTTCTTTTAATCTTTGGCCACTTATACGCTCACACACACCTACCATACTAACAAAGCTATTGATCCTAAAGAAGGATGATGACGTTCGTAATACCCCACTTGGGACTAAATGACAAATTGCCTATCACTGTATTGCCTTTCCTATTTTCTTTTCACACATATGTATATGCATACGTATAAATACATATTGTTGCGCTTACCATACATATTGCCTGGTCTTTATACATTCTTTCTGCGTTTTAAAGTGCATATGTGAGTCAAGCATATGTAAATGTGCTTAAATGCCAGTGTAGAAGTATTTATTTAAGAAATCTTGAGTGAGTGTATGTGGTTTTTCAGTCCTTTATCATTCATCTTAAATCAAAGCTTTTCTTTTTCACAAGTTTATTTATTGTTGTAAGAAAAGTTCTTGTTTTGAATTGTTATATTCCCCCCTCATTTGTTGTTTCAGTTGGGCAATTCACACAACTTTGTTTCGTGTATGTTGTATTGAGTACTTTTGTTTCTTTGTGAACGCTCAATGCTATGCTGTATTGTGTATTTTGTGGCATTCAAACAATTTGTTAGCCCGAAACCAACACAACATATGAAAACATATACACATTTTTTTCATTCACACAATTTGATAGCACGAAACCAATACAACTTCCAAAAACATAGGAAAAAAATGTGTATGAGTGTATCGGATTTTTATATGAAAATTATCAACAACAATCATACACTGTTGTATGTTCTTCCAACAATACAATGAATACAACGATACAAAGGCTTGTGTGAATTGACCAAGTATTTAAAAAAATACTTGAACTGTGGCAAACATTTTTTTCTTCCCTATGCTCAAAATTCAGACATTTCTTCTCTCCCCTATATCATGCTCGTTTTTGTAATCAAAACAGTCGTTGTCAAAAGAAATTGTGCCGGTTTTCCAAAGCCCAAGAGGAGTTTTCAGATTTAAAGCAAATAAACAACAAACACACTTTATTTATGCGATAAGTAAGTAAAATGCCACTTAAACTCTTTCACGCTCATACGCCCTTACTCAGATGCATCGGCGCCCTTAAAGCAATTTTCGGAATGCTAAGCTACGACTATAGCTGATCAATCATTTCTTTTAATATCTTTAATGTCTTCTTCTTAATGTCTTTTTCTTACAAACCATTTCCATTAATTGGAATATATCATCTATGTATTTTTACCAATTTGTCAAGCATGTTTCTGCATCGTATACACAATTTTTACCCTACCAGTACGTCAAGATCGTTGGAAAAGCACTCCAAAGCATATCATAGCATTCCGTGAGCCGTCTGCCATAATATATTCCCTATCTATTTACATTTCCTCGTATTTCATGTTATCCTGGAGTGCATGTGGTCGTATCTCGCCAATGGCAAATATTGGCCTTAAAATGCTCAATTGTCTCTGATTTGTCGACATAATACTTTTCTTTAACGGCAAATAATCCAACGGTATTAAATCGCAACTTTATGGCGGCCAATTGACATCACCATTTCGGCTAATTAAACGACCATCAAACGTTTGACCCAATAAATCGATTGTGGCATGAGAAGTGTGGCAAGTTGCACCATCGTGTTGAAACCAAACATCGTTCACATCAATACCATGAAAAGCGGGTATAAAAAAATCGGTTATCATGGTGCGACATGTGTCTCAGTTGACCGTAATGGTTGCGTCGTCCTCATTTTCAAAGAAATACAGACCTACTCGCAAAATTCGCGGTAAACTCTTACGTGAAATGTTCCGTTCTTGAGAACAATAACGAGTTGAAGTTGAGGGATTCGATATTTTCAGGTGTACACACTGTACGAACACGCCTACGTCTGCCGCGTCAACAATGAAATCAGCTTCACGAACTTTAGCAATAAACTTGCGTCCTTCTCTGCGACCAAATTATATATGGCATTTTCTTGCTGTTTCCGACCAAATTTCTTTTGTTTTAGAAATAAATTTCCAATAAATCCCTACGTTAATCAAGCGTATATCGATTCATTACGTTGAGTCGATATAATATACTGAATAATTTGGGATAGAATAGAATGACATAGGTATTGCCAGATTCGAAATAACCGATATATGTATTATACATACTACCCGGAGGCATTTGTAAAGGAAACTTTTGTAATTAAAAACAAAATATTATACGACTATTAAAATAGCATATTTATCATAAGAAACATAAATATGTTTGAAATATTTATTTCCCCGCACCCTCCATCAAATAACAACGTTTCCTTTTAAGTACCCGGGCGCAAATATTACTAATTTTCTCTTTAACACTTTGAACACTGTGCCTTTGAATCCTTTTTTGAAATGTAAAATATTTGACGAATATTTATTATGTCAGTGTGCGTGTCAATGATTGTGATGAATGTGCGATGTGCTTACGTTAAAGGCATACTTCCTTCCATTTGACATAATGCCGTAAACGACAACAAAAATACATTCTAACAAAGAACAATGGGCGATAGTAATGAGTGAAAGAGAAGAGAAAACGTTTTTCTTAGAATTACAAATATATGGAATCCATCGTACGACTTTGTCATTTATGCACACATATCAAGATAAGCGTTAAAGTACAGTGTCTAACAAAAAGATCTGTTTTTATTAGTTTGGATTTCAAATGAAATTCTATTTTAAAACAATTATTACAGTTATTCTAAACTCAATAGATATTAAATTACAGACAATATCCGGAATAAATTCTGCCATCATAGCTTCTTATCATTGTAGCCAATGCTACATTGCATTGTCCTTCTTCTTTAGGCGAATATGGCCACGGTAGTTTAGAATGTTACGAGCAGGTAAATGCGGATGGAAATTGAACTTCTTCAAGTGTTCTTCTGAACACTTTCTAATGTCTTCATGAAAGTCCTTATGTATAGTTGGCAAGTTGAAGTCTCTATGTATTATAAATATACTTCATGTACAAAAGAGCTGTTCTAATTATTATCTATGTTTTAATGTCTTTGAATTTTTTCGATGTGTATAGCTGAGCTGATTTCTGGCAAAAGCTCTGAAAGTAAATAAAATTGCCCTAAAAAATTTCTCAAAAAATATATCGTTCAGAGCCGGCTTTAAACTGTAGGTCCCTTCACTCATGTATAAAATTAACACACACAACATGTTAGAAGCTAGGTTGTAATCCTGACGGAGGGATTTTAATGACCAATTATGTAGGTATGTATGTAACCACTTCTTTAGATGGAAAATGTGTTCTAGTAAATACCAAGACGTAGTATTTCTCTTTGCACTTCTATTTCTATTTATTATTATACAGTATCAGCTATTAATTTAGATAAACATAAATTACAGGCTCTCTCTGACTTTCCGATGATACGACTGTTTGCCCGTATGGCTTTCAATACCTATATGAACACAATTGCGTCGATAAGCACTTTCAATCTTCTCAGCTGAATCTGAAATCTTATATAGATTATTCGGGTATCCGAAGGAATGATGATGATGTCAGATGTCCTGCACTTTATGATTGAATGTCTTTGAATAGGAGTTGTTTTTAGATAAATGTTTTTCTTTGAATGTTCTGAAAGGTTTTGTGGCAGGCTTTCTCAGAAGTGGAAATCACCATAGTCTAGTAGATAGTGGGTTGGCTTATTAGACGTAAGGCCACGTTTCAAACTCCAGGTCAGACATTAAAAGAAAATTATGAAAAATGTTTACTCGGCGACTCTCAGAAGATTTCTGGCAAAACCTCTGAGAGCAAATAAAATTCCCATGAAAAGTTTCTAAAAAATCTGTCGTTCTGAGTCGACTTTAAACTGTAGGTCCCGCTACTCATGTATAAAATTAACGCATGCAACATAACTGATGTGAGACGCTAGGTCGTAATTCTGGGGTTGTAGTGAGCAATTATGTATGTATGAAAAGAAAAAAATAACCGAGGATAGAAGTGTCGCCTTAGTCTAGTAAGTAGCGTTTTGGATAATTAGAAGCGAGGCAGTAGTTCAAATCCATTTCAAACCCCAGGTCAGACATCTCGAACAAAACGAAATATCATAAAATACTTCTTTCACATAAAATTATTAAATGAAATTTAATTATTTAATATTAAATTCCGCATCGATTTCCGCTCATTGCAGTTCTGTCCCTTACTGTTCAAAACATATGTCCCCAATGTATTAAAAATTTTAAAATCTTTGTTTACACAATCAAACAATTTATCAAATACAAAGAAGTAGACGAGTATACAATATTTCTTGGATCGACTGTCAATATATTGCATATGCCGACTTTGTTGAATATGTGCAAATAATGCCTTTTTTATTATCTTAAAATAAAATATCGATAAAAAGGGAATAAACTTTGCAAATTTTTAATCAAAATATGTTCAGATATTGTATTAAAATATTTATTTTATAATAATATTGTAAATTACATTGGATATCGACATTTCATTTTAAGAATTTCAATAAATATTGCTGTCTTCAAACATTTGTGCACGCTTGCAATTACTTGGAAATATGTATGTATGTCTGTACGTCAATATGTATTGAAGCTTAAAAACTGATGATTGAACTAATGAACTGAAATTCTCTTTAAGGATTTATTCAAGTGATGTTTCCTTTTAAATATTACATAACAAAACGGTGAAATTCAATTTCGCCTGCATATGTATGTTATCATTTTAGGAATATAAAAAACTAGCTGTACCCTGCGCGCTTTGCTGCACTACAAACTAAAATAAATTTGAAGGAAAGACATTAGACAAATATCCAATTAAGTTTGAATCATTTTATTGATTTTGTTTCCCGTTGTCCAGATGATTCAGACGAACGGGCCTGAGTAGTACGCATTCGATCAAGTGATTCATTGTTCAAGTGATTCATGCGAACGGATCTGTGCGGCATGTACTGGAAGATTTTTCAGTCTCAATGCTGATTCTGAGGCTAGTAATGCTCTTTTCTTTTCTTTTCAACACAGGATCAAATGCACAGTTTACGATTTAATTAATTTCGAAGAATTTTCAGTGGCGCCACCTGTCGGAAATTGGTTATACCAACTTAGAAACCTTCGTCGGCTCATGCGCAACAACTTTGCTAAAGATTAAATGCATAGTTTACGATTCCATAAAGTACATTCATTTTTATATATATAGATAATTTAAACTTGAAAAAAAAATAAATAAAACAAAAGTCTACGAATTTAATTTTGGTTATATTTTTTCTTATTTGGTGAATTTTTTCACAAATGTTGGTTACAAAATTTTTTTCTTTCCCTTCTATCTTTCCCCCCGCGTCGTTCTTTACACTTTATTTTCTTTGGTTTTATACATCAAGAATCACAGATAGCATACTTGTAGGGGTAACTACTATGCGTATGAGTAATATATTTCAAATGCAATTAAATATTAAGTATGTAGTATGTAGCATACGTGGGCATGGCCCCTCGCTCATTTGGAATATCAACATAAAAAGTAGCCTATAACTCCTTCCAGACATACAGGAAGATACTGTGAAAATTTCAAGAAAATCGGTTCAGCCGTTTAATCGTCTATAAACTTCAAACATACAAACATACAAACATACAATCAAACACACATTCATTTTTATATATAAGATATGATACAACAACAATTTCCGTTTGTATTACAATATAAATAACATAAAATTTTATTTACAAAATGCTTATATTCAATAATAATTTTTATTAACGTCATGACTTATTAAACTGTGCAAAGAAGACAGACAGATAGAGAGCTGAGCAGACGGGTATATCATAAACAATATTTTGTCACGGTTTTTTTTCGTTTTTGAGGTTTTATTTCTCATTTTTTATTCATTTATTTGGCTTCTCTTTTTTCTTTTGTGATTTTATTTTACTTAAAAGTATACATATATAAACATTCATATATACTACATACATATAAATATAATATTTGACGTTTAACGTGAGTGACAGTTGGAAACAGCAGTTGCTTAACATTGCGTTCCGTTTTTTACATCTTTTGTGGAATGGTTTTTTTATTTCTTAATCTTCTTATATATAAAAATGAATGTGTGTTTGTTTGTATGTTTGTATGTTTGAAGTTTATAGACGATTAAACGGCTGAACCGATTTTCTTAAAATTTTCACAGTATCTTCCTGTATGTCTGGAAGGAGTTATAGGCTACTTTTTATGTTGATATTCCAAATGAGCGAGGGGCCATGGCCACGTATACTACACACTACATACTTAATATTTAATTGTATTTGAAATATATTACTCATACGCATAGTAGTTACCCCTACAAGTATGCTATCTATGATTCTTGATATTAAAACCAAAGAAAATAAAGTATGTATAAAGAATGTGCATTTTGGAATATTTTGGAATATTTTTAAAAATTTTTCACGACGCGGGGGGAAAGATAGAAGGGAAGGATAAAGAAACCAAGAGCGTAACAATGTTCTCAATTGTTCTCATCGTGCGTTTTTGTTGTTTGACTAATTTTTTATTTATTCATCTGAAACAATGTTGCCACGAAAAACATTTTGTAACCAACATTTGTGAAAAAATGACCAAATAAGAAAAAATATAACCAAAATTAAATTCATAGACTTTTGTTTTATTTTTTTTTCAAGTTTAAATTATAATTAACAAAAACTGAAACAAAAATAATAAAAAATAGTTTTTTTTATAAGAAAAAAATAAACAAAACCAAAAACTACACATTGATCAAAAAAATAGGGTTAGAAATAAAAAAAAAGGCAACACTTATTCTCGGACGTCGGCACAAAGAGAACATGAGAAAAATTATGAGAGGCATATTAACCCAGAGGAAAATTGTTAGTAATATTTTCAAGTCTACTTTACTCTACATAATACGTCACATATGTAGTTTTTTTAATGAATTTTACATCTATATAAACAAAAATGAATGTGTGTTTATTTGTTTGTGGGTTTGTTTGTTTGAAGTCTATAGACGGCTAAACGGCTGGACCGATTTTCTTGAAGTTTTGACAGTACCTTCCCGTATATCTGCAAGGAATTATAGGCTACTTTTTATTTTAAAATTTCAAGAAGGCGGGGTGCTACGCCCACATATTCAATAAGTATTTAATATCGCATACCTGCAACAGTTAGAGTCCTCAAATTTTGTATGGACGACTTTGACGTATATATAAACAAAATGGGCGGATTGGCTATAGTGGGTGTGTCACCTCCAATATAAAAAATATTAAATTAATATAACTATGAAAATTTCACAGTTAGAGCCCTAAAATTTTTTCGAATTCACTTTAGTATGAATATGAATATTTTAGACAAAAATGGGCTGACTAGGAAAAGGGTGTGGTACTTCCCATATGAATTAAATTTAAAACTTCTTCTATCTCGGACATCACCTATATATAAAAATAAATGTGCATTTGTTTGTATGTTTGGAGTTTATAGACGACTAAACGGCTGAACCGATTTACCTACTTTTTATGTTGATATTTCAAATGAGAGAGGTGCCACTCCCACATATACTACATAACCTACTATTGTAAGATAATAACAAAATTGATATATTGGAAAAACTATATCAGCAAGATACCTCAAATTTTGTACAAATAACTACGGTTTTAATATAAATATTTTGGACAAAAATAGGCGACCTATCATTAGAGGACAATGCACCTTCAATATGAAGTAAATACTAAAATCTCCCTAACTGAAGAACTTTAACAGTTAGAGTCCCCAATTTTGTATAAATAACTTTTGTTAAAATATAAATATTTTTGACAAAAATAGGAAGTTCAGCAAAAGCGGGCGTGGCACCTCCCATATGAAGTAAATACTAAAATCTGCATATCTAGAACACCAGAACAGTTAGACTGCTAAAATTTTGTACGAATATCTAAAGGTTCAATATCAATATTTTTGTTAAAAATGGGCTATCAAGCATTAGGGGCATGGCAAACTCCATATGAACTAATTAATAAAATCTGTATAAAAAAACTATAAAAGCTAGAGTCCCCAATTTTGTATTCCAGCTATAGGAAGGTGGTGCCTCTCTGATTAGTGGGTGTAGAAATTATTATATCTTGAAATATGCAATTGTAAGGTATATGACCCTTAAATGATTGAGTTTGAAATTTTCAACTCATGTACATACATAGTAAGTACTAAAATTCATATTATTTAAATATTTATCTTGAAAAACATATACGTACATACATATGTAATAGTTATGTTATTGTTTACTTCTAAAAACGGGTAACTAATAAAAATATTATTTATTTGAAAAATACATTAGGTAAACTTTATAATATGCATTTAATTGGGCAATGAATTCATTACTTTTAATTACCTAAGTAATAAAGTGTAAACTGTCCATATTTTTCCCAAATAAAATAAGTAGTTGCAAAACTACTCATCAAAGCTCATCAAAAAAATTACCTGTGACCGACGCAAACACAATTACATATTTGTTAAATTTTAATAACGATAATTTTTTTCAAAGGTTTTTGACTTGAACCGATTTCATATTAGGTAAAATATAAAGAAATAAATATAACACGCATTCGGTTTTGAAATTCAGTTGAATCTTTGATTCTAAACAAGTTAAACTTTATTTGAGTGACATTTATTTGGAACAATTTATAAAAATGCCCCCAATAAAAGCATCCCTTTCCTAAGCACTAAAAATGCTTTGCGTTTGCAATCCCAGAGAGCAAATGAATGTTCGGAAGAGCGTGAAAGTCGCCTCAGGACAGAAATGAGTCGAGCTTCAACCTTTAGAGCCGCCGAAACGCCATCACAACGTGTAGAACGCCTTGAAGGCCTACGACAACGCGCCACAACATCAAGAGCTACTGAAACACTTTCAGAGAGCCAAGAGCGCCTTAAAAGCTTCTGAAACGCCGTCAGACCGCGAAAGACGTCTTGAAGGTCTTCGACAACATGCCACAACCCCACGAGCTACCGAGACATCGTTGGAACATGAAGGTCGACTACAAAGCCAGCGAAATCGAATTGAAACATCACGAGCCACAGAAACACCTTCAGAACGTGAAAGACGTCTGGAAAGCCTTCGACAATATGCGACAACCGCACGAGCTACCGGGACACCTTTGGAACATGAAGGTACCACAACAGCACGAGCTAATGAAACAGAAGTCCAACATGAATCACGAGTAGAAAGTCAGTGGATTCGAACATCAACAAGAAGAGCAGCATAGAACAAAATCATAATCGAATGGCGGTGAATCGAGGTCATGATTTTCATGGATACTCAGGTATTGCATTTAACTACAGATCTGATATAGATTATACCGAATATGAATTAGCGGCAATTGGTGACATGAATGAAGTTTGCCAATATTGCAATGCACTCAGGTACAAAAATGAAACACCTGGCATGTGTTGCTCTAATGGTAAAATCGTTTTGTCTGATTTACTTCCACCTCCAGAACCATTGCAATCGCTGATTTCAGGCAAGTTTTTCGAAATATATAGTTTTTTTAATTTAACAAAATATTAATAAAAAATATTTTTTTCATTTAGGAACTAATGTGGATTCACAACATTTTCGTAAAAATATAAAATAATATAATTCGTGCTTCAAAATGACATCTTTTGGTGCTACCAAAGTAATTCGAGACAACTTTATGCCAACGTTACGTGTTCAAGGTCAAATTTATCATAAAATGGGATCATTGTTGCCAATTCCAAATGAAGATCCTATGTTCTTACAAATTTATTTCATAGGAGAAGTGGATAACAATATCCAAGTGCACCACCGCCAGCATTATAACCCTGACACAAAACAATGGATTGTTGCCGATTTACAAGTGATGTTTCATGAAATCAACGAATTGGTAAGGATCTTTAAGCAAGCCAAAGATGACCCACGATTAAGTTCAGATGACCACATAATTGCAATTCATGCTTATAAAACTCCAGCTGGACAACACCAAGGACGATACAATGCCCCAACAATTGCGTAACAATTTTGATGGTGGGCGATCCAGTTGCATCACGAGATATGTATTTAATTCCGATGGGGGTAGCGAAGCACACCGGGTATTAGCTAGTCTATATATATAAAAATGACTGTTTGTTTGTATGTAATTAATAGAATCGTAAACTATGCGTTGTATCATATTATGATCTTCAGAAAAGTTGTTGCTCATGAGCCCGGGAAGGTTTCTAAGTTGGTATGACCAATATACGATAGGTGGCGCCACTGAAAATGACTAAAAATGAATTAAATCAAAAACTGTTCATTTGATCATGTTATGATCTTCAGAAAAGTTGTTGCTCATGAGACCGGGAAGGTTTCTAAGTTGGTGTGACCAATATCCGACAGGTGAAGCCACTGAAAATGACTAAAACTTAATTAAATCGTAAACTGTGTATTTGATAATGTTATGATCTTTAGCAAAGTAGTTGCGCATGAGCATACGAAGGTTTCTAAGTTGGTATGACCAATATCCGACAGGTGGTGCCACTGAAAATTACTAAAAATTAATTAAATCAAAAATTGTTCATTTGATCATGATATGATCTTTAGCAAAATTGTTGCGCATGAGTCGACGGAGGTTTCTAAGTTGGTGGGATTCATTTCTGGTAGATGGCGACACTGAAAATTATTCAAAATGAATGAAAAGAAATTGGCCGACCTACACCTCAGGCATGGAAGAAAAGACCATTACGAGCCTCAGGATCAGACGAGCATTGAGAGTTGAAAATCTTCGAGTATATGCCGCTGAGTCCCGTACGCATGAAACATTTGAACAACGAGAAATGAGATTAAAAACTGATCGAATGCTTACTACTCAGTCCCGTTCGTCTGAATCATCTGGACAACGGGAAACAAAATCAATAAAATGATTTAATTAATTGGATATTTGTGTAATGTCTTTCCTTCAAATTTATTTTAGTTGGTGGCACAACAACGAGCGCAGGGTAC
Organism: Sarcophaga rosellei; assembly: GCA_930367235.1. Taxonomy (NCBI): domain Eukaryota; kingdom Metazoa; phylum Arthropoda; class Insecta; order Diptera; family Sarcophagidae; genus Sarcophaga; species Sarcophaga rosellei. The sequence goes on along the minus strand of OV884018.1, from coordinate 45,772,086 downwards.
AGCTAGTTAACAATAAAATTTACAATCGCTGCACAAAATATTTTTTTTATTCTTTTAAGATTTTATATTAAAACTAGCTAATACCCGGTGTGCTTCGCTACCCCCATCGGAATTAAATACATTCATAACTCGTGATGCAACTGGATCGTCCACTATCAAAATTGTTACGCCATTGTTGTAGTTCTGGAGTTCTATCAGCATGAATTGCGATTATGTGGTCATCTGAACTTAATCGTGGGTCATCTTTGGCTTGCTTAAACATCCTTACCAATTCGTTGATTTCAGGAAACATCACTTGTAAATCGGCAACAATCCATTGTTTTGTGTTAGGGTTATAATGCAGGCGGTGGTACACTTAGTCATTGTTATCCGCTTCTCCTATGAAATAAATTTGTAAGAACTTAGGATCTTCATTTGGAATTGGCAACAGTAATCCCATTTTATGATAAATTTGACATTGAACACGAAACGTTGGCATAAAGTTGTCTCGAATTACTTTGGTAGCACCAAAAGATGTCATTTTGAAGCACGAATTATATTATCTTATATTTTTACGAAAATGTTGTGAATCCACATTAGTTCCTAAATGAAAACAATATTCTTTATTAATATTTTGTTAAATTAAAAAAAGGATATATTTCGAAAAACTTACCTGAAATCAGCGATTGCAATGGTTCTGGAGGTGGAAGTAATTCAGATAGATCGATTTTACCATAAGAGCAACACATTCTAGGTGTTTCATTTTTGTATCTGAGTGCATTGCAATATTGGCAAACTTCATTCATGTCACCAATTGACACTAATTCATCTTCGGTATAATCTATATCAGATCTGTAGTTAAATGCAATACCTGAGTATCCATGAAAATCATTACGTCGATTCACCGTCATTCGATTATGATTTTGTTCTCTGCTGCTCTTCTTGTTGATGTTCGAATCCACTGACTTTCTACTCGTGATTATGTTGGACTTCTGTTTCATTAGCTCGTGCTGTTGTGGTACCTTCATGTTCCAAAGGTGTCTCGGTAGCTCGTGCTGTTCTCGCATATTGTCGAAGGCTTTCCAGACGTCTTTCACGTTCTGAAGGTGTTTCTGGGGCTCGTGATGTTTCAATTCGAGTTCGCTGGCTTTGTAGTCGACCTTCATGTTCCAACGATATCTCGGTAGCTCGTGGGGTTGTGACATGTTGTCGAAGACCTTCAAGACGTCTTTCGCGTTCTGACGGCGTTTCAGAAGCTTTCAAGGCGCTCTTGGCTTTCTGAAAGTGTTTCAGTAGCTCTTGATGTTGTGGTACGTTGTTGTAGGCCTTCAAGGTGTTCTTCATGTTGTGATAGGTTTCGGCGGCTCTAAAGGTTGAAGCTCGACTCCTTTCAGTCCTGAGGTGACTTTCACGTCTTCCGAACTTTCATTTGCTCTCTGGGATTGCAAACGCAATGCATTTTTAGTGCTCAGGTAAGGGATGCTTTTATTCGGGGCATTTTTACAAATTGTTGCAAAATAAATGTCACTCAGGTAACGTTTAACTTGTTTAGAATAAAAGATTGAACTGAATTCCAAAACCGAATGCGTGTTATATTTATTTCTTTATATTTTACCTAATATGAAATCGGTTCAAGTCAAAAACCTTTTGAAGAAAATTAATGTTATTAAAATTTAAAAAATAATTGTGCTTGCGTCGGTCACAGGTAATTTCTTGTGATGAGTTTTGCAACTACTTATTTTATTTGGGAAAAATATTGACAGTTTACATTTGATTACTTAGGTAATTAAAAGTAATGAATTCATTGCCCAATTAAATGCTTATTATAAAGTTTACCTAATGTATTTTTCGAATAAATAATAGTTTTATTAGTTACCCGTTTTTAGAAGTAAACAATAACATAACTATTACATATGTATGTACGTATATGTATGTTTTCCAAGATAATTATTTAAATAGTATGAACTTTAGTACTTACTATCTATATGAGTTGAAAATTTCAAACTCAATAATTTAAGGGTCATATACCTTACTATTGCATATTTCAAGATATAATAATTTCTACACCCACAAATCAGAGAGGCACCACCTTCCTATAGCTGGAATACAAAATTGGGGACTCTAGCTTTTATAGTTTTTTTTATACAGATTTTAATAATTAGTTCATATGGAGTTTGCCACGCCCCTAATGCTTGATAGCCCATTTTTAACAAAAATATTGATATTGAACCTTTAGATATTCGTACAAAATTTTAGTAGTCTAACTGTTCTGGTGTTCTAGATATGCAGATTTTAGTATTTACTTCATATGGGAGGTGCCACGCCCGCTTTTGCTGAACTTCCTATTTTTGTCCAAAATATTTATATTTAAACAAAAGTTATTTATACAAAATTGGGGACTCTAACTGTTAAAGTTCTTCAGTTAGGTAGATTTTAGTATTTACTTTATATGGAAGGTGCATTGTCCTCTAATGATAGGTCGCCTATTTTTGTCCAAAATATTTATATTAAAACCGTAGTTACTTGTACAAAATTTGAGGTATCTTGCTGATATAGTTTTTCCAATATATCAATTTTGTTATTATCTTACAATAGTAGGTTATGTAGTATATGTGGGAGTGGCACCTCTCTCATTTGAAATATCAACATATAAAGTAGGAAAATCGGTTCAGCCGTTTAGTCGTCTATAAACTTCAAACATACAAACAAATGCACATTAATTTTTATATATAGGCGATGTCCGAGATAGAAGAAGTTTTAAATTTAATTCATATGGGAAGTACCACACCCTTTTCCTAGTCAGCCCATTTTTGTCTAAAATATTCATATTGATACTAAAGTGGATTCGAAAAAATTTTAGGGCTCTAACTGTGATATTTAATAGATATAATAATTTAATATTTTTTATATTGGAGGTGACACACCCACTATAGTCAATCCGCCCATTTTGTTTATATATACGTCAAAATACAAAATTCGCAGTTTATGAGATATGCGACATTAAATACTTATTGAATATGTGGGGGTAGCACCCCGCCTTCCTGAAATTTTAAAATAAAAAGTAGCCTATAATTCCTTCCAGATATACAGGAAGATACTGTCGAAACTTCAAGAAAATCGGTCCAGCCGTTTAGCCATCTATAGACTTCAAATAAACAAACCCACAAACAAATAAACACACATTCATTTTTGTTTATATAGATGTAAAACTCATTAAAAAAAACTACATATGTGACGTATGAGTGATATCCAATTCCATTAAGTTTTATCAAAGAATATGGATATAAAGAATACGCATTATGTAGAAGTAGCATTACGACCCGCTCTCACCAAAATCTTTTTAAAAAAATCATTTCTGGATAAGGGGGGCTTAAGACAGAAGGAAAATAAACACAAACAAAGAGTGTAACAATGTGTTGCTCTCATCATGAGAGCGTAAAAATGCATTCAGTTGCTTGTCAGCTTCTAAAGGAGAATGTTCATGTCGCTTTTTTCAGACTTCAATTTTCACCCAAAGAAATATTACAGTATGATTCATTAATATCAATGAGAAATGATTTCGATTTTTGGAAGAATACTTGCCAAGTTAAATACGGTGTTTTTAGGTTTTTAGCGCAGTACAATTTGTCTATACTTTTCGCTCACATATACATATTATTGGGTTAATAAGTAGATTTGAAAATATTACTAACAATTTTCCTCTGGGTTAAACATGCCTGTCATAATTTTTCTCATGTTCTCTTTGTGTCGACGTCTGAGAATAAGTGGTTTGACAACAGTGTTGCCTTTTTCGGTTATTTCTAACCAAAATTGGTTATATTTTTGATCAATGTGTAGTTTGTGGTTTTGTTTATTATTTTCTTATAAAAAAAGCTATTTTTTGTTTCAATTTTTATTAATTATAATTAGCAATATGCCAAAAACGGCTTTTTGCGAAAAAGAACTTTTTTATTATTGAGAATGATTCTTTAGGGCTTCAGTAGCAACTTTTGTTCTGGGACTTTTTCATAATTCCGTTATTTACAAAATTACCGTTATTTTTATGTTATTGAAGAAAATAAAAATTCTGACCCATAAATTTCCAAAATTCGAACAAATGATGTTTGCAACTTTGTACAAAACCCTTTGACGAGTATATTTGCTGAATATATGAACTCATAATATTTGCAAATACAGGGTGTTTCGATACATTTGTCAATAAAAACGAATTTTTCGCCATCTAGCGGCAATAATTTGTAATACCTACATTCAACAATTAGACAGATAATTTGAATACCTTTCGATCAATAAACAAATTTTGAAAATCGGTTGAAAAATGACCAATTGAGAAAGAAAAGAGCTATAAAATAATAAAATAGTTTCAAATTTATAAAAAAAAATATATACATACATATGTAACTTAAATTCATCATTAAAGTTTTTTAATTGCTTACATTTTTAGTTTCGCGAATAAGATTGCCGGCTAGAATATCTACAACCGTACAGTGCGTTGACCCATAGAAAGGACAATTTTTAAAGGTTTTGCAAGAATTTTATGAAAAAGGATATATGGTAGGACCCATAGTCCTCGCTTTGATTTTATTAAAAATTTACACACATATTGGTAGTATTATATGTATCTTAACTGCAACTTTTCATAACTTTCCATACATTTTTGTGTAAAATGTGAAGATTTTAGTTTAAAGGACATATGGGAGGTGGGCGTGTCTTTGAGCCGATTCTTTTGAAAATCCAAATTTTTCTTAATTAAGGGCGTTCACGACAGTACACCAAATTTGAAAACCCTATTTTTCATTCCTTCTATTTCTGTCCCTTCGTTTTAAGTGATCAATGCACTATGTGCCGTCTTATCACGATAGTAAATGAAATATAAGCTTATTTACTTAACCCATGGAGAGGAGCTTTGTTTCCCAATGTAAAAACAGTATCTATAGTCTTAATTACTGACGTATAATTCATTTCAGTAGCATAAAGTTCAGTTTTTTACAATATGCACTCTATTTTTAAAATTAATTAATACAATTTGCCGAAAATAGGTTTTATTGTTTTTTAAACGGCACAAATTGAGCTGAATATTTTGGCTTGAAAGTCAGCATAGTTGTTGACGACTATAATGTGTAAAATTCTGCGAAGTTGCTTAAAGATTACATTCCTACTTCAAAAGTTATATGTGAATGAAGGTGAAAAAAGGGCATTTTTTTAATTTTTTCGCATTTTTATTAACATTTTCCACATTTTTTTGTAAACGAAAAGTGCGATCGTCAAGCAATTTCGCAAAATTTTAAATTTTGAAGTCGTTAACATCTGTGTTGAATGGCAAGACATAATATTCAGCCCAACTTGTGCCGCGTTAAATGTTAGCAGTAGTATTTTCTTACTTTCAAGTTTTGTTGTTGTAATTTTTTTTCTCTCAGTGTATTATTACAACAATACCAGAAAATGGAAGATTAATAGCCAAACTAACTATCCAATAAAAAAAAACATTGATTTTGTAGCTGTTAACATAAATAATGCGTTAAATTCACGAAAAGTTAAAAAGCCCAAGTTTGAAAGGCAACCCTATATTTCCGTTTTAGGGCAAGTGAGGGACAATCTAATTAGCAATTACGGTAGCTGACTCTACCCCCGAAGCATTAAAAATAATTCGGCATTTATAGCTTGAAAATGAAAAAGTACATTTTTTTGGCATATTGCTAATTATAATTTAAACTTGAAAAAAAAAAATAAAACAAAAGTCTACGAATTTAATTTTGGTTATATTTTTTCTTATTTGGTGATTTTTTTCACAAATGTTGGTTACAGATTTTTTTTTCGCGGCAACACTGTTTCAGAAGAATAAATAAAAAATTAGTCAAACAACAAAAACGCACGATGAGAACGATTGAGAACATTGTTACGCTCTTGGTTTCTTTATCCTTCCCTTCTATCTTTCCCCCCGCGTCATGAAATATTTTTGAAAAATATTCCAAAATATGCCAAAATGCACATTCTTTATACTTTATTTTCTTTGGTTTTATACATCAAGAATCATAGATAGCATACTTGTAGGGGTAACTACTATGCGTATGAGTAATATATTTCAAATGCAATTAAATATTAAGTATGTAGTATACGTAGGCATGGCCCCTCGCTCATTTGGAATATCAACATAAAAAGTAGCCTATAACTCCTTCCAGACATACAGGAAGATACTGTGAAAATTTCAAGAAAATCGGTTCAGCCGTTTATCCGTCTATAAACTTCAAACATACAAACATACAAATATACAAACAAACACACATTCATTTTTATATATAAGATGGTCACACAATCATTTCCACATTTCAAAATTTAATTGCAATTGTTACAGAAGAAAATAATGATTTTGAAGTAAAAATTGTTAAAAATTCAAATTTATATTCGCTACCTTCAAATTTATATTCACTGCCCGTTTAATTTCTAATTTCAATTTCATTTAAAAATGTTTATTATTCGCCTTCATCCAATAACTGTTGTCTTCATTTCTCCAAGACTTGTTTTATAATTTATAGTCTACAAGGTGTTTCAACGATTGAATGCGTAGGAGATAGAGTTGGAAATCCCGATCTATATTTACAGTCCCGAGATTGCAGCACCCAAACGACTTCTTATTTAAGTTGCGAAAAATGCTGCTGCAGCGAAAGTACATTTAGGCTCTACACTAGCTGGCATAATAGTCATTAAAAAGTCAGCACGTTCCCTCCCATTTTCAAACAAGAGCATTTCTTTCTAAGTTTTCATAGACAACGTCTCACATCGAATTACTATCCTTTTTATAGTTTCATTGACCGCAAAGATAGCTGGACTGAAGATTAATATCCACAAAACCAAAACATTCAGTTTAAATGCTAACGCAGAACAAAAATTCCTAATATACGGCAAGGGAATTGATGATGTGGAGTCCTTCTGCTATCTAGGCAGTATAATTGATAAGCAGATTTTGACAGTCGTATTAATAAGGTACGAAATGGTTTTGCCCAATTTAACCCTGTTTGGAAATCGTCTAACATATCGAGGGTCATCAAAATTAAAATTTTCAATTCCAACGTCAAATCCATGACACCGCGCGACTCCCAATCTCTTCAGGTATTTGTTAACAAATGCCTGCGTAGAATCTTGCGTGCTTACTGGCCTTCTGTAATATTCAATGCCCAACTCTGGTCAGATACAAACCAGCAACCAATTGAGAGGGAAATAAGGAGACGCAAGTAGGGATGGCTTGTGCACACTTTCGTAAGCCATTAGATGACATCACAAAGAAAGCCATAGACTAGAACCCCCAAGGGAAGCGGGCGCATCGAACGACCATCACACATCTGGAAACGCCAAATCACAGCCGAACTATCCAAACTACGTCTACAATGGAACGAAGGAAACATCGCGCTGATGATCGAGCTCATTGGAATCAACTTGTTGCGGACCTATGCTCCCTAGAGGAGTAAAAGGAACATATATATATATATATTTTGAAGTCGCCGTGGTCTAGTAGGTAGTGTGTTGGCTTATTAAACGAAAGGCCCGAGTTCAAATTCCAGGTCAGGCTTCGAAAAGAAAATATGAAAATATTTCTTCGGCAGATTTCTGGCAAAAACTCTGAGAGCAAAAATTGCCATGAAAAAAAAATCTGTCGTTCGGAGTCGACTTTAAACTGTAGGTCCCGCTACTCATGTATAAAATTAACGCACACAACACGAGTGGTGTGAGAAGCTAGGACGTCCTCTAACCAAACCAAACCAATACATATACATATTAACACACACAACATAGGTGGTTTGAGAAGCTAGGTCGTAATCCCGACTGAAGGGTTGTAATGACCAATTATTTTTACACCTAGTTTAACAGCCTTTAATTACAGTTAGTTGCTTTCCAAATTCAGCCGCAACGTACTTTTAGAAGACATCATTTTGGGTTTGCGATCATTTGAACATTAGTGTTCATATTTAAACTTTCTTGATCACTGGACAGTAATTGACCTCCGCAATATTATACTATTAAATGTCTATGACCATATTACAAATCAAGTGAAGGTTTGTAATGACCCATTATATTAATAAGGCTCCTTACGATATCATAAATGGGTCATTAGACAGAAGAGGTATAGAAATTATGATATACAAATAAATGTTACAGCTCCTATACATTCATTCTGACGAAACATAAGCAGGAAACGAGTAAATATGGCTGCACACAACTAAGGGACATGGTGGCGTCTTTTCATCATTAATTGGGAGCCTGGTTGTGGTTGAAATTTCAGTAAAATCATCGGCCTTTGAATGTCAATGGTATGTAGAAAATACAGACTCAAAGTACAGTTATGAATCTTTGGAATACAATTTCGAAAGCTGTGCGGCATTAACACATCCCAGCAGAAACAGTTGGATGCACATCAGTGGCCAGGCAGGGAATTGTCATTGTTGACATTGAGAAGCATTCTAAAATTTGTTAGGGCAATAGGCTTGGAAGAGACATTATAGGAAGACCCTATAAAGTTAAAGGGAAATATAACAGATCGTATGGTGGCATTACTTACACGAGTATCCTTTGAATCTTAAGTTATTTATTTCCTTTTGAATGGTTTTTTGATATCAAATGAGTTTCACGAATAATTTTGAATCTTATTTTGGACAAGATTTGGAGTTAACAAAGGATTCACCTTATTTTAAGCGGCACTGTATCTGCATTGATAAAAAAAAAAGAAGCAGCAGAGCTTAGATTGGCTTCATATTTATAATGGCTTTTTTTTATAAATTAAATTCCAATTATTTTATTTACAGTGTTTTTATCCAATTTTATATTTTTTCTTTCGATTTCCTTTACTTTAATGTACATGGTTTTATATTTTTCTACGTTTAGATATGAAATCAAAAACAGTTAGGATATTTGTCATTGTATGCTCAGCATTCCAACATTTTATGTCCACCTCAACACCATGAAAGTTAATTTTTTAACACAAATACCAGCAAGCAAAGTCCTTTAGGCGCGTGTAATCTGTGTTTATTTGTTTGTGTGTAAGGCGTAAATTGCAAAATTATTTAAATAAACATTTAAATTCTGTTGTAGTAGCATTAAATTTTATTAAAATATTCATATTGCAGACATTCACAAATATTACGAATATTTTTCGAATAAAAAAATGAATCTTTTAAACAATTTTTTGTTTTAGTACAACAACCACGACCTGGAGATCCATTCGATACATTTCCAAAAAAATTTTTCAAGAATTTTCATCGCCCTTTTCCGACACCCCAGAGGATGAGGAACTAGAAGTTCCTGAAACCACAACAGCCATTTGAGCCGCTTCCTTTTTTTGTCAATACTTTTACCACCGTTAATGTAAGCACCCAACTGGGTGCAAATGTTTATCTGCACTGTCGTGTCAATGATTTTCAAGGGAAAACTGTCAAGGGAAAACTGTAAGTCAATGGAATATTTTATTAAACAAAATAAACGTTCATATAATTGAAGAAAACTGAGCACTTTCACTGAATGTTAATTCACAACTAAAGGTAGACGCGTAAAATAAATTTATTCAAAGCAAAATAAATGAAAATTTTCCACAGAAAAGAATATAATTTTGTTAAAAGAGATTGAAACACTGCAGATAAGTGTGCAAAATATATTGTGGTGGTTAAGATTCAGCATATTTTAGAACAGCATGTAAACTACAACTTTGTTAGCGAATTTGTATATTTTAAATCAAATATTTCCAAATAATAATGCAAATATTAAGAGCAGAGATTTTGGCGAAACACAGCAATAGCTGTGAACAAAATATTTCTTCGGCGACTTCCTCTCAGCGGCTTTCTGATAGAAACTCAGACAGTAAATAAAATTGCCATGAAAAGTTTCTCAAAAAATCTGTCGTTCGGAGTCGACTTTTAACTGTAGGTCCCTCCCCTATATGTATAAAATTGGGGAATTCGCACATGCTATTGCTAAAATGATGATATGGAAATACTATTCATCCTATCTTCCTTCATCAATACATAATATTCTGTTACATGCTTCAGAAGTTATTAAACGTGGTGCAATAGTATTGATTATTGATCTAGGGCAGGAGTTATCAAAAATTTTTTGGTTGTGTATTAGTGAGCAAGAGAGAAAATAAGTTAAGAGCTTACAGTCATAGAAAAATGTTAGTAATATACCCTATTTTGATTTTTATTTCATCAACATACATAAAGTTATACATCTTTGATTTAATAATTAGGTAATGTTTTTTAGATATTTGCTGGGTACTAATTCTGGTTCATAAATTTCCTCTCCTACTAATAACCAACCTTTTAATTTTTCAAAATATTGATTTATGTCTATAAAAAAGTTGTTCTCTTTCCATATTATCTAAATTATTTTCTTGACTATTAAAACAATCAAAATGTGTTTTAAGATCATATAAGACTTTGAATTTTAAATAAAGGATTATTTAAAATATAATATTTTTTGAATGTGAACCAAAAAAAAATGTCTTATAGCATCCGCTGACACGTGTGCTTGTCGCAGTCTGATCGACAGCTAAACAAAAGATCATAAGCAATATGTGAGAATTTTCTCTGCACAATTGTGCTATGAAATGATAATGCCTGATCTAGGGTAAGAAGATGCGGAAGCTAAAACTAAAGATATTCGTAACTATAGTCTCTAAAAATCAATTTTAAAATTGTCAGGAATGTGTTGTAAGTTTTACTCTGTCCATCAATTGAATTAGGATTGAAATAGGATTAAAATAATAACAAAAAATGTCAGTACATTAGAAATGTATACTATATGAGGTACTATTAAGGGCTTCAAAAATGTTCCCTTTCAATTAATTTCCATTAACTTACCTCACACATTCCTTTTATGTCCATCCACTTTAAAATTTTGGAAAAGTGAGGCAGCTTATCAATCAAATGGAAATTTTTAATAGATTTTCTAAAATTTTGAATTTTTGACGTTACCTTCATGGTAAAAATTCATGAGCGGTGGGACCTACAGTTTTAAAGTCAACTCCGAGCATAGTTTTGAGATATTTTTCATCGCAATTTTCTCAGAGCTCTTGCCAGAAATCTGCTGAAAGAAAGTCGCCGAAAAAAATATTTTATCATATTTCGTTTTGATGACTGACCTGGGGTTTAAACCGTGGACTTACGTCTAGCAAGCCAAAACACTACCTACTAGACTACGGCGACTCTATGTATATACTTGTGATAAATTTGTTTGCTTATAAATTACTTTCGAGTATATTGTTATTTTTATCGCTGAGAAAAAAGTTGGTAAACAAGCAGGATTAAGAAAATCGCTTTAAATATGCTTGTACTTTTTACGACATCTTTGTCGAAGTTAGTTACGTTAGCTAAGGTAACCTGAGGTGAATTCTCATTAATGGTGCCTCTTTGACCTGTGTCTCAATCTTTTCTGATAACCAAGCTGCTATTAAGTCCCTCTCGAACGTTAAGGTCAACCACAAACTTGTTAGAGAGTGTCGCCATTGTCTCGACGTTCTCTCGGGGCGGTTAAAAATTTCACTTGTCTGGGTTCTTAGGCACAAGGATATCCCAGGTGATTGTATGGCCAATGACCATAGATGGGCACTTTGCAGTACCAGTAAAATTTCAGTAAAAATTGATTTTTACTGATTACTGAAAAAAATTTCAGTATTCAGTAAAATTTTACTGCTAATGCAATCTAAATTTAAATGAAATTTAAATGAAATTTAAATGAAAAAAAAGTAAAATTTTACTGTTAATGCAATCTAAATTTCATTTAAATTTCATTAAAATTTTTGTTTGTCATTGGCATAAAATTTTACTGGTAATGCAATCTAAATTTCATTTAAATTTCATTTAAATTTCATTTAAATTTCATTTAAATTTAAATTTCATTTAAATTTCATTTAAATTTAGATTGCATTACCAGTAAAATTTTACTGAATACTGAAATTTTTTTCAGTAATCAGTAAAAATCACTTTTTACTGAAATTTTACTGGTACTGCAAAGTGCCCATCTATGCCAATGACAAACAAAAACAAAACAAAACAGGTACATACATACATAATTGGCCATTACAAGCCTTCAGTCAGGATTAAGGCTAACTTCTCACACCACTCATGTTGTGTGCGTTAATTTTATACGTGACTGGCGGTACCTACAGTTTAACGTCTACTCCGAACGACAGATTTTTTTGAGAAAATTTTTCATGGGAGGTTTATTTACTCAGAGTTTTTGCCAGAAATCTGCTGAGAGGAAGTCGCCGAAGAAATATTTTTTTTTTATATTTCGTTTTGATACTGGGATACGAACCCGGGCTTTACGTCTAATAAGCCAACACACTACCTACCACACTACGGTGACTTCAACGGGTACACCCGTTCTATTAATCTCGTCAATCACCGAACATTTACCTCTGCTAAATTGGCCATTAAGCAAAAATCATGGGTCAATGAAGACTCCTGCTCCACTGCTAGACTAACTTTCCCTCTTTCTTTGTCAATCTTATGGTCCTCGATTCCTTGTCAGTTTAAAGGAGTTCTCATCCATTGATATCAGAGATACCTCATGGTTTATCAAACTTTCGTGCTTTGGTGTGCAGCTCCTGCGCTGATCAACCTCATTGATAGGCTTGGTGGAATTCGGACAGTACAGTGTGGTGTCACACTGTACTGTGGAATCAAAGCTACCACTCCATTTTATATGCGTACGGTGGGCGAACACCTTAGAAAAAACTCTCCCGAGACCTAAATCAAAAACCTTCATATCTTTATGACCGGAGCAGGGTACTGACAAATGAGATAAAAGACAGTTTCTTGCTCCTCCTCAGATCCTAATCTCCTGCCTAAGTCATTTGCGGGAATGCTGAGTCTGTCGGTTGGTTAGCCTAAATTTGTTCTCAAAATGACTTAAAGCACTCTCATACATCTTCTTCGATATACTTTAAGATCATATTCTGAGTTAATTTTTAATATGCCATCAGCCTCTTTCATGTGACTCAGACAAACTATAAGTTCTGGAAAAATTGACAGCCATTTCCGGCTAAAAAAAAGAAATCCTAAAAATGTTCATGGTTTGAACAAAACAATGCATCCGTTTTACCATATTTTTTTTTAGCTAAACTATAGTGTAGAGGAAATGAGTAACAGAACTTTAATAACAACAGCAAAGTATATAAATATGCAATAAAAAAGTTCGAATTTCTTTTCAACAAGCATAAAATTCTTTTAAAGCATAAAATAATTTCGTTTTTCTTTAATGATGAATATTTTAAAGTTAAAGGTCCAATAACACTTTAACCTTATACTTTAAGATCTGTAAAGAAACGAAAAAGTTTAAGTAGTTGTGTCATCATATGTAGATTTGCATACATTGTTCATGTGTGTTTTGAATATGTAACGACACTTCTATCTTACAAACTCACAACATCACATGCAATTCTAAATTTATATTTTCAAAAACTATGAACAATTTTAGGCAAGTTTGAATGGAAAATATTTGACCAAACGGTGCAACGTGTCTTAGTGCTTAAAAGCTGCATGAATTATTAAAAAGATAAAAAAACAAGTGGCAGCAACCATAAAATAACCTGATTAAAAGTTGGCACAAAACTAATTTTAATGAGTTGTTTTTCTGTCATACAGAAAATTTTTAATCAAAACTACTTGTGGCTTAAGTAAAGCAGCTGGTTAAAGAAGAAAAAGTTTAGAAAATTCTTATCACATCTATGCGTATAAACCCAGCTAGCATTTGGAAGATTGTTTTTAAAAAAATCACCTTGCTGAATCTTTTTAGAGTACTTTTGGTGATCAAAAACTTATTAGTCAGTTACACGATTAAACAAGGACTCAAAAATGATTCGCGGCAATGAGTAAAATGAGGTTGATTTAAAATACAAAAAAAAAAATTGTATAGCAATCGTATATTAATCATCCAGACGTTTAAAAGTGACTACATATTATTTCCGTTATTTATTATTATACTAGCTAATACCCGGTGTGCTTCGCTACCCCCATCGGAATTAAATACATATCTCGTGATGCAACTGGATCGCCCACCATCAAAATTGTTACGCCATTGTTGGGGCATTGTATCATCCTTGGTGTTGTCCAGCTGGAGTTCTATCAGCATGAATTGCGATTATGTGGTCATCTGAACTTAATCGTGAACTTAAAGATCCTTACCAATTCGTTGATTTCATGAAACATCACTTGTAAATCGGCAACAATCCATTGTTTTGTGTCAGGGTTATAATGCTGGCGGTGGTGCACTTGGTCATTGTTATCCTCTTCACCTATGAAATAAATTTGTAAGAACTTAGGATCTTCATTTGGAATTGGCAACAATGATCCCATTTTATGATAAATTTGACCTTGAACACGAAACGTTGGCATAAAGTTGTCTCGAAATACTTTGGTATCACCAAAAGAGGTCATTTTTTTATTTTGTTTTTTATTATTTATTAATATTTTGTTAAATTAAAAAAAGTATATATTTCGAAAAACTTACCTGAAATCAGTGATTGTAGTGGTTCTGGAGGTGGAAGTAAATCAGACAAAACGATTTTACCATTAGAGCAACGTCGATTCACCACCATTCGATTACGATTTTGTTCTCGACGCAAATAATATTGCTCTATCTGACTTTCTACTCGCGATTCATTTTGGACTTCTGTTTCATTAGTTCGTGATGTTATGGTACGATTTCGCTGGCTTTGTAGCCGACCTTCATGTTCCAACGGTGTCTCGGTAGCTCGTGCGATTGTCGCATGTTGTCGAAGACCTTCAAGACGTTTTTCACGCTCTAAAGGCGTTTCTGTGCCTCGTGATGTTTCGGTACGATTTCGCTGGCTTTGTAGCCGACCTTCATGCTCCAACGGTGTCTCAGTAGCTCGTGCGGTTGTCGCATGTTGTCGAAGACCTTCAAGACGTCTTTCACGCTCTGAAGGCGTTTCTGTGCCTCGTGATGTTTCGATACGATTTCGCTGGCTTTGTAGCCGACCTTCATGTTCCAACGGTGTCTCGGTACCTCGTGCGGTTGTCGCATGTTGTCGAAGACCTTCAAAACGTCGTTCGTGTTCTGACAGCGTTTCAGAAGCTCGTGCTAAAGAGGTAAGATTTCGTTGACTTTCAAGGCGCTCTTGGTTTTCTGAAAGCGTTTCAGTAGCTCTTGCTGTTGTGGCGCGTTGTCGTAGGCCTTCAAGGCGTTCTTCTCGTTGTGATGGCGTTCCGGCTCTAAAGGTTGAAGCTCGACTCTTTTCAGTCCTGAGGCAACTTTCACGCTCTTCCGAACTTTCATTTGCTCTCTGGGATTGCAAATGCAATGCATTTTTAGTGCTTCTGGAAAGCGATGCTTTTTTGGGGGCATTTTTATAAATTGTTGCAAAATAAATGTCACTCAACCTTTAACTCGTTTAGAATCAAAGATTCAACTGAATTCCAAAACCGAATGCGTGTTATATTTATTCCTTTATATTTTACCTAATATGAAATAGGTTCAGGTCAAAAAACTTTTTACAAAACTGATGCTAATTAAATTTGTCAAATAATTATGTTTGTGACGGTCGCAGGTAATTTTTTTTTGATGAGTTTTGCAACTTCTTATTTTATTTGGAAAAAATATTGAGAGTTTACATTTTATTACTTAGGTATTCGAAAGTAATGAATGAAAATTTTACTGCCTATTGTTACATGCCCATTCATCACCCAATAAAATGATGATTATTAAACTTACCTGATCTATTTTTCAAGATATGCAACAAATAAATAATATTTTTAGCAATTACCCATTGTTAGAAGTAAACAATAACATAACTATTACATATGTATATGTTTTTCAAATAAATATTTAAATAGTATGAACTATGTATATGAGTTGAAAATTTCAAACTCAACCATTTAAGGGTCATATGTTCGAGCAGCTCAAACATTCTAGAATTCAAATGTATGTTGATGATATTCAACTCTACATTGATAGCTATGTAGCTTCCATCAACACTGGAGTTAGAGATCTTAACACTGACCTTAATAATATTTCTCTTTGGGCGACTGCAAATGGTTTAAGGATTAACTCTAAAAAGTCAAAATGTATTGTAATTTGCAAAAAATCCGCAAAGATTGAATCTAGTAATGATGTTGCCTTTTTTGGTTATTTCTGAAAAAAAATAAATAAAACAAAAGTCTGCGAATTTAATTTTAGTTATATTTTTTCTTATTTGGTGATTTTTTTCACAAATGTTGGTTACAAAATTTTTTTCCTTCCCTTCTATCTTTCCCCCGCGTCGTGAATTTCTAAAATATGCTAAAATGCACATTCTTTATACTTTATTTTCTTTGGTTTTATACATCAAGAATCATAGATAGCATACTTTAGGTTTAACTATGCGCATGAGTAATATATTTCAAATGCAATTAAATATTAAGTATGTAGTATGTAGTATACATGGGCATGGCCCCTCGCTCATTTGGAATATCAACATAAAAAGTAGCCTATAACTCCTTCCAGACATACAGGAAGATACTGTGAAAATTTCAAGAAAATCGGTTCAGCCGTTTAATCGTCTATAAACTTCAAACATACAAACATACAATCAAACACACATTCATTTTTATATATAAGATTCTACTTATACTGAAGATTGAAAAACGCTTAATCAAAAACAGAGCATGCAGGTGTTTGAAAAGTGATTGTAATTACGTATTTTATAATCATATTTTTCGCAGATAGATGATTAAACACTGCTTCTTTTTTTCACACCCTCTCTCTATAAGAAAAAGGGTCGAAAATTGCTCTAAGCTGATATAGAAACTGACTCATAAATGACTTTTTAAGAAGAGTCGCTCGTAGTCACTCTTTTCTCCCAACAAAAGAGTCTTTTATGATCAGAAACTGAGTGCATATTCTAACTTTCTAATCGCGCAGAAGAATCAAAAAAGACTCGAATTTGATTAAAAATTTCAAAAATTCCGGCTGGGAAGTGTCTTTTTTAATAGCTCCCAGTCTTTAAACGTGTGTGTGTGATATCATCGATATTTTTTATTCGTTGATTCGTTCGTCTTGATGGCATAATTTGTGGAATATAACATCCTTCAAATGTCCGCCAAGGTTTCTCCGAGTGAAGCACATCCGAGATATCGAATTTTCTATGAGTCAGGCACTTAAATCAGGTTGAATTTGACCGATGGTATGGGTTATTTTGTGTATGAAGACCTCTGTGGTTTGCGATATATTCATACCGCTGTGACTTACGAAAACCCCAAATCCCTCAAATCACTCATGCATAACATAAAATGAGACATTAGCTGTGTGAAGTCACATGGTGTCCAGACCATCAACTTCAGATCAGAATTAATTTGTAACCATTGGCTCATAATGCTTGCCGTTGACAGTGATGAAATGGCCAACGTCATTCTCAAGGCCGTTAACAGCCCAAAATTCACACTAAACAGTGATTTTAGCGGAATTCTTTGGGGACCTCATGGATCTCATACACTCAAAAATATGCCTTGTCGCTGAAGATGGTTTTTGGATGAATTGCCAACTACTGCAGGGCTCATTCAGATTAAATAAATCATAATTAACTTGACACATGAAGTCGTCGTAGTCTAGTAGGTAGTGTGTTGGCTTATTGGACGTGAGGTCACTGTTCAAACACCAGGTCAAACATCTCGAACAAAACGAAATCTGGAAAAAATTTTCTTCGCGACTTCTTCTCAGCATAACACACACAACATAAGTGTTCGTGACTAAAGGGTTGTACATATGTAATTTGACAGATGTAGCTTGAACAAAATGACCCTTATCAACTATCAAAGTTCGAAAGTTCCTATTGGTCGCCCATACACAAGGTGATACTTTGAGTTTAAAAACGCTCTTCTAAAATGTTATTAAATATATCCTTGTATAATTAAACCTCTCACTATTTATTTAATTATGTATGGTATTAATTGCTATCTTATGTTTACTTTTGTAAGTCTTATGGTATAGAACAACGAACATATAAAATAAAAAACAATAAAAATATGCTGATGAAAATTTAATCCACAAAATCTTGCTTTTCTGCTAAAAACCAACGCGAGTTTCAATGAAGAACAAAAAATGAAGTGACCTTCAAGGGATTTATTTCTACTACATCTTATATTAAGCGTTTCTTAGTCATTTGTATGTCCGTCGCATGTTGCTAAGAATCATTGTTTTTAACGTTATTTCGTTTTCCATTTTGTTGTTACTATATGACTTATATTTTTACAACAACGTCATGCTTAACGTCATTCCCATCATTGTCGTCAGCATCGTGATGTTTACTTGGCTAAAGAAATATTAAAAAATCACACGCTGTTTCCGATAATTTCTATATTTCGTTTATTTTTTTTTTTTTGTACTTTGTGTTGAAACGTGTTTGAAATTGCTGACAGTTTCTTTATTCGTGTACTGAATACCTATGACATGTATTTAAGACTTAGAAATTAAAGCAGAAAATAATATTTCAGGTACACCACACGTTCATTTCCATCGTTTTCAAGTTTGAAATTTAAAAAAAAGTAAAAGACAGAAAACATGTCTGTTAGCCATTTACAATTAAACACAAGTATAGACGACAAACAGGCCACAATGGGTCAATTAAGAAGCAGATGTGAAGAATATACTTTTAACTGCTATATAACTTACAATTCGTACCAGAATCCCCACAGCTAACTTCGCCCTTAATTGTCTCTCCAATGGAAATGAGCAGGCCAGAAGCCTTGACCACAACTTCTCCGCTTTCCGAATGCGTTCCAGTGCATCTTTGATAAAAACAAAACTAACTTTCCTTAAATCCTATTGGCTATGATTAAAAAATGCAATCTGCAATGTAGAGAAGTAAATAAAATTGCTCCAAATTTTCCTAGTTATTACATTATCGCTCAAACAGTGCCGGCAGATCATCTCAAATAAGAAATGTAACGGATTGACATGACTTCTCAGGTCAGGCCTACCGAAATTAATACAGCTCTCTTTGATTGAATAAAGCCACAATTGTTCGTTTGGCCTGACACAGACTCCAGCGAATCTAAACAAGGTTTGCCCCACACCACAGTAGGGCAAATTTATGCCCAGTCAGTGTATCAGCAATTTCGTTACCAGCGATGCTTGTATCAGAACCCAGTAATACACACCTATGTACGTTATACTTACTTTCTTACATACATACATACAAAATTGGTCATTACAACCCTTCAGCCAGGATTACGACATAGTCAGGATTACGCGCACCACTTACCTTCTGTGTGTTAATTTTATACTTGAGTGGCAGGACCTACAGTTTAAAGTGGATTCCGAACGACATATTTTTGAGAAATTTTTCACGGCAACTTTCTTTACATTCAGAATTTTTACCAGAAATTTAGTGACAGAAGTCGGTGTCGGAACCCAGCAATGCACTCCTATGTTCGCAATACTTCCTTAGTTTGTCATCCCCAAAAATGATTCTATTGTACGCAAAGCCCGTGCTACCAATGTGTTTTGACTACCAGAAAATATAAATATGTTTCCATTAAGTCCTCTGTAGTCTACCCAGCTTACATTGAAAATACCCGAATTTTAAATCAAAAGAAAATTAGCCATTAGTAGTGCATGGGTCGTCGATCGCCGTATTAAATCCCCTATACCCGGATCAATTTACATCCATCCATAAACTACTTTGCGGTTCATAGATCAGCTTAAAGCTTATCTTCAATCCTTTATTAGCGATCGAACTCAGATTGGAAACAGTTATGCAAATTGCATACTCTAAACTCTCCTTATAGATGTGCTGTAATTATATAAAATGGGTCCAGCTTAGTTTAAGTTACGTTTAGCAAAGGTGCAAAGGTTTTTTTTATTTATTAATTACAATACAATTACAAATTATATCTAATTACGACGACCTTAGTAGCATAGTAGGAGTAGTGTAACAGACCAGAGTCTCTGGAATTAGACCCACTATCCTTACGATAATAGTCTAGCACATTACCCACTAGACTACCACCGTATGTTTTTTAAGAAATATTTGAAGTTTATGCTTCGGTAAATGTTTTCCTGAACATAGCAAAAGATATATGTACATTGTACATATATTATACCTCCACTAACCTCAAACAGGTTAAAAAATTAGAGAACACTCTCATCGGCCATAATGTAGTACATTTTTCACTTTCAAATTAAATTTGTTTTTACTGAAAATAAACCACAAACTTTTAATGAGAAGGTAAAACACATTTAATTTAAAGTATTAGTCATTGCTGGCACATCTCTTCCATCTTTCAGGCAATATGTGGATTCCACTCCAATAAAACCGTTCGTATTTTGAATCAAACCAATTAGTCGCCTAATTTTCGATTTCCTCATTGTGTGCTGCTCTGCTAATGTGAGTCCCATTGATGAAACCATATACTAGTTGAAAGTCTGTTGAATGCGGCGGGTGGAGTAGCTATTCCCAGCCTAATGCTTTTATTGTATATTAAACCGGTTTTAATTTTTGTGAAGGTGCGTTGTCATATTTCAAAATAACCTCCCCATATCTTGTGACTCATTATAATTCCACCAGACACATGGGCACATTGACTCTATAAATAAATCTAATTTTGAACGTCAGTAGCAATTCAATGCAACACTGATTTTCTATCGTATCCATGAAGCAAAATTGTTTTTTTCGGTTTTCTATCTGTCTGTCATCTAATTCATGTATCATCTATTTTCCACACTTTTATATCTTTCTCATGGGTTATAAACAGTCAGAAATTGCTTCTTGTGCAACATTTAACATTTCTGCAATTTGTTTCTGACTTGAAGTGTCATCTTTGTACAATATTTGGCGTCTTCAAACTTTTTTGGTGGTCTTCCATTTCCCACATCAAACTCATTGTTTCTGAACCGTCGAAACCATATTCTACATGTTACCTCTGATAGAGCATGATCACAATATGGCTCATCAAGCATTTAATGCGACTCTCCAACACTTTTCTTCAAATGAAAGCAAAAAATTAATGCTTTCCGCAAATCATCTTTTTCTGGTACAAAATTCACCATCTTTAACACGAATATATGATATGATGTTGTTTGTTCACTGATTTGATAAACACTGAATATAATTTATAGATGTCATCGTTAACTCAAAATAAAAATTAAAGCTCGTTCAGAATAAATATTCCCTATGAAGACATTTGTATCTCGATGCTCACTTCATATTTAAGCACTTTGTAATGCTCATTGCGAATTAAATTGTGCTGAAATTATATAATGCGCGGTATTTGTTAGGATCATTTTGAGCTGATAAAACTAAGCCGTAGTCGCCTTAGTCTAGAAGGTAGTGTGTTGTCTTATAAGACGTGAAGCGACGGTTCAAACCGCAATAGAGAAAAAATATCTTTTTCTACCACTTTAGATTTGCAGATTTCTGGCAAGAACACTGGGAGTAAATAAAATTGCCATTAAAAGTTTATCAACATAAGTGGGGTGAGAAGTTAGGCCGTAATCCTAACTGAAGGTTTGTAATGACCAATTATGTATAAATGTATGAAATATTATAACTCACTTTTAGTAGTTAATGTTTATTCTTTTCGATTATTATTACGTCAAAAAGAAATGATTTTAAAATATACAAAATACTTACCTTACTGCTCGTTTTATGTAGAGTCCGTTAGTGTCAATATGAAAAGTTGAACATTTAAAAATTTTAATTAAAATTGTTACAAACTCTTAACTTCTTATAGTTTTATTTATTTACCTTTTTTAATCCCTTCAATCCGAAAAAATAATAATTCCTACCATATACACTGAAAAGGCAGGCACACTTGTACCAGGAAATTATAATTATATTGTAGTTTAAGGGCCATTATTACAACTTGCCGTTAACTAAGGGGAGGATTTTAGCGCACAGATAAATTGTTTTTCGTGATTATGAGTACCCAATAAGATAGAAGTGATCGTTAAGCTAAAGGGAGGATCATCCTACCTTTAACATTTAAAGGTCACTTTATGTTTGAATTTGCCATATTATATATATTATTTTCATTATTGCAACTTCAAATTTAAACAAAATGAGCATATACTTACAACAAAAAAACGAAGCCCGCAGTTGCCACTGCGTTAAAAAAAAAACTTGTATAATTGAGGAGTTTTATCGATATTGCTCCGGCACTGCCATATTTTTGAAAAATTTTATCTGTAAGTTCCCTTTAGTTAAAGGTACTTTTAACTAACCCCAAGTTTAACAACAAGTTGTAATAATGGCCCTAATGGCACATACAATATGCATACATATGTATTTACATTTACGTATGTATATAATGTAAAAATGTATGGTATGTGTGTATAGCTTTCTTACTGATACTTAATTAATTTTTATGAGTCAACATACTCATTATTTTCATTTATTATACTTATTCTACACGTTCATTTAACATTTGAATAGTACGTGTGGCATAAAGTATTTGTTTGTAAATATTTATTTTTTTTACTTTTTTGTTTGTTTATTAATTGCTCGCTATTCGTTCTCATTTCCTCTTATATACGCCTACAAAATGGGAAAATTTTTATGCTCTTTGCTGGTTATAACGGGTGATGTTTTTGACACCAGCTGTTTCAAGTCGTAGAAAAAATTATGATCCATGAGGAGACTAACAAATAAAAAAATTGCAAATTTTTGAATTTTATTCTCAAAATTCATACATACATACATAATTGGTCAAAGGCAGTTCAAGATCTTTTCAGTCAGGATTACGACCTAGTTGCTCACATCACTTATGTTGTGTGTCTTAATTTTATCCATAAGTTTAAAGTCGACTTCGAACGACAGATTTTTGAGAAACTTTTCATGGCATTTTATTTACTCCCACAGTTTTTGCCAGAAATGTTTGACCAGGGGTTTGAACCGTGGCCTCACGTCTAATAAGCCAACACACTGTCTACTAGACTACGGCGACTTTCAACATTCAACTGCGTAAAAATGCTGTTTTTGTCAATTTTACAGAATTTAAATAGCAACCAAAGGCAGTTCAAGATCTGTCAACACACTCAGAGATATGCAACATTCAGTAAGATATGCAAGTTTCAGTTTGATGACTACTGGCTTTTTGCCTAAATTGAATGAATTGGCACAGTTCGTCAATTACCTGTTTTCTTTTGCACAAAGTAGAGGTATTGAATGAAACACTACAGATGCCGTTGATGAGATATTGATTGAAATGAAGGAAAAAGTATATCCAAATTGGATATCACTGATGGACATCATTTTCATGGAATAAACTTTCATAGGTAAATGGCGGACATTCACACATAAATATTTCATTCATTTTTGGAAATTTAAAGCGCTTAAAAATCACCCATTAAATACGTTTGTTTTCTTATATTCACTCAATGTCTGCGTTGTCTGAGTTTATAAAGATAAAATGGCATGAGTTTTTACCATTTAAACAAACAATATATTGTAGAATAAAATGTCCCATTGGTATGGTTTGTACACAAGCGCCGGAAAATACTTTTGTTGATTTTTACTGTTGTTTGTGGTACAACAAGTCAACAAAATTTGTAATCAAGCAAGCTTAGCATTTCATTCAACGAATAATGATGAAACTAACACTGTTTTTTGTCTTAAAAACAAAATATTAAACATTTTATTTCAAAAAAAAAAGAGAACAATAACCAGTTAATTGTTTAAGATTAAAATGAGCAGAAGCTACACAAACAAATATAACGAACTTGTTACAAGTAAACCAACAACATCAGTATGAAAGAAACGGGGATAGATAATTAAGCGAGAACGCACCAACAAGCAATGTGAACCAAATACGCAAACAACAATGAAGTCTCGATAAAGCTAAACCTGGAATGTTCGATTTCAAGAACCATCATCAAACTGTTTACGTGGGCAAATAAAAAGACAATACAAAGCAGGCCATGAGTAGTAAGAATTCAGTCAGTCTTGTGTGAAGATGCGTTGCGTGTGGTGGTTGAAGATCGCCGTTGTAAAGACATTGTTACGAAGTCTTCACACTCCTCTCGCGGTAGCAATTTATTTATTTGTTTTTACAATACAATTATAAACTCTCTGATGGAAACCGAACAAATGACCCTCACTCTAATAGTCTGACATGCTTGTCACTAGAACCAGGGCAGCCCATGTTAGCAATAGTAGAGCTATCATTATTTTAAAATGTAGCTGGAAATAAACATGGCAGGCTAAGTTAAAAGTAGTGTTAGCGCAACCAGCAGAATAAATTCTGCATAGTCCTTATCCTTAAGTAAGCACCTGTATCCGGTCAGGTGGCAGTATGTGAAAAAAATTATAGTTAACGGTATGCACCTGTGTCCGATCAGGTTACAGTATGTGAAACAAAATTATTTCTGCTGGATCAGCGTCTACAAACAAACACGTGGAAGTGCAACGTGATCGTGGGAGTCGATGAGGTGATTTGGTTGATGGCAAACGATCAGTCTGGGTTGTACATTTGAAGTGTTCGGTCGAATTTTATTACCCGATTGTGAAAAAAATTAATGTGAAAAAACTAACTATGCAAAGTGTGAGAGATTTACATATGTGTTGGCCGATTCTCCGATTTTCTGCTGAAAACTCTACGATGTGAGGTCAAGCGGAAATTTTGAGGGAAAAAACCGAGGTAGTTTCAAAAATCTATGTTCCCCATTTTTCTGGTCTGATCTTGCCACATGGCACTACTGCTTCTGCTATACTGTCAATAACATTTTTGTCAAAAGTAAAATAAAGTTCAGAGAACATTCACAAAGGTCTTTAAACGAGACATAAGATAAGTAAAAGCGTATGTTTTTTCTGTTCAGTTCT
This sequence comes from Sarcophaga rosellei, assembly GCA_930367235.1. Lineage (NCBI taxonomy): Eukaryota > Metazoa > Arthropoda > Insecta > Diptera > Sarcophagidae > Sarcophaga > Sarcophaga rosellei. The sequence goes on along the minus strand of OV884018.1, from coordinate 45,747,308 downwards.
TTTGCACTTCCTATCCGCGACTTTCCCCATGGATTCGGAATATTTCATTCAGGGACCAAAAACTCCTGCTCCGGTTTCAAGATACGTTCATGAACCGTTTGTATGCCACAAAATAGTCTCCCTTCAAAAGAGTATGCAACTTCGTTCATTTTTGTTACTAATGTCTTTGCGAAGCATTCTTAAAATCATAGGATCTACTGGTTAAGGAGGAAGCTGTCAGCCAATCACCAAATCCTGAAATGGATTTCATGTTAGACTTGCATTCATCAATTCTTTAAAGCTTTGGTCTTCACTACCATGTGAAGAGCATTTAGCACTGCTGTAGGATTGGTCCTCATTGCCCCTGTTATGCCAATACACGCCTATGCATCGAATGTCTAGAACTTCTGCCATACATTTGAATCCCTCTTCTATGCAATGACGATTTACGAAAAGGTTGTTTAGTCCTGAATTCTAAATTAGTTTTAAAATTAGATTTCTTTAAAAACAGAAAGAAAAAGGATAAAAGCTATGCAGAGAAAATAATAAATACTTACATCTGAAAACCATTTAACCACTTTTAATTTTCAATTACAGGCCTATACTCAATCACATATACTTTATATTGTTAACTTAACAAAATTTAGCGGTATTTTCTTGTGATTACATAATATGCTCAATTTTCTTCAATTTAAGCAAACATTCATCACTCATTTAGTCATCCACTCCATATTCCATTTGCTCATTTATTTATTATTTTTAAGAAATTACTTTACTTGAAAATACTGACTTGAATTTTTCCTGCGTTTTGTCCTCAACGTTCGTATCAACGTAAATCAACAACTGTGACAACAATAACAATTTCTACAACAACAATATCAAACACAAAAAAGTATCATGGATGCGTCAAAAAGGCGACGAACTGGCACTTATTACATTTGGCCGTCACATATATAGCGGTGATTCAAGATACTCGCTAGAGTTTGAAAAACTAAACGATTGGAAACTTTTAATCCAATACGCTAACGAACGTGACGAGGGTCCTTATGAGTGCCAATTTTCACCACATCCGCCTTTAGTGTTGTTAGGGCCATTATTACAACTTGTCGTTAACCTTGGGGTTAGTTAAAGGTACCTTTACCTAAAAGGAACTGGAAAGTTACCTTTAACTTATTTTCGTTATTACAACTTACAGATAAAATAAAGTAAAAAATGTAGCAGTGCCGGAGCAATGTTGATAAAACTGCTCAATTATACGGGTTTTTTTTAACGCAGTGGCAACCGCGGTCTTCTTTTTTTTGTTGTATATGCTCATTTATATATGCATTTTGCAATAATGAAAATAATATGTATAATATGGCAAATTCAAACATAAAGTGGTAGGTAGGTAAAGGTAGGATGATCCTAGCTTTAGCTTAACGATCACTTCTATCTAATTGGGTACTCATAAAATGAAAAACAATTTATCTGTCCGTTAAAATCCTCCGTTTAGTTAACGGCAAGTTGTAATAATGGCCCTTAGTCTACTTAACTGTAATTGGTAAGTTTCTCTATTGATAAACACAAAGGCATACATATCTTCACATGCACATATGCCCCACTTACCACATACCTACTTACTAACTCATATATAATCTTTTTCTTCAATTCATTCTTCCTTACGAAAGTGTATTCTTACAATTGAGGCACACACACAGACATTCTTACACAAAATTCGTATTACCGACAAATGGACGTTTATGTTCGACATACAGATATGCAATCACGGCAAATACTCGTATATTTTTTCATATTGAAATCAAAGTGAAGATACCCTCAAATTTTCCCATGGGTTCGGAATATTCCATTCTGACATCAAAACCTCCAGATCCATGATCGTATAATCTGTATAATCTTTACTCCATTCATTTTATTACTATGTATCGTTGTGAAGCACTTCCAAAAAACAAAGAGTTCACTGATTCTGTCCAGGGGGAAGTTAAGGAGGGTGCTGTCAGCCAATAGATACCCTAATGAATTTTTTATATATTTTATACTTGTCTCCCATAAACCTAACCCTAGCGTCCAAATCTTTGTTCTTTACTATCATGTGCACACTTAAATCTTACTGCCCTTGTTACGCCAACACATGTTAGTTCCTGTCCAACTTCATTTGAGATGTTTGCAGATTTATTCTATCCACACAGACAATTGTCCCATACTCCATTATTGGTCTGACCATCATAGTATACATCCGGTATACATGTCTGGTGTTTCCATTGAGGAAATTTTGTTCTTCTTAGGCTCACCGTATTGCTCCATCGACTTACAATCTCAAGACATTATTTTAAATAATGTCGCTGAGACTCTTTTCAAATTTACCATGTTCTCAGATAATTTAGGAATTTATACACAACCATAATCCATACTAATGGCGAAAGGACACCACTACATAGGCGTCCCATCACTGTGTCGATCTTTACTATCTCATTTCCAGGAGACTTCAGAAAGTTATCACTACTAGAGCTGATTCAGTAGATCTTCCTGCTCTATAAGAAGTTTATTCTAAATTAAACTGCTTAGGATCGGAGATGTTTCAGGAGAAGATGATAGAGGGGATATATGCGCCTCTACAGGAATACTTTTTCAAATTGGTAAAATCAGCATGGAAGTCAACACACATGGGTGGTCCGACAAACCTGGTTGCCGAATTTCACTGTGTTCAGCAATGGACAGCGTAAGAACGGGGGGCTTCATCCGGAGCTCAGGATGGTGAAAACCTACCATTTCACTATTCACTTACCTGTGAACAGAGCTACCCGCTAACCTAACTTAACCTAAACAGCTAGTACGTGCTTATTAAAAGTCAACAAAATTCTATCATTGAAAAGATTATATTCATTGGAAAAAGAGAATAAAAATAATTTCGCTTCATCGTAGAACAGCCCATACGTGTAACCTGAAGAATGCACACAGTGTGTAATGCATGTGTGCTTTCATGTGTGTTACATGTAATATCGTGTAAAATCAATCATGTTGAACCATAGCAGTCTTAAATTTACACAGCTATACATCATACATTCTTAACGTATCCTTACTCATGTTTTAATCATCATTTTCATCATCGTCATCATGAAAGTCCGGATATAAAATCAGTCCTCTTTTGTTGTGATTCATTTGAAGATTATATGGTACGTGTGCTTCGCTACTGATGGACAGACTAACCTCTTGAATAGTCTACTTTATTTTTGTACTCCGCTGCAGTAGTCTGTCTGGTTACGCTTCAATCAATTTTCACTTGCGTGTAATGGTTGAATAAATGACTATTTAAATCGAATGCTAGTGCGTTATGTATGTGATCAGATACATTCATTAAATCAGTGATTGGTAACAGGCAAAAAATCGAAATGTATTGTAAAAATTCCACTTTCCTTACCAATTATATGACTCCTTAACTGAATTCTTTGTTGATGTTCTTGTTTTCCTAGTAAATTATAACTTTTGAATGGAATTTTTTTTTCTTTTTGTAAAACGAAAGATTGTGATAAGTTTCCATATTTAAAGACGGTGAGAGTAGGTGATTGCGGAAAAAATATAAAGTGTTAAAGTAAACAGTACTCATAATTTCTAATCAAATATTGTTATTTGTTGTCCTTTTAACAAGACTTATAGCAATTAAAACCAAGTAGGTTGGAGTACAGTCGGTAAAACACCTCTATCATATGTAATATCCCACGCCACTGATTAAAAATTTGTTACTTGTATCCATGATTGACTGTGCAGTTTATATGATTGTAACTGAAAATGAATTTGATTTCATTAAGGTTGGCTTCTCAATAACTCTATTTTTTATAAGACTCAGGGGATGACCCCTACTGATGCAGTGCATTGTGTTAGAATTAGGGAAATAGGTTATGGGATGGAGGACCGTGGGAGTAGTGTTTGCCGACATTATATTTGAATTTTTTTTTATATTATAAGGAAAACTCCGTAGACTGATAGTCTGGCTAAAGAAAGCATCCTGTCCGTAATGGTGTGTACTATACACTGGTCAATCGACTGCAGACAAATGTGCCCTGCTAGAAAGACGGTTGCTACGAAACAGAAAACAAAAAAAATTAAATGCACCAGAATAACAAACAAAAAAAACATTTTTTTATATATCTCGAACCCTCCAAACTTATTTTATTTGAAAAAAGCCGTGACCGGTCGCCCTCTACTCCAAATTCCACTAATCTTCCATCTAACCGTCATAGACTAGCCAGGCAGCCGCTGAATATTAATGCGCTGGACAGCGTCTATGTCATTGAGGCACTCATTGTTGAATCGGATGCGAAAATCATTGCCGACATCGACTGTAAATCTTACATACGCCTTTTCTCTGGAATACTCCGAAGGCCATAGAGAAGCTCGTGAAGCATAAGCGATTTGTAGAGTATTAGTTTCATTGTACGAAAAAGGTCTCCGTTACTCACTTGCCTAGTGAGACCATAGTAGCACCTGTTGACAAAAGTGATCTTACGCTTGGTCTCCAGACTAACATCATTTTTGCTGGCAACAGCACAGCCAAGATAAATAAAAGCGAAAGTCTAGTAAGCGGTCATAATCTGCCGCATTTCCCTACCTGTGGACCACATATATTTCGTTTTGCCCTTATTTACTTTCAAACCCATCTTAGCACCAGTAAAATCTCGCTTGATAAGCCTTATGATGTCAATGTCATCAGCGTACGCTCGCAAATGGACACTGTAGATTGGCATATTTTATACAATTAGAATCTTATATTTATTTTGTAATATACCGATTATTTTGTAATATAAATTGTACGTCACTAGCACGTGTGACTTTCTTAAGAAACAACACTATAACAAGCTTAATGCAACACTGCAATTGAGAAGTATTATTTCGTTGAATTTGAAACTTAATTTAACCCGCCAATGGTGACGTGTTGGTCTGTGAGACCGGTTGTGTTAAAAAATTCGTGTAACTTTATTCTCCGTTATTGTTTTTTGTTGCGATTTCGAGTAGCTGCAACATTCCACATCCCCCACCATCAGTTCATGACGAAACTTCTTCGTGAGTACAACTTCTGTATTTTTTCTTCTAAACTGGTGTATGAGACCGTGAGTCACCGTATATGTAAGTGAAATAATCAAGAATGAATTTTTTATTATTCGCTTATTTTATTTGTTTTTTTGTTCTTTTATTAATTATTATGTAATTAACATTATTTTCCTTAATGAATATGTGATTTTTTTATTTTTTCTTAATTTTAAAAAATGTATTGTTAAAACATTGTTATTTTTAATGCTCTATTTAAAAACATTTATGAATTTTAGTATTGAAATAAAAGAGCTTAAAATGATTAAATATTTTTGTTTTATTGTCAAAGTGCATAAATAAAAAAAAAACATTAACTATTAGTAACACGTTTCGAAATATCTTCCCCGGTGCATGAGACCGGCGTCACCATTAATCAAAGTAAAATTTGCGTCACCATTGGCGGGTTAAATTAGCAGCGCTTGCTTTGATTAATATGAGGAAAAGCCCATATTGAAAAGGGTATGAAAGCAGTGCACTCAAGGTAATCATTCTCTTTCTTCTTTTCTTTTGCTGCACACTAGTGAGGAAGGTCGCACGACTAATTGCAAGTGCATTATAAGCTTCGTGACAGCGATAGTTGTCGTTGCTTATTTTGTAGGTGCAATTGGTTGACAAATCCTAATTAGGTGTTGGTCGCGATTGTGGCCGCAAATACTTAGAGTTCTTGTGACTCTCTTTTCTATTGTTTCAGATTGTTTTGTAATTATTTGCAAATAAAGAATATTTATAGCACTTTTTTTCGGAAAAAAGTAGCATTGGGATGTACTTCGGCCTTACGCAGAACACTTTTCAAGACGAAGTTGAGGAAGTCGCATGATAAGGGATCGCCTGGTCTAAAACCTCACACGGTATCAAAAGGTTCGGACAGGTTCATTTCTACCTTGACGGAGCTACAGAAGTTGCTTAATGTTGCCTTACCGTGTTTCGAAATTGCGGCAAAAACATGATTTCTTGTAACAAGTAACATGTCAAGATGATTTGTGTATCGACTTGTTTTTTATGGGCCTTCTGCAGGGTTCGACATAATGTAAAGGTCTGATTAATGGTGGATTACCGCACTGTGTTTTGAGGTGTGTCTTCAACAGTTCACACAATACGCGCCTGAGAATCTTATATACTATGGTACTTGAGGTATTGATTATATGCCCGAAAATGAAAATAAAAAAGTCTTATTATTCAAAAATAGTATCGTTTAATATGTTAGCTATGGGTGTAATTGGATCTACATACATACATACATAATTGGCCATTACAACCCTTCAGTCAGGATTACGGCCTAGCTCCTCAACACCACTCATGTTGTGTGCGTTAATTTTATACATGAGAGGCGGGACCTACAGTTTAAAGTCGACTCCGAACGACAGATTTTTTGAGAAGCTTTTCATGGCAATTTTTACTCTCAGAGTTTTTGCCAGAAATCTGCTGAGAGGAAGTCGCCGAAGAAATATTTTCATATTTTCGTTTTGATGTCTGACCTGGGATTCGACTCGCACCTTTCGTCTAATAAGCCAACACACTACCTACTAGACCACGGCGATTTGGATCTGGTAATAAAAAATCTAGAAGTGCAGTACATGGAATACCGTTGAACTCATGCGTACAGATTTTACTTTTTATAATATTGCCTTCTTATCTGATGTATTTGTACTTAGACAGCATGAGAGCAACGCCAGCACTGTTGTTAAGCTTAAAAGTTTTCATCTTAATCTTGTTATGAAATCCCTTTGGGTTTGCTAAGTCGGTAGTGTTAAAGGTAACCAGGACTTGACCTGTCTTGTATCTCTAAGGCTATTGAATAAAATTAATCATTCAAATTCAATCGTCAAGCTTCTGTGTCATCCGACAGCATATTTATTCATTGAAAATTTGGTTAGAGACATATTGACAACATACTCCTCACATCTGGGTTTGAGTGCTACTTGTACATTTGTTGTAATTTTATACTGCCCAGTTTGGTGTTTCAAAACCTTTTACATATATATTTGAAAATATTCTGAAATGCTTACAGTATACTGACATAGCAGTAGTAATCGTCGTTCTATTCAATTTTACAACAATATTGTCTTGTCCGATATTTGACGCATCTATGGATGATTTTAAAGGAAGAAAACTAAAAGAGCTACGGTTTTAGCGACCAGTATTCTGTTATTGAGGTATATATGCCTGCGAAATATTTTTGTATTATTCTTGGGATGCATATAAGATCACTAATTTCTTTGGACAATACCGATCGTATTTCCCAGAAATATCTAGATTTTCAAGACCACCTTCTCATGTACTGTATTAGAACACCGACTTACGATTGTATTTGTAAAGGAAGGCTTCTATCAATCTCCGAAATGCAAGAACATAATTTTTGATTCGGATTTACTTTTGCATGATGAATGTTATACTGATGAGTAAAACATAGTTGCTTGACAGAGTTCAAATTTAAACTCAGTTCAGGATCAGTTTATAATTTAATAACGAGCAAAGTACTATTTATGCCTTAGTACCGCGACCATACTTTCCTCATAATGTCTGCTACATGCCTATTGCCCTGACAAACTTCAAGATGCTGCTTGGGGTCCAAAAAAGCCAATTTTTTGTCTCGTATCTGGTATGCAGCCAGGTGTTTCCTTCTAGAAAGCATTAATGCCTTACCTCATGTTAGGTACGAGACAATCCAAATTCCATTCCCTGAGTCTACAGCTCCCTTTCAAAAAACGTGATAATCTCAAGTTATTTCGTAATAGCCTGATGCATGACTCAGATTTTCTCTTATTAACTTAGGCCCCGATTATGGTTCACAACACATAAATGTTGTGTTGTAACAGAGACAACACAACATTTATTACTTTCTTGATTATGGTTTACAACATCTAGATGTTGTGTATGTCACAGTGTTGCTCTTTAATGTTAGTATACTTTTCCTTGAAAATACAACCCTGAGTGTATAAAACTGCCAATTGAAAACAAAAATTATTACGTTAAAAAAACAAAAAGCCTACATAAAACACAAATTTTAACTCTTGTTAAAACATGACAATTAAAAATAAAGGCTAGTTTTATTAGCGTTTATATTTTATGTACATATGTATTGCAATAAATTCATTTCAAAAGTACTTCAAATTAAAATATATAAATATAAAAAAACCACATTAAAAAAATCACATTAAAATTTATTTAGATCACATAGTTACTTAAAGCTAAAATACAAATTCATAAATAGTTTAGATTTCAAGTTTTTTTTGGGTTAAAAGGAGTTTGGCTTTTAATAATTTATTTTGTATTTCAGCTTTTTTCCTATTTATTTCTAACATATTTTATTTATTTGATCATTTTTATATGAGCCCTTCTCAAGACGTTTTAACGTAAGCAATATCTCCTGTTGGTTCTTTTCTTGCCTTTTTAAGGTTTTTAGACGCTCATCCCCCATCTTATTTTTTGTATTTTGTAGCTTTTCGGCAACTGCTGTTTCCACTGGTTAGTGCTAGTTTAAGGCCCTTCAATATCGTATGACGATTCGTCTTGAATTTGCAATCCCATTGCAGATCCATTTGGATTTACTTTCCATTGCATAAACACCAACTCTACGGTGCTCTGTTCCAATTTCCTGCTAATTTCCGTCGACGGACTAGTAACTTGAAAGTTTTTTTTCTATTGGCAGAGAGTTTTCTTTTCAAATTGGCTTTATAATGAGTCCATGCCTTAAAAATGCTACAATTCATCTACTAACTCTTTGCCATTCTTTTGAAACTCTAATGGGTGGACCCAAGTCATTTAGCTCCAATGAAAATTTCTCTCACGTCTCTTTGTGCTGAGTCTTATTTGCTCCAAATGATAACTTGCCAATTTCAGGATTTGCTGTCATGAACTCGACCAGCTTTTCCTTCTGCTTGTTAGTGATTATTTTTCTATAAAATATTTCCAGTTATTTATAATTTTTAAAATTTCTACAAAAAATTATATGCACTGTTATATACATATACTTAAAAATTTTTATACATTTTCTTTTTTAAACTGAATGCGGCAACAAGACAACAGTTAATGAGCTGTTGTAAGTTTTTGACAGCTCTGACAACACTTAAAAACAACTGTTGTAAATCATAATCGGGCTATGTGAACACACACAACATAAAGTACAATACTGGCGATAGTTGTTGTGAACCATAATCGCAATTTTAAAACTACAACACTAAATTTACAACTGTTGTGAACCATAATCGGGGCCTTATTTTTTTCCTCCAACCCCCGTGGTTCTAGAAAAGTATTTCCCTCTTTTTATTTTTCCCTTCGTAGAATATACCTTTTCAAACTTCCTTTTCAACTCAACGGGAAATTCAAATAAGCTGGCCCTATCATTGGTTTAGAAGTTCTCCTTTTCCCATTGCCGAGAATTTCCACATGACCTGACGTCCAACAAAGTGTAACCTTATTTGCCCTACGTAGTCAATTCATCTTGTCCACACAGTTGCATGCTATCTTCAGTTTAACCTCATAAAAACCTAGTGCTCGAATGGCGACCTGACTATCAGACAGTATTGCTATGTCCTGTCTTTTGATCTCCTATCCAAGTTGAGTTGAACACATTTTTATTAACACAAGCTTCCGCTTAGAACCAAAAACTCCTGCTCCTACCCAAGATACGTTCTGGACAATATAGTCTTCTTTTAAAGCAGCTTCCAGATTGCTCTATTCGTTTTTGTCAGTAAGTCTCATTGCGAAGCACCTCCCAAAATTGCAGAGGTTCTGTCGAGCAGACAGTTAAGGAGACTGCTGATTGGACAGTTCACATTTTAAGGGAGTACTCAGATTTCAGATTAAGTCATTCGATTTTGTTGGTAAGTTTCCTTCTGGAGACCTTCTCAAAATCACAAAGAATATATTGGTTCTGTCTATACAAGTGCTTAGTCACGAAATTTGCGAATGAATTTCATACTCGACTTGTTTGTCATCAACCTAACCATAGTGCCTAAAGCTTTGGTCTTTAAATTCAACAGAGCTTCCAGCGTGCCGTTGTACAGCACGCTATTTTACTTTAACATTTCAACATTAAATCAAAGATTATTTCTTAAACATTTTCATTTAGAATTGCAATAATCGAATTTAATTCTCTCCCTTTCGAAAAATCATCAACAGCAATAACTTTTGTTATCTGTTTTTTTTTTAACTCTTTGAACGTATGCCAATAATCCTTTTCCCCCATCATTTTCAGTTTTGTTTCTGCGGTCCGTTGATGAAGGAGTGAATTCTGAACAAAAAAAAAAATAGGAAGAGGAAATGAAAAAAGGGTTGAAAATACATTCTAACTCTTATAGAAATATTCCTTTGAAAGCGTTTTTCCCTTTGGCAAATGAATGAATCTAAACTAATAACAATCACATAAAAAGAAATTCAAATAAGAAATATACAGCTTCCATTCAGAGTCCGGCAGAATGCTAGAGTTCAGTTCTTTCTAAGACCCTCGTGTATGCCTTTAACTTTTAGAGGGCTTAACATGGTTGATTGGTTATCAAAAATTATCTTTCTTCTTCTTCTACTTTTTACTGTATGTATGTATGTAGAACATGTTTTTTATCTGCAACATTTATATGTTGAAATAAATTAGGACGAATAGAAAAAAAATTATAAATTTAGGACTTTTCATACAACAAACGCTTAAAGCAACATAAATGCTTCGTTTCTTAACTGCTCATAGTGCACATGCTTAACAATTTCAATATATCTGTTGGTTTGATAGGGAGTTTCTATCTTACGGAAAAATGGCATTCATTGCAAATTGTTTTCAGTGCGCACTTTTATAGTCTATGTACGGTAGAGCATACATACATCGATCAGCAGAAAAATATTTTTTTTTTTTTTTTTTTTTTTTTTTTTGTCGACATGTCGTAGGCAACAGTCGCTAAATATTTGAAGTTACCATGTGTTGCTTTAGATAGGCACCAATTGGTACCACACTATACGAATATGAACATAATACATGTGTCACTTAGCATCCACGCCGAATGGATCGAATGGATGCCTTTTTGATTAACTACTAAATCGGGATGTAATCTAACCATTTCTGAAGGCAATGAGATGTGGATCTTTTTATGAATGAAAAAAATATAGACGAAGCAATTCGAATTTTTGCTGGCGTTAGCAAAGGCAGGATTGGCACCAAGAAAGGTAATGTTGTGAATTTGTTCATGAAGTCTCCGTAGTTTAGTAGCTAGTGTTTTGGGTTATTAGACGTGAGTCCACGAGTTAAGACATCTCAAAAAATATTTCTTAGGCGACTTCCTCTCAGCAGATTTCTGACAAAAAACTCTGAGAATAAATAAAATTCCATGGAAAGCTTATCGAAAATCTGTCGTTCGAATACGACTTTAAACTGTTGGTCCCGCCACTCAAGTATTAAATTAACACATACAATATAAGTGACTGAAAGATTGTTTCTCGATCTCTACTTTCAAATATTGACGATACCGATGCAGGAATATTCCATCAATTGATCAGCGGAAAAGTTCGTACATTTTTGTTGGCGAAATAGAAACTGAGAAAGTTTACGTGGAGAGTTTTGATGTACCGATCGCATAGCTCATTCCTTATACCTCCACAGAAGATTACATGCCAGGTGTTTTGAAATATGCTCTACAATAACACATAACGACCTTCTAAAATACACACATATATGTGTACATGTGTATGTGCATATATAATATATGGCTTACAACAATGTATACTTCCAGAATGAAAGAACACGCACAATAATCCCTTACGAGTAAGGAATGTATCCTGAGGTAAAAATTTGGATTTTTATTTAAAACTCCCTGCTAAGTAATAACAACAATAATAAGAATGTGACCAAGTCTTTGGATGTTTTGAGTGAAGTTGGCAACCCTATTGTGTATTAACATCAATTTTTATTTTCTTCGCCTTTCTAATTTTAATTTGGCAAAATATAAATTAAAAAGTTGTTTTAAATTATTGAAAATTGGTGCTCTTAACTCAGTATTAAACAAAGTTAGTGGAAATATTGAATTATGTCTACAAGAAGTAGGAGAAATTTAGCAAACAAAAAGTTGGTTTGTATTCAATGCAAATTAAATGTAGAAAGCAGTGATCAAAGCATAGACTGCGACAAGTGCAAAAAAAATTTTTAATGGACTTTGCACTAATTTAGACAAACGACAGTTTAATCGTTTTTTGGATAGTGAAGAGGAGGAATTTGTTTGCCATTCTTGTAGCAACAACAACAGCAGTATTTCTGTTGTTGTAGAGTTAGATGCGATCAAAACGGAATTAAAGAAATTGGATCAGCTCAACGAAGCAATGAAGTTTATGTCCAAACAATTTGATTGTATTATTAAGGGCGTAGCTGAGAACAGAAAAAATTGGAGGCAGTACAAAAGGAAAATAAGGCATTAAAGGCAGAGGTTGATATTTTGAAGGATTCGGTAAGGTTTCTAAATGATCAGATAGTGCAAAACGACTGTGTGATAACTGGAGGAAAGCCAAAAGATAATTTATCAGCTGTTGATGCTGTTGTAAAGCCGAAAGTCCATAGCATGCGTTTCATGCGTGCTTGCATTACATGCGTATACCGAAAAAGTAGAATCAGTGTAGTTGTATGTGACAAGAAACATAAGAAAATGCATAGAATGCATAGATGCGTAGAACGCAGCAAGTAGATCTACTTTCTACTTTTCTATGCGACTCATGCAGTGTTGGAAAATGTCAGCAGTTTTTTAAACTTGGCATGCCAAATTATATACTATTGTGAATGGTTTCGATAGATATGTTTACATTTTACGACATTATTATTTTCATTGTTCATTTCATGAACAAAATATGCATGTTACTAGTTGTCGATTGTTTTTATGTACTGAGTGTCATCTACTTTGAATCAAAGTATAACAAGTAGTGCAACCTTTGACAGTTGAAAAACGTTCATAACATATAAACGCAGGACGACTTAGAGGGAGAAAAAAAATCTTTCAATGTATTGCAAAGCAAATGTGTTAGAAGCAACAGATATACAGAGTGAAAACTGGCGGATAAAGCAGAAAAATTAAATGTAAACAAACATTTATTTTGTGTTAAAAAAGGGAAAATTTGGAATATTTTTTAATTTCTTCAATGAAAATTTTAAAGATTCTTAAATATTTAAATATTAATCGAAATGTGGTTGATTTTCGGTCACAATGAATATAGCTTCATGTGCAAAAGGTTATTAACAAGCTAAATATTACAAGATCAAAATAAGACGTACTGCTCATAAAAAAGTTTTCTTGTTGAAAGTTGCCAATATTTTTTAATTTCTTGAGAGAAAAAGTTAAAAATTATTAATGTTATTAGTTGTTTTTATTATTTATTAATAGTTTTAGACAAAAATTAAATTTTTTATTAACTCGCCAATAATAAAAATCCACCCCGAAAATAAAACATAAACAAAACAAAGTTGCAATCAGAGAGAGACAGAAATACTTTTTGGTAATGTTTGCTGTCTCTTTCACGACTGGTCTATGAACTGTCAAACCGTTGCGTTACTGGTTAGCTGTGCTTTGAATTTATTTATTTGTAAACATGAAAAATGGAGGATAAATTAACCGAAAACAATCGTCTTGTGTTCTTTTGAGGATTTTCGTAGGACTTAACAGCACAAAATATCACATATTTAAACTCATAAATTTGTAATTATTGGCATAAATATTCTTGTTTGCTTTTTTTATTGTTCACCACAACAGCTGACCAACACAAAAAGCCAGTCGCATAAAACGCATTGTGTGCACCTTGCAATAAGAACCGCATAGAAAGCAAAAATTGCATGTAACGCAGTCCGCATGAAACGGATGGTATGGACTTTCGGCTTAAAGTTGTCAGCCGATGTTGGTGGTGTTGTGCGACCTGAAACTATTAGTGATGCCTACTTTCTCAAAACTAAAAACGATAAAACGCAATCTGTTGTGTTAAATTTTGTTCTAAACAATCAAAATCTAAATTGATGTCGATAAAGCCGAAACTAAAGGAAAATGTTGAAACTAAAAACGTATATGTCAATGATTATTTGAGTAGAGAAACAATGAGTTTTTTAAAATATGCAAGATCTTTGAAGAGTGTGGGATATCGAGCTGTTTATTCTGTGGGTGGTAGAGTGTATGCAAAGAGGAGTGAGATTTCTAAGCCAAGGTTTTTAAGGAATGAAGATGATGTTGATAAACTATTAGCTGATGCTACAACATATCAACCCCCACATCATTCAGCACGTCAAGCTAATCGGGCAGATGAAAATTCTGACAATGATTATGAATCACCTTCTTAGACTAAATTTGTATCTACATATGTATATTAGTTTGCATTATTTCTTATTTATTTATTTGTTTTTTTTCTATTATGATGAATAATTTGTATTTTCTAAGCATTAATGCATTTCATAATTATGTTAAAAATAATAACGCAGGTTTTAATGTTATTTCTATTAATATCAGAAGCATATCGTCACTTACTAAATTTAATAAATTCAAAAGTGTAATTTTTAATTTTCATAACCTTCCTTCAGTTATATCAGTGCAGGAAACATGGTTTAAGAGAGACATTTTTCAAATTTATGAGATACCAGGGTATAAATCAGTACATTGTTGTCGATCTGACGGGTACGGAGGAACATCTTTATATGTACGGGATACTTTGAACTTCGGAGATGTTGTATGCTTAAGTGAAGGTTTTATAGATTCTATCGCTTTAAAATTGGACGACGTTAAGATAGATCGGAAACCAATAACGATTATTTCGTTCTATAAATCCCAAAAATGTAATTCATCACAATTTATGGATTTTTTGGAAAATTTGCTGCTTTGTTATGGGAGGAGACCTAGCATCATTATTGGTGATGCAAATATTAATGCTTTAGAAGAACATTTATTTAGCGATGTACAAAATCTCTTATTAAATTATGATTTTCACAAATGCTATGAATTAGTTACACGTCCCGTAAGCAATACATGTCTTGACCACGTGTACCCTAACATATTAAAACCAATAAATGTTAATGCAATTGATTGTAATTTGTCTGATCACAATTTAATACACTGTTCCGTTGATTTTGGTGTTCAAATCTCTGAATTTGTACAAAAATGCTATTTTGTTTGTGATTATGGAAAGTTGAATGTTTGCATACGCGAGCAGCTTGAATCATTTATATATTCACAAGATGTTTCAGTTGACGCCATCAATTTCTTGGGATGTATAAGCAATGCAATAGAGAGTTCAACAGTTTTAAAAAATGAAAATGTCGTACTAAAACGCAAAATGACACCTTGGATTAATGGTAACTTATGTAAATTAATTGCTTATAAGAAAAAATTGTTGAAACTAAGAAAATTACACACCGATAAAAGTCATCTTAAAAGAATAAGCAAAACAGTTAAAAAAGCATATAAAAATTCATTAAACAACTATTATGCCAGTAACTTGATAAATCTACAAAATGATCCTAGGAAAACTTGGAACTTCATTAATGATACCTTGGGTAGGAACTCAGTAAAGGAATTACATATTAGAGATTGTCATGGTAATGCTATTTTAGATGATGCTATTAAGGCTTATAAAACTTTTAATGCACATTTTTTAACATCGGTACGAAATTTAAAGCAGTCTATTAAAAAAAACCTGCGGATGACTTTAATTCCCTGAGAACCTTACGACCTAGTCTTAGTCTGTTTGTCTTAAATTTTACAACCCCCGAAGAAGTTGAAAATTCAATATTAAGCCTTTCACCCAACAAAAGCTGTGGACATGACAACATATCACCTAAAGTTTTTAAAAATTGCGGTAGTTTTCTTGTATCTCATTTGGTTAAAATTTTTAGTAACATTATAAATTCAAAAACATATCCGGAAACCCTAAAAATACATAAAGTGATACCGATACCCAAAGGGAAAAATTCTACTGTAATTGATCAGTTTCGTCCAATATCAGTTTTGCCAGTAGTCAATAACCTTCTTGAAAAAATTATACATAACCAATTATCAACATATTTTGAAATAAATAACTTGCCTTTTGACTGTCAATATGGCTTTCGAAGAGGATGTGGTACTCAGGAAGCAGTTATTAATGTCCAGAATTGCATGTCCGGTTGTCGGAATTTTCTTTGACTTGTCGAAAGCTTTTGATATGAATGATCATGAGATCTTGATTCAAAAACTTAAACTTAGTGGCGTTCATGATAATGAACTTTTATTATTTCAGTGATATTTGAAAAGTAGAAAGCAGTTCGTTCAAGTCCATAATCAGAAAAGTAGTACAGAACCAGTTAAGTTTGGGGTACCGCAGGGAAGTGTGTTGGGTCCCTTGCTTTTTGTTATATATATGAACGATTTAAAAAATTTGGAGCTAACAGGTAAAATGTATATGTATGCAGACGATATATCTATTTTATATCCATATATATATGAGGATACAGTTAAACCATATATAGAGCGATGCAGCCCTTATAGTCGAATATATGCGAACAAATAAACTATTTCTTAATCCAGGTAAAACTAAATTGGTTCGATTTAGACCACATGTGCGATTTAACTCAGACTTCAGTGTACATATTGATGGCAAAGAAATCGAAGAAGTATCTTCAATTAAATATTTGGGACTACATTTACAATCTAATCTTGCGTGGGATCAACATATAAAACATCTTAAGTCGAAAATTTCACCTGCTGTTGGATTACTATATAAATTTAAATACAATTTTGATCAACCCACAAAGTTACTGATATATCAAAGTTTAATACAAAGCCACATTAACTACCTAGCTTCAACTTATGCACATAAAAAATGCGTTGAAGTCAGTTCTCTACAGCGACTACGGAATAGAGCATTATAGGCTGTTTCAAACTTGCCAATGAGACTTTTAACAAGATCTTTGTATACTAAACATTTTCCATCAATTCTACCAATACGTGGTACTAACAAGTTACAAATACTTTTGTATGTATACAAATGCCTCCACAATATAGGCCACCACACAATACGTTTCGCTCAAGACCAAAATCCTGTCCTACACTTTTGAATTTTAAACGATTATTAAAAGAATTTTTAAAATCAAATATCGATGATATGATATAAACTACAGATTCTGTTATAAATATTTCATTTTGAAGTAAATATTTATATGTCTTTGTTTTCGGTTAATCTTAACATAATTTATTTATTTATGTATACATATATTTTTATTGTTAACTTTATTATACTATGTACTTTCAATTACTATGTATTTATTAGTTTGAATTAAATGCTGCCAACTAGCGTCTACAATGCCTATTGGCGCTGATGCACTATTTGAATGTGTATACATTTTTAATTGAATTAAATGAAATAAAAAAAATAAAAAAATCTCAATGTATGCACATTTCAACATCTATCGAGGATTATGACTTCTATACCGGAAATCATGTTTTGGTTTTCATTTTATTTTGCTTTATTTTATTTTATTATTTTAACTTGTATGATGATGATGTGGACTACATACATAAAGGATGAGACCTATAAAATTAAATATTTTTGAAATGAATTTTTCAGTTTATAATTTAAAATTTTGTGGGTTGCATTTGAGATTCTAGACTTTCTATACATTTTTAATAATCATTATTGCATAAGAGATTTAAAATGGATGCATCTAATGTCCCATTCTAATGTAGAATACATACATACATAATTAGTCATTACAACCCTTCAGTCGGGATTAATTTTATCTATGAGTATACAGTTTTAAGTCGACTTGATACGACAGATTTTTAAGAAACTTTTATATGACCATTTTATTTACTCTCAGAGTTTTTGCCAAAAATCTGCTGAGCGGAGATGTCTGACCTGTGGTTTGAACCACGGTCTCTTATGTATCACACTGTGTGAAAAATAAAAAAAAAAAATTTTATGAAATATTTTGGTTATATACATGGAGTAAGAGAAAGAATTTATGTTTTAGGTACACAGTTAATCAGTATACTCTATGAGAAATTTTAAAAGAAGTTTATTGAATTTGTATCCTCACTTGACCTTTGCTTTGCAACATAAATTTCAAATCACTTATCCATACACCTGTACAGTATGACAAATTCATTGTAAGTATGTGCAAAGAGGTAAGAGGTAAAATAAAATTAATTATTTGTTTACTAAAACCAAAAGATTTAGTGTTTCCTATGAACTTTAAAATATAATTACTTGACAACAAACAAACTCAAGTTGGCATCTCTTTCTCACAACATTGAGACAACACTATTATTTACATACTTAATTGGCCATTACAACCATTTAGTCACGATTACGACCTAGTATTTCATACTATCCACGCTCTGTGTACTAATTTTATCCATATGTGGTTGGACTTACATTTTGAAGTTGACTTCGAACGATAATTTTTTTATTTTCATGGCGTCTTATCTTATATTACTTTTAGAGTTTTTGCCAGAAGAATAATTTTTTCAATTGCTTGAACTAAGGTTTGAACAACGGGACTGCGTGTAATAATGGAGCTTTATTTTTCGCAGATACGCACTCAGCCTTCGTAACAATGCTAACACTATGCCTTTTCAATATATTGTTATTATTATTTTTTATTTTTGTTTGCATAGGTAGTGTGAGTCTTTCTGAAGACTCTGGTCGGATTCCTACAGACTAAAATATTGTCAACACACCACCAATAAGCGAAAACTAAATTTTTTTTTTTATCCGTTACATAAGATATTGATTTCGTTGTAATTTGTATTAACCACCAATTATCCGAAGTCGCCGTAGTCTAGTACGCAGTGTGTTGACTTATTAGACGTATGACCTGAGTTCAAATCCCAGGTCACAAATCAAGACGAAATATGAAAAAAAATATTTTTCGGCGACTTCCTCTCAGCCTATTTCTAGGAGTAAATAAAATTGCCTTAAATAGTTTCTCAAAAATCTGCCGTTCGGAGTCGACGTTAAACTGTAGGTCCCGCCTCTCACTTACATATAAAATCAACGCACACAACATGAGTGGTGTGAGGAGCTAGGCCGTAATCCTGACTAAAGGCTTGTAATGGCTAATTATGTATTTATCAGTTATCCTTTTGGATTCAAAAACTTCTGGGTATATTCAGGTCGGTATAGTTCAGGTCGGATAGTTTCTTTACGGTTAAAATGCCTGTTGTGATACTAAGCGTTCTCGAACATGTAGCTGGGAACCTATATTTTCTGAGGATGCTTCTCAAACTGTTTAACATTAATACTGACTTACTCTTGATAACTTGATAACTTGATAACTTGGTATTCACATATAATAATTGATAAATTTTTTGTTATACCGTAAGTCTTACCAGAGAAAAATGTTTAGAAATTCTAGGAAGAACATTAAAAAGTAAATAATAGGGAGTCAACGAAGTATCTTACTGGTGTTAATCAGATTATATGGAGATAAATAATCTTTGTTATTACTGCTCATGTTCAGCTATCATTGCTTCATAAAAATCACTGTATAATCATATCCTTGATGCCGCATTCTTAAAAAAAAACAATGTATACAATAGGTAAAGAAGTAAATTTCCAACTTACATTCGAAGCAATTACTAATACACTGGGCTCTTACTGACCAAAAAGATTTCAATATGCTGCAGAATTGGTTGTTATTAAATCCATTTTCGACTCAATTCAACCCTCCTGCTAAGTCAATATTCATAACATTTTAATTGTTCATTGGTCACTGCCTGAGAGCACATGTTGGGAGGTGAACTTCCTTTTTATTGACTTTGTTTTTCTTTTTGAGCCAACACAACTCAAAGAGCACGTTCAGTATTAATGCAGACTTTATACTTTCTATTATAAAATAATTTTCCAATTAAATTGAATAACTCAGTTTTTTTAATAATAAATCCAGCAGATACTAGTGGTATCACTTACATTACAATATAATTTTAAAGTGTCCCATGAAATGCTCAAAAACTCCTCTGGATACTATCATCATAATGGGATGAGCACAACGTACATGTTTCTTAACATATACATTAATGTAATTCAACATATACTTATTCGTACATGAAATGCCTTTTTTACGTCTTTAACAATTATTTGACGTTACGTTTAAATGGTTTGTTTATATTCATTTCCACTTACATCAACGTCAACACATGAACAGAGATCCACATCTCACCACTTGTAAATTTAATACATCCGCAGACTTCATTTACACACATACATTGGCAACCAACACCAGCACTTACCACCGCATACAAATGTTTTTTATTACGTATATGTTCTGTTTGATGAACGAGGTTTTACTACACCAGAGAAGAATTATAAAGCTGGCAGTACTATTGAACTGCAATGTGTCATATCGCAAATTCCTCAATCAACATCGTACATAACTTGGCAATACAATACGCGTTTACTAAAGCTATGACACCAATCGCGTTGACATTAGGTGAGTACAAATGTGAAGAATACTTCATATATACAACCACAGTTAGACGTATCCGTAGTTTTACAAATACTACATACATACATAATTGGCCATTACAACCCTTCAGTCAGGATTACGGCCTAGCTTCTCACACCACTGAAGTTGTGTGCCTTAATTTTATACTTGAGTGGCGTGGAGCGGAGTTTTACAAATACTATCAAAGTGAAACCCGCAGATTATCTAATACTTGCAGAGCACGACCCTCACCATACATGTATATATTCACACAAATTACACAAATTTTATGTTCTTTCACAGTTTGTTAAAAAAGAAAAACAAATCTTGTCAAAAACAAAAATTAGATGTTTGCAAACGAGTTACGCAATGGAAATACAAATGAAGACATTCAAAAAGACAACACAGAGGGAATAACTGCGTATGTAACTAAACTGTCAAAATGGTGAATTAAGTTTTCAAGGCTTAATGGACGAACAGACGTATACCATTTGATTCAGCTCTATTTAACGGTATAGTTAAACTTATTCGATGATACAGAAAAAGCACAATCCCTGTCATAGTACATACCCTGTCATAGTAACATACCAAGAAACTTATTTACATATGTATTGGTAACGGTAAGCATGGGATTGTACGTGCTAAACACACATGAAAACCGTAAATGATATTAGGATATCCAAATATTTACTTCAGTTTTGTTAGAATATGAGAAACAAATTAGACTGCAAGACATAGGATTTGTATACAGTACCCTAAATTTAAGAGTATGAACTCTTGTGTATACTGGCACCCTTATCGCCAGAGATTAACTCGCTTCGGGTATTTCCAATCATTGTATCTGAGGAATATAGAAAACATTTCCAATGTACAACCATGTGAGCAGACGCGGCAGTGCTCAACACCGTACAATAAGAACTCGAAAGGAAATTCTCAAGGTAACTCACATAGAGTCATTTGGAGACATCAACTAGAGTTAAAAATGTTTAAAACCGGCCTTATCTGGAGAGAAGTCAAATATATTTTGCTTCCAAAAATGAAAAAATTGGACTTGTTTGACATGTGGAAGCATCAAGACTGTGATACATACCACACGGCAGGGGATGGCATGAAACCTTTGACAGGGAAGATTGGTGGACTACCAATTTCATGCAATATGACCCGATTCGAATATTTGTGTGGGAATGCGTAAAGTTTTTCCTTTCCAGGAATAAACCTGTTCCTGAAGAACAATATTTCAGCAGACAGGGTTAAAATACCGTACAAACTACTGTAAAAAATGCCCCGAAGTACAATAGTTGGATGCAACAGGCAACACAGTAATTATATTATTGCTCCAAATTAATATTTCACACAAATTGTCTGCGTTTTTTTCCAATTTTGAAAACCCATTCGGTTAAAAAAATAACGCGCTATATATACCTCTGCCCAATCTAAAATTTTCGCACTGTATTGGTCAGTTCTGTTCACTGAAATCATGAATACGATATAATTCTTAGTTAGTGAATACGAAGCAGTTATGATAGCCGTTTCTCGCTGTTATTAGAACTCTTTGTAGATAGTGTCATATGCTGCCATTGTCTATCAAAATGGCCCACCGTATGCCACATCCTGTACGTACACAATAAACTAAACTCCAAGCAGAACTCAGAGAAGTTTGTACTTCGACATTGAAATGGTGTTTAAACTTATGTGACAACTTACTAATTTGTGGGTGTGCGTTTGTTAAGTAACATATCTTCTCGTATTCGTTAATATTCTTCGTCTTCTTGGCAAACTTAACACTTTCAATGGTAAAATTTAATTGTACAATTTATAGTGTGTGAAGGAGTAAACAATACCTTCCCCTAACAAACAAACTAAATGGAATCTCATATGGGGATACTTAACTTGAAATACTATTAAAAAATAAATATTCGAAAGAAAAAACAAGTACGGTAACTAACGAGTAAAACCAAAACTTTTACTTGCAGATTTTCACTTAAAAGTTTTGAATTAAAAAGTTTTTTCTTGCGTGCCTTTCTTATTTAATTTCAAATTTAATTTGAGAAACATGACAGATGCCCCTGTAGGGATTTATGATGACTTGAAATAGGTTGGGTTATGTTACGTGATGACTTGGAATAACTAACAAAAGAAATCATAACAATTGTGGTGAATTTATTGATTAAAAAGCGAGATTTTTTTTGTTAAAGGCTATGATATTTATATTTATTCTAATTTTTTTATTTTGAATAACAATACGAGATCGATTTAAAAATTACGAGTGTATTTTATATTTTTTGTGAATTGCATTTGTTAATATTTAAATCAGCATTTGTTATGAATGTGGATTTTTGAGAGTTGTAGTGTAAACTTATTTTTAATCAAAGACCTGTGTTCCATACAAAAATTCTCGGACTTATTTATTGATCCATCCACGTACCGTAGACAAGTATGATGTAGTTTTGATTAAAATAGATAAATAAATACGTAGCGAACTTATATTTTGACTAATCCTCGTATGTGTTCTTACATATTCATACATGAGTTTTAATATTAAACTGCAAAATTCATTTTATTTCACCATCAGATTAAATTTCATCGATTGTTAGGTTATGATGTATTAAAGAAAAAGTAAATGTCAACAATAGAAAGAAATAATAATTATTGTGGAATTATTTGTTTTATTTCAATAATTAAAACAGTTTTCAAAAATTGTTAACGAAGCACTGTAGTGTGTTTGGGTTGGACGTTCAAGCTGATCTTGGTAGCACTCATAATACACTCATTTTGATTATAATTCCATTGAAATTCTCTAAACATTGAAATTATTTTAAAATATACCAGCACGTATAGCACACTATAAACGCAACAGAGCAAACACAGCAATTTTGCACCAAAATTTCCTTGTTGTGATGTTGCCTTTAAAATTTTAAATGTTTGCTGCATAGCTTTCATTGTGTTTATGGCATTACGCATAGCGGAAATGAACTTGACTTTCTGCAAAATTTTTGAATTGTTTTAACGTTTTTATTACAATTGTGTTGTATTGTATTCGACTTTATTTTATTAAAAAATACGAAGATTCACAGATTTACGCTTTTGGGTAAAATTCTTTCAGTGTGTGTATAAATTCAAAAACATTAATATTACATGACTTTCAATGGCTTTATATCAGGGACTAAAAATAATTGTTATTTTTTTCATTTAGAAAAAAAGGTTATGCAAAATTTCCCTTTATTTTTTTTAGGGAATTTTTAACCGTTATCATGAGATGTATATTATTTTGGTCGCCGCAACCAATATAAATGAGACATTTATTTTTTTGGTTATGAATAGCAGTTATAACAATCGAAAAAAAAATTGGTTGCCAATAACCATTATCAAAAATAGTTTAACTTTTTGGTTAGTGTATTGCTGTCAATTTGGACAGATTTTTTAAAAACATTTTTACGCAAGTTACCGTTACTTATTACTGAGCATATACATATGAATTTTGTTTTTGGATTTCCATTCTTCATGTTTAAAATATTGAATAAAGTATTGATAGATGATCTAAAATGACCAAAAAAATCTAATTAATTGTGATAATGGTTATTGGTAACCAAAAAATTTTTTTGGTTGCTATAACGGTTATTTGTAACCAAAATAAAAATAAATCTCACTTAAATTGGTTACATTGACCAAAATTAAATATATCTTAAAATAATGGTTAAATACAACCAATATTTTTATTTGTCAATTTTAACAGTTAAATGAGAGTTTTTCGCCATTTTTCTTATAACCGTTACGTCCCTGCTTTATATACTGTTTGTTATACCCTCATTAAAACGAAAAACCAAATCTAAAAGCCATAAATACAAATATAGTGTGACATGTTTATAAAAGTGGAAAAATATTATTTTTTCATTCACAACAATAGAAATAAAAGTAGATTGTAATGGTAATTTTTTTTTATTATTCTTTTCCTTTCTTTGGCAAGCTTGAACTGTTTGTTGTGCACGTTGTTTGAATATTTGATTCTTTTTAAATTTTCTTGTTTATTTTTGTTTTTTTTACTTTTCTATACACTCCATGACAATAGGTAGGTTCATTTCTTTCTTTTATTTCTTAGTGATATTGTTAACATGCTTTAGTTCGATAACTTTTTTAATCAGGGTTAAAAACTTTTAAGATATGTTGCGGTTATACTTGCAAAGCTGGAAATTAATCAAACTTAGTTTATAACCTTTTACTAAAGAAATTAAATATTAGCGGAAAACGGCAGTGCCAGTGATGGTACCTCTAGTAGAAGTAAAATGTTGTCAATAAAAGAAATTTACATTTTCAAAAATGCTGGCAGGATAGTGCTTAAAAGCGGGAATTCTTATATCCAAATCCTACTCCCGAGAGAAATAGCCGTGTCTTATTCAAGCTGATAGAGTTCTATAGGATTGACCACCTAAGTTGAGCCATCGGTTATTTCAAATCTGGCAATACTTATGCTTTTCTATTCTGCACGATGATGTCAATTGTGCAAAAAAAATTATCTTTCTGGATGAAACTAATTTTCATCTTTGTGAGTACATTAATAAGCAAAATGCCGTATTTGGGGCTCAGAAAACCCACACGTGATCTTACAGAAGCCAATGCACTCATTACGAGAGAAGAGCTTGTGGAGCGGGGGCATGATTAGCCCATATTTCCTTGAAAATGAGGACGGTTACATTACTGTCAATGGAGACATCTATCGCAACTTGATAACCGATTTTTTTGTACCCGATTTTCATGGTACTGATGTGAACGCTGTTTGGTTTCAACAGGATGATGCAACTTGCCACACATCTCATGTCACAATCGATTTATTGCGTCAAACGCTGTACGGCCGTTTAATTAGCCGCAATGAAGCAATGCCGCTATTGGCCACCAAGAAGCTGCGATTTAACAGATAACTAACAACCAGAAGTTTATAATTATTCTGTAAATAATAATTTGAAGTCACTTAAAAATGTTTCATAATACACACTTCTATACATCTTTGGGTCCAATGATGTTAAAGATGTATTAATCATTTTTTGTACATAACAATACGACATTTAGGCCCATTATTACAACTTGCCGTTAACTAAAGAGAGGATTTTAACGGGCAAATACATTGTTTTTCATTATTATGAGTACCCAATAAGATAAAAGTGAGCGTTAAGCTAAAGGAAGGATCATCCTACCTTTAACATTTAAAGGTTACTTTATGTTTGAACTTGCCATATTATATATTATTTTCAATATGGCAACTTCAAATTTAAACAAAATCAGGAAACACAATAACAAAAAGAGAGGCCCTTCGTTGCCACTGCGTATAAAAAAACTTGTTTAATTGAGCATTTTTATCGACATTGCTCCGGCAATGCCATGTTTTTGAAAACAGTTAACTGTATTTTATCTGTAAGTTGTAATAACGAAAATAAGTTAAAGGTAACTTTACAGTTCCCTTTAGCTAAAGGTACCTCTAACTAAACCCAAGTTTACCGGCAAGTTGTAATAATGGCCCTTATTATTATTTCTAAGAAAAAGTTAAATTAATGATTGCTTAAGTATTGGAAGGTTTTGTTGTAGATATTTTTATGAGTAGCAATTTATTATTGTATTAATAAGTAAAAGCATATTACGGACAGACAAACGTCAGTCTTATTTTTTTGATAATTCTAAAAATATTGCTTTAATTCATCAGTTTCCTTTCGAAGACTTGATTATTGTTTTCATGTATTTTTTAATAAATTTCTGTATTTATGTATATCATGAAGTCGTCGTAATCTAGTAGGTCAGACGTCTTCAACTAAACCAAATAAAAAAAAATATTTATTCGGCGATTTCCTCTCAGTAAATGTAAAGTTTATAACACATCTGGCGTTCGGAGTCAGCTTTTAACTATAGGTCCCGCCACTCATGTATAAAATTAACACATACAACATGGATGGTTTAAGAAGCTATGCCGCAATCCTGACTGAAGCGTTGTAATGACCATTTATGTATGTGTGATAAGTGAAAAAAAAGTAAATCAATCTATCTAGTGTTATAAAATTAAAAGCTTAAAGCAATACTTTGATCCTCTTGCGTTAGCTTTTCCAATTCCCAGAATTTTAACTTTGTGTTGCATTGTGGTATCACATAAGTAAGCATGTGGCATCATATAAGTCGTAAGTTTTGAATTTTCGCCACTGTAGAAAGCTTTTCTGTGGTTAAAGCAAATAGAACCATTGAAAAATAGAAAAAAAAAGCTTTTCATTTTCAGATTAAAATTTGCGTCTTTTAGAAGACTACTTTAAATTCAGTGTTAAAAACTATCATTATTTACATAGACCTAGGTTAGGTTAGCTCAGAGTGGTAGCCTTGATGCCAAAAGCTCACATGAGCACGCATAGCGGCCTTTGTGACGCCACAGATGAACGCAGTCTCTGTACTGACCAAGTTCTCCAAATCAGGGGAGAAGAAGTTGGTCAGCGCAAAGGCTGCACATTCTAAAGCACGACTACCCTATGCTGGAGAACCAGCCCGAAGATTTGACAAACGAAGCTATGTATATCCTTGACATCAATGGACGATAGCTCCGCCAAGCTGACAAGGATTGGGGAACCAAATAACCTATAACTGCACCTCGCAAGAGATGGACATTGACAAAGAAAGTAAACAACAGTCTCCTCTTCCTCAGCGGATCTGCACCCACGGCTGAAGTCGTTAAATGGGAGCCGTATTCTCTCCGCGTGTCTTCCCATAATACAATGACCTGTAAGCACAGCCATTGTGATTGAGATGATGTCACGTCCAAGTTTGACGAATGTTGTGAATAACTCCAGGGTCGTCACTGAAGGTTGCCTCGACCTTCTTTCTGGGCAATTCAGCGTCACACTGGTCTGGGTCACCGAGCACTGCAATATTCCGGGAAACTGCAAAGCCGACGAGCTCGCAAGGGCTGGCGCACTACTTCCGGAATATTCTTCAGTTAACTTAGGGATGGCACTTACCTCAGTCAAGCTGGTCATCGCGCAGAAATTCATTTGAGATGCCAACCCATCCTTGGTCAATGAGGAGTCCTGCTCTACCGCGCGGCTGATTTGGCCCTCGATGGATAGAACGCCTGGTTGGCGCACAGGTGCCGGATTCCTCAATTGAGTTTGGGATCCAGGATCTGGCCGAGATATTTAACATTAACATACACCTACTACCACTTAAAAATAGATTCTTTCGTGGAAATTTGATCCAATTCTAAGTATTTATTAACGTTCCCAAAAAATATGAATACAATGTAAAAAAAATCAATTTTCTTCTGTCCATGCTTCTAGATATTTACACTTTCGCGAGTTCACCGTATTTTTCAAGCTTCCACGATTCAATTGGTACAAGAATAGATGTTAAACTATCATCAGAGATATCGACAATTGCCAAATGCATTAAAGAAAAGATAAATTATTATACCGTCTCGGCAGATTACGGCCAGTGGTGTCATTAAACGACTTCATTTTTAAATTGAATTTGAATTTCAAAATTGAATTTATTTTCAGCTGACTAAGACGAAATATTGTTTGAAATTTGGCAATTGTTATTAATATCGAAGTTGTCTTAGTCTAGTAGATGATATTTTACCTTGTTAGATGCGAGCTTGCGGTTCAAACCCCAGCTCCGATATGTCAAATAAAATGAAATAACAAGAAAATATTTATTCCGCGTCTTCATTTCAGTAGTATCCTGGCAAAAAATTCTGAGAGTAAAATAAAATAGACATGAAAACATTCTCAAGAAACTGTAATTCGAAGTCAACTAAGGGTCCAGCCACTCATGGATAAATTAACATGATCGGTGTGAGAAGCCAGTTCGTAATCCTAACTAGAAGGTTCTAATGATTAGTTGTGTATATATGTACATTAATACAAATGTTGACAACGATATACGTGAAATTCAATTGATAAAGTAATTTTTTGTATTATAACGGGTACAAACGAAAGAATTTTTTCCATAATCTTTATAAAAACTAAACTTAATAATAAAATTATCTCAAGCTTAGCATAAGTTATCGAAAATATTATTCTAATGCATAAAAATATGTTTTAATACCAATATATTAATTAGTATAATTCCATTCATTAGATTTTTAATAGTGATATCAGTTTCCATTTTGTGGCAATTCCTTTTTAAGCCTTTTACATGTTTAACTAATTGTTCAAATGGTCTCTCTTACTAATGCCCAATAATCCCCATAGAAGTAGAAAAATAAGGTTCTATTTAACATTGCTGGTTCAACAGCACTCACATTTTTATGCTTTGTAAGCTTCTCGTATGAGTGTGCATGCGATGAAAAATTGTAGACCTCTAAAGGGCATAGCAACACTATTAAGAACGATGCATTTTTTTATCGCGTTGCTCTAGTGGCAATTTGACGCAATTTCATAGTACCATTTTCATGACTATTTTAATGTTTGTTACTTCAAACGATTGATTCCATTTATTTTACATACATACGTAGATTAATAATAATTTTTTACAATAATTTTTTTATTTTTGCGAGTGAAAATTTCATGTGTAGTTATCCTACTGGATGTAAAAAAATTTTTTACCTTTTGTAGAGCAGAATCTTTCATTATTCGTTTGAAAGACTTAATAATACCTGAACGGTTTAATAATAATAACAACGTCCAAATATTCGCTATGAGATGGAGCGAGTCCGAAATATATGTTTTTCCATGACTCTGGCTCATAAATCAAAATTTGACCGATGAAATGGGTTATGTTGGATTTAAGGAACTCTGTAGTTTGTTGCTTATTTACAGATACCTACACTTAGCCTCACAAGAAAAAGTCTAACAGGGTCTAAGCGCCCGGTCTCGGTGGATAGTTCGCATCTCCTCCACGTAGGATGATCATGTTTATGCAGAATTTCAAATATGACATGACCTGTGTGGCACGCAGCTCCGCGCTTTAGTAACCACAATAGTACTTTGTAATCATTGCCTGTAGTGCTCAACGTTGATAGTAATGGCCTGGCCAACGTCATTCTCAAGCAAAAATGGGGACGGATGTCGTACTCAACCAAAAATCCATATCAAACAGAGGTCCAGACTGCTCCAGAGTACATTGAACGAATACATGTCGTTATTTTTGGAGTCAGTAACAGTCTGGCCAACATCGTTCTCAAAGAAATATGGACCAATAACGCCGACAGCTCGAAATTCCACACCAAATACCTACTTCTTCGGAACGCATTGGAAGCTCTTGGTTCCCACGTGGATTGATATCGAATATGACAATTGTGTTTGTTCACGTATCATTCATCCAAAAATGATCCACTTAGTTGATGACGATTTTTCTATAAAAATTAGGGTCAATTTCCAACAGTTTCAAAGGCCATTCAGTGAACACTCATCGTTATCTATATTCGTTCACTTTCAATCGTAAAATGACCGAAAAATTTTAGAATAAAACAATTTTATTATTTGCAAGCGTATTTGAATGCTATATCTGTGCATGTTGATATGGCATGACAGATGACAGATGTAGCATTAAGAAGAAGGCCGCTATTATTAACTGTCAAAATTTGAAAACCATATAGATCTCATTGCCCCGATACCTACAAACTTGTGCACATTAACTATTTTGTAGTATTTTTTACAACATGCCTCATTATAAATAATTATTAATTTTTAATGATTTAACATCACCGAATGAAGATTTCACTATTAAAGAATCGAACTGAGACCTTATTTACGGTCCCTTTAACTCACTATAAAAAAAATTCTTTGGAATATTTTCCTTTTTATTTCAAGTACACCTAATTCTGTTTTTACACGGTAGATTTGTTCCAGAAAAACCCTTGTAAAAGAAAACCGTGTAAAAAAAGACACTGATCGTATGCAAAAATAGGTGATTGGTTCCTAATCTCTAAAACCTATTAAAATTTGTGAAAAACAAGGATTTTTTAAGAAAAAGTATTCATGTTTATTTTATTAAATCACATATATAATGTTTATTTTTAAAAGCATAGTTATTAAAGATAAAAAATGCCTTCTAAGCTTAAAAATAATATAAATTAAATGTTCAGGCAAGTTAAGGAACTAAAATCAATTTAGTTAAACAGCTATGTTGTTACCAGTGTTGCCAATTTAGCACTTTTGGTGCTAGATTTAGCACTTTTTAAACTCGTTTAGCCCCAAAAAAAGTAATCTAGCACCTAGCATTTTTTTTGGCATTTTTAAATTTTTTTCTAGCATTTTCTTAGCATTTTTTACAATTTTTGGTATTTTAATTCATCTATATTTACTTTTATTTGAAACCAATTCTACATGAAATACAAACTGTTAACAAAGTCTTTCAAAGCAATGAAAGTGACCCAACTCATCTTTTAAAAGAAATAATTCTATTAATTACATACATAATTGGCCATTGTTACAACCCTTCAGTCAGGATTTCGGCCTAGCTTCTCAACACCACTCATGTTGTGTGCGTTAATTTTATACATGAGTGGCGGGACCTACAGTTTAAAGTCGAAGCCAACAACGAAGTTAATGCAATTATTTCTTATTTCTTGTACTTTATTTTTACGAATTAAAAATAAGTGTTTTTCAATTTTTCCACCTGAATTTCAAATTCATGGCCAAGACTACAAGTGTACAAAACTTTATCTTCGAAATCGTCGTATAATACATCTATATTTTCGTCATTCAAAATCTTTTTTTTAAGAAAGTTAATTAATAGTTGAAGTCGCTGTGGTCTAGTGAGTATTGTGTTGGCTTATTAGACGGAAGGCCCGAGTTCGAAATCCCAGGTCAGACATCAAAACGAAAATATTTCTTCGGCGACTTCCTCTCAGCAGATTTCTGGCAAAAACCCTGAGAGTAAAAATTGCCATGAAAAGCTTCTCAAAAATCTGTCGTTCGGAGACGATTTTAAACTGTAGGTCCCGCTACTCATGTATAAAATTAACGCACACAACACGAGTGGTGTGAGAAGCTAGGACGTTGTACAATGGATCAATTCGACCTCCGGGTACTGTACTTCTCACAGTTGACAAGTCCACGTCCTCTAACCTAACCTAACCATGAAATTTCCAAGAACTTTCTTCTGGGTGTAATTAATTTTTGAAAGTTTTGACCTGCAAATACTGGAACTAATTTTTTATTCATAAATTATTATAAATTTGTTACTTACATTTTTTATATTATCCTTTACAGCAGAAAACGTTAATTCGAAAGCTATAGTGCCTACGAGTAAAAACTCGCAAGGTTTCTTTCGAATGTTCACACGTTATCGAATGCCATCATTAGAAATTTCGATACTCTTTACTCGATAACGAATAAGAGCATCCCAAAATTAAAAAACTCGCACGTTCGAGTAAAAATTCTTTCGTATACGAATGCTAGAATTAGCCCCCAGATCTCATAATTAACTGTAAATCAATTTGTTTCTATTAATTTTTGTTAGCACTTTTTTTTTTGCACTTTTTTTAAATTTTTTAGCATTTTTTTTAGAAAAATCTAGCATTTTTTCTCAGTAATGTTTTGGCAACACTGGTTGTTACCGAAAAGGATAAGATAAAAAAATAAGTGATAATCATAAATACAGGAACATAAATTTAATTGCTGTCATCATCAGTTATTCGCATTCGCTTGCTTCGAACGCGTATACAATCACTATCATCGCTGGAATAATTTTGAACTGGACTTTTTCGTTCAGCATCTACCTTTTTAACAATGAACTCTGTTATGAGACGTTGTTCACCAATTCTAGCTACCTCTTTGTATAATTCTTTGTAATATGCACAAAAAGGGAATTCCCCTAAATTCGTACCATTTACATTTGCTTTGACCAGTAATTTTGCTTGTACGCGCAAAAAGGGAATTCCCTTAAATTTGTGATATGAACATACTTTGCAAAATTAAATTTGACAAAAAAAAATTAAGCACAAAAAATTTAAATCGTGCTAAATGGAATAAAATCGTTAAAAAAAAAATTTAAAATACTTTATTTTCAAACCGTGTTATATCAAAACCGTGTAAAAAAAGACCGTGTAAAAACAGAATTAGGTGTATTGAATTTCACTACCGTCCTGGTAAATATGTTTTTCTGAATTCGCATTTATTTCGTACATATTTCCTAAGATTTCGTTTGGGAAATGCCTTCATATTGTGTATCTGTAGGAGTATGTATGGTATGTTAATAGATAAATATGTAAATTTTAATTTTATTTTCATGAAACACTAGTTAACATTTGTATTGGAACTGTTTACTAACCTACTTACTACAAAAAGCCTTGGTAAACGAAATAAGTAAATCAAATTGTATTTGCTTTTATAAACTCATTCCATGTGGACTTGAAAAACCATTTCGTAATGATTCTTAAACAAATATTTTGAAATGAATTATTTATTTCTATAAACTTTTATACATACAACTTTTATAAACATATTTTAAATGTACACAGTGGTGGCCATACAAATAAAACAGTCTTAAAAATGATAAATTATACGTTTTATTTTTAATATAAAAAAAGATAACAAAACATATTTGCCAGTTCTTAAATCCAACCCTTAAATAGTTTCAATGCAATTAACAATTTTGTATAACAAAAAAAATTTTTAAAATATTGGCTTTTTAATTAAAAGAATTTAATTGGTTAATTTTTATTGCAATACTTTTTGATTTTTTCTTCTTATCACCTTTATTTCGTGAGTTAACGTTTATTTTAAAGAACAGTTTCCTTCAAATTGGCAAATTCTGAACTAAATGGGGACTGAAACATCGAGGAATAGCTCTCTCTTCAAGACATTTGGGACTTTTGATTTCTATCCACTTTTAAATTTCAGAACACAAATTCTCAAATAGATTGTGGGCAAGCGATTGAGCTAACCACTTTTATAAAGCAGCTTTTCACATGTCGTGAAGTGTGCTTAAGGCTATTGTCTACGGCCTACGGCCTAGCATCTCACATAATGTGTGTGAATTCGATACATGAGTAGCGGGACCTACAGATTAAGGTCGTCTCCGAACGATAGATTTTTTAGGAACTTTTCAGAGCAATTTTATTTGCTCTCAGAGTTTTGCCAGAAATCTGTGGAGAGGAAGTTACCGAAGAAATATTTTTCCATATTTCGTTTTGCTGAAGATGTCTGACCTGAGGTTTGAACCGTGTTCTCACGTCTAATAATCTAACACACTACTACTAGAGTACGACGACTACATATTAATACAATATGATGACGTTTATTCAACTTTCATTTGCTTAGATTTTTTAATTTCATCAGCTTTAGACTCCCTTATGGCTACTGCACCTTCTGAGGCTGTGGTTTTATGAAGTTCAGAGGTTATGGGTTCATTATTTTAGGTGCCAAATGTATTAAAATGTGTCATTACATTGTAAATGTTTCCTCTGGAGTAACTAAGCAATTGGAAAGTTTAATTTACTGTATTCCCGGCTGCTCTGAGATTAAGTATTACATTTCTGTCTTCTTTGGAATAACTTGGGCCTTTTTCCAGACCGTATGATAAGTTTTTGTACACATTTTTCAGATATCATGTATGGTAAGACTCACTAACCAATAAATGTACAAATGCCAGAGAAAAACAGTTGTTTTAATGACGTGTCCATTAGAAAAACTACACTTTCACTAAATACAGTAGTTTTGGTTTAGCTGCCTTTTATTTACGTGCGCATTGCCTTTACGTGCACAAAATTTTTGTTTCGTGTCTTTATTTCTCCAAATTCTATAATAAATTCTTTTTTAAGCGCACTTTTTATACCTGCACATTTAATATATGTGCCTTATATTTTTTCAACTTTACAACTCTTTTCATAGCAAAAATTAAAGTTAATTGCGTCGAACAAAAAAGAAATTTTTATAAAAATTTTTATTTAAAAAAAGAAAATCTCAATTAATTTTGTTGTTGAAATTTATTTACATTTTTTGTTAAAAGCAAATATCAATAAATAAATGAAATATAAGAAGTATTTTATGGTTGATCTTACATAACATTTAAATTTAGTTATTTGCTTTAGCTGGGCTTTGAGAGAGTAATCTATAATTATTCTATACCTGCCCAATTAGGCAGGTAAAAACATTTAATTTAGCTGCATTTTTGGCTTATCTGCACAAAAATTCTTGCAAAAGCTAGTTGTGCAGGTAAATCAAAACTACTGTAATTACTTATTTTGTAAAAAAATTTATATAATAGAAGAATAATGAGGCAATCAAGTGTAATAGAGAACAAACTTATCTTGCTAGAGAAAACATTCTGTATAAATATCGACAAATCTTATAAAAAACCGAATGAGATATAATGTTACGTTTTTACCTTTTAAAAACGTTTAAAATATGAGTTCGTTGATTGCAAACACAATAAAAATAAAATTGAGTGTAATTTTAATTAAATTCTTTATTGTTCGCACAATTCACTGTTCACAACTTGATGTAAATAACAACAATTGCTTTGTTTGTTATTCCCCTTTTCACTATTTTGCCTAAACAATAATAGTTATTAGTCAACTGTTCGACAGATCTTTGAAACGGAGATCTCAAACCACGATTCCTCTCTTCAAACACACCGCAGTTGCCTGATTTGCCTTGCCCTTTATATGGCAACGTAAACAGTCTTATGAATGATCTTGAAGGTTAATGTTCGTGGCTTCGCCTATTCGATATCTCTATAAATGTAAAAATCCTGTTTTCATTATTGTTGTTTGTGTAATTTGTTTACATTTATTCTTTTAGTGTTTGTTGTTGTACTTTTGTTTACTTGTTTACACATTTTTTACACTGGTGTTTGTTGGTATATTTTTGTTTACCATTTCTTTTATGCTGATGTTTGTTGTTATATTACGCAGTGCGAAAATTTATAACCAAGTTTATTGTTTTTGTTTTTGTAGCTTTTGTTTATAATTTTAATGTTAAACGACGTAAAAGCGCCAGTATCTAGGTTATTTCATTTGCGTTAGAATATATATTTGGTTTAATTATATGCCCAACACTGTATTCTAAATATATACATGTGTATGTATAGACATATGGAGCCATAATCGCAAAAAAGCTCAAGCGACAAAAACTAAATTTTACAGGGGAAGGCTTTTATTATTTATTTCTTGTTCAAATTAAGTTACAGCAAAGTGCACTTAAGTTAAAAATTTATTTTTTTTTGGTTATAAATTCATAACGGTACACAGTGTGACTCTGAAATTTGTATAGATGATGCAAATGATGCCAATGAATTTATTTATTACAAAGAAGATATATGATATATTATGGTTTCCATACAAATTGAGTCGCTCTAATATAGATATGTATACACATATATTTTTGAAATCAACAATTTAAATTTCCAAATTACTTGTATTTGTGTAAATATTGATGTAAGTTTCTAATGGAATCTGTCTGCCCCATAATTTGTTCATGTGCATTAAACTCAACACGTTTACAAATATTATAATATGCTTTACAGACAGTCAAAGACATAAACAGAATGACATGACATCTGTATTACGTTGTCAAAATGTAATGTTTTTATAAAAAAGAAATATAATAAATTTTGATAAGGTTTATATAGGGTCAGCCATTTAACGTGTTTGTTTTTCAACTAGTACTTATTTCGTGAATGGTAACACTTAGCTCATGTCTGATTTGACAGATAATTAGTTTTATTTTTCCGCTGAACGAATATGGTTGTGTATACGCTTGAACAACGCTGGGAAATATTGCGACATTACTTTGAAAATCATGGTAATGTTGCAGAATGTGTGCGAAAATTGCGTACGGATTTTGGAAGAAGTGAAGCACCGTCAGTTCCGTAGGTTAGATTAGAGGACCTGTACTTGTCAATTAAGACAAGTACAATACCCGGAGGTCGAATTGACCCATTGTACCGTTATCTTGAAAAAAGTGAAAGAAACTGGCATCCTCATAAATAAACCAAAGCGTGAAAAGCCAAAAACAGTGCGTACTCCTGAGAATATTGCTGCTGTGGCAGAAAGTGTGCGTGAAGCGCCATCAACATCAAGTCACCGTCGTTCTCAACAATTGAACATTTCGGATACATCATTGAGACGAATTTTGCATAAAGACCTTGGTATGACACCATACAAAGTCAAATTGGTTCCGAAGTTGAAGCCAATTGACCACCCAATGCGTTTTCGCTTCGCTAAGTGGGCCTGCAATCGACTTACAGAAGATGCCGATTTTGGCAAAAATAATCATCTTTTCAGATGAAGCTCATTTTGATCTTGGCGGGTATGTAAACAAGCAAAATTGTCGCATTTGGGGCACAGAAAACCCGCACGCATACATTGAAAAGCCGACGCAGCCAAAACGAGTCACTGTTTGCTGCGGACTTTGGTCCAGAGGCATAATTGGGCCATTTTTCTTCGAAAATGAGCAAGGTGTGGCCGTTACAGTCAATGGCGATCGTTATCGGGCCATGTTGAACGAATTTTTGTTCACAAAAATTGAAGAGGAGGATATTGGCAACATATGGTTTCAACAGGACGGCGCTACGTGCCACACAGCCGAAGCTACACTCGATGTTTTGCACCCTGTTTTTGAAGATCGCATTATCAGCCGCAGAGCTGATGTCGTTTGGCCACCTCGGAGCTGCGATTTGACACCGTTGGACTATTATTTGTGGGGTGCCGTCAAAGAGAAGTGTTACGGCAACAAGCCAGAGACAATTGACGCTTTAAAGGACAATATTCGTGAAGCCATTGGTGAATTACAGCTGCACACAATCGATAATGTGCTTAAAAATTAGACCGATCATGTAGGCTACTGCGTGGCATGCCTAGGCAGCCATTTGAATGAAAATATTTTCCATTATTAACCTTTATATACTTTATTATACTTTCAAATAAGAAAAGAAATTTGAGAAAATATTCACTAATTCTTTTTAAAAGCATTTTCAAAAAAAAAAGTTATTTGGCGGACCCTTTAATTACAAAAGCAAATTTATTGCTCTATTATTATATAATTTATCACATTGGTGAAAACGGGTAAACTTTTTGTTTGTTAGGCTGAGTAGCATAACAATACACGTTGAACCTCAAATATGTTAGTTGCAGTCATTGTTCTTTAACCGACCTCTTAAATTTTGACAATATACAGTAAAGTTCGATAAATGTTTTTGGTTATTTGAATAACTAAGTATTTATGATGTAAAAGCTATGAATTATTGTAAAAAAATAAGTGTCATATCTTAGTTACATTACCTGTCGTAAATAGCTTGAAGTAATTCTTATTCTACCCAAAGGTCCCCAAAGTTAACCATCATCCTGTCGATGATGACAGGAAATTAGAAAAATCCCAGCCACTTTTTGGCAAGAGCTAAGCATTGGCACATAATGTATAAGACAACTTTCACCTTTTTCTTAGATCCACAGCTCCCAAACAAGAGAAGACTACGAGCATGCCTTCCAACGAAGCAGTGGCGTATAACAGTCGTAAACATTATCATGAGATTCAAGTAAAGCAGACAATATGTGTGCTTTCAGCCCAGCAGAGCCTAGTTACAATGCACGTGCTTCTTACGAAGTTGAGTTGAAACAATTGAAATGCCTATACCCGGTAACATGTCGAAAGTTCCCAGTTCTGTACCTGCGCTTGACAGTACAATAGCGAGCTAAATCCAACAATATAGCTTGTACTAGAACAGATAAACGAGTTAGCTTCGAAGGATCACAAATATTATCGAGAATTTGCTGCATACTTTTAATGAAATTACAACGTACTCTGTCCATTAGGTTTAATGTTCGGGGTGAAACAAGACTGTGCCCTGTCGTGTGCAATTTTCTAAATTTTAGACGACGCTGTCCTTAGACAAACCAATAGCGAACTACTTTGTGACATAGAGAATGCAAAAATTACCGTACAACGGTGATTATGCATTTGTCTAACAACTCATCACCAGGAACATATTCTGAAGAAGTTAGAATGCCTTGAGTCGAAGGCTGCTATAATTGAATTGAAAGTCAACATTGGGTAAACGAATGTCGTGCTCTTAGCGACGCAAAATACAATACCTATTATACTAGTCCATCAATTTATTGAGGATTTTGACTCCTTGACTTACGTCGGTAGCATAATCAGAATTACCAAATCTTGAGCAGCTTTTTGTCCACTTCTTTGAGTACTACAGTCCCACAATATAGGCGAACAAATTCCAGAGACAAATTTGACACATTTTTTTCACTTGGTTGCAAGTAACCATTTATTAAATATGCTAACATGTACACAGTAGAAATCGAAATTGGGAGAAGAAAGTGGACCTGGATTATTATGTTCTCAGAAGGCCCGCGAAAGAGTCACGTTTAGAGACATCTGAAAAACACAAAACATATGGGTTCTTATGGTATGCGGTGGATGTACTAATAAGGGCTGAATAAAACTACTTGCTAGAGTTATAAAAGCTTGGAGAGGATTTATCGCCCTAATGTTCCACTTAAACTTTTACGTGAACAATCTTAATTGGATTAAATAACAAGAACACTCCTAAATCTGCAACATACTATCTTTTTCCTGTTGAATAAAATCTATGGCGGTAGTTTTCGAAAATTATTCAAGCCATATAAGAAGCCGCAGTGGTATAGTAAGTTGTGTGTTGTCTTGTTAAACGTGAGGCCACGGTTCAAATCCCAGGCCTCGGACATCTCCAACAAAACAAAATATGCAAATATATTTCCTTGGCGACTGTCTCTCATCAAAATTTATCTACGTGAAATATTTGCTAAGTTCAAAAAAATCTATTCATCACAAGGCGTAAGATAAATATTTAAATCAGTAAAGTTCGAAAGTGTTAAATATTAAGTTTACGTATTGGGTTATGTATGTTTAGTGTATACTTTAGGGGTTGTAATTAAGGATGCAACATCGTTAAGAAAATCATCGATGTATCAAAAAAAAAAATAGATGTAAAAAACATCGGTGATAAAACATCGATACATCGATGTTTTTCGATATTTTATTTTCATATAAATAAATACAAAAAAATACTATTTAAAAGAAAAATTCAGTTTTCTGACATAAATTATTTAATAATTCAATTCATTTATCATAAAAAGCAAAACAAAACAGCCTCATAGGCTAAAAATCAAATTGTATACGTATATACATACATATATATTTACAGTTAAGAAATCATACAAAACAAAGCTTAAATAAATAATTAATTAGTTGAACAAATAATTAATTAATTTTATAAAAGATGAAATAATTTTGGTTTTAATTGAGATTGAGTAATTTTGAGATAGAGTTAAGGAAAAGTAGCTTTGAAAGCCTAGATCCCAAAAGTCTATTTCTTTCTTGTGTTATTGTTGCACCAGCTTCCGAAAACAAGCGCTCGCTTGACACAGAAGTAGCAACAATTGGGAGATATTGAAGTGCAATTCGCGAAAAGTTTAAAAACAAAGATTTCATGTCCTCCCAAAAAACGATTTTTATTTGTCTTGCCGGGGATGATAGGTACATTTGTACTTCTGTTTCACGAATGGTGTCTATAGTAAAGGATGATTTTTGTTTCATATTTTTATTGGTTAACAGTTTTTGGTACTTCCAAATATCAGATTTTATATCATTTTCGTCATCATCAGATGTGTCATTATTGGAAGTTGTAGAAGAATGAGAAGCATTATATTCTCGAACGTA
The DNA here is from genome assembly GCA_930367235.1 of Sarcophaga rosellei. Taxonomy (NCBI): domain Eukaryota; kingdom Metazoa; phylum Arthropoda; class Insecta; order Diptera; family Sarcophagidae; genus Sarcophaga; species Sarcophaga rosellei. The sequence continues at coordinate 45,707,228 of OV884018.1, read as the reverse complement.
TTTATTAAGGTAACTGACTACTTTTTCTTTGGCCTCTGAGCTTTGGAAATGCATTAATTTAAATGTGGGGTCGAGGGTAGTCGATAAGGAAAGAATTACAGAATGTTCGATGCAGTCAAACCGTCTTTCTAGTTTTTTTTTATTTCCTCTTTAAATTTAAGAACAACAAAATTTTTAGGCTTTATTTTTTCAATAACCTCACGAACACAGCTGATTAGTGGAATAACTTTGCTCACAGTTACATAACCATCATCAGAAAATTCTTTCGTTAACTTTTCAAATTGATATAGTATACAGAAGGTCGTTCATTTAAACGATATCAATGTTCTTTGATTTTAACAACGATTTTAATATAATAACTTAAATAAACACAACCCTTAAAGCACATCAACATAAGCCGATGTATCGTTATTAAACGCCTATGTATCGCCGATGTATCGTCCTTAAAAACATCGATGTTAAACATCGAAATTTATGTGTAAAACATCGGTGTTTCGATAACATCGATGTATACTCATATCAATATACAACAAAATTTTTGTTCAATAATAATTGAAAATAACAAAAGAATATGTATATGAGAAGATGAAGTAATTATGGATATAATGACCTGGAAAATGGTGATTTGGAACCGAGTAAAATTGGGCGACAAATACCGAGGATTCCATAGCTCAGGGCAATGGTTAAAGAGTAGTGTGCTCAATTATTAGACGAGTGACCACAGTTCAAACTCTAACAAAACGAAATAAAAAAAATATTTCTTTGGCGACTGCCTTCCAGCATATTTCTGACAAAAATCGTGGGAGAAAATAAAATTGCTATGAAACGTTTCTTAAAAATCTGTCGTTTGGAGTTGATTTTAAACCGTAGAGTCCGCCACTCATGCATAAGATTAACACTCACAGCAGAAGTGTGACATGCTAGGTCGTAATCATAACTGTAGGGTTGTAATGAAATGTGTCTAAAATCTTTTGAATTAGTTGTTGTGCACCAGTCCTTGCAAATACTACATAAATACAGGTATGGTGTTGTCTTCAATGTTTTTGGTTTCAGGAACCTACGTAAAGGGAACTGATTCAGAACGGGTTCTTAAGAAGGACATACATACATAATTGGCCATTACAACCCTTCAGTCAGGATTACGGCCTAGCTTCTAAACACCACTCATGTTGTGTGCGTTAATTTTATACATGAGTGGCGGGACCTACAGTTTAAAGTCGACTCCGAACGACAGATTTTTTGAGAAGCTTTTTCATGGCAATTTTTACTCTCAGAGTTTTTGCCAGAAATCTGTTGAGAGGAAGTCGCCGAAGAAATAATTTTCATATTTCATTTTGATGTCTGACCTGGGATTCGAACTCGGGCCTTTCGTCTAATAAGCCAACACACTACCTACTAGACCACGGCGACTTCTTAAGAAGGAACAGTGAATAATATTGATTCTACATTTCTACAACGTAAATTTTGTATTTTATAACTTATTTTTATTGCTGTACACAATATATCAAAGATTAGAGAAATTACAAAATATATATAGTTAAAGTAAAATATTTTCGTTACTAACTAAAAAAGAGAAAAATAAAATATGAATTATGTAGTATGTTAGTAAAAGAATTTATAAAAAATGTACATGACACATACCACATGACGTATAATCAATATAAAATCATCCTCATCTCTTCCATATACATCACTCATACGCCATATAAACGTTAAGATAAAATAGGCGAACAAGTAGGGTAAACTGAGAGAATTTTTAATAGAATATTAATGTGCAATAAGCAGTGATTCTAAATAAATTTTTAAAAAATAAAACCGAGACATCCATTAACACATTATTTTAAAAATAATTTAAAAAAATGGAAATTTTTTATGGTTCATTAAATACTAAATTAAATAAAATTATGAAATATAAGAACATAGAATTTCGATTTATAAAAGGTTGATAAAACATAATTTGTATGAATATTAATTTCATAAATAAAACAAAACTAATTTTTGTGAATATGGGAGATTAATTTTAAATTTAACAAGTTTTGTAATTAAACAAAATGTATAACAAAATATTTAAAGGAAATATTTCATCTATTATAATAGCAAAAGTATGTATCTCAGTACGCTTTTCTTCTAAAAAGCATACACATATTATTTAAAGAGATTTTCAAAAGTATTCTAAAAAATATGTAAAAACTAACAGTAAATCCTTGAGCATTATGGCCATGCATGTTGAAAGCACAACCTTACGCACCATATTAACTGATTTTTTGATGGAGAGCTTGCCACTTGCGACAGATCTCGTGCCACAATCGATTTATTACAACAAACTTTGATGGTCGTTTAATTAGTCGAAATGGTGATTGGCCGCCTTTGATGTATTTTCTGTGTGGCGCCGTTTAAGAAAAGTGTCATGCCGACAAATCAGAGACAATTGAGCATTTGAAGGCCAAAATTCCTGATGCCATTGACAAGATACAAATAAAGCATAATGTTAACTATAAATGATGTTGCCGTGCTGTAAGCTGTCAGGTTATAGGAAACTAAATTATCATACGTTTTGGAAAAAAGTGTCCGTGTTTTCCGCTTAAGAGGGAAATATTTTAATGGTCCCTTTCGTTTTTTTTTGTGCTGAAAAATTGTTCGTATATGGAGGTGTCCGCTTAACAAAGGTGTCCTTCAAGAGGAAGTACACTGTACTAATTTTCGAAGCAGAATTTTAATATGTATCTATGTATCCTATATTACATCTGTCAAGTTAACACTCTTTATGGAGTACTTTTCCTATATTCTCTATTTCAATTTTTTTTTTTTTTTTTTTTTTGTAGATCAAATCTCGGAATATCATTTCATTTGTGTATTGATACTAGCATTTCTGCATGTCTTGTTAGTTTTATTTAACAGGTTTTTCTTTTTGCCTTTCTTTTTTGTTTTTTTTTCTACTTTTGTTAAAAGCGATCTGCTACCAGAACGTTTTTATATAGCCAATGCGATTCATTATGCTACTGGGAACTATCCATGTACAAGTAGCAGTGATATCACTAGGACTGTTATAGTACAGGTTCTAAATGGTATGCATAAGTATATTTGTATATGTATATGTAAAATATGGCTTTGTTTTAACAGGAAAACTCAAGCTTTTAGTTTTAAATTCACTGAAGTTTATTAAATTAAATTCGAATTCTGTTCAATATAAGTTTTCTTTTTCTTTTTTTTTAACAAAAATTAAAATTAAATTAAATAATTGTAAAGTGAACTTATTTACTAATTATATTTTAATAATTAATTTTTATCAGAAATTAATTAATTTTTATCAGTAATTATTATTATAATTATTAAGTAATGTTTTTTAAACAAATAGATTATTATTAAACTTTTAAGCAACTCTTTAATTATTCATTTTACGACTTTCTAAAACAACTTTTAAACAACCCTTTCTTTTAAAATGATCTTCACGACTTTTTACATCAACTTCTTTCAAAATACTCTGCTCAACTTCACTTCTACTTTCAACAACTTCTGCTAAAGAACTGCCTACTTCTTTCTTTTTCTTCTCCTTCTCTTCTTTGTCGCTAGTTGAACGTCCCTGCTTCTGAGCGTAAATTGGAGTTGCCATGTTACATATATTTATGTATGTAGTATATAAGTGTGAATATGGTAATTAAAACTATTCTCTAATATAATCCTAGCTTTTTATCCAAACAGTTGCATAGACATGCTTAGAAACTACTGAAAATTGTTGGACATTTCAATAAATTTTATACCACATAAACATAGCGTATAAAATTAAAGCTAAAAACATAACAAATTCATCTTTAGCATAAAATGAACATAAATAATTTGTTTAAAAATGTTTAATATACTATATATCGTATATTATATAACAAAAATTATATATTCAGGTATCATTGAGATCTTTTTTGCAGACCACACATAATGCGGTTCAGACTTGCATGTACATAACTCCTTTACATATCATTATGTTGTTTAATGTTCTTTTATCTAAATTATTTCTTAGTTTTGTTTTTATTAAACTTAATTGTGAAAATTTTCGTTCTGCAGCTGCAGAACTATGTGGAAGAGAAAGCAAATTAAAATAAAATTACATAAATCATCACCATAATAAAATTCATTTAAACCATTTTTAAATGTGCTTACGTACATGCATACATAATTGGCCATTATTACAACCCTTCAGTCAGGATTACAGCCTAGGTTTTCACACCACTCATGTTGTGTGCCTTGAGTGGCGGGACCTACAGTTTAACGTCGACTCCGAACGACAGATTTTGAGAAACTTTATCATGGTAGGTTTATTTACTCAGAGTTTTTGCCAGAAATCTGCTGAGAGGAAGTCGCCCAAGAAATATATTTTTTTTTCATGTTTTGTTTTGATGTCTGGCCTGGGGTTCGATCCCGGTCTTTATGTCTAATAAGCGAACACACTACCTACTAGACTACGGCGACTACTGCGACAATGTGTTTACATTGTCCCAAAATTCATTTATGGTAAGTGTTATAATATCTAAGGATATATCACTTAGTCGAAGTAAGTTCCATTGCATTACGATTTTATCTGGATCACAATCCACTAAATTCTTAAATTTCAGTATCAAGGGCAATATATTTATATTTTCTTTGGAAAGAACATTTCTGGGTGTTATTATTATTTAATCTTACAGATATTAATTGTATTTTCCTACCAAAAAATAAATTTGGCCAAACCAACCAAACTACCAATCGTAGCATTTTTAAATAAAAACTACCAATTTTGGTCCAATTGGACCAAAACGGCAACGCTGTTCATTTCCATCTTGGTTGGTATGTTAACAAGTAAAATTGCTGTATTTGGATACACGTGGTCCTACAGAAGCAAATGCACCCATTATGAGTGATTGTTGTGGAGCGGAGGCATCATTAGCCCATATTTATTTCAAAATGAGTACGGCGAAGCAATTGCGGTCAATGGATATACATACCTATCGCACCACGATAACAGATTTTTTGTACCCGCTATTCATGTTATTGATGTGAACGATGTTTTTTTTCAACAGGATAGTGCAACATGCCACACATTTAATGCCACAGTATATTTATTGCGTCAAACGTTTGGTGGCCGTTTAATTAGTCGAAATGCTGACATCAATTACCTGCAAAAGGCTGCGATTTAAAGAAAAGTGTTATGCCAGCAAGCCAGCGATAATTTAGCATTTGAAATTGGTCTGATCGAAAGAGGTACTGCGCCACCCCGAACAATTGTAGTTCACAACAAAAAAATTAATTTGCCAAAATTCCGCCTTTGTTTTATTGCATTTTTAAGTTCAAGCTTTTAAATCGCCCACCCTTTACTTAATTTTTGTAATGATAGAGTTAAAGAGTGTAATTTTCGTTACAGGCATTTTATTTAAAGTTATTTACATATTTGGTTATTAAGATCTCTTCAAATAAAGCTTTAATTTTAATTTTTAATTTTGCTCTTTTAGTATTGCTCTCCAAGTCTTTTGCATTTATTTTACTTCTATTTACTTTGCCTCTTCTCGGTCTCTCGGTTCACCTACCTACGTAACCAACCTAACCTTATCCTTCATTTATTTATTATATTTTGAATACATCTTTAAACCTTTATTTTTGACAAAATTTGCCAAATTCATTTCATATTTAAGACTAAACGACAATAAAAAAGGACAAAGAAAACCTTGTATTGAATGTACAACAGTCCTTATCTTTATCTTGAATGTACAACATTACATAGAATGAACAAATATTAAAAGCAGATAAATTTGTATCCACAGCAATTTATCTTTTTGGCTTAAAATGCTTTGTATAAAATGCTTTGTATAAAATGCTTTGCTTTGTATAAAATGCTAGATGTCTATGCAGGGATTCTGTTGCTACGTAAAATGTTTCTCTATTCTTATGCTTTTGTTGGTAATTGTATACTTAAGTGATATAAAGTTTGTCTTTGTCGTATAACACCCAACACATAGTCACAAATATGTATGTATGTGTATAAGAAGTAACATAAACAAATCCAGCTATCAAGACAACAATCAATAATCTATCGAAGCATTACACACCTTTTCCAGCATGACGGCAACACACTTCACTTCTCAGTTTGCATTGATATGTGGGATTGTTTAATCGACCTTCTGCAACAAAGTTTGTGACACCAGTTTATAATTGTTATAAGTTATGGCATAATTGATAAGCTTTAGAAGCATATTGTACTTGGGGTACTTACACTTTTGTGGTGTCAAAATTTGGAATTACCAGAAAGATTTCCTCATGTTTCTTTTGGTATGTGAAAAACATTAACATTTTATTGTTTAATGTAGTGTGTTCGCTTATTAGACGTAAAGAACGGGTTCGAGCCTCAGGCCAGACATCAAAACGAAATATGGGAAGAAAGTATTTCTTCGGCGACTTCCTCTCAGCAGATTTCTGGAAAAAACTCTGAGAGTAAATAAACCTGCCATGAAAAAGTTTCTCAAAATCTGTAGTAGGTCCCGCCACTCAAGTATAAAATTAAGGCGTACAACATGAATGGTGTGAGAAGCTAGGCCGTAATCCTGACTGAAGGGTTGTAATGGCCAATTATGTATGTATGTATGTATATAAATAAAACATATATAAAAACATAAATTATTTTTACATACATTTCTACATTTTATTACCAAATCATGACAAAATGTCTTATATATCAAAACATTTGTAAAAAAAAGTTTTTTTTTTGTCATATATGTACATTAGGGTGGGTCGAAAAAAAAAGTTGAGCCAGTCACCCCCTAGGATTAAAGGTATATTAATAACGTTCCCAAAAATATAAAACTTATTTTTTTGCCACGCCTAGAAATACCGCCCTTTTTGTTTTTTATATACTACGTCGCCATTTTAGGTCCGATCATAACAACTACTACTGAATAAAATGGCCTTTCTTGTTTTTGATAATGGGACTTAAGAATTAGAAGATCCAATTTTCTTTGTAACGGAAAAATAAATACATATATTTTTTTAGAAACTTATTTAATGATGTTTTCGATACATTTTAATGCATTTTTTGTTTGTTGCGAGAAAGGTTGTGAATGTATATTTGAACATTTTAAAATTACTGTAAAATAGCTGTTAATGCATAAAAGTGAGCATTTTAAAAGCGAATATTTTATATATTTAAATGCTCTTTATGCCTGCATAGCCACAATTACTAATTTTGGGGAAGGATCCGATATACCAGAAGTCGAGCATAGAATATGATGCCGAATTAAAAATTCGTCTTAGAGTGAAATGTAGCTGCCGTCAAGCCACAAACACTGATATATGATATGTTATGATCGGACCTAAAATGGCGACGTAGTATATAAAAAACAAAAAGGGCGGTATTTCTAGGCGTGGCAAAAAAATAATTTTTATATTTTTGGGAACGTTATTAATATACCTTTAATCCTAGGGGGTGACTGACACAACTTTTTTTTTGTCCATAAAGAGCGACCCGCTCTAATGTACATACATATAAGAAGAAATTTTAACAAACAGATAATAATATATTATATATATTCAAGAAATACATATAAAAAAAATTAAGTACTACATAACTGAATGTGTAACTTATACCATGTCGTTAATCTGTTGTATCTAATGTTTATTTTTAAGGTGCACAGTTTTATTCAATACGTAAAAAACATTCCTTTATTATTTTGCGGTATAAACGTTCTCACATGTTTTATTTTTATATGTTAGTTAATCTCTTTTATTTCCAAAATTATTTCTAAACATCCTGTGGAAACTAAGTGTTCTCTTTCAACGCTGATAAGAAAAGAAACGTGATCCCCTAAAAATGTACCACAAAGTGTATCAAATGGATATAAGGTCTAACATGCTCATGCATACATTTGTATTTTCTCTTAAAATGTTTAATTCCCGGTCAGGAATAGAAATGAAAGAGATAAACTGGACAATTTTTGTTATTTGTATGCAATTTATATTTAGTACTCCCCAGTATACGTTAGTAATTGTATGTATGTATGTGTTGATGCTATTTTTTTGGAAAATGTTTAATTTAATGTATAGTATGTGTGTGTTTTTTTTTCGTTTCTCTTTACTTTTCGAGTTAATAGTTTAGCATTACCACCGTCTGTGTAGAAAATTTTTCAATTCTTCATTATATTTACTAAATGCGTTTTAATTTTATTTTATTTAAGTTTGTTTTACGACACACATTTGAAGCTGTTTAAATAAATCCATTCTTAATTTTCTTATTTTGGTGTCAGTTCATATCATAATAAGAATTATAGTGCCTGAATTGATCATTCCTTCTTCTACAATATGCGTTTAGAAGTGAATGATTTCTTTTATTATTGCTCTTAAAACTATAAACGCAATAAACACAAAGCAGTAAGTACAACAATTATGTACGCCCATGGTTTTCGCTTACATAATTACATAATTAGCTGCATGTGCATTAATAATAATAAAGTAACAGCAAAGCATAAATTAAACAAATAAAAATTGTTCGTTAATACTTTATTAATGGTGCCACGAAAATGTCCTTTCGCTTTATATTTCGTACATCGCATTTTTAAAACCTATATTTCATATATGTTTACACTGTAATTGCTAGTATAAATCCTCTCACTGTTAGCACTATTTCTCTAATTGCTTCTTGTCGCGTGCCTTTAAAACAATCACTTCCATATACACTCATATACTCTAGTTTTGATAGACTGCTGTGTTTGCTGCGTCGCGTTTATTGTGTTTATAATATAAATTCAATTTTAGTTGAAAGGTTTCAGCCAAAATCTCTTTTTTTTGTTCATTTTATGGTTTTGACTATTTGGCCACAGGTTACCCAAAATTCATTCTCAGCAAACAGAGTAGATTAGAATACATTTTTATTTTGGAAACTTATTGGTTTTGGTGTTGATAGTCAATTTTTTTCGATTTCTGTCGAACGTTTTTAACGATTGAACTATATCGATTGTTACTGGTGGGATTTCATCACATGAGTTCAAAATAAATTCAATAATGTGTTCTTCTATTTTCAATTCAAATTCTTATTTTACTTAATCATCCACTCTAGTCAAAATCAAATTTGTAGTCTAGTCTTGACAAAATTTGGAGTATGCCCTGTGATCGTAGACCACGTTCTTTAGAGTCTTGCATCAGACATAGAGAGTACTGCAAATAGGATCGATTTTAAATATGCAATTCATAAGTGCGCCATTAATATTAAGTCATTTAGAATTATAGTGCATATATTATGAATGTGTTGACAGCTTTGATTGCTTTGCCATAAAAATTCAATGATGCCGAAAGAACCATTCAAATCCATCAGCCCGTTAAGACGTTGTAAGAAAAGTTTCACTCTTTAACCAATTAAATCCTATCGAAAATGGAATAAGTTTAAGTTTTCACCTTAAAAATAAGAAAATATTACGGTCCTAACATTTTAAGTGAATTGGTGTATATTACTGTTATTAGCCTGTTACTAGCATATTAACGAACCCAATGTGTCTTAACATTTATAGTAATAGTGCTACAACTAGACTGTACTATATCCAAATAACAAAGCAACCTTGAAATTGAAGATAAAAATAAGTGTGATGATACTATTTAATAATGCTTTTCACATCTTAAAAACTTTAAATAATGATAACCATAGAAAGGATAAAAAAGTAAGTGTGGTAAAAAGATTCTTAAAAATTCTTTGTAAATTTACACAGTTCTTGATAAAGGATTGAAGGCCAAAATTGTACTAAAAAAACTACTTCCACTAAAAGTTTAAAAAAATGTTCACATCTTGTAGTTTATTAAGAAGTTAAATAAGAATCTTTTCTACTTTCTTCCCATTTCAGTTATTCTTTTAGCACTGGTAATCTGGTGAAAAAAAATAACATTGTGCGACAAAACAAAAAATATGAAATACACCCAGCTAATGACATAGTGTAGGTTGTGAGTTTTGTTGAGTAGAACTCAAAAAGATATTTTTTTTATTTCTTGAACTCTCCAAACTTGTTTTATTTGGTAAAAGCTGTTTTTTGGACTTTACGAACAAATTTATTTTTACACAAATTTTTCTTAAACGATTTCTAATATTTAAGCTTTCTTAGAAAGTGGAGGGATGGGCCTTTAAAGCGATATACAAATATCTCTTATTCGACTTTGTATTCTGTGATGAGGTAAACTTGGCAAATGCAAATTTTTTTCATATTTTTTTAAGTTTGCTCATTCATAGTAGCAAACTTTAATAAAAAGGTATAAAATAAGTGCTAACATTCTGTGCATCCTCTTGTGAAGAGATTTACACTTCGTTTGAAAAAATAAACACCAAAAATTGCAGTAGTTATTACTTAAAGAGTACAACATGGTGTTATATTTTGCATTTACATTTTTTTCAAATGCAGTTTCATTTCTAAAAGTTTCGGTTTTTTTTGATGGATCTTAATTGTTCATCAGAAAATGTATCAATTTCACATTTGAGCGGCCAATATTTGCGCAAAGCTAAATAATAATATTTTGAAAAAACACAAATATTAGCCTAATGTGAAATTGAGACATTTTGCTGTAAGCAATCAAGATCCATCAAAAATTTTTAAAATTTTTGAACTGAAACTTCATTTAATAAGATGACAACATGATGTATATAAAAATATAACACGACTGTTATACTATCAAATTTTGCAGCTGAAAAAAATACTTGAAAGGAATACAGTTGAATCAGAACAAACGTTCAGAATGTTTTCTCCTTGGTGCCAGGTAAGTAAATTCGAAGTGGCACAGAGACGCGTTTAATTGCAAATGTTGAAGACTCAAGCGATTTTTGTTGTTAAAATATCGGATCTTTAATTTCAACATCAGATTGGACGTGGTCATCGTCTTGTTCCAAAATCGTGGGATTTATCTATTTTTGTCGTTACTATTGCCATCAATATGCTTAAAATTCATTATCTATGAGTTTAATAACTCCAATGCCTTTGCAAAGCATAATCTACAATACCAAAAGTAAGTAAATAATGGTAGTAGTAAGGAATCGTAAGCTCTGTATGAAAGTAGAAAACTTCTTTTACGAACCGTATAGAGAGTTGTACTCCTTAGCGTTTGCAATAATTTGTTAACGATATTTACGATATTATTTCAACACTAATAACTCTTTATAATTTTTAATATAAGAAAATGTACCAATCTAACAATAAATAATTTATAATATGTTTAGTGTCAAATGAGATTTACATATCAAAGCACTTTTAGAAAATATTATAGTCTAACGCGCAAAAAACTGTCAACTTCTAGTGATCATATATAAAGAAGAACTGTACGAATATACCCAGCTATAGATCGGAAAGTTAAGTACGCATTTTTAAAAAGAAATAAAAGTAATATAACACAGACCCGGTTTTTAATTATTCAGATTTTTTAAATTTGTGGTTTAGGATATGGACTCATACTATATCCCATGTGTGGACGCCAAAGGGTTAAATAATGATCTTAATTTTACTATTCCGTAGTCGCCGTAGTCTAGAAGGTAGTGTGTTCGCTTATTAAACGTAAAGCCCGGGTTCGTGCCCAAGGCCAGACATCACAAACGAAATATGAAAAGAAAATATTTCTTCGACGACTTCCTCTCAGCAGATTTCTGGCAAAGACTCTGAGAGTAAAAAAATTGCCATGAAAAGCTTCTCAAAAAAAAATCTGTCGTTCGGAGCCGACTTTAAACTGTAGGTCCCGCCACTCATGTATAAAATTAACGCACACAATATGAGTGGTGTTGAGAAGCTAGGCCGTAATCCTGACGAAGGGTTGTAATGGCCAATTATGTATGTTTGTATGTATGTATGTATTCCGTAAATTAGTAGATTTAAAATTTTTTATGTCAATAATTCGCCATAAATATCTGCAAGATACATGTATATGTAACGATCTGCTATTTAATTATATTACACTCATATGTTAAATTTTCTTTATGAGGCAGCGTATACTTAATGAATATTTCAATTACAAATAAAGTATACGCCAGAGTTTTAGTACATCAACAGTGCACGTAGTTAAAACATCCAATTAAACTGTGTAACAGAACACTCTTAATTAAAATTAATTTTCAAAGATTTCTTAATTAAAGAAAATTAAAGAACGGAAAATAAAAATCTTAAATGCGGTATTGTAATGAACATTAAGAAAAGAAAAAATTAATTAAGTTATAAATAAGTCCACAATAGTATTGAAAGAACAAGCCACAGAAAACAGAGGCGCTGTAAGAGGTGACAGGTGTCTCTGTGCGTTGTTTTCATACTCTACAGTGCTATGTTGTTTTGGGCAATTTTCTCTTGCAATGTTAGCCTTCAGAGGCAAGCTATTCTGTTTGAAATTGAAAAGAGAATCAAAAAGTCTTTAGCGTTTCACAATTTCAAAATCTGCAGCCGTGTTTTTGTATTCAAAAGGAAGTGAGTATATTTATTTTGCGGACCAAGTATTGAGCTTTGCAAATATAAAGAGCTGTTTTACAAATGCTACAAAAGCAACAATTGAATCTCTCTGTGTGTGTGGCATTAGATTTGCAGCAAATATATTCACAAAAGAACTATACACAATTGCAGACAATGTATATTTCTTCTTTTTTTTTATAGTAAATTTATCTCACTGGCAACCGTCAAAGTTGCAGCATCAGTAGTACAATTTTTAATGTTCAAAAAGGCGGTTGTGTAAAGTCACTCGTTTACTTGTTATACGCCACAGATATACTAAAACAATATTTATAACAAAAATAAAACATTTAAATTTAATATCAAAGCATAAATTTATGTTTTGGATAAAATGGCAATAAAATATAATGTTAATGTTAGCAAATGGAGCATGAATACATTGCTTTTGTATTTAATTATAGATATGCAATTAAATGAGAATAATAGGTTATCAGTATAAAAAATAAATTTAAAAAAATTAATAAGTACGTATACAACAAATGTTAAAGAAAGCGTATAAAAAATATGTCACGTATATAAAATTTCATATGCTCTAATGCGCTGAAAACTCAAAAATAAAAATCGAATAACATCTGCTTTCAAATAAACAATAAACGAATGCATATATTCAGTTCAATCTAAGTATGTGTTAGAACATGTACAAAAACCATCGTAATGTTATGTCCTCAAATGTACAAACATCAATATGAACAACAACATCCTTAAGTTCTTTCAACCGTATGAAAGTATTTGAATTACCTTAACAGTTATTATTATTGGCAACGTTTACAAGTCATAACCATCAAATTTGTTACAAAATTACTGCGAAAAATTAAAAATTTATAATCCAATACACGTTTCGTACATAACAGCATCTTCAGCTGCTCGTAACGATCAACAGTGGAGTGGACTTAAAGTGCATAAAGAATTTAAAAAAAACAGAGGAGTATAAAAAATAATGATGGGTAGCACAGTTGGCCTATAAAATAAAACAAAAATTTTAGGAATTTCTTACAAAATCGCTTTTATTTTCCGACGCTCATTACAACTTTAACTTTTAAATGAAGAACTATTTCGTTTACAAATGCATATCTACGCATCGTTTTAAGTTATCTTTGCATAGAGAAAAGATTCACGTTCATAGGGCTTAGTTGCTGTAAAACAGCTGTAAAATTGTCAAGCCAAGCCTATTATGAAGTGTGGAAAAAAATTTATCCAACATATGTTGGCTGTCATTATTACATCGAGTTTTTAATACAGTCCTGTTCTTATTTACACATATAATTGACTATTACAACCCTTTAGACAGGGTTACGACCTTATTTTTTGGCATCACCTATGTTGTGTGTGTTAATTTTGTACATGCGTGGCGAGTCCTACAGTTAAACATGAACTTCCAACAGATTTAAAAAGTTTTCATGATATTTTTTTTACCCTCCTTGGAGAAGGGGATCCCAATTATTTCAGTATTTAGACTCATTGTGATAACAGAATCATTTCCATTATTAAAGCCAACCCGATTCCAAAATAAACGGTGCCCGTATTTACACTTTTGAATTTTCTTCGTTCAGCTAATAATAAAGGCTTGTGTGTGTTAAACTCTACACTGAGTATTATAGTCAGAAGAAAAACGGAAACAAAAACGTCAAAAAAGAGAAAGAACAGGAGTTAATACAGCCACTTGCAATAAAGACTTGAGCATGAAAAAAACAGTGGGGTACAAAATTCTTATTTTCTTCTCCCTTCACTTCTGTTCTTCCCTTCCCTCTTTCCTTTTTTGCAATTTACAGGATCACAATGGACTAATGGAACTCTGGGTAAAGGCATGGTTCTGTTATACTATACAGTAAAGCGTAACACCTTCCAACCTAGCCTAATCTAACATACGTATTAAGGCTCATCGATGTTTTGTAGAAAAACAAATTTATGTTTCAAGACCAATTGTGAGTCCGCTTTCTTGCCCATTTTTGAAATTGCCAACAATTGCAATTAATGGACGATGAAAGAAATTTTGTCAATTCGTCACAATTGTGACACTATCTTGTGAACAGCAGTCCTATAAACTTGGAATATCATATCATTTTTGATTCCTTTACGGTAGTGATCCGAATGAGTCATAAAAAGTTGTGAATGAATTATTGCTATATTATATTACATAAGTAATGGTTCAACAACACTAGAGAATAGATTGAAATGATATGAAACAATTATATGGCATTTTGAAAAACATCAAAACATAACTAATAAGCGTACGATAAAAAATATAATTGTTGCAGAAGGCCAGCATAATCGAACAGACATCACGAAAAGTTTTTGCCACCGTCTGCTATGTGTGATAATGGGGAACTTAATAAATTTCGTTCACATGTGACCCTGACCTAGTCTATCTTTTATGGGTTGCTGTTGAACACGCAACATGCATGTGTGTATTCAGCGTATAGGAGATACTTTTGTTTTAAGAGAAGAATTCATTGACACCGAGAATACTGAGCCAATAGTTTACGGAAACTATTTTTTGATTTATTCATACATACACACATAATTGTCTTTTACGCGCTCAGTTATATAAATATTTGTTGAAATTCATGTACATTTGTGGGCATATGTAAACACACACATACTTGAGGTCTTTCGGACCTGCAATACGGATTTAGGAAAGGACGGTCCACTGTTGACGCGATAAGGAGGGTGGTCGACATTGCAAAAGACGCAATAGAGGGCGAAAGATGGAGATTTGGCACCAAGGAATACTGTGCGCTTGTCATACTTGACGTTAAAAACGCGTTCAACTCAGCGAATTGGGGGCTACATGGCTACGCCGCCATACTTAATGGAGATTTTGAACAATTACTTTCAGGACAGGAAAGTAATATACCTAACGGATGAAGGAGAAAAGGAATACGTAATGACGGCGGGTGTTCCGCAGGGCTCTGTACTTGGACCACTACTGTGGAACATTATTTACGGTGGAGTACTTCGACTGCGATTGCCAAACGGGAATACAATTGTGGGCTTTGCGGATGACATTGCCATAGTCTCGGTGGCTAAGACGATAGCGGAAATAGAGGAGAAAACGAACACAGCGATTCGAAATGTTGGAGCATGGCTGGATGAGGCAGGTTTAACACTTGCTGCACATAAAACGGAGGCCGTCTTGATAAGCGGCCGGAAGATAGTGGCGAAGATGGAAGTGACCGTTAGAGGCACTAGGATCAAATCGAAGAGGGCAATAAAATACCTGGGAGTGATTATCGACGACAGGTTGAACTTCAAGGAGCACGTGAAATACATCGGCGAAAAGGCATCTGTAACACAAGGAGCACTGGCGAGGATGATGCCAAATATTGGAGGACCAGGTCCGTTCAAAAGGAGGATAATTTCGGCGGTTGTAACGTCGATAATGCTATATGCATGCCCAATATGGTCGGAAGCCCTCTCCGTGGGGACGACAAGGAGAATACTGTCCTCGGTGTATCGTCTAAGCGCGATTAGACGGATAAGTGGCTTCAGGACAGTATCTGATGAAGCGGTATTGGTATTGGCAAAGACAATACCGATAGACATATTGGCGGATGAGATGAGGAGGATATACTTTCGCCGTCTCGAGTATACAGAAGAAATAGCAGCTATAAAAGCGGAGGAACGAAGGACTTCCATGCACAGATGACAGTCACGATGGGAGAGCAGTTTAAAGGGAATATGGACATTTCGCCTTGTCCCTGACGTAACCCTTTGGATGAAGGACAAACATTGCGAGCTGAACTATTACGTGACCCTGTTCTTAACTGGTCATGGGTGCTTCAGGAAGTACCTGCACAGATTTAGTCATGACACTTTCCCTATCTGCCCAATCTGTGTAGATGAGGAAGAAGATGCGGAGCATATTCTAACATGCTGCCCCAGATTTAGATGGCCCGGAGAAACGAGTTTAGGACCAAACCAGCTAATGGAAGAGCTGATGAACTGTTGGAACATATGGAGCCAATATAGTCAGAGAATGGCTGAAGTTATGCTAGAACTCCGAAGACTAGAGAAACGGAGGCGAAATTTGACTTAACGTGATGAAGCTTTCGAGCTAACCAGCCCTCCGCGAAGTAATACCTTACGGCAGTCCCGTGGGGGGAGAGTGGTTGAAGTGTGTAGGGGGTGGGGTTAGTACGTAGGCACCAGTGATGGTGAATCGTGCACTCTTTTGTTGGAACAAAAGTGCCTTTAGAAGATTCCCACCTCCGGCTCAAGACAAAAAAAAAAACACATACTTGAACAAACGCATGTTTTGTATTCACATCCAACCACTAGTGTAAATAAGAAGTGTATGTACTCTGTGGAATGCAACCCATACATCAGATACACATCCCCACAGCATTGACCTACTAAGGCCAGGGTTAACTAAACCATGGCAAATGATTTTCGGGTGTAGTCACCGTAGCCTAGTAGGTAGTGTGTTCGCTTGTTAGACGTAAAGCCCTGGTTCGAGCCCCAGGCTAGACATCAAAAAGAAATATGAAAAAATATATTTCTTCGGCGACTTCCTCTCAGCAGATTTATGGAAAAAAAACTCTGACAGTAAATAAACCTGCCATGAAAAAGTTTCTCAAACTCTGTCGTTCGGAGTCGATGTTAAACTGTAAGTCCCACCACTCAAGTATAAAATTAGGGCACACAACATGAGTGGTGTGAGAAGCTAGGGCGTAATCCTGACTGAAGGGTTGTAATGGCCAATTATGTATGTATGTGTATTTATACATTCTAAAGAACAAATTTATCTAAAGTTGTTATTACTTCCAACAAGTCAATGAACCCAATCATGTGCCGCTAATGTCAAGATGTGATTTACCTACCGAAATTCACACGGGCTTAATACTCTTGTACAAATTCCCGATATAACTCAGAGTGAATATATATTATATTAGTTGGAAGAACGGTTAAGTAGTAGCTAAACTGAAAATCTTGCATGACGGTAAACATTAACAGAAAACGCTAAACAAAAGTAGTATATTCACTGCCAAATAGGGTATATGGAGTACTTGACCCCAAGGGATATCATTCTAAGTATTGGGTATAACATTTTAATATATTGTTTCTTTGTAACTTGAATTTATTGTGGGTTCTTCTTGGGTGTAACTCCACTTTCGTGGTCCAAAAATATGGAGTCACCCGAAACTTTTGCTTATTTTTCTTTTGGTTTGGGAAACACATTAATCATTTTTTCATTTTATAATAAAATACAAATAAATTAATAAAATAAATATAAAAACATCAATTATTTTTACATATTATTGCTTAAAACTCATGAAATTGCTAAATATATTGGGGTACCCAGACTTTTACTGCCCACCGTATGTGTGGAACGTTTACATTTGTGTAAATAGACCATGAATGTAATTTTTACGTACACTTAGGCATTTGCGTAGAATTGTTTTACAATAAAATGTGTTATTACAAGCGCACTAATCTAATCTTAAGCCAACATGTATACAGTAAGATCCCGCTTAACGCGAAGGATACTTTCTAATAAGTTCCAGCGCTAAACGAAACAGCGTTAAATGAGGTAACTTAACACGTACCTATATATGTAATGGGGATCAATTAATTCGTACTGTGATTGTGACTTCGGAAAATACAGTTGGAATCTTCATTCTGGACAGACTAACAAATGAGCGTTGAAAAAGATACATAGTATACACCGTCACTATATAGTGCACCGCTTTTGGTTGATGCCTGGTCGTTCCATTTGTACACATATACAACAAGTATCAACGCAGTGCGCGATTTAGGGGAATCCCAATACTACCACGTAATACTGAAACAACTTTAAGCGGAGCAGCGTTAAGCAGAATTTTACTGTACTAGGTCCACTAAAAAAAAAAAAATTTTTTTGTTTACCTGTCGAGCTTTTGCCAGAAATCTGCTGAGATGTCTGACCTACATAGGTTTTGAACCGTGGCCTTACGTCTATTAAGCCGACGCAATTCCTACTAGACTACGGCATCTTAAAGCCGGAGACATTGGGTAGAATGTTGTAAAAACAAAAACACACACACACAATCATACAAATTTATTTAATCTCGAATCTTTTATATTTTGTATTACACGTACCTTTTGTTTGATAAGATTATGGAAACTCTTGATATCGTAGACTCGAAATGATACATTTTGTGCATTTAATTATTTAATTTGATATTTAATATCAAATTAAATGCTAATGCGCTCTAATAAATGTAGTTGAGGATCTTAGATCGGAACTAGATGAAAATTGTAAGAAGGAGTAAAAACAATGTTTATTTGTTTTATTGCCAAGTGCGCAAGAAGCGCAATTTGGCTATTGCCAAGTGTTCCAGAAGCGCACGGTTTGGCTTTAGTTTATTAATTGATTCTTATGCTTAAAATTATTACGAATTTATATATAAATAATGCTGATCAAGCATTATGTCTACAGTGGAAGGTATAACAAGAATTTCAAAGAATTATAAAGAAAATATGAACATGTCCAACACTAATAGTGTTGATAGCATTGACTGTTAAATTGCAAACGCAAGCAAATTGATCGTTGCTTGAATTTACCAAACAGAAGTGACATCAATAATGTGTGTGTGTATGTACATATGTACGTTATTGATACTTTGTAATAAAAACACAATAAAAGAATTACTTCAAACATGTGTCGGCTATGATGACATCATGAACATGCTACAACATAGTGTAGCGTTTTTTGGTTCTACTTGACCATACCAAGGCATTTGACACAGTCGATCACAAGATTCTAATGAAAAAGCTCCAGAAACTGTTTAATTTTTCTCATTCTGCATGCAATCTAATTTATTTTTATTTGATAAACAGATTTCAAAAAGTACATTTTAATGGCAATATTCCAGAATATTAGTAGAGGTGTTCCCCAGGGGTAAATACTCGGGCCTCTGTTGTTTTGTATGTATATAATTAACCTACCAGATGTTTTCGTTAAGTGTAACGTTCATATGTATGCTGATGATGTGCAGTTTCATACTAGTACTCCTAGGGAGAATATTAATTCTTGTTTGGATTATATCAATCGTTATTTAGTAAAGATTGACAGCTGGGCATCAGCTAATGGACTATGCATCAATCCTTCTAAGTCTAAATGTATTATTCTTTCGAGGACCAACAGATCATTTGTCATACCTGAGTTGAGTATCAGGGGAAATAAAATTGACTTTGTCACATCTGCAACTAATCTGGGTATTGTCTTTAATGGTAGTTTATCATGGTGTAACCATGTAAATGTCATTGTTAGTAGACTTTATTGTATGCTTAGGAACTTGTGGACTGTCATTGATTCAACTCCTTTTGTCATTCGTGTGCAACTGGGTAAAACATATTTAATTCTGATACTTTTATATGAGTGTGAAATCTTCGCAAACTGCGATTATGATGAAAATGAGCAAGGAGTGGCCGTTACAGTCAATGCGGATCGTTATCGGGCCATGTTGAACGAATTTTTGTTCACAAAAATTGAAGAGGAGGATACTGGCAACATTTGGTTTCAACAGGGCGGCACTACGTGCCACACAGCCGAAGCTACACTCGATGTTTTGCGCCCTGTTTTTGAAGATCGCATTATCAGCTGCAGAGCTGATGTCGTTTGGCCACCTCGGGGCTGCGATTTGACACCGTTGGACTATTTTTTGTGGGGTGCCGTCAAAGATAAGTGTTACGCCGACAAGCCAGAGACAATTGACGCTTTAAAGGACAATATTCGTGAAGCCATTGGTGAAATAAAGCTGCACACAATCGATAATGTGCTTAAAAATTGGACCGATCGTGTAGGCTACTGCATGGCCAGCCGAGGCAGCCATTTGAATGAAATTATTTTCCATTATTAACCGGAAGGATTGTACTTTCAAATAAAAAGAATTTGAGAAAATATTCAGTAGTTTCTTTTTAAGCATTTTCAAAAAAAAAAAGTTATTTGGCGGAACCTTTATTTGGTAATATTGATACAGGTAGTGTTATCAACGCAGCTGAGTGTTTCTTTTTTTATTGTTGTATTGCCACAAAATTGTCAAAAATAAAGCGAAAAGTTTGTTTATGTTTACTTTTTATGCGTGTTTGTTGTTACTTTTACCAAAGAGTTGTAATTTTTAGCAGGCGAAATAGACAAGGCGAATAAAATTTGACAGTCATACATACATAATTTGGATTGAAAAAAATCAACAAATACATGTTGTTTTTGGCAAAATTCAAAACGAAACAAGTTGTTGTAATGGTACTACAGTTAGTAAGTAGTAAATATATCTTCTTCCTACATAAAACTGGAACTGAAAGCTAAATTTGTAAACTATTTTATTTGGTTTTAAATTTATTAGTCGTTAATGTAACCTTAACTTTTTTTATTTTGTTTTTGACGAACTTAAAATTTAACTAATCTTGAAATCGCCGTAGCCTAGTAGGTAGTGTTTTCGCTTATTAGACGTAAAGCCCGGATTCAAACCCCAGGTCAGACATCACAAACGCAAAAATAAGAAAAAAAATTTCTTCGACGACTTCCTCTCAGCAGATTTCTGGCAAAAACTCTGAGAGTAAATAAACCCGCCATGAAAAAGTTTTTCAAAATCTGTCGTTCGGAGTATACGTTAAACTGTCACTCGCCACTCACGTACAAAATTAAGGCACACGACATGATCGGTGTGAGAAGCTAGGTCGTAATCCTGACTGAAGGGTTGTAATGGCCAATTATGTATGTATGTATGTAAAATCTAACATAGGCTAACACACTTTTGTCTATTAAGTCTGTCATAGAATGATCCCTCAAAAGGGATAATCCCTCCACCGCACTCAAAACAGGACTGCACGCAGTTCTTCATTTCATATTAATGACATTTTGGTAACTTGAAAAATGTTAAAGAAACTAACCCTTAAGTGGTTTAAGGGCTCAATAGTAATGCAGAGCCCTTGACCCCCATTATAAAAGTTAGATACGATATTTCCATGTTGTAATCTATTTATCGTATAGACTTATCAGTATTATTTTTAAAAATTAGAAGTGTCATTGAATTTTATTTCGAAATTGTTTAAACTCATGCACGATTTGTTTAAAAAAATTTGCTAAATGGGCTCTGAATTTTTCACCTAAAAGTTTTTATTACAAGTTGTACGGTTAATAAAAATTATAGAGTATGAGCCGTTTGCGAAGTAATAGATAAACAGTTACGAGTATCTAAGAGATACCTCAAAGGATGGTTCTTTACCATGAAAGAATTCAATGGTAAGCACGTGTACTCAAACCTAACATAACGTAACCCTTTCTTTTTTCCGCTGAGGAGGAGTAAATGTACTTAAACGCACCATAGGGGAAGTCGTCATTACCCCCGGTGTGTTCCCTCCCCTTTTGGACTCTTTGGGCCTATTCCGAAACTACTGTAGTATTATTTTGAAGTGGAGTCCCTCTGGCTATTGGCCCCTCGCTTTTTGCAGCTCTTCGACTGTGAATAGAGGTGGACTCACCGCGTTAGATCTTCGTCTATTCGTTTCCCGTGGTCCGGAAAAAGCAGGTTTACGATGTTCGTCATAGTTTGACAATCCAGTTTAGGAAGGGGATTAATTGCTCCTAAATTCTTCATCACTATTTTGTATCCCAAGCCCCATGGGCTGTTATTTAGATCACCTCGTAGCTCCTCCCATTTTAATTTCTTGCTCCGACAAATGCCAGCCTTTAGCTCTTTCCTTGCCAAGAAAAAGTCTTCAGTTTCATCTAAGGTAGCACCATTTTGTTTTGCTAGAGTAAGTATTCGTCTTTTCCGCAAGCATTTTCATCGTAGTTCCGCTATTTCATCTGTCCACCAATAAACTGGTGTTCTCCTTCCCTTTGTCGACAGTTTCGGCATTGAGGCATTGCAGCTGCGCGTTATGTGTCCCATAGTGTAGTCCACCAAACCTAAGTTATTCCTGCTTAATTGGGTTCGTCCAATATTCTCGTCTATTGTTTCTAAGAGTATTTGCGGTTCCTACACCTTTCGGGTTCCTACCCTTTTTGTCCTTAGGTGTTGTCCAATCCTAACCATCACAAGAAATATAATGTACTGATGGGCACTACCAGAGGCTGAGACTTACTTTTTTGAAGATTTGGTCAAGATTGCAATCACTGTGAATAGGATTCTGGACGAGATGTGGTATCAACAAGACGGCGCAATCTGTCAATAAATTTATTACAGCAACGTTTTTAAAAACAATTAGCAACTTGCCACCAAGTTTAAGTAATTTAACATCATACGATGTCCACCACGTCAGCCGTTTCGACATTTTGACGAAAAATGTAATAGCCTGCCATCAGAGCCGTTGCGACCAGTTAATGTATTTTTTATTCCATACTTAATTGGAACACGCCTTCCAATAAAAAATTAACAATTTTCTCTAAAAAATTATTGTTTTTATTTTACCATGAAAAAAGCACTGCTACTGAGACACACTTAGTTTTCTTTTTTATTTCTGTCACTTACCTCTTCTTAATTTTTTTTTAACGCGTTTCTTCAATTTCTTCCCCAATTTTTCATTTTTTCTTGCTGTTTTTCTATTTCTTTGGGTTTATAATGTGATACTAAAGGACCTTTCTGATCTCTGAGTACTTCTTACGTGCTCTCGCAACCTAACTTAAGCATTGTGTGCCCAAAACCTAATATTTTCTGCGGACTAATGGATGAAGAATTTATCTTCAAAATTGAGCAAAAAATTCTTTTCAATCTCTATAAAGAAAGAGGTTTGATTGCCTTTTTCTGGCTGTTGTTGTTTTTGGTAATTTACATTTGTAAGTAAATTTTATACAAATAACCATTTAAAAGCATATTTAAATTATGTTTATTATATACACGTATACAATTTAAAAAGAAAACAGAAAGCGGCAGCATAGTCTCCAGTTTAAATGACAGAAGTAGACAAGGATACGAAAGTTCATTAGCCTAATTGTGTGGTTCTTTCAGTACATCAGTAGATGCAGGGTAGCTTTTAAACTATTCCTCTATTTTAGGTGTATTTTTCATAAGAATTCTTGTACTCCCTTGTATTTAACTCAGAATCCTTGGTTAATTTTCTCAGTTTTACAACAATTCCCTATGTTAACAACTATGATTACGTTTATCTTTGCAATTTTAGATTTCTTTTTTCATCACATTTTATTATTTTGTTTTGTAAAATCGCAGAAAGCTAAATATAAAAATCGTACAGAATAGCGCAAAAGTTGCATGTTAATGTAGAACGTGTCATAACAAAAAACCGTTTCATTTCTATTTCTACTATCTCTTACTGAAAAGGCGATGAGTCTGTAGTATCCTTCATTGTCATTTTGTAAAGCCTTTTTATAATCATAAAAACAAACGAAAACAATGAGCTACAAACAGTAGTTAAAATAAATGACAGACTCTAGGGGAACTGTGTGCAATGATGTTTTGAATACGAAAGGGTAGCTATAATTTAAATTGAATAAAAGGTGTTGTAAAAACATGTCTATTCTTTTTAAATAAAGTTTAAAACAATTTTTAGCACAGTTATAATGTTTTATATTAGTACAGCGGTTTGAGAAGAGCCTTTGCCTCTATTATTCTTTCGACCCCAATCAGCGGCATGGATGCTCTCTTGCCAATAAGTTCATCATTGTCCTGGGATAAAGCAGAGATTCAGAATACCTACACTGTCCTATTCCATCTTCGATTTAACCTCATAAGATCTGAGCACCTACAGTTCAGCCTTACTGTCAGATATTGTCCTGTTCTTTATGCTTTCTATCAGGTGATCAGGCCTTTCGATGGCATAAACTTCCGCTTAGAGGCACCATGCAAGTGTAATATGTCAATTCCACTTCTTTCCCAACATCCACAAAATGGTTCCTCTTTTAAAAGCGAATTTGACTTCCAGATTACTCCATTAATTTTTGATATTAAATCCCATTTAGAATCAAAGTCCTACAGTTCTATCCAGGAGACAGTTAAGGAGGAAGCTGTCAGTTACTGGATGCATTATGTTAGAAATCAGTTAATGAGCTTGTCTCCTATTATCCTAATCAAAATTTTAGTCTTCACTACAATGTGCTTTCAGCGCGAATGAAGGAGTTGTTTTCAGTTTTTTTTTTTTTTGCCTGTTTAGACCGTGACCTATATATCATTATCGAACTGACCGTCATGGTATTCAATATATAATTCCTGACGTGCTCAATTTTTGGCTTTTACTTTAGGAAAAACGTGAGGTTTAAGGAGTATTAAAAACCGCGAAAGAGCGTTTTTGCGCCGAAAAGCCATACCGAAAACCAACAGGAATGAAGTTAACGTGATTAAAGTGAAGTGAATTCATAGCTTCTAATTGAATTGTAATTTAAAAAATTGGAGGTTTTATCCCTTATTAAAACAAAGGAGAAAATAATAATTCAGTCTCGAAAAAGAAAATCTTATATACAAGTCTTAACCGTTGGCATAAGTGTATACAATCTGAAGCTGTTCTCGTTGTCCGTGACAAATATTTTCTTTATGACTAAACATTCATTAAATTATTCCTGAAAAATTTTGTGATCTACGTACTTTGATTACCATCAGTACAATTGAACTGCAGACTTAAGTTTAGTACATAAACTTAAGATGTTTTATCAGATAAACACTTTCACGCCGGCGCTTTAATTCATGCTTTTCGCTTACTGCCGGCTGTTATATAAGTTGACACAGTAAATAAAATAACCAATTTTTGTTTCATATATTTATCGGTTGTCAGGCTGCGTTAATACAAATTATCACTTAAAGGTTCGCTTGGTTGCGTATGTTGAGATGCTGTGCCACAATCATGCGTACATACTTCTATTAATCTATTGGGAAATTCACACAACTTTGTATCGTGTATGTTGTATTGAATACATTTGTTTGTTTGTGAACGCTCAATGCTATGCTGTATTGTGTATTTCGTGGCATTCAAACAATTTGATAGTCCGAAACCAACACAACATATGAAAACATATGCACATTTTTTTCATTCACACAATTTGATAGCACGAAACCCCTACAACTTTTAAAAAACATATGGAAAAAATGTGTATAAGTGTATCGGATTTTTATATAAAAATTATCAACAACAATCGTACACTGTTGTATGTTCTTCCAACAATACAATGAATACAACGATACAAAGGCTTGTGTGAATTGACCAATTCTATTTTCCTTATTATCATAATCTTCGATAAAAGAACATAGCAACAGAAAAGCTTTGAACTGCTGTAACAAAGTCGAAGTGTTAAAAATCTAAATATTTGGTATTACGTATCGTCTAATAGCATGATCAATTGCGTACCACTGGTGGTACACGCCGCCCGATGAGACAGTCTAGTGCGGGCCACCGCTGATACGCGCCGTCCGATGAAGCAGTTTAGTGCCGGCCACCGCAGGTACGCGCCGGCTTAAACGTGTTAAACATAAAGACACCGAAAAAACTTTCTTTATATTGATTTGTTGTGAAAGATTCTTCGAAATCAAATTACAATTCAGCAGAGAAGTACAAAAACAAGATTAAACGAAAGGCGTTGGAAGGTGAATAAACAAATAGTTTTCGCAATACATCAAAAGGAAGTATTGCCACAGCAAAACAAACAACTTACGCTAATGTAAGTCTGCAGGTGTTAACAATTTTAAAATTTCACATGGACATAAAAGAAATAGATTCGAAATAAAATTGCGTTCAAGTGTACTATACCAATAGCAATGGGGTGATACCAAGAAAAAAAGGGAGACAATAAAGGAAACTTAAATTTTCGCAGCGAAAATATTGGCTGTTTGTTATTATTCTTCAACTTATTTTTGTATATGAAACTAATTTTTTTTAGCGATGATTCCACTAAAAACATACAACCGTCTGAGAATTTATCTATGCTGAACAGCATAAGCAATACTTCGGATTGAAACTGACGGTATTCTATGTATCGTCATCAGTGGCCTACGTCCAAGCGGGTTGCAGTAATTTATTTTGTGTGGAACATCAAATAAGCAAATAAATATAAAGAAGTAAAGTTATCATCTTAGAGTACATCTCTACGCACTTCCATGTTTATATGTAAGTATGGTAGGCAAAGCAAGTCTCATAGGTATCAAAATATTGACACAGCATAGTGTAGCACAAGACAGCAATACGGAGTAAAAGACAGTCAAGCAAAGTGAATGTAAGCAACAATACATTTATTTACGCCTTTGATTACTTATACGCACACATACTTATAAACATTTTGATTATAGAGGGGCGTATTGCTTTCAAAATACCACTCTTGAGACTGAACGAAAAATTGGTTATCACTTCGGCTTGTCCTGTTTTTTTCCTTATACATAGATACATGCGTATATGAATACATACAATTGCGTTAACTGGTCTCGCATAATGCCGGTCTTCCTCCTTTCTTTTTGCTTCTTATTTCGTATGTGAAGATTTTACATGTGATTTAAGAAATATTAAAAAGAAAAATTATAAATATTGTAAAACACTTGCAGAATCTGTGATAAATAATTGTAATATTTGTTGTAGTATTCTTAGATAGAATCTCGAAACAAAAATTTATATATGTATATATGTACTTATAATATTTGAATAAAGATAAAATTTTAAATAAATAAAAAAATTTACATGTGATCATCTCACATCGCAACTTTTCTTTTTTACTAGTTTATTTGTTGTTGTAAGAACTGCTTTGTAGTTTCTATAGACTTTACTTGAAATTAACTTATTCGAGGTAACAATGATATAAGCTAAATAAGATGGACATAACTACGATTCAAATACGCTGCCCAGTGGGAATTGTAATAAAACCTTTACCATTAATTTGTAAATTACTTTTGCCTGCTATTACAGTGTGATGCGTATAGAATGTACAGTAAGTTTTAAGATTTTCCAAAAATGTCAAGCTAGTTGGAACACGGATGTTTATTTCAAATGCTGATAAGTGAATAAAGAGGATAATTGGGAAAATAAACAATTATCGGATGGAGTGCTCATGTTATTGATATCTGCGCCATATGGGGATATATCTACAACACACCATATTGTCTATTCGAACACCAGAATATTGTTGAGCAAGTACACTTTCTTTAAATAAAGCCAAGCTCAGGCTTAAAAAACGAAATATAAAAAATAGTTCACCCGGTGAATTCTTCTTAGCATTTTCTGGCAAAAACTCTTAGAGTAAATAGTAGTAGAGTTTCTCAAAAATCTTATGGATAAAATTAACACACACAATATGGTGGTTTGAGAAACTAGATCACAGTCCTGACTGAAGGGTTGTAATGGCCAATTATGCCAGTAAGTTCATTAGAATAATGAAAATATTTACTAATAACACTTTTGAATGAAAACGGCCGTGTGAGTATAAACATAAAAAGCAGGAGTAGGGCCAATGGAAAATCAGTTTGAAGTAATGGAAAAATAAAAGGAATGCCTCTACGCAAAGTCCGGTATACTAATGTGAGTAGAAGACTCGTCGTTGAATGTAGTAATATTTTTATAATTTCTATACCCTATTTCTACTCATACATACAAATTTTTATTCTTCTTATTTGTACAAGATTACTGCTAAAAGACGGGTTTCCACAGAGCCTTATCTATAGAGTATGTACTGGCATTGAACACTTCAATCCAACTTATTGTGATTTTTTTATATCATTATACGTATAGACAAGTTAAGTATAAATTCTTTAATGTTTTTGTAAAATGATTCACAGCAAACATGGGGCAGAGATTCAGAATTAATTTATTTAATCCTTTGTGTAATTTTGCTCCTAAAATAGATTTGAATTTAAAAATTGTTTTAAATCTTTCAGTATCATAATTTGCGCCTTTAATAATTGCAACTAAATTCTAGTATGTTGATTTTTATGTATGTAACGATAAATATAAATAAAAAAATTATCGTTCTTCTTTTTAGCCTCACCAGCAATTGCAAATTTTGTTAATTAATAAATAAAAACAGTTTTGCAAACATGTCAAATGCTGTTTCAAACTGTCGATCGTATTAAATAACAATAAACATTAAAAATTATGTTTATATGGATGTATGTATGAATGTCATGTACGTATACATTTAAATAAAATAAAAATTAAAAAAACGGAAAGCACAAATAAAATGATAAAAACTGGCATAAAACCACACAAAAGCAAAATATCAAAAAGAAAAAATAGAAAATGTTGTTCAGGATATACCCATTTGCACATTTGTCTGTCTTCGCTACACATTTCTACCAGTTATGAAATTAATTGAATTTATAATTAAATATTAGCATAATTGTGTACAAAATTTTGTGTTACTTTTATTGTAATACTAGCTGTACCCGACGCGTCTTGCTGCGTCACCAACAAAAATAAATTTGAAGGAAAGACATTACACAAATATCTAATTAATTTTGAATTTGTTTCCCGTTGTCCAGTTGATTCAGACGAACATCCGTTGCACGGAAACGACGTGAAAAATTAGTTTAAATTTGTTCGAATTTCACAATGTACCAAATGAAATTAATCCCAACAGCATTTTTAAAAATTTTTTAAATAAAATGTTTCAAATTTGTGATTGACATTTTACGGGAATGAGTTATACTAAATGTTATTAAAATCACAAATAATGAATCCTAAAATTTCTGGTATTTGTCCAATCAACACATGATCAAAAGCATAGTTTACGATTCAATTCATTTTGAATAATTCTCAGTGGCGCCATCTATAGGGAATTAATCGCATTAATTTAGAAAGCTCCGTCGACTTATGCGCAACAGCTTTGCTGAAGATCATAACATGATCAAATGCACAGTTTACGATTTAATTAATTTTGAGTAATTTTCAGTGGCGCCATCTGTCGGAAATTTGTCATACCAACTTATAAACCTTCGTTGGCTCATGCGCAACAACTTTGGTAAAGATCATAACATGATTAAATGTACAATTTACGATTTAAATCCTTTTAGTAATTTTCAGTGGCGCCACCTGTCGGAAATTGGTCATATCAACTTAGAAACCTTCCCCGGCTCATGCTCAACAACTTTGCTAAAGATTATAACATGATCAAATGTACAGTTCACGATTTAATTCATTTTTAGTAATTTTCAGTGACGCCACCTGTCGGAAATTGGTCATACCAACTTACAAGCCTTCCCCGGCTCATACGCAACAACTTTGCTAAAGATCATAACATGATCAAATGCATAGTTTACGATTCTATAAGTCACATATAAACAAACATTCATTTTTATAATATATAGACAAAAACAAAATATGTGTTGTATTTTATCAGGGGCAACTTACATATATCTGTTAATCAAACTGGACCAATGACCAATGGCGCAAAATATACAGGATTTCTTTAAGTCCGAGATTTAACTGAACTGTTTAAGCAACCCACTACTTCTGCTCCTAGATCGAGTATCTACAGGACTATGGTATAAAACTCTATAAACTTCATTAGAAGTAGGTATTTATGAGGAATCCACTAAAATCCGCAATAAGAAGCGAGGGTTGGCAACACACATTGTTACCAAATTCTTAACTCGCCTTATGCTCCTATGGACGTTAGAGGAATTGATTATATTTTCAAATATTACAGCAAATATCAAAATATAAGCGACGTAATGTATTACAAATGAAGTTATGGAGAGATTTTAAAGCAACGTACCGTAATAATTAAAATCTGACCAAAAAGTCAGAATTTTTAACTGCCAACAGTTTTGCTTCAGAGATACATAATTATGCAGTGTATAATAAAGGTCCATGTACTATAATGTAATATAATATAATGAAAGCAATTAATGAATTTTAAGTAATAATTTGTAAAAATAACTAATGTTTTTTATATTTATTTTATAAATTTATTTCTGTTTTGTAATAAAACAAAATAACTTTGAATGTTTTTCACAAACCATAAGAAAATAAAGAAAAGTTTCTGGTTACTCCATATTTTGCAACAATCAATACACCCAATCATACAGCTGTCTACAATTAACCTCAAAACGCGACAAATTACACGACTTTGTTTTTTAATAACAATGTCTTGAACTTGTCTTTATTTAAACTTCTTTAAAGACAAACTTATCGACAACTTCACGTGTGTTGTCTTGTTTCAAATTATATTGACGACGAAATGAGCGACAGTGTCATTAAGTTTTTGATTCAGAGAAGATTTGTTGAGGACAACATAGACAACAATTGTAAAAGTTTGTCGTGTTTCTATCCTCATTTAGAATTAGATGTTGTTGTCAACATATTTTTTTAGTTTTTTCTATGAAAAAAATACATAACTGTACTTTAACGTCTAAAAACAAAACAAATATAAGAAGACACTAAAAATCATTCATTCGTGTTTTTAAACTGCCAGTGAAAGGTTGTTTCAAAATGTGTTTAGAGTGTTTTGTGGTGAAAATGTAAAATATATTTATATAAAAATATATACTACTTGTTGAAAGTATAGTATACAATATGCCAAAATCATTGCATCGTGAAATAGCCCGTAAAAAGCGGGAATATTTAAACAGAGTTAAGAAGAGTACAGAATCCCAGAATGATATCAATGAAAGTGAAAATATTTCAACGATTCATGATGGTATTGATCAGTCTTCAGAACTTACTGTTGAAAATAATATTCCGCCAAAACAAGATTTAAATACGCAGTTAAAAAATGTTTTTTTAAATCATCACGTTACAAGACAGAAAGTTCTAATATTATTTATTATTAACAATAGTTTTATTACAGAATCAACTAAATCAGAGGACTACACCCAAGATAAATTTATAAAAGATCTGCGTTTATCGTTGCATCGCTTCAGAAATACCATAAATAGATAAAATTCTAGAAAGAAAAATGAACATAATAAAGAAAATGATTCTAAGTTGCCATAAAACCACATTTACCTGAATTTATTTTTATTTTTTTATAGATATGTGTATTTTAACTTTTTTTTATTAATTGATGTCTAATTTTGATAAAAATTCTTTAAAAACAAAACCTGATGAAATGTTCAAATTAATTTTATTTTATTATATGTATAAATTTTTCTATTATATATTATTTATATATAAATTATATTAATTTTTCTATACATATGTATGTGTACGTACATAAATATGTATTTATATTGAAATCAATAAAAAATATATAAAACCCTTAAAATATTCAAATTTTTACAAAAAGAAAAGAGAAGATGAGTATTTTGTCGCCCAATTTGTCGTCGATGATCATGTTATAATTGTTTCAGCTATAGTGTCACCGACGATACTATGGAAGCATATTGTCGCTAAACTGTCGTCAATGACAAGGTTGAAACAATTTCGTTTATATATTCGTCGATGACAAGTTGAACCACATTGTTACTTATCTGATCGTCAACGACAATATGCATCGTAATGTCGCTCATATTGTCGGACACGAAAAAAGTGCCCTTTGTTCGAAAAAGTCGTCAGTGATTTGCTCCGGCTGTCGCCATCAAATCATTTATGATATAACATTGTCCTGTACGTATCATCGATGATGTCTTGAAGACTTGGCCAACTGGGCAATTTGTTTATAAACAAAAACTAATACACACAAAGCAGAGTATTTTATGCCAGATGAAATAGTCTCGTGTGTGACTGAAAGAACAAAAATTGTGCGGCTTAAAAAATAGTCTTGTTTATGAAACCACAATGGTTATAGAAATGTAATGTAACTTAACCGGAACGTAAGGATCTGTAAAAAATAGAATTTTCTTACATTTTAACGTGACATCTGTTTAGCAGTGTTAACAACATTCAATATTAAAAACCACCAAAACTGAAAATTTAAATTATAAACAGAATTTACATTTTGTACGTATGTTATGTTTGTCTGTATGGGGAATTCTTTTTAAATAAAACTTCACATATTTTAAAAACCAAAACTATAATTTATAAACACTACCTACATAATGCAATAGTAAAATAGTGTTTATTTTTATTTCAAATTAGAAAAATTTAGTTATCGATTTTTAACTAATTAAAGCGTTCGATAAGCATTTCAGTTTGCATTTTACTTTTACTAGAGAAGATAAAAACGTTTTAACATTCGTACAAATTTGGTTTCCGAAATACCTGGCCTGTTTCTGTAGGATAAACGATTTCACTTGCTTGTCTATTTACATGGAAAATACAATCAAAGGCACTTAATTTTGTATTTTTGTTTGAGTGAAAGTGAAATTGTTTGGCTTACAGAAACAGTACATAAAACTTTTAATAAGTACCTTTAAATAAATAAAAAATCGTAAAACTCTGTAGTGATAACACTTGTTAACAGCTGAATTAAAGCAAAACAAAAGGCGCCATATTGAAAGTGATAAAAAAGTGAAAACAAAGTTTTTAAAATCTGAAATTAATATTAAATTTGTATAAGAAACAATAACAAAAACATGACTTTTGTATCCATATCTGAATTTTTGTTTTTTAGTTTTTGCAATATTTATTTGTTTTTGATTATTTCTATTATTGTTTTGTTTACCTAAAAACATTTGGCACGTTTTTACTTTCTCTATAATTGCTCTTACATTTTTACGTTCTGTACACATTACTGTTACATTACGTTACATTACTTTCCGGTAGCATAACTGGGGCTTTAATTCAAAATTAAGGGTATACTTTATATGAAACTAATGGAATTAAATATTGTTCATATGTCACATACTTATCATTATGAATTTTATGAAATTTTTTGAAAGTTTATGACTTGGTACTTCTCTTTTTTGTTTATGTTACTTTTTGAATAGTTTTAATTCGTGGAGCACAAAACGGTTGGGCCGTTGCTTTAACCGAAAACTAGATAAGTCCCATCGAAGACCTCGGTATAAATCCACACTAAACTTAGTAAAGCAAGTGAAGGAAGGTATAAGATGTGAGTGGAATAACTTATCTCCAATTTTGTTCAATTTTCTAGTTGTCAGAACCCCGCATCATTAAAAGCTAAAGACTTAGTTTGCAAGATCTCAAACTGTCTGCCTAAATTTCCGTTTAGGAGCTCGTTTGGAAGATGCATTGTCGCTAATCCACAAGCAAAAGTCAATAGAAAAGTTTGGTCATGAGTGAATGACGGCATATAGCAACGAAGAACACAAAAAATACTGGTATATTCAATTCGATAATTAACGTACTCGTTTTTTTGGTATTTTGAGAAATTATTTAAAAATGTCGTTAATATTTTTACAGCAAGTTGACTTCAGCTGATTTTATCAGAATTACTTAACCCTAAAGTGAGTAACAAAGCAAGTAAACAATGATATTCTTCAGGTGTACGTTTCTTAAACGCAAGTTAAAGAAACTGGAAGGAAAATGGTAAAATCCTTTTGTTTCTGATGAAATGAAAAACGAGTGTTTTTCCATGCAAACATACAAAAACACTCAATCTTGTGTGAGTTTTCCATACAGACATTCTTGTGTTACAGGAACAGCATAGTAATAACTGCTCACATCTGGTATGTAAGTTATTATATTATCTCTACCCATAGAGATGGGACAAGGGTAAATACCCAAATGGTAAATTGGGTATTTAAAGGTAAATACCCAGGTATTTACCCAAGCACCTGGGTATTTACCCAAAATGTGGGTATAAATCAAATTAAAGAAAAATTTAAATAAATTAAAAGAATTTAATTTTTTATTATGAATTAACTTTTTACTAACAAATGAAATAATTCATAAATTTAGTCATAATCGCTGTCGCTGTCCGTATCCGATAAAAACTCATATCGAGTAGAGTGCGTGATTCCTGTTGAAGTTGAAGGAATATCGTTTTGAGTACATTCTAGTGAAGAATTTACGTTATTTTCAAATTGAGTGGAGTGCGTGCTTTCTGCTGAAGGTGGTAGACTATTTTTAAAAAGCTAGTTCCAATTGCACGATATATATGTTATTTTTCCTGCTCTTTGCGTTGTTAAACGGTTCCTTTTTTTTGAGTGAATGAAGCTGTGGGTGCTAAAGGAACGTTCAGTGGCAGCTGAAGTACAGGGAGCTGTTAAAATTCGAACAGCTAATTTGCTTAATTGCGTACTTCCACAAATTCCTTTCCACCAAGTTACTGGAGAAATCTCATCCAAACAGTTCCATGCAAAAGATTTTGCCCAGAAACCATTTTTGGTCTTGTAATTGGCAAAATCTGGCATTACATTTATGTTTAGCGCCTGTGACATTGTGTGAATGAATTCCAACGCATCTACCTCCTCAGATGGATCAAGATCACTTCCTTGTGCCTTAGGATCTAGCAAGTTCGCAGCCAAATGTATCGGTTTTATGGGTTTTTTAAATCGTGTATTGAATATGGTTGATAACTCACTTTTCTCGGCATCATTCAGCATCAAAGTTGTGGCAAGCTCTAATTTAAGCTTACTTTTAATTTCCTTAAACGCGAAATATACCCTGTGTATATTATATTCATTTGATTCGAGCTTACAAATCCATTCTGCAATGCAACCAAATATATTTGAGCTTAAATTTAATTGCTCCCAAAAGATTTCGCTAAGTAGCTGTGATTTTATATCCGCTTGTAGATTAATGAGTTCATGAACTGCTAAGACCTGAAGAGAAGCTTTAGTTTTTATTACACTCTGCATTGAATAGAAGTAACTTCCCCACCTTGTTTTGGCTGGCAGTTTTAATTGTTCACCAATTCCTTTTTCTTTCACAATTTTAGCTAAAGTTGCTGTTAGAACTTGATTGTTTTTAATTGTTTTGATTACATTTATAACAGACGAGTAATTCTTCTGTAAGGTACCGCATTTTAAAAAATCCTGACAAATTAAATGAAGACTATGCGCTACACAACCCATAGGGACAACATTCGGGTGGACTTCTTTTACTGTTTTGAACGCCGTTTGCATATTTGCAGCATTGTCACCAATTAACACGAAAAACTTTTGTTCACCATATTCCTTCATGATTTTAATAATTTCCTGTGATAAATAGTTAGTTGTATGCCGATTGGATCGTGTTGGTAGACTTTTTACAAATACAGTTTCTGGCTTTGATATGAGAAAGTTTACAACACCTTCATTACAAATGTTACTCCATCCATCGCATTGAATATGTAAAAAATTTCCTGCTTTTAGTTGTAAAGTAATGTCCATACTCATCTCGTTATAAATTTTATCCAAATATGTAGAGGAAATTGCTTTTCTGGTTGGAGCCTTGAAATGTGGATTAAGGTCCTTAAAAAAGTCCTTCCACAATGGATGCTCCACCATAGCCAAAGGAGCGCCGGTTACAAATATAGCCTTAGCTAAGTTATATTGTGCTGAGTTTGAAGGAACATAAATCAGATAAAGGCGGAGAATCATTTGCTGCCTGTATCTTGTTTATTGCCACATTGGTTGCAAGCATATCTTGAACTCGTTGCTTTATTAATGTATTAATAAATACATTAATAAATACATTATTAATTAATAAATACATTAATAAATAATAAATACTTGATACACGTTATTAAATGTTTTCCCATTTTATTTACATTCGGAAATTTGTATCGCTTTTCGCAATGTGAGCATGTGACTTCAGTGCTACTTTCGCTTCTATGAAAATGTTTCCAAATAGTTTCATTTTTTGGTCTTCCCATCATTTGAAATATAATTATCAATACTCGCACTTTATTTCACTTACTAATCGCTTGGAACAAATATTTAGAATGAATGAACCAAATTCTTTTTATGCATCTGAGGCTCAAGCATGGGCTTCGGAACGGTAAACTTTCTAGTTGCTTCAGCATTGTTGTTGCCGTCGCTCCCACTCATTACATTAAATTGTCATAAGCACGCTGATTAGCGGTTCTTATTAAGAATTGTTGGTGTTGAAAGGTATAAACAAAATACACATGTTGAAAATAAATTCCAAAATGTCCACATTTCTGTTACGCTACGTAAAAACGAGTATTCGTTATTCAAATAAGTATTTACCCGAAATTAGGTAAATACCCGGGTATAAATGGGTAAATACCCAGCGTTGGGTAAATACCCAGGTGTAAACCCATCTCTAGCTACCCATTAACAACATTCGATTACAGGCACATACTCAATCAGATATAAAGGGTCTCTTAACAGGGATTTTCGAAATTAAATAACAGATATCTTGTTGAAGCTAGTTTGTCAAATATTTATTCAGCTTAATCAGTCTGTTTTATACAGTCTGTTTTGCTAAATCATCATTCACGATCACAGTCAAAGTCGTGTGTTCTCATGGGCTCTAGAGCTGTTGGCAATTGTCCCTAATTTCATTTAATAATTATCTTCAGCGACGAGTCCCATTTCTGGATGAATGAGTAGGTATGTGAACGAACAAAATTGTCGAATTTGAAATGATACAAACCCACAAGAAATTCAAGAGAGTCCAATGCATGCCCATTTTTGCGGATTTGGAGCTGACGGCGTCACAGGTCCATGTCACTTTGATATCTTTCGTCTACAGATCGATGATAACCAGTTTCAGCAGGACGTCGCTACATGCAATACAGCTTATTATGCATTAGATATTTTGCACGAGTGTTGTATTGTATTGTATTGTAATAGTATTGTAATTAGTATTGTACTACTACTAGACTAAAAGCAGACGTAAATGTAACATGAATGTTGAACCGCTGGTGTAACAGAATACGGTGTGCAGGGATTATGCAGGAAGAGGACTGCGGGAGCCATTGAGTTGCTAGCAACAGTCGGGTGGGGGAGTTCGGTCCTTTCCTAACAAAATCTGTCTACAATACAAATTTATTATAGACTCCCTATTTTGTGATGGTGTTTAAGGTGTATGGTCTGGGATGACTAGATTCTAATTTAAGAAGTTAACTAAGCCCCAATCTAGTCATTTTGGAAGTTTAACTATGGTGTGGGTTAGTCAAAACTCTCAGATAAATATCATCACCTCTGTTGTTGTTGAGGGATGTTGCCTCATAACCCACGCCTTCCAAGTTTCCTAGGCAAAAGGAAGTATTTTGTGGAAACCCCAAATTTAAATCTACGTCTAGCACTAATCTATATCTTCCCTTTTTGAAAACACCCCTATTTTAAAATCTTAAATTCGCATTCTATTTATAACATACATTTATTAAATTCAGTAGATCTTAAAATATTTATAAAGATTCATCTTAACCGTAAACATATTCAAATATACATAATTACGAAAATAAAATAAGAGAGCAAAAAAAAAATATAATATATATATATATAATTCAATTTTCATACAAAAATAAATATATACAAATAAAAAAAAATTCTAGCAATTGTATGAAAGTTAAGTATAAAAATAATTTAGCAATTAGGCCGAGCCTCAATGGGTTATATCATTGTAATGGTAAAAGAAACAAAAACCAAAAGAAATTTTGAAGATACGATCGCAAGCATTAAGGGAACAATTTGGAATTGGAACAAAACAATAATCTGATTAAATATGAAAATACATAACAAACATCTGTTAATGTACAGTGGGACAGAAAAGTATGCTAGCGATCTAATTGGTTGTGGTTCCTTTTAGCATTTATTAATTTAATTTAATACTTCAAATATAAAAGATCATTGTTGACTTACCAAATCAATCGAACTGATGATGAAGGCCTCCAGCATGATGTCGATGATGTGGTTGCTATATGATATATATATATTCAAGATCTTCTAGGAAATAATGTTAGGCCCCGATTATGGTTCACAACAGTTGTAAATTTAGTGTTGTAGTTTTAAAATTGCGATTATGATTCACAACATCTATCGCTAGTGTTGTACTTTATGTTGTGTGTGTTCACATAGCCCGATTATGATTTACAACAGTTGTTTTTAAGTGTTGTCAGAACTGTCAAAAACTTACAACAGCTCATTAGGTGTTGTCTTGTTGCCGCATTCAGTTTAAAAAAGAAAATGTATAAAAATTTATAAGTATATGTATAAAACAGTGCATATAATTTTTTTTGGACATTTTAAAAATTATAAATAACTGAAAATATTTTATAGAAAAATAATCACTAACAAGCAGAAGGAAAAGCTGATCGAGTTCATGACAGCAAATCCTGACATTGGCAAGTTATGATTTGGAGCAAATAAGAATCAGCACAAAGGGACGTGGGAGAAATTTTCATTGGAGCTAAATGACTTGGGCCCACCCGTTAGAGTTTCAAAAGAATGTCAAAGGGTTAGTAGATGAATTGTAGCATTTTTAAGGCATGGACTCATTATAAAGCCAATTTGAAAAGAAAACTCTCTGCCAATAGAAAAAAACGTTCAAGGTGGTAGTCCGTCGACGGAAATTAGCAGGAAATTGGAGCAGAGCACCGTAGAGTTGGTGTTTATGCAATGGAAAGTAAATCCAAATGGATCTGCAATGGGATTACAAATTCAAGACGAATCGTCACACGAAATTGAAGGGCCTTCAACTAGCACTAACCAGTGGAAACAGCAGTTGTCGAAAAGCTACAAAATACAAAAAATAAGATAGGGGATGAGCGTATAAAAACCTTAAAAAGGCAAGAAAAGAACCTACAGGAGATATTGCTTACATTAAAACATCTTGAGAAGGGCTCATATAAAAATTATCAAATAAATAAAAAATGCTAGAAATAAATAGGGAAAAGGCTGAATTACAAAATGAATTATTAAAAGCCAAACTCCTTTTAACCAAAAAAAAACTTGAAATGTAAACTATTTATGAATTTGTATTTTAGCTTTAAGTAACTATGTGATCTAAATAAATTTTAATGTGATAAGAAGGTTTTTTTATATTTATATATTTTAATTTGAAGTACTTTTGAAATGAATTTATTGCAATACATACATAAAATATAAACGCTAATAAAACTAGCCTTTATTTTTAATTGTCATGTTTTAACAAGAGTTAAAGTTTGTGTTTTATGTAGGCTTTTTGTTTTTTTAACGTAATAATTTTTGTTTTCAATTGGCAGTTTTATACACTCAGGGTTGTATTTTGAAGGAAAAGTATACTAACATTGAAGAGCAACGCTGTGACATACACAACATCTAGATGTTGTAAACCATAATCAAGAAAGTAATAAATGTTGTGTTGTCTCTGTTACAACACAACATTTATGTGTTGTGAACCATAATCGGGGCCTTAAATTCAATAATTATAATATATAGTGTAATTTCTAGGTTAGGTCTTAATCTAATTTTGGTCTTCATAAATTTTATTACAAAAGTACTGTGATATTACAATTTCTTTTCATTTCTTTAGGTAGTATTTTAGGTACAATTATTTCAGCAGAAATTCTTGACACTATATGTTTTATATTGGCATAATCACAATTGCGAAATTTCTGTTTTAAACATTTTTTTTTCATTATAAAACCCATTATTTAAAATTTTAACATTTTAAATTATTACATTTAAGATTTCTTTTTAAATTTATTTCCCTTATAAAAATATTTATAACATAGTATTTATAATAAATTATTTTATTATTATTATTATTATTATTATTATTATTATAAATATATTTATAATATAGTATTTATAATATTTTTATCGAATTTTGGTTTAACTTCATAATTTCATAATTTAATTAATTTTAAGATTCATTTATGCAACATTTTATTCCACATATTTATTCAAACAAATTAGAATAAGTTATTATAAATAGTTTCTAATAATAATTAGGGTTAAAAATTGATAACAGCGTGCAAACTTTACCCATGATGCCGTGGAGTTGATACCATCTTTAAATCCGTATAACACAGGATGATATTGGTGTAGAATTCTTCTGACTCTTCTGGTCCGCTATCAAACATCGTTTAGGTTAGGATTTCTTTAGATTTTATTGCCGGTGATAATGATTTCAGTATAATATGCTTTCTGCATATAATCGTTGATAACTTTTATTTTCAGGTTTTACTTTTTAATTTTATTATATATTTTATTTTTTTTTTTTAATTCACAAAAAAAACTTCAACAAAAAAAAACTTATTCAATTCACACACACTTTTAAGTTCAAAGACAAAAAAAAGATGATCGATGTGAACACTTTGACGTTCAACAGAAGAAGAGATCGATTAAGATCGCGTGATCACCCACGCTAAGTCGTTTCTCGATCATTCGATTATATTAATAGGAATAAAACCGTTCGTTCGAAATTAACTGTAAATATTGAAGTTTGAAACTTCCAATTTCGAAATTCCATTATATGAGAAAAAAATACGACCCTGCGAAGTTTCTAAAATTTGGACTATGGCAACCCCAATCTTATTTTCTGTTTTTCCCATCTGGTTCTTTGTCTACATGATATTTAGTACACTATAAAGTAAGTGTGGTGAGTATCATTATATTCAGATACTTAACCTATTAGGAACCAACACCAAAAAAAAATCCAAGTAACCAATTAGGTCACTGCTTTGCGATTTGAATGTATATTTATGAAATTGAAAACAAAATTGTGAATCAAAACGACCATTACAGTGTTTTGAAGGTACGGAGGTGATGTGAACTAGCCGAACCAGTGAAATGATCTATGCCATCGATCAAATTCAGCCTGATTTACGACTAGAATCATGGGAAATTGAACATAGAGAAGTCGTGGCGTTTTGTTATATTCGATAATAGGCCTTTTAAACGAATAAAAAATTTCGATGATATCTCACATACACTTTGTTTCATTTAAATAAAAAATAGCAAGTGCCTAAAAAATTCTTCATTAAAGAAAGTTTTTGGTATCTTCTTATGGTTACTTCACTCAGCTATTTGCTCATGTATTCCTTATATTTTAGAGTTAATTTTGAATTGCATATTCAAAATTGAATTTCGTTTCTCTATTTTCATGTATTTTGCTTCTGCTTTCGTGTCAACTCAAATCAACAGCTGCGACAACACCAATTTCTACATCAACACAAAGAAAGTTATAATGAATGTGTTGAAAAGGCGACGAACTGACACTTATTGCCTTTGGTCGTCACACATATAGCGGTGATGCAAGATTCGCGTTAATATTTAAAGAAACAAACGATTGGAAGTTTTTAATTCAATTCGCTAATGCGCCTTTTGCACCTTTAAACTTTAAATGTGATTTTGCAGAGTCTGTGGGCGAGAAGGAAAAAACGAGCGATGTTGGGTAGATACGTAGTTGCACTCGCAAAGTCGTTGTAGATTGTTGTATACACACCACAAAATTAATGTTGCCAATGTAGACTTTCAATGTGCAGAAAGCGTCTAGCGAACATGGCGAGGTTCTTTACAATTTCAAATTTCATCACGTTTGCGTTCAGTTTTGCTAATCTACCTAACTGTAATTGGCAACTTTCTCAATTAATAAATAAACAAAACCACACACACGCGTACAGACAGGCATGGGAATCAAGAGATGTTGGGATTCAATATACAATTTAACTGAAGCAGTGGGAACACCTTTGCCAGGTAGCATTTTGGAAATTTTGGCATTAGCCATAACCATGCAATTTCGACGATAATAGTGTGTCATGAAAGAATTTCTTTTGAGTAATCCGAAATTTTCCTGAGCGATCCCTATCAGCCATGAATAAAGACGGACGTCGAGATAACGTCCATTAGTATCTTGATTGAGGCTTGGATGTCCAAATAAATCTGGAGATTATAAAAAAAACCGTCACCCAATAAGCATTAGGCAGCCTTCAATATGAACGTGACCTTCGTCTGCAGTACACTGCAGTAATCTAATGTGAGAAGTACTGAACTGACACATACTGTTCATATTAATTGGATCATTATAACAAACAAATTATAGTCATGTGCGTACACTGTTGCCCTCTAAACTGGCAAAACTATTACAGCTGCCACCAAACTCATCATCTCTGAATTGCTGTTTTCCCCTAAAAAATTTATAATTCTATTTAACATCAAAGGTCCTTATTTGGGCCATAAAAATTAAATGAAAGAGATTTTATTTCTAATTCAAGCTTTGTTATTTATCATCCTTTGGCTTATGTTTAAAGGTGCACTTCGGATTACGGTAAGCAATTAAACAATGATTTTGCACTCGATTTAAAATATAAAAAAGAAAAAAAAATTTGTAAATAATTAAATAAAAGATAAAATATGTCTTTTGAAAATCAATTCTTTTTAGTTTATTTCAATATAAATTTTAATGTCTATTTCGATTTTAACTCTTGAAACATATCAGTTTTATTTTATTTTTTTTTATTGTATAACAAAATTATTATTCAGTATCATAGCAAACAGTAGAACAACAAACAATTAAAAAAAGTTCCATTAAAGTTAGTGAGCAAAAAAAAATGTATGATATCAAAAGTTATTGTATACTTGTATGAATTTAAGGTTCGACATATGAACATATTCGAATACAGTTATAAAATCGATAACGTAAGGTAAATCACATACTGGTAACCCATTGATGTTACTGAAATATAATATGAGTCTGCTTGTAGTAAACATTTTTGGAATATACGAAGTTCTATAGATATTCACATGTAGGAGTGTAAGACTGAAGCCTTGTTTAAGTGTGACGTTTGTATGGTATTCTATTACATACATCTTTTTTTGTTGTGGTAGCAATGTCATGCAATAGAAAAAAATTAGCACAACTGTTATTGTAGATTATTAAATTAAATTAAATTAAAATTTTGATTTCCTACAGGACATGCTTGGAGTGATCATTATCGGATACTATCTTATTATTAGCTTTTAATGATGCTGGTGAAAACCAATTAGATTTTTTTAATTTTTACGGAGGCCTTGCTTATAAAAATTTCGAAGTTACTCTCGTTTTGTACGATTCTATTTTCACCTTATAATTAGGACTATTGCAGACAGGCTCTTCTAGCTATTAAATTATGAGTATAAAAGTACAGAGAACATCAAATGTTTAAAAATAAGACTAACGCCAACCATATAAAAACATATGAAAACATGTACATATATATTTGCAACAACTATTTTATTAATTGTCATTGCAAAATCTCAGCAAACGGAAGATTCATGTCGTTGAAGTTTAAGTAGTATAGCCAGAGGAATAACAGGA
Organism: Sarcophaga rosellei; assembly: GCA_930367235.1. Classification (NCBI taxonomy): domain Eukaryota; kingdom Metazoa; phylum Arthropoda; class Insecta; order Diptera; family Sarcophagidae; genus Sarcophaga; species Sarcophaga rosellei. The sequence goes on along the minus strand of OV884018.1, from coordinate 45,663,840 downwards.
ATAAGTGGTATTAAAAAATTTTCATCTTTGTCTGATTTAAAATTTTTGCTTCAATAACAATCTTGTTCCGTTGCATAGTAATACGAATTTTCACTGACATGCTGAGATCACATTCCGGACAAATTAAAACGTGTCACAACATCAAGAGCTTCTGAAACGCCTTCAGAAACCCAAAAGCGCCTTAAATATCAACGAAATTTTACCTTTTTAGCACGAGCTTCTGAAACGCCGTTAGAACGCGAAAGACGTCTTGAAGGTCTTCGACAACATGCCACAACCGCACGAACTACCGAGACATCGTTGGAACATAAAGGTCGGCTACAAAGCCAGCGAAATCGTATCGAAACATCACGAGCCACAGAAACACCTTCAGAACGTGAAAGACGTCTGGAAGGCCTTCGACAATATGCGACAACCGCACGAGCTACCGAGACACCTTTGGAACATGAAGGTACCACAACATCACGAGCTAATGAAACAGAAGTCCAACGTGAATCAGGAGTAGAAAGTCTGCGGATTCGAACATCAACAAGAAGAGCAGCAGAGAGGATAGAGCAATATAATTTTCGTCGAGAACAAAATCATAATCGAATGGCGGTGAATCGAGGTAATGTTTTTCATGGATACTCAGGTATTGCATTTAACTACAGATCTGATATAGATTATACCGAAAATGAATTACTGGCAATTGGTGACATGAATGAAGTTTGCCAATATTGCAATGCACTCAAGTACAAAAATGAAACACCTAGAATGTGCTGCTCTAATGGTAAAATGGTTCTATCTGAATTACTTCCACCTCCAGAACCATTGCAATCGCTGATTTCAGGTAAGTAAGTCTACAGTTAATCAAGCATAAATGGATGTTTACTCTACGTGACGATCATTTCCATTTTTTCCGATAACATGTCCATTTACTTCACACGAGCACTTTCCGATGAAGTACCGACAGCACATTTTGACGCTGCTATAATAAATCAATCGCCTTTCATTTCTATTCTAAGCGATAGAGAAGCAAACTAAGGTCATCCAGGAGATTCGAATTCCTTTATTTCTCAGATATAAGAAAAATAAAGTTCTTGCATAGTATTAAGAAACTCTGGCACTTGCAACGAAAAAGCTGATACGACAGTCTTTATAAAAAACTAAATAAAATTTTCTTCAGCATTAATACATATTTTATGTCATAAAATGAAAAGCAATTCAAATCTTACAAAATGTAACATAAATTTAAAATTATTGTAGTTCAGGAAGTCAAAAAAATAATATCAGTTGATAAACAAAAGGTACATTCGCCAATTCCTAAAGGTAATTTAAACAAACTAAAAATCATAAAAAATTAAAAGCAGTCAATGTGATGATGAAAATAACAGAATTCTATTCGCATTCATCTTCGGATGTCATATATCCTGAAATCACTTACTTGTGACTTTTATTTCAAAACATAACTTTTATTTCTGCTCGAAAAAATAAAAGTTGAAAAATAACTTTTATTTCTGCTCGAAAAAATAAAAGTCAAAAATAACTGTTATTTTTGCTAGAAAAAATAAAAATCAAAAAATAACTGTTATTTTTTTTCTAAGAAATAAAAATCATGTTTTTAAAAAGCATCGCATTTTATAAAAATTTGGTCCAAAACAACCAAAATGGTATACTTGGTTTTGTTCTCAAACATTTTCTTGCGGTTGCTTTTTTTAATCAAAAATTCAAAAATAACAGTTATTTTCGGTCCCTGCGCCCACTTTTGCTAGATCGCCTATTTTTGTCCAGAATATTTATATTTAAACTAAAGATACTTGTACAAAAATTGGGGACTCTAGCTGTTACAGTTTTTCAGATTTACATATTTTCGTATTTACTTTATATGGGAGGTGCCACACCCACTATTGTTAGTTCGTCCATTTTTGTCCAAAATACTTATATTAAAACTGTAGTTACTTGTACAAAATTTGAGGTATCTTGCTGATATAGTTTTTGCAATATACCCATTTTGTTATTATATTAGAATAGTATGTAAAGTACTATATGTGGGCGTGGTACCTCGCTTATTTGAAATATCAATATAAAAAGTAGCCTATAACTTCAGACATACAGGAAGATAATGTGAAAATTTTAAGAAAATCGGTTCAGCAGTTTAGTCGTCTATAAACTTCAAACATACAAACAAACACATATTCATTTTTATATATAAAGATGATTTCCGAGATACCTTTTCCTTGTCAGCCCATTTTTGTCTAAAATATTCATATTGATACTGAAGTGGATTCGACAAAATTTTAGGACTCTAACTGTTATTTTTTATTAGATATAATAATTTAATATTTTTTATATTGGAGGTGACACGCCCACTATAGCCAATCCGCCCATTTTGTTTATATATACAGTGGTGGCCTTATAATTAGAAACGACTTGGCAACATGTAAGTTTGTTAATTTATTTTCAAAACTTTTGTTACTCACTTTAAAATTAATAGCTAAAAATGCAATTAAACAAATTAGCTTTATGTTAAAAATAAAAAAATTCACAGCATCATTATCATTTTTAAAAAAATTAGCTAAAATCAAAAAATACTAATTTTAGGTTGGTCTTATAATTAGAAACAAAAAATATTTTTACAAACAGCTTAAAAATATCTTAATATATTCACATTTAATGGGCATTATCTTAAATATTTTGTCGGATAGACCTTGTTTTGAACAACATCTGCAAGTCTTTTCGGCAAACTTTGTATCAAACGTTGGCATGTTTGTAGTCATATGTTTTGCCAACTTTGTTGCAGCAGCTGAAAGCATTTATCGTTATTTCGAAGGTTTTTGTCCTTAAGACCTCTATTAACAATTGCCAATACATTTTCAATTGGGTTGGGATCAGGACTTTGGGGTTGCCAATCCAGAACGTCAGTATTTTGACCCGATAGATAACACTTCAATAACCTTGCAGTGTGCTTTGGGTCATTATCATGCTGAAAAATCTAATTGAATACGGTTCCATTACATTTTAAAATATGCTTTTATATTGATATTGGTCCATTATTCCTTAAACTTTTACAATTAGACCCACACCACGCCAAGAAAAAGCACTCCAGATCATAATAGAGCCGCCACCGGTTTCACAGTGTACATGGGATCAAAGGCTTTGTTTGGAAAACGTCTTGCATAAGTTTTTCCATCAGAAAGTCGTTTCTAATTATAAGGCCACCACTGTACGTCAAAGTCGTGCATACTTTGAGGACTCTAGCTGTTGCAGTTTATGAGATATGCGACATTAAATACTTATTGCATATGTGGGCGTGGCACCTCGCCTACTTGAAATTTTAAAATAAAAAGTAGCCTATAGTTCCTTCCAGACATACAGGAAGGTACTGTTAAAATTTGAAGGAAATCGGTCCAGCCGTTTAGCCGTCTATAGACTTCAAACAAACAAATAAACACACATTAATTTTTGTATATCTGTATGTATATGTAGATGTAAAATTCATTAAAAAATTACATATGTGACGTATGAGTGATATCGAAGAAAATAAAGTATAAAGAATGTGCATTTGGGCATATTTTGGAATATTTCTCAAAAATATTTCATGACGCGGGGGGACAGATAGAAGGGAAGGGTAAAGAAACCAAGAGCGTAACAATGCGTTGTTCTCATCGTGCTTTTTTGTTGTTTGACTAATTTTTTATTTATATTTCTGAAACAGTGAATAAGAAAAAATATAACCAAAATTAAATTCGTAGACTTTTGTTTTATTTTTTTTCAAGTTTAAATTATAATTAGTAAAAAAAGAAACAAAAAATAGCTTTTTTTATAAGAAAAAAAATAACCAAAGCCAAAAAAATATACACATCTACACATTGATCAAAAAAATACCCGATTTTGGTTAGAAATAACCAAAAAAGAACATGATAAAATTATGAGAGGCATGCGTTAACCCAGAGGAAAATTGTTAGTAATATTTTCAAGTCTACTTACTAACCCAATAATATGTATATGTGAGCGAAAAATATAGAAAAATTGTACTGCGCTAAAAACACCGTATTTAACTTGGCAAGTATTCTTCCAAAAATCAAAATCATTTCTCATTGATATTAGTGAATCATACTATATTTCTTTGGGTGTAAAAATGAATTCTGAAAAAAGTGGCATGAACATTCCTCTTTAGAAGCTGACAAGCAAAGCAACTGAATGCATTTTTACGCTCTCATGATGAGAGCAACACATTGTTACGCTCTTTGTTTGTGTTTATTTTCCTTCTGTCCGCCACCCTCCTCACCCAGAAATGATTTTAGTGAGAGCGGGTCGTAATGTTTGGTGAGAGCGGGTCGTGATATTACAACCCGCCATAAGAAATTTTACTTCTACATAATGCGCATTCTTTATATCCACATTCTTTGGTGATATCTAATTCCATTAAGTTTCATACTTCAGAAAATCATAGATTTTTTATTGCATACTTGTCAGGGTAACTATGCATATGAGTAATATATTTCAAATGCAATTAAATATTAAGTATGTAGTATATGTGGGCGTGGCATCTCGCTCATTTGAAATTTCAACATAAAAAGTAGCCTATAACTCCTTCCAGACATACAGGAAGATACTGTGAAAATTTCAAGAAAATCGGTTAAGCCGTTTAATCGTCTATAAAGTTCAAACATACAAACAAAAACATATTAATTTTTATATATGTATATAGATGAATACATAGATTGCTTAATTTTAGAATTGTTCTTTCTCTTAAATAATATTAGTATTTTCAGCTGTTTTTTTATTATGATTTTATGTTGTATTGGCATCACTAATGTGCTTTTAGCTGCTCAAAAAATAGAAAATAGTTTAATTTGGGCAGGAGCTGCATAGGTTGTTGTCTTGGCTTTTTCTGTTCTGCCTTCAATATAATCGTTTTCATATAAACGTGTGTATTCTAAACTTGGCAGCTTTCTGTTATCTGTCGTCTATGTATTTATACCTTGATATTGCCTAATTAGTGATCGAAAACTTGAGGTTTGGACATGTAGAAATAAGTTTTGATTTGATGTTATCGTTAAAATAGCTTCTAAGTAGGTACAAGATTAAAAACTGCTTTGAGGATTGGATTTAAGGTAATTAAAGGGCTAAAATAAGTGCTAATAACTTCAAACTACAGAGATGAGCCTCTGTTGGCATCACAAGTATCAGTAGAAATCACTGTATGAGCTAGGTTTAGTGAGTTCTTGTAAGGCGAGTCACTCGGCACTGCTGAAGAAGCTAAAATGGCGGGGTGAAGCTATTTCGTCTGTCGGACTGGTGGATTACATAACCAATACCAATTACTTCTGCAATACACTGGCTTTTAAATGTGTGTGTAATATGGCTTATATTCCTTAGTTCAGTTTTTGATTGTTTAGACATCTGCATTTAATTTTTTTCGTAAATAGAGACAACAAGTTCATTAGCACTTCAGATGGCAAAACAGTACACATTTTGAAATCTATGCACGAAACAATTTTTTATGACCCTGAGTTGTAACAGCTTGTAGTAATTTAATATTAAATGAAATGTTAATGCTATAATATACTATTTTAGTTACGAGAAATCAAAAAAGATTAACTATAGTTCCGTGGCCACTTTAATAAAATAATAACAACAAACAATTAAAACTGTATTACTGTTGTCGCTTTGCATAAGCCAAGGAAGTGCTTTGATCTGTGTGGGAATGCTTTCTAATTGCAAATGACTGTTATTATGGTCCTTCATTAAGACAAAAATTAAGTTTTAAGTTTTAAAATAAAAAAAGACTGTTTAAACATAAAACATGTGACTTATTTTTAGTCCATTGTTATGGTTTATTTTAAGGTTAGACAAAGAGTAATGAATTTACATTCAAACATTCGGTTATCCTATAAATGTTTACATCGAACTCTGAACTCTTTATGAATATCAACGTGTCCGGTCATTAATAGAAATTGATGAATTTGGGACAATACCAATTCAATTGACATCCAAGAGCGTCTCATGCATACCGAAAAAGTCATGCGGTGACATCTTTGAGAACGATGTTGACTAGGCCATTGCCGTCACCGGCGGGCACTATAGGTAGATGATAACCACCTTCTCTTGGTCTGAATTGCATGAGCTGGACATCAAAGACATGCGGTTTCAATTGGGTGGTGGTACGTACCATTCAGTCCATGAAAAGGTCACTTTGTGTGATAAATTAAATAAAATATTTTATGTTTCGCTTTTTTATTTTATATTATTACGGAAATGAAAAATCTAATTACAGGTGCTTTTTTTTTTGCTTTTACATTAAAATTATACACAAAACAATGCAGCAAACAAACCGTTTTACAAATTATCGTACTGCTTAATATAACAAAAACACCAGCATCAAAAATGGTAAATAAGTAAACAAAAATACACAAACAACACTACAATAATAAATGTAAAACATTATGTTTATATTTATAGAGATTTCGAGAATACGTAGTCATGAACATTCGCCTTCAAGAACATTCATCAGACTGTTTACTCTGCCATATAAAATGCAAGACAAAGGAGGCGACTGAGGTAGTGAAGTTCAGTCAGCCTTGTGTGAAGACGCGGTGTGTTTAAAGATATCCGTTACAAAGATCTGTCGAATAATTGTCTGGTAATTTTGTCACCGTAGTCTAGTAGGTAGTGTGTTGGCTTATTAGACGTAAAGCCCGGGTTCGTATCCCAGGTCAGATATCAAAACGAAATATGAAAAACAAATATTTCTTCGACGACTTCCTCTCAGCAGATTCCTGGTAAAAACTCTGAGTAAATAATTATGTCATGAAAAAGTTTCTCAAAAAATCTGTCGTTCGGTGTCGACGTTAAACTGTAGGTCCCGCCACTCACGTATAAAATTAACGCACACATCATGAGTGGTGTGAGAAGCTAGGCCGTAATCCTGTCTGAAGGGTTGTAATGGCTAATTATGTATGTATGTATGTAATTTTTATTGTTTATGCAAAGGGTATGAACCGAGGAATAACAAAAAAAGGCAATTGTTGTTGTTTACACAAAGTTGTGAACAGTGGCACACAGGATGGTGCGAATAATAAGGAATTTTAATTAAAACTAAACACAAATTTATTTTTATTTTATTTGCAATCTACGAGCTGATATTTTAAACATTTTTAAAATGTAAAAACGTAATAAAATTCATTGTATTCCTAGTATTTGAAATGATAGAAAATAAAATAATTTTCCTCCAACAGATATAAATTAAAAGAACTCAAATATTTATTTATCAATTCTTTTCATGAAATATTTTTTTTACATTGTTAGTATTTATAAAAATAAATGAATATGGCAGCACTGATGGTATGTGAAAAATTATTTATTTTAAATTAATTATTACATCACACATTAATGCATGGTATGATTGTGAAAATTTTTATATTGATTCGTAATTGTATTAAATACAAAAAGAAAAAAGGTAAGGATTTTGTTTTAACATTTGTTTCGGTTTTCCCAAAAATGTTTTTCTGTTCCTCTGTCATTGGATAGCTTCCGTATTTACCATGGTTATGTCAGTGATAGAATTTGTAACTTTTGTTTTTGGTTTTAGATGCATTGCTTGAAGCCGTTGCTGCTAAAGTGTTATTTATTGTTGCAATAAATTCAAATTTATTTCTTTTCTAAGTTCTTATTTGTTTGTTACGAAAATAAAGCTAAACAATTTATGCATTTCATTTATTTTCAAACGAATCTCACGAAATACATATATACACGTACTAATACATACGCTCTAAATACGCGTGAAAGAGAATTTTTCTGTGGTTCCAAGCAATAACAGCCTAAATCGAAAATGATACTAAAACATACATAATTGGTCATTAAAACCCTTCAGTTAAGATTACAACTTAGCTTCTCATAATGCTTATATTCTGTGTGTTAATTTTACCCATAAGTGACGGAACCTACGGTTAAAACCAAACGACAGATTTTTTAGAAACTTTTAATGGAAATTTTATTTACTCTCAGAGAATGAAAGCCTCTTTTGACATATTTAGGCTCTTATTATAAATGTAATCGGGCTTCATTACGAACTACGACAATCTTTGTTTTATTAAAAACTTTTGAACAAAATATTGTTAAAGAAATGGTATTCAAGTAAATATAAAATTTTGTTAGTAGAATGACATACATAGTGATATTAACTTAAGTCGTCTTAGGCTGTTATTGCTTGCGACCACAAATTCCATTTGTCTATATGTAGGGATAAAAACGCCCTGGTGGGGTATATTTCTGTACGTGTTTATAAAGTACGATGATTTGTTTTGTTGCACAAAAGAAATGCAAATGCAGAAAAACTAGGAACTGTACATGTTTAAAAAGAACACAAATAAAGATTTCTAAAATATGGTCTGAATTTTATTTTGCTGTGGTAATCTAACTTCATATTCGGAGGAATAAGAAAAATAGCCTTATAGATTCTAAAATTGTATATAATATTAAGAGGTTTCAATTTCTCACCAATTTTTTATATTTGAAGTCCACAAACCCTTGTTTCTTTAGAATTTAATCCTGAAAATGTCAGACACTGCCACCTCCTAAAAAATTAACTCAATATAAAGTAAATTTTTCACCATACATCCGTAGATAATTGGCCATTACAACCCTTCAGTCAGGATTACGGCCTAGCTTCTCACACCACTCAAGTTGTGTGCCTTAATTTAATACTTGAGTGGCGGGACTTACAGTTTAACATCGACTCCAAACGACAGAGTTTGAGAAACTTTTTCATGGCAGGTTTATTTACTCTCAGAGTTTTTGCCAGAAATCTGCTGAGAGGTAGTCGCCGAAGAAATATTTTTTTTTCATATTTCATATTTTTTTCATATTTCTTTTTGATGTCTGAACTGGGATACGAACCCTGGCTTTTACGTCTAATAAGCGAACACACTACCTACTAGACTACGGCGACATAAATTTTTCACCACTACATCCAATATAACAACTCAGTATATGTAGAGTGTTTCAAAAACAGCATTATTTTAAACTTTAAAATTTAAAGTAACCCGACCATTATAAGATTTTCTATAGGAGGTTGGTTATTATTGCCTACACATAAAAATCTGTTTTACAGTGCTTGTATTAAACCGTTTGATTTTCTTATCAACTTTGCTTAGTACACTTAATCAGAAAAAGAAAAATAATTTTAAAATTTATTTCAGGACATTAATCTTTATCAGATAATTCAGAGCTGATGTTTTCTATTTCGACTCCCATTGTCACTGGAAATAATAATCAGTCACTTAAAAAAACTTTTTTCATTCCTAAATATCTTTTTTGGAATGTATAAATATGAATAAATACTAATTTAGTTTGTATTGAAAAATATCCTGTTTTTAGAATAACCATTAGGCTTGATCACTGCAGTAGAACATACAATGCGGCGTGAGTTGTATGATATTTAGCGTCCTGTTAAAATTACGTTATGTTGCTGTCCAAACTACCCAAGTTCGCAATCATAGACCTATACTGCTCACCGTTAATATGATGTCCAGTCCAATCTAGGTTTCAAAAAAATATTGTTACGAAAGTGCAACATTGTTTAACATTAAAATGATAAACAAAAGCTACACAAACAAAAACCATATACCAATAACAGCAGTATGAAAGAAAAGGAGATAGACAAGTAAGCAAGAAGACAACAACAAACAACGTAAACGAAATCCACAAACAACAATGAAACCACGAACATACGACTTCAAGAACTTTCATCAGACTGTTTACGTGGGCATATAAAGAGGCAAGATAAAGCAGGTAACGGGTAGTAAGAATTCAGTCAGTCTTGTGTGAAGATGGGTTGCTTGTGAAGGATTAATGGTGATTTGATGATCTATAGAACAATTGTTGTTGTTTACGCAGAAGAGTCTAACGCAGAACAAGAAGCAAAGCAATTATTGTTGTATTCATCAAGTTGTGAACAGTGGCACACAAAATTGTGCGAACAATAAAGAGTTTAATTGAAACTAAACACAAATTTATTTGCAATATGTTTGCAATCAACGAACTCATATTTAAACGTTTTTAAAAAGGTAAAAACGTAACAGTATAGACGGATGACGCCAACAGCTCAAAAGTTGCACCAAACAGTAAATTTTTCAGAAGGCATTACATGCTCATGGGTTTCGTTGAAAAATTTACCCAACGCGGAATATGATTTTTTAATGATAATTAACGTCAGTTGCCCACTCACCAAATACAAATCACTGTCAATGGACGTTAAAGGTGATTTGTCAAAATATACAGAATAAATAAATAATTTGACCGCTATAGCTTCAACAGAATGGCAGTCATCAAATACAATAATCCAAGCATGAAAACATGCTTCTTTCGGCGACTTCCTCTCAGCAGTAATCTGGCGAAAACTCTGAGAGTAAAATTAATAGCCACGAAAAATTTCTCAAAAATCCGTCATTCGGAGAAAGTTAACACCCACAACATGAGTTGTATTTGTTAAATTATTATAATTTAGCTCCTATGTTCTAACCGTGGATTGGATACATAGGTACGCTCGATTGTATGCTACTGATAAGTATAATTCCTGACCGTCCTAAAAAAACTGGCTCTTGTTTTTATGTTGCACACGATATTACCTGTATTGACTACGTAGAAAAGAGTAAAACAATCAATGACGAATATTGTCTGTTAATTGGGCCGGCTTAATTACAACAAGACTTATTTCTTGGGACGAATAAAAAAATTGATGAAAGTTAGCCCCAGTGTATAGAGCTTAAAGGAGATCATATTGAAAACAAAAAAGAATCCGTTCCAATGCAAAAAATATGAATTTTATATCTTCTGTGGGGCTGCGTATTTGAAATATCTCAGGCTAATACAAAAACATTAAATATTGCATTACTTGTAAATTGAGTATCAATTAAACTTTCACTTTCTTCATCCATAAATAACTTTACCCCTGTCGTTTATTCGCTCCCTAATTTGTTCATCTCTTTCTATTTTTAATGTTTCCTTTTGAATAGTTTAAATTTTTTCGAACGTTTTCTTACTTAAAATGTTTCTTACTCAGAACGTTCAATATGTTTTTCGTTTTTGCTTTTATTTTAGCTGAAACATTTTTGATTTCGAATCCGGCATCTGCAATTTTAAAGAGACAAATTGTCGAAAATGAAAAAGTTGTAAAAAAATAAATGAAATGGAATATTGTTGATATTTTGTGTGCAATTTTTTTCGTTGCATAGTGGTGCCACGAGCAATCGTACTAGTGGTCATTTAAAATGAAGCAAGAATATTAATTAAATCAGCATTTAGTTTATTTGTGTCAGAGTGAAAAAAATTTGATTTAAGTATAATTACTAATTTGTAATACTTCTCAGACATTGAGATTAATTACCTCATTTCTCTAATTTCCGTGTGTCCGTATCAATTGTAAAGATGTTAAAGTTTGGTCACTGTCCAATATATTAAGTGTTCATATTGTAATTTCAGTGCATATTATAGCATTCCAATAAAAGAAACCAAAGTTTCATTCTTTTGGTATTTTATTCTAATTCATCAGTTTTGCATTTAAAAACTTATTCAATGATGGGTTTATCCAAAATATTACACCACACTATGATTACATAAAGCCATCACATTGGATATATGGGAAATAAATCTAAATGCCTCCCAATGGTCTTATTCGTTATTTTAACCATTTTAAAACCGCAATATAGTGACATGACGATGATGCAGTAAATATTTTCTCATCATTACCATTTTAATAGAGTTAATTGCAGATTACTTTCCCGAATATTTTTGACTACCACCCAGAATATTCCTTCGTTCCCTGCTGTTAAAGGGATTCTTACGGACATCAACATACACAAGTCTTCTGCGCCAGATGGTATACCAGTACGGGTCTTTTCAGTGCCTCGTGTCACGCCAGTATTTTTTATCTTGTTTAAAGTTTAATTTCAAATATGTACTCCTATTCCAAGTTCTTTTTATTCATGCCATATCATATCATTACTAATGTTCAAAACAATTGATAACAAATTTGTTGAGAGTTTAAAATAACAGTCAATAATTTAAGGTATTTAAAATATAAAGGAAACAAAAAAATTAATAAAATTATTTCAGAAAGAGAGAGAAACAGTCCATCAACTTAATTCTACTCTAGTTTTACAATCTGGAATTTATGACGAAAACTATACGACAACTTGTTATAGATACTTACAAACCGATACACACAATATGTATGTACTGTTATGTACTGTTAAAGCAGTTAAATTTGGGTAAGAAATCATAAAGAAGTCAATAAAATCCTTCTCACGGGAAATTTTATGGCCTTTATTGAGTAAATTGAAATATTTCTGAAGCTAATGATAAGGGGTTTATCACTTATGACAGCTGGGTGCGAACAAGATCATTACGCAGAAAGGTGAAGCTTTGCAGGCGATTTTAAAGCCAGAATTAACATCCAGAATGGTAATGATGTGTATCTGATGGGATTGGAAGGGGAAAGCTCCGGTCCAACGATTGATACTGATCTCTTCTGACAATAATTAATGAGATTTAAGCAAGCAATTAAAAGGAAAAGGAGTTCCGTACTATTCTGACAATGCCAAAGAGAATACTTTGTAATCGAATATTATTGAGGAATTCATATAAATGGAGATATTTATAAATTGTTTTTAAACCTTCATACAAAACATACAAAAGCTTCTGTTACAGAGTAATACGATCAATTTGTTCTATTGCCAAAAGTTAAATACCGTACACCAGGCGTATACTTAATAAACATTGCAAATTGAAAAAACATGCGCTCAATAGCCATTATTTCAGTTTGAAAAGTACAATAATAATCTAGTATCGGAAAGAAAGGATGATCTAATGTTCAATTGTTTTAAAAAGATTCGACATCCTACTTTGTTGTGCGATGTGGATCCGTTAGTGAAAACTTGAATAGCGTTTCCTGGGAAATGTAAACCTTTATAATAAATGGATCTATTCGATATCTATCTTGTAAAGCCATGATCAAGCATAGTGTAGTCGATAGGTATGTTTAGACCAACCATACCCAATATTTTGCCCTGACCATAGGTTTTTTACTTTAATGCTAACTTATTTGGCGTACAGTCTCATTGTCTCGTTTGCAGCCACTAGTTACGACAACATGTCTGGTGGTAGACACTTGAAGATAGTAAACAATGCTTTGAATTATTAAGTTAAATAAATAATAAATAATACTGAATCTAATTAATTTCTATTTTTAAATACATCAAGTTAAACTCTTTTCTTGTACCTTTTATAAGGTTATCAAAATAATATAATAAATAATAAATTTTACATAATGTTAGTCAAAGTCATCCAAACCATGAAAAAAGTGCTCCTTTGATAAATTAAAAGCCCTTAGGAGAGTTGTCAGTATGGCATAATCACCTGAAATTCTATCACCCCAAAGTCATGCACACATACGCTGAAAAATGTAAACGAATATGGTAACGAATAGTTACTAAATTCCAGTAGCAATGAAATATAAAAAGCGGGAGTGGGTCACAACATTTGCATACATATTTATATATGAATTCGGATACAGTCGTTCGCTGCCATAAATAAGGACGCTTTACATAGGAAATTGTGGAAAATAATATTCTACATATACACACTTATAAGAACAACGTGATTATACGAAGTTGGCCCATGTGTGAAGCAGGTAAGTGCGCCTGTAATAAAATATGGACGAAATTTTAATAGTCCCAATAATAGATTTAATAATACTTTTATGTAGTTGGTTCACCTTGTTTCCAATTTACCAATAAGGCCACTAAAAATAAGCTTCATTCTTCCCAAATTGTCCTGAAATTAGGCTTGCCTGTAGGAAAACGTCGAGTTCAACAAATTTTATCATTTGACTGTAACATTAAATGGAAAAAATCAGCCAAAATCCCACCGTTATCATACCTTAAAATAAAGAATTTCGGTGAAAAACAAAAGTAACTTACCCCACACCATTAGCCATGTTTTACTGTTGGTAACTGATATCTGGGAGAATATCTCTGCTCAGGTGGTCTTCTAATATATTTTATCCCATCAGATCCAGAAAGATTAAATTTACTTTCACTACTAATGGTGTGGGGTAAGTTACTTTTGTTTTTCACCGAAATTTTTTATTTTAAGGAATTTATTGGTAGGTTCGTTTTCTCATGACGGAGTTGGTACGTTGGTGAAATTCGATGGTATTTTGAATGCCACTAAATACTGTGAGATCCTAGAAGAAAATCTGCTCCCACATCTTCTGGAAAAAAGCCCCCAAAGAGCATATTCCAACAAGACAATGACCTGAAGCACCCTCGTCGCTTGGTTCGTAACTACCTAAGCGACCATGATGTGCAAATTTTGGATTAGCCGTCGTAATCTCCCCTTAGAAAACCTGTGGAAGACTTGAGATCGGGAAGCTAAAAAGAAAAATCCTTCAAATTTGGCGGAATTAGAAAAAATTTAAAAGTCAGAATGGCAAAAAACCCCCTACACACCATCGTGCCCCTAGTGGATTCTATGCCCTCCAGACTGCAAGCGGTAATAGAAAACAAAGGCTACGCAACCAATTATTAGTTTTAAGTATATTTTTAACCAAAATTTTGTAAGAATTTACATTTAATTTGAATAAAGTTATGAATAACATAGCGTTGCATTTTTTTTGCTCGCTAAAATTTGGCACTTTTTTTCTTAAATGTTAAAATAAAAATAAGTGGATAGAAAAATGTTGATATTGTAAACTGCATTTGTTAACTTTGTGGAGCATAAAAATAAAAAAAAAGTTTTTAATTTCCGTACTTTTTTTTGAAAGAGGCGCACATAAAGATCAATCGGCTTAGCGTTGCATTTTTTATGCTCGCTACTGTATATTGTATATGTACGTTTTCAGTATCGTAGTGAATAGTTCATGGTTAACCAAATATTTCCTGCAAAACATAATGTATTGTTGGATAATTATTCTAGAAAATTTATACGATTTTTGCTGTGTGCACTGAGCTATATAACCAATGCATCATTTGTTGTTCCAAATATTTAAGCCACACTTTTTCTTCTGAGCAGTTGTTGTGTGAAAAATGTAACGCGGGCAAATTAAAAAAACAACGACATAAATTTAGAAAAAGCAGGTGTGGTAATGTAAAGTTGCCGTAGTTTAATAAGTAATTTACAATTTACACAAGTTTTATAATTGTTACTCACAAACGTATATGTTCAATTACATATGTATGAAATACCAATGCTTTTCGTTTGCAAAACAGCTTAAAGCCGCTGTGAATTTGAAAATAAATTAAATTGCCATGAAAATTTTCTTAAGAAAATCTAAGGTTCAAAACACACACAACATATGTATGTGGTGTGAGAAGCTAGGTCGTAATCCTGACTGAAGGGTTCCAGTTACCAATAATTAAGAGTAGGTATTGTAGTGTTTCTAGCACACACACTTGTAAAAATAAATTTTAAAACAATAATGTAGTGGATTCACCAAATATAGATTTCACAAAATGAAGTTAGAGCTGATTTTGACTATTTTTGTATGCCAGAATAAATTTTAAATTTCATAGGAATTGAAATAAAATAAGTTTAGGTTCATTACTTTCCAAAACTTCTAATTTTTTATCTGTTTGTCTGTACGTAAGTTTGTCTGTTTGCTCATTTCATGTTTTACAGTAGTAGTAGTAGTAGAATTAATTTATTCGAAATAAGACAGCAGAAATAAATTTTATATTTTTTTTAATAATAAATAAACGCCTCTTGCGAATTATAATTCCACAAACAAATAACTGCAGACCAGTAAATACAAATATCCCCCACTGTTTTTGGATCGAACGATATAATCCTCTTTGTGTGGAGCATAAATATTTATAAATTTTTAATAAATTGTCTCATTTATTTTGTGTGAATGTTTTAATTGTTAAGGTATGACTGGAATCTAGTATTTATAAATTCAAATTTTATTGGCAAACAAAAATAAAAAAATCATTAATATTCCAAGGGAAATTGCACAATAATAATGGTTTTATTTTATGTTTTATAATTTTTTAAATTGCCAGTTTAGTAAAGAACAATATCTGATAACAAATCAAGTAATTTAAAACGTTATTGTTCGCATAACAATACCCACGCACTACGAATATATATTTTAATAGGTAGGTAGTATATTTTTTCCAGTAGGTAGTATGTTGGCTTATTAGACGTGATGCTACTGTTAAAACCCCAGGTCAGACATCTCCAACAAAACGAAATATGAAAAAATATTTCTTCGGCGACTTCCTCTCCACAGATTTCTGCATAAACTCTGCCATGATAAGTTTCTCAAAAATTTATCGTTCGTTCCTCAGCATAGTAGTGTAAGAGAACTAGCACTACTATGTATCAAATGTTTTCCACTTTTTTCGTGAGGAAATTTGAATGTTACAACTAATCGGAAATTAAACTTATTGGTTACTATAAATAACTACAAATACATGGGGTTTACAAGATAGACTGGAAGACCTGGACTATGTGGATGGTATATGCCTGCTAAGTCAATCTTTCTGCGACATGCAGTCAAAGCTAAATCTAATAAGCGAAACCGCAAAGATAGCTATACTGAAGTTTAATATCCACAAAACCAAAACACTCAGGTTAAATGCTAGCGCAGAACTAAAATTCCTAATATACTGCAAGGAAATTGATGATGTGGAGTCCTTCTGCTATCTAGGCAGTATAATTGATAAATCCGGTGGTTCATCAGCAGCAACTTAACCCTATTTGGAAATTGCCTAACATATCGAGGCGCACCAAAATTAAAATGTTCAATTCCAACATTAAATCCACATTACTGTACGGTTGTGAAACGTGGAATATAGCACCGCGCTATTCCCAGTCACTTCAGGTATTCGTTAACAAATTCCTGCGTAGAATCTTGCGTTTTTGCTGGCCTTACGTAATATCCAATGCTCAACTCTGGTCAGATACAAACCAGCAAACAATTGAGAGGGAAATAAGGCGGGGCACACTCTTCGTAAGCCATTAGATGACATCACAAAGAAAGCCATAGACTGGAACAACCAGGCAAGCAGGCGCATCGGATCACCATCAAACGCCAAATCACAACCGAACTATCCAAACTACGTCTACAATGTCAAACATCGCGCTGATGATCGAGCTCATTGGAATCAACTTGTTGCGGCCCTATGCTCACTAGAGGAGTAAAAGGAACCAATATATGAACGTATATATACAAATAACGCTACTTTGCATGTCTTTCGAAGTTAATAATAATTCATTTGACTTAACCCAGCGTTTACAACGCGAATACAGATTTTAGTTGTATGACTTATCCATCTGCATTGAAAAGTAATAAAAACATATTTTTGAAATTACTAACTGATAAGTTTACTGCAGCAGTTTGGCATCATAGAATAATAGAAATCATTGTTAGACATACTTTACTGCACTGATCCAATAGAAGGTCAAAACTACGGAAAGGTTCAATATTATGTTTTTGTTGCATTAAATACGAGAAGATTTACATATGGTTGTAATACATTTGGGCAATTCACACAACTTTGTATCGTGTATGTTGTATTGAATACATTTGTTTGTTTGTGAACGCTCAATGCTATGCTGTATTGTGTATTTCGTGGCACTCAAACAATTTGATAGTCCGAAACCAACACAACGTTTTAAAAACATATGAAAACATATACACATTTTTTCATTCACACAATTTGATAGCACGTAACCAATACAACTTCCAAAAACATATGGAAAAAATGTGTATAAGTGTATCGGGTTTTTATATGAAAATTATCAACAACAATCATACACTCTTGTATGTTCTTCCAACAATACAATGAATACAACGATACAACGGCTTGTGTGAATTGACCAATTGAAAATACTAATTGCAAAGGGAGTTTTGCTGTAAGAGATTTGCTATCAAATTGTTATTTCACCTAAGAACATATAAGAACAATATGGTTTACGTAACATACCATTGAATTTGGCCTTTTAACAATTTTTAAGATGCTCCATATTCTAAATATACTTTATATGCTTTCATGACCTATGACGGTGTAGGGTTTTAAAACCATAACAAAAATAAAATATCATAAAAAGTTTGTGTTTTTGTCAAAATATAAATATATAGTTAATAAAAAAGGATTAAAACAGTTGAAAACAAACTCACACATTCTGTGTTTAATGGCAATCTTGCCCATTGTGTATTTTGTAGCCTTTTTTTAATTTTAATAAAAAAGGGACACAAATAATTTTATTATGGGAAAATATTTTATTAAATCAGAAAAGGGGAAATGAAAAATGAAATTTATTGGTAGTGGAAGTAAATGCTAAAATAATTTTTTTTGAATATGTCTCAAATAATTTTCGTCGAAAGCTATGACTTTTTCTCATCTGTTTCGCTATTTATGTATTTCGTTCCTACGAACTGACCATCTTCTGAGACCAAGAGCAAATCGAATAAATTTTTGATATCCTGTTCTAAAACAAACAGATCTACAACTTTTAAGATTCTTTTTAACTGGAACCTCAACATTTGGCCGTTTTTCAGTCAATTGTGGCATGAAATGAATTATTTGTGTTATGTATAGTACAACTCTGCAGTGATAGCTTGGCACGGTTTTAAGAACTTGATATAGAACATTATGAAGGCATCTTTGGATGTACATACATAGATTTTGCTTGTTGTCTACGCTTTATATGACTTTTTGCTCTTGAGATTGTCGTAATGAATTAATTTTTTATCGCCAGTGATAATTCGTTGCAAAAATGATATCTTTTTAAAGTATTCAGACATTAAAAATCTGGCATCTGAATGATTCCTGCTCCATTTAAGGATTTGAAATGACTACATGAATTACGCCTAATGAGCTTATATTGTGTCTGACACGAAACTTAATCGAGTATTGTTTCTAATTTATAGACTTCAAAGGTTTTTGACTGTACCGGAAGCTCTGTGTTTTTAATGTCAAAACCATAATTTTTGAAACATGAAAAACAGTCGATACATATTATTTGTGATAAAGTGTAATCATCATACATTCTGCAGATCCTGTTTTTTCAGCAGCTTAAAGATTTTCCATCATGAAAGAAATAATGACGCGAAAAATCAAACCAAGCAATATTGGCCGATTTGAAAGCTCAAGAGCGCAAGATCCAGAGTACGTATATTACTGATATAATGCAACGCAGAAATAAGTGCTGCTACCTAAGTAATCGGTTTTTATATAAATAATACTACCAGTATATGCATGTATTTCAGGAAATGTACGAATGCTTACAGCTCAAAAAGGCAGACCCTTGGAAATAAATGTAATGAAGTAAATATAATGAACATTTTTGAGTAAATGTTCCCAACGGAAACATCAATCAATTATTGTAGAAATTTAAAATACATTTGGAATTGAAATAATAAATTCAGTGATTAAACACTGAAGAAGACGAAATTACTGTGGTCATGCTTTTCTAATTGTAAAAATAAAAAGACTTCAATCTAATCTAATTAATCCATCCAGAAAGCACTCGCATCATCAACGGTGGACATTATATGTATCCGCTTGAGTTTTCTCTATCAGCAAAGTTCCTCACCACTACGTAGGTTACATGTTCACGGACCGAGTTTCTTACAAACAACGACAAATCACTATTATCTTAGTGCCAACTACAGTAGAACTATCAATCACTTTTAAACTAAACACCTGTTTAAGTAAGATAAACGATTTCACAGAATTGAAAATAGGAAAAACACTTGTTTTATAAAATATTTTTTGTATCAAAAATGTTGGATCAAAGTGAATAGGTTGAATTTTCTGTTTTCTGCGGCGCTACGTGCCACACAGCCGAAGCTACACTCGATGTTTTGCGCCCTGTTTTTGAAGATCGCATTATCAGCCGCAGAGCTGATGTCGTTTGGCCACCTCGGAGCTGCGATTTGACACCGTTGGACTATTATTTGTGGGATGCCGTCAAAGATAAGTGTTACGCCGACAAGCCAGAGACAATAGATGCTTTAAAGGACAATATTCGTGAAGCCATTGGTGAAATACAAAAGCAGCTCTGGATTGACAGTCAATTACTTTTAGGAATTCAAATTTATTTTTTGTGAAGAATTTGTTAATTTGCTACTGTCATAAATCTGGACATGAATTTATTTCCTCGTCTTTTGTTATTTCCTTTTATTGTAACGAGCATTGTAAAGTCTGTCAATTGTTGAACTGGGCAGAAATAGGAACTTATTTTACCAAATGGAGTGTACATACTCGATTATTAGTTAAATTTTGACAGTTTTCCGTTTTTTTTTTATTGAGCTAACTTGTATTGCAGACTAAAGGTTTTTATTAGATTCCGTAAAATTCCACAAATTTATTAAATTTTTCCGATAAGTAAACTTATTGGAATGTGAACAGGAGCTTTGAGAGCACCAACATAACTGATGTACTGGCAGAGGCTAATATAACAGATAATTCAAATGATAGGAAAGAAAAAATCTCCCACATTTATACATAAATTTATTGATGATATAATTTTAGTCGATTGGGCCAACACCAGACAAAACCCATTTTCGGTGATGCAGCAAACACTGAGATAGATTGGAAAGTTTTGATGCATAGAAGTAGATTCTGTAAAATGGAAATGACGATCAAAATAAGTCGTTCTATTTAAAAAATATTTACAGATACAGTGATGTTATCAACTTACATGTTACCCATAACACAGTGCGAAAGCCAAAATAAACCGGCTAATGACATAGCGTAGGTTGTGAGTTTTAAATCCCTATCCCTCTCCTTTCTAATAAGGGTTAAACTCTGAACATCGGTTCAGAAATGTTCCTGTAATCAATAATTTTGTGTGAAAAGATCAAAAATACCGTTTTTGTTAAATAAAACAAGTTTGGAGGGTTTGAGAAATATAAAAAAAATTTTTTGAGGTTCTACTCAACAAAACTCAGAACTTACACTATGTCATTAGCTGGGTATATTTAATTTTTTTATTTTGTCGCATGGTGTAATTATTCCAATGAAATGAAATACTCAACAGTTTTGTATCCCACATGTATTGCTGCGTTTACAGAGCAACAAAAATATTAAATTAATGCTAGTGACTGTTGCAAACAGACGAAATTAAATAAAACAAGTAAATAAAGGAATGACTGAAAATATATTTGTTTATAATTTCATTTCTACTAGTTACAAATATAAAAAATTTTGAAACGAAATGAAATTAAATTTGTTTCAATAATAAATAACACGTTCATAAATTGATGCTGTTCAATTCACGAAAAAAAGAAAAACAAATGGAAGCACTCGACGGCACAAGAAAAAGAACAATTTGTAAGTAACAGAAAGCCAAATCAGTAATTTTTTGCTGTGTTTTGAGTTTTAAGTGCTTAAGTACACATTTAATTTCAGTCTAGTAAATGGTGAGTCGGCTTATTAGGCATAAGGCTCGAGACAAACCCGAGGTCAGACATCTTCAACAAAATTAAATATAAAAACATATTTCTTCGGAGAAAACACTGAGTGTAAATATGATTGCCGTTGCCAATGTTTAACAAAGTTTAACAACTTTAAACGGTTAACACATGGTTGATAGGACAGAAAAATAGCTCTAGTAAAGAGTCGTTCAAAAGAATTAGTTTTGCTACAGTTTGGAGAACGTGGTCTATACCTAGGGGATATAACAAATAAATATTTATTTAAATTATGATTATATTATATTATATATTATTATTAATTATTACGAAATTTTGAGAACAAATAACGATTTATCTCTTAACAATAATCATACAACATTGTTTCTTCATATTTCTTTACATGTACAGTACAAAATGAGTGCAAACGTTTAAGTAGTAAGGTTACTACTGTTTAAAATAAATCGACGTGTTTTAAATTTAAGCGACCGTGTGAAATTCAAATTTATGGTTCATTGCTGGCATATACTCTCTTTAGCAACTATTTAACTGCCAATTGTTCAATTTTACTTTATAACGAATATATACAAATCAACTGTATTGTGTTAATGGCATATTAAAATCACTGTGAGATTTGATTTAAATTTATTCCACAATTCACTTTTCATTCGCTGTGTGGTAATTTATGTCATGCTTTTTTATTAATTTTGGTCTGAATTCATGGCCAAAAGATAATCAAACAATTGGACAAATACAAAATGGCTGAACTTTTTTCACATTTTCATTTCAATAAATTCTTAATTTTTTTTAGTTGTACTTCTTTCAACGAATTATTCAGTAATTGTTTATGGAGGATTGGTTTGTATAGAGTTTCTGGCGCAAGAAAAAATTTGAAATATTATGCGAGCATGATTAAATTAAGTTAAATCGAATTAAATATCATATCTTAGTATTAAAAATTTATTTTCGTGCAACTGGTGTCGAAATATCCTCCTATTCACAAAATAGACGCTAACATTAAATGAACAATAAGAGACAACTTTCATAAAGAGCCGTTCGAGCTATAGTGCGTAGAATTATTACATATTAGCTTCACGCACCACTTCTGTTGTGTGTGTTAATTTTATCCACGAGTGTGTGTTAATTTTCTCCTACAGTTTAAAGTCGACTCCAAACCACACATTATTTTTGAGAAAATTTTCATGTCAATTTTATTTACTTTCAGGGTCTTTGCCAGAAATCTGGTGAGAGTAAGTCGCTGATAAAATATTTTTCCATATTTCGCTTCGATTAAAGATATTACCCAATATAAAAAACTTAAAACATTTTAGTCATAATTGGCAAAAAAGCACCTAACATATGAATATCTTTTTTGGAACCAACCAAAATAAAATATTAAAACTCAAAGAAATGTAGTACATTTAACTGCATTTCCATAGTTGTTTTATTTGTGTTCAACTACTTTGATAACACAATTCATTTGTCTTACAGGCGATTAAAAAAGCTAAAATATTAAAATGCCAAAAATAAAATGCACGTACCAATCAGTTGACACCGGAACGCGATAAAAGGTGGTAAAAGCAAAAAATTTCGAAAGGCTGTAAAAACAGAAAATTTACAAGGAAACGCAATAATTAGAAAAGTTCTTTTGATATTGACAGCTCTAGGAACTTATTTCGCAAAACTTTACTGATTAATAAGTCGCCATTGTTCTGATGTCACATTTTCCTCAATACTCTGTAGTAAAATAAGTTAAAAATCACTCTCAAGCATAAGTTGCATACTATCCCTAATAAAATCTACAAATCTGCACGAAATTATAACAACTAAGTCATTAATATGGGAAATTGGTGCAAGTCTTACAGGTTTCAATATATGTAACTAGCAGATCGTTGATTACAAGATTCCATAGTAGGGCGGGAGAACTCCAACCTATAATGATAACTTTCCTATTTTTCTGGCGAGGTGCGAATTTCCCAGCCTCGAATATTATAATGGCATAACAAGAACACATAAAAGAAAACGAAAAATGTTGTTAAAATCTAAAATAGACAGAATAACAACACAAATGATTGAAAGACAAGGAATAAGGAAGGTGGTATTCCTAATGGCGAGAGCACAACAAGCAAACACGATGGTTTGGTGCATGCCAATTGGCACGAGACCCTTGGTTGGTCTCCTCTCCTTTAACCTGCTTACCTGGCTGCATGTTTACAATTTGTATGTAATGTTAAAGAATATTTTAATTTTCCGATTTTTTTATTAAGTACTGTGCTGTCTTAAAACTTTGAAGTCTTATAACTTTCGGTCAAGTTACGACATATATGACATGCCCACTTATTCACGGAAATATCAATCATAATCTAAGTAGTGCAAGTTTTTATATTTTTTTCTTTTCTTTTTGAAAATCAGCCGGTAGGTAGTAGGAGAGCAATTATGGTGAAATAATTAAAAACAAATTAAAATAATCCTGTGGAACTTTGAAGATTTTTTATTAAATTTATCACGTTTTGTTAGAAATGAAGACAGCTTTGTTTAACTGTGGTTTTCGAAAACCATTTTAATATACATATTTGCAGAATGAAAATAGCGACAATTGCTGTTGCTACTGAGTCACTTTTCTTCCAAAATGAAATTAATGAAAATGAACTATTCCACTAATACATACAACATAACATAACATAATCAGTCATTACCGCATTTCAGTCAGAATTACGACCCATCTTCTCACACTTATGTTTATTTATGAACTTTCCATGGCAATTTTATTTTGTTTGTGCCAGAAATCTGCTGAGAGACTAAGATAAACAAAAACAAATAGACTAAGATAAAATCGTATCCTTTAAGGTCATAGAACACAACACATACACCGGCACATTAACGATAAGTTTTATTTAGGCTAACTTTCATTTTCTCTAAGTTAAAGCTAGCGCGCAGACCTTTTATTACTGCTTGTAGACTTTTACCACTTCGCAACACTAAGGTGTAGTAATTCTTTTTATTTCCGATATTCACCCCTATCATGAATAATTTTTCCCTTGAAATATTTTCCCATTTCCCAAAATTGCGATCATAAACTACTTTTCCCATTTATTAGTTTACCTTTTTATGATAATTCAAAGGGGAATGATATCTTTAAAAAAATTTCCCTGATTATAAATATTTTTTCCCCTCGTAATATTCTCATTTTACCCTCTGAGTTGTTCACATCGTGTTTGCTACGGAACTGCATTTATCATGTAAGTATTAAATTATTGAAATAAAAATATATAAATTTATATTCAATTATTTTAGGAGTAGTAGTTAGTAGTGCAAAATGAAATTTTGCTTAACAAAATGCAAACCAACAGGGCTATAGCCTGTGGTTTTTCAAAAATTCCTAGAGAGGTGTTGGCAGAATTTTTGGAATTCATTTTCTGAAGAACTGAATAGTGCTGGACCTCCAATTAAACATGTCTCGGATTGGAAGAAGGTAATAAAGTATTTTGTATATTGGTATAATTTGTTAAACCCCTAATTTGCACAATAGGTTTGGATAGACCAGAAGAGATATGTGCGATCAAAAGCTGCCACAAATTTGAAACACCAAAGAGAGATGGGAGGAGGACCAAATCATTCCAAATGCTTTTCAGCAAGTGAACAGTTCATATATGAGCTAATTGGTATGAGAGAATCAATAGAGGGACTAGAAAGCACTCGGACGTTTGGTTTGCAAGAGAGCTTTTATGGCAATCAAAAAGAAAATGTGTCACCAACATCACCTAATAAATACTCCACTGAAGCAAGCACCTCAAGCACTTCTAAAATTGTGTATAAACGCAGACTTATTTACCCCGTAATGTTGTATAAATCTAATACAAAAGTTATTTCAATGTGATCATGTAACTTACAAAGTTTCCGGTAACTCTAAGGGATCAAATATGCATCTCTCAAATGTTTACGAGCAATACGATTTTTTCTTGATTCTTCTTCTTGAAGGACAGCTAATACTCCAATTCTAAAAATGTTGTTTTTTTTAACTTTTAATAAATATTTGCAGTCTTTTTTTTTCCACCTAGCACTCACTGTAAACATCCAGCTTACTTCAATTTGAAATTTACTAAAAAAGGGATATACGATTTCATGGGAGATTCACAATAGCAATTTTCCCTTCGAGGGGAATGAAAATTTAATGGGGAAAGAAATTTCCCATGTTATTCATGATAGGGGTAATTATCTTTTATTAGAATTGATTGACTTTGCATATTACAGCTTCATTTAAGACTTGAGCGTTAAGGTATGCTTATCAGCTATATCTTCTAGTGAAGATAATGTTTTTTGATGACCAGCGGCATCACTTAAGAAGCTGAGACTATATTTTATTCTCCAATTAAACTTATGTTTTCCTTATTGTGCCTTTGGTATTCGTCGTCACAGAAACATTCCGCAGATAACTTTGTTACAAGACCCACACTTGTTCCTTGCACTGAAATTGAACACACTTTAATATTGTACATCTATATATAAAAAAATGAACATGTTTTAAATTTAGGTGGTAAAAACTTAAGCAACTCATTTAAAATTCTTTCCAATTAATTTCCTCATTTCCTATATTTTGAACAACAGCACCTCATCTGCGACCATTAGACCTATTAATTTATCAACTTTGCTTTCTGAAATGTTTTGCCATGGTTCTTTTTTTTTTGGAAGAAAAAATTTCGTTAATCCGGCTCCTGATCCCTAATCGATATATATATGTGGGATGACTTATAAATAACCACATACCCAAGTACTTACGTTCTTACAACACTAATCCTGCCTGTCTCTTTCTCACCGTTCGTTGATTGTTCGCTAAAACAATAGCGAAGGATGAGAAAGACTGGCAGTACAGAGTGAGCGACACAATCGAGCGGTGCACATCAGCCCCTTAAATAGTGTAAAATATAAATGTCAATGTATAGAACTTTGTTTTTTTTTTGTTAAAATTGAAATAAGAAGTGAATAAAATAAAACATTTGGAGAAGATAAAATTATTAATTAAATTGAAATAAGAAGTGAATAAAATAAAACATTTGGAGAAAATAAAATTATTAATTAAATTGGCTGAATCAACGGAACCCTATAAAATTGGGGGCTCAACCGGGATCTTTCCAAAAATTAAGCCAAAAATTTGCATAAACGTTGGTGAAAAATTTTATTTTGTTCGTAAAAACAAAAAAAAATATATACCGTTTGATTTGAAATATAATTGAGTGGCCTTAAAAATCAAGACGTTAGCTGTACAAAAGGAATTTCTGAAGAATTTCCAGTCAAAGAAGACTTGAAAATACAAAAAATACAAGAACAAGAACAACTGAAAAGAATTCACATATGTGCGCAAAAACTTTAACTCAAAGGGAAAAGAACAGTTACCGTGCAAAATATAATATGCATTAACATTTGTATTTTTGTGAAATAGGAAGAAAAAAAAAATGTCCCAATGAAATAAGAAAAAGAGTAGAAGAAAAAAGAGAAGTCATAATTTGCCGTGAATTTAAGAGAAAAACAAATAGAGCGATCCATGCCGAGGGCGCTTTGGTGAAGAAGAGTGTTTTTTGCGTTAAAGAGTGTAAGGTGCAGCGTTGCCATTTTTACCCTTTTCGGGTATTTTTTGACGCTTTTTTAGTCTCGCTACCCTTTTATTTTTTCGAAATACGCTTTTTTGAAAAAAGGGTATTTTTGACGCTTTTTTCATTTTTTGTGGCGCTTTTGATGCTTTTTTATACAACTATGTGATTATATTTTTTGTGGTTTAGTCCTTTTTTCTGCAACAATGAAATTTAAATATTTTGTTTGTCATTGCAATATTTGTTAAAGCTGCGTCCACAGGTGTTGCATTTTTGTTTGAATTTTTTTCTGAGAACGCTGACAATGAGTAAAAAAATAACATTTTCTATTTCCTGGAGAGTAAATGTAAAAATAGTAAGTATTTCATACTTTTGTCTTTAGTTTTATTTTGCTTTAATACAGTTTAGTACTAGATGGATCGTGTATATAAAAAAAAATGGGAAAGTCATCCAATGTTTAAACAGTGGCTGAGACCGGCAAAGGATTCTACAAAGGCACTTTGTGCATGTTGCCATTGTGAAATAAATGCAAGGCATAGTGACTTATTGCGTCACAGCAAAACAAAAAAACATGAGCAGGCAATAAACCCATTTCATAGTGGAACTGTGCAACCAAAAATAAGTTTTCACACAAAGGAGCCTAGTGATATTCAAAAAGCCCAAGGCATGTTGTGTTTATATGTTGCAGCTCACACATCCTTTGCCAGTATTGACCACCTGTCTGAAGTTTGTTTCGAAAGTTTCTCTGATAGCAAAGCTGCTCATTTTAAATTACATCGGACGAAATGCTCAAATATTATAACGAATGTAATAGCCCCTTTTTTTATACAAAATCTAATCGACGATATTAAGGATCGACCCTTTAGTCTAATTTTAGACGAGGGTACCGACATTTCTGTGGAAAAATTGCTTGGCGTCGTAGTGAGGTATTTTAGTGTTAAAAAAAATACATTTGTCACAACATTTTTAGGGTTAATTGATTTAAAAGGTGGTACTGCAGATGACATTCTTAGCGGCATGGAGCGTTTATTAAATATTCTACAATTAGATTTTAAACATTTAGTGGCTATCGGTACTGACAACGCCGCAGTCATGACAGGTGCACATAACGGCCTCCGCATACAAATTGAGAAAAAATATGATCTCAAGAACTTGGTACTAGTAAGATGCGTATGCCATTCATTACAACTGGCTGTATGTGCGGCTACGGATAGAAGTTTTCCTAATAATTTAGAATTTCTTATACGGGAGTCCCATAACTGGTTTTCTCATTCCCCAATTCGTCAAAAAGCTTACGCAAAAATTTATAAGTTGTTGAATAATGACGCAATGAATCCCATTAAAATTCCGCAAATGGCAAACACAAGATGGCTTTCTATAGAGAAAGCAGTAAAAGCCATTTTAAAAATGTGGTTAGAATTAAAAACCCATTTTAGTCTTTTAAAGGACAACTGCTATGTCGCTAATTTGCTAAAAGTTATGTATGCCGACAACAAAAACTATGTGTATCTAGTTTATTTAAGTTCAGTTTTAGAAGAAGTCCAAAAAGTTAATATGGCTTTCGAATCAGCCAACGCTGATCATGTAAAGCTTTATAACGATTTATATAACTTGATTAAAAGTATTACAAATAGAATAATTGTTCCTTCAGAAAATTTCGATTATTTAGAAGATAATTTAGAAGAAAATGTTAACGAATATTGCTACCTGGGATATCAATTCGAAAAGTCCTGTAGAGATTATAGAATAACCGATGAGGACAAACGAGGTATCATAAAAAACCTAATCGAATTTACAAAACAACTCGTTCTTGAACTAAGACGTAAACTTCCTGCAAATTTTAAATTACTTAAAAAAATATCGCTATTTAGTGTGGATAATATTTTTAAAAATATCGAAGCGGATATTATTGATTTTGTGCAAAACTTTATTGTTGATTCAAATGTAATAAATAAAATAGAAATCTGCCTAAAGAACCTTATACCTCAAAATTGGAAAAATAAAGACAGAACTGATGAATTTTGGATAGAGGTATACAATTTTAAAAACTCTTTGGGGGAGAATCCCTTCCAAGAATTAGCAGACTTTGTAATTCGCATACTATCGTTACCTTACTCGAATGCTGAGGTCGAGAGAACATTTAGCTTAATGAATTTTTTCAAACCAAAGATAAGAAATCGACTTTCCTTAAACTCGGCTAATTCTTTGTTGTACATTAAATACGGTCTTAAAAAAGAAAATGTTTGTTGTTACAATTACAAATTGCCATCTAGTGTTTTTCTAAAAATAAATTCAAATCAAACATATAAACGATCTCAATATTTTATCAAAACAGTTTTATGGCCCGAGGAAGAAAATAATGAGGCCGATATATTTGAAGATGAAATTGCTTTACTATAAAACGTTATTTTCATATTTGTTTTCTTTTTACTTTAAAAAATTAAGCTTTATTTAAAGTTTTTGTAAAATTCTTAATTTTTTATGTTATTTTATTCAAAGTCTTCGTTATTTTTTGAATTATAATGAAATATTTTTATTTTTTAGTTATTTTATTTTAACTTTTTGTTAACTACTGAATTATATTTACTTTTTGTTACTTTGAGTTTTTGTTAAATAAATCATACATATTTTATTTGTATTTAATATTGCTTGCGTTTTTTTTCCCCCCTTTAAGATGGTTTATACGCAAAGCTAGATAGTATAAGTATTTGAAAATTATTTCAATTTTTTTTTGTTTCTTGTGACGCTTTTTACCCTATTTTTCTGAATTATTTTACCCTTTTTTGCTTTAAGCTTGACGCTTTTCTGCATTTCAAAAATGGCAACACTGGTAAGGTGTCTATGTGTGCACTCGAGTGACGATTAATAGCAGAGAGCTGGTGACGTTGGTTGCAGTCAAACATCATTATTATCTACAGAGAGAGAGAGAAGCCGCAACGCATTGTAGAGTAAAGATAAGTGGTTGTAGTTTGTTGGTTATATTGTATGTAACAATTGAGTTTTTATAAAGGGTAGAGGGCCTTTTAATAGAAGAAATATCGAGAAAAGAGGAGAATATTTAAGAGTAGAATACTGTATTTTATATTTTTTTTTCGCTTCGCATTAACCCATTAAGGTGGTGCAAAACATTTGCTGAAATTTAAATTTTGTTTTGGTTACATTTAGAGTTTATTGAAAGTTTTTATATTCTTTTCATATGTAATTGCCTTACAATACCTGTGAGTTGAGAATATATTTTTGAAAGAAAATTTAATTGAAATTAATTTCTTTTTTGTATTTTTGAAATTAAAAGTATTTTAAGGTATTTTACACATATTTTAAACTTAAATTAGTACGAATTTGTGAAACTTTTGTGCACCGTAATGGAGTTGAGAGAAATTTTGGCTATGACAGTGGAAGATTTGAGAACAAATGCGGAGGACGCTGGACTGTCATCTACTGGGTCTAAAACGGACTTACAGGAACGTCTCATTCGTCATTTTAGCAATACTGACAATACTGACGCTGACGATGGCTCTAATTTCGGTGATGCGACTTCGGATTTGGTACGTGATATGGCAGGACGTTCTAGCTTTACCCTAAAGGATATTGAAGATTCACTTACATGGTTTTCTGGGGAAGGTGCTCCTGATGTCGAATCGTGGATCCAGGAATTCGAAGATTGTTCTCATGTGGTAAAATGGAATGAATTGCAATGTTACATATATGCTAAACAATTACTGACGGGTGCAGCACGAATTTTTGTAAGGAGCCAAGCAGGCGTAAGAGATTGGGGTGCTCTTAAGAGAGTTTTAAGAGGAGAGTTCGGTACCAAGTTGTCATCGATTTCGGTCCATAGAATGATGAAGAGCCGCAGGAAGAAATCAAATGAGTCTTATAGACAATATTTATATACGCTAATGGAAATCGGCAGTTCCATACATTTAGATGAAATTAGTATTGTCGAATATTTTATCGAGGGCATAACTGATTCCAGAATAAATAAGTCCATTTTATACCAAGCCCGAAATATTTCGGAGCTGAAAGAGAAAATAATTGTATACGAGAAAATGGGTGCACCCGCGAAATCGTTAAATTTCAAAGGCAGCAAGGAAGTGATCTCAGATATAAAAACTGAAGGCACTGTAAAATGTTTTAAGTGTGGGGAGAAGGGCCACATTTCGAAAGATTGTCGTTCAGTGGATATAAAATGTTTCAAGTGTAAGAGGTTTGGCCATAAGTCATTTGAGTGCAGTACAACAATGCAAGTCGAAAAACCTAAAGATGAGAGGATTAAGGAAGAGAGAAAAGCTGTTCTTACACTGACAGACGATGTACCTGCAGCTTCGAGAAGAATCTTTAAGGACATTGAGGTCTTAGCAAGATCTCTCTTCGCCTTCATCGATGCTGGCAGCGATATTCGTTTACTCCGTTATGATACTCTTTTATTGTTAGGCGATGCAACGTTGGAGCCAGGAACAAAAATTCTCGCGGATATAGGTGGAAAAACAATAACGACAGTGGGCTGCCTTAAATGCCTGGTAAAATCAGACAACATTGAGCTAGATATTGTTTTCTATGTTGTAAAAGAGGGTGATATTTTATATTCGGCTATTATTGGAAACGACGTTTTAAATCAAGTTGATTTAATAATCGATGCGAAAGGTGCGACATTTAGAAGAAAATTTAAACCCGTTAATATGCTTGAGACAAATTTCTATAACACGGAGAATTCTGTAGCAAAGATGTTAGTAACCACTGATGAATGTGTGCCCACGTTGGACGTCAATCCAATTGCAGCAGCACAAAATGAATTTCACGAAATTATTCACTCTATGTCTATAAATCAACAACCTTGCGATATTTTGGAACTCGGTCATTTAAATGAAGAAATGCGTGTCAAAATTGAGGATGCAATTAAGTCATACAAGCCCGTCAAACCAACAAAATTTCCTATAGAAATGAAAATTGTATTGAAAGATGATATTCCAGTTGCAAGCCGCCCTAGAAGAACATCGTTCGTTGACCAGCAGAAAATTGACAAACAAGTTAGAGAATGGCTAGATGAAGGCATAGTGAAACCAAGCGTATCTGAATATTCTTCACCCGTCGTATTGGTTTCTAAAAAAGATGGTACATTTAGGCTATGTTGCGATTATCGGCGTCTCAATGAAAAAATTGTTCGCGATAACTTCCCGATGGCTTTAATTGATGACGTCGTTCAGAGATTACAGGAGGGTAGAGTGTACACCACAATTGACTTGAGGAATGGTTTCTTCCATGTACCCATAGAGGAAGGATCTCAAAAGTATACAGCATTCGTCACACATAATGGCCAATATGAGTTTTGTTTTGTGCCATTCGGTATCTTCAATTCTCCAGCTGTATTCTGTCGTTATATTTCTGCAGTTCTCCAAGAGTTGGTTAGAGACGGTACTGTAATTATTTATATGGACGATATTGTTATTCCATCAAAAAACGAAGAGGAGGGTCTTGAAAAGTTGAGAAAATGTTTAAAAGTCGCATCGTCAAACGGCCTTGAAATAAAGTGGAGTAAGTGCCAATTTTTGAGAAGAAATATTACATTCCTGGGATATAGAATAGAGAACTCATCGATATCTCCAACAGACGAAAAAATTTCTGCCATTAAAAACTTCCCCATTCCAGCTAATGTGAAAGCATTGCAAAGATTTTTGGGACTTACGTCATTCTTTCGACGCTTTATACGGGAATACGCATTGGTCGCTAACCCATTGTCGGATCTTCTTCGTAAAAATGCTAAGTTCAAGATGGGCGATAACGAACTACTTGCGATTCAACAATTGAAAAATGCACTTACTAGCAAATCGATTTTAAGACTTTATAATCCTAAAGCTGAAACAAAGATCCACACAGATGCCAGTATGCATGGTTACGGAGCAGTACTTTTTCAGAGAGATTCAGAGGACATGCAGCTACACCCTGTTGAGTACATGAGCCGAAAGACGTCACCAGCTGAGGAAAAGTACCATTCGTATGAGTTGGAGGTGCTAGCTATCGTAGAAGCATTGAAGAACTTACGTCATGGGTCTGAAATTGAAAATTGTAACCGATTGCAACGCGTTCGCAATGACCATGCGCAAAGAAGATGTTCCTGTTCGAATTTCACGTTGGGCACTTTTTCTTCAAGATTTCGATTACATCATAGAGCACCGATCGGGTACGAAAATGAGACATGTAGACGCTCTCAGCCGTGTAGCTTGTCTAATGATACAAGATAGTCTACAACATCGCATAAAAGAAGCTCAAAAAAGTGACGATCGTATTAATGCTATTCGCAAAGTTTTGGAGATGAGCGCATATGAAGATTATTTTATTAAATATGATATAGTTCATAAAGATGCAACTAAGGAACTTATAGCAATACCCGAGAGCATGGAGAAAGAAATAATTGAAATGGCACATCGTCAAGGACATTTCGCAACAAAAAAGATGAAAGAGTTGGTCGAAAAGCAATTTTTTATTCCAAAATTGGAAGCTAAGGTAGATGCCGTTGTAAAAAGTTGCGTGGAGTGTATCATAACTGATTCCAAGGCGGGAAGGAAAGAAGGATTGCTTAATCCGATAGACAAATCAGATAGGCCACTTCTAACTTACCATTTGGACCACGTAGGTCCAATGGATAATACAAAAAAGCTATACAATCACATTCTGGTAGTTGTCGACGCATTTTCGAAATTCGTTTGGCTTCATCCTACGAAGAGTACAGGCAGCAAAGAAGTAGTGGATAAATTACAACGGCAAGCAGCTATTTTTGGAAACCCAGTACGTGTTATCACCGATAGAGGTACAGCATTTACATCAAAAGAATTCGAAGAGTACTGTAAAGGGGAAGATATTCAACACTTGTTAATCGCTACCGGAGTGCCCAGAGGAAATGGTCAAGTCGAGAGAGTACATCGTGTGGTTGTGCCCATGTTAGCCAAAATGTGCGCCGAGCAGCCGAATAACTGGTACCGATATGTGGATCGAGTCCAACAAATCCTGAACAATACCCCATCAAGAAGCACGCAGAATACCCCATTTAAAATTTTAACAGGCATCGATATGAGAACAAAAGAAGATTTCGAGTTACAGAAAATATGTGAGAAATTAGCAATTGAAGAATTGCAATATGAACGTGATCAAGTTCGTGAAAACGCCAGAGAAAATATTTTGAAAATACAAATGGAAAACAAGAAGACTTATGACAAGAACAGAATTGCAGCCAAGCAATATGAATTGGGTGATCTAGTCGCAATAAAACGTACTCAATACGGCACCGGCATGAAATTACGACCGAAATTTTTGGGTCCGTACAAAGTAGTCGCAAAATTGAACCATGAAAGATATGAGGTGGAAAAAGTTGGAGAATGCGAGGGTGCTAGAAGATGTCCAACCGTTGCTGAATTCATGAAGCCCTGGAATCCGACTTCGGGGTCGAAGTCAGCGTCAGGATAGCCGAATGTGGGATGACTTATAAATAACCACATACCCAAGTACTTATGTTCTTACAACACTAATCCTGCCTGTCTCTTTCTCACCGTTCGTTGATTGTTCGCTAAAACAATAGCGAAGGATGAGAAAGACTGGCAGTACAGAGTGAGCGACACAATCGAGCGGTGCACATCAGTCCCTTAAATAGTGTAAAATATAAATGTCAATGTATAGAACTTTGTTTTTTTTTTGTTAAAATTGAAATAAGAAGTGAATAAAATAAAACATTTGGA
Source organism: Sarcophaga rosellei (assembly GCA_930367235.1). Classification (NCBI taxonomy): domain Eukaryota; kingdom Metazoa; phylum Arthropoda; class Insecta; order Diptera; family Sarcophagidae; genus Sarcophaga; species Sarcophaga rosellei. The sequence goes on along the minus strand of OV884018.1, from coordinate 45,629,122 downwards.
GAAGATAAAATTATTAATTAAATTGAAATAAGAAGTGAATAAAATAAAACATTTGGAGAAAATAAAATTATTAATTAAATTGGCTGAATCAACGGAACCCTATATATATATATATATATATATATATACATATTCAAAAACAGCCCAATATACTATCTTCACAAAAGATTGTATACATATCACACATTTCTCTCGTGTACACTAAAACAATTCAACAAATAAATACTTATACATCTATGTGGATCTAAGTGGATTCTTTATATTTATTTGCACTTTAACAACAATCTCCATATCCATCACACTCAAAAATTTAAATTAACCATAAACTTCAGTGACACTGCCATGACTCATACCCAGATGTACCTACACATGTGTTACTCGTATTCAAAGTTGTTCATGTGAAAATGCTCAAATGTGGTTCGGCATCAGAAATTATTTTAAGTTGGCAGTAATATTAAAGTCCAATGTGTCATGCCGAAAATTCCTCTAATAGCGTCATACATAACTTGGCGACACAATGGCACAGTGACCCCAGTCACCGTAACAATAGGTGGGTATAAATAAAAACAAAATCCTTTATACATTCAACCTCGTTTATACGTATTCACAGTTTAGATTTAGAAATAGCATGAAGACTGCTGGTTAAATAATACTAATGCATAATTATCCAATCGTGCGCACGTTCTCATACAAATATCCTTACAGTTGTAGGAAACATTTATTCTTTTTTCTTTATAATATTGCCACTCACGAACAAAACACATAACATAGGTGGTATGAGACTTCAGATTGTTAATCTGACTGAAAGTCTGTAATGAACAGCAGTGCGTGTCGTTTTAGTATGAAACCATACTGTTACAAATCTCTAGAGTCTAGACAGTTCATTTTGTCGCAATCCTTTAATTTCTTTGAGATTCTCGTGTTCTCTCAAAAAAAATTTCGGTATCCAAAATACTTAGCCTCGGATCCCCAAGTGTTCTGTGGTCTTTATTTTTTACTCGTCATTACAGTTTCTTCAGAAGTAGTTGTGAGGTATTACAGCATTCGTTGCAAATTGTAGTTAAAGTCTGAGCAACGGACTGGTTGCAGCTTTATAATTAATTCCAATAAAAAGCAACAAAAATAAAACTAAATTCCTATTTTTCCTAAAGTTGGGAACTTCGTTTCCAGCTAGGCCCCCGAAGACACCGTCGGATCGGTTTAAAACCTAAGACAGCCTTTAGGAATTCATATTTTAGACTGCGCACACATATTAAATTAAGAAAATAATTTTTAATCACTAGTCTAGTGAGCAAATATTGTTTTTATGTCACTCTTTCCATTTATTTTCCATTTCAGCCAAAATTACTCATACGTTTAATTTGTGGTGACATATGAGTCGTAAATACTAATATGAGGCTTAATGCCAATACTTATTGATGTTATTGTGTAGCTAACGAGCTTTTATATGTACACTATTTGCTTTTTTAACCAACGCAATTCTCTTTCATGCGTTTCATACCATTATGCTCCGTCAGTGTTCATTATGTATGGAACATGGTATAGTTAACATTCAATAAATACTTTTTAAATCTCTATTTCCTCTTTTGCAAAATTATTTTCCATTTCATTGGGCTTACATATGTGGCTAGCAAGATTAATATAATATTGTTTTCGAATAAGTTCATAATGTTTTGACAAGTATTAAGAAAAATATGTATATGATATGAGTTTCCATAGCAATCGTCATTGAAATGAAAAACTAAAACATAGAATACTGATTAACTATTATTGACGTTATGTAAATAGGATTTAGAAATATAAAAAAATTATGCGAGTCTTCAACTCATTTTACGTCCATTTCCATCCATTTTATTTGATCTTATTACAACTTGCCGTTAAACTTGAGTTTAGTTAAAAGTAGCATTAGCTAAAGGGATCTGTAAAGTTCACTTGAAAAACGCAGTGGCAACGACGTGCTTTCTTATTTTTTATGTTATTATTTTATGTTACGTTTATTATTTTTATTCTGTTTACAAAGTTTTTGTGTTCTGAATTAAAGACGTGCACAGTTACAACTGAATACACAAGTTTCGTAGTGTCTACTGCTGTGTGTGTGTATTGATGAGTAGTTGAGTAGTTCTTGTACAAGTTGGTATTGCTACTTTCTCAAACATAGTAAGTATGAGTGAGTATAAAGAGAATAAGAGTAACATATTTGTTTTGCTATATTTTAGTCAAACAAATAAAATAGATCATGAGTGTGGTACAATAAGTAACTTATTGTATTCTGTATGCATATGGACATTAAATTACAAGCAGAATACGAACACTAATAAAACAACTATAACAATTCTAAAACGATACGTTTTATTATGTTTTTATTTATAAAAAATACAAAAAATTAATATCATTCAGTATTTAAAGATGTTTTTAAAACAAAACTAAAAAATAAAAATTCAGTTGATAAAAATGTACAAAAAAAAAATAATATATAATTCAGTACTTAACCATGTTTTTAAAACAAAACTAAACACATTCAGCTATAAAATAATACAAAAAAATATAATTCAGTACTTAAAAATGTTTTTTAAACAAAACTAAAATATACTTCAACTTAATGCATTAATCCACATTCGTTTTACTATAAATAACAATAAACACCCAAAAATACTTGTAGTACAACAGTTATTTGAGAGGAAAAAACAAATACAATACGATACTCAATGCAAAACCATAAAGAACTGTTATTGTTTTTGTGGGTAGAGTAGATGAGTAAAAGTAAAAGCAGACAATATCAGTTACACTCATTCTCTCATTTATACCAATAGTACATGGTACCTACCATGGTGTATTTGTTTTACAAATACTTTGTGGTGTACTACTGCACGTCTTTATTGTGAATTTAGTTTTTTATTTTTGTGCTTTTTGTTAAAAAAAATGTGTACGCCAATATCCTGCCTCAAAAGACCAAAAAATTATTCAGCGGATGAAGAGGTTATGTTGGTAGACCAATTTTTAATAGAAAATAAAAAATCAGATGCCGTAGTGTGGAAGCAAAAAAAAGAGGCATGGCGAAAAATTGAGGACGAATTTTCGGCAATGCTAGGCACGCACAGGCCCTGGAAGGCACGGTGTCGGCAAAAATGGCATCCGTGCTTGGAGACAGCCACCGGGTTAGAAAATAAATTTGACAGCGACGCACGTAAGTACAGACATACATGAATATACATACATATATGTATATATGTTTATATTTATGTACACCTAATTCTGTTTTTATACGGTTTGAAAACAAAATATTTTTAATTTTTTTACACGATTTTATTCCATTTAACACGATTTAAATTTTTTTTTTGTCAAATTTAAATTTTGCAAAGTATGTTCATATCACAAATTTAAGGGAATTCCCTTTTAGCGCGTACAAGCAAATTTACTGGTCAAAGCAAATGTAAAGGGCACAAATTTAGGGGAATTCCCTTTTTGTGCATATTACAAAGAATTATACAAAGAGGTAGCTAGAATTGGTGAACAACGTCTCATAACAGAGTTCATTGTTAAAAAGGTAGATGCTGAACGAAAAAGTCCAGTTCAAAATTATTCCATCGATGATAGTGATTGTATGTATACGCGTTCGAAGCAAGCGAATAATTGATGATGACAGCAATTAAATTTATGTTCCTGTATTTATGATTATCACTTATTTTTTTACCTTATCCTTTTCGTAACAACGTAGCTGTTTAACTAAATTGTTTTTAGTTCCTTAACTTGCCTGAACATTTAATTTATATTGTTTTTAAGCTTAGAAGGCAATTTTTTATCTTTAATGAAATAAACATGAATACTTCTTCTTAAAAATCCTGGGTTTTCACTAATTTTAATAGCTTTTAGAGATTAGGAACCAATTACCTATTTTTGCATACGATCAGTGTCTTTTTTACAGGGTTTTTCTGGAACCAATCTACCGTGTAAAAACAGAATTAGGTGTATAAAACATATTTTGTAGCAATTAATCACGATGGAAACATCATTGACCTTGTCAACGTTTGTGAAAGTATTGACATGAAGCAGGTGAAGAGTGATAAAGTAAGTTTAGATATTATCATTTGTTTTCAAAAACTGCATGTGTATTCTGTTGCCTTTTTAGATTTGTGAAAAGAACGTTTCTATAGAAGAAAACAATGATTGATCAAACTGGAAACCAACAAGTTTAAAGAGGCCAAAGTCGAAGCAGTTGGTAGTTGGCAGTCAAAAACGAAAGAGGAGCCTAGAGAAGGAAAATATTGAGTTGCTGCTTCTCCAACAACAATTTTATAGGGATGAAAACACCCGATACCAGCTTAAAAATAAAATCCTTCAATTGGAGTTGGAAGAAAACAAAGCTAAAAAGCTCCAAAATAGGTCTACTTTAATTTAGTTCTTTTGTTTTTTTATGTAAAGGTATAAACCAGTGATGCTCAAACACATACTATCATAGGTTTGGTTGTGTTGGTAAAGCAGCGGAGAACAAAAGTCAACTGTATTTTTGAGAATCGTACACTGGGAAAATAATAAAAAAAAGGAAAAAATTGGTTTATTGTGTTGTGTGTATGTTATTACAAAAACAAAACACATTTTTCGCCAAAACAACTCAATACGTCTGTCGTCAAATTCAAGAAGAAATTTCCATCATCGAATGGACAGCCCTGCTTTGCTAAAGCCAAAGCAACTGTATATGATGCCTCTTTAAGAGGCAACGACAATTTCTCGTTACTACATGGTAAATTATTGTAAATTCTGCTTTTAATTGCAATAATTTTAAAGTCCTATCATTCCCTTTAATGTTGTCGAAAAATCCATGGCTAGCCTCGTAATGTCTTTTTATAAAAAAAAAAATTACGACATAAAGCGCTATAACACACAATACATTGTGTCCATATTCTCTATAAAAAATATCATATTCCCAATTTTCATCAAACATTTTGCTGCGTGTAAAACGTCAGCTGAATTGATTTTGTTCTCTGAGAACAACACAAAACAACTAACAAAGCAACAAACACACGATCATTATAAGAAACCACACAAGTAAGCTTATAGTGTACGTGTGCCAACGGAGCGTCAGCAGATTTTTCTTTGCCTATCACATGTGATAGGAAATTTCGATTTTGAGCATCACTGGTATAAACACATAGTGCTACCTTTGACAGTTGAAAAACGTTCATAACATATAAACGCAGGACGGCTTAGAGGGAGAAAAAAAATCTTACAATGTATTGCAAAGCAAATGCGTTAGAAGCAACAGATATATAGAGTGAAAACTGGCGGATAAAGCAGAAAAATTAAATCTAACAAACATTTATTTTGTGTTAAAAAAGGGAAAATTTGGAATATTTTTTAATTTCTTCAATGAAAATTTTAAAGATTCTTAAATATTTAAATATTAATCGAAATGTGGTTGATTTTCAGTCACAATGAATATAGTTTCATGTGCAAGAGGTTATCAACAAGCTAAATATTACAAGATCAAGATAAGACATTTTCCTCATAACAAATTTTTCTTGCAGAAATTTGTGTATATTACCAGTATTTATTATTTTCTTGAATGAAAAAGTTAAAATTCGGTAATTTTTTATTATTACTCGAACTCTTAGCAATTTCCCTTCACACTGAAAAAAGTTCCATGTGCATAAGGTAAGTAAAAAGAAAAATATAACAAATTATATATTCATGAGTTTTTCTTTCAGGAATTTGATATAAGGGCTTTATGGCCCATTATATGCCATCGTTCAAGACTAAACATAAAAAACAAAAATTTAATTTTTTAATTTTTTTGCCCAATATGGTATAAAACAGCAAAAACTCATCTCAAGAAACTCCAGGTTATTCAAAATAAATGCTTAAAAATTATTAACAAAAAACATTGGAGATACTCTACTCAGTTGCTTCAGAAAGAAACATGTTATGACCTAATCGTGGACTTCATAACGAAACTGAAAAACAAATATTTCGAAACAGTACAAAATTCTCCTTATCAGTTGATAAGAGAATGTAGTGAGTTGGCTTAAGCTTAGCTTTAAAACAAAATCATCAAAGCGGAAAAAAATATGTATAGTCGCATTTTGTTCTAAACTGCCTTTATATACATAAAAAATGTTCCGGCATAATTTGATTACCCTTCCTTTCATATAAAGGTTTTCCTATTTTTCCTTTAAGAATTATTTAAACTAAACATTGTAAATATTGTAAATAACTTGAAGTAGTTTTCGCTTATAGTCCACACCCATAGTTGCAAAACATTTGTGGACAATAAGCCACATTCGACATTTAAACGAATTTTTGTATATGCCACTTTATGGCATATATCTGTTTTCAATTATTTTCCGTAATATGATTATAAATTGAAAAAAATTATATAAGTAAAAACGTTTTTATTTAAAAATAAGAGTATTTGCTTTAATTATAGACTTGAACAAGTCTTCTAGTTTATTGATTATGTAATGAGATACAATAAAAAGTGAGTTCATTTTAATATTGTAGACATTACTTAAAAAAATTCCGTAATTTCTGACTGCTTTTTTTAAAGACAATTTTTTAAAATATGGCCCTCAATTTTGTCAAGGACAAAATTGCTCTTAATTTCATTCAGAGCAGTATTTCATTAAAATATCAATGGCTATATAACTTGTGCTTACACAATAACTTGTGCTTACAAACACGTATGTATATACATATAGTGCTGTTCAATAAAATAGATTCACTATGATCTAACTTGTATGTCGCCGTGGTCTAGTAGGTAGTGTGTTGGCTTATTAGACGAAAGGCCTGAGTTCGAATCCCAGGCCAGACATCACAAAATACAAAAAGTATTTCTTCGGCGACTTCCTCTCAGCAGATTTCTGGCAAAAACTCTGAGAGTAAAAATTGCCATGAAAAGCTTCTAAAAAAATCTGTCGTTCGGAGTCGACTTTAAACTGTAGGTCCCGCCACTCATGTATAAAATTAACGCACACAACATGAGTGGTGCTGAGAAGCTAGGCCGTAATCCTGACGAAGGGTTGTAATGGCCAATTATGTATGTACTAGCTAATACCCGGTGTGCTTCGCTACCCCCCCATCGAAATTAAATACATAATAATTAAAAAGTTTATTTATTTAGTAATTAAATTATGCAATTTTTCTTAAAGAGTGAACCTTTCATTTGATGACAATATCGAGCCATAACCGCAAAATTATCTCAAGCGACATATTTTTCAAATATCGTTTTTTGTAATAAATAAATTCATTGGCATCATTTGCATCATCTATAAAAATTTCAGGGTCACACTCTGTACCGTTATGAATATATAACAGAAAAAAATTTAATTTTCTAACTTAATTTGCCTAAGAAATAAATAATAAAAACCTTCCCCTGTAAAATTTTGTTTTTGTCGCTTGAGATATTTTTGCGGTTATGGCTCGATATATTTCATTTAAATTATAAAATAATACATTAATGGGCTATTTATTTCTTACTTGCTAAAATTTAATATATACTTTTTTTCTTAAATAAATAATTCTTATTCTAATGCCTTGGGGTGCACCATAGTTTTTGTTTTTCTCTCTGGTGCGTATACATATAAATCTGCTGGTTTTCCTACTCGCGAACATGCGACGTAAAGCTGTCCATGTGAGAAACATGGATTTTCTAGATTAGGTCCACAAACTTGCAAGGACTGACCTTGAGCTTTATTAATCGTCATTGCAAATGCTAGGTGAATAGGAAATTGCAGGCGCTTGAAATCGGATGGCATCTCCGATGTGGTCATAGGAATACGTGGCAGCAACACATCAGTTCCCTTAAACTTTCCAGTTATAATGGTCGCCTCGATAAGATTGTTCATCATTTTTTCTACTGTAAGCCGAGTGCCATTACAAAGTCGTGGAGGATCAATATTTCTAAGTAAAATAATGGGAACACCGTTTTTTAGCTGTAAGTCATGTGGTGGAAAGCCTGGTAAATCTAACGAATTTAAAAATTCGACTGGATAATTGACGACATCCTCAATATTTGAAACTGTGTCGATCGATTTATAAGTTCTTAGATTCCCATCGACCTTGTTGAGAATATTGCTGTTGATGGAATTAACGCCAATATTTTTGGATGCCAGTAACGCACTTTCACATAACCATTGAATATTTTTAAAATTTTGCACGATATTGGGAAATACATAATTTATTAATTCTTCTTTGGATTGTGTCATTCTGCAAAAGTCTGATGGAAATTTTATATACTTTGTTATAAATGTTTGTTGTTTGTCATCCCACACTATGATTTCACATTGTTGCAATACTTTTCCCATTGAAGAATTTTTCTTTATGTTACACGTGTAATCTTCGGAAAATTGAGGCTTCAAGGGTAATTTTAGTGCAGAATGCGCTGTTCTACCACCATCTAAGAGTGTGGCAGCAATGCCGGATGACGCAATAGCTAATGCAATATTTTTTTGCGATCGAACTTTTGCCAATATCAATGAAATTAAAAACGTTTTTCCGGTTCCTCCAGGTGCGTCAATGAAATACAGACCTCCATGTTTGTTTGTTATTGCTGCTAGTATACTGTTGTATACCATTCTCTGCTCTTGTTGTAAATTTGGTAAATTTTCTTCCAGTAAAATTTCCAAATTTTGATGATTATATTCCATCTCTCGTCGTAGATCTTGATCTTGTGCATCAGTTCCTGGCCGAATAGGAGCAATCATTCCAACTTCAATGAGTGTCACATTCCTTATCGCCAAGCATTTGTCTTCAAGTAGAATTAATGCCTCATTATACATACTTTCACTTAGTTTAAGCGTTACATTGTTGGTGGTAACTCTTTCCCGGTGTAATATGTCCTCAGCCATATATGTTTTAAATTTATTCCAAAGATCTTTTGGATTAGATGGTGAGCAGGATACCAATATTATCGCAAATAATGCCCTTATTTTCCATGGATGGTTGATTACTGCTGCATCTTCAAGCGTTGTTTCCCAATGACAATCGTTCTCCAATAATTGTAGTTTCTGACAGGCCTCTCGATATGTTGCACATACTACGCCATCAACACTACGTAATGTCTTAAAAGATGTTGGTCCTCGAACATTAATCACAAGCATTCTCAAATAAAAACATTCAGCATTTTGAGGATGGACGGTATAAACCCTCCCTAATGAATCTGTTGAATATAAATTTGGCCAACTATCAACAGGTTTCCCCTGCTTTCGACGTTGGAATTTCTTTGTTGATGCATTCCACGTATAATACGTAGGAATTTCTGAATAAAACAAAGTTTTAGCAAACATATCATTTCTACAAAGATCAAAAAATGATGTTAATGTTGTAGCCGATGGTGCTGCTGCTCTCTCTCTCGAGCATTTCTTTCTGTAAAGTAAACCCGTTGTCCATTTTCCAGATGCACTGATAAATGAACAACAGTTGGATGGCGCTCATGAATTGGAAATCCCAAAATTCACCATACTGCTTCATTGCTACTAATGTAGCTGGCCATTTGATACTGCGGAATTTCGTCATTTGGATTTTGTAATGAAAATACAGCCATATCAGACCCTTTAGTAACATATTTGCAGATGTATTTGATCGACTTAACTGAATGACAATACTCAACATTAATATGCGCTTTAAATGTTTTTGAAAGCAATGGAGAGTAAGGTATTATCCAGCGATTATCAACATCATTTCCATGCACCTTTATTGAAATTGATCGTCCACCATTATCCACAGAACGTCGGCGATAAAGTGTGTAGCCGTCATTTCCCGAGATTGTTTCCTGAATCAATTGCCTTGGATATTTTTTTATGCATTTTCCGTCAACCATGCAGGGAGAATTTGCATTGATGGTCCCACATGGACCATGGACCATATTTTTGATAACAATTTCATGCAGATTTGGATCAACATTCGGATCGGGTATTTCTGCAGAAATTATATCATCAATAAGATCTGGGGTAATTTTTTCAACCAACCAAATAAGAATATGGGCATGTGGCAATCCACGTTTCTGCCACTCAACGGAATACATCCAGCACCGTGTTTCACTAAAAACATGATATTTTGCAATAAAATCCATAAAAGATTTTAATTTCTGTTTAAACACGCGTGCTGTTATATCATGCCGATGTATTGGGGTTTGACCAGTGGACAATTCAGATAGAATTTCAACCCACTTTGGATTGCATGTGAATGTAATAAACAAATCTGGGCGTCCGTATGATCGAACATATGTCATTGCATCTTGGCAGTATTCCTGCATATGACGTGGACTACCTGTGAATGTTGCCGGAAGAAATATAGATTGACCAAGTTCATTGGGATTGATATCATTATGAGTGTTTAATGCATCCCGAAGATGAATATAATTATCCACTCTTAATTTAGCTTGATTACGCCGTAAGTATAATAGGCGCTCTGTTTCAATTTTCGCGTACATATCCACAATGTACTGATGAAATAATTCTCTGCAATTAAGAATGTGATTAACCGAATTCTGTCGTATCATTATACGATACGCGTAGAAATCCATTGCACTCACTTTTTTTCTTGTTGGTTCATCTGAAAGTAAAAAAGATAAAAATAGATTAGTTTATGTTTAGCAAACGTACAATATATAAAGATTTTAAAAATGTTGCACTTACTTGTTGCTGGATTAATTTGCCGTAATTCAAAGTGATATCCATCTTCGCCATATGGAAAAATAATTGGATACTGAAGTGCATCATATGAACGATGAGTTTCAGCTATCCTATTTAATACATTATCACGGCGACGAACGATTATATCTCGTGATGCAACTGGATCGCCCACCATCAAAATTACTACGTCATCCATTGTTAGGGCATTGTATCGTCCTTGGTGTTGTCCAGCTGGAGTTCTATCAGCATGAATTGCGATTATGTGGTCATCTGAACTTAATCGTGGGTCATCTTTGGCTTGCTTAAAGATCCTTACCAATTCGTTGATTCCATGAAACATCACTTGTAAATCGGCAACAACCCATTGTTTTGTGTCAGGGTTATAATGCAGGCGGTGGTGCACTTGGTCATTGTTATCCGCTTCTCCTATGAAATTAATTTGTAAGAACTTAGGATCTTCATTTGGAATTGGTAACAATGATCCCATTTAATGGTAAATTTGGCCTTTTGTCACGAAACGTTGGCATAAAGTTGTCTCGAAATACTTTGGTATCATCAAAAGATATCATTTGGAAGCACGAATTATATTTTCTTATATTATTAAGAAAATGTTGTGAGTCCACATTAGTTCCAAAATGAAAAAAATATTTTTTATTAATATTTTGTTAAATTAAAAAAAGTATATATTTCGAAAAACTTACCTGAAATCAGCGATTGTAATGGTTCTGGAGGTGGAAGTGAATCAAACAAAACGATTTTACCATTAGAGCAACACATGCCAGGTGTTCCATTTTTGTACCTGAGTGCATTGCAATATTGGCAAACTTCATTCATGTCACCAATTGCCACTAATTCGTCTTCGGTATAATCTATATCAGATCTGTAGTTAAATGCAATACCTGAGTATCCATGAAAAACATTACGTCGATTCACCACCATTCGATTACGATTTTGTTCCCGACGCAAATCATATTGCTCTATCCTCTCTGCTGCTCTTCTTGTTGATGTTCCAATCCGCTGACTTTCTACTCGTGATTATGTTGGACTTCTGTTTCATTAGTTCGTGATGTTATGGTACGATTTCGCTGGCTTTGTAGCCGACCTTCATGTTCCAACGGTGTCTCGGTAGCTCGTGCGGTTGTCGCATGTTGTCGAAGACCTTCAAAACGTCGTTCGTGTTCTGACGGCGTTTCAGAAGCTTGTGCTAAAGAGGTAAGATTTCGTTGACTTTCAAGGCGCTCTTGGCTTTCTGAAAGCGTTTCAGTAGCTCGTAGGCCTTCAAGGCGTTCTTCGCGTTGTGATGGCGTTTCGGCGGCTCTTGAGGTTGAAGCTCGACTCCTTTCAGTCCTTAAGCGACTTTCACGCTCTTCCGAACTTTCATTTGCTCTCTGGGATTGCAAATGCAATGCATTTTTAGTGCTTCTGGAAAGCGATGCTTTTTTGGGGTCATTTTTATAAATTGTTGCAAAATAAATGTCACTCAACGTTTAACTCGTTTAGAATCAAAGATTCAACTGAATTCCAAAACCGAATGCGTGTTATATTTATTCCTTTATATTTGATCTAATATGAAATCGGTTCAGGTCAAAAAACTTTAAAAAAAATTAAGGCTATTTAAATTTGACAAATAATTAGGTTTGTTTCGGTCGCAGGCAATTTTCTTGATGAGTTTTGCAACTTCTTATTTTATTTGAAAAAATATTGACAATTGCATTTTATTACTTCAAATTGTACCTAATATGAAATCGGTTCAGGTCAAAAACTTTTTAAAAGAAAATAAGGTTATTCAAATTTGACAAATAATTATGTTTGTGTCGGTCGCAGGTAATTTTTTTTTGATGAGTTTTGCAACTACAGTGAAAGCTCCCATAGGCGGACACCGACCGTCGAGGCATTTTTGTCCGCCTAGGGGAGATGTCCGTCCAAGGGATATTATGTTAAAATATTTCAGGAAAAATTTAATAAATACATATCTACCTGTATATTATTTGTTGCCAACGATAACTGCAATAAAAAATAATCTTTAAAAATATTTTCATTAACTTTTATTTTCATCATATTCATATACATTGTACATACGTAGACATGTATTTATAGTCAGAGTAGCTAATTAACTGACCATCCATCAGTTATCACATAAACCAAAATAAAAGGGGAGTCACAATTTAGATTTTGTCTCTGAACATCACATTACATAAAATAATAAACCGGGGAATCACCGCACTACGTAATGCTACATAATCTGATTAAGTTGAAAAATACACACTCAACAAAGAAAAATGTATGTAATCTCTACACATTGCGCATAGTATAAAAGGGGGATAAACCGAAGTACAATAAAATTGCTCAGCTTTGCCTTTTGTAATATTTATTAGTCCGCCTATGGGAGATGTTTTTGGAAAAACAGGTGTCCGCGTCCGTCCAAGAGAGCGTCCGTCCAGGGGAGATGAATTTGCTCTAAAAATACGACCTAATTCACGGGACTTAGAAAATCGTCCGTCTAGCGGAGATGTCCGCCTATTAGAGCTGTCCGCCAGTGGAGCTTTCACTGTATGTATATGAGTTGAAAATTTCAAGCTCAACAATTTAAGGGTCATATGTTTGAGCAGCCCAACATTCTAGAATTCAAATGTATGTTGCTGATATTCAACTCTAGAGATCTTAACACTGACCTTAATAATATTTCTCTTTGGGCGACTGCAAATGGTTTAAGGATTAACTCTAAAAAGTCAAAATGTATTGTAATTTGCAAAAAATCGGCAAAGATTGAATCTAGTAATGATGTTGCCTTTTTTGGTTATTTCTGAAAAAAAATAAATAAAACAAAAGTCTACGAATTTAATTTTAATTATATTTTTTCTTATTGGGTGATTTTTTTCACAAATGTTGGTTACAAAATTTTTTTTCCTTCCCTTCTATCTTTCCTTTCGCGTCGTAAAATATTTTTGAAAAATCTTCCAAAATATGCCAAAATGCACATTCTTTATACTTTATTTTCTTTGGTTTTATATATCAAGAATCATAGATAGCATACTTTAGGGGTAACTATGCAATTAAATATTAAGTATGTAGTATATAGTATATGTGGGCAAGGCTCCTCGCTCATTTAGAATATCAACATAAAAAGTAGCCTATAACTCCTTCCAGATATACAGGAATATACTGTGAAAATTTCAAGAAAATCGGTTCAGCCGTTTAATCGTCTATAAACTTCAAACATACAAACAAACACACATTCATTTTTATATATAAGATATATGTATGATCTAACTAACATCTTTAAGACCAATAAAACATTAGAAAAACGTGATTACTAATTCTTATTTTTTTATTTTGGTAAACTTATAACATAAAAAAGATATAACTTCAAAACATCGAAAGTAAAAAAACTATATATTCATCAATATTCTACAAATCAGCAATTTTTTCCTGTTCACAAAAATAGATTCACCAAATTTGGTGTTCTAATAAAATAATTTTTTAGTATTTAAACTAAATAATTCTTTTTATTTACAGTTTATTTACCTCAGTACTTGGTGGAATAACCCTTATTTTTAATTACTGCTCAGCACCGTTTTGGCAACAAGTCAACAAGTCTCTGACATGCTTCTATTGGAATATTTTTCCACGCTTCTTTCACCAACTCCCGCCAACGGGTTGTAAATTAAAAAATTCTATTATTTTTTTCTAAGTGAGTCTATTTTATTGAACACGCGTTTTCACAACCAAAGCTATACATGCGATAAATTAAGAAAGAATGACGCTTCAAATTTTGGAAATGTAATGGGATTATATTCATAAGACATCAGTAAACAAAGTGCAGTTACTTTTTTACATATACTTCTTTGTATAAGAGATTTAGTAAACTTTTCGGAGAGCAGTTGAATCTATTTCTTTGAACAGAACTATATATATTACAAATAACACGAGAATTTCCGTTTTTAACACTAACGCTTCCAACTAAATTTACACAAGAAGTGTACACAATATTTGTTGTTCATAAAATTTTGCGGTTATTACGTTCCATTTTATTTAATGTTTTTATGGTTTTGGCGATTAATTTTACAGTGGACTATATCAAGAATACTTTATATACATTGATATTTATTAGTGTGACAAAACAATGGAATATATGCCAAATTCGACTATATAAGAAATGGACTATACAACGAACTAAATGTATGAAATTCTTTTTATGACGAAATTAGAAGCATTTTTCTGGACTATATCTAAAATTCTCTTATATGTGCGATGGACTATAAGCGAAAACTACAGTATATAATATTTGAATAAAGATGCAATTTTAAATAATAATAATAAAAAAATTTCAGGAATTTGTGAATATACTTCTAAATTGGTAAAATACTAAGTTAGTGACGATCGTTGAAAGGTGTCACCAAATACAATAGTTCCGAATTAAGTTTCCTAATTAAAATGGTACATCTCCTTCCAACCGAGAATCCGTATTATGTGCACAAATGTTCTATTATTCTACCAAAATATCATAAATTTCTATCAAAATGTTCAAATTATTATACTCATATTTTCCATCAATATTACCATTCAACACTCAATCTATTAACAAACAACACACATTCCTTTATTTTTATCATCTAACAACACCAATCAGCAACTAACAGACAATATTTATATATAACTCTATATAATTCATAATTCATACAAAAGAACTAATGATACTTTTTATTAAAAAACTTATTATTTATAAATATTTTATAAAACTTAATCCTAATATAAGAAACAAAATCTTTTTCTTTAAAATATTTGAGGCCCTTAAAAGGACCTTTGAATAATAAATAAAATCTCTTTCTTTTATATATTTGAGGCCCTTAAAAGAACCTTTGATACAAAAAGTTATAAGCCGTCTGATGTGTATATGAAACAAACGTTTGCTTCCAAAATGCCTCGTAGATTGTTAACAAGCAATATACACGCATATGTATTAAGTAGAAAAAAGATAATTGGAAATAATCGTTAAACAATCCTTAATATAAAATAATGGATAGATTAATAAAACACATACAAAATAAGAAATGAAATCAACAAATACTGCAATTTGTGAAGAAAAAGAAATCTCTTTTTTTAAAATTTTTTGGCCCTAAGAAGGGCCTTTGGTGTAGTGAAGCCGAATTGGGTGCTGATGTATTTGGTGAGAGGATTGCATCGCCAATTCAGAAGGCAACAGTGAATAGAGAGCACTTTTAATTTTATGTTTGGTGATGATGTTTGTGGTGTTTGTTGTAGTAGCAAGACAAGTCTTTGGCATCTAATTAATAAACAAAATTTGGTAATATAATTATAATATAATTATTATACAAAACTTACTGCACAATGTTGACCTACTTTACTTTAAGCAAATGTGGACAACTCGTTATACATTGGCTCTATAAAGGACTTATGAATAAGAAACAAAATCTCTTTTTTAAATATTCGTGGCCCTAAGAAGGGCCTTTGATATAAAAGGAGACAAAACATTTCATAATCCAAACGAGTAGAGCCTTTAGTGTTTGGCATCTAACAAATAGACAGAAATTAGTACTATAATTAATACATATTATTTTATAAGACTTACCACATTGCGTATGCGTCTTTTCCATATATCACCTTTCAGAATTTTATCAGCACATCCAAACCAATGTAACCATGGACTTAGTTCTTGTCTGTAAAGAAGCAAATCACAATAATAGCAATAGTACTAAAAACATTTAAAATAATGATTATTTATCGACCTTCTCTGGTCTAGATCCATCATGTTCTGTTAACGACAGCATCACCTCGAGTAGGATGTGGCTCTTCACCACGCATGATGGTCTTGAGTAAGGAGAAGCTATAAATGCAAATGCATTTTATTTTCGCTGCACTTACTCCTGAAATTCAGTAATTGTATATACTGATTATTTCTAAATGCCAAAAATGTATGCAGTCACTACTGCATAATTTCACCCTCTTTTTACAAGATGTTTCAGATGTTCGATAATTTATATGAAATTGTTTTTTCCATAAAAATTTTCGATATCGTTCATCTTACAAAAACAAGGATTTGCTAAATAAATACAGTGAAAATAGAATGATATATAAAAATACGACAATTTTCATAATGGGTGCTATGAAAATTAACAAATTTGTTTTAAATAAAAAGAAAACATTTATTTCATAAATATAAATAGAACTGTGACAAAAGTAAACAAAAAAGCACCCTTACAAACCATATTTTGTTTATGAAGTGTATGTGTCTGACGAGTTATTGTATGGTGATTTTGTGTTATGTATGCATATATGTATATACATTCATGAATATAATAATAAAATGGAAAATGATCTTGTAATTGAAATAAGTTAAAGTGAATGTTAATGTTGCATGCATGTAGGTGTAAGTGCAAAATAGAATATAAATTCATAATCCATGTAAATTTTTGTGTTAGTAGTGTTACGTTGTTAGAATTGCAATAAGTAAAAATAGATACAATTTCCGAAATGTGCTAAACTAAATTGAGTATGAGATCAGGTAAAAAAATGGTTTGACTACTATCAAAAACCTACCGATGAGCTACACATTAATACTTCTGCTTAAAATTGGGTTCTTTGATCCGAGCATTGAAATATTTTAAAATGAAATAAATTCTAATTCTAACGTATAGATTTAAAACATCCTCATGTTTTACTTTGGAACAACAAAGAAAGGGGCGTTCTTGGAGAAGTTCGTCGAAAAGTAGTTGACGAAGACCATGTCGATGGCAATTTTTGTTGAACAAATCTATAAATTTACTCTCCAATGCTTTATAATAATCTACAAAGCCCTGGGGAGGTTTAACTAGGCGACTATTAGTGAACTGTTTGCTATATGTGAAGAAATAATCATCTGGGACAGGGTCATTATCATTAAAATATGTAATTGGAACTTCACATATGTGCATTTGGGATAATTTTTTATAAAAATATCCCGAAATGTAGACAAATGCGTTGTTTTGAAGGACCAGCATTTCATCGTTGCTGAAATGTTTATCGCGTACCTCAATATCAATTAAGGAGGGGCAAGGGTTTGGTAGAGAATGGAACTCATCCCATTGCGTATGGTCTTTATCGTTAGTATACGCTTGGTCTACAATTGAAAAATCTAAGATATTATCAATTGAGGAAACATCTTCGCAGTTTCCATTTACAACTACATTTACATAGTGTAACCCCCAGCGCTTTTGAAAAGAGCTTGAAAAATTTCGGGGAGTTATACTTACAGAATTACCTGAACCTTTACGTATTTGACCAAAAAAGTGTTCTAAGTGGTCCTGAGTTAACCTGCAAGTTTTAAGTCCCTGAAAACCTACTTGACTAAGATATGTCCAAAGACTTTTTAAGGCGGAAATGTTTATCGACCATCCTTTAATAAATTTAAACATTTTCGTTATGTCATTGCCTTTCGAATCTGTAACTTTTATTGTCTGTAAAAGTTTCGAGGCTTCTCTTAAAAGCTGTAATTGTTCTTGGGAACATACGAAAACCGTGCTTTCTGCGCGGCTATTAAAAATATCAAATAAGTTATTAAAAAACTCTAAGTATTCAGCTGTATTTAGGAATGTTGGGGCTTTTGAGCTATCTAATTTCCCTGACTTATGCAAAGTTCGCATAACCGCACCGTCTACTACAGTCCGCCTTAAAACTTGAGCTGCTAAGTTAACTCTCATCCTTTGGAAACTATTGGGATAAATGTGGTCCAAACTTAGCTTAGGAGCACATTTAATTGTATTCGAATCTACATTATAAAAATGGACAACATCTGCACAGGACACAAGTTTATTGTTAAAATAAACTTTATACCCCATTTACACTACAGCGAAATCTAGTACTTATGAGATTTCGAGCCAAATCTAGTTGATTTTAACTAGATTTACCATACAAAACAAAATCTACTTATTTAGTAGATTTCAGCAAAATCTACTCAAAATCTAGTAAAAATAGAAATGCAACTATGTGATTTGCCCAATAGTACTTAAAAATACAACGCTGCACAGGGAAAAAATGACATTTCAATTTAAAAATACATTTTCTAAATGTTGTAAAGGGTCCGCCAAATAACTTTTTTTTTGAAAATGCTGTAAAAAAAACTACTGAATATTTTCTCAAATTTATTTTTTTATTTGAAAGTACAATCCTTCTGGTTAATAATGGAAAAGAATTTCATTCAAATGGCTGCACGAGTAGCCTACAGAAGATGCCGATTTAGGAGAAAAAAAAAAAATCATATGTTCAGATGAAGGTCATTTTGATCTTGGCGGGTATGTAAATAAGCAAAAACCCGCACGCATACATTGAAAAGCCGACGCATCCAAAACGAGTAACTGTTTAGTGCGGATTTTGGTCAAGAGGCATAATTGGGCCATTGGCCGTTACAGTCAATGGCGATCGTTATCGGGCCATGTTGAACGAATTTTTGTTCAAAAAAATTGAAGAGTTTCAGTAGTTTTTTTTTAAAGCATTTTCAAAAAAAAAAAAAGTTATTTGGTGGACCCTTTATTATTTTCTTTTAAATTTCAGTCAGCTGTTTTTGTTATTAAAATGAAATCTTGCTACTGTCAAATAAATCCAGTGTAAACTGTTTACGCTGGTCACCCTAATTTAAGTTAAGTAGTGTAAGTACGCTTAAAATGTGGAACTTAAAATAAGAAAGAGAAGAGAAGAAATAAAAGAATTGATCATTCTCTGGATCAACCCCCAAACGAAAGGTACGTCTCTTGTGCAATTTTCTTTAATTTTGCAATTTATTAATACTTTTGTGTATTTTCTGTGGCTCAACTTAAATATTTTATTTTGGATATTTACCCCATTCCCCCCGAAACATTTGGTCCTTCGAACCGGATCGATCAAAAATAAAATATTTATTTGAGCTTCTCTTTCCAGATACAAAGAGACAGCCATATTGGCCCAACAAAATAAACAAAGGAACTACCTTTTGGATATCCCTCATCAATTTTGAAATTTTCCAATCAACCCAACAAACCCCCCCCCCCCCCCCCCCCCCCCCCCCCCCCATTTATAAATACTATTTGATAAAAGGGTATGTTTTTTGAATTTTTAAAATAAAAGTGCGACAGTGAAAAAAAAATAAATAAATAAAGTAAAAGAAATAAAATAATTGTAAAGTGTAAGAATATAAGTGCTAAATAATAAACGGGAATATAAAGTGAATTGTTGTTGCAATAACATCAAGTGCGTTTGTTGTTGGTGAAAGCAATAAATAACATAAGTGTTGTTGGTTGTTTACTTCTTTGTAAAGTAAACAGTTTATTGCTCTCTGCGTGTGTTGTCAATCCTCGTTATTGACATTACCTTTTTGCGTTTTTTTTTCGACAATTCAGTAGTGAACAAAAAATAATTATATTCTTACACTTAACAAAATTTATTCGTAATATTTTTTTAAAAAATTACTGATTATTGTTTTATATATATATTATATTGTATATATTTTTATATTGTGATTTTTTATAAATTCGTTTATTTATTTTGTATTTTAATATTATTTTTATTTTAACCATTTCGCGTGAACTATTTCGTTTTTGACTAATTGCACGTTTTCGGCTTGAAATATTTTTTTTGAAACTTTTTCTTAAATTATTTCTGATAAAATATCGCAGGATTCCCGTCACGTACCGCGATTTTTGCGGTTTATTTTTTTTTACGGAAAGTTTCTTTTGCTATCTTGTAGTTCGAAATTCACGTTACGTTCCGCGATTTCTTTTGGTTTCTTTCACGGACAGTTTTGCAACTCTATTTGAAGTCTTTTGTGTGTCATTGATTTAATTTCCCTGATTCGTATCATGGAAAGGAATTTGCGAAATTTCGGCAAAAATTTCAACCGCCTAGCGGATTTTGAAACTTTTGTGCGAGCTATTCCTCAAGATGGACATTCCGTTCATTCTCTGAACACCCATCGGCAGGAGTTAGTTCGTTTATGGGAGGTCTTCCGCGATAGTTATGAAGACCTTCTAGAGAATGCCGAGGACACTAAGACGTCAACAAAGGACGTCAAGACAAAGTATATGTCGGGATATACTTTATATTTCGAACTGGTGTCTTTTCTCGATGGGTTAGTGGATAAATTTAAATCTAAACCCGAGAGCCCTAATGGTTCTATCCCCATACACCTTCCCCCGTGTGACACCCAAACATTTTCTGGGGATTATGCTTCCTGGCCAACCTTCAGGGACATGTTCTCGGCCCTTTACGGGACTAACCCCCACATTGGTAATATACAGAAGATGTATTATCTTCTTCAAAAAACGGAAGGCGAGGCTAGGGATATAATCCGCACATGCCCTATGACGAACGATGGTTTTGATATGGCATGGAAGAATCTGGTAGACCGGTACGAAAACAAGCGAGTACTGGTAAATTCCCAGTTGAAAACCTTATTCAATCTTTCTGCCATTGAAAGAGAATCGGGTCCTGCAATCAAGCGATTGCAGAGGACAATCAATGATTGTATAACTAATTTATCCTTGCTCGGTATTGAGACGAAAAATTGGGACATCATATTCGTCTATATCTGTTCCACCCGGTTGCCTGAGAACACTCTTGGCCTTTGGGAACAGTCCCAGGGCCCCAACTCGTGCTTGCCCAAATGGAACAGCATGGATGAGTTTTTGACCGCGAGATATCGGACTTTAGAGTCTGTCTCTGATATCATTGGTAGTCACAATCCAAATCAAGCGAGTAATCGTACTCGAAATTCTCCTCAGGAGAATCGAAAGTTTAGGAGTTTTGGGACAACGGTCACTCCTAATATACCCCCGAAAAAATGCCCACTGTGTTCGGATAATCATCCTATTCGATTGTGCTCCAAGTTTCTCAGGATGTCAGTGAGCGAAAGGATAAATGTTGCCAAAAGGAACAAAATTTGTACAAATTGTTTGGCAACCTCGCACGAATTTCGAAGATGCCAGAGCACTAATGTTTGTTATATGTGCAAACAAAGGCATCATTCCCTGCTTCATCGCACTGAAGCCCCCAGTCATTCTCGACCCAAACCCGAGAATAATTCAATAACCCCCGCGACATCAAGTCACCCTGCTCATATTCCGGAGCATACTTCTCGTTTTGAGCAAAATTCGGTGGAGAAACCGTCAACTTCTGCCGAAAGTCGCTCGTTTAAAAATTTCTCGACCCAACTACAGTCCACTCCGTATTCTACAGTCTTGTTGGCCACGACTGTAGTAGATATCATGCTCAACGACGTAAGATATTCTGCTAGAGCATTGATTGACCCTGCCTCTCAGGCTACCTTTGTCTCAAGGAGACTTCAGAGAAAGTTGGACCTTCCAACATTCTCTGCCCCTGCTGCTACGATACTCGGTCTGAATGGAGCGATAGCAGCCAATTCAACTAAAATCTGCTCAATTTCCTTGGGTTCATCCATTGACCCAGAATTTCATTTGGAAACTGATGCTTATGTGGTCGAGCAACTTACTGGTCGCCTACCCACCTGCTCACTGAAAGACGCAACTGATTTCGATGTGTCCGAAATCCCAGCTTCGGATCTCAAGTGCTGTCACATGGATATACTTTTGGGAGCAGACGTATATTCACGAATAATGTTGACCGACGTGAAAAGAGACCCTAGAGGTTCACTTATAGCCCAGAAGACCGTCTTTGGATGGGTCCTTACTGGGAGAATTCCCCAAAATAATTCTTTGAACTCTATAGTGTCATTCTTCACTCATTTGGATTTGAACGACCAAATCACTCGGTTTTGGGAAGTGGAGGAAGTTCCCAAATTTAAAAAAGTCTCGGCTGAGGACAGATTTTGTGAAGAATTGTACCGTCGTACCACCACTAGGAATAGTGAGGGACGTTATGTGGTTACCCTACCCTTCAGGTCCGAATTTCCCACCGGTTTAAACCTTGGGTTCTCCCGAAGAATGGCTCTCTCGCAGTTCATAAGGAACGAAGCGAGATTACTGAAATCCCCGGAGGTTAAGAGTCAATATGACTCGGTTATTGAGGAATATTCTGCCTTGGGTCATATGACAAAGGTCAGTGCGGATTTGGCTCATTTCCCCAACTCTAATTATTACTTGCCACATCACGCTGTTCTGAAGCCCGATAGTACTACGACTAAACTTCGTGTAGTCTTTAATGCTTCAAGCCCGTCTTCAAACGGTGTTAGTCTCAACAATGTCCTTCACCCTGGACCAATTTTACAGTCTAACCTGACTGTGCTGATTTTGCGTTGGAGACTTTTCAGATACGTTTTTAACTCTGACATAGAGAAAATGTATAGGCAGATACTGATCCGTCCGGATCAGACACATTTTCAACGAATACTATTTCGTCGAAACCCCGAGGGAGATATAGAGGATTATGAACTGAAAACAGTAACATTTGGAGTGAACTGTGCCCCTTATTTGGCGATTAGGACTTTGCACCAATTAGCTAGTGACTGTCAGTCAAGCTACCCTTCTGCGTCCACCATCTTGCGTACTCAAATGTACGTGGACGATATTTTATCGGGTGCACATTCCATTGAAGACGCTATTCATAATCGCGATGAGTTGATTCACGTTTTGAAGTCGGCTGGTTTCGCATTGCGAAAATGGACTTCAAATGAACAGAGTCTTATTCGAGACTTACCCCCCGAACACTTATTGGATTCCAATTTTTTGAAATTTTCAGATGCTAGTACTGCTAAAACGTTGGGTTTACGTTGGAACGCGAGCTTGGACACATTCTTCTTCAAGCCATCTCCAACGCCCGATATTACCCAAGTCACCAAACGTTCTGTTCTTTCTCAAATAGCCAAGCTATTTGACCCTGTTGGGTGACTAGCACCCAAAATAATTGTCGCAAAAATACTTATGCAACAAATTTGGAAGGACAGAACCGAATGGGACGATTGTTTGAAACCCATGACGTTACACAGGTGGCGCCAATTTGTCGATGATTACTCGTTCATCGACAGGATTAACATCCCCCGCTGGGTTAATTTTAACCCTGAGTATGAAGTACAACTTCATGCATTTTGTGATGCTTCTGAGAAAGCATATGCTGCCACCCTTTATAGCAGAATCAAAACCCCGTCAGGTGAAATATTCACACATTTGCTCGCTGCCAAGACAAAGGTTGCGCCAGTAAAGGTGCAAACCTTACCCCGTTTAGAGCTCTGCGGTGCAACTCTTTTGGCAAAAATGGTACATTCACTCCTCACGGAGCTGAATTTTACCGATACGAAAGTTTTTTATTGGACAGACTCGACAATAGTTCTGTCCTGGTTTCAGAAACCCCCGTGCCATTGGCCAACCTTTGTGGCGAATAGAGTTTCGTTTGTTTTGGATACTATTGGCATCGATAATTGGAATCATGTGGAATCTCATCACAACCCTGCTGACCTGGCTAGTCGAGGTATGACTGCCAAGGAACTCGTCAATTCTGACATCTGGTGGAAGGGCCCTACGTGGCTCAGTCTTCCATCTTCCGAATGGCCTGAATCATCATTCCGGCCATGTACCCAGCTTGAAACACGTGTGGTTCAAGTGAACACCAACACGACAGTGTTGACTGAGGAAATTTTGAGTCGTTTTTCTGATTTGTCTCGCGCATTGCGAGTATTGTCGTATGTTTTCCGTTTTTACCATTCCGCGAATGAATCTCATAAGTTATCTCGGAGATACTCGTCAACAAGACTTACTCAGGACGAAATTAGTTTCGTGAAGCGTCGATTGATTATTTTGTGTCAGAGTTCACACTTCCCCGAATACTCGATTTTGAAGGAAAGAGCTACTTTGCCCCCCAAATTACTACCCTACAATGGTCACTTCACCCGATTGTATTTGGAGCATCTTCATAAGTGCTCTGTACATGCTGATTTGTCTCTAATGCTGCGACTCATGCGGCAAGAGTTTTGGGTCCCTAGACTTAAAACCTTAATTCGGGCAGTTATTCATAACTGTAAGATCTACACGATCTATAGAAAGAATTTGGGTCAACAAATTATGGCTGCGCTACCCCCGGAAAGAACGACATTGACTCGTCCTTTCACCCATACTGGTCTAGATTTCGCTGGACCTTTTGAGATTAAATCTTATATTGGACGTGGTTGTCGAATCACAAAGGGATATGTGCTGGTGTTTGTGTGCTTTGCTACTAAAGCCATTCATTTGGAAGCAACAAATGAAATATCAACAGACTGTTTTCTGGCAGCCTTTACCCGTTTCTCCTCCAGACGAGGTTGTCCCGCACATATATATTCGGATAATGGAACCGCGTTCGTTGGCGCAGCGAATATGATGAAAAGGGACCAAGCTAAGTTCATTACTGAAGTGAAGCATAAGATTATATCGGAAAACGTTTTCCAATCGGTCGACTGGCATTTTATTCCCCCTGGAGCTCCACATATGGGCGGCCTCTGGGAAGCCGGTGTGAAAAGCTTCAAGACGCATTTACGCAAGATTTCGAATGCTCAGAAATTCACTTTCGAGGAATTCACTACCATGCTGTCAAGAATAGAAGCTTGCTTGAATTCCCGTCCACTTTGTCCCATGACGGATAACTCCTCGGACATTAACCCCTTAACCCCGGGGCATTTCCTTATAGGAAGTGCCATCCTTTCACCCCCTGAACCTGATTTGTCCCTGGAGTCTCTCACCTACGCTAATCGTTGGCGAAAATTAAAGGTTCTGCACCATTTGTTTTGCGCGTCGCTGGAAGGACGAGTACTTAGTTGAACTCCATAAGCGCAACAAATGGAAATGTCCCCAACGCGATTTCGCGGTTGATGATTTTGTCGTGATTCGGCATGACAACTTGCCTCCAAGCGAATGGAAACTCGGTCGTATCTCGCGCGTTTATGTAGGATCGGATTCGAAAGTACGAGTGGCTGACGTTCGAACTGCCAATGGCGTTCTAACACGGCCTATTGTTAAGCTCGTATTACTCCCTAACCCTAGTCAGAATTAATTCGTTCTTTCTTTTTTCCTTGTTTGTTTTGTCCTTTTATTTATAGATGTCCGAAGCAGTACCCAGAAAATTTACGGTGGAACGTCCAGCAACCCAGAGTCTGGATGAAGTGATAAAACGCACCGCCTCGAAGTGCCCTTTGTGCAAAGTCCAACACTCACTTCAAAAGTGCTCGACATTCCGCCGCCTAGACCCCTACAAACGACTGGGTGCAGTAAAGAAATTTAAATACTGCACGAACTGGTTGGCCCAGTCCCATTTTGCGAAGAACTGTCGCAGTAGGGAGCGGTGTATGGAGTGTCTGGGCAAACACCACACCATGCTCCATTTCCGGCATCGGAACAACAGCAAACCCAACACTACCAAAAGGAAGGTTGTTCAACGGAGGGACAACAATAAGAGCACAACCCGCAGCCATGCTCATGAGTGTTCCTGCCGGCCCCATAAAAGTAAGGACAACAACAATGTAGTTGCGACACCCAGCTCGACAGGGGCAACAATCGTCATTAATGTCCTTAGTAATAAGTAACTCTCTTTTCTAAACTGAATTGTTAATTAAATTAATTGTTTTATTGTTAATGAAATTTTGTATAAATGAATTTTTATTTGAAATGTATTATAACCCTAATTGAATTTTATATTTATTTAATTTATTATATTTGAATTGTTATTTTATTCCTATTTGGCCAGGTAACTTCTCGTCTTTACTTGTTGCACCCTTGCAAGGGGGGCGGGATGTTTACGCTGGTCACCCTAATTTAAGTTAAGTAGTGTAAGTACGCTTAAAATGTGGAACTTAAAATAAGAAAGAGAAGAGAAGAAATAAAAGAATTGATCATTCTCTGGATCAACCCCCAAACGAAAGGTACGTCTCTTGTGCAATTTTCTTTAATTTTGCAATTTATTAATACTTTTGTGTATTTTCTGTGGCTCAACTTAAATATTTTATTTTGGATATTTACCCCATTCCCCCCGAAACATAAACGATCTAGATTTTGAGCAAGATTTGAAATATAATCTACTAGATTTCGCTGTAGTGTAAATGGTAATCAGACAATTTCGGGCGCTTTTTAAAAGATGCGGACTGTCATGCATAAAATAAATTCGTTGGTCGCTAACTAGAAAATAGGGACGTTCTAAAGTTACCCCAACGATTTTAGAAAAATTGACAAAATTGCCGCCTTGGTCGCAAACGAACTGGCAAGGTTTTAAGCCTATTGCTTGTAATTTTGAAATAGCCTCGAAAATACAAGTTTTCATTGTTAAGCCCCTACAATTTCCATAAACAAAGAAGTATGCAATTGCTTGCGACCAACTGTGTCCTCCTATTCCACTTGCCATTATGACCATTGCGCTAGTTGCTAAGTTGCGAGAACGATTTTCATCCCCAAAGGCCTGTAAGCCTACAATTTTGTCTTTGAACCTGTCGTAGTCAAGAAAAGTTTTAAGAGACATTTCGTCGCAGGAAACACTAACAAATTTATCTTCGTCCCTAAAATCCTGTGCTCTCACCTTTCGTGCCTCAAAAGTTCCGGTTAGAACACCCGGAGCTTTTGGCCAGTCCTTTACAAAGTGTTGTAAAGTTCTAATTCCGGGCCAATTTAACATTGGACGTAGATTTCTATACACTAAGGGAGAAAGGAAAAGCACAGCTAGAGAAATCAATTTCAGCCCGACACTGTAACGTCGTTGCTTGGGATCACGGCTATAATTACTCAAACCATTTTCTAAGCAAACCAAAAGCGGTTTACTAATTTTTGAAGAAAAATCATTTTTCTTCTTTAACTCCAATTCCAAGTTTTCAACCTTTGTCTTGTATTTTTCTACTTCCCTAGACAACCTGACATTAGCAACCTTCAACTTGCTTCTTAATCCTTTTTCTAACAAATATTGCCTACGATAATGATCTAAGGCTGCTTTTAAAGTCCTAACGTCTGAGTTTTAATGGGAGGGGGCCTCTCTAGAACTAAAGGACATTTCGCTGTCCATTGTTACATCTTCTAAAATCTTGTCAAAACTTGGAATTGTTTTTTCTTTAGGCAAATCATTTAGTTGAGCACATTTCGAAACAGCATAGTTGGAAACACGCTTTCCATAAATGTATTCCGGAGAAAAATGCTGACTACACGCGAACAAGCGCTTCACTGATGACTTCACATTTAAAATACGAAGCCATTCAGCACGTCTAAAATAGGAACCAAACATAAGGAAAGAAAAGCTGCTGTAATACAAAACACATAAAAAACGATAGTGAAAAAAGATCAAATTCTAAGCTACAAATAACCAAAAAAGAAATACCAAAGTTAGTTAATAATGTCAACAACTTGCATTTTTCCCGAAGAAAATTTTATTGACTCAATTTTATAAAAATTTCATTTTCATCCCTTATTTCTTATTGCCGCACATATTCATATACAAAACTAACTGCATCTAACCAAAAGCTACAATATCACACAGTTCTTTAACTAAAGCCAACATAAGCAAAAGCTATATAAGCTTATCCACTGATAAGAGAATGTCGAGAATCGGGAGAAAATTATCTATAAAATTAAAATTAGCAAATTGAAAATAATAATACGTATGCAATGTGTTATGCTTATATAATATATTTGTACTATATATTTGAATTTTTCCATTATCAAAAAAAGTTTTTCCTATTTTTCTATTAAACACTCTTACACAAAAATTTTAATATGTAAAAGTAAATGAAGATGAAATTGGAAATGAAAAAATTATATGAAACATGCATACAATAAATATAATATATAGGTATATATATCATTATATTATAATATATTTCTCATATATAATGGTTGTTAATAATTAGAATTAGCCATAGTAAAAATGAGTTCAAAAAGAACCCACCTATGTCCAATTCCACACTCCATAGAAGCAAAACAAAAATTTAAAATTAAATTTCAAATTTTTGATGAGCTCGTATAATGGAGAAATATTTGGTCCATTTAATTCAAGTTGACATTTGTAGAATAATGATATAATTAAAACGAACCGTTTGTGAGGGAAATCAGCCTTAAGAACCGAAGGCCAGTATTGTGTTTTGTTAGGAAACACAAGTTTTCCCTCACAAATAAACGCACTTTTAATATTAGAAATTAAAAAAAATTAAGGATATACAACCGTTTGTGAGGGAAACCAGCCTTAAGAACCGGAAGCCTGCTTTGTATTTTATAACAAAGGTTTCCCACACAAATAAACGCACTTTTTATATAAATAATAAAATACACAGTCATCGGATAGCACTCGTTGTGATCGGACGTTCTTTTTACAACGCATTTAAAATGTAATAATCTAGAAAGCAGTTCATCAAATGTTGCAATGGAACATGAATGGTTTCATTAACAATTTCAGTAAACTTTTGATAAAAGAACACACTCCAGATTTCCTATCAATACAAGAAACACATTGTAAGTTTGATTTTAAACCTATACCGCCTAAGAGATCGGCGAAATCAGAACAGGAAAATGTGATATCTACAATTTAATCAAAAGCCACCTGCGTCAAACTCAACTTAATTCATGGTCGGATTACCAACATCCGCATTATAAAAACCTGAATGAAGATATGATTGCACCTATTTATCCAACTACTATCAGTAAAAGCCAAATTAGAGTTTTCTCCCGTCTACGTCTGGGTCATACTTCCGCTACTCACTGTAATATTTTACGCAAGGAACCATCACCAACCTGTTCAAACTGTGGTAGAATTATCACAGTTAATCACATTCTACTTGACTATAGTTTATACCAATCGATGAGACATTCCATTTTTGGATCTACTGACCCCAAAAACCTACTCGAGGTCCCTACCGAGGATAACATCAGAAAGATTTTAGATTTTACCAATAGAATTAACATTATAATTTAACCAAGCAATGTACATAATTATTTTAAGTTTAAATCTTCTCATTCAATGTAAATATAAAATTTAGTTTTACACCAAGAGCTGATGGCCTAAGTTGCCAATGCTCCTAGAATTTATAGTAGATTTGTAATTAATTTATAAGTCTAATAAATAATAATAATAAAATACCAAAAATTTTCATTCCCTCATAAAATATTTTAACCCAGATATCTCCAATGACCTATATATAGTACACAAGTACATTCTTGTTTACATGATACGTCAGGTTTATCAAAGTACCGTTTTTTGGTTGATATACTCAGTACTCATCCATACCTCATGGGAGATTATGTGATCGCATTATTTTTTGCTATTATTTTTGAGTTAGTAAATTATTAATTAGCGATATTTTCATAATAACTGAATATGGGGACACGTATGTACGATAGGTAAAATTTTGTACATTTACAAGTGAATAAATACAATATCATGTTTGAATTTTTATTTATGAAGAGTACCTTGATTGTTATATGCATAAAAGTTTAATTATTGAGTTTAAGTTTTGTTGTTGTGACACCTTAAAGTTTGGTGACCTATATGTAGGACATTGGGAATATAATATGCTATGTATTGTATGTATTTTCTATAGAGGATTTTCTCTTCATGAATCTTTGGCCGTTGATAGAGGATGAGGAACTAGATGTGGGTAATATAACTACATTCCTACCCAATAGTGCTTGTGGAAACGTCACAGACGAAGATTCCGACGAAGATATCGCACTGCTATAAGAGGAAATAAATGGTATTTTCCCATCATAGCACACTGTGTGGATATGGGGGTACATAATGCTTGGCAGATTCACAAGCATAATGGAGGAACTATGGATCAATTGTCTCTTAGAAGAAGTATCGCCAATACTCTACTTGTTCAAAAAAAAAGTTCCGGTTCAGCAAAGCGGTCATCCATCGCTTAGCCTAAATAATGAATTGCGTTATGATAGATTAGACCATTGGGTAATTTCACAGGAAAAACAAAGAAGATGTGGAGCCTGCCATCAAAAAACCTTAACTAGATGCCGAAAATGTGACATAGGATTACATGTAAAATGTTTTGTGTCGTATCACACGCAATAAGTCATGTGCCCAATGTCCTATATATAGGACTGCTTCAAAAACCACTTTTTATCAATAATTCTTTAAAAACTTATAAATGTACTGTTTTTATTTCTCATTTGCTTCCAAAATAATATAAAAATACTTTTGAAATCATCATGATCAAGCAATGGGCATATCTGGGTTAAATAGCTATAATTTATAATATAGAGCACTTATCTCGCAGCATTTTCTGGAAACTGGTGTAGTGATGCATTTTCTGCTCCTGAAAAAATTTATTCAATTATTTTATAAAATAAATATATTAACAAATACTCACATTTTTCCTGTGTTCTTCTTATTACTTCTTGACACA
Source organism: Sarcophaga rosellei (assembly GCA_930367235.1). Classification (NCBI taxonomy): domain Eukaryota; kingdom Metazoa; phylum Arthropoda; class Insecta; order Diptera; family Sarcophagidae; genus Sarcophaga; species Sarcophaga rosellei. Next base: position 45,598,207 of record OV884018.1, on the reverse strand, counting down.
AATGATCCTTGGCTGTATTTTCATTCACAATTTCTTTTAAAATAAAAAACTTACTGTAAGTTACTGTACTGTAACTAATATTAATTAAATATATTTAATATTTTAAATTATAAATGAAATAAATAAAAAACTTACATTCCAATTTTACCACAAGACACTTTTTCACAGAATTTTATAACCTTTTTCACATTTGCGCCAATAATAAAAATGCACCCCGAAAACAAAACATAAACAAAACAAAGTTGCAATCAGAGAGAGAAATACTTTTACTTTTTGGTAATATTTGCTGTCTCTTTCACGACTGGTCTATGAACTGTCAAACCGATGCGTTACTGGTTATACTTTGGTTCGGCAGCTTGACAGAGAATTCTGATAACTGTTTTGTCTGCCATATGCCGACTGCTTAAATTCTTTGAAAGCATAGCAGAAACTTCAATAATTTTCAAATTTGAATTTAAATATATTTCTCAGTGTTGTCACTATCAGGTTTTTTGTACGCAAAAATAAACTCAGTTATGAAACCGCACACACAGAACATTTATCAAATGAATTCAGATACAAAATTGAATCTATAATTCTATCTTATTTATTAGATAGCTTTTTATTTCATAATTTTAGAATTGTTCTTTCTCTTCAATAATACACCTATCCCCTGTTTTACATGGTACTCGTTTTACACGTTTTCGATCATACACGGTTTTTGAAAATGAAAATTTTTTTAACGAAGTTTATTAATTTTGCATTTACACGAAATTATAAAAACTAAACTATAATTTGCTTATATCTACAATAACATTTTCATTGTTTAACTGCCGAAATATTTTACTGTCAAAATACAACACTACAAAATGTATGTTACAGTTACGAATTCTTAGTAGTCTATGTATATGATGGAAATAGATAAGATGGGAACTCCCCGTTTTATGATCAAAACTAAATTTTATGTGTGTATAAGCTAGTATGTTTGAAATACCCAAACAAAGATCATTATTATTTTTAAACATTGTTTTTAATTAGTGTTTATATATAATTGATAGCGTAAATTTATTCAAGGTGAGCAGATAAGAGAATTGTTTTACAAAATCTATAATTTATAAAAAATTTTAAAGTTCGACAGTGGCAAAAGATAAAAATAAAAAACTGGAGAGTAAAAGAAAGGTAATGTCTCCGTAATAATGAAAGAATAATAGATGTTGCTAATTTTTATTTTATGAATGAAGCTACAATAAGAACAATAAAAAAAAAACGAAGACTCAATTAGAAAAAGTGTAGCTGCTGGAATGTCTACAAGTCTTACCACAATTTCTCATTGTAGAAATGTTGCCATGGAAAATATGGAGAAGGCTTTGATAATCAGGCTAGAAGATCAAAATCAAAAACGAATTCCTATCGATACCAACTCCATAAAAAAATAAGGCCTTAAAAATGTATGAGAAAATCGAGAATCAGTTGCCGTCTACATCTGCAAATCAGGTCAGTTTCCAAGCAAGCCATGGCTGGTTCAAACGCTTTAAGCAAAGACACTCTTTACATAGTCTAAAATTAGAAGGTGAGCAAGCATCTGCGGATTTAAAAACTGCAATTATACCAATTTTTTTGCATTGTGTTGTGTTCATTTGTGTGTTGCTTTTGTTCTGTTTCGTTTTTATTTATATTGTTCCTTGACATATGTCCCGTTTTGAACGTTTCTAAACCTACACAAACGTTTTTAAGGCGATTTTACGTTTCCTACGCTTGGGTAACCAGGGCATAATATTTTTCACAAAAGGTTGCTTCCAGCGATTTGTTGGAAATGATTCACCTTTTCAATGCATCGAACAACGGTTTCAAAACTATTAACAACTCTCTTACCGTGTTTAGAAAACCAACTTAAAAAAAAAAATTATAAAATTAAAATCAACTGATGAAAACTTAAAAATATCACAAGCATGGTATACCAGGTATTGTTAGATGCATAGACGGAACACGTGTTCCAAGAAAAAGCCTTCCAACGAGAAATATCTTTACTTCAATAGAAAGGGCTACTACAGCATAAATGCCATGATTGTAAGTATTTAATTTTATTAAATGTATACAAAAGCATTTAAATTACATGTTTTCTATTTAGATATGTACGTGATTACAAAACAAATATCGAGAATGTTGATGCCACTAGGCACGATTCATTTGTATGAAATATGAGCACAGTTTACAACTTTTTTGAATCCAAATTCGAAAATGGAGGACTTGGATCGTGGTTATAGCCGTTTCATAACACTTCTCCTAACTTCGTATCACTTTTAATATATTGTTTTAGCTGGTCCTTTATATTATCTGACGATTTTTTAACACTCGTTTTGTAACTTTTCGACGTCCCTGGAGTTACATCTATAACTTCAGGTGTATCTAGGGTTGCCAGCCTGGCTGGATTGTCCAGCTTTTTTGATGCTTACCCAGTTTCAAGCTAAAATTTAATTTGTCCAGCTAAATAGAATTTTTTTAGTACACTGCAATAACTTAGGCAATAATTTTCACGTTATCTTTGTCAAATCATGCTAGCCAATACTGATTGTACAATAGTCTCTTGATTGCCAAATAAAACTCAGCGCAATTTTATATTGCGATAGCAAAATCGCTAATAAAATAACTTGTGAAAGAACAAAAGCAGCAGCAATTTCCAGAAATGTTTTGGCCCCTAATTCTCAACAAGTAGCGGTTGATGCTCTTTAAGCTAATTATTATTTCTCTGTAAGTAGTGATGCTTCCAATATTGGCAATGTAAAAACTAACCCATACGTTGATCAATATTTTGATCCCGGACATGGAATTCGTAAGCGAGTTTTAGACTTTTACAGTGATCCTTATGGGATATATTTTCGAATATACATACATACATCTTATATATAAAAATGAATGTGTGTTTGTTTGTATGTTTGAAGTTTATAGACGATTAAACGGCTGAACCGATTTTCTTGAAATTTTCACAGTATCTTCCTGTATGTCTGGAAGGAGTTATAGGCTACTTTTTATGTTAATATTCCAAATGAGCGAGGGGCCTTGCCCACGTATGCTACATACTTAATATTTAATTGCATTTGAAATATATTACTCATACGCATAGTAGTTACCCCTACAAGTATGCTATCTATGATTCCTGATGTATAAAACCAAAGAAAATAAAGTATAAAGAATGTGAATTTTGGAATATTTTTCAAAAATATTTCACGACGCGGGAGGAAAGATAGAAGGGAAGGATAAAGAAACCAAGAGCGTAACAATGTTCTCAATTGTTCTCATCGTGCGTTTTTGTTGTTTGACTAATTTTTTATTTATTCTTCTGAAACAGTGTTGCCACGAAAAAAAATTTTGTAACCAACATTTGTGAAAAAAATCAACAAATAAGAAAAAATGTAACCAAAATTAAATTCATAGACTTTTGTTTTATTTTTTTTTCAAGTTTAAATTATAATTAATAAAAAATGAAAAAAAATAGGTTTTTTTTAAAAGAAAAAAACCAAAAAAAAAACATCTGCACATTGATCAAAAAATAAGCAATTTTGGTTAGAAACAACCAAAAACACTGAGAACACTGTTCTCAAATCACTTATTCTCAGACGTCGGCACAAAGAGGACATGAGAAAAATTATGACAGGCATGTTTAACCCAGAGGAAAATTGTTAGTATTATTTTCAAATCTACTTATTAACCCAATAATATGTATATGTGAGCGAAAAGTATAGAACAATTGTACTGCGCTAAAACCCTAAAAACACCGTATTTTACTTGGCAAGTATTCTTCCAAAAATCGAAATCATTTCTCATTGATATTAGTGAATCATACTGTAATTTTTCTTTGGGTGTAAAATTGAAGTCTAAAAAAAGCGACATGCATTCTTCTTTAGAAGCTGACAAGCAAAGCAACTGAATGCATTTTTACGCTCTCATGATGAGAGCAACACATTGTTACGCTCTTTGTTTGTGTTTATTTTCCTTCTGTCGTCCACCCTCCTCATCAAGAAATGATTTTAGTGACAGCGGGTTGTAATGTTTGGTGAGAGCGGGTCATGATATTACAACCCGCCATAAGAAATTTAACTTCTACATAATGCGCATCCTTTATATCCATATTCTTTGGTATAACTTATCTTTATCTTTGTAAAAATTGGTCTGTGACTCGCAAAAAAAAAGAACTCTAAACATTTTTCTTGTGAAACTATAAAATTTATCTGCTTTTTCTCTTTCTTTAGCTTTATAAACTGTTAATATGGCTTACATATCTACATACTCTATATTTGAAAGTAGTACTCAAGTTTAAAGCAATTTTAGCATGAATAAAATTAATTTGGAAATTTGTTTGTCTATGTGATTGTGTTTAGATTTGATAACAATTCTAATGTTTTAAAATATTATTTCTATTGTTTTTTATCTCCTTTCAGGAAAGATATTCATTTTCACAAACAACTTGTATCGTTTAATATTTTGTTGGCATTTCCTGTGGTGAGTTATTTGAATTTGGGTCTTTAACATTTCTGAAACAATTTTTGGCAGTTTTATATGAATGTTATTTATATTTCTATATTTTAAGTTTAATTTATTGTTTTCTTCGTGTTTCACAATATTTAAAGATCTGAAGATTTTTTGAATCAATTTAAAATTCTATAAAAGTATTGCTTCAAAGTTTATAAACAATTAAAAACGAAAAATTTATATTTTTAAAATAGTATAAAATTGAAAAAATAAAAGCAATTAACAGTTATAATTGTTAGATAACTTGAAATTAAATTATCTAGTTTTAAACATGAGAAAAATTATGACAGGCATGTTTAACCCAGGGGAAAATTGTTAGTAATATTTTCAAATCTACTTATTGACCCAATAATATGTATATGTGAGCGAAAAGTATAGAACAATTGTACTGCGCTAAAACCCTAAAAACACCGTATTTTACTTGGCAAGTATTCTTCCAAAAATCGAAATCATTTCTCATTGATATTAGTGAATCATACTGTAGTATTTCTTTGGGTGTAAAATTGATGCATTTTTACGCTCTCATGATGAGAGCAACACATTGTTACGCTCTTTATTTGTGTTTATTTTCCTTCTGTCTTCCGCCCCCTTATCCAGAAATGATTTTTTAAAAAGATTTTGGTGAGAGCGGGTCGTAATGCTACTTCTACATAATGCGTATTCTTTATATCCATATTCTTTGATAAAACTTAATGGAATTGGATATCACTCATACGTCACATATGTAGTTTTTTTAATGAATTTTACATCTATATAAACAAAAATGAATGTGTGTTTATTTGTTTGTGGGTTTGTTTGTTTGAAGTCTATAGACGGCTAAACGGCTGGACCGATTTTCTTGAAGTTTTGACAGTACCTTCCTGTATATCTGGAAGGAATTATAGGCTACCTTTTATTTTAAAATTTCAAGAAGGCGGGGTGCTACGCCCACATATTCAATAAGTATTTAATGTCGCATATCTCATAAACTGCGAATTTTGTATGGGCGACTTTGACGTATATATAAACAAAATGGGCGGATTGGCTATAGTGGGTGTGTCACCTCCAATTAAAAAATATTAAATTATTATATCTATGAAAATATCGCAGTTAGAGCCCTAAAATTTTTTCGAATCCACTTTAGTATCAATATGAATATTTTAGAGCAAAATGGGCTGACTAGGAAAAGGGTTTGGTACTTCTTAAATTTAAAACTTCTTCTATCTCAGACATCACCTATATATAAAAATTAATGTGCATTTGTTTGTATGTTTGAAGTTTATAGACGACTAAACGGCTGAACTGATTTTCCTACTTTTTATGTTGATATTTCAAATGAGAGAGGTGCCACTGCCACATATACTACATAACCTACTATTTATTATTATTATTATTTTTATATATATATATATATATTTATTTTTATACGGTTTTAATATAAATATTTTGGACAAAAATAGGCGACCTATCATTAGAGGACAATGCACCTTCCATATAAAGTAAATACTAAAATCTGCCTAACTGAAGAACTTTAACAGTTAGAGTCCCCAATTTTGTATAAATAACTTTTGTTTAAATATAAATATTTTGGACAAAAATAGGAAGTTCAGCAAAAGCGGGCGTGGCACCTCCCATATGAAGTAAATACTAAAATCTGCATATCTAGAACACCAGAACAGTTAGACTGCTAAAATTTTGTACGAATATCTAAAGGTTCAATATCAATATTTTTGTTAAAAATGGGCTATTAAGCATTAGGGGCATGGCAAACTCCATATGAACTAATTATTAAAATCTGTATAAAAAAACTATAAAAGCTAGAGTCCCCAATTTTGTATTCCAGCTATAGGAAGGTGGTGCCTCTCTGATTTGTGGGTGTAGAAATTATTATATCTTGAAATATGCATTAGTAAGGTATATGACCCTTAAATGATTGAGTTTGAAATTTTCAACTCATATAGATAGTAAGTACTAAAGTTCATACTATTTAAATATTTATCTTGGAAAACATATACGTACATACATATGTAATAGTTATGTTATTGTTTACTTCTAAAAACGGGTAACTAATAAAACTATTATTTATTTGAAAAATACATTAGGTAAACTTTATAATAAGCATTTTAGTGGGCAATGAATTCATTACTTTAAATTACCTAAGTAATAAAATGTAAACTGTCAATATTTTTCCCAAATAAAATAAGTAGTTGCAAAACTCTGTGACCGACGCAAACACAATTATTTGTTAAATTTTAATAACATTAATTTTTTTTTAAAGTTTTTTGACCTGAACCGATTTCATATTAGGTAAAATATAAAGAAATAAATATAACACGCATTCGGTTTTGAAATTCAGTTGAATCTTTGATTCTAAACAAGTTAAACGTTACCTGAGTGACAATTTGTAAAAATGCCCCGAATAAAAGCATCCCTTTCCTAAGCACTAAAAATGCATTGCGTTTGCAATCCCAGAGAGCAAATGAAAGTTCGGAAGACGTGAAAGTCGCCTCAGGACTGAAAGGAGTCGAGCTTCAACCTTTAGAGCCGCCGAAACGCCATCACAACATGAAGAACGCCTTGAAGGCCTACAACAACGTGCCACAACATCAAGAGCTACTGAAACACTTTCCAAAAGCCAAGAGCGCCTTAAAAGCTTCTGAAACGCCGTCAGAACGCGAAAGACGTCTTGAAGTTCTTCGACAACATGCCACAACCCCACGAGCTACCGAGACATCGTTGGAACATGAAGGTCGACTACAAAGCCAGCGAAATCGAATTGAAACATCACGAGCCACAGAAACACCTTCAGAACGTGAAAGACGTCTGGAAAGCCTTCGACAATATGCGACAACCGCACGAGCTACCGAGACACCTTTGGAACATGAAGGTACCACAACAGCACGAGCTAATGAAACAGAAGTCCAACATAATCACGAGTAGAAAGTCAGTGGATTCGAACATCAACAAGAAGAGCAGCAGAGAACAAAATCATAATCGAATGGCGGTGAATCGACGTACTGATTTTCATGGATACTCAGGTATTGCATTTAACTACAGATCTGATATAGATTATAGCGAAGATGAATTAGTGGCAATTGGTGACATGAATGAAGTTTGCCAATAGTGCAATGAACTCAGGTACAAAAATGAATCACCTAGAATGTGTTGCTCTTATGGTAAAATCATTCTATCTGAATTACTTCCACCTCCAGAACCATTGCAATCGCTGATTTCAGGTAAGTTTTTCGAAATATATACTTTTTTAATTTAACAAAATATTAATAAAAAATATTTTTTCATTTAGGAACTAATGTAGATTCACAACATTTTCTTAAAAATATAAGATAATATAATTCGTGCTTCAAAATGACATCTTTTGGTGCTACCAAAGTAATTCGAGACAACTTTATGCCAACGTTTCGTGTTCAATGTCAAATTTATGATAAAATGGGATTATTGTTGCCAATTCCAAATAAAGATCCTAAGTTCTTACAAATTTATTTCATAGGAGAAGCGGATAACAATGACCAAGTGCACCACCGCCTGCATTATAACCCTGACACAAAACAATGGATTGTTGCCGATTTACAAGTGATGTTTCATGAAATCAACGAATTGGTAAGGATCTTAAGCAAGCCAAAGATGACCCACGATTAAGTTCAGATGACCACATAATCGTAATTCATGCTGATAGAACTCCAGAACTCCAACAATGGCGTAACAATTTTGATGGTGGGCGATCCAGTTGCATCACGAGATATGTATTTAATTCCGATGGGGGTAGCGAAGCACACCGGGTATTAGCTAGTACTTACATAATTGGCTTTCAGTCAGGATTACGGCCTAGCTTCTCAACATCACTCATGTTGTGTGCGTTAATTTTTAAACATGAGTGGCGGGACCTACAGTTTAAAGTCGACTCCGTACGACAGATTTTTTGAAAAGCTTTTCATGGCAATTTTTATTCTCAGAGTTTTTGCCAGAAATCTGCTGAGAGGAAGTCGCCGAAGAAATATTTTTTTCATATTTCGTTTTGATGTCTGACCTGGGATTCGAACTCGGGCCTTTCGTCTAATAAGCCAACACACTACCTACTAGACCACGGCGACTTCATTTTCGAATATAATGAGAATAACTAAAGATTGTGATTTAGAAATAAAACAAATAACAGCATATAGTGCTGATAATGCTGCAGTCAACTACGGTATTCACAACTCGGTTTATCAAAAATTTAATGAGACATCAAAGCAAATTATTAAAACAAATTGTAACTGTCATATTATAAACAATTGCGTAAAAAATCACTGAATGCATTATTTGTTGACATAGAAAACATTGTTATAAAAATATTCAATGAGTTTAGTTCATCGGCGATGACCACTGAAAAGTTAAAACAATGTTTTGAGTTTACTGGTATCGAATATAAAGAACTTTTAAGACATATTCCAATGAGGTGGCTCCCTATTACCAGCTATAGATCGTCTTTGATTTTGCTGGTATTTTTTTATGTGCAGCTTTTTTTTGTTTTGCCCAGCTTTTTAAAACCCAATGTCCAGCTTTTTGCGAATCGGAATCTGGCAACGCTAGGTCCATCCCTCATTCTATTTGCACTGGTGTCCGTCTTGTTTAAACTTGTAGTATCATCATCGGAAGATGACAAAGTACTTCCTGCAATTTCACCTCCCACTGATTTTGCATTTGCCTACAACAAATGCATACAATCCACATATTTGGACTACTGTTTCCTCCTTTTTTGATATATAAATTAGTTATACGGACCACCATCTGTTGCCAAAAACTTCCTTCTTGTTAGTTGATATTTTTTATAGCAGCTTTCCAGTATGTCCATATCTTTAAAGCATAAAGTTTATATATATATTTAAATAAAATTATTTTAAATTACCTTTTTCCGTCCACTTAAATCATGACTTTGGGGGACCTAAACTATTAAGCTCTTTAACTGGATTCTTCCACAAATTTTCCACGACGATTTTATCACCTCGTGTGAATGCTCTAGCCAAATCCGTGTGTATTTTGCATAAATTCTATTAATGTGTCTTCTCGTCGTGCAATCTCCTAACATACATATGCAAATTTATATTTTTTTTTTGCACGCTTATTAGATTAAATTAAATTAAGAAAAAAACTCTTGGTGTGATCTTGTTTTAAAACCAATTTCAAACAGATTTAATCGTTTTTCATCACATAGCAAAACTATTGTTTTTTACTTGAAACAAAATGGATCATCACATATGTACCTGATTAAAATATGTGATATTTAGTAAATAAAAGTAAAAATGTAAAAAAACAAAAAATGTACTATACTTACTTTGAAAAATTGATTTCTATTAAAAAAGTTAGCAAGAGAGTCATCATATATTTGCATTGCTTATACCCCGAATCTCCTAAAATAACATTATTTAAAAAGTGACACAAAAATAACCTTTCCTGTTGCGAAAATTTTCTCCGTCGTCTCCTCCTGGCGACTGAATACGAATGTGGGTGTAATCAATGGCTTCGATAACTTTTGGAAACTTGACAATCGCAAAGAATTCTGCTGCTGCTTGCTGCATTCCCATTCACTCGTAGGAAATTTAATATATTCTTTTGATAAAGAAGGCTGGCAGTAATAAGGAAACTTCCACTTGCATAAAATCTTACGCCCTAGTTATGCTACCGTAACGGAATGTAAGAGTAACGTAATGTAATGTGTACGGAACGTAAAAATGTAAGTGCAATTATAGATCGTAAAAACGTGTCATATGTTTTTATGTAAACAAAACAAAGAACAAATGAACAAAAACAAATAAGGAAATAAAAATTGCAAAAACTAAAAGACAGAGATTCTGATAAGGATATAGAAGATATGTTTTTTGGATTGAGTTTATATTTTATTATTGTTTTTTTAAATAAATTTAATATTAATTCCAAATTTTGAAAACTTTGTTTTCACTCCTTTCGTCACTTTCAATATGGCGCCTTTTGTTTCTCTTTAATCCAGCTGTTAGCCAGTGTTATCACTGCAAAGTTTTTAGGTTCATTTTAAACGATTTTATATTTATTTAAAGGTACTTATTAAAAGTTTTATGCACTGTAAGTGTTACTGTAAGTCAAACAATTTCACTTTCACTCAAACAAAAATACTAAATTTAGTTTATGTTTTTTTGTTAAGGAAAACGCAAACACAAAATTGAGTGCTTTTGATTGTATTTTCCATATAAATACACAAGCAAAAGAAATCGATTATCCTACAGAAACAGGTGAGGTATTTCGGAAACCAAATTTGTACGAATGTTAAAACGTTTTTATGTTCTCTAATAAAAGTAAAATGCAAACTAAAATGCTTTTCGAACGCTTTAATTAGTTAAAAATCGATAAATATATTTTTCTAATTTAAAATAAAAATAAACACTACCTACATAATGTTATAGTAAAATAGTGTTTATTTTTATTTTAAATTATAAAAGTTAATAATGAAATAAATTATAATTTGGGTTTTTTAAATATGTGAAGTTTTATTTAAAGAAAATTCCACAGGCAGACAAACATAACATACGTACAAAAAGTAAATTCTGTTTGTAATTTCAATTTTCAGTTTTGGTGGTTTTTAATATTGACATGTTGTTAACACTGCTAAACAGATGTCACGTAAAAATGTAAGAAAATTCTATTTTTTACAGACTCTTACGTTCCGGTTACGTTACATTACATTTCTATAACCATTCGTATTGCTTTATACATAACAAAAACGATCAGCTGTTTCTTACTGTTGCGGTTACGTTCCGTTACGGTAGCATAACTAGGGCTTTAATGCTATTAATAATTAATTCTCCGGTGCTATGGAATAATGCCTGAAAGAGAGTTTATTCATATTAGTATAAATTTTTACAAAATATTGGTAAAAACCTTGGAATTTTTGACTGCAAAACAGTTCGACATTTTTCCAAAACAAATTGAAATGTATGTTTCGATATACGAAATCTTTGTACAAATTCCATATAATTATAATATTTCGTATAATCCACTTGACCGTGAAATTTTTTATGTGCTCGACTTTTAGCCTCATGACATATATTTTTTTTCATGTTTTTATTTATGTTCATATTTTTTGAAGTTGCCATATCGAAAATAATATATACAATATGGCAACTTCAAAGATAAAGTTAAATGTTAAAGGTAGGGTGATCTTACCTTTAGCTTAAATCTCACTTCTATCTTATTGGGTACTCATAATAATGAAAAACAATTTATCTGCCCGTTAAATTCCACCCTTTAGTTAACGACAAGTTGTAATAATGGCCCTAAAAACATTTGAAATATGAGCTCGTGGATTGAAAATAAAAATATATTTGTGTTTAGCTTTAATTAAATTCTTAATTGTTCCTACAATTCTGTGTGCCACTATTCACAACTTGATGTAAACAAAAACAATTGCTTTGTTTGTTATTCCTCTTTACACACTCTTGCGTAAACAATAACAATTGTTCGACAGATCTTTGTAACGGAAATCTTCAATCTTGAATGTTATTGAATGCGAATGTTCATGGCTTCGCCTTCTTGAGATCTCTGTAAACATAAACATAGTTGTTTCATTATTGTTGTTGTATTTTTGTTTACAAGTTTATTGTTTTTGTAGCGGATTGCGAAATGAAATCAATCTAATTATTAATTAACAGCAACTATAAGGTTTTATAGTATTGGGTGTCCTGGTAATCTAGTGGCTAGAACATTTGCGTGAAGGTTATTTGTTCAATTCCCATCAGAGACTTGCTTCTATTGCACTACATCGAGCATAAGGTCGAAGTTACTTAGCTCGTAAATAATTAAATAAAATTTTTATTCCATTGTAATTAATAAATAAATGAAATAAATATAGTATTTTAATTCTTTATAATTTCTGTATTAAACCTAAAGATACCAGAAGGTTTATAAATAGTCGGAGTTGATTGTATGTGTGTATGGTACCTTACATTTTAAGACAAGGATTACTCGAATCTATTAATTGATGTCAAATTACTTTAATAGTAGAGCAATAACAGAAAAATGTTTAGTATGAGGTAATAAACTCAGAAATCTGTTTTCCCCCTTATTTTACTAAGGAAGACTAAATATTCAACGTACCCAATTGTTGAGTAAAAAATAAAATTTAATTAAATTACAAGAAATCCGTATACATTGGAAATCGACTCCAATAAGAAAATATATTAAATAAACCAACCTTTGCTACTCGTCATTATTAGTCTAACCAATCATCATTTATGTAGTCATTATCCCCATTGTTTTTATTAAAAAAAAAGAAAAAAATAGCAGTAAGAAAAGCTTGAACCATATAAATGTAGTTAATTATTCCTGAAGTACAATCCCGAGGCAATTCAATGGTGGTCTTATATTAAAAATGTGTTGTGGATTAACTTAGGTATGAGAAGGAGTAAAAAAATGTCATTCTCATTTTGAAGCAAGCATAAAATAAACGTTTGTCCAGCTCATTTTGACTCGTAATGAGCAAATAGCAGAGTATCCAAACACAATGAGCTTCTATTAGACTATGGTCGTTTTACTATTTTGATACCAAGCAAATCAGTAGGTTTTTGTCAGGACCAAAAGGCCAAATTTAACTTTAATTTCCATTGTTATTCTAGAGCACGTAGTCGCCGTAGTCTAGTAGGTAGTGCGTCGGCGGTGTCCAGTGGTCACTCAAAAAACACTTCGTTGAAGTTTTGTTTACAATAACTGAAATAATTTACGTACTAAACTAAGTTAAAACTAAAGAAATTATATTTGAAATTAATTAAAACCCCTAAGCCGGCCAAACAACTGTCCGTCAAGTAACAGTGCCGACTGCGTCAAAGGTGGGGTCAGAACAATAATCAACCGGCATACGCTCAGGATGACTGCGATTCCTACTGGCCCGATGGTATTTCTCCGGCACCGTCGTCAAATCAACCAAAGGAGGATATCAGAACGACAATCAAACGGCATACGCACAGGATGATTGTGGTTCCTAGGCCTCCAGGTGTCGCTTTTTTCAGACTTCAAATTTACACCCAAAGAAATATTATAGTATGATTCACTAATATCAATGAGAAATGATTTCAATTTTTGGAAGAATACTTGCCAAGTTAAATACGGTGTTTTTAGCGAAGTACAATTTTTCTATATTTTTCGCTCACATATACATATTATTGGGTTAAGTAGATTTGAAAATATTACTAACAATTTTCCTCTGGGTTAACACATGCCTCTCATAATTTTTGTCATGTTCTCTTTGTACCAACGTCTGAGAACGTTTGAGAACAGTGTTGCCGTTTTTGATTATTTCTAACCAAAATTGGATAATTTTTTAATCAATGTGTAGGTGTGTAGATTTTTTTGGTTTTGGTTATTTTTTTCTTATAAAAAAAGCTCTTTTTTGTTTCTTTTCTTATTAACTATAATTTAAATTTGAAAAAAATAAAATAAAAGTCTAAGAATTTAATTTTGGTTCTACATATTTTTTCGTATATGGTGATTTTTTTCACAAATGTTGGTTACAAAATTTTTCGTCGTGGCAACACTGTTTCAGAAGAATAAATAAGAAAGTAGTCAAACAACAAAAATGAACGATGAGAACAACACACTGTTACGTTCTTGGTTTCTGTACCCTTCCCTTCTATCTTTCCCCCCGCGTCAAGAAATATTTTTGAAAAATATTCCAAAATATGTTGAAATGCACATTCTTTATACTTTATTTTCTTTGGTAAAACTTAAGCAGGATATTAGGTGTCATAAGCGACTACGTAAGAATTTTAATGTTAAATATTTACTTCAATTGGAGAAATGTAATTTATTTAGCGGAGATAAATCGGAGATAAATAAATATCGAAAAAGAAAATATTTGTATATAGTGTTGGTCCAAACTAACTGATGCTACTTTAAGAGATTTGTAGGAGTTATGACTAAATTATCAATAACCCCTCCAGAACTTGAACGATACAAGCAGCTCATTTCAGAAGACTTCGAAATTGTACTGCTACACGCTCTGGTACAATCTACTCTGGGATAAGCGTTAGGACAATTCAGGATTAAAGTTCTATAGTCCTTATACAAAATACAATTCATTTCACGATCGAGGTTTGCACACATCCATCTTAGATGGATGAGTACAAATTTTCTGATAAATGCAAATTTAAATTAGTTAGTTCAGCCAGGAATGAAGTGAATACGTCGACCACCTACTTATTGCTTTAATTCTAGTCTGCACCGTTCTCTGACTTTAATTTTTGAAAACATAATCTTCAAGAATGCTTTGTTTTATATTCAATATTTATGCTCAGGTTTCGTGAAATATTTACATCTTTTTTGGTTTTTGTTTAAACAAATTTCTCATGACAATAATTGAAGTTTCTCTGGTAACCGGGTAATGCCAACCACAATTTGTACATAACTTGGTTTCTAGAAAAAAAAACTTAATAATAAGTTAAATTAAGGTACATACGCTGCAGCTCGTTGCAGATTTTATAATGCTTTTGTGCCTACGTATCTATTTTATATTATTAACGAAATGAATGACATATTAAATAATAAGATATGATGTCAATTGCCTCTGACAATGTTGACGCTGTCGAAATTTATGACACATTTTATTACTTAATCAGAAATTGTATTTATTTGTCGCTTAAAGTTCATATGAATTTCATGATATGATTGAATATCAATTTAATGTTTGCAGTTAATAAGCTTCCTTCATGGAATTCGTTAACGAATTATCATTATGCTTTTAACTATTGTGTGTTCACGTCATTCAATAACTTTATTTTCTGAGAGATAATAAAATAAATACAACAGACAAAATATCGTTATAAAGAATAAAAAAAATGCTTTTTAATTGATTTCACTGTAAATGTTCTCTTATCAAACATACAAATTTGAGCATTTCGTAGAAGTTATATGTAAATGACCATTAAACTATTTTAAATTTCATAAGTAGGTACACTGGGTCAAATAAGCCTCTATACACCAACCTTTATATAAGACATAAATTAAACTTTTTAAGAACACTTTCGTATTGAGTTTTTAAAATAATTTTGCTTTATTCAAATCTGGTAAGTAGTTTTTGAAATATTGTGAAAATTGTCTTTTACCTACTTGGTGTACGGAGACTTATTTGGCTCAGTGTAAATTGTAATTTTTTTAATATGTCAGAACAAAAAACAAATCAATATTATTTGCTACACATTATTTTAATCACGACATAAAAGCCACAACCAATATTCAATTGACTAACACTATGTATATTAAAAGTCTTTAAGTTATTTAAAGACTCAAGAAACCATAAAAAACCACAATACATCCAAGCGCCTCTCACCCTTTGTCCTTAAATTAACTTTAATAAACCGAAGAGTAATAAAAAATCAATATTCTTAATTGCTTCCGTTTCCCTCATAAGGAAAATTGTGATTTTTAAGTGACAAAAATCCACTTATTTATAATTACATTAAAAGTATTTTAACTTAATTTTACAATTTTTAGGCCATTGCGTACAGTAAGGATCAAAACAAATAATAATATCAGAAACTATGTTATTCTAATAGAATACATAAAAACAAGACTGAAAAATCTTCGTATCCGATTGCTTTTTGTGAAAATTAAAACAAAAACCAAGAGGTGATGAGTTTTAGGCGGGTATTCTAAAAGTCTATAAACTTAATCATCCATATCGTAAATAACATGATAGGAGTGAATATAAATGGAAAAAAGCCTTGAAAACTTAAATTCACTTTTTAGACATTTCAATTTCTGTTCACGTTTTAGAATAGTCAATGTAACCAAAAACTGTTCATTTTTTTGGTATGTTCACATTTCTGAACGTTGACGTTTTCGCGAGTTCACTGTAATAGGGTTTTTGGAGGACATATAAATTACTGTCAATATCATTACAATTTTATGATTTCGTTGAAGTAAAGAATTAAAAAAAAAAAACTGGAATTTCAAAAAGTTCAAAATTTTAAAAATTTAGTTTTTCAACAGCTTATGTGGATAAATTTCTTACATCAAACAAGACTTTAACATTCTGTTGAATTTGTCTCAAAACAAAATTGATGAAATCATTTTCAGTGCTATCATCATCAGTAAATAAGCTTTTAAGTATGTATGCATTGTTACATGTGTACACTATAAAGATTTCTTTTTTTTGAAATAGAGATGACCTAAATTGATTGAAAGAGGTGAGCAAATAATTATACTTTTAATAAACGCCTATAAACTGATTCCAATGACGTCGCGCTGCATTAACATCGTTTGAGTTATTTTCTTTACCACGTTGTTCACTATCATATGGATTTGTTTAAAAGGAATTGTGTATACAAACTACAATGTTGAATAAAAACTAGATAAATTGTTATCAAAAGTTCCTTGTGTTTCGCTTTGTTTTAAATGGATTCCAACCAGCTTTTTTACGGTTTTGCTTTTTACTTTCTCACTTCTATCTTTAAGGTAAATCTTGTAAATATTGTAAATCAATTCAATCAGTATGATCAGCACACATTTCAACATAAAGAAGAAAAAATCCACCGTTTCAGAGCTTATTTATTATATGCATAACAATAATATTGAAGTATTGAACACTTTCTAAGCTGCAGCGATATGACCACAACAAATAACATTCACATGTAGTAGTACAACATAATTTATTGTGTGTTCTTTACCTGTTTGTGAGATTTTTCAAGATTTTTTAGCAAAAAGGAAATTTAAAAAATAAACAAATGGAAGTTATATCTATCCATTTAGTAATTCAATAAACACAATAAATTTTATTCGTTTACCATGAATATATCCGCTCAGGCGGGCATTGACTCTCAAGGGTATACAGATGATATCTAAAGGAATATTTGAAGAGACTCTTTGTGGCATCATTTTGAGCTAATGATTCATGTCAGTATGTTAAGACATAATACACTACCATTTACACTCCGTAGTGACGTACGGAGACTTTGTTTGGACGTGTGAGAACAAAAAATATTATACAGTGCAGGAGACTGTATCAGAATCAGTACCATTTCATATGTTTGTAAAGTTCAGAGACTATGGTTAGGAAAGTAGGGAACATGTCCAATGCATGATTCATCAGGGGTCTACGTGATAGGGATGTCAAAATATCGATGGCACTATCGATAGTATCGATAGTTTACATTTTTCGTTACTATCAATGGTTTTTTTTTTACAAAATATAAACATTTAACTATTATCGATAGTTTTTTTCCACCATCGATAGTAAATGTTCCACCACTAATTTTTTGTTTGCATTTATAAACTGGTGATTTCTACAGTATTATTATAAAATGGAGAGGGAAGTAAAGACATTAACTGACTAACATGCGCTACTTAGATATATTTATTTATAACTTAGAACAATTATTTTATTTCCAGACACGTTCAAGTGATATGAAAGAGATGCAAATACTTGCATTTGTGTATTTGTATATCCCAGCTACCTCGACTGAGTCGAAAAAAATGTTTGGTAAAGCTGGTCAAATAGTTTCGGATAGGCGTACAGAATTAAAAGAAAACGTCGTAGATGTGCTTCTTTTTACAAAAAAACAGTTGGTTGACTGACCCTTCATCTTCAATACTTCATGTTTAATTTTTTGATTTTTGAACTAAGAAATAAAGTTCGGTTTTGTTTACTTTTGTTTATTCAAAATGCGTTATTTAGTATTTTAACCTATTAAATTCAAATATGTAAAAGTATTATTTGAGAGACTCCGATAGTGTTACGATAGTATCGCCGATATATCGATATTTTGTATAAGAACTGATAGTTTAGATTCGATATATCGATATACTCTTATGAACTATCAAAAACTATCAATAGTAGCATTATCGATAGTTTGACACCTCTACTACGTGAGCTGATATATCAAGTGGCACATAGTTCCTTCCTTATCCGTTCCCTGGACACTATCATTAGAACATATATATTTAGAAAATGCTTTGTAATAAGATTTAGTAATACTTGTGAATAAAGTAAACGAAAGATTACAGACTAACATTTTTAAAGTAAATGAATTTAGGCAATGTAAAGTTTTGTGAAATAATTTCAATTGGAGTAAAGCATCAGACTACCCATTAGCAAATTGCGGTAAGTAACAGAATTAAAAAAAAATGTATGAGCATAAATTGCATTCATGTCCTAAATTTTTCTTTAAAGTTGTGGTTCTTATTTTACTTGGTTATAAATTCAATGCTAAAAGCTTTAGATAACACGAGAATACTTGTTCAAAAAATACTTAATAGCCCATTTACACTACAGCGAAATCTAGTACTTATGAGATTTCGAGCCAAATCTAGTTGATTTTAACTAGATTTCCCATACAAAACAAAATCTACTTATTTAGTAGATTTCGGCAAAATCTACTCAAAATCTAGTAAAAATAGAAATGCAGCTATGTGTTTTGCCAAATAGTACTTAAATATATAACGCTGCACAGGAATAAAATGACATTTCAATTTAAAAATACATTTTCTAAATGTTGTAAAGGGTCCGCCAAATAACTTTTTTTTTTTAAAATGCTGTAAAAAAAAACTACTGAATATTTTCTCAAATTTTTTTTTTCTTTGAAAGTACAATACTTCCGGTTAATAATGGAAAATAACTTCATTAAAATGGCTGCCTCGGCTGGCCATGCAGTAGCCTACACGAGTAGCCTACAGAAGATGCCGATTTTGGCATCATCAATCATCTTTTCAGATGAAGCTCATTTTGATCTTGGCGGGTATGTAAACAAGCAAAATTGTCGCATTTGGGGCACAGAAAACCCGCACGCATACATTGAAAAGACGACGCACCCAAACGAGTCACTGTTTGGTAAGGATTTTGGTCCAGAGGCATAATTCGAAAATGAGCAAGGAGTGGCCGTTACAGTCAAACATTAAAACATGTGACTTTACCTTCTTCATCCTTTTTTAAATTATATACCCACTTACTACCAATGGCTTTCTTAACAGGGGAGGATCAACTAAGCACCAGGTGTTAGTTTCTTGGAGTGAACTATATTCCTTGTTCATTGAATTTTTCCATCTATCTGAATTTTTGCATGAAACTGCGTATTGAAAAGTTTGTGGAGTTGGAATCTCGTCAGCAAAATTGATTTTGTTGTATATCTTTTTCGGTCTCCCAACATTAATTATTATTATTTTAGGTCGACCACGCGATCCGCCTTCATTCGTGCTAGTTCCGGGTGGTTGACATTCAGCTTCATTATCAGGCTCAAAACCCATGAAATCACTTTCGGAGCTGGATTGATATTCCTCATCGGTTGTACCCTTAGCTAAAATAAGTCTTACGTTGTCTTCATCTTGTTTATTTTCTGTTGATACACTATTCTGAGCAACCGTCAGTTCTAAAACTTCATTTCTTGTTCTTGGAATAAAGTTTTTTTCACAAAATATTACGTCTCTTTTATTTACAATTTTTCTTTCTTCTGTTTCTAAATTTAATTATAGTGATTGTTTACTACACGAAAATTAGGCATTTCACACAGAAGTAATATATCACATTGAAACAGCTTAATCTGCATGATAGCCGTTGTCCTGATTTCAATTTGCACATCGCAAAAAGCTATGTATCGGGTCCGCCATCTAACGTTTTTTTTCAACTAGTGCTTATTTCGTGAATGGTAACACTTAGCTCATGTCTGATTTGACAGATAATTAGTTTTATCCTTCCGCTGAACGAATATTTGACCATCCAATGCGTTTTCGCTTCGCTAAGTGGGCCTGCGATCGACTTACAGAAGATGCCGATTTTGCCAAAAAAAACATCTTTTCAGATGAAGCTCATTTTGATCTTGGCGGGTATGTAAACAAGCAAAATTGTCGCATTTGGGGCACAGAAAACCCGCACGCAGACATTGAAAAGCCGACGCACCCAAAACGAGTCACTGCTTGGTGCGGATTTTGGTCCAGAGACATAATTGGGCCATTTTTTTTCGAAAATGAGAAAGAAGTGGTTTCAACAGGACGGCGCTACGTGCCACACAGCCGAAGCTATACTCGATGTTTTGCGCCCTGTTTTTGAAGATCGCATTATCAGCCGCAGAGCTCATGTCGTTTGGTCACCACGGAGCTGCGATTTGACACCGTTGGACTATTATTTGTGGGGTGCCGCCAAGATAAGTGTTACGCCGACAAGCCAGAGACAATTGACGCTTTAAAGGACAATATTCGTGAAGCCATTGGTGAAATACAGCTGCACACAATCGATAATGTGCTTAAAAATTGGACCGATCGTGTTGGCTACTGCATGGCCAGCCGAGGCAGCCATTTGAATGAAATTATTTTATTTACTTTCAAGTAAAAAATTAATTTGAGAAAATATTCAGTAGTTTTTTAAAGCATTTTCAAAAAAAAAAAGTTTTTTGGCGGACCCTTTATCAGTTTTGTTTATGGATGTTAGCTTTATAATGTTTTCACACCAGCATAACAACTGAAAAGTTTGGTGGGTCATTCTAAAACATTATTTCCGATTGGATCTTATTTGGTCTTGATGAAAACGATACTAAATGTCCTATATTTTTCATTTTTGTTTGGTATTAAAATAAATTTGAAAATATTATTTTCTTTTAAATTTCAGTCAGCTGTTTTTGTTATTAAAATGAAATCTTGCTACTGTCAAATAAATCCAGTGTAAACGATCTAGATTTTGAGCTAGATTTGAAATCTAATCTACTAGATTTCGCTGTAGTGTAAATGGGCTATAAAACATGTTTCCATAATATTTTTTAACTAATGAAATTTATAAATGTCCTTAAGTTAGTTTGAAGTCATCGTAGTCTCGTAGATATTGTGTTGGATTGGAATGTTGGTCCCGCCATTCATGTACATAATTAAAATACTCAACATAAGTGGTGTGAGACGCTAGGACATAATCTTGTCCGAAGGGTTGTAATAACCAATTGAGCATTATTTAGACCACGACTTATAAATTCACAAACGCCGAATTTCCAAATGCGAACTTATAGACAATTAAAAGCGCTTTAAAACAATCTATAATACTTAGCATATTTATTTAATAATATTTTTAAATAAAATAAAGGAAAATAATACTAACAAGATAAATGGGCACCTCATCAAAAGTTTTTTAAATATTTCCATTGAGGTGGAAAAATCTGCATTTGATTAATCTTATATGTAATGTCCAATTATACGTTTGAGTCACCCTCTTTCATTTCTCTTATAATCTATCTTTCGTATATTCCAAAATAATGCATTGCGGTCGTCTCCTAAATTTTGATTTAAAAAAAGACGCCATTTCCCAAACCGATAAATGCAGGCAACTGAACTCAGAGTAAATTCATTATTAAAAAATTTTTTTAATATGTTTTGTTCACATCTTCCTCAATAAAAACAAGTTTGCCTACTACTTTGCGCCACATATCATCACATTTCCGTGTAATGTTACGTATATTTCATATTACGAATGTTTTCATGACTTCTCACCCCTTACTCCACATGGGCTTTCAACAACCACTGTTAATATACTTTTTCCATTTTTATTTAATTTAATAGATTCGTAGTGATGGTCGAAAATCCGTATAGGGAAGCTTTAAAAGTCGCAGCATTAAACGAACACAACAGTACATTAACACTAATTATACCGGTAATTAATGTATAACCTATTTGTACTGCAACCGTTCAAAAGATCAGTGTTTAGGAAAGGAGTTTACTTTGGAAAATTTTAAAGAAAATGCCATGAAGTCAAATGAGGAAAAACAATAACACTTTATAAGAATTTTCTACCAAAACGTCTTCAATCGGTCATTTGATCAGTCATGGTACTTCTATTGTTAAATAATTCACCTTCTCGTTCTTTTGAAGTCTGTTAGTAATCCTTTCAATATATTTTTAATAAAACGAAGAAAATAGCAGAATTTTAATGGCAGTTAATTTATGGAAATTCATCTGAAGATTCTTTTTGTTATTAACTGATGCAAGCAGCAACAATTTCTTTAAGCGAGATTTCAATTAATCTTCCATACGAAATGTAAAAATTTTAAATCACTTTCAAAATTAAAACAAAAGAAGTTGTTGCAATAAAATGTAACGATTTTTTTGATTATTTAATGCGCTTCACTGTTAATATAAGATTCGGTCCTTTTGGATCAGTTCACTACTAAGCTATCGAGGACATATGAGCTCCTCAACGACATGAACGTTGTGCCGAAGGCGTGAAGCAGAGGTGGCTGCAAGAAGGTGTTAAGAAAGGACAACATTTCGTTATGAACGGTTTTTTCTGTTTTTGAGATTATTTCCTTAGAGCTCTATTCCTTACTTCATACACGTTCTTTCGGTTTGAAGGAAATAAATTGTTACTCGAGACTAAATTAGGGTAGAATAGTGTGGAGCAATTCGTTGATAATGTCATTGTCTTAGTCTTGGCCTTACAGTTAGAAGGTGGGATATTTAAAAGCTACGGAGTTGTTGCCCCAATCCAGTGTTTTCAATCAAAAGTTATAAATTTCTTAGCGTAAGAATTGCTTTAATTCATTTTTAAAATAATTTATGGTTATTTTTAACCTTAATTTCGCGTTTTAAAAATATTTAGGGCCATTATTACAACTTGCCGTTAACTAAAGGGAGGATTTTAACGGGCAGATAAATTGTTTTTCGTTATTATAAGTACCCAATAAGATAGAAGTGATCGTTAAGCTAAAGGGAGGATCATCCTACCTTTAACATTTAAAGGTCACTTTATGTTTGAACTTGACATATTATGTATGTATTATTTTCAATATGGCAACTACAAATTTAAACAAAATGAGCATATACAACCAAAAAACGAAGCCCGCATTTGCCACTGCGTTAAAAAATTTTATATAATTGAAATTTACTTCTTGTTGTAATAACGAAAATAAGTTGAAGGTAACTTTCCAGTTTCCTTTAGCTAAAGGTTCCTTTAACTAACTCCAAGTTTAAAGACAAGTTGTAATAATGGCCCATAACCTTTTAAAGTCTAATTCCTGACCAGTTTGGTACACGTTATTGAATACATGGAAAACTATTGGGCAATTCACACAACTTTGTATCGTGTATGTTGTATTGAATACATTTGTTTGCTTGTGAACGCTCCATGCTATGCTGTATTGTGTATTTCGTGGCATTCAAACAATTTGATAGCCCGAAACCAATACAACTTTTAAAAACATATGGAAAAATGTGTATAAGTGTTCACACGAGTGAACAAATTCAAACAACCCCAACCCTGACTTCCAATAGGACAACACAAACATCTCAGACAATAACAATAACATCCCCAATACACATCAACATTCACCACACATCAATACCAACACACATCAACCTTCACCACACACATTCTTCAACAGGTTCAAAAAGGATTGTTTAGATCCTTAAAAAGCAGTTGATTATCGATCCTCACGCAACACAGAACAACCCAACAACCCCTACGCGTATGCGAAAAGAAAAGTGATCATCAGAGAAATGTATACAAATATATATAACAAACTAAAACCATTATGAACATCAATAAACTAAAAGTTTGTAAACGTGAACGAAATAGAACATTGTAAACAAAAATATTTAGTGTTACAAAATACAACCAAATATACGTTTTATAACGATTTAAAAATACATACACAAACATATACAAATACTTATTATTTACATATATACATAGAAAAGGTTTGTGCATTTATGTACCCTACCTCCTCTTACCCACATATTAACCCCACCCTATAACCCGTCTGTTCATGGTCCTTCAAGGAAAAAGAAGAAACAGCGACACATATACAGTCTACAAAAACCCATAACCCCCCAATTTATGCAAATTTTACCCTACTCTAATTTAAAATTTTTACTAAAATATAAAAGAAATTTAAAACGATTACAACAATCGTCCAGTGCATTAAACAATCAACAAATGTGATTTTATAAAAGTGTTTAAATAAACAAAATAAAAAAGAAAAACACACAATAACAAAAAACAGTGTAAAACATAAATAGCCCTACACAAAAAACATAACAAAATTTCTACAAAAAAAAATCCGTACACGATAATCAACAAAAATACTTAAATATAAAATACAAAACACAAATTAACAATTAACACAAACAATAATTACAAGAAAAATACACTTAATAAAAAGTGCGTTACAAAAACATTACATTTAACATATAAAACAATACAAAATAAGACACTGCAAGGTCAGAAATAATAAGACATCACATATTTCAAATTTTTCAAAAAAGAAAGTCAAATCACATAAAACAGTAAATTAAAAATTAAAAGCAAATTTAAAATCGAAAAGGAAGTGCAAAAGTTCACAAAAGTCCACAAAAAATACAAACAAAATACATATAACAGTAGAAGAAACAAGAATTATACATTTACAAACCAATACAAAAGCAAACAAAATTAAAAGTTCAAAACAAATAAAAATTAAAAAAGGAAACATAAAAGTTCGCAAAGGTTCAAAAAAAATAATAACAAAATACACGTTATAAAGAAGAACACATATTGCACACTTTTTTGAAACAATACATAAACAAAACCAAAACGAGAAAAAATTCAAAACAAGTAGCAACAAAACACAGTGACAAAAATCAAAAATTTGAAAATTAGCAAGTACACAAACAAGTACATTGCATTACTGTTCACTAACCTTCAAGGACAATAATAAATAAATACTAACAAATAACCCTTATTAACATTGAACACAAACACAACACAACAAACATCGCACAAAGAGGAATTGGAAAAATAAAATTGGTTTGTACCCTACCCTCAGCGGACAAGGTAAGTTGAATATTTTCAATTTACATTTTTTATAAGATTTACGTAAAATTCTATCGCGAATTTCTTTAATTTGTAAAACTCGCAATAAGAAATATTATCGAATAAACACACCCACCCAATAAATACCCTTTTCCTTCGATAATATTTTCGAAATATTGTGAGTAACAAATATTGCCGTTTTCTTCGTGTAGTGCAACAAAAACACAAAGAATACCCAATAGGCAATTTGTCCGCTGATTAAGATTTATTTCAAATTTGAAATAAATATTTTTTAAACCCAAATTTACCCACGCTAAATCGATTTAATATCGAAATTTACTGACTTTTTCCAATCCTCAGTGTGTTAAATTTTACATTAAATATGTCGAAACTAGAAGCTTTAGCCGCCGATATAACACGTTATATCCAACATGATTTAAGTGCCTTTGAAGAGGACTATAAGGCTAGTCCTGAGAATCTTCAATCGCTACCAGCATTGAGATTCATGAGGCATGAATTGGAAGAGTTGTGGTCGAACATTGATGGGAAATTTAAACAGATCCGAGAGTCGCCACAACTCAATGACCCTGAGGTCGCCAATTCTATAAATTTTAATGGCCTCTCCAGGAATGTGAGAGCTGCCAAAAAATTCTATAGATCATCTATGATTTCCATAGATGAGTCTATAGAAAAATTAACCCAACCCAAAGATTCAAACCCCCACCCCACCCGAACCCTCACAACCCACCCACTCAATTGGATTTAACGTACCCCCTTGCGATATGCAAACGTTTAGTGGGGATTTTAAGTCTTGGGCCTCATTCAGAGACCTATTCAAGGCTATTTATGGCAATAACACCCGCCTAAGTGGAGTAGAAAAACTTTTCTACCTCAAGAATAAGACTAGCGGCGAAGCTAAAGAAATAGTCGACAACGCACCCTTAACTAACGAAGGTTTTCTTATTGCTTGGACCCAACTGGTAAATCAATATGAGAATAGAAGGATGCAGATTAATGCTCAGATAAAAACCCTTCTAAATTTATCAGCGGTAAACACTATGTGCAGTGTTTCAATAAGAAAACTTCAGAGAAAGATTAATTGCTGTATTGCAAATTTGAATACATTGGAGATAGATACGGACAATTGGGATCCTATCATTGTATATCTCTGCTTGACAAAATTACCCAAAGAAACCCGAAGGGAATTTGAAAAAACCCTAAAAGATTGTGCTGAAATGCCTTCCTGGACAGATGGGGATGTATTTTTAACAAATACATTTAAAGAACTCACTTCTGTCAATGATGTTCCGGAAACTAACCCTAACCCTAACCCAAACAACCACCCGAAACCCAAATTTCTCCAGGACATCAACAATCGATTTGACAGAAGAGTAAAGACGTTCCACAATGTGACACACAACAATAGGAAGGATACCCAGAGCAAACCCTTGAATTCAACCCAAACCCACCCAAATACCCATAATTACCCAAAAACCCATGAAAAACTTGATGGTTCATTGTGCAAACTGTGCAAAAATAACCACACCTTGAGGGAATGCTCATCATTTACTTCCCTGGGAGTAAATGAAAGAATTGAATTCGTAAGAAAGAATTCAATTTGTTATAATTGTCTGGCCATTAGCCACATGGTATCAGAATGTCGCAGTACATTTACGTGCAGATACTGTGGCGGCAGACATAACACCCTATTACACAAACCCAACTCAAACACTAACCCACAAATTGACGATAAACCCTCTACGTCACATGCAATACAGTCTTTCTCTACCCAAACCCGATCAAGCAAAACCCAATTAGACGACAGAGCTAAACTATTAGGCACAGCTGCTTTGAATATTAAAATACACGGTGAAGAATACCCTGCTAGAGCGCTTATTGACCCAGCATCAGATTTTTCATTTATTTCTGATAAGCTAAGGCGCAAATTACACATACCCACCCTACCCATAGTTGCTGAAATCTCAGGTTTAAATAAGGTTGTTTCAGCACGTTCGAACAAGATGTGTGATATACATCTTGGTTCTAACACTAATAAAGAATTCTCACTGAATATTCAGGCAATTGTTGTCAAAACCCTCACCCGCAATTTACCCACCCAAAACTTAAACCCTACTTTCGTAAAAGAGTTAGACAGAATCCCATTGGCGGATCCTAAATTTTATGAAAGCCGCCCAGTTGATATCATAATTGGTAGCGATTTTTACCCACAAATTCTTGGAGCAGGTGTTAAGAAAGATATTCTTGGCACATTAATAGCTCAAGAAACTGAGTTTGGTTGGATTTTAACCGGACCAGTACAAGATTCTCACCCTACCCGAAGAATCGCCTCTTACTTCAGTTCTGTCAAGCTTGATAAACCCGTTGAACCCTATGTTAGTAACGAGGATAGCACCCTAACGAACCGATGGCAAAGGTTGGAAATTCAACACCATCAGTGTTGCAAGAGATGGAGGGATAAATATTTGAAAGAGCTCCATAAACGTTATAAATGGAGAAACTCTAAGCGTCCTGTGGAAGTCAATGACATTGTCGTCATTAAGCAGGACAACCTACCCTCAAATGAATGGTTACTCGGACGAGTAATCAAAACTCACCCAGGTTCCGATGGACTGCCCAGAATAGTCGAATTGCAGACGTCAACCGGAACATTGACTCGACCCATAACCAAGGTCGTAGTCCTACCCACACATTGATTAAACTCCTTCCGATAATCTTATATGATTCACCCTTGCTCATAACCCATTACTCACCCAGAATATTAACCACGTTGCTTAACTAATTCCTTACCCGAGTGAAATTGACCACCCACCCATTTCGGGCATTGATTAACCCACTCACCCTTATTAAAAGTTTTATGATAAAGACAATATTCGGGTTCCTAGATGGATACATTTTTCACCTTCAGCAGGAATTGAGTTTCATGACTTTTCAGATTCTTCTGAAAAGGCACTCTGCGATTATATACGCACGAGTTGTACCCATAAATATACCCATATCCGTAACCCTACTCTTCGCTGAGACGAGAGATGCACCTATCAAAGTCATTTCTTATCCGAAATTAAAACTTTGTGGTGCAGTGTTGTTGGCAAAATTACACAGAATCTAATTACCCACCTGCAATTAACCCAACACCCAAAGAATTTCTGGATGGACCCTACAATAGTTTTGGCATGGCTCAGCAAAACCCCAACTACCTGGAACACCTTTGTGGCAAACCGTGTGTCTGCAGTAGCCGATGCGATGGGAACGAAGAACTGGAGTCACGTGGCCTCTTATGACAACCCAGCCGATGTTGCCAGTCGTGTTTGCAACTCCGACGAACTCAAGGAAGATAAGCTATGGTGGAATGGACCAAATTGGTTGAAGGAAGATCTTACAAAGTGGCCAACAACACATTTACCCTCCGAAACTCAAGCTGAATTTGAAACTGTATACCCAAAACCATCTATGAACTTCACTCACCCTACCCAGGACATTTTAGAAAGATCGGAATTGAAAGTCTGTACCCTGAAACCCCGAGTGAAAAAATTAATACCCTTACCCATCTTTTGGACAATTAAAAAATTATTTGTTTTCATTCACAGGTTGCCGGCCCGGGAGGATGTTCACACGAGTGAACAAATTCAAACAACCCCAACCCTGACTTCCAATAGGACAACACAAACATCTCAGACAATAACAATAACATCCCCAATACACATCAACATTCACCACACATCAATACCAACACACATCAACCTTCACCACACACATTCTTCAACAGGTTCAAAAAGGATTGTTTAGATCCTTAAAAAGCAGTTGATTATCGATCCTCACGCAACACAGAACAACCCAACAACCCCTACGCGTATGCGAAAAGAAAAGTGATCATCAGAGAAATGTATACAAATATATATAACAAACTAAAACCATTATGAACATCAATAAACTAAAAGTTTGTAAACGTGAACGAAATAGAACATTGTAAACAAAAATATTTAGTGTTACAAAATACAACCAAATATACGTTTTATAACGATTTAAAAATACATACACAAACATATACAAATACTTATTATTTACATATATACATATAGAAAAGGTTTGTGCATTTATATACCCTACCTCCTCTTACCCACATATTAACCCCACCCTATAACCCGTCTGTTCAATAAGTGTATCAGATCTTTATATGAAAATTATCAACAACAATCCTACACTGTTGTATGTTCTTCCAACAATACAATGAATACAACGATACAAGGACTTGTGTGAATTGACCATATGTTTATTTGCCTCTTGTATACGGTTGCATCGTATCGTATCATATATAATATTTAGACACCGGATAAACATATATGGTACTTAAAGTTCCTTTTTTCATCATTATCTAAAAGATGAAGTTATATTTGTGTCAACACAATTGTATTCAATTTTCAACTCATGTTGTTATACATTCGCCTTACCTTCCCGCTTACACATACAAACTAAAACTTTTATGCTTCCAATTTTTCTGTTGCATTCATTTTAATTTTACTTAATTTATCACCTTAACCAAAGTTTTTTGTATTTGAGTTGCTGCACAGAGCGAAAACTGCCTAATAAAATCAAGAAGATTTTCTCTACGAAACGTTTCTGGAGTGAGGGGTATTACAGCAGAAAGAAACGAAGTTTTTTTCGTAGAGATTTCTTATTATTTTTATGCGATAAATCTTTTTAATTTTTTCAAGAAGTAAAACACATACATTTAAGAAGAAAACTTGTTATCTACCATTTTTTTTACTCACATTCCGTCATTTTTGCCACAAAAAATACAATCCATAGAGAAAAACTTATTGATTCTATTGTGTTTTCTTCTAAATTGTATAAAACAAGAATTTCTTATTAATTTCATTGGGCTACCTAATCAATTTTTTCAAAAAGGTTTTTCTTAAAGATTTCATTAGGCTACTTAATCATTTTTTTAAGGAGTATTCCTTATTGATTTCATTAGGTTTAAATTATCTTATTAATGTTTTAATAAGAATATCTTCTTGATTATATTACCTGGCTTGTTATTTCATGAATGCATACAAATAAACATAGAGGCAATTTCTATAAACTTTTCGTTTTTAATATAATTTTTTTGGCGTCTTTGTAATTACCATATTAAAATCAAATTTTAGTTGAAAGTGAACAAGTGGCAAGTAAAGGAGTGGAAAAAGTAATAAAAATATTCCTTCTTAAAAAAAACAAAGTAACAAAGTAAACAAAGTTAAAATAAAAAAATTTAATTGTTTTAATTTCAACAAACAAAAGTGTTATAAAAAAAACAAATAAAATTTTGAAACGGAAAGACGGGAAGAAAAATCCAACAGGAAAGTTATTTTCCCGTTGGACTAATGTTGAAGAAGAAAAATCCGATGATGATCCTGTCACTGCGGACGAATCTTTTAAAGGTTTGCATAATGAAATGAATATTTAAAACTCCTTAAATTAATATATGTACATCTTTATACGTCTATCTTTCTCTTTCAAAAATAAATATTTCGTGCAAAAGTGCTGGTTGCAGCACAATTGCAGTCCATGGGAACAGGTGCTTTCTTTCTGGAGGGAAACAAAGAAAAATAGAATTGATGATATACAAAATGCCAAATCTTTGACGAATATTTTTCAACGACTTAACGGAATATAAACCCCCGATAGCCGATGCCCAAACAGATTTCATCATTTTAGTACCAACTCTTAATGATATTGAACCAAGAATCATAGAAATTGTTAAAAGGTATGCAGGAAAAGAAAGACTACAGCCAAGAGCAATGGTTGTTGAACTGATTTTTTCAAAATTTCTGATTTTTTCGTGTTTTGTGATGGCCTAAAGTGCGCTTCCTACATGAAATGTATAGACATAATTATTAAGTTATCCTATGTTTTTATGACTGAATATTCCCCAAAAGCAACAAATATTAAATTAGTTTCTAAGTAAATATATCAATAAAAAATCTGTAATAATATCAAGCAAAATCAAGAAGTATTATTTAAAAAATAAAGGGTTAGTCTTATAAAATTAAGAAGAAAATCTTTTTGAAAAAAACAAAAAGAGGGCCTAATAAAATCAAAAAGAAAACCTTTTTGAAAAAAAAACAAAAAGAAAGCCTAATAAAATTAAGGAGAAAACCTTTTTAAAAAAATCAAGAAGACTACCTAATAATATCCCTAAGTTTTCTTCTTGATTTTTTCAAAAAGGGTTTCCTTATAAAAATAATAAGAATCTCTTCTTGAAAAAAAAAACCATAGAGAAATCTTATAAACTTTGTTCTAATTTACTATGTATTTATTAGGTTCAGTTTTCTCTGTGTGTTTTCCTGAGTTAACTCGCATTTGTAATAGTAATTATAGATCAGGGATTACCAAAAATTTTTTGGTTATGTATTAGTGAGTAAGAGAGCGAAAATAAGATGAGAGTTTACAGTCATAGAAAAGTGTTAGTAATATGTGCTATTTTGATTTTCATTTCATCAACATACATAAAGTTATACATCTTTGACTTAATAATTAAAACTTCAAATATCAATAATTTTTTTAGATATTTGTTGGGATCTAATTTGGGTCCATAAATTTGATCTCCTACGAATAATCAACCTTTTAATTTTTCCAAAATATTGCTTTATGTCTATAAAAAATATTTCTCTATTCATAACATCTAAATTATTTACTTGACTATTAAAACAATTAAAATGTGTTTTAAGAACATATAAGACATTGGATTTTAATAAAAGCATTTTATTACATAAATAATTTTTTGAGTGTAACCCTCAAAAAGAATGTTATAGCATCCGCTGACATGTGCACTCGCCGCAGTCTGATCGACGACTAAATAAAAGAGCATAAGCAATGTGTGTAAATTCGCTCGGCACAACTGTGCTATGCAATGATGCCAACTCTTAGGACACCAAACGCGTGAAGAGAAATGAAAAACGGGCTAAAACGGGCTAAATTGAAAAAATTACGTTTTTAGTACAATACAATTTCATTTTTTTCAAAAAAGCGCAAAAAGGGGGCTAAAATTAAAATATGTAGTACCACAATGGGAACCACTGCAGGTGTAAAACAAATTTGTGCTTGCACCATATTAATGCTGTTTAAAGGTCCGGACACTTTTTTATGCTTTTTCGTTTCTGAATATCTGACCAGGTCATACTGTTTAGCGGCGATTTGCAAGTTGCAGTAAATACATACTGCTTTAGATTCATCTTTACAAGACTTTATCCATTTCTTAAAAAGGGGATCTGTCGCCCAAACTTTACGATATCTTTACGTATAGCGCTCCATCTAAACATAGCATAAGGTTTAGATTAAATACACAACCAAAAATAGTAAATTATGACTTAATTAAAGTTATACGCTCATATACTTATTAATATGTTTTATATCGCCTAATTACTAGGTAAATACAATTTTAAACTTTCAGCATAGCTTGTGTTTCTCGGTACTTTTGTTAATTCTATGTAAATAACAAAGAAGAAAATAAGAAATAGAAGAAAAAAATGCTGTCACATTGGTTTACAATTCGACTTTGCCAGAGCAACATAATATAACATTGCCATACAGAGTTAAAGGAAAAACGGGCAAAAAGGGCTAAACAAAAATACTGAAAAGCGCTGAAATTGCGCTTTTTTTAGTCTAGGGCTAAAAATTTTTCGCGTTAAAGGTACTTCAAAAAGGGCTAAATCTAGCCCGAAAAGGGCTAAGTTGGCATCACTGGTGCTATGAAATGGTAATCAATGTTATAGATCAGAGCCCGGCAATTCCTATGCACGCGTGCATGTCAGCCATTACTAAATTTACAACAACGTACTCTCACGATCAAAAACACACTCAGTCTCGTTTGAGCATCCATTGAAAGAGGTTGTGTTGTCGCATGCTTCTTGCTTTTGTACATGAAGATCTGCTAATGCAGGGATGTACAGTATGAATATCCCAGAAAGTTATCTATTAAATATGTATATTTCCAAAAAAAAAAAAACTAATTTTAATCTAAAATGCTTTCTTAAATCAATATAATCAAAGAAGTCTAAACGAATTTTACAAATATTAATTTAATAAACTAATATTTTTAATTAAAATACCACCATTTAAAAATTTCAATTTTCCATGCCTGCATTGTAGTCAGCGTTCTCAACTATAAATTTTCAAAAAGCACCAAACTCGTTAAAAAAACGCGTAATTTTAACAAAAAGGCACTAAAACATTATAATATTTATTTTAATTTTATCACCATTTTATATAATCAGTAAAAAAATTTACAAACCAAAATTAATATTATTTATTTAACCATTTATTTATTATTTAACCATTTATTTTGCCATTTTAGTATCCTTCGCCATTCATTTTCAATATTTGTCAAAATGTCTGGTTTAGATTCAAATTTTCTAGCTAATGACATGATTTTATCTTCTGTATGGGATAAAACATTATTTACATTGATTACTGAAATTTTGCTTAGCATTTCCCAGATTTTAGGAAGTTTTAATCTTATTTCTTCTACCAATTTTTTTATTTTTTTTTTTTTAATTTTTGATTTGGTGTCACTGACATGAAAAGAAAAGCACTAAAAAAAGCACTAGGCACTAACTCGAAAATTTTCCGCGTCGAAAGTTTTAAAAAGCACTAAAAACAGTGCTAAAAGCACTGAGTTGACAACGCTGATTGTAGTGAATGTAAGAGTATAAATTTTTCTCTTTTCGTATTTTTCGCTCTCGCAACAACTGACCAATAGCAAGTGTTGCCGGGCTCTGTTACAGATAAATATTCAGTCCCTTAAGAGAACAGAAAAAAGATAGAGTAATGGGAATAACGGTTAATTACTTTTAGGTTTGAGTTCATTAATTATTTAAAATCTCTCAGTACAAACCAGTATGATGATTATTTGGATTTAGTGAAATTAAGGAATAGTGATGCATTTTAAAGAAGAGGAGTATAGATGATAGATGATGATATCATTCATTTTATTTATAGTAAATAATTACATACATACATAATTGGCCATTACAACCCTTCGTCAGGATTACGGCCTAGCTTCTCAACACCACTCATGTTGTGTGCGTTAATTTTATACATGAGTGGCGGGACCTACAGTTTAAAGTCGACTCCGAACGACAGATTTTTTTGAGAAGCTTTTCATGGCAATTTTTACTCTCAGAGTTTTTGCCAGAAATCTGCTGAGAGGAAGTCGCCGAAGATATATTTTTTGTATTTTGTTTTTGATGTCTGGCCTGGGATTCGAATTCGGGCCTTTCGTCTAATAAGCCAACACACTACCTACTAGACCACGGCGTCTTTTTATTAAACCCAAAAACATAAAATTTAATTTTATGATTGTTTTATTATAATAATTCAGAATCGATTCAGAAATTTAAACTAAGAAAAAGAAAACAACATTATTTTTAACAATAGATCGAACCTTTTTTTTTCTTTTTTTATTCGTTTTATTATCCAAGGATATTAAGTAAATTTTATAAAATGAAGAATAACATTCATTGTTGAACTCCAATGAGAACAACAATATACAAAAACAAAAGTTTTATCTATATTCATATTTAGATATATGTACACAGAATTTAATTAATGTATAATTAATTAGGTACGAAACGGTAAGTCCAATATGTGGTTCCTTTTTAGTCTTCTTACTTCGTTTGTGTCATCTAGTAGCATTATTGCCAATGGGTTACAATGATTACTCAGCCTCTCCAAGTAATTTTCGCTATGTTTTCTAGCTTCTTCTTTAACCATAGGAATTGATAAGTCATTATGAATTGTTTTGTTTGATACAAACCATGGAGCATTAACTATGGTAGAATTGCTGGCCGTTCCCCACAGCTGTATGCCGTAGGTCCACACTGGATTCAACATTACTTTGTACAAAATTACCTTATTCTCGAACCTTATAAAACTTTTTACTTCCAGCTGCATAAGTATGTATCCGTTTTGATACAAACTTTTATACGGAAATAGTGGAATTATAAGACTTGAGGCCCAATTTTAAACGCTAGGTCAGACATCTCTCACAAAACGAAATATAAACAAATATTTCTTCTGTGACTTTTTCTCAGCAGATTTCTGGCAAAAATTCTGAAAGTAAAGAGACATACATACATACGAGTACATTTTCTTAATAACACAGGTCAACAAAATTTCAGACAATTAATAACCCCGAACGAGAGGATACTTTACTAAAAATTATTGATATTCGACCTCAAAATTCCTTCATTACACTAGATTTTTGAGATGTCCTAACATAAATGCCTAGAAAGCAAGGTGAAATTGCTTCAAAAACTTTTTAGAATTTTTGGGATATCTTTCACATCTTGCAAATACCGTTGAATGAAAATTTGTACGGACGAACCTCAGTAACTTAAATAACTATAACTTGCATACTTTTAATAATTTGTTTGTGTAAGTACAGTGGTATACACAATTGCATGTGGTCGTCTTAATTTTATTTCCTCAACCGACAAATGACACATAATTTGAAATTGACATAACTTACTACTACCCAAAGTAGCATAAGAAACTAAGCAGCATCTTCTATTTTTATTTTTATCTTCATTGTGATAAAAAGTGTCTTTACAAAACTTTCGACAAACTCACGTTTGTGTTCTACGCTTTTGTTTCATTGTTTACTACCAAGATTAACTGTGTTAAAAGAGAATGGAAACAAGAGAGCACATCTTTATTTTCTATGCAAAATCTTTTAAAATTTCAGCTAAAAGTTTTGCTTTCACATGTGATGTAATAAAGTTAAGAATTTATAACCCGTTACTTAAATATGATTTCCATTTGCCGTTAATAAATAAAATTTTTGTTCACTAAATATTTAACACGATCAATAGAGGTAAATTCTATTTAATTTGATATTACTTATCGTAAATCCCTTATATATAATCCTCAATCAATCAATCGTGTAGGACTAATTATGCTTTTGCTGATATAAACAGATTTTCATGGAGAAACCGATGACTTCGAAACGGCCTGTGGGCACTCTGTTTCATTATGATATTTTCTTTTTATAAGACCAAAAATCAGGCCCATGCAATGCATTATGAATTACGAAAATAAGTTATGGGAAGGAGGACAGAGTGTTTATGGACATTAGATTTGAATCTCTTTATAAGTGACATGTAAAATCTCTGCAGGTAAAGAGTTCCACATACGGATAGTCCGGTTAAAGAATGCATTCTATCTGTAATGCAGTGTGCGAACTACTGTAAGTCGTAGGGAAATAAAATTGAATATTTTTCAGATTTTACAAGCTCAAGTCAAGAGCTTGGTATGCTTTATTCAATTCAATTCAATTGATTTTGGTTTGGGAATTATTTCCTCTTTTATACATTATTTTAGCTGATTCGACAATTTCGAATCAACTTCCTTAACTCTATATAATTCTTGAACTTATTACATATGTTCGCTTAAATGTTCTAGTGACCTTAATTCTACCGATTAATTATACATGGGTTTGTGTGTATACAACACGATCCAAGCATTCAACCCAACACAAGTAATGCAAGCAAAGCATAAAAGAGTCAGTGCTCAGAATTATGTCAACGACACACTTGTTTATGTTATTCGATATTCATTTGCTTATACATGTTGTGTCGCTATCGATCATTAAACATATATAATATTGTGCTGGCATAAATGACAGTAGGATCGCGCTACACCTCCCTTTTTCGGAAGAATGTTCATATAACTGAGAGTTCTATGGACATTATTTTACAATAATAATTCTTAAAGTAAATTTATTACTAATTTTTATTGTATAGTGTTTGTTGTACAACGTAATCCAATCTTAATATTATAATTTTTTTTTTTTAATATTTATTATTTTACTCGTTTGGCCAATTGAGTGGTATACACCTATCCCCCGTTTTACACGGAAGATAGGTTCCATAAAAAACCGTGTAACTCGAAAAATTCACTTTTATATGGAAAAACCGTGCTAAACGAAAATCACTATAAAAAGGCCTTTTTGTCAGTTTTTAATATGATGAATAACAAACACATTAAACGAAAAATAAATATTAATATATTTAATATCAAACACATTTAATAAAATAAAGGAAAATTAATTTATTTCAATAATAAAACAAATATAAAAAAACCTTTTTTAAATATTGCATTTTCTTTATAGATAAAAGTTAAAATTAGAAATCCATTTAAGTTGATTGCGATAAATAAGTCTAAACATTATATTATGTAATTACTGTCACTTTCGCTTTCAATAATACGACTCTTTTTAGAAATAAGAACTCGTAACTGTAACATACATTTTGTGGTGTTGTATTTTGACAGTAAAACAATGAAAATGTTGTTGTAGATATAAGCAAATTATAGTTTAGTGTTTATAATTTCATGTAAATGCAAAATTAATATATTTCGTTAAAAAATTTGTTATTTTCAAAAACCGTGTAAGATCGAAAACGTGTAAAACGAATACCGTGTAAAACGGGGGATAGGTGTATTTAAAATTATTTATTATATAGCTTAAGTCTATTCTTATGTACTATTTGTTCTTTATTAGTTTTCTTATCCACTATGGTTACATTATTTCTTAATTTTATATGCACATTTATACTGATTATCTAATTTGTGTCCAGTTTCATTTTTAAGAAATACTAAATCTCCTATTCTAAAACTACAATCTAATGTATTCCTATCATAATTATTCTTTTGATTAATTTTATTTATATCTAATAATTGTTTGGCTCTTTTAAGTGCTACTTCTAATCTCAATTTTGCTTCTTTAGCATAATCATCCACGTTATATAGTGGTGCAACTCTATCTACCTTATTGAAATTTTTAAATCTATTTGGGATTTTACTAAAAATTAATTCATATGGACAATAATTATGTACTGTTGATGGTGTTGTATTAAAACAATAAGCAAAATACCTAAGCCATTCATCCCAGTCATCTTTATCTACAGATATATAAGAACGTACGTATTCATTAAATGTTCTATGAGTTCGTTCTATTGTACCTAATGGCTGGTGATGATGTGCTGTTGAAGTTAATTTTTCAACTTTCAATAGGTTGCAAAGTTCAGTCAGTATTGAGTTTTTGTATTCTGTACCCATGTCTGTAATGAACGTCTTCATCGGACCATAGGTAAGTACAAAGTTTTCAAATATCGCTTTATCTACAGTTTTTGCCGATTTATCTGGTATTGGTACCGTTACCAAATATTTAGTTAAGTCACATATTAATGTGATTGCATATTCATTTCCGTTTATTGATCTAGGAAATGGTCCGATTGTATCTGCATACACCGTATCAAATGGCATTAGGGGTGTTTCTGTGAGGGTCATCGGACTTTTAATATGTTTGGTTGTTTTTGCTAAGTGACATTTTTGACATGATTTTACGTATTTAGCTATGTATTTTGTCATGTTTTTCCAGTAGTAGTATCTTTTTATTTTTTCTGCGGTTCTAAATATCCCGCAATGACCTCCTTCAATGGGATCATCATGATATTTCAGCATAATATCAAGAATTGCCTTAGCATTCTTATTATTTATTATAGTTACTTTGTTTAATAGCGCTATTTTAATTTTTCTTAATATTTTATTGCCCGTATCTTTAAAATCATTTATTGAGATAGATTCGAAAATCTTCTCGCTTGGTGCTACTTGTAATTTATTGATATTTAATTTACTGGCCGCTTTCTCGAGCCTAGAGAAAAATTGTCCTAAGTCAAGTTTCTCTTTAGTAAATATATCATTTATATTTATGCTAGCTAATATTGATTTTCCCTCCTTTATGTAGCATTTATTGGGATAAATCTTTAATTTATAATATTTTCTGACGTCACTATTCTTAATGGGTATATATATTTTGGGCTCATCTATGTTATCTTTTTTATGCTGATTATTTATTTCGCTACTGGATTTTTGTTTAGTCATCGATTTCGTCGAGACTCTTAATATGCACGATACCTTTTTATTTATGTTTTTTAAATCTTCAATTGTAATTCGCGACAATGCATCCGTGACATAGTTATCCTTTCTATTCAAAGTCCATCTTTGTATCAGTAACCAAGTCAAATTTTCTAACAATATTCAAGGTCCATTTACATATATCAATTTTAGGATCTATTTCTTAATCATTACTTTAAAATGCAAAACAAACATTTCACAATATCATATGAATTTACATATCAAATCAAATTAATTATCAAATTAAAACATTATTAAATAACATCCTTTTGGTTTATTAATTCTTATCTTAATTCTATCATATAAATTTAAAAAAAAATCAATAAAAAAAATTTTTTTTACTTTATTTGCTTAAATTAAATAATAATAATATTGTCTTATTTAAATGTGTTTAAGTGATTTACTTAAATTACATACAAAGATATTTTCTTTTTAGGTTTTATTATCATTTCAATATTTTTTTTTTTTAATGAAGGATTTCTTCTAAACAAAATTATTAAATGGTTGATTTAATTAATTATTTTGTAGTAGTTAGTTATAAAGTTCAAAAAAAATTTTTTTTTCAAAACTTGCCAAGAGCGGTTAACGCTTTCTGGCCTATGGGGGCGGATTTATACGCTCCACTTTTAAAAGCTAAACTAATTTTTTTTACCATTTTGCTTCATTTTTTTCCTTTTTCATGTGGTGTAGTTAATCAATTTGATCCTCCTTTCAATGTTGCATCTGCTGAGGCATTTGTGATGAGTTTACTTGCAGGTAGTTTTGTAATAGTTGAAGATTCTCTTGGCTCCATTCGGCAAAATCTTACACTGGCCAGACTCCTTCGGGATCATATTATCCTCAATATGAATGGCAAAATCAAGTAGTAAATTCCAAGTCATGAGGACTGTCTCTTGGCCAGACAGCTTCTTCTTCGCAGCTGGTGGATACTTAGGCTGATCCACCAGGACAAAATTGATTTAATTTATGGGTGCAAAATGTGTTGCACTCCTCTGCCTTGAATCTTGTGTGCTTTTGATCTAGAGCACTCCAAGTTTATGGCAGGATCGCCATGTAAGACGTAGGGAAATAAAATTGAATATTTTTCAGATTTTACAAGCTCAAGTCAAGAGCTTGGTATGCTTTATTCAATTCAATTCAATTCAATTGACTTTGGTTTGGGAATTATTTCCTCTTTTATACATTATTTTAGCTGATTCGACAATTTCGAATCAACTTCCTTAACTCTATATAATTCTTGAACTTATTACATATGTTCGCTTAAATGTTCTAGTGACCTTTATTCTACCGATTAATTATACATGGGTTTGTGTGTATACAACACGATCCAAGCATTCAACCCAACACAAGTAATGCAAGCAAAGCATAAAAGTGTCAGTGCTCAGAATTATGTCAACGACACACTTGTTTATGTTATTCGATATTCATTTGCTTATACATGTTGTGTCGCTATCGATCATTAAACATATATAATATTGTGCTGGCATAAATGACAGTAGGATCGCGCTACACTACTGTCCAATCGGCCAGAAGCGGAAGTGCCGTGCAATTCTTGCTGCGTAAGAATACAAAATTTTCGGGAACAAGTTGGATACCCTACAGCCATTATACAGTATCTATGTCCTCTCCTGTATGTGGTCGAGAAGCCTGCCCATACGTGAGAGTTGTTTATATTTAACAGTTTATATTTGGTCGATTATAAGTAAGGATTTTTTCCATAGGCTTAAGTGGATAAAATAAATATGTAACTAGTGAAGAAATTATAGCTTAAAAGGATAAAAAATCAAATCCTTAAAAATTAACAATTGCAATTAAAAATTAATAATCGCACAACCATAATGACATGTCAAATTGAAATGAAGACAATTCTCAACACCATTTGACTATCACTCAGGAGTTATAGGTATCGCTAGTTCACATGCAACTAAGAAAACATATGTTAATTAAAATTACTAATTTTTAAAGTGTACAGAAAACATTTTTTTTCTTTAAGATTTCTATTTATCTTTTATTTGTTTGTTTATTGTTATAGGAAAACAACAATAATTATTAAAATATTTTTTTCCTTGTTTCCATAAAGACTAAATTGTTGTTAGAATACAAACATTCAAGGAAATCTTTCCTAACTTTCTGTTGTTCCTTGCACTGAATATATACCATATATATATATATATATATATATGTATAATGAAATAAAATAAAATTACCAGAATAATTTGGTGGCATTACCATTTAAGGAAAAACAAACAAAATCGTAACAAAGCGGAATGGGAAAGGGAATGATTTCACTCCTCGATAAACACAGTATTTGGTTGCTGAAACAGAACAACGAAAACTAAACCTCATACAAAAAAATAAGTCTTCTTCGGTATGGAAAGTGTTTATAGAAACAGTTTGTTAAATCGTAACAGGGAGGTAATAGATTGGTAATAAATATTGAATAGAATGTCTGAGTAGAATGAAAATCTTTGAATTACAATATCTGCACAAATTTCCTGTAATGGAGACATTTAAAAAAATCCAGTGTACTTTGCTTTGGTCTCTTTAAATTTAATTTAACTAAATTATTTAAAAAAATTAATACATACATCAAGTGACAAATCCGTGTTTTATGTTTTAATAGTAATAATACTTCCTTCTGGTAGTCGCTCAAACATGAAAACGGCAAATATTTTGGTAAACAATCAAGAATTAAAAAATTTTTAAGCTGAGAAAGAGTTGATTTGATAAATAAACGTATATAACAAATATGACACGACTGTTCTTGTCCAATTTTATACCACATACCAGCACTAGAGTCCTTCCCCCCAGAAATTGATTTCTCGAGATTATTGTACGGTTGTGTGACTGAAGTCTAAGTTTCATTGCCGAATTTGAATTATTCATGAAGAAACAATTTAATTATAAATAAATAAAAAGCAACAACAATAACATAATTTCCAACTCATAAAATGCTCTTTATTTATATTTCTATTGCAGTTTTTAGTTTGATTTTTTTTCTTATTTTTTTGTCTAAACTTTTGCTGCAGTAGTAATATTCTCCTCAAAAAATTTCAATCAAATTTTAAAAACTCTTTTTTCTAATGACTTTCACAACCACTCTTTTACACATTGTTTATTTCTAGGATCAATATTCGTTTTTAATTTTTTTTTTTTTTATTTAACTTAGTTTTATTGATTTTATTATTCAAATTTTTCTATTTGTTGAGGAAAACATTCATTTTAAACATTCAAAGAGAATAAAATCATTCTTTAGTTTAAATGCCATTAAATGTTGATTTTACATCGTAAACTTTTTGGCGAGCGTTTGGAGTTAATTTAAATTTAAAAAATGAAAAGCTTCAATTTTGTTTTAGAATTCAAGAGAGATAGAGAGACATTCATTCATTTAAATCAGGATTTTAATTTATTTTGAAATTGTTCTACTATTCAGTATTATTAATTCTTTTAACGGATATTGATACGTACAAATAAAATCTAGAAAGCGTTCTCAGAGATTTAAAAAACATAAATGTTTTTAAAGTGAACATACATACATATACATAATTGGCCATTACAACCCTTAAGTCAGGATTACGGCCTAGCTTCTCACACCACTCATGTTGTGTGCCTTAATTTTTTACTTGAGTGGCGGGACCTACAGTTTAACATCGACTCCGAACGACAGATTTTGAA
The DNA here is from genome assembly GCA_930367235.1 of Sarcophaga rosellei. Lineage (NCBI taxonomy): Eukaryota > Metazoa > Arthropoda > Insecta > Diptera > Sarcophagidae > Sarcophaga > Sarcophaga rosellei. The sequence continues at coordinate 45,555,303 of OV884018.1, read as the reverse complement.
AAACATTTACATGGCAGGTTAATTTACTCTCAGAGTTTTTGCCAGAAATCTGCTGAGAGGAAGTCGCCGAAGAAATATTTTTTTTTTCATATTTCGTTTCGATGTCTGGCCTATGGCTCGAACCCGGGCTTTAAGTCTAATAAGCGAATACACTACCTAATAGACTACGGCGACTACACAGAAAAATTTAATGACTGTAGTTCCTGATAATGAACGATATTAACACCATACCTGTTAAGTAATGATTAGTAATCGTAATGATTAGTAATTAGATTACTTCTTTTTGAATAGTGAAATAATGATTACAATGTCGATTATTTTTAGTTATAACACTTAATAATTGATTACAATTACAAAATAATCAAAAAATAATCAGGATTACTGGCGATTAGTCTAAATAATGTTTTCAATAACTTATTTTCAAATATTCAAAAGTATCCAATAGTATTCCAATAGAATATTTGAAAATAATCAAAAAGAATTGAAAGTAATTATTGAAAATAATTTGATTACTTTTTGATTACTTTTGAATTATTTTTACTAATCGCCAGTAGTGCTGGTTATTTTTAGACTATTTTTTAATCGTAATCAATTAGTAATTCGAAAAAATTGTTTATACGATTCTTTTTAAAAATTAATGTAATTGATTACTAATCGTGATCGAAATTTAACAAGTATGTTAAGAACTAACAAGCGATATATTCACAAACTACTAATAAATACGACAGTTCTCTAACTCGTTTGACATTGTGTAAGGGATCTTATACATTTATTCCGCAAATATGCAACGATTTACCTTACCGTTCACCATTAATAATTTCAAAACCTGAAAATAAATGACATCTCAATTGGGAATCATTACGATGATTGATATTAAATATATTGGTCTTGGAATTACTAATTTAATATTATTAATTAAATTACATAACTCATTAATATTTAAATGGTAAGTCTTGTTCTGTTGCATTATTTTCGTGGATTTAAATTACAAAGCGAGATGATGGAATTGCTGTTGTATTCTTGAAAGACTTTTCCAATTAGCGCATTTCTAATTTAGTGTATATGGAATAAACCTTTACGGATTTTAATCATGAAGCCGAAGTAATAGTTGGATTATTAGATGTGAGACCACTGTTCAAACCCCAACAGAAGGAAATATGAACAAATATTTCTTCGGCGAATTTTTCTGGCAAAAATTCTGAGTAAACATTGCCATGGAAAAGTTTTTCAAAAATCTGTTGTTCGGTGTCGGCCGCTCATGTATAAAATTAACACACACACATAAGTGATGTGAGAAGCTATGACGTAATCCTGAAGGGTTGTTATGAACAATTATACGTATATGTACGTACCTATCGTTAGTAATTGTCACCTAAGAAAAGGAATTGCCTTGAAAATATTGCATGCGTACATTTGTGGTAAGTCTTTTGAGTTGATTATGTATGGCAACCGAAATCATGTTATCTAAGAACCAACATTTTACAATTTGTGTTGTATAACAAAATGGAATCGTGATGTTTGAGGTAACACTTAGTGTTATTTTGAAGTCACATTTTTTCAAAAGAAGATCATTTGATTTGTGTGTGCCATTGTCAATTCAATAAGTCATAAGTTTGATGATGAAGTTTGATGAAAAAGAAATATATGTATATATATAAGTACAGCAAAAGTATAAAACTGTAGTTCTTATGGATAAAATTAGCACACATAACATAAGTGGTGTGAGATGCTGACTGAATGGTTATAATGGCGAATTATATATGTACATTTGCAAGATGAAGTCCTTCAGTATGAAGGGTTTAAGTCATAACCCAAGCTTATTTCGATAAGACATCGGCGTATACCGCTTTGTTCTACACGATCTACGTGATTGTAATACTTAGGTTAGAGGAGGTAACTTGCCATTGAGACAAGTGCAGTACTTGGAGGTTATGTTGACCCACTGTACATTGTAATTCTTGGAGATTTACAATCCCAGATATGCCGACCGTACTACATGTAGTACACCTGTTAAGTTCAGGTTTCTGAGTTTACTGTGTTTTAAATTTTCAAAACTACTTGTTGTTGTGCTACAGAATATAACAGTCAACAAATCATGCCTAGATAAATTTTGTCTAGGGTAATTGCTTATGAGTATTTTTTTGAACCAGAGATTTCAGTTTTATGAAATTGGCAAAAGTCCGAAGATGTGACGTAATTTGTAAGAAAAAGTTGCATATGCATATTTTATTGTTGTCGCGTTTCTATGTTTTTTTAATTAGAATAGACGTAAAAATAAATACGTAACAAAATTATATGTAAAAAATATATATACTACCCTAACCATTAAAGGTTCGTACCACTTATTAAAATATCGAAATTTGAGTTTTAAATCGCTCCAACTCCAACAAAAATTGTCCAAATTGAATCAAACAACATTTATTTTAAAGGTAATTTTATTATGTTTCAAAACTGACCAAAACGTTTATTTTCAAATGCATTCGTGTTAAAAAAAATAAAAAAGAATTCAGGTACTTAAAAATAAATATTTTAAATATTGACCATAATAGTTTCGTACGGCATTAAAAGCATAATTTAGTACTGGGTGACATCTCCTTTTGCATTAATAACTGCCTTTATTCTTTGATTCATTGAATTTATTAATGCTTTACATTCATTTGATGTGATAGAATTCCATATTTCACCAATTCTTTCCTTTAATCCGCCAACAGTTGTTTAGGGTTCATTTCTTAACCGCCTTTTCATTATAGCCCATACACTTTGTGTCGCTAAGTGAAAAAGTGGAAGAAGTTATGGAGAGATTTCATCTCAAATGCATTGGCGAAGTCTACCGTCCAATATATTATTCAATTTTTTAAAATAAGTAATTTCGTAATCCCCAATTACAAAAATTGTGGACGAGTGCCCAAGATAACTCCTCGAAAGTTACGTTCATTGGAGAATATCATTAAAAAAAAAGGGCGAAGTTCTGTCAGAAAATTAGCATATTAGTGCTCATTAGCAATTGGAGAACCAATTGGAGGAGAGACAACAAGAAAAAATTTTAAAAAGCTTAACTACGGTTTTTACAAGGTAGGTTACATATGCAAACCGAAAATGAATATTTTCATAAAAATGTTTCATATGCCACCCAAAAGCAAAACCATTGCTAACAAAAGTACAAAAACAAAAAAGATTGTTATGGGAAAAAGCGCAGCAATCATGGACCCAAAGACAGTAGAACTCTATTATTTTTAAGGATGAATCAAGATTTGAACTGTGTGTAGGTGATACTGACACAAAAGTAATACGAACAAAAAACGATGCTTTTCATAGGGATTGCCTTAAACCCACAGTGAAATTCCCAGCGAGTGTAATGATATGGTGTTAAATGTCTGCAAATGGTATGGGAAAAATGTGCTTTATACAAAATACCGTTAATGCTGCACGGTATATTAATATTCTGGAGGAAAATTTAATACCTTCCATACTCAGTATCACAACTTTCGATGAATATACCTTCCAACAAGATGGAGCTCAAGCTCATACAGCAAAAGCAACAAAGAAATGGCTCTCAGATAACAATATTAATGTCCTAGATTGGCCATCATCTAGCCCAGACCTAAATCTGATTGAAAGTGTATGGGCTATAATGAAAAGGCGGTTAAGAAATGAACCCCAAACAACTGTTGGCTAATTGAATGAAAAAATTAGTGAAATATGGAATTCTATCACATCAAATGAATGTAAAACATTAATAAATTCAATGAATCAAAGAATAAATTATGCTTTTAATGCCGTCACCCAGTACTAAATTATGCTTTTAATGCCGTACGAAACTATTATGGTCAATATTTAAAATATTTATTTTTAAGTACCTGAATTCTTTTTTATTTTTTTTAACACGAATGCATTTGAAAATAAACGTTTTGGTCAGTTTTGAAACATAATAAAATTACCTTTAAAATAAATGTTGTTTGATTCAATTTGGACAATTTTTGTTGGAGTTGGAGCGATTTAAAACTCAAATTTCGATATTTTAATAAGTGGTACGAACCTTTAATGGTTAGGGTAGTATATATGTGATTTTAGTTGATGTATTTGATGACGTACTACATGCAGTACGTTCGGCATTAGTGTGTAAAAATGGTGAAAGCGAAAATTTTTTTTACTCAGATTTTTAACATTAAATGAGGTAATAAATGCCTTAGAGGAAAGTAATGAAGAGTTTTCGCACAATTATTGCGACATATATATTGGAATTATGCTACTGAGTGTCTACAATACTCTTTCGAGACACCGAAGGTATTGCCAAATGATAGGGTTATTCATCATTCTTTTTTGTCGAATGCAATGAGAAGGGATGTACTTTTTGAAGAACAACAGTCTTGATAAAACAGAAAAGTTCGAAAAAGTTGATCCATCCAGTTGAACCATGCAAATATTTCACGTTGGTCTCGAAAAGATAAAAAGCTTTTATATATATGTATATTCAACAACCACGGCTTGTACATGAATATAATCGCTACATGGGTGGCGTTGATCGATCAGATCAAAATATCAGCTCGTACCGCGTATCTCTAGGTTTAGGTTTAGATTAGAGGACGTGTACTTGACATGTACAGTACCCGGAGGTCAAGTTGAGCCATTGTACAAAAACGTCCTTTGAGTGAGAGGATAATAAGGGAATGCGGAAAAAGGAGAGGAAGTAGGAAAGGGGAAGCTTGTATCTATACGTGGTGAAAAATGGTATTTCCCAATATTCACACACCTCATTGATCTTACGAGCACAATGCGTGGCAACTGCATAAACATATGGGAGGTAAAATCGACCATTTACCTTTTCGTCGGCGCGTTGCCTTATTGCTAATATCTATTTATGGGAAACGCTCAGCTACGCTTCCATAAGGATTATCATGCGACATCAGAGTTGATCGAAAATATCATTTATTTACTGAGAACACACGTGAAGCCGATCGAAAATGTAAACAGCTACGTTGTAATCATTGCCATAATAAGAGCACTATACGCTGCGTGAAATGTGATGTAATGAATAATGTGGACTAGAGATGAGCGATCCATTGATTTTTGAAGAACGTTGAAGTGAACGTGATTTGTTAATCACTGTTCTTTAAAACAGTGATTGTAATCACAGTATTCCAAAAGAAAACAATAATGACAATAGCGTATTTTATTAAGTCGTAAGAAAGAGACAACTAGATACATACTACGAAAAGACTACTAAACAAAATCATAGTGGTGTCATCAATGTTATTATTTTTAATGTAATTTTTTTTATATGAAGTTTGACAATTACGTTTCACAGAAAGTTCAGGTATAAAAGACAAAAGTAAATAATCAGCATCATCTAATAGTAATTCTGCCTCGCTCAAAATAAAATGAAATAAATTTGAGTATGCAACAATTTTGAAAGAACGACATTATTAGTAACTGTTATTTGGCAATTTCAATCACTGTAGTTACCAGTGAATTATCAATTACCGTGATTTAATCACAGTTTTGAAAATATCGCTCATCTCTAATGTGGACTACTACACTAAATAATTTGTTTTTTCTTTACTTATTTACTATACAAAAATTTCTGAAGAATAAAAAATTTAATTAAATCGGAAGAAAATACTGTATTTTGCTTCCATATGTGCCGAGCGTACTACATGTAGTACGGGCTCAAAATCCAATTTACAAAATATTTTTTTTTAATTTCTTCACAGTTTTGTGATATAATCTGTCCGAATAAATCTATTTTGGAAAACTACGAAGATTGATCCACTTGTTTGCTCGTCGGCATATCTGGGTTAATTTTGCAAACTACTGGTAAATTTATTATTTCGAAAATTTAAATACGCTCCCTTATTTCTTCAATAAATTCCAAACTGCGGATATCTGGCACGGATACACATGCAAACAATATTGTACTACCGAGGCCATGCTTAACTATTTCACGCAAGCTCTTTGGATTGAGTTTTATGGGACGAAGGGTGTTAATCCCATAATATTATTTAAAACCAAATGAGAAGACAGCTAAAAATACACAACAAACAGTAACTTTTTCAGAAGGCATTGGGCGCTCTGGGCTGAAGCAGATTTTTTATGCTTAGTGTACATATACTGATTTTTTTAAGTTTGTTTTGTTTCGTGATGAGTAGAATTTTTCAGTTTGCGATTTTATTTGAATATACCTAGTAAATTAGTATTAGCATCTATCTTGGTTTCTATTGTAAACATTGAGATCTAAAGAACGATCTATTCAGTTAGTTTTGAACGACACTATATATTATAATCGTTCGCCTATCGATTTTTTAATATTCGTAGTATGAAACGAAAACAACGTCATTATTAATTATTGCCCAATAAATAAGTTTTTAATTAACGCTCTTTCTGTCAGAAAAGTAAACAAGTGTGTTCCAATACAAGTACATTAAATTATTGTTAAATGGGCAATAACAGAGAACAAGTATACAATTTCTGCACATTCAATGGTTTTAATATCTGTGCATTTGATTTTTTCATCAATAAATTTCATGTTGGGCATTAAACTGAAATTAAAAACGACTGCAAACAAACACATAAGAAATCGTATGCCATTTGGCCACTTGCCACTATTTCATTTTATAACATACTAATAATGCAATCCTACATAAAGTGCTGTACAGAGAAAAACGTATTTATTTGAGACGATATAATAATACAACTGATGATTTATGTCTGTTATTACGGTATACTAAGTACATATTTACACATATGAATCAGGAAGCAAAATTAATCCGTTAATGACATTTGCATCCTGGCAGCATCATCGGTTCTTATTTCCTTCGAAATAAGCAATGACACAAACATTTGCCAAAAACAAAGCAGCTAATTATCAATGACATTTGGTTTTCTATACAAAATTAGTTTGGTGACAAATTCCTTTAGAAATGGTCCACAATTTCAGGCGATTTAACTTCTCTGGATTACTCTCTATGATACTATGTTAAGTCATTGCTTTATACCGACAGCTCTAACAGGGATGAAGACCAATATTCAAACCTCCATGGAGTTCATGACGTCATATTATTTCAAAAAGTAATAAAAAAACATTGGACTAATCCTATGGCCCAAGTAACTCGTATTTATAGCGAACTTATTAGGGATATGTATTATATTTTTCTAAATAACTGTCATGAAGATTGATCCAAAAAATATTATTTTAATAGTACATATAATCAACTTTACCCCCTATCAACGTTAAGGAACTGACGTTTATTATGGAATACTGACTTAATTTGATGTACAACTTCAATCCGAAGTTTAAATATTCTTTTAAAATAAATCATTTGGACTTGAACATATAATTTATTTACCGCCGCCAGTCAATTCACTCTATAGTAAATCAAAATTAGTATCTCCATAGTAAATCGGTAGTAAAAACGGGGGGATGTGTGTGGGCGCCATGTTAGGACAGTTTGGAATTTATTGAGGATATAATTCATAAGAGAGAGTATATAAACATTCGAAAGAACAAATTCACCTAAAGTTTGGGTGATTTAAAAATTCTTAAATGAATCTAAATTACTTCCAACAAGTCAATGAACCCAATCGTACTGATGTCAATGTGAGTTCCCACAGGCTTAGTACACTGACATGGATATATTAAAAAAAGCCAGCTGCTATTTTAACAGTTCGAAAATCCTCCACACAGGCTGATGTAAGTAAATTTGTTCTGAGACACTCCGGAGTATTTACATTAGGAATGACTTATAAAAATTAACAATGAAACTCAAAGAAGCAGGAACATCAAAATACCCACAATGTCGATTTGCGCTATTATGTTCTTTTAAACCAGTTGGCATGTCTTCCATGCCATACCAAATGTGGTAGATTTTTGTCTGCAAACTATTGTACTATATCGGGAAAATACGGACTTGACTACATTCCGCCAGTGCAGCACTATCTACATGTACAAAGGTGCTACGGTTGTCATAGTACTGAAATATCCGACGAATATTGCGCTCTGCTGTAGAATATTCGAAGATACAAAATAACATACGTGTACTAATGGTTAGATTAGGGTAGGTAAGGTAGCGGATCCCCTCTAAGAAAAAGTTCCCCACTAGGGCCAGCACTTAGACCAATTGTGGTGCCACACTCAATTCCATCCGTTTCTATAGGGAAATCCAACCCGTGTCCAAAATATATTTTGTATTGCAGCAATCTTTATATCAAAGAGCTCGGTCAAAGATGTCACGAGCATGACAAGAGCAGGGACACATGGTATATGAGATGGAAGACAGTCTCTTCCATCTCCTCCTCAGACCAACAGCTTCCGCAGAAGTTATTGGTCGGAATGCCGAATCTTCCGGCATACCTACCAAGAGGACTGCAGCCTGAAAGAACCGCTATTGTTCGATTTAAGAACAGAAGTAAGTCAGCCCATACATGTCCACCAGAGTCTGGCAATATTGCACGTACCTTTCTTTTGCCAACGATATTCAGTCTACCCGTAAAACGAGTGGACAATATCCAAATAAAACGAGGCAATGGAAACACCTATGCTCTCTAACATATCGGAGGTCGTCATCAGCAATGCAATATTCAACGATATCCCTGTATCTTGGAACTCTTAAAAGAGGTACTTTTGAGTGTTCCGAAATTTCTCTGAAAAATCTTCCACATTCATTGACATAGACGGACGTTGAAACTACGTTCGTTAGGATCTTCATTGCAGCCTGGTTATCCGACTAAATCCAGAAATTTTCACGGAAAATCTCGCCACTCAATAAGCATAACGCCGCTTTCAAAATTGACGTGAACTCTGTCTGGAAAAACTGCAATGGTCAGACGGCCTATATGAAAGTTGAAAATCAGTACCCTTAATAGTGATAGCCCAGCCCAACCTGTCACTCATCTTTGAGCCATGATTCCAGGGTAACATTGGGAAAATCCGGTTCCTAGTTGAAATTCTAAAATCGAATGTTCTATTCAGAAAATTATAAAGTGCTTGGCCAGTATTCCTTATAAATAATAAAACACTTTATGATCTCCTGCTTGTCATACCTATTATACCTCAGTATCAAGACAACCTTTATATTCAGATATTAGAAAACAATAAAAAAAAATGTAAACGAAGTTTCTACGGATAGGTACTTTACTGGTAGTGAATATCCTCAAATAACTTAAGAATTATGCTTTAGTTATGTGTAGTCATAGTATTACCACACAGATCTCATTCGTTAACGGAACTTGGCTGTGCATGGAATCACCGGTCATTGTATTCGACCAAAAATAATATCTTTTCTAGACAATGACTTTTGCAGATACTACTACAAAATAGAAGGAATAAGCTTACTATCCATTTACTCGTGGAACAAAGTGAAATTTCATTGCGGGTGGATGTTGTATTATACCATCTACATAGTTGGAACCTTTTTCTAGGTTATAACGAATAATCAGAACCATTGCCACTAAATGTTTTATTATTAACCGCTTTCAATCTAATTTTTCTAAAAGTTTTTGAAATTCTACTTCAACTTACAAAACAGACCACCAACTTATATTTATACATTTTATATACGAATACCAAACCATTAAAATACATATAAACTCGCACTTTAAATACACACAGTGGACAGCAAAGTCTATGTTCTCCTATATGTATATTCGAACAGAAGTCATATAAAAACTTGCTCATGTGAATGGCGGCAGATATCAACATGAAACACAAAAAATACTGGTACATAAAATTCCAAATATCCTAATAAATATTGGGTATAATATTTTAATTTATTGGGTCTCTGAATTTTATATTTACTCTGAGTTCGGCTTATGGGTACCTACACGTTTGCGCAGCAGAAATATGGAGTTACCAGAAACATTTCTTTTGGTCTGTGAAAAAAATTAAATCGTTTTGGTTTTATAAAAAAATAGAAATAAATTGATAAAATACATACAAAAACAATCAATTATTTTTACATATTGTTGCTTAAAATTCAGGAAAATAGCAAAATATATTTGGTGTACCTAGACTTTTGCTGTCCACTGTATGTGTGTGTGTGTTTTTTTTTGTCTTGAGCCGGAGGTGGGAATCTTCTGAAGACACTTTTGTTCCAACAAAAGAGTGAACGATTCACCATCACTGGTGCCTACGTACTAAACCCACCCCCTACACACTTCAACCACTTTCCCCCCGCGGGACTGCCGTAAGGTATTACTTCGCGGAGGGCTGGTTAGCTCGAAAGCTTCATCACGTTAAGTCAAATTTCGCCCCCGTTTCTCTAGTCTTCGGAGTTCCAGCGTAACTTCAGCCATTCTCTGACTATATTGGCTCCATAGGTTCCTACAATTCATCATCTCTTCCATTAGCCGGTTTGGTCCTAAACTCGTTTCTCCGGGCCATCTAAATCTGTTGCAGCATGTTAGAATATGCTCCGCATCTTCTTCCTCATCTACACAGATTGGGCATATAGGGGAAGTGTCATGACCAAATCTGTACAGGTACTTCCTGAAGCACCCACGACTAGTTAAGAACTGGGTCACGTAATAGTTCAGCTCGCAATGTTTGTCCTTCATCCAAAGGGTTACGTCAGGCACAAGGCGAAATGTCCATCTTCCCTTTAAACTGCTCTCCCAATGTGACAGCCATCCGTGCATGGAAGTCCTTCGTTCCTCCGCTTTTATAGCTGCTATTTCTTCTGGATACTCGAGACGGCGAAAGTATATAATCCTCATCTCATCCGCCAATATGTCCATCGCTTTAGTCTTTGCCAATACCAATACCGGTTCATCAGATACTGTCCTGAAGCCACTTATCCGTCTAATCGCGCTTAGACGATACACCGAGGACAGTATTCTCCTTGTCGTCCCCACGGAGAGGGCCTCCGACCATATTGGGCATGCATATAGCATTATCGACGTTAGAACCGCCGAAATTATCCTCCTTTTGAATGGACCTGGTCCTCCAATATTTGGCATCATCCTCGCCAGTGCTCCTTGTGTTACAGATGCCTTTTCCATCTTCCCTTTGAACTGCTCTCCCAACGTGACTGCCATCTGTGCATGGAAGTCCTTAGTTCCTCCGCTTTTATAGCTGCTATTTCTTCTGGATACTCGAGACGGCGAAAGTATATCCTCCTCATCTCATCCGCCAATATGTCCATCGCTTTTGTCTTTGCCAATACCAATACCGGTTCATCAGATACTGTCCTGAAGCCACTTATCCGTCTAATCGCGCTTAGACGATACACCGAGGACAGTATTCTCCTTGTCGTCCCCACGGAGAGGGCCTCCAACCATATTGGGCATGCATATAGCATTATCGACGTTACAACCGCCGAAATTATCCTCCTTTTGAATGGACCTGGTCCTCCAATATTTGGCATCATCCTCGCCAGTGCTCCTTGTGTTACAGATGCCTTTTCGCCGATGTATTTCACGTGCTCCTTGAAGTTCAACCTGTCGTCGATAATCACTCCTAGGTATTTTATTGCCCTCTTCGATTTGATCCTAGTGCCTCCAACGGTCACTTCCATCTTCTCCACTATCTTCCGGCCGCTTATCAAGACGGCCTCTCTTTTATGTGCAGCAAGTGTTAAACCTGCCTCATCCAGCCATGCTCCAACATTTCGAATCGCTGTGTTCATTTTCTCCTCTATTTCCGCTATCGTCTTAGCCACCGAGACTATGGCAATGTCATCCGCAAAGCCCACAATTGTAGTCCCGTTTGGCAATCGCAGTCGAAGTACTCCATCGTACATAATGTTCCACAGTAGTGGTCCAAATACAGAGCCCTGCGGAACACCCGCCGTCATTACGTATACCTTTTCTCCTTCATCCGTTGGGTATATTACTTTCCTGTCCTGAAAGTAATTGTTCAAAATCTCCATTAAGTATGGCGGAATAGCCATGTTAAAGAGGGCTCTCATGATCCACCCCCAATTCGCTGAGTTGAACGCGTTTTTAACGTCAAGTGTGACAACCGCACAGTATTCCTTCGTGCCAAATCTCCATCTTTCGCCCTCTATTGCGTCTTTTGCAATGTCGACCACCCTCCTTATCGCGTCAACAGTGGACCGTCCTTTCCTAAATCCGTATTGCAGGTCCGAAAGAGCTCCCCATGCCTCGGCACATGTCAGTAGTCGATTGTATATTATCCTCTCCAGTATTTTCCCCATCGTGTCAAGTAGGCAGATGGGCCGATACGACGATGGTTCCCCTGGTGGTTTGCCAGGTTTTGGAATGAGAACCAATTCCTGCTTCTTCCATCTACGTGGAAAAACACCCTCGACGAAGCACTTGTGGAACACCTTGGCGAACATATCCGGTCTGAGCCGGATAGCCGCCTTAAGTGCCCTATTCCATCTGGGCCCGGTGTTTTCCTATCTCCTATTCCAGTGCATGCTGTGAGTACCTCCTCTCCTGTTACCTCGGGTATGATATGAGCGGCCCCGTGGGAATAATGTACTAATAATATGTGTGTGTGTATATATTTGCATATGGTAAAATGCGAACGCTAAATAAACAAAGTGGAAATAGCAAACAAATAAAAATAATAAATAATAGGTAGTGTGTTGGCTTATTAGACGAAAGGCCCGAGTTCGAATCCCAGGCCAGACATCAAAAACAAAATACAAAAAGTATTTCTTCGGCGACTTCCTCTCAGCAGATTTCTGGCAAAAACTTTGAGAGTAAAAATTGCCATGAAAAGTTTCTCAAAAATCTGTCGTTCGGAGTCGACTTTAAACTGTAGGTCCCGCCGCTCATGTATAAAATTAACGCACACAACATGAGTGGTGTTGAGAAGCTAGGTCGTAATCCTGACTGAAGGGTTGTAATGGCCAATTATGTTATGTATGTATGATTGAAAATGCATATATTTTCAACTTAAAATTGAAAAAGAAACTCGATTGGATTTATTGTATCAATAAATAACACTCAAAAACACACATGCATGCAATTCTGGGCAAAAACACACTTACAAACGCTAAATAAGCAAAGTGGAAATAGCAAACAAATAAAAATAAAAAAAAAACAAATAAAAAAATAAAAACATGCATGCAATTCTGGGCAAAATCACACTTACAAACCGAAATTCATACAAACACTAGAAGGACTGCGAGCGAAAATGACAGAACAACTGCTAAATAATAAATAACAGAGTACCAAATGTCAAAATAGCATTTTTCCACTACCCATGCAATATTTTTATACAAACGCAGAGAGATAAAAAATTATATATATTTTCTTCTCATGTAGTTTATAAACACCAAAATACACATGTATGTATGGATAATTGAATAAAAATATTATACTAGAAAAAAAAGGAATAAAAGTGACTGACCAGTGAAGGGTTTAAATATGGGAATATTTGAAATACTTATTGATTTGATTTTCTAATGTTTGCCTGAAATTTTGACGATATGAGACCAGCGTTATATCGTAAACATTATTGACACGTCAGTTTTATAAGCTAAAAATAACTGCCCGAAAAGGCATAAATAAAGTACACAGAGGAATACCAAGCAGACAAAAAATAAAATAGGTTTTCCTGTAATACGATTTAACGTGTTATATGAACTCATAACTTAAATTATAGTTTGTCTTCTTTTAAATAACGTACATATTATTTTAATTTTTTGTTAGAAAAAGCTTTAACAGATGCCTGATAAAATGTAACCAATTTCAAAAAATGTAAAATGTAACCAATCTCAAAACCCCAGGCAACAAATATGTGGATCTATAAATTTTATAATTCGAAAAATTATGAAAAGTCCTGGGTTATTTAAACATCTAATTAAGCCAAAAAAGAAATATAATTTTGCCATAATTCAGTCTAAATAAGACACCCCTTCGTATTTTAACAGCCTATTACTTAATTGGTTATTGCAACGCTTTAGACAGAATTACGACCCACCACTCATGTTGTGTATTAATTTTTCTTTCCATAATTAGCGGAATCTACAGTTTAAAATCCACTCCGAACGACAAAATTTTGAGAAAATTTTTCATTGTAATTTTATTTAATCCCAGAGGTTTCGTTAGAAGACTGCTGAGTGAAAGTTCCCGAACAAATATTTTTTAATTCGTTTTTTTCGAGATGCTTGAGTTGGGGTTTGAACTGAATGAACCGGCCTGAATCTAATAACACCAACACCCAATCTACTACACAACGGCGACCACTATTCATGCATTAAATTGTTCTATTTCAGGTAAGGGAAAAAAGGATAAAATTAAACAAAATTGTAATAAATTAGCTGATTTAAATTTTAATAATTGACAACAAATTTAATAAGGTGTAACAGATGGGTATATCAGGTGGGAATCGAACCAACAGACAAGTATTTTTCCAGCTAAAATCTAGTAGTTATATATAGTCAATATCGGGCTTTATAACAGAGTCTACCGAAATTTTCGATAAAAAACATGTCCTCACTAAGAATTTCGAGCGTGAAAAATTTTATTAATCTTTTCTATAAAGAATTTGAAAGAGAATAAGTGCGTTATTATAGACAGAATACAATGGAATATAACTTAACATTGAGGTAAAATATGTAGTTTTTGCAAATATGCTCTTATTATGCCTCCTCCGTAGTTAGACCCTTTTCAATTAGAAACTTAAAACCGAAAATGTGGATTTTCAAATTCTTCAACCAATCTTCTACTACATGCATACATTATTGGACATTACAATATTACACTCATAGTTACGACCTGTGTTAGTTTAAAACATGAGTAAAGGAGCCTGCAGCTTAAAGTTGACTCCGAACGACAGATTTTTAAGAAACTTTCCATGGCAATTTTATTTATTCTATGAGTTTTTGCACCTTAAAAAATGAAGATTTTCGACAAATGTATTCAGAACTCATGGACGAATATATTCAACTTGGTCATATGTCACCCGTTAGCCTTGAAAAACTAAATTCTTCGCATTACATCATTCCGCATCATGCTGTTTTACGCCCACAAAGAAGAACAACAAAACTGAGAGTAGTCTTTGACGCCTAATGAGACATTAATGGTTGGTCCAACCATCCAAAAAGAACTGATATTAACGATTTTATCGTTTCGTTTGAACAAACTCGCTCTGTTAGCCGACATTTGCAAGAAGTACAGGCAATTCCTAGTGCATGAAGAGGATCGCAAACTTCATATAATACTATGGAGGGATAATATTAATGATGAGAGCTGTGAGAAGTTTATTCTTCGTAGCTGACTCTTACAAGAAGGATTTTCCCGTTGGTTCCAAAATCCTTAAGGAGGATTTATATGTTGATCATCTGATAATCTAAAAAATACGAAATTGTAAACATACTACAAAAGGCTGGTCTACAATTATCAAAGTGGAAATCAAATTGTCCAGATACTGCATCATGTGATGGTGAGCTGCATTTAAAAACGAATGATGAATACATTACTAAAGCCCTTGACATGTCCTGGAAACCTAAAGAGGACTTTTTTGTTTTCGTTTTGAGCTTCCAATTATTGAAATACCAACGAAAAGATCGCTTTTGTCTACAGTAGCAAAAATTTTTGATATTCTTGGTTTACTTTGTCCAATTGTTGTATGCTGTAAAATTCTAATGCAAGAAATTTGGAAACAAAAGTTAGATAGGGAGGTACCACGGGGACTGCGTTTATCAAATTGAAGAAAGCTTTCCATAAATTAACAATATCGAAGTCCCAAGATTTGTAGGTATATCTGAAAAACAAAAATTCAGATTCATGGTTTCGCAGATGCCTCTCAGTTGGCATACGGGTGCTACATCTATATACGAGCGCTTCATGAAAATGAGATTAAAACAACTCTACTCATCGCTAAATCTAAAGTAGCTCCTGTTGTCCACCAAAATTTACCACGCTTAGAATTATGCGCCGCCTTACTCCTCAGCCGAAGACGGGATAAAATCAAACATACATTTCATCGTGTTAGTTACCAAATAGTTTTTTGGTCGGATTAAAAAATAGTTCTGAACTGGCTTAAGAGTCATTCATCGTCTTATGTATGCTTTGTTGCAAATAGAGTATCAGAGATACAAAACTTAACTCATGACATTTCATGGAGATACCTGCGCTCAAAACAAAATCCTGCAGATGTGGTAATACAATTTGGTTTACTGGTCCCAGATTTCTTTCTGAACCCGAAGAAAACTGGCCCAATCATAAAATAGATAGTGTCGAACTTGCCCAAGAAGAAATGAGAAAAATTTCTTTAAATACTACAATCATCGTCGAATCACTTATTGATTATTTCCTTTCTCGTCATTCCTCATATCTTCGCATCCTTCGCATTATCGCTTATATTCATCGTGTTTTTGATAAACAAAAGAGAAATTAATTCATCACGTCTGAAGAGCTTAAATCATCATTTTTGAGAATTATGTATAACGTTCAGCAATTGGCATTCAAAGAAGAAATCAGTAATCTACTCAACAAGGAATAAAATTTAAAACCATGCTTTCAAAAATTATCCCCTTTTCTTGATGAGATTCAGTGCTGCAAATCAACTATTAAGATTATTCTTGCAAATGCTTCGTTACCATATGAAACTAAATTTCCTCTATTATTGCCAAAAAAACCATCGTTTTACAAAACCCTTCGTCGAATACCTTCATTGCACACATTTACACGTCGGTCCAAAGGCTCTTCTTGCTATACTTCGACAACAGGTCTGGATTATTAATGCTAGAGAAGTAGTCAGAAAAGTCGTCCGCAACTGCGTTCATTGCTTTCGGTACAACCCAAAACTACTACAACAAGTAATGGGTAACCTTTCTGCCGACCGTTTAAAAGCTCAACGGCCTTTTCTTATCTCTGGTGTAGATTTTTGTGGCGCTTTCTACACATCCTATCGTATTAGAGGAAAACCACCGTATAAAACATAAGTAGCTATTTTATATAAAAGAAATAAAAAGGTTCGTAGGTCGTCGTGGAATTTCTCAGAAGACAAACAAACAAATTTTATTGGCGCCAACTCAAAACTTCAAGACCTGAAGCATCTGTTTTTGGACAAAGCCAACGTAAAAGAGTTAATGAACTATAGCGCAGCAACAGGCTTTAAATTTGGGTTTATTTCTCTCGTTCTCCACACTTTGGTGGCCTGTGGGAATCTGCTGGGAAAGCCACAAAAACACTCCTTCAAAAAAATATGTACGTCTCGAGTCAGTCCTCATATTTTAAATTCAAGGCCTTTATTAGCCAGATCAGATGACCCAAATGACGGTGAGGTTTTAACTCCTGCACACATGTTAATGGCGTTGCCTGATGAAACTTTTAATAACTGCACAAATATCACATACTTAAAACGACGGCAACTTGTGACGTATTTAAAAAAACAATTTGGGCAGCAATGGGTGCGCGACTATGTGTTAAGCCTACAAAACAAATCAAAATGGTTCAAATCACACAAAAACGTAGAAGAAGGCACTTTAGTAATCATCCATGAAGATAACATTCCACCACAATTCTGGCTTCTCGCTCGTGTTATCAATACGTTCCCAGGTCGCGATGGAAAAGTACGAGTTGTTGATCTTAAAACACCAAAGGGCATCCTTAGATTCATAAAATTGCGCCTTTACCAAATAACGAAGCTAATTGAAAGGGCCTTTCAATGGCGGAGGATGTTCAGTCAGATCTACATCATTAAATTAATATTGTATTTAAAACCATCTAATTAATAATTATCGCTTGTTTGTAAATTAATTCACTCCTTTAAATACCATTATTTGTTTATAAATAATAAATACATTATCGGTTATTGTGGAATTTCTTTATTTGCTCTTTCTTAACTTTTCACATTCCTAACTATTTCTCAAAAAATGCTGTGAGGCAGTCGCCGAAGAAATTTTGTTTCACATCTCAATTTGTTCATAATGTCAGACCTGGGGTTTGAACCCTGGACACACTTCTAATAAGCCAACACACTACCTACTATACCATGGCGATTAATACCATTCATAAATTGTTATATAATTATGTGAGTACGTTGTTATTTTTATAATTTTAATATTAATTATTTTTATTTATACACTAGCTAATACCCGGTGTGCTTCGCTACCCCCATCGGAATTAAATACATATCTCGTGATGCAACTGGATCGCCACCATCAAAATTGTTACGCCATTGTTGGGGCATTGTATCGTCCTTGTTGTTGCTGGAGTTCTATCAGCATGAATTGCGATTATGTGGTTATCTGAACTTAATCATGGGTCATCTTTGGCTTGCTTAAAGATCCCTACCAATTCGTTGATTTCATGAAACATCACTCGTAAATCGGCAACAATCCATTGTTTTGTGTCAGGGTTATAATGCTGGCGGTGGTGCACTTGGTCATTGTTATCCGCTTCTCCTCTGAAATAAATTTGTAAGAACTTATGATCTTCATTTGAAATTGGCAACAATGATCCCATTTTATGATAAATTTGACCTTGAACACGAAACGTTGGCATAACGTTGTCTCGAATTACTTTGGTAGCAAAAGATGTCATTTTGAAGCACGAATTATATTATCTTATATTTTTAAGAAAATGTTTTGAATCCACATTAGTTCCTAAATGAAAAAAATATTTTTTATTAATATTTTGTTGAATTAAAAAAAGTATATATTTCGAAAAACTTACCTGAAATCAGCGATTGCAATGGTTCTGGAGGTGCAAGTAAATCAGATAGAACGATTTTACCATAAGAGCAACACATTCTAGGTGCTTCATTTTTGTACCTGAGTGCATTGCGATATTGGCAAACTTCATTCATGTCACCAATTGCCACTAATTCATCTTCGGTATAATCTATATCAGATCTGTAGTTAAATGCAATACCTGAGTATCCATGAAAAACATTACCTCGATTCACCGCCATTCGATTATGATTTTGTTTTCTGCTGCTCTTCTTGTTGATGTTCGAATCCGCTGACTTTCTACTCGTGATTCATGTTGGACTTCTGTTTCATTAGCTCGTGATGTTGTGGTACCTTCATGTTCCAAAGGTGTCGAGGTAGCTCGTGCGGTTGTCGCATATTGTCGAAGGCCTTCCAGACGTCTTTCACGTTCTGAAGGTGTTTCTGTGGCTCGTGATGTTTCAATACGATTTCGCTGGCTTTGTAGCCGATCTTCATGTTCCAACGATGTCTCGGTAGCTCGTGGGGTTGTGGCATGTTGTCGAAGACCTTCAAGACGTCTTTCGCGTTCTGACGGCGTTTCAGAAGCTTTTAAGGCGCTTGGCTTTCTGAAAGTGTTTCAGTAGCTCTTGATGTTGCGGCACGTTGTCGTAGGCCTTCAAGGCGTTCTACACGTTGTGATGGCATTTCGGCGGCTCTAAAGGTTGAAGCTCGACTCCTTTCAGTCCTGAGGCAACTTTTACGCTCTTCCGAACTTTCATTTGCTCTCTGGGATTGCAAACGCAATGCATTTTTAGTGGTTAGGAAAGGGATGCTTTTATTCGGGGCATTTTTACAAATTGTTGCAAAATAAATGTCACTCAGGTAACGTTTAAATTGTTTAGAATCAAAGATTCAACTGAATTTCAAAACCGAATGCGTGTTATATTTATTTCTTTATATTTTCCCTAATATGAAATCGGTTCAAGTCAAAAACCTTTTGAAGAAAATTAATGTTATTAAAATTTAACAAATAATTGTGTTTGCGTCGTTCACAGGTAATTTTTTTGATGAGTTTTGCAACTACTTATTTTATTTGGGAAAAATATTGACAGTTTACATTTTATTACTTAGGTAATTAAAAGTAATGAATTCATTGCCCACTAAAATGCGTATTGCAAAGTTTACCTAATGTATTTTTCAAATAAATAATAGTTTTATTAGTTACCCGTTTCTAGAAGTACACAATAACATAACTATTACATATGTTTGTACGTATATGTTTTCCAAGATAAATATTTAAATAATATGAACTTTAGTACTTACTATCTATATGAGTTGAAAATTTCAAACGCAATCATTTAAGGGTCATATACCTTACTATTGCATATTTCAAGATATAATAATTTCTACACCCACTAATCAGAAAGGCACCACCTCCTATAGCTGGAATAAAAAATTGGGGACTCTAACTTTTATAGTTTTTTTATACAGATTTTAATAATTAGTTCATATGGAGTTTGCCATGCCCCTAATGCTTGATAGCCCATTTTTAACAAAAATATTGATGTTGAACCTTTAGATATTCGTACAAAATTTTAGCAGTCTAACTGTTCTGGTGTTCTAGATATGCAGATTTTAGTATTTACTTCATATGGGAGGTGCCACGCCCGCTTTTGCTGAACTTCCAATTTTTGTCCAAAATATTTATATTTAAACAAAAGTTATTTATACAAAATTGGGGACTCTAACTGTTAAAGTTCTTCAGTTAGGCAGATTTTAGTATTTACTTCATATGGAAGGTGCATTATCCTCTAATGATAGGTCGCCTATTTTTGTCCGAAATATTTATATTAAAACCGTAGTTACTTGCACAAAATTTGAGGTATCTTGCTGATATAGTTTTTCCAATATATCCATTTTGTTATTATCTTACAATAGTAGGTTATGTGGTATATGTGGGAGCGGCACCTCTCTCATTTGAAATATCAACATAAAAAGTAGGAAAATCGGTTCAGCCATTTAGTCGTCTATAAACTTCAAACATACAAACAAATGCACATTAATTTTTATATATAGGTGATGTCCGAGATAGAAGAAGTTTTAAATTTAATTCATATGGGAAGTACCACACCCTTTTCCTAGTCAGCCCATTTTTGTCTAAAATATTCATATTGACACTAAAGTGGATTCGAAAAAATTTTAGGGCTCTAACTGTGATATTTTCATAGATATAATAATTTAATATTTTTCATATTGGAGGTGACACACCCACCGCCCATTTTGTTTATATATACGTCAAAATACAAAATTCCCTGTTTATGAGACATGCGACATTAATTACTTATGGAATATGTGGGCGTAGCACCCCGCCTTCTTGAAATTTTGAAATAAAAAGTAGCCTATAATTCCTTCCAGATAAACAGGAAGGTACTGTCAAAACTTCAAGAAAATCGGTCCAGCCGTTTAGCCGTCTATAGACTTCAAACAAACAAACCCACAAACAAATAAACACACATTCATTTTTGTTTATAAAGACGTAAAATTCATTAAAAAAAGTACATATGTGACGTATGAGTGACATCCAATTCCATTAAGTTTTATCAAAGAATATGGATATAAAGAATACGCATTATGTAGAAGTAGCGTTACGACCCGCTCTCACCAAAATCTTTTTAAAAAATCATTTCTGGATAAGGGGGGCGGAAGACAGAAGGAAAATAAACACAAACAAAGAGCGTAACAATGTGTTGCTCTCATCATGAGAGCGTAAAAATGCATTCAGTTGCTTGTCAGCTTCTAAAGGAGAATGTTCATGTCGCTTTTTTCAGACTTCAATTTTACACCCAAAGAAATATTACAGTATGATTCACTAATATCAATGAGAAATGATTTCGATTTTTGGAAGAATACTTGCCAAGTTAAATACGGTGTTTTTAGCGCAGTACAATTTTTCTATATTTTTCGCTCACGTATACATATTATTGGGTTAATAAGTAGACTTGAAAATACTACTAACAATTTTCCTCTGGGTTAAACATGCCTCTCATAATTTTTATTATGTTCTCTTTGTGCCGACGTCTGAGAATAAGTGATTAGAGTCAATGTGTAGTTTTTTTGTTTTTTGGTTTTGGTTATTTTTTTTTTCTTATAAAAAAAGCTATTTTTTGTTTATTTTTTATTGATATAATTTAAATTTGAAAAAAAAAAATAAAACAAAAGTCTACGAATTTAATTTTGTTTATATTTTTTCTTATGTGGTGATTTTTTCACAAATGTTGGTTACAAATTTTTTTTCGTGGCAACACTGTTTCGTGGCAACACTGTAAATAAAAAATTAGTCAAACAACAAAAACGCACGATGAGAACAACGCATTGTTATGCTCTTGGTTTCTTTATCCTTCCCTTCTATCTTTCCCCCCGCGTCGTGAAATATTTTTGAAAAATATTCCAAAATATGCCAAAATGCACATTCTTTGTACTTTATTTTATATTATACATCAAGAATCCTAGATAGCATACTTGTAGGGGTAACTATGCGTATGAGTAATATATTTCAAATGCAATTAAATATTAAGTATGTAGTATGTGGTATACGTGGGCATGGCACCTCGCTCATTTGGAATATCAACAAAAAAAGTAGCCTATAACTCCTTCCAGACATACAGGAAGATACTGTGAAAATTTCAAGAAAATCGTTTCAGCCGTTTAATCGTCTATAAAGTTCAAACATACAAACACACAAACATACAAACAAACACACATTCATTTTTATATATAAGATGTTATTGTTATAATACAATTTATTCTTTGTATTATTATTTCTATATTTTATTACTGTTTTGTATCTGCTATTAAATTATATTATAAGACCACAGGTCGGTCTTGCTTTATTTAACAACGAATAAATAAATAATATAAAATAAGTAATTGTGACTGTAAAAGATGGACAAGTTTTTCCTAACTTTCGTAGGATGAGTAAAACATTTGTTCAAGCCTTAAAATTTTCGTTTTGCCCATAGAAGAACACTTGCTCTCTCTGAAAATGTTAACCAAACATTTTGCCAAATACGAAAACTAAAGGCAATATTAAGAAAAAATAAAACAATAACATAATACTGCAATAATTCTACTCTACAAAAATTTCTAAAAGCCAACCGCGACAGATCCCTAGATTAATTGTCGCACACAAGCCATTATTTTAAAGGCTAGACATAGTCACTAGTCTACATTTACAGCCACAAAAGTTCATCTCAGTTCGGTTAGGTTCGGCAGTCACTCCACTATATTACACTTTCTGTAGTTGTATGAATACTTAATGGCCACTTGAATTAATGATGTGATGTTACTGTTTAGCAAAACTAAGCATATAAATTTAAAAACACGCACATTTACATGAATTCTGTTTCTTTATTTACCTCCACTTTGAATCCTTTTGTCATTATTGCTGTGTTTGTGTAGGTTTTGTTGTCACATAAGATAGATACTAGTTTCAAAAGACGGTTAAATTTTAAGCATTAATTATAAGTCTGAATACTAAACGCATGGTTTAATCTTCATTACCAATGCAAGCAGCTGTCGGCAGGACTTAAAACCAAAAAGAAAAAATTCGTCCAAAGCTATACATTTTATTTGAAATTCACGAAAATATGTCAATATGTCACGAAATTTTCCTACGAATCATTTACAGCGTTCCCTTTCGCTCTGATTCTACGTCGACTATTTTCGATTTGGTAAGTTCTGGAGACAGCTGACATGATATTTTTAATATTCTTTTTTTTATACATTGCATGGTATTGCTATATAATTTTGTTATTGCAATTTGATATCTGTTTTTGTTTCTTGTTGTTTTTTCGTGTTAAATCAATAAATATTTTGTACTTATTTTGATATCGTAATAATTATTATTTAGAATTCGTTATTTGTAACCGTAAGGAATAAGCTTAACTTGAATATTATGCTCCATTGTATTTATAGATTTATAAGCCAAAATCTGAAACAATGAAATGTTTAAGCTATTTCATCATTGCTTTTTAAACCTGTCGATATCCATATTTTTATAAAAATTTCAATAAAACTCCGAACTCCGAAATTCTTGCATACGCGAAATCAAACTGGGTTACATTATCGTACAGAATATCAAATATGAACAACCCTACAACCCTACAACCCTTCAGTTACGATTACGCCTAGTTTCTTACACCACTCATGTTGTGTGCCTTAATTTTATACTTGAGTGTCGGGACCTACAGTTTAACGTCGACTCCGAACGACAGATTATGAGAAACTTTTTCATGGCAGATTTATCTACTCTCAGAGTTTTTGCCAGAAATCAGCTGAGATGAAGTCGCCGAAGAAATATTTTATTTTTTTCATATTTCGTTTTGATGTCTGGCCTGGGGTTCAAACCCCGGCTTTACGTCTAATAAGCGAACAGACTACCTTCTATGCTACGGCGACTACTTATTCTTATTTCTTGTTATATGATAATTCTTTAAAATATAAAAAACGTTTCTTGATACCAATTGTAAGCAATTATTTTTCGAAATATTTCCTAAATATCCCGTGGAATTTAAATGTTCTCATTCAACACTTATAAGTACAAAAATAATGTGGTCCCCTAAAAATATACATATATTTATATATATACATATGGAGTGGATTTGGGCTCTTGTATGCTCTTGCATGCACTTGCATTTACTCTTGATACGTTCACAACCCACTTAGGGATAGAAATGGAAGAGATAAACTAAACAATTTTTGTTATTTGTATGCAATTTATATTTAGTACTCCCTAATCATCAGTCATGTATTGCATCATTATACTTGCTCTTACACATACATACAAATGTTCGTTGTTTTTATTCATTTACATATTTAATAATAGTATACATACAAATACATACTAATTATTAATATATATATATGTGTTGTTGGATTTTTTGATATTACTTTAATGTGTGTCTATTTTTATTGTTTTATGTTTTTGTTTTGTTTCTCTTTATATTTCGAGTTCATAGCTTAGCAAAAATCAAAACTATGATAAAAAATATTTTTCAATTCTACTTTTGTTAATTAAATGCGTTTGTTTTCTTTTTGATTCAGTTAAAGAATTTTTAATGATGAAAGTTTTCTTAAGTTTTCATTTTTATAACGCGTTTTTTAATTTTTTGTTTTACAACAACGTATTTGAAATCTTTTATGAACACTTTTATTTCTCATTCTTATGTTTGGTGGCAGTTTTTATTAAAATTACAATTATGTTACATTTTGTATTTAGCAGTGCACAATACAAAATACGGTGTCTGAATTTTTAACACTCGTAACTACCATACAACCTTACAACCCTTTAATCAGGATTACGACCAATTATGTTGTATTTGTTATGTTATGTTCGCACCAGACTTCGAATTACTTCGCTCGCTGTTTGAATTACTTATTTGAATTATCATGTTCACACGGTAGTTTTGTAATTCTTTTTTACAGTTCTTTTTCTTTTTATTACTAAATTATTGTTAATATTTTTCATACAGCTTTTTCAAAAGCTGCAAATACTTTTCAAAAGGTTTTCTACACACATAGTGGCTTCCTCCGCTAATTGCGCGAATAACTTTCTTATAAATATAACTTTTTTAAAATATTATTTTTGGATTCCATTATTGTGTATTGTTTACAATATTTTTTGTTTATATTTTTTGTGCTTTGACAGTTGGTGATGGCAAAAATACGATAAAATTTAGAGATTACATTGGTTTTTAAGTAATTCACAGGGTAATAGAAATTGAATTATACACAATTTGGGTAATTCACTCACAAAATTTTGTATGACGAATTATGTAATTTAGCACATAATTGGATGTTGAATTACGAATGAGGGAGCGAATTGCGAAAAATTGCTCCCGTGCGAACATAGCATTACTTTTATACATGAGTGGTGGCACCTACAGTTTAACGTCGACTTTGGACGACAGAGTTTTGTGAAACTTTTCATAGCAATTTTTTTTTACACTCAGAGTTTTAGCCAGAAATCTGCTGAAAGAAAATCGCCAAAGAAATATTTTTTCATATTAAATTTTTTTTTTTTAGTTATCTGACCTGGGATTTGAACCGTGGCCTCACGTCTATGAAGCCAATACATTATGTGGAAACAACTTATTGTAGGTTATTCATTTGACTCGTGTCTTTACAATTATTTATTTTTTCACTACTTCTTTATAAGCTTACACCCTCAACCAAGTATCTCAGAATACATGCCAATGCTTGGTGAAGTATGAAACTATACATTAAGGTTTTCGTAATGTTTAAATGAAATTGGAACTTAAAAGCAAAAAAACAAAAATTAATTGTAAAATATAGTTTCTTTTTACCAGATTTGAAGTTACTAGTGCTGTAAGGATAAATGAAATGGGACAAAAGTAGAGAAACCTCTCTTTTAACTTTTTAATACACTGCAATATTCAGAAACTCTTTTAAACTTTTAGTGGCAGATATTTTATCTTTTTTGTTTTAAAGAAATAATTTTGGCCTTCAATGCTTTATCAAAAAACTGACATATTTACAAAGAATTTTTAAGAATCTTTTTACCACTCACTCCTTTATTCTTTCTATGGTTATCATTATTTATGGTTTGTAAGATTTTAAAAGGCTTATTAAATGGGTTTAGTTTATATTTTCTTTAATTTCTAACGGTTTTTTGTTATTTGAAAATAGTGTACTATTGCAATAACTATACTATAAATGTTAAAGACACATTGGGTTCATTAGGATGTTGGTAACAGTCTAATAACAGCAATATACACCAAATCACTTAGTCCCCCCAAAATATAAGGAACGTATTAATTTTCCATTTTTATTCTATTATTTATTTATTTATTTAGGCCCCAACGCTATAAGGTTATATAGGCCACTATATTTTAGATCTTATACAACATTTTCTTATTACTAATTTTTTTTATGATATGGTACAGGTTATGTATAAATGTGTGAAGAGATATAAATAATATTAATAATATAATACAATATATAGTACAATATATGAGATGTTCTAAATTAGATTTAAATCGAATTATATAAATTAATTTCCATCAACAAATTTTTAATGTTATTAAATTTGTTTTCTTTTGTAAGTGTATCTATATTGGCTATTTTGTGTTTTACTCTTTTTGATTGTAAAACATTACACTCATTAAAGATATGAAAAACATTAAAACATTGCCACATCCACAAAGTGGAGGTTGAGTCCTCTCTATTAAATGTTTATGCGAGAATTTTCAGTCTATTTAATTTAATAAAATGAGATTTTGGTAATGATGTTCTCTTGAATTTAGGTTCAATATTCTTGTATATCCGAAATAATTCAGAACGGTTACCATTGTTCCAAGAGTCATTCAAAATATCAGTTATGTATCTCCGAATCCATTGTTTATAATCTGAGGGTTGATACTTGAAATTTGCCGATACTATTTTTTTCAATGAATTTTTCGCAAAGAGATCTGCCTTATCATTTCCCGTCTTTATTCTATTTTCGATAGGATATAATTAGTTAAATAGTAAAAATTAGGATGAAACATTGCTTGTATTCTTAACTCTCTCTTTCGTGAATTGACTCTAGGCCTGATAGCAGTGAGTCATGAGACAGAGGAGTATATTTTACAAATACTATCAAAATGAGATTAAAAATTAGTTTTTGAAGAGAACGAATCATTATATAACATAAAAGATTATATTTAGTCCGGAACAGTTGTTAAGATTCAAAATGTTGAAAAAATGTTTGTGGTTTTAGACTTTTGTCCATGACTGGAAACAATTAAAATAATAATTTAGAAACTTATCAATGTTATTAAGACGACGTAGTCTAGTAGATGGAGTGTTGAGTTATTAGACGTGAGACCGCGGTTCAAACCCCAGTTCAGACATTTCTAAAGAAATGCTCTCAGCGGATTTCTGCTAAAACTCTGTGAGTAAAATAAGATTGCTATGCAAAGTTTCTCAGAGATCTGTCTGTCGGAGTAGACTTTAAATTGTAAGAGTGAACTTTTATCGGGTCATTCATAGAGCAATAGGTACAGCTGGCAGTTAAGTTCCTATTAGAGAGAAAATTCATTGAAAATACCGGTTTGTATACTTTAGAGCTTTGTACAGTTCTGAGCAATTAATTATTTTATTATTGTGTGAGTAACATCCTCGAATATAATCCATTGTTTTCGTAAGACAAACGATTTCACAAGTTTTCAGGTTATCACGATTGTGTGAAATTATTCGTCTTACAATAACAGACCCTAACTTTAAGTTTACTTTATGAGAAATAAATGACGAAATGGCTCACACTATACGTATACTTAACGAATATTTCAATTGCGAATGAGGTGTACGCACAGAGTCAATTACAAACAGTATATCTGTGGCATTAAATAATAATAATAATTTAAGTCGAAATTTCGTGTTTAGAGATATTAAGGGGTTTGTCTAAAATAAATTCTGTTTGGTAATGGTGTTTGTAAGATATAAATGGGTATAGTTTTATTAATAATGACATTTTGTACATGAAATTTAGCTGAGTGATAGATCTTGAAGAAGAGAATAAGAATATGGAATAAAATTAAAAAACATTTATGTCAACTTAATCCATTATCATTTATTGCCACAGATATAATAATGGTATTGCACCAACAATGCTCGTTATTCATGCATTTAAACACAGATTTTTTGTTAATCAAAGAAAGGTAAAAATAGGGCATTGAAATTCTTTAATGCGCTATTGCAATAATCTTTAAAAAATAAACTGAAACTGATTGATAAAAATTGAAGGCATATTTCAAAAACAAATTACAAAAACCAAAAAAAAACTTTAACTTTAAGTCACCAAATATAAAGAATGAGTGTGCAAATATACCCCACTATCGCTAGGAAGCGTAAGTACGCATCCTTAGAAATAAATAAAATTAATGCAACACCCATCCGATTTTTAGTCATTCAAATTTTTTAAATTTTTGATTTGGAATATGGTTGTTAAAGGCTTAAAAGATTAATTCCCATAGTTGCATAGACTTTTAAATTTAATAATAGTTTAATACTCTACAGTGTTATGTATTCTTAACTCTCTCTTTCAATGTTAATATTCCGAGCAATGCTATTCTGTTTGAAATTGATATGCAAATTTTGCTCTTCCAAAGTCTGTTGCTTTTAAAATTCAAAAATCTTTGGTGCTATTTTTGTTTACAAAAGGAATTAAGTATTTGTATTTTGCGGACAGAACATGAGCCATTTTGCACATACTACAAACGCAATACTTTAGTCGCCGTGTGTGTAGCATCACAGTTACAATATTATTAACAAAGAGAAAAATACGCGATAAAAGATAACATTTTATTCTTCTTTTTTTTTGTTTGTTTGTGTAATTTTATCTCATTTATAACCGCTAAAGTTGTTGCTTAAGTAGTACAATTTTTAAATTTTGAATTCAGCGCACTTGTTTCGTTTTTTAATAGCTGACCTTCTATCTTCAGTCTCAGCTATTTTCTGATATTATTCTGAACACCTTTTGCAAACTATTCACACGTCGGCTTTCAGAGGAATAGTTGTCAGCACGTGTTTTTCTAGTTTCTTCAGCGGGTATTGGGATGTCTATCAACACCATTGCAATGGATTTTGAAATCTCTTCTATATTTAATTTTGTTCTCGCATAAAACTTGTTGTATAAGACCCAGGTGTTCATATCGATATGCTTACACATGCAAAAAATACCATACCACTTAATGCTTTTACGAGCAGGACTGTAATATGATATCATCTGATCGAAAAGATCCACACAACCTTTTTTATAAGATTGATCTAATATAACAGAAGACTTCATATGTATTTCCTTCTTATCATGAAACTTTATCACTCGAATACCAGAAATTATTTTCTTTCCAAAGAGTTGTCCTTCCTTCAATTTAATAGTTTTCAAATTTGGTAGTCCAATTCTATTTGATCGTAATGTCCCACAGTAATCTGTTCTTTTTTGTTTCAAAAACATTGTCAGAGGAATACAGCTGTACCAGTTATCAGCAACTAATAGTCTTCTCTTATTCAATAAACCCTCGACTAGTGAAGCAACAATAGCTGCAGAATGATCTAGTTCTGGAATTTTTTCAGATGATCCCTTACCTAATATATCGAGAAATGCCAAACATAGCCACTCATCTCGCACAGTATAAATATTTTGATGCCATATTTATGAGCTTTTCCAGGATTATATTGTTTGAATAGGAGTCTTCCCTTGTTTGAAATCATTGTTTCGAAAAAAGGCTTTTCTTAAAATAAAAGTGTGACTCATATGTGATACACAGAATGTCGGGTTAAAAATTATGATAAAAAATTGTCTGCGCATCATATATGGTTCATACTTAAAAAAACCGTTTCTATATTACTAAAATTAAATAATTTAATAAAAGAAACAAAAAGCAGTGCATAAAACCCGTTTTAAACAAAAATAAAATTATGGACGTAATAATTTGTTTTTTATGGGGGCAGGAAAAGGTTATAAAATAATATAAAATAAATAAATACAAATTTAACATAGAAAATTTATAGTTTTTTATGAAGCAATTGATTTTGGTGTTGGTAGGTGAGTGAGAAAAGTGACCTACATATTTTTAGTGTAAAAGTCAAAAGGTAACAGAGAACAAAATAAAAATGTGATGTTTTTCATAAAATCACAGTAAAATAGAATGTTCATGTTAGCGAATGGAGCATGAAAAAAAATGTTTTTTTTTAAACATATACATTAGAGCGACTCAAGTTGTATGGAAGCGAAATTCGTGCAAGATGTACCCTCCTCAAAATGAACATTGGTATATTTTATGATGACATTTAAAATATTTCGGCTCCAGCTTTGACCTCTCGTGAGCTAGACCATTTTGAAAAAGGGTCTATTTTTCCATGTTTTGTCAATTAGAGAATTTGTTTCCTAACCAACATATACAGTATGGGTGTCATAAGAAAGGTTTTTTCAAGGTGCCTCGAACTGTGGTTATTTTATTACAAACAACCCCGAAGAAAAAATTCAGAACCTGTTCTTTTTAACAGAATATCCTTAAAAAAAGGACATGGATGATCGTCCTTGGACAAATAGTATACTTATTTGGACGCGCATTGAAAAACCCTTTCTTATGACACCCATATTGTATATGTTGGTAAGGAAACAGATTCTCAAATTGACAAAACATGGAAAAATAGACCCTTTTTCAAAATGTTCCAGCTCACGAGAGGTCAAAGCTGGAGCCGAAATATTTTAAATGTCATCTTAAAAAAGTCCCAGGTTAATTTTTAGGGGGGTACATCGAGCACTTTTTTTGGTGAGTCGCTCTAATATACATATATCGCTTACATTAAATGCAGTTAAAACAGTGCTAAAAAGTAAAAAAGAGTAACAGACTGTCCGTAAAAATACAATTACAATGAATTAATAAGAATACAAAAAAATTGTAAGAAAATGTAAAAAATGTTTTTATTTTTTTAGGCTATAGGTGGGTTGCATAGCAATACAGTGCTAAAATGTAAAAAAGTAATAGACTATATAATAATAAAACGAAAATAAAAGAAATATGACACGTACATCAAAATGTCATATTTAATACGCTAAAAATGAAAAAATAACAACAAACGAGATAAGAAGCATCATCTGCTAGAACAAACACTAAATATACATTTTATACAACTTAAGTATGTTTTAAAACAAGTACAAAAGAAATCATAAGCGTAAACAGCAACATTTTTAAGTATATTCGAGTGTATGTGTGGTATTTAAATTACCTTAGTAGTTGTTATTATTAGCAACGTTAACCAGTCGAATTTGTTGCCAAATTGAGGAAACAAACAAAATCGTAACACTCAATAGTAGAGTCTTTGTCAGAAGACTGCTGAGAGGCAAAATTTTTCATATTTCGATTAGTTGGAGGTATCAGGGCTGAGTACTACGAGCTTATTTAATTACGATTATATTGAGCTTAGAGGATAACACTAATATCGTTAACCAATTATTAATATCTCAGAATAGTTAAGAAAGTATATAATGAGCATACCTCGGTCACTATAGGAGATGTTTAATGCCCCTGAGAGTAGTTGTTTGTTTGTATATTTTAGAAATGTTATTTATTCACTTAGTTCCATAAATTTAGCCTGACAATGTGTTATAGAAAAGTGTACAAATAACTTGCTGGTTAATTTTAGTGTGCTTTGCTCCCAAGATAGTCTTATTAATGCCGTATAAGCGTTGGATTTATCATATGTTTTTACCTCTCTTGGCGTTATGGTTATTTTATTTCTTTTTCAAATTTTATGAAGCATAAATGACATGACGTTCGACATTCTACATGTAGCTAGACGACTACACATACGTCGATCACAAACATATTGCATGTGAACTGCGCTTGCTGTGATCACAGTGCCACTTTTGACTTATCAAAGATTTTCTTTAGTTAATACACCCATAGCACGCCAATTATTAAAAGCTCAAAGTTCCCTTCTTTTAAGCATATTTATTTCTAGTTCTTCCAATAACTCATCAGAAAAGTTTTAATTTTCTCAAAATATACGATTTTTCATTTACATATGTATCTCTTGATATTTAGCATTGTTGTAAGATATTATAATCTACAGCGACTAGGTGATCAGTTGCATGATAAATATCTTGGTGTTTTCTTTCTATGGCCTAAACTTCTGTTAGAAATATACTCTCAAAAAGCTTCTGGTTTTAAAACCAGCAAACTCAAATCAACCTCTAGCGCCTCCGTAACATAGGATCTTTAGATAATAAAACTTGAATTCCTCCAATGTCTGTTAATTTGTTGCAATTGAAATTTTTGATAAATTCGTCAATGCCTTAGTAGAACAAGTGGAAGTAGTGCACTTCAAAGTCGCAGCTTGTGTGTACCACTTAAGATCATAATGCCACTCGAAGTCGTCCAATTTTTTTTATAATACTCCAGCAATTCATACCCATAGAAGCTTTTCTTAATAGTTTAAATATTTTTGCATTGATTAACGACCAGAATAGAGGGTTTCTCTTCAATATTACAGTTTTAAGCACTTTTCATATGAGCACGTCCATATGTGAAAATTTGTTATTCGGTTTGAAGAAGATACTTGTGTGTTGTATGAAAGTTATAAAGCAACAAAACTATTTACTTATTATTTCTTACAACTATAGATACAACTATGCAAACACTGCTGAAAATATCGCAGCACTCAGGTGAGAGTGCCTACGACTACGACGGAGGTACACTAGAGCCAGACCGGACGGACCAGCTTCTGACGAAATGCGGGCATCTAAAGAGGCAAAGAAGTCTCTGAAGAAGACCTTAACGCGCAAGAAAAATCAGGCATTCCAAGAACTACGCGATGACGTAAACGTAAACCCTTTCGCACTTGGATACAAAATTGTAATGGACAAACTGAACAAGAGGAAATTATGGACGAGCGAGTAATCAGAAATATAGGGGATACACTATTCCCTACTCATGAACCGGTGAACGAAGGACGACAGAATACGCTCAATACGGAATTTTTACCATTCTCCGCAGAGGAGCTGAACTAAAACCCGGTAAGGCAACCCTGGCCCAATGACATCTCGCTTGAAGTAATGCGGAAAATTGCCAATCAAGGATGGGAATGTACAACGCGTGTCTAAGAGAGTGTATTTTCCCCGAAATATGGAAGAAACAACGGCTGGTCTTAATAAGCAAGGGAAAATGCGATAATTCAGGGGAGCTGCTCGAGAGGCTTACTGCTGCTATTGAGCATAGTGGCGGACTGTCTGCTAGACAATAAGGTTTTCGACCCGGTCGGTATATTGGCGCCTTGAGAGAGGTGACTGAAGCGGCCATGGTCACACAGCGTGGAAATCACTTTTCGAGACCTCTGCTACTGCTTGCGACTTTGGACGTGAAAAACGCGTTTAACACTCTTAGATGGAACGACGTATTAAATGCTTTGGAGTACAATTTCCTGGCCATGATAAGTAGTTATCTAAGTAATAGACAGCTGGTGTATAACACAAGCTCGGGACCATGGGTGAAACATATAAGATCAGGAGCGGCACAAGGGTCTATCCTCGGACCCGACCTATGGAACGTTAAATACGACGGAATTCTTAGAGATGAAATGCCAGAGGGAACTTTTTTGGTTGGATGCGCAGATGATATTGCTGCTGTTATCACAGCCAGAAATACGGAAGAGCCACAGCGAAAACTGATATTTACTGCTGATCACTGGTCGTCATATCCCACAGCAGGTGGACATGAGTATTGGAAACGAGGTAATTAGGACCAAGAGCTTGGTAAAATACCTGGGAATAAGGCTGGATCCCAAACTAACGTTTTCGTATCAGATTCAGTACTCGCCTAACAAAGCCCAGAAGATCGCTGGACAGCTCAGCAGACTAATGGCGAATATTGGTGTTCCGCTACCGGCGAGACGGACACCCCTGATGGAGGTTGGAAACAGCATTATGCACCATGGGAGCGAAATTTGGGCCGAAACGTTCGATGTTAAAAAGCAGGCAAACTCACT
This sequence comes from Sarcophaga rosellei, assembly GCA_930367235.1. NCBI lineage: Eukaryota > Metazoa > Arthropoda > Insecta > Diptera > Sarcophagidae > Sarcophaga > Sarcophaga rosellei. The sequence goes on along the minus strand of OV884018.1, from coordinate 45,521,185 downwards.
TGTATCGGTACAGAGAACGGCTGCATTGCGTATCACGTCGGCATATCCTACAGTGTCCGACCCAGTCGTACTTGTTATAGCAGGTACAATCCCTGTGGATTTTCGGGCAGCAGAGCGGATGGAGATTTATAAGGCGAAATCGGCTGGAAATCACATAGCCGGGCACTTCAGGTTAAGCACCATCTCAAATTGCAGCGACGTTGGAACGATGAAGATAGAGGAAGCTGAACGGCGAGACTTATTCCGGACATAAGGCCATGGATTGGTCGGAAATTTGGAGTGGTAAATTACTACGTCACACAGATACTATCGGGTCACGGATATTTTAGGAAATATCTGCAAAGAATGGGCATGACCGCCTCCCCTTACTGTCTTTACGAGGAAGGGGAAGTAATTGATGATGCAGAGCACACTGTTTTGGAACGTGCACCCTAGCAGTTAACATTGTCTGAGTTATGATTGCGAGTAGAGTAAATTGGGCCTCAGCGGCGAATTACATGGAGCGAATTCTAAGACTGAAGAAGAGAGATCTTGAGGCTGCAGAACATGTAGGCACGCCGGCATAGACGATACTTGCACACGTGTTAAACAAAATTCGACACAGGGACTTGGACGAAAGGCATAGTGGAGACACTTAGATGTCTCCTCAAATTTCGACACACAATCCGGACGCGGATGTAAGCATGCTGGGGTCAAAAGGACTCCACTCTGAAGTAATACCACCGTAGTTCCGGAGTGGGCACAACGTGTCCACGTGACGAGGTGGGATTTAGTGGGTGAGGGCCCCACACACGAAGGATACGACGACTTCCTCTATGGTGCGGTCAGGTACAGGTACCCCTCCTTTCACAATATAGTCTGGAAAACTATATCGCTACTGCAAGAAAGACCCATCTGCTTATTAGAATTCGCGTAAGTATGGCAAGCCATATAACCGCAAAAAAAAAAAATTAAATATTATTTAAAAATTGAGGCGCGTAATTACTAAAGGCCATTCTTTACCGAAAAGTTATCGGAATAAGTTTTTATAAAAATGCTGAAACCAAACCAATTATCTTGATTTATTTTTTAAACCATTGTTTAAATACCTACAAAATATGCTGAAAATCTGAATTCAACCTCAAAATTATTTCCATAAATACTTTCTTACGCCATTTTGAAAAATGTTGTTTTTTATTTTGTTAATTGTAACTATCTTTTGTGGACGTATTTACCTCATAACATTTACAATAAAGGCACACCATCTACTGTCCGTAATTAATTGCTTACGAACTGAACACCATTTACGATTAGCTGTTGCAACATGAATTTTAAAAATGTTCCTGTGGCCTGATAAACAAAAGCAAAATTGTACCCCAACAGCAATTGAAATACGTGACAAGGATCATAGTTACCTAACACGAAACGAAAGAAGATAACACGTTTAGCGTTTATAAATATAATATATAAATTAGCAGAACAAACTTAAAAGATTAAAGATGAATAAGAGAGAACTGTTGAGTAGAAAACTTAATTGAATTGTTTGTTTACATAACCTTTTCTTTATGATTTCTTTCTATTCGTGAGCTTTCATTTCACTACAACCAAAAGATGTTTATTTAGTTTATTTGTATTTTTCTTTCCTTTTTTTAATTATATTTTACACCACAGTAGGTAGTACAGTATTCTATTTTTACTTTAAAATAGTTACTGGCGGATTGTGAATCAATTAAATTAATAAGACCAAGGAATGCTTCTAATTCCGTTTATAATTTAATAAAATTAATCATACACAATTCCCAAACCTTTTTATTCAAATTTGTTGAAAATATTTTTAGTAGCACTGTGATATGAAAGTGTGTTATAGAATCTGTTTTTTGTAATGCAAACAGTTCCGCATAGTTTTTGTGTGGTATTTTGAAAGGTTAACTTAAAATTTATATAATTGCAGCTCTTAAATAAATAAAAAAAAAATTAATGACTATTGAAAATAAAATGTATACGTCGCTCTTTACTACAACTTTTGGGAATGCTACATATCTACAACAGCTGTTTACACGGGTATGTTTTGAATTCGAAAGACTCTTACTTACTTACTTAATTGGCCATAACAACCCGTTTAACGGATTTCGGCCTGCCGCAACACATCCTTCCAGGCGCCTCTGCTTCTTGCGCGCCTACGCAGTTGGTCGCACCAATCGATGACAGGGCTTCCTCGATTTGGTCCTTCCAACAGATACAAGGTCGTCCTCTTCGCCGACTTCCGCAGATACCCGCATCAAATACTCGTCTCGCCGGAGCATCCTCATCCATTCGAACGACATGGCCGAGCCAGCGCAGCCGCTGGATGTTAATACGTTGTACAACGTCAATGTCGTTGAGGAGCTCATACAGCTCACTGTTGAATCGGATACGGAAATCATCGCCAACACGAACTGGACCGAAGATCTTACGTAGGACTTTTCTCTCGAACACTCTCAAGGCCGCTGCATCAGTACTTAATAGGGTCCATGCCTCAGCGCCATAAAGAAGCACGGGTAGGATGAGTGTCTTGTAGAGTGTTAGTTTGGTCACTCGAGAGAGGTCTCTGCTACTCAATTGCCTATTGAGACCATAGTAGCACCTGTTGGCAAGAGTGATCCTACACTTGATCTCCAGAGTGACATCATTTTTGGTGGTAACGGCGGAGCCAAGATAAATAAATTCCTTGACTGTTTCAAAAGTATAGTTATCGGCCGTAATCTGAGAATCAATACGCCGCACGTCTCTACTTGTCGATAACATATACTTTGTTTTGCCCTCATTTACTGCCATACCCATCTTGGTAGACTCCCGTTCAATAGCACTAAAGGCAGCAGTAACATCTCGCTTGGTACGCCCTATGATGTCAATGTCGGTATACCGAGGTATACCGAGCTCAGACATTGCGGCAAAAACACGATCCCTTATGGGGCTATCAAAGGCTGCCTTATAGTCGACAAAAAGATGGTGTGTGTCGACTTGTTGTTCATGGGTCTTTTCCAGGATTTGGCGTAGTGTGAAGATCTGGTCGATGGTGGACTTGCCAAGTCTGAAGCCGCACTGATAAGGTCCAATCAGTGTTTTGACGAGTGGCTTCAATCGTTCACACAATACGCCTGTAAGAACCTTATACGCGATAAGGAGAAGACTTATACCCCTGTAGTTGGCGCATATCGTAGGGTCTCCCTTTTTCAAGACAGGACAGAGGACACTGGGGTTCCAATCGTTGGGCATACTTTCCTCTAGCCATATTTTGTAAATAAGCTGGTGCATGCGCCCTACCAACTCATTACATCCGGTCTTAAACAATTCAGCAGGGAGGCCATCAGGACACGCCGCTTTATTGTTTTTAAGACGCATTATCGCGTCTTTGACCTCTTCATGGCTAGGCGGCGGAATCTCCACGCCGTCATCATCGATCGGGTTCGGAACATCATCTCTAAAGGCGGAATTGGTGTCGTCATCGCCTTGTAGCAGAGAAGAGAAGTGCTTCCTCCATAACCTCAGCACCCCTTGCGGATCTGTTACCAAGTTTCCGTTTTCGTCTTTGCAGGAAGACGCTCCGGGCTTATAACCCTCGGTTAGACGCTTAACCTTTTGATAGAATTTTCGAGCGTCATTCCTGCATTTATACAACTCGATTTCCTCACGCTCACGCCTTTCCTGCTCCCTCTTCTTGCGTCTGAAAAGGCGTCTCTCTTCCCTTCTCCTCTCTCTATAGTCCTCGACAATGGCTCGCGTAGCGGCAGACTGCAGAGTTTTTCTGTATGCGGCGTTTTTCGCTTCAGCTGCCACGCGACACTCCTCATCGTACCATTGATTTCGTTGGGGTGGGCGCTCGAAACCAAGGACTGTTTCCGCAGTAGTGCGCAAGGAGTGGGAGATGTTGGCCCACAGTGCTCCAATGTCGTTGAGATTAGAGAGGGAATGACGGAGCTTATCGGAGAGTTGAGCGGAGAACGCCTCAGATGTCCTTTGTGATCGCAGCTTCTTGACGTCCAGCTTTCGCAATGTACTAGAGCGCGCAGACCTCGACGCGCTAATGCGCAATCGAAACTTGGCTGCGACAAGGTAGTGGTCAGAGTCGATGTTTGGACCTCTGAACGTACGCACATCTAGTACACTGGATACGTGCCTTCCGTCTATCACAATATGATCGATTTGGTTGGACGTAGATCGATCAGGGACATCCAAGTGGCCTTGTGGATATCGAGGTGTTGAAACCTGGTGCTACATACTACCATGTTACGTGCCGCGGCGAAATCGATCAGCCTCATACCATTGGCGGTAGTGTTCTCGTGGAGGCTGAACTGTCCGACAGTGGGGCCAAAGATACCTTCCCGCCCGACCCTCGCATTAGAATCCCCGAGGACGATTTTGGCGTCATGGGCCGGGCACTTATCGTATACGTCCTCGAGTTTAGCATAGAAGGCATCTTTAGTCACATCGTCCTTTTCTTCCGTCGGGGCATGAGCACAAATAAGGCTGATGTTGTAAAATGTTACCTTGATGCGGATTGTGGCTATCCTTTCGTTCACAGGTGTGAACCCAGAGACAAGGTGGCGAAGTCTCTTATTAACCACAAATCCGCATCCGAATTCTTGCTTATCAACCTGGCAGCTGTAATACACATCGCAAGATGCCCGCGGAAGCGCCTGCCCTGTAAAGGGTTCGGACGTTCCATGTGCCTATTCGTAAATCATAGTCCTTTAAACGTTTGCCGTGGTCGTCAACTTTTGAGGGGATCTTTATAGAGGCTATTGTTTTGGTTTTCATTGGAGAATGTTTTTACGTGGTGGGTTCCAAGCCCTACGCACAACCCAAATTTAACGTCCAGGGGATTTAACTTCGCTGCACGCATTAGTTAACATCTAGCGGGTGCTAGAATGTCATCATTCGAAAGACTCAGTTTCTTTAAAAATTGCCCTGAAATTTTAAGATATCCTCACATTAAGTATTGTATAACATATTCTGAAGTTTAAACAAAATCTGCCAAATCAAATAATGCTTGTGGTCATGTTTTCATACCTACCCTTTAGTCAACAGCTGCTTACCTGGGTATATATGTATATGAAGACAAATAAAAATAAAATAATAATGTCTTTAGTTTCCACTTCAGATTAAATGCTCGTACTCAAGAACTCTTATTTATCGCTGAGTAAAACATTCATTATAATTTAGTGTACTAAACCGTATCACAATATATTTGCCTGTTAAACTTTTCTTTTTTTATTCAGTTGCCTAAACTAAGAAGTTCAATCAAGTATTTGATAGAAAATTCCATATTGTAAATATTCATTCATGGAATCAAAGACAAAATGCTAAATTTACATTATATTTAGTGTTCATGCATAAAAAGATTCCTGTTTTCTATTGACTAATTTGTGCCTCTTCTATTTCAATGTTTTGTTGCTTTATTATTGTTTTCTTTTTTTTTCTTCTTTTTCAAGAATAAAAATAAAGTGTTTTCGAGTAGTACATAGAATAGTCTCTAAAAATAAAATATAAGTAACTTTGCATACTTACTGAGAGGTTCAAGCTACATACATAAAGATTTTTCTTTAAAAATTGCTTAAAAGGCATAAATTAACAGGTAGGCAAATAGGCTGAGTTCAATTGAAAAAAATGCAACTGGCTTAAATCGAAATAAGTTCACATTTCCTCAAAGTCAAACTTATATTGGATTTAGTTTCCTTAAGATCATTGTAAACCCATACTTGTACAGAATGATTTTTTTTTCACCACAAATTCTATATCATTTAAAATACTTCTCTTTTTTCACAGTTTTCATTACTATATCTGTATTGCTACGAATAATCTTCTAATTGTGGCTCGGCGATTTGTCATAACAAATTTTCTTAAATTTGTCTACATTTAATTATCGTTAATTATCGTATCGTAAGTGTCAATGAACTATTTACACATCCCGCCCATCGATCACATTCGTTTAAAACAAAAACTTATAGATGACACTTCTGAGTTTTTCGCTCCCACATTCATGAAATTCAAAAACTTTACGAACTTTAATCGTATACGCGAGTTAGTGTCAATCTTCTCTATCTCTATCTTCCTGAAGACACTATTTTAAATATGTATTGATTTATTTAAATGAAAATTCTTGAAACATACAGCGACTTCCACAAATCTTCATAAAAACTATACATAACACAATGTTGTTAATGAAAGTTCATATGCACACATGAAAATACGTATTTATAGGTTAGTATTTGAAACTGTTGGCCTATGTATGGTATGGGAATTAGGTAAGTGTGTGATTGTAATAAAAATTATTATTATATTACAAATTATACTATAACTATTACGAGCTGACTAACGTAAACCTTGTGTTCGGTGTATCGTAACAGACCAGAGTCTCTGGTAAGAATCGACGTTAACGCTTATAGTACGCTATCCACTGGACTACCTGGGCACCCTATAATACAGTTATAGTATTACAAGTTACGGTAAATGAGTATTTGTTCTGTATAAATCTATGAGTTGATGTTAATATTTTAGCATAAGTTCTAGTTAATGCATAACCTATATCCCACTATTATGTTGCGCTCTCATTGTTACTATAACGATGCAATAATGAACGGTAAAAACTTAAGCTAGAAAATCTATTTAACAATATAAAACTACATTAACAAAATGTTTTAATTGTATTCAATATTTCTAAAACAAAGCGTTCGTCCCACATCCATACAAAAGCGAAAGAAATTTTAAAATTAAGTAAAACATTAGCCCCTAAAGCATTTTCGGACTTTTGGTTTGCCAATAACGTAGCTCTAGGTCTTAAGTCTATTAATCATTTTATATGATGGAACTTTTATGTTTCCTGTTTTTGTCTTGTTTAAATTCTCGTAATTTTTTGTTATTAAGTTTCAATTCTCTGAGGAACGTAGACCTGTAACAAAGCATTTTGAACACATTTCCATTAAATCTCTGCCGGTTGCCGGTTAAGAATATAATTGGTTTACTGAAGCAGGGCCTAGGATAATAATAAAATTAGATTAGGGGATATTTTGAACAGAGGTGGGGATGAAAAGAATTTTTTGGCGATGGGGTTTTATTAGTGATAAACGAAATATTTTCAAGTATAATTAAGAGATTTTTTATTTATTTATTAATATTACTATTATTTTTGTAAAGCCTGTATAATTAAATCGGACCAGTTCCTGTGAAGAAAGCTACAGCTGACAAATTATTTTGAAACCCAAATTTAATTATGATTAAATGAACCTACTGTTCTTTAATCTCTGTTGTTCAGTGGTACGGGTAGAAATAAAATTATTTGTCTTTAAGACAGCAGTTTCTGAGCAAATTGTTAAGCAAACCTATGCCAAACCTAAATAGGACTAGTGATCCCTAACAGGACTAGTGATCCTAACAGGTATATTTTTGTAAATTGGTTTAATTAAAATTTGTTAAGCACAATAACATAGGAATCCATTTGAATTGTCTGGTGTGCTACATTTGGGAAGTGTGTCGCCCTTGTTATTACCTCTATGTTTCCGTTACCAGGAACCCAGAATAGAGTAACAGTCATAAATTGCTCTCTCATTTCCACACACGGCATTCTTGGTGAATCTAGATGTGTTTACACATTATCTAGGAATCTAATTACCGATTTACTGTTGGTACGTATTGCACATCACCAAACGAAATATCAGAGTTTTCGAACGGCGGCAATTTTAATAGCCTTTATCTCAGCCCGAAAAGTGCTACAATAATTTGATAGCAACGATATAATATTCAGTTGTTCTGGAAAGATTCCGCGTCCGAACTTGTTGCGTGATCTAGAACTATTCGTGAAAACTTAAATGGCGTTTGCTGGGAGGTGAGAACTATTACCATGACAGGATCTATCTGCGTCGCAAAACTAGGATCGGAAATAGGTTTAGGTATCGAGAACCATATTAGACCAACTATACCCAAGATTTTGACGTTATCATATCTTCTATAGTTCTCGGCTCTTATGGCGCTCAGTCTCATTGCCGCCTTTGCAGCCACTTGTTTCGCCAAGTCTGGTATCTACAAGTGAGTAATAATAAGTATTCGAAAAGTATTTCGGAAATACAATAATAACAATAAATTCAGACTCCTACTTAAGGTTTGGTGGCGAATATGCCACAAAGCGAACTGGCAGGACTCATCCGGGGCTCGGGATCATGATCATAACCGATCATGACAAGTGAACTTACCTCACATTGGGTCACACTATGGACCACATGAGTCACCGAGTGAGCTTGCGTGTGAACGACAAGCTACCCGCCAACATAACCTAAGGTTTTCGCTTCGTACAAAAAATAAGAACACCACTAGCCAATATGACTATCTATTAAACAACTTTGCTGTGTATGTGCGTAGCATTGCGAATGTACAATGAATCAGTATTGCAATCGTAAAATTATTTCATTATTTCTACAATCCAATGGTAAATTGAAAGCAAAGACTTCGAACTGGAGTAAGTGTCGTATCCTTCTTAATTGAATTTCGTAAAATACTGAACAGAACTGCTAGTGAGTGAAGGTAAATTTATGTTTATTGTGGAGGTTTTCATATTAAATGTAAAAAAGCAGTTCTTGTTTCATATAATGTAAATACTTGTCTGCAGTTATATCCATATTTATTTACATTCGAATTATTTTTCTTCTTCATGATTTATTCCTTTTTACTTTTTGTTCTCTTACGGATGCAGATCTGTAAGCTATCTGTATGTAGGAATTATAAAAAACACAGTACACAACAAAGAAGAGAAAGAAAAAAAAACTGATAATGAAGATGATAATAATAGTGATGAATATGGTGATCATAATTATGAGAAGCACCATACGTTTCCAGTTCTTACAAACGAATGTATTGTCAATCAAATAATGGAGTTGTGAACGGTAAGTCATTACTCAGAAAGAACGAAAACAACAACAGATATTGACAAACAATAAATAATCAGAGATAAAAGCTAACAAGGGATAACAGCAAAGGCAAATACAAAATACAAAGAGTGGAAAATACAGACTTTCATATGCGCACTCGTTGTATTAACTGTACAATTTGAAAGCTGCAAAAACGGTACTTTTATGCAACCTTTAGATGTGTTTATTTATCCTACGAAAAAAAATATTACATTTTACCAAAGGAAGTGTGTTTGTTGGATTGAAATTTTAATAATAATTGGAAATAATTTCAAATGGAAAACATGAATAGTACATACATTGAAATCTAAACGAGTAATTGTAACGACGACATTGTGTATTAACTTTCAAACTCGTAGATATCCATGACGACCAGAAGTCAGAAAAAATTGTGAATTCGCGATAATATATTGGGAAAGTGATATTTTTAACCCACAAACCACTTCGTATAAGCATATTTTCTTCCTTTTAAAAATAACTTTTGTTGTGCAAAGAACTTAAAATCACAGATGGCTAAATCTAGTGTATATAGTACCCAAAGCATGATTATGGGAGAATAAATCTACTATGAAAACAAAGTTCAGAATTTCCATAGAGCATTTGGGCTTTAATTTTAGTTATAAGTCACTCTTTAGCACAAGCCATTGTGTACGTCACTGATAAAATACTTTTAACTTTCATTTAAGTGTTTGTGAACTCGTACGTATACACATTACGTACACAAAATCTACCCAACAGATGAACGCAAACTCTACCAAAACGTACTGAACAGAGTATACAAATACTATTTCTTAACGTTTGTGTACAAAGTACGCTAAAAAGATCAGTACACAACGAAAAAATTGGGTTTTAGTGAACTTTTTAAGTACACCAACAGTTTCTAGTTTAGGAGAGAGTTTATATTCTAATTCAGTATTCTTGGAGATAGCGTTGTGGTTTTTAGTGTCATTTCTTATTCTTTAGGAATAATAAGAATACAAAGTAAAAGTTTTGAATTTTTGTCATTGTAAAGGCATGGAACAAATTATTCATGTAGAAAATATCATTATGGGAAGTTTTACATTGTACATAAGAATGTTTGGAAAATTTATGGAAAATTTATTTATTTATTTATAGGACGTGAGTAGCAATTTCAATAGTGAAGCTTTACTTGCAGATTTTGGAATACTGGCATAACAAAAATAATATTGTTTCAAGCTTAGCTGAAATCATATTGGCGGTACCTTCTTCCCCAGTAAGTGTGGAACGGTTATTCTCCTCTCTTAAATTTATTTTATCAGATCAGCGAAATAAGTTAACAGCAACTAATGTTGAATATACAGAGCCAACTAATGTTGATGGTCAGAGCCAATGGAAAATTTGATTATGAAAATTGAAATATTTTTTCTATTTCGTTTTGTTGAAGTTGTCTGACCTGGAGTTCGAGCCGAGGGCTCACATCTATAAGCCAACAACCTATCTATGATCATTAAATATTTCAGGTACCTGGGATATTTCAAGGGATAATATTTTAAGGTCCTCTGTTTCAAAAATCAGTCACCATAAATTTTCTAAACATTCTCATGTATGTAAAACTTTCCATAATGATATTTTCTACATGATTAATTTGTTCCATGCGTTTACAATGAGAAAAATTCACAGCTTTTTCTTTGTATTCTTAAGCGAAATATTTCCATTATTCCTAAAAAATAATAAATGCCATCAAAACCCACAACGCATTTTTCTTACCAAAACTTTTTCGTTTATAATTTTTCTTGAAATTTTTCATTTCATTTCATTATCAGAAATTGTTTCTAGCCCATCGAACCAGTAATAGGAGTAACTTGATCGACATAAATTTTCATTTTTAACTGGAACCTATTTGTGATAAAGTGAATGAAAAATGTTGTATATCATAAAAAAAGTTTTTTTTTTTATTAAAATTAAAATGATACCACAAATTTGGACACAACTTATCCTTGTTTTATTTTGACTGCAAAAAAGACATCAGAAAATAATACATAATTCAGTGTTCAATGTTTGCAAGGGAAACTAACGTTCAATAGAAACTAATTACATCATAAGCATTCGAAAGTTTTAAAGTTAAATACTCAAATGAAAGATTGCCTTAAAAATTAAACCAAAAGCATAAAAAAATTACTTGGAGTATGTGACCTACTTATTGCGATTTTTATCTGAGTGTAACTTAATGCGTGAGTGTAACGTAATGTGTAAAAAAAATTACCATGAAAAGCTTCTCAAAAAATCTGTCGTTCGGAGTCGACTTTAAACTGTAGGTCCCGCCACTCATGTATAAAATTAACGCACACAACATGAGTGGTGTTGAGAAGCTAGGCCGTAATCCTGACGAAGGGTTGTAATCTTTATACACTAGAGAATTGAAACAAATAAACTATCTTGAAGGAAATGATGGCAGACAACATCATTAGCATAAATAATCATCATTTTCTACAACAACAACCCGCGGTCATTACAATTACGAAAGAGGAAGAAATAAAATACAGACAATAAAAGTGGATGCCTTTGTTCCATTCAGTGAATATTTAAAGATGAGACAATGGCAAAACTTTAAAAATTGAAATTTTAATTCCTGGATAAAAACATTTTCATAGGGTCAGTTCTAATAGCACACAATTTGCAACATATTTCTAGTTTGACATCGATCATGTGATTGCTACGGGTGAAGCCATATTAATCACGCAAAATTTCCAATTCCACAAGATATCTTTTGAAACTTTCAGAAGCTGTTTAAATTGTAAGTAAATAATATTTTTATGGTGACTAAACAATCATCCTATTATTCTCTAAAAATCTCATAGTCCGCGTAATTTCGAAAACGAGTTTGATTGAGTTCAGAAAATATCGAAAACTTTAAAGACATCACAAAATCTCTCTTTATCTTGGTTTCTTCGTCAGCTCAAAGGGAAAAATTCTTTAAAATTCAATTACAATTCACCAGAGAAGTGCAATAAAAAATTAAACGAAAGGTGCTGGAAGTTAAATGAGCAAATCGTTCTAGCAATACGCTAAAAGAAAACATTTCTAAAACAAAACAATTAAGTCACGCCAAAGTATGTCCGCAGATGGTAACCATTTCAAAATTTCTCAGGGAGATAAAAGACATAGAGAGGAATAGAAAATGCTTTGTAGTATGCTACAGCAAAGAAGTGATACCCAGAAAATAGGATAAAAGGGGAAGTAATATTAAACAATTTTCACTGAGAAAATATTCATTGTTTACTATTCTTTGTGTCGACTGTTAAACTGTATTTTGTTTTTTTTTCATTTTAGAAAGAGATTTGTTTTTATATCAGTTACCACAAGTTGATGAAGTCTTCAAATGACTTGTAGGTGTCTTGTTATTTAATCTTTTGAAAATGTAAAAAACTACGAATGCTAATACAAACATGATTGAATGAAGTAAATATTTACATTTGAAACCTGTTTTTATATCGCTTAATAAAATAATTGACTTTTATGAACTATGTGGCTTAAATTAACATTTCTTTTTTTGTTGGGACCGACAACTTTCTGGTCCCATCAGACACACAGCACTGCCGAATCGATCTGGTTTTACAGCCAAACTTGATGGTCGTCCCGCACTTACCCATGATAATGATAATATTATGCAATCAACGATCATAAAACGCTTTGGTGGGAATTGAAGTCACGCCTTTAAAAAAGCAACATGACAAAAACTCTTGACTGTCTAACTTGTGCACTTTTGAATAAAACATTATTATTATTATTATAACGTATAGGGTCTTTCAACAGGCTTATCCGAATTTTGATAAATGCCATCTTGTTGAAACTACACGGGCTCAAATAAGTCTCCGTACACTAAACTATTGAAAATATAAATTAATGTAGTTCGAAAAATATATATCCAATGAAAATGAGTTGTTGATTTTTAAAAAGTGCAAAAGGCATATTACGCAAATACAAACACATAAAGTTTAAAACAGAAATAAATTTTATTGAACTGACAAAACTTAAAAAATACTTCAGAATCCAAATTAAAAAAGTATCCGTACAGAATAATATTTATACCTTAAAACTAATTAATGTGATTTTAATAAAGGGTGTGATATCCTTTGGCTTTAATAACCCCGTTTAAACGGCTCTTCATTAATAACACTAATTTACTAGTAATCTCCTGCCGTCTGATCCAAAAATATTAAACTTACTTTCGTCTGTAAATATCACAGTGTTCCAGAAGTCTTCTGATTTATTAACATGATGCGCTCTATCCAGAGGATCTGGGGCAGATATTCGAACAATTTTATATTCCACATATAATGACATCAATAGTTCTTTTCAAGAAATAACAAATTTCAGTGGTATCACACACACACACTTTGTTTATTTAGGGGTTTAGTATACCTTTTATGGGTCTTTTTTGTCTTAAATAAATGTTCGATGTAAATGTTAAAGAGGACATTTTATTACTTATAATTTTTTTATGTACAATGATGTCCGCTGGTTGTCTGAAAAAAATTATGAAGTATATTAACCCATTAAATTTAATGGCAGAAATCGCTTATTCTCTTACCTTATTTGTAGCTAATTGTATTTTATTAAATAATTAATCCCATATTTTTGTAAGACGAACGATCTCTGACGGACGACTATTTGTATTGAAAACCTAAATCTAAAATGATAATTTTTCGTAAAAGACGTTCATTGATATTGACTGTATACACATTATTTTTATATTAAAAATCCTTAGAAATTCAATTTTTTAAGTGATACATTTAGAAAAAGAAATTAACTCTAACTAATGTTCTATTGCCGACAGAATTTACCCAAGGAATTCGTATTTATATTCTCAATTTAATCATACTTTCGTTCAACAAGAATACAAAATTGTGCTGTTTTTATCGTAGATGGGAAATGCTTCTACTAAACACCTATCTCATACACAAATATTTCTAAGAATGTAGTGCGTATAAATTCCCTTGATTCCAATAAGGAAAATGCATCAACAATGACACCTGGTTTTGAGACTCCTACGCAACTTATAGTTCTGACATGAATTAATTTCTGTATATCGCCTGTTTTTTATGTATGTGAAAGCGGCTTTCTATGTGAACAACAAAGTCAAATAACAATTTCGTGTAGTAATCGATTATTTTTCGTTATTTTTCAAGGTTTATAACAAATTCCTTGTCAACGGAAGACATGAGGATAGATAGGTCAGAAGCTAAGGAATTGAAATAGCTTCGCAGTTAGAATGTCTTTTAACTTTTCTATAAACAATTATATTTCAATATTTTCTTAGGATGCAACAACTTGTCATCGCTGCTCAATTCTTGTATCACTTGGAAATGAGCGAATGATCCTAAAAATATATCCAGGCGAGTACTGGGATATACGTACATGGAATGTGTGTCGCCTTAACATAATGGTACTAAAGTATTAAGTAAAAGAAAACATCGAACGGTAAGAATATTATTACAAGGATATTATTACAATAAAAAATTAAATAAACATTATGTCTGACTATATTTGACTATCACATTTAGATGAAACCTAAGGACAAATGCTGTTGTCACGTTAATTAATTACAACAGCGCATACTTTAGAAAAAAACATTTATCCAGCGATTGCAAAATACGTTAAGAGGCTTACTGAACAACTCCAGAGTACAGACTTTTTTACAGTTTACAGAATTAAAGTAAATTCTGTCAAATTTTTTATATTCAAAGCTACAAAACAACCTCATTTGAAACTCAAATCAAATAGAAATAAAATAAATACATTATATATATTGAAAAAATTTATTTTCCCCTTATTTGTTTTTAAAGCTTAAAAAAATTGCTTCAGTTTAGACATTGAACTTTAACGTTTAATGGGTGGAACATTAAGTAAATCACTAAATCTTAAGCTGTACAGTCATCAGATTAAAGTACATGTCAACGCACTTTCATGTTAATATGTTATCCGAAGCCTATAGTGTAGTTATTTGCTTATAAAACCTAAAAAAATCTAATTTATACAGCAAGTCTCATGGGTATTACAATTTTAGCGCAGCAGAGCATCAGTTGAAGACAGCAATACGGTCAGCCAAGCAAGTCAAATATATAATAAGAAAACATTTATTTACGGCTTTGACTATTTACGCACGCAAAGTATAAATTTTTGGTGTTCTTTTTCAGTTTCCTTGGGATATACATATGATTACATAAAGACATACAACTAACCAACTGCTCTTACACATTAGCCGTTCTCCCTTCTTCCTCGTTTTTAAAAGTTTATTTATTGTTGTAAGAAAAGTTTATGATTTGGAATTGTTTTGTTTTGTTCCTCATTTGTTGTTTCTGTATTTAACATACATAAACCGAGGTAAATTTTTCTCCCATATTCTGAAATCTCATACATTTGTTTCCCCTTGTAATTATATTCCAGTGGTTTTCGTTATCACCAGTGGTTGTTCCTGCCTTTTACAGCACCCAATAACAGTTTTGAGTTTTAAAAAAATAAAAACAAACTGTTTATTTATACGCTAAGTAATACTGCCACTTGAAGTCGCCGTTCTCTAGTAGGCAGTGTGTTGGCTTATTAGACGAAAGGCCCGAGTTCAAATCCCAGGCCAGACATCAAAACTAAAATATGAAAAATATTTCTTCGGCGACTTCCTCTCAGCAGGTTTCTGGCAAAAACTCTGAGAGTAAAAATTGCCATGAAAAGCTTCTCAAAAATCTGTCGTTCGGAGTCGACTTTAAACTGTAGGTCCCGCTGCTCATGTATAAAATTAACGCACACAACACGAGTGGTGTGAGAAGCTAGGACGTAGTACAATGGGTCAATTCGACCTCCAGGTACTGTACTTGTCACAGTTGACAAGTACACGTCCTCTTACCTAACCTAACTTAACCTAATACTGCCACTTAAATTTTTTCACACTCATGAACTACTAAGAAATTTTACTAAGCTCATACGAAAATAACCCAACCAAATATTTTCTTTTAATTCCTTCAAAACATACGGCTTCTGCAAAAAGTTACCAACTTAATCTATCCAAGCAAATAATTTTCATGTCTTGAAACGTTTCGTGTATTTTTATCAATTCGCCGAATATGCATACATACATATGTACATAATTGGCCATTATAACGCTTCAGTCAGGATTGCGGCCTAGCTTCTCAACACCACTCATGTTGTGTGCGTTAATTTTATACATGAGTGGCGGGACCTACAGTTTAAAGTCGACTCCGAACGACAGATTTTTTGAGAAGCATTTCATGGCAATTTTTACTCTCAGAGTTCTTGCCAGAAATCTGCTGAGAGTAAGTCGCCGAAGAAATATTTTCATATTTTCGTTTTGATGTCTGACCTGGGATTTATTTCTTTTGTCTAATAAGCCAACACACTACCTACTAGACCACGGCGACTTACTAATACGTACAGTGCTGTTCAATAAAATAGATTCACTATGATCTAACATCTTTAAGGCCAATAAAACATTAGAAAAACGCGATTACTAATTTTAATTTTTTTATTTTGGTAAACTTATAACAAATAACATAAAAAAGATATAACTTCAAGACATCGATAAAAAAAAACTATACATTCATCAATATTCTTCAAATCAGCAATTTTATCCTGTCCACAAAAATAGATTCACTAAATTAGGTGTTCTAAAAAAATTATTTTTAACATTTAAACTAAATAATTAGTTTTATTTACCGTCACAGTTGACAAGTACACGTCCTCTAACCTAACCACAGTTTATTTACCTCAGTACTTGGTGGAATAACCCTTATTTTTAATTACTGCTCAGCACCGTTTTGGCATAGAGTCAGCAAGTCTCTGACATGCTTCCATTGGAACATTTTTCCACGCTTCTTTCACTAGCTCACGCCAACGGGTTGTAAATTAAAAAATTATATTATTTTTCTAAGTGAACACGCGTTTTCACAACGAAATCTATATTTGCGATAAATTAAAAAAGAGTGACGCTCCAAACCTTGGAAATGTAATGGGATTATATTCATAAGACAACAGTAAACAAAGTGCAATTACTTTTTTACATATACTTCTTTGTATAAGAGATTTAGATACAGTAAACTTTTCGGAGAGCAGGTGAATCTATTTTTTGAACAGCACTGTATATATTACAAATAATGCGAGGATTTCCGTTTTTAACACTAACGCTTCCAACTAAATTTACACAAGAAGTGTACTAAATATTTCGACGCCTCCATTCTATACCGTTCTAAGTACACTTCTTGCATTTTTAAATTCTACGTTCTCTAACTTAAATACTGGTCAAAATTTGGTTAAAATGCGCCAATCTGTTCCGAAGTTATAGGGAAAAATCTACTTAGAATACACATATAGTCGTATGGCGCGTGAAAACTTTAAGAGCTTATAACTCAAAACACACTTTTTCGACTTAGAATGTTATAGAACGGAGGCGTCGATTTGTTGTTCACTAATTTTGCACTTATTACGTCCATTTTATTTAATGTTTTTATGGTTTTGGCGATTAATTTTACAGTGAACTATATCAAGAATACTTTATATATATTGATATTTATTAATGTGACAAAACAATGGAATATACGCCAAATTCGAATATATAAGAAATGGACTATACAACGAACTTAATGTATGAAATTCTTTCCAGGACGAAATTAGAAGCATATTTTCTGGACTATATCCGAAATTCTCTTATATGTGCGATGGACTATAAGCGAAAACTACTGTACCAATCACTGGCATATCCTGAGTATATTAGTAAGAGAGCAAAAGCAACCCAAAGACAACAAGCAGGCATCAACAAAATGTACGTGTGGTACGGTAAACAGAAAAATGCCAATTTCGTCATATGAGAGTATAAAATGATGCCTAATTTACATGAAAATAAATTTAGTTTTAATGTATCCATAATTTAAAAAGGAAGTGTAACTTATCGACAATTTAAAACAATTTAATGTTTTTATTCTACAAAGTAATGTCCTTATCAACTCTTTTATATTGAATATGGACAACAATTTTGGATCAAAGTAATACATGGATTATCCCTCTAATTTTGACAATCTGGTTTTGATTTTCATGAAATTCACATTAGAGCACAATTTCTACACACAATTATATCAGGTGTGTCTGTGTTGTTTCGAGTAATTCTCAGATATAAACCAGTCAGTCAAAAGGGGAACAGATTTATGGATTTAATAAATATTTCTTTGCGTTTTCGAAATGAATGAAGTTGTTAAAAATGCTTCAAGCATAAATTTTCCTTTAATGTGTCATTATTTCACAGCCTCAGCGGCTTGGAAAAATCGTTTGTTTCTTGTGTTTTTTTCCAACACAGTTGGACTATTTACGCTATGACTGTGTTGTTGTTGTTCCTGGTTGACTTTTCAAAACTATTTGTTGCGATTTTATCTGTCAAAAGATTTTACGTTTTAAAGGCTCAACAACAATACAGACTTTAAGATTGAAACTGAACTGTAGTGACTGCAACTGTATGACTGACTGACAAACTGGCTGTTTGGCTGGAGTGTGAATGACTTGAAAACAAGATGTATGAGCCGTAATTTAAATAGACAGCTTTAGCCCAAAACTGACACTTGCTGGTGTTGATAGAGACACTGTTAACTAGCAATAGCAACAACAACAACAACAACACTTTCTACAATAACAACAACAAAACCATACACAATATTGTAAAACAATGACTTTTGAGACCTTCTTGCTGAAGTCGACTTGGGAGCTGCTCTTGTTTACTGTTGCTCTGGTTGTCATTACAAGCCAGGCTTTTGTTTCGTGTTTCCTTCCTTCGTGGTTTTCTTTGGCTTTGTTAAGCAAAATTTTTATCACAATTTTTTGTTTTTTGCTCCCATTGAAGTTAATGTGAAGGTTTTGAACACAGCGTTCGCTTATTCATGCGCTGGTCTAGTAGCTAGGAGACAGAACAGCAGCAACAGCAACACCATCACATGTGAAATATTATCATTTTGATTGCAGTTTTGTCTTTGCCGTTTGTGTTGTCTTTGTGTCATGTATGAACATTATGCAATTAATCAATTTGTCTTTGCTGTGTTTTATGTAACTTACAACATGCAACAATTTGTAGCAACAACAGCAAATATTTTTTACATTTTCAGAGAAAACAAAAAAACACCTTTTTCATTTTCATTGTCTTTAATAAGGAGCGCTGTTTGTAACCTCCCTATGAGAACGTTCAATGAAATTAAATTGTTTAAATTGCTGGCAAATATTTGTAATTTATGTTGCAGTTAATATACATATGTATACTCGTAACAACATTCACAAAAGTATTCAATTGCATTGTAATTGTTCAACTCATTATTGGGCACATTCACATAATGAAATGGTTATTCGCCAAATTTCAAATTAAAAGCATAACTAATTTACTGACAACAGAGTGTGCATAGTTAACTAAGGAAAAACTATACAAATAAAACGATGTCTGAGATCATTGGTTCGTGATGAATTTCCGTATATGCTAATAATATCCAAAATATTTTGAGAGCGTTTTCAAAATCATGATATGCTACCTGATGTTAAAATCTTAATGGAATATATCAATTGTTTTAAAATACAAACTCTAAAGCATGTACATAATAGCATATACAGGTCTACACTATGCAACCATTGGCGATAACGGGACTATAGACAACCGAACATATTGTGATAACCGCAGGACACCGAACAATCAATGTTTATTATCACGATGATGAATTTTGCAGTATCTGTGCATCAATCATATGCAGTTCTGAAATTAGTTGAAAGTTTCAACTTGAAACGTAGTTATATATGAGAGCAGAACACGTATAAGTGCTTCGAGAGATGCATCAACATTTGAAATAAATTGCACCACTGGATAACAAATACTTGAATGATATTTATAAACACATACACAGACACTTCTATACAGCGTATCTAACATGCGTGCATTAATTTTGTATGTATACGAATACACAAAGATAAACATGGAGTGCGATTAAGAAACAATGGGGCTTTTCGAATAACTCTGTGGTATTCTCAGATAATTTCATTTCATAATAAATATAATGGGGTTGTAGTTGAGAGCAAGAAACAATTTCACTATGAAATTCTTTTATTAAATTAGAAGTAATCAGGCCCTAATTACAATATCTAAAATATATATGTACATATATTGGATTGATTTTAAATAACATAACATAATTCAGTTCCATTTTTGAATATTATGGTAGGAACGACATAAAAATAATATTTCTTCGGCGAAAAAATATTTCTTTGCTAACTTCCTCTCAGCATACTTATGGTTAAAACTTATGGTTAAAACTGAGAGTAAACAAAATTGTAATGATAGGCTTGTAATAACTAATTAAGTAAATAAGTATTTCACAAATTCTCGATAGGATTTGAATATAATTTTTAAACAAATGAATATTACACCACAAGGTTCGTAGAGTATATCTTTCTAGTATGGCACTTCATTGTGTCAATATGCTGGTATGTTCTAAAACCTGCTTTAGTTAAGAAGCTAAAGAAAAAGTAAAATAATTGATGCAACATGTTAAGAAAGTGTAAATTTCTTAATATTTAAATATTAAACAATTTCAAAAGTATTGAATTCATTTCAAATTAAAGCTTTTAATTGGTGACTTACATTACATGTGGTAAGCGACCTTAATTTAATTAATAACGAAGATATTTTACTATTTAATGAATTAAATGTCCGATATTTCTAAAATTATTTGATTGACGTTTGAGTGATATTTAGAGCCATTTGTTAAATGGGAATTAATTCGGTAGTAAATATACATACGTATGTACATATATGTGGTAATGAATTCATAATCTTTTGAGTGTCACAATTATTTTGCCTACACGGAATATTTTAAGGCCAATAAGCTAATTTAATTATATCTTTTTCAACAATAATAAACTCAAGAATTAATTTAAATGTGTGCAAGTAATTGGTATGTTTATAAAGACATTTCAAGAAATTTAAAGAGCTATGGATGGATGATAATATTTTTGCAGTGTAACTCAGGAGATAATTTTGGCATTTTTTGATGAGAAGTTTCCGAATTAATTTTAAGTTAGATGTTCTTTCAAGGGCTTCCATAGGAAATATTTCCATTAGATAGCAAATATTCGCCACGATAGCTGAGATAACGTTCAAAATATGAGAAAAAATGCAAGAGAACTGCGTCAAAAAGGATCTGCTGCAATCAACAGAAGTTAAATGATATTGTATTTCATACATTATGGCGTGATGCAAGCACTAGTAATATATTCACCGTTGTCTAGTAGGCAGTGTTTAGCTATTAGACGTGATGCCATTATTCAGACCCCCGGACAGACAACTCTAATAAAACGAAATATGAAAAATAGTTCTTGGGCGACTTCATCAAAGCAGTGTTCTGGCAAAAACTCTGGCAACAATCTGTCCTTCTGATTGGACTTTAAACTGTAGGGCCCGCCACTCATTTATAAAATTTACACACACAACATGTTTGGTAGATGTCAAGCACTATACCGAAATAAAGGCTTCATCGACATAAAAGCTTAATGTATGTATAACTTATCTTTATCTTTGTAAAAATTGGTCTGTGACTCGCAAAAAAAAAATCTAAACATTTTTCTTGTGAAACTATAAAATTTATCTGCTTTTTCTCTTTCTTTAGCTTTATAAACTGTCAATATGGCTTACATATCTACATTAGAGCGACTCAGCAAAAAAAGTGCTCGATGTACCCTCCTAAAAATGAACCTTGGACTTTTTTAAGATGACATTTAAAATATTTCGGCTCCAGCTTTGACCTCTCGTGAGCTGGACCATTTCGAAAAAGGGTATATTTTTCCATGTTTTGTCAATTTGAGAATCTGTTTCCTTACCAACATATACATTATGGGTCTCATAAGAAAGGTTTTCTCAATGCGCGTCCAACTGTGTATACAATTTGTCCAAGGACGATCATCCAGGTCCTTTTTTAAGGATATTCTGTCAATTTAATGAACAGTTTAAAATTCAATATTAAAAATAAATAGTAGTAAAAAATTTTATTGTCCAAATTGTTATTTGGACAGAATTAATTTAAAATTCTATAAAAGTATTGTTTCAAAGTTTATAAACAATTAAAAACGAAAAATTTATATTTTTAAAATAGTATAAAATGGAAAAAATAAAAGCAATTAACAGTTATAATTGTTAGATCACTTGAAATCAAATTATCTAGTTTTAAAGAAAAAACAAAAAACAAATAGTGTGTAGCATGATTTTACAGTTGTCAATACCAACACAATATTTCATATGCATAAACAAAAGAATATCCAATTGCATATGAGCAGCGGCCACTTGACTCAATGTTATTGACCGTCGCGCACATGCGACGATCACTTGATACTTTGTTGTCAGGCCGACAGCCGCATTGGTTTTATTATAATGTGTGTTGTTGTTGTATTGCATTGCTGGTGATCGTGTATGGCTCTCTTCACACTTAACCGTGGGAATTATTATGTTTATATGAACAACGGGCGCGTGTCATATTGCACCCACTTGTCCCATGGTTAGTACACACACAAACCAATGCAATATTATTTAATATAGAATATACTTAAGAATACAACAAACACACAAACCCATAGAATATAATTAAGTACTTAACAACCACACAAACCTATAGAATATAGCTAAACACTTAACATACACACAAACCTATATATTTAGTATTAAGCCAATACAAATTGTATTAGAATTAAGGGATTGACTTGGAATTGTCAAGTCATCAAAATTATAGTATAAAAGAAGGGACATTTTCCCTCATATGAATTAATCAATAAACAAAAGTCAAACAGTGCGTATCGAGCCACACTTATAACAAAACAAAACTTATCTTTAATTAAGCTTCCACTACATGGCGATCCTGCCAGTTCTTGGAGTGCTCTAGATAAAAAGCACCCAAGATTTAAGGCAGAGGAGTGCGACACTTGTTGCACCAATAAAAAAAAAAATTTTTTTTGGGCCTGGCGGATCAGCCGAAACGATCCGTCAGCAGCGTAGAAGGAAGACACTGTCTGGCCAAGAGACAGTCCACTTGATTTGGAATTTACTACTTGATTTTGCCATTCATATTGAGGATAATATAACCCCCAAGGAGCCTGGCCAGTGTAAGATTTTACCGAATGGTGCGAAGAGAAACGTCAACTATTACAAGACTGCCTGCAAGTAAACTCATCATAGACGCCTCAGCAGATGCAACATTGAAAGGAGGATCAAATCGATCAACTACACCATATGAAAAAGGATAAAAGTGAAGCCGAGTGGTAACAAAAAAAAAATAAAAAATTTTAAAAATTAGTTTAGCTTTAAAAGTGGGGCGTTCAGCCGCCCCATAGGCCAGAAAGCGTTAACCGCTCTTGGCAAACATTTAAAAAAAAAAAAATATTTTTTTTTTATATAAATTTTAATTATAATAAATTTGATTACTAAATATGTATATTATAAGAAAAGTATAATAAATTGAATAAGAAAAATATAATAAATTTATATTGATAACACAAAAGTTATTAAAAAAAAACACCACATTCACATCATTTATATAAGAATAAGAACCCAAAAAAGGGTGTTATTTAATAAAGTTTTTGATAAATAATTTAATTTAATATGTAAATTCATATAATATTGCGAAATATTTGTTTTGCATTTTAAAGTGATTGTTAAGAAATAGATTCTAAAATTAATATATGTAAATGGACCTTGAATATTGTTAGAAAATTTGACTAGGTTAATAATAGAAAGATGGACTTTGAATGGAAAGAAATAATAACATTTACATAGAATATGAAATAAGAAATTTTTTTTTTTTTTATATAATGTGCAAAACACAAACTAAGCTAGATAGGCCAACGGCCAATGTTATAAATGAAGTAGAAATACTTCAAGATAGAATAAATTTAAATAAGATAGAAATCTGTCTGATAGTAATAACTATCTTGATGGTGTTGAATTTTCTGCTTCGAGTTTATGCTATGCATAATAAAAGATTGAAGAAAAAATACTTAAGCAAAGCCAATGATTTAGACAAAATATAAATGGACTGGAAAGACATCTTACAGAAATTGAGACGAATAAAAGAAGACTTCGACAGGTCATATAAATGTTTGAACATAGAAAGAAGTGCAAAGGACGAAACTATTGCAAAGCATGTTGGAGTTTTGCTGGACAAATTTGAACGAATTAGAGTAATATTAAACGTAAATTATAATAGACTCACTGCTCCTCAAAAGGCTGCAGCTGATGGTTTCTTCTCAGACATAAGAAGTAGAATAGTGAATATATTAGATAAAAAGGGCTTAGAAATAAAAATACCAAATACACTTCACGAAGAGGTTGTATATAAATTGGAAAAAACAGATTCAGGGGCAGAAGAAGTCCTAATAAGATTGTTTGTTAACGAGGAGAATTCACATACAACGGCAAAAATTACGCAAACAGTGGTAGAATTTTTGAACACAGCTTCAAAGCTTATTTCAGACTTTGATGGAAAATCTGAAAATTTGCGTTCTTTTCTTGACTCTTTGTCATTGGTAGACTCGATAAAGGGCGCTCACGAATCCGTCGCGGTGTCTCTTATTAAAACCAAATTGAAAGGAAATACCAGAAATTTACTGAGTAATGAGACAACAATTGCTGAAATTATAAACAAATTAAATGCCTCCGTGAAGGGTGAATCCGTCGAGGTATTATCAGCAAAAATAATGAACATAAAGCAGGGCGGTAAAACTGCAAATACTTACTGCAGCGAAGTGGAGAATTTAACAAAATCATTGGAGAATGCTTATATATCGGATGGTTTGCCATCCGAGATAGCGAGTAAATACTCTCTACAGGTCGCAGTAAAAGCTTTGACCAAGAACTGTTCAATTGATAAAGTGAAACTTATCATGGAAGCGGGTCAGTTTAACAGCATGAATGAGGCTGTTAGTAAATTTGTAAATAGTTGCACTGAAGCAACAGGACAACAAAATGCTATATTGTACTTTGGGCAGAAACCCACATATAGCAATTATCGTGGAAACAACAGAAGATTTCGTGGTAGAAACAATTATCCACGAAACAACAAAAATAATAACAACTTCAGACCCCCACAAAGACCAGAAAATAACAGAAATAGACAAAGTTTCAACAATAAACGTAGAAGTGGAAACTACGTAAGAGCAACTGACTCATATGAAAATGGTTCGGAAAACTCCGACACCCCCCTAAGATAAATTCAACACATAATAAAATATACAACCTCAATCTCAACTTAAGCTTTTTTGTACATATGGAAATTAATAATACTAACCACATAGTAACATTGTTGGTAGACACAGGAGCAGATATTTCAGTCATAAAAAATAATTTTTTCAAACCCCAACAAATAAATAAAAACATTACTACAACAATAACAGGAATAGGACAGGGATACTTGAAATCCATAGGAAAAATATTCTTGGAAATGAAATTTAAAAACTTTTTAATACCACATTACTTTCAAGTGGTTCAGAACAGTTTTCCCATACCTTGTGATGGAATTATTGGTTTGGACTTCTTGAAAAGATATAATTGTGTTTTGGATTTCAATGAAGAACATGACTATCTTGTTCTAAGACCCTCTAATCTGCATCATGCAATAGACATTCCAATAACAAATAATCATAATGAGATAACACTACCACCAAGATCAGAAGTGATAAGGCAAATTAAATTTGAAAATCTTAAAAATGAAATATTGATACCAAATCAGGAAGTAACAACAGGCGTTTTTATACCAAATATTATAGTCAAATCCAACAAAGCTTTTATTCGTTTTTTAAATACTAATGATAGTATAATTTCAATCAAACAGGATATGATTAAAACCGAAAACATCTCTGACTATAATGTAATTACACAAAATTTGAACAAAATTGAAAATAGACAATCAAAAGTTATGGATATTTTAAAGAAAAACTTCCTAGAACAATTTAAACCTACACTAACAAAAATTTGCAAAGAGTATAGTGACATTTTTGGTTTGGAAACAGAAACAATATCTACTAACAATTTCTATGAGCAAAAGTTGAGATTGAATGACAAACAGCCAGTATATATTAAAAACTATCGTATACCGCATTCGCATAAGGATGAAATTAACAAACAAGTTAGAAAACTAATAGATGATAAAATAGTTGAACCATCATTTTCGGAATACAATAGTCCAATTTTGTTGGTTCCCAAAAAATCACTTCCGGGTTCGGATGAGAAAAGATGGCGACTTGTGATAGACTACAGGCAAATAAATAAAAAATTGTTATCGGATAAATTCCCATTGCCTAGAATTGATGATATTCTAGACCAACTTGGCAGAGCAAAGTATTTTTCTTGTTTAGACTTAATGTCGGGATTTCACCAGATAGGATTAGAGAAAAACTCCAGAGACTTGACATCGTTCTCTACGACCAATGGCTCCTACAGGTTTACTAGACTACCTTACGGCCTAAAGATAGCGCCAAATTCCTTCCAAAGAATGATGACAATTGCTTTCAGTGGCCTGAAGCCAGATCAGGCATTTCTCTATATGGATGACTTGGTCGTACTGGGATGCTCCGAAAAACATATGCTTTCAAATTTAAAGGATGTTTTTAATCTCTGTCGTAGATACAATCTTAAGCTAAATCCTGAAAAGTGTTCATTCTTCATGAGAGAGGTAACTTACCTTGGACATAAATGTACTGATAAGGGAATACTACCGGATGATAGTAAATACTCGGTGATCGAAAACTATCCGACGCCCAAGGACGCGGATAGTGCAAAAAGGTTTGTAGCCTTTTGTAATTATTACCGGAGGTTTATCAAAAATTTTTCCGAATATTCTAGACATCTTACACGATTGTCCAAAAAGGGAGTGCCATTTGAATGGACAAAAGATTGCGAATTTGCATTTAGATACTTAAAGAAAGCATTAATTAATCCACCATTACTTCAGTACCCCGACTTTGCTAAGGAATTTTGTATAACAACAGACGCAAGCAAGCATGCATGCGGTGCTGTTTTGACTCAAGAACATCAGGGTAAACAACTCCCCATAGCCTACGCTTCAAAAACATTTACAAAGGGTGAAAGTAATAAATCAACCATTGAACAAGAATTAACTGCCACACACTGGGCTATCACATATTTCAGGCCATATATCTATGGAAAACACTTTTTAGTTCGTACTGACCATAGACCTCTTTCGTATCTGTTCTCAATGAGAAACCCAAGTTCCAAATTAACGAGAATGAGACTGGATCTGGAAGAATATGATTTTACAGTTGAATACCTTAGGGGGAAGGACAATTATGTCGCGGATGCATTGTCGCGAATTACTATAGATGATTTTAAGGAAATTAATAAAAAAGTATCGTGCATATTAAAAGTCACGACAAGGTCGGCGATTAAACAAAAAGACAGTAGTAGAATAAATAATCAGCATAAAACAAATAAAACAGATGTATTAGATGAGCCCAAAATATATGTACCAATTAAGAATAGTGACGTCAGAAAGTATTATAAATTAAAGATTTATCCCAATAAATGCTACATAAAGAAGGGAAAATCAATATTAGCTAGCATAAATATAAATGATATATTTACTAAAGAGAAACTTGACTTAGGACAATTTTTCTCTAGGCTCGAGAAAGCGGTCAGTAAATTAAATATCAATAAACTACAAGTAGCACCTAGTGAGAAAATTTTCGAATTTATCTCAAAGTTTGAATTTAGAAATATGGGCAATAAGGTACTAAATAAAATTAAAATAGCGCTATTAAATGAAATAAAGATATTAGATATAAAGAATTCTAAGGAAATTCTAGAAATCATGCTGAAATATCATGATGACCCTATCGAAGGAGGTCATTGCGGGATATTTAGAACCGCAGAAAAAATAAAAAGATACTACTACTGGAAAAACATGACAAAAGACATAGCTAAATACGTTAAATCATGTCAAAAATGTCAATTAGCAAAAACGACCAAACACATTAAAAGTCCGATGATTCTCACAGAAACACCCACCATGCCATTTGATACGGTGTATGTAGATACAATCGGACCATTTCCTAGATCAATAAACGGAAACGAATATGCAATCACATTAATATGTGACTTAACTAAATATTTGGTAACGGTACCAATACCAGATAAATCGGCTAAAACTGTCGCTAAAGCGATATTTGAAAACTATGTACTTACCTATGGTCCAATGAAAACGTTCATTACAGACATGGGTACAGAATACAAAAACTCAATACTGACTGAACTTTGCAACCTATTGAAAGTTGAAAAATTAACTTCAACAGCACATCATCACCAGACATTAGGTACAATAGAACGAACTCACAGAACATTTAATGAATACGTACGTTCATATATATCTATAGATAAAGACGACTGGGATGAATGGCTTAGGTATTTTACTTACTGTTTTAATACAACACCATCAACAGTACATAATTATTGTCCATATGAATTGGTTTTCAGTAAAATGCCAAATAGTTTTAAAAATTTCAATGAGGTAGGTAGAGTTGCACCACTATATAATGTGGATGATTATGCTAAAGAAGCAAAATTTAGATTAGAAGTAGCACTTAAAAGAGCCAAACAATTATTAGATTTAAATAAAATTAAACAAAAGAATAATTATGATAGGAACACTTTAGATTGTAATTTTAGAATAGGAGATTTAGTATTTCTTAAAAATGAAACTGGACACAAATTAGATAATCAATATAATGGTCCATATATAATTAAGAAATTAGATTTAAGAAACAATGTAACCATAGCGGATAAGATAACGAATAAAGAACAAGTAGTTCATAAGAATAGACTTAAGATATATAACAAGTAGTTTTAATTATACCACCCAATTGGCCAAAAGGGTAAAATAATAAATTTTAAAATAAGATAAATATTAAAATTAAAATAAGAAATAATATTAAGCTTGGAATACACTAAATTAAGATTAATATTAATTAATAATTAAGTTTACTAATAAAATATAAATTAGAAATAGATGTAAAATCATTGTATTGTGTTGTGTAAAAGAATGTCCATAGAACAAAAGTTATATGAACATTCTTGTAAAGGGTGGAGGTGTAGCATGATTTTACAGTTGTCAATACCAACACAATATTTCATATGCATAAACAAAAGAATATCCAATTGCATATGAGCAGCGGCCACTTGACTCAATGTTATTGACCGTCGCGCACATGCGACGATCACTTGATACTTTGTTGTCAGGCCGACAGCCGCATTGATTTTATTATAATGTGTGTTGTTGTTGTATTGCATTGCTGGTGATCCTGTATGGCTCTCTTCACACTTAACCGTGGGAATTATTATGTTTATATGAACAACGGGCGCGTGTCATATTGCACCCACTTGTCCCATGGTTAGTACACACACAAACCAATGCAATATTATTTAATATAGAATATACTTAAGAATACAACAAACACACAAACCCATAGAATATAATTAAGTACTTAACAACCACACAAACCTATAGAATATAGCTAAACACTTAACATACACACAAACCTATATATTTAGTATTAAGCCAATACAAATTGTATTAGAATTAAGGGATTGACTTGGAATTGTCAAGTCATCAAAATTATAGTATAAAAGAAGGGACATTTTCCCTCATATGAATTAATCAATAAACAAAAGTCAAACAGTGCGTATCGAGCCGCACTTATAACAAAACAAAACTTATCTTTAATTAAGCTTCCACTACAAGTGAAACAACACTGAATTAATGCTTCCTTACGCAGCAAATTTTTATTTTTAACAAATTTCTTTATTCATTTAATATTAGTTCAATACCAGATGCTTGAATGTACTATTCTACATTTGAAATAAATTCTGTTACATTTTATATCAATACAGAACATTAAGGGCCTTTAACTTCTCAATATACGCCCTACTCATAGTTACATATGGTGTATAATTAATGTCGCGCTTCAGTGTAAATATACATCGTTAAGTCTTAAGTTATCTTACTTGATCGAAGGCACCGTAATCCATGGACATTTTATAGTATTTTAGGACTGTCTATTCACAACAAATTTTTGAACAATAAAAATTTAAAATGCAAATTCTTTTTAATAAAAACAAATACTTTAACGAAATTGCCAATAGTCTGCTTATTAAGACCTACAACAAATCAAAGGCTAGATTTTAGAGACTAAATTTTAGTACCTTTGTTGACCACTTTCACATCGTTCCAGAGGTTTTCAATCTGGTTTAAGCCAGTAGTTTTCGCCGGCCAGTCTAAAACGCGAATGTTTTCTTTATAAAACCAATCCATTAAAAGTTTAGACGTGTGTTTGTGGTAGTCTTGTTCTTCCTCGACCATGGTTTATGGTCCTTTGAGTTTAGAGTGGATTTAATGCCTGGCATTTTGTCGCCATATTTTCGAACCAATAGCGATGTAAATCGGGGGATTAATGTATTCGATTATTCCTCTTTCTAAATTTTTCACTACTTTATCCATTTTAAAAGTTTTCGACAAGTTGAAGATTGGTTTTCATTCGTGTACCGATAACTGCTTGAAGTGTTTTCGAATTCGTATTAATTTTTACGATATTCATCGGTCAGCAAAAGCCGATAGCATCGAACAAAATGTGCATGGTATAGGTTAACTTCCTTAGTTTTTGTCCCTTCTACCATATAGTATTGGGATGCATGGTAAAACGTCCAGGAAAACCAACAATAAACTCCCATTAATTCAGTGGATGTACGCCATCATATGAATTTCCAAAATTAAATTCATCTTTCATCTATTCTGTTATGACAAATTCTTTCTTTAAATAATACTCTAGAATGGTTTATAAATTTTATTTTAATTTAATAACAACTTTAAAGGAATAATATTTTTATGAGAAAAAAAATTAAAATTATAAAAGCCAAGAGAATGGAAATTTAAAGTGGAATGAAGAAAAATAATTTTATGACTTGAGGAACGTTTTTGTCAGTGGCATTCAGAAGTATTTATGAAAAATTGTGGTCTGCTAGGAGTGGCGGTTAATAATGCGTAGCTTAAGTCTGTAGTCCTCAAATCATAATCAGCCCAATCACGAATATTCTCAAGGAATTTCTTTCTCACGGAAAACGCTTTTCTCGAGAAAGAAATCCTCTAATTATAAATTCCGCGGGAGTAAAAGTTTGAAAAAGTGGCAATATCAAATTTTTAAGTCAGCTGTGTTACTTATTGATATTAAAGTTTTTGACAATTTGTGAAAACAGTGATATTGATATGTTAAAAAAATAAATAATACAAGAAAATAAAAATGAATAGTGCTATAATGAATATACTTGTGGAGGAAATTAGTGGTTTGGAAAAACAACAACAAAACATCCAACGTATTTCCAAGAGGCAATTAAGGGATAAATCTAATCCTCTTGAGTTACCGCAGTCTTTGTAAGTAAATAAATAAAAATGAACTTCTTTGGTTTAAATTTTTGTTTTTTAACAGGTTTCAAAAGTATTTTAGAGTAAATAAACCGGCTTTTAGGTATTTACTCGAATTTTTAACAACGCACAGTCCACCAATAAAAAAGCAATTTGGAGTTTCTCCAATTGTAAAACTAAGTGCGAGCTTACGTTTTTTCGCAGAAGGTGGGTACCAGACTGGCGTAGGCAAAGATTTCAACATAGCTTTAGGCCAGTCGACTTTGAGCAAAGTGCTTACTGAAGTGGTGGATATTTTTGAGACTCATCTCTGTCCACTTTGGATTAAGGTACCGAACACCATAGAAAAAAAAAGAAATATTGCGCTAGCTTTCTACACGAAGCACAATATTCCTGGCGTTGTAGGGTGCATCGATGGAACGCATGTGCAAATTATAGCACCATCAGTCAATAAGCATATTTTCTATAATAGAAAAGGAAAATTTAGCATAAATGTTTTGTTAGTAAGTTGCCCTATATGATATTTGTTTGTAAGAGAAGAACCAATTTGAAAATGTTTCAGCTCTGTGACCACCAACTAAAAATACGATATGTGGACTCATCGCATCAAGGTGCTTGCCACGATTCCTTTATATGGAATACGAGTGAGCTGTGAAAGCATTTTGAGCAAAATTATTTACAAGGTCAAACGAACTTTTGGCTATTAGGTAAAAAAAAATGATATTTATTCTTTGACTAATTCATTTTATTCTTTTACATAGGAGACGCTGTATATCCCCTTGAACCAAGGCTTTTAACTCCCCATCGAACTCCCGAGGACGGGTCGCATGCAATGCGATTTAATGAAGCCTACGCAAAATGCCGCAACATTATAGAGCGTACGAATGGCGTACTTAAAAACCGTTGGCGATGTCTTCTTGGCGCAAGGGAATTGCACTACACACCAGAAAAGGCAGCAAAAATTACTAAAGTATGTTGTGCATTACATAATATATGTATGCACTACAATGTAAGCGACGTACCCAGCGGTTTCGTGGAGTTTACTATTCCAGAAGAGGACACAACAACACCACAAATATGTACTCAGTACCAAGCTGCTGCTCAAACAATTAGAAACAATATTGGGCTAATGTTATTCTAGTTTAACAAAAAATAATTTAATAAAAAATTCAGTTTAATTAAAAAACAAATAAAAAGTAAAAAATAATTCATAAAAACTTCACATTTCTGCATTTTGCTATTCTGCCCTTTCCAAATTAAATTCGTCCTTTCTCACTCGTAGATTCTTCATAAAGACGTTGTGTCGCCGTAACTCTTCTATTTCCTGTCGTTTTAATTTTTCCATTTCC
The DNA here is from genome assembly GCA_930367235.1 of Sarcophaga rosellei. NCBI lineage: Eukaryota > Metazoa > Arthropoda > Insecta > Diptera > Sarcophagidae > Sarcophaga > Sarcophaga rosellei. The sequence goes on along the minus strand of OV884018.1, from coordinate 45,488,467 downwards.
TTAAAATGTTTTTGTTGGCTGTCAGTTAATTTATCTAATGATCGATAAATTCTTTTGGTGTTTTGGCTTTGTTCTTGCTGGTTTGTCTATTAATTTTATCGTTTTTAGAAGTTCCTTCTGTATAACTAGCTCAGCATGGAGGGCTTCATAGGAACTCTTTAGGCTGTCTTTCTGGCTAACCGAACATTTTTTGTGACTGCTGTCAACTGTATCTACAGTGTCTGGTGTTGTGTTTTCTTTCCCCTCTGCTATGTTTAATTGTTCATCGACACAGCATATATTTTCAGGTGAACCTAACTTTTCTTCTATGATAGATGTGTCGGTTAGGCCAACAGACTTCACCGGCACACCCTCGACAGAAGATTTCATACCAATTAGTTGGTAAATTGCCTCTTCTGTAGGAGAAAAGGTTTGCTTCTTGTTTGGGCCACCTCCTGTGCGCTTTTTGTTATTCAAATTTTGTGCCGCTTTCTGTCGTACATATTTTTTTTGGTCTGCCCACACCTTTGAATTGTTGTAAAAACATTAGTTAGGTCAATTATTTTTAAAGATGTAGTTGGTTAACAAACCATTTTCCACTCAGCAACACACTTAGTTGGAGGCCCCATGGAGTTAAGCTCGATTTCAGCATTTTTCCAAAACCTTACCAGTGTCTCTTTGCTGCCTTTATGGAAACCGCAAGCAATGCCTGGATTGGCTTCCATTAAGGTAACTAAATGTTGAACTTGCGTTTTGTTACTTGTCTTAGACCTACAGGAATATTTAAATATTTTTATTATTATTTAAATTTAGTTGTACAAAAATATACTTATATTTTCAAGTAAACTCCCTTGTGTTTTATAAGCGAATTTTTTTTGGGGAGAAACCAAACTAAAATGTATTGAGAATACCTACTTTTTTCACTTTTTAATTGGGCAATTCACACAACTTTGTATCGTGTATGTTGTATTGAATACATTTGTTTGTTTGTGAACGCTCAATGCTATGCTGTATTGTGTATTTCGTGGCATTCAAACAATTTGATAGCCCGAAACCAACGCAACATATGAAAACCTATACACATTTTTTTCATTCACACAATTTGATAGCACGAAACCAATACAACTTTTAAAAACATCTGTGGTCAATTCACACAAGCCGTTGTATCGTTGTATTCATTGTATTGTTGGAATAACATACAACAGTGTATGATTGTTGTTGATAATTTTCATATAAAAATCCGATACACTTATACACATTTTTTTCATATGTTTTTGGAAGTTGTATTGGTTTCGTGCTATCAAATTATTTGAATGAAAAAAATGTATATATGTTTTTAAAAAGTTGTGTTGGTTTCGGGCTATCAAATTGTTTGAATGCCACGAAATACACAATACAGCATAGCATTGAGCGTTCACAAACAAACAAATGTATTCAATACAACATACACGATACAAAGTTGTGTGAATTGCCCAATGGAAAAAAATGTGTATAAGTGTATCGAATTTTTATATGAAAATTATCAACAACAATCATACACTGTTGTATGTTCTTCCAACAATACAATGAATACAACGATACAAAGGCTTGTGTGAATTGACCAAATATTTCTCCCTTCACACGGTTGATAAAAATGGGATTAAAACAGAGGAAAAGGAAAAGTAACAAATTTCGCGCGGAATTTTTATTCATATTAGGAGAGAAGGGAAAAGAGAGAAATTTCATGCGGAATTTTTATTCATGATTGGGCTGAATATGTATTTTTTATATTGATACGACAACGATATTTACTTTTTTATTTTCCAAAGAGTATATCTCATGCAGTTGACAGATACTTGTTTCTGGTTTTTATGTCATGCAGGTCTTGATCGGTTATTGCTATTAGTACTGTTTATACTTTTTGCTGTTTCCTTTTGTATTATTTGTGTTCTTTAATTATGTATTTGAAAATATTAAGAAAGAAAACAAAAATCATGAGTCATTGTGAATACAAAAAGGGAAAGAAGTGGCATGAGTAATATTAAAATATTACACATGCTTATTTCTGTGTTTGCAAACAACAACAGCCTAAATCGAAAATGATACTTTCGAGAAAAATCACTTTTTAAATAAAGGACTGTTTCCGTAATTATTGTGAATGTGCATTAGAAAAAATGTATTGCAAAATTATAGGCACTTAATGAAAAACGATATTGAAAGTCTCGTTTGTTATATTTTTGCCCCTATTATAAATGAAATGGGACTTCATTACGACTTAGGGCCGTTATTACAACTTGTCGTTAAACTTAGTAGTCTAGTAGATAGTGCGTTCGCTTATTAGAAAAAAAAAAGAAAAAAAGTGAAAAAGTTTCTCAAAATTTGTCGTTCGGAGTCGGCGTTAAACTGTAGGTCCCGCCATTCAAGTATAAAAATTTAACACACACAACATGAGTGATGTTGGAAAGCTAGACCGTAATCCTGACTGAAGGATTGTAATGGCCAATTATATATGTATGTACGCATTGATAAAAAGTTAATGAATTGTTTATTTTTTATTTGTTTGGCTTATGCTTTGCTCCGGCTGTATTTATTATAATAAATACGTATGCTGCCTACCTTAGGATCCTTTTACACAATTATTGTGCGTTTATTGTGTTTATAGCACTAGTGCTATAGTCAGCTTAGCCGATGTACGGTAATGGTAACAGTTGAATTTCAGTATCAAACACTTCGGGGCCTGAGAAGGAGTGTACATTAACAGAACGTCTTCTTACTCTAGTTTCTACCAGATAATATAGAGGAGTAGTTGTGGTAACTCTTGAAAAACTTTTAAACAAAACTACCAATTCCTATTGCTTATGAATTAGCTGATAACAGAGTAGAGAGAATAACATAACAGGTAAAACTGGTGCGGTTCATTGAAAGCAAATTAAAAATTTTTGAAATAAAAAGCATTTAATTTAGAAGAATATTTATAATTCCATAACCAATTTCTTCTCTGTTGAAGTTTTTCAATATTAATTCTCTACAGATATATTTGTTAATAGAACTTACTAAGAGCATGTTTTACCATGCGTCTGTATTCATTTTTATTTTATGTTTTTTTTTCTCCATTTCCAAACATTGTATCGTGTCTTTCCTTAAGCACTTCCCAACTCTAAATTTAATTTAAACCATGTGTATGTGAGATATCATCGAAATTTTTCATTCGTTTGAAAGAGCTATTGATGCCATTATGTTTGGCGCACAATATTGTTCAAATATCCAATATGGCAGAGCCCCGTCTTATTAAAACCACATGTCCAATTTAGGCCAGATGGAATTTATAATCATCGACCCATACTCGCAGTGGTGGTCTGTACAACGTCGTTCCCAAAGAAATACATACATACACACATAATCGGTCATTACAACCATTCAGTCAGAGTTACGGCCTAGCTTCTCACACCACTCATGTTGTGTGCCTTAATTTTATATTTGAGTCGTGGGACCTACAGTTTAACGTCGACTCCGAACGATAGATTTTGAGAAACTTTTTCATGGCAGGTTTATTTACTCTCAGAGTTTTTGCCAGAAATCTGCTGAGAGGAAGTCGCCGAAGAAATATTTTTTTTCATATTTCATTTTGATGTCTGGCCTGGGGCTCGAACCCGGGCTTTTCGTCTAATAAGCGAACACACTACCTACTAGACTACGGCGACTACGAATTAAAAATTAAATTCTCTAAAAAATTTGTTTTTTTTTTTGATTGTTTACAAAGAGAAATATCAAGAAAAAGAATTATAGGAGTACTTGCTGACAGATGACATTGTCATTTTCACAAAAGATTCACTAAGACGTCAGCTTCCCTAAGCTGAAACATTAAAGCTTCAACACACAGTGTAAATAAAGCCAAACAAACGGTAAACTTAATTGCTGGTATAATCATGTCAATGCGAATCATTGAGATGCTTAATATTTCGACAATTGTGCACTTGAATTTCGAACTTAAAATTGTTGTTTCAATTACATAATTCATTAATTTTTTGGTTGTAATTCAGTTGGATAATGTACAACGCTTTTCTGATTCTTCACAGTATCATTTGGCATTGGCATTTATTAGAAGTTAACCTAAATTTGCTTTTGTGGCCGTAATACTAGGCTGGGCCCTTTGGAGATTAATGTAAAAATGCATAATATGAATAAGATACGCACATATTGTATGTCCTATCCTATCAATCTTGAAATGGGGTTGTGTGATGCGCGAAGGACCCAATGCTGTCTGTTGCTACACAAGCGAAGCTCTTGATATTTTGGGCATACAAATTCAGACTGATGTTTGCAATAGCCACCACAATAACTATTAAAATGCCTCAGTTTCTGAAATATGTCACTTCAAGCAATACTTTACTTCATCTGATCCTTACTAACAAAAATACAAAGTTGGTCATAACAAATCTTGAGTCAACTCATGGTGGATGGAGCACAGTTATGTTTTTAAATTTAGCACTACGTTTGTCTCATTTGTCAGCTCCTTTAATTAATAATATGCATTAAATCTGCGTAGTCTAGTAGGCAGACGTGAGGGCATGGTTCAATCTCCATGCCAGACATTTCCAACAAACAAAATATAAAAAAACATTTCTTCGGTGACTTTCTCTCATCAGATTTCTGGCAAAAACTGTGAGAGTAAATAAAATTGCCATTAAGAGTTTCTCTAAAAATCTGTCGTTCGGAGTCAAATTTAAACTGTAGGTCCCATAGTTTATGTATAAAATTAGCACACACAAGATAAGTGATGTGAGAAGCTAGGTCGTAACTCTGACTGAATGGTTGTAATGACCGATTATGTGTGTATGTTTCTATTTCTATTTCTCACAATTTTATATGTATATGTATCCATCTATTGTATGCATTAGAAAAGTTTTAATGAATTGTATTTATTTGTAATAATCTTTAAAAAAAAAACTTTCAACATTTTGATTATCAGTCGCCATTTAACTTACTTTCTCATGTTAAGTAGGTGTGGAGGTAAATTTAAAAATTAGTAGCCTCTCTAGGCGAATACTAAATGAGTATTTCAAAGTCACATAAAATATACGTCGTCTGTAGGTCAATTGCATTTTCAATGTTGTAATAAAAGTAATTAAAGTAATAAATAATTTATGAATGAAATGAAGAGAAACAAAGAACAATTTGATAACATTTTTGCAAGAGTACTCTAGAAATCAGTCACACAATCAAGTGCAGTTTCATTTATACATGATAAAACAATAATGAAGTGGAAGTTTTCGCAGCTTTTGAATATAAAAAACTTAATTCTCTTATGTTTGATTTTGATTTTGACTTTTCTGTTAGAAAGAATTTTAATAGACAATTTTTACTTCTTTTATCATACATACACAATCGGTCATTACAATGCTTTAGTCAGGATTACAACCTAGTTTCTCACACCACTTATGTTTTGTGTGTTAGTTATACATACATGAGCACCGGAACCTACAGTTTAATGTCAACTCTGAACGACAGATTTTTGAGAAACTTTTCATAGCAATTTTATTAACTCTCAGAGTTTTTGCTGAAAATCTAATGCGATGCAGTTGCCGAAGAAACATTTTTTGATATTTCGTTTTATTGGAAATGTCTGACCTGATGTTTTAACCGTGGTTTCACGTCTAATAAGCAAACATATTACCTACTAGACTACGGTGACTTTACTTTCTTTTCTATCACTTGTTCCTTTTACAAGGTATTGTTGAGGTGTTGTAAACATTAGGAGCAGATTTACAAATAACAAAGAGGCAACATCTATCACTGGTAATAGAATAACAAAAGCAAATATATTTTTACGAAAATGGAAATGGTGTCATTAAAATAATAAACAAAAGCTCCAAAAACAACACAATGGGCTTGTTTACATGATCAACGAATATTGTAATGAGTATTCATCAGACTGTGGATCCAACGATATAAAAGGCAAGGCAAAGCGAGCAACGATGCGAAAGAATTCAGTCAGTCTTGTGCGAAGACACGTTGCATTGCATGTTCAGAGAATCGTGGCTTGAAGTTCTAACGAACGAGTGTACAAAAAGAATAACAATTTAAGTATATTGTTCTTGTGTGAATCAATTTTACCAAAGGTGGCACACGGAATTGCGCAAATAATACAGAATTGATTTAAAATTAAACACAAATTTATTTTTATTTTATTTGCAATCTACGAACTCATAGTTTTAACGTTTTTAAATGTTTAAAAACGTAACAATATGTACAATATAAACTGTAAAGGAACTGTAATTTTTTGTTTCGTTAGCCACAACATTCGAAGTAGAATTGTTAATTTTACACAAGTCAGATGTTTAAAAGCGCTTAATTTTTGCACCATAAAAATCGTCGTATTTAACTGTTAAGTTTTTTTTATAAAGAACAGAAAGAAAAATAATTAAAACCTCTTGAGGTGAAAAGAAAAAAATAAATTGCAAACCAAATTAAAATTTAAAAGAACACAAAAATATATACAGAGAAACAGGGAGTTCCGAAATTTAACTGTTGAAGCCACATCTATCAAATTAGTTGTTATTTATTCCGCTTGCTTAACCAAATCACTATGGAAAGATAGCCGTAGTCTAGAAGGTAGCGTGTTGGCTTATTAGATGTGAGGCCACGGTTCAAACCCCAGGTCAGACATCCTCAACAAAACGAAATATGACAAAATCTCTGAGAGTAAAGTAAAATTGCCATGCAAAGTTTCTCAAAAATCTGTCGTTCACAGTCAACTTTAAACTGTAGGCCTCGACGACATAAGTTGAGGGAAAAGCTAGGTCGTAATTCTGACTGGAGAGTTGTAACGGCCAATTATCTATGTATATATCTCTGTATGTATGTAGGTATCTAAGTAGTTGACACTTATCTCACCTCCCTCATTTATTAATTTTGGAACACAGGACTGTTCTTAAAACTTTCACTTCAAGTTCTATCGTTAGTAATATGAACATTTATTCTTAAGAATTTAATCATAATTTTTGTTTGCAATTGTTGGGTTATGATAGCATAACGAACCTTTCATTTTTTTATCTTGTTCTGTCATGGTGTCAAGAGTAAAAATATAACAAACAGTTACATTAAATTTACTGTTACATCGATAGCAATCAAATAACAGAAAAAAGAGAACAACATCTTGCACATGTTTTGAAATACATAATATTCAATGTATGAAAACATAACGTAACCGTAAGTATGAAAGGTAAAACACACACTTGTGGCCCACTTATGCTATAGGAATTGTCATTCAGCTACCTCATAAAATCTGACAATTGTACGTACGAGTAGTGACTGTATCTATGACATAATACGGGAAAAAATATACTTGTTTACGTTATACTTTCAACGATTGTGATACTACAATAAAAATTCTTTTTTTTTATTTTGTGGTACAAGTAAAAACATAGCACATTCAGAAATTTCATGGAAAAAACGTTTGTGAAATGAATTGTTGTACCATTTTAATCTTCTATAAAATATGTTAAAGTTTTACAACATATTTACGCTTCTATAACGATGATGATGGTTTGGAGGACGGCATGCAAACATCTATACCATTCTCAAGTGATAGACAAATTATGCAGGCAATCAGCTGTGCTGATCACCAGTGCGCTTTGTTTGCTGTACTCAATTGGCTCCACTTTGAGCTCCTATTAAACTCTAGGGCCAGGGATAGTGTGGCCTGTGGTATAATTATTTCTCTCTGATCACTGCAGTGTTTTCAAGCAGAGGTTATGGCAATTTGACAGTGGCGTAATGATTGTTAAGTGGTGATTGTTTCCCTAAAACAGCGAGGATGCGATTAAGTCCCTAACGGACATAGTTTTAACCTCCGCCCTTGTCCATGAATTCCTAGGTAACTCTTATATGGGTTCTGGTGTACAGGAAGATCAAGAGGAAATACTCTTCGACATGTTACGTAGCTTAGGTTTTCCAATTTTCTTAGTTAATTTGGATATTATCCCTACTTATTACAGGGAAGCTCCATCCCTGCTGGACCCGTTTGGATAAGAACATGAGTGACTTACCTACTTAGCTAACTAATTACAACCTTAGAGTAAAAATTACAACCTAGCTTCTCACACCACTCACAATGTATATCGTTAGTCTAATTCGCAAATGTGTTAAGTCCCTTTTTTCAAATTTTACAGGAGACACAAAAAACATTGTAGCATTTATTTATTTATTTATTTGTTTATTCACTTCCTGTACAACAAGATTTAATCTTATATTTAAAGTACAAGAGAGAAGTGTTCATAAACAACATTTGGAGATCAAACTTTTCTAATGAATAAAGTAAAAGAGCAGAAAAAGTAATAATAATAATAATAACAATAGTAATAAATCATGCATAATTTAAAAAAAATGTTAAAATACTACGGTGCAAAAAACTCAAATAAAAATTTCCTAAAACTAGTTGCGTTGCTATTAAGTTGTTGAGAATGTGGAAGACAATTCCAAAGCCGTGCAGCATGAATGAAAAAATGCCATTCAGATACAAGGTAACGATGTAGGGGAATTATGATCCTTTTACCCCTAAGTGATCTAGCAAATTTTATTTTATCGCTAAGATATCCTGGAGATTCTGAATAAATGATCCTATGCAGAAGTAATAATACACGGATGCTCAAAAGATTGTCAAACGATACACCATAAAGCCTCAGAGAAAAACGGGACACATGGTCATATCTCCTTAAACCATAGACATATCTCACAATATTATTGAATAAGACGTTGAGCTTCTCCTTGCTAACGGAATCGCAACTTGCAAAAAGTTCACAGCCGTACATTAAACCAGGAAGAAGATAACATTTTGCAATCAACCGTCTTATATTCAAAGGCGTAAAGTATTGTGTCGACCAAAGACACCTCAACTTCATATAAGTTTGCCCTACGAGTGTGTTAACATGATTTGTCCATGTAAGACTGTCATTAAAAGTCAACCCAAGGTTTTTGGCAGCATTCACAATCTTGATCTTCTCCCCGTTCATCAAGATATCGAGACCGATATTGGAATCAAGCATCCTCCTATGAATAACCATGCACTTAGACTTATGAGGGTTTAAGCGGAGGCCATTTGCCTTGGCCCAATGATATATTCGATCCAAATCATCATTGACTCTGTTCACATTCACACTAATAGATTACACAGGACTACTCAAATGTAACTGTACATCATCTGCGTACATATGAATTCTGCAGTGCTGAAGTTGGCTTGGCAAATGGTTGATATACATTGCAAAAAGAAGTGGTCCAAGAATTGAACCTTGAGGCACGCCTCTAGATAAATTAGAGGCAGAAGGCTGGGCATTTACCGAATGAACAAATTGTGAACGATTTGAAAGATATGATGATAAAAGCCGTGTCGAAGCTCCAGAGAAGTTAAAAAGTGCACAAGCTTCATAGAAAGCATGCCGTGATCAACCGTATCGAAGGCTTTTGAATGATCAATGAGGACCAAAAAATTAAATTTACCTTCATCCAGTTCATGTCGTATATTTTCAGATACATCCAAAAGCGCAGAAACACAGCTGTGGTTATTGCGAAAACCTGATTGTTTCTCGGTTAACAACTTATTAGCATCAATATATGATGCCATTTGAGAGTTAAGAATTTTTTCCAGGACCTTGGATAGGTAGCACAGAATAGCTATTGGTCGGAATTCGGTATCATTCTTCGGTATTGGCAATATTTTCTCACATTTCCACCGTAATGGAAAAGTACTAGTAGTAATTATGCTATTGAATATATATGTTATATATGGCAGAAGTACAGGCAGCAATATTTTTATAAATCTCGGGTGCATATTGTCACAGTCTACCGCCTTTGATCTGATTACATTGAAACATAAAAGGACGTCAGTCTGATTCACACAAGAGAATTGAAAATTACCAGTATCAATATCATTAGAACCCAAGTTTGAAAACCTGTAAAAACTATTATCGACTGGCACCATAGGTAAGTTCATGAAATCCCTGTTGATCTCCTCAACATCTAACTGGTGGCTTCCCATATCCGTTCTACCAATACCAATTTCCTTAATGTATTTCCATGTTTGTCTAGAATCAACGGCAGTACTAAAACGCCTAGTTTTTAAAATTTTTAAACTTTTTAAACGCAATTATTTTTACAAAATAGGTCTCTTTAAATGAACTAGATCAAAAATCAATTCAAAAAAATCAAATAAAATCAAAAAATTTGCACATGTTTTTAATATTTTTCGTAATTTTGTGGCCTTTGCGTTTTTGCCAACCACAAAATTACAACAACTTTAAACTACATAATGACATTTTTTGTTGTTGTAAAATATGTATTTTGTATAATGTTACCGTTTTGCATTAAAATCTGAATTTTGGAAAAAAGTGGACTTAGCGTCTTTGCGAATTATACTAACGATATGTTAATTTTATTAATGAGCTCCGGGACCTACGGCTTACGGCTCCGAGAAACTTTTCATGGCAATTTTATTACTTTCAGAGTTTTTGCCCGAAAACTACTGAGAGGAAGTTGCCGAAGAAATATTTGTTTCTAATTTTATTTTTTTCGAGGTGTCTAAGATGAGGTTTGTACCACGGACTCACGTTTTATAAGCCAACACACTAGATAACAGCGACTTTATTCATGTCTTAATGTGTCAAAAAAAGTCTATAAATAGGACCTCTGTCCTTTATGTACCTCTGTTTTTAAGTTTTAACGTAAATTTTAAATATGAAAAAAAATAAAATATAAAATATACAGAAAACCACATTAAAGTTGTTTCTCTAACTAAGAAGTATGTCTTACCGAAATCTTATGTATATCATTTTAAATGTGATACATGTTCTTTTTTCCTTCGTTTTTGCTTTCATTTGCACTTTTTCTAAATACTTATGGTATTTAATCTCTCCCTTAAAGCAATCATTATAGTCCCTCACCGTCAAAATTTTTACCCTGTAACACGCAAAATAATTCTTTACAATTGACTTTGGGATTTGTCGTTGGTGTTTTTTATTTTTTTCCCCCATTTTCTTGCTCCATTTAGAGTAAGGCAAAACAAAAAATGCAAGAAATTATTTTCTTAGAGGAAAGTTTTTTATTTAAATTCAACCTTCCGTGAAAAGAGAGGAAACTTTTGTTTCTTCTTTTTCTTTTTTTATCTTTTTTTTGTAAGCGCGTGCAGTCCTCATTTAATTTATAGATGCAAAGCTATTGAATTATTTAATTTTGAAGACTTTTGTTCAGAGGATAGCAAATGAACACAGTCGTTTTAAAAGAATTTCGGAAAATATAAATGGAATTAAATGTATAGAACCTCCATGTATTAAATGGTAATATACTTGAATTAGAAACGGCGACATGACGTCAAAAAGACTGCAAAAAAATTGCATATGCTGCCAAAATTAAGAGTATAAATATGTTCAAAAAAAGAAACTAACGAAGAGGATTTTTGAAAACGAGAATTTGAATGATATTTTCGAATGAAATATCGCACAATTTTTTTGTTTTTAATTTATTTAAAAACTCATTTTACGCTTTTCAGAATAGACGTGAAGTTACATATACATTTACTCGGACTAAATGAAAATTTAAAATTATATCTAAAATCTCTGTCATTAAAGGTTTATATTATAGGAGCTGAAATATTGAGCGAGCAAAATCAGATTAAAAATTTTGTTCTCAATAGTTAAACAGAATATTTAAATATAGAGCATTGAAATTGTGAACTATGGAAGTCAGTAAAATTGGTCAGAAGATTATATAGTCTGAAGGCGACGTATTTAAATAGGTAATATGTTGGCTTATTAGATGTGAGGCTACGTTTCAAACTCCAGATAAGACATCTCCAGAAAAGGGAAATATGAAAAAACAAAAACCCTGAGATTAAATATTATTGCCATTAAATTAGCAGACGCTCTTAACAAATGAATTTCAGTATTCCTGCAAGATTTTCACGGCACTATCGTCCTCTTTCTTTAGATTTCTATAGAACAAACTATGGATGTAATTTTCCTTTTCGTAGATTATGTAATGATTTTAACGTATATTACGATTTTATTGATTTTAATTGTAGTGTTTGTAATTTAAAACGTATCTTATATGCTGGCATTAATTTTTAAATTATTATATAAAAATTTATTTTCCTTCTTGTCATAGGTAGCTCATGTTTATTGTTAGTTTATTCAGCTTGTGATTAAGTTCTGTAGCTGATTTATGTTTTCGTTGCCATTACTATTCCCTTACCCGCTACAGTCCGGACTGTAGTGTGTACGTGTCCCTACGTAATGGGGACGAGCCCTCCGCGGTCGGGTGAGGGTGGGTTAGTGTGTGGCCGGGGACGTTCGGTAAAAGAAAAAAAAACAAAATTCAAAATTATTTAAATTTCTGTTACGATCTGTGGAAATTTCAAGAATCTTCTTTAAAGCTCTCCATGACCTTATTCTACTTAAAATGTGAAAACTGTTTTTTTCTCCCCTTTATAAGAGAGATTTAATAATAGGGTTACAATTTGGTTCTTCTAAAAAAGCTTAAGATCATAATTTATGGTTGAATGCACCAATGTTCTATTAATAATTTGAACCATCTGAAACCATTGCACTATGGGCGGAATGACCAGTTTTTGAGGCAATAAATCACCCGAAGGAGCTAGATGCTTGAAATTTTGTACATCTGACTATTAGGTCAATCAAAAAGTACAGTAAAAATTTCATGACAATCGGCAACTGCCACGCCCACTTTTAAAGGAATGTGCCAATGCATCTAAGTAAAAACATATTACTTGAAATAATTTGAAGTTTAATTATTAAGATTGCTTTTAATAGTGAATTTTAAAACTTTAGTAAGAATGAAAAGTTACTCCACTTACTACCATACCCACCTAAAAGTGGGCGGGCCATTATCGACAAGTAATTTTAATAGAGATCATTTTTTTATTTTCATAATTAGTACTTTACAAAAATAAAGATTTTTAACATCATTTTCTATTATATTCAGTAAATAAGTAAAAATATTTAGTTGTATGACTTAAAAAATTGAATTGGTTCAAAGCGTCTTCCAGATTTAATCCAACTAAAGTTAAAAAACATTAATCAAATTTAATAAAAGTATGTAACTCATAATAAAATCTTACCTCAAAATCTTCAAACGCTTCGTCAATTTCTAATTCCAAATTAATTTCAGGAAGAACCTGCTCATCTTCAGAATCAGAAAAAGTATCTTTTTCGATAGCAGTTGAAGAAGATGGCAACTGAGATTTAAAAGTGAAATCACTTCTCTTGGAAGCTGTAACTTTTTTTGGAAGAATGACGGTTCTTTAGATAAATACTAGATAATAACGGGTCAGATGAATCCATAGCCCTGTTAAAAACATCTGCTATATTATGTTCTCTAGAATCCTTTCGAGCATGTTCAATTCTGTCCTTTTTATAGAATTTGTTTTAAGTGGTCGACAAAAACGGACAGATTGCGGAGTACTGTTTTTCCAAATTATTGTGTTATTCGACGATACTAATTTAAGTGGAATAACTGAAGTTACAAAGAGTGAGCTATCTAAACTTTCAGGGTCGTCATTATTAAACATTTGTTTAAATGAACTTTGTCCTGTGGAGCCATCGAAACCATAACTAAGAACTAATGTAACTTCATTGAGTTCAGGCATTAGTAACAAAACTTCTTCTTGGTATAATAATATTCTCTTCGCTGTGTGATTAACCAATTTTTGTAGAGGAATTTCTGCTAACGAGTCTGTTACAATTAATCCTTCCGGTCTACATTGTAGCTTGTATTCTTGAACTTTTTGATAGCTAGGATAAATATCACAGTTATGTGGTTTATTCAATTCCCTTATTAATATATTGTCGTTTTGTCAAATTATTTTCTATCAAAAACACAAAGGCTTCTTCAGGTGACAGCATTAACGGCTTCTTGTTATCACAACTAAGCATTTGTCTAATTTTAGTTGGCCATGAGGGAGATGAAACTGCTTTTTTCAAAACAAAATTCAAATCAGTTTCTTTTGATGAATGAGCTGCAATTGAAGCAGCATGAAGTAATAACTTGGAGTCATTTCCGTGTGCTGATGAGACTACGGAAGCAAGTGTTCGTTTTTGCCGCACACTTCCTTCGCTATATCTAACACTGGGGTGACCTTTTTTGTTTGCGACATCACTGTGTGTTAAAGTAAGCTCAGTCATACCAGATAACCACAATTTTTCACTTTTTTCGAATCTAATCCGGCTTCTGCGGTTTGCGATCCACTTTTGGTTAGCACGTGCACAAAAATTGTTAATTTTTTTTCTAACAGCTATCATGCAGTCCTCACTAGATTTCTTTTGAAATTTATCACATCTCCAATTAACAACAGTGCTTGCATTTCGATTATTTTCCAACCAAAAGTTAACTATTTGCGCATTTTTCATTTGTATGCAATCTAAAATCGTCAATTTTGTACAGGGTAGCAGAAATGAGCAGATAGAATTATTACCACATTAAAGTACACATCAATACCTTTCTAAATATAAATAGTTCAGTGAATACGCCCCGATAAACAAAGTACTACTCCATGGAACACAACAACGATCACCAAAATTACATAAAAAAGACGTCACACTTTAACGATACAAATTATGTAGTATAAAAATTATTTTATGCTTTTTTGACAAAAATCTATATTTACATACCTTTTCGATTATTTTCCATTTTACAAAATATGAATAAGCTATATACCAAGGCAAATTCATAGATGGTAGCCGCAGGACTACAACAATGCAAAAACAACAGGCATTTTGTTTTTGTTAAACAACTTTAATGTTGTCAAAATAGGAAGAAAAAAAATGGAAAAGGAAAAAAATGAACAACACGCACACGCACAACAAACACACACAAAAACAACAAAATTTTGACATTAAGAGAGAGATCAGCTATTTAGATAATCCCACCGGTTACATGAATTCGCTTTGCTATATACTTTTTGTTTGTCACACTTTTGTTTTCTTTATTACTTTGGCGCCAAATGTATGAAAACAAATCAAACAAAGAACATTCAACTTTGACAACTTGATGTCAAATTATGTGTTGCCACCTGTTTCTAATATTTTGCACTTTTCTATTCCCAAATGTTATGTATTATTTGTCATCATTACTTTTTGAAAATTGTTTACTTCAAAAATGGACTTTTTGCCTCAAAAACTGGTCATTCCGCCCATAGCGCATTGTCTGAAAACATTGGCTGACTTCATAAACGCAGTTTGCAATGCAACACTGCTTTGTCAAATAATGAGATGATATTTTAATACGTTTATGAACGCGAAAACTTTTGATCCTTGCATGACTTCTTGTATAATTTAATTTTTTAAAATGAATGTTCAGAAAAAAACAGGGTTTTTTTTGAAAACCGTTTTTTGATTTGCCTGATAATAAAAATTCAAGCAGCAGTTTGATCAAAAATATTTTAAACAGAAGAAAGCGTCGTCGCATAGCATTATTAACAAGCCAAGCATCAAAGAGTACAACGCCTACAATTTTTGTAAAATTATCGCATGCATGCAGGACGATATGATTTATTCTCATTTTCGAATAAATACATTTCAAGTATTTATTACCAAATGGTATAATTTTTTAAAAGTAATTAATATTTTAAGTTTTAAGAAGTTGCAGGTTGCGATTAAACTCTTTTGGCATTCAAAGCATTACAAATAACAATTTGGAAACTGAGCAATAATTGTTCTTTCAAAGGTGTGCTATCAATTTCCTTAATATCCCGCATTATTTGTTCCCAAATTGAGTTTATTTTCTTTTTTTTTGCTATGAAGTCTGGATCATGCCTCAAACGCACTTCTATGAGTAGGTTTTTTCTTTCATGATTCCGTTTTTTTCTCTATATACAAAAAATGAAATGTTAAATCACATTTGTACTTATTAAAAAAAAATTCAAATTACCACAAAAGGTTTGTCCCCAATGAATGTTTACAAGGTTTCATAAATAAAAACCATGCACGAATTTGACAAATAATGCGCACTGAAAAGCATTGGCATTGGCCAAAACAAATTTTACTGCTTTTATGAACACCATGCAAATTGTGTTAAAAAATATTTGAAATCCTCATCAAACACACAGTGGACAGCAAAAGTCTAGGTACTCCAATGTATTTTAGCAATTTTATGAATTTAAGTAATAATTTGTAGAAATAATTAATGCTTTTATATACGTTTTATTTTTTATTTCTATTTTATTATAAAACAAACAAATTTTTCAGTTTTTTCACAATTTTTAAAATTCAAGGGTCCAATATGCTAAAATGTTTTAATCAATATTTTGTAGGATATCTCTTAACGTTAAGTACTCTATTTCAGCCATTTGGTATTGAATGTACATTTTCTATTGATATTTGCAGCCATGCACTTATGAGCAAGATTTTCAGTTGATTTTTGTTTCAGGTTTAACGACTACGTAAAAATGGAGATATTGAAAACTTTAAAGAAAGATTACTACTTTGTAAATTATCGGACTTCGTATGAGTAATGGAAAAAAATAAATTAATAGAAATCATATGTCACTTTACTTCTGTATTGAAGTTGTTAATTTATTTTTTTAACGTGCATACAAATAGTTGCAGTTGCGTGGAAACTGATTTCTAAAATTCATCTCTTTAAACGTACAATTAAATCTACAACACAATCTATTTGTAAGTTGTGAGTAAAAGAGAAGAGTATCTTATTATTAAAAAATTGAATCATAGATTTTACTTAACCACTTGTATATGTCATGGGGGCTAATTCTAGCATTCGTATACGAACGAATTTTTACTCGAACGTACGAGTTTTTTTAGTTTTGGGATTCTCTTATTCGTTATCGAGTAAAGTGTATAGAAATTTCGAATGATGGCATTCGATAACGTGTGATTATTCGAAAGCAACCTTGCGAGTTTTTACTCGTAGGCACTAAAGCTTTCGAACTAATGTTTTTTGCTGTAAAGGATAATATAAAAAAATGTAAGTAACAAATTTATAATAATGTATGAAAAAAAAAATTCTTGGAAATTTCACGGTTAGGTTAGGTTAGAGGACGTGTACTTGTCAACTGTGACAAGTACAGTACCCAGAGGTCGAATTGACCCATTGTACAACGTCCTAGCTTCTCACACCACTCGTGTTGTGTGCGTTAATTTTATACATGAGTAGCGGGTTAAAGGAGAGGTCTTCAAGTGCATACAGTGAAGACACCACGTTCGTTAAAAAATTAAATCCAATGCTAGATGAGGGTGTATATATCGCTCAGCAAGGTTTTAATGTGGCTAAATTATATTGTTAATGACTGATGTTTATATCATAGGAGGACACCCCAAAGATTTAAAACTATAAACTTGCAATTATGCTTGGTGAACACGAGATTTTAAGATAAAGCCTTTATTGTACATACATACATAATTGGCCATTACATCCCTTCAGTCAGGATTACGACTTGTGTGCGTTAATTTTATACATGAGTGGCGGGACCTACAGTTTAAAGTCGACTCCGAACGACAGATTTTTGAGAAGCTTTTCATGGCAATTTTTACTCTCAGAGTTTTTGCCAGGAATCTGCTGAGAGGAAGTCGCCGAAGAAATATTTTCGTTTTGATGTCTGTCCTGGGATTTGAACTCGGGCCTTTCGTCTAATAAGCCAACACACTACCTACTAGACCACGGCGACTTAATTTCATGGTTAAGCATTCAGAATTGGCAAGGAGTATTTTACCAAATACTCCTGAGGGAAAGACAAGAGAGCTAATCAGCTATGGGAACAGCTCACAGCTAAGCTCAATGCTTCCGACCCACCAATCAAAGATGCAAAATTGTGGCTCAAGGTAGTTTAACAAACTCTTGTTTTAGTTTACATAATAAATGTAATATGTACGTATACGCTTTCCTTTTCCTCAGAATCAGAAGAAGACGAGTAAAACCAAAATATACGAAACATTACAACTTTAATAAAATTTTCTTCCTTGGATTAATTAAATTTATTTTATTTTTGAAAGAAAACATATGTTTTTGTTTACAATTTTTGAATTTTAGTCAGTGCTCTATAACGAAATAATTAACTCGTTTCACAACACCTAAGCAACAAATCGATTCGTTTCGTATCGAGTAACATCATCAGAAAATTTCTCGCTATCGAAATTATTTTCTATTCGAACGTAATTTCGATCACGAATGCGGGAATTAGACCCCTGAATTCCATTCTCTCATAATTTGTTCTTAGTACAATAGCACTGTATATTCGGTTGTAGATTCCATATAAATATTAATGGCCTGTTTTCATACCACAAGTGACTCAAAATATTTGTTCATTTGAGAACATTTGTTTTTTTTTAACACAAGTGGCAACCTTTTTTGAGTAGCAACGTAAGAATTGAGTTTTTTTTGTTTTCATATGGCAATTCCACTTGTTAGAAATGTCAAAAGTAGACAATAAAAAAAAAACAGTTGTGTACGGAATTCTGTTTTAAATTTGTGAAAAATAATCGTTTTTAACAATGGATTGTAACAATAAAAATATATATGTATATATATATGCTAGGTAAAGAAAAGGGTATAATTAAAAAATTTTAAATTTTAGTATAAAGAAAACAAATGCCTCTCAATTCCATAAGTTGGTGGAACTGATGGAACACTACCCACAGCTTGCAACGGGTAGCCCTGTGTTCGGAAGCAGCAAGGTATCAGCGGAAGTAACATAGAACAGCATCGCGACACAAATTAACGCTTTGGGGCCTCCGGTAAGAAGTGGATTGGAATGGAAAAGGGTATTATGTGAAATATAAAATTTGAAAGTAATATACAGCTGCGTGCAACTAATTAAGGACACGAAGCTTACATGTGAGTTTGAAGCAAAAAAATACAAATGGCTGTATGACATTGCCAAAATTTGTCCAAGTTTAGTAAATTAATCTCCTTGTCGTAGAAAATAACTGCTTTTTGTGTCAAATAAATTATTATATATAAAGCTGTGAGCCATATTCTATGAGATTATTGATTTCATTCGTGCACATAATTAAGGACACTCCGTAAACTTTATGAAAAACACGTATTTATTAGCAAAATATTGAATATTTTGTTGCAAAACCATTGTTGTTGATAATAGATTGACATCTGCGAGGCATCGAGGTAAACAGATACATACACTGGTTGGAAGATTGTTGTACAAATGCATCAGGATGGAATCTCTTATCGGGAGATCGCAGCAGCCTTAAAAATTTCTAAAACAATGGTTCTCCAAGCGGTGCTATATTTTAGAAAACATTCGACAGCTGAAAAGGTGCCTCGTAAACAAAGAAGCCGAATTACGACAGTTCGTGAAGATGCACTGATTGTCCGCGAGTCGAAAAAAAATCCGCATAAATCAGCAAATGAAATTCGGATAGCAGACTTTGGTGAAAATGGAGCAAAACCATCTGTAGACACAGTAAAACGTCGATTGCGAGAAGCTGGGCTCTTTGAAAGAAATTCCCGAAAGAAGCCATTGTTGTCTGAGCGTAACTGGAAGAAGCGAATAGAGTTCGCCAAAAAATACCGCCATTGGACCGCTGTGGAATGGAAAAGAGTGTTATTTTCGGACGAAACAAAAATTAATAGTCTCTCCCGATGGGGAAAAAATATGTTGGCCGGCCAAAATTAAAAGAATTTGATTCAAGATACACCCGGGCCACTTTAAACCATGGAGAAGGTACTATTATGCTTTGCGGTGCTATGTCGTCACGCGGTGTTGGGCCGCTGCACAAAATTGACCGAAACATGGACAAGTTCCAATATGTAAAAATCCTAAGCGATACAATGATGCCGTATGCTGACAAGAATATACCAGCAACATGGATATCTCAACAAGATAATGACCCGAAGCATACGGGCTCATCACGTCAAACAATGGTGTTTGAACAATTCGGTCACTGTACTTGATTGGCCTTCATGCAGTCCTGATCTCAACCCGATTTAGAACTTATGGCAAGTTGTAAAAACCAAAGTAAGCTCAGTAAAAATAAGCAATCTTGATAATCTCTTCGCCGAAAGAAAGAAAGCTTGGGAGGCCATTCCAACCAGTGTATATGAAAATCTAGTTACCTCGATGCCTCGCAGATGTCAATCTGTTATCAACAACAATGGTTTTGCAACAAAATATTCAATATTTTTCTAATAAATACATGTTTTTCATAAAGTTTACGGAGTGTCCTTAATTATATGCACGAATGAAATCAATAATCTCATAGAATATGGCTCACAGCTTTATAAATAATAATTTATTTGACACAAAAAGCAGTTATTTTCTACGACAAAGAGATTAATTAACTAAACTTGGACAAATTTTGGCAATGTCATACAGCCATTAGTATTTTTTTGCTTCAAACTCACATGTAAGCTTCGTGTCCTTAATTAGTTGCACGCAGCTGTATGGACATACGTTCCTGTTTTAGGTATGACAAGATCAAAAGTGCCGATTAAAGAAAAAAATAGCTGAAAACAACAAAAGTCTTCACGGCACTGGAGGTGGTCCATGTACCGTTATTAATTTAACGGGACTGGAGCAAAATATTGATTGAATATGCCACTTTTCATCCGCAGCAGCCCCTAGTGGTACTGTTTTAGGCTTGCCAAAAAGAACACCACTTCAATGTAATACCCAAAAAACATAGATTTGGGACCACCACTCGCAGATTTGGAACCACGAAGCGTACCACAATTACATCAACAAATAAATAAAACACCACAAAAACACAACATAACACCACCATCACCTCCAAAAGGAATAAGGAAACCATGTCACCAAAACAGAAAAGGAAACACGATGAAAATAGCACAGACAGACAGACATTTTTACGCGAACAAATTACCATGCAAAAAAAAACATTAGAGATAATGAGCAAACAAGCTGAAGCAGTAGAAGAGCAGGCAAAAGCTCTAAAAGAAATTGCAAACACAGCCAATGCTATTGTGAAATCTCTAATAGAGCTAATAAAATATCTTAAAGATGAAGATTAATAACAGGGATAAATCAGACTAGTTACTTAATTTTTGCAAATTTTTATAGTTTTTCCATAATTTCTAAACTAATTATTTGTTTTCTTTTTTATTTTCCTGTCTATGTTTCAGATATTTTTCTAGCCATCATCCCAAGGCATACTTACATTTTATTTTTTTACATTTTTATAGAATCTTAATGAATTAAATTTTTTTTTTAATCTTTCGTGTAAATATTTATTGAATTGTTTTTGTTTTTAATAAATTAGTTTAAAAAAATAACAGATAATGTTTTAGATCAAATTTCTTATTATTTAACACCTTGCTTCTCTTGCAGCAATATCCTCGTTAAAACCTTCAATATCTCCATCATCCACATAATTGTTAGATGAAGGCTCCAAAAGTATATCAGAGTTATACTCCCAATTGCTTTTATAAAAGATACAAATGTTGCATTTATAATTTTAGTAACCTTTTCGAGATAAAAGTGCAATCCTCTCGATCCTATTATGCTTCGAAAATGATTTTTTAAAACTCAATTGCATCTCTCTATAATGTTGCGTATTTTGCAATGATTTTCATTGTACTTTTTCTCTAGAGAAGTTGTGGGACTCCTTACAGGAGTCATTAAGTACGGCTGCAGCTTGTAGCCGGAATCACCTACGTAAATAAATATGAGTATTAGAACTATATGATAATGTACAGTAAATATTAACTTCAACATTTATTTACCTAAAAGCCACGTATTCCGTTTTCCATTTAAATAATTTGACTTAAATAAATGATTTGCCTCGCTGTGCACCCAAACAAAAGAATCATGGTTAGCGCCTGGATGCCTTGCATCTACATATGTTACTACCATGTTCGAATCACAAATCTTAGGAAAAAATGTATGCATTAATAGGATATTTCTTTAAAAAATCATATAAATATAATTCCAATACTTATCAACATTACGTTAATACTATAGAAACCTTTTCTATTATAATATAGGTGATTTTTTCCATTCCCAGGAGCTTTTATGCGGACATGTGTCCCGTCCGCGCATCCCACAAAATCTGTCAAATTAGTTGTCATTTATTGAGTATATTTTGCCAAATCACCGTGGACGGATACGACATTCAGTAACAATTGCAAATAATAAAATTGTTTTATTAAAATGGGGTTCTGTTCGGACAATATACTAAGCGTATCGTCTATTTAACAATTGCCAAAAGAGTCATAACGACAGAACAATGTGGTGAATAAATTCTAATTCAATGGGAAATGATCGACCAACACCAGTACTTCGAAGATTCACAAGATCCACCGAAAACATCGCCGCTGTCCGCGAGAGTGTAGAGGACAAGTCGACATAGTTGATTTAGCGTCATTCATAAGAACTCGGCCATTCGCAAACTACAACTTGACGAATTTTAAGTCGTTATTTGGGTCTGCACCCATACAAAATTCATCTGACCATAGAAGTGAAGGTAAGCAATCATTGATAACGTCGTGTGTTACTGGTGAAATTGGTTACTCCTCTGCTGATCTTCATCAGGTCGAAAAGTAGTAAGTTTACTCTCATCTAAGCAGAGCAACAACGTTAATATTGCCGAAATGTCTAACCATATAATTCTCGTGCTTGTCCTTTAGCTAATAAGTAGTCAACTTTATTTAGAAGTAACCTGTAATGAAATTGTACAATTGACTGCATTTACTACAAAGGGTAGGCATTTATAATTATTTGATTTGATTAGTTTCTTATTAAATTCCTACCAAAAAATTAGTTGCAGTCAACAACTAGTCATTACGCATTATAATAGAATTCGTAACGAATAATTTTAAGTAATATTTTTTTCCGAGTGTCAACAAAAAATACCACAATGAAGTATTTGAGGTGGACTCTCCTAGAAGGATAAAGTCCCACTAAGGTCATTGTTAAGAACCATTGTAGTTGAAATATATGTTACGAAAAAAAAGAATTTTATTAAAATCTAAAAAATCAAATCTTGAATATATGCAGATATATGCGTAAATAAATAAAAGTAAATATGTTTGTAGACTTACCATAAAATAAAGAATGTTTTTCCAAACACTCTTATCTAAAAGGAAAAGTTACAACTACCTCGGAACAATGCAAACTTATTATTCAATAGATTTGATATCCATTTTCTTCTGTTACCCGTTTTGTATTACCATTTGGTTGAGTTATCTAATACTTTTAAAATCCCAATTGAGATAAAAGAATTCTTATTAACGTTCGCTTAATTTTTGTTAGCATTTCAATTGCGACTTTCGCGGTAAAAATTATGGTTAGAAATATACTCTTGAAACTTTTATCTTCTAAAATTAAAAATTGCTCTTTGAACACATATCGGATTTCTATCATGTAGAAAACTAAGTTTTTATTTCCACATAATCCTTAATAACGCGAACGAATTGATTTTTGAAACTAAAATGTGACCTACCATACTGTTGTTAACTACATACATATGTATATAATATTGTACACTGAATTAAATATTTTATTTACTAAAGGACAGTCATTATTAAATTCTGATATAAAATTTTGATGAGAAAGGATATCAGGAGTGCAAGCTCTTGTCTCTGTTTAAAATTACTACTTTAAGAAAAGACAACAGAAACACTTTATGTTGTATTTAAAACTCTCTTCACATTGTATGCATCTTAATATGCTAGGCACGCAAAGAAATAGTCTTGCAGATCTCGTTTAAATGATATTATTTTTGAAAACGTCACCATGGCCTGTCAGGAACATTTTGATATTCAAAAAATATCTAACTTAACACCAAACAGTTTGACTTTTGACATGACGTTTATTTTACATATGTTTTACAAAATTTAGTTAAAAAAATTGAATTGAAATAGAAAATTTAAACATTAATTACTGTCATGAACCTCAGAGGCATATTAAGTAGTTCATATATTTTGTGTGTAATAATATCCAACTTGCCGTTAATGGAAATGAAGAAGAAGCTGTAAGTGATGACAGAAAATAATTGTAAATATGCCGGAGATATATGAAACTGCCACCCACTGAATACATACATAATTGGTCACTGCAACCCTTCAGTCAGGATTACAACCTAGCTTCTCACACTACTTATGTTGTGCGACTTACAAATCAGATTTTCCAACAGGGACTTTCGCGCTTTGACAGTTGGTAAGGACCAATTTGTAAAAGCTACATTTGCCACATTAGTTCACCATAGGTGACAGCGAATAATGACTTGTTTACGCTGAATTGGCTCTAGAACAGTTGTCGTCTGACACTCACTTCTTTTAAGAACCACTTTCAGTGATGAGACCCATTTCAGGATGAGTGGGTACGTGATCAAGAAAAATTGTAGAGGTTAGGAAGATACCAATGCAAATGAAAAGTTATTTTTGGTGTAGATTTAAGACTGGCGGTGTCATCTTCAATATTTCTATAAGAACGATATTGATACATGCTCAACTTATTTTATCCTGAATATGAAGGTCGCATTGAATATGCTGCACAATTGAATCGTCGAGGTCAACTAGAAAGCGATTATGTTATATTCCAAACATAATGTCATCAATAGGTCTTTCTAACGAATACAAAAATTCGATGATATCCACCAGTTACTTTGAATAGATATGAATGGAGATATGGTCTCGACAGGGAGACCAGCAACTGCTTCGAACCAGACTATGGTAGTGCCTGCAGCGACAGAGAAAGACACTCAGGAGCAAAATGATTGGATCTTGAAAACTAGGAAGCGCAGAAAACCTCCAAGACCGGACGCAGTTATAATAAAGCCAACTGAGAAACTATCCTTTACGGACATTCTAAGGAGGGGAAGAAACGCCCCTTAGCTTAAATGAGTCGGGGAGGATGTCCAGCTCGTGAAGGAGATACAAAGGGGCGAACTCCTTTTGGAATTTAGAAGATCAGCCGAGGTGGCTAAGCTGAGGAACTTATTGGAGGAAGAGGTGGAGGTCAGAGTGATAATAGAGGAGGCCACTAGATGAGGTAACAACTGAGGAGGAAATAATCGCCTCATGGAAGGACCAAATCGGCGAAATACAACCGTCGGCTCTCAAGTAGATCAGAAGCGTTCCAGGAGGCACTAGGACGGCGATAATTGCAATCCCTATGAAGTTGGCATGCAGGGCCGAGGAAGTTGGCAAACTGCTTGTAGGGGGACACTGTTTGCCGCTTATTGAGAAAGGTAACCCCAAGGAAATGGTACAAGTGCCTGGAGTTCGGGCATGTGGCGGGGAAGTGTCGTAGTAATAGCGACTGGTCCAAACACTGCTTCAGGGCTTGTGGTGTGACCCTCAATGACTCCTCTGTAGAGACGATCCGGATGCTGACGCGAAACACACTGTCACGAGCGTGGCCAAAAATGGCTAAAGTCAATGTGGGAAATTCAATATTTTTTTACCTTTATCTTATAGAAAACACTTCTATTAGTTGATATGTAAAATTTTTTTTATAAACTTTTGCGTAGTTTTTTAGTTATTGTATCTCAAAGTTAAGAATTCCCATGCAATATAGAAAATTTGTGCGAAAACTTGAAATTTGGCATATTTTTGTCATAGTTAAAATTCAAAAATTCTTTTAGTAATTGCTAAATTATTTGTAATAGAATAGTAAGCCAGGTATGTAGTTGTAATTACAACGCTATAATTGCTTACAAATATTAATCGTATGTGAAATATCGTTAGCCAAAGTACAGGTCTTCAAAAAATTAAGATTTTCATACATTTATTAACTTCAGTAGTGAATTAAAGAAACACCAAATATCACTTTTGAAATTTTTTGATATTTTATTGCCACAAGTATGTACTTTAACATATATAAATTTCAGCTGCTTCTGACTGCTTTTATGGGCGTTATAAATGTTTTTTAGTTTCAACATCATTGCAGATTCGTGATATTTTTGAGCAATGGGTGCAGCTTAAGAAAAATAATTCAACAAATGTGCTGCATCATATTGCACAATTTGTGGAAAGTCGTATTCAAAGATTTCTAGCAGATATAGAGAAGGACTAACTAAAATTCATTCTTTTAAAAATTAGTAATAACACTGTGCTAGAATTTGACACTTTTTTTTGGCAAGCGGAGCACCAGGCGTTTTAACCTAATTCGGGTACGCTGAATCCAGTGGCGCTACCCGTTTTATAGGTTAGCTCTTGTTTTCGAAATATACCGTTATTTCGAAAATGGAGGAGGTTGCACAACATATATTCGCGTAACTCAAAAACGGTTTAGTTTATTATAATAAACTAAAAAACCGAAATTCCGTAATGAAATTTTCTTTAAGTAAGGTTAAACTCTTTTCCAATATGCGCAGTCGTTGTGGAAACATAATTTTTTTTTACCAAAAAAAATAGTTTTTTTTAGCAAAATTTCGAAAAATTTGAAAATTGCAAAACGCAGCTGTGCTTCTTTTTATTTTATTTATTTATTTTTGTTGTTGACGATTGCTGTTTCTACCTGTCCCAGGTATAACAATAGAATACAAGGCAAAAATATCTAAATATTTTGATATGTTTTTTTGGTCGCCATGGAAACGCGTATTCCATAAGCACATGAAGCACATATTTTTAGTATAGCCCAATTGCATGCCTCTTAAAAGAGCCGAACAGCATATTTCGAAAATAAGAGCTAACCTAAAAACGGTTAGCACCACTGGATTCAGCGTACCCGAATTAGGTTAACCCGCCAGGTGCCCCCCTTGTCAAAAAAAAAGAGCGTCAAATTCTAGCACAGTGTTATTATTACAATATGTGAACTAATACACAAATACAAATAAAATATACGCTTTATAACGTTTAAAATAAAAATAATTAACATTTATTATTTACACATATTCACAATTAATACCAAAAAGGTATGTGCATGATATACCCTATACCTCCTCTTATCCAATTGGATTCAATTGTAAACAACGAAAGCAAAACTATCTGTAGTGCAGTTCAGCAGAGTAATCGAAATCCATCTTCTCGCTACTAATACCTTATTTTTGCATTAAATGTTAAAGATAAACTTAAACCAAAAGGTAAAATCGTATTATTTTTACAACGAAGCACTTTAAGCGTACAACTACAAGAATATAAGTCTTAAAACGTTACCAAATTAAAGCTGAAGAATTCAATTAGCGTTTCAACTTAAATATGACAAAAAAATACAATTCGCAGGCACAATATAATTAATGGAAATGGAAGTATACTGAAGGAAAATAGAAAGAAAAATACCACAAAAAGGAAAAGCAATTTTCTTTGTAATTTTTATTTCACAGTTTTTTCTTGTTTTCATTTCATTAATTAAATTTTGTGAGTGGATAAGACAAAACTCAATCAGCATTGCAAGAACAGAATATGACCATAACTACATGCATACATAATTGGCCATTACAACCCTTCAGTCAGGATTACGGCCTTCTCACACACTCATGTTCTGTGCGTTAATTTTATACATGAGTGGCGGGACCTACAGTTTAACGTTGACTCCGAACGACAGATGTTTGAGAAACTTTGCTTAGCAATTTTATATACTCTCAGAGTTTTTTGCCAGAGGAAGTCGCCGCACAAATATTTTTTAATATTTTCGTTTTTATGTCTGACCTGGGATTTGAACCGAGGCCGATCTGGTTTCGAATTTGATGGAATACCTTAATTTTTGCGAAGAATAAGGTCTTATGGTCCACAGAATATTTATAGTTCACAATCACTTGATTGGTATTGTGCATGGGCCAAGTAACTTTGAATATTTTTATATTTTTTATTACGTTAGGGGTTGCGAAGCACACCAGGCTTAGCTGGTTTTAAATAAAATATTACACACAAACTATAAAAAATTGCTATTGTTATTGCTATTGCTAATATTAAAACAATTTAACAATTTTTTTTAAATAAATATTGTATTTATTTCATATAATTCTGTAGCACTATGGAAACTAAATATTTAATTTATTGCAGAGCATAGTTTCATAAGCTGTTGAATTAAAACAAAGTTTGCGGAAATCCATTGGTATTTTAAATAGTCAACAAAAATTATACACTTTTTTTGTAAATAAAAGCCATAAAAAGTCACCCTATTTGCGTTATGGTTTTAATTAAAACTGAACAACAATGTGTTCAAAAGTGTAAAAAGGTAAGGATGATGATTTGGTATGAAATTAATTTGCGCTCACATTTGAAAAAGTCGTAAAAGTTATTGATTTTTCATTTTGAGGGATAGAGAATTTTTAACAGATTAAAACCTTTAATAAGTCTATGAACGGTAAAATAATTGTTTCCATTTCTCGATTCGACTATTCTTTCGATTCTATATCTATGTAGAAGCGGATTGGCCGAAAAGTGAAATTGCTTCTGCTGATGTCCACGACTTTTTTTGGTTGCACCATTTAAACCAAATAAATACGGATAGTACATGCAGAGTTTTAAAAGGCATCACAATAATAACTCCGAACTTTATAACCACAAACCATAAAGAAAATCTATGAAAATAAAAAATTATACGGTTAGAGATGAATACTTTCAGCCACTATGAAAAATCATACCTTTGATGAAATCAACGAACAAAACTTTGATTAATCAGATTTGCAAACATTCAGTCCTATCCAGAGTTAAGGTATTTTGAGAGACAAAATGCGTATACATTTCAAGCTCTTATCATTTTTTACAATTCTTTTAGTCATCTTTTCGTAGATGAGAGTCACATTGAACATTCACATTTGATTGATTTTAGACTAAGTACTTTGGAAATTGTTATTTCCCTCAAGTGTCAAGCAACAGGTACTCAATCACCAGGTGGCTTGTGAAAGCTTTCGTGGTAAATAAAATAAAATTAATTGGAGGGAAATAGTTGTATACCGATTGGTTGGACTGCAATTTCTTACGACATAGTTTTAAAAACATTTATTTTGCCTGCGCTAACAATGCTTAACAGGAGACCAACTATGGATCATTGTGTTTCACCGAGACAGGAACAAGGCACAAACATCAATAATGTCTCATTATACAGTAAAACTACATAAGCGTATGGAATAGGATAGAGCGAAATCTACCTATGGCCAATAACTTTGCTGGTGAAAATTTTTTCTCAAGGCAACTTGTATTTGTCCCATAATGGAAAGAAGTTTCTATTTTTATTGATGCAATTCTTTGAATTCAGCCTCTTAGTTTTTGTTTATACGAATAGTAAATTAATCTAGAATCCTTGTGGGGAGATCACAAAGAATGATATATTTAAGATGTTAAGCTAATTTCAATTTTTATATGTATACTTATAGAGTATAACAAAAGACTATATTCACCCATACTTTTTCAATTTGAAGCATTTACAAAGTTAACGCGTTTTTAAACTCTATACATTCGTAAAGCATGAAACTTAAAAAAAAATAAATTTATTTCAGTTTTGGTTTAGAATCTACTATATAAAGGGTGTCTCAGTAACAATGTACTTTTTAAATTTAGTTCAATTTTTTATTCAAGTGGACATTGCTGCTTATTCCGGTTATTAAACATTGAATTTACGAAAGAACAACTCGTCTAAATTCTGAGGCTTCTCACTGCTGCCGGAAACGAAAGGATCGTCGAAACCCCGAAATCGTCAGTTCGACGTCGGTTTCAGCAAATTAAAATTTCGCAAAACGCTACGC
The DNA here is from genome assembly GCA_930367235.1 of Sarcophaga rosellei. Taxonomy (NCBI): domain Eukaryota; kingdom Metazoa; phylum Arthropoda; class Insecta; order Diptera; family Sarcophagidae; genus Sarcophaga; species Sarcophaga rosellei. The sequence continues at coordinate 45,458,885 of OV884018.1, read as the reverse complement.
AGCGTGTTTTCAAAAGACTTCAAATGTTCAAATCAACACGGAGTTCATGAGAAATAATTGCCCACACTTCGAGCGACAGCCGGGTGTGGATTTCGATGATTTGGTCGTACTTTTTTGAAAACGAGGGGGAGAAATGGATTTTTCCTGTCAACTAGACACCAAGACCATGCGATTTAACACTGAACGACTTTTCTTCATTGGAGTTTGGGGAAATCTCGGGCTTATTTGAATAAACCATAAAAAATTCATGAGCTCAAATCTCTGATCCAACGTCGCCGGGGGCTTGTAAACGCTATAACGCTAACAATGGATGTTCTATTCGGGTAACGTACTTTAAGCTTCGTGTATTCCACTATCACCGGAATCATACCAACAAGATAACTATTGGCAATGTGGTTAATAAATTTGAGCCTACAAAAACGATCAACGAACAACCGTCGACGATCAGTTAACAATGTAAGAAGTAGAATTCAACGCAGAACTTGGGGTCTCGTAGAATTCTATCTATTTGACGAATTTTGTGTCGTGAATTGAGCCCATACAAAATTCAATTGACTATAGAGAATTAAGTATGTTCCCTAACCAGCAGTTGGTAACTGAAGCTATGTGGCCCGTTTCAGATACCACAACCATAACCTGATTTACGCGTCAGAGTAACGGATAATTGCGCTCAGTGCACTCAGTATTGCACAGATTATAATAAAAAATTTCGATTCAATCTCACATACACTTTGTTTCACCAACATCCAACCAACAACAATCAACATTAATTTTACGAGCAAAAAAATCAGTTGAAGATGTCCAACCGCAAACTTTATTGATTGCCATAAAACGAGCCAAAAACGAAATTTAAAATTAATTTTTGTAAAGTGTATTAAAACTTTAATATTCTGCAGCTACTTTGATGTGAAATGAATCCCCCATCTGTGATAATTATTTTTAAACAAAATCCAAGTTTATTAATGAAAATTCTTCAGTTGCAGTTGAAATAATATCTGAGTGGCAAGAGAAATAAATTCGATTATAAAATATACTCATGTTTCTTTTGATAACAGAAACATTTTAAATTTATTAAATATTATCGAGAATAAAAGCTTTCAATTTAATAAACAGATTGCAGTTTTAATGAATACGAATTTGAAGAAATATTCAAAACACATTTTTATTAGATTTTTATTGTTACTGCATTGCTATTGTATTTTATTGTTAAATTAAATTCCTTTTAAAAATGTATAACTTTTTTATATAACAGCATTTTGATCATGTACCTAAAATGAAAATCAACTTCGATTGAAAAGTATATCCAACAAAACAGACTTTATGTATAAATCTAAATTGTAGTTTACAATATTGTGTGAATTACAAAATTTAATTAAATTTATAACTAAAGTAATTGCTAGGAAAGCTAAGGGAATCTCAGACTTTAGCTTCAAATCCCTTTTGAAATTCAAAAAAGAAAAGAATCGCATCGCATCGCGACCACAATATTAGTAAACGATTTTACTATGATGATTCTCTCCAATGATGGCAAACGATGGTTTTTGTAAAAAAAAGCCAGCTAGTTCTGTACATGTGTCTGGCAAAATAGTAACTATGAAACAATTTTCAACAACATGTATGACGTGATATTAATGTGTCTTCCTTCAGCCTGCTTACAAATCTTACATTGACGAATAAGCCGCAATCAGTTCCTCCATTGCTTATTTACATGTTGTGGCAAAAGTTATCGATTATTGCTATTAAATACGTTAAAAAAAATAATTGGAACAGTGGACAAGGACTTCTTCGGTGGTCTTTTACTTGCTTGTGTGGGTGTAATATACAGTGGACAGTAAAGGTCTAGTAAGGTGCATAATTAGCCATTACAACCAAACTTCTTACACCACTTAAGTAGTAGTTACCCAACCATAACGTAACGTACCGTAGAAAACGTTCTCTTTTTAGCATATGGAGAACAATGTAAACGCTTACCGAAACGTTTTCTCTCGTTAGCAAAACGGAACGATCTGTATAAAACAGAATTCTCCCACGTTTTTACGTGACATTTGAACATGAGAGAGGATGAGCAGTGTTGCCACGAAAAAAAATATTGTAACCAACATTTGCGAAAAAATCACCAAATAAGGAAAAATATAACCAAAATTAAATTCGCAGTTTTTTTATTTTATTTTTTGCGAATTTAAATTATAATTGAGAAAAAAAAATAACAAAATAAAATTATAATCTTACTAATTAATTAATTCTAACAAACAAAACAAAAGATATTTTTATAAGAAAAATAATAACCAAATCCGGAAAAATCTACACATCGAACAAAAAACGGCAACACTGATGATGAGTCTGTATCAGTGTTACCACCAACAGCTTTATGACTTACACACAACTGGCATCGAAATTACACATATGAAAAAAAATTACACACAAAATTCTGTTTTTGTAAATATTGCATACATACAAACATAATTGTTCATTACAACCCTTCAGTCAGGATTTCGAACTAGCTTCTCACACCACTTATGTTGTGTGCGTGAGTGGCGGGACCTACAGTTTAAAGTCGACTCCGAACGACAGATTTTTGAGAAGCCCTTATTATTTATTAACCCTCAGAGTTTTTGCCAGAAATTTACTGAGAGGAAGACGCCGAAGAAATATTTTTTCATATTTTTCGATTTGATGTCTGACCTGGGTTTTGAACTCGGGCCTTACGTCTAATAAGTCTACACACTACCTACTACCTGTACGTACTTAAGATATTTTTTTTGGTATGAGAATAAGTTAAAAGTACATAAAATATTTTTTTTAAATGTATTTTATAAAAATGAATTATTTTTTATAAAAATAATAAAAAATAATAATTCATATTTCATTAGTACGCATAAGGAACAAAAACATGCAAAAAAATTCTTTGAAACAAATCTATTTATTATTATTATTTATGACATCGCCGCTGCCTTTGAAACCATGAAAAGAGTCTGTTCTCCATTATTGGAAATTCGCCCTGCTTTATAGACTTTCTATTTTTAGATCCAAAATTCGTTGTTTCCGCAATTTGAATAAGATTCTCTTTGGATTTTAATATGGTACAAATAGAGGACTTTTTCATTCCATACTTATTACACAAAGCTGTAATACGTAAACCATTTCGATGGTCATCCACAATTTTTTTTTTGTCTTTTAAACAGTCTTTTTATTCTACTCATTTCGATGTTTTCATCATAAAAGTATGCACAAAACTAAACATCAAAAACATCAAAAGTAAACAAAAAACACCGCTTAAAACAACGGTATATTTTTTTTACTATACATTAGGTTTTTTGTTATATTTGTCAAATGTCATTTTATCTTCATTCAAATAATATTTTTATTTGTTCGTTAAACTGAGTACAAAAAATAATTTTTGTTCGCTATTTAAGGTACTCAATAGGAAAAATTTGCCTGTTCGTTAAATACGATGTTCGTAGAAACGAATGGTCGTTAAATCGGAAAACTACTGTATATACATGAGTGGCGGGATCTACAGTTTAAAGTCGATTCTGACCGACAAATTTTTGAGAAAATTTTTCGTTGCAATTATGTATATTCCACTTTCATATTTTTTGTCAGAAATCTGCTGAGAAGAAGTCGCCGAAGATATATTTTTTATATTTTGTTTTGTTGGAGATGGCTGTCCTGGTTTTTGAAACCGTGACATCGTGTCTAATAAGCCAACACACTACCTACTAGACTATGGCGAGTTCGCGTCTAGGTAGCACTATATATATTAGAAATTTCACGAATTTTAAGCAGTAATATGTTAATATAATTGACGATTTAAATTAAAAGTTCTTAGGCCCAATGTATTAAAATGTTACTTAATCAATTCCATCATTCAAATTCAGAGTGATTTATGTGTCAAGGTCGTAGAAAATTTTATACGCTCTAACCAGAGATTTTATATTCCAAAGAAAATATACACTGTCAACAATTTTCTTTCCTACATTAAGCATGATAACAGTACAGTAATAAAGTAAATTCATTCTTAATTTCATCGACTGTAGATCATCAGATTCGAAACGCGAATCTTATCAAATCTTGTATTGACGAGTCCAAATTTAAAAATAGTGCTGCCTTCTTCTTCATCTCTGCTATAATTCTAAATAGCAATAAAATTGTCGAGGTTTCTCGATAACCGATATATAAAATCGGAAACTTATAAAAACCGAAATCTTAGCATCTGGACTCATGTTGTTTAATTTTTTCTGTTTATGCCAACGCTAATGTACTATAAAGCTTATTATAATTGAGGTTATTTAAGTCATTTAGGGTCTCAAACTTGAGCATCGGTAAATTTGTCTTTATTTATTACTAGTGCATATTTAGCATTTAGAATGGAGTCACGTCACACAGCCGAAGACAGAGTTTTCCTATTTGTATAGCTGAAATAGTCATCTAATGGAATGCTGTGTAGTAAATTGTTTTCGTATTTATTGCAGCCATAAAATTTACAAAATTAAAAAGACAATGATATTTACGTGACCAAATAAATAACATTATGCGTATAAACGTGTTTTTTATTTAAAAAAAAAGCGCAATTGTATAAATATTAAGTATTAATTAGATATTTCTTTTGAAATAGATGATATTGCAGGAATTTAGGCTTTTAAAAATTAGCGGACATAAATAAGCAAACTAAAGCCGAAAGACCATACCATTCGTTTAATGCGACCTTGCGTTACATGCGTATGCCAAAAAAGTAGAATCAGTGTAGTTGTTTGTGACAAGTTACAAAAGAAAACGCATGGAATGCATAAAACCCATCAAGTAGGTTTACTGTCTACCTTTCCATGCGACTTATTCTATTGTGAATTGCATTATATTCTATTGTGATTGGAATTAATTGGAAACACTCGTCTTGAGTTTTCTTGAAGCTTTTCGTAGACCTTAGCAGCAGAAAATATCACTTACGAGTACGTAAATTCATAAACATGTAATTAATGCCATAAATTCTTTTAAAACGACAATTTAATTTTTCCATTTTTCCCAAAACTTGTTTGCTTCATAATTATTTTACCACAACAGCTGATCAAAACAATATATAACGCTATAACGCATTGTGTGTAACTTGCAACAAACAACGCATTGATCGGGAGAATCGCATGTAACGCAAGGTTAAGTTAAACGCATGGAATGGACTTCGGCTTAAACAAAAATGCTGTTTACTTACAAAATTCAATTGACTATAGAGAATTAAGTATGTTCCCTAACCAGCAGTTGGTAACTGAAGCTATGTGGCCCATTTCAGATACCACAACCATAACCTGATTTACGCGTCAGAGTAATGGATAATTGCGCTCAGTGCACTCAGTATTGCACAGATTATAATAAAAAATTTCGATTCAATCTCACATACACTTTGTTTCACCAACATCCAACCAACAACAATCAACATTAATTTTACGAGCAAAAAAATCAGTTGAAGATGTCCAATCGCAAACTTTATTGATTGCCATAAAACGAGCCAAAAACGAAATTTAAAATTAATTTTTGTAAAGTGTATTAAAACTTTAATATTCTGCAGCTACTTTGATGTGAAATGAATCCCCCATCTGTGATAATTATTTTTAAACAAAATCCAAGTTTATTAATGAAAATTCTTCAGTTGCAGTTGAAATAATATCTGAGTGGCAAGAGAAATAAATTCGATTATAAAATATACTCATGTTTCTTTTGATAACAGAAACATTTTAAATTTATTAAATATTATCGAGAATAAAAGCTTTCAATTTAATAAACAGATTGCAGTTTTAATGAATACGAATTTGAAGAAATATTCAAAACACATTTTTATTAGATTTTTATTGTTACTGCATTGCTATTGTATTTTATTGTTAAATTAAATTATATATTCTAATAATAATAACATATTCTATTGTGATTGGAATTAATTGGAAACACTCGTCTTGAGTTTTCTTGAAGCTTTTCGTAGACCTTAGCAGCAGAAAATATCACTTACGAGTACGTAAATTCATAAACATGTAATTAATGCCATAAATTCTTTTAAAACGACAATTTAATTTTTCCATTTTTCCCAAAACTTGTTTGCTTCATAATTATTTTACCACAACAGCTGATCAAAACAATATATAACGCTATAACGCATTGTGTGTAACTTGCAACAAACAACGCATTGATCGGGAGAATCGCATGTAACGCAAGGTTAAGTTAAACGCATGGAATGGACTTCGGCTTAAACAAAAATGCTGTTTACTTATTTTGACAGACCGACAACAACAAAAGCTTCATGTAACACTGTAAACAAAAGAAATAAACAGGGAACAAAACAAAGATCAAGAATGCAGAAAGATTGTGAAGTTAACAGACATAGAAATAAGAAAGAAGTATAAATAGAGCGAATAAAGATGTTGCGACAACGTCTTTATTCGTAAGTCAATATGAAATCATGAGTCTGTAACCCAGATTTGTATTAAAAGTGCATGTTTTGAAAAGTGCGTTATTGAAAACCGGAATATTTTATATTTACTAAAATGGATTGCAAATAAAATTTGTAGCGTAGTGCTATCAGTTAAAGTGAGGTTTCATTTAAATAAATAAAGAATTTCTTTAATTAATTTACCGTAGATTGAGCTTTGCATCAAATAAAGTTAGATGCCTGATATTTTTTAATTCGTTTGTATTGTTATCGCCATTATTTTAAACCAAATAAGAAAAAAAAATTCAAACAGGGGCCAAAAAAATCAAAGACATCATAATTCTGTCTTATATATCATTTTTGATATATCTATACGACTTTCCTAGAGATTCTTTGGTGTTGTGTATGTAATTTTTTTAAGTTTTCAAACATTTTGTGGAGTTTTATCATAAATAATACATTATGCATGGTATTTGAGAATGAATTTATAGTTAAGTGTTGGATGAAAGTGAAAAGGTTGAATTTTCTGTTCTGGACATATTCTTAAGATTGACTGAAGGAGTCGTAGTCTATTATGAAGCGTGTTAAATTATTAGACGTCAGACCAAGGTTCAAACCTCAGGTCAGACATTTCCAATTTACAACGAAGGTTGTAACGATCGATTTTGTATGTATTTATATAATTTTCATGCTGCTGAATACTCTGAAAAAGAAGAAAACAGAGCCTCGTCCTACGAACTCATGAAAGTATTGGCAGCAACAAACATGATAAAAGGATGTTTATCGCCAAAGATGGTACTACTTGGAGCAGAGAACCGTATGCCTTTAGTAGCTTGGGAAGAGAAAATGTTACCAATTTTCACGCAGATTGCTAGCAGCTGTTTCTTGAAGTGTTGTAGAGTCTTTCTTACTGCTCTTCTCATATTTATCTCACTTGACAGATAAACATTAAAAAAAATATTACTAATTAATATTAATTATTATTATAATACAGATGCTAATATTTTGGTTAACTACGTAAGTATGAAATAACAGAATCATTCGCTTTGATAATGTGCTACTCTGAATTGATAATAAATTTACACTTATTACGCCTTTTCGAAAAATGAGCTGAAATTATTGAAATTCACAATAAATTTGTCGCTGTAGATTAGTAACGAATTGAATTTTGTGGTTGTTATAAATTTCGTGGTCCACCGAAATCGAATTGGCAGTTTTATATTCAAGTATATGCTACGTACGAAGCGACTACTGACAGTAGAGGTGTCAAACTATCGATAGTAGCACTATCGATAGTTTTCGATAGTTCATAAAAATATATCGATATATCGAATCTAAACTATCAATTCTTATAAAAAATATCGATATATCGGCGATACTATCGTAACACTATCGGAGTCTCTCCAATAATACATTTATATACATATTTGAATTTAATAGGTATTTTTTTTTAATTTAATACGTATTTTGTGTAAACAAAAATAAACAAAACCGAACTTTATTTCTTAGTTCAAAAATTAAATATGAAGTATTTAAGATGAAGGGTCAGTCAACCAATTGTTCTTGCTTGTAAAAAAAAGCATATCTACGACATTTTCTTTTAATTCTGTATGCCTATCCGAAACTATTTGACCAGCTTTACTAAACATTCTTTTCGACTCAGTCGAGGTAGCTGGGATACACAAATACAAATACACAAAAGCAAGTATTTGCATTTCTTTCATATCACTTGAACGTGTCTGGAAATAAAATAATTGTTTTAGTGATAAATAAATACATCTAAGTAGCACATGTTAGTCAGTTAATGTCTTTACTTCACTCTCCATTTTATAATAATACTGTGGGAATCACCAGTTTATAAATGCAAACAAAAAGTTAGTGGTGGAACATTTGAGGGGTGTGGAAACAAAGGCAGCAATCTCCACTTTGTTGAAACTAACTCAATCTCCAAATTTCAGTTCGCATTTTCCCAAAAACTTCAGTGAGGATATGGATCAAACTTGGTCGGCATATTTATCTTTTTCTTCTATACTATTTTATATTCATTATAAAATACAATTGTCTTTAAAAATTCAAGTTTTTCTTATTAATTTCGAAAACTACAAAAGTGGAGATTGCTGCCTTTGTTTCCACACCCCTCAATTTACTATCGATAGTGAAAAAAACTATCGGTAATAGTTAAATGTTTATATTTTGTAAAAAAAAACATCGATAGTAACGAAAAATATAAACTATCGATAGTGCCATCGATATTTTGACACCCCTAACTGACAGCCGTATTTGTGGAAACCCGTATCCGGGAAACCAGAGAGGAATCAAGGAGAGGGCATTGTTATTGATATAATCGATGTTCTATTGCAACGGGAAACTTTTTTAACTCATGATGTTGATAACAAATATTTTTTTTTTATATTTTTCACCTAATTTATTTATTTATTTATTATTAATCATAGCACAACAAGAAATAATCTTATAAATGAAAGTGCTAATGGAGTACATCAAATAGGAAAAAGTAATAACAAATCATTAATTATATAAGTAATGAAGTAAAGTAGAAATAAAAATGAATAAGAACATGTTTTAACCTCGTGAAATAGCAATCGATACAAAAAATTAATATATGTAAAAAATAAATTAGGAAAAATACAATGGACAGTACATATGCAAATTTATTTTAAATTTAACCAAATTAAAATTTCTAACAAAATATAAAAATGGTTTGTACAATCAGGCTTCAGCCATTACTCAACTGAGTGAGCGACTATAAGCTGCCCCATCTAAACAATTCGAAACTTATAAACCTCCAGAAAGCAAGGGTGCTAGATATCGAAATGTTATCATTTAGAAAAAATAAAACCAAGCTGACATGAAGAGTTTGTATTTATGTGAAAAGCCACACTGCAATGTACTTCATGTCAAAAATTTTGAAAATAAAAGTGTTTAGAAAGTTTATATATTTACTTAGCATTAGTCGATGGATTTTGGCCAAATTCATGGAATAGACTTTTTCCATTATTTGCTTCCAGTAAGAAGGCTGAGCTAACTTCTTGTTTCCAAACGCTGATTTTTATAAAGCCATTTCGAATCGTTCATATCACGTAAACTACATAAGTTTACTAAATATTTTTTTTAGTTAATAAACAGGTGCAATATTTCAAACAATATTTTACTTTTCATTGAACATACTATGTATGCCATTCACAAATCAGCAAATTTTAAGTTGACTTTTTTTAAGATTTAGCGACTACACTACCGGTCTTCCAAATTGTCTCCTAAATACTCTCACGGAGTTATATTGGGACCTCCTGGAAGGGTATTAGTCTTTTTTGAGCTTTACATTAGAAGAAGTATACTTAGAATCGAGGTGTTGTAATAACCATTACGAATGCATAATTCTTCTGCACTTTAGTTGAAATTGTTCTTTAGAATGTTCAAATACTCTCTCTTCTTCATTACTTCCTCAACAAATTTCAAACTGCCTACAGCCTTGTACTACCACCAGTAAGCTTAACTGTTTCTTTTTATTGATATTTTCATTTTTTTCCTTTATACGAAAATACATCCGTCTGAGCCCAAAATAATATATTTGACTCGTCTGAAGAGATCACATTCCATTTTTTAATTTTTCTTTTGACGTGCATTAGTATGGAGAAGGAAAAATAAAGAGCTCAACTTGTATGGAATAGTTAAGCAATGGGATGGTAGCAATATATAAAATAATTGCTTAAAATTCAAAAATGTCCGAATCTTATGCTGTCCACTGTAAATACTGCCTTCTGTGTACAACTGACACTGTGTACAACCTGACGAGTTATACTATAACGCAAAATAATAAATTTAAAATTTCAGCTTGTTAACTAAATTTGTACACTGTATATCATATAATATAATATATAAACGTGTATAAAGGTAAATACGATACAATCCGTTGAGATTTCTCCCATGCTTCTATTGTTACAATTTGTAAAGCTTCAGTTTATATTTTAACATTACTTTTAATAAAATCTCCAAGCATTACCATGTTGACTGTTGACTATTGATTGTATTCACAAATGGCTTTTAAACGTCTTGGTGTACCATACATATATGTACACGTATACGCCATTCATTATCCATTTGGCCAGATATGAACTCATTTGTTCAACCATTTATAAATGCATTTGTATCGATATATTGATCACCTATGATTAACGGTCAGAGAATATTTTTTGAATGTCTATGTAGTCATAGTTTTGTTTTATGTAATAATTTTCATTTCATTACATAGATGTGCCAGATAATGTTATAAATAATTGCGGTATTGTTCGAACGAATTTATGATTGCAGAAAGAATGTGTGACATTATAAAAGGTGTTTCTGTATAAACATAAGTACATTTCTTTTCATTTACATTCACCCCTATCGCAAATAACTATTCCCATAAAAATATTCCCAAATTTCATCATTTCCTATTGTGAATCATTCCCAAAAAAAATTTTTGGGAGTGAATTCACAAACACAAAAAATATTGTATCGCCAATGTTTATTCCCAAGAATTATTTTGTAAAATTAATTCGCAACACTTACCAATGGGAACAAGAAGGGAACATGTAAGTAAGTTTGGTGTTGCGTTTTAAAACTAAGTACATTGTTTTATTTAAGGAACGCAAATGTAATACTAGTATAGGTTGGAGTGTGATATTTACAGAGAAGACTGTTTTTTAGATTTAAGTATTCCAGAGAAGGTTTTATTTTGTTTTTATGTATGTACATATGTGTACAATTTTTATTTACGAAAGTACATACAAAAGTGAAGAAATAAACATTTTATTTTAAACTACCAAAGTGAACTAGTACGAATGCATTCAGCTTCAGAAGTGTTCCTTGAATAACTTCATCAACATTTTCCAGTTCGTGCGCTTCATATAAAACTGTGTCTATAAGTGCCGCACTTATAATATTGACAATTTGAGCACTTTTCTTTGGGGAGTAGTGTAACTCTCGTGTTCCAAGCAAACAACGCCGTATGCTTTTAAGAACTCCGTTGATCTTTCCACAATATTACGCGCTCGAGAATGTACATACATACATAACATAATTGGCCATTACAACCCTTCAGTCAGGATTACGGCCTAGCTTCTCAACACCACTCATGTTGTGTACGTTAATTTTATACATGAAGCTTTTCATGGCAATTTTTACTCTCAGAGTTTTTGCCAGAAATCTGCTGAGAGGAAGTCGCCGAAGAAATATTTTCATATTTTCGTTTTGATGTCTGACCTGGGATTCGAACTCGGGCCTTTCGTCTAATAAGCCAACAACTAGACCACGGCGACTTCATGTACGAATGTACTTCGTTAAATTTTGCTTCTGCTGATCCCTTTGCGGCATTTCTGTAGGTACTATCATCCATGGCTCAGAGGCATACCCGCCGTCTTTGTATTAGATGTATTAAAATATATGTATAGTTCTAATTATTATAAAAGTATACCTAGATCTTTGCTACAACCTTTCCATGGATTGTTTCTCCTCTTCCAGCACCAAAATCGAAGATATACGCCAATTATTTTTGAAGATTTGTATTTTTCTTTGAAAAATTGTTGAGAGGTAATTCACAATAAACAATTTTTGTTTATAGATCATTTATAACTAATTCACAATAAAAACTTTTACTCCCAATATATTTGCAATACCGATTATTTTTTGGGATGGGAAAAAAAGTTTACTCCCAAATAACTTATTCCCATAATATTCACGATAGGGGTGATTATGTAGAACGAATTATTCAAATTAAATTTATTAAATGTATTCAAAGCATTAAATTCGAGCAAACACAGTCCAAACAGAAATGTACTTCGGTAATGAATGGTATTTTATGGTTTTTATTTCCCTTTAAATTATTAATTAAGTTCAAATACTATGACGGCCTCTACTTAATAATTGTTACAATGTGCCTTAATTAATAGAAAATAAATTGGAATAATTAATATAAAAATTTATATTCACTATTCTACATACATATTTATTATGACACTGACAGACAAGAAATCAACTGAAGCTTTAGATTGTAAAATTAAAGATTTCAGGGAAAATCAGTACTTATTTGGTAGTGCTTTGATATTGTTAGTTGGAAACTGTAATACATCATTTTAAGCAATACTCAGATCTTACCCAAATCGTTTATTATTAATAATGATAAAACCCAGAATAATGGTAGTTGGCATACATTCCCTTATATTTCAAGATCTTAATATTTCAAGGCCTTAGTATTTCAAGGTCTTACAACTGTATTTTCTACAGCATCCAATGTAATATTATTTTTTTTTCTATTTTTACATTCTCCCACTTCTTTCTTACTTTTCAAGAGAGAACACCAATATACCAATATACTCTCAACTTAACGAAGAAAAACCAGTATTGTTCCGTTAAGAGAGCATATATCACAGATATCATCTTGTGATAGATTATATACAAAAACAAAATAACATCCATTATTTATTTTAATCACAACCGGGGTTTGATTAAAGCTTACAGACTTTCATAAGACCTTTTTAAATTGGTCTGTGAAACCTTCAACAACTCGAAGGAGAGGTTAATTACACAAACAGTGAAGAAGTGATTTTTGTTATTATAGAAAGAAAAAAAAATTATTAATTTATTAAGTGAAATCAAGTTTTTATAAAAACAACAATTATTTGCTGAAATAATATAAAAATCTTAGTGAGATAGTGCATTTTAGTCTGTTTCTTTGGGAAAAGCTAAATTTATTTTTTTTGAAGGTATTTTTTTTTTATCATATTTAAAAAAATATTAAATTGTTTTCAACAGTTAATTTTATATAACATCAGAACCTCGAGTGAATCACCAATTTGCCACTTTGGAACAGACACAGCGTCAGTTCACTCGAGGGAAATTTGGCGTTTTTGGCAAAATTCTGCTAATAAAAATATTTGGAAACAAGATCAAGATAAAACTTAACTCTTCATTTGAATATCCTGGAAAGGCCAGCCGAAACAACTCACATATCCTATCAACCTATTTTCCAATCGAATATACCCGTTCAAAAACAATCTATAAAAATTTTAACATACAAAATGTTACGATTTGCTAAAAAAAACTATATAAAAACCTAAAAACTATATAAAAACCTAAAAACTACATAAAAATCTTAAAAGAACCATATATTATATATATAACATAACCATATATCCACCATTACATTATTAATATTATATTTTTATACCTTCACTAAACTCTGAAAAAGATACTGAAATATTCTAACCTTTAAAACCCTAAAGTTTAAATTTTAAATACAATTAATTCATCTCTAAATACATACGTTCTATTAAATAATCAATTATTCTAACAACATGCAATTATTCTTTATATAAAATACAATTAATCTAGACTATACTTAGTTCTAATTTTTTCTTATATATAACCTATTTCTTTATCTAACCATTTATTTATAAAAAAATGAATTATTATAAATTACCTAAATCCCTTAATATTTATAAGCTATAAAAAAAAATCATAATGATTGTAAAACGACTCCATCAAATGAAGCTGAAGGCCTTCCGCATCGTTGGAATCGAGACCCTACTGTAAGTTAAAAAACCATTATTATTTTTGTTTAATACACATAGATAGTTTATTTAAGTATTTGTTTCATAAAATATACCAGTGATGGCATTTCTAAAAGCTTAATAACAAGTGGCCAGAAATAATTAATAAAAAGTACCAAATGAAGTACTATTCCTTTTGTCCCATCACTGATATATATATTATGTATTCTCTCCTATATTTACAAAACAGCAATTGAAGATGATTCTCTCAGTGAATGCTTAACTGTTATACTTGCTTTTGTTTTTTTATATCTTCAATTTCTCTTTTGGTGATAAAGAATTAGTAATCACTGATCGTTTGTTATGATAACATACAGTGATCTGAACGTAATGCTAATTAGTTTTTTTTGTTCATTTCAATTTATTCGTAATATTTTTTTATATTTTGATATTATTATAAGAACTTTTTTTTATTGTCAATATAACCAAATGATAATTTGAATATGATGAAAACTTAATTTTTTTTTTCTGTAATGTAGAACTTCATAGGCGTAGGTAAGGTTTAGTCCTTTTAGGGGTTTTCGTTAAACTTTTTCCCTAATTCCATGGTAAAAACCATGGTAGGGTGGGTTCAGGGACGTAGCACAACAACGACGCTACTTGAGAAACATGAAAGGACGAGTCGTGTGTATTGTTTTATTTTTTTTATTGTTGACCTACAAGAGGCATTTGAATCGCACGTAATTTTTTTTTATTTTTGTGGTTTTATTGTACTAAATTGGACGCGCGGAACAAGATCCCCTCCCACATCTCCCGATCTAGCTAGCTATCAAGTACGTGCGTAAATTTCCAAAGTTAGTCCAATGGAAAAATCAGTTTCCTGTTTGGGAAACTGACGAAAAGCTTTTTTTTTTTTTTTTATAAACAGTGCAATAGTGAGCGTGAGCTTTGTCACAAATAAAAATGGCGCCCGAAACATCGTGGGGCATCTCCGAAAACAACGTGGGGCCGAAACATTAGCACAAATAAAAATAGCGCCCGACCTGGGGCCGAAACATTACCACAAAAGAAAAATGGCGCCCAACGTGGGGCCTCCCCGAAACAAAAGGAGTAAGAACTACATATGTTGATTTCTATTACACCTATCATAATTAACTTCCTTGTTTGAGGCTCTACGCCTCCCCGAAACAAAGGAGTTAAAACTTCCTTGCTTGAGGCTCTACGCCCCTCCCCGAAACAAAAGAAGTTTGAAAAATGTTGATTTCTATTACACCTATCATAATTAACTTCATTGTTTGAGGCTCTACACCTATATTTATTTTTTTCGTCACATATAATTAATACATTACACTATGGATATTATTGTTCTTGCTACTGTCTCGCATTGTGTTTGTCCCTATATTTGGTTTGAGCCAAGAATGTAATTTCGTTAGTGTATGAGTGGAAATATTGAACGTAAACAGCTAATTAGTTTAGTTCAATCCCTTATTACTTAATGTATATTCATTCCTATCTGTTAGTGAACATACTTAGCTGTGAAATATATCTTAGGATCCTCTAATGTGTTACTTGCAGATATAAAATTCAATTTATGAAAGATAAGCATTGGATATACGATTTTGAAGCTAAAATAATTTGCACAAATCGTCCACTTATCATTCTTAGTTGATTTTATGTTTCATTTAACTTATTAGTGAAGTCCACCAAAGCTCGAAATTCTTGTTTTTTTTTCTCTCAACCTTGCCTATAAGTCCAATTGAAGTTTTACAGAAAATTATATACAAATTTATTTTTGCTTAGAATAATGTCTATCGCTCATAGCAATGAAAATCTTGTTTCTCTAGTAGAAGAAGATAATCCTAGACAATGTTCTATTTGTAAGAAAGATTATGAAATTGATGATATTATAGTTTCCACACCATGTAATCACATATTTCACAAGAACTGCATAGTGAATATACTTAGGCAGACTCAGAGTTGTACTATATGTGGAAAAGCCTGTAGACAAACGAAATTAAAATCTTATAATATTTTAGCAGATACCGAAAAGCAGACTGCTGATACTCAAATTCCTTGCGGTAGTAATCAAAAGACATCCACTGGTGCAATACCTAAAGTCTCAGCTGGAAATAGGAATCCTAAAAGAAATATATTACCCGAGAACTTAGAACAGACACCTGTTTATCATCGTGTTAGTAACCAACCTTCCAATACGAGTAATTTACTCAATATATCTCAAAATACATTTAACTCACAAAACATGCCACAACATGTAGATACTCATAATGATAACGTACTTCAAATATTAATAAATGAGGCTGTTAGAAATCAGCTAGCCACACTAAACCTTAATTCGGATACTCTATTTAGACCCAGTCTTGGTAATCAAGGTAATCCAAATCAGAATTTACAAACGCGAAGTAATGATGCCAATGGAGCTACTGCTCACCATATTAGACAAAATCGAAATTTCATTATGAATAGAAATAGTTCAAACCGACAGAATGATAGGAGATCAGTAAACCTAGACCTTTCTACTGATAAAGTTACAAATATAATGTCAGGATGGCATTTGAAATTCAATGGAGAAGGAGAGGATGGATTGTCCGTTGATAACTTTATTTATAGAGTGCACGCTCTACGGTCCAAAGTTTGCGAGGTGATTTCGAAATTTTGTGTAGACACATTCACTTACTTTTTACTGGTAACGCGTTAGATTGGTTCTGGAGATTCCATCACTCAAAAAAAGAATCAAGCCATCCGGGCTTAAATCAATCCATATCGGTCACAATAGTACGGTAAGTACGGTTTGGCTTGAATCAAGTACAAAAGAGTTGAATCAAGCCCGAATCAGCAAAGTAAAAAGTGTTGATTTTAGCGCGATTTAAGCCTTTTTGGGATCAAAGTGATCCCATCATGTATTTGGTTTAAGCATTTTTTTTTTGATTTAAGGTCGAATTCGTACTTGAATTAACTTATAAATTTGATTGAATTGAGACAAATCGTACTTCATTCGAGCAAAATGAACTTGATTTAAGCCATAAATTGTACTTGATTTAAACCTAAATTTATCCAAAAACGAGCTTGTTTCAAGAATTTTTAACTTGATTTAAGCTCGAACTCGTACTTGATTTAATCCATAAATCGTATTTGATTTAAGTACAATAATCTTATAATAAGATTAAATAAAAAAGGGTTTTTATTTTATATTTTGATTTATAAAAGATATTTATTTAAATATTATACAAAATAATAGTTCATTTTTTAATAAACAAAAAAAGTTAGTTTTAATATTCAATGTATTAAATATAACAAAATTAATTAATGTAATTAATAATAATTATAATAAAAAGTTATTATTATGATTAAATAGAAACAGTTTTACCTTATTTAAAATTCTTTTTTCACTGAAATCTTCCTCAGACATCCAATTATTGACCTTCGATTCGACTGAAATCGTTTCGCCATCAATATCGAACTGTAAAATTGATTTATAAAAAATTATGTGATCAAGTATATTACACATATTTATATGATTTACCTGCTGTTTTTTTCCATTTAAAGAGCTTCTCCCGATATTCAATTCGAAGGATAAGGAGTGGTATGGCTTCTTTTATGTCTTCTTTTTGTAGGTATTGTAAAAATATTAATAGTATTTTATTAGTACGTATTTAATATAAAATTACTTACCTTTTAGGTATTGATGAACCTCCTCCAGATTAAAGGCTTGAAGAAGCTCTTTAAAAGGGCATCATCATAACGTTGATCATCCATCAATTACAACACAAAATAACACGACAAATTATTAAAATAACAAACAAATTATTAAAAAACAAACGCAAACACAACAAAGCCAACACAACACAATACCGCATACTCAATGAACGCACAAAACAGAC
The DNA here is from genome assembly GCA_930367235.1 of Sarcophaga rosellei. Classification (NCBI taxonomy): domain Eukaryota; kingdom Metazoa; phylum Arthropoda; class Insecta; order Diptera; family Sarcophagidae; genus Sarcophaga; species Sarcophaga rosellei. The sequence continues at coordinate 45,441,033 of OV884018.1, read as the reverse complement.
TGATATTTTCATCCCTTGAAAATAACAAAGAAATAACACGATTTCAATATAAATTTTATATATATTTATATATTTTATGTTATAAACAGTGTTGCCACGAAAAAAAATTTTTTGTAACCAACATTTGTGAAAAAAATCACCAAATAAGAAAAATATAACCAAAATTAAATTCGCAGACTTTTGTTTTATTTTTTTTCAAATTTAAATTATAATTATTAAGAAAGGAGACAAATAATAACAAAATAAAACTATAGTCCTACTAATTAATTCATTTTAACAAACAAAACCGAAGCCCTTTGTAGTGTATCACTATAACGATAAACACCACACCACATTTTTGACACACAATATACAAATAAGTAAAGTAAAGAAGATTCAAATTACATATGTTCAACCCAAATTTAAAATGTTATTTAATGTAATAATAAACCTTGAGAAATAAGGGAAATAGAAAAGTATCACACACTTAATAAGCGGCACACAAACAAGACCACACATGTATAAACAGAAAATGCAATAAAATTAACAACATGGGTCAAAACACTTAAAAAGAACCATAAGGGTTCGAATTACAGAAATGAGTGAAAATATTAAAAATATTGAGTAAGGTCTTGACCAATCATAACTCAATAATCGTCGCAAGTGAGTCATGCTTTGGAATAGAAAGAGTAAAATGTATAGTTTTAAGAATTATTGTAAATATTAGAAATAAGTATAAATAGTGGAATAATTTTGAATAAAAATGAGAAACATTTTGAAAAACAAAACATAACAACGTGTTTCTCAATATTCTAACCCAGCACCTTAAACAGTGCAGGGAAGAATCAAAACTGCTGTGGCTAGACATAGCATTCAAAACAATCTAGCACTTTATAAATTTGTTTTTTTTATCCTCCTACTCAATTATATAAATTAAAACTATTATATGGCAATCCATTATACCTTTATATAAGAAAAAAATAACCAAACTCGGAAAAATCTACACATCTACACATTGAATAAAAAAATAAATACAAAATAAAAATAACTAATTTTGGTTAGAAATAACCAAAATTGGCAACACTGGTTATAAAACAACTTCAAATGATTATGAGAGCAGATGAGAGAGTAAGTTGTACTTCGCTCATTTTCTCTCAGGGTTTGATTTAACCCTTTTTTGGCTTAATTCAAGCAAAATACTTGTTAATTTTTATTTAATCCTATTTTGCACTCAAAATAACACTTTTTTAAATAGCTTTGAGCTTTTTAGTGTTGATTTTAGTAATATAAGGTTTAGTTTTTTAAATCAATCCCGTTTTTTGCTTGTTTTAAGCAAACGGTAGCCAAAACGGGCTTAATTTTTCAAGCAGGTTTTTTGGCTAAAATTGAGAATAGAAAAGTTAATTTTAGCACGCCGTTTTTCTTTCTGTGATCGAACGTGTACGCGACTTGATTGGGAAACCATTTGTCATTGAAAAACCAGTTTCGCGATCGTCGTACAGATTTTGATTTAAGAGAACAAATTAGATGTAGAAGACAAAGAATGGGTGAAAACTTTGATTCGCATTATGATTCAATATTACAGATTACTGATCGTTTTCAAACTCCAATTAGTGAATTTGAATTATTAGAAATAATCAAGCGTAATTTGAAGCCGGAAATCCGGAAAGAACTTTTACATTTTAGTATCAATTCCATTGCTCATTTGAGAGAATTTGTTCGGAAGCATGAGATATTGGAAGCAGAACTTGAATTACGTCGTACCAATAAGACTTTTACTTCTCGCAAAACTATATCAGAAATTGTAGACGATAATATAGATACACTCAAAAAAAGAATCAAGCCATCCGGGCTTAAATCAATCCATATCGGTCACAATAGTACGGTAAGTACGGTTTGGCTTGAATCAAGTACAAAAGAGTTGAATCAAGCCCGAATCAGCAAAGTAAAAAGTGTTGATTTTAGCGCGATTTAAGCCTTTTTGGGATCAAAGTGATCCCATCATGTATTTGGTTTAAGCATTTTTTTTTTGATTTAAGGTCGAATTCGTACTTGAATTAACTTATAAATTTGCTTGAATTGAGACAAATCGTACTTCATTCGAGCAAAATGAACTTGATTTAAGCCATAAATTGTACTTGATTTAAACCTAAATTTATCCAAAAACGAGCTTGTTTCAAGAATTTTTAACTTGATTTAAGCTCGAACTCGTACTTGATTTAATCCATAAATCGTATTTGATTTAAGTACAATAATCTTATAATAAGATTAAATAAAAAAGGGTTTTTATTTTATATTTTGATTTATAAAAGATATTTATTTAAATATTATACAAAATAATAGTTCATTTTTTAATAAACAAAAAAAGTTAGTTTTAATATTCAATGTATTAAATATAACAAAATTAATTAATGTAATTAATAATAATTATAATAAAAAGTTATTATTATGATTAAATAGAAACAGTTTTACCTTATTTAAAATTCTTTTTTCACTGAAATCTTCCTCAGACATCCAATTATTGACCTTCGATTCGACTGAAATCGTTTCGCCATCAATATCGAACTGTAAAATTGATTTATAAAAAATTATGTGATCAAGTATATTACACATATTTATATGATTTACCTGCTGTTTTTTTCCATTTAAAGAGCTTCTCCCGATATTCAATTCGAAGGATAAGGAGTGGTATGGCTTCTTTTATGTCTTCTTTTTGTAGGTATTGTAAAAATATTAATAGTATTTTATTAGTACGTATTTAATATAAAATTACTTACCTTTTAGGTATTGATGAACCTCCTCCAGATTAAAGGCTTGAAGAAGCTCTTTAAAAGGGCATCATCATAACGTTGATCATCCATCAATTACAACACAAAATAACACGACAAATTATTAAAATAACAAACAAATTATTAAAAAACAAACGCAAACACAACAAAGCCAACACAACACAATACCGCATACTCAATGAACGCACAAAACAGACTGATATTTTCATCCCTTGAAAATAACAAAGAAATAACACGATTTCAATATAAATTTTATATATATTTATATATTTTATGTTATAAACAGTGTTGCCACGAAAAAAAATTTTTTGTAACCAACATTTGTGAAAAAAATCACCAAATAAGAAAAATATAACCAAAATTAAATTCGCAGACTTTTGTTTTATTTTTTTTCAAATTTAAATTATAATTATTAAGAAAGGAGACAAATAATAACAAAATAAAACTATAGTCCTACTAATTAATTCATTTTAACAAACAAAACCGAAGCCCTTTGTAGTGTATCACTATAACGATAAACACCACACCACATTTTTGACACACAATATACAAATAAGTAAAGTAAAGAAGATTCAAATTACATATGTTCAACCCAAATTTAAAATGTTATTTAATGTAATAATAAACCTTGAGAAATAAGGGAAATAGAAAAGTATGACACACTTAATAAGCGGCACACAAACAAGACCACACATGTATAAACAGAAAATGCAATAAAATTAACAACATGGGTCAAAACACTTAAAAAGAACCATAAGGGTTCGAATTACAGAAATGAGTGAAAATATTAAAAATATTGAGTAAGGTCTTGACCAATCATAACTCAATAATCGTCGCAAGTGAGTCATGCTTTGGAATAGAAAGAGTAAAATGTATAGTTTTAAGAATTATTGTAAATATTAGAAATAAGTATAAATAGTGGAATAATTTTGAATAAAAATGAGAAACATTTTGAAAAACAAAACATAACAACGTGTTTCTCAATATTCTAACCCAGCACCTTAAACAGTGCAGGGAAGAATCAAAACTGCTGTGGCTAGACATAGCATTCAAAACAATCTAGCACTTTATAAATTTGTTTTTTTTATCCTCCTACTCAATTATATAAATTAAAACTATTATATGGCAATCCATTATACCTTTATATAAGAAAAAAATAACCAAACTCGGAAAAATCTACACATCTACACATTGAATAAAAAAATAAATACAAAATAAAAATAACTAATTTTGGTTAGAAATAACCAAAATTGGCAACACTGGTTATAAAACAACTTCAAATGATTATGAGAGCAGATGAGAGAGTAAGTTGTACTTCGCTCATTTTCTCTCAGGGTTTGATTTAACCCTTTTTTGGCTTAATTCAAGCAAAATACTTGTTAATTTTTATTTAATCCTATTTTGCACTCAAAATAACACTTTTTTAAATAGCTTTGAGCTTTTTAGTGTTGATTTTAGTAATATAAGGTTTAGTTTTTTAAATCAATCCCGTTTTTTGCTTGTTTTAAGCAAACGGTAGCCAAAACGGGCTTAATTTTTCAAGCAGGTTTTTTGGCTAAAATTGAGAATAGAAAAGTTAATTTTAGCACGCCGTTTTTCTTTCTGTGTAAAAGCTTAGTTGAAGTGGAAGAATTAAAAGAGATTACATGTTGGAATTGTTTAGAAAAAGGTCATCGTTATGATGATTGTTTGCAAGACAGAAATATTTTTTGCTACGGATGCGGTGCACCTAACATTTTCAAACCCAATTGTACCACCTGTATCAAGTTTTCAAAAACTATCAAGCGAAAAGCAAACCGAAACTATTTCTATCCAAAGCGACACAAATTTAAGATCCTTTGGATGCCAAACAGATTTAAATATAAATGATACCATTAGACATTTAGTTGTAGACAATATCCCGAAACATTTAAAACCATATCATGTCAGACTTAGAGAGTATGAAGAAGCCAAATCCAGAATTTTTGAAAAGAAAATAAGTGAAGTTCGAATTGCTAAACGAGTCAAAAGAAATACAAAGAGATTGAGAGAATACTGGAGGAGATTAATTAAAAACCGCAAACACTTCTGTTCAGCTATTATATCTAATGTTAACCAGTTGGATATCAGACCATTTGCAACTGTGCAAATTTTTGGTGAAGATGTATTAAGCCTAATAGACACTGGTGCAACAGTTTCTTGTTTTGCAGCTGATTATGCTCGTACATTTTTGGAGGACAGAAAGTATAAATACAACAAGTTTAAGATCAGACTAAAAACAGCTGACGGAACGGACCATTCAGCAGTAGGTAGTGTAACAACGTTAGTAACATTTCGCGGAGAGACGAAACCTGTCACGTTTTTAATAATTCCACATTTGACAAAAAACCTATATTTGGGTGTAGATTTCGTAAAGATCTTTGGTCTAGCGAAAGACTTGTTTTTAGAAAGTTCAAGTACTAAACCTAACAATATTTTGAATGAAGTTAACTTACCTATAGATAGTAATTTTCATGTTATAAATGCAGATGAGAGGAGACGACTGAATATTGCCATTAATTCATTTCCATCATACGCAATAGAAGGTCTTGGTAGAACATCGCTCATTACCCATGTTATAGATACAGCAGATAACCAACCAATCAAACAGAGGCATTTTTCTATTTCACCTGCGGTTGAAAAGCTAATGTTCGAGGAAATTGATCGCATGTTGCGATTAGGTGTGATTGAAGAATCTCAAAGCCCATGGTCATCACCTGTGGCTCTAGTACAAAAACCTGGAAAGGTGAGGCTCTGTTTAGATGCCAGAAAACTTAACAGCGTTACTGTTAAGGACGCTTATCCTTTACCCCTTATCGATGGTATTCTCAGTAGACTCCCAAAGGCTAAATTCATTACGAGTCTAGACCTGAAAGACGCCTTCTGGCAAATTCCTTTAGATGAAAAGTCGAAGGACTTTTTACTGTACCTGGACGACCTTTATATCAATTCGTTGCAATGCCATTTGGGTTGTGCAATGCTCCACAGACAATGTCGCGTCTTATGGACAAAGTTATACCAGCTCATTTGCGTAAAAAAGTTTTCGTTTATTTAGATGATTTACTTCTTATTACAGAATCTTTTGATGAACATATCTTATTGTTGCATGAGATAGCACTTTGTATCAGAAAAGCGAATTTAACCATTAATATTGAGAAGAGTAAATTTCTTCTTAAGGAAGTGAAGTATTTAGGGCATATCATTGGTTATGGACAGATCAAAACTGATCCTGACAAGGAAAAATCTATTCAGGATTTTCCTTTACCGACCTCCGTACGTCAACTAAGACGATTCTTAGGTATGTGTGGATGGTACAGACGTTTTATTCGCAATTTTGCAACTTTGACGATACCATTAACTGACATATTAAAGAAGAATCGGAAATTTAGTTGGACTGACGAAGCAAAATGTTCATTTAACGAGCTTAAAAACTCTTTGTGCTCAGCACCAGTGCCTCATAATCCAGACTTTACACGTCCGTTTTCGATCCAATGCGATGCGAGTCAATATGGAATAGGCGCAGTTCTTGCACAGAAAAATTATGAAATGGAAGAAGTACCGATTGCATATATGAGTCTTAAGTTAACAGCGGCTCAGAGAAATTATACGGTATCGGAACAAGAATGTCTTGCAGCGGTTAAGGCTATTAAAAAGTTTCGTGCATATATAGAGGGACACGAATTTGAAGTTATCACAGACCATGCGTCTCTAAAATGGCTTATGAATCAGACAGATTTACATGGACGTTTAGCAAGATGGGCTTTAAAATTACAAGGATTTAATTTCACAATTCGGCATAGAAAGGGAAACAAAAATATAGTTCCAGATTCATTATCTGGAATGTACTCTGAAAACAATGAAGAAGTTGAATGTCATAACTTAGACAACATTTTTATATCAGAAATTGAAAATTCAGTCGAAATTAACTTAGATTCAGATCAATTTAAATCTACAGAATATCTTTCGTTAATTGAGAAACTAAAATCTAGTTTCATAATCAGGAATTATCTTCCTGATTTTAAAATTGTTGATGGATATATTTATAAAAAGTGTAATTACTCTTCTGGTGATAATTTACAAGAGCAATTATCTTGGAAACTTTGGGTACCTTCAACAATGACGCAAGATCTTATAAAAAGGGCTCATGATCATCCCTTATGTGCTCATGGTGGTGTTGGTAAGACACTACATCGTCTTAAAACATTTTATTTTTGGCCCAAAATGGCAAAACAGATAGCTGATTATATTTCATCTTGTGATATTTGCAAACAGACGAAAGCTTCTAATAAATGTCTAAAACCTCCAATGGGTCAACCTTCTAATTCTGTTCGTATTTTTCAAAAGTTATATTTAGATTTATTAGGTCCTTATCCTAGATCGTCTTCTGGAAACATAGGAATAATTATAGTTTTAGATCATTTGTCTAAATTTCATTTTCTTGAACCAATAAGAAAATTTACGTCCAATAGCATAATTGAATTTCTTGAGAAACGTATATTCCATATATTTAGAGTACCAGAAACAATTACTACTGATAATGGTGTACAGTTTAAGTCTAAACTGTTCATAGACTTTTTGGAGTCATATGGAGTGTTTCATAACTTAAGTGCTCTTTATTCACCACAAGCAAATGCTAGTGAACAGATCAGTATTAGCTGCAATTAGAACTTATGTAAAACCAAATCAGAAGGATTGGGATGAAAAACTTTCAGCAATTAGTTGTGCTCTTAGAAGTTCAGTTCATATTAGCACTGGATTTTCACCATCCAGTGCCAATTTCCAGGATTTTGTTTGGCCAAAATATGCTAACGAATGGTAAATCTTATAAACTATTAAGAAATTTGAAGATTTTAGAAACATCTGATGTAGATTTGAGAAATAATGAAAAAATGGAATTGTTACGAGAAAAAGCTAGAGAAAGAATTCGTAAATCATTTGAAAGGAATGTAAAATATTATAATCTCCGATCTCGTCCTGTAAATTTTGATGTTGGTCAAATTGTATACAGAAGAAATTTTGCTCAATCCAAAGCAGCAGAGCATTTCAATAGCAAGCTTGCGGTTTGAGAAAGCTAAAGTTAGAGCTAAACATGGATCTTGTTATTATGAACTAGAAGACATGTCAGGTAAATCATTGGGAACATTTCATGCTAAGGATATTCGGTCATAAGACCACATTGAAAAGGCTTCATAGTTCAGATATTTGATTGTAAAAGTAGATAAAACAAAATAAGTCTTCAGCCTTTGCTTCATTATAAATATAATTCTTCAAAAGCTGTTTTGTAATACATCATTTTAAGCAATACTCAGATCTTACCCAAATCGTTTATTATTAATAATGATAAAACCCAGAATAATGGTAGTTGGCATACATTCCCTTATATTTCAAGATCTTAATATTTCAAGGTCTTACAACTGTATTTTCTACAGCATCCAATGTAATATTATTATTTTTTTCTATTTTTACATTCTCCCACTTCTTTCTTACTTTTCAAGAGAGAACACCAATATACCAATATACTCTCAACTTAACGAAGAAAAACCAGTATTGTTCCGTTAAGAGAGCATATATCACAGATATCATCTTGTGATAGATTATATACAAAAACAAAATAACATCCATTATTTGTTTTAATCACAACCGAGGTTTGATTAAAGCTTACAGACTTTCATAAGATCTTTTTAAATTGGTCTGTGAAACCTTCAACAACTCGAAGGAGAGGTTAATTACACAAACAGTGAAGAAGTGATTTTTGTTATTATAGAAAGAAAAAAAAAATTATCAATTTATTAAGTGAAATCAAGTTTTTATAAAAACAACAATTATTTGCTGAAATAATATAAAAATCTTAGTGAGATAGTGCATTTTAGTCTGTTTCTTTGGGAAAAGGTAAATTTTTTTTTTTAAGGTATTTCTTTTATCATATTTAAAAAAATATTAAATTGTTTTCAACAGTTAATTTTATATAACATCAGAACCTCGAGTGAATCACCAATTTGCCACTTTGGAACAGACACAGCGTCAGTTCACTCGAGGGAAATTTGGCGTTTTTGGCAAAATTCTGCTAATAAAAATATTTGGAAACAAGATCAAGATAAAACTTAACTCTTCATTTGAATATCCTGGAAAGGCCAGCCGAAACAACTCACATATCTTATCAACCTATTTTCCAATCGAATATACCCGTTCAAAAACAATCTATAAAAATTTTAACAAACAAAATGTTTCGATTTGCTAAAAAACTATATAAAAATCTAAAAACTATATAAAAACCTAAAAACTACATAAAAATCTTAAAATAACCATATATTATATATATAACATAACCATATATCCACCATTACATTATTAATATTATATTTTTATACCTTCACTAAACTCTGAAAAAGAAACTGAAATATTCTAACCTTTAAAACCCTAAAGTTTAAATTTTATATACAATTAATTCATCTCTAAATACATACGTTCTATTAAATAATCAATTATTCTAACAACATGCAATTATTCTTTATATAAAATACAATTAATCTATACTATACTTAGTTCTAATTTTTTCTTATATATAACCTATTTCTTTATCTAACCATCTTATATATAAAAATGAATGTGTGTTTGTTTGTATGTTTGAAGTTTATAGGCGATTAAACGGCTGAACCGATTTTCTTGAAATTTTCACAGTATCTTCCTGTATGTCTGGAAGGAGTTATAGGCCAAGGGGCCATGCCCACGTATACCACATACTTAATATTTAATTGCATTTGAAATATATTACTCATACGCATAGTCGTTACCCCTACAAGTATGCTATCTATGATTCCTGATGTATAAAACCAAAGAAAATAAAGTATAAAGAATGTGAATTTTGGCATATTTTGGAATATTTTTCAAAAATATTTCACGACGCGGGACGAAAGATAGAAGGGAAGGATAAAGAAACCAAGAGCGTAACAATGTGTTGCCACGAAAAAAAATTTTGTAACCAACATTTGTGAAAAAAATCACCAAATAAGAAAAAATATAACCAAAATTAAATTCAAAGACTTTTGTTTTATTTTTTTTTCAAGTTTAAATTATAGTTAATAAAAAATGAAACAAAAAATAGTTTTTTTTTAAAAGAAAAAGAAAAAAACCAAAAAAATCTACACATCTGCACATTGATCAAAAAATAAGCAATTTTGGTTAGAAATCAAATCATTTATTCTCAGACGTCGGCACAAAGAGGACATGAGAAAAATTATGACAGGCATGTTTAACCCAGAGGAAAATTGTTACTATTTTTTTCAAATCTACTTATTAACCCAATAATATGTATATGTGAGCGAAAAGTATAGAACAATTGTACTGCGCTAAAAACCTAAAAACACAGTATTTTACTTGGCAAGTATTCTTCCAAAAATCGAAATCATTTCTCATTGATATTAGTGAATCATACTGTAATATTTCTTTGGGTGTAAAATTGAAGTCTGAAAAAAGCGACATGAATATTCTTCTTTAGAAGCTGACAAGCAAAGCAACTGAATGCATTTTTACGCTCTCATGATAAGAGCAACACATTGTTACGCTCTTTGTTTGTGTTTATTTTCCTTCTGTCTTCCGCCCCCCTTATCCAGAAATGATTTTTGAAAAAGATTTTGGTGAGAGCGGGTCGTAATGCTACTTCTACATAATGCGTATTCTTTATATCCATATTCTTTGATAAAACTTAATGGAATTGAATATCACTCATACGTCACATATGTAGTTTTTTTAATGAATTTTACATCTATATAAACAAAAATGAATGTGTGTTTATTTGTTTGTGGGTTTGTGTGTTTGAAGTCTATAGACGGCTAAACGGCTGGACCGCTTTTCTTGAAGTTTTGACAGTACCTTCCTGTATATCTGGAAGGAATTATAGGCTACTTTTTATTTTCAAATTTCAAGAAGGCGGGGTGCTACGCCCACATATTCAATAAGTATTTAATGTCGCATATCTCATAAACTGCGAATTGTGTATGGACGACTTTCACGTATATATAAACAAAAAGGCGGATTGGCTATAGTGGGTGTGTCACCTCCAATATAAAAAATATTAAATTATTATATCTATGAAAATATCACAGTTAGAGCCCTAAAATTTTTTCGAGTCCACTTTAGTATCAATATGAATATTTTAGACAAAAATGGGCTGAATAGGAAAAGGGTGTGGTACTTTTTTTTTTTTGTTTTTATTTAACAAACTTTCCTTTCAGATGACTTTAAGCATTAATTTTTAATCCTTTTTTTGCATTCGTAAAATTCATACTTCCCATATGAATTAAATTTAAAACTTCTTCTATCTCGGACATCACCTATATATAAAAATTAATGTGCATTTGTTTGTATGTTTGAAGTTTAAAGACGACTAAACGGCTGAACCGATTTTCCTACTTTTTATGTTGATATTTCAAATGAGAGAGGTGCCACTCCCACATATACTACATAACCTACTATTGTAAGATAATAACAAAATGGATATATTGAAAAAACTATATCAGCAAAATACCTCAAATTTTGTACAAGTAACTACGGTTTTAATATAAATATTTTGGACAAAAATAGGCGACCTATCATTAGAGGACAATGCACCTTCCATATGAAGTAAATACTAAAATCTGCCTAACTGAAGAACTTTAACTTTAAATATAAATATTTTGGACAAAAATAGGAATTTCAGCAAAAGCGGGCGTGGCACCTCCCATATGAAGTGAATACTAAAATCTGCATATCTAGAACACCAGGACAGTTAGACTGCTAAAATTTTGTACGAATATCTAAAGGTTCAATAACAATATTTTTGTTAAAAATGGGCTATCAAGCATTAGGGGCGTGGCAAACTCCATATGAACTAATTATTAAAATCTGTATAAAAAAACTATAAAAGCTAGAGTCCCCAATTTTGTATTCCAGCTATAGGAAAGTGGTGCCTCTCTGATTTGTGGGTGTAGAAATTATTATATCTTGAAATATGCAATAGTAAGGTATATGACCCTTAAATGATTGAGTTTGAAATTTTCAACTCATATAGATAGTAAGTACTAAAGTTCATACTATTTAAATATTTATCTTGGAAAACATATACGTACATACATATGTAATAGTTATGTTATTGTTTACTTCTAAAAACGGGTAACTAATAAAAATATTATTTATTTGAAAAATACATTAGGTAAACTTTATAATAAGCATTTTAGTGGGCAATGAATTCATTACTTTTAATTACCTAAGTAATAAAATGTAAACTGTCAATATTTTTCCCAAATAAAATAAGTAGTTGCAAAACTCATCACAAAAAATTACCTGTGACCGACGCAAGCACAATTATTTGTTAAATTTTAATAACATTAATTTTCTTCAAAAGGTTTTTGACTTGAACCGATTTCATATTAGGTAAAATATAAAGAAATAAATATAACACGCATTCGGTTTTGAAATTCAGTTGAATCTTTGATTCTAAACAAGTTAAACGTTACCTGAGTGACATTTATTTTGCAACAATTTGTAAAAATGCCCCGAATAAAAGCATCTAAAATGCATTGCGTTTGCAATCCCAGAGAGCAAATGAAAGTTCGGAAGACGTGAAAGTCGCCTCAGGACTGAACGGAGTCTAGCTTCAACCTTTAGAGCCGCCGAAACGCCATCACAACGTGAAGAACGCCTTGAAGGCCTACGACAACGCGCCACAACAGCAAGAGCTACTGAAACACTTTCAGAAAGCCAAGAGCGCCTTAAAAGCTTCTGAAACGCCGTCAGAACGCGAAAGACGTCTTGAAGGTCTTCGACAACATGCCACAACCCCACGAGCTACCGAGACATCGTTGGAACATGAAGGTCGACTACAAAGCCAGCGAAATCGTATTGAAACATCACGAGCCACAGAAACACCTTCAGAACGTGAAAGACGTCTGGAAAGCCTTCGACAATATGCGACAACCGCACGAGCTACCGAGACACCTTTGGAACATGAAGGTACCACAACAGCACGAGCTAATGAAACAGAAGTCCAACATGAATCACGAGTAGAAAGTCAGTGGATTCGAACATCAACAAGAAGAGCAGCAAAGAACAAAATCATAATCGAATGGCGGTGAATCGACGTAATGTTTTTCATGGATCCTCAGGTATTGCATTTAACTACAGATCTGATATAGATGACCACATAATCGCAATTCATGCTGATAGAACTCCAGAACTCCAACAATGACGTAACAATTTTGATGGTGGGCGATCCAGTTGCATCACGAGATATGTATTTAATTCCGATGGGGGTAGCGAAGCACACCGGGTATTAGCTAGTCTTATATATAAAAATGAATGTGTGTTTGATTGTATGTTTGTATGTTTGAAGTTTATAGACGATTAAACGGCTGAACCGATTTTCTTGAAATTTTCACAGTATCTTCCTGTATGTCTGGAAGGAGTTATAGGCTACTTTTTATGTTGATATTCCAAATGAGCGCGGGGCCATGCCCATGTATACTACATACTACATACTTAATATTTAATTGCATTTGAAATATATTACTCATACGCATAGTTACCCCTAAAGTATGCTATCTATGATTCTTGATGTATAAAACCAAAGAAAATAAAGTATAAAGAATGTGCATTTTGGCATATTTTAGAAATTCACGACGCGGGGGAAAGATAGAAGGAAAGGAAAAAAATTTTGTAACGAACATTTGTGAAAAAAATCACCAAATAAGAAAAAATATAACCAAAATTAAATTCGTAGACTTTTGTTTTATTTATTTTTTTTTTCAGAAATAACCAAAAAAGGCAACATCATTACTAGATTCAATCTTTGCGGATTTTTTGCAAATTACAATACATTTTGACTTTTTAGAGTTAATCCTTAAACCATTTGCAGTCGCCCAAAGAGAAATATTATTAAGGTCAGTGTTAAGATCTTTAACTCCAGTGTTGATGGAAGCTACAGAGCTATCAATGTAGAGTTGAATATCATCAACATACATTTGAATTCTAGAATGTTTAAGCTGCTCAAATGGTTGAGTTTGAAATTTTCAACTCATATACATAGTAAGTACTGAAATTCATACTATTTAAATATTTATTTGAAAAACATATACATATGTAATAGTTACGTTATTGTTTACTTCTAACAATGGGTAATTACTAAAAATATTATTTATTTGTTGCATATCTTGAAAAACAGATCAGGTAAGTTTAATAATCAGCATTTTATTGGGTGATGAATGGGCATGTAACAATAGGCAGTAAAATTTTCATTCATTACTTTCGATTAACTAAGTAATAAAATGTAAACTGTCAATATTTTTTCCAAATAAAATAAGTAGTTGCAAAACTCATCAAAAAAAATTACCTGCGACCGACACAAACATAATTATTTATCAAATTTTAATAACCTTATTTTCTTTTAAAAAGTTTTTGACCTGAACCGATTTCATATTAGGTACAATTTGAAGTAATAAAATGCAACTGTCAATATTTTTTCAAATAAAATAAGAAGTTGCAAAACTCATCAAGAAAATTGCCTGCGACCGAAACAAACCTAATTATTTGTCAAATTTAAATAGCCTTAATTTTTTTTAAAAAGTTTTTTGACCAGAACCGATTTCATATTATGTAAAATATAAAGGAATAAATATAACACGCATTCGGTTTTGGAATTCAGTTGAATCTTTGATTCTAAACGAGTTAAACGTTGAGTGACATTTATTTTGCAACAATTTATAAAAATGCCCCCAAAAAAGCATCGCTTTCCAGAAGCACTAAAAATGCATTGCATTTGCAATCCCAGAGAGCAAATGAAAGTTCGGAAGAGCGTGAAAGTCGCCTAAGGACTGAAAGGAGTCGAGCTTCAACCTCTAGAGCTGCCGAAACGCCATCACAACCTGAGGATGCCTTGAAGGCCTACGACAACGCGCCACAACAGCAAGAGCTACTGAAACGCTTTCAGAAAACCAAGAGCGCCTTGAAAGTCGACGAAATCTTACCTCTTTAGCACGAGCTTCTGAAACGCCGTCAGAACACGAACTACGTTTTGAAGGTCTTCGACAACATGTGACAACCGCACGAGGTACCGAGACACCGTTGGAACATGAAGGTCGGCTACAAAGCCAGCGAAATCGTATCGAAACATCACGAGGCACAGAAACGCCTTTAAGTGCCTCGGCCACGTTCAAATTCTGGTGTTCAAATTTTGCATATGTGTTGGTAATATTTGTTTGACTCAGCACAGCAACACATCAAATTTCAGCCTTCAAATTTCATTTTAAAAATGTCTTGGAGAAGACAACATCACATGGTTTTCATCGGAAAAAATTCTTTTATGGTTTTCTTTTTTTTTTTGCAAACATTTTTTTTAGGTTTTCTGAAAGATCATATGGGCTTTTGGTTGGGAGATTGTTTTGTTTTTGTTTGTTTTTTTGTTTTTTTCTTTTAATATGACAAATGATTGTTTCATAGTCATTGCCGTGGCGCAGGCAATTAAAAAAACAAAAAAAGGAAACTGCGAAGGGTCTTTGGATGAAAGAGTGGTTGAAGAAAAGGGATGCATTTACGCACCAAAATGTTCTCAATGAACTCAAATGATTTTCAAAACTTTTTACGGATGGATGAAGGCACATATGAGGAACTTCCAAATTTGGTTGGCCCGAAAATTCAAAAACAAGATACTCAAATGTGTGACGCCATCTCTCCGAATCAACGTCTATCTATAACATTGCGTTTCCTTGCTACAGGCAATTTCTTTTCTGATTTAAAATTTGTCAGCGCTATTTCGGAACGAGCAATTGGTCGCATTGTTATAGAGACTTATGGAAAAATAAACAAGATTTTAAAATATAATATAAAAGCAATTAAAACAAATTATTAATGGACTTAATTTTATAAATAAAATAATTTTTATTATTTTTTTACAAAACAAAGTTAGTACAAATAAAGGAACGATCATAACGAATCATAAATAAATACAAAAATACATATACAAAAACAAAACATCCACTTCTTATTATTTTTATTATCATTTTCTGATACACATTTTCAAAACATCCGCGAACCAGATGGTGATGTTTCTCCTACGAAATCTGCAGAAAAATGAAATTTGAAGTAATTGCCCGCACACACATCAAATTTGCTTCCAATTTCTGCGGAGCAGGTAGCGAAAATCAAAAGTATTTTGATATTCTTCAATCTCTTCTCAGCCTGTACGTGTGAGGACAGTTTTCTGTACGTGTGAGTACAGTTTTACCAATACAATCACAAAAATGGCAGATTGATCAATCTAGTTTGATCGTGGCTGTGCTGCTTTAGAGCGTGAAAGACGTCTTGAACGTCTTCGACAACATGCGACAACCGCACGAGCTACTGAGACACCGTTGGAGCATGAAGGTCGGCTACAAAGCCAGCGAAATCGTACCATAACATCACGAACTAATGAAACAGAAGTCCAACGTGAATCACGAGTAGAAAGTCAGCGGATTGGAACATCAACAAGAAGAGCAGCAGAGAGGATAGAGCAATATGATTTGCGTCGGGAACAAAATCGTAATCGAATGGTGGTGAATCGACGTAATGTTTTTCATGGATACTCAGGTATTGCATTTAACTACAGATCTGATATAGATTATACCGAAGACGAATTAGTGGCAATTGGTGACATGAATGAAGTTTGCCAATATTGCAATGCACTCAGGTACAAAAATGGAACACCTGGCATGTGTTGCTCTAATGGTAAAATCGTTTTGTTTGATTCACTTCCACCTCCAGAACCATTACAATCGCTGATTTCAGGTAAGTTTTTCGAAATATATACTTTTTTTAATTTAACAAAATATTAATAAAAAATATTTTTTTCATTTAGGAACTAATGTGGATTCACAACATTTTCTTAATAATATAAGAAAATATAATTCGTGCTTCCAAATGATATCTTTTGATGATACCAAAGTATTTCGAGACAACTTTATGCCAATGTTTCGTGACAAAAGGCCAAATTTACCATTAAATGGGATCATTGTTACCAATTCCAAATGCAGATCCTAAGTTCTTACAAATTAATTTCATAGGAGAAGCCGATAACAATGACCAAGTGCACCACCGCCTGCATTATAACCCTGACACAAAACAATGGATTGTTGCCGATTTACAAGTGATGTTTCATAGAATCAACGAATTGGTAAGGATCTTTAAGCAAGCCAAAGATGACCCACGATTATGATCAGATGACCACATAATCGCAATTCATGCTGATAGAACTCCATCTGGACAACACCAAGGACGATACAATGCCCCAACAATGGATGACGTAGCAATTCTGATGGTGGGCGATCCAGTTGCATCACGAGATATAATCGTTCGTCGCCGTGACAATGGATTAAATAGGATAGCTGAAACTCATCGTTCATATGATGCACTTCAGTATCCAATTATTTTTCCATATGACGAAGATGGATATCACTTTAAATTACGGCAAATTAATCCAGCAACAAGTAAGTGCAACATTTTTAAAATCTTTATATATTGTACGTTTGCTAAACATAAACTAATCTATTTTTATCTTTTTTACTTTCAGATGAACCAACAAGAAAAAAAGTGAGTGCAATGGATTTCTACGCGTATCGTATAATGATACGACAGAATTCGGTTAATCACATTCTTAATTGCAGAGAATTATTTCATCAGTACATTGTGGATATGTACGCGAAAATTGAAACAGAGCGCCTATTATACTTACGGCGTAATCAAGCTAAATTAAGAGTGGATAATTATATTCATCTTCGGGATGCATTAAACACTCATAATGATATCAATCCCATTGAACTTGGTCAATCTATAATTCTTCCGGCAACATTCACAGGTAGTCCACGCAATGACATATGTTCGATCATACGGACGCCCAGATTTGTTTATTACATTCACATGCAATCCAAAGTGGGTTGAAATTCTGTCTGAATTGTCCCCTGGTCAAACCCCAATACATCGGCATGATATAACAGCACACGTGTTTAAACAGAAATTAAAATCTTTTATGGATTTTATTGCAAAATATCATGCTTTTAGTGAAACACGGTGCTGGATGTATTCCGTTGAGTGGCAGAAACGTGGATTGCCACATGCTCATATTCTTATTTGGTTGGTTGAAAAAATTACCCCAGATCTTATTGATGATATAATTTCTGCAGAAATACCCGATCCAAATGTTGATCCAAATCTGCATGAAATTGTTATCAAAAATATGGTCCATGGTCCATGTGGGACCATCAATGCAAATTCTCCCTGCATGGTTGATGGAAAATGCATAAAAAAATATCCAAGGCAATTGATTCAGGAAACAATCTCGGGAAATGACGGCTACCCACTTTATCGCCGACGTTCTGTGGATAATGGTGGACGATCAATTTCAATAAAGGTGCACGGAAATGATGTTGATGTTGATAATCGCTGGATAGTACCTTACTCTCCTGTCATTCAGTTAAGTCGATCAAATACATCTGCAAATATGTTACTAAAGGGTCTGATATGGCTGTATTTTCATTACAAAATCCAAATGATAAAATTCCGCAGTATCAAATGGCCAGGTACATTAGTAGCAATGAAGCAGTATGGCGAATTTTGGGATTTCCAATTCATGAGCGCCATCCAACTGTTGTTCATTTATCAGTGCATCTGGAAAATGGACAACGGGTTTACTTTACAGAAAGAAATGTTCGAGAGAGAGCAGCAGCACCACCGGCTACAACATTAACATCGTTTTTTGATCTTTGTAGAAATGATATGTTTGCTAAAACTTTGTTTTATTCAGAAATTGCAACGTATTATACGTGGAATGCATCAACAAAGAAATTCCAACGTCGAAAGCAGGGGAAACCTGTTGATGGTTGGCCAAATTTATATTCAACAGATGCATTAGGTAGGGTTTATACCGTCCATCCTCAAAATGCTGAATGTTTTTATTTGAGAATGCTTCTGATTAATGTTCGAGGACCAACATCTTTTGAGACATTACGTAGTGTTGATGGCGTAGTATGTGCAACATATCGAGAGGCCTGTCAGAAACTACAATTATTGGAGAACGATTGTCATTGGGAAACAACGCTTGAAGATGCAGCAGTAATCAACCATCCATGGAAAATAAGGGCATTATTTGCTATAATATTGGTATCGTGCTCACCATCTAATCCAAAAGATCTTTGGAATAAATTTAAAACATTTATGGCTGAGGACATATTACACCGGGAAAGAGTTACCACCAACAATGTAACGCTAAAATAAGTGAAAGTATGTATAATGAGGCATTAATTCTACTTGAAGACAAATGCTTGGCGATAAGGAATGTGACACTCATTGAAGTTGGAATGATTGCTCCTATTCGGTCAGGAACTGATGCACAAGATCAAGATCTACGACGAGAGATGGAATATAATCATCAAATTTACAACAAGAGCAGAGAATGGTATACAACAGTATACTAGCAGCAATAACAAACAAACATGGAGGTCTGTATTTCATTGACGCACCTGGAGGAACCGGAAAAACGTTTTTAATTTCATTGATATTGGCAAAAGTTCGATCGCAAAAAAATATTGCATTAGCTATTGCGTCATCCGGCATTGCTGCCACACTCTTAGATGGTGGTAGAACAGCGCATTCTGCACTAAAATTACCTTTGAAGCCTCAATTTTCCGAAGATTACACGTGTAACATAAAGAAAAATTCTTCAATGGGAAAAGCATTGCAACAATGTGAAATCATAGTGTGGGATGAGTGCACCATGGCGCATAAGAAATCTTTGGAAGCCCTTGATCGTACTTTACGGGATTTTAGGAGCAATAATAACATATTTGGAGGTGCATTAGTTTTATTAGCTGATGATTTTCGTCAAACACTTCCTGTTATACCTGGATCTACGCCAGCTGATGAGCTAAATGCATATCTAAAATCATCATATCTTTGGCGACATGTTCACACTCTAAAATTAACTATTAATATGCGTGTTCAGTTGCAACGTGATGCTGCGGCATCCAAAAATATTGACGTTAATTTCATCAACAGCAATATTCTCAACAAGGTCGATGGGAATCTAAGAACTTATAAATCGATCGACACAGTTTCAAATATTGAGGATGTCGTCAATTATCGAGTCGAATTTTTAAATTCGTTAGATTTACCAGGCTTTCCACCACATGACTTACAGCTAAAAAACGGTGTTCCCATTATTTTACTTAGAAATATTGATCCTCCACGACTTTGTAATGGCACTCGACTAACAGTAAAAAAAATGATGAACAATCTTATCGAGGCGACCATTATAACTGGAAAGTTTAAGGGAACTGATGTATTGCTGCCACGTATTCCTATGACCACATTGGAGATGCCATTCGATTTCAAGCGCCTGCAATTTCCTATTCGCCTTGCATTTGCAATGACGATTAATAAAGCTCAAGGTCAGTCCTTGCAAGTTTGTGGACTTAATCTAGAAAATCCATGTTTCTCACATGGACCAGCTTTACGTCGCATGTTCGCGAGTAGGAAAACCCGCAGATTTATATGTATACGCACCAGAGGGAAAAACAAGAAATATTGTGTACCCCAAGGCATTAGAATAAGAATTATTTATTCAAGAAAAAAAGTATATATTAAATTTTAGCAAGCAAGAAATAAATAGCCCATTAATGTATTATTTTATAATTTAAATGAAATATATTGTCATCAAATGAAAGGTCCATTCTTTAAGAAAAATTGCATAATTTAATTACTAAATCAATGAACTTTTTAATTATTATGTATTTAATTTCTATGGGGGGTAGCGAAGCACACCGGGTATTAGCTAGTTTATTTATAAAAAAATGAATTATTATAAATTACCTAAATCCCTTAATATTTATAAGCTATAAAAAAAATCATAATGATTGTAAAACGACTCCATCAAATGAAGCTGAAGGCCTTCCGCATCGTTGGAATCGAGACCCTACTGTAAGTTAAAAAACCATTATTATTTTTGTTTAATACACATAGATAGTTTATTTAAGTATTTGTTTCATAAAATATACCAGTGATGGCATTTCTAAAAGCTTAATAACAAGTGGCCAGAAATAATTAATAAAAAGTACCAAATGAAGTACTATTCCTTTTGTCCCATCACTGATATATATATTATGTATTCTCTCCTATATTTACAAAACAGCAATTGAAGATGATTCTCTCAGTGAATGCTTAACTGTTATACTTGCTTTTGTTTTTTTATATCTTCAATTTCTCTTTTGGTGATAAAGAATTAGTAATCACTGATCGTTTGTTATGATAACATACAGTGATCTGAATGTAATGCTAATTAGTTTTTTTTGGTCATTTCAATTTATTCGTAATATTTTTTTATATTTTGATATTATTATAAGAACTTTTTTTTTATTGTCAATATAACCAAATGATAATTTGAATATGATGAAAACTTATTTTTTTTTTTCTGTAATGTAGAACTTCATAGGCGTAGGTAAGGTTTAGTCCTTTTAGGGATTTTCGTTAAACTTTTTCACTAATTCGAAAACCATGGTAGGGTGGGTTCAGGGACGTAGCACAACAACGACGCTACTTGAGAAACATGAAAGGACGAGTCGTGTGTATTGTTTTATTTTTTTTATTGTTGACCTACAAGAGGCATTTGAATCGCACGTAATTTTTTTTTATTTTTGTGGTTTTATTGTACTAAATTGGACGCGCGGAACAAGATCCCCTCCCACATCTCCCGATCTAGCTAGCTATCAAGTACGTGCGTAACGTTCCAAAGTTAGTCCAATGGAAAAATCAGTTTTCTGTTTGGGAAACTGACGAAAAGCTTTTTGAACAGTGCAATAGTGAGCGTGAGCTTTGTCACAAATAAAAATGGCGCCCAACGTGATGCCTCCCCGAAACATCGTGGGGCCGAAACATTAGCACAAATAAAAATAGCGCCCAACCTGGGGCCGAAACATTACCACAATACTTCTGAGAAACACTACGTCTTATATCAAAATTAATACAATTCAGTAAAATAAATGTGGATTTGAAGCTATCAGGTTTATGGACATACATACGTTTACATGTTCACTGGTAGGAAGTGACATTTATTAATACATCTGCGACTTAATAAAACCAAAAACAAAAAGTCTAACGAGTCAAATCCAACGATCATGGTAGCCAGTTCACATTCACGTGAGACGGCCGTGCCCTTAAATCGTCCGTGCAGAAAATAGTTATACGGGACGAATTCCCCTGATCAGTAACTTACTTCATTATATTTTAATCTATTCTTTTCTTCGGAGGAACCCGCCTAATAAGCAGATTCCTCGCATCTTTATATTAAATAGAAAATTGTAACCTGAATACTTGAATAAATGTCTACAGCCAACGAGCAGATTCAACATAACAGCAGGAATGCAACTATAAGTTAATTTGACTAACGCCTTTGTTTTAAGCGTGTTAATCTGCATCGTAGGCAAAATTCTATTTCCTTTTACATATATGAAATTTAGTTTTATTTTAGCTTTTAAGAACAAATTTATCAAAATAAAGTTTTAGTTTAGAAATTACAATCAAATGATAATGTTGCTTAATTTTGAATGTTACTATATCCACTGCGTCAGTTATGCCGCGCACATAGCAACGTCCTGTCGAAACAACACATCGTTTGTGTTCAGAACATCCATTTCAGGTCAAATGAAATTGGTAATCATAGACCTATGTTACTCACAACTGACAGTAATAGCCTTGTCAACGTAATTCTCGAAGATATATGCCCTGTGACTTATTCGGCATGCATTTGTAACGCTCCAGAGCGTATCCAATGAACACATGCGTTGTACATATACGTCTAGGGTGATCGGACAAAACAGACAGAGTAAATACACTCTAATTTGAAAGATGTAACTTCAAGAACACGTCTGTTATAAACTTTGATGTTGGGAAGTTTCTATTGAAAGACGTTGTAAGCTTGTTAATATTTTGGACTTTCGACAACTCTGGTAATGAATGCATAGAAGATCATATTAGGAGCCAGGATATATTAAATGAAAACGCGTCAATTGCAGATAACAACAGACCGCATACACTTCCATACAATCAGGTTGTAGTATCCCAATTGAAAACCTACCGATCTACGCCTTCCGTAACTTATATCAGCTCTCCATAGGAGCAAGATTTTAATATACTTAAGGCCGGACGTTAACCTGATGCACCTTTCCATTGACCGATTCTGAGAAGTATTTCCGTTGGTCCATCCTCTCCCCAGAGGCTTCTGCAGACGTTTTCTTCTTCTGTTTAACAGGAATTTTATTGATCTGGAATTTTGCAGAGCGCAGCTGCTTTTATACTTTGGGTTTTTGCAGATGATATAACTGCTTGATAGACACTTGGACGTTTGATTTTAGGTACAAGTATTTTGTTTTGTTAGAATTTAAATTTTTTCTGCTACAACAATTTCTTTAAACGTTCTTTTTCATTTTAAATTAAATTATGTACAGTGATTATTGTTACGCGGTTTCAAAAACCACAAAGGAATTAGTTTTGATTCCGGAAACTAGCTTATCACGTCATTATGAATTCTTTAAAATGTACTATTCGGCATAATTCTATTAAAAGCTTAACAAGTTTTTCAATTTATTATTAAAAACGAAGAAAGTACATGGAAATATTAATAAGAACTCCGTCCATTTATATACAGAAGGGAAAAATCTAAAAAATTCAATTAAAATAAGGGTAATAATTACACAAAGCGTTCAGCTAATAATTATACGAAAACCCTAAAATGAAATTCCCCAATGCCACCCAAAGACACTTCTCTAGTAAAGACGAAAATTGTTTTGTAAAGAATATTACAACCTTAAATATGCAACCTCTAAGGTAAGGGTTAATATATTCCTTAATAAAGGCTAAGATCACAAATAAAGAGTGTTTGAACAATTAGGAAAACGGATTTTTTTTTTATATTCGAATAACAATTAAATAATGGCACAAGAGATTAACAAGAAATGTTATTTAAATCCTTAAATTAATTTATATTTGCCTATAATTTTTCTCCGACCAGAACTGGTTCTGTGTCACGTTTATAGCTTACTATAGTAACGTTCAAATGAAATATTCGACTGTCGGTCATACGAATACTTACTGACCCGAATGTAGCTCAAAACCCAGACCAGGCATGAAAAATTATTTCTTCAGCAATCAAATTGCAATGAAATTCAAAAGCTTCTTAAATCTGTCGTACGGAGTCGATATTAAACTGCAGGAACTTTTACTCGTGCATAAAATTATACACAGGTGTTTTTGCCGCAAAGCTGAGTTCGATATTCTTGCGATGTTGATAAGACTCCACCAATTTCATCCTTTTCGACCTCCTTTTTTACAAAAATGTCCGGTTGCTTGCCTCCGTTTACGACACTAACGTCATTGGGTGTAACGATCGAGATGTTACTTTTGTCCTTAGTGCTGTTGAACAGGGATCTACGAAAATGGGTCTGGGAGTAAAGAGAACTAAACTAAGTATATGTCGTCGACAAGTAGGAGCATGTGGTATGAGTTCCTAGTTCACTATACTTTCGACGTTGTCAGTAAATTTTGGTGGCTACGTTGTAACCAGCAAAATTGATGACAGTCTGGAAAGCCATCATAAGATCTTGCAAAAGGTGTTATTATGGTTTCAATAGGAAATTAGCTCTCTCATTCTGCTCGTACTTCTCTATGGCAGTATGATATGTGAGTACCAGAGAACTTCAAAATCACGGTTTTTCTTGATTTTGTTCAGCACAAAAACTTTTGTTCATTTTAAAGAATAAAGAAAAATTCAATGATGATTAAAAATCATATTCATTTTGCTGTACACTTCAAATTCTGATTATGAGTAGAATTAATAAAAGCATTTTCTGAACAAGTTCGCACACGCAAGAGAAGGGTTTGTAGTAAATTTATCGTGTCCAAACACTCTTATTCTCTTTAACTATACAACATGTTTGAATCAATCGTCTGTGTGATATGATACGCCAACAATGCAAACGACATAACCAATTCAACATTGATAAATGAGTGCAGCTACAGGTTTAGTTTGTATTTGAATTTGATCATCAAAAACAAAATTAGGGGAAATGCGCGCTGTTTTATAAGACTTTTTTTATTAGTTCAGTAACTTTTTTTCATTTCAAACGAAAGCGAGTGTGTGGACAAGTTTGATTATTTGCAAAAACAGGCTTGTCTTTTGTTTGTTTTTTATTGTTAAACACGTGTCCGAATAATAGATAAAATTCAGTTGAATAGCATATGCCAAATTACACGTGCAAATATGGCAGACGGTAAAAATTTTGTTTTAAATAAAATTTCTAACAACGTTTACACCTTATCGCCGCGACGTAATATGGTCCATATTAAGTGAAATAGTTATGGAAAACGGACAAGTACTGGAGGGTTATTTATACTGCAGAAAATGCTTTAATGTTTTAATGTTGCCAATTGCTGAAAGAGCCGGTTGTTTTGAAAAGTGTTGCATCAGAAGACAAAAAAGCTGCTGATAACATATGTGTAGCATGGGTAAGTGAGGACTGTCAGCCTTTTTGTGCTATCAGTGGTTCTGGCTTCATGAAACTGGCAAAGTTTCTAATTAACATTGGAGCTAAGTACGGAGAACAAGTTGATATGGAAGCTTTGCTTCCTAACGCGATAACACTTTCCCGTAATACACATAAGCTTGCTGATGAAAAGAAACTGGAAATCAAGGACGAGATATCTGAAGCTGTTCAAAGCGGAGGCGCATCTGCAACAATTGACCTTTGGATAGATAATTTTGTACACAGAAATTTTTTGGGGGTAACTTTACACTACCAAAAAAATTTTAAATTTTATGACATTATTTTGGGGCTGAAATCGATGGATTTCGAAAAATCAACAGGTTCCAATATTAGAAGGAAATTGAACAGTTTATTTGAGGAATTTGGTATTTACAATATAGATGAAATAATATTTATAACGGATAGAGGATCGAACGTTATTAAAGCATTAGAAAATAATTTACGACTTAATTGCAGCAGCCATTTGTTTGCAAATGTTCTAGAGCACTCTTTTAAAGAAACAGAAGAGTTAAAAGAAGTGGTTGAGGCCTGCAAGAAAATTGTAAAATATTTCAAAAAAGCCCACCTACAGCACCAGCTACCAACATCATTAAAAAATGAATGCCCCACCCGCTGGAATTCAAATTTCAACATGTTTAAATCGATAGTAGATAACTGGTACCATATAAATGAAATATTAAAAGAGAAGGAAGAAAGTCAGCGATTATTATTAATAAGTATTTCAACTCTCAAGGAACTAGTGGATTTATGCGATGATTTTGATACCATATTTAAAAAAACTGCAACTATGCAGCTGTCCCTCATTATATTATGTCATACCGTCTATTCAAAAAGGCATGTGTTCCTAAGACTACAGATATAAGTGCCATAGCTTCATTAAAGGAAAAAATTAATAGCAATATCGACAATATTTGGTTAGCAAACTTAAGTTTATGGCATAAAACAGCATTTTTTTATATCCGCCTGCTAACAAATTGCAGCATGCCGACTTGCATGAAATTAAAAATTGTTGTATTTCGTTAATTAACAACATCACATTATCCTTGCCATCAACATCATCACATTCTATAACAGAAATTCCACCTACCCCGGATTCTACTACGCAATTTTCATTTGCAGAGAGTAGCAGCGTTTGAAGAGACATAGAACCTTCAACTCCCTCTCAATTCCAAAAAGACATTAATTTCTTTTTGCGTGAATTGATCCTAGAAAATAAGTTAAGCACTCCTAATTCTCCTGCAGAGGAAATAGAATTGTACTGTAAGCAAAACGTTATACTGAGTGAAGAGTTTGATATAATTAGGTGGTGGAAATCAAATGAAAAGTCTTTTCCAAACCTTTCAAAAATCGCAGTGCGAATTCATGCCATTCCTGCTAGCAGTGCGGCAGCAGAAAGAGCATTTTCATTGGCTGGAAATGTTATCACAGAAAAAAGAAGCCGTCTAGGACCAAAATCTATAAATATCTTACTATTCCTTCATTCATTCATTTTGAAGCTCAGTAAACAATTTTATATTTATATTATTGATGATCTCACATTTTTAATATTTTTTTATATATATTTTTTTTAATAAATTTGAATAAATTGTTAAGTTTTTACTTAAAAATAAATGTCCCGTTTTGTTTTTTTTTAAATTAATTGTACTGTTTTTGTATAATTGCACTGATTACGGTGTTTCCGAATTTGGCACTTTTTTAGATCTGTTATTTGCAATTTCGAACTGCAAATTATTTTTATTATTTCCTATTTTGTCATAAACAAGACGAATAGACATCAAAGCTACTGTAAATTAAAATACAATAAAAAAAACTTGCACTTGTTGATAGGAATGAACAAATTCATATATAATGATTTCTTGCTTTTTGTACTTCAATGTTTGTGTGTTGAATGGAAAAGACAAGTATACGAGTTGACAAGTTTGATTCGACCAATGATAAAAAAGCAGTGTTCAACCTACAAGTGGTTCGATTGCCTTAAAGTGAACAAAGTTTATGAAGATCTTTGGTCTAGTGCGGTGATTTTGCATTCGATCCAACGATGAGCTATTTGAGCTCCTCAGCAGCGTTGCCATAATTTTTTTTTCAAAAACTTCAAATTTAGAAAAAAAAAACTGATTTTCAACTGAAAAAACTGCACATAAAACCGCCAAAAATTTATAATTCAGTTCATATATTTTTTTTATTAAAACATAACAAAACAACAAAACAAATTAAATTAAATACATATAATAAAAAATATAAATATAATTCAGTTTTATAAAAAGTATTACAGTAGTTACAGAGTTAATTTCTCCTGGCACTTAATACTAATTAGATTTGTACATTTCTTTGGTAAATTTGATTGCCATTTCTTTTGATTGCACGAAATTGCTGCAATTACTGTTCTAATCTGTTCCTAGTATTATTTTTATTAATATTAATTTGTGAAAAAATTCTTTCAACATTAGCAGTTGCAACAGGTACTGACAAAATTGCATATACCAGTTTTTTAAATTAGGAAAAGCTTTAGTTGTTTTAAATATGACTTCCCAAAAAATTTCAAAATTTTCTTCTTCTAATAAACCCAAGTCTTCATTAATGTGCAGTAGTTCACGCCACTCATCATCTGTTTCTTGAATGTAGTTCATTTCTACAAAATTTGGCACAAAACGACATAATTTAAAAATACTTTTATTGTTATTTTTCACAATATTAGCAGGTGCTAAGACCTCAACGCATTCTAAAAAATCATTTTCAAAATCAAACTTTTTTAAGACTGAATAGCAAAGCTCAACGTAAAATTGTAAGCAATGATTTTTGAAGTCCTTTTCGCTTTCCTCAGATAATTTAAAGTATGAGTAAAACTTGCCACTACTATATTAAGCAAATGGGGTAAAATTATGGCTTTAGAAATTGGAATTAAAATAACAAAATTGAAATTAAAAAATTTAAACGTAAAAACTGCAAAATCTGCATAATTTACAGAAAAACTTACTTTTTTAAACAAAAAACTTCAAAACTGCTCAATGCTCAGAAAAACTGCAAAATCTGCACATTTGGCAACGCTGCTCCTCAGTGACCTGAATATTCTGCAGCGTTGTCAACATCTATCTGCTGCGCAACTAAACTTATTTGAGATGCAGTACAAACCCTGTATTTGCAAAATAAAATACAAAAATATGTTGTGCTCAACATTATTGTAGTCTTTTGCATGTGAATCAGCAATTAATTTTATGTCTAACATCAAATATCTTTAATATTTCGCATGTAAAACATTAAACTTTTTAGTGCTTTTTGAGCATTTCCCTCGATTTGCCTGCAGAATATTATGTTGATGTAGAAGTTGTTATTTAAAATGTTGCAAAAAGAAAGACGAAGAATAGAATTATTGCAACAACATATGCTTTTTGGAATTGAGTCATAAATTGCATTTTTCTAAATTGTATGCAGTTATTACAATATATTCTAAATATTGTTTAAATTGTATTAAATTTTGGTGAGGAGTAGGTAGGTTCTGGTATGAAAAATCGAAAAGAAACACAATCAGGTATGTGATGGAAATCGTTTTCGATTTGAAATAGATTGAAAAACGTGAAAAGCTGTGATACAGGCACATATTTATTTTCTGTTTCATTTTTGTTTCAAATCGAAGGCAGTTTCATTTCCCATTCTGTTCTATGAAAATATGGCAACATTAAGATGTGATGGAAAACGAAATTTCTATTTTATTTTCGTTTTTAAATCGTCAAGTCGGGGAAGAACGATTTAAAAATTTTTGAATTTGTGAAATATTTTATTTAAGTAATTTGTGCAAAATGTAAGTAAAATTCGTAAAAATTATTATTCACATATATTTACTCACATATCTATTTGTATTTACAGGGGTAAACATTCAAACCTCAATCAAGAAGAGATGATAATAGACTTTATGGTAAAGCACCCAGATTTGGCCAGAGGATTTACCAAAAGAGATAGAACTGAAGTCGATAATCTTTGGCAAATCCTTACGAATGATTTGAATAGTATTGGCCCACCAATTAAAAAAGCGGAAGCATGGAAAAAGGTAATTTTCACCAACCATTTTAGTACAGCTTTTAATTGTATTCATTATAGGCATGGAGTGATAAGAAGAAGAGTGATAAGTGGCATTTTCGAGCCTAAAAATTCTTGAAGCCATATAATTATGACGCACTATCTGCACTTGATCATTTCTTTCATACACAGTAATCTACATATAACTTGAAAAGTTTACTTGTCAATTTATCTCATATGTAACATATGTCATGTAATAAAGATTTTAAATAGTTAATAACCTATAAAAAATAATCAATTTTATAACGGCTCACGTACTTACCAAATTCACCTTGGAAGTCTAAACATGTTGATCAGATATTGGCAAATTCTTTACTTTTCTTACCCAAATGTTTAAAACACATTCATTCTCAAAGATACGTGACTTATGAAAATTTTACTTCGCTACATAAGCTTCACTTAATGCTAGTGACACGGATAAAGGTAAATTGCAATATATCACTATGAAGGTAGTAACTGCATTGCATAAATTCTGAAATATAATCTCAGTGTGTGTTAATACAAGAATTTTGGGTGAAAAATACAAAATATGACAGGGTAGGCATGTACACAGTGAGATATAGTTACTATATATGGTTTATTTTACAGTTAACTTTCTCATTCGCATCCTTTAAAAAAAATAATTCATGGCTCTGTAGAATATAGTATGGTTATACAAACGCCACAGATTTACAGCAGCTCGGACTAAAAGAACGCAGTTCTTAATTTAATTCCAAAACGATCCATACATTTACGTATGGAAATACATTCTATTGTAGTAACATGCGTTTACGTGCGTATGTGTAGGTATGAAAACAATTGTTGTTGTGATGGAAAAATATTTTTACACACATAGTTTAATCTATTACAGTGAACTCGCGATAATTTATTTAAAACAAAAAATGACGCTATTTAATACGTAAAATGATATTTTAATAAGTAAAAATGCGAAACACTATTTTAAATAATTTTTTTTTTGTATTAATTAGTCAAGAACTCAGTAACCTAAAGACAAAAATTATAACAAAGTTTTCAGTTTTAAATTTGTCAGTTGAAATCTACCTCTTTAACAAAACATTGATGAAACCAGTCGTAACAAATATTACATGGCATCCATGCTAACTTGGAGAATTTCACTGGACAAATAAAGTTTTTGAAACTTCGTGGATTTTTAGATTTTCCCCGAATCCCCGAAAGTTGAACACTCCATGAAAGTTAATCGTTATTTCTCCATCTTTGCGTCTGGAGCATTTTTCTCCATTTGCTTTATCTGGCAACTGCATAGCCCACATTCATCAGCAAAGAGAGAATTCTTCCATGTTTGCTTTTAACGTTTCCTTAAATGGGTCAATAAGTGGCGCCTGCTCAGAAAGCTTTTTAACGGAAATTTTAAGAAGGCGAACTCCAAACTTTTGCATAAATTTTTAAGCCATCCGTCACTGGCGTTAAAACCACGCCAGTGGTTTTATTTGATCGTAAATTTCTGAAGCTTTGGCTTTTAACATCAGTCCACTTACCGGCATTTTTTTGTTTCGCATGTGAAGGGACCACTTATAAAAACTTTTTCCATTCTTGGAAATACAGATCCACGTAATGTTTTACGCTTTCCAGTGCCATAAAGTGTATTATTTATTATTAATTCCCGATTATTAATTTCCCGGTTTTTCTTTTTTAATGGAAGAAACTGTTGCTTTTGTAACATATTTTCTTGCCAAGCCGCTAATACTATAGCCCTTTTGCAATAACTCAAGAATATAAACTTTATCTTTAAAAGTTAACACTTTCGAGTTTTTAATTACATTTTTACTTTCACAAATTAACTTTTTTTTATTCACTTCGTAGCAATGTTAAAGAGCAACTAAGAGGTCAAAGCATATACATATGTATAAAGGAGTACAATGAAAAAGAAGTTCAAACATAAGTAAGCAAATAAATAAACTCTAGTTCGGGGATTTCCCAATTTAAAAACAGATTAAAAAAATAAAAAAGTGTTCACGTTTTAGAGCTTTCAGATTTTGTTCACGTTTTAGAATACTCTGTGGAAAATTAAATTCGTTCACGTTTCTGAGACGTTCACACTTTCGAGTGTTCACTTTTTCGCGAGTTCACTGTATTACATATGTATGTATGCAATGTATGTATAAATATCTGTCTATTTAAAAATATATTATGTTGATGGTGCTGGCACAGGGAATTTATTCACGCCTTTAGTTATTCAAACGTGTTCCCCAAAATGTAAATACGTTCGCTAATTTTTTTTTTTTTTGCATTGATTTTTCGTTTAAAGGACGTCTTCGCATACATCCAAATTTGTCGAAAGTATTTAAATTTATCAACAATTATTATTTAGTAGAACAAGAGTTTTACAAATAACTAAAGAACATTGGTGGATTATAGGTTTTCCATCAGGAATCAGTTATCTGAAATTACGTTGCCTCAGTTGGTTACGTCTTCTGGATGGGACAGAGTACAAACTCTGCCTCGAGAAAATGAAACTTTAACATTCTATAAAATTGTGTTTCGCTGTTAAATTTTTTACTACTTCTTTCAATCTAATGTTGAATATTGGCTTCTAATGACTCAGGAGCTGCTATTTTATTTGCATTACGCAATGAATTAACATATTCCCATAAAAAGAAATACAGAACGTTTAATAGCTCGAACGGGGGATGTGGTTAAAAGGACACATTTTGGACCTAAATGGTTTTTTTTTTCAAGAAAATTTAAAAATGAAAGTACAATTTTTCGCGTTTATAAGCGAGGAATGCATATATCGAGATATTTTCAGTACATTTGAAGCAAAAGTCAAGATTGTATAAGTTTCAATGATCCCAAGCGGGGAATTATTAACGGGTTTCACTCTTTGTTGTATATTTAATACTCTATTATATTTACTCATACTTTTGACAACAAAGCGCGAGCACCTCTTTTTCATCTATTGTAAACTTACATGGTATAAGAAATATACCATGGTAAACTTATTTAAACAGCTGATTCTATTTTCAACCCTATCAAAAGCTTTACTGAAATCAGTATAAAGCCCCCTTCACACTATCACACAAGTAATATGTAAAGTTTGATGAAAAAGTAAAATGAAATTCCATCCGTATTTCAAAAAAGAGAATAATAGTCGTATGATTATTTTTTTTGTGTTTACACGATTGGTATAAGACAATAATAAAGTAAGACGAAAACAGCTGTTAAAAAAACATAAACAAAGTGAAAAAATTTGCTTAAAGTTTCTATTGAAATTAAAATGCCGGGAATGTCTACTACGGCGTAAAACTGGAGACAAATGAACAACTTTTTCTAAATCCATTAAATTATTAATTAAATATTGAATATAATTCTAAAAATATTTTCACAAAATAGGAATAATTGTTTGTGCCAAAAATGGTTTTTGTTTTTTTTTTTGCACATGTGTTTTACACTTTTTTGTTTTGTTTACATAAAAATACATCCTTGATCTAATGAAATTTTCTTGCTTTTTGAAACATTTCAAAAAATGAAGAGAGCCATACGACTGTCAAATTTTCATCCGTATTTTCTCTCAATGTGTGATAGTTTCATTACATATTATGTTTAGACGATCCCATCCGTACTCTCCTACATAAAATTTTGACAGATCATATTACTTGTGTGATAGTGTGAAGGGGGCTTAAATTACATCAGTCCGATCGCTGGCAAAAAAACCCCTGAAAGCATGTGTAGTAAATTCAAGAAGATTAGTGACAGTCGTCCTACCTTTAAAAAAAACCATGCTGGAAAGGGGATATTAAAGATTTCGTATTAAAAAAGAGATAATCCGTCACCAGTTTCTCCATTAACGTGGGAATAGCACTGAATTTGGCAATACCCCTGTAATTGGAAATATTGGATTTATTACCCAACTTATGCAAAGGAATTATAAACGAACTCTTCCAAATAGATGGAAAATGACCAGCCCATTGAATATAAAGGTCAAAGGACCACTCAAGACATCAGCGCACTTTCTCAAAATACAGGCCGGTACCCCGTCAGGCCCCGGCAAGTAAGTAAATTTCAGTCCAGACAATGACTCAAGAACAGACTCCTCATCAAATGAATATATATTAGAAATAGAGACACTTCCCACTGAATAAGGATACGAAAAGCCGCTGCCCAGATCAGGGCCCGAGTCCAACTGCCTAACAGTAGACTGAAAAAAGTCAGCAAACATATTCGAAATATCAAGGTAACTAGAGGATGATACGACCCCCTAAAACATCTCAGTGGGAAACAAAGATGATTTACGTTTAGCTCGAACGAAGTCGTAAAACGACTTAGGATCACTAGCGAAGTTAGACCTGACTCTAATCATATATTCCTCATAACAGTAATGATTCATTCTACGATAATCCGCACGCGCCCTAGAGTAAAGAGCATAATCAATATCAGTACCTGATCTAACAAACTTTTTAAATAACCTCGATTTTCTATTCCTCAACCTTGATAGTCTAGCCGAATTCCCCGGAGGACCAGAACGCTCCAAACGACTATTTACAAATGGAACACACTCCCTAAAACATTTAAATAATACCTCATAAAAGCCATCTAAGATCATATCAAGTGAAAAAGGGTCATATGGTGGTGAAATAAGTACAGACGACCAATCTACAGAGGATAGTAGTGCATTTAAACGACTAAAATCCGTACGATGAAAATTAAAACGCCCTTTTGGATGAACTTTTCGAGGACGTAATTTTGTGCACATCCTACGGCCGTGGAGTTATAAGTGTGGTTCCAAAATCAATTAAATGGTCCCTGGATATTTTAACTCAACTCGACGATAATAGATTTTTGCAAATATTACAGGTTAGCAGAATTGAGTTTAATTCAATCGTTGAAATGATTGCTGAAGACCCAGAATTTAATCAACCACATTCTTGCGAACAATTTCCAGTTGAGTACCAGTTAGCGATCGTCTTGTACAGGCTCGGGTCATCTGGTGAAGGGGCGAGTGTAAGAAAAATGGCAGCATTTTTTGGTGTAGGTGATGGCGGTACGATAGACAAAATTACCCGACGTATTTTTAAAGCATTTTTAAATCCAAGACTTACAACAACTTTTTGTTATTTAGCTTTTCGCGTTTTCTTTTTATTTTTAAATTAGTATTTCCACTCATTTCTGTTTTTTAATATTTTGCGCACAATTTATAAAAAAAATCTAAACTAAATTATTTTGGCGGATAGACGATCAGCTATTTAGTTTTATATTTACCAAGCTTATATACTAGACCTTTTTTCATGGTAAATTTAATAGAGCGTTGTATATTTGAAATAAATGCATTTTGTTGTTGCGTTGATGTAAATGTATTATTTATACTATACCTACCATACTTACCAAGCCTACAAGGGTACTTTACTACCAAGAGTGAAACCCGCTATTATATCCGGGGTGCTTGTGTACGAGGAACACTGTATTGAGATTTGACCTTAGGAGAAGAACTCATAAAATTCAAAAGGAGTATTGTAACTGTAGCTCTGTAAAATAGAAATAGAAAAGAAATAGTACACAAATTATTTTTCAGTTCGAAATAGTTGTTCAATATATAATTTACAATTCCGAAAAGACTTTTATTTTAATTTCATGGGGTAACTTTTATTTGTATTAACATTTTCACATCGATTTGCCAATCTCTGAACCAAAAGCTGGCAGAGAACGAGGAGTTGTCTTTGAAAACATTCCGATGTTTTGCCTTATTTTATCATAATTTTTGGGATTTTTGCCTTCCATCCTTTTTTCAACTTTAGTCAACAAGTTCCCAATTGGATGGAGATCAGGGAATTGTGCTGTGCACTTTAAAATATTTATGTTTCGTTACACTAAACAGCTTTTGACAACCCTTGAAGTCTGCTTGAGGTCATTATCGAGCATAAACGTTACACATTAATGGTACATTCTTTTCTGCATATGTTATCATTGTATTTTGTCTAATGTTTTTGCAAACATGTAGAACCATTACTGAATTGATACTTCAAATTTTTAATTTTGTCCGGTATAGACGCCTATATGGCTATTGTCCCTTCTATGGCTGTGGTTTTGCGTAGTCTGTGTACATTATTTGAGATTCCCAATGTATTAAAATGATTTATTACATTCTAAAGTAAATTTCATTTACCTTCCTTTCTTCTTCGGAATAAGTTTTCCTTTTTCTCACAGCTTGTCATTAATTTTTGTACATATTTTTCCTGATATCATTCAAAACACACTTTACAATAAATTTATAAAAAGCTTACAAAATTAGACGTTAAAAATATGTTGCAAAGTAGCAAAACTAGTTCAAAAATAAAACTGTCACTAATGGGCTTAATTTGTAAAAAAAAAAATTGAAGGGAATAGCAAAATAAAAAAGGAATTAAGAGTAAAATAGATCATACTTATAAAATATCGAACAAATAGGAGATCATAGCCCTTTTTTTTATACTGATGTTGTTGCTATATTTTTGTTTATTCGTTGATCATGTAAACAAGTCCATTGTTTTTGTAACTATTGTTTATCATTTTAATGTTAAACGATACACCATTTCCATTTTCGTAATAATATATAAACTAGTGTAAGAAATCATACATACATAATTGGCCATTACAACACTTCAGTCAGGATTACGGCCTAGTTTCTGACACGACTCATGTTGTGCACGTTAATTTTATATGTGAGTCGACTTCAAACGACAGATTTTTGATAAACTATTCATGGCAATTTTATTTACTCTCACAGTTTTTGCCAGAAATCTGCTGAGAGGAAGTCGCCGAAGAAATATTTTTTTTTTGCATATTTCGTTTTGATGTCTCACCTGGAGTTTGAACTCGGGTCCTACGTCTAATAATCTACCTACTGGACTACGGCGACTTCAGAAATCATAGAGAAGTCAATAAAATCTTTAGAATCGGATAGCTGTCCAACTAAATGGTGTCTTTATGTGTGTACTAATAAATTAAATAGTTTATAGGAAATACTTTGTATTATAAACGTTTCTTTATTTACAAAATACTTACAAAAGAAATCTGCAACAATAGAAAAAAAGACTAGTGAGAGTCACAAAAATTCCAAGTATTTGCGGCCACCATCGCGACCAACATCTACTTAGGATTTGTCAACCAACTGCATATACAAAATAAGCAACGGCAACCATCGCTGCCACGAAGCTTATAGTGCACTTGTGCGACCACTCTCACTAACTTGCAACAATAGAAAAGACTGATTCCGTTGATTGCACTGCTTTTATAGCCTTTTAAATATGGGCTTTTCCTAATATTAATCACAGCAAGCGCTGCCATTTCAAATCCAGTTTCAAATTCAACGAAACAGTATTCCTCTATTGCAGCGTTGTATTAAACTATTTACAGGGTTGTATCTTAAGAAAGTCACACATGCTAGTGACGTACAATTTATATTACAAAATAATCGGTACACTACATAAGATTTTACTTATTTAAAATATGCTACGCTACAGTATAAATAGATATCAGATACAAATATAAATAAATATAGTCACGTGGTGATACCCTGGTAAATAACTTGTTATAAAAAACTGAAATATTTTGTTAATCTGAAATGACGTTAATGCAGTAAAGTGATTAACATTTTTACCGTAATCCCTCGATTTACGTCGTCTTAGATGTTTAGCCGTTTTTTAAGGTCCAGTAAAGGTCAGATATCTTCAACGAAACGAACGATGAAAAAATATTTATTCGACGACTTCCTCGCAGCAGATGAAAAGTTTCTGAAAAATCTGTCGGTCGGAGTGGACTTTAAACTGTAGGTCTCACTCATGTATAAAATTAAAACACGCAACGTCGATAAGTGGTGTGAGAAGCTAGGTCTTAATCCCTACTGAAGGATTTTAATGACAAACTATGTATGTACATATGTATACGACTACCACCATATATACTACATTTTTCTGAGTAGTGTCGGTTCCATGGCGCTTCCCATATACAATGCACAAAGCCTTCAGTTTACAATATGCCTCCATGTGACCATACTCTTGACAATAAATTATTGGACTAGCCTATATGTATGTATATATAAAAATGAATGTTTGTTTGTATGTAATTAACAGAATCGTAAACTATGCATTTGATCATGTTATGATCTTTAACAAAGTTGTTGCTCACGAGCCGGGGAAGGTTCCTAAGTTGGTATGAACAATTTCCGACAGATGGCGCCACTGAAAAATTACTAAAAAATTATTTAAATCGTAAACTGTGAATTTAATCATGTTATGATCTTCAGCAAAGTTGTTGCGCATGAGCCGACGAAGGTTTCTAAGTTGTTAATATCAAATTCCGTCAGGTGGCGCCACTGAAAATTACTCAAAATGATCGTAAACTGTGCATTTAATCATGATATAAACTTTAGCAAAGTTGTTGCGCATAAGTCGATGGAGGTTTCTAAGTTAGTGCAATTAATTTCCGATAGATGGCGCCACTGAAATTATTCAAAATGAATGAATACCTCTAGCACGGAAGGAAAGAGCATTACGAGCCTCAGAATCAGACGAGCAACAAGCATTGAGACTTGAAAATCTTCGGGTACATGAGCTGAGAACCGTTCGCATGAATCACTTGGATAACGGGAAGTGAGATTAGAGATTAGGATTAGGCCCGTTCGTCTGAATCATCTGGGCAACGGGAAACAAAATCAATAAAATGATTCGAAATTAATTGGATATTTATGTATTGTCTTTTCCTTAAATTTATTTTAGTTGGTGGCGCAACAACGCGCGCAGGTTGCAGCTAGTCTTATATAAAAAGGTCTTCTTGTCTCCATTCGTAAAGCTTTTACTTTCATGCCTAAAATAAAGTTTTTTTTATTTTTAAGGGCACAATCTAACTCTGTCACCCTAAAGTCAAAAATGTGCTGAGTATAAAGGCAGAACAAACCGCTTAAACAATTTAGAAAATTGTCTGATGCAATAAAATATAAGAAAGGACAGTGTGTCGTTACAATCTCATAGACATTTACATTTGTGAGTTCATGCACGTCCATATGCATCCATTAGCAAGAATTCTGTGCACTGGAATTTTCCCATCTTTTGCGTCGCATAATCTTTGATGTATGAACACTTTCAAACCCAACACGAACTTGGGAGAAACTAGAAATCAAGGACGAGATATCTGAAGCTGTTCAAAGCGGAGGCGCATCTGCAACAATTGACCTTTGGATAGATAATTTTGTACACAGAAATTTTTTGGGGGTAACTTTACACTACCAAAAAAATTTTAAATTTTATGACATTATTTTGGGGCTGAAATCGATGGATTTCGAAAAATCAACAGGTTCCAATATTAGAAGGAAATTGAACAGTTTATTTGAGGAATTTGGTATTTACAATATAGATGAAATAATATTTATAACGGATAGAGGATCGAACGTTATTAAAGCATTAGAAAATAATTTACGACTTAATTGCAGCAGCCATTTGTTTGCAAATGTTCTAGAGCACTCTTTTAAAGAAACAGAAGAGTTAAAAGAAGTGGTTGAGGCCTGCAAGAAAATTGTAAAATATTTCAAAAAAGCCCACCTACAGCACCAGCTACCAACATCATTAAAAAATGAATGCCCCACCCGCTGGAATTCAAATTTCAACATGTTTAAATCGATAGTAGATAACTGGTACCATATAAATGAAATATTAAAAGAGAAGGAAAAAAGTCAGCGATTATTATTAATAAGTATTTCAACTCTCAAGGAACTAGTGGATTTATGCGATGATTTTGATACCATATTTAAAAAAACTGCAACTATGCAGCTGTCCCTCATTATATTATGTCATACCGTCTATTCAAAAAGGCATGTGTTCCTAAGACTACAGATATAAGTGCCATAGCTTCATTAAAGGAAAAAATTAATAGCAATATCGACAATATTTGGTTAGCAAACTTAAGTTTATGGCATAAAACAGCATTTTTTTATATCCGCCTGCTAACAAATTGCAGCATGCCGACTTGCATGAAATTAAAAATTTTTGTATTTCGTTAATTAACAACATCACATTATCCTTGCCATCAACATCATCACATTCTATAACAGAAATTCCACCTACCCCGGATTCTACTACGCAATTTTCATTTGCAGAGAGTAGCAGCGTTTCAAGAGACATAGAACCTTCAACTCCCTCTCAATTCCAAAAAGACATTAATTTCTTTTTGCGTGAATTGATCCTAGAAAATAAGTTAAGCACTCCTAATTCTCCTGCAGAGGAAATAGAATTGTACTGTAAGCAAAACGTTATACTGAGTGAAGAGTTTGATATAATTAGGTGGTGGAAATCAAATGAAAAGTCTTTTCCAAACCTTTCAAAAATCGCAGTGCGAATTCATGCCATTCCTGCTAGCAGTGCGGCAGCAGAAAGAGCATTTTCATTGGCTGGAAATGTTATCACAGAAAAAAGAAGCCGTCTAGGACCAAAATCTATAAATATCTTACTATTCCTTCATTCATTCATTTTGAAGCTAAGTAAACAATTTTATATTTATATTATTGATGATCTCACATTTTTAATATTTTTTTATATATATTTTTTTTAATAAATTTGAATAAATTGTTAAGTTTTTACTTAAAAATAAATGTCCCGTTTTGTTTTTTTTTAAATTAATTGTACTGTTTTTGTATAATTGCACTGATTACGGTGTTTCCGAATTTGGCACTTTTTTAGATCTGTTATTTGCAATTTCGAACTGCAAATTATTTTTATTATTTCCTATTTTGTCATAAACAAGACGAATAGACATCAAAGCTACTGTAAATTAAAATACAATAAAAAAAACTTGCACTTGTTGATAGGAATGAACAAATTCATATATAATGATTTCTTGCTTTTTGTACTTCAATGTTTGTGTGTTGAATGGAAAAGACAAGTATACGAGTTGACAAGTTTGAT
Source organism: Sarcophaga rosellei (assembly GCA_930367235.1). Taxonomy (NCBI): domain Eukaryota; kingdom Metazoa; phylum Arthropoda; class Insecta; order Diptera; family Sarcophagidae; genus Sarcophaga; species Sarcophaga rosellei. The sequence goes on along the minus strand of OV884018.1, from coordinate 45,400,698 downwards.
TCGACCAATGATAAAAAAGGCAGTGTTCAACCTACAAGTGGTTCGATTGCCTTAAAGTGAACAAAGTTTATGAAGATCTTTGGTCTAGTGCGGTGATTTTGCATTCGATCCAACGATGAGCTATTTGAGCTCCTCAGCAGCGTTGCCATAATTTTTTTTTCAAAAACTTCAAATTTAGAAAAAAAAAACTGATTTTCAACTGAAAAAACTGCACATAAAACCGCCAAAAATTTATAATTCAGTTCATATATTTTTTTTATTAAAACATAACAAAACAACAAAACAAATTAAATTAAATACATATAATAAAAAATATAAATATAATTCAGTTTTATAAAAAGTATTACAGTAGTTACAGAGTTAATTTCTCCTGGCACTTAATACTAATTAGATTTGTACATTTCTTTGGTAAATTTGATTGCCATTTCTTTTGATTGCACGAAATTGCTGCAATTACTGTTCTAATCTGTTCCTAGTATTATTTTTATTAATATTAATTTGTGAAAAAATTCTTTCAACATTAGCAGTTGCAACAGGTACTGACAAAATTGCATATACCAGTTTTTTAAATTAGGAAAAGCTTTAGTTGTTTTAAATATGACTTCCCAAAAAATTTCAAAATTTTCTTCTTCTAATAAACCCAAGTCTTCATTAATGTGCAGTAGTTCACGCCACTCATCATCTGTTTCTTGAATGTAGTTCATTTCTACAAAATTTGGCACAAAACGACATAATTTAAAAATACTTTTATTGTTATTTTTCACAATATTAGCAGGTGCTAAGACCTCAACGCATTCTAAAAAATCATTTTCAAAATCAAACTTTTTTAAGACTGAATAGCAAAGCTCAACGTAAAATTGTAAGCAATGATTTTTGAAGTCCTTTTCGCTTTCCTCAGATAATTTAAAGTATGAGTAAAACTTGCCACTACTATATTAAGCAAATGGGGTAAAATTATGGCTTTAGAAATTGGAATTAAAATAACAAAATTGAAATTAAAAAATTTAAACGTAAAAACTGCAAAATCTGCATAATTTACAGAAAAACTTACTTTTTTAAACAAAAAACTTCAAAACTGCTCAATGCTCAGAAAAACTGCAAAATCTGCACATTTGGCAACGCTGCTCCTCAGTGACCTGAATATTCTGCAGCGTTGTCAACATCTATCTGCTGCGCAACTAAACTTATTTGAGATGCAGTACAAACCCTGTATTTGCAAAATAAAATACAAAAATATGTTGTGCTCAACATTATTGTAGTCTTTTGCATGTGAATCAGCAATTAATTTTATGTCTAACATCAAATATCTTTAATATTTCGCATGTAAAACATTAAACTTTTTAGTGCTTTTTGAGCATTTCCCTCGATTTGCCTGCAGAATATTATGTTGATGTAGAAGTTGTTATTTAAAATGTTGCAAAAAGAAAGACGAAGAATAGAATTATTGCAACAACATATGCTTTTTGGAATTGAGTCATAAATTGCATTTTTCTAAATTGTATGCAGTTATTACAATATATTCTAAATATTGTTTAAATTGTATTAAATTTTGGTGAGGAGTAGGTAGGTTCTGGTATGAAAAATCGAAAAGAAACACAATCAGGTATGTGATGGAAATCGTTTTCGATTTGAAATAGATTGAAAAACGTGAAAAGCTGTGATACAGGCACATATTTATTTTCTGTTTCATTTTTGTTTCAAATCGAAGGCAGTTTCATTTCCCATTCTGTTCTATGAAAATATGGCAACATTAAGATGTGATGGAAAACGAAATTTCTATTTTATTTTCGTTTTTAAATCGTCAAGTCGGGGAAGAACGATTTAAAAATTTTTGAATTTGTGAAATATTTTATTTAAGTAATTTGTGCAAAATGTAAGTAAAATTCGTAAAAATTATTATTCACATATATTTACTCACATATCTATTTGTATTTACAGGGGTAAACATTCAAACCTCAATCAAGAAGAGATGATAATAGACTTTATGGTAAAGCACCCAGATTTGGCCAGAGGATTTACCAAAAGAGATAGAACTGAAGTCGATAATCTTTGGCAAATCCTTACGAATGATTTGAATAGTATTGGCCCACCAATTAAAAAAGCGGAAGCATGGAAAAAGGTAATTTTCACCAACCATTTTAGTACAGCTTTTAATTGTATTCATTATAGGCATGGAGTGATAAGAAGAAGAGTGATAAGTGGCATTTTCGAGCCTAAAAATTCTTGAAGCCATATAATTATGACGCACTATCTGCACTTGATCATTTCTTTCATACACAGTAATCTACATATAACTTGAAAAGTTTACTTGTCAATTTATCTCATATGTAACATATGTCATGTAATAAAGATTTTAAATAGTTAATAACCTATAAAAAATAATCAATTTTATAACGGCTCACGTACTTACCAAATTCACCTTGGAAGTCTAAACATGTTGATCAGATATTGGCAAATTCTTTACTTTTCTTACCCAAATGTTTAAAACACATTCATTCTCAAAGATACGTGACTTATGAAAATTTTACTTCGCTACATAAGCTTCACTTAATGCTAGTGACACGGATAAAGGTAAATTGCAATATATCACTATGAAGGTAGTAACTGCATTGCATAAATTCTGAAATATAATCTCAGTGTGTGTTAATACAAGAATTTTGGGTGAAAAATACAAAATATGACAGGGTAGGCATGTACACAGTGAGATATAGTTACTATATATGGTTTATTTTACAGTTAACTTTCTCATTCGCATCCTTTAAAAAAAATAATTCATGGCTCTGTAGAATATAGTATGGTTATACAAACGCCACAGATTTACAGCAGCTCGGACTAAAAGAACGCAGTTCTTAATTTAATTCCAAAACGATCCATACATTTACGTATGGAAATACATTCTATTGTAGTAACATGCGTTTACGTGCGTATGTGTAGGTATGAAAACAATTGTTGTTGTGATGGAAAAATATTTTTACACACATAGTTTAATCTATTACAGTGAACTCGCGATAATTTATTTAAAACAAAAAATGACGCTATTTAATACGTAAAATGATATTTTAATAAGTAAAAATGCGAAACACTATTTTAAATAATTTTTTTTTGTATTAATTAGTCAAGAACTCAGTAACCTAAAGACAAAAATTATAACAAAGTTTTCAGTTTTAAATTTGTCAGTTGAAATCTACCTCTTTAACAAAACATTGATGAAGCCAGTCGTAACAAATATTACATGGCATCCATGCTAACTTGGAGAATTTCACTGGACAAATAAAGTTTTTGAAACTTCGTGGATTTTTAGATTTTCCCCGAATCCCCGAAAGTTGAACACTCCATGAAAGTTAATCGTTATTTCTCCATCTTTGCGCCTGGAGCATTTTTCTCCATTTGCTTTATCTGGCAACTGCATAGCCCACATTCATCAGCAAAGAGAGAATTCTTCCATGTTTGCTTTTAACGTTTCCTTAAATGGGTCAATAAGTGGCGCCTGCTCAGAAAGCTTTTTAACGGAAATTTTAAGAAGGCGAACTCCAAACTTTTGCATAAATTTTTAAGCCATCCGTCACTGGCGTTAAAACCACGCCAGTGGTTTTATTTGATCGTAAATTTCTGAAGCTTTGGCTTTTAACATCAGTCCACTTACCGGCATTTTTTTGTTTCGCATGTGAAGGGACCACTTATAAAAACTTTTTCCATTCTTGGAAATACAGATCCACGTAATGTTTTACGCTTTCCAGTGCCATAAAGTGTATTATTTATTATTAATTCCCGATTATTAATTTCCCGGTTTTTCTTTTTTAATGGAAGAAACTGTTGCTTTTGTAACATATTTTCTTGCCAAGCCGCTAATACTATAGCCCTTTTGCAATAACTCAAGAATATAAACTTTATCTTTAAAAGTTAACACTTTCGAGTTTTTAATTACATTTTTACTTTCACAAATTAACTTTTTTTTTATTCACTTCGTAGCAATGTTAAAGAGCAACTAAGAGGTCAAAGCATATACATATGTATAAAGGAGTACAATGAAAAAGAAGTTCAAACATAAGTAAGCAAATAAATAAACTCTAGTTCGGGGATTTCCCAATTTAAAAACAGATTAAAAAAATAAAAAAGTGTTCACGTTTTAGAGCTTTCAGATTTTGTTCACGTTTTAGAATACTCTGTGGAAAATTAAATTCGTTCACGTTTCTGAGACGTTCACACTTTCGAGTGTTCACGTTTTCGCGAGTTCACTGTATTACATATGTATGTATGCAATGTATGTATAAATATCTGTCTATTTAAAAATATATTATGTTGATGGTGCTGGCACAGGGAATTTATTCACGCCTTTAGTTATTCAAACGTGTTCCCCAAAATGTAAATACGTTCGCTAATTTTTTTTTTTTTTGCATTGATTTTTCGTTTAAAGGACGTCTTCGCATACATCCAAATTTGTCGAAAGTATTTAAATTTATCAACAATTATTATTTAGTAGAACAAGAGTTTTACAAATAACTAAAGAACATTGGTGGATTATAGGTTTTCCATCAGGAATCAGTTATCTGAAATTACGTTGCCTCAGTTGGTTACGTCTTCTGGATGGGACAGAGTACAAACTCTGCCTCGAGAAAATGAAACTTTAACATTCTATAAAATTGTGTTTCGCTGTTAAATTTTTTACTACTTCTTTCAATCTAATGTTGAATATTGGCTTCTAATGACTCAGGAGCTGCTATTTTATTTGCATTACGCAATGAATTAACATATTCCCATAAAAAGAAATACAGAACGTTTAATAGCTCGAACGGGGGATGTGGTTAAAAGGACACATTTTGGACCTAAATGGTTTTTTTTTTCAAGAAAATTTAAAAATGAAAGTACAATTTTTCGCGTTTATAAGCGAGGAATGCATATATCGAGATATTTTCAGTACATTTGAAGCAAAAGTCAAGATTGTATAAGTTTCAATGATCCCAAGCGGGGAATTATTAACGGGTTTCACTCTTTGTTGTATATTTAATACTCTATTATATTTACTCATACTTTTGACAACAAAGCGCGAGCACCTCTTTTTCATCTATTGTAAACTTACATGGTATAAGAAATATACCATGGTAAACTTATTTAAACAGCTGATTCTATTTTCAACCCTATCAAAAGCTTTACTGAAATCAGTATAAAGCCCCCTTCACACTATCACACAAGTAATATGTAAAGTTTGATGAAAAAGTAAAATGAAATTCCATCCGTATTTCAAAAAAGAGAATAATAGTCGTATGATTATTTTTTTTGTGTTTACACGATTGGTATAAGACAATAATAAAGTAAGACGAAAACAGCTGTTAAAAAAACATAAACAAAGTGAAAAAATTTGCTTAAAGTTTCTATTGAAATTAAAATGCCGGGAATGTCTACTACGGCGTAAAACTGGAGACAAATGAACAACTTTTTCTAAATCCATTAAATTATTAATTAAATATTGAATATAATTCTAAAAATATTTTCACAAAATAGGAATAATTGTTTGTGCCAAAAATGGTTTTTGTTTTTTTTTTGCACATGTGTTTTACACTTTTTTGTTTTGTTTACATAAAAATACATCCTTGATCTAATGAAATTTTCTTGCTTTTTGAAACATTTCAAAAAATGAAGAGAGCCATACGACTGTCAAATTTTCATCCGTATTTTCTCTCAATGTGTGATAGTTTCATTACATATTATGTTTAGACGATCCCATCCGTACTCTCCTACATAAAATTTTGACAGATCATATTACTTGTGTGATAGTGTGAAGGGGGCTTAAATTACATCAGTCCGATCGCTGGCAAAAAAACCCCTGAAAGCATGTGTAGTAAATTCAAGAAGATTAGTGACAGTCGTCCTACCTTTAAAAAAAACCATGCTGGAAAGGGGATATTAAAGATTTCGTATTAAAAAAGAGATAATCCGTCACCAGTTTCTCCATTAACGTGGGAATAGCACTGAATTTGGCAATACCCCTGTAATTGGAAATATTGGATTTATTACCCAACTTATGCAAAGGAATTATAAACGAACTCTTCCAAATAGATGGAAAATGACCAGCCCATTGAATATAAAGGTCAAAGGACCACTCAAGACATCAGCGCACTTTCTCAAAATACAGGCCGGTACCCCGTCAGGCCCCGGCAAGTAAGTAAATTTCAGTCCAGACAATGACTCAAGAACAGACTCCTCATCAAATGAATATATATTAGAAATAGAGACACTTCCCACTGAATAAGGATACGAAAAGCCGCTGCCCAGATCAGGGCCCGAGTCCAACTGCCTAACAGTAGACTGAAAAAAGTCAGCAAACATATTCGAAATATCAAGGTAACTAGAGGATGATACGACCCCCTAAAACATCTCAGTGGGAAACAAAGATGATTTACGTTTAGCTCGAACGAAGTCGTAAAACGACTTAGGATCACTAGCGAAGTTAGACCTGACTCTAATCATATATTCCTCATAACAGTAATGATTCATTCTACGATAATCCGCACGCGCCCTAGAGTAAAGAGCATAATCAATATCAGTACCTGATCTAACAAACTTTTTAAATAACCTCGATTTTCTATTCCTCAACCTTGATAGTCTAGCCGAATTCCCCGGAGGACCAGAACGCTCCAAACGACTATTTACAAATGGAACACACTCCCTAAAACATTTAAATAATACCTCATAAAAGCCATCTAAGATCATATCAAGTGAAAAAGGGTCATATGGTGGTGAAATAAGTACAGACGACCAATCTACAGAGGATAGTAGTGCATTTAAACGACTAAAATCCGTACGATGAAAATTAAAACGCCCTTTTGGATGAACTTTTCGAGGACGTAATTTTGTGCACATCCTACGGCCGTGGAGTTATAAGTGTGGTTCCAAAATCAATTAAATGGTCCCTGGATATTTTAACTCAACTCGACGATAATAGATTTTTGCAAATATTACAGGTTAGCAGAATTGAGTTTAATTCAATCGTTGAAATGATTGCTGAAGACCCAGAATTTAATCAACCACATTCTTGCGAACAATTTCCAGTTGAGTACCAGTTAGCGATCGTCTTGTACAGGCTCGGGTCATCTGGTGAAGGGGCGAGTGTAAGAAAAATGGCAGCATTTTTTGGTGTAGGTGATGGCGGTACGATAGACAAAATTACCCGACGTATTTTTAAAGCATTTTTAAATCCAAGACTTACAACAACTTTTTGTTATTTAGCTTTTCGCGTTTTCTTTTTATTTTTAAATTAGTATTTCCACTCATTTCTGTTTTTTAATATTTTGCGCACAATTTATAAAAAAAATCTAAACTAAATTATTTTGGCGGATAGACGATCAGCTATTTAGTTTTATATTTACCAAGCTTATATACTAGACCTTTTTTCATGGTAAATTTAATAGAGCGTTGTATATTTGAAATAAATGCATTTTGTTGTTGCGTTGATGTAAATGTATTATTTATACTATACCTACCATACTTACCAAGCCTACAAGGGTACTTTACTACCAAGAGTGAAACCCGCTATTATATCCGGGGTGCTTGTGTACGAGGAACACTGTATTGAGATTTGACCTTAGGAGAAGAACTCATAAAATTCAAAAGGAGTATTGTAACTGTAGCTCTGTAAAATAGAAATAGAAAAGAAATAGTACACAAATTATTTTTCAGTTCGAAATAGTTGTTCAATATATAATTTACAATTCCGAAAAGACTTTTATTTTAATTTCATGGGGTAACTTTTATTTGTATTAACATTTTCACATCGATTTGCCAATCTCTGAACCAAAAGCTGGCAGAGAACGAGGAGTTGTCTTTGAAAACATTCCGATGTTTTGCCTTATTTTATCATAATTTTTGGGATTTTTGCCTTCCATCCTTTTTTCAACTTTAGTCAACAAGTTCCCAATTGGATGGAGATCAGGGAATTGTGCTGTGCACTTTAAAATATTTATGTTTCGTTACACTAAACAGCTTTTGACAACCCTTGAAGTCTGCTTGAGGTCATTATCGAGCATAAACGTTACACATTAATGGTACATTCTTTTCTGCATATGTTATCATTGTATTTTGTCTAATGTTTTTGCAAACATGTAGAACCATTACTGAATTGATACTTCAAATTTTTAATTTTGTCCGGTATAGACGCCTATATGGCTATTGTCCCTTCTATGGCTGTGGTTTTGCGTAGTCTGTGTACATTATTTGAGATTCCCAATGTATTAAAATGATTTATTACATTCTAAAGTAAATTTCATTTACCTTCCTTTCTTCTTCGGAATAAGTTTTCCTTTTTCTCACAGCTTGTCATTAATTTTTGTACATATTTTTCCTGATATCATTCAAAACACACTTTACAATAAATTTATAAAAAGCTTACAAAATTAGACGTTAAAAATATGTTGCAAAGTAGCAAAACTAGTTCAAAAATAAAACTGTCACTAATGGGCTTAATTTGTAAAAAAAAAAATTGAAGGGAATAGCAAAATAAAAAAGGAATTAAGAGTAAAATAGATCATACTTATAAAATATCGAACAAATAGGAGATCATAGCCCTTTTTTTTATACTGATGTTGTTGCTATATTTTTGTTTATTCGTTGATCATGTAAACAAGTCCATTGTTTTTGTAACTATTGTTTATCATTTTAATGTTAAACGATACACCATTTCCATTTTCGTAATAATATATAAACTAGTGTAAGAAATCATACATACATAATTGGCCATTACAACACTTCAGTCAGGATTACGGCCTAGTTTCTGACACGACTCATGTTGTGCACGTTAATTTTATATGTGAGTCGACTTCAAACGACAGATTTTTGATAAACTATTCATGGCAATTTTATTTACTCTCACAGTTTTTGCCAGAAATCTGCTGAGAGGAAGTCGCCGAAGAAATATTTTTTTTTTGCATATTTCGTTTTGATGTCTCACCTGGAGTTTGAACTCGGGTCCTACGTCTAATAATCTACCTACTGGACTACGGCGACTTCAGAAATCATAGAGAAGTCAATAAAATCTTTAGAATCGGATAGCTGTCCAACTAAATGGTGTCTTTATGTGTGTACTAATAAATTAAATAGTTTATAGGAAATACTTTGTATTATAAACGTTTCTTTATTTACAAAATACTTACAAAAGAAATCTGCAACAATAGAAAAAAAGACTAGTGAGAGTCACAAAAATTCCAAGTATTTGCGGCCACCATCGCGACCAACATCTACTTAGGATTTGTCAACCAACTGCATATACAAAATAAGCAACGGCAACCATCGCTGCCACGAAGCTTATAGTGCACTTGCAATTGGTTGTGCGACCACTCTCACTAACTTGCAACAATAGAAAAGACTGATTCCGTTGATTGCACTGCTTTTATAGCCTTTTAAATATGGGCTTTTCCTAATATTAATCACAGCAAGCGCTGCCATTTCAAATCCAGTTTCAAATTCAACGAAACAGTATTCCTCTATTGCAGCGTTGTATTAAACTATTTACAGGGTTGTATCTTAAGAAAGTCACACATGCTAGTGACGTACAATTTATATTACAAAATAATCGGTACACTACATAAGATTTTACTTATTTAAAATATGCTACGCTACAGTATAAAGAATAAATAGATATCAGATACAAATATAAATAAATATAGTCACGTGGTGATACCCTGGTAAATAACTTGTTATAAAAAACTGAAATATTTTGTTAATCTGAAATGACGTTAATGCAGTAAAGTGATTAACATTTTTACCGTAATCCCTCGATTTACGTCGTCTTAGATGTTTAGCCGTTTTTTAAGGTCCAGTAAAGGTCAGATATCTTCAACGAAACGAACGATGAAAAAATATTTATTCGACGACTTCCTCTCAGCAGATGAAAAGTTTCTGAAAAATCTGTCGGTCGGAGTGGACTTTAAACTGTAGGTCTCACTCATGTATAAAATTAAAACACGCAACGTCGATAAGTGGTGTGAGAAGCTAGGTCTTAATCCCTACTGAAGGATTTTAATGACAAACTATGTATGTACATATGTATACGACTACCACCATATATACTACATTTTTCTGAGTAGTGTCGGTTCCATGGCGCTTCCCATATACAATGCACAAAGCCTTCAGTTTACAATATGCCTCCATGTGACCATACTCTTGACAATAAATTATTGGACTAGCCTATATGTATGTATATATAAAAATGAATGTTTGTTTGTATGTAATTAACAGAATCGTAAACTATGCATTTGATCATGTTATGATCTTTAACAAAGTTGTTGCTCACGAGCCGGGGAAGGTTCCTAAGTTGGTATGAACAATTTCCGACAGATGGCGCCACTGAAAAATTACTAAAAAATTATTTAAATCGTAAACTGTGAATTTAATCATGTTATGATCTTCAGCAAAGTTGTTGCGCATGAGCCGACGAAGGTTTCTAAGTTGTTAATATCAAATTCCGTCAGGTGGCGCCACTGAAAATTACTCAAAATGATCGTAAACTGTGCATTTAATCATGATATAAACTTTAGCAAAGTTGTTGCGCATAAGTCGATGGAGGTTTCTAAGTTAGTGCAATTAATTTCCGATAGATGGCGCCACTGAAATTATTCAAAATGAATGAATACCTCTAGCACGGAAGGAAAGAGCATTACGAGCCTCAGAATCAGACGAGCAACAAGCATTGAGACTTGAAAATCTTCGGGTACATGAGCTGAGAACCGTTCGTTTGCAACGGGAAACAAAATCAATAAAATGATTCGAAATTAATTGGATATTTATGTATTGTCTTTTCCTTAAATTTATTTTAGTTGGTGGCGCAACAACGCGCGCAGGTTGCAGCTAGTCTTATATAAAAAGGTCTTCTTGTCTCCATTCGTAAAGCTTTTACTTTCATGCCTAAAATAAAGTTTTTTTTATTTTTAAGGGCACAATCTAACTCTGTCACCCTAAAGTCAAAAATGTGCTGAGTATAAAGGCAGAACAAACCGCTTAAACAATTTAGAAAATTGTCTGATGCAATAAAATATAAGAAAGGACAGTGTGTCGTTACAATCTCATAGACATTTACATTTGTGAGTTCATGCACGTCCATATGCATCCATTAGCAAGAATTCTGTGCACTGGAATTTTCCCATCTTTTGCGTCGCATAATCTTTGATGTATGAACACTTTCAAACCCAACACGAACTTGGGAGTATACATATATGTATGTAGCAAATCATACGTTGGTGACCTACATGTTGCACAGGTAAGCGTGCCTGTTGTAATAAAAGTTATACTAATTTATTGTATCAAAAGCGAATGCCCAATTAGTAGGAGAGTAGTACAACCTTTTTTTATGTAGAAGTGGCCATAATTTAAAATGTTATGCCCTAATGGATTCAGATTATTTTCGAGATTTTTTAAATATTTTTTAAAATTTTTCTCTTCCAGGTATCGCATTGATGTTTCTTTAAATTTTACATACAAAGATGCAGTCGTTATCATACGCAGAACTCCGTTTTAAATTCTTTGTTTTCTTTCGAAGTTAGAGACTGAGGATGTACCGTCTGTAACATATACCTTTCAATCATATCATATAAGCTAAGGCAATTGAGCTGTGCTCAGTTTTAGTTGGATACCCTTTGCACCAGGCTAACAGTCAATCAAGATGTATCACCTAATAATGCTAGGGCATTTCTTTACTATTAGTGGACATGTTTCCCTACTTAAAGTGGATGCATAGATAGGTTGATGTTGGATTTAATTTGATGCTGAGGAAACAAATGCATTGTATAGCAATAGTATTTAAGATTTCAGCTTCGTTAAAAGAAAACGAAGTTAACGGTGGCAATTCTATTCCATAATCAAGTGAAATCGGCTTAAAAACTTTTAACGTAGTTAGAAAATATACTTATCTCTTGGAATATTGTTTTTTGTCGTATACCTGTGCTTTAATTGGTTTTTCCAGATTTAATTTCAATCGTACTTTCGAATTTTAAACTCCTTTTATATACCTTATAGTTTGCTTGCAAAGCGAAAATTTCAAAAGTTTGAATCTACTTAAAATAATACAAAAACTTAATACAGATAGGTACTTATATAAATAAAGGTGGATGTCTCCTCAAAGGATTTGGATAACCCCATTCATGCCACATAAAACCTACTATGATACCACTGTCTCAAATTTCCCTTAGCCTTTGAATCAACTGGAGATTTTTGGGAATCGTCTTTGACTACCAACATCTGTCATTGATAGTTCTCTGAAATTATCCAAGTAGTAGACATCATTGGGAATGTGCCCAGTAGGTAACACAAAAAATAGTAGGTAAAGAGCAGTTTCTGTTTATATCCGAAGCAGCCCAAGTGGCGTTGATGGAGTCAATAATTGTATTGTCTATCATAAGCCTGCAGGTCATCCAAGGGGTTCCGAAAGTAGATAATTCATCGGAGACAATGACCGGAATATAGTCATATATACACTCAAAAAAATGTTGTTGGTTAACGTTTCAGTTGTTAATTTACTGTTAATGCAAATTGTTGTTGCAATTTTTATGGTTAAACAATTTTTATTGGTTCAAATAACCAAGTTTTAACAGTAACTGAACTACTAATGTAAATTGTTGTTGGAATTTTTATAAGCAAACAATTTTGATTGGTAAAAATAACCAACTTTCAATAGTAACATAACTGCAAATGTAAATTGTTGTTGCAATTTAACAAATTTTGGTGGTTAAAATAACCAAGACAAATGGTTACAGGACCCTCATGTAAGTTATTGTTGTATTTTAAACTGATTTTGTTGGTTAAAATAACTATTAAATTAGTCAAAGTCACTTTTATTATAAATTGTTATTTTATTTTAACTATTTTAATTGTTAAATTTTAACCAATACTCATGGTTAACATATAAAAATAAAATTTAACTATTATATTGGTTAAACTAACAAATAAAATTGTTAAATACTTGAAATAACGGATTTTATATTGTTTTTGTCTATCACAAACTTACGGAAAGATTGCCGTCTACAGATTATAACCTTTGCTCTTGTACATCTGTGAATATTGTATTAATTAAAGTAATGATGGAAACTCTTATAGCGTGAGTTTCATCATTTTATTTCTGTAGTGTATGTACCTGTTACAATTATACCTGTTAAAATTAAGAAGTTGTAAATCAGTTTACCTTTGCTTTATGTATCTTATATATAAAAATGAATGTGTGTTTGATTGTATGTTTGTATGTTTGAAGTTTATAGACGATTAAACGGCTGAACCGATTTTCTTGAAATTTTCACAGTATCTTCCTGTATGTCTGGAAGGAGTTATAGGCTACTTTTTATGTTGATATTCCAAATGAGCGAGGGGCCATGCCCACGTATGCTACATACTACATACTTAATATTTAATTGCATTTGAAATATATTACTCATACGCATAGTAGTTACCCCTACAAGTATGCTATCTGTGATTCTTGATGAATAAAACCAAAGAAAATAAAGTGTAAAGAACGACGCGGGGGGAAAGATAGAAGGGAAAGAAAAAAAATTTTTAACCAACATTTGTGAAAAAATTCACCAAATAAGAAAAAATATAACCAAAATTAAATTCGTAGACTTTTGTTTTATTTATTTTTTTTTCAAGTTTAAATTATAATTAATAAAAAAAGAAACAAAAAATAGCTTTTCTTATAAGAAAGAAAAATAACCAAAACCAAAAAAATCTACACATCTACACATTGATCAAAAAAATAACCAATTTTGGTTAGAAATAACCAAAAAAAGGCAACACTGTTCTCAAATCACTTATTCTCAGACGTCGGCACAAAGAGAACATGAGAAAAATTATGAGAGGCATATTTAACCTAGAGGAAAATTGTTAGTAATATTTTCAAGTCTACTTATGAACCCAATAATATGTACATATATGTGAGCGAAAAGTATAAAACAATTGTACTGCGTTAAAAACCTAAAAACACCGTATTTAACTTGGCAAGTATTCTTCCAAAAATCTAAATCATTTCTCATTGATATTAGTGAATCATACTGTAATATTTCTTTGGGTGTAAAATTGAAGTCTGAAAAAAGCGACATGAACATTCTCCTTTAGAAGCTGACAAGCAATTGAATGCATTTTTACGATCTCATGATGAGAGCAACACATCGTTACGCTCTTTGTTTGTGTTTATTTTCCTTCCGTCTTCCGTCCCCCTCATCAAGAAATGTTTTTTTTAAAAAGATTTTGGTGAGAGCGGGTCGTAATGCCACAACCCGCCATAAGAAATTTTACTGCTTTATAATTCGTATTCTTTATATCCATATTCTTTGATATCACTCATACGTCACATATGTAGTTTTTTTTAATGAATTTTACATCTATATAAACAAAAATGAATGTGTGTTTATTTGTTTGTGGGTTTGTTTGTTTGAAGTCTATAGACGGCTAAACGGCTGGACCGATTATCTTGAAATTTTGACAGTACCTTCCTGTATAGGAACCACTTTTTCAAGAAGGAGTGGTGCCACGCCAACATATCCAATAAGTATTTAATGTCGCATATTTCATAAACTGCAATAGCTAGAGACCTCAAATTTTGCATGGACGACTTTGACGTATATATAAACAAAATGGGCGGATTGGATATAGTGGCCGTTTCACCTCCAATATAAAAAATATTAAATTATTATATCTAAGAAAATGTAACAGTTAGAGTCCTAAAATGTTGTCGAATCCACTTTAGTATCAATATGAATATTTTAGGCAAAAATGGGCTGACGAGGAAAGGTGGGCGTGGTACTTCCCATATGAATTAAATGTAAAACTTCTTATATCTCGGAAATCACCTATATATATAAAAATGAATGTGCGTTTGTTTGTATGTTTGAAGTTTATAGACGACTAAACGGCTGAACCAATATTCCTAAAATGTTCACAGTATCTTCCGGAAAGTGTTATAGGCTACTTTTTATGTTGATATTTCAAATGAGCGAGGTGCCACTCCCACATATACTACATTACCTACTATTGTAAGATAATAACAAAATGTGTATATTGGAAAAACTATATCAGCAAGATACCTCAAATTTTGTACAAGTAACTACAGTTTTAATATAAATATTTTGGACAAAAATGGCGAACTAACAATAGTGGGTTTGGCACCTCCCATATAAAGTAAATACGAAAATCTGTATATCTGAAAAACTCTAACAGCTAGAGTCCCCAATTTTTGTACGAGTAACTTTAGTTTAAATATAAATATTCCGGACAAAAATAGGGAGTTCAACAAAAGCGGTCGTGTCACCTCCCATATGAAGAAAAATAACAGTTAGACTCTCCAATTTTGTACGAATATCTAAAGGTTCAATATCAATATTTTTGTTAAAAATGGGCGATCAAGCATTAGGGGCGTGGCAAACTCTATATGAACTAATTATTAAAATCTGTATATCTAGAAAACTATAAGAGCTAGAGTCTCCAATTTTGTATTCCAGCTTTAGGAAGGTGGTGCCTCTCTGATTAGTGAGTGTGGAAATTAGTATATCTTGAAATATGCAAGGTATATGACCCTTAAATGATTGAGTTTAAAATTTCCAACTCATGTACATAGTAAGTACTAAAATGCATACTATTTATATATTGATCTCATATACATACACATATACATATGTAATAGTTATATTATTGTTTACTTCTAAAAATCGGTAACTAATAAAAATAGTATTTATTTGTCGCATATCTTGAAAACCACATTAGGTAAATTTTGTAATCAGCATTCTATTGGGCGATGAATGGGCATGTAACAATAGGGAGTAATATTTTCATTCATTACTTTTAATTACCTAAGTAATAAAATGTAAACTGTCAATATTGTTCCCAAATAAAATAAGTAGTTGCAAAACTCATCAAAAAAATTACCTGTGACTGACGCAAACACAATTATTTGTTAAATTTTAATAACCTTAATTTCTTTTTCAAAAGGTTCATGACCTGAACCGATTTTTTACCTATTCATATTAGGTAAAATATAAAGGAATACATATTGTTACGTTTTTACCCTTTAAAAACGTTAAAATATGAGTTCGTGGATTGCAAATGAAATAAAAGTAAATTAGTGTTTAATTTCAAAATCAATTCTTTATTGTCTGCACAAATCTGTGTGCACCCTGTGTTGAAATTTATTCACACAATAACAATTTCCTTTAAATTGTTATTCTTCTTGTACACAATAACAATTTCCTTTAATTGTTATTCTTCTCGTACACAACAGCAATTCCCTTTGTTGTTCTCCTTGGTACACTCGTTCGTTAGCACTTCGAACTTCGATTCTCTTCACACGCAACGCAACGTGTCTGATTGAATTATCACTCTTCTGCTTACAACCCTTTTTGTAAGCAACAAACTTTCTGCTCGCGTAAACACTAACAACTGCTTACTTCGAACGCAACCGTGTCTTCTCACAAGACTGACTGAAGTATCACTCACTCATCGTTGCTCGTTTTGCCTTGCCTTTTATATCGCTGGATCATCAGTCTAATGCATGCCCTTGGCAGAGAATGACTGCCTTCGGGAACAATCTAAAAATGTAAACAACTCGCTTCCCTTATTGTTGTTAGTGGATCTTGTTTACATCTATCCTTGTAGCGTTGTTGTTGTTTGTTTACTTTGTCCCTTTTCTCTTATTATACCTGATGTTATTGTTGCTTGTTTACTTTGTCCCCTTGTTTACTGATGTTGTTGTTATATTCTCGTTTGTTCTTTGATCACGTGATCAAGCCCACTGTTTTTGTTGCTATATGTTTACTTCTTTGTTGATCATGTAAACAACTGCCTTATGTTGTTTTTGGAGGTTTTGTTTATCACTTTATACATGATCAAGTCCGTTGTTTTGTTTTTGGAGCTTTTGTTTATTATTTTAATAACACCATTTCCATTTTCGTAACACTGCCGCCCACTTAAGCCTGTTCGTCCCGAATAGGCTCATTATCTCTTCTCCTATGAATAGCCTTGGCAGGTGGTTTAGACTTTGCACCATATATCACAGCTCGATACGTCAGTAATGGCCTCGGAATATGTTCTTCCCAATCCTTCTGCTGCTCGCTCACTACTTTCCGCCAGTATCTTTCCAGGGTTCGATTAAACCGTTCTATCTTTCTGTCTGTGGGTGAAGCGGCGTCGTTCGGGTCTTCTTACTCGGACTTGTGGGGACCTCGTTTGTGGGAGGCCAGCACTTGCTCCTCAGTGATAGCTCGCTTTATTTTTCCTTTTAGTGTAACGGGGACTCTGGTGTAGTGCTGGTAACTCGCCGGTGTATTATTCCCTTGGTGAGACGGAACTTGACCTTCCTCGTGGCCCTTTCCAGTTTTCTAGGAAGATGACCACCATTTCCACCGCTGCAACATCTAAGCTTGGCCTTTCGTCCGGTTTCTTCAAAGACTTGCTTTAACAACTTTTTAAATTTCCTCACAAGGCATCCTTTTTCCCCCACGACTTCCATTCTTCGCACACCGCTTACTCCTGGTCTAGAAATCGTTCGAGCGGTCTCCTGGGCTACTGCAAAGGCCACGGTCTCTGCAAAGGTCGTCTGTTGTGCAGAACATACCGCTAGTTTGACGTCAGGGTAGCGTATACCATTTACCAGGGCCTCGGTTTTAAAATCTACTACCAGGGGATGGATTTCTCCCGGGTATGTGAGCTGCACTAACCTCCCGACACCCACTGCAGAGGCTGGAAGCGGCTCATTAGCCTCTTGCGCACAGCACCTTAACTCCATACTGTACAGCTCGCGCTTGTGCTCGTTGCCGAGCCCACTCTGTAGCGTCACCCTTATGTCGTTGTAGTTGTTTTTGCAGCTGTCCGGCATGCTTTCTCGAATCTCGGCTGCGGGACGTTTTAACGCCAAGTTTGACTCCAAAGCCTTCTCTTCGTCGTCCCATCCGTTACTGCTGGCTACTTCTGATGAGATTCGCACTGGTTCCTGTCGCTGGCTCTGGAGGTTGTTGATCTTCTCCTCCTCCCTAATGAGTTTTCCCTCGCCGGCCTTTTCTAAATTGATTCCTGTCGTGTCTTCTATCTTTTCT
This sequence comes from Sarcophaga rosellei, assembly GCA_930367235.1. Lineage (NCBI taxonomy): Eukaryota > Metazoa > Arthropoda > Insecta > Diptera > Sarcophagidae > Sarcophaga > Sarcophaga rosellei. The sequence goes on along the minus strand of OV884018.1, from coordinate 45,382,645 downwards.
AAGCTTGCCACCTTTCCTTCGTCACTAGTTACCCTTTTGCTGAATGACTCGAGTATGTCATCCAGCTTTCCAGATGTTGCTTGAACTTCGGCCAGAAGTTTCTGGGTTTCGACTCTAGCAGCTCCGTGCATTTTTTTATTTTCGGCTGAAGCTACATCTATTTTTTCCACCATAGCTGTTTGCATTCGTTGATTTGCTACTTCCATTTTTTCCATCATGGCTGCTAGCAACGAGTTTATGTCGATACAGCTAGGGGATGCAGGTGCCTTGAGCTCTCGTTCCTCGTCATCCTCGAACTCGTAGGAATCGATGTCGATACCCTCAAACTGCAGTTGTTCCCTTAACCGCCTTTGTAGTTCATTTTTAGTGCCCGTTGTTGGCAGCTTGAGTTTATCCAACTCACGTTTAAGCCGTTCCACTTTTAGATCGGAGAGCTTCATTTTGGTTGTGATTTCTCTTTATTACTTTTACTTTTATTTTTTTTTTGGATTTTGCAATCCCACTTCTGACACCAATTGTTACGTTTTTACCCTTTAAAAACGTTAAAATATGAGTTCGTGGATTGCAAATGAAATAAAAGTAAATTAGTGTTTAATTTCAAAATCAATTCTTTATTGTCTGCACAAATCTGTGTGCACCCTGTGTTGAAATTTATTCACACAATAACAATTTCCTTTAAATTGTTATTCTTCTTGTACACAATAACAATTTCCTTTAATTGTTATTCTTCTCGTACACAACAACAATTCCCTTTGTTGTTCTCCTTGGTACACTCGTTCGTTAGCACTTCGAACTTCGATTCTCTTCACACGCAACGCAACGTGTCTGATTGAATTATCACTCTTCTGCTTACAACCCTTTTTGTAAGCAACAAACTTTCTGCTCGCGTAAACACTAACAACTGCTTACTTCGAACGCAACCGTGTCTTCTCACAAGACTGACTGAAGTATCACTCACTCATCGTTGCTCGTTTTGCCTTGCCTTTTATATCGCTGGATCATCAGTCTAATGCATGCCCTTGGCAGAGAATGACTGCCTTCGGGAACAATCTAAAAATGTAAACAACTCGCTTCCCTTATTGTTGTTAGTGGATCTTGTTTACATCTATCCTTGTAGCGTTGTTGTTGTTTGTTTACTTTGTCCCTTTTCTCTTCTTATACCTGATGTTATAGTTGCTTGTTTACTTTGTCCCCTTGTTTACTGATGTTGTTGTTATATTCTCGTTTGTTCTTTGATCACGTGATCAAGCCCACTGTTTTTGTTGCTATATGTTTACTTCTTTGTTGATCATGTAAACAACTGCCTTATGTTGTTTTTGGAGGTTTTGTTTATCACTTTATACATGATCAAGTCCGTTGTTTTGTTTTTGGAGCTTTTGTTTATTATTTTAATAACACCATTTCCATTTTCGTAACACGCATTCGGTTTTGGAATTCAGTTGAATCTTTGATTTTAATCAAGTTAAACGTTATTTGAGTGACATTTATTTTGCAACAATTTATAAAAATGCCCCCAATAAAAGCATCCCTTTCCAGAAGCACTAAAAATGCATTGCGTTTGCAATCCCAGAGAGCAAATGAAAGTTCGGAAGAGCGTGAAAGTCGCCTCAGGACTGAAAACAGTTTCAACCTTTAGAGCCGGAACGCCATCACAACGCGAAGAACGCCTTGAAGGCCTACGACAACGTGCCACACCATCAAGAGCTACTGAAACACCTTCAGAAAGCCAAGAGTGCCTTAAAAGTCAACGAAATGTTACCTCTTTAGCACGAGCTTCTGAAACGCCGTCAGAACGCGAAAGATGTCTTGAAGGTCTTCGACAACATGCCATTACCGCATGAGCTACCGAGACATCGTTGGAACTTGAAGGTCGGAAACAAAGCCAACGAAATCGTACCGAAACATCATGAGCCACAGAAACGCCTTCAGAACGTGAAGGACGTCTTGAAGGTCTTCGACAACATGCGACAACCGCACGAGCTACCGAGACACCTTTGGAACATGAAGGTCGGCTACAAAGCCAGCAAAATCGTACCACAGCATCACGAGCTAATGAAAAAGAAGTCCAACATGAATCACGAGTAGAAAGTCACAGGATTCGAACATCAACAAGAAGAGCAGCAGTAAGTATAGAGCAATATGATTTGCGTCGAGAACAAAATCGTAAACGAATGGTGGTGAATCGATGAGTTTGCTAATATTGCAATGCACTCATGTACAAAAATGAAACACCTTTGGCGACATGTTCACACTCTAAAGTTAACTACTAATATGCGTGTTCAATTGGAACGTGATGCTTCAGCTTGAACTTTTTCCAAAAAATTGCTTGATTTAGGTAACGGAAGAATTCCAATGGATCCTATAACAAAGTATATAAAATTTCCTTCAGACTTTTGCAGAATGACACAATCCAAAGAAGAATTAATAAATTGTATATTTCCCAATATCGAGCAAAATTTAAAAAATATGCAATGGTTATATGAACGTGCGTTACTGGCATCCAAAAATATTGACGTTAATTCCATCAACAGCAATATTCTCAACAAGATCGATGGGAATCTAAGAACTTATAAAAAACGGTGTTCATATTATTTTACGTAGAAATATTGACCCTCCACGACTTTGTAATGGCACTCAACTAACAATAAAAAGTGATGAACGACCATTATAACTGGAAAGTTTAAGGAAACTGATGTATTGCCATTCGATTTCAAGCGCCTTCAATTTCCTATTCGCCTAGCATTTGCAATGACAATTAATAAAGCTCAAGGTCAGTCCTTGCAAGTTTGTGGACTTAATCTAAAAAATCCATGTTTCTCACATGGACAGCTTTACGTCGCATGTTCGGGAGTAGGAAAACCCGCAGAGGGGAAAACAAAAAATATTGTGTATCCCAAGGCATTGGAATAAGAATTATTTATTTAAGAAAAAAAGTACATATTAAATTTTAGCAAGTAAGAAATAAATAGCTCATTAATGTATTATTTTAGAATTTAAATGATATATATTGTCATGAAATGAAATTAGAATAAACCTTTAAGAAAAATTGCATAGTTTAATTACTAAATAAAAAATTTTTTAATTATTATGTACATATTTAATTTCGATGGGGGTAGCGAAGCACACCGGGTATTAGCTAGCTAGCTCATACCCCCCCCCCCCCCCCATCGGAATTAAATACATATCTCGTATAAAATAAAATAATTTATTTTGATTATGCAATAAAGAACTTGTGAAGGATACACAACAATTTCTTATTGGCTTCAGTTTGTGGTGCGTCTTTTTTCTACATTAACATTATTGTGAAGTAAAAAATATTAAATTAATAAAAAAAATAATAAATAATTAAACTAAAGAAATAAAATTAAAGTGTCAAAAGTGGTAATGCTCAGTGTAATATGGAAAAAAGTTTGTGTTCATCAGCCTGTTCTCTTTCTAGCACTACTTCTTAACTCATTATCCATCAATAATACGACAAGTTGGACAATTGAAGCATCTTTGGTGTTTTAAATTTGAGTCTAAACATAGAGAATTAAAATTATATACTAACTCGATCGCATCCAGAAAAAATACACCATTATCAATAGGTACTAAATGTATGCTAAAATTTTCTAATCGTTTGTTATTTGAGAAAGGATAAATATGTATTCGGGGACATTGAACAAGAAAAATTAATTAACAAATGGTACTACAACAAAATGGTACATGTTTGTAATGAAAATTACCACGAAGAATTAAAAAACTTTACAAATAAAGTAGTTATTAAGGAAACTATGTATGTACAAAGTCGGCTATTTGTTATTTTCCAAGGAAATGATTTTATATGAAATAAAAGATATTTTAGTTACTAGTGACATTGAAGTAGACTTCGTTTGTCTTAAACATAAAACTAATTCCTATCTGCAGCACTACCAATCTTTTTCTGTTTTAGATGTAGAAAATATATATATGTTGAAACCGGCTGATTTTTTTAAATCGCCACTACATTTAAGTTACTCTTCCAATGGGAACAAATATATTCGACCTAAGTATTATTAAAATACAAGTAGTATTTATTAATTTTCTTATCTAGATTTAAGTTAAACTTATCTCCTTTGTTGAATTAGAAGATAATAAAATGTAATATATTTAATATACATACATATCTTATATATACAAATGAATGTGTGTTTGATTGTATGTTTGTATGTTTGAAGTTTATAGACGATTAAACGGCTGAACCGATTTTCTTGAAATTTTCACAGTATCTTCCTGTATGTCTGGAAGGAGTTATAGGCTACTTTTTATGTTGATATTCCAAATGAGCGAGGGGCCATGCCCATGTATACTACATACTTAATATTTAATTGCATTTGAAATATATTACTCATACGCATAGTTACCCCTAAAGTATGCTATCTATGATTCTTGATGTATAAAACCAAAGAAAATAAAGTATAAAGAATGTGCATTTTGGCATATTTTAGAAATTCACGACGCGGGGGAAAGATAGAAGGGAAGGAAAAAAATTTTGTAACCAACATTTGTGAAAAAATCACCAAATAAGAAAAAATATAACCAAAATTAAATTCGTAGACTTTTGTTTTATTTATTTTTTTTTCAGAAATAACCAAAAAAGGCAACATCATTACTAGATTCAATCTTTGCGGATTTTTTGTAAATTACAATACATTTTGACTTTTTAGAGTTAATCCTTAAACCATTTGCAGTCGCCCAAAGAGAAATATTATTAAGGTCAGTGTTAAGATCTTTAACTCCAGTGTTGATGGAAGCTACAGAGCTATCAATGTAGAGTTGAATATCATCAACATACATTTGAATTCTAGAATGTTTAAGCTGCTCAAATGGTTGAGTTTGAAATTTTCAACTCATATACATAGTAAGTACTGAAATTCATACTATTTAAATATTTATTTGAAAAACATATACATATGTAATAGTTACGTTATTGTTTACTTCTAACAATGGGTAATTACTAAAAATATTATTTATTTGTTGCATATCTTGAAAAATAGATCAGGTAAGTTTAATAATCAGCATTTTATTGGGTGATGAATGGGCATGTAACAATAGGCAGTAAAATTTTCATTCATTACTTTCGAATACCTAAGTAATAAAATGTAAACTGTCAATATTTTTTCCAAATAAAATAAGTAGTTGCAAAACTCATCAAAAAAAATTACCTGCGACCGACACAAACATAATTATTTATCAAATTTTAATAACCTTATTTTCTTTTAAAAAGTTTTTGACCTGAACCGATTTCATATTAGGTACAATTTGAAGTAATAAAATGCAACTGTCAATATTTTTTCAAATAAAATAAGAAGTTGCAAAACTCATCAAAAAAAAATTACCTGCGACCGAAACAAACCTAATTATTTGTCAAATTTAATTAGCCTCAGTTTTTTAAAAAGTTTTTTGACCTGAACCTATTTCATATTAGGTAAAATATAAAGGAAAAATATAACACGCATTCGGTTTTGGAATTCAGTTGAATCTTTGATTCTAAACGAGTTAAACGTTGAGTGACATTTATTTTGCAACAATTTATAAAAATGCCCCCAAAAAAGCATCGCTTTCCAGAAGCACTAAAAATGCATTGCATTTGCAATCCCAGAGAGCAAATGAAAGTTCGGAAGAGCGTGAAAGTTGCCTCAGGACTGAAAAGAGTCGAGCTTCAACCTTTAGAGCCGGAACTCCATCACAACGAGAAGAACGCCTTGAAGGCCTACGACAACGCGCCACAACAGCAAGAGCTACTGAAACGCTTTCAGAAAACCAAGAGCGCCTTGAAAGTCTACGAAATCTTACCTCTTTAGCACGAGCTTCTGAAACGCTGTCAGAACACGAACGACGTCTTGAAGGTCTTCGACAACATGCGACAACAGAACGAGGTACCGAGACACCGTTGGAACATGAAGGTCGGCTACAAAGCCAGCGAAAGCGTACCGAAACATCACGAGGCACAGAAACGCCTTCAGAGCGTGAAAGAGGTCTTGAAGGTCTTCGACAATATGCGACAACCGCACGAGCTACTGAGACACCGTTGGAGCATGAAGGTCGGCTACAAAGCCAGCGAAAGCGTACCGAAACATCACGAGGCACAGAAACGCCTTTAGAGCGTGAAAAACGTCTTGAAGGTCTTCGACAACATGCGACAACCGCACGAGCTACCGAGACACCGTTGGAACATGAAGGTCGGCTACAAAGCCAGCGAAATCGTACCATAACATCACGAACTAATGAAACAGAAGTCCAACATGAATCGCGAGTAGAAAGTCAGCGGATTCGAACATCAACAAGAAGAGCAGCAGAGAGGATAGAGCAATATTATTTGCGTCGAGAACAAAATCGTAATCGAATGGTGGTGAATCGACGTAATGTTTTTCATGGATACTCAGGTATTGCATTTAACTATAGATCTGATATAGATTATACCGAAGACGAATTAGTGGCAATTGGTGACATGAATGAAGTTTGCCAATATTGCAATGCACTCAGGTACAAAAATGAAACACCTGGCATGTGTTGCTCTAATGGTAAAATCGTTTTGTCTGATTTACTTCCACCTCCAGAACCACTACAATCACTGATTACAGGTAAGTTTTTCGAAATATATACTTTTTTTAATTTAACAAAATATTAATAAATAATAAAAAACAAAATAAAAAAATTACCTCTTTTGGTGATACCAAAGTATTTCGAGACAACTTTATGCCAACGTTTCGTGTGCAAGGTCAAATTTATCATAAAATGGGATCATTGTTGCCAATTCCAAATGAAGATCCTAAGTTCTTACAAATTTATTTCATAGGAGAAGAGGATAACAATGACCAAGTGCACCACCGCCAGCATTATAACCCTGACACAAAGCAATGGATTGTTGCCGATTTACAAGTGATGTTTCATGAAATCAACAAATTGGTAAGGATCTTTAAGTTCACGATTAAGTTCAGATGACCACATAATCGCAATTCATGCTGATATAACTCCAGCTGGACAACACCAAGGATGATACAATGCCCCAACAATGGCGTAACAATTTTGATGGTGGGCGATCCAGTTGCATCACGAGATAGGTATTTAATTCCGATGGGGGTAGCGAAGCACACCGGGTATTAGCTAGTAAATCTATAAAAAAAATTACTAAGTAAATCAAAATTATTTTTTACTGTAAACACAAAAGGTAGTATAAAAACTATATTTTAGTAAATTTACAAAAAATATTGTACTTTTACTGTAAAAATAGTATGGTTACAGTTTTACGGTAATTTTACCATTAAAATTGTATTATTACAAAAAAATTGTTACTATACAAATTCAAGGGTCATTTTACCACTAAAAAGTTATTTTACAATTATTTCTGTAAAAATACTATAATCCGTGGTATTTTGTACAATATAATTTGTAGCCTAACCACAAAAATTGTACTCTAACCAAGTTTTTTGTAAACAATTTTTTAACAATTTCATATTGGTTATTTTTACTATTTTTGTTGGTTGGTGCAATTTTAACCAACAAAATTGGTTAAATTTACCTATAAATTTTTTTGGGTGTAGCATGAACGTTATACCAATCTGCCATCTCGTTGGGATGTTTACGACAGCTATGTACCGTACCGGAGTTCTTTGCTTCGGAACATAGTGTTTTGACAGCCACCTGGCTATCAGAAAGAATGAGAATATCCTGCTCTGTTCTCACGATTATTAAATTTTTACTCAAGTCTTTTGAAAATTAAGGCTAACGACATATTGTGTGAATTTTATATAGGGTGGTATAGAACTTAAGTTGGCATTACTTTTCAAGATGGCGACCGATTTAACAGCTGTCAAGTGATTTATTCTCAGTTTGGTTTGGCAATTCATCATGAATAGACTCACGCCTGAACAACGCTTGCAAATAATGCAATTTTATTTCGATTTATTGAAAGACACGTTTGGTGACTGCCTAATTTCACGTTTTGGACCTGCGAATCGGCCTCCAAGATCTTGTGATTTAACACCGCTAGACTACTTTCTGTTGGGCTATGTAAAGTCATTGATCTATGCGGTAAAGCCACAAATGCTTGACCATTTGGAACACAACATTCGCCGTGTTATTGCCGATATACGGCCACAAATGTCGGAAAAAGTCATCGAAAATTGGACGTCCAGATTGGACTACATCCGCGCCAGCCGTGGCGGTCATATGCCAGAAATCATATTTAAAATGTAATGCCACAAGATTATCTTTAGGATAAATAAAATTCATGTCAATCGAATAATCCATCGTTGTTTTATTGCAACTTAAAGTTCTATACCTCTATAAAAAACACCCTATATTAGTAGCACCATATTTCAACCGTTCAGTCCAACCGTTATAATTTTCAACTTTAGTGTTGCAAGCTGGATATAAGAACACTTGCTGTAACATCTTCAATATATTCTTTATAACACGTCAGAGTAATGAAAATAAAGCCAAATTTTTACTCTTTAAACTTTTTTTAAAATTCATGAGGTCTTAAAAGTTATGAGAAAACCACTAAGAAGCAGCTCAAAATTAATACCTTAACGGGACAAAAGTTTTAAGGAATTCTTGTTGAACGTTTTGCCAATAACAAAACTCTGTACACGTAATGTAAAAACTATTTAAAAAAAGCTTTAAAATAAAATAAAACAGTTTAACACAACAACATATAGAATAACCCACATGCAGAAAGAACGCATTTCTCCACGCTAGAACATCATACACATTCACCATTGCACCATTTCCTGTATAGGATAGCATCACAAAAAGTTATTCTTCCACACAATAGCACAAAATAACTAAAGTTGCGATATTCAACTTTGCTTTTGTTTGTTAAATAATATGTATATGAGAGAGAGAAAAATGGACTAACAAAATTTAATGCAGTCTGTTGAGTCAGAACAGTGTAAACAAATGTAAAACCATTATTAATTCTTTCATTATATTTTTGTTTTGTAAATTGAATGAATGCTGTCTTTTACATTTCTCTTTTTTATTTTTCTATTCTTTTAGTCACCATTCACAATAGTCAAGTCAAGTCTCGTCAAGTTTTAAATTTGTAGGTGAAGGACGAAGAGAGAATTGAAAGGGGTAAATACTTGACCGTACAGTCAATTTTATGTGTTTGTTTGTCGTAATATTCTGCATGAAGTTGGCTGCAGAATAGTACTTTGACATTTCTCTTTATTATGTTTTTCTATTTTTAAAAATAGTGTCTGTGTGTTAAATAAGCTGGTCATTTTGTTTGCAATTGAAAAAAATAGATATAAATAAATAAATATAAATTCAAAGTGTTCACAGTATTTCAATGTAAGTCCAAAATTTTGTTTTAATTAATTGTTTTTTTGTTTGTTATTTATTTGTAATTTAAAGAATTTAATTGTAATTTAAAATAAATCACTCCTTATAGAGTATTAGAATTAAAAAAATGGCGGTAAAGTGGAGTCGGGAAGAAATAGAAAAGTTAATTGTGTGCATCGAGCAAAACCCATGCCTTTACGAAGTGGAATCTGTGGAATATTTGGACAGAGGAAAGAAGGCTCAAGTCTTTAATTATGTACTAGAAGAGCTTAAAAAACAAATAAAAGCATGACCATCCCAGAAATGAAAAGAAAGTGGAGAGTCCTTAGAACGCAATTTATGCAGGAAGTGCGTGCTATAGAGCAGTCAAAAAAGAGCGAAGCTGGAAGCGCCGATGTCTATGTTCCTAAGCTTTGGTATTTCCAGCAAATGCAGTTTTTAAAAATCCACACAAAAAATAGGCAAAGCTTTAACAACATTCAGGTATATATGGTCTAAAAATTAATATTTTTTTATAAAGATTTTTAAAAATTATAGTTTTAGGTCATCGCAGACGATGGCACACAAAAAATTGCAGACAATGACATAGAAAATAGTCAAAACATAAGCAACATCGAGGTATATACATATTTTGTAAAAAAATTTATTTGTTCATGAAGTTGTAATAAATTTTATTTTTTAGATTACCACAGATGATGACGTGGAAAGTTTTATTGAAGAAACTCCCAAGAAACGTCAAAAGGTAATGTATGTAATTTGTATTTAATTACATTAAAATTTCATAGACTTCTGGTTCAAACAGTGACCTTCGAAAAGATATTAATAAATTCCAAACGATGTTAGCTAAAAGGAAGTCTGAAAAAAATTTCCTTGGTTGGGAAACCTAGTTACTAACCAAATGGATATGATAAGTGTTGAAAGGCAATTCGATGCTGCTTGGGAAGTTCAGTGTCTTATGCGAAAACTCATAAAACAAGAAACAAAACACTGCATCCACAAGCTCTCGCAAAGATATATTAGAGCTATCTATGCAGGGAATCTTTGAAGATGAAGACTTCAATTAACATAATATATACTTAAGAAGTAAGTAACAACGTAAACAAATTGGCTCATAATCATGCACAATGAAAGTAGATATTAAACTGTACTTTTAAAAAATTAAATGGAAAACTTAAAGTATACTATAAGTCTACTTTATTTGTCTATGACTGTAAGCTATTTATATATACTAATGAAACTAAATACATATTTTTTTAGCGTTAGGAAAACATTAGAAGGCATCCTTATGCGAACTAGCTCCTTTTTACCCAAGGCTGTGAATTTTTTTTATTTATTTTTTTTTTTATTTTAACAATATTGAGCTTTAAATTAGCTTATAAAGCAAAATGCGATGAATATAGGGACGAAAGCAGATATAATGAAATTATATCTGTCCACTACATAATGCTTAAGTGAATATAACGAATACAATTAAATTGTTTACACTACAAATATGCTAGCGTGGTAGAGTAAAACGTGGTACTTAAGACTTTTTGAATCGGTTTACAAAGTTTAAATTTTTGCATAAAATTACAAATGAAAAGTTTTTCAAAATCAAATAAAATTAATGCACACAATACAGTAAATGGTGTGAGATGCTAGGTTGTACCCCTGACTAAAAGGTTGTAATAAATTAAATTACTACATCTAACGATAAATTTAACGATTTTGTCCGAATTTTAACAGGCTTTAAAATTTTACATGTTTTTAAACTTTTTTACCGTTTCTAAATTAACCCATGTTTTCAACACTGGATTCAGACTTTATTCATTCATTCAAGTACCGCAATGGAAAACCCTTGGGAGTATGAAATGGCAAAGTACAGAAATTTTCTCAACTTAATCTTAAATACTTGCGAAGTAATGCAATTCCTACTAATGTTTGAAAAAGGACCACGTTTCGTAATTACTTCAATCGAAGACATATGTACATACATAATTGGTTATTGCAACCCTTCATCCAGGATTGGGACCTAGCCTCTCACACAATTTATATTGCGTGAGTTATTCATGAGTAGTCCCTCCACTCAATGCAGCTTAATGTCGGCTCTAAATAACAAATTTGCCAAAGTTTTCATGGCAATTTTAGTTTACTCTCAGAATTTTGCCACAAATCCACTGAGACGATGTCTTTCATATTTTCTTTTGCTGGAGATGTTTTGAACCACGAGTTCTTGTCTCAGAAGCTAACACTCTACCTACTAGACTACGGCGACTTCACTTCAATTGAATAGCAATGTAATAGCAATAGAAGGTTACTTAAATTATTTATTTTATGTAACGCAAATATAAAAAAAATTTTTTGAGAAAAAACGAAAATTAAATTGTCAACCAGTTATTTCTTAAAAAAATTCATTAACGAACCCTAATATAGGATTCTGGTCTCAAATTTATCAAATTACCTATGGCCAGAAAACGAAGAGATAAAATTTAAAAATTTGTAGTCCCAAGCAATAACAGCCTACGTCTACTTAGGCCAACTTGAGTTACGTTTGCTATCGTATTCTATTAAAGAAAATTTTATATTTACGTGAAATCCCATTTCTCTAACAATGTTTTAAGTCTAAGTCGTAATGAAGCCAAATTTCATTTATAATAGGGGCCAAAATATAACAAACGAGACTTTCAATATCGTTTTTCATCTTAGGCTTAGCCGTATAAGTATCTTTAATTTTGCAATAAATTTTTTCTAATGTACTTTCACAATTTTTACAGAAGCAGTCCTATATTTAAAAAGTGATTTTTCTCGAAAGTATCATTTTCAGTTTAGGCTGTTGTCGTTTGCGACCAGAGAAATAAGCTTTTAATATTGTTCATGCTACTTCTCTCCCGTTTTGTATTCATGATTTTTGTTTTCTTTCTTTTCCAATACATAATTAAAGAACCCAAATCAAAAGAAAAGAAACGACAAAAAGTATAAACTGTACTAATAGCTATAACTGAACAAGACCGGCATAACATAAAAACCAGAAACAAGTATCTGTCAACTGCATGAGACATACTCTTTGGAAAATAAAAAATTTAATATCGTTGTCTGCGACAATATAAAAAATATAATGATTTGAGGACTACAACCTTAAGCTTAAGCTACGCGTTATTAATCGCCACTACTAGACCCCACAATTTTTCACAAATACTTCTCAATGCCACTGACAAAAACGTCCCTCTAGTCATAAAATTATTTTTCTTGATTCCACTTGAAATTGTCATTCTCTTGGCTTTTATAATTTTAATTTTTTTTTCTCATAAAAATATTATTCCTTTAAAGTCGTTATTAAATTAAAATAAAATTTATAAACCATTCTAGAGTATTATTTAAAGAAAAAATTTGTCATAACAGAATAGATGAAAAATGAATTTAATTTTGGAAATTCATATGATGGCGTACATCCACTGAATTAATGGGAGTTTATTGATATAATGTTGGTTTTCCTGGACGTTTCACCATGCATCCCAATACTATATGGTAGAAGGGACAAAAACTAAGGAAGTTAAAATACACCATGCACATTTTGTTCGATGCTATCGGCTTCTGCTGACCGATGAATATCATAAAAATTAATACGAATTCGAAAACACTTCAAGCACTTTTCGGTATACGAAAGAAAACCAATCTTCAACTTGTCAAAAACTTTTAAAATGGATAAAGTAGTGAAAAATTGGGAAAAAGGAATAATTGAATACAGTAATCCCCCGATTTACATCGCTATTGGTTCGAAAATATGGCGACAAAAATTGAAACGACGTAAATCGAATTTCATGCTGTTCATATTCTTTTGAAGTCGCCGTAGTCTAGTAGGTAATGTGTTGGCCTATTGCACGTAAGGCCACGGTTCAAACCACAGGTCATACATGTCCAACAAAACGAAATATGAAGAAAATATCCCATCCTCTAAGCAGATTTCAGTAAAAAACCTCTCAGAGTAAATTGCCATGAAAAAAATTTGTCATTCGGAGTCGACTTTAAACTGTAGGTCTCACCATTTATATATAAAATTAACACACAGAACATAAATGGTGTCAGCAGCCAGGCCGTAATCCTGGCTGCACATTAAATTTGCATAAAATGCATGTATAGTTTCATTGCGATTTTTATCTCATTTGTATCCTAACTAGACCTATTATTTTAGTATGCAATGTTGTTTAACAAAAAATATTACCGTTATCGCACATATTTTTTGTTTTGATTGCTTATTTGTGTCATTAGCTAAATTCGAGCTGGACAGTAAATTAGCACAAGGTGCATAAAAAAGTTTTGTTCGAGTATTTTTTCTTACGGTTAATTGTTTTATTTTTGTGGCACTTAAAGTAATTTTTTAAAAAAATGTGCCGCGGAAAAAGTTGTAGACCAGAGAAGAAGTGCATTATAGTTAACTTGTGGAATAATAGGAAAAAGATGGCTAAAATTGCAGAAATTTTGAATCGCACGCGAAAAGTGATTCATAAAGTGATCATTTCCTTCAAGGCGAGCATAAATAAAAAACTGAAGCTACTTGTCAAAAAAACAACTGAAGTCGTGAACCGAGCTATTGTCCGTTATTAAAAGAAGGACACTTTCATGTCGTCACGCGATATTTCGAATGGAATTAACTCCTAATTTGGGTTAAATTTATCGGACAGGATAATACGACGACGACTTAATGACGCAAAACTCTTTGGTCGCTCTTGTCGGAAAAAGCCACTACTACAAAAAATAATATATAGAGAAGCCTTTAGAGTTTATTCGCAAGAGTTCACTGGTACACAAACACTTTCGAGTGATGAAACAACGGTAAATTGTATGAGACAGGATGGTAGGGTGTTTATTCATCGGTCAAAATGCCAGGCATTAAATCCACTCTAAACTCAAAGGACCATAAACCATGGTCGAGGAAGAACAAGATCACCACAAACACACGTCTAAGCTTTTATAGGATTGGTTTTATAAAGAAAACATTCGTGTTTTAGACTGGCCGGCGAAAACTACTGGCTTAAACCAGATTGAAAACCTCTGGAACGATGTGAAATTGGTCAACAAAAGTACTAAAATTTAGTCTCTAAAATCTAGCCTTTGATTTGTTGTAGGTCTTAATAAGCAGACGATTGGCAATTTCGTTAAAATATTTGTTTTTATTAAAAAGAATTTGCATTTTAAGTTTTCAAAAATTTGTTGTGAATAGACAGTCCTAAAATACTATAAAATGTCCATGGATTACGGTGCCTTCGATCAAGTAAGATAACTTAAGACTTAACGATGTATATTTACACTGAAGCGCGACATTAATTATACACCATATGTAACTATGAGTAGGGCGTATATTTAGAAGTTAAAGGCCCTTAATGTTCTGTATGGATATAAAATGTAACAGAATTTATTTCAAATGTAAAATAGTACATTCAAGCATCTGGTATTGAACTAATATTCAATGAATAAAGAAATTTGTTAAAAATAAAAATTTGCTGCGTAAGGAAGCATTAATTCAGTGTTGTTTGTTGAAGTCGCCGAAGAACTATTTTTCATATTTCGTTTTATTAGAGTTGTCTGTCAGGGGGTCTGAATAATGGCATCACGTCTAATAGCTAAACACTGCCTACTAGACAACGATGAATATATTACTAGTGCTTGCATCACGCCATAATGTATGAAATACATTATCATTTAACTTCTGTATTGATTGCAGCAGATCTTTTTTGAGGCAGTTCTCTTGTATTTTTTCTTATATTTTGAACGTTATCTCAGCTATATCGAAGCGAATATTTGCTATCTAATGCTCCGCATGGAAATATTTCCCATGGAAGCCCTTGAAAGAACATCTAACTTAAAATGAATTCGGAAACTTCTCATCAAAAAATGCAAAAATTATCTCCTGAGTTACCCTGCAAATATATTATTATCCATCCATAGTTCTTTCAATTTCTTGAAATGTCTTTATAAACATTCCAATTACTTGCACACATTTAAATTAATTCTTGAGTTTATTATTGTTGAAAAGGATAAAATTAAATTAGCTTATTGGCCTTAAAATATTCCGTGTCGGCAAAATAATTGTGACACTCGAAAGATTATGAATTCATTACCACATATACATACATACATACGTATGTATATTTACTACCGAATTAATTCCCATTTATCAAATGGCTGTAAATGTCACTCAAACGTCAATAAAATAATTTTAGAAATATCGGACATTTAATTCATTAAACAGTAAAATATCTTCGTTATTAGTTAAATTAAGGTCGCTTACCACATGTAATGTAAGTCACCAATTAAAAGCTTTAATTTGAAATGAATTCAATACTTTTGAAATTGTTTAACATTTAAATATTCAGAAATTTACACTTTCTTAACATGTTGCATCAATTATTTTACTTTTTCTTTAGCTTCTTAACTAAAGCAGGTTTTAGAACTATACCAGCATACTGACACAATGAAGTGCCATACTAGAAAGATATACTCTGCGAACGTTCTGGTGTAATATTCATTTCTTTAAAAATTATATTCAAATCCTATCGAGAACTTGTGAGATTATTATTTACTTAATTAGTTCTTACAAGCCTATCATTACAATTTTGTTTACTCTCAGAGTTTAACCATAAGTATGCTGAGAGGAAGTTAGCAAAGAAATATTATTTTTATGTCGTTCCTACTATAATATTTAAAAATGGAACTGAATTATGTTATGTTATTTAAAATCAATCCAATATATGTACATATATATTTTAGATATTGTAATTAGGGCCTGATTACTTCTAATTTAATAAAAGAATTTCATAGTGAAATTCTTTCTTGCTCTCAACTACAACCCCATTATATTTATTATGAAATGAAATTATCTGAGAATACCACAGAGTTATTCGAAAAGCCTGATTGTTTCTTAAACGCACTTCATGTTTATCTTTGTGTATTCGTATACAGACAAAATTAATGCACGCATGTTAAATACGCTGTATAGAAGTATCTGTGTATGTGTTTATAAATATCATTCAAGTATTTGTTGTCCAGTGGTGCAATTTATATCAAATGTTGATGCATTTCACGAAGCGCTTATATGTGTTCTGCTCTCATGTATACTACGTTTCAAGTTGAAACTTTCAACTAATTTCAGAGCTGCATATGATTGATGCACAGATACTGCAAAATTCATCATCGTCATAATAAACATTGATTGTTCGGTGTCCTGCGGTTATCACAATATGTTCGGTTGTCTACAGTCCCGTTATCATCAATGGTTGCATAGTGTAGACCTGTATCTGCTATTATGTACATGCTTTAGAGTTGGTATTTTAAAACAATTGATATATTCCATTGAGATTTTAACATCCAAATTTTTACCAGCAATTTAAACAATTTAATTTCATTGAACGTTCTCATAGGGGGGTTACAAACAGCGCTCCTTATTAAAGACAATGAAAAAGGTGTTTTTTGTTTTTCTCTGAAAATGTAAAAAAATATTTGCTGTTGTTGCTACAAATTGTTGCATGTTGTAAGTTACATAAAACATAGCAAAGACAAATTGATTAATTGATCGTGTTCTTTAAAGCAGAAAAATGTCAATTCGAAAGCTTTAGCACTTACGAGTAAAAACTCGCAAGGTTGCATTCGAATGATTACACGTTATTGAATGCCATCATTAGAAATTTCGAAACAATTTACTCGATAACGAATAAGAGAATCCCAAAACTAAAAAAACTCGCACATTCGAGTAAAAATTCGTTCGTATACGAATGCGAGAATTAGCCCCAAGTTTTTTAATGTTCTAGTAGTGGGGAAGGATAGCATGTAGAAAATAAATATTTTAATATTCTTTTTGTCAATTTTATTTCACTCGCAGAGTTTTTCCAAGAAGATTGCTGGGAGCAGGTTGCGGAAAGATATATTTTAAAGTATTTTAGTGTGTACAAGATGCCGGGCCAGGAGTTGAACCAAGCTCTCTTGTCTATTAAGCAACACACTACCTACTACACTATAGTGATCTGAAAAATTATTTGATTTAAATTTGAAAATGTTGATTCCCAATTTTGACTTACTTTCTCAAGTATTTGGGCCAGTGTCTCAGCAATGCCAGCTGTAATTTTGGTCTCTAGAATGGAATTTATGGCTGGCTTGTCCCTGTACTTGGGAGTATTTATTTATTACCACAAAAGTAGATAGTTTAGTGCAGTAATATCATATCTACATACCTGGTCTCTGTTGCAGTGTTGTGAAACCATTATCCAGTTCTGCGTTTTAATAATCATCAATATTTATCCGCCTTATCCGCTATTGCAACTCGAGACACTGCTTCAATTATATTTTTGATGGATTTTCCATAGGGGTTTTTGCATCCGTTTTCACTACTTGGCTAGCTTTGTTTTTTTGGCATTAAAACTTTGGCGCTTCTATTATCAAAAGCTGTGTCTCTTATACTTTCATTACATGCGTGGGTTCGGTTCAGGAATGTGCCCGTGTGTTTATATCTTTTATTTTGTTTTTTATATTAGTTTTCTTCTCTAGACCACTGAAATGGGCATGTGTTACTATTCTTCAATTGTTTTTCTAAAATGGGAAATCCTGGTAGAAAGCGAATGGCCATTCGTGAGTATAGCCAAGTGAATCCTTGCGAAACAAATCTACAGACCGTTACCACTTCGAAATAGCTTCTTCATAAGAAAGAAGTTCTTCTGCAAGCTCGTATTTTCACGATCATATTGTGTTGTAAAATGGCTTATACTCTTATCAAATCACTCACAAGCTGTTCATGTCATTACACAATTTCTTTGGTGTAGTTATACTATTATGTAAAAGTGGGATATTATTTTCTTGAACATGCTTAAGAGAGTTATATTCATGCACTATAAGCAATCATATGTTTTCGTTTGTTTATTACAAGAACTTCTCTTAAATCAAGCGAAACTATCTTATTAACACAAGACTTAGTTATTTGGGGTTTAAGTATTTCAGTTGTTTCACATGCTGATTTGGCGAAATTCCAAATAACGAATAAAAACCAAATTCTATTGCTTTTTTAACTGATTTGTTTTACTAGTTTCCAGTATACACCAATACCTTGTTGAGGAGACGTGAATAAGGAACGAGCTCTATTCCGGATAACGCTGGAAAACTTGTCAGCCGTTTTTTGGTTATTTAATTTTTGTAACTAAAACCTCACTTTATTCGATTTTAATTGAGCGCTATTACATATTATCAATGTGATCCAGACGCACTACGTTGGTTTCAGAAGTCCCATATTTTATTTTCTCTTAATAAGTCAATACATTATTTTCAAACTTCATATCGGATAATTTTTCTTTCCTTTGATATATTCAAGACCGTTATCTATCAACGTGTATTCTAAGATATTTTATATCAATTGTTTAGGATTATTGAGTTGAGTTGTTGAGTTATTATTTAAACGGTTCCCCAAATACTAAATTGGATAACCAAAAGTTCATTAAATTGTTTCCTCTATTTAAACCTGAAATCTTTTGTTGCAAATTCCTAGAATCAATTTTTTTGCCTTCTTTAATTGGACATACTATTACCCCAAAGACGTATAGCCGATGAAGTTGAATTTATAAAAGAAAAACAAATAACAGAAGGGCACCCACTGCAACAGTAGCAGCAGCATATAATTAAAGAGTGAATGGCTATAACACAACTAAACCCCACACATAGTTATGCACGAATTCTTGAACGATCGTATACACCTACATAACAAGCCTTCCTAGCACTAATAATCTCACATACATGTTGTGCCATTTTAAACACACAGAAACGCATTCAAACGGTAAACGTAAACATGAGAATGTAGGCGTTAAAATCATACCCATGAGGCACATTTGTT
This sequence comes from Sarcophaga rosellei, assembly GCA_930367235.1. Classification (NCBI taxonomy): domain Eukaryota; kingdom Metazoa; phylum Arthropoda; class Insecta; order Diptera; family Sarcophagidae; genus Sarcophaga; species Sarcophaga rosellei. The sequence goes on along the minus strand of OV884018.1, from coordinate 45,363,492 downwards.
TGCTGTTTTGGAATTTTATATGTTTGTGTTTGTAATAAACATTCTCATAGTATTACAATACATGGTAAAGTGGTAATTGTATAGTGTGTATACATACATATGTACGTCTACATATTAAAGTGAGGTATATTGTGCTATTGTTACAACGGTTATGATGTTACAATACATTGTACATATAAACAACTGTATAAAAGTAATGACACATTAAACTCAGTTTCTCGCCAATTGTGTAAGCTTCCAACTAGGGAGTATGATGTTGTCTATGGGAAAAAGTCGATAAAATTAAATTATATTTCAACATTAAATAATTGAAAAAAAATTTTAAATTATATGCGATCTTTAGATTAGGCATTACTTATCATTAATCAAATCTTTCAAAGTCTGCTAATTAACGATTACTTTGTAAACCTAATTTGTTGCAATTAACACAATACTCTTAAATATTAGAGGAATAGGGAAGTATGATATTGAAATAATCTTCAATTTTGTATGAATTTTCTGCAGACTTTTAAGAGTGGAAAATATTAACTTTGAATTATTCGTATTATAAAAAATGTTTGTCAAAGTAATTTAACATTTGTTTTATAACTGCAAACGGATTTGAATTAATCATGTCTAGTCACAAAAACTGGTTTCTATAGAAATATTAATTACCATTACGACTTCATTTTAATAAATGCATACATACGTATAAATACATGTTATTACACCACAGTATGATGCTGGCAAAAAGTTATTAATTAATGATTAATAATGAGAAATATTTGATTAAAAATACTCCCTAATTTGTTTTAACAAAAAGTAATTTTTTGTCTTAGAAAATATCTACTGAAGTCACATAAATATTGTTGAGCGAAAAATTCTGAAAAGATAATGCGTCTGCCTTCTTAATTTAATTAAAAAAATATTTACATTGCATATGCTTTAGGCGATAAGTGCTATGTATTTAAATTCTGCTTATAAAATTCAATGTTTGCAGTTTGGATGATAAAAAACTCTGTTCCGTCTACCTCCTCTATATTATTTTTCTTTTGTTTTGTGAAAAAAATTAAAAATTTGTTTGTTTTATAATAAAACAGAAATAAATTAATAAAATAAATATATAAACTATAAATTTGTATACCAACTTGTTGCTAAAATTCATGAAATTTCTAAAAATATGTATGCTATTATCGGGTTCCTTTGTTGGTCAGGCACCATTAAAACACATGGATAGACAAAGATGTTATTACATCCACCAAACTTGGTAGTCTTTGTATAGTCGGAGTAACAGATTGTGATTCAATGAGTGCAGTTGATTAGCTAAAAACAAAGACGATATTCTTACTATGAATGGACGCAAAACCCTGCAGTTATTGCAAGCCTTTAGTCCGAATTAGGGCCAAATTTACACACCACACTTGTGCTTATTAAATTTATCCACGAATGGCGAGACCTAAAGTTAAAAGCAGATTTATTCATTCTCCTAGTATAGAATTGCTTTTGCAGCCGTTGTTTATCACGATATTGCCATATATTTTTGTGACAAGATATATTTGCGTAAATGAATGAGTACTAACATTTCTTTAAAAAATCAATTTAGAAAAAAACCGAGTTAGGGCCTTTCTACATGAAGCCAACGATATAATCAAAGTATGAGTACGAATATACGAATATTTATATGGAATTGGTTTGAAACAGTCATCTGTTATTTTCAGACATTGTTATCTAAACGTAAGCTCAAACTCTGCTTTCAAGTTTTTTCAACTGATATTTTGTACTAACCGTAAAATAACCGGATTTTTATATAATAATATAATGAGTACAATAAAAAATACAACTTTATTTCATGAGTTTCCGTTACAAACTGAAAACATTATTCAAATACCTTCTTTTAAAATACTTATTCTACTTAATTATTATTCTTTATTCTACTTAAAACAAAAAAGAAAACGAACAAACGACGTACTAACATTACATTTTCGTTCACACAATAAAATGCTGACGTTTGCGTCTTACATTCCTGTGGAAACGAAACTAAAAAATTCTAATTACAAAAAATATTTATAAGACTATGGGCCATTATTACAACTTGTCGTTAAACTTGGGGTTAGTTAAAGGTACCTTTAGCTAAAGGGAACGGGAAAGTTACCTTTAACTTATTTTCGTTATTACAACTTACAAACAAAATTTTTCAAAAATAAGGCAGTGCCGGAGCAATGTACATAAAACTGCTCAATTAAACAAGTTTTTTAACGCAGTGTCAACAGCGAGCTTCGTTTTTTGTTTGCTCATTTTTTGTACTCATTTTGTTTAAATTTGAAGTTGCCATAATGAGAATAATATATAATATGGCAAGTTCAAACATAAAGTGACCTTTAAATGTTAAAGGTAGGATGATCCTCCCTTTAGTTTAATGATCACTTCTATCTTATTGGGTACTCATAATAACGAAAAACAATTTATCTGCTCGTTAAAATCCTCCCTTAAGTTAACGGCAAGTTGTAATAATGGCCCTATATGTTTAAATTTATTTGCTCTTGTTGGTCTTGTAAATTTTTTTATTCGTACCCAAATTTCTATTAAAAGACCAATTACACAAAATGACTCCAATACAAATTCCAAGTGAAAATTGAGCAATGCCTAATATTCAAAATAATACACCTTAAATAACTAAGTGTTCCCAAATTGGCCAGCGGCTGTAAATGGGTTAATACAAAATATTCTGTACAAGTAATTCATTTTTAACAATAATTTAATTCCGTTAATTTTATAAATTTTATATACAGTAGTTTTCCGACTTAACGAACCTATGTATATGTTGCCAGGCCTGTTCGTTAGATCAAAAAGTTCGTTATATGCAGTACTAACTTAAACGTGGGTTTTTGGTATGAGAATAAGTTAAAAGTACATAAAATATTTTTTTTAAATGTATTTTATAAAAATTAATTATTTTTTTTTATTATTTTATTTTTTCATTATTTTATAATGTTATTTTATAAAAAGGACCAAAAACATACAAAAAAATAAAAATACTTATTATTATTATGTATAACATCGCCGCTGCCTTTGAAATCATGAAAAGAGTCTGTTTTCCATTATTGGAAATTCGCCCTGCTTTATAGACTTTCTATTTTTAGATCCAAAATTTGTTGTTTCCGCAATTTGAATAAGATTCTCTTTAGATTTTAATATGGTGCAAATAGAGGACTTTTTCATTCCATACTTATTACACAAAGCTGTAATACGTAAACCATTTCGATGGTCATCCACAATTTTTATTTTATCTTTTAAACACAGTCTCTTTCTTCCACTCATTTCGATGTTTTCATCATAAAAGTATGCACAAAACTTAACATCAAAAATATCAAAATAAAACAAAAAACACCGCTTAAAACAACGATATATTTTTTTTACTACACATTAGGTTTTTTGTTATATTTGTCAAATGTCATTTTATCTTCATTCAAATAATATTTTTATTTGTTCGTTAAACTGAGTACAAAAAATAATTTTTGTTCGCTATTTAATGTACTCAATAGGAACAATTTGCCTGCTCGTTAAATGCGATGTTCATAGAAACGAATGGTCGTTAAATCGGAAAACTACTGTATATAAATTTTTATTTTGATATGTGCATGTCTTATTATTTTGAGGTTTTTATAATTTTTTATCTTTTATGGTTTTGTTAACTTTTTTTTCAGAGAAGGGATATTTTTGTAATATATTCAAAACTTTTTTCTTTCACAATAACTAACCGCCATTGAGAGAGTTATACCATAATTTATGATATGTATTAAGTATCTTCTTTTCCTTATTATTATTTAGAATACTAGTTGATACTAACCCTTTTCTATTTATATTCATACCACATTTAATGCTAAATTTTAACTTTGTCTTTATTTTGTATTATTTCTTTCCTTATTTTCTAAGACCATTTCTCTATTTTCCTTTTCTTCGGAATAAAAAAAATATTGAATATCTTATTGAATGTATATCTCTTATATCACAAAATCACTTATATGTACTCCATTTTGTGATGTTTTACACGTCAACATAAACAAACCGATCGCATTATTTTTTGCTACTATTTTTCCATTTTTCATAATGGAGGAACTATGGATCAAATGTCTTTTAGAAGAGTATCGCCAATACTCTACTTGTTCAAAATAAAAAAAGTTCCGGTTCACCAAAGGGGTCATCCATCGCTTAGCCTAAATAATGAATTGCGTTATGATCTATTGGACCATTGGGTAATTTCACAGGAAAAACAAACAAGATATGGATCTTAACTAGATGCCGAAAATCTGACATAGGATTACATGTAATATGTTTTGTGTCGTATCACACCCAATATGTCATGTACCCAATGTACTATATACATATGTATAGGACGGCTTCAAAAACCACTTTTTTTCAACAAATCTTTAAAAACCTATAAATGAATTGTTTTTATTTCTCATTTGCTTCCAAAATAATATAAAAATACTTTTAAAATGATCATGATCAAGCAATGGCCCAGATATGTCTTAAAAAAGGACAAAAGAAGACAAATAAATATGAAATTATTGAAACATACATTTAACGGAATATGCCCGTCGTTTTAAAGATGGATATCTGAGTCGTTGAATATGTTCTGTTGAAAAAATACATTATCATACACTAATTTGTTAATTTCGTATAAATATAACATATTGGCAATGACTTGACTTCTGTTATCAGATCACTGATACATTATTGGGAAATGTTACTGGTGCCAGCAATTATTATATATAAATAATATAATAATTATATTAAAAATTTTGTAAATTGAAATAAATTAAAGTAAGAGTTATAGGATTTATCGTATAAATTTGAAAATACAAAAGAATTTGTTAATTTTGCTTCGAAAAAAATTTAAATTCCCATACAAATTGGCTAAGTCATATGTTGTGAAACTCTGACTCAAATTAAAAAAGTGAATAATAAAATAAAACAAAATCCTATTATCATATTTTGACACTTGTTGAATGAAAACTCAGAAAATATAAAAGTTTTAATAGTTTAGAGTTTAAGGGCCAAATGCAGCTTATAAAGGACAACAAACAAATGGTAAACAATAGAAACTACTTTAAATGTAGCGGCAAATTAACTATACAAGTTGTTTTATCACACAAAAAACGAAAACAGTGAAGAAGATTTGTATTTTCAGATCAGTTGTTGTTTCAAGGTTATAAAAAGTAAGCGGATGTTGTGAGTTTTGACCCGATTTTTCCAAATGATTTTCTGAACAAAAAATCCTACATGCTTGTATCAGAAAACAATAAACACTAGATTAGGAAAGGAATGAAGATAATTTAAATACAATAAATTTAAACGTATGGGTCTTCCACGAGAGTCTTCCGAATTACGATAATTGATAAAGATAATTTTGTTAAAGCTACATCTTTCGTTGTCATTTCATTTTGATTTGCCAAATCACAGACGCATATTCGCTGAATGGCTTCTGGATCAGTTGGCAGTTTGACCCTAATTTTCATGGAAGTCATTCTCAGCACTGAGGCTCAATTCTGGATAAATAGGTACGTAAACAAACAAAATTGTTTAATTTAGAACCACATAACAATAAGCGCGTCCAATACAATGAGAAAAAGCTACTGTTTGATGTGGATTTAGGACGGACGGAAAAATTCAGGATGCTGTTCAGCGTCAGTAAGGATAACTGTCTGTCTAATGCTTGACAAATGTTGAGATGTTTCCTTTTGAGATGCATGGAATGTCGCACGAATGCCAAACATATATTTTCGTGATTTATTCTCCTCATCACGAAGTTTATTTATTGAGCTTGAATAAATTCCTATTCTAAAACAAATTTTCTTTGAATCTACGGCTACTGCTCAATGGCTTGATACATAACTTAAATCCGTTTAATTTGGCAAGATTTTCTGTGTCTCTGCATCTTTCCTTTCGCTGAGTTTATATTTGTAAACTTTTTTATTACATTTCCTAGATGATTATCCACCAGAGAAGGACTTACATACTAACTAAGTGAAAAGATAGATTGTGAAACAAGTGGTTGTAAAGGTTGCCCTGGTAATCTAGTGGGCACTATCCTAGATTATTAGCGTGAAGGATGTGGTTTCGATATTAATTGTTAATAGAAATATTAAACTTTTAAACAAATATTGCATTAAAGTAAATACATTAATAATAGTAAATATTGGGTCCGCCATCTAACGTTTTTTTTTCAACTAGTGCTAATTTCATGAATGGTAACACTTAGCTCATGTCTGATTTGACAGATAATTAGTTGTATTCTTCCGCTGAACGAATATGGTTGTGTATACGCTTGAACAACGCTTGGAAATATTTCGACATTACTTTGAAAATCATGGTAATGTTGCAGAATGTGTGCGAAAATTGCGTACGGATTTTGGAAGAAGAGAAGCACCGTCAGCTCCGTATGTTCGTTATCTTGTGAAAAAAGTGAAAGAAACTGGCCTCCTCATCGATAAACCAAAGCGTGAAAGCCAGAAACAGTGCGTACACCCGAGAATATTGCTGCAGTGGCAGAAAGTGTGCGTGAAGCGCCATCAACATCAATTCACCGTCGTTCTCAACAATTGAACATTTCGGAGACATCATTGAGACGAATTTTGCATAAAGACCTTGTCCAATTGGTTCAGGAGTTGAAGCCAATTGACCATCCAATGCGTTTTCGCTTCGCTAAGTGGGCCTGCGACTTACAGAAGATGCCGAATTTGACAAAAAATCATCTTTTCAGATGAAGCTCATTTTGATCTTGGCGGGTACGTAAACAAGCAAAATTGTGGCATTTGGTGCACAGAAATCCCGCACGTATACATTGAAAAGCCAACGCACCCAAAACGAGTCACTGTTTGGTGCGGATTTTGGTCCAGGGGCATAATTGGGCCATTCGAAAATGAGCAAGGAGTGGCCGTTACAGTCAATGGCGATCGTTATCGGGCCATGTTGAACAAGTTTTTGTTCACAAAAATTGAAGAGGAGGATATTGGCAACATTTGATTTCAACAGGACGGCGCTACGTGCCACACAGCCGAAGCTACACTCGATGTTTTGCGCCCTGTTTTTAAAGATCGCATTATCAGCCGCAGAGCTAATGTCGTTTGGCCACCTCGGAGCTGCGATTTGACACCGTTGGACTATTATTTGTGGGGTGCCGTCAAAAATAAGTGTTACGCCGACAAGCCAGAGACAATTGACACTTTAAAGGACAATATTCGTGAAGCCATTGGTGAAATACAGCTGCACACAAACGCTAATGTGCTTAAAAATTGGACCGGTCGTATAGGCTACTGCATGGCCAGCCGAGGCAGCCATTTGAATGAAATTATTTTCCATTATTAACCGGAAGAATTGTATTTTCAAATAAAAAAGAAATTTGAGAAAATATTCAGTATTTTTTTTAAAGCATTTGGCGGACCCTGTAGTTAGTAATTAGTAATTAATTAGTACAATAATAGTAATTAATTACATGATGTTAATTTTAGCAGACCTTACATTTAAATTTAACAACAATTTTTATCTCATCATTCCAGTTATGACCTTTAAAATTTATTTGCTTAAGAGGACGAATTTTGCATGGAAAAGTAGAAAACATTTTAATCAATGTATTGCCCATTGCTGGTACACATTGCTTCCGTTTTTGAGGCAATATGTGGATCTCACGCCAATAAACCTGTTCGTCTGTTGAAGCAAACCAATTAGTCACTTAATTCCTCGAATTCCTCGTTTTTGAATCGACGTGCTAATGTCGTCAATGCGTGTTTCATCGATGAAAACAAATAGTAGTAGACAGGACCCAAATTTGAAGGGTGGGGTTGTAGCACTCAGTCTAATGCTTTGATTGTATCCTGAATCAGTTTTGATTTGTCTGCAGGTGCATGGTTATATTGTAAAATTATTTCAATGGTTGGTTCAAATTAAGTTGATATAGTCTAGTACGTAGTGTGTTGGCTTATTAGACGTAATGTCATGGTTCAAACCTCAGGTCAGACATCAAAACGAAAATATGAAAATATTTCTTCGGTGACTTCCTCTCAGCAGATTTCTGGCAAAAATTCTAAAGCACATAAAATTGTCATTTGTTTATCAAAAGTCTGTCGGTCGGAGTCGACTTTAAACCGTAAGTCCCGCCACTCACGTATAAAATTAACACACACATCATAAGTGGTATTATGTTGTGTAACCACAAGTAAATGTAGTTCCTTATTAAGATAAAGAAAAGATAATATTTTGAAATTTATTCATGAAACGTTTCTTAAAATTGTATTCCTTATTATTTTCCTAATTTTATTCCACACCACAATTCAATAATTCAATAAATTTTATGTATCTTATGACGTTTATTACACCTTGAATTTATTACATTTTATTTTTAAGTATTTACTATATGTTCAGAAGTATAAATTCTTCAGAATTTAATGAACAGAACCGCTTTAAATAAGAACACTCTTAAAATATTACAAAATCCAACTGATATAATTTCTTCAAACACTTTAACATCAAAACGAGACACCTTTAAAGGCATTCGCATAGAATATGCCACTTAACTATCAACTATCTCAGTGTTTAACTCACGTAACTTACTTACCCAACTTGCTCACCTACAACTATAATTTCAATAATTCTGATATTTGATTCATTTGCTTATTGAGATTTTATTCACAACTACAATTCACCACATTTGTTTTAATATTTAACGTTATCGCAAAATAAGCAAACATAAGTCATTAGCCACTGGGACAGGCATTATTTAAAAAATTTTATGACTTTTGGAAAATTTTCTAGAGTACAGACAACACCTCGTTTCAGAACTTCGCAAAGCGTTCGATGAAATTAAGATCATGTGACTGGGGCGCCTCACAAAAACATTCTAACGCTTGTCACTATGTTATTATTTTTTTGGAAGTTTACTTTTGTTTGCTTATTTTTCGATAACCGTACACATTACTTCAATAAAAAAATACACCAAATATCAGATTGATTGAGACAATAGTTTTGTTGTTCAATTCATACTTGTTAACACTAGCTAAACACCAAGACAGTGGTTTGAGTGAATATATCTCAGAAAAATTTTAGGGGCGGATACTAGCATTAAACGTGGATTATCCCAGCTAATCTGTTAATAAATAATAACATCCCACTCCTTTTAAGGAGTAGTTTTACTCCCTTACATGTTTTAGATGTTAAATTATTGATAAACCTCAATTAATATTTTAAAGCGAATAGAAAAAAAAAAATAAGTCCAAAAAATACAAATACAGCCTATTCTGTTTTTACACGGTATTTTTTTACACGGTTTTGTAATAACACGGTCTAGGAAAAATATTGATTCTGTTTTTACACGATGATATTTAATATAGCACGGTTGAGAAAAGTTTATGAAAATTTAAAATTTAAAAGAAAAATATATATATTAACCGCAATCTTTGATTTTTCTACCCGTTGTTTATAAAATAATTAGGGAATTTCCATTTTAATTTATTTTCATTGCAGCTTAGGTATGTACTCGTATGTGTGTACATATAATTAATTTGAATAAAACTGGACACAACGGCTAATAACCGATTTTGTTATGAAACGCAGTGCTGTCCAATCGGAAATTGAAAATGCTAATCTTGTTGGAGTTGATAGCTATTCCGAACTAGCCTTACGTAAGCGAAGATGATAGCGAATAGAATTCTGTTATTTTCATCATCCCATTGACTGCATTTAATTTTTTATGATTTTTAGTTTGTTTAAATTACCTTTCGGAATTGGCGAATGTACCTTTTGTTTATCAACTGATATTATTTTTTTGACTTCCTGAACTACAATAATTTTAAAGTTATGTTACTTTTTTTTAAGATTTGAATTGCTTTTCATTTTATGACATAAAATATGTATTAATGCTGAAGATAATTTTATTTAGTTTTTTATAAAGACTCTCGTATCATTTTTTTTCTACGAATTATTTTGTTTTTACTTTTGTTTTTACAAAGTTGAAGGATATGGAACCAATCCCCTTCTTTTCTATGTACTTCATGTCTTTTTTTACACGGGTTTGTTATACACGGATTATTCTGGAACGTATCTACAATGTAAAAACAGAATTAAGTGTATAAATAAATAATATATAAATTTTTTTATCCTTACTCAGATAAAATGAAACACGATTTTAACACAATTTGAAAGGCTTAAGTGTCTCCGCTCCAAACTAGTGCTTTTTGATATTTCAGTGTGGTGATTAAAACTCTTTTTATTTGTTGCAAATTAAACTTAAATAACATTAACAATGTCAACAATCGTTATTAAAACAATTTTTTTTAATTTGTTTTTTTATGGCCTAATAAAGTCTGTGTTCTATCACTCTTAAGTTACATTGGCAATGTCGAGAGAATAAAGAATAATAAACATTAAAAAAAATCAAGTGGCCTATAAAGCGAAAAAAGAGAGTGTGTTACAGCAAACATAATCTCATATTTTGTTCATAAAAACTTATAGACATTCTGGCATAACCATTTAACAAGGCTGATACTATCCTTATCACCACTCTTGTGTAAAATAAGCTTCAATGTAACAACACATTTACAGTGCACTCGCGATAATATGAACACTCTAATATTTGAACACCCCAAAATATGAACACTTTTTCTTAACCATTGACTACTCCAAAATATGAACTTTGTACAAAGGCTTTAAAATATGAACAGTTTTTTTTATTTTTTAAGCATACAAATTTCAGTTGAAAAGTATTCGAAATTGGGGAATTCCCAAATCTAAAAAACCACACATAAATACATGTGTACAGTACACAGCAAAAGTCTTAGTACCCCAATAAATTTAGGAATTTCATGAATTTGTAGCAAAAGTTCGTATAAATAATTAAAGTTTTTATGCTTATTATATTAATTTATTTCTGTTTTATTATAAAACAAAAAAATGTTTAATGTTTTCCACAAAACAAGAAAAAAATAAGGAAAAGTATCTGCTGACTCCTTATTTTAGCATCGCAAAAATAAGAAAAAAATAAGAAAAACTCTAGAGTAAATTTAAAATTCAAAGACCTAATATATGAAAAAGTTATTCCTTATATTTAGTAGGATATCCCTAAAGGTCAAGCATACCATTTAACCTATTTGGCATTGAATGTAGCAGTTTTGTTTAGTGTCTTCTGGTGATATTTGTCGCCATGCACTCATGAGCAAGTTTTTCGTTTAACTTTTGTTTGAGAGAATGTTCAAATAGTTTCTCTAATTCATTGTTTCCTCAATAAATTCCAAATTGCCCGCGATTGGTGACCACATCCGTACGGGTTAAATGATATATTTTGACTTGTCTAAAGAAAACATATTATTCCAAATCTCATCAGATATTCTTTAGTATGGAATAAGAAAAATAAGGCGCTCAATCCAAAGAACTTGCGTCAAACAGTTATGCATGGCCTCGGTAGTACAATACTGTGTGGATGTATTTTGGCAATAGATGTGAACAGTTTGGAATTTATTGAAGAAACAATTATTTAGAGAGACTATTTAAACATCCTATAGAACAAATTCATCAACAAGTGTTACTAATTTAGCAAAGGAATATGGAGTAATGAAGTCTAAAATAAGTGGAATAAAAAAATTAGAATTCTATTTCAGGAAAAGTGTTTACCTTGCAAAAAAACAACATTTTTTTTAACAATTTAAACCATTTGTAAATATGAACAATTTCGAAAATATGAATAGGCTTTGTTTTAATTAGTTCATATTATCGCGAGCGCACTGTATAAGCAGTGTATAAATGAGTGTATATTAGGGTGGTCCATGCTTACATAGAAAAAAAAAAACTTCCAAGAATAAGTTACGCCACCCCCTAGTTTTGTTACGCGTACCATTCTTATTATGTATTCAAAATTTCAGTAACATATCTTATGTACAAGGGAGTGCTCATCGACCTTAAAACATTTGGATTTTATGAAAAATTCCTAATTAAGTAAAAAATTTAAAAAATGTGCCAAAAATATTTTTTTTTATTCAGCAATAGTATTAAAACACACACAAAATGATATAAATAAAGAAATACTTAAAAATAATATTAATTAATTTTTTTTTTTCAACTTAAAACTAAGTTTTTTAACATCGTTTTGGAAGTATCAGTAGAAATGATCTTTCTGTTCTGTTCAACGACATGAAGCAAAAATTGTTTTTTCTCTTCATTGTTAGTAAGTATCGTATTGTAATTTTAAACAGTTTTACACCCCTCTCCGCAGTGTCGTTAACCACACGCAAATTTCTTATGCAACTTTTGCATTGAAGGTAATCAACATTGTCATCCCAAGACACAGGAGGTAATTCCAAGAAAGAGTCCTTGATTTCTAGAACTGAGAGCGTTTTCAGCGTTCTTTGCGATGCATAGACTTCTAATGTGGCTTCCGTGGATAATTTGGCACAGTCCCCTCTTACTAAACGAGAACCGCCGTCAACATCCATTCTTTGAACAATGGCCATTTTCTCGTCATAAGACAGCTTATCGGAAAACAAGGCAAAGGCAACAGCTCATCAGATAAGTACCACAAGTGGCGCTCTAAGACAGCCTTTGCTGCTGCACTGATTTCGGGATCTCAATGACTTCGTATGCTTTTAATCTCTTCCAAAGTTGGAGGTCATTAATCGCTGCATCTGTTCCAAAGGCACTTCGATCCAAATCTTCGTATATATGAATGCACCAAAATTAACAAATCGAACAATTTGTTTTTCTTCTTTTTTGGTAAGCTTAAATGCTTGAGAATTTTTTCGAAAGAGAAAAATCTTCATAGCATATAGCAGTTTTGCCATCCACTTAGCATGATGTATTGGTCCCGGAGTACGCCAACTAATCCTTGTAGGTGGCTTGTTCAGAGCAATCATTGTGAGCACTATTAGCTCTTTGTAATCACCACGAACATGTTTTTTCTAGCTACATCAGTCGTAAGACCCTCAAGAGTATTTTCGGCAAACTGTTTCTCGATAGTGTTAAAGTCAAGACATCGCTGAATCGTTTGAATAATGGAATCTTAGGAGAGTTTGATGGCCCAAAGCACAATGTAAATATTTTTGAAAGCATTATTTCAAACACGTGATGACGACAAGCAAGCCATAAAAGATTACGCCCTGTCTTTGCTTCGAGGAGAGTGCACGGTCCTACTTTGGCACCTGTGTTAGAGGCAGTAGTATCAAAGCTCATACCTCGGACATTCTTTGTGACATTCCACTGTTCCATTGTGTCAAAAACAGCTTCAGACGGGTTTTTCCCCGTTTTAGCAGTAAGTTTGGGTACGCCTAACGGTTTTTCGCAATCATTACCAGGGACAATAACGGGAAGGCGTTCTACTTTCTTCTTACCTATTATATCAAACAGTATTTTCCCATCCCAATATATGACAAGTGGATACTTTGGGTCGAATGGTTCTTTTATATTCGCATTGAATTCTGCTTTTTTCTTGCACGTCGTATTGTGCTCCGAGAGATTGGGAGTGAAGCAGGATTACAACCAAGTGCAGCAGACAATGGAATAATCAGTGGAACTGCTTCTCTTTCGGTTATTTTGTTACGACCCAGAGCGCTGAACTTGCCGAAGAGTTGGAGGTTGGTTAAACCTTACCAATGACTCAAGATCCCTACATCCAAGAAGAAAAATATGGCATTTTTTTCTAGTTGATGAACTCATTTATTGCTCTGATTCACTGAATTTGACTTGTAATAAAAGAAGAATATCGAATAATTTTTGAAAATATGCTTTTACGTTAACCGCTATATCAAATCGTGTAAAAAATTATTGAATAATGCATTGTCATTGTCTAGCTAGTCGGGAAGGTAGTGAAAATTCGATCAAAAGAATCAGGTAAAAGCATAAAAACGAAGAGATAACGAGAGTTCAATGAAAGCATTTAAAAATAAAAATCAAACATTTTTCTCAAATATTTCAAAAACAGCACTCGATTGAGCACCCTCTTCCGGTAAAGTTAGCCAACTGAAATTTTACAATGTTATTGCTATGGATACATGTTACAAATTTACGGGGTGGCCAATCTGAAAAACAAAAAAAAAAATTTTTGGACCACTCTAGTGTATATGTATATGTATGTAGCATATCACATACATTTGGCCTATACCATAGATGCCATAGGTATTAAATGTATGGATGGAATGTTGGAAAAATTGTCGTAAGGTTACAGCATTACAAGTATATGGCATAACTTTCAGAATGAATTTATGTAAGTCTGTTAGTATATGTAAGTGTGCGAGAGGATGATTTCTAGTTTATGAGTGACATTTATGCCGATGCGTGTTACTATTATAACGATTATAATGTTACAATTTAAACGTTTTTATATTTTTTAACATAAAGCAACAAAAGGAGAACAAAAAAAAAACCCAAACAAAAAAAAACTCAAACACTGTAACAATACTCATGTGTTGAATAATAATAATAACTCTGAAACGTTAAAATTGTCCTTTTTTTAAAACAATTTTTTGAACTAGAATATTTTTTTAAATTTGTATTGTTAGGATTTATAGTCAACCGCTTTAACCAATCCACGATGTCACCTCCTAAAAAAGAACGAAAAACTGAGACTGTAATATTGTACCTCTTCAACACATGGTGTATAACTAATTTATTATTCTTTTTAACTAAGTAAACTTTCGCTTAAACTGTTAAAAAGAAGTTTTCTGAAAGGGAAGGAATATTCAAATATCCAGGTAAATATTTGTGGGCACTTTTCTTATCTTAGATCTTATACAACCCAATCTCATTCAACTACGTGAATATTTTTAGAAATTCATAAACATTGATGTGCCCTTTTTAACACATACCAAAAGGAATTCTTGTTATATAATTTTTTTTTGTAAACATTCAATATGCATAGAAAGAACTTTCTCTAAATAAATGCTTATACATATAGTTTTCTGATATCATTTAATCATTTGCAAATCTCAATTGAGAGAAATGTATTCTTTACAACACTTTCAGATCTCGTATGCTTTATTCCTTTCTTTCTAAAACTAGTCTTATTACGATTTGCTCCAACTGAAAGTTTTATTTTTAAAAAGTTTTTTTTTACCAAATCTTAGATTTTGTCACTTGCAAAGTAGTGATTCTTACGAATTTGGATTTGGAATGATAGCTGCACACAGTTTACTTAGGTCTTACAAGGTCCTGTCGTAACACTGATGTTACCTATTCCGTCATATAATTATACATAACATACATAATTGGCCATTACAACCCTTCAGTCTGGATTACGGCCTAGCTTCTCAACACCACTTGTGTTGTGTGCGTTAATTTTATACATGAGTGGCGGGACCTACAGTTTAAAGTCGACTTCGAACGACAGATTTTTTGAGAAGCTTTTCATGGCAATTTTTACTCTCAGAGTTTTTGCCAGAAATCTGCTGAGAGGAAGCCGCCGAAGAAATATTTTCATATTTTCGTTTTGATGTCTGACCTGGGATTCGAACTCGGGTCTTTCGTCTAATAAGCCAACACACTACCTACTAGACCACGGCGACTTCGAATAATAATATAATTATAGTTCTGACTAATTTTCATGCACCTTTTCGAGTGAATGGGTAGTATCTCGGCAACTGTTGAAACCAAATCATGTTGCAAGAGGTGTCTCCATTGACCGTAATGTTGTGCCGTCCTCATTTTTAAAGAAATATGGGCCAATGGTGCCTAACAGTTACTTACAGTGCATTGGCTTCTGTAAGACCACGTGTGGGTTTTTCTGAGCCCCAAATACTGTAATTTTTTTTATTAACATACCCACCAAGCTGAAAATAAGCTTCATCCGAAAAAAATACGATTTTTTGGTTAAAATCGACATCATCGTGCTGCAATGAATCCCAACGTTGCTGAAGTGTAATTCGTAATTAATTTTTTACTTGTTTGAGTGTATTTATATTCCCAAGAATACTAAAAGCGATAGCACTCTAATAACAACCAGAAAATTAAAAAAAACAGACAAATAAAAGTACGAGTTTAAAATATGGCTTTATAACTAATATTTATTACTATCGATGAGTCATTAAAATGCTTTTTATCTGTTGTTTCTCTTTAATAAATGAACACAAAAGAAACTACAAAATTCACATAGATTGATATGGTAAAACAATCCTTTGACTTTATCCAGCTTAACATTTGCCTTGATATTCAGTGCGTGCATTAAATCTTGAATTATAGTCTAAACAAGAGCTTTGACTTCAGATTTAGAGGAAATAAAAAATTGATTTGTAGGTATTATTATTATTCGCGTAGTGTAGTGGACGAAGTTACACTTTTTTAACGATGGAAGATGTTTGAACTGTCAAAAATAAAATCGAAAAAAGCGAAGATAACAGCACATTTGAGTCACCGCTTGCTTGCGCTACATATTATACACTGAGTACGCTCTATCAAAAATATTGTGTATTGAATGGTTTGCTCATATCAAGAATGGTGATTTTGACATCAAACACAAATAGTGATCGGAACGGCAAGAAAGCTTCGAAGACCATAATTGGAACCCTTATTCGATCAAGATTTGTGTCAGACGAAGAACAGCTTGCATAATTATTATGTGTGCATCAAAGCGCTGTTTCAAATGTTGAAAAGCAGCATGAAAATTGAAAGTCATATGAACTCAAGACGGGACAGGGTTAACGACGATTTTGTATGTTCGAAGCACTGTTGGTCGCTTAAGAAAGAAATCAAATTCGTTTCATAAAGACAACCCCAAAAATCACTATGAACTCGACGGTAACATGTATGCCGAGTATTGCATATTTAGCACCAATACTTCTAAGAGCCATCAGGCTCATCAAAATTAAACTACTTTTCGTCCCTAAAGAGTACGCTTCGCCACTTCTCCTTTTAAATTTGGTACTTCTCATGGTTTGGGATGCATTCTGTTATATGGGAAAGACCCTGATGTGTTTCATTTCAACTTAAATGAGTACTCCAATGTATGTAGCCTTGTTAGATAACGAATTAATCGACAGCATTATGACGTAATTGGTTCTTTTCGGCAGAATAACAATGATTAATAAAGAATTCTTTGTTCTTCCATTATCGGGCTGGCCAGCAAATAGTCCAGGTATGAACCAAATCGAGGACATATGAGGAATACTCTATGCTAGGGTTTTTATAAATAGAAGCGAATTTGAGAGTGCAAAAAGGTTAAAATGTGGATATAGTGCAGGAATGGAATTCTCTAGGTTGGGTCTTGATTAACTGGTCCCATCCTAGAAGCCAACACATTACCTACTAGATCACTGCGACTTCTTTTATATATAACTCCGACACTTTTAAATACAGCAACAAAAATTAAGTATTGCCGGTTTTGAAGTACAATTATTAATCGCTTGTTTGCAAATACACAGATGTTATAAACACAGTAGACTCAACACAGCAATCTCTCTAATATAAATGACATGGATGTATATGGAAGTGATTATTTTAAAGGCAGCGAAACAACAAGCAAATAATCTGCTGCTTTGCTTTTAGGATAATTTCTATTAGTGAGATGATTTGTGCTGGCAATGATTGTTAAAATTAAATATAAAAATTTAGGTAGATAGATAAGTTGAAGGAGAGGGGACCAACCAAAGGTCTCATGCCACTTGACAGAGATTTAATTTAAACTTGAATTTAATTTTTAATTTAATTATCTCAATCACAAGTCATCCATCATTACAATATAATACTTGTAATTAGTTTTGAGAATCATTTGCAATCGAAAAACTAGCAAAAATAAGACGATTTATCTTTAGCATATAAATCTTAAAGTTAAAAAAGGATTTTTTAATATACAATTTATTAAAAATTTCTCTTCCAGATAAATATCATTATGGATACATATTTACCATAATTAAAACTAATTTTGAAAAGCATATAATTTATTTCAAGTGTAATCGAAATGCTATTTAGTATGTAATGATATGTATTATTAACTCATTAGTCGTAAATCATATAATTAAGTACACGCGGGGCATATTATTAGAAATTGATACCAAATATGTATTACTCAAATGAACGAACTCATAGCTCTTCCAACATAATTTAGAAAGTATAAATCATAATATGTATGTAGTAATACGAAATGTGTTGCAAGGATACTTTAAGATTTTACTGTCTACTTGAGATTCTTAACTAGTGGGGGAATTGCAAACAGTTGAGTACATGTAGACTTCTATGAGATTTAAGAAAAATAAATTAACAGACAAGTAAAAAATACTGCTTAGGTTAGATTAGTGGGTAGCGTGCCGTTCACAGGCAGTTCACTCAGTGGATCATAAGTATGTCACATTGCGTTACCCAGCACATTGTGTTACCCAGTGTGAGGTAAACACCTTTGATATGATGCTTTAGTGGTAAGTTTGAACCACCCCGAGCTCCGGATGAAACCAGTTCACTTAGTACCATGTTCGCGACAATGCGCAGATCTTCAAACGTACTGTCACCCAAAAACCCACGACGTCTGTTCTGAAGTCTGCTTAGTAATGCTAGAAATATTTTTTTTCGTTTTGTTGGATATATAAGACCTGAGTTTGAACCGAGGCCTTACTTCTAATAAGCCAACACGTTGATTTCAAAATTCTATTGGAATTTATTTGACCTGCGCTTAATATTCTCAATGTGTTATTTTATTTCACCAAATTTTATTATTTTTATTTACAAACAATCAATCGCATCACTGTCACATCACTCGTGAATATTTAATTCGTCAGTATTCATGGCCAAAAGATAAACAATTAATTGAGCAAAAACTGAGAGGCTTAACGTTTTCCAAGTTTTCAATAAATTTGAATTTTTCATTCCGTTTTCAACAAATTATTCCGTAATTGTCTTGTTTTGGTTTGGTTGCAAATCATCAGTTACTGGTGCATGAGAAACACAAAAATATTTAACAGTAAACCCCGCATATACGAACGCTATTTTGAATTCTTTAATAATAATGCTAGTCGATTCGACTAACACTCACTTAATTCCGATCCTGGAAAACTTAATGTGTACAAGATTTATTTATTAAAAATTAAATATACAGGTTTTGTCTTTGATGTATGTAACCCTGGCCTCTGTACTATAGTACAATATTGTAGGCATGGATGTCGGCACCAGATGTGGGCAGTTTGGGATTTATTGAGGAAATAATAAATAAGGGAGAGTATTTCAACATTCTAAAGATCAAATTCATCAAAAATTCGGAAGAATTAAGAATTCATAATTATTACTACTTCCAACAAGTCAATGATATTGCTGATGTGAAGATATTGTTTGCTTCCATATTCGCCCTCATGCACTCTTGAGCAAGTTTTTCAGTTCACTTTTTTTTCTAGTTTTAGCGACTACGTAACCTTTCTTCCATATAATATTCTAAATACTACCTTGAAGTCATATCGGGACCTTGTGCAGGAGTATTAAGCCTGTGGGGAGTTTGGTAGGAAAATCACATTTTCACATTAGCAGAGTATGATTAGATTCATTGACTTGTTGGAAGTAATAATCATTATAAATTCTTAATTCTTTCGAACTTTTGGTGAAGTTGATCTCAAGAAATGGTTCATTTTTTTTACATACATACATACATAATTGGTCATTACAATTCTTCGGTCAGGATAACGACCTAGTTTCTTACACCATCCATGTTGTATGTGATAATTTTATTCAAAATCACCAACAAAAATTGCGTTTTGTCTGACCTGGGATTTGAACCGACATCTCAAGTCTACTAAGTCAACTTTCAACGACTTCGTTTCTTTTTAATTTACTTTTTCATTACTCTTTAGAAGTAATATTGTATTGTCTGATTACTAGATTTGCGGGCGCCGACATTCCATTTTACTTGAGATGTCCCATGCAAATACACGAATATATGTAAAAATATAAAGTATTAATAAAAAATGTGACGTCAGTTTGGGCTGTCCTAAGGATAGTTCCTGGGGGCTTCTTACATTGTTCTTTGAGTGCATATCAACAGCGAACACCATCAAAAAGGAAATCCGTCTATGTTTTACAATACTTTACCTAAAGAAAACCGCACAAAAAAAAATCTAATGGCATCAAATCGCTCAATCTTAGTGCACAGTGCACATCACCTTTAAGTGAGACAAAATAGTGCTGTCTGGTTGAAACCACATGTCATTGGGGTGCACATCATCCAATTCAGGCCAATTCATTCAATTCATTTTAGGATAGTAATCATCGAACAAGCACGCTGGCAACTATGAGAAGGTTATTTGATCAGGTGAGACCAAAATTAATTGTGTAGGGTAGTATGGTAAGACATTGTATCGAATTGTCCAAAGAATACATGTTACGCTTAATGGCTGGTTCATTCCAAGAAGACATTTTAAGAAATAACTTACCCAGCAATGCAGAAGAATCCGTATAACAGATGGATATATGATAATAATACTAAGCATACCGTTAAACTTAAAAAACGGCTGTACGAAAACCACTAAAAAGTCCTTGAGAAGCTAGGCCATAATCCTGACTGAAGGGTTGTAATGGCCAAGTATGTATGCGTAGAATTTATTGAGTAAAGTATGCTTATTTTTCGATAACAGTACATATTACATATAAAAAAAAAATTACAAGAAATATTTTGACCCATAGATAATGAATCAAAATATATCAAATTTCACAATGATTCAGGTTATTGTTTCGTTGTGTTTGAACTACCCACATTTAAGGTGCATAAGAAAAATTTTTTTAAAAAATATGGTACAGTTTATTAGGGCAAGGCTTTTTCATATAAAATGAAGTAGAAAAAAATGAAACGAAAAATAAGAAAAAAGAGAAAGTGAAGGTTTTATGTACATAATATTTTTCTCTCTTCGAAAATATTGTTTGTGTAGCAATTTTAAATAAATGGTGCAGAAAAGTAAGCAAAACCGAACTGAATAAAATATAAAGTAAGTATAAAGAAAGGAAAAGTAAGAAGAAAGCAACCACATTTTTATTAGTTTTTTATACAAATCAACATACAATAAATTATTCAGCCATTCATTCAACCAGTCAGGCAAACTGAATTTCGGTTTCGTTCAATTAAATTTAATTCCATGTTTGTCTTTAGTACACTACGCTAATATAAAATGTTGTGATGTTTAGAGTTTATTCTAACGGTTGTAGCATATAACAATATAAATAGAATATTATAATGTGCAAAAAATGAGAGCATGCCGTGGAGGAGAATATCCAATAATTATAATTGGCCAATTCACACGACTTTGTGTCGTGTATGTTGTATTAAATACACTTTTTGTTTGTGAACGCTCAGTCTTATGCTATATTGTGTAATTCGTATTTCAAACGTCAAAAACTGATAAGAAGTTCCTTTTAAGTTCTTTTTCTAGAGTGGTTAGTGGTTTATATAAACTCATGTGTTATTTAAAACTGTTTGACATCGTCTAAGCATATGGTCAACAAGATTTTCGCAAACCGTATGCGGTAATATCAAGCCACACAATCTGAATTATTTTCCACAATTTATCACAACTTATCTGATACATTAATTATTGTTTTTACTATATTCCACAAGCTATTAATCGGATATGGATCTCAAGATAGTGAGGGTCTGCATAATACATTGATATTAATTTCTTCGCAACAAATCGTGTTGCATAGGGAAATACATGTAGAAAAATTAATTATAAACTGGTCACTGAGATCATTCGATTTGACCCTGTTAAACTTTTTCTTGTGGGACACCTTAAGTTGCAGGTGTATGCGAATAAGACACAAACCACTGTCTGATTTTTGCGTCAGAGGCATGGAAAATTAGACATTTCAAATGCACTCCAAACAGAGAAGCCGTGGAAAACATTTGAACAATGTTATTTTCCATAAATAATAGTATCGAAAGGTCTTTTAAATGAATAAAAATTTCGATGAAAAATTGTTTTTATTTATTTATTTACCTTTTTTTAATTTAAAGGTCAAACATTATATTACCCTCATTGTAAACTCCCTTAATCACGCTTTAATAAAGTTATTCATATTTTGTAAAAATATTCCTCGACTGCATAAAGCCCGTTTGCTTTCCTTAAGTAGTCCTAACCTGTAAAGCAAATTTGTTTTTTAGGTGTGACTAAAACTCACTGTTTTGTTTTTATATTATAATAAAATTGTTTGGATTTTTCTACATAATTTATGCTGATCAAGTATTGTTTCTTAGAGTGAAAGCTATAGCAATTTGTTTTGCAATAACCACAGCGGTTATCGTTTTATTCAGAGAACTGTAAAGAAGAGATCTGTCAGTTCACGATAATAAACAAGGACTGATCTTAATTTGAATTGAATCCAAATTTTCTTTTGTGAGTACAATTCATTTTCTATATAGAAAAATTCTAAATTCTTGTGGGATAATTATTATTAACAATTCGATAAATTTCCACTAATTACTACCATAAAAATGAATTTACTTTCAGCTGAGGTCAGAAAACATATCGCATGTAATCAATTCCTATTTGATAAGGAAAGAAGGAATATTAACCCTTTGCACTCCCTCGTCGCCTCATTTGCGACATTTCGGATGTTATGCTTATTAGACTGGAGTGCAAAGGATTAACTTACAGTGGATTACAGTGAAATTGGTCCACTTGTCCTTAAGAACCTAAATGAAAAAAAACTAAAAAAGCTGTATTTAATTTAAACAGCGATGCCAACTTTGTACATGCAAAAAGCGCCAGGGCAACAAGTAAAAAGAGCTAAAAAGGGCTCAATTAAAATGTAACGTTTTTTAAATTAATTTTATTTGTCTCTTGGGTTTAAATTAATTCTAAAATAATAGTATATTAAATAGTGCTCATAAATATAAAAAATATAATTAAAATTATTTTGTCTTCTTCCTCATCGGTCCACTAAACAGTTTTGATAAAGTATTTTGAATTATTATTATTTTTGTAGCTTCATGCATTAGAATTAATGCATTTTTTTCGTTTTAATCCATAGTTTATATGAATTAAGCAATTAGATGTATTTAATGATATTCTGTCCCTTATTTTATTTTTCATAACAATTAATAACGCTATATGTGCGTTCTACTTCTGCATTTGAGTAGGGCAGTGTCACAAAAGATGAAAGTTTTCCAAATGGATTTTCGTTTGTTGAGTTTTTAAATTGATTGACTTCGATCCAAAAACTCTCAGTTCTATCCAGATTTTTCCACTTATATAGTTTTAAATTTTGTATTTTTGTATTTTCAAGTTTCTCAATTTCTTTATAGTTCTTTAATAACAACTTTCGTATCTTCTATATTACTAGATAAAATATTTGTTACACTAAATGCAGAAATTTTTTCTAAGATTTGAAAGCTTGATGGTAATTTTGCCCTTATTTCATACATTTTATCAAGCTTTTCTTGATTAATTTTTTATCTATGTCAGATATATTAGACTCTGCACAAGCTTTCTTAAAGCTATAACCAAGTTAACAATTTTCGTCTACTTTTGGGTCAACTTCGCCTGGTGTTTGCCAGGAACTCAATATTTTTTCATAAAATATTTCAGCTTTTTCATTTAATATAAATTTAATTCACTGTAATAAATGTGTTAAACAAGCTTCTGGTTCGACGGTATATTTGAAGGCAAGTAAGTGGAGGGAATTCCCGCAATTCAAGCTAATATCTTAATGTCTTTAAACTAACAGTTGCACAAAAAGGTATATTATGTATTGTAATTCTAAAACGATGGCAGGACATTAAAAAATACTTTTTTTTTGCAAAAAGTGCCAAAAGTGCTAAAAACTAAACCAAAAAGGGCCATTCCAGCTCTTTTTTAAAAAAAGGGCTAAATAGAAAAAAACGCGCAGCGTGCATTCAAAAGGAGCTAAAAATAGCGTAAAAAGTGCTAAGTTGGCATCGCTGAATTTAAAAGTTTATGGTTCAGTCAGTTAGATTACTTTATTTAAACGATAAGTAAACAAAAAATATAAATTCAATTAAGCATGAAAGCAATTAGGTGAATTAAAATATTTTCAATATTTAGTTGGATAGCTCTCTGCCAATTCACATTTTATGCTTTAGTACAGTCTCAGCACGTTTTTTTGCATATTGGTAGTTTAATTCGCTCCTCTCCTCCAAAATGGCCTTTTTCAGTTCAAATTGGTTCGGAATAGTTTGTTGTTGTTTTCTTATTTCATTTTGCGATTTTTCCCACATTTTTTGTTTGTTTTGGAATACAGGAAAGATAGTTTATAGGAGAAAAGAAAGAGTGTGCGACAATTTATTTATTTATTTTTTTTTCTGAATGACTGTTGTATATCTTTATATTATTTTTTGAGAATTGCTTTTTAGTTTCAATCCTCACTTTCTCTTTTCTATTGTGACTAATCACCTATAATGTGTGACAAACAATCAGACAATCCAGAGTATCTGGTGGAAACCAAATCCACGGCCTCGGCACTTAAAGTTTAGCACACGGCCAACTAGGTCATCGAGGTACCCTTAGAATTTTAGTTGATTATTCAACAGGCTTTTCTTAAGAACTCCAGATATATGCACAGGTTCATTATCCTGGTACAAAACAAATGTTGTTTTTAAAAAACAATGCCATTATGAGTCTTTCAACGTGTTTAACAGTAGGACGGCAGTGCAGCGATTAATCACCTGATAGTTTTTGCTGCAAATATTTTTCTGCCAGCAAACAATACAATTTTCCATAAAAAAAAGAAAAAAATTCCAAACTTAGCACTGAGTTTAGGCAATTTGATTGCGATCCACTATATACTATATAGTGTCCATTGGTTTTTATAATTCTTCCTTTTCGTTTCTTATTTTCCTCAGTTGGTTAGACTTTAAAAATTTTTAACAACCAGCACACTATACCCACCCCACTTACGGCGGTTATCCTTAAAAACCAATTAGCTTGAGTTGATTTCCAGTAATGACATGAAAATATTGTTCACATTAAAACGACTGTTGGGGATATGGTGGAGTGTTTGGTTATTTCGGAGCACAAGACATTGAAAATTTAATTACTGTGTGCCATATGTTACCCTTAAAAATTAATTTTGACACAGTGAAGATGATTTTCAAGTCATTTTAATTACGGCGTATAAATGGTGCAGAAAGCAGTTAAATTGTGTTGTTTTAAGCTCAAAAGATTGTACTGTGAACGTGACATTATACTGTGTTGCTGTAAAATAATTGTAATAAAATGTTCTTAGAACTTTTGAAATTTAAAATATTTTTTAAAACAATGGCTTTCGTTGGTGTGAAGAGCATCATTACATTGAAAGTGCAACATCAGAATACGAAGTACTCAGAATAGTAGCGCTATGAAAACAAAGTCGATGAAAGAATTGAGAATAAGCCGATATTGTATAACAAATTGAAAAACGTGCTTAAAATAAGGCTTTTCTAGGCGCAGAAGGTTTCATCCTATGGGGGGTTGAATGAATTGTTACACAAAAATAAACAAAATTTTTTCAGAGCCTTAAATATTAATAAATAGTATTTAGACATTATTACATTAGACTCTGAAAGGTTTTTCATCTTTGTCGTTCGAAGTCGACTTTAACTTTAAGATTAACTCACACATCAATGGTAGTGTCAGAGGCTAGGTCCTAATCCTGGTTACATTAATAAACCGTAACCTAACAGGCATACTATTTCTGTATATGATAGAAGCTCCTATACATAAAGGTCTTCCTAGAAACTGACCAAAAACAAAATGCTGAAAGTCGAAATTATTCAGTCTGTTTTGCCAAGTTAGCAATTGCTTTACCAAAATGGGTGTTATATTCGGGTATCGTGCCCATGAGATTTTCTTCCAAAAAGTAATCTTCAGCGATGAGGTTTATTTCTAGATGAAAGAATATGTAATCAAACAAAATTGTCGAACTTGAGACGATATCAATTCACATGAAATAGAATTCCGATATTTGATATGGATTTCGGGCAAGCGGACTGGTCGTCCGTATGTCTTTGAGAACAACATCGGTTAGGCCATAACCGTCAACGGCGCGCTACTCACCTGGATTGGATTGCCAGGATACCAACGACTATAGCGTGGAAGTGATGTGAGCTGGCCAAATCGTGCATTTTGATTCCGTTATACTTTTTCTTGTGGGTTTATTTCAAGTAGCACTGTAAATGACAGCGATCTGGTCATGGTTCAGATTCAAACTGATATATACACTAGGTGTACAGACGGGTTAAAGGGTGGGGTTAGTATGAGAGTAAGAGGGGTAGGGTATGTACACGACAAACCTTTTATATTAATTATGTATATGTATAAATAATAAATATTTGGTGTTTTATTTATATATATTTTTAAAACGTTATAAAGCGTATTTTATTTATATTTTATAAAAATATTTATTTTAATTTACAATATTCAATAATTTTATCACTATTTGTTTTATAGGTTAACGTTCACAATTAAAGCTCACAATTTTTTAATATTATTTTAAGATATATTTAATAAATTTGTTCACTTTTAAAATCAATTTCAAGAATCCTTTTCAATATAATTCACAAGCGTGTGATTGGGGTTTAGTTGTTCACTTCTAAAGATCGATAATCAACTCTTTTATTTGAGGATCGTTAGTCAACTGAACTATCAAGGTCGTGACATACATATTATGTTGAAAATGTTATCAATGTGTGTATGTTGATGTGTGTTGTGAATATTGATGTGTGTTGGTGATGTTATTGTCATTATGTGGAAAGGATATTGGAAATCAGGGTTAGTATTATGTGCATTTGTTCACTCGTGTGAACACTAGGGTCATAAAAAATTGTACATTTCGGATGAGCTCTATCCAAAGAAGTCATGGCGAACATTTGAATAAACTTACCAAATTTTTTTTATAATGGTGTTAAAAAGCTTACACTGTAACGAAATTAATGGCTGTTGCTTTCATCTGATCCAGTATGGTATTCCGATATCTTTAGACCGTATTTCAGATTTCATAAAACTAAGCATTCGACTAAAGTTTCTAGTGCTCATCAAATATATCAATTATATTTACTTCATTATTGTGTACTGATGTTCACAATTGGTATAATATTAGTTTCACCAAAAATTGAATTTTACCCGTTGTTTAATGGGTAAAAAATATTTCCTTAGGAAATTTCGTATGAGCAGCCTACTGTCAATAAAACAGAGAGTAAGTAAAATTGTTATGTAAAATTTCTTAAAAAATCTGTTGTACTTAGTCTCTCGTGAACGAAATTAATACACATAGGATAAGAAGCTATATAGATCGTAATCATGACTAAAGGGCTTGTTATGGCCAATTAAGTAAGTATTTACGACATCATTTGGACGTGCTTTTTTCCCTTAATTATTTTTAATAAATTTTTTATTTCATATCCAACTAAGAATATGTTTTCTAGACTTAACCCTAAATAAGCAGTACCAAAAAAAAAAAAAGCTTGCACAGTTTGGAGATGAGTTCTGCAGTGTCTCTTTTTAAGCAAATGTGATTACAACAAAATTTTAAGTCAACTGTGTTGGTTGAAATAAGAACCACTTTTAAGCAACATGCAATGTTTTCTAGAACCAACGTATATTCTTCAAGTTACGAAAGAAAAACTGCACTACCTTAGTCACTTACTCTGCCAACATCAGTATAATAAGTGTATTCGTAATCAAGAAGAGTATAATATTCAAGGTATTAATATAAACGTAACTCGCATGTTTGCTTAATACGAATCTATTAAATTGTTATTTTAATTTTAATGTTTATTAAAGTTTTCATTCATTTCATTTCATTATTCAATATCAATTACGGAAATTATATATAAAACAAAGTACTTTTAATTTTACTAAAATTTTGTTACAGTCAAATTAATATACATATGCTCATCACTCAAGTAGACCTTTAGTTTCTAGACACAGACAATTAACGAAGAATTTTAGCGTGTGAGCAATATTGTATGCATTTCTTTATTCATACGGACATAATTCGACTAATATAATAGTATTGTTACGTTCTTTCCTTTTTAAAAACGTTTAAAATATGTGTCCGTTGATTGCAAACAAAATAAATATAAATTTGTGTTTAGTTATAGATAAATTCTGTATTGTTCGCACAATTCTGTGTGCCACTGTTCACAGCTTGATGTAAATAACAACAATTTGCTTTGTTCGTTATTCTTCTCTACACTCTTTTGCGTAAACACTAATAATTGTTCGGCAGATCTTTACAACGGAGATCTTCAAACCACGATTATTCTCCTCACATGCAACTCGTCTTCACACAAGACTAACTGAATTCTTACTTCTCGTTGCCTCCTTTGGCTTGCCTTTTTATATCCCCACGTAAATAGTCTGATGAATGTTCGTGGCTTTAATGTTAATTCACACATCAAAACCTTCCTGACCTTCGATTTAGACTTTTCCACTTTTACTTTTATATCTTCACTTACCATTCAATTTAAATAAATTGCTTTTGTCCCTTTACATTCTCAAAGGATGGAAATGCTCATCGCAAATCGGTTGTTGAACCCAATTGCCTTCCTGATTTTCTATTTTATTTTTTCTTTTGTATACATTTTGTCATTCGAAACAAAACATATACCCTGGGGAGTATATATTAATTAAGAAAAAAATTCATGATGACTTACTATGGTAACAAACCCGAATCCTAAAGGCAGTTGAGAGGAAGTCGCCGAAGAAAAGTTTTTAATATTTCTTGTCTTTGTTCCATCAAATTGTTATTGGCGTCAAAAATGGATTTATTTTCGGAATCCTGAAGTGAAAAATCATGTGCTAAAATCTGGTAAAACCTTTAATACCATGCATCCAAAAATTAATAGAATAGGCCACAGTGTAATTTTGCAACATGGCCATGTACCTGCACACAAAGCAAAGCCAGTAAAAGATACAATCAAAGCATTAGGTTGTGAGGTGCTACTCTATCCGCCGAATTCAACAGACTTGTCTTCTTCGGAATACTGTCCGTTTTCTTTGATGGGATACGCAATGTCTAAGCGGCACTTCGAGTTCTACGAGAAAGTCGAAAATTGGGCCACTAATTGATTTTCTTCAAAAGTCGAACAATTTTATTGGATTGGAATTCATAAATTTCCTGAAGTATGGAAAAATGTTTAGTCAGCAATGGAAAATACTTTGATTAAAAATAAAAACTCTCATTGCATACCGGTACACGGTATATATTTTTGTCGTTAATTGTAATATTATAATTTTAAAATCGTGGGAGTAAATTTTAAAAGTTTTGTTGTCAGTTGTCGTGCTTCTGTGTTCCTTCGCATTGGTAAGATTATTTCTTGATTTTGATGTTGTTACCACCCTTGACTTGTTATGACGGTTTAAACAAATTTGGAATTATTTTTAAATTCAAACACTGAATAATAAAAACAAACAAAATTGTAACAAAACCGAGGAGAAAAATGCTCGCGATTTTTATAAATTTTTGCCAGGCGTATTTTAGAAATTATTTTACAGAAGTTTTAATAGCTTTTAATTGTTACTCTGTTTGGCCTTAGAGTTGTAAAATATTTTTTTCTTGTATTTCATATCCTCTTTCCTTTATAATAAATTTAACAGGAGGCAAAACGAACAGAAACCAAATGAAGAGAAATAATAATAAATTATATGATGGCATAAAATATAATAAAGGAGATAAGACAAGAAATGGAGGTTCGCTAAACGGCGCTATTAACAATGTGGTGTATTATGTCAGAATAGTGTCAAACCGTTTTACGTATTCTTTATAAGAAAATAAATCATTTATATTTCGGTGGTAACAATTCTTGAAGAAATCTTTAAGTCAAAAAGTTTTAAAATTTAAGTTTCTGTTATTAATAAACTGTTAGCAATAAACTTTTTACACCAGAGGTTTAAACTTCTGTTTAACATAACAACGGAGGTATCATATAGTAGGCAAATTTTTCTTAGTTACCCAAAATCAGAAACATTCCAATGGAAGTAGAACGTTAAATTGGTAATGACACTGACCGAAGTCTAGTAGGTAGTGTGGTAGTGTGTAAGGTCACGGTTCAAACAACTGTTCAGATACCTTCTACAAAATGAAATATATAACAAAATTCTTGGGCGACTTCCTCCCAAAGGATGTCTCACAAAACTCTGAGAGTATATAAAATAGCCATGAAGATTCTCAAAAATCTGTTGTTCGAAGTTGAGTTTAAACTGTAGCTCCCGCCACTCATGTACAAAATTAACAATACACAAAACATTAGTGGTGTGAGAAGCTAGGACATAATCCGGACTGAAGGGCTATCGTGACCAATTATGTATGAAAGTACCAACCTAAATTCTAAATAATGACAGTTGTTTATTCAAGTGGCGTGCCTATATAAGATGAAAATTATTGCCAGTTGGAGTTATTAAACAATGATCTCATGGTCATAATGCGTAAAAACTTCCTATTACACAATTTCAGTAATAATTACGAGATTAGCATGCACCCAAGTTCATAATTTATTAACAAACACCACATGTTCGAATGCGCTTCAATGGCGCAATAACCTGTGAGAACCTCAATAGTGTGGAAAATAGTCATACAATTCATGGAAAAAGTTGTTTAGTCCTTTTCTTATCCAGATTGACCCATAAGAGTTTAGCAATATTGCACGCGCCCAACGAACCTCCTAAAAATCAATGGAAGGATATCAAGGTCGTCGAAGGACAACATATATCTAGTATCTCCTTATAAGCCAGGAGGATATCCAGGTTACCCAAAGAACACACACTGGTAAAATTTTACAAAATGTGAATTCCATACCGTAGGCAGATTATCAATACCATTTTCTTGAATATTCATTCATATATCCTGAAATCCATTTAAGAGTTACGTATCTTAGAATGGTACAAAATTTCGCTGATAAATTCATGGCATTCGTGAGCGACGTTGACGTTAGCAAAGGACCTGGCTATCCGGGTAAATTATATGCGTAGCTTTCACCATTACTATATTGCTCGGCCTACCCTGTTTAGTAACTGAACCGGGAACCACCGTGTTTGTCGGACAAGAAGTCTCTTGTTCGTACTTCGATTTCGTACTTCGAAATAAAGTTTCCTATATACAAAATGAAAGAGTACCATGCACAAAAATGTCGTACACAATTTGTTTCTAGAGAAGGAACAAGAGTGGCCGGCATACGCAAGTTTAATGCTAAAGTTCGTGAAACTTGTTACATTGTTGATGCGCCAAGAGGTGAGCGTGGTCGTACAGTAGGTACAGTGCACACACCCGAAAATATCGAAGATGTGGCTGTGGCGTCATCGTTGTCAGGAATTGGACATTGCACGCACAAATTTACGTCAAATTTTGTGAAAAGATGACGCCCCACAAAATTCAATGGGAATACCTATCGCACTATGGTAAGCGATTTTTTTGTACACGCTCATCATGGTAGTGATGTGAACGATATTTGGTTTCAACAGTATGGTGCAACTTGCCACACGTCTCATGCCACAATTGAATTATTGCGTCACCAAAACGTTTGATGGCCGTTTAATTAGCCGCAATGGTGATGTCTATTGGCCCCCAAAAAGCTACGAACTTTTTTCTGTGGGGTGAAAGGAAGACAAGTCTTATGCCGACAAACCACAGACAATTGAGCATTTGAAGGCCACCTTCGGCATGCCATTGAAGAGATAGGACGCCATACACGCGCAAAAATGCACGAAAATTGGTCCGATCGAATAAGGTACTGTGAGGCCAGCCATATGATTGAAGTAATATTCTATTTCCAATCTGAAATCTTCACAAAAAAACAAATTTGAAAAAATTTCAAACCGTTTTTGTTTTATTGCATTTTAAAATTAAAATTTTTAAATTTCCTATCCTATATATAAGTTAAAGTTGACCTTCAATTGTACCTTTACTTAAAATTTTTATTTCTATCAGCAGTTTATCGCGCTACACTTATCCAAAATTACATATTTAAAGCTATGGTCAGACTGAGTAAATATTTGAAGTAAAACATCATTTTTTTCTTTGCTCTAGTGTGACCATTAAATATTTTAGGGGTGCAAATAAGATTTTGAGAAAACAAATTTGTTTGGTTGCAAACAAAAATGTCTGTAATGTGACCATAGTGTGACCACGCGTGTCAAATGTTTTCTCCTTTCTTCGATCAAATAAAAATTTTGTAAAAGCAAACAGAGAACAGCTGTTGCAAGTAGTGTTGTCCACTTTTAATAATAAATTATAACATTTTTACATAAAAGCACCAAAACGGAAAACTTTTAATAATAAACTTTATATAAAAAGTAGAAATTACAAAAAAAGATTAGTGTAAAGACCTTTCGACAGGTTTATTAAAAGTTTTGATCCATTAGTTCATTATGAACCAGGAACAAAAAATGTTATATTTTATCACATTATTTAAATGCAAGTTTGCACCAAATGAAAGATCATACATGTATTTTGCTACAGAAAGTTATATGGAACAAAAAATTGATTAACCTATTGGACTTTAGAGATCAATATCTCCAAAACCAGTACCCGACTGCACAAAATTTTTATGTATATATACAATATGGTATTAAGTTTTATATTTTATCTTTTAAAAGCAAATCAGTTTTCAACACTGATATAGAAAACAATTAAACAGCTGTGCGAATTGATTAGTTGGCTCGGTTTATATTCCTGGAAACTTTCCTGTTACTGCCTTAAGTAATGGTCTATCAAAAATTCTGCAAGTGGCTAGTGAATTTGATGGGTTCGTGTTTGGAGGTGAGCTGAATGCTAAAAGCACGTCATGGGGAGATCTAATGGATAATGCAAACGGTAAAATCTTATATAACTGGATTTTAGACCATTCACTTGATGTAGTTCGTATTTGCGCCGACAAACCCTCATACCTATACGGATCTTCCTTTTTGGACCATTTCATGGTAAGCCCCCACCTTATTGACTCCAGTTCACAAAATTTAAGAGTTACAACATTACCCTCATTCTCAGACCATTTTCTCGGTTTATATTCCTGGAAACTTTCCTGTTACTGCCTTAAGTAATGGTCTATCAAAAATTCTGCAAGTGGCTAGTGAATTTGATGGGTTCGTGTTTGGAGGTGAGCTGAATGCTAAAAGCACGTCATGGGGAGATCTAATGGATAATGCAAACGGTAAAATTTTATATAACTGGATTTTAGACCATTCACTTGATGTAGTTCGTATTTGCGCCGACAAACCCTCATACCTATACGGATCTTCCTTTTTGGACCATTTCATGGTAAGCCCCCACCTTATTGACTCCAGTTCACAAAATTTAAGAGTTACAACATTACCCTCATTCTCAGACCATTTTCCGATCAAACTGGAATAGTTTTCGCCATGACCTGGAGTCAGCCTGTATCGACATCATGCCTTCTGAATATAGAAATCTTCAAAATAATGAAATTGATTCCTTAATATCGACGTTCAAATCTATGCTTACATCTATACATAATCTCAACTCTGAAAAGATTGAAATTTCCCAAAACAAACCCCCGATGTCGGAGATTATTAAGAAGTTTTTTAAAATAAAGCACAGGTGGCAAAGTGACCTGAAAAAAGTTTTTCATCGTAATGGAAATAGAATGTCTCAAGAGTATAGAACGATTTCAACGCAAATAAAGCTTTTAAAAACAATTATAAAGGAGTTTGTAAGCATGGAACAAGGCAAAATATTTAACAGCAAACTTCAGAAAATAAGGCCAGGCCCGACAGCCTTTAAGCAAATTTACCAGGCGATAGGCAATAAGAAGTCGTCCTTTTGTAACGAAATTATTGTCAATGACATTTCTATCTCGGATGATGATATCATTGCAGAACATTTCTGTAGTTACTATAGTAGAGTGTACAGCGGAAACACACCTGAGCGGTCGTTAGACAATATTAATTCCCGTATCTCCACTTTAATGGAAGTTTTCCCACAACACATATATACTTTTGACATAACTACAAATGCGTTGGACCTTCCTGACAATTATCATTTTACTAATCTTGATGACGTTAAGCAAATCGTTAGAAAAGTAAACAATAAAAAATCGTATGGTATTGACGGGGTCTCAAATTTTATACTGAAAAAGCACCCTGACCATATTATTTAATAATTGCCTCAACAACTTTTACTTTCCTGCAGCATGGAAATCTGCCAAAATTATTCCAATAAGGAAGAAAGAGAGCAGTAACAACATTGCAGATTTTCGCCCATATCGCTACTATCAAATATCGGTAAGCACATAATCAAAAATAAACTCGAAAATGATTTCATAATTAATCCGGTATCACCGTTCCAATTTGGGTTTAAAAAATACCACTCTACTCAACTTGCTCTATTAAAACTACACAATGACGTCATTCACAACCCTTTGATTCGGCCTGGCATAAGGGAATTCTTTTTAAGCTAACTGAGCTTGAGGTTGATCCTTTTCTTGTGAAGATGTTTGATAGTTATTTCACAGACCGCAGGTTCAAAGTGCAAATCAACGAATCTATGTCTAGTTTTGATTCAGTAAATTGCGGTGTGCCCCAGGGGAGTGTGCTAGCACCTTACCTGTTTAACCTCTTTCTATACGACTTTCCTCACTGTGTAGGATCCACTAAAGCTATTTTATATGCGGATGACTGTCTTATCTACGCTCACCATGAATCGCCAGCTCAGGCATTGAGTAATGCTACTCTTCACCTGAACAAGATCGATGATTATTATAAAAAGTGGGGCATTAAGATAATTGCTGCAAAATCTCAGGCCATTTGTATGAGAAATGCATCTGGTAATGCGCCAGATACGTGGTTCCGGAAAACAAGATTCTGAAACTCTCCTTGAATGGCGTTGAAATTCCATTTAAATCCAGTATTAAGTACCTTGGGGTAAACTTTGATAAGCTGTTGAAATTTAATAATCACGGGAGAATTTTACTTGCCAAAGCTAAACGTATAACTGGCATGTTTTCCAGTTTATTTAACAGTCCACACCTTCACCAAAGCACAAAACTTCTTCTATACAAAGTTGCCATCAGATCAGCTCTCATTTATGCATTTCCAATCTGGTTTTCTATTTCACCAATAGTTACAAGGGAATTGGAAATTCATGAAAGAAAAGTCCTACGTAAGTGCATTGGAAAAAATTTCTAAAGCCATACCAAACGATACTCCAACTCATATATATATACCCAGTCTGGTGTCAGACCATTATGCGCGTATGCCTTCGACCTCCAGAGGAAATTTATTGGGAATCTTAGCCACCATGACAACTCTCTTATGAACGATATTTATGAGGAGGAGAGATATACAGTCTGGTCGAGTTCTGGATACCTATCACCGATTGGTATTAATTTGGAGCCTTTGGATGTTAACTCGGATCCGTTCAAGCTGCCGGATTTTTTTTGCGGGACTATCCCTGGTGCCCATAGGGGATGATTTCATCAATTATTGTTAATTTTATTTTTTTAATTATATGCCAAATTTATTTTTGTACTTGAATGGTACTTTCGGGTTATATGTATATTTTTTTAATGTGATTTTTGAATTCTGAGAATTCTATTTCTGTTAGTGAATTTGTTTACACATACAATGTATGTTCTTTTTTGGAATCATTGATAGTTATTGGGATTATCTGTGATATTGGTTTTCACTATTTGCCAATGTTATTTACGCTTTTTGTTTAAGTAGGTTTAAGTGTTATTTAGTTTTATGTACCTATTTTGTTTAACAGTTTTCTCTGTTAGTTATAGTAAATGCCGGGAGCAAGCATTGTTTACTTATCTTTTTTAACAGTTCTGTTAACAACATATCACTTTTAAGCAAGTTGCTTTTCATCTTTTAAAGTGTATTATTTATTTATTTTATTTATTTATTAATTACAATACAATTACAAATTATATTCTAATTATATACGAGCGGAGTAACTTGACCATATGCTCGGTGTAGTGTCACAGACCAGAGTCTCTGGTGGGAATCGAACCCACGACCCTCACGCTAATAGTCTAGCACACTACCCACTAGACTACCAGGGCACCCATTTAAAGTGTATTAAAACAAGACCGTAATATAGTTTTAAGATTTTATATATCAAAATGTCGATTTTGTATCTCACTCTACCATGTAAAGAAGAAAAAAAAGACTCAATAAAATTTCAATTCAATTCAATTTAGCAAAGAATATGGCGATGGGTTTTGGCTTCTTTTAAAATTAACAAAGAAGCTGCTCCGCAACTTAACGCAAATAATATTTCCTCATCTTCCATTTCAAATTTTTTTAATTATTTATTTATGTTATATTTATTCCGCTTATTTCTGGTGTTCTTATTAAACAAATTTGTTCGTTTTTATTTTGTGAAGTTTCTGTTTTGTTTTTTAATCATATGTACCTTTTCGTTTGTTTCTCTTTTTCCGATGAAAAAAATTTTGCTTATGAGAATACAAAAATATTTACTTCGTCTGATCGCAGGGAAAACATATGTGCTTCGAACTGTATTTGATGCTGTTTCATTGTTATTTGGGAAAATAAATTTTGTCAAATATTTACCGTCAATGTGACCAGCAAACAAACTACAGAAAAATTTAATGCAAGTACGAGTAAACATATTTGAAGCATTCATAGGGTTTTTAAATCCTCATTTTTCATCCCTAATCTGTGATATACTTACATATTTAGCTAAGAATAATATACCTAAAACAAATTGATACAATTGTTGTAATACTAATGTAAAATCTCATAAAATGTTATCTAACTCTAAATAAGTAAATTGAATAAAGGACATATTAATAAAAAAAAAAAAAAAAAAATATTTGAAGCAAATATTTTTTCAATGTGACCATAGCTTAAGAGAACAATTATGTTTGCACATTAAACGCCATTATTACAACTTGCCGTTAAACGTGGGCTTAGTTAAAGGTACCTATAAAGTTACCTTCAACTTATTTCCGTTATTACTACTTACAGATAAAATAAAGTTAACTGCTTTCAATAATATGGTAGTGCTGGAGCAATTTCGATAAAACTGCTCAATTAAACAACTTCTTTTTTAACGCAGTGGCAACTACGGGCTTCCTTTTTTTTGTTGTATACGCTCATTTTGTTTAAATTTGATGTTGCCATTTTGAAAATAACATATTATATGTCAAGTTCAAACATAAAATTAACTTTAAAAGTTACCGGGAGGATGATCTTCCCTTTAGCTTAACGCTCATTTCTATCTTATTGGGTACTCATAATAATGAAAAACAATTTACCACATACAAATTTTGTACTTATATAGGGCCTTTCAGCAAGCGCTATCTATCTTTTAATTTAGATATAATTTAGATAATTCTGGTCTAAAAACAATGAAGTTTTGCTTTATTTTGCATTTTCAATAAATTTATCCAAATATGTAAAACTTATTTTATTTAATTTAATAAAAGCCGACTTCGAACAACAGACTTCTTTTGAGAAACTTCGCATGGCTCAGTGTTTCCGCCAGAAATCTGCTGAGAAGAAATATTTTTTTTCATATTTCGTTTTGATGTCTGACCTGGGCTTTACGTCTAATAAGCCAACACACTACCTACTTGACTACGGCGACTACAATATCTGAGTTTCACAGAAATTCATTCTGTTTTTGCCCGTTATTATCGTCCTTTGGTTCTGTGGTATATTATGTCAAACACATACACTTGGACACACTTGTACAAATCGGTAGTTCTTATACTTAATTGAAACAAGATTAAGTAAATAATTCGCTTCCTATTCGGAATGATTTTTCTTGAGTTGAAAAACCCAATGTTGCAGGTTAGGACCTACTCAACTAATGTCGAGTTATTATAGAAAATTTACGCAAATAATTCAAATTATTGATTTATGATAAAAAAGCTTTAATCTTTAGTTAATAGCTGCGTATGCGTTGTGTAATAAAACGATTTCAAAATACACCACGACATGTTCTGAAATACCTGAGAATACTATTCGCTAAACTTAATCAACACGTCGTACACATTTCAAACATTCTTACGTGAAATTCCTTTTCTGCATCAGTAACAATTACTTGATGTAACGGTTAAGTGGTTTGTTTGTATTCATTTGCATTAACAAATCCGTGGATTCACCACACTCACCGCAATTTTAAATTAACCACTAATGTCAGTCACACTCTCGCCTACTACAAGGACTCATGTATGTAACTATACATGTACCACCTCTATTTGAAGTTGCTCATGCAAAGGAATTTGACGAAAATGGTTGAACAGCATCAGAGAAATATTTGAAAGTTAGCACTGCAATTAAAATTCAGTGTTTCATATCGAAGATTTCTCAACCAACATCGTTTATAACTTGGCAACACGATATGCTTTAACTAAACTATAAATAATCTTCAGCGATGACGGCCGTTTCTAGATAAGTGACACACAAAACTGGCGAATTTTAGGTGATACATAACACATGAGAACCAACAGCGCCCATTACATCCCGAAAAGTCACTTGTTTGTGTACATTTTGAGCTAGCAGGGTCATCGGTCGATATTTTCTTAAGAGCAACGTTGGACAGGCCATTTTACGTTATTTGGCCTGAATTGGATGTCATATGGTTTCTGTAGGACAGTGCTACGCTCTACTCAACTAATGCCACATTCCGCACCAGA
This sequence comes from Sarcophaga rosellei, assembly GCA_930367235.1. Lineage (NCBI taxonomy): Eukaryota > Metazoa > Arthropoda > Insecta > Diptera > Sarcophagidae > Sarcophaga > Sarcophaga rosellei. Next base: position 45,324,959 of record OV884018.1, on the reverse strand, counting down.
AATTTAATGGTATGGTCATCTCATGCGGTGGTAATGTGAATTAACTGTCATGCTGTCTGACAAGAGTGTTCGTGAGATATCAGCGAAATTTTTTATTTTATAAAAATGCCAATTAATTTCATACTGTGTGGAATATAATATGATTAAAAAGTCCGTCATGGCTTCTCTGATTGGAACCCATTCTCAACAGGTAAAATTTTCACGACTCTAGTGTCATATTTATTTGTATTTATCTTGCAGAGATGTAATTTGACCATGAGACCCAATTTTATGACATTTTGTGGTAAATTTATGTTTTCAATATGTAAAGTTCCCCTTTCATCTACAATTCTTTCAATAAATTTCAGGAGACCTATTTCGCATGCTGCAATATATTCTTAAACCACCACTGCGTCACCACAATGCTTCACATTGGTAGACATTTTTTAAGGATAAAGGACGTGTACAGATGTGTTCGCAGATTTTGTATATCTAGTGCATGAATCATTATTGTATCGAATTGTTCCCAAACGAATCTTGAAGAGAAAAAACCCGACAACCATCAACTTCGGCTGCAAAACCAGACGGATGGGGCAGGAAGACATTACTGTGCGTCTGATTTGACCAGAAAGGTGTGGTGTGGCACGAGCTCTTCAAACCTGGTGAAACCAACATTACATATAACTACCGACAACAAGTGGTCAATTTAAACGAAGCATTAAACGAAAAACGATCAGAATGGGCCATAAGGCACGGCAAGGTAACTTTGCAAACTTGACAATTCACCTTCACACAAGGCAAAACCATTTCAGGATACATACATTAGGCTAGGAGCTGCTATCCCACCGGTTGTATTCACAAGTCTTGACTCTAGTAATTGTCTTGGTTGATTTATCTGAGCAGCACTTCGATTCCTAACAAGAAATCGAAAATTGGGCTGCAAAGGATCAACAGTTTTATTACCTGAAAAAATGTGTAGACAGTTTACACTTTAAATGAAGGGGGATAATTTGACCTCCGCACGAGAGGGATATGCGATCATTACTCCTATGGAGCCTCCAACCTCTACCCTATCAAGACCGTTAGTGTGTGACATCGTTACATCCTGCTGTATGTGTCCCAGCCCTTTTACTAAATACTACCCCCGATTTTCCTCGGACCACTCTACCCTTCTCATTTCTAAATTGATTGACTTGAGCTGGTGGCTGTAACTTTCCGGCCGTAGTTGTGTATGCACAGTAGGACCCGTAATGTTAACGATTCCATGCTAGGGCTACAACCGGCTCCGTCCCGTTAAAACCTTGGCAGGCCTCAAAGTACTTTTATTGTCTGTCGCCGATGAGTTGATGGTGTGGGTTCAGTTGAGAAGGCTCCCGATTAGTACCCGGTCTGACTCTGAGTACCTGTCTCACAAGAGCTGGTGCCAATCCTTGCGTGGCCTCTCTGCTTGCATAGTTATCCACGGGATCGTATCGCATTGCAAATAACGATAACGGCTTGGAGTGGGGACCTTGTTTGAACTAAATTCTAAAGATACACAAAAATCCTAAGCATCCACTCTCGCCGGGAAACACAAAACACTCCCTAGGCAGGCTCCTGCTAAAAAAGCAGTTGCCCCCACCTCTAAGGACGTCCGAGCTCCAGTGACTTCGGTAAAACCCCGCTTGGCACACAAGGAACCAGTGACAAAGCCGGTCACTCGTTTTGCTACATGGTCGCCGTACCTTCGCCCGAGGCAATATCCACCTCCAGATCTGCTGTGAATGCACCCATGCACTCTTCGGATGTCGCCAAGACATTGGTACACAAGTACCGAAACCAATCAACCTCCCGGTGGCAAAAGCACCCCGAGTGTTAGCGTCAGGGCGTATAGAACCCGCAGGTCAGCCATGCGCATAATTGCCATAATCGGCTCTGTGGACCCTGCTCTTCCATCGGAAGACGATAAGAGCTGTTGGGTGTAGGCAAAGGCGCACCAAAATGATTGACCCCTCGCCTCTCCGATCATGGCAGAGACTGCCCCCAAGAGGTGAAGATCAACTGAGCTAAACGCTCCACCCTCCCAAACGCTCCAAGTTACATGTATACATAATTGGCCATTACCACCCTTCAGTCAGGATTACGGCCTAGCTTCTCACACCACTCATGTTGTGTGCCTTAATTTTATACTTGAGTGGCCCCAAGTTGGCCAACAATAAAGTTAGGGAATGTCGCCACTGTCTCGATCTTCTTTCTGAGCGCTCCAGCGTCTTACTTGTCTTGGCCCCAGGGCGCAGTAATATTCCGAGAAACTGCAGAGCCGACGAGTTTCCAGGGCTGGTGCATTTCTTTCGGAATCCTCTTCAAACGACTTCGATATGCCACTTACCTCGGTCAAATTGGCCATTGCGCCGAACTTTTTTCTTTTATTTTCTCATTTAAAACTAGTGTTTTATTTTCACAAAAAAGTCTAATTTCAATTGTACTGCCTTTAATTGGTGAATGTTTAGATGTTTGGTTTCTTAACAAATATTTTTCAGAAAAAAAGAGATTCGTGATAGGTTTGGGCATTTTACCTGATTTAGACTAACAAATGAACAATGTCAATATTGAGTTCTAGGATGAAACTCCTACTGTGTATTTGTAATGCTATCTTTCTAAAACATTAAAATCCTTTTTCCCTAATTGTATCCATTTTTTGATAAAAAACACTGAAGTTAAATTCAACAATTCTAATTATAAATTGTTCGGCTTTGTATAATTACCAATGTAAATTTGTAATAGCATTTGTCCATCCCATAATTGTTCATGTTCATGTACATTCAACACGGTTAGAAAAAAAAAATACATTACAAATGTCCTGCATAAATTAAATGTTTTACTAGGAATCATAGACGTCAAATTGTAAAATTAAAAAAAAAATAAGGATAAACGAAATCAAATAGTTTAAATAGCTTGATTCAGAGAATGTCGATTTGGTTCAACGATGGGTAAATAGAAACATTGTCTTTCTATGGAATCCATAAATCAAATCTTCACAATTTATTCAGAGATATTTAAAACAAATGTTGTCGAGATTAGAAACGCTTCTTACTACCGCTGGAATCTCCTTAAGGTCAAAAATTTTGGTAAACATATAAAGTGGGCAGCATAAGTGTAGGTACTCCAATATATTTAAACAATTTTAAGCAAATTTTGTATACGAAATTGACTATACATATATTTTGGTGTTCCTAGTCTCATGCTGTACACTGTAAATTGAAGAAATTAGTAAGACATTTTGGCTCTTCAGTTCGGTCATGGTTTCGATATTATAATCATCTACCCATGGTTGGAGATTTGAAAACAGTATCAATTTAGAAAAATAATCCTTATATGGATCCTGAGCGATATCAAATACTTTATTTCGAAACTTATATTCGATTCATATCTTTCTTACCTCAAACATACAAATAAATTCTACTCCATAAGGCAACTAAGATTCTATATCGTCAATAACATTTCGGTTAGCAATCCGATCATGTATTTGACTGCCACCCATTATCGGAAGGCCAGTTATTTACTCTGTTTGAATCGCAAAACTTACATGTTTTTAAAACATTCCAAATTATTAAGAATTTTTTGCATGCGGATATTTCTCGTTTCTTAATATTTGAACACAATGCCAAACGGTGGTGTCTAAGGCCCTAACAACTTGTTGTTTAACTATTGAATTTTCCGGTATTGGGTTGTTCTTTAATTTTCAATATGGCCGCTAAAATTTTGAGGATTATTTAACAATATGAGTATTTATAATTGACATCACTTAGTCTGGTCGCTCTGCAAACTTATTGAATTGATTCCAATTAATCCATTAATGTCCACTGCGATCTAGTAAAGAAACAAATCGGAGGTTTGGAACAATAGTCGTATAACTTGAAATATATTAAATATTTTTCTGGATAAGAACAAGTTTAAGATGCCGTTTCATATGAACAATGAGCTCTTGCTATGCTTTTGGAACCTCATACATTTTAAATGAAATAAACATTTTTGAATAAAGAATTTACTTGCATACATACATACATAATTGGCCATTACAACTCTTCAATCAAAATAACGATCTAGTTTCCCACAACAACACTAGAAACTTTTTAAGGGAATTTTATGTACTATTAGAGTTTTTCCCAGGAGTCTGCTGAAAGCAGGGGCTGAAGAACTATTTTTCCGTTTTGCTGAGGATGTGTGACCTGTGGTTTAAACCGTGACCTCACGTCTAATAAGCCAACACATTACCTCCTAGACTACGGCAAGTTTTGCAAATTATTCTTACATACAGTAACGTTTTTACCCTTTTAAAAACGTTTATAATATGTGTCCGTAGATTGCAAATAAAATAAATATAAATTTGTGTTTAGTTTTAAATCAATTCTTTATTGTTCGCACAATTCCGTGTGTTAACTTTGGCAAATTGATTTAAATAACAACAATTTGCTTTAATTGTTATTATTTTTTACACTCGTTCGTTAGATCTTCACAACGGAGATCTTCAAACCACTATTCTCTTCACACGTATAGCGTCTTCACACAAGACTGACTGAATTCTTTCTGATCCCGTTGCCTGCTTTGTCTGACCTTTTATATCGCTGGGTAAACAGTCTGATGAATGCTCTCGAAGAAGGATTACTTTGCCTTCGCGAAATATCTATAAATGTAAACATGTTGTTTAAGTTATTATTGATTGTGAATTTTGTTTACGTTTGTCCTTGTACTGTTGTTGTTGTTGCCTGTTTGTTTACTTTGCTTATCCCCTTTTTTTATACTGATGTTGTTGCTATATTTTTGCTTATTTGTTGATCATGTAAACAAGTCCATTGTTTTGTTTTTGTAGCTTTTGTTTATCATTTTTATAATACCATTTCCACTTTCGTAACAATACTTTAAATTTTCTAGCTTATTAAAGTTTCTCCACAGAAAATCACGACCTTCAAATGCTTTTCATACTGTTGACAGCTAAATTGTGAAATAATAGAGATAGACGTTGAAATAAAAGAAGAAAAAAATATACAAAATATGAAAGAAAAAGTAGAAAATAATATAATATTTGATAATTTTTTTTCTGTGTTCTTTCATTTTGAAAATCAGCCAAAATGTTTCGTCTTAACAAGATGTGGCACGAACAGTATAATGCCTGTAAGCAACAGCTGGCTATACTTGGTCTTGAACTTTTTTTTTATGTTAAAGAAAACAAATTTTTCATTTGCAAAAGTGACAAAGAAAAATTCTGTAATAATTTATAACATTTACAGCTTCTAATGTTGCAAAAAAATTATATATTTCATATGCATATGTCTGTCTACATATGTTTATATGTTTAATGTTGTTAAAAAAAACCATAAATATTATACTGAATAATGAAATAAAAGAAAAAAAAATATGTTAACATTGTTAAAAGGTTGTAATGTTATGGGCTTTTAACCATGGAAAAATGAATTTAGAAGAAGAATTATTTACTTCTGAAATTAATTATTTATTAATAAATTTTTTTTTTTGTATTTGCTGTTCTATTATTTATTCATTTATAATCGATTTGTACACCTAGACAAACTGTTTTAACCCTTAAATGATCACAGGGACATATGTCGCAAGACAAAAATTGCAAAAATCTGAACAAGTAACAATCGGGCGGGTATTATATTACTTTCTAAACAATAGTATTTATTTTTAATATAATATAGAAAATATAGCAGATATATTTGAACAGTTATTCTTTATAAATGGCCACTTGAAGTCAAAAGTTTTTTGCCTGTAAGATTATAATATGTTTTGATGTGTAAATCTCATTTATCGCCACATATATTTAAATTTTTTTATTGTCAGGTTCTTATTTTACATACATAATTGGTAATTACATCCTTTTAAGCTGGACTACACCCTAGCTTCTCCTACCACTTACGCTGTGCGTGTTAAATTTATACATGAGTGGCGGAACCTACAGTTTAAAGTCGACTCCAAGCTACACTTTGTTTAGAGAAACTTTTCATTCCAATTTTTATTTACTCACAGTAGTTTTGCTAGAAACCTGCAGTCTCTTTGGTACAGGAAATCTTATAGAAATTAATTCGATAGTCTCATAATAGTGATCGACAATTCTCTTCAGAAATCCGCTGTAGCCTAGTAGGTAGTGTGTTGGTTTACTAGACGTGAAGGCACAGTTCAAACTCGAGGTCAGACATCCTTAACAAAGCGAAATATAGACAAATATTTCTTCGGCGAGAAGTCGTCGTAATCTAGTAGGTAGTGTGTTCGCTTATTAGGCGTAAAGCACGGGTTCGAGTCCCAGGGCAGACATCAAAACGAAATATGAAAAAAAAGTATTTCTTCGGCGGGCTTCCTCTCAGCAGATTTCTGGCAAAAACTCTGAGAGTAAATAAACCTGCCATGAAAAAGTTTATCAAAATCCGTCGTTCGGAGTCGACGGTCAACTGTAGGTCCCGCCACTCAAGAATAAAATTAAGGCACGCAACATGAGTGGTGTGAGAAGCTAGGCCGTAATCCTGACTGAAGGGTTTTAATGGCCGATAATGTATGTATGTATGTATTTCTTCGGCGACAGCCTCTCAGAAGATTTCTGGCTAAAACTCTGAGAGTAAAAAAAAACTGCAATGAAAAGGTTCTCAAAAATGTGTCAGTCGCCATGTTTAAAAATTAACACACACAACATAAGTGGGTGCTCCTTTCACCCGTTTCTCGGTCTTCTCTGACAGTCTGGCCGCCATAAGATCTCTGTGAAATGTTGTAAATAACTCCAGGATCGTTAGGGAATGTATCCGCTGTGTCGACGTTCTTTCTGGGTGCTTCAGGGTCTACGGGCACAGTAACCTTCCGGTAAACTGCAGGGCCGATGAGCTTGCCAGAGCTGGTACACTCTTTCCGGAATCCTCTTCAATCGACTTGGGTATGCCACTTGCCTCGGTCAAGTTGGCAATTGCGCGGAAATCCCTTCCAGACGCCAACCTATCCTGGGTCAATGAGGAGTTCTGCTCCTCCGCTAGTTTCACTTGGCCCTCAATGGATAGAAGGCGCACCAACCAGTTACTTGGACTTGGTCGTGGCATCATCTCATTCACAGTGACCATGCTTAAAGGCCATTGTGTTATGGGTAGACACGCGGAAAGGATGCAGTTCCCATTTAATGACTTCTGGCGTGAGTGCAGATCCGCTGAGGAAGAGGAGACTGTTATTCACTTTCTTTGTCAATGGCCATCTCTTCCGAAGTACAGCTTGACGGAGCTATCTTCCATTGATGTTAAGGATATAGCCTCGTTTATCAAACTTTCGGGCTGGTTTTTCAGTGTAGCTTTAAATGTGCAGCCCTTGCGCTGACCAACTTCTACCTCTTCCCCGGTTTTGGTAGAACTTGTTCAGTATAGAGACTGCGTTCATCTGTGGCGTCACAACGGGCTGCTATGCATGCTCAAGTGAGCTTTTGGATATCAGAGCTCCACCTCCGACCTAACCTAACCTAACATAAGTGCTATGAGAAACTAGGTCGTAATCCTAACTGAAGGGTTGTAATGACCAAAAATTTATGTATGTACATTAGAGCGACTCACAAAAAAAAGCGCTCGATGTACCCCCCTCAAAATGAACATTAGTATATTTTATGATGACACTTAAAATATTTCGGCTTCAGCTTTGACCTTTCGTAAGCTGGACCATTTTGAAAAAGGGTCTATTTTTCCATGTTTTGTCAATTTGAGAATTTGTTTCCTAACCAACATATACAATATGAGTATCATAAGAAAGGGTTTTTCAAGGCGCGTCCAACTGTATATACAATTTGTCCAAGGAAAATCATCCATGTCCTTTTTTTAAGGATATTCTGTAAAAAAGATCGGTTTTTCAATTTTTTCTTCGGGGTTGTTTGTAATAAAATAACCAAATTAACATATTTTAATCTTTAGTCGATTTAATTAAATACGGGCCTCAGCTTTTTTTGAAATTCGCCCTAGTTTGCGTTTTTTGAGGATAGTTTTGTAAATATAAACTATAAAATTTAATACATTTTTTTTTAATTTCGGAAAAAAATATGCCAAGAGAAAGTAGTGGACCATTTCTTTTTTTCTTTCTTTAGTTTTATTTGCATCCATACATCATCTAGAAACTAAATCTGCTATCATATTGGAGTTACCACAAAATTGCATTTATATATATTCCAGAGCACCGTGTAAAATGCATTTAATCTGCTGAAATCTAAATTATTTACATACAAAGATGATGTACTTGGCAAAAGGAAAAATTTGATACCCGTATTGACCCTACGCGAACTAGGGCGGATTTCAAAAAAAGCTGAGACCCGTATTTAATTAAATCGACTAAAGATTAAAATATGTTAATTTGGTTATTTTATTACAAACAACCCCGAAGAAAAAATTGAAAAACCGATCTTTTTTACAGAATATCCTTAAAAAAAGGACATGGATGATTTTCCTTGGACAAATTGTATATACATTTGGACGCGCCTTGAAAACCCCTTTCTTATGATACTCATATTGTATATGTTGGTTAGGAAACAAATTCTCAAATTGACAAAACATGGAAAAATAGACCCTTTTTCAAAATGGTCCAGCTCACGAGAGGTCAAAGCTGGAGCCGAAATATTTTAAATGTCATCCTAAAATATACCAATGTTCATTTTGAGGGGGGCACATCGTGCACGAATTTCGCTTCCATACAACTTGAGTCGCTCTAATGTACATACATACATATGTATGTGGTCTTCAGAAATAGATACGGAAATACTTCGTATATTAAACGTTATGCTAAATCATTGGTTTGAAAATATATTTACGAACTTTCATTGATGAGTACATGCTAAAATTTATGGGACACAATGTAGTGAGTACAGATCTGAATTCGATTTGTATACAGATAAAGAAAACATCGGGTGCCAATAAAATTTTAATTTTTTATTGTAGAAAGTACTGCATTTATTTAAAAAACAAAAAGATATTTGTACCTCAAATACTACAAGCAATTCCTCTTCATTTTAATTGCTGCAAAAATTTATATAAATTCAGTTCCTTAACGCCCATAGGGATATACATTAGAGTGTCCCGAAAATTTTTTTTTTAGATTTCCCTAACGCGAGACCTCCTAAAATTTGCGTAATTGATCGTAGATAACCAAAATGATTTTAAAAATAAAATGAAACTATTTCTTCAGTCAAAGTTTGATTATATTTCCTTAATTTCGACACCTAAACTAAATATGCCACGACTATGTATAAAAAAACACTTTACTAGCGACTACGAATGTGCTAGACACAGTGGAGTTCGTTTATAACGTACACCGTTTATAACGAATTTTTTTATAAAAAAAAAAAAATTCCGGAAAAAATTGCCAAATTTTTTTTAAATTTTAAGGTTTGGTCATTTATTATAAGTTTTATTTTCTTGTACATTAATTGCAAGTATAAAATATATTTGGGCAATTCACACAACTTTGTATCGTGTATGTTGTATTGAATACATTTGTTTGTTTGTGAACGCTCAATGCTATGCTGTATTGTGTATTTCGTGGCATTCAAACAATTTGATAGCCCGAAACCAACACAACTTTTTAAAAACATATGAATACATATACACATTTTTTTCATTCACACAATTTGATAGCATATGGAAAAAATGTGTATAAGTGTATCGGATTTTTATATGAAAATTATCAATAACAATCATACACTGTTGTATGTTCTTCCAACAATACAATGAATACAACGATACAACGGCTTGTGTGAATTGACCAATTAATAAAATAAATTTTTATCTCGTTTTTTTATTTTTTATTTTAAGCATAGGGTTTGGGTATGTAAAAACGTTTTCGAAAGTAGAGCCTTCAAGATGACATGTAATTCGATTTTTATTACCTTTACCGTAATCTGTGTAAAATTACGCAAATTTTGATGCCTCTTGCGAAAGTGTAGCTGAAAAAACTATTTTTGTCATACAAGGATGGGACAGCCTAATATACATACATATGTGTATGTGCCTAGAAAAAACGGAGAAGCCACTATTGGCTTTGGTAATTTGGTTGTGAAAGGGTAAAAAACAATTTAAATATGGAACAGGGTGTTAAATATATTTATAAATTATACTTTGAAGTTTAACATCAATTGGGTAATTAACACAAACCCTGGTATCGTTGTATTCATTGTATTGTTGGACGAATATACAACAGTGTTATCGATAACTTTCATATAAAAATACGATACACTTATACACATTTTTTTCATATGTTTTTGGAAGTTGTACATATTGGTTTGGTGCTATCAGTTTATGTAAATTCCAGTATAAAGAAGAAGAATAAAAATACCAATTATTTTCTATGTAACTTGAGTCAACAATTAACATTTCAAAATTGTAATTGTTCGCACAGATAATTAATTAATTTACTTTTTTCCCAAATATTTTTCATTTTGTTCCATGAAAATCAAATTATGCGTACTGGTCTTCTTCTCCTTCTCGTTTTTTGACGTTTGGAATACGAAATACACAATACAGCATAGCATTGAGCGTTCGCAAACAAAAAGTGTATTCAATACAACATACACGATACAAAGTCGTGAGAATTGGCCAAATATGTATGTATGTATGTATTTTTAAATCTTAAACTAAAATTACAAACTGAAAAAAATTAAATCAAAAAACAATCTTAAAATAATCTCCTCCTAAGTCTACTCAACTTAGCAGTGTATTGGCTCTGGTTGTAGTTGCAAAGATTGTTATTTTTCTTGCGGTGGCAATTGCGGATTTTGTGGTTCCTGCTGTGGCAGATATTTTTTGAGTTGTTGTTTTAGCTGCTTCTGATAATTTTCGGCTTGATAGTATTCTACACGGGCAATTAGTCGTTTCAACTTATTCTTAAAAATGGTTTGACGACTGATGTTAAGCAAATCATCATAAGAACGTTTATCGGAATTTCGTACGTTTTTCCTGATAAGTTCATGCGTCAGTTGCAATTTTATGTAGGCTTTGCGCATGCCGTTTGGTTTCCTCTTTCTCAGCTCTTCGCGGTGTAAATAAAGCATGTAAGAGATATCGGTGTTTGCATGTTGCACTTGACGTAATTTATCCTTGGCAATGATGTTATTGTTGCCTTTATTAGAGTTATTTTTAGATGCTACGGGTGCCATGATAACTATTCGCTGTTATTCGAATATATTGTTCGATTCCTTTGAGTGTTTTAGATGAACTGATGTTGCTTGCGAAAATGTTCGAACTTTTATACAGCTAAGCAGTTATCTACCTGGGGCATGTAACATTAGGGATAAATTGATGGGGATATTTAGGTAGACGGATAGGTACCTGGTAAGGAAATAAACATTTCTTTTCAGGTTGTTTCTTTTTAACTTTATTTCCGTTCATTATAATTTGCTTAACGAATGCAGGCATTTTCTTTGTTATTTTACCCGAATGCAGAGTTTTCGGATTTATTATTGTTTGCCTGCAAAAGGATGATCATCAAATGGAATGTAATTTGCTGTCAAATTTCATATACAGTGAACTCGCGATAACGTGAACTAATTTTTACCAAGGCAGTTCACATTTTCGAGTTTGTTCACGGTATCGAGTACCCAAATTTAAAACAAAAAATGACGCTATTTAATACGAAAAATGATATTTTAATAAGTAAAAATGCTAAACACTATTTTAAATTAATTTTTTTTATTAATTAGTCAAGAACTCAGTAACCTAAAGCCAAAAATTATAACAAAGTTTTCAGTTTTAAATTTGTCAGTTGAAATCTACCTCTTTAACAAAACATTGATGAAACCAGTCATAACAAATGTTACATGTCATTAATGCTGACTTGGAGAATTTCACTGGACAAATAAAGTTTTTGAAACTACGTGGATTTTTAGATTTTCCAAATACCAGTAAATTAAGTTTCTGAAGCCCCGACGCATTTGAACACTCCATGAAAGTTAATCGCTGTTTCTCCATCTTTGCGCCTGGAGCATTTTTCTCCAATGATGACACATTTGTTTTATCTCGCAACTGCATCAAGTACAACCCATATTAATCAGCAAAGAGAGAATGCCTAATATTCAAAATAATACACCTTAAATAACTAAGTGTTCCCAAATTGGCCAGCGGCTGTAAATGGGTTAATACAAAATATTCTGTACAAGTAATTCATTTTTAACAATAATTTAATTCCGTTAATTTTATAAATTTTATATACAGTAGTTTTCCGACTTAACGAACCTATGTATATGTTGCCAGGCCTGTTCGTTAGATCAAAAAGTTCGTTATATGCAGTACTAACTTAAACGTGGGTTTTTGGTATGAGAATAAGTTAAAAGTACATAAAATATTTTTTTTAAATGTATTTTATAAAAATTAATTATTTTTTTTTATTATTTTATTTTTTCATTATTTTATAATGTTATTTTATAAAAAGGACCAAAAACATACAAAAAAATAAAAATACTTATTATTATTATGTATAACATCGCCGCTGCCTTTGAAATCATGAAAAGAGTCTGTTTTCCATTATTGGAAATTCGCCCTGCTTTATAGACTTTCTATTTTTAGATCCAAAATTTGTTGTTTCCGCAATTTGAATAAGATTCTCTTTAGATTTTAATATGGTGCAAATAGAGGACTTTTTCATTCCATACTTATTACACAAAGCTGTAATACGTAAACCATTTCGATGGTCATCCACAATTTTTATTTTATCTTTTAAACACAGTCTCTTTCTTCCACTCATTTCGATGTTTTCATCATAAAAGTATGCACAAAACTTAACATCAAAAATATCAAAATAAAACAAAAAACACCGCTTAAAACAACGATATATTTTTTTTACTACACATTAGGTTTTTTGTTATATTTGTCAAAATATTTGTCAAATGTCATTTTATCTTCATTCAAATAATATTTTTATTTGTTCGTTAAACTGAGTACAAAAAATAATTTTTGTTCGCTATTTAATGTACTCAATAGGAACAATTTGCCTGCTCGTTAAATGCGATGTTCATAGAAACGAATGGTCGTTAAATCGGAAAACTACTGTATATAAATTTTTATTTTGATATGTGCATGTCTTATTATTTTGAGGTTTTTATAATTTTTTATCTTTTATGGTTTTGTTAACTTTTTTTTCAGAGAAGGGATATTTTTGTAATATATTCAAAACTTTTTTCTTTCACAATAACTAACCGCCATTGAGAGAGTTATACCATAATTTATGATATGTATTAAGTATCTTCTTTTCCTTATTATTATTTAGAATACTAGTTGATACTAACCCTTTTCTATTTATATTCATACCACATTTAATGCTAAATTTTAACTTTGTCTTTATTTTGTATTATTTCTTTCCTTATTTTCTAAGACCATTTCTCTATTTTCCTTTTCTTCGGAATAAAAAAAATATTGAATATCTTATTGAATGTATATCTCTTATATCACAAAATCACTTATATGTACTCCATTTTGTGATGTTTTACACGTCAACATAAACAAACCGATCGCATTATTTTTTGCTACTATTTTTCCATTTTTCATAATGGAGGAACTATGGATCAAATGTCTTTTAGAAGAGTATCGCCAATACTCTACTTGTTCAAAATAAAAAAAGTTCCGGTTCACCAAAGGGGTCATCCATCGCTTAGCCTAAATAATGAATTGCGTTATGATCTATTGGACCATTGGGTAATTTCACAGGAAAAACAAACAAGATATGGATCTTAACTAGATGCCGAAAATCTGACATAGGATTACATGTAATATGTTTTGTGTCGTATCACACCCAATATGTCATGTACCCAATGTACTATATACATATGTATAGGACGGCTTCAAAAACCACTTTTTTTCAACAAATCTTTAAAAACCTATAAATGAATTGTTTTTATTTCTCATTTGCTTCCAAAATAATATAAAAATACTTTTAAAATGATCATGATCAAGCAATGGCCCAGATATGTCTTAAAAAAGGACAAAAGAAGACAAATAAATATGAAATTATTGAAACATACATTTAACGGAATATGCCCGTCGTTTTAAAGATGGATATCTGAGTCGTTGAATATGTTCTGTTGAAAAAATACATTATCATACACTAATTTGTTAATTTCGTATAAATATAACATATTGGCAATGACTTGACTTCTGTTATCAGATCACTGATACATTATTGGGAAATGTTACTGGTGCCAGCAATTATTATATATAAATAATATAATAATTATATTAAAAATTTTGTAAATTGAAATAAATTAAAGTAAGAGTTATAGGATTTATCGTATAAATTTGAAAATACAAAAGAATTTGTTAATTTTGCTTCGAAAAAAATTTAAATTCCCATACAAATTGGCTAAGTCATATGTTGTGAAACTCTGACTCAAATTAAAAAAGTGAATAATAAAATAAAACAAAATCCTATTATCATATTTTGACACTTGTTGAATGAAAACTCAGAAAATATAAAAGTTTTAATAGTTTAGAGTTTAAGGGCCAAATGCAGCTTATAAAGGACAACAAACAAATGGTAAACAATAGAAACTACTTTAAATGTAGCGGCAAATTAACTATACAAGTTGTTTTATCACACAAAAAACGAAAACAGTGAAGAAGATTTGTATTTTCAGATCAGTTGTTGTTTCAAGGTTATAAAAAGTAAGCGGATGTTGTGAGTTTTGACCCGATTTTTCCAAATGATTTTCTGAACAAAAAATCCTACATGCTTGTATCAGAAAACAATAAACACTAGATTAGGAAAGGAATGAAGATAATTTAAATACAATAAATTTAAACGTATGGGTCTTCCACGAGAGTCTTCCGAATTACGATAATTGATAAAGATAATTTTGTTAAAGCTACATCTTTCGTTGTCATTTCATTTTGATTTGCCAAATCACAGACGCATATTCGCTGAATGGCTTCTGGATCAGTTGGCAGTTTGACCCTAATTTTCATGGAAGTCATTCTCAGCACTGAGGCTCAATTCTGGATAAATAGGTACGTAAACAAACAAAATTGTTTAATTTAGAACCACATAACAATAAGCGCGTCCAATACAATGAGAAAAAGCTACTGTTTGATGTGGATTTAGGACGGACGGAAAAATTCAGGATGCTGTTCAGCGTCAGTAAGGATAACTGTCTGTCTAATGCTTGACAAATGTTGAGATGTTTCCTTTTGAGATGCATGGAATGTCGCACGAATGCCAAACATATATTTTCGTGATTTATTCTCCTCATCACGAAGTTTATTTATTGAGCTTGAATAAATTCCTATTCTAAAACAAATTTTCTTTGAATCTACGGCTACTGCTCAATGGCTTGATACATAACTTAAATCCGTTTAATTTGGCAAGATTTTCTGTGTCTCTGCATCTTTCCTTTCGCTGAGTTTATATTTGTAAACTTTTTTATTACATTTCCTAGATGATTATCCACCAGAGAAGGACTTACATACTAACTAAGTGAAAAGATAGATTGTGAAACAAGTGGTTGTAAAGGTTGCCCTGGTAATCTAGTGGGCACTATCCTAGATTATTAGCGTGAAGGATGTGGTTTCGATATTAATTGTTAATAGAAATATTAAACTTTTAAACAAATATTGCATTAAAGTAAATACATTAATAATAGTAAATATTGGGTCCGCCATCTAACGTTTTTTTTTCAACTAGTGCTAATTTCATGAATGGTAACACTTAGCTCATGTCTGATTTGACAGATAATTAGTTGTATTCTTCCGCTGAACGAATATGGTTGTGTATACGCTTGAACAACGCTTGGAAATATTTCGACATTACTTTGAAAATCATGGTAATGTTGCAGAATGTGTGCGAAAATTGCGTACGGATTTTGGAAGAAGAGAAGCACCGTCAGCTCCGTATGTTCGTTATCTTGTGAAAAAAGTGAAAGAAACTGGCCTCCTCATCGATAAACCAAAGCGTGAAAGCCAGAAACAGTGCGTACACCCGAGAATATTGCTGCAGTGGCAGAAAGTGTGCGTGAAGCGCCATCAACATCAATTCACCGTCGTTCTCAACAATTGAACATTTCGGAGACATCATTGAGACGAATTTTGCATAAAGACCTTGTCCAATTGGTTCAGGAGTTGAAGCCAATTGACCATCCAATGCGTTTTCGCTTCGCTAAGTGGGCCTGCGACTTACAGAAGATGCCGAATTTGACAAAAAATCATCTTTTCAGATGAAGCTCATTTTGATCTTGGCGGGTACGTAAACAAGCAAAATTGTGGCATTTGGTGCACAGAAATCCCGCACGTATACATTGAAAAGCCAACGCACCCAAAACGAGTCACTGTTTGGTGCGGATTTTGGTCCAGGGGCATAATTGGGCCATTCGAAAATGAGCAAGGAGTGGCCGTTACAGTCAATGGCGATCGTTATCGGGCCATGTTGAACAAGTTTTTGTTCACAAAAATTGAAGAGGAGGATATTGGCAACATTTGATTTCAACAGGACGGCGCTACGTGCCACACAGCCGAAGCTACACTCGATGTTTTGCGCCCTGTTTTTAAAGATCGCATTATCAGCCGCAGAGCTAATGTCGTTTGGCCACCTCGGAGCTGCGATTTGACACCGTTGGACTATTATTTGTGGGGTGCCGTCAAAAATAAGTGTTACGCCGACAAGCCAGAGACAATTGACACTTTAAAGGACAATATTCGTGAAGCCATTGGTGAAATACAGCTGCACACAAACGCTAATGTGCTTAAAAATTGGACCGGTCGTATAGGCTACTGCATGGCCAGCCGAGGCAGCCATTTGAATGAAATTATTTTCCATTATTAACCGGAAGAATTGTATTTTCAAATAAAAAAGAAATTTGAGAAAATATTCAGTATTTTTTTTAAAGCATTTGGCGGACCCTGTAGTTAGTAATTAGTAATTAATTAGTACAATAATAGTAATTAATTACATGATGTTAATTTTAGCAGACCTTACATTTAAATTTAACAACAATTTTTATCTCATCATTCCAGTTATGACCTTTAAAATTTATTTGCTTAAGAGGACGAATTTTGCATGGAAAAGTAGAAAACATTTTAATCAATGTATTGCCCATTGCTGGTACACATTGCTTCCGTTTTTGAGGCAATATGTGGATCTCACGCCAATAAACCTGTTCGTCTGTTGAAGCAAACCAATTAGTCACTTAATTCCTCGAATTCCTCGTTTTTGAATCGACGTGCTAATGTCGTCAATGCGTGTTTCATCGATGAAAACAAATAGTAGTAGACAGGACCCAAATTTGAAGGGTGGGGTTGTAGCACTCAGTCTAATGCTTTGATTGTATCCTGAATCAGTTTTGATTTGTCTGCAGGTGCATGGTTATATTGTAAAATTATTTCAATGGTTGGTTCAAATTAAGTTGATATAGTCTAGTACGTAGTGTGTTGGCTTATTAGACGTAATGTCATGGTTCAAACCTCAGGTCAGACATCAAAACGAAAATATGAAAATATTTCT
This sequence comes from Sarcophaga rosellei, assembly GCA_930367235.1. Lineage (NCBI taxonomy): Eukaryota > Metazoa > Arthropoda > Insecta > Diptera > Sarcophagidae > Sarcophaga > Sarcophaga rosellei. The sequence continues at coordinate 45,307,505 of OV884018.1, read as the reverse complement.
TCGGTGACTTCCTCTCAGCAGATTTCTGGCAAAAATTCTAAAGCACATAAAATTGTCATTTGTTTATCAAAAGTCTGTCGGTCGGAGTCGACTTTAAACCGTAAGTCCCGCCACTCACGTATAAAATTAACACACACATCATAAGTGGTATTATGTTGTGTAACCACAAGTAAATGTAGTTCCTTATTAAGATAAAGAAAAGATAATATTTTGAAATTTATTCATGAAACGTTTCTTAAAATTGTATTCCTTATTATTTTCCTAATTTTATTCCACACCACAATTCAATAATTCAATAAATTTTATGTATCTTATGACGTTTATTACACCTTGAATTTATTACATTTTATTTTTAAGTATTTACTATATGTTCAGAAGTATAAATTCTTCAGAATTTAATGAACAGAACCGCTTTAAATAAGAACACTCTTAAAATATTACAAAATCCAACTGATATAATTTCTTCAAACACTTTAACATCAAAACGAGACACCTTTAAAGGCATTCGCATAGAATATGCCACTTAACTATCAACTATCTCAGTGTTTAACTCACGTAACTTACTTACCCAACTTGCTCACCTACAACTATAATTTCAATAATTCTGATATTTGATTCATTTGCTTATTGAGATTTTATTCACAACTACAATTCACCACATTTGTTTTAATATTTAACGTTATCGCAAAATAAGCAAACATAAGTCATTAGCCACTGGGACAGGCATTATTTAAAAAATTTTATGACTTTTGGAAAATTTTCTAGAGTACAGACAACACCTCGTTTCAGAACTTCGCAAAGCGTTCGATGAAATTAAGATCATGTGACTGGGGCGCCTCACAAAAACATTCTAACGCTTGTCACTATGTTATTATTTTTTTGGAAGTTTACTTTTGTTTGCTTATTTTTCGATAACCGTACACATTACTTCAATAAAAAAATACACCAAATATCAGATTGATTGAGACAATAGTTTTGTTGTTCAATTCATACTTGTTAACACTAGCTAAACACCAAGACAGTGGTTTGAGTGAATATATCTCAGAAAAATTTTAGGGGCGGATACTAGCATTAAACGTGGATTATCCCAGCTAATCTGTTAATAAATAATAACATCCCACTCCTTTTAAGGAGTAGTTTTACTCCCTTACATGTTTTAGATGTTAAATTATTGATAAACCTCAATTAATATTTTAAAGCGAATAGAAAAAAAAAAATAAGTCCAAAAAATACAAATACAGCCTATTCTGTTTTTACACGGTATTTTTTTACACGGTTTTGTAATAACACGGTCTAGGAAAAATATTGATTCTGTTTTTACACGATGATATTTAATATAGCACGGTTGAGAAAAGTTTATGAAAATTTAAAATTTAAAAGAAAAATATATATATTAACCGCAATCTTTGATTTTTCTACCCGTTGTTTATAAAATAATTAGGGAATTTCCATTTTAATTTATTTTCATTGCAGCTTAGGTATGTACTCGTATGTGTGTACATATAATTAATTTGAATAAAACTGGACACAACGGCTAATAACCGATTTTGTTATGAAACGCAGTGCTGTCCAATCGGAAATTGAAAATGCTAATCTTGTTGGAGTTGATAGCTATTCCGAACTAGCCTTACGTAAGCGAAGATGATAGCGAATAGAATTCTGTTATTTTCATCATCCCATTGACTGCATTTAATTTTTTATGATTTTTAGTTTGTTTAAATTACCTTTCGGAATTGGCGAATGTACCTTTTGTTTATCAACTGATATTATTTTTTTGACTTCCTGAACTACAATAATTTTAAAGTTATGTTACTTTTTTTTAAGATTTGAATTGCTTTTCATTTTATGACATAAAATATGTATTAATGCTGAAGATAATTTTATTTAGTTTTTTATAAAGACTCTCGTATCATTTTTTTTCTACGAATTATTTTGTTTTTACTTTTGTTTTTACAAAGTTGAAGGATATGGAACCAATCCCCTTCTTTTCTATGTACTTCATGTCTTTTTTTACACGGGTTTGTTATACACGGATTATTCTGGAACGTATCTACAATGTAAAAACAGAATTAAGTGTATAAATAAATAATATATAAATTTTTTTATCCTTACTCAGATAAAATGAAACACGATTTTAACACAATTTGAAAGGCTTAAGTGTCTCCGCTCCAAACTAGTGCTTTTTGATATTTCAGTGTGGTGATTAAAACTCTTTTTATTTGTTGCAAATTAAACTTAAATAACATTAACAATGTCAACAATCGTTATTAAAACAATTTTTTTTAATTTGTTTTTTTATGGCCTAATAAAGTCTGTGTTCTATCACTCTTAAGTTACATTGGCAATGTCGAGAGAATAAAGAATAATAAACATTAAAAAAAATCAAGTGGCCTATAAAGCGAAAAAAGAGAGTGTGTTACAGCAAACATAATCTCATATTTTGTTCATAAAAACTTATAGACATTCTGGCATAACCATTTAACAAGGCTGATACTATCCTTATCACCACTCTTGTGTAAAATAAGCTTCAATGTAACAACACATTTACAGTGCACTCGCGATAATATGAACACTCTAATATTTGAACACCCCAAAATATGAACACTTTTTCTTAACCATTGACTACTCCAAAATATGAACTTTGTACAAAGGCTTTAAAATATGAACAGTTTTTTTTATTTTTTAAGCATACAAATTTCAGTTGAAAAGTATTCGAAATTGGGGAATTCCCAAATCTAAAAAACCACACATAAATACATGTGTACAGTACACAGCAAAAGTCTTAGTACCCCAATAAATTTAGGAATTTCATGAATTTGTAGCAAAAGTTCGTATAAATAATTAAAGTTTTTATGCTTATTATATTAATTTATTTCTGTTTTATTATAAAACAAAAAAATGTTTAATGTTTTCCACAAAACAAGAAAAAAATAAGGAAAAGTATCTGCTGACTCCTTATTTTAGCATCGCAAAAATAAGAAAAAAATAAGAAAAACTCTAGAGTAAATTTAAAATTCAAAGACCTAATATATGAAAAAGTTATTCCTTATATTTAGTAGGATATCCCTAAAGGTCAAGCATACCATTTAACCTATTTGGCATTGAATGTAGCAGTTTTGTTTAGTGTCTTCTGGTGATATTTGTCGCCATGCACTCATGAGCAAGTTTTTCGTTTAACTTTTGTTTGAGAGAATGTTCAAATAGTTTCTCTAATTCATTGTTTCCTCAATAAATTCCAAATTGCCCGCGATTGGTGACCACATCCGTACGGGTTAAATGATATATTTTGACTTGTCTAAAGAAAACATATTATTCCAAATCTCATCAGATATTCTTTAGTATGGAATAAGAAAAATAAGGCGCTCAATCCAAAGAACTTGCGTCAAACAGTTATGCATGGCCTCGGTAGTACAATACTGTGTGGATGTATTTTGGCAATAGATGTGAACAGTTTGGAATTTATTGAAGAAACAATTATTTAGAGAGACTATTTAAACATCCTATAGAACAAATTCATCAACAAGTGTTACTAATTTAGCAAAGGAATATGGAGTAATGAAGTCTAAAATAAGTGGAATAAAAAAATTAGAATTCTATTTCAGGAAAAGTGTTTACCTTGCAAAAAAACAACATTTTTTTTAACAATTTAAACCATTTGTAAATATGAACAATTTCGAAAATATGAATAGGCTTTGTTTTAATTAGTTCATATTATCGCGAGCGCACTGTATAAGCAGTGTATAAATGAGTGTATATTAGGGTGGTCCATGCTTACATAGAAAAAAAAAAACTTCCAAGAATAAGTTACGCCACCCCCTAGTTTTGTTACGCGTACCATTCTTATTATGTATTCAAAATTTCAGTAACATATCTTATGTACAAGGGAGTGCTCATCGACCTTAAAACATTTGGATTTTATGAAAAATTCCTAATTAAGTAAAAAATTTAAAAAATGTGCCAAAAATATTTTTTTTTATTCAGCAATAGTATTAAAACACACACAAAATGATATAAATAAAGAAATACTTAAAAATAATATTAATTAATTTTTTTTTTTCAACTTAAAACTAAGTTTTTTAACATCGTTTTGGAAGTATCAGTAGAAATGATCTTTCTGTTCTGTTCAACGACATGAAGCAAAAATTGTTTTTTCTCTTCATTGTTAGTAAGTATCGTATTGTAATTTTAAACAGTTTTACACCCCTCTCCGCAGTGTCGTTAACCACACGCAAATTTCTTATGCAACTTTTGCATTGAAGGTAATCAACATTGTCATCCCAAGACACAGGAGGTAATTCCAAGAAAGAGTCCTTGATTTCTAGAACTGAGAGCGTTTTCAGCGTTCTTTGCGATGCATAGACTTCTAATGTGGCTTCCGTGGATAATTTGGCACAGTCCCCTCTTACTAAACGAGAACCGCCGTCAACATCCATTCTTTGAACAATGGCCATTTTCTCGTCATAATACAGCTTATCGGAAAACAAGGCAAAGGCAACAGCTCATCAGATAAGTACCACAAGTGGCGCTCTAAGACAGCCTTTGCTGCTGCACTGATTTCGGGATCTCAATGACTTCGTATGCTTTTAATCTCTTCCAAAGTTGGAGGTCATTAATCGCTGCATCTGTTCCAAAGGCACTTCGATCCAAATCTTCGTATATATGAATGCACCAAAATTAACAAATCGAACAATTTGTTTTTCTTCTTTTTTGGTAAGCTTAAATGCTTGAGAATTTTTTCGAAAGAGAAAAATCTTCATAGCATATAGCAGTTTTGCCATCCACTTAGCATGATGTATTGGTCCCGGAGTACGCCAACTAATCCTTGTAGGTGGCTTGTTCAGAGCAATCATTGTGAGCACTATTAGCTCTTTGTAATCACCACGAACATGTTTTTTCTAGCTACATCAGTCGTAAGACCCTCAAGAGTATTTTCGGCAAACTGTTTCTCGATAGTGTTAAAGTCAAGACATCGCTGAATCGTTTGAATAATGGAATCTTAGGAGAGTTTGATGGCCCAAAGCACAATGTAAATATTTTTGAAAGCATTATTTCAAACACGTGATGACGACAAGCAAGCCATAAAAGATTACGCCCTGTCTTTGCTTCGAGGAGAGTGCACGGTCCTACTTTGGCACCTGTGTTAGAGGCAGTAGTATCAAAGCTCATACCTCGGACATTCTTTGTGACATTCCACTGTTCCATTGTGTCAAAAACAGCTTCAGACGGGTTTTTCCCCGTTTTAGCAGTAAGTTTGGGTACGCCTAACGGTTTTTCGCAATCATTACCAGGGACAATAACGGGAAGGCGTTCTACTTTCTTCTTACCTATTATATCAAACAGTATTTTCCCATCCCAATATATGACAAGTGGATACTTTGGGTCGAATGGTTCTTTTATATTCGCATTGAATTCTGCTTTTTTCTTGCACGTCGTATTGTGCTCCGAGAGATTGGGAGTGAAGCAGGATTACAACCAAGTGCAGCAGACAATGGAATAATCAGTGGAACTGCTTCTCTTTCGGTTATTTTGTTACGACCCAGAGCGCTGAACTTGCCGAAGAGTTGGAGGTTGGTTAAACCTTACCAATGACTCAAGATCCCTACATCCAAGAAGAAAAATATGGCATTTTTTTCTAGTTGATGAACTCATTTATTGCTCTGATTCACTGAATTTGACTTGTAATAAAAGAAGAATATCGAATAATTTTTGAAAATATGCTTTTACGTTAACCGCTATATCAAATCGTGTAAAAAATTATTGAATAATGCATTGTCATTGTCTAGCTAGTCGGGAAGGTAGTGAAAATTCGATCAAAAGAATCAGGTAAAAGCATAAAAACGAAGAGATAACGAGAGTTCAATGAAAGCATTTAAAAATAAAAATCAAACATTTTTCTCAAATATTTCAAAAACAGCACTCGATTGAGCACCCTCTTCCGGTAAAGTTAGCCAACTGAAATTTTACAATGTTATTGCTATGGATACATGTTACAAATTTACGGGGTGGCCAATCTGAAAAACAAAAAAAAAAATTTTTGGACCACTCTAGTGTATATGTATATGTATGTAGCATATCACATACATTTGGCCTATACCATAGATGCCATAGGTATTAAATGTATGGATGGAATGTTGGAAAAATTGTCGTAAGGTTACAGCATTACAAGTATATGGCATAACTTTCAGAATGAATTTATGTAAGTCTGTTAGTATATGTAAGTGTGCGAGAGGATGATTTCTAGTTTATGAGTGACATTTATGCCGATGCGTGTTACTATTATAACGATTATAATGTTACAATTTAAACGTTTTTATATTTTTTAACATAAAGCAACAAAAGGAGAACAAAAAAAAAACCCAAACAAAAAAAAACTCAAACACTGTAACAATACTCATGTGTTGAATAATAATAATAACTCTGAAACGTTAAAATTGTCCTTTTTTTAAAACAATTTTTTGAACTAGAATATTTTTTTAAATTTGTATTGTTAGGATTTATAGTCAACCGCTTTAACCAATCCACGATGTCACCTCCTAAAAAAGAACGAAAAACTGAGACTGTAATATTGTACCTCTTCAACACATGGTGTATAACTAATTTATTATTCTTTTTAACTAAGTAAACTTTCGCTTAAACTGTTAAAAAGAAGTTTTCTGAAAGGGAAGGAATATTCAAATATCCAGGTAAATATTTGTGGGCACTTTTCTTATCTTAGATCTTATACAACCCAATCTCATTCAACTACGTGAATATTTTTAGAAATTCATAAACATTGATGTGCCCTTTTTAACACATACCAAAAGGAATTCTTGTTATATAATTTTTTTTTGTAAACATTCAATATGCATAGAAAGAACTTTCTCTAAATAAATGCTTATACATATAGTTTTCTGATATCATTTAATCATTTGCAAATCTCAATTGAGAGAAATGTATTCTTTACAACACTTTCAGATCTCGTATGCTTTATTCCTTTCTTTCTAAAACTAGTCTTATTACGATTTGCTCCAACTGAAAGTTTTATTTTTAAAAAGTTTTTTTTTACCAAATCTTAGATTTTGTCACTTGCAAAGTAGTGATTCTTACGAATTTGGATTTGGAATGATAGCTGCACACAGTTTACTTAGGTCTTACAAGGTCCTGTCGTAACACTGATGTTACCTATTCCGTCATATAATTATACATAACATACATAATTGGCCATTACAACCCTTCAGTCTGGATTACGGCCTAGCTTCTCAACACCACTTGTGTTGTGTGCGTTAATTTTATACATGAGTGGCGGGACCTACAGTTTAAAGTCGACTTCGAACGACAGATTTTTTGAGAAGCTTTTCATGGCAATTTTTACTCTCAGAGTTTTTGCCAGAAATCTGCTGAGAGGAAGCCGCCGAAGAAATATTTTCATATTTTCGTTTTGATGTCTGACCTGGGATTCGAACTCGGGTCTTTCGTCTAATAAGCCAACACACTACCTACTAGACCACGGCGACTTCGAATAATAATATAATTATAGTTCTGACTAATTTTCATGCACCTTTTCGAGTGAATGGGTAGTATCTCGGCAACTGTTGAAACCAAATCATGTTGCAAGAGGTGTCTCCATTGACCGTAATGTTGTGCCGTCCTCATTTTTAAAGAAATATGGGCCAATGGTGCCTAACAGTTACTTACAGTGCATTGGCTTCTGTAAGACCACGTGTGGGTTTTTCTGAGCCCCAAATACTGTAATTTTTTTTATTAACATACCCACCAAGCTGAAAATAAGCTTCATCCGAAAAAAATACGATTTTTTGGTTAAAATCGACATCATCGTGCTGCAATGAATCCCAACGTTGCTGAAGTGTAATTCGTAATTAATTTTTTACTTGTTTGAGTGTATTTATATTCCCAAGAATACTAAAAGCGATAGCACTCTAATAACAACCAGAAAATTAAAAAAAACAGACAAATAAAAGTACGAGTTTAAAATATGGCTTTATAACTAATATTTATTACTATCGATGAGTCATTAAAATGCTTTTTATCTGTTGTTTCTCTTTAATAAATGAACACAAAAGAAACTACAAAATTCACATAGATTGATATGGTAAAACAATCCTTTGACTTTATCCAGCTTAACATTTGCCTTGATATTCAGTGCGTGCATTAAATCTTGAATTATAGTCTAAACAAGAGCTTTGACTTCAGATTTAGAGGAAATAAAAAATTGATTTGTAGGTATTATTATTATTCGCGTAGTGTAGTGGACGAAGTTACACTTTTTTAACGATGGAAGATGTTTGAACTGTCAAAAATAAAATCGAAAAAAGCGAAGATAACAGCACATTTGAGTCACCGCTTGCTTGCGCTACATATTATACACTGAGTACGCTCTATCAAAAATATTGTGTATTGAATGGTTTGCTCATATCAAGAATGGTGATTTTGACATCAAACACAAATAGTGATCGGAACGGCAAGAAAGCTTCGAAGACCATAATTGGAACCCTTATTCGATCAAGATTTGTGTCAGACGAAGAACAGCTTGCATAATTATTATGTGTGCATCAAAGCGCTGTTTCAAATGTTGAAAAGCAGCATGAAAATTGAAAGTCATATGAACTCAAGACGGGACAGGGTTAACGACGATTTTGTATGTTCGAAGCACTGTTGGTCGCTTAAGAAAGAAATCAAATTCGTTTCATAAAGACAACCCCAAAAATCACTATGAACTCGACGGTAACATGTATGCCGAGTATTGCATATTTAGCACCAATACTTCTAAGAGCCATCAGGCTCATCAAAATTAAACTACTTTTCGTCCCTAAAGAGTACGCTTCGCCACTTCTCCTTTTAAATTTGGTACTTCTCATGGTTTGGGATGCATTCTGTTATATGGGAAAGACCCTGATGTGTTTCATTTCAACTTAAATGAGTACTCCAATGTATGTAGCCTTGTTAGATAACGAATTAATCGACAGCATTATGACGTAATTGGTTCTTTTCGGCAGAATAACAATGATTAATAAAGAATTCTTTGTTCTTCCATTATCGGGCTGGCCAGCAAATAGTCCAGGTATGAACCAAATCGAGGACATATGAGGAATACTCTATGCTAGGGTTTTTATAAATAGAAGCGAATTTGAGAGTGCAAAAAGGTTAAAATGTGGATATAGTGCAGGAATGGAATTCTCTAGGTTGGGTCTTGATTAACTGGTCCCATCCTAGAAGCCAACACATTACCTACTAGATCACTGCGACTTCTTTTATATATAACTCCGACACTTTTAAATACAGCAACAAAAATTAAGTATTGCCGGTTTTGAAGTACAATTATTAATCGCTTGTTTGCAAATACACAGATGTTATAAACACAGTAGACTCAACACAGCAATCTCTCTAATATAAATGACATGGATGTATATGGAAGTGATTATTTTAAAGGCAGCGAAACAACAAGCAAATAATCTGCTGCTTTGCTTTTAGGATAATTTCTATTAGTGAGATGATTTGTGCTGGCAATGATTGTTAAAATTAAATATAAAAATTTAGGTAGATAGATAAGTTGAAGGAGAGGGGACCAACCAAAGGTCTCATGCCACTTGACAGAGATTTAATTTAAACTTGAATTTAATTTTTAATTTAATTATCTCAATCACAAGTCATCCATCATTACAATATAATACTTGTAATTAGTTTTGAGAATCATTTGCAATCGAAAAACTAGCAAAAATAAGACGATTTATCTTTAGCATATAAATCTTAAAGTTAAAAAAGGATTTTTTAATATACAATTTATTAAAAATTTCTCTTCCAGATAAATATCATTATGGATACATATTTACCATAATTAAAACTAATTTTGAAAAGCATATAATTTATTTCAAGTGTAATCGAAATGCTATTTAGTATGTAATGATATGTATTATTAACTCATTAGTCGTAAATCATATAATTAAGTACACGCGGGGCATATTATTAGAAATTGATACCAAATATGTATTACTCAAATGAACGAACTCATAGCTCTTCCAACATAATTTAGAAAGTATAAATCATAATATGTATGTAGTAATACGAAATGTGTTGCAAGGATACTTTAAGATTTTACTGTCTACTTGAGATTCTTAACTAGTGGGGGAATTGCAAACAGTTGAGTACATGTAGACTTCTATGAGATTTAAGAAAAATAAATTAACAGACAAGTAAAAAATACTGCTTAGGTTAGATTAGTGGGTAGCGTGCCGTTCACAGGCAGTTCACTCAGTGGATCATAAGTATGTCACATTGCGTTACCCAGCACATTGTGTTACCCAGTGTGAGGTAAACACCTTTGATATGATGCTTTAGTGGTAAGTTTGAACCACCCCGAGCTCCGGATGAAACCAGTTCACTTAGTACCATGTTCGCGACAATGCGCAGATCTTCAAACGTACTGTCACCCAAAAACCCACGACGTCTGTTCTGAAGTCTGCTTAGTAATGCTAGAAATATTTTTTTTCGTTTTGTTGGATATATAAGACCTGAGTTTGAACCGAGGCCTTACTTCTAATAAGCCAACACGTTGATTTCAAAATTCTATTGGAATTTATTTGACCTGCGCTTAATATTCTCAATGTGTTATTTTATTTCACCAAATTTTATTATTTTTATTTACAAACAATCAATCGCATCACTGTCACATCACTCGTGAATATTTAATTCGTCAGTATTCATGGCCAAAAGATAAACAATTAATTGAGCAAAAACTGAGAGGCTTAACGTTTTCCAAGTTTTCAATAAATTTGAATTTTTCATTCCGTTTTCAACAAATTATTCCGTAATTGTCTTGTTTTGGTTTGGTTGCAAATCATCAGTTACTGGTGCATGAGAAACACAAAAATATTTAACAGTAAACCCCGCATATACGAACGCTATTTTGAATTCTTTAATAATAATGCTAGTCGATTCGACTAACACTCACTTAATTCCGATCCTGGAAAACTTAATGTGTACAAGATTTATTTATTAAAAATTAAATATACAGGTTTTGTCTTTGATGTATGTAACCCTGGCCTCTGTACTATAGTACAATATTGTAGGCATGGATGTCGGCACCAGATGTGGGCAGTTTGGGATTTATTGAGGAAATAATAAATAAGGGAGAGTATTTCAACATTCTAAAGATCAAATTCATCAAAAATTCGGAAGAATTAAGAATTCATAATTATTACTACTTCCAACAAGTCAATGATATTGCTGATGTGAAGATATTGTTTGCTTCCATATTCGCCCTCATGCACTCTTGAGCAAGTTTTTCAGTTCACTTTTTTTTCTAGTTTTAGCGACTACGTAACCTTTCTTCCATATAATATTCTAAATACTACCTTGAAGTCATATCGGGACCTTGTGCAGGAGTATTAAGCCTGTGGGGAGTTTGGTAGGAAAATCACATTTTCACATTAGCAGAGTATGATTAGATTCATTGACTTGTTGGAAGTAATAATCATTATAAATTCTTAATTCTTTCGAACTTTTGGTGAAGTTGATCTCAAGAAATGGTTCATTTTTTTTACATACATACATACATAATTGGTCATTACAATTCTTCGGTCAGGATAACGACCTAGTTTCTTACACCATCCATGTTGTATGTGATAATTTTATTCAAAATCACCAACAAAAATTGCGTTTTGTCTGACCTGGGATTTGAACCGACATCTCAAGTCTACTAAGTCAACTTTCAACGACTTCGTTTCTTTTTAATTTACTTTTTCATTACTCTTTAGAAGTAATATTGTATTGTCTGATTACTAGATTTGCGGGCGCCGACATTCCATTTTACTTGAGATGTCCCATGCAAATACACGAATATATGTAAAAATATAAAGTATTAATAAAAAATGTGACGTCAGTTTGGGCTGTCCTAAGGATAGTTCCTGGGGGCTTCTTACATTGTTCTTTGAGTGCATATCAACAGCGAACACCATCAAAAAGGAAATCCGTCTATGTTTTACAATACTTTACCTAAAGAAAACCGCACAAAAAAAAATCTAATGGCATCAAATCGCTCAATCTTAGTGCACAGTGCACATCACCTTTAAGTGAGACAAAATAGTGCTGTCTGGTTGAAACCACATGTCATTGGGGTGCACATCATCCAATTCAGGCCAATTCATTCAATTCATTTTAGGATAGTAATCATCGAACAAGCACGCTGGCAACTATGAGAAGGTTATTTGATCAGGTGAGACCAAAATTAATTGTGTAGGGTAGTATGGTAAGACATTGTATCGAATTGTCCAAAGAATACATGTTACGCTTAATGGCTGGTTCATTCCAAGAAGACATTTTAAGAAATAACTTACCCAGCAATGCAGAAGAATCCGTATAACAGATGGATATATGATAATAATACTAAGCATACCGTTAAACTTAAAAAACGGCTGTACGAAAACCACTAAAAAGTCCTTGAGAAGCTAGGCCATAATCCTGACTGAAGGGTTGTAATGGCCAAGTATGTATGCGTAGAATTTATTGAGTAAAGTATGCTTATTTTTCGATAACAGTACATATTACATATAAAAAAAAAATTACAAGAAATATTTTGACCCATAGATAATGAATCAAAATATATCAAATTTCACAATGATTCAGGTTATTGTTTCGTTGTGTTTGAACTACCCACATTTAAGGTGCATAAGAAAAATTTTTTTAAAAAATATGGTACAGTTTATTAGGGCAAGGCTTTTTCATATAAAATGAAGTAGAAAAAAATGAAACGAAAAATAAGAAAAAAGAGAAAGTGAAGGTTTTATGTACATAATATTTTTCTCTCTTCGAAAATATTGTTTGTGTAGCAATTTTAAATAAATGGTGCAGAAAAGTAAGCAAAACCGAACTGAATAAAATATAAAGTAAGTATAAAGAAAGGAAAAGTAAGAAGAAAGCAACCACATTTTTATTAGTTTTTTATACAAATCAACATACAATAAATTATTCAGCCATTCATTCAACCAGTCAGGCAAACTGAATTTCGGTTTCGTTCAATTAAATTTAATTCCATGTTTGTCTTTAGTACACTACGCTAATATAAAATGTTGTGATGTTTAGAGTTTATTCTAACGGTTGTAGCATATAACAATATAAATAGAATATTATAATGTGCAAAAAATGAGAGCATGCCGTGGAGGAGAATATCCAATAATTATAATTGGCCAATTCACACGACTTTGTGTCGTGTATGTTGTATTAAATACACTTTTTGTTTGTGAACGCTCAGTCTTATGCTATATTGTGTAATTCGTATTTCAAACGTCAAAAACTGATAAGAAGTTCCTTTTAAGTTCTTTTTCTAGAGTGGTTAGTGGTTTATATAAACTCATGTGTTATTTAAAACTGTTTGACATCGTCTAAGCATATGGTCAACAAGATTTTCGCAAACCGTATGCGGTAATATCAAGCCACACAATCTGAATTATTTTCCACAATTTATCACAACTTATCTGATACATTAATTATTGTTTTTACTATATTCCACAAGCTATTAATCGGATATGGATCTCAAGATAGTGAGGGTCTGCATAATACATTGATATTAATTTCTTCGCAACAAATCGTGTTGCATAGGGAAATACATGTAGAAAAATTAATTATAAACTGGTCACTGAGATCATTCGATTTGACCCTGTTAAACTTTTTCTTGTGGGACACCTTAAGTTGCAGGTGTATGCGAATAAGACACAAACCACTGTCTGATTTTTGCGTCAGAGGCATGGAAAATTAGACATTTCAAATGCACTCCAAACAGAGAAGCCGTGGAAAACATTTGAACAATGTTATTTTCCATAAATAATAGTATCGAAAGGTCTTTTAAATGAATAAAAATTTCGATGAAAAATTGTTTTTATTTATTTATTTACCTTTTTTTAATTTAAAGGTCAAACATTATATTACCCTCATTGTAAACTCCCTTAATCACGCTTTAATAAAGTTATTCATATTTTGTAAAAATATTCCTCGACTGCATAAAGCCCGTTTGCTTTCCTTAAGTAGTCCTAACCTGTAAAGCAAATTTGTTTTTTAGGTGTGACTAAAACTCACTGTTTTGTTTTTATATTATAATAAAATTGTTTGGATTTTTCTACATAATTTATGCTGATCAAGTATTGTTTCTTAGAGTGAAAGCTATAGCAATTTGTTTTGCAATAACCACAGCGGTTATCGTTTTATTCAGAGAACTGTAAAGAAGAGATCTGTCAGTTCACGATAATAAACAAGGACTGATCTTAATTTGAATTGAATCCAAATTTTCTTTTGTGAGTACAATTCATTTTCTATATAGAAAAATTCTAAATTCTTGTGGGATAATTATTATTAACAATTCGATAAATTTCCACTAATTACTACCATAAAAATGAATTTACTTTCAGCTGAGGTCAGAAAACATATCGCATGTAATCAATTCCTATTTGATAAGGAAAGAAGGAATATTAACCCTTTGCACTCCCTCGTCGCCTCATTTGCGACATTTCGGATGTTATGCTTATTAGACTGGAGTGCAAAGGATTAACTTACAGTGGATTACAGTGAAATTGGTCCACTTGTCCTTAAGAACCTAAATGAAAAAAAACTAAAAAAGCTGTATTTAATTTAAACAGCGATGCCAACTTTGTACATGCAAAAAGCGCCAGGGCAACAAGTAAAAAGAGCTAAAAAGGGCTCAATTAAAATGTAACGTTTTTTAAATTAATTTTATTTGTCTCTTGGGTTTAAATTAATTCTAAAATAATAGTATATTAAATAGTGCTCATAAATATAAAAAATATAATTAAAATTATTTTGTCTTCTTCCTCATCGGTCCACTAAACAGTTTTGATAAAGTATTTTGAATTATTATTATTTTTGTAGCTTCATGCATTAGAATTAATGCATTTTTTTCGTTTTAATCCATAGTTTATATGAATTAAGCAATTAGATGTATTTAATGATATTCTGTCCCTTATTTTATTTTTCATAACAATTAATAACGCTATATGTGCGTTCTACTTCTGCATTTGAGTAGGGCAGTGTCACAAAAGATGAAAGTTTTCCAAATGGATTTTCGTTTGTTGAGTTTTTAAATTGATTGACTTCGATCCAAAAACTCTCAGTTCTATCCAGATTTTTCCACTTATATAGTTTTAAATTTTGTATTTTTGTATTTTCAAGTTTCTCAATTTCTTTATAGTTCTTTAATAACAACTTTCGTATCTTCTATATTACTAGATAAAATATTTGTTACACTAAATGCAGAAATTTTTTCTAAGATTTGAAAGCTTGATGGTAATTTTGCCCTTATTTCATACATTTTATCAAGCTTTTCTTGATTAATTTTTTATCTATGTCAGATATATTAGACTCTGCACAAGCTTTCTTAAAGCTATAACCAAGTTAACAATTTTCGTCTACTTTTGGGTCAACTTCGCCTGGTGTTTGCCAGGAACTCAATATTTTTTCATAAAATATTTCAGCTTTTTCATTTAATATAAATTTAATTCACTGTAATAAATGTGTTAAACAAGCTTCTGGTTCGACGGTATATTTGAAGGCAAGTAAGTGGAGGGAATTCCCGCAATTCAAGCTAATATCTTAATGTCTTTAAACTAACAGTTGCACAAAAAGGTATATTATGTATTGTAATTCTAAAACGATGGCAGGACATTAAAAAATACTTTTTTTTTGCAAAAAGTGCCAAAAGTGCTAAAAACTAAACCAAAAAGGGCCATTCCAGCTCTTTTTTAAAAAAAGGGCTAAATAGAAAAAAACGCGCAGCGTGCATTCAAAAGGAGCTAAAAATAGCGTAAAAAGTGCTAAGTTGGCATCGCTGAATTTAAAAGTTTATGGTTCAGTCAGTTAGATTACTTTATTTAAACGATAAGTAAACAAAAAATATAAATTCAATTAAGCATGAAAGCAATTAGGTGAATTAAAATATTTTCAATATTTAGTTGGATAGCTCTCTGCCAATTCACATTTTATGCTTTAGTACAGTCTCAGCACGTTTTTTTGCATATTGGTAGTTTAATTCGCTCCTCTCCTCCAAAATGGCCTTTTTCAGTTCAAATTGGTTCGGAATAGTTTGTTGTTGTTTTCTTATTTCATTTTGCGATTTTTCCCACATTTTTTGTTTGTTTTGGAATACAGGAAAGATAGTTTATAGGAGAAAAGAAAGAGTGTGCGACAATTTATTTATTTATTTTTTTTTCTGAATGACTGTTGTATATCTTTATATTATTTTTTGAGAATTGCTTTTTAGTTTCAATCCTCACTTTCTCTTTTCTATTGTGACTAATCACCTATAATGTGTGACAAACAATCAGACAATCCAGAGTATCTGGTGGAAACCAAATCCACGGCCTCGGCACTTAAAGTTTAGCACACGGCCAACTAGGTCATCGAGGTACCCTTAGAATTTTAGTTGATTATTCAACAGGCTTTTCTTAAGAACTCCAGATATATGCACAGGTTCATTATCCTGGTACAAAACAAATGTTGTTTTTAAAAAAC
This sequence comes from Sarcophaga rosellei, assembly GCA_930367235.1. Classification (NCBI taxonomy): domain Eukaryota; kingdom Metazoa; phylum Arthropoda; class Insecta; order Diptera; family Sarcophagidae; genus Sarcophaga; species Sarcophaga rosellei. Next base: position 45,290,996 of record OV884018.1, on the reverse strand, counting down.
AATGCCATTATGAGTCTTTCAACGTGTTTAACAGTAGGACGGCAGTGCAGCGATTAATCACCTGATAGTTTTTGCTGCAAATATTTTTCTGCCAGCAAACAATACAATTTTCCATAAAAAAAAGAAAAAAATTCCAAACTTAGCACTGAGTTTAGGCAATTTGATTGCGATCCACTATATACTATATAGTGTCCATTGGTTTTTATAATTCTTCCTTTTCGTTTCTTATTTTCCTCAGTTGGTTAGACTTTAAAAATTTTTAACAACCAGCACACTATACCCACCCCACTTACGGCGGTTATCCTTAAAAACCAATTAGCTTGAGTTGATTTCCAGTAATGACATGAAAATATTGTTCACATTAAAACGACTGTTGGGGATATGGTGGAGTGTTTGGTTATTTCGGAGCACAAGACATTGAAAATTTAATTACTGTGTGCCATATGTTACCCTTAAAAATTAATTTTGACACAGTGAAGATGATTTTCAAGTCATTTTAATTACGGCGTATAAATGGTGCAGAAAGCAGTTAAATTGTGTTGTTTTAAGCTCAAAAGATTGTACTGTGAACGTGACATTATACTGTGTTGCTGTAAAATAATTGTAATAAAATGTTCTTAGAACTTTTGAAATTTAAAATATTTTTTAAAACAATGGCTTTCGTTGGTGTGAAGAGCATCATTACATTGAAAGTGCAACATCAGAATACGAAGTACTCAGAATAGTAGCGCTATGAAAACAAAGTCGATGAAAGAATTGAGAATAAGCCGATATTGTATAACAAATTGAAAAACGTGCTTAAAATAAGGCTTTTCTAGGCGCAGAAGGTTTCATCCTATGGGGGGTTGAATGAATTGTTACACAAAAATAAACAAAATTTTTTCAGAGCCTTAAATATTAATAAATAGTATTTAGACATTATTACATTAGACTCTGAAAGGTTTTTCATCTTTGTCGTTCGAAGTCGACTTTAACTTTAAGATTAACTCACACATCAATGGTAGTGTCAGAGGCTAGGTCCTAATCCTGGTTACATTAATAAACCGTAACCTAACAGGCATACTATTTCTGTATATGATAGAAGCTCCTATACATAAAGGTCTTCCTAGAAACTGACCAAAAACAAAATGCTGAAAGTCGAAATTATTCAGTCTGTTTTGCCAAGTTAGCAATTGCTTTACCAAAATGGGTGTTATATTCGGGTATCGTGCCCATGAGATTTTCTTCCAAAAAGTAATCTTCAGCGATGAGGTTTATTTCTAGATGAAAGAATATGTAATCAAACAAAATTGTCGAACTTGAGACGATATCAATTCACATGAAATAGAATTCCGATATTTGATATGGATTTCGGGCAAGCGGACTGGTCGTCCGTATGTCTTTGAGAACAACATCGGTTAGGCCATAACCGTCAACGGCGCGCTACTCACCTGGATTGGATTGCCAGGATACCAACGACTATAGCGTGGAAGTGATGTGAGCTGGCCAAATCGTGCATTTTGATTCCGTTATACTTTTTCTTGTGGGTTTATTTCAAGTAGCACTGTAAATGACAGCGATCTGGTCATGGTTCAGATTCAAACTGATATATACACTAGGTGTACAGACGGGTTAAAGGGTGGGGTTAGTATGAGAGTAAGAGGGGTAGGGTATGTACACGACAAACCTTTTATATTAATTATGTATATGTATAAATAATAAATATTTGGTGTTTTATTTATATATATTTTTAAAACGTTATAAAGCGTATTTTATTTATATTTTATAAAAATATTTATTTTAATTTACAATATTCAATAATTTTATCACTATTTGTTTTATAGGTTAACGTTCACAATTAAAGCTCACAATTTTTTAATATTATTTTAAGATATATTTAATAAATTTGTTCACTTTTAAAATCAATTTCAAGAATCCTTTTCAATATAATTCACAAGCGTGTGATTGGGGTTTAGTTGTTCACTTCTAAAGATCGATAATCAACTCTTTTATTTGAGGATCGTTAGTCAACTGAACTATCAAGGTCGTGACATACATATTATGTTGAAAATGTTATCAATGTGTGTATGTTGATGTGTGTTGTGAATATTGATGTGTGTTGGTGATGTTATTGTCATTATGTGGAAAGGATATTGGAAATCAGGGTTAGTATTATGTGCATTTGTTCACTCGTGTGAACACTAGGGTCATAAAAAATTGTACATTTCGGATGAGCTCTATCCAAAGAAGTCATGGCGAACATTTGAATAAACTTACCAAATTTTTTTTATAATGGTGTTAAAAAGCTTACACTGTAACGAAATTAATGGCTGTTGCTTTCATCTGATCCAGTATGGTATTCCGATATCTTTAGACCGTATTTCAGATTTCATAAAACTAAGCATTCGACTAAAGTTTCTAGTGCTCATCAAATATATCAATTATATTTACTTCATTATTGTGTACTGATGTTCACAATTGGTATAATATTAGTTTCACCAAAAATTGAATTTTACCCGTTGTTTAATGGGTAAAAAATATTTCCTTAGGAAATTTCGTATGAGCAGCCTACTGTCAATAAAACAGAGAGTAAGTAAAATTGTTATGTAAAATTTCTTAAAAAATCTGTTGTACTTAGTCTCTCGTGAACGAAATTAATACACATAGGATAAGAAGCTATATAGATCGTAATCATGACTAAAGGGCTTGTTATGGCCAATTAAGTAAGTATTTACGACATCATTTGGACGTGCTTTTTTCCCTTAATTATTTTTAATAAATTTTTTATTTCATATCCAACTAAGAATATGTTTTCTAGACTTAACCCTAAATAAGCAGTACCAAAAAAAAAAAAAGCTTGCACAGTTTGGAGATGAGTTCTGCAGTGTCTCTTTTTAAGCAAATGTGATTACAACAAAATTTTAAGTCAACTGTGTTGGTTGAAATAAGAACCACTTTTAAGCAACATGCAATGTTTTCTAGAACCAACGTATATTCTTCAAGTTACGAAAGAAAAACTGCACTACCTTAGTCACTTACTCTGCCAACATCAGTATAATAAGTGTATTCGTAATCAAGAAGAGTATAATATTCAAGGTATTAATATAAACGTAACTCGCATGTTTGCTTAATACGAATCTATTAAATTGTTATTTTAATTTTAATGTTTATTAAAGTTTTCATTCATTTCATTTCATTATTCAATATCAATTACGGAAATTATATATAAAACAAAGTACTTTTAATTTTACTAAAATTTTGTTACAGTCAAATTAATATACATATGCTCATCACTCAAGTAGACCTTTAGTTTCTAGACACAGACAATTAACGAAGAATTTTAGCGTGTGAGCAATATTGTATGCATTTCTTTATTCATACGGACATAATTCGACTAATATAATAGTATTGTTACGTTCTTTCCTTTTTAAAAACGTTTAAAATATGTGTCCGTTGATTGCAAACAAAATAAATATAAATTTGTGTTTAGTTATAGATAAATTCTGTATTGTTCGCACAATTCTGTGTGCCACTGTTCACAGCTTGATGTAAATAACAACAATTTGCTTTGTTCGTTATTCTTCTCTACACTCTTTTGCGTAAACACTAATAATTGTTCGGCAGATCTTTACAACGGAGATCTTCAAACCACGATTATTCTCCTCACATGCAACTCGTCTTCACACAAGACTAACTGAATTCTTACTTCTCGTTGCCTCCTTTGGCTTGCCTTTTTATATCCCCACGTAAATAGTCTGATGAATGTTCGTGGCTTTAATGTTAATTCACACATCAAAACCTTCCTGACCTTCGATTTAGACTTTTCCACTTTTACTTTTATATCTTCACTTACCATTCAATTTAAATAAATTGCTTTTGTCCCTTTACATTCTCAAAGGATGGAAATGCTCATCGCAAATCGGTTGTTGAACCCAATTGCCTTCCTGATTTTCTATTTTATTTTTTCTTTTGTATACATTTTGTCATTCGAAACAAAACATATACCCTGGGGAGTATATATTAATTAAGAAAAAAATTCATGATGACTTACTATGGTAACAAACCCGAATCCTAAAGGCAGTTGAGAGGAAGTCGCCGAAGAAAAGTTTTTAATATTTCTTGTCTTTGTTCCATCAAATTGTTATTGGCGTCAAAAATGGATTTATTTTCGGAATCCTGAAGTGAAAAATCATGTGCTAAAATCTGGTAAAACCTTTAATACCATGCATCCAAAAATTAATAGAATAGGCCACAGTGTAATTTTGCAACATGGCCATGTACCTGCACACAAAGCAAAGCCAGTAAAAGATACAATCAAAGCATTAGGTTGTGAGGTGCTACTCTATCCGCCGAATTCAACAGACTTGTCTTCTTCGGAATACTGTCCGTTTTCTTTGATGGGATACGCAATGTCTAAGCGGCACTTCGAGTTCTACGAGAAAGTCGAAAATTGGGCCACTAATTGATTTTCTTCAAAAGTCGAACAATTTTATTGGATTGGAATTCATAAATTTCCTGAAGTATGGAAAAATGTTTAGTCAGCAATGGAAAATACTTTGATTAAAAATAAAAACTCTCATTGCATACCGGTACACGGTATATATTTTTGTCGTTAATTGTAATATTATAATTTTAAAATCGTGGGAGTAAATTTTAAAAGTTTTGTTGTCAGTTGTCGTGCTTCTGTGTTCCTTCGCATTGGTAAGATTATTTCTTGATTTTGATGTTGTTACCACCCTTGACTTGTTATGACGGTTTAAACAAATTTGGAATTATTTTTAAATTCAAACACTGAATAATAAAAACAAACAAAATTGTAACAAAACCGAGGAGAAAAATGCTCGCGATTTTTATAAATTTTTGCCAGGCGTATTTTAGAAATTATTTTACAGAAGTTTTAATAGCTTTTAATTGTTACTCTGTTTGGCCTTAGAGTTGTAAAATATTTTTTTCTTGTATTTCATATCCTCTTTCCTTTATAATAAATTTAACAGGAGGCAAAACGAACAGAAACCAAATGAAGAGAAATAATAATAAATTATATGATGGCATAAAATATAATAAAGGAGATAAGACAAGAAATGGAGGTTCGCTAAACGGCGCTATTAACAATGTGGTGTATTATGTCAGAATAGTGTCAAACCGTTTTACGTATTCTTTATAAGAAAATAAATCATTTATATTTCGGTGGTAACAATTCTTGAAGAAATCTTTAAGTCAAAAAGTTTTAAAATTTAAGTTTCTGTTATTAATAAACTGTTAGCAATAAACTTTTTACACCAGAGGTTTAAACTTCTGTTTAACATAACAACGGAGGTATCATATAGTAGGCAAATTTTTCTTAGTTACCCAAAATCAGAAACATTCCAATGGAAGTAGAACGTTAAATTGGTAATGACACTGACCGAAGTCTAGTAGGTAGTGTGGTAGTGTGTAAGGTCACGGTTCAAACAACTGTTCAGATACCTTCTACAAAATGAAATATATAACAAAATTCTTGGGCGACTTCCTCCCAAAGGATGTCTCACAAAACTCTGAGAGTATATAAAATAGCCATGAAGATTCTCAAAAATCTGTTGTTCGAAGTTGAGTTTAAACTGTAGCTCCCGCCACTCATGTACAAAATTAACAATACACAAAACATTAGTGGTGTGAGAAGCTAGGACATAATCCGGACTGAAGGGCTATCGTGACCAATTATGTATGAAAGTACCAACCTAAATTCTAAATAATGACAGTTGTTTATTCAAGTGGCGTGCCTATATAAGATGAAAATTATTGCCAGTTGGAGTTATTAAACAATGATCTCATGGTCATAATGCGTAAAAACTTCCTATTACACAATTTCAGTAATAATTACGAGATTAGCATGCACCCAAGTTCATAATTTATTAACAAACACCACATGTTCGAATGCGCTTCAATGGCGCAATAACCTGTGAGAACCTCAATAGTGTGGAAAATAGTCATACAATTCATGGAAAAAGTTGTTTAGTCCTTTTCTTATCCAGATTGACCCATAAGAGTTTAGCAATATTGCACGCGCCCAACGAACCTCCTAAAAATCAATGGAAGGATATCAAGGTCGTCGAAGGACAACATATATCTAGTATCTCCTTATAAGCCAGGAGGATATCCAGGTTACCCAAAGAACACACACTGGTAAAATTTTACAAAATGTGAATTCCATACCGTAGGCAGATTATCAATACCATTTTCTTGAATATTCATTCATATATCCTGAAATCCATTTAAGAGTTACGTATCTTAGAATGGTACAAAATTTCGCTGATAAATTCATGGCATTCGTGAGCGACGTTGACGTTAGCAAAGGACCTGGCTATCCGGGTAAATTATATGCGTAGCTTTCACCATTACTATATTGCTCGGCCTACCCTGTTTAGTAACTGAACCGGGAACCACCGTGTTTGTCGGACAAGAAGTCTCTTGTTCGTACTTCGATTTCGTACTTCGAAATAAAGTTTCCTATATACAAAATGAAAGAGTACCATGCACAAAAATGTCGTACACAATTTGTTTCTAGAGAAGGAACAAGAGTGGCCGGCATACGCAAGTTTAATGCTAAAGTTCGTGAAACTTGTTACATTGTTGATGCGCCAAGAGGTGAGCGTGGTCGTACAGTAGGTACAGTGCACACACCCGAAAATATCGAAGATGTGGCTGTGGCGTCATCGTTGTCAGGAATTGGACATTGCACGCACAAATTTACGTCAAATTTTGTGAAAAGATGACGCCCCACAAAATTCAATGGGAATACCTATCGCACTATGGTAAGCGATTTTTTTGTACACGCTCATCATGGTAGTGATGTGAACGATATTTGGTTTCAACAGTATGGTGCAACTTGCCACACGTCTCATGCCACAATTGAATTATTGCGTCACCAAAACGTTTGATGGCCGTTTAATTAGCCGCAATGGTGATGTCTATTGGCCCCCAAAAAGCTACGAACTTTTTTCTGTGGGGTGAAAGGAAGACAAGTCTTATGCCGACAAACCACAGACAATTGAGCATTTGAAGGCCACCTTCGGCATGCCATTGAAGAGATAGGACGCCATACACGCGCAAAAATGCACGAAAATTGGTCCGATCGAATAAGGTACTGTGAGGCCAGCCATATGATTGAAGTAATATTCTATTTCCAATCTGAAATCTTCACAAAAAAACAAATTTGAAAAAATTTCAAACCGTTTTTGTTTTATTGCATTTTAAAATTAAAATTTTTAAATTTCCTATCCTATATATAAGTTAAAGTTGACCTTCAATTGTACCTTTACTTAAAATTTTTATTTCTATCAGCAGTTTATCGCGCTACACTTATCCAAAATTACATATTTAAAGCTATGGTCAGACTGAGTAAATATTTGAAGTAAAACATCATTTTTTTCTTTGCTCTAGTGTGACCATTAAATATTTTAGGGGTGCAAATAAGATTTTGAGAAAACAAATTTGTTTGGTTGCAAACAAAAATGTCTGTAATGTGACCATAGTGTGACCACGCGTGTCAAATGTTTTCTCCTTTCTTCGATCAAATAAAAATTTTGTAAAAGCAAACAGAGAACAGCTGTTGCAAGTAGTGTTGTCCACTTTTAATAATAAATTATAACATTTTTACATAAAAGCACCAAAACGGAAAACTTTTAATAATAAACTTTATATAAAAAGTAGAAATTACAAAAAAAGATTAGTGTAAAGACCTTTCGACAGGTTTATTAAAAGTTTTGATCCATTAGTTCATTATGAACCAGGAACAAAAAATGTTATATTTTATCACATTATTTAAATGCAAGTTTGCACCAAATGAAAGATCATACATGTATTTTGCTACAGAAAGTTATATGGAACAAAAAATTGATTAACCTATTGGACTTTAGAGATCAATATCTCCAAAACCAGTACCCGACTGCACAAAATTTTTATGTATATATACAATATGGTATTAAGTTTTATATTTTATCTTTTAAAAGCAAATCAGTTTTCAACACTGATATAGAAAACAATTAAACAGCTGTGCGAATTGATTAGTTGGCTCGGTTTATATTCCTGGAAACTTTCCTGTTACTGCCTTAAGTAATGGTCTATCAAAAATTCTGCAAGTGGCTAGTGAATTTGATGGGTTCGTGTTTGGAGGTGAGCTGAATGCTAAAAGCACGTCATGGGGAGATCTAATGGATAATGCAAACGGTAAAATCTTATATAACTGGATTTTAGACCATTCACTTGATGTAGTTCGTATTTGCGCCGACAAACCCTCATACCTATACGGATCTTCCTTTTTGGACCATTTCATGGTAAGCCCCCACCTTATTGACTCCAGTTCACAAAATTTAAGAGTTACAACATTACCCTCATTCTCAGACCATTTTCTCGGTTTATATTCCTGGAAACTTTCCTGTTACTGCCTTAAGTAATGGTCTATCAAAAATTCTGCAAGTGGCTAGTGAATTTGATGGGTTCGTGTTTGGAGGTGAGCTGAATGCTAAAAGCACGTCATGGGGAGATCTAATGGATAATGCAAACGGTAAAATTTTATATAACTGGATTTTAGACCATTCACTTGATGTAGTTCGTATTTGCGCCGACAAACCCTCATACCTATACGGATCTTCCTTTTTGGACCATTTCATGGTAAGCCCCCACCTTATTGACTCCAGTTCACAAAATTTAAGAGTTACAACATTACCCTCATTCTCAGACCATTTTCCGATCAAACTGGAATAGTTTTCGCCATGACCTGGAGTCAGCCTGTATCGACATCATGCCTTCTGAATATAGAAATCTTCAAAATAATGAAATTGATTCCTTAATATCGACGTTCAAATCTATGCTTACATCTATACATAATCTCAACTCTGAAAAGATTGAAATTTCCCAAAACAAACCCCCGATGTCGGAGATTATTAAGAAGTTTTTTAAAATAAAGCACAGGTGGCAAAGTGACCTGAAAAAAGTTTTTCATCGTAATGGAAATAGAATGTCTCAAGAGTATAGAACGATTTCAACGCAAATAAAGCTTTTAAAAACAATTATAAAGGAGTTTGTAAGCATGGAACAAGGCAAAATATTTAACAGCAAACTTCAGAAAATAAGGCCAGGCCCGACAGCCTTTAAGCAAATTTACCAGGCGATAGGCAATAAGAAGTCGTCCTTTTGTAACGAAATTATTGTCAATGACATTTCTATCTCGGATGATGATATCATTGCAGAACATTTCTGTAGTTACTATAGTAGAGTGTACAGCGGAAACACACCTGAGCGGTCGTTAGACAATATTAATTCCCGTATCTCCACTTTAATGGAAGTTTTCCCACAACACATATATACTTTTGACATAACTACAAATGCGTTGGACCTTCCTGACAATTATCATTTTACTAATCTTGATGACGTTAAGCAAATCGTTAGAAAAGTAAACAATAAAAAATCGTATGGTATTGACGGGGTCTCAAATTTTATACTGAAAAAGCACCCTGACCATATTATTTAATAATTGCCTCAACAACTTTTACTTTCCTGCAGCATGGAAATCTGCCAAAATTATTCCAATAAGGAAGAAAGAGAGCAGTAACAACATTGCAGATTTTCGCCCATATCGCTACTATCAAATATCGGTAAGCACATAATCAAAAATAAACTCGAAAATGATTTCATAATTAATCCGGTATCACCGTTCCAATTTGGGTTTAAAAAATACCACTCTACTCAACTTGCTCTATTAAAACTACACAATGACGTCATTCACAACCCTTTGATTCGGCCTGGCATAAGGGAATTCTTTTTAAGCTAACTGAGCTTGAGGTTGATCCTTTTCTTGTGAAGATGTTTGATAGTTATTTCACAGACCGCAGGTTCAAAGTGCAAATCAACGAATCTATGTCTAGTTTTGATTCAGTAAATTGCGGTGTGCCCCAGGGGAGTGTGCTAGCACCTTACCTGTTTAACCTCTTTCTATACGACTTTCCTCACTGTGTAGGATCCACTAAAGCTATTTTATATGCGGATGACTGTCTTATCTACGCTCACCATGAATCGCCAGCTCAGGCATTGAGTAATGCTACTCTTCACCTGAACAAGATCGATGATTATTATAAAAAGTGGGGCATTAAGATAATTGCTGCAAAATCTCAGGCCATTTGTATGAGAAATGCATCTGGTAATGCGCCAGATACGTGGTTCCGGAAAACAAGATTCTGAAACTCTCCTTGAATGGCGTTGAAATTCCATTTAAATCCAGTATTAAGTACCTTGGGGTAAACTTTGATAAGCTGTTGAAATTTAATAATCACGGGAGAATTTTACTTGCCAAAGCTAAACGTATAACTGGCATGTTTTCCAGTTTATTTAACAGTCCACACCTTCACCAAAGCACAAAACTTCTTCTATACAAAGTTGCCATCAGATCAGCTCTCATTTATGCATTTCCAATCTGGTTTTCTATTTCACCAATAGTTACAAGGGAATTGGAAATTCATGAAAGAAAAGTCCTACGTAAGTGCATTGGAAAAAATTTCTAAAGCCATACCAAACGATACTCCAACTCATATATATATACCCAGTCTGGTGTCAGACCATTATGCGCGTATGCCTTCGACCTCCAGAGGAAATTTATTGGGAATCTTAGCCACCATGACAACTCTCTTATGAACGATATTTATGAGGAGGAGAGATATACAGTCTGGTCGAGTTCTGGATACCTATCACCGATTGGTATTAATTTGGAGCCTTTGGATGTTAACTCGGATCCGTTCAAGCTGCCGGATTTTTTTTGCGGGACTATCCCTGGTGCCCATAGGGGATGATTTCATCAATTATTGTTAATTTTATTTTTTTAATTATATGCCAAATTTATTTTTGTACTTGAATGGTACTTTCGGGTTATATGTATATTTTTTTAATGTGATTTTTGAATTCTGAGAATTCTATTTCTGTTAGTGAATTTGTTTACACATACAATGTATGTTCTTTTTTGGAATCATTGATAGTTATTGGGATTATCTGTGATATTGGTTTTCACTATTTGCCAATGTTATTTACGCTTTTTGTTTAAGTAGGTTTAAGTGTTATTTAGTTTTATGTACCTATTTTGTTTAACAGTTTTCTCTGTTAGTTATAGTAAATGCCGGGAGCAAGCATTGTTTACTTATCTTTTTTAACAGTTCTGTTAACAACATATCACTTTTAAGCAAGTTGCTTTTCATCTTTTAAAGTGTATTATTTATTTATTTTATTTATTTATTAATTACAATACAATTACAAATTATATTCTAATTATATACGAGCGGAGTAACTTGACCATATGCTCGGTGTAGTGTCACAGACCAGAGTCTCTGGTGGGAATCGAACCCACGACCCTCACGCTAATAGTCTAGCACACTACCCACTAGACTACCAGGGCACCCATTTAAAGTGTATTAAAACAAGACCGTAATATAGTTTTAAGATTTTATATATCAAAATGTCGATTTTGTATCTCACTCTACCATGTAAAGAAGAAAAAAAAGACTCAATAAAATTTCAATTCAATTCAATTTAGCAAAGAATATGGCGATGGGTTTTGGCTTCTTTTAAAATTAACAAAGAAGCTGCTCCGCAACTTAACGCAAATAATATTTCCTCATCTTCCATTTCAAATTTTTTTAATTATTTATTTATGTTATATTTATTCCGCTTATTTCTGGTGTTCTTATTAAACAAATTTGTTCGTTTTTATTTTGTGAAGTTTCTGTTTTGTTTTTTAATCATATGTACCTTTTCGTTTGTTTCTCTTTTTCCGATGAAAAAAATTTTGCTTATGAGAATACAAAAATATTTACTTCGTCTGATCGCAGGGAAAACATATGTGCTTCGAACTGTATTTGATGCTGTTTCATTGTTATTTGGGAAAATAAATTTTGTCAAATATTTACCGTCAATGTGACCAGCAAACAAACTACAGAAAAATTTAATGCAAGTACGAGTAAACATATTTGAAGCATTCATAGGGTTTTTAAATCCTCATTTTTCATCCCTAATCTGTGATATACTTACATATTTAGCTAAGAATAATATACCTAAAACAAATTGATACAATTGTTGTAATACTAATGTAAAATCTCATAAAATGTTATCTAACTCTAAATAAGTAAATTGAATAAAGGACATATTAATAAAAAAAAAAAAAAAAAAATATTTGAAGCAAATATTTTTTCAATGTGACCATAGCTTAAGAGAACAATTATGTTTGCACATTAAACGCCATTATTACAACTTGCCGTTAAACGTGGGCTTAGTTAAAGGTACCTATAAAGTTACCTTCAACTTATTTCCGTTATTACTACTTACAGATAAAATAAAGTTAACTGCTTTCAATAATATGGTAGTGCTGGAGCAATTTCGATAAAACTGCTCAATTAAACAACTTCTTTTTTAACGCAGTGGCAACTACGGGCTTCCTTTTTTTTGTTGTATACGCTCATTTTGTTTAAATTTGATGTTGCCATTTTGAAAATAACATATTATATGTCAAGTTCAAACATAAAATTAACTTTAAAAGTTACCGGGAGGATGATCTTCCCTTTAGCTTAACGCTCATTTCTATCTTATTGGGTACTCATAATAATGAAAAACAATTTACCACATACAAATTTTGTACTTATATAGGGCCTTTCAGCAAGCGCTATCTATCTTTTAATTTAGATATAATTTAGATAATTCTGGTCTAAAAACAATGAAGTTTTGCTTTATTTTGCATTTTCAATAAATTTATCCAAATATGTAAAACTTATTTTATTTAATTTAATAAAAGCCGACTTCGAACAACAGACTTCTTTTGAGAAACTTCGCATGGCTCAGTGTTTCCGCCAGAAATCTGCTGAGAAGAAATATTTTTTTTCATATTTCGTTTTGATGTCTGACCTGGGCTTTACGTCTAATAAGCCAACACACTACCTACTTGACTACGGCGACTACAATATCTGAGTTTCACAGAAATTCATTCTGTTTTTGCCCGTTATTATCGTCCTTTGGTTCTGTGGTATATTATGTCAAACACATACACTTGGACACACTTGTACAAATCGGTAGTTCTTATACTTAATTGAAACAAGATTAAGTAAATAATTCGCTTCCTATTCGGAATGATTTTTCTTGAGTTGAAAAACCCAATGTTGCAGGTTAGGACCTACTCAACTAATGTCGAGTTATTATAGAAAATTTACGCAAATAATTCAAATTATTGATTTATGATAAAAAAGCTTTAATCTTTAGTTAATAGCTGCGTATGCGTTGTGTAATAAAACGATTTCAAAATACACCACGACATGTTCTGAAATACCTGAGAATACTATTCGCTAAACTTAATCAACACGTCGTACACATTTCAAACATTCTTACGTGAAATTCCTTTTCTGCATCAGTAACAATTACTTGATGTAACGGTTAAGTGGTTTGTTTGTATTCATTTGCATTAACAAATCCGTGGATTCACCACACTCACCGCAATTTTAAATTAACCACTAATGTCAGTCACACTCTCGCCTACTACAAGGACTCATGTATGTAACTATACATGTACCACCTCTATTTGAAGTTGCTCATGCAAAGGAATTTGACGAAAATGGTTGAACAGCATCAGAGAAATATTTGAAAGTTAGCACTGCAATTAAAATTCAGTGTTTCATATCGAAGATTTCTCAACCAACATCGTTTATAACTTGGCAACACGATATGCTTTAACTAAACTATAAATAATCTTCAGCGATGACGGCCGTTTCTAGATAAGTGACACACAAAACTGGCGAATTTTAGGTGATACATAACACATGAGAACCAACAGCGCCCATTACATCCCGAAAAGTCACTTGTTTGTGTACATTTTGAGCTAGCAGGGTCATCGGTCGATATTTTCTTAAGAGCAACGTTGGACAGGCCATTTTACGTTATTTGGCCTGAATTGGATGTCATATGGTTTCTGTAGGACAGTGCTACGCTCTACTCAACTAATGCCACATTCCGCACCAGAAATTTAATGGTATGGTCATCTCATGCGGTGGTAATGTGAATTAACTGTCATGCTGTCTGACAAGAGTGTTCGTGAGATATCAGCGAAATTTTTTATTTTATAAAAATGCCAATTAATTTCATACTGTGTGGAATATAATATGATTAAAAAGTCCGTCATGGCTTCTCTGATTGGAACCCATTCTCAACAGGTAAAATTTTCACGACTCTAGTGTCATATTTATTTGTATTTATCTTGCAGAGATGTAATTTGACCATGAGACCCAATTTTATGACATTTTGTGGTAAATTTATGTTTTCAATATGTAAAGTTCCCCTTTCATCTACAATTCTTTCAATAAATTTCAGGAGACCTATTTCGCATGCTGCAATATATTCTTAAACCACCACTGCGTCACCACAATGCTTCACATTGGTAGACATTTTTTAAGGATAAAGGACGTGTACAGATGTGTTCGCAGATTTTGTATATCTAGTGCATGAATCATTATTGTATCGAATTGTTCCCAAACGAATCTTGAAGAGAAAAAACCCGACAACCATCAACTTCGGCTGCAAAACCAGACGGATGGGGCAGGAAGACATTACTGTGCGTCTGATTTGACCAGAAAGGTGTGGTGTGGCACGAGCTCTTCAAACCTGGTGAAACCAACATTACATATAACTACCGACAACAAGTGGTCAATTTAAACGAAGCATTAAACGAAAAACGATCAGAATGGGCCATAAGGCACGGCAAGGTAACTTTGCAAACTTGACAATTCACCTTCACACAAGGCAAAACCATTTCAGGATACATACATTAGGCTAGGAGCTGCTATCCCACCGGTTGTATTCACAAGTCTTGACTCTAGTAATTGTCTTGGTTGATTTATCTGAGCAGCACTTCGATTCCTAACAAGAAATCGAAAATTGGGCTGCAAAGGATCAACAGTTTTATTACCTGAAAAAATGTGTAGACAGTTTACACTTTAAATGAAGGGGGATAATTTGACCTCCGCACGAGAGGGATATGCGATCATTACTCCTATGGAGCCTCCAACCTCTACCCTATCAAGACCGTTAGTGTGTGACATCGTTACATCCTGCTGTATGTGTCCCAGCCCTTTTACTAAATACTACCCCCGATTTTCCTCGGACCACTCTACCCTTCTCATTTCTAAATTGATTGACTTGAGCTGGTGGCTGTAACTTTCCGGCCGTAGTTGTGTATGCACAGTAGGACCCGTAATGTTAACGATTCCATGCTAGGGCTACAACCGGCTCCGTCCCGTTAAAACCTTGGCAGGCCTCAAAGTACTTTTATTGTCTGTCGCCGATGAGTTGATGGTGTGGGTTCAGTTGAGAAGGCTCCCGATTAGTACCCGGTCTGACTCTGAGTACCTGTCTCACAAGAGCTGGTGCCAATCCTTGCGTGGCCTCTCTGCTTGCATAGTTATCCACGGGATCGTATCGCATTGCAAATAACGATAACGGCTTGGAGTGGGGACCTTGTTTGAACTAAATTCTAAAGATACACAAAAATCCTAAGCATCCACTCTCGCCGGGAAACACAAAACACTCCCTAGGCAGGCTCCTGCTAAAAAAGCAGTTGCCCCCACCTCTAAGGACGTCCGAGCTCCAGTGACTTCGGTAAAACCCCGCTTGGCACACAAGGAACCAGTGACAAAGCCGGTCACTCGTTTTGCTACATGGTCGCCGTACCTTCGCCCGAGGCAATATCCACCTCCAGATCTGCTGTGAATGCACCCATGCACTCTTCGGATGTCGCCAAGACATTGGTACACAAGTACCGAAACCAATCAACCTCCCGGTGGCAAAAGCACCCCGAGTGTTAGCGTCAGGGCGTATAGAACCCGCAGGTCAGCCATGCGCATAATTGCCATAATCGGCTCTGTGGACCCTGCTCTTCCATCGGAAGACGATAAGAGCTGTTGGGTGTAGGCAAAGGCGCACCAAAATGATTGACCCCTCGCCTCTCCGATCATGGCAGAGACTGCCCCCAAGAGGTGAAGATCAACTGAGCTAAACGCTCCACCCTCCCAAACGCTCCAAGTTACATGTATACATAATTGGCCATTACCACCCTTCAGTCAGGATTACGGCCTAGCTTCTCACACCACTCATGTTGTGTGCCTTAATTTTATACTTGAGTGGCCCCAAGTTGGCCAACAATAAAGTTAGGGAATGTCGCCACTGTCTCGATCTTCTTTCTGAGCGCTCCAGCGTCTTACTTGTCTTGGCCCCAGGGCGCAGTAATATTCCGAGAAACTGCAGAGCCGACGAGTTTCCAGGGCTGGTGCATTTCTTTCGGAATCCTCTTCAAACGACTTCGATATGCCACTTACCTCGGTCAAATTGGCCATTGCGCCGAACTTTTTTCTTTTATTTTCTCATTTAAAACTAGTGTTTTATTTTCACAAAAAAGTCTAATTTCAATTGTACTGCCTTTAATTGGTGAATGTTTAGATGTTTGGTTTCTTAACAAATATTTTTCAGAAAAAAAGAGATTCGTGATAGGTTTGGGCATTTTACCTGATTTAGACTAACAAATGAACAATGTCAATATTGAGTTCTAGGATGAAACTCCTACTGTGTATTTGTAATGCTATCTTTCTAAAACATTAAAATCCTTTTTCCCTAATTGTATCCATTTTTTGATAAAAAACACTGAAGTTAAATTCAACAATTCTAATTATAAATTGTTCGGCTTTGTATAATTACCAATGTAAATTTGTAATAGCATTTGTCCATCCCATAATTGTTCATGTTCATGTACATTCAACACGGTTAGAAAAAAAAAATACATTACAAATGTCCTGCATAAATTAAATGTTTTACTAGGAATCATAGACGTCAAATTGTAAAATTAAAAAAAAAATAAGGATAAACGAAATCAAATAGTTTAAATAGCTTGATTCAGAGAATGTCGATTTGGTTCAACGATGGGTAAATAGAAACATTGTCTTTCTATGGAATCCATAAATCAAATCTTCACAATTTATTCAGAGATATTTAAAACAAATGTTGTCGAGATTAGAAACGCTTCTTACTACCGCTGGAATCTCCTTAAGGTCAAAAATTTTGGTAAACATATAAAGTGGGCAGCATAAGTGTAGGTACTCCAATATATTTAAACAATTTTAAGCAAATTTTGTATACGAAATTGACTATACATATATTTTGGTGTTCCTAGTCTCATGCTGTACACTGTAAATTGAAGAAATTAGTAAGACATTTTGGCTCTTCAGTTCGGTCATGGTTTCGATATTATAATCATCTACCCATGGTTGGAGATTTGAAAACAGTATCAATTTAGAAAAATAATCCTTATATGGATCCTGAGCGATATCAAATACTTTATTTCGAAACTTATATTCGATTCATATCTTTCTTACCTCAAACATACAAATAAATTCTACTCCATAAGGCAACTAAGATTCTATATCGTCAATAACATTTCGGTTAGCAATCCGATCATGTATTTGACTGCCACCCATTATCGGAAGGCCAGTTATTTACTCTGTTTGAATCGCAAAACTTACATGTTTTTAAAACATTCCAAATTATTAAGAATTTTTTGCATGCGGATATTTCTCGTTTCTTAATATTTGAACACAATGCCAAACGGTGGTGTCTAAGGCCCTAACAACTTGTTGTTTAACTATTGAATTTTCCGGTATTGGGTTGTTCTTTAATTTTCAATATGGCCGCTAAAATTTTGAGGATTATTTAACAATATGAGTATTTATAATTGACATCACTTAGTCTGGTCGCTCTGCAAACTTATTGAATTGATTCCAATTAATCCATTAATGTCCACTGCGATCTAGTAAAGAAACAAATCGGAGGTTTGGAACAATAGTCGTATAACTTGAAATATATTAAATATTTTTCTGGATAAGAACAAGTTTAAGATGCCGTTTCATATGAACAATGAGCTCTTGCTATGCTTTTGGAACCTCATACATTTTAAATGAAATAAACATTTTTGAATAAAGAATTTACTTGCATACATACATACATAATTGGCCATTACAACTCTTCAATCAAAATAACGATCTAGTTTCCCACAACAACACTAGAAACTTTTTAAGGGAATTTTATGTACTATTAGAGTTTTTCCCAGGAGTCTGCTGAAAGCAGGGGCTGAAGAACTATTTTTCCGTTTTGCTGAGGATGTGTGACCTGTGGTTTAAACCGTGACCTCACGTCTAATAAGCCAACACATTACCTCCTAGACTACGGCAAGTTTTGCAAATTATTCTTACATACAGTAACGTTTTTACCCTTTTAAAAACGTTTATAATATGTGTCCGTAGATTGCAAATAAAATAAATATAAATTTGTGTTTAGTTTTAAATCAATTCTTTATTGTTCGCACAATTCCGTGTGTTAACTTTGGCAAATTGATTTAAATAACAACAATTTGCTTTAATTGTTATTATTTTTTACACTCGTTCGTTAGATCTTCACAACGGAGATCTTCAAACCACTATTCTCTTCACACGTATAGCGTCTTCACACAAGACTGACTGAATTCTTTCTGATCCCGTTGCCTGCTTTGTCTGACCTTTTATATCGCTGGGTAAACAGTCTGATGAATGCTCTCGAAGAAGGATTACTTTGCCTTCGCGAAATATCTATAAATGTAAACATGTTGTTTAAGTTATTATTGATTGTGAATTTTGTTTACGTTTGTCCTTGTACTGTTGTTGTTGTTGCCTGTTTGTTTACTTTGCTTATCCCCTTTTTTTATACTGATGTTGTTGCTATATTTTTGCTTATTTGTTGATCATGTAAACAAGTCCATTGTTTTGTTTTTGTAGCTTTTGTTTATCATTTTTATAATACCATTTCCACTTTCGTAACAATACTTTAAATTTTCTAGCTTATTAAAGTTTCTCCACAGAAAATCACGACCTTCAAATGCTTTTCATACTGTTGACAGCTAAATTGTGAAATAATAGAGATAGACGTTGAAATAAAAGAAGAAAAAAATATACAAAATATGAAAGAAAAAGTAGAAAATAATATAATATTTGATAATTTTTTTTCTGTGTTCTTTCATTTTGAAAATCAGCCAAAATGTTTCGTCTTAACAAGATGTGGCACGAACAGTATAATGCCTGTAAGCAACAGCTGGCTATACTTGGTCTTGAACTTTTTTTTTATGTTAAAGAAAACAAATTTTTCATTTGCAAAAGTGACAAAGAAAAATTCTGTAATAATTTATAACATTTACAGCTTCTAATGTTGCAAAAAAATTATATATTTCATATGCATATGTCTGTCTACATATGTTTATATGTTTAATGTTGTTAAAAAAAACCATAAATATTATACTGAATAATGAAATAAAAGAAAAAAAAATATGTTAACATTGTTAAAAGGTTGTAATGTTATGGGCTTTTAACCATGGAAAAATGAATTTAGAAGAAGAATTATTTACTTCTGAAATTAATTATTTATTAATAAATTTTTTTTTTTGTATTTGCTGTTCTATTATTTATTCATTTATAATCGATTTGTACACCTAGACAAACTGTTTTAACCCTTAAATGATCACAGGGACATATGTCGCAAGACAAAAATTGCAAAAATCTGAACAAGTAACAATCGGGCGGGTATTATATTACTTTCTAAACAATAGTATTTATTTTTAATATAATATAGAAAATATAGCAGATATATTTGAACAGTTATTCTTTATAAATGGCCACTTGAAGTCAAAAGTTTTTTGCCTGTAAGATTATAATATGTTTTGATGTGTAAATCTCATTTATCGCCACATATATTTAAATTTTTTTATTGTCAGGTTCTTATTTTACATACATAATTGGTAATTACATCCTTTTAAGCTGGACTACACCCTAGCTTCTCCTACCACTTACGCTGTGCGTGTTAAATTTATACATGAGTGGCGGAACCTACAGTTTAAAGTCGACTCCAAGCTACACTTTGTTTAGAGAAACTTTTCATTCCAATTTTTATTTACTCACAGTAGTTTTGCTAGAAACCTGCAGTCTCTTTGGTACAGGAAATCTTATAGAAATTAATTCGATAGTCTCATAATAGTGATCGACAATTCTCTTCAGAAATCCGCTGTAGCCTAGTAGGTAGTGTGTTGGTTTACTAGACGTGAAGGCACAGTTCAAACTCGAGGTCAGACATCCTTAACAAAGCGAAATATAGACAAATATTTCTTCGGCGAGAAGTCGTCGTAATCTAGTAGGTAGTGTGTTCGCTTATTAGGCGTAAAGCACGGGTTCGAGTCCCAGGGCAGACATCAAAACGAAATATGAAAAAAAAGTATTTCTTCGGCGGGCTTCCTCTCAGCAGATTTCTGGCAAAAACTCTGAGAGTAAATAAACCTGCCATGAAAAAGTTTATCAAAATCCGTCGTTCGGAGTCGACGGTCAACTGTAGGTCCCGCCACTCAAGAATAAAATTAAGGCACGCAACATGAGTGGTGTGAGAAGCTAGGCCGTAATCCTGACTGAAGGGTTTTAATGGCCGATAATGTATGTATGTATGTATTTCTTCGGCGACAGCCTCTCAGAAGATTTCTGGCTAAAACTCTGAGAGTAAAAAAAAACTGCAATGAAAAGGTTCTCAAAAATGTGTCAGTCGCCATGTTTAAAAATTAACACACACAACATAAGTGGGTGCTCCTTTCACCCGTTTCTCGGTCTTCTCTGACAGTCTGGCCGCCATAAGATCTCTGTGAAATGTTGTAAATAACTCCAGGATCGTTAGGGAATGTATCCGCTGTGTCGACGTTCTTTCTGGGTGCTTCAGGGTCTACGGGCACAGTAACCTTCCGGTAAACTGCAGGGCCGATGAGCTTGCCAGAGCTGGTACACTCTTTCCGGAATCCTCTTCAATCGACTTGGGTATGCCACTTGCCTCGGTCAAGTTGGCAATTGCGCGGAAATCCCTTCCAGACGCCAACCTATCCTGGGTCAATGAGGAGTTCTGCTCCTCCGCTAGTTTCACTTGGCCCTCAATGGATAGAAGGCGCACCAACCAGTTACTTGGACTTGGTCGTGGCATCATCTCATTCACAGTGACCATGCTTAAAGGCCATTGTGTTATGGGTAGACACGCGGAAAGGATGCAGTTCCCATTTAATGACTTCTGGCGTGAGTGCAGATCCGCTGAGGAAGAGGAGACTGTTATTCACTTTCTTTGTCAATGGCCATCTCTTCCGAAGTACAGCTTGACGGAGCTATCTTCCATTGATGTTAAGGATATAGCCTCGTTTATCAAACTTTCGGGCTGGTTTTTCAGTGTAGCTTTAAATGTGCAGCCCTTGCGCTGACCAACTTCTACCTCTTCCCCGGTTTTGGTAGAACTTGTTCAGTATAGAGACTGCGTTCATCTGTGGCGTCACAACGGGCTGCTATGCATGCTCAAGTGAGCTTTTGGATATCAGAGCTCCACCTCCGACCTAACCTAACCTAACATAAGTGCTATGAGAAACTAGGTCGTAATCCTAACTGAAGGGTTGTAATGACCAAAAATTTATGTATGTACATTAGAGCGACTCACAAAAAAAAGCGCTCGATGTACCCCCCTCAAAATGAACATTAGTATATTTTATGATGACACTTAAAATATTTCGGCTTCAGCTTTGACCTTTCGTAAGCTGGACCATTTTGAAAAAGGGTCTATTTTTCCATGTTTTGTCAATTTGAGAATTTGTTTCCTAACCAACATATACAATATGAGTATCATAAGAAAGGGTTTTTCAAGGCGCGTCCAACTGTATATACAATTTGTCCAAGGAAAATCATCCATGTCCTTTTTTTAAGGATATTCTGTAAAAAAGATCGGTTTTTCAATTTTTTCTTCGGGGTTGTTTGTAATAAAATAACCAAATTAACATATTTTAATCTTTAGTCGATTTAATTAAATACGGGCCTCAGCTTTTTTTGAAATTCGCCCTAGTTTGCGTTTTTTGAGGATAGTTTTGTAAATATAAACTATAAAATTTAATACATTTTTTTTTAATTTCGGAAAAAAATATGCCAAGAGAAAGTAGTGGACCATTTCTTTTTTTCTTTCTTTAGTTTTATTTGCATCCATACATCATCTAGAAACTAAATCTGCTATCATATTGGAGTTACCACAAAATTGCATTTATATATATTCCAGAGCACCGTGTAAAATGCATTTAATCTGCTGAAATCTAAATTATTTACATACAAAGATGATGTACTTGGCAAAAGGAAAAATTTGATACCCGTATTGACCCTACGCGAACTAGGGCGGATTTCAAAAAAAGCTGAGACCCGTATTTAATTAAATCGACTAAAGATTAAAATATGTTAATTTGGTTATTTTATTACAAACAACCCCGAAGAAAAAATTGAAAAACCGATCTTTTTTACAGAATATCCTTAAAAAAAGGACATGGATGATTTTCCTTGGACAAATTGTATATACATTTGGACGCGCCTTGAAAACCCCTTTCTTATGATACTCATATTGTATATGTTGGTTAGGAAACAAATTCTCAAATTGACAAAACATGGAAAAATAGACCCTTTTTCAAAATGGTCCAGCTCACGAGAGGTCAAAGCTGGAGCCGAAATATTTTAAATGTCATCCTAAAATATACCAATGTTCATTTTGAGGGGGGCACATCGTGCACGAATTTCGCTTCCATACAACTTGAGTCGCTCTAATGTACATACATACATATGTATGTGGTCTTCAGAAATAGATACGGAAATACTTCGTATATTAAACGTTATGCTAAATCATTGGTTTGAAAATATATTTACGAACTTTCATTGATGAGTACATGCTAAAATTTATGGGACACAATGTAGTGAGTACAGATCTGAATTCGATTTGTATACAGATAAAGAAAACATCGGGTGCCAATAAAATTTTAATTTTTTATTGTAGAAAGTACTGCATTTATTTAAAAAACAAAAAGATATTTGTACCTCAAATACTACAAGCAATTCCTCTTCATTTTAATTGCTGCAAAAATTTATATAAATTCAGTTCCTTAACGCCCATAGGGATATACATTAGAGTGTCCCGAAAATTTTTTTTTTAGATTTCCCTAACGCGAGACCTCCTAAAATTTGCGTAATTGATCGTAGATAACCAAAATGATTTTAAAAATAAAATGAAACTATTTCTTCAGTCAAAGTTTGATTATATTTCCTTAATTTCGACACCTAAACTAAATATGCCACGACTATGTATAAAAAAACACTTTACTAGCGACTACGAATGTGCTAGACACAGTGGAGTTCGTTTATAACGTACACCGTTTATAACGAATTTTTTTATAAAAAAAAAAAAATTCCGGAAAAAATTGCCAAATTTTTTTTAAATTTTAAGGTTTGGTCATTTATTATAAGTTTTATTTTCTTGTACATTAATTGCAAGTATAAAATATATTTGGGCAATTCACACAACTTTGTATCGTGTATGTTGTATTGAATACATTTGTTTGTTTGTGAACGCTCAATGCTATGCTGTATTGTGTATTTCGTGGCATTCAAACAATTTGATAGCCCGAAACCAACACAACTTTTTAAAAACATATGAATACATATACACATTTTTTTCATTCACACAATTTGATAGCATATGGAAAAAATGTGTATAAGTGTATCGGATTTTTATATGAAAATTATCAATAACAATCATACACTGTTGTATGTTCTTCCAACAATACAATGAATACAACGATACAACGGCTTGTGTGAATTGACCAATTAATAAAATAAATTTTTATCTCGTTTTTTTATTTTTTATTTTAAGCATAGGGTTTGGGTATGTAAAAACGTTTTCGAAAGTAGAGCCTTCAAGATGACATGTAATTCGATTTTTATTACCTTTACCGTAATCTGTGTAAAATTACGCAAATTTTGATGCCTCTTGCGAAAGTGTAGCTGAAAAAACTATTTTTGTCATACAAGGATGGGACAGCCTAATATACATACATATGTGTATGTGCCTAGAAAAAACGGAGAAGCCACTATTGGCTTTGGTAATTTGGTTGTGAAAGGGTAAAAAACAATTTAAATATGGAACAGGGTGTTAAATATATTTATAAATTATACTTTGAAGTTTAACATCAATTGGGTAATTAACACAAACCCTGGTATCGTTGTATTCATTGTATTGTTGGACGAATATACAACAGTGTTATCGATAACTTTCATATAAAAATACGATACACTTATACACATTTTTTTCATATGTTTTTGGAAGTTGTACATATTGGTTTGGTGCTATCAGTTTATGTAAATTCCAGTATAAAGAAGAAGAATAAAAATACCAATTATTTTCTATGTAACTTGAGTCAACAATTAACATTTCAAAATTGTAATTGTTCGCACAGATAATTAATTAATTTACTTTTTTCCCAAATATTTTTCATTTTGTTCCATGAAAATCAAATTATGCGTACTGGTCTTCTTCTCCTTCTCGTTTTTTGACGTTTGGAATACGAAATACACAATACAGCATAGCATTGAGCGTTCGCAAACAAAAAGTGTATTCAATACAACATACACGATACAAAGTCGTGAGAATTGGCCAAATATGTATGTATGTATGTATTTTTAAATCTTAAACTAAAATTACAAACTGAAAAAAATTAAATCAAAAAACAATCTTAAAATAATCTCCTCCTAAGTCTACTCAACTTAGCAGTGTATTGGCTCTGGTTGTAGTTGCAAAGATTGTTATTTTTCTTGCGGTGGCAATTGCGGATTTTGTGGTTCCTGCTGTGGCAGATATTTTTTGAGTTGTTGTTTTAGCTGCTTCTGATAATTTTCGGCTTGATAGTATTCTACACGGGCAATTAGTCGTTTCAACTTATTCTTAAAAATGGTTTGACGACTGATGTTAAGCAAATCATCATAAGAACGTTTATCGGAATTTCGTACGTTTTTCCTGATAAGTTCATGCGTCAGTTGCAATTTTATGTAGGCTTTGCGCATGCCGTTTGGTTTCCTCTTTCTCAGCTCTTCGCGGTGTAAATAAAGCATGTAAGAGATATCGGTGTTTGCATGTTGCACTTGACGTAATTTATCCTTGGCAATGATGTTATTGTTGCCTTTATTAGAGTTATTTTTAGATGCTACGGGTGCCATGATAACTATTCGCTGTTATTCGAATATATTGTTCGATTCCTTTGAGTGTTTTAGATGAACTGATGTTGCTTGCGAAAATGTTCGAACTTTTATACAGCTAAGCAGTTATCTACCTGGGGCATGTAACATTAGGGATAAATTGATGGGGATATTTAGGTAGACGGATAGGTACCTGGTAAGGAAATAAACATTTCTTTTCAGGTTGTTTCTTTTTAACTTTATTTCCGTTCATTATAATTTGCTTAACGAATGCAGGCATTTTCTTTGTTATTTTACCCGAATGCAGAGTTTTCGGATTTATTATTGTTTGCCTGCAAAAGGATGATCATCAAATGGAATGTAATTTGCTGTCAAATTTCATATACAGTGAACTCGCGATAACGTGAACTAATTTTTACCAAGGCAGTTCACATTTTCGAGTTTGTTCACGGTATCGAGTACCCAAATTTAAAACAAAAAATGACGCTATTTAATACGAAAAATGATATTTTAATAAGTAAAAATGCTAAACACTATTTTAAATTAATTTTTTTTATTAATTAGTCAAGAACTCAGTAACCTAAAGCCAAAAATTATAACAAAGTTTTCAGTTTTAAATTTGTCAGTTGAAATCTACCTCTTTAACAAAACATTGATGAAACCAGTCATAACAAATGTTACATGTCATTAATGCTGACTTGGAGAATTTCACTGGACAAATAAAGTTTTTGAAACTACGTGGATTTTTAGATTTTCCAAATACCAGTAAATTAAGTTTCTGAAGCCCCGACGCATTTGAACACTCCATGAAAGTTAATCGCTGTTTCTCCATCTTTGCGCCTGGAGCATTTTTCTCCAATGATGACACATTTGTTTTATCTCGCAACTGCATCAAGTACAACCCATATTAATCAGCAAAGAGAGAATTCTTCCATTTTTGCTTTTAACTTTTCCTTAAATAGGACAACAAGTTGCGGCTGCGCAGAAAGCTTTTTTACTGAAATTTTAAGAAGGCGAACACCAAACTTTTGCATACATTTTTAAGCCATCCGTCACTGGCGTTAAAACCACCATCATTTTCTTTATTTGATCGTGAGCTAGTGCTTTTAACATCAGTCCACTTACCGGCATTTTTTTGTTTCGCATGTGAAGAAACCACTTATAAAAACTTTTTCCATTCTTGGAAATACAGATCCACGTAATGTTTAACGCTTTCCAGTGCCATAAAGTGTATTATTTACACGATTATTAATTTCCCGTTTTTTCTTTTTAATGGACTGTTACTTTTGCAACTCCATATTTTCTTGCCAAGCCGCTAACACTATAACCCTTTTGCAATAACTCAAGAATGTCAACTTTATCTTTTAAAGTTAACACTAGATTTTTTAATGACATTTTTTCTTTCACAAATTAACTTTTTTATTCACTTCGTGGCAATTTCAAGAAAGCATATATAAAGGAGTACAATGAAAAAGAAGTTCAAACATAAGTAAACAAATAAATAAACTATAGTTCGGGGATTTCCCAATTTAAAAACAGATTAAAAAATAAAAAAAGTGTTCACGTTTTAGAGCTTTCAAATTTTGTTCACGTTTTAGAATACTCTGTGGAAAAATAAATTCGTTCACGTTTCTGAGACGTTCACACTTTCGAGTGTTCACGTTTTCCCGAGTTCACTGTACTTTATTGGATATTCACACTGTGCCGAAATCTATTACGCCGATTAAAATTTAGTTGGGTTTCATTTCTGCTTCCATACTAATTAAAATCTCATTCGTTATTACGTTGTAAAGTTAATTAAGCCACTTAAAAGTTTTTCGGTATGCAATAAATATGAAACTTTAATCCTCAAACGTCCTGTTATTTACCTATGACTACATACAATAAATTTGGTAGTCTATGGCATAACGCTTCAGCAGGTAAACTGCTGCAGATCGATGTAGAAATACCTCTTGTGCCAAAAAGCCAATCGACGGAGAAATATTTGTCACCTGGCAATACCATATCGACGTCATCATCATCTGGCAGCCCTGCAGCCTAAGAGCGTCCGGCAACACTGACTTGAAGAGGGATGACAAAAAGCAACAGTCGTAGTTTAGCCGTCGAAGAGGCAATTGAATTAATTTTTTATTTTATTATTTTTTTAAATCTTTTTTGAAATAAATAAATAACTGTAAAACCGAAAAGGAGTTTTGACAATATCAGAAGTGGGATAAAGAACAAAAACAGTACGTGTTTGTGGCTGTGTGTTTTGCAAATATTGGCGACGGTGGTTTGGTATAAAAGAAAACAGCAATACGCTTTTGTTGTTGGTGGACGTTTTAAATTGTGCGCGCGTGCATATACGAAGTGGCGCAGCAGCATTACGTATATATGTTGTTGTTGCAATAAATGAAATTTTTATTGTGCTAAACAGATACACAAGCGAAAGAAAGGCAAAACAGACGCGAAATTTAAACAAGAATAACGGTTGATTACGGGAGGGATGGGATGCATGCAAACAAGGTAAAGTTTCTGACTGTGGCCAACGTGGCGACCACCAGGACGATCCTTGTCTTGCTGTATTCAAGTTGACACGCAGCCTCCTCGTGGCCCCTCCTGGATGACATTCTAGCACCCGCTAGATGTTAACTAATGCGTGCAGCGAAGTCCAATCCCCTGGACGTTAAATTTGGGTTGTGCGTAGGGCTTGGAACCCACCACGTAAAAACTTTATCCAATGAAAACCAAAACAATAGCCTCTATAAAGATCCCCTCAAAAGTTGACGACCACGGCAAACGTTTAAAGGACTATGATTTACGAATAGGCGCATGGAACGTCCGAACCCTTTACAGGGCAGGCGCTTCCGCCCAGCTGGCGGGTGCCCTCATAAAATGTAGGACGGACATCACTGCCATCCAGGAAATGCGATGGATAGGGCAAGGATGCAAAAGGCTAGCATCTTGCGATGTGTATATAAGAGACTTCGCCACCTTGTCTCTGGGTTCACGCCTGTGAACGAAAGGATAGCCACAATCCGCATCAAGGCAAAATTTTACAACATCAGCCTTATTTGTGCTCATGCCCCGACGGAAGAAAAGGACGATGTGACTAAAGATGCCTTCTATGCTAAACTCGAGGACGTATACGATAAGTGCCCGGCCCATGACGCCAAAATCGTCCTCGGGGATTTTAATGCGAGGGTCGGGCGGGAAGGTATCTTTGGCCCCACTGTCGGACAGTTCAGCCTCCACGAGAACACTACCCCCAATGGTATGAGGCTGATCGATTTCGCCGCGGCACGTAACATGGTAGTATGTAGCACCAGGTTTCAACACATCGATATCCACAAGGCCACTTGGATGTCCCCTGATCGATCTACGTCCAACCAAATGGATCATATTGTGATTGACGGAAGACACGTATCCAGTGTACTAATGTGCGTACGTTCAGAGGTCCAAACATCGACTCTGACCACTACCTTGTCGCAGCCAAGTTTCGATTGCGCATTAGCGCATCGAGGTCGGCGCGCTCTAGTACATTGCGAAAGCTGGACGTCAAGAAGCTGCGATCACAAAGGACAGCTGAGGCGTTCTCCGCTCAACTCTCCGACAAGCTCCGTCACTCCCTCTCTAATCTCAACGACATTGGAGGACTGTGGGCCAACATCTCCCACTCCTTGCGCACTACTGCGGAAACAGTCCTTGGTTTCGAGCGCCCACCCCAACGAAATCAATGGTACGATGAGGAGTGTCGCGAGGCAGCTGCAGCGAAAAACGCCGCATACAGAAAAACTCTGCAGTCTGCCGCTACGCGAGCCATTGTCGAGGACTTTAGAGAGAGGAGAAGGGAAGAGAGACGCCTTTTCAGACGCAAGAAGAGGGAGCAGGAAAGGCGTGAGCGTGAGGAAATCGAGGTCTATAAATGCAGGAATGACGCTCGAAAATTCTATCAAAAGGTTAAGCGTCTAACCGAGGGTTATAAGCCCGGAGCGTCTTCCTGCAAAGACGAAAACGGAAACTTGGTAACAGATCCACAAGGGGTGCTGAGGTTATGGAGGAAGCACTTCTCTACTCTGCTACAAGGCGATGACGACACCAATTCCGCCTTTAGAGATGATGTTCCGAACCCGATCGATGATGACGGCGTGGAGATTCCGCCGCCTAGCCATGAAGAGGTCAAAGACGCGATAATGCGTCTTAAAAACAATAAAGCGGCGAGTCCTGATGGCCTTCCTGCTGAATTGTTTAAGACCGGATGTAATGAGTTGGTAGGGCGCATGCACCAGCTTATTTACAAAATATGGCTACAGGAAAGTATGCCCAACTATTGGACCCTCAGTGTCCTCTGTCCTGTCCTGAAAAAGGGAGACCCTTCGACATGCGCCAACTACAGGGGTATAAGCCTTCTCCCTATCGCATATAAGGTTCTTACAGGCGTATTGTGTGAACGACTGAAGCCACTCGTCAAAACACTGATTGGACCTTATCAGTGCGGCTTCAGGCCTGGCAAGTCCACCATCGTCCAGATCTTCACACTGCTCCAAATCCTGGAAAAGACCCATGAACAACAAGTCGACACACACCATCTCTTTGTCGACTACAAGGCAGCCTTTGATAGCCCCATAAGGGATCGTGTTTTTGCCGCAATGTTTGAGCTAGGTATACCTGCGAAGCTAATAAGGCTATGCAGAATGACGTTGAACAATTCCTGCAGCTCCGTCAAGGTAGGAATGGACCTCTCCGAACCTTTTGATACCGTGCGAGGTTTCAGACAAGGCGATCCCTTATCATGCGACCTCTTCAACTTCGTCATGGAGAGCGTGCTGCGAAAGGCGGGAGTGCATCGCAACGGCACTATTTTTCAAAAGAGTGTCCAGCTGCTTGCGTACGGTGACGACATGGACATCATAGGGCGTACCAAGCGAGATGTTACTGCTGCCTTTAGTGCTATCGAACGGGAGTCTACCAAGATGGGTATGGCAGTAAATGAGGGCAAAACAAAGTATATGTTATCGGCAAGTAGAGACGTGCGGCGTATTGATTCTCAGATTACGGCCGAAAACTATACTTTCGAAAGAGTCAAGGAATTTATTTATCTTGGCTCCGCCCTTACCACCAAAAATGATGTCAGTCTGGAGATCAAGCGTAGGATCACTCTTGCCAACAGGTGCTACTATGGTCTCAATAGGCAATTGAGTAGCAGAGACCTCTCTCGTGCGACAAAACTAACACTCTACAAGACACTCATCCTACCCGTGCTTCTTTATGGCGCTGAGGCATGGACCCTATTAAGTACTGATGCAGCGGCCTTGACACATCCAGCGGCTGCGCTGGCTCGGCCATGTCGTTCGAATGGATGAGAATGCTCCAGCGAGGCGAGTATTTGATACGGGTATCTGCGGAAGTCAGCGAAGAGGACGACCTTGTATCCGTTGGAAGGACCAAATCGAGGAAGCCCTGTCATCAATTGGTGTGACCAACTGGCGTAGGCCCGCAAGAAGCAGAGGCGCCTGGAATTATGTGCTGCGGCAGGCCGAAATCCGTTAAACGGGTTGTTATGGCCAATTAAGTAAGTAAGTAAGAACGGTTGATTACAAAGACACATAGTTCAGTGCATTACCATTTTCAAGTGGAAAAGAAGAGACAACGATAACCGAAAGAAGAAAAAGTTTTTATTTTGTGTTTCCATGAACATACGAATTTAAAGGCAACAGTTTTCGAATGAAATAACGGAAATAAAATTTATGTACATAGAGAACGGGAAGAGGTAAAATATGATTAGAATAAACACGTTAAAAGTGGAAAAATTAAAAGACCTCTTGCGCGAACGCGAATTACCCATTTCGGGCCAGAAGGCTGAACTCGTACATCGGTTAAGTGAAGCTGTGAAGAGCGATGAAATATTTCTTCCAACCGAAGATCGTGCCTTGGAAGACTGTAAACAGGAATCGGTTAAAGACAGTACGGAAATGTTACGGGCGCAAGTTAATTCATTGGAGAAAATGATGAAGGACTTAATGTCGGTCGTGCAGACTCAGGTAATTAACTCCAATCGTGCCGCGAGTGTTGAAAATGAACATGCGAATATTCGAATAAATAATGAAAGAGACAGCCCATCAGTTAACGCATTCGAAAGTGTTCCTGATATCGCGTCTTTATTGCCAGAGTTTAACCCGATGGTGGATACCTCCTTAAATTCAATTCAATTTATAAGACGAATAGACATGCTGAAGGAGGCATATAAATGGTCCGATAGCGCTCTCTTATTCGTCGTGCAACAGAAGCTTGTCGGTTCCGCGAAATTGTGGGTTGATTCCCAGGACATTTTTATTACGTGGCGACAATTTAAGGAAAGTTTTTTGCGGGATTTCCCATGTGATGATAGGGTGTCTAGCGTTCACATTAAAATGTCAAATACGCATCGGAAATCATACGAGACACCCCAACAATATTTTTACAAAATGTCGGCAATGGGAAAGAGAGTCAATTTACGTGAGGAGGATATCATTCATCACATAATTAACGGAATAAGCGACAATGATTTGAAGAAGATAATTTCCAAAAATTACGCGGGATTAAACGACTTATTACGTGATACTAACACCTACTGTGAATATAATACGGTGAAAAATTACGGTAACTACGGCCGGGGAAAGAACATTGAATACAATACCGCGAAAATCGGACAATTAAATAATCGCAATGGAAATAGTGCTAATAATTCCGAAACGGATACGCCAAAACCGTATGGAAAACGCAATGGTCGTGACATCGAATGTTATAATTGTCGCCGGAAAGGACATGTGTCTATCAATTGCCCTGAGCCGCAACGTAAAACCAGGTGTATACATTGTCAACGAACAAACCATAGAAGTGAACAGTGTCCAGGAAAATCATCACAAGAGCCTAGAGCGAACATTCACAAAATAATAATTGAAAAACCGAATAATAATTTCGTTAAACAAATTCGCGTAAATGGTAGTGAAATAATGTCTTTCGTTGACACCGGAAGCCCTATAAGTTTAATTCGTGATAGCTGTGCGGTGAACATGAGCAACGTGCGGGAGTGCTCTAAGACTTTATCTGGTTTCACTGGCGGGAAATATGAGTGCGAATCAAAGGTTGACACCGCACTTGACGTTGACGGCTGTATTTTAAAGGCGGAACTATATATTGCTGAGGATGGCCTACTGCCGGAGGACATCTTACTCTGTCGAGATAACTTGTGCCGTGAGGGATACAAAGTTATAATTGATGGCGATGAGTGCTGGTTGGAGAATGAAAATGAAATTAAGGTTGGTGATACGGCCGATCCGCAACATCTTAATGACCTGAGAACAGTTATTCGTCGAAATCGTAAGTGTTTCGCTAGAAATATTTTTGAATTGGGTAAGTGCACCATTGCTAAAATGAAAATAGAGCTTAAGACGAATGATCCGATAAATCTGAAAGCATACCGTATCCCTTTTGCGAAACGAGCTGTAGTTTCCAGTATCATAAACTACATGTTAAAATGCCAAATTATACGTCCGTCGAATTCAGCCTATGCTTCACCCGTCGTCCTGGTTGACAAGAAAAATGGCGAAAGCAGACTTTGCGTCGATTACAGGCTTTTGAACAGCATTACTATGAAAACACTTTACCCAATGCCTGTGCTAGAAGAACAATTTGCACAGCTAGCCAGAAATCACATTTTTACAACGCTCGATTTGAAAATGGGTTACCATCAACTCGAAATTGAAGAGTCTTCGAAACAATATACCGCATTTGTAACAACAGACGGTCATTTCGAATATAATCGTATGCCCTTTGGATTGGTGAACGCCCCCGCAATTTTTCAGAACGTTATGAACCGCATGGCAGCCGAAATGGGCCGTGGTGAAATCCTGGTATATCTAGACGATATCATCATCCCAAGCGTAACGGTTGTAGATGGTCTACACCGCTTGGAAAAGTTTTTGCGAATTATGTCGAGATATGGGTTTACCTTGAGGCTGGATAAATGTAGATTTTTGCAACGTGAGATAACTTACCTTGGCCACGTTATAGGAGGCGACGGAATACGACCTGGCGAATGGGGGCTATAATGAATTTTAAAGAGCCCACTAACGTGACGGAAGTACGACGCTTTCTTGGGCTGACGGGTTTCTTCCGGAAATTTGTACCGCACTATTCTTTGATCTCGAAACCACTGACCACCCTTTTGCAAAAACCAGAGAGAAATAATTTTATTTGGGGGGACGAACAGCATGGTGCAATCGAGACTCTGAAGGACATGCTAACTAACCCCCCTCTTCTTGCATTATATGACGCTACGGCAACACATGAAGTACATACCGATGCCAGTGCTGTCGGTTTAGCCGGTATGTTACTGCAGTCTAAGGATGGTAAGAATTTTTAGCCGGTTATGTATTTCAGCCGCCATTGTACTAAAGAGGATCAGCGTTATTACAGTTATGAGCTGGAGGTATTGGCCGTGGTGGAATCTCTCGAGCGTTTCCGGATCTATTTGTTGAGTAAACCTTTTAAACTCGTAACTGACTGTTCCGCCGTAGCAAAGGTCCACAGAGAAAAAGAGCTTAAATCTAGAATTGCGAGGTGGTGGTTAAAGTTGCTTGAATACGATTTTGAGACCGCTCACCGACAGGGTAGCCGATTGGCTCATGTAGATGCTTTGAGCCGCTCACCTGACGAGCCCTCGATTGAAGTGGAACCAGCCGGACTTATTTTTACGGTCGCTGACGATATTGATGACTGGGTTTTAACGATGCAATTGCAGGACAAAAGGTTAAACCACATCGTAGCTGTATTGTCTGGTAAGGTGGAATCGGTCGAGGGGACGCAACTAAAAACCGACATCATCGCTTGTTCCGTAAAGTAAATACGCAGCTTAAACTTGTGGTACCCACGCCTGTGAGGTGGAGAATCACTAAATATTTCCATGATGATATGGGACACTTCGCAACGGAGAAAACATTGCAGCGTATTCAAGAACTATTTTGGTTTCCGAAAATGAGGAAATACGTAAAGGAATACATTGCTTCCTGTATAACGTGTTGCTACAACCGGTCAAAGGCGGGTAAGCCCGAAGGACGAATGTATTGTGAGGCTCCCGAACCGATACCCTTCCGTTTGATTCACATTGACCATTTGGGCCCCTTTATTCGCTCCAAGAGGGGAAACACACACATCTTGGCGATTTCTGACGCGTTTTCGAGATTTCTTATCACTAAGGCGGTAAAGAGTACATAAACTACTCCCGTGTTAAACGTTCTTAATGAGATGTCCGGATACTTTGGTCTCCCGACTACGATCTTGTCAGATAGAGGAACCTCGTTTACATCTAAAGAAGTTAAAGACCTTGTGCAGAACTATCTCGTTACTGCAGTTCAACAAGACCTTACTGATAACAACGATGAAATAACCACCGAAGAGAAGTACCAGGTGGCACTGGACGGTATTTGTAAAGAACGCGAAAAATGGAAGGCGCGTTTCGACAAGAAGCACGCAGTTCCCCATCGATATGCCGAAGGTGACCTTGTTGTTGTGGAACATGAACCAGGGGCAACTGGTGAAACGCATAAATTAGAGCCTAAATATAGAGGACCATATGTTGTTGCGCGGGTACTAGGAAGGGACCGTTATCTAATAGAGGGTATTCCTGGGCTAAAAGTAACCTGCCGCAAATACAGCTCTGTTCAAACTTCCGGTCGATTAAAACTCTGGTGCGGCATATACCCAGATTTGGGAACTAGTAATTATGAAGATAATGGCGATGACGAATCTCAAATCGAGGACAATTTGGAGTCAGGAGAGGCCGAGCTGTCACCTGGCAATACCATATCGACGTCATCATCATCTGGCAGCCTAAGAGCATCCGGCAACACTGACTTGAAGAGGGATGACAAAAAGCAACAGTCGTAGTTTAGCCGTCGAAGAGGCAATTGAATTAATTTTTTTATTTTATTATTTTTTTAAATCTTTTTTGAAATAAATAAATAACTGTAAAACCGAAAAGGAGTTTTGACATATTTGTAAAATGAATATAAAAAACGAATGTATATTTTAATTTTATCCCTTTAGAGTGGATAAAACCCATGGGATACTACAATAAAAGCGGGTTACCACTCCAAATAAAGGATTAGAAGCGGTAACTGTCACGCATACCCTAATAACATTGTACAATCGCTTTTTTCAGTTAACCGCTCATAATATATACCACAGGTAGACAAGTGCATTCTGTTTTAAAGGTCCTAATAAAGCATTCGACAGCAACAGCTTGAACACTCTGTGAGGATGTGCATTTAGTGATTAATTGGCGGAAGTCCATTATGGCATATTGGTCAGGTACTAATTCAGTATTCAAATTTTATTGTTTTGAATAACAAACAAACGATTGATTTTTAAGGTTTCTGTCTAACTCACAGGTGTTTGAGTTTATTTTGATTACATTATGACAAATAAATTATTTACACTGAAGTCACAATTTTTTGGATTTTCTGGTATAGCAAAGGAAAAAGGTTTTAATATTTAAATCATAATTCAAAGAGGAAAAATTACAATTTATATATGAATTATACACCAGGAAGAATTAATATTTATGTACTTTTAACTAATAAAATAATTTAAATTTTTCATACATATGTATATAATTGTCCATTACAACCATTCAGTCAGGATTATGGCCTAGCTTCTCATACCACTCATGTTGTGTGCCTTAATTTTATACTTGAGTGGCGGGAACTACAGTTTAACGTCGACTCCGAATGACAGATTTTTGAGAAACTTTTTCATGGCAGGGTTATTTATTTATTTTTGCCAGAACTCTGCTGAGAGGCGCCAAGGAAATATTTTTTTTCATATTTCGTTTTGATGTCTGGCCTGGGGCTCGAACCCGGGCTATACATATATTCTCTTAACAATAGATTTTTATGATATTAGGTTGATTTTATATCGTTTAATATATTTTACTTTCTTAAACCGATTTTTAAAATATGTCATTTTTATATTTCAATAATTCCCAATTTTTTTAACTTTTTTATTTACTTCTGTAGTATTGTTATTGTCCTGTTATATTTTCATTTATATTTAAATTCTTTTTTATATTTAAAATTTACTTTTTTACTTCTTTATTTTTACTTAATTTCCAATAGTTAATTAATATTAGTTTTTTTTTAAATTTTATATCTTAGTGTTCTTACGCATAACACTATAACTTATAAGATTAACATCTTGTTGTGTTATGTAAATTATATAAATAAATAAATAAAATAAAAATAAAATAAATAAAAAAATAATAAGCGAACACACTACGTACTAGACTACGACGACTTACATATCTAACATACCGAATTCAAATTCCATGACTTTTATTTTACATACATATGTTTTGAAAATTCAGTGAAACAAATTAAGAATTATTAAATATTTTCATCTTATCGATATATAAAAATGTAACGTTAACTATTCGTATGAGCCCCAGAGACACATGTTGTTACGTTTTTACCTTTTTAAAAATGTTTGAAATATAAGCTCGTAGATTGTAAATAAAAATAAAAATAAATTTGTGTTCAGTTTTAATTAATTTCTTTATTGTCTGCACAATTCTGTGTGCCACTGTTCACAACTTTATGTAAACAACAACAATTGCTTTGTTTCCTATTCTGCTTTATACTCGTTTTCGTAAACAATAACAATTGTACGACCGATTTTAATAGCGGAGATCTTCAAACCACAATTATTCGCTTCACATGCAACGCGTCTTTACACAAAACTGACTGAATTCTTTCTGATCTTGTTATTGTTGCTTTGTCTTGCCTTTTATATCGCTGAGGAAAAAGTGTGACGTCAGTCGCGAAATCTCTGTAAATGTAAACATGTTGTTTACGTTATTGTTGTTTGTCTATTTCGTTTACATTTGTCCTTTCAGTGTTGTTGTTGCCTGTTTGGTTTTTTTGTTGTTATC
Source organism: Sarcophaga rosellei (assembly GCA_930367235.1). Lineage (NCBI taxonomy): Eukaryota > Metazoa > Arthropoda > Insecta > Diptera > Sarcophagidae > Sarcophaga > Sarcophaga rosellei. Next base: position 45,253,940 of record OV884018.1, on the reverse strand, counting down.
CCTTTTTTATACTGATGTTGTTGTTTTATTTTTTGATTATTTGTTAATCACGTAAACAAGTCCACTGTTTTTGTAACTTTTGTTTATCATGTTAATGTTAAACGATGTAACACCATTTCCAATTTCTTAACAGTATAAATTAGTTCATATTTTTTAAAGTATTTCATATATAAAGTAATTTTTCTTTATTCTGCACACTTTTGCGGGGGGAAATTCTTTTCTATTTAAGTTAAAAATTAATTTGAAAACAACATCAATTGTTGTGTTTTAATGTTGTTCATTATGAAAATATTTGTTATAATAAACATGCTAAAACATTCTTCGTAACAAAAACTCGTAGTTCTTATATATGTATTACATTTTTATGTGAGCAAGAGCAGGTATAATATCGATATCCGAGTTTTTTCTTTACATTTAAAATTGTAAGTGGACCAATTTCACTATGATCCACTGTATATTTAAATTTGTATGCATATATGTAGGTATTCTTGTTGAGAAAGATGCAATAATAAATAATAAAATTGCATTTTAAATTAAATTAATGAAATTATTCCATTTAATTACAAATTAAGTTATATTATGTATGTACATATAATACATATACATATATTATTATCGAAACAGACTAGAGTCTGATGTGGAAAATGCAATTTTAATGTTTGTGTAATTATTAAAATAAAATGGATGTAACGTTTGACATCTTGGTGTTGCAATAATTTCTATTATTATTATTATTATATTGAAGCTTAATATGTATAAATGCTTATTTCAAATACACCCAAACCTGTTTTTACACAGTTTTTTTACACGAATTTGAAATAACACCGTTTTTTTTAACAAATTTATTTTTTTTGTTCGCTCCTTTTTATACGGATAAAATCGTTTAATCTCGTTTAACTCACACACTCACAACGTACTGTAACAGAATTTTCTGTTAAAAGAAATAAACCAGCGCCAGAAGCAGCTTCTGAAGATGTAGAAGTAATAAGTATTTCTACTGACGAGACTGATATTGAGCCACCCCAGCAAAAGAGAATGCGCTTGCTATCAGAAACTGACTCCGAATAAAATAAAAAAAATTTTTTATTGAAAATAATTCCGTTCCTAATTGTCTTAAGAGTTTGATAACTAATTTTATTTTTATAAATGGAAGAATGGAAGAGAATTTTTTTTTCGATGAAAACTCACGCATGAAATGACTAATTAAGTATTTAAGTTACACAATTAATTATAAATATAATTAATACAAGAAAATTATCTCAATTATGGTATTTAAAAAAAAAATATAATAATAATTATAAAATATTCTGCTTCTGATCCAACTGAGGGTATAGGTATTCCAAGGTGAAATTCACTTATTTTTGCATTTATTGATGTTTTTCTAGTTTCCTTAATTTTTTACTTAAAGTGGCAATATATAGTATTTTCTATTCTATTGTACCATTTGTTTGCTTCTTTATGCCTGTTACAAAGAAACGTTTATTATCATGTTGAATAAAAAAAATAATGACAAATTACACAAGACTATAAAATAGTAAGAAAGAAAATCATAATAGAAAGAAAGAACAGAAAATAATAAATTGTTTGTAAATATTTTTTTCACGTATTATCTCTCTTGAGTGTTTATTTTTAGTATGATGTCCTATCAAAAGCACAATGTCTGTAAGCAACACTGAAGCATGAACTTGACCTTCAACATTTTTATTTCGGGTTCTTCATCTGGAGAAAGGTATTTTTTTTTTCAGAAAGTGATGAAATGAAAAATATTGCAACAATTTGTCATCGAATTATGATGTAAGATGAGTACGCTGATGCTACTGTGAAATGTTTATAACACAAGTACTAGTAATGAAGGAATGTCAATCATTGTCTCGTGCAGCTATTGAATTGTGTGGTGTTCAATCGGCGTACGTGTAGAGCGATTAACTTTAAAGACATAAGAAATACATTAAATACAAAATTATATTTGAAAACCATATACATAATTGGCCATTACAACCTTTCAGTCAGGATTATGGCCTCGCTTCTCACACCACTCATGTGTTGTGTGCCTTAATTTTATATTTGAGTGGCGGGACCTACAGTTTAACGTCGACTCCGAATGACAGATTTTTGAGAAACTTTTCATGGCAATTTTATTTAATCGCAGAGTTTTTGCCACAAATCTGCTGAGAGGAAGTCGGCGAAGAAATATTTTTCTTTTCATATTTTGTTTTGATTGGGTTTGAACTCTGGCCTTAAGTCTAATAAGCCAACACACTACCTACTAGACTACAGCGACTTCTAATTTGAAAACCGTATAACGGATTATTAATTTTTCAGTTTCATAAATTAAGTTAATAAAAATACTCAGAAAACTATAACTTCGATGTTACCTTCAATCAACCAATCAAAAAAAGTGTTCAAAAACTGCCTCCAATATTCGACTGTTGCAATCAATCCAACGGCTTGCATTTCGGACATAATAATCAAGTTCAACCATTACAGTGAAATAAAAGTATCATTTTCTAAACTCAAAGCTTTTTATTTGTGTTTCATTTGACTTAACTTTTGAAACCGAAAAATGGTTAACCCGTTACAATAATGGAGAAGTTGCATGAGCATGCGAACACATACTGTTTAAGAATACTTATGGAAATATTGTCTTCCAAAACGTGTCGCTTTCAAACATAGTTCTTTCAAATGTAAACCATCGTGTATGTATTTTATGGCCATTCATTTTAGCTCGTTAACCTAAGAATTTATGTTCGAAGAGCTTAAGACACTTTCGTATGCATTATTCATTACCACATTACCGTGGTACACACTTACAATGCATTTTGCACAATTTCGAACAGTAAGAGTTGTACATTTTATTACTGAACTTAACTGCGTAAAAATATGGTGTAAACAAAGATTACTTGGGTAGTTCTTATGATAAGCTATTTATGGCTTGAGCTGAGTTGTATGGAATCATTCGTTATTTTATTAGAATACAGATCTTTTAGAAATTATGAATGGTTGGTACCGAGGTTGCTGCAAAAGCCGGATCCACATCCAGCAAAAGCGGCCTTGGAAATGTAAAGGACGACGCGCCATCAAAACACGTAAAAGACTCCAAACAAAAATACAGGGAGCTATTAAGTGCTAAGCGGGTCCTCGAACGGATTTCAAAGATCCCAGAGGGCAGCCGAACGCTGCGTGATACGCAATCGCTAGCCTGGGCTAAGGAGAAACTGGCCGAATTGGATGAGTTGACAAACGAGACAGCTGTGAAAAGACAGCGGTCTGCCGAAAGTGACACACCTGGTGCGAAGAAGCAAAGAAGCTCTCACCGCACCAACATAACGTACAGCGATGTACTAAAAGATAGCATGGAAATGGCGGTGGTCGATCGCTCAGACCCAGATGGTAGCATCACACCGTCAAATTGGAGGCTAGTTGAGGACGCCCTGGCAGATATCTTCCTGTATGTGATGGAGGAACATCCCGGGCCAGTACCAGTCTACTAAATGTGTGGCTGGCACCAAGGACACGTTAAGCTGGGAACATGTGCCGACAAGCGAGCTCTGGATCTTTTCTCCATCGCTATATCAAGGATGGGAGAAATCTGGCCGGGCGACAAATTAGAGGTGGTATCGAAAGACGCCATCCCAAGCCGACAGCGAACGCGCTCTTGGATACCACTGAATCCAAAGGAGCCAGAAGAGATCTTAAGGATGATCAGAATGTGTAATCCGAAGGTACCAACTCACAATTGGAAAATTGCTAAACTGGAGGAGCGCCATGGATCAAGTTGTGCGACTATTATAGTCAATCAAGAATGCCTGGAGCACCTGGCGAAATCCAATGGTGTTTTGGGCTGGGTTTATAGGCTGGTCCATGCAAAATTCGTAGGTTGGCCCAGATCCTGTATACTTATTAAGAACAACTTAACGGCATATTTGCTTCCTAATTTCAGCAATGAAGACCTAACCACAGTAACGGCGTAGATCAATGGTAAGCAACACTGAATCTCCTCCAGTTACATGCCGCATGACCTAAGCAGTCACCCACCACCAGATCCAGTGAAGAGACTGGTTATGGAAGCTAAGTGCGCAAATGTTGGCCTGCTTATCGGCTGTGATGCCAACTCTCATCACACTATAAGGGGCAGCACGGACGTCAATGAACGTCCTAACGTCTAACAACTTAATGGTTTGTAACACGGGTAATAGGCCCACATTTATAACAAAAAACAGAAGAGAGGTTTTGGACATAACCCTTACCTCTGGCAATATTTACGATAACGTCAGAGATTGGAGAGTCTCGGAGGAGCACTCCTTTTCTGATCATAGGTTTATTGAATTTTCCCTTGGTAGAGGGAACAATACTGTAAGGGCGATTAGGAATCCTAGGAATACGAATTGGGAACTTTATGATCGCCTTGTCAGTCTGGGCTTGGAGCCACTCACGCGCTGTAGTATGTAGTATAGTATTTCTAAACTTGAGGCTACAGTAGCTAAATTCACAAGGGTCATAGTAGGCGCTTTTGACAAAGCATGTCCGGAAAGGGTCAACAGGGGTGAAAGAAAACCACTCTGGTGGGACCGGGATCTAGACATACTCAGAAAGGAGTCAAATAAGGCGAGAAAATCTGGTAATGCGGATCAATGGAGGGACTATAAAGTGTCTCTTGGAAATTACAAGAGAGTTCTAAGACGGGCTAAGAGGGACTCGTGGAGAAATTTCTGTGGCAACATTGAAACTATCAACGAAACTTCTAGGCTAAGGAGAATTCTCTCGACAACATCCTTTACACCTAGTGTGCTGCAAAGAGAGGATGGCTCATGGACCAACTCTGAGAAGGAAACGTTGGATCTTCTTGTGTACACCCACTTTCCACCGGGACAGGGTTCGGATACGCCGACAACTGTTTCGGTGAGTGAATCACAGTGGGACTACTGTTCGATCATGTCTGCGGACGCAATAAAATGGGCGATAGACGAATTTGGGCCGTTTAAATCTCCGGGACCGGACGGAATATATCCGGTCCTCTTGCAACGTCTGAAAATGGAACACATCGGAATGCTTGGGACGATGTTTGCCGCCAGTATTCGGATGGGCCATATACCGTCGGAATGGTGTAAAGTGGGGGTAGTCTTCATACCGAAGGCTGGAAGAAACTCTCATACTACACCCAAGGACTTCAGACCCATCAATCTGTCCTCCTTCTTGTTGAAAACCATGGAGAGACTCATAGATGTGAATCTGCGTCAAAACCTGGATGGAAACCTCCTTTCCAGGGGACAACACGCTTACAATAGGGGAAGGTCTGTTGAGACTGCCCTACATAGGCTGGTGTGCAGATTAGAGAAATCGCTGGCACAGAAGGAATACACTCTGGCTACTTTCCGGGACATCGAAGGAGCCTTCAATAATGTGGAGCTTTGCGCTATATCCGGGGCGCTGGTAAGGCTAGGTGTACAGACCACTGTGGTGAACTGGATATCTAAGCTACTTCGTGGGAGAACAATCTACCCCGCACTTCGGAGCTCAAAAACAACCAGAGCTATAGGGAGGGGAACTCCACAAGGTGGAGTACTCTCTCCTCTTTTGTGGAATCTGGTGATGAATGAGCTACTAGTGACACTGGAATAAAATGGATGTGAGGCAATTGCGTATGCGGACGACATTGTTCTTGTGATCTCCGGAAGATTTGTCGATACTGTCAGGGATAGGATGCAACTGGCTTTGAGGAGTGTCTGCGTGTGGGCATCTGATCGTGGATTGGGTGTTAACCCGGTAAAAACGGAAGTAGTACTCTTCACGAGAAGGTACAAGCCACCGCCTTTTCGTCCACTGAGACTGAACGAGACGGAACTGAAACTCAAACAGGAGGCACACTCTCTAGGACTCATTCTGGATAGGAAGCTGTCTTGGAAATCGAACATCATTAACAGAATTAAGAAGGCTTCCATTGTTACAAGCATCCGATGTATGCTTGTAACAGAGTGTTGGGGAGAAAATGGGGCCTAGGACCTAGGGGCCTAGGACCTAGGATGACTCACTGGATCTACACAGCGGTGGTCAGACTTATCTTGACCTATGGATGCCTAGTTTGGTGGGAATCCCTTGAAAAGAAGACAAATTCGAAACTAATACAGCGACTGCAGAGACCTGCCTGTATTATCATTAGTGGTGCCTTGCGCACTACACCTACGTCGGCACTGGAGATAATTTTGGGCCTCTTTCCGCTTGACCTTTTCTGTAAGGGAGTGGCTGCTAAAATGAGCAAACGTCTCTAGGCGACTGGACAGATGCAGGACTCGGATATCGGCCACGCAAGGATCCTGAGGGAAGTTGGAGCTATCGGGAGATGTGACTACATGACACCGCGGTACGACTTCACGAAGAGATTCAGGTCATCGGTTCCGGACAATGGGGCCTGGGGTGGTATGACCCACCTGTTAACGGACTCCATACAAATCTACACCGGTGGTTCTAAGTTGAACGGAATCGGTTGGAATAGCTGAGTCTATAAGACTGCCAGACCACTGTAGTGTCTTTCAGGCGGAGGTGGTAGCAATACAGGCTGCGGCGATTATTATTGGGGACGCAAGGGTCTCCAAGCGGAACGTCACCATACTTTCTGATAGCCAGGCGGCTATCAAGGTTCTAAGTTCTAACGTGATAAACTCCAAGACGGTGTACGGCTGTCGCAGATATCTCGACGAGATAGCGGAACGATATGATATCCATATCGTATGGGTACCGGGGCACAGTGGAATTCCGGGTAACTGCAGAGCTGATGAACTTGCCAGGCGGGGCACGACCATCGAACTCTCCGATGAGTTCTCGAATCTGGGCATACCTATGAGGACCTGCAAACTCATAATTGATAATGCGATCGTCGATTCCGTCAACGACAGGTGGGCGGCCTCGGACACGGGTAGAACGGCTCGTAAAATCTGGCCAAGGCTGGATGAGGGGTGCACAATGAGTCTACTTAAACTCCAAAGAGGCGCGCTCACTGTTGTCGGTGTCATTACGGGGCATTGCATTATGGGTACGCATGCGAGGCGCATTGGTCTTGGACACCTTGCTAACGACTTCTGCAGAAGTTACAGGGATGAAGAGGAAGAGGAGACTGTCCCTCACCTGCTGGGTACATGCCCGGCTCTTTGCCAAAGAAGAAGCAAGTACTTGGGTACTTACTACATGGATGATCTGGAGGAACTGTCAAGGATTGACATTGGCAGCCTGAATCGCTTCATCAGGAGCTCCGAGTGGTTTCGAGATAAGGGGATAACGGATAACTGTGGTAGCACAATGGGCCCAATGCGGCCTAAGTGAGCCCATCCAAGAAACATTCTTGGATGGGCAGCCACCTCTACCTACCTACCATGAATGTTTGATGGATGAAACACAAACAAACAAGAAAAAAGTACTGTAACAGCAAATTGTATTTCTTTTATAAGTATTTTACATGTGGAATTTTTTTTGGTACATGAACATAAGCAATTTCTCTCTAAAATCTTTAACGAAATAGAAGTTTAACAACAATTTATGAATTAAATGAAAATCACAAATAAAAGAAGTTTGGAGGGTTTGAGAAATAAACAAAAAAAAAAAAAGAAATATTTTTGAGCTCTACTCAACAAAACTCACCACCTACACTATTAGCTGGTTGTATTTTGACTGTCGCACCGTGTAAATGATCTACCTATATACTATTAAAATATTTCTTTCACTCGAAAACTATGTTTCTTATTATTTTTTATTTTTTTACTTATAAGGGACCGATAATTGACCTCACCTGAGAAGTCTAATTGGCCAAGGTGGTGCCAATTTTAATGCCTATTTTATGAACTACTGTTATGTAAAAAAGCAAATTTAAATTTTTAAATATTTTCGAATTTCGTTCTAAAACGTTAATGATAAGATAATATACATACAATTTTTCAGTTTCATTGCGTTTTTGCTCACTGTTGATATTCAATTATTTGTATACGTTTGCCATACGGCTGCAAATCATCAGAAGAATAATTAATTCATCGCGATTTCATATCGCCATAATAATTAATAATTTAACATTTAGGTTGTTAATAACCATTAACAAGCATATATACAAACATATGTACATACGTATTTAGGGATTATTTTGCCTGTCAATTATGCACAAAGATATCATATTATTTTTATTAAAAGCGAGATCTTAGAGTGTCATTTTTAAATCCTATGCTTTATGTTCACTTATTTACTTTTTTTTGATACAACATGAATAGTGTTGTTTTTATTAATAATTTATAATATTAAATAATCATAAAATTTATCAAAAGTTGATAATAATTTAAGTCATTATGACCAAGTATACCGATTTTCTTGAAATTTTCACAGTATCTTCCTGTATGTCTGGAAGGAGTTATAGGCTACTTTTTATGTTGATATTCCAAGTGAGCGAGGTGCCATGCCCACGTATACTACATACTACATACTTAATATTTAATTGCATGTGAAATATATTACTCATACGGATAGTAGTTACCCCTACAAGTATACTCTCTGCGATTCTTGATGTATAAAACCAAAGAAAATAAAGTGAAAAGAACGACGCGGGGGGAAAGATAGAAGGGAAAGAAAAAAATTTTGTAAACAACATTTGTGAAAAAAATCACCAAATAAGAAAAAATATAAGCAAAATTAAATTCATAGACTTTTGTTTTATTTTTTTTTCAAGTTTAAATTATAATTAATAAAAAAAGAAACAAAAAATAGCTTTTCTTATAAGAAAGAAAAATAACCAAAACCAAAAAAACCTACACATCTACACATTGATCAAAAAAATAACCAATTTTAGTTAGAAATAACCAAAAAAAGGCAACACTGTTCTCAAATCACTTATTCTCAGACGTCGGCACAAAGAGAACATGAGAAAAATTATGAGAGGCATATTTAACCCAGAGGAAATTTGTTAGTAATATTTTCAAGTCTACTTATTAATCCAATAATATGTACATATATGTGAGCGAAAAGTATAGAACAATTGTACTGCGTTAAAAACCTAAAAACACCGTATTTAACTTGGCAAGTATTCTTCCAAAAATCTAAATCATTTCTCATTGATATTAGTGAATCATACTGTAATATTTCTTTGGGTGTAAAATTGAAGTCTGAAAAAAACGACATGAACATTCTAATTTAGAAGCTGACAAGCAATTGAATGCATTTTTACGATCTCATGATGAGAGCAACACATTGTTACGCTCTTTGTTTGTGTTTATTTTCCTTCCGTCTTCCGCCCCCCTCATCAAGAAATGTTTTATTAAAAAGATTTTGGTGAGAGCGGGTCGTAATGCTACAACCCGCCATAAGAAATTTTACTGCTTTATAATTCGTATTCTTTATATCCATATTCTTTGATATCACTCGTACGTCACATATGTAGTTTTTTTAATGAATTTTACATCTATATAAACAAAAATGAATGTGTGTTTATTTGTTTGTGGGTTTGTTTGTTTGAAGTCTATAGACGGCTAAACGGCTGGACCGATTATCTTGAAATTTTGACAGTACCTTCCTGTATATCTGGAAGGAATTATAGGCTACTTTTTATTTTAAAATTTCAAGAAGGAGTGGTGCCACGCCAACATATCCAATAAGTATTTAATGTCGCATATTTCATAAACTGCAATAGCTAGAGACCTCAAATTTTGCATGGACGACTTTGACGTATATATAAACAAAATGGGCAGATTGGATATAGTGGGCGTGTCACCTCCAATATAAAAAATATTAAATTATTATATCTAAGAAAATATAACAGTTAGAGTCCTAAAATTTTGTCGAATCCACTTTAGTATCAATATGAATATTTTAGGCAAAAATGGGCTGACTAGGAAAAGTGGGCGTGGTACTTCCCATATGAATTAAATGTAAAACTTCTTATATCTCGGAAATCACCTATATATATTAAAATGAATGTGCGTTTGTTTGTATGTTTGAAGTTTATAGACGGCTAAACGTCTGAACCGATATTCCAAAAATGTTCACAGTATCTTCCGGAAAGAGTTATAGGCTACTTTTTATGTTGATATTTCAAATGAGCGAGGTGCCACTCCCACATATACTACATTACCTACTATTGTAAGATAATAACAAAATGTATATATTAGAAAAACTATATCAGCAAGACACCTCAAATTTTGTACAAGTAACTACAGTTTTAATATAAATATTTTGGACAAAAATGGCGAACTAACAATAGTGGGCTTGGCACCTCCCATATAAAGTAAATACGAAAATCTGTATATCTGAAAAACTCTAACAGCTAGAGTCCCCAATTTTTGTACGAGTAACTTTAGTTTAAATATAAATATTCTGGACAAAAATAGGGAGTTCGGCAAAAGCGGTCGTGTCACCTCCCATATGAAGAAAAATAACAGTTTGACTCTCCAATTTTGTACGAATATCTAAAGGTTCAATATCAATATTTTTGTTAAAAATGGGCGATCAAGCATTAGGGGCGTGGCAAGCTCTATATGAACTAATTATTAAAATCTGTATATCTAGAAAACTATAAAAGCTAGAGTCTCCAATTTTGTATTCCAGCTTTAGGAAGGTGGTGCCTCTCTGATTAGTGAGTGTGGAAATTATTATATCTTGAAATATGCAATAGTAAGGTATATGACCCTTAAATGATTGAGTTTGAAATTTTCAACTCATGTACATAGTAAGTACTAAAATGCATACTATTTATATATTGATCTCATATACATACACATATACATATGTAATAGTTATATTATTGTGGGTAACTAATAAAAATAGTATTTATTTGTCGCATATCTTGAAAACCACATTAGGTAAATTTTGTAATCAGCATTCTATTGGGCGATGAATGGGCATGTAACAATAGGGAGTAATATTTTCATTCATTACTTTTAATTACCTAAGTAATAAAATGTAAACTGTCAATATTGTTCCCAAATAAAAAAAGTAGTTGCAAAACTCATAAAAAAAATTACCTGTGACTGACGCAAACACAATTATTTGTTAAATTTTAATAACCTTAATTTCTTTTTCAAAAGGTTCATGACCTGAACCGATTTTTTACCTATTCATATTAGGTAAAATATAAAGGAATACATATAACACCCATTCGGTTTTGGAATTAAGTTGAATCTTTGATTCTAATCAAGTTAAATGTTATTTGAGTGACATTTATTTTGCAACAATTTATAAAAATGCCCCCAATAAAAGCATCTCTTTCCAGAAGAACTAAAAATGCATTGCGTTTGCAATCCCAGAGAGCAAATGAAAGTTCGGAAGAGCGTGAAAGTCGCCTCAGGGCTGAAAAGAGTTTCAACCTTTAGAGCCGGAACGCCATCACAACGCGAAGAACGCCTTGAAGGCCTACGACAACGTGCCACACCATCAAGAGCTACTGAAACACCTTCAGAAAGCCAAGACTGCCTTAAAAGTCAACGAAATCTTACCTCTTTAGCACGAGCTTCTGAAACGCCGTCAGAACGCGAAAGATGTCTTGAAGGTCTTCGACAACATGCCACTACCGCATGAGCTACCGAGACATCGTTGGAACTTGAAGGTCGGATACAAAGCCAACGAAATCGTACCGAAACATCACGAGCCACAGAAACGCCTTCAGAACGTGAAGGACGTCTTGAAGGTCTTCGACAACATGCGACAACCGCACGAGCTACCGAGACACCTTTGGAACATGAAGGTCGGCTACAAAGCCAGCGAAATCGTACCACAGCATCACGAACTAATGAAAAAGAAGTCCAACATGAATCACGAGTAGAAAGTCACAGGATTCGAACATCAACAAGAAGAGAAGCAGAAAGTATATAGCAATATGATTTGCGTCGAGAACAAAATCGTGAACGAATGGTGGTGAATCGACGTAAAGTTTTTCATGGATACTCAGGTATTGCATTTAACTACAGATCTGATATAGATTATACAGAAGACGAATTAGTGGCAATTGGTGGCATGAATGAAGTTTGCCAATATTGCAATGCACTCATGTACAAAAATGAAACACCTTTGGCGACATGTTCACACTCTAAAGTTAACTACTAATATGCGTGTACATTTGGAACGTGATGCTTCAGCTTCAACTTTTCCAAAAAATTGCTTGATTTAGGTAACAGAAGAATTCCAATGGATCCTATAGCAAAGTATATAAAATTTCCTTCAGACTTTTGCAGAATGACACAATCCAAAGAAGAATTAATAAATTGTATATTTCCCAATATCGTGAAAAATTTAAAAAATATGCAATTTTTATATGAACGTGCGTTACTGGCATCCAAAAATATTGACGTTAATTCCATCAACAGCAATATTCTCAACAAGATCGATGGGAATCTAAGAACTTATAAAAAAACGGTGTTCACATTATTTTACTTAGAAATATTGACCCTCCACGACTTTGTAATGGCACTCAACTAACAATAAAAAATGATGAACGACCATTATAACTGGAAAGTTTAAGGGAACTGATGTATTGCCGCCACGTCCTATGACCACATCGGAGATGCCATTCGATTTCAAGCGCCTTCAATTTCATATTCGCCTAGCATTTGCAATGACAATTAATAAAGCTCAAGGTCAGTCCTTGCAAGTTTGTGGACTTAATCTAAAAAATCAATGTTTCTCACATGGACAGCTTTACGTCGCATGTTCGCGAGTAGGAAAACCCGCAGAGGGGAAAACAAAAAATATTGTGTATCCAAGGCATTGGAATAAGAATTATTTATTTAAGAAAAAAAGTATATTTTAAATTTTAGCAAGTAAGAAATAAATAGCCCATTAATATATTATTTTAGAATTTAAATGAAATATATTGTCATCAAATGAAATTAGAATAAACCTTTAAGAAAAATTGCATAGTTTAATTACTAAATAAAAATTTTTTTTAATTATTATGTATTTAATTTCGATGGGGGTAGCGAAGCACACCGGGTATTAGCTAGTAATTTAATAAAATAATATTGAAATTCACTTTATAACAATAATATTTACATACATACAGTGACTCTCCTTCAGATGCTGGTTTTTATTTCGAGTTTCTTTTTACGTCTAAACTTACACCAAGACGATGAACAAGAGACGAATATCCACTAGATCGATTTCCATTACCAATGCATTTATTTTCCGATTGTAGCAACAAAAGAAATGTATGAAATGCATTATGAGAATATAAGAGAACATGAAATACTTTTCTTATCGTATATACATACATATGTATGTACAGTAAAGAAATATGGTAAAAACCCGCATATTAATGAGACTCCCTTTCATGCCGGTGAATGAGAGTTTGCATATACAAGTAGATTTCATGAAATGTAAAAATTATTGAACATACATACCAGAGATCAGCAATAAGTATTCAAAAAGATGATTGGATGATAGATTGGAATCATACTCATAATTTGTGATACTTATACGCATTCATACTTATTTTAATATCATACACGTACTACTCATATTCATAATTTGAAGTACTCATCGTACTCATACTTAATAATACGCATGTTGTTGTTGGTATTATTAGTATTTTTCTATATTTATGAATCTGAATGAGTAGGCATATGAATCAAACATATTTCGAATGTTATGATTTTGATGTCATCGTTGTACTCATACTCATTGCAACCTGTACTTATAAATCAACATGTTAGTGAGTACGAATGAATCAGAGTAGTTGAATTTCAATACTGTTGACTCACTCATACTCTAAATTTCATGAGTACTTATGAGTAGCGAAAAACGATTCCATGCTGATCTCTGATACCTATGGTATGTGTTGATGCACAAAGCCATATACTCATATAAGTAAATTAATTATATAAAATTTCAATGGAAAAGAAAATCAACAAGAAATTTATTCATTTTTGTAGTACTTTTTCAATTTTCTGTCCATTTTATTTTGTTTTTCTGCCGCTGTTATATACTTTTGATGCCATTAATCATGTTAAAGAATGACTGGCTAGTAATATTTAAGTGAATTGTATAAGATAGGTGGATACGATTTTTCTTTATGTGAAAATTGTTAAAGAAAATATTTTGAAATGTAGAGTGTTAAGTTGAAATAAAATATTAAGTCATTTAAGTGTAATATATCACTGGTTGTTTATTGGATGTTTTAAAGAATTTTTGCAATAAGAAGGAGTGACAGAAGGGACTTAATTAAATTAAATGTAAATATTTTTCAATTGATGTCTGCATAGAATCGTAGATAATACCCATTGGTATAATACTATAATTCTTCAATGCCATCATGAATATATGTATATATATTTAATAGAAAGTCTTAAGAACCAAATTACACTGCGGTTCATCAGCATAGAACCAACACATTTTAAAGTAAAAAAAAACTTTATAAATTGCAATTACAGATAGAATAAAAAATTTAGTTTTGCAGAAGAATAGTTGATACTGTAAACGATAAGTAAAACACAAAAAATAGTTATACTATTTTGGATTATAATTGTACTTTTTTACTTTCTTTGTAGTCAAGTATACAATTTTTCATTTACTGTGCAGCACAAGTAAAGACAAATTTAAAAAATATTATTGTTATGAAAATGGAAACGGTGTAACATCGTTAAAATGATAAGCAAAATCTACACAAGCAAATACAATGAACTTGTTTACAAGTAAACCAACAACATCGTTATGAATGAAAAGGGGATAGACAAGTTAGCGAGAACGCTTCAACAAGCAATGTGAATAAAATACATAAACAACAACGAAGTCGCGATATAGTTCTCGAAAAGTCGAAACCACGGACGTTCGACTTAAATAACTTTTATCAGACTATTTACGTGAGCTTATAAAAAGGCAAGACAAAGCAGGCAACGAGTTGTAAGAATTCAGTCAGTCTTGTGTGAAGACGTATTGCGTGTGAAAAAAAGTCGTGGTTTGAAGATCGCCGTTGTGAAGATCTACCCAACAGAAGTGTAAAGAAGAATAACGAACTAAGCAAATCGTTGTTGTATCATCAAGTTGTGAACAGTGGCACATAAAATACATACATGATTGGCAACTACAACCCATCAGTCAGGATTACGGCCTAGCCTCTCACACCATTCATGTTGTGTGCCTTAATTCTTATACTTGAGTGCCGGGACCTACAGTTTAACGTCGACCCCGAACGACAGATTTTAAGAAACTTTTTCATGGCAGGTTTATTTACTCTCAGAGTTTTTGCCAGAAATCTGCTGAGAGGAAGTCGCCGAAGAAATATTTTTTTTTCATATTTCGTTTTGATGTATGGCCTAGGGATCAAACCCGGGCTTGACGTGTAATAAGCGAACACACTACCTAATTGACTACGGCGACTTGAGATTCCTTTGCTAACGTCAAAAGTGGGAAACAGAATAGTCGCTGTAGTATAACATAACAAGTAGCGTCTAAATTTCAACATGGTAGTAGTCGCTGCAGTAGAATTTATAGCGCATAATTCGTATATTTTAAATTTGTGCGCTACATATATAAATTGTAAAGAGGGTTTCCATGATTTTCAACATATTCAACATTTATTATATCAAACATGAGGCTTAATTTTGCAGAATAGATAGATGTAGTTGGATATGTACTTATTTATTATATAACTAGCTAATACACGGTGTGCTTCGCTACCGCCATCGAAATTAAATACATAATAATTAAAAAAATTTTTTATTTAGTAATTAAATTATGCAATTTTTCTTATAGGTTTATTCTAATTTCATTTGATGACAATATATTTCATTTCAATTCTAAAATAACACATTAATGGGATATTTATTTCTTACTTGCTAAAATTTAATATGTACTTTTTTTCTTAAATAAATAATTCTTATTCTAATGCCTTGAGATACACAATATTTTTTGTTTTCCCCTCTGCGGGTTTTCCTACTCGCGAACATGCGACGTAAAGCTGTCCATGTGAGAAACATGGATTTTTTACAGAATTTAAAATTATATATTTAATAAGTGTGATGGAAACTGTTTAAGTTTTAGATTTAAGATGTGGAAAAATAATTTTGTTATCTTTTTTAATTTCCAAAATAAAACGAATAATTTACTATGTTACGAATGTTTTGATTATACGACCACCACTGTATGCAACAAATAAAAATATTTTTATTAGTTACCCATTTTTAGAAGTAAACAATAATATAACTATTACATATGTATATTTGTATGTATATGAGATCAATATATAAATAGTATGCATTTTAGTACTTACTATGTACATGAGTTGAAAATTTCAAACTCAATCATTTAAGGGTCATATACTGTACTATTGCATATTTCAAGATATAATAATTTCCACACTCACTAATCAGAGAGGCACCACCTTCCTATAGCTGGAATACAAAATTGAAGACTCTAGCTTGTATAGTTTTTTTATACAGATTTTAATAATTAGTTCATATGGAGTTTGCCACGCCCTAATGCTTGATAGCCCATTTTTAACAAAAATATTGATATTGAACCTTTAGATATTCGTACAAAATTTGAGCAGTCTAACTGTTATTTTTATTCATATGGGAGGTGCCACGCCCGCTTTTGCTGAACTCCCTTTTTTGTCCAGAATATTTATATTTAAACTAAAGTTACTCGTACAAAAATTGGGTACTCTAGCTGTTACAGTTTTTCAGATAAACAGATTTTAGTATTTACTTTATATGGGAGGTGCCACACCAATATTGCTAGTTTGCCCATTTTTGTCCAAAATATTTATATTAAAACTGTAGTTACTTGTACAAAATATTAGGTATTTTGCTGATATAGTTTTTCCAATATGTATATCCATTTTGTTATTATCTTACAATAGTAGGTTATGCAGTATATGTTGGAGTGGCACCTCTCTCATTTGAAATATCAACATAAAAAGTAGGTAAAACGGTACAGCCGTTTAGTCGTCTATAAACTTCAAACATGCTAACGAACGCACATTCAATTTTATATATATAGGTGATTTCCGAGATATAAGAAGTTTTACATTTAATTCATATGGGAAGTACCACGCCCACTTTTCCTAGTCAGCCCATTTTTGTCGAAAATATTCATATTGATACTAAAGTGGATTCGACAAAATTTTAGAACTCTGTTATATTTTCTTAGATATAATAAGTTAAAACTTTTTATATTGGAGGTGACACGCCCACTATAGCCAATCCGCCCATTTTGTTCATATATACGTCAAAGTCGTCCATGCAAAATTTGAGGTCTCCAGCTATTGCAGTTTATGAGATATGCGACATTAAATACTTATTGGATATGTGGGCGTGGCACCTCGCCTTCTTGAAATTTTAAAATCAAAAGGAGCCTATAGTTCCTTCCAGATATACAGGAAGGTACTGTCAAAATTTCAAGAAAATCGGTCCAGCCGTTTAGCCGTCTATAGACTTCAAACAAACAAACCCACAAACAAATAAACACACATTCATTTTTGTTTATATAGATGTAAAATTCATTAAAAAAACTACATATGTGACGTATGAGTGATATCCAATTCCATTAAGTTTTATCAAAGAATATGGATATAAAGAATACGCATTATGTAGAAGTAAAAGTTCTTATGGCGGGTTGTAGCAGTACGACCCGCTCTCACCAAAATCTTCAAAAAAAACATTTCTGGATGAGGGGGGCGGAAGACAGAAGGAAAATAAACACAAACAAAGAGCGTTACAATGTGTTGCTCACATCATGAGAGCGTAAAAATGTTGTCAGTTGCTTGTCAGCTTCTAAAGGAGAATGTTCATGTGTCAAAGGAATATCACAGTATCATTCACTAATATCAATGAGAAATGATTTCGATTTTTAGAAGAATACTTGCCAAGTTAAATACGGTGTTTTTAGGTTTTTAGCGCAGTACAATTTTTCTATACTTTTCGCTCACGTATACATATTATTGGGTTAATAAGTAGACTTGAAAATATTACTAACAAATTTCCTCTGGGTTAAATATGCCTCCCATAATTTTTCTCATGTTCTCTTTGTGCCGACGTCTGAGAATAAGTGATTTGAGCACAGTGTTGCTTTTTTGGTTATTTTTAACCAAAATTGGTTATTTTTTTGATCAAGGTGTAGTTTTTTTTTTTTGGTTTTGGTTATTTTTTTTTCTTATGAAAAAAAGCTATTTTTTGTTTCTTTTTTTATTAATTATAATTTAAACTTGAAAAAAAAAATCAAACAAAAGTCTACGAAATTAATTTTGGTTATATTTTTTTTATTTGGTGATTTTTTTCACAAATGTTGGTTACAACATTTTTTTCGTGGCAACACTGCTTCAGAAGAATAAATTAAAAATTTGTCAAACAACAAAAACGCACGATGAAAACAATTGACAACATTTTTACGCTCTTGGTTTCTTTATTATTCCCTTCTATCTTTCCTCCCGCGTCGTGAAATATTTTTGAAAAATATTCCAAAATATGCCAAAATGCAGATTCTTTATACTTTATTTTCTTTGGTTTTATACATCAAGAATCATAGATAGCATACGTGTAGGGGTAACTACTATGCGTATGAGTAATATATTTCAAATGCAATTAAAAATTAAGTATGTAGCATACGTGGGCATGGCCCCTCGCTCATTTGGAATATCAACACAAAAAGTAGCCTATAACTCCTTCCAGACATACAGGAAGATACTGTGAAAATTTCAGGAAAATCGGTTCAGCCGTTTAATCGTCTATAAACTTCAAACATACAAACATACAAACAAACACACATTCATTTTTATATATAAGATTTGATATCTGTTTTGTAAGAAATTTCACATAATATTCTTGCTTTATTCTGTAGGTTTTTTAAAAGATTATTTGAAATGTAGGAAGACATCACTGCCATACAGGAAATGCGATGGAAAGGGCAAATATGCAAAAGGCTAGCACCTTGCGATGTGTATTACAGCTGCCAGGTTGATAAACACGAATTCGGATGCGGATTTGTGGTTAATAAGAGACTTCGCCACCTTGTCTCTGGGTTCACGCCTGTGAACGAAAGAATAGCCACAGTCCGCATCAGAGCAAAATTCTACAACATCAGCCTTATTTGTGCTTACGTCCTGACGGAGAAAAGGACGATGTGGTTAAAGATACCTTCTACGCTAAACTCGAGGACGCATACGATAAGTGCCCGGCCCATGACGCCATGTAGCACCAAGTTTCAACATCTTGACATTCACAAGACCACTTGGATCAAACGATCGATCAACATCAACCAGATTGATCATATTGTGATAGACGGAAGGCACGTATCCAGTGTACTAAATGTGCACACATTCAGACGTCCTAACATCGACTCGGACCACTACCTTGTCTGCGCGCTCTAGTCCATTGCGAAAGCTGAACGTTAAGAAGCTGCGATCACAAAGGACAGTTGAGGCGTTCTCCGCTCAACTCTCGGATAAACTCCCCATCCAATCTCAACGTCAATTATGGACTGTGGGCCAACATCTCCCACTCCTTGCGCATTACTTAGGAAACAGTCCTTGGTTTGGAGCGCCCACCCCAACGAAATCAATGGTACGATGAGGAGTGTCGCGAGGCAACTGCAGCGAAAAATGCCGCATACAAGAAAACGTTGCAGTCAGCCGCTCATCGAGCCATTGTCGAGAACTATAGAGAGAAGAGAAGGGATGAGAGATGCCTTTAGAGACGCAAGATTAGGGAGCAGAAATGACGTAGGAATGACGCTCGAAAATTCTATCAAAAGGTTAAGCGTCTATCCGAGGGTTATAAGCCCGGAGTGTCTTCCAGCCAAGATGAAAATGGAAACTTGGTAACAGATCCGCACGGGGTGCTGAGGTTGTGGAGGAAGGCGATGACGGCACCAATACCGCTTTTAGAGAATATGTTCCGATCCCGATCGATGATGACGGCGTGGAGATTCCGTCGCCTAGCCATGAAGAGGTCAAAGTCGCGATTATGCCTTAAAAGCAATAAAGCGGCAGGTCTATGGCTAGAAGAAAATATGCCCAACGGTTGGAACAGTTGGATAGTGTCCTCTGTCCTGTCCTAAAAAGGGAGACCCTAGTATATGCGCCAACTACAGGGGTATAAGCATTCTCCCTATCGCATATAAGGATCTTACAGGCGTATTGTGTGATTGAACCTTATCAGTGCGGCTTCAGACCTGGCAAGCCCACCATCGACCAGATCTTCACACTACTCCAAATCCTGGAAAATACCCACGAAAAATAAGTCGACACACACCGTCTTTCTGTCGACTATAAGGCAACCTTAGATAGCCCCATAAGGGATCGTGTTTTTGCCGCAATGTCTGAGCTCGGTATACCTGCGAAGCTGATAAGGCTATGTAGAATGACGTTGAGCAATTCCTGCAGCTCCGTAAAGGTAGGAATGAACCTCAGCGAACCTTTTGATACCGTGCGAGGTTTCAGACAAGGCGACCCCTTATCATGCGACCTCTTCAACTTCGTCATGGAGAGTGTTCTGCGAAAGGCGGGGGTGCATCACAATGGCACATCATATGGCGTACCAAGCGAAATGTTACTGCTGCCTTTAATGCTGTTGAACGGGAGTCTACTAAGATGGGTCTGCAGGTAAATGAGGGCAAAACAAAGTATATGTTATCGACAAGTAGAGGTGTGGCGCGTATTGGTTCTCAGATTACGGCCGATAACCATACTTTTGATACAGTCAAAGAATTTTATCTTGGCTCCGCCGTTACCACCAAAAATGATGTCCGCCTGGAGATCAAGCGTAGGATCACTCTTGCCAACAGGTGCTACTATGGTCTCAATAGGCAATTGAGTAGCAGAGACCTGTCTCGTATGACAAAACTAGTACTCTACACGACGCTCATCCTCCCCGTGGTTCTTTATGGCGCAGAGGCATTGACCCTATTAAGCACTGATGCAGCAACCTTGAGAGTATTCGAGAGAAAAGTTCAGTACGAGTTGGCGATGATTTCCGCATCCAGCAGTGAGCTGTATTTAGTATTCAAAATATTGAGAGCCTTTAAATATTTGGTTGAGCCTTTACAAATCGTGGATCTTGCAGGGTGTTCTTTGGTCCTCAGTATGTATGGAAATAAGACAAAACCGGCCTCATTAGCAGCATAAACCATGCAATCGATATAATTTAACCTAATTTATGCCTCACAGTCATGGAAATTTGGACATTTTTGTTGCACTTTGCCCAGAGAAGACGAGCGACAAGACAAAAGTACGTCAATAGGTCTTTCAAAACCATAAAAAATGTCGATGAAAACAAACACACACACTATTCCTTATTTAAATTTAAAGTAAGAAGGGCTTAATTAAAAGCTCTACTGGCGTAATTTAAAAGGTAGTGGTTGTTATTAGATTTGAGGCCATGGTTCACACCCCAGGTCAGACATCTCCAATGAAAGGAAATATAAAAATTATTTTTTCAGCTACTTCCTCTCAGCAGTTTTCAGGCAAAAAATCTGAGATTAAATGAAATTGCCATGAAAAAGTTTCTCAAAAATCTGTTTTTTCGAATCGACTTTAAACTGTAGGTCCCGCCACTCATATATAAATTTAACACATACAACTTAAGTGGTGTGAGAATGTATGTATGAAAAAACATTTCTTTGGTGGCTTCTTCTCTATCAATTATAGTATTTAAAAATTAACTATAAAATGTTCTGATTCTGATAGTATGCATGTTTTTCTAGTTTCTTTAATTTTTTACTTAAAATGCCAATTTACATTATTTTTTTATTCTATTGCAGAATTTGTTTGCTTTTTTATGCCTGCTACAAAGAAATGTTTATTATCCTCTTGAAAACAAAATAATGATAAATTACACAAGACTATAAAATAGCAAGAAAGAAAATCATAATAGAAACAAGAAAAAACAGAAAATAATAAATTGTTCGTAAATTTTCTTCTCGTTTTATCTCTCTCTGTAGAGTTTATTTTTAGTATAAAACTCGTATGCTATCAAAAGCACAATCCCTGCAAGCAACATTGATGCATGAACTTGACCTTCAACATTTTTTATTTCGGATTTCTTTACATCTGCTGAAAGGTATTGTTTTTCAGAAAGTGCTGAAACGTAAAATATTGCAACAAATTGTCATCGAATTATGACTTAAGATGAGTACGCTGATGCTACTGTGAAATGTTTACAACACAAGTATGTACTAGTAATGAAGGAATATCAAGCACTGCCTCGTCCAGCTATTGAATTGTGTGGTGTTCAGTCGGCGTACATGTAAAGCTCTTAACATTAAGGACATAAAAATACATTAAATACAATTTATATTTGAAAACTACTTAACGGGTTATTAATTTTTCGGCTTAAAAAATAAAGTTAATAAAAAACACAGAAGGCTAGATTATACCTTCAATCAGCCAATCAAATAATTGGATCTGATCTTATCAGTATGCATGGAATACAATGTAATTCAAATGATCACCTACGCACACTGTCGCGAGCGTGGCCAAAAATGGTTAAAGTCAATGTGGGAAATTCATTATTTTTTTACCTTTATCTTATAGAAAACACTTCTATTAGTTGATATGTAAAATTTTTTTTATAAACTTTTGCGTAGTTTTTTAGTTATTGTATCTCAAAATTAAGAATTCCCATGCAATATAGAAAATTTGTGCGAAAACTTGAAATTTGACATATTTTTGTCGTAGTTAAAATTCAAAAATTCTTTTGGTAATGACTAAATTATTTGTAATAGAATTGTAAGCCAGGTATGTAACTGTAATTGCAATGCTATAATTGTTTACAAATATTAATCATATGTGAAATATCCTTAGCCAAAGTACAGGTCTACAAAAAATTAAGATTTTCATACATTTATTAAGTTCAGTAGTGAATTAAAGAAACACCCAATATCATTGCCACAAGTATGTACTTTAACATATATAAATTTCAGCTGCTTCTGACTGCTTTTGTGGGCGTTATAAATGTTTTTTAGTGTCAACATCATTGCAGATTCGTGATATTTTTGAGCAATGGGTGCAGCTAAGAAAAATAATACAACAAATGTGTTGCATCATATTGTACAATTTGTGGAAAGTCGTATTCAAAGATTTCTAGCAGATATAGGGAAGGACTAACTAAAATTCATTCTTTTAAAAATTAGTAATAATTGGACAAAATATAGACGTGGAAAAAGTAGGTTTGAAACTGAGTTGAGTAAGTGATGTAAGTTTTTCTAGATAATCGATTTTTTTGTATTTAAACATAAATAAATTCTATTAGGAACCAAGTACAAGCGTCTTTTCACTTATATGTATAAATTTAAATATTTTAATATATATAAACAAATTTTAAATTGTTTAATAAAATATTGTTTAATTAGTGTTTTAGCTATGGTAAAAAAGTATCCTTAAAATTGTCTAAGGATATACGGAATGTGAGAAAATTAAATTTTAATGAGTTAGTAAAACATTTAAATCACAATTTGCGATTAGAAAAAAAGATATGTATATTAAATTTCTTTGATACTTTTTTGAAAAAGGACATTTTTAAGGTGGGCGTATCCTTGCTCCAAATTGAATGAAATTTGGAGAAAGTAGTAAGCATGTTAAAACTAATAAGTGTACCAAATTTTATTAACACATCTTTTTTTCCTCCAAGTTACAGCAATTTTTAATTTCAGGATATATGAGAAGGACACGAATCCTTTCAGTTTAAATGACCAAATTTTAGGTATGATTATGTTTTACCAATTAATATAGGTGTGCCAAATTTCATTACTCTACTATTACTCCTTCTATTTTTGGCCACTCGTTATATGAAATCGCGACATTGTGCTAGGTGGTCCGGCTGCTGCAGGATTGCTTATAAATGGATTTCTAACACATTTCCATATTTCGCTCATCAACTTTACCAAGGTTTTTTCTGGTAAAGTAAACAAATAACATAATTCAATGACTCCTCTTCACCAGAAAGTGTACTAGAGGGTCATTTTGTTTCGGCATTCACTTTTTTACAATCATGTCTAAATTCTGTGAGCACCATATACGAGAATTATCATGTTAATATAGTAATCGAGTGAGTGTTGATATAAGTCATAAGTTTCATGGCTTAGGAGATATCCCACCGTTGTTTTTGATGCTGGAGAAGGTGTGCCGAAAAATACGAATTATTTCATACCATGACATTGGAATTGAGCACATCCTGACGTATGTTGTATTTGAATTTGTATTTCCTATCATATCCAACTCAAGCAGCCATTAACGTAGGCGTACCATTCACAACGCTGTTAGACTTTCAATATCAATTTAATATTTAATAATTTAATAAATTGAAGATTACGAAATGGACGTTATTTGTTCGAACAACCTGATCAATTTTGACTTTATTGCATAATGTTTTGCGACTTCGGCGATTCCGTCAACGACAGGTGGGCGGCCTCGGACACGGGTAGAAAGGCTCGTAAAATCTGGCCAAGGCTGGATGAGGGGCGCAAAATGAGTCTACTTAAACTCCAAAGAGGCGCGCTCAGTGTGGTTATCGGTGTCATTACGGGGCATTGCATTATTGGTACGCATGCGAGGCGCATTGGTCTTGGACACCTTGCTAACGATTTCTGCAGAAGCTGCAGGGATGAGGAAGAGGAGACTGTCCCTCACCTGCTGGGTACAGGCCCGGCTCTTTGCCAAAGGATAAAGAAATACTTGGGTGCTTACTACATGTATGAACTGTCCGGGACTGACATTGGCAGCTTAAATCGTTTCATCACGGACTCCAAATGAATTTGAGACTAGGGGATAGCGAATAACTGTGGTAACACAATGGGCCCAATGCGGCCTATGTGTGTCCATCCAATTTTCTTGGATGGGCAGCCACCTCTACCTACCTACCTACCTTTACGACTTCAATTTGCAACCATGAACACCCAGTCATTTTGCCACTAAAATCATGCGTATGGGCGCCGTCAGACTTTTCTCTAGGGTTACGTCGAATATCGTATTTAAGCGAATAATTTTAGGACGTTACGGCATTTTAAAGCTAAAACTCGTAAAGTTACACCAACTGAACAACGGAAATGT
The DNA here is from genome assembly GCA_930367235.1 of Sarcophaga rosellei. Classification (NCBI taxonomy): domain Eukaryota; kingdom Metazoa; phylum Arthropoda; class Insecta; order Diptera; family Sarcophagidae; genus Sarcophaga; species Sarcophaga rosellei. The sequence goes on along the minus strand of OV884018.1, from coordinate 45,228,946 downwards.
GCGAAAAGTGTTGGAAAACTGCATTAAATATTCGATTATTACAATCAATCCAGCTGCTTGCATTGCAGACATAATGATCAAGACTAATTATAACAATGGAATAAAATTATCATTATTTAAACTCAAAGCTTTTTATTTGTGCTAACACTTACTTATGGAAATTTATTTATTTATTAATTGCAATACAATTACAAATTATATTTAATTATATACGAGATGAATAACTTTGATCAGAGGCTCGGTGTAGTGTTACAGACTAGAGTCTTTGTTATTTTTAATTTTTATTGTTTTAAAAGCTTCAGCATGTGGTACATACATACATGAGTGGTTACTAAACTCATTAGTCAGGTTTACGACCTAGCTTTTCACATCACTTGTGTTGAGTGTGTTAAATTTTATACATGAGTGGTGGGACCTAATCTTCATGGCAATTTTATTTTACTCTCAGGGGAAGTCGGCGGAGAAATATTCTTCATATTTCGTTTTATTGGCGTTGGCCAACTCACTACCTACTAGACTACGGTGACTTATGGTGTTTTCTTTTCTACCAAAAAATGTGCACTTTATTTTAAAAAATGCAATTTTGTGTTTGTTTCTCAAAAATGTTTCTCCCTTTAAAAGGGTGGTATGTTTTATTCTAAATAATTCGCACTTGAAAATGGTGGAGGGCATTGCATTTTACGCCCTGTATAAATCGAGAGTGCTGATAATGCCCTGTAAAGCAAATGACTTTTGTTTATTTATAGGGCTACCAGATGAAATTTAAAAAAAGTCGCCTAGTATCGTTATCCAATTTTGAAGTCAATTTTTTCATGGTTTTGTGGGGTAACCTTAAAGGAACATTACATTATTAAAGCTACATGGTCAGTAATATAAAAAATTGCATTCAGTGTTAGAACTGTGTTAAAAAAATGTTATTTGGTTATAAAAAAAGCCCTAAAAAAATTAAATCGAAAAATTAGCGATTTGGCAACACCTTTTTTATGTTTACATATTTTATTGAAAACAAATCAAAAAATACAACATATTTTTAAGGGCACGGGGCATTCCCTTTTTTCATATTTGTGTTATGTTCATCTCAAATAAAAATTACATTATAACAGGGTTGGTCAGCAATTTTTTTAATGCACCTTGTAAGAGGGTGACATTTTCTTTGTAGAAAAGAAAACACCATTAAATATCAAATATGTTATCGAGGCCAGTTTTAAAATTATTTTCACGATATTTGAAAGTGACTTTAGTCTTTTTAGATGCTGGTTGTTGATATCTTGAAACATGAAGTTTTTCACGCTTTTTCCAAAATATTCTATTAATGGCAAGTTTCGCACTTAAACTGATAACTTGACTTGACTTGGCGAATATTAAAAAATATGAGAGCGTGAGCTTACCTATTTTGATATTAATTTAGCAGTTTTTATTTGATTTTGAAATTATTTTGCTTGTGACCTCGTAGCTCCACCATCATCTTTATGCACTAAACAGTTGAGTGCTTACTTACATAATTTGTCGTGCAGTTAGGATTACGACCTAATTAGTTTCTTGCAGCACTTATGTTGGGTCTGTTAATTTTATACATGAGTGGTGGAACCTACAGTTTAACACGAACGACAGACGTTTGAGAAACTTTTCATGGACATTTTATTTACTCTCAGAGTTTTTGCCAGAAATTTTCTGAGAGGAATTCGAAGCAGAAGTCTGACCTGGAATTTGAACTGAGGCCTTACGTCTATTAAGCCAACACACTACTTATTAAACTACGGTGACCACATTAGTACCTTTATAATAAAGAAAAGAAAAAAAAAATGAAAAATTTTTGAAACTCAATGTTTTACAGCGTAAGATTTCAATCAAATTTCTTTCGAAATACATAATAACCCTTATTTAACTTTAAGATGCTGTTCGGCGTCTGTAAAGACGTGTAAATTTTTGTCTATTATTTTATAAACAATATCGCCTCTAAAATTCATAGTCTATATATTGGACTTGAACCGATCCCTAGCCTAAAACAAATATTGTTTGTGGATAATATGTTTAAAAATATACCAATTACTAGTATCAGAGTACTTCTAATTAGATTGATACATAATTCCAGTAACATCTTACTTATAGTATATTGTATGGCAGTTATATTATATCGTAAAAGCGATATTTGCAAATTTTATACTTACCTATGGCCCGATGAAGACGTTTATTTCGGACCTGGGTACAGAATACAAAAACTCAATATTAAACGAATTGTGCACTCTGTTGAAAATCTAGAAACTAACATCAACAGCTCATCATCACCAGACCTTAGGTACAATAGAAAGAAGTCACAGAACTTTTAATGAATACGTACGTCCTTACATATCTGTAGAAAAAGACGACTGGGACGAATGGCTAAGGTTTTTTACACATTGTTTTAATACAACACCATCATACAACACCATGTACATAATTATTGTCCTTGTGAATTGGTTTTTAGCAAAATACCAAACAGTTTGAAAGATTTCAGTAAGGTAGACACAATTACTCCCCTATGCAATGTAGACGATCATGCCAAAGAGGCAAAATTTAGATTAGAAATTGCACTTAAGAGAACAACACATTTATTAGACATAAATAAAATCAAGCAAAAGAATAACTATGATAAGGATATATTAGATTATAATTTTAAAATAGGAGATTTAGTTTTACTTAGGAATAATATAGGACATAAACAAGAGGAATCATATAAAGGTCCATACAAAATTAAAAATATAGATTTAAGAAATAATGTAACTATAGTTGATAAGAAAAATAATAATAAAATAACAAGCAGTTCATAAGAATAGACTTAAGATATATAATAAATAGTTTTAATAATGACATTAAACTGGCCAGAAAAATGAAATAATATTATTTAAGATAAATTTTATTTTTTTTACTAACTAAGTAAACTTATCACTAAACATTCATTAAAAACAAAATAAATATTAAAATTTAATTAGAAATAATATTAAAATTGGATTACTTTAAATTAAGATTAATACTATTAATCATACTATCTAAGTTTATTAATATAAATTAAAATAGACGCAAAATCATTGTACTGTGTTGTGTAAAAGAATGTCCATAAAACAAAAGTTATATGAACATTCTTGTAAAGGGTGGAGGTGTAGCATGATTTTACAGTCGTCAATACCAGCACAACATTTCATATGCATAAACAAAAGATTATTAAATTGCATATGAGCAACGACCACTTGACTCAATGTTGCTGACCGTCGCTGCTGCGTATAACGCCACAATGGTATGCGCACACGAATTTTATTCTTATTTGCGGTACGAACGTTTTTAAAAAAAGTGCGAAGGACAACTTATCGCTTTTGGAGGTCAGATCAGACTGACTTTTCTTTATTAAAATTTTATCTTTACAACTTCAAATAATAAATGACCTAATTTACAATTTTTGCTTCGTAAGCTTCATTTACATTTTAACTTAACTAGCACTTTTATTTTAAAATTAATTCTTTTTGTATTATTTGTTGATTTTTTAATTTTGTTAAGGTAAATCAACTTTTTAGAAAATGCAAGTAGTCAAATTTCGAAAGTAACAAAAACAAATATTGCGACACAATTATTGGAAATATTAATAGAGTTCATTTACCTATTTTATTTAAAAGATCATCAATTAAATCATTATTACTTTTATACGTAACTACTCCTCCCTTTAAATTAGAATTCTCCTGAATTCTATTATTTAGCTTAATTATTATCTTTTTATGTTTTACACAAATTAACGTTATAATAATTATTATTGTAATTACAATTAATGTATTGTATCCATATGTTAGTTTTGTTTGCATTTTTAATTCTTTTATATTTTTTATATTCTTTTGATTTCCCATATTAATTTGATCAAATGTTATTTTATGAGTAAAATTTTTTAATAATCAATTGCTTTCTAATAGTTGTACTTCTTTTGTATCTTCTAAAATATTGGAAAAATAATAATCTTTAATTCTTACTGAACAGTTATTGAAATTTAATAAATAATTTCCATTTAAAATTTTCTCTTCCGAATTACAAGTTTGATTGATACTTATGTTAAATGCATTCTTAACTATAATCTTATCTATATTTAATTGTATTATTTCTAAATCATTGTTTTTTACAAGTTGACAATTGCTTTTTACGAAACAATGATTACTTAATTTTAACTCTTTCAAATTTTTATTTTCTTCATATTTATATATTTTATTTTCAAATTCAAAAGTTTTTTCAATATTAGAATCTATTTCATAACTCTGATTATTAGATATTGGAACAATAATTCTTAATTTAATTGTTATAAATGTTTTAGGTATTTTTATTCCAAAAATAAGATATGAATTATTTAAAAATGTTGTTCCAAATTGAATGTATTTTAATTTATTATAATCAATTTCATATTTTTTTATTTCATTACTAGTTAGTATACTTGGAAGTATAATACCATGTTTTGCGGAAATTATATTATCTTGTAAATGCTCAATTTTGTTTTTCACAAGTTGTATATTAGTAAATTGCTCTAGATAAATATTTCTTTCATTTTCCACTTCCAGAAACTTATTAATAGTATTTATTTCTCTTTCTATTTTTTCTCTGTCATTTTTTATTGCAATCTTTAAATGATTTAGAGTTACATTAAAATAGTCATTAACTAATATTTGTTGATTATAATTATTTTTAATTTCATTAATATTAAAAAGATGTTTTTGTATATTCTGTCTGTCTTCGTCGTCCATAATGCCAAATAAAAACTTTGAAAGTCCTCCTATACCATTAATCAGTCCACGTCTATGTCTATTGTATTTGGGCTTTAGAGTTAACAATTTATTTCTAGCATCTAATAATTCTAACTGAAGTAATTCCTTATTTTTTATTGTCATCAATTCAATATTTTCTGTTATGTTGTCAATAATGTTTTCTGTATCGTCTAAGTTTATTATGTGCAATATTATGTCCGATTCCTTAACTATGTCCTGATTTCCTATACATAGATCTATAAATCCTTTCTGTTCTGCCAAATTCCGTTAGTCCGTGGTGTCATCAGTAGTATCATCAATATTATCTGTAAATTTTAATGGTTCCTTGATATTACTAGGATGTATATTATCTAATTTTGCTTTCCTATATCTAGGTTGTTCTTTATGTCTTAATGCTTTATAATTCTTTATATAAGCCTCAGTCCTAACTTCTTCATAGTCTTTTCTAGATTTGTTTAATTTTTCTATTACCTTCTTTTTATTATCTTCCAAATTCTTTTTAACCTTTTCTACATCTATCTTCTCTTGTTGTATATCGTTTGGAGTGTATTTAGTGCTACAGTGATATCTTTCATTATTATTTCGCCTAGCCCTTTGAATAAGTTGTTTTATGGGCATTTCCTTGTTAGTTTTATATAAGATTCTAAATTTTTCTGCTAACGTATTATGCATCCTTTCTATATCAGCATTTTTTGTGTGACTGTTTGCTTTTGTAATGTGTAATTGTATTCCCTCCTGATTAAGAAATTTTTTGTTTTGAAATGCATTAAACTCACCGTCTGCAACAATTTTCTCTGGTTTACCTACTTTAATTGTTATAGGGTTTCTATCTGTTAAATGGTAAGCTGCCCCGAATTTCGAAAATTTATCTATTACTGTTAAAAAACGAAAAACTTTTCATTACATATGTGTCCACACGTATGATTTGATTTTTATTTGTGGGTGTTTCCGTGAGTTTGAATTTTTGTTTTATAGGATTTCTATCATACTTAACTTCCTTACAAATGTCACACTGATTTATTACTATCTGAATCAATTCTAGCAATTTTGGAAAATAAATTTTATGCCTAATATGGTTGTATGTTTCCTGTATACATGAGTGTAGGCTTTCCTTAACGTGATACAGCGAAATTTGTTTGACTGCATCCACTTCTGTTTCTATATCCTGAGCTCTCATGGTGCATTTAGTGAATCTTATCTGTTTGTCATTCGAAAACATCTCTATTAGTTTTTCCTGTACTATATTTACCTTTAGTAATATATTTTCTGAATATATTTCCTAGTTCATTGAAATCTGACTCGGCCACAAAAATAATTCATCTACCGTTTATGATCCTCATTTCCTCGACTTTGTTATTTGTCAATATAATCTGTGTTCTGTACTTATTAACTATTTCTTCTTTAATGTAAAAATGATCTCCTAATTCTTCTTCTGCCGAATGTACTGTTACCATTGACACGTCGTCACCTTATATACTATCAATTGGAAACAATTTTGAATTATCGGTACTTTCACCTCCCTCTTTCTCTGAAATAGTGTCCTCACTATTTCTTATTCTACTCAGAAAATCTGCTACTTTATTTTCTCTACCCTTCAAATACTCGATTTCGAATTGATATTCGCCTAATTTTAACAGCCAACGCTGGTGCCTGGGTGACATATCTTTCCCTCTGAATTTTGAATGTAAATACTTGATTGGCTGGTGATCTGTAAGAATTTTAAACTTTCTTCCGTAAAGGTAAGGTCTAAAATAATTAACGCTCCACATTATAGCAAGGAATTCTTTGTCTGTCGCAGAATAATTCCTTTCATGATTGTTTAATGTTCTTGAGGCGTAGCACACCGGGTGCCCCTCTTGTGATAATAATCCACCAATCGCATAATTTGATGCGTCTGTTGTTAATGTAAACTGTTTTTCAATTCAATTCAATTCTAAATCTTGTATAATTTTAATTTTATTTGGATTCGGCTTCATGCCATCCTTTGTCAAAACATGACCTAGAAATTCTGTTTCCTTTTTTAAAAAGTTACATTTGTCTATCTGTATTTTTAAATTTTTTCTTTCAAGTACCTCAAAAATATCTCGTATTGCTTTTATATGTTCGGTTAGTGATGTGCTAAAGATAAGAATGTCGTCCAAATATACTACGCAAATTTTGTTAATATAATCCCTTAATATTTCATTCATTAGTCGTTGGAATGTGGCTGGCGCGTTTTTAAAACCAAATGGCATTCTAATAAATTCATAAAGGCCATGTGGCGTTACAAATGCCGTCTTTTCTCTGTCTTCTTTCTTTACCAAGATCTGATGGTAACCTTTTGCTAAATCTAGTGTAGTAAAATATTGAGCCCTTTCTAGCTTATCCAATATTGACTCGATATTTGGTAGAGGGTATTTATCATCTATTGTAACTTCATTCAGTTTTCTATAATCTATAACTATACGATACTTTTTCTCTCCTGAGTTATCTATTTTCTTCGGTACAACAATTAATGGACTTGAATATCTTGAATAACTTTTCTGAATAATTCCTTGTTCTTCCATTTCTTTGATTTGTTTTCTAACCTCTTCTTCATGCTGTGGTGGATACCTATATAATTTCGAAGTAATTTGCTGCTGTGTCGTAGTTTTTATCTCATGCTGAATTTCAGTCGTATTAGTTAATAAGTCACCTTCTTTAAATAGTAATTTATTATATCGTCTCAATAGTTTCATAATTTCCCTATGTTCTTCTTCATTCAAATGATCTAATTTGAGCCTATCTAAATTCGTGTCACTAACTTCAAGAGTACAAATGCTGTTGAACTAATACGGGTTGTTTAAAAAATTACATACTTTTCCGTTAAACGTTATTTCCTTTGTTTCGATATTTATTTGTGCACTCAATATTTTTAATATATCAATTCCTATTATAAAATTATATATCCTTCCTTTTAATGGTGCAACTATCCAACGCACTCTTGCATTGTTTGGTAGATTAAATTCTTCTGGTGCTTCTGTATGCACTTCATAATTAATTGTATCTTTATCAGTTAATGTACTATATGTTATCGGCCGTTTTAATCTTAATTTATTAAAATCTTTTATTTCGTTATTGATTAAACTTAAACTAGCTCCTGTATCTATTAATGCTCTATATTCTTTGCTCTCAATTTTTAATTTTACCTTTGGCAGACATTCTGAGGCTGCTTGATAAAAAAAAAATTGTATTATTAATTTCTTCCTCATTATTATTTTCAGGTCCTACTGGGCTTTGCCTATCAATATCTAAGCGATTTTGGCTAGACATACGATTAGGGTGTCCTGCCGCTCGAGGATTATTATAAATTCGTTCAATATTATCAATCTCCATTGGTTCCACATGATTCTGTCCTGATGGATTTCTACGAAGTTGGTTAGAATTAGGTCTAGAGTACCCTACTTGTTGAATCTGTCCTACAGGGTAATTATTGTTATTTCTTATGTAATTTTGGAATCTGTATCGCCCTGAATTATTAACATTTTCATTATTTTTACTGAAGCTATTCTGTTTATAAAAATTAGGATTCCACATACTTCTATCCTGATACTGTCTATTATTTCTTTCCTGATTATTATAAGTCCTATTTTGATTATTATAAGATCTATTTTGATTATATATTTCTCTTCCTTCCTATCTTTTTGATACTCTGCTCGTATACAGGTGTCCTCGAACCGTCTTCTTGTCAAGATTCTAAGAATGTCATTCAAGTTCCTTTCGTCATATATTTTGTCTAATAGCGTCCCTTGTGTTATTTCTTTAACTGTATTTACTAACAAACTGTCCACGTTAGTCAGGTCAATATAGTGGTCATTTTGATAATACACTGTTAACTCATCTGCTTTATACTTAATATTTTGTATTTCTATAACTAATTCACTCACCGTATTTACTTTGAGGTTAGCAATCATTTTATAAATATGGTGCGGTTCCACACTTGGCCTGTATCGTAATTTTAGAGTCTCCTTAATAAGCTTCCAATCATCTGGTGCGGGAAGGTTGATGATGACATCCTTACTGACATCCTTACTGCTTCTTTTCTTAAGACTTCTTCATTGATGGTCGATAGCAAATACTATGTACTGCAGAGAAAGCTATTTATAGTTACGTCCCCACTTCCAGTAAATACATTATGTTCTCTCTGGATGTTGGTTGGTTTTGATCTTGCTGTTGTTGTGGTTGTTGATGAGGTTGTTGATGTTTTTGAAATTGTTGTTGTAACTCCAAGTATGCGCTTCTTAAACGCTCTAACTGTTGGTCCTTTCTGGCCATTTCCTCCATTAAGTTCACCGAGGACATTTCTTGAGTCTGCTCCTCCATTCTTCGATGTAAAATACACTTCATTTTTATTGCTTCTTCTTGAAGCTCTCTTAAAATCATTGATTTTGAAAAATCAAGATTATTTTGCTGCGTCTAAACTAAACATCAAAAGAAAACAACAAAAAACCGCTTAAAACAACGGTATAATTTTTTACTACATATTAGGTTTTTTGTTATATTTGCCAAATGTCATTATATCTTCATTCAAATAATATTTTTATTTGTTCGTTAAACTGAGTACAAAAAATAATTTTTGTTCGCTATTTAAGGTACTCAATAGGAAAAATTTGCCTGTTCGTTAAATGCGATGTTCGTAGAATTGAATGGTCGTTAAATCGGAAAACTACTGTATATGTTTAGTATTAAGCCAATACAAAATTGTATTAGAATTAAGGGGTTGACTTGGAATTGTCAAGTCAACAAAATTTTAGTATAAAAGAAGGGACATTTTCCCTCAAAGAAATCAATCAATAAACCAAAGCCAAACTGTGCGCATTTCAAGGCGCACTTAGGCAATAAAAGAAAAACTACAAGCCTTTTTCTTTACAGCACCCATAAAAAGTTCAGATTATTTGAAACACGTTTGACTTGAGAGGAGTGTCCACCTATGGTTATCTTTCCTTCAGCCTAGTACTTACTTACTTACTTAATTGGCCATAACAACCCGTTTAACGCATTTCAGGCTGCCGCAACACATCTTTCCAGGCGCCTCTGCTTCTTGCGCGCCTACGCCAGTTGGTCACAACAATCGATGACAGGGCTTCCTCGATTTGGTCCTTCCAACGGATGCAAAGTCGTCCTCTTAACCGACATCTGCAGATCCCCGCATCAAATACTCGTCTCGCCGGAGCATCCTCCTCCATTAGAACGACATGGCCGAGCCAGCGCAGCCGCTGGATATTAATACGCTGCACAACGTCTATTTCGTTGAGGAGCTCATACAGCTCACTGTTGTATCGAATGCGGAAATCATCGCAAACTCTTACTGGACCGAAGATCTTACGTAGTACTTTTCTCTCAAGGCTGCTGCATCAGTGCTTAATAGGGTCCATGCCTCTGCGCCATAGAGAAGCACGGGTAGGATGAGCGTCTTGTAGAGTGTTAGTTTTGTCGTACGCGAGAGGTCTCTGCTACTCAATTGCCTATTGAGACCATATAGCACCTGTTGGCAAGAGTCATCCCACGCTTGATCTCCAGGCTGAAATCATTTTTGGTGGTAACGGCGGAGCCAAGATATCAAAAGTATAGTTATCGGCCGTAATCTGAGAGTCAATACGCCCCACGTCTCTACTTGTCGATTACATATACTTTGTTTTGCCATCATTTACTGCCAAACCCATCTTAGTAGACTCCCGTTCAATAGCATTAAAGGCAGCAGTAACATCTCGCTTGGTACGCCCTATGATGTCAATGCCGTCAGCGTACGCAAGCAGCTGGACACTTTTTTGAAAAATAGTGCCATTGCGATGCACTCCCGCCTTTCGCAGAACACTCTGCATGACGAAGTTGAAGAGGTCGAATGATAAGGGTTCGCAGAGGTCCTTGACGGAGCTGCAGGAATTGCTCAACGTCATTATATATAGACTTATCACCTTCGCAGGTATACCAAGCTCAGACATTGCTGCAAAACCACGATCCCTTATTCGGCTATCGAAGGCTACCATATAGTCGACAAAAAAATGGTGTGTGTCGACTTGTTTTTCGTGGCTCTTTTACAAGATTTGTCGTAGTGTGAACACCTGGTCGATGGTGGACTTGCCAGGTCTCAAGCCGCACTGATATGTCCAATCAGTGTTTTGACGAGTGACTTCAGTCGTTCACACAATACGCCTGTAAGAACCTTATATGCGATAGGGAGAAGGCTTATAGCCCTGTAGTTGGCGCATATACTAGGGTCTCCCTTTTTCAGGACTGGATAGGGGACACTGAGGTACCAATCGTTGGGCATACTTTCCTCTAGCCATATATTGTAAATAAGCTGGTTCATGCACACTACCAACTCATTACATCCGGTCTTAAACAATTCAGCGGGGAGGCCATCAGGACCCGCCGCTTTATTGTTTTTAAGACGCATAATTGCGGCTTTGACCTCTTCATGGCTAGGCGGCGGAATCTCCACGCCGTCATCATCGATTGGGTTCGGAACATCATCTCTAAAGGCGGAATTGGTGTCGTCATCGCCTTGTAGCAGAGAAGAGAAGTGCTTCCTCCATAACCTCAGCACCCCTTGCGGATCTGTTACCAAGTTTCCGTTTCGTCTTTTCCGTGGTACAGAGATACTTTTAATTCCAACTGTTAAAGGCTCGGGCGATTTTTGCTGTTAAAGTAACTTTAAATTCCACATCAGATACGTCTTGTCGACACTGTTTTGACTAAATTCTATTTTATTTGAGTTTACAACATCAAATGTAAGTAAAAGATGGTAACAGTAAGGAATCGTAACTTGTAAGTAGAAAAGTTTTTTTGCGGACCATAGGAACGCTGGCGTCCGTTAGCGTTTGCTATAATTTTTTACGTTCTTAAGGCTAAGATCTTTTTATATTAATTACAATAATAAAGCATACCTACCTCGCAATAAATTATTTAATTATGTGTGGTGAGAAAACAGATATTAAAACATTTTTATAAAATGTTATATAAAGAAAGACTCTTTAAATACATCTGGGTATATATAGAAAATTTAAATAAAATGAATGTAACAGCTAGCCTGCTTTTTGTTATTCACATATTTGAAATTTTCAGTATGGGACATATGTTTGCCTCTGGTCGCTGAAGGGTTAAATTAGAAACATTTTTGAATCGAAACTGAAAATGTACGAATTAATAAAGCATATTTTTATATGGAGTGAAGGCGTTTTTTAAATTGCACAGTGGAATTTTTGTAGTCTCTAATATTTCAGTCTTGTACTTTATCTCGATTTAATATAGTTTCGTCGTCAATTTCAAACTAAAACAAGATGAATAATTAAAAATTAACTTTTAAAGAGCATTTAAAGTCTAAAATGCATACTGCTTACCAAATGAATGAAGGACCCAAATGTGGAGTTGCTTCTATAATGATTTCTTTTTGTATATATTGTAAATATCTACTATATATGTGTGTTACATTAGCAGTTATTAATTGGAAACACAATATAGTAACCCATATTATAGGTGTCATAAAAATATATCCAGACTTGATTACTTATTATGTAATATCGACACAGTTGCAATTGGTTAAAATCATTTAACAAATATTTTTACTTTTCGAAATCTTCATCGATGTCATCTTCCTTCACCAACTATTAATTCTTCTTTTTCAATTCTTTTTAGTTTCAGTATTTTTTACAAATAGTAGATCATGATTTGAAAAACCAGACGCTAATATCTGGTCATATAGAAGAAATTTAGAGATATTATTGACAACAAAGCTAGGACGAAATTCAGACGAAAGGTTTGTCATGACTCTTAAGTAAGTAAACTAAATTTTATAACACAAGTTTGCAATCTAATTTCTATCGTGAGTTTCTGCTAATTAGCCTATAAATTCCGCAGAATTTTAATGAGATTTAAACTAATTTGTTTTTTAAGTAAAACGTTTATCAATGCGAATATAAAAATATAAAATTAACAAAAGTCGCAGAGTAACTTTATTATTTAAGTCGTTTGAATTTTAAGCATAATAGCTGGTAGCGGCATGATAACTAGAATTACAATTGAAAAATTAAATTAACAGCTGCTTTCCGGACACTTGTTTATCATTGGAATAAAATTATTCTACACAGTATCAACTTATGGTACATAATGGAAAGTTTTCGAAAATATTCAACTTAATTGACAACATTGAGTGGGAAGAAGTTTAATAGGCATACCCTATACCTTACGTTTTGCTTACCACCCTCGTAATTTAAATTTTTAGAGATGAGTTGCTTAATGGCGACATATAACGCATATAACGATACCAATTACTTTATTTAAAAAACTCCGGCAACAGTTGTAAAGAGTTAGAAAATTCCAAGTACTTGTAGCCACCAACTTGAAAAGCATCTACACAAAATTTGTCAACCAAATGCATTTTCAAAAAAGTATCGCCATCTAACACTGGCAAGAAACGTATACTTCAATTACAATGAGCTGTGCGGCGTCCTATACAAACCTGCAGCAATAGAAAATAGTGTTTCTGTTGAGTGTTACAATAACCAAAGCAAGCTTCTATAACCGGCTAATCCAAATTTCTAAAGAGTAAGCAATTTTTACATACTTTACATTTTTTTATTTAATTTAATATACATATATGTATAGGTAGTGGTTGCCGAAAACCAAACATTGAAAAACGCTGTAGTAGCCACATGGGTATCAAAGTTAAGCAAAGATAATATGATATCTGGCCAAGAAGAATACAAGTTGTAAATTGTAAACTCGTAAACAGAAATTTTTTGTATTTACCAGAGCAATTTCTTTGCTGTAAAGATTTTTTCCTGCCGATGAACATTAGCCGTTAAGAAAATTGTTTTCATTTATAATAAAAATAAAAATAAAAATTTATTCAGAAGTATCCACTGTATATGGACGTTCACAAAACCATCGCAATTTCTATATTATGTTATGACGTATACATCACAATCCTTTTCGAATAAATATTTCCAAGAATTTATCCGGGCTCCATAACTGCTACCCCCCCCCCCCCCCCAAGCATAATATTGCCTATTCTAAACATGTAAGCCAATTTGTGTTTGTTGGCCAGTCGAATGTTGTTGTATGTAGAGCATGGACAAAAACAAATTTGAGAAGAGAAATGTTCTGTATACCTTCAAGCCAGTACCATGTTTCTGTTTCGAAATTAACAACCGAATATAGGTTAACATTCATTGTGTGTTGGCTTTTTGAAGATTTCGAATATTCAGTCAGATATTTCTATTCGTTTTTGATTTCGATAACGAAAAAAGTGCTTATAATTGAAATAGTTGAGTGGAGTAATATGAAGTAATTAACCTTACAACATTAACTTTTATATATTTTAATACAACATTGTATTTGAATAGAGGAATTGTGTGATAGCATCTCCTTCGTTTGCGTCATTTCAGCATATACAAAAGTCGTGATAAATCGACGCACATTGCAACAGACGGAGACGTCTATGCCTTACGTGTTTCTGTAAACTGTGGCCAAAGCAAATGATCTCTGATGGACACACAACCCACTTCACCTACTTCCGCTGATGATTTAGATCTATCCGGCCCCATTCCTTAGAGAGAAATTGTTATAGGTTTGTATTGAAAAATTATTAACGAAAGAGGGCAGAAGAAAACTGGAATATGAACAACGGTCTTTTCGAAAAGAAGAGTGGCCATATGTCACAGAGCACATCCCATAATATTAAGCCTAACGCTCACTGCAGCAATGTAAATGAAAGTAAATGTAATGTATGAAAGTAAAGTATTTTGGTAAGTATTTTTCATTGCGGTCGCTGTCTAGTAGGTAGGGTGTTCGCATATTAGACGTAAAGCCCGGGTTCGAGCCCCAGGCCAGACATCAAAACGAAATATAAAAAAAAAATATTTCCTCGGTGACTTCCTCTCAGCAGATTTCTGACAAAAACTCTGCGAGTAATTAAACCTGCCATGAAAAAGTTTCTCAAAAAATCTGTCGTTCGGAGTCGACGTTAAACTGTAGGTCCCGCCACTCATGTATAAAATTAACAAACACAACATGAGTGGTGTGAGAAGCTTGGCTGTAATCCTGACAGAAGGGTTGTAATGGCTAATTATGTATGTATGTAGAATTATTTCGTATAAATAGTATAATTATAATAAAACAAATACGCCGGCTATATAAAACTAGGGTTCATTAAAACTAGAAAATACAACGTTATAATACTTTCTATATTTTTTATAGGGAAAAAAGAAAGGAAGGAGCGATATTTAGCATCTGTAAGAAAAGAGAGTTTTAAAATTTCTGGTCAGATCATTCCAATTGTATGACAGGATAACTCACTAAGTTACCTAGAACTCTGGTCCATTATAATGCTTCACAATAAGTTACGTACATTAATGGTTGGTCATGACAGCACTATTCAAATTGCCCTGAATTTAAAAGTACAGAATCCCATCATAACTGACGTCGAAAGGTGAACCTTAAGCATAATAATATTTGATTTTTTTCAACCTTTATTTTGTTCTTCAATTAATTCCTGTAGTATTATGGTATACTATTGCATATTTCACAACACAATTTTATGACTTTCCAAAAATTTATTCTTACCTGCCAATATTATTTATTTCATTCTTGCTCCCAATTTTAATTTTTGATGATAATGCTTGTATGCGCAGAGTTTATGTAGAACATAGGAACGAAAGCAATATATTTATTTAGTTTCCCATTTTGCTTTCCCAGTAAATTTTCATATACAAGTGTGTTTATCATATAAATATGTTTGTTTGGTTTGCTCTCCTTTCATGGGAACAATACAAATAAATCTTATGCTAATATAACTACATAAAATACTTGACAATTGAACTAAATATGGTACCCCGAACCGTTTCGAAAACCTACTAAATTGTATATTTTATAAGAGAATTTCGTAATGGATCATGAACATTTATGAACTTTGCAAAGCAGAAAATCTAATATTTTCCGTTTGGTTTATATGGTAAGTTATGGCAATGTGTGGATACATGCGCCAAATTTTGACAAACATTTGAACAGAACTTATAACTGATTTTGCGACAATTTATAAGTTTAATAGACTTGTTATAATTTAACTCATTTAAAATTGCAAGTAATGAGTTAAAATTTATGCTTTTAAAATGAAAATTTAGTACGGTGATTGAAATTTAATTGCCAAGTAAAATTCTGTAGGAAGTATTGAATTATAATATTAAACGCATAAATAGCTCTTTGCTCCACGAAAAGGTCTCCGGCATAGTTTTTCATTGGCTTTAAATTGGATTTCGTTGTATGTCGCTAACTCTTTAGACGCACTTTAAAGGTCCTCTCACTCAGTGGTTATTATTAGCGTCTTATACATCTTTAAGATGTTATCAACGGTATTGGGATTGTCACAGCGTACACTCTTTTTAACTTTACTTCTGAGACATTTGAGTAATTGTTAATATTCGTTTTCGAATGATTTCTACATGCATACATACATACATACTTCATCACTGCATCAAGCACATGCTTGTTTTTAGTTCACAACTTTCCACTACAAATAAAAAATGTAGCCAATAAAAAAAAGAAATAAAAAACATTATGTTTCCAAAAATAAATATTTTTCTTTCTTTTTTTTTTTTGAATAAGCGTAAGATAAGAACAGTTGGAGCCAATGCAATTTCATAGAATATTATTTTTTCATTCTGCTAGAAAATTTATTCCTGATAAAAAAAACCTATAATCTGCCTTTTTCCTGTATGCATTTTTGAAAGTGCTTATATCCATGGAATACTGTATATTAAAATACATTTTCATAACTAATACCGTGTTCAGACAGGCACGTTTATTGCGTAAATCACAATAAAAGCCATTATTGAGATCAATATTTCATACAAAATTTCAATTAATTATTGCTCAATAAAAATGCAAATTGTTATAATATTGAGAAAAATTTTAAATACAACACTGTCATAAGTACGTTAAGTGACCATATTTCAATTTTCCGAACACTTTCTATTGATATTTGACAACTCAATTGTCAACAACGACAAACAAATAAATCAAAAAATGGCGGGTCAGATGGAAGGTAAGTTTTTATTGAATTTATTTATTTATAATTTTTAATAATAACAAATTAATATTTAAAAAAGAAAAAAGCAAGAAGAGCAGAATGTGCTGGAATGAAAACAGCGAAGCAGCCCTGCTGGATATGTGGCCAACAAAACTGGGTGCGCTCCGTGGACACAGAAAAAATGGCCATCGTCGCCGCTGTGCCTCTGTTCTCCTGCCCCTTCACCCAGCACATCCGAACCTGCCAGAAAAAAACGAAAATTTAATTTCAAAGAAATGGTTGCTGAAAATGTTGGTAATATTTCAAATGAAATGGAAAAGTTATTAGAAAAAAGTGAGGAAAGGGAAAATGTTTTAATTGAAT
This sequence comes from Sarcophaga rosellei, assembly GCA_930367235.1. Taxonomy (NCBI): domain Eukaryota; kingdom Metazoa; phylum Arthropoda; class Insecta; order Diptera; family Sarcophagidae; genus Sarcophaga; species Sarcophaga rosellei. Next base: position 45,211,771 of record OV884018.1, on the reverse strand, counting down.
TAGAAAAAAAAGGGTAGAAATTTTAGAAAACATTGCAGAAGATAATAAAAAAATTGCAAATGCATTAGTATCTTACTTAAATAAAAAATAAAATAAAAATTTTAAAAAATTAAATATTTTTGTACTTACTGAAATAGGAACATAAGGTTTGTCTTATAGTTTCAGCGGTTGGTTCGCTATCACCAATCGTGGTGTTATAAGTTGGTCTCTCCCGATTTGTTGTAAAATCATCCACGCTTTCAAGCCACAACTGATTTATGTTGTCATTTCTTTCATTTAAGAAATTGTGCAAAACACAGCAGGCTCGAACAATATTCGGCGCGTTCCCTACTCGATTGTCTATGCCTTTACCAATACGGCGAAAGCGTGCTTTAAGGTGACCAAATGCGTTCTCTACCACTCTTCTACACTTCGATAGTTGATAGTTGAACAACTTTTGTTCAACTGATAAAGCCAATGAAAAGGGGTACGGCTTCATTAAATTGGTAGAGAATCTAAAGGCGGAGTCTCCCAAAATGCAAACTGGCATTTGAATATCACCTATTTGTTTCGTATTGGATTTCAACACGTCGGAGTTCTCCAGTACCTTTTTTAATAGTGATGTATTATAAATTTGGGAATCATTACGACGTCCAGGAGCCCCAATGTTTATATATAAAAAACGGTACCTGTTTATATATTATTAAATATTTGACAAACAAAAAATGCATATTTTGTACCTGTAATCCACAAGCGCCAAAAGTACCATAGAATACCATCCCTTATAGTTGTAGTAGTCAGTGGCATCGTTTTGGTTTGGTTTAACTTCAATATGGCACCCATCTGTAAATATAAATTGCAATTGCTTGCCATTTGAGAATTCTTTTATTTATGTATGCATATAAAATGGTACAAAATGTCAAAAATTTCAAATTTACCAATGGCCCCTAGACATTGTGGAAAACCAAGCCTTTGGAATCCGTCAACGCATTCGCTTAAGAGTTCTTGCGTTGGAGGCAATTTCTTTATATAACTGTTGGACAATACCTGCCACACTTCCTCACAAAATTCTATTAAAATTGTACGCACAGTTGATTTGCCAACACCAAACAGCTCAGAAATCACTCTGTACTCGCCGGATGAACTGAGTGTAAACAAAGCGATAGCTACGCGCTTTTCTAATGCTATCGCTTTTCGCCAATTTGTGTCATCCTTACTCAAATTCGATAACAAACCACAGAGGACGTCAAAACTGCTACGGGTCATTCGAAAATGCATCCTAAAAAACTGATCGTCGTTGCAGTGACAATTGAGTTCCCAAAATGTCGATGGGCGGTTCTGAAAATTGGAAATGTAGTTATCGATTTGATCAATATTGTTCATATTTTACTTACCAATTTCCATAAAGACCTTTGAGTTCCATTTTCCTCTAACATTGCCATAAGTAAAAGGTTTCTTTTCTGCAAACTTTTCAGAATTATCAAATTTTTTCTCATCATCCTTCTGAGAGAAGCCACTTTGGAATCAAAAGTTACTCCTACTAACCGCAACACCTCAGCGTTCCTGTTACACACTAGTGAGATCATTTCCAAAGTTGAGTTGTTTTCCATTTTTTCAAAAAATTTTTTGGAACTAATTTTCACGACCAGAATAAAAACAATGTAGTTGAAACAATCAGCTGTTTTGTTTACCAGCTGTCAAAAACATATTGATATTCTGTCTGTCTGAACACATAAAGTGTTGTTCACAAATAAACGAATATTGACTTAATAAAAATGCCTGTCTGAACATAGTATAAGATAACTAGACTATATTTTGTTGTAATGTGCCAACAAATCCAAAATAAAGGGATGACCTCTATCAAACAGCTGTTTGATTATAGCACTTCAAATAATAACTTGTTTATATTGTTACGTCTTTAATTCTTGCAAACGTTTCGTGAACTCGATGATTTTAATTACAATAAGACATATTCTTTCTTTCTTTTTTTTTTTTTAACTAAAATTCTTTGATATTAATTCAATTTATTTGCATTGGTGTGAAAGCTAAGCACGAGAATATTTAAAAAAGTTTTAATTAAAATTTATTTTAATTTAATTTAATTGGGTTAAATTTTATCTGCACAACTTCGTGTTGGTTTCTAGAAAAATGTGGAAAGAAAAGAAGAAGGAAATGGTTTCAAATGACAGCTCAAAGTTACCGATAAATCGATAAATACTTGGGCGACAGTGGCGGTAACAAACATACTTATATTAATAACACTGCACAATCAATTTTATTCATGATTCTTTATTCATAGTAAGATTAAGCATTCAGCTTTCAAAAACACTGTATTTAGAGTCGCACATTTAAAGAAGCTCTCTGTCTTCGCGTAATCTACACTGCGTTGTTTCACGTTTGGCAACATCACGATCCTTCTTTCAGTGTTGTTTGTCTAGTTCATGTATTGTACGTTGTGAATGTTAATTTAATCGGGTTTTCCAACAGGAATTTCCGAACTTTTAGTTGTCATGCATTCAATTTATTTTGCCAAATCATATACGTCTTGTCCTACCAGACACACACCATTCTCTTCATGCCGAATCGATATGATTTTGAACCCAAAGTTTATGGTTGTCACGGATTAACCAATAATTTCTTTTCCGTTTAGGATTATAAAAATAAATCCATTTTTCTTCGCCAGTAACAATTCGATGCAACACTATCATTCCAATCGTGTCTGTGAAACAAAATTTCACAAGTTGTATTTCGGTTTTCCATCTGTCTGTTCTTGAATTTATGTGGCACCCGTTTTCCAAACATTTTGATCTTTCCCATAGCTTCTAAATGTGCCTCAATTATAATTTCTGCGCTTCTTTTTCTAACTCATACAGTAATCTTCACCTAATATTGTTTGCATTTCAGCGTCTTCAAATTTTTTGGTGGCCTTCCAAGTTTTTAATTTCCCACAGCAAAATCACTATCTTTGAACTGTCTAAACCATGGTGCTTCTGATAGAGTATGATCACCATATGTCCCGACAGGCATTCATTAAATAAAATTTAATTTTTGGAATGCATGCAAACAAGGTAAAGTTTCTGACTGTGGTGAACGTGGCGACCACCAGGATGATCCTTGTCTTGCTGTATTCAAGTTGACGCGCAACCTCCTCGTGGCCCCTACTGGATGGCATTCTAGCACCCGCTAGATTCTAACTAATGCGTGTAGCGAAGTCCAATCCCCTGGACGTTAAATCTGGGTTGTGCGTTGGGCTTGGCACCCACCACGTAAAAACAAACATCCAATGAAAAGTAATACACAAGCCTCTATAAATATCCCCTCAAAAGCTGACAACCACGCCAAGCGTTTAAAGGGCTTTGATATACGAATAGGCACTTGAAACGTCCGAACCCTTTACAGGGTAGGCGCTTCGGCCCAGCTGGAGGATACCCTCATGAAATGTAGGACGGACATCACTGCAATTCAGGAAAGGCCAAGGATGCAAAGGCTGGCATTTGGCGATGTGTATTACAGCTGCCAGGTTGATAAGCACGAATTCGGATGCGAATTTGTGGTTAATAAGAGACTTCGCCACCTTGTCTCTGGGTTACGCCTGTGAACGAAATAATAGCCACAACCCGCATCGGGGCAAAATTCTATAACATCAGCCTTATTTGTGCTCTAGTCTACCTATTTTTTATTATTAGATTCTTCTATGCTAAACTCGAGGACGTATACAATAAGTGCCAGGCCGACGACGACAAAATGGCCAACGAAATCAATGGTACGATGAGGAGAGTCGTGAGGCAGCTGCAGCGAAAAACGAAGCAAACAAGAAAACGTTGCAGTCAGCCGCTACGCGAGCCATTGTCGAGAACTATAGAGAGAGGAGAAGGGATGAGAGACGCAAGAAGAGGGAGCAGAAATGGCATGAGCGTGAGGAAGTCGAGATGTAGGAATGACGCTCGAAAATTCAAAAGAAAATCAAAAGGTTAAGCGTCTAACCGATAGTTATATGCCCGGAGCGTCTTCCTGCAATGATGAGAAAGGAAACTTGGTAACAGATATGCAAGGGGTGCTGAGGTTGTGGAGGAACACTTCTCTACTCTGCTACAAGGAGATGACGACACCAATTCCGACTTTAGAGATGATGGATTCCGCCGCATAGCCATGAAGAGGTCAAAATCGCGATTATTCGTCTTAAAAACAATGAAGGGGCGGGTCCTGATGGCCTCCCCGCTGAATTGTTTAAGACCTGATGTAGTGAGTTGGTAGGTCGCATGCACCAGCTTATTTACAAAATATGGCTAGAGGAAAGTATGCCAAATCATTGGAACCTCAGTGTCCTCTGTCCTGTCTTGAAAAAGGAAGACAATACGATATGTACCAACTACAGGAGTATAAGCATTCTCCCTATCGCATATAAGGTTCTTACAGGCGTATTGTGTGAACAACTGAAGTCACCCGTCAAAACACTGATTGGACCTTATCAGTGCGGCTTCAGACCTGGCAAGTCCCCCATCGACCAGATCTTCACGCTACGCGAAATCCTGGAAAAGACCCACGAAAAACAAGTCGACACACACCATCTTTTCGTTGACTATAAGGCTGCCTTCGATAGCCCCTAAAGGATCGTGTTTTTGCCACAATGGGTGAGGTCGGTATACCTGCGAAGCTGATAAGGCTATGCAGAATGACGTTGAGCAATTCCTGCAGTTCCGTCAAGGTAGGAATGGACCTCTCCGAGCCTTTGATACCGTGCGAGGTTTCAGACAAGGCGACCCCTTGTCATGCAACTTCGTCATGGAGAGTGTTCTGCGAAAGGTGGGAGAGCATCGCAATGACACTATTTTTCAAAAAAGTGTCCAGCTGCTTGCGTACGTTGACGACATTGACATCATAGGGCATACCAAGTGAGATGTTACTGCCGTCTTTAGTGCTATTGAACGGGAGTCTACTAAGATGGGTATTGCAGTAAATGAGGGCAAAACAAAGTATATGTTATCGACAAGTAGAGACGTGGGGCGTCTTGATTCTCAGATTAAGGCCGATAACTTTAACAGTCAAGGAATTTATTTACTTTCGCTCCGCCGTTACCACCAAAAATGATGTCAGTCTGCCAACAGGTGGTACTGTGTTCTCAATAGGCAAGTGAGTAGCAGAGATCTCTCTCGTACGACAAAACTAACACTTTACAAGACACTTATCCTACCCGTGCTTCTTTATGGCGCAGAGGCATCGACCCTATTAAGCACTGATGCGGCAGCCTTGAGAGTATTCGAGAGAAAAGTCCTACGTAAGATCTTCGGTCCAGTGCGAGTTGGCGATGATTTCCGCATCCGATTCAACAGTGAGCTGTATGAGCTCCTCAAGAACATAGACGTTGTGCAGGATATTAACATCCAGCGGCTGCGCTGGCTCGGCCATGTCGTTCGAATGGAGGAGGATGCTCCGGCGAGATGGGTATTTGATGCGGAAATCTGCGGAAGTCTGCGAAAAGGACGACCTTGTATCAATTGGAAGGACCAAATCGAGGAAGCCATGTCATCAATTTGTGTGACCAACTGGCGTAGGCGCGCAAGAAGCAGAGACGCCTGGAAGGATATGTTGCGACAGGCCGAAATCCGTTAAATTAAGTAAAGTAAGTAAAAAATTTATATCATCAATTGCCGGCAAAATTCGCAATCTTTAACACGATGAAAGAATATGATGTTGTTTGTTCACTGATTTGATGTGTGCTGAATATGTTTATCAAATGTAGTCGCAAACAGAAAGAAATTAAATCTCGTTCACAAAAATGTTCCCATTTGTACCTTCACGCTCACTTCATACCGGTACACCTGGCATATGTGAAGTGTATTAATTACTCAAAATTAAAGTATTATTCTTTCCACCTGTTACTGGCAAAGGACAGCATGGTTACGAACTTTGCCACAAAATATACTTTGTGGTCTTCGTATGTATGTATATTGTATTTGCCTTTCAAACTAATAAGAGACTCTAGGAATGAAGTAAAACCTAAAAGATAATATAAAGTAAATAATAAATATTTATAAACAATCACTTCATGGCACATTTGCGATGTTTTTGAATAGACCCAACCACATGATAAAGGCTTTTCTATGTACACAAGTGGGATAAATAAAATAAAATAAAAAAAGATAAATAATGAATATGTTGACAAATAAAATTTAATGAATAATCAATAAGAAGATGTATGTATACATGTACATATAGTTACAATATATCTTGTCTCTTATTGAACGCACCCCAATAGACTGTGAGCGAGAAATAGACAACCGACAAGAATAAACAGCAAAAAACTTTCCAACAGTTTTGGTTTGACTTTTTGAAAATTAGAGTAAATAATTTGTTATTTTACACAATCTAAATAGGATAGTTGAACAAAAATAATTTGTATCACTGAAATATGTAAAATATTTTTTGTATCCTATGTAAACAAATACATTTTGATGAAATTTTAATTAATTTGGATTGAGATTATCTTTCAAAGGTATCACTTCTTTAATAAAGCTGGATATGGGGTCATATTAACTGTAAGCGATTAATTTTAAAATAAAACTTTAAACGGCAGTTCTTTAGGGAAGAAATTTGTACGAAATTTTATCACATTCGACCTTATTAGGGTTGCTATAGCTGCACATAAATAATGGATATGAAATTTTATTTATCTTATTCAAATTTATAGTATTATGACCCTACGGTTTTTTATTTACTTACATACAGTGATTCACAGTGAAATTGGTCCACTTGCAAGTAAACATATAAAAAACTAAGAAACCGATGTTTAATTCATTTAATTAGTCCTTAGCGAGTTAGATTGTTTTCTTTAAACCTTAAATAAACAAAAATATGTAACGTTATAAACAAAATATGTAAAGTCAGAGATATGTAATAATAATAGTAGGTAATGTACCGGTTTATCAAACATGAAGTCGAGGTTCAAAGCCCAGATATCTCGAATAAAACAAAATCATAGATGGGCACTTTGCAGTACCAGTAAAATTTCAGTAAAAATTGATTTTTACTGATTACTGAAAAAAATTTCAGTATTCAGTAAAATTTTACTGGTAATGCAATCTAAATTTCATTTAAATTTCATTTAAATGTCATTTAAATTTAGATTGCATTAACAGTAAAATTTTACTTTTTTTCATTTAAATTTTATTTAAATTTCATTCAAATTTAGATTGCATTAACAGTAAAATTTTACTGAATACTGAAATTTTTTTCAGTAATCAGTAAAAATCAATTTTTACTGAAATTTTACTGGTACTGCAAAGTGCCCATCTATGAACAAAATACAAAAAAAATTTCTTCGGCGCCTTCCTTTCAACAGGTTTTTGACAAAAACTTTGGGAGTTAATAAAATTGTCATAAAAAGTTTCTCTATAATTGCTGTCGCAAAGCATCTTAAAAATATAATTCAAGTAGAATGATATCCAAATAAATAATGAACAACGATTCGTATTATGTGAGAAGCTAGGCCCTAATCCTGACTGAAGGGTTGTAATGGCCTATTATGTATGTATGTATGCATGAATTGTATTATTAACTTTAAAGTATATAGGCTCCCTATAATGTCACGCTTAACGCTGTTGCTCTGACAATCAGCAGTTAAAATTCCTAGTAGTTGATAAGTACACATACATATATCCAGGCGAATAACACAGGTAATCGTCAAAGTCGGCCAAATTTAGCCTGATTTATTCGCCAGAGGCATGGAAAATTGAACTTTGCCGATAGTACGCTACGTTTATATACTGTACTGAATGTCGTGGGTAAAGAACATAAACACATTTACTACCACGAGAGCAAAACTCTTCGTTTCTATTTTAATGTTTGTGAACGTACGCAAACTCTAAAAAGATCAGTACACAACGAAAAAAGCGGGTTTTAAGGGAACTTTTTTGAATACACTAAAATTTTTAGTGTACACGAGCGTTTATGTTCTCAGTAAATATAGTGTTTGTGAACTCTGTCCAGTACGTTTTGTTAGAGTTTTGTTCATGTGTTGTGTACATCTTGTTTACGTAATGTGCGTACGAGATCAGAAACAGTTAAATGAAAGTTAAAGTATTTTTTCAGTTACGTACACAATGGTTAGTGTACAGTATTTTTTCGAACACTGATTTAAATATAAACAAAGTAAATGCTTACGGTTGGTCTTCGAAAGGCCGAGCGAGTTATTCTAAGGAAAGCGAAATCGACAGGCTCATATTCTACAGGACACTCTCACAGTGTCAATATTTTTGGCAGATATTTTGCGTTTCGCCGACAATCGTTAATCGTTTACTGAACCAGCGATCTCGGATTTATCCACCACATTGCGAATGGTCCTCACTGTAGGTTGACTATGGGCTTCATAAAATGGGTGAATCGCATAGTACGTTGACCGAACAGACCACCAATTTTGTTTAAAATTTTGTATTCTGTAGAAAGCTATCCTCATTTCAAAATGTGTAAAAATTCCCTCATATTGTAGCTTGAAGCTCATTCAAACTAAATGACGTATCTTTTTCTGTAAATTTCATACATGAAACGAAATAAAATAATAAAAAAAATTATGATTTAATGAATTAAATACAATTATTATTAAAATAAGATATCAATGCGTAGACTAGTAGGTAGTGTGGTGGCTTATTAGACGCAATGCCAGCGTTCAAATCCCAACGAAAACGAAATATGAAAAAAAAAATATTTCTTCGGCGATTTCCTCTCAGCAGATTTCTGGCAAAAGCTCTGAGAGTAAATAAAAATTGCCAAGAAAAAGTTTCTCAAAAATCTGTCGTTCGGAGTCGACGTTAAACTGTAAAATTAAACGCACACAATATGAGTGGTGTGAGAAGCTAGGCCGTAATCCTGGCTGAAGGGTTATAATGGCCAATTATGTATGTATCAATACGTCTTTATAGAACAAAATTCTATGCAGTTTGTTCAGTACTTGCATTTTCTCGACCTTGTTGCGGGGACAATTGGCCAGAGTGTACAAAACCTTACATAAAGTTAGAAATAAGTCCTAAGTTTGGTGGATTCGAGTTGGCTTCATTATCTTAGCCCAGTAGAGATAGTTTATATTTGTTTATGATTTTTTGTATTTTCACGTCATTCTCAATGCCATTTTCTTATTTCCAACCACCAACTCGCAACACATGGAGAATTGGTAACTCTTAAAAGGAATTCAAAATTAATTTATGGTAGAAGATATTACAAATTCATCAAATAAAAATTATGTTGAGATTTAACGCTTTTTATTAATGGATCAGCAAATTGTTTATAACTTTTTATTATTCGTAAATATTCTAAGTATTCGTAATAAAAATGGAAATTTTTCAATATTTTAAACATCTTAATAACATCATATTAAACACTTCTTCTACAAAATCATAAAATTTCAATAATATTGAAAGAAGTTTATGCTTCTTAATAACACTGGCTCAGAATTTGTTCACAATCCCAAAACGTTAAGAAAAGTACACGCACATAAATATTACATAAAGCATGAGTATTAATTTATCTCAATGGCATCCCTCAGAAATAAAAGAACAGATGAAAATTTATTGTTATTATTATTTGGCAATATAAGACCCATCTTTTTTATATTTTTTTGGAGTTATACGATCCGGTATGAAATAAGTGTTTTTTTTTTGTGAAATCACAACACTAAACTTTTAAGGGCCATTTATTAGTCATTGTTTCAATATTTCAGGCAATTTGTGGATTCCACGCAAATAAAACTGTTCGTCTTTGAAGCAAACCAATTAGTTACCCAATTTTCTATCTCCTTGTTAGAATCGAATTGCTGCTCAGCCAAATAGCTTTCCATCGATGATTACAAATAGTAGTCGGAAGGAGCCAAGTCTAGTGAATACGGCGTGTGGGGTAGCAGCTCCAGGCATATTATTTTGATTGTATGCTGAACCGGTCTTGCTGTGTGTGCATGCATATCATGCAAAATTAACTCGCCGTGACAAGTGGCCCATTGCGTTTGTTTTGATTCATCCATGGTTCATATTAATCATTCATTTTCAGTAACTATCTGTATTAAGGGTTTCGTCAGGTTTAAGGATCTCACATTTTTCTGGTCCCACCAGACACACAGCATTGTCTTCATGCCGAGTCAATTTGGTTTTGCAGCCAAAGTTGATGGTTATCCCGCATTTACCGATGATTTTTTTCCGTTAGGAAAATCCAGTTTTCATCACCACTAACAATTTGATTCAACCATGATTTCCTATAGTGTCTTTGAAACAAAATTTCACAAGTGGTTTTTCGGTTTTTCATCTATCTGTCATTCGACTCATGTGACATGTGACTATTTTCCTAACTTTGCATTTTTCCTATAGCTTTTAAGTGATCGGAACTTGTTTTTTTTGCAATATTTAACATTTCTGTCATATGTTTCTGACTCTGTATTGCATACAATGTACGATGTCTTCTAACCCTAAACCACGTTCTTCATTTCTTACATCAAAATCGCTTTCTTTGAGTCGCCGTCCATCTTCTAAGTGTTGTTTCTGATAAAGCATGATTACCATATGCTTCGACAATCAATTCTTTCATCATTTTCTGGACGATGGAAAAATATGATAATTGTTCAATGATTTAATGTATATTGAATACGTTTGACAGATGTCATCATGAATACAAGAAAAAATGAAGACTCGTTTACAATAAATTTTCCCTATTGAGACATTTATATTTTGAGGCCCTCTTCACATCTGGAGTACCAGTGTATATATAGACGAAGTCTTTCACTTAAGAGATTTCAGCAAAATGTTCCGTACAAAAAAATTTAAACTGTGAATGGCAGGCAAAGTTTGCCAAATATTTCGTATTTTTTTGTTTTTTTTATTTTCGCTACAATAATCGGTTAATTTAATTGCAAATCTAAAATTCAATTAATCCGACAATATTTCACAATCGATTACCTGACTTTACCTCGATGAATGATTCTCGATTCTGGAATGGATCTGGCATTAGCTCATTGGCATCATTTGATGAAAACTCTCCGTAATTTCTTATACTGTTACAAAAATCGTTTGTTCGAATACAAAAATATTTAAAAGTTTTCTTAAATAATTGTTGCTATTATTCTGATCCTCTCTGTGTGAAACACAAGGAATGGTTAAGTCCAAGCAAAATTAAGTTGAAGTATCTTTTAAGTAAATTTAAATGGGGGCTAAACACAAGTCGAATTTTCTTCATTGTAGAAAAGTGAATACAAAGAAGACGAAAACCATTAACGATATTGATATTTTATTACTCTTCACTCGATTAAAATATTCGTAAGGGCAAAGAGTTGGAGGCGATTGCATGTATGGTGGTATATTAGACACAAAATTAAACTTTAATGATCATATCACTTTGACTGTAAATAAGGCAAGAAGCACTCTTGGCTTCATAAAACGTTGGGCAAAGGAATTTACTGATCCATATATTACTAAACAGCTATACATATCGCTTGTCAGACCTATTTTGGAGTATGGTTCTATCGTTTGGGATCCTCACTATAATGTTTACAGCGAACACATCGAATCTGTTCAGAAACAATTTCTACTCTTCTGCTTGCGTGGCCTTGGATGGAATTATTCGGACATGCCTTCATATACTAGCAGACTGGCTTTAATAAAACTGCCTACCCTTAAGAGTCGTCGAACGATGTTAAATATATCTTTTATGATTAACCTGATCAATGGTAATATTTGCTGTGAATTTCTGTTAAGATCTGTTAAATTCAATGTTCCTCGTCGTAACTTCCGCTGTTATAATCTTATTTATATTCAATTCTGCAGAACTAATTATGCTGTTGCTGATCCATTAACTAGAATTTACCGTCAATTTAATAATTTGTCAGACTTTGTTGATTTTTCTTTAAATTCTTGCGTTATAAAACGGAATATTATTGTTTTTCTTAATTCTTAACTTTTCCTAATTTTTATTGTAATAGTTACGTTATTTTTGTAGAAACTGTTTGTAATTGTATTTAATTTTATTCGTACCAATTTTTGTTATTAGTCAGTAAGGAATTTGTCCATTGACTTGAATAAATAAATAAATAAATAAATAAATAAATAAATAAATAATTTAAACTGTGTTTTCAAATTCATAGATGGTGGGAAGGACTTTAATATAGTGTGACTTACGTTTAATCTTGATTTCTACTTTTATATCGTCATTAAAATAATGAATAATTTATTCAGAGAATGAAAAATAACGATTCCTAAAATACATTTACTTATGAATTATAAAAAATTTTACGACAGTAAACACTTTCAGTGACAATAAAGTAGACATGATGATGAAATGTAAGACCCTGAAAAAAATAAAAATAAATAAAATGTTATTATATTGTACTACAATGAATGAAAAGCAATATTAAATTAAATAATTATTATTTAATTAAATACTAAAGTTCTCCTGCCAATTTGAATCGCATATCGCATATTCAAAGACAAACTCACATAGAAGAATCTTTACTTTAACATTTGATGAAATCGTCTACTGTAATATACGTATGTGATAAGTTGTAAAAAAAAATAAAACTTTTTTACCTTTTTGTTCCTTTGAATACCATAATCATTAATCCCTAAATATTTTCTCCATTTTTTAACTATTTGTTTGCTTTATTTTAGTTATTATATTGAGTACAGAATTCTACTCATTGGGGTCTACTCTTTCTGAAGAGATGCAGTTGCCTTGCTATGATATCCGTTGCCTTCTCTGAAGTGGACCAATTGGCTTAATTTTTAGAATTGAACACATATTTTTTACTTTCCCACAACAAATTAACAAATTAATTGCACTTGTGAACGATTGAATTTTGTTATCAAAATTCGTGCAGTGCATGATATTAGGACACATTAACGAACAGAATTGTTAAATTTCATGTGAGGAGTGTCCGGAGGGAGGTCAAGAGCTACATTCATTGAAATGTGAAAAAACAACGACTGCCTCTCAGCAGTCTTCTGGCAAAATCTCTAAGGGTATATATAATTGCTATCAAAAGTTTCTCAAAAATCTATCGTACGGCTTTGGATTCCTTAAATTTAATTTACTTTTTCTTACAATAATTCTATGCTATTCAAAGTAACACTGTAATCGTAACAGTTTCTAAAGATACACTTGTTCCAATTGTGTTGCATGTAGGCAAAGACAAACATTTAATTTTAATGATCAATTATTTCATTCTAATATCTAAAATACGTTCTATTTCACAGTACAATTTCGGGGAATATTTGTCCCAATAGTAGTTGATATTGCATATATAAATTTCTGCCTGCATTTAAATAAATTCAAGAAAAAATATTTTAAAAATATTTCTTGAATGTATTTCAGTTTTTATTTCATTTTTCTTTTGGCAACAATAAAGGATTTGTAAAAAAAGGGAAGAAAAGTATGAAATGTATATACGAGTACACATGCTATACTTTTGAAAACAACAAAAAAGAAAAACAAATAAATAATTTTGTTCTATTTGGCTTGTGTTGTACATTAAGTGATTTGTGAGAATAACTACGAATGAAATCTACTCTCAGAACTTTCTGGTTCCAGCGATGCTCTATATAGCTTTTATGGGGTTATGTTATTGTTCTTGATTTATGCAGCTATTTAAGCTTTTGTAGTGTGCTCTTTCATTACACACTGATGTACTTTACACAAAACACTAAACACACACACGTACATACACTCGCGCCACACATAACGCAAACAAACAAAAAGCGATCAAGCCGCACTTGAATGAACTATGACGAATGTTTAAAGGGATCATATTGGTAATTGAGTGACATTAATAAAGCCACTCAATTCCCCAATTTGAAGACAATATGATTGGTCAATTCTTCAAGTTGCGACTATCGAAATTAGAGTAAGTACATGTATGAATAGGATTAAGCAAGTTAGAATGTAAATTAGAGTAAGTTAGAATAATATAGAATATATGTAAAATTTTGTATAAAAAGAGCCCTTTGGCCACAAATAAAACAGATTCTAATGAAGACTCAAATCGGCAACAACTTTGCCTTAGTTTTTATTATCAAATCTCCTTTTGCCCTTACCAAGGTAAGATCGGCAATTGTTATAGCGTAACCAAAGGCAAACACTGCCGGTTACAAAAATCCCTTTTTACTTTTATTTTTATTATAAAAACACTTTTTCCACCACATGGCGATCCTGCCAGCCTGATCCTGCCAGCCTGATCCTGCCAACCTGATCCTGCCAACTTGATCCTGCCAACATGATCCTGCCATCTTAAACCGTATATCCCTTGGGCTTGGAGTTATGGTGGCTATGCTGCCGCCATGGCCTTGGCCAATGATGATAAGCATGTATTCCGTTGTGCTTATTATGATTCCATTTACACTGAGCGTTACGTGGGTTTGCCCACTATTAATGAATAGGGCTATGCCAGCGGCTGTTTGACTACCAAAGCCGAACAATTACATGGCAAGAAATTCCTTCTTGTCCATGGCACTTTAGATGACAATATGAAAACAGCAATTTTTGCTGCACGTCCCAAAAATCTTCAAGAAGCAACAGAACTTGCTCTTGAATTAGAAAATGAGCAAAAAGCAAACTCAAGCTCTATTATGCATTTTGAAAGAGGTTATAGGCAAACCAATAACTTTAGACCAAATAGACAACATTTTAATAATAACAATTATAGGTCTAATAGTAATAATAATTATAGACCAACTAACAATAATTACAGGGACAAATTGACTGAAATAATAGATAACCTTAATAAATTAGGAATTGAAGAGTTAGGAAAGGATGCTACAGAACCCGAGAAAAATGTCATAATTAAACTAAAATTAAATTAAATTATACAACATAACGTAAAATTAAAAATAAAACAATTGCCATTAGCTTGAAAATTTAACAAAACTTAACACAAATTAAACAAAATTTATTAAAAATATTTATATTTATTGTACTTATACATACAATATACATATTTAAAATTAAATGTAACGGGTGTATATTAGTTAAACAAAAGCATATAGTGAAATAGCAATAACAATACCACCAAGAACAGAAATTATACAACCAGTAAAATTAAATTTATTTTATTTATTTATTTATTTATTAAATTACAATACAATTACAAATTATATTCTAATTATATACGAGCGGAGTAACTTGACCATATGCTCGGTGTAGTGTCACAGACCAGAGTCTCCGGTGGGAATCGAACCCACGACCCTCACACTAATAGTCTAGCACACTACCCACTAGACTACCAGGGCACACCAAAATTAAATATAAATGAGGATAGCGTCATATTTAATAATGAGTTAGAAGACGGAATTTTCTTAAGTAATTCGATAGCACCCAAGAACGGAATGACACACATAAAAATTTTAAATACAACGAACTCTACTGTAACTTTGAAGGGAATTCAACTTCAAACTGACCCACTTAAAAACTATAATATATTAAATTACAATACCATAAACAATGAGGAACGTTTTAACAAATTAATAAATACACTTAACATAAACAATAGTGATGAACATGCAAAAACAGAATTAATAAACATTTTCAAAAAATATCAAAATGTATTTCATCTGGATGATGAAAAGTTAACAGTAAATAATTTTTATAAACAAAACATTACAACTTCTGATAATACTCCAGTGTACATTAAAAACTATAGACTTCCAAATTCACTTACAAATGTTATAAATGAACAAGTTCAGAAGATGCTTGATGAGGATATAATAGAACCATCAGTTAGTCCTTATAATGCTCCACTCCTTTTGGTACCAAAAAAGAATACTGAAGACAAAAAGAAATGGACACTTGTAGTGGATTTTAGAAAACTGAATGACAAGATTGTCAATGACAAATTTCCTTTAACTAGATTGGAAGACGTTTTGGACAAACTTGGAAGAGCAAAATGGGTTTCGACACTCGATATGACAAGTTCATTTCACCAAATTGAACTTGAAAAGGATTCGAGACCACTTACAGCATTTTCCACTACACATGGTCATTTTCAATTCAAACGACTCCCATTCGGTTTGAAAATATCATCCAATAGTTTTCAAAGAATGCTTACAATAGCATTATCAGGATTGGATTCTGAAGCTTTTCTGTACGTAGACGACATAATAGTATATGGTTGCAGCTTAAATCATCACAACCAAAATCTTGTCAAGGTTCTTGATAGACTTCAAAGATATAATCTGAAACTAAATCCACAAAAATGTTGTTTTTTGAGACCAGAAGTAGTTTATTTGGGTCATCTTATCACTAAAGATGGTGTAAGAACAGATCCATCTAAATACGAAATAGTCAAAAATTACCCTATACCCAAAAATACAGACGAAGTCAGAAGATTTGTTGCATTTTGTAACTATTATAGAAAGTTCATACCAAATTTTGCAGATATTGCAAAACAATTAAATTCTTTATTAAAGAAATCAGCTAAATTCGAATGGACCAATGAATGTCAAAATGCTTTTGACACACTAAAAGAAAAATTAACTAATCCACCAATATTACAATATCCAGATTTTAACAGACCTTTCATACTTACCACAGATGCTTCAAATTACGCACTAGGAGCAGTTTTATCACAAGGAGACATTGGACAAGACCTACCAATTTCATACGCTAGTAAATCTTTACAAAAACACGATATTAATAAACCTATAATAGAAAAAGAACTTTTAGCAATCCATTGGGGTATAAATTTCTTTAGACCTTATTTATATGGTAGACAATTTATAATAGTAACGGACCACCGACCATTAATTTCACTATTTTCACACAAGAATCCTTCATCAAAAATGACTAGAATTAGACTGGATTTGTGTGACTATGATTTTTCAATAGTATATAAAAAGGGCAAGATGAATACAAATGCAGACGCACTTTCCAGAATAGAAATTAACTCAGATGTACTAAAACAAATGATACCACAGGAATATGACGAAAAACAAAAAGTGTTAATAACAACAAGAGGCATGAAAAATAAAGAAAATGAGGCAAAGAAAGAATTAGATACAAGAAAAGATATTAATAATGAAGAACATGAATTGAATGATGTAGAAGATACTAATGAAATAGATGATACACGTGTAGAAAAAGACAAACTGGAGAAATGCACATCTCAGAAGCCTGATCAACTTCACATATGGGAATGCACCTCCATTAATGACGTCAAAAATATAAATAAATTGCAATTTAATGATATTAAGAATATAGAGAATTTGAATATAATATGGAAAATAATACTGTGCACATAGGTCGTGATGATAATTCAACGAAACCAGTTTCGAATATGAAGAAATCTCGTACCCAAAATATTAAAGATGAAAATAATTATATGCATGCAAGATTCAGCGAAAACTCAGCGAAACTAGATTCGATTCTGAGGAAACTGATATCTAAAATGAATAGAGAAAATATAAAAGAATTAGCGCTCTCAAATGAAGATAAAATATTTAATTTGTATACAAAAGAAGAATTTAAAGAAATTTATGAGAAGATAAAAATTAATAATAAAAGCCCTCAATTAAAAATATTGATATTTAAGCCTCCAATAAAGATAACAGACGATGTATTGAAATATAAACTGATTGACGAATTCCACAACACAACATATTCAGGTCATTTGGGAATAAGAAAAACAGTTATAAAACTAAAACAACAATACATATGGAAAAATATGAGTAGGATGGTTAAGAAATTTGTATCGTATTGCGACAAATGTAATAAAAACAAACAAACAAGACACATTAAAGAACCACTTGTACAAACAAATACACCTAACAATAGTTTTGAAGTGATTTCAATCGACACTGTAGGTCCTCTTCGTATTTCAAACGAGTACCGATACATACTGACAATGCAATGTGAATTAACAAAATTTGTTGTTGCACACCCAATGTCAACTAAAGACTCACTCACTACAGCAAAAACAATAGTTGAACAATTTATTCTAAAGTATGGACAGTTTAAAGTACTTAAATCTGATAGAGGAACAGAATTTGTAATTGAATTAATGAACAACATATGCTCATTACTCCAAATCAAACAAATATTTTCAACACCATACCACCATGAAACGTTAGGTTCAGTTGAAAGAAACCATAGAGTTCTTAATGAATTTTTGCTGACAACAGCAAATGATTATGAATGGGACAAGTGGATTCCATATTTTACATTCGCTTATAATACAGCTCCTCATATAGATATAGGCTATTCACCTTTTGAATTAGTATATGGTAAATTGCCATGCTTGCCATCTGATACTTTTAATATAAACAAAAACAAAATTTACAACTATGATGACTATGTACAAGAGCTACGAGTTAGACTACAATTTGCATTAAATAAAGCCAAAAATATAATTGATAAAACCAAAGAAAAAAGAACATTTAATAATAAATATGAAAACAAGCTAGATTTAGAAGTAGGTGATCTAGTATTACTAAAAGTAGAAAATAGGAAGAAAAACCAAAGTCCGTATAAGGGACCATATAAAATTATAAGTAGAAATGGAGTAAATACTTCAATAGACTATAACGGAAAAACAAAACAATTTCACAATAATCAATTAAAACCATATAACTCTATTTTATAAGTTTATCATTAATATTTACTAACTAATTTTAATATTAAGATATACAAAAAAAAAATTAAATATATATAAATATAAGAATAAATATACAATTGTAAAACTATTTTAATAAGAAATATTATAAAATTAATTGTTACCATGCATGTGCTTAGAAAAATTATTCCCCTAATTTTTCTCTTAAGGGCAAGGGTGTAGTGTGCTCTTTCATTACACACTGATGTACTTTACACAAAACACTAAACACACACACGTACATACACTCGCGCCACACATAATACTAAGTTCACGTATACAACTTAATTGAGAACAATAGTCGTTTAATTGATAACAATATTTTACCCGTTTAGGTATAATAAATATACGCAATATTCATTAAACAGCTGATAAACAACAACATTGTTTTTATTTTGGTCACGTGTTTTTGTAATTTTTGTTTGTGTTTGTTTGCAAGTTGCCATTTTTTTTTGTAGTTGTTGACATTTGAGTTGTCAAATATCAACAGGAAGTGTTCGGTTACTTATAATGTGCTCACAAAACAGACTTATGACAGTGCTGTATTTAAAGTTTTAATCAATATTATAACAATTAGCATTTAATTGATCAATAATTAATTGAGATTTTATATGAAGTATTGAGATCAATATTGGCGTTAATTGCGATTTACGCAATAAAGGTGCATACGTGAACATAGTATAACGCAAACAAACAAAAAGCGATCAAGCCGCACTTGAATGAACTATGACGAATGTTTAAAGGGATCATATTGGTAATTGAGTGACATTAATAAAGCCACTCAATTCCCCAATTTGAAGACAATATGATTGGTCAATTCTTCAAGTTGCGACTATCGAAATTAGAGTAAGTACATGTATGAATAGGATTAAGCAAGTTAGAATGTAAATTAGAGTAAGTTAGAATAATATAGAATATATGTAAAATTTTGTATAAAAAGAGCCCTTTGGCCACAAATAAAACAGATTCTAATGAAGACTCAAATCGGCAACAACTTTGCCTTAGTTTTTATTATCAAATCTCCTTTTGCCCTTACCAAGGTAAGATCGGCAATTGTTATAGCGTAACCAAAGGCAAACACTGCCGGTTACAAAAATCCCTTTTTACTTTTATTTTTATTATAAAAACACTTTTTCCACCACACTTTAATACCATAGGGCCAGATATATTGGAAAAAGTGATCAAAAATTAAACTTATTGGAAGCATGTTGCTCATAGCCGCGAAAACATATGCCGAATATCAAATTTAAAAATTAAATTTCATCAAATACTCTACCAGATTATAAAAACATTCATTCAAAAAACAATTCTGTGTTTATAATCCTTTTACGAATTCAAACTCTTGAAAAACGCGCTCTACAATACAATATCCTCTATTCAAATGAATACACTGAATAAATATTCTTGCAAGTTTTATAATCTCAGCAACAATATAATGTACTTAATAACAAAAGCTTCACTTGCTTAAGTTTTAACACATTTTTAAAACCTGTGTGATAAATATTTATCTCAACGTACATACCAGCTTCGATAAATATACCTGACAGAGTATCGGTTATGGTTAGCTGACTGCAGATCTACCGACTCTGCTGTATCCACATAATTACCACTATATAAACATAACTTCAATATATGCCTTACCAAATTCATTCTGAGTAACAAGCAACAGGCTTACATAGGTTTTTGTAAAGAGTAAAGTGAGAAGGAAGTAAGGCTAATGGAATGTGCATCAATATGATGCATTATGAAGATGTATGTGATACCCATTTAAAAACAAAAGTTAATAAGTTTTTAAAAATGGATTCTCTCGTCATTTTGTTATTTAATTTTAATTTCATTTAATTGTTCGCCATTAGTCATAACCCTTGGGCATTGCAGAAAGTTGTTGAATGCTCAACAAGCATTATTTTGTCCTCTTCATTCATTGCAAATCTCTTTTTAATTTATTTTTAACTAGCTAATACCCGGTGTGCTTCGCTACCCCCATCGAAATTAAATATGTACATAATAATTAAAAAAATTTTTATTTAGTAATTAAACTATGCAATTTTTCTTAAAGGTTTATTCTAATTTCATTTGATGACAATATATTTCTTTTAAATTCTAAAATAATACATTAATGAGCTATTTATTTCTTACTTGCTAAAATTTAATATGTACTTTTTTTCTTAAATAAATAATTCTTATTCCAATGCCTTGGGATACACAATATTTTTTGTTTTCCCCTCTGCGGGTTTTCCTATTCGCGAACATGCGACGTAAAGCTGTCCATGTGAGAAACATGGATTTTTTAGATTAAGTCCACAAACTTGCAAGGACTGACCTTGAGCTTTATTAATTGTCATTGCAAATGCTAGGCGAATAGGAAATTGAAGGCGCTTGAAATCGAATGGCATCTCCGATGTGGTCATACGACGTGGCGGCAATACATCAGTTTCCTTAAACTTTCCAGTTATAATGATCGTTCATCCCTTTTTATTGTTAGTTGAGTGCCAGTACAAAGTCGTGGAGGGTCAATATTTCTAAGTAAAATAATGTGAACACCGTTTTTTTATAAGTTCTTAGATTCCCATCGATCTTGTTGAGAATATTGCTGTTGATGGAATTAACGTCAATATTTTTGGATGCCAGTAACGCACGTTCATATAACCATTGCATATTTTTTAAATTTTGCACGATATTGGGGAATATATAATTTATTAATTCTTCTTTGGATTGTGTCATTCTGCAAAAGTCTGACGGAAATTTTATATGCTTTGTTATAGGATCCATTGGAATTCTTCCGTTACCTAAATCAAGCAATTTTTTGGAAAAAGTTGAAGCTGAAGCATCACGTTCCAAATGAACACGCATATTAGTAGTTAACTTTAGAGTGTGAACATGTCGCCATGTTCATTTTTGTACATGAGTGCATTGCAATATTGGCAAACTCGTCGATTCATCACCATTCGTTTACGATTTTGTTCTCGACGCAAATCATATTGCTCTATACTTACTGCTGCTCTTCTTGTTGATGTTCGAATCCTGTGACTTTCTACTCGTGATTCATGTTGGACTTCTTTTTCATTAGCTCGTGACGCTGTGGTACGATTTTGCTGGCTTTGTAGCCGACCTTCATGTTCCAAAGGTGTCTCGGTAGCTCGTGCGGTTGTCGCATGTTGTCGAAGACCTTCAAGACGTCCTTCACGTTCTGAAGGCGTTTCTGTGGCTCGTGATGTTTCGGTACGATTTCGTTGGCTTTGTATCCGACCTTCAAGTTCCAACGATATCTCGGTAGCTCATGCGGTAGTGGCATGTTGTCGAAGACCTTCAAGACATCTTTCGCGTTCTGACGGCGTTTCAGAAGCTCGTGCTAAAGAGGTAAGATTTCGTTGACTTTTAAGGCACTCTTGGCTTTCTGAAGGTGTTTCAGTAGCTCTTGATGGTGTGGCACGTTGTCGTAGGCCTTCAAGGCGTTCTTCGCGTTGTGATGGCGTTCCGGCTCTAAAGGTTGAAACTCTTTTCAGCCCTGAGGCGACTTTCACGCTCTTCCGAACTTTCATTTGCTCTCTGGGATTGCAAACGCAATGCATTTTTAGTGCTTCTGGAAAGGGATGCTTTTATTGGGGGCATTTTTATAAATTGTTGCAAAATAAATGTCACTCAAATAACGTTTAACTTGATTAAAATCAAAGATTCAACTGAATTCCAAAACCGAATGCGTGTTATACATATGTATTCCTTTATATTTTACCTAATATGAATAGGTAAAAAATCGGTTCAGGTCATGAACCTTTTGAAAAAGAAATAAAGGTTATTAAAATTTAACAAATAATTGTGTTTGCGTCAGTCACAGGTAATTTTTTTGATGAGTTTTGCAACTACTTATTTTATTTGGGAACAATATTGACAGTTTACATTTTATTACTTAGGTAATTAAAAGTAATGAACGAAAATATTACTCCCTATTGTTACATGCCCATTCATCGCCCAATAGAATGCTGATTACAAAATTTACCTAATGTGGTTTTCAAGATATGCGACAAATAAATACTATTTTTATTAGTTACCCATTTTTAGAAGTAAACAATAATATAACTATTACATATGTATATGTGTATGTATATGAGATCAATATATAAATAGTATGCATTTTAGTACTTACTATGTACATGAGTTGAAAATTTCAAACTCAATCATTTAAGGGTCATATACCTTACTATTGCATATTTCAAGATATAATAATTTCCACACTCACTAATCAGAGAGGCACCACCTTCCTGAAGCTGGAATACAAAATTGGAGACTCTAGCTTTTATAGTTTTCTAGATATACAGATTTTAATAATTAGTTCATATAGAGTTTGCCACGCCCCTAATGCTTGATCGCCCATTTTCAACAAAAATATTGATATTGAACCTTTAGATATTCGTACAAAATTGGAGAGTCTAACTATTATTTTTCTTCATATGGGAGGTGACACGACCGCTTTTGTTGAACTCCCTATTTTTGTCCAGAATATTTAAATTTAAACTAAAGTTACTCGTACAAAAATTGGGGACTCTAGCTGTTAGAGTTTTTCAGATATACAGATTTTCGTATTTACTTTATATGGGAGGTACCAAGCCCACTATTGTTAGTTCGCCATTTTTGTCCAACATATTTATATTAAAACTGTAGTTACTTGTACAAAATTTGAGGTATCTTGCTGATATAGTTTTTCCAATATACACATTTTGTTATTATCTTACAATAGTAGGTAATGTAGTATATGTGGGAGTGGCACCTCGCTCATTTGAAATATCAACATAAAAAGTAGCCTATAACTCTTTCCGGAAGATACTGTGAACATTTTAGGAATATCGGTTCAGCCGTTTAGTCATATATAAATTTCAAACATACAAACAAACGCACATTCATTTGTATATATATAGGTGATTTCCGAGATATAAGAAGTTTTACATTTAATTCATGTGGGAAGTACCACGCCCACCTGTCCCATTTTTGCCTAAATATTCATATTGATACTAAAGTGGATTCGACAACATTTTAGGACTCTAACTGTTATATTTTCTTAGATATAATAATTTAATATTTTTTATATTGGAGGTGACACGCCCACTATATCCAATCCGCCCATTTTGTTTATATATACGTCAAAGTCGTCCATGCAAAATTTGAGGTCTCTAGCAGTTTATGAAATATGCGACATTAAATACTTATTGGATATGTTGGCGTGGCACCACTCCTTCTTGAAAAAGTAGTTCCTTCCAGATATAAAGAAAGGTACTGCCAAAATTTCAAGATAATCGGTCCAGCCGTTTAGCCGTCTATAGACTTCAAACAAACAAACCCACAAACAAATAAACACACATTCATTTTTGTTTATATAGATGTAAAATTCATCAAAAAAAAAAAATACATGTGTGACGTATGAGTGATATCAAAGAATATGGATATAAAGAATACGAATTATAAAGCAGTAAAATTTCTTATGGCGGGTTGTGGCATTACGACCCGCTCTCACCAAAATCTTTTAAAAAAAACATTTCTTGATGAGGGGGGCGGAAGACGGAAGGAAAATAAACACAAACAAAGATCGTAACAATGTGTTGCTCTCATCATGAGATCGTAAAAATGCTTTCAATTGCTTGTCAGCTTCTAAAGGAGAATGTTCATGTCGCTTTTTTCAGACTTCAATTTTACACCCAAAGAAATATTACAGTATGATTCACTAATATCAATGAGAAATGATTTAGATTTTTGGAAGAACACTTGCCAAGTTAAATACGGTGTTTTTAGATTTTTAACGCAGTACAATTGTTCTATACATACTTTTCGCTCACATATATGTACATATTATTGGGGTAATAAGTAGACTTGAAAATATTACTAACAATTTTCCTCTGGGTTAAATATGCCTCTCATAATTTTTCTCATGTTCTCTTTGTGCCGACGTCTGAGAATAAGTGATTTGAGAACAGTGTTGCCTTTTTTTGGTTATTTCTAACCAAAATTGGTTATTTTTTTGATCAATGTGTAGATGTGTAGATTTTTTTGGTTTTGGTTATTTTTCTTTCTTATAAGAAAAGCTGTTTTTTGTTTCTTTTTTTATTAATTATAATTTAAACTTGAAAAAAAAAAATAAATAAAACAAAAGTCTACGAATTTAATTTTGGTTATATTTTTTCTTATTTGGTGAATTTTTCACAAATGTTGGTTACAAAATTTGTTTCTTTCCCTTCTATCTTTCCCCCCGCGTCGTTCTTTACACTTTATTTTCTTTGGTTTTATACATCAAGAATCACAGATAGCGTACTTGTAGGGGTAACTACTATGCGTATGAGTAATATATTTCAAATGCAATTAAATATTAAGTATGTAGCATACGTGGGCGTGGCCCCTCGCTCATTTGGAATATCAACATAAAAAGTAGCCTATAACTCCTTCCAGACATACAGGAAGACACTGTGAAAATTTCAAGAAAATCGGTTCAGCCGTTTAATCGTCTATAAACTTCAAACATACAAACATACAAACAAACACACATTCATTTTTATATATAAGATGAAAGGCAAAAAAGCCAACCTTAATACCACGTAATTTACGGAAATTCATCAAAGGATTGTATTTGTTATGAACTGCAAACGTGGTGAGACTTCAATTAATCTGTCAATACGAACAGAAGAGACATTAAATCACTTTGGGAATTTATAGAAAATAAAAATATTTCACTACAATTAAGGTAAAGGACTGAATAGTTTGATGAAAATAATTTTTTTTATTGAAATTAATTTTATGTGTTGGCGTTTCTTCAATATAAATTATTTTTTTTGTTGTAATATTTTTCCTATTAAGAAACCACCGCTGATTAACGCATTTATTCTGATTGTCGAGAATATTGAGATAAGCATCACATTTCTGATGAGCTGAGCTTATATCGTTGCATATCCACATCGTTAGACTGAGGTACTTGAGAACGTTATTCAAATCTGCACACGATATCTCCGTGATGTTCCCCCTAAACTCGCTTCTGAAAGAACTAGAAGAGCTCAACTTTCTCCTCTTCTACACAATAGTCATCAGCTGTATTCCCACAATGCAAACATGGTTACCAATTAGCCAACTAGCAGTCAAATCAGTCACTCAACTGGATGCGTCTGTCAGGGGCTTTTGGGTGACCTAATATTATTTTTATGTAGTCACCATAGTCTAGGAGGTAGTGTGTTGGCCACGATTCAAACCCAAGGTCAGACATCTCCAACGAAACGAAATATGAAAATTAGTGACTTCCTCTGAGCAGTTTTCTGGCAAAAATTTTGAGAGTGAACAAAATTGTCGCGAAAAGTTTCCCAAAAATCTGTCGTTCTGAAACGACTTTAAGCTATAGGTCCAACATAATTGGTGTGAAAAGCTAGCTCATAATCTTGACTGAAGGGTTCTAATGATCAATTAAGTGGCCTCCCAATGCATATACATTTTTTTTGACTTCATGCCAAAGGAACTAATTTAAACATTCATTTATAACATAACTAATTTAAATATTCACTAGGTGGAGGATACAAAAATGGAAAATAAATAAGTTGCAGAGTATGAATGACATTTAAATGTTTAGTATATTAACACAACAAATACTATAAATGGAAAATATATATGTATAAATATGGTATTTTTTTGAAAAACAGTAATCCTAAAATCCTACTTAACGTATTAAGTGCATTGTACAAATTTAATTATTTTGTATTTTCAATTAACTTTCCACTTAAATTCATTATTTTTTTTTTTAATTTGGTTTATATACCATAGTCCTTAAAATTCAACGAAAGCGGAAATATATTGCTTTCGTAACAAAATTGCAATGAAATATAAATGAAATTGTATTTATTTAAATGGTATAGCTTTTGTGCAGCAACAAAACATACCAAACTTATAGTTCTAGGGTCGAATTTTTTAAAAGGCGGGGGATAGTGCGAATTCCAAAGAAAATTTAATTTGAATGGTTTTGTTAAGCTGTTTATTTAGCTTTGGGTGCAAATAATTGATTTGATTGCAATAAAATAATGTAAATGAAAACGAATACTACTATTAAATTTCTATGAAATTAATATTTTGTACTATATTTTGCTACCAGAAATATTTCCTAAAATCTCTGATTAAATATATTCTCGCAGTAGGTGAGACCATAGACTAAATTTTAAAACAGTCGATTTCTCGAAATATCTATGTGTTTAAAAATATAAGAAATAAGCTCACTGATCTTCTTCTTCTTTTGTAAAAAAAGGAAACCTATTACCATATAGCGTCGTAAAACAAAAAAGGGCGAAGTATTCAAGAGTAGGAAGCCAGTTGTTTTGAAATGAATAAAACATAAAAGTATATCTCGAAAAAGAAAGATTTCTTCGGGAGGTTATAAAATGAATGTCTAACTAAAATCATAGGAAGAAAAATAATTTCACAATTTGACAAGCCTGAAAATGAAAACGTTTAGACGCAATGAATTCCATTTCATTTATAGTGTAAAATTTCTATTACGGGGGTAAATAACTGTGTAAGAAATATAGTGTATTTCCAGAATCGTTATGAATATGGCCCCACAAGATCGTACGGATAGTTACCTTCTATCTGCGTTATTTGAGAAAAGTTAAACATTTACACACGTTTAAAAATTATGCTAGTTTGAAAATATGTAAAAATTGTGGTAAAAATCACACTGTTAATTATTGGGGTTGCATATAATTTATAGCGCTCAATGACTTTGAAATTTGTCATTCTCTTCCAGCAGCCACAGAAAGGTTTACAAAATAATTCGTCTGTTACCATTTTAAAGTCTCATTCAGAACAAAATTCAGATATCCCACTCTCAACCGCCTAGAAATCACAATTAAGATAATACAAGCGGTATATAACTGTACATATGTATACGTGGTATAGTAGTCGCCGTAGTCTAGTAGGTTGGCTTATTAGATGCAGGACCACGGTTCACAGCCCAGGTCAAACATATTCAACAAAACGAAATATGAAAAATTTTTCTTAAAAATCTGTCGTTCGGAGACGACTTTAACCTGTAGGTCCCACCACTCGTGTATAAAACTAACACTCACAACATAAGTGGAGTGAGAAGCTAGCTCGTAATCCTGACTGAAGGGTTGTAATAACCAATTATGTACATATGTATCTAACTGTACAAACGCTTTCAGCCAACCTTAATTAAAATGAATTAAAATATAACCGTTGCTATTGCACATTGTACTTCAGAAACCATGAATTTCTTAAAAATTGTATCTGGAGATTTTCGTCCTGCATTTTTCTTAAATGAGTGAATCTTCAAGTTTCAAATTTTTACCTTCAGGAATTCCAGCAATACCTTTCCATTTCATCAATATATTATCCATCTAGGTATATTATTACTGGAAATCAATGTGTTAACTTTTCACTCACTGATCCTTCGTTTTATGCCGATGGTTTCAATGCAAAGCCCTTCTATTGGGCATCTAGGCATATTTCTCCAAAGGAGCGGATATTTATTACCATAATATCTAAACTGAAATTGGACTTTATTTCCTCTGGACCAAATGGTAAACAGAAAATCCAGACTTAATTGACTTAATAACTCTAACTAATAAGTGTTTATAGATAGTGAAAGACAAAAATGCAAACTTTTGAAATAAAAAACAAATTACACCAACAACTTTGCATTATAATTATTTATCATGGTTTCTTATTCCAAATCATTTACTGTATTCGTTGTTGATGTAAAACTTTTTTTCAGTGCAAAATCCAAAAAATTTGGAATGGGAAATTTACTACTATTGTGTAAAAATTGCTGAAATTGTTTGAAAGCATAAAGGCAACAAATGAGCTGTTAAAGATGAAATATTTTTAGAAATTTGTTGCTACGATTTTATATTATGATTTCAATTTTCCATTAAAGTTTTACAGTAAAAACTGGAGGGATATTCAACAGTTACTGGAATAAAATTTCATGATAGCGCGCTTAGGCAAAATACTTAATGACATTAGCATGTCTGCTAATTTAATGATGTATTTTTAATTATTTTATTATATTTAGTAATATTTTAGCAACAAATAAGTGCCGATATACATATGTACTTAAATATTTAATTATAATTTTATTGATCATATTTTGAATTTTAATTAAATTAGAAATAAATCTGTGTAAACATTTATTCAGCAAAATGTCCAGAAATTTAATTTAAAAAAATGGAACAAATACATATGTTCACTTGATATAAAATATTGGGGAATAAAATTTTATGAATTTGATTACAAATTCTTGTTAGGCTGTTGAACTAAAGAAGTTCCACTGTTCCAAGTCTCGTATTAAAACACAACGAACTTCTTCTAGAAAAGACTGCCATGTCCAATTACCAAGACTACTTTGTCGGCCGCAGCAACCGCACGATATTTAAATTTTATTTTCACTTATTTTATCAAGATTGTTTGGCCTGTAAATATTACAAATTATTACATCGTTTTTTTTATTTTTTTACTTTCATAAAAAAGAAAATTCCTCAGCAGATATAAAGAAAATAACGAAATAACGAAAATAAAATATTCAAGTTCAAGTTTATGCAACAGTTGCTATGAGTTTCTGTAGCATTATACAAACTAAACGGTTTTGGTTGAAGAAAATAAAGTTGAGAAACATAATAAGCAATTTATTATTTCCTGCTTTTTTTCGCTTCCTCCTTCATTTGTTTCCTCATTCGCTTTTACTATAAAGGGCTATCCATTTCGTGGTTTCAAAAGTATGGGACTGGAATTCGACATCTGTCAAACTAAGTTGTGAAACCAATTTTTTTCTTTTCAGTTGAAAGTTTGACATTGACGAAAATGGATCGCTTAACTATCACACAACGCATAAAAATTATCAAAACCTACTACAAAAATGGTGATTCTGCCACAGCCACGTATCGTGCTTTAAGAGGAGATTGTTTAACACTCGGTGGGTATGTTAATAAACAAAATTGTCGTATTTGGGATTCTGAAAATCCTCAAGTAATTGAAGAGAGCCGATTACATCCAGAAAAAGTCACTGTTTGGTGCGCTATTTGGTCCGAAGGTGTGGTTGGACCTTACTTCTTTGAAAACGATGATGGAACGACTGTCAGCGTCAATTCAGAGCGTTATGGTCATATGATAACCGACTTTTTTTGCCTGCTATTGAAGAATACGACTTGGAGTATATGTGGTTTCAACAAGACGGTGCCACATGCCACACAACTCGAGCGAATAAATGCTTTATTGCAAGAGTAATTTCTCGTCGTGGCGATATCAACTGGCCACCAAGATCATGCGATTTCACACCATTAGACTTTTTTTGTGGGGCTACGCGAAAGACTGTGTTTGTGCAGATAAACCTACAACTCTTGAGCACTTAAAAACCAACATTCGTCAAGTTATGGCTGAGATACCGCCCAATATGTGTCAAAAAGTGGTCGAAAATTACCTCAAAAGAATCAATGCTTACAACACTTCGCGTGGAGGTCGTTTAAATGATGTAGTGTTTCACACATAATGTCAACGTTCAAACTTTATAATAAAAAAGAAATACCATGAAAAAATATTTTATGTGTTTTATTTACGTTTACTTTTGAAACCATGAAATGGGTAACCCGATACTATGGGATTTGTCATTAAAGATCACCATTTAAAGAAACAAAAAAAAAATAGGCAAACTTTACTAACCACTCTATGGCAAGTGAAAAATTACAGAAAATTAAAATGTTTTCCAATACATTTTAGTTATTAGTTATTTATAATTGCAAACGAAATACTAAAAAATTGTTTCCTTCATAATATTTATCCTTTTGAGGTCTCGGGGGCTAATTCTGGCAGTCGTATACGATCGAATACTTACTTACTTTTTTTAGTTTTGGGATTCTGTCAGTCGATATCGATGAATATGTATCGACATTTCTAATGACAGCAGTCGATAGTGTGTACCCTACCAGAACATAACTAGTAAAATAACTAGTTATTTGACCGTAAAGTGTGACGTATAAACTAGTCACAACTTCCCATCAAGTTATTAAGGGCAATGTGAAAAACTTGACGTAAACATTCGTGTACATGTGATTTTGCTTCTCTTTCTAACATATGAATTTTTTCGACTGTAAAACATATATCTAACCTGCTCACTCTTTAGCAATTTTTAAACCACAGTTGACCACATATGTGGTTACAGTTGACTAGTCAAACTTGACTCACATAACAGTCAATGTTGACGCAACAAAATTGTTAAAAACTAGGTCACTGTTGACTAGTTAAACTTGACTAGTAAAACTTGCTGTATAAAATAAATGAAATGAGAAATTAAAGAAAATGTTTTTTTCATATATTTTTATTCAATTATATATAAAAATAATAATAATAATAAAGTATAACTCAAAATAATTCATTAATATTCAATTAAAAGAAAAAAGAAAATAAGAAATAAAAATATACAAAATAAAAATTATATAAATATGTAAATCTTATAATATAATAATAATAAAAATAATAATAATATGCCTCGGCTACACTGACATCATAATAGCCGGTGACTTTAATGCAAATATTTTAGTGGACAGGAGATTAATGTTCGACCTAAGTGCTATAGGTTTGGGGTTAGTGAATGAGGTTCTGCCCACCCATTTTACGTCATCTTCGACTACGCTACTTGATCTTTTCTTTGTTGACAATCGTTCTAGTGTGCTATTATATGACCAACTTTCTGCAGCGGCCTTCTCCAGACATGATCTTATTTTCCTGTCTTATGACTTCAAAATATCTTCGAAGGAGGAGAAAATAACTTTTAGGGATTTTAGGAATATTGACGTTCCATCACTGGAGAATGAATTAATGAGCATAGCCTGGAACCGGATTTTCTATATGCCAAATGTTGACGACCAGCTGAATTTTTTCCACTGTAATATTCAGAATCTGTATGACAAATATGTCCGGATAAGGACGAAGACAATGCGTGCCAACGAAAAGCCATGGTTCTCGAATGGAATTAGGGAACTGATTAGTAGCAGGAATAAGGCCTACGAACGATGGAAAAGATACCGAACTCCAGAACTTAGGGATATTTATAGAAATTGTAGAAGAAAGGTCAACTACGAAATTAGGACCGCTAAGTGTAGATATTATGGGGATAAATTTGAATCGGCTGTGTCATCGCGGTGTAAATGGAAGGAAATTAGAAATATGGGTATCTTGGATAACAATGATAATTATACTAATCATGATATAGATGTAGACAAATTGAATTTTGAATTCTCGAACATCCCTATACCTGAATCGAATAATGATTACTATGACTTCACGGATCCAAGTGTTGCTTCTGATCTAAATGGCAATGGCTTTCAATTTTCGAATGTCAACCTTGGGGACGTAAGTAGATCATTTCGAGGCATCAAATCAAATTCAATTGGCTACGATGAGATACATCCGAGATTCTTGAAAATTATACTGGACTATATTATTGTGTATATAACACATTTATTTAATACCATCCTGACGACATCGGAATTTCCTTCAATGTGGAAGCACGCGAAAATTATCCCCTTACCCAAACCTGATGGAAAGTACAGACCGATTGCGATACTACCTTACTTGTCTAAGGCTTTCAAACGTTTGGTTCATGAGCAGATTAGCAAATATTTGTACGACAATTCTTTACTGACTAGCAGACAGTCTGGTTTCAGACCCAAACACAGCTGCATTACAGCCTTAGTGGATGTTGTAGAGGAGTTGAGATCAAAAATGGATCAGAACATGGTGTCTATTCTGGTACTTCTAGATCACTCGAAAGCTTTTGATACTGTTGATCATGACATTCTTTGTCACAAGTTGATAAGAGCCTTTAAATTTTCAACATCAGCAGTAAAACTATTACGTACATATCTGTATAAGAGAAGTCAGACAGTGCACTATGGCGATACAAAATCATTTAGCAGCCTGGTCCGTAGAGGTGTACCTCAGGGTTCAATTCTCGGCCCACTGCTTTACATAATGTATTCAAACGACCTACCTTCTCGTATAACTCACTGTGGAATTCAAATGTATGCCGACGACGTCCAACTATATATTAGCTGTTTTAAGACTGACATCGACAATTGTATATTGAGACTGAACGAAGACCTTAATAATGTATCTGAATGGGCTACTGCAAATGGTCTTTGCTTGAATGCCAACAAATCAAAGGCTATCATGATTGGAAAAA
Organism: Sarcophaga rosellei; assembly: GCA_930367235.1. Taxonomy (NCBI): domain Eukaryota; kingdom Metazoa; phylum Arthropoda; class Insecta; order Diptera; family Sarcophagidae; genus Sarcophaga; species Sarcophaga rosellei. The sequence goes on along the minus strand of OV884018.1, from coordinate 45,178,979 downwards.
TTGGTGTTTTGCCGAACTTACTGCCACCATTAGTCGTTGGGGACTCGCACATAGAATTCGTACAATATGCTAAAAACTTGGGTATTACTTTTAATAGCTTTGTTACTTTTAATGGACAAACCATGTTAATTCGATTTGTGGTAAGACGTATGCTATGCTGAGAAATCTATGGAGGACTCAGTCCTTTACGCCTGTTAGTATACGTATGCTCTTGGCCAAGACATACCTAATTCCAACCCTCTTATATGGATGCGAGCTTTTTGCGGGTTTGGACTCTGCCAGCAGGAATAAACTTAGGATAACTTATAAAAACATAGCAAGATATATTTTTGGACGCAGAAGATATAGTAGTATATCACATTTTGCCTACAGAATTTACAATATGACATTGGAAAGCCTCTTAAAATACCGTATGCTAATTTTTTTGCACAAGATTGTTTATTCAGGGGAACCTAATTATCTATTTACTAGACTACAATTTTCCAGGACAAACAGGGGCTATAGGATAAACTCCGTAAGATTCCTAAAACAGATGTCTGAGAGGGACTTTTATATTAATGCAATTCGTGCATGGAACCAACTTCCACCAGAAATTCAATTGAAAAGCAATGTAATGCAATTTAAAACTGCAATCTCAACACACTTCTCTATTCTTTAGAATTCACGATTTAATTAATCCAAGTTGAGGCTAACTTAAATTTAATTCATATAATTCTGCTTTCTTTGTAACACATACCTATACAAATATAACTATTAACTTAATCACTCGCGATAATATGAACTAATTAAAACAAAGCCTGTTCATATTTTCGAAATTGTTCATATTTACAAATGGCTTAAACTGTTGAAAAAAATGTTGCTTTCTTGCAAGGTAAACACTTTTCCTGCTTAAATAAAAGCTTTTTTTCCATTAAATATTTTAGTTTTTGTTTTATTTAAAAATGGAACTTAATTCACTAAATTTGTAAAAGTGTTCAGAGTGTTTATTGAACGAGAACCTTTAAAACAGTTGTGCAACTATTTCACTTTCAATGTATTATTAAAAATTTCAACAGCGTCTTTAATCGTTCGCTTTGGCTTCTCCACACAATCATCTTAGTCTGATATTTCTTCTATTTCCTCATAGCATTCTTTAACATTCAACTTCAATTCTTTTACAGTACATTAGCACATTACAGAGAACACAAACGTCGGTTCTCAGGGTACATAAAATATTGACCGCACTTTCTTCATTTGTAAGTTTTGTCTAAGATTACTTAAACGGATTTCGTCTTCAGGATCATCTTGACTAACCACCATGTTTAAGATATTATTCCAGCATTTGGATATCACAGGTGCATCTACTCTACTCAATGCTGATTCTAAAATAATAACGGCTTCCTTTAATGTAGTTTGCTTCGTAGACTTAACTAACCTAACTACCCCCTTTAGTAGCAATGGAAGCCAGAAAACTATTTCTATAATAAAGTTTTGTGTTCATGATTACATTTTGGTCCATGGATTGGATAAGAGGTGTCATGTTCGGTGGCATACAAATTACAAAAATAGAGCCGTTTTCAGATTTTAGTTGGTCCTCAGGTGGGTGAGAAGGAGCCTTATATATAGAAAAGGTGCTTTTTCTGGCTTCACTTTTTTGGCTAAGAATTGTTCTACATACATATATCTACATACATATTTATGTATGTATGTGTGGTTTTTTAAAGGTTTGATTTTAAAATAAACATAAATAACTCGGGATTTCCCCATTTTCTAACGCTTTGTAACTGAAATTTGTATGCTTTAAAAATAAAAAACTGTTCATATTTTAAAGCCTTTGTACAATGTTCATATTTTAGAGTAGTCAATGGTTAAGAAAAAGTGTTCATATTTTGGGGTGTTCAAATATTAGAGTGTTCATATTATCGCGAGTGCACTGTACTATTAAATAAGATTAAATGCTTGTTGTACTGAAGTTAATCAATAAATAAATAAATAATAATAATACAGTATCACAATTACAGGGATGTGACCAACCTTTTCTATTGAGGGATCCCAACCTTATTTTTGGCTTTTAAGGTACCTCAACTGTTTGGATCTGTTGTGGCTTTTGTCCACTGCCTTCCTCACACTTTTTTCAAAGTCTGAGGTCTGAAAATCATCTAAAAATAAAGAAACAATTAAATGTATGATTATATATGTATATCATATTAAAAAATACGTACCTCTTAGGAATTTGTCGAAGAGCCTGAGCTTGATGAGGGCATGCTTCTGACATCGGCCATCCCAATCATAGCCCTCCATCAAGCTATCCTTAAATATGGAGCGAGTTACCGTCCCAACATCTTCGGACTCTCCCTTCAATTTAAACAAATATGCAGTCTAGAAATTAAAAATTGTTTTATAAAAAGTGTTAAAAATTGAATTTAATTACTTACCATTGCTTACGCAAATTCGGAGTTTTCTAGCTCCAAGACTTCGGCAGCTACTGCGTCCATCACTGCAGTCGGGTTTTCCGCTGTGATGCGGCAAACGGATCCCTCAATTTTTTTTATTAAAATTTTTGCCTCAAACAGCGTTTTGGCTTGCGCCAACATTTCAGGCTTGATGACCATCTGGAAAATAGGCTTGTTATAGTTAACATATTATGGTGATACTACAGGATACTTACATTTTCTTCCATCGTCTCCAGCTTAGTTGCTATTGCCTGTTGGTTCCCGACAATAACAACCTGGTTATTATTTAGGACGATCTGAGTCTCCATTACCGATTTTATCTTGAATGTAAAAGATACACTATGTAAAAAATACTATAAAAGAGTTGATTGATGTTTACTTACGCATTCCTCCATTTTATTTAATTTCACCGTCAGATGATTCATTTGGTCCTGTACCTTCTTCAGGTAATCTAAAACTGTGCTAAGTGTTATAACAAATTATTTTCAGTAAGAAATATAATTACAATTTACCTTCGTTTGGTTCATCTTGCTGACAATTCCCAAATGAGTACGACTTCTGGGAAATCGGTGGACCTTGTTCTAAAGGGTAAAAATTATGAAACTGTTAATAATAATGTTAGACGCTGTATATCTTTATTCTTACCGCTGTCTTCTTCGAAATACTCGAACAGATTCTCGGAATTCATGTAAAGACAGAAAAATGTAATGTATTGTTTTTATTTTAACAATTATTAAAAAAATATATTTTATCAATAAAATAAATAATTACGACGAAAACTCATGAAAAAGATTGTGTAAAAGGGGTATAAGAAGAAACTTTCTATCGTGGGGAATACAAAAATATTTCAAATCTATATCTTCTCGCTTAATTTCTATTACGGAATTGTCTAATTCGCTTGCTACAACTATGCCTAAATCACTAAACGACTTAAAAGGTTTTTCAAAAAAGTTTTCAGTTTTTTTGAAAACTTTGCACATATATTTTATATTCTTATATGATATTTTCGTATCTATAATCTTTATGGGACCTTACTTTCTGCTAAAACAAAAGCTATCTTTGTCTTTTTTATGATTGATTATAAAATCTCCTAATTTGGAAACACTGGTCAAACTTGATTTAATTTGCTGCCTTTCTTCTAGCCTAAGGTATATTTGCTGCAAGATTTTGTTTGGCTTTTTAACTATCTTTTTTATATAATGCATATAATTTTCAAATTTATAAGCTGAAAATGTGTCTAAAGGACCGTATTGCAAAACACAATCCACTAAATGGAGCAGCCCATGAACATTAAAACTAACTAATTCCTCACCATATAGTCTGCCAAAGTTATTTACGCAATCTTCTAACACTCTTTGAGAAGTATCTGCCTGCCATACATAGTTCATTTCACTAGATAGAAATCTTATACTACTATGTAATAATAAGAAGTGGTAATATTGGTCACTACTGACACAATCCTTGAGCAGAAATATACCTGTATAAAGCAAAAACTGTCTAAATTCTGTCGACTTCCAATTTTTTATTCCGTCTATACTCCTAGGGACACGGCAAAATTCTGAAGGGACATAATTCTTAATAAAATTCATTTTTTCATTAATTTTTTTGGCATTACTTTTATTAATTAAAACTTTAAGCAATTTCTTAGTAACTCCTAAATCAACTAAATGCATAGCATCTAAGGGAAACTGAGAAACCATTCCAAATCCTGTCTCTTCTAAAATACTTCTTTTTATTTTAAATTCTTCTAAGTGATGGGAAGGGTGACACCTGTCTTGGAAGGTGACATCAGTTCTTAAGGGACCTACTTTCTTAGAAAAACATACCCTTCTTTCCCTATATATACCTTCCTGACAACATTTAGAGCAGCCACTTTTGCTATTATGAGACACTACACCTGCAACAAACGCCCTAGCTGGAGAATCGCAGATAAATAATCGAATGTTAAATCGTAAAAACTTTTGACTATTGCCGAATTTTATACCAGTTTGCTTCAGTACCATTACTTCTGCACAAAAATCTGCCATAAATATATCTAAATTTTGTGGCTTTTTAAAACCTGAAAAACATGCTATCAGGCGTTATTATTAAAACCTACAATTGCGCCTAAAATGGGCCACAAAACTCTATTAGAACTTTTGAAAAGTTTTAAGCCATCAATCCTAATATCAATTAAAACTTCCTCTCTATCTCCTAAATAATGAAATGGTACTGATTGAAAATATTTCTGAATGCCTAAATATATAAATTCTCCATCTGGAATGTTTGAAATCTGAATCTCCTTCCTATTTGTGCTCATAAGAGTTTTCGCTGACAAAGGCAAATCCTCAACTCCTGCCCTATTTAAAGTATGAAGTAAGTCTTCTAAAGCTGTGTGGGATATATTATTCCTAAGCACCCATGACTTAATTTCCTCACGTTTCGTTGCACTATCTATATTTGGCCTAAAGTTAATATTTTCTCCTGTATGTACCCTACCAGTCTCTACGCTAGCAGATGATTCACTATCTATGCTAATAGTTGATTCGGTGTCGGCACTAAGAATTGCCTCAGTACCTACACTAGCACTTTCTAAAACATCCCTACACTCCTCCATCCCTAGCACCTGCTCCTAATTTGTTAATAATTTTAATAGGTACCCTTTTTACACCACCTTCACTTAAGTCACGCACTTTCCGAAAATTTTCTACACTTTCGTCAAACTTCCTTTTTTCTTTCGAAAGGCAGTTTTGAAAATTTCTTCTTTTCATTTTATTCTCTTTATAAAAAAAAACACCTAAAATTCGATTCAAAATATATTTTAAAAATTGAAAACAAAAATAATTTATTTAAAAAATATAATATAAAAATAAAAAATTTAACACCACAAATACACTATATTAGAAATACCATTCACTATTCTTTTTATAATTTTAAAATTTTTATACTTATCTTCTATCTCAACACTTTTTTAGATGACACAAATTTTTTTTATTTTTTTTTTATTAAAATTGTTTTGTTTTGTTTAATTTTTTCTTTTTGCACGTATTTTTTGCAACACTTTCTTATATCACACAAAGATACGATTAAAATTTTCGTCATAAGACGCTATAAATTTTTATTTTCAAAGAATACTACGATTGAATTTTTTAAATTAATAAATTTACCGGTCATTTCACAGTCAGCAGCTGTAATGTGGTTTAGATGTATTAAGAATACAACTCTTAAGCATGAAAAGTCAAATAAAAAGTACATGTGTAGCAGTAAGTAAGTTTCGGTTGTGTTAGTTTCGGTTATTTATTTCTTGTAGGGTAACTGTTCGAATGCAACCTTGCGAGTTTTTAATCGTAAACAAAAAACCTATAGATTAAAGCTTTTTCGTTAACATAAATTCAAAAAAGAAAATGTAAGTAAGAATTTTTAAAAATTAAAGAAAAAGTTAAAATTTTAATATTTTAGGTCAAAATTAACAAAAATAAATGCTACCCAAAAAGAAATTATGGGAGATTTTATGATTTGGCAAAAAGTATATTGCCAAATACAGCTCAAGGAAAAGCAAAGGCTAACATACTTTGGGACCAACTTACCAGCAAGCTTAATGCTTCTGGGCCACCAATAAAGGATGCCAAAAAGTGGCACAAGGCAATTAAAAACAATCAAATATTTCACTTAATTAATTAGAAAGAAAGAAATATTTTACTTTCCACAATTATATTTTATTTAGGTATACGCTGATCAAAAACAGCTAATTAAAAGAAAATTTACTTTTAACAAATCACCCAAGAAGAGAACCGGCGGTGGACCCTATGAGGAAAAAGTTCTGTCCCAAATAGATGAGCAAATATTGGCTGCTGCTGGGATAGAAGTTGCTGTTGAAGGACTTAACGTTAAAACTTTTGGGTCAGCTATGTGCATAAAAAAGGAGAAAATTAGTCGGAAGAAAAATATTTTAGTGATAATATTTTTGCAAGTACATCACAAAGTGACGTAACTTATAATGATTAATTTACTTCTGCCTGTACCCTACTTGAGAATGATGAAGTTCACAGTGAAATGGAATACAATGAAGAAGAAGACGAAAAAGCATTTGTTATAAAAAAAAGAAAACCCAAAGGAAATGACAAAAAGTAATAGAAGAGAAACCAAGACCACCTTATTAAAAAAAATATGACGGCTACAGAGATATACCACAATGAGGTATTAAAAAGATTGGACAACATTATTGAGTTAAAAAAGAACAAGATTGAACTCACTAGGCAGTTAGTTGCAATAAAACAAAAATCTTTAGAATTGAAGGAAAGTGACATTCAAATAAAAGAAGCAGAATTAGAGATTCGAAAAAGGGACATACAAAACTTAAATATGAATTATCAAATGCAATGAATAATGAATAACAATGCAATTGTTAGTACAAAATGATCTCAAAAATTAAATTTAACGGAATTACTTTTTATTTTTTTATATGAACATATTAATTTTTTATGTTTCTTTTTATGAATTTAAATTTGTTATTATTATTAGTTATATCATACGTCTTATGCATAGTAAAAGACCTAAAGATTAATAAATAGAAATCTGTATTTATGAATTTAAAACATAATTTAGTTGTTAAAAACTTGTTCTTATTGTGTCCTTATTTGTTTTCCAATTTTGGTTATATGGGTTTCTGTTCCATTGTCGATTTCAGGCACTGGTGTATCTAAAGGCGATTTATATATTTCTTCGTAATTTGGTACTTTAAATTGGATACAGAGGTTGTGTAGCGCTGCACATACATTTGAAAATTGTGCTACTTTTTCTGGACTATATCGGCTTCTCTTGTCATGGCACAGAATTTTCCACCGTGCCTTTAAAATTCCAATTATGCGTTCAACAATGCATCTCGCCTTGGAATGAATATCGTTGAAGCGCATTTCCGGTGAATTTTCATTAGGCTTTCGATACGTTAATAACCATGGTTCACATGGATATACCGAATAGCCTGTAAGCATTAATGTAAAGTTTATTCTTAAAGGTTTGATAAGTTTTTTATGACACTTATCGAGCAGCCAAAAGTTCCTCAGTTTATTATTGTACTCTCGCTCAAGATGCATTCTTTCCTCTGACTCTTTCCAAACAAAGGAATCATGAGCAGCTCCCCCATATTTCGAATTAATAGCCAAAACTTTGTATTTGTGATGACATATCTAAAAATTATTAATTGAACACAAATTAAAACTTTATATTTCTTCATCATATGTTATTATACTCACAATCATAGAATTTAAGCTATGAAAACCTTTTCTATTGAAAAACATATGTTCATTAGGAGGTTTTTGTAACCCAAACTGTGTACCGTTCAGACACCCAATAACTGTCAAAAGTTGTATCAATCATTATTATCATTATTTGTAAATACATACATATGAACATATAACTGCTGAACGTCATATACAAACCTCCTGGAATATTATATTTTCCCATAAAGTATTCCTTGCACTCATCACTATTTCTTGGGATAAACTTTATGTACAGCATGCATAGCTTACGCTCCATTTCACCCAACACTCGCTTCGTTATTTTGCAAAGGCAGCTTTGACTAATTCCGATTAAGAAGTCATTTCCAACTGAATGTTGGGATCCTCTAGTTGCCAGAACAGATAAAGTTGCTGCTAATTGAATTTTACGAGGAACCTTCATAGAGAGATGACCTTTATAGAGAGATGATGAACTCCAATTCGCTAAGAAGATGATTAAATAATTTCCTTTGTCAAACGAAAACGTTTTTTGAAGCTTAAAAAAGTTAAAATATATATCTAATATATAAAATTCTCGTGTCACGGTGTTAGTGGTTAAACTCCTCCGAAATGGATAGACCGATTTTCATGAAATTTTGTGTGCATATTGGGTAGGTCTGAGAATCGGACAACATCTATTTTTCATATCCCTAAATGTTATGAGGGCATGGCAAATCGTTAAAATATGAATATTTAGATACATATTGATCGTAGACGAATAAAATTTGGTGTGTAAGTTCGTGGAGTCGATATCGACAATTCCACTAAAAATAAAAGTGACAACCCTCCCCTTCAACCTATAACTCTTAAACTACTGAACCGATTTTAACCATTCTTTTTTTGTTCGAAAGCTTATCAGGTTTAAATGGTTAAACAAATCTATATAGAAAAAAGTAGGCGTGGCAAACCTTTAAAATTGAATATTTAGGGAGATAGTAATCTTAGACGAATGCAATTTGGTGGGTAAGTTCGTAAGTCGACAAACTCACCAAAAATGGGCGTGGCAACCCTCCCCTTTGAGAGATATCTATAACTCGACTAATTCGATGGTTTATAACTACATATATACATATATAACTTCGTCAGCGCTATTACAATAAATTATTACAATAAATATATAATGTGACCTGTTTTGCGCAATAAAAAAAATCAATTTTGGGCGGGTCGAAGTTCGCTGGGTCAGCTAGTTAATTATATACAATTGTATAAGGTTAAACTTACTCGCTGTTTGGTAAACTTAATGGATCCAGTGTATATCTTATTTTTTTCCGGATAATGTTAAAGTTTTCACCACCGTCAGATTCCGACGATGACGAGCAAGCAAAGAAAGCGGAATCCACTTAGAACTTCAATAATTTTAATTTCAAAAAATAGTTTTTCGTTTTTTGAATTGCTTTATAAACATATGTTTTTGCAAGGCAGATTCATAGATGGTAGCCGCAGGTCTACAACAAATACAACAATGCAAAAACAACGCATTTTGTTTTTGTTAAACAACTTTAATGTTGTCAAAATAGGAAGAAAAAAATGGAAAAGGAAAAAAAGAACAACAACACGCACACGCACAACAAACACACACAAAAACAACAAAATTTTGACATTAAGAAAGAGATCAGCTGTTTAGATATTCCCACCGGTTACATGAATTCGGTTTGTGTTTTTGTTTACAAAAGTGTTCAGTGTTGGTAAACATTTATTTGAGTTTTCATAACACTGGAAAAAAATATCGATTCGTAAACTATCGACAGATAGAATTAGAAATAAGACCACTTTCGAAATTTCTGTTAAATCGAAAGACAATTCGATCACGACTGCCAGAATTAGCCCCCTGAACATGAACCAATTGCTTTTGCGCATTGTTTGTATGCATTTTACATATTTTGTGTTATAAATAAGACTTTCAGGTGTTTCTTTATTTTAAATTCTTTGTAGAAGTGATAGAAAATAATAGTAAAATTGGCATACATATGTGAACCTTGGTTTAAAAAATTGTTAATGAGAGACAAAAGCCTTAAAAGTTTGGTAAGATGTTCGTCGAAACAAATATTTTTTAAAAGACCTTATATAAATAATATATTACAATGATATAGTAGGTGTGTACGATGATCACATCGAATGTTAACATTTAAATCCAAACTTGCCATATACACGAAATCCCTTTGTGATAGTCTGAATACTAATTTTGTCTGTAGAGTAGTTAAATTTATCGGATGTTTGTGTTGTGAGTCTAGGAAATTTTATAGAAAATGTTCGTGAACTCATACTTCATCGTAGGTTTGGCCAGATTTAATCTGTATTCATGTAAGCCAGTTTTATTGTTCTGGTAAATATTTTGTTGCATACTTTTTAAGCAACTATGCTATAAACACAATAGACGCAACGCACCAGGTGATTATGGTTCCAATAAAAAAATTTTTTGCGATATATTTCATACATTGTGTCTTTAAGCCTTCTATTTTACGTATTGTTACGTTTCTACCTTTTTAAAAACGTTTAGATTGTGGGTTCGTTGATTGCAAACCAAAATAAAAACAAATATGTGTTAATTTCAGTTAACTCTTTATTATTCACACTACTTTTGTGTCACTGTATACAACTTCACTACACAACAACAAATTGCTTGTTCACTATTCTATTTCTCTGCTTACAACATTTTTGTAAGTAATACACTTAGGGCCATTATTACAACTTGTAGTTAAAGTTGGGGTTAGTTAAAGGTACCTTTAGCTAAAGGGAACTGGAAAGTTACCTTTAACTTATTTTCGTTATTACAACTTACAGACAAAATTTTTGCAAAACTATGGCAGTGCGGGAGCAATAAAAGATAAAACTGCTCAATTTTACAAGTTTTTTTAACGCAGTGGCAACCGCGTGCTTTGTTTTTTTGTTGTATATGCTCATTTTGTTAAAATTTGAAGTTGCCATAATGAAAATAATATATAATATGGCAACTTCAAATATAAAGTGACCTTTAAATGTTAAAGGTAGGATGATCCTCCCTTTAGCTTAACGATCACTTTTACCTTATTGGGTACTCATAATAATGAAAAACAATTTATCTGCCCATTAAAATCCTCCCTTTAGTTAACGGCAAGTTGTAATAATGGCCCTTATACTTGTGTACAGATCAATAGCGAGATCAAACCACTATTGTTTACTTCGAACACAACGTGTCTTCACACATGACTGACTGAGTTGTAACTGACTGCCTCCTGCTATGTCCAGTAATGCCATATATGAAGATTTATCTTCTTTTTGAAGTTTTTTGAGGTGATGTGAAGATTCAAAGATTTCTACATTAAAAATAAGATTTTTATGAATTTGAAGATTTTTCATTTTTTAATCAACTATTGAGTCGAAAGACGTCTTAGAATTATACTTTTTGCATGAAGACTTGGTAAAGTTCGATTCAGTGGAAAGCATTTTAAGTAATTTACAAAAGAGCGAATTTAAGCTATATATTTAAGTGACATCAATAAATTGAATCGACTATTTCAGAGCCAAAGTCCTCAAATACATCTACTGTACACTGAAATTTTACGATGATATCGTAAAATATTTGCATACTTCGTTAAAAACGAATTTATTTCTATTGAAAACTTTAACAAGATTGACTTAAACAACTTTTTGTATATTAAAGATCCTATGGATATTTATTTTGGAACCCAAGTATCCATAGCTCTAACAACTACGATTTCCCAAAATATGTTGAGATTTTAGCTCCTGATAATGTTATTAAGGGTAAAGTCAAAACTATTTCTCAATTCGTTTTTTCCCGAATATTATAACTTCTGAAAATGCTCAAAAAACAGATGATGAATGGCAAGAATTGTGTTACTTTAATTTTAAAGAACACAATCTAACAGAAGAAAAAACATTGAAATATTTTGGGAAATCATTTTGAAAACAAAACATTGCGATGGATCTGAAGTTTTCACTCACCTAAAAAAATGTATTTATGCCGTATTATCTATTCCTATTGCAACAGCTAATGTTGAACGAATTTTTTCTCAAATTAATATTAATAAAAATAAAATTAGAAATAAACTAGAAATATCTATATTATGTGGCATTTTAAGAACAAAAGACTCCCAAAAAAAAAAAATTGGCAATTGTACAAATCTAATACAAAGTTTAATAAAGAAATGTACAAAGTAACTGTAACAAATACATAAATTGTACTTTTTTGTAATCTATTTTATGAACCTATAATTTTATGAAAAATATATTATTTGCGTTATTTTTATTCCTTTTCTAAACGTTATTTAAAAATTAATGTCTTGTATGCATTTTTATGTTATGTTTTAATCATAATAAACATGTATTTAATTTGATAAATTGTAGTTTTTGTAAAGTGAAGATTTTTTTCTGAAAAAATGGTTTTTTTTACTGAATTTGAAGGTTTTCGTTGAAATTTATATGGCAACACTGGCTATGTCTCGCCTATTTATATGTCCGTAAAATCAGTATGATGAACGTTCTCGATGTGGAAGGTTCGTGTTCTCGCCTTCTAGAGAACTCTATTGCGACCACATTGTTGTTTGTGTATTTTGTCCACGTTGTTGTTGCTTTCATACTTGTCTGTCTCCTTTTCTTATACTGACTTTGTTGGTATATGCATGTGTTGATCGTTGTATGCATTTCTGTGGCTTTTGTTTATCGCTGGTGTTAAACGATGTTTTCTTGGGAAAACATTAACACCTATGTATTCTATTTTGCTGCGTTGCGTCCATTGTGTTTATAGCAATAACCACACCTAGGACAAAAATAAGGTAATTTTCTACTTCGAGAATGAACCATTTCTCAATTATAAAAAATTTTTTGCTTCAGATTTGTCGAAAATCTGTCGATGTGTAAAACGAAATTGCCGTGGTCTAGTAAGTAGACTGTTGGTTCATTAGACGTGAACCCACGGTTCCAACTCTAAGTCAGACACCTCCAACTAAACAAAATACGAAAAAATATTTCTCCGGCACTTGCTCTCATAAAGTTTCTGGTAAAAACTGAAGGGTATGTAAAATCGCAATAAAAAGGTTATCTGTGGTTCGGAGTCGAATTCAGACTGTAGGTGTAGCTACTTATGGATAAAATTAACACACAAAACATGTCATGTGAGAAACTAAGTCATAACTGAGGAGTCCTGACTGAAGGGTTATAATGACCAGTTGACTATGTATATAATTAAAAAACGTATATGAAGTTCAGAATCAAAACCATTTCATCTCATTTTCTACTAGATTAGGCTTGGTGAGAGCGGTTTCAGAGTAATTTGAACGTGTAGGAAACTTGCTCACCAACTAACATGTTTGAAACTACGCGATTTCTTTGTCACTTAGGCAGTTAAATGGTCTAAGTTACTAATATTTAGAAGATCTTAAGCAAAATCTCTTCATAATTATTTTATCTACAACCCACTTCAAACTTCAATTTATTAAAAACTATTCATATAAACCTCCATGCGATCCGTTACTTTGTGAAGTGAGCTTAAGCAGGAGCGATAACTGTGGCATTGCAAACTACTTTTTTATGGAAACGGAAAAACACATTTTTGGTAGAATTATCTTCATTTGTTTGACTTTTAAATTCTGTAGTAGAGCAATATTTATGACTTTTATGCTCTACTTTTTTTTTTGTTTTACGAAATTATTTTTTTAGTCATTGAGTATCTAACAGTTTACTAAATTAGAAATTTTATTTCCTGCATTATCTTGGATTTTCCTTATTTTCTTTCTGTTCAGATGGTAACCTCATGTCATTTTAATGTAATTTATTATCATTCGGTACTGTTTGGCAGGTGTTTGTGAATTCGTGTAATAATAAATGGTTACATGCAACTGCTGCTTTAAAATTTGTGCTCTTATGCATGACAGCATAGAAATTCTAATAAACTCATGGTAGTCATATGCAAATATTTTTACCTACGCTCTGATTTGGACGCAAAAAATATGTGCTTATGTACATATATGAAATATGGTTGATAAGGTTAAGACTAAGATAAGCCTAAAATTTGAATTAAATTTGCTTAAATTTCCATAAATTTATATGCATTTTATGCATTTATATATATATGGTATTTTTTATGCGCTTCCTATTTTTAAATATAAATAAAAAGGGATGTGAGAGATATCAACTAAATTTTTAAGCCTTTGAAAAACGGCATGTTGATGCCGTTAAGTATTATGTACATAATAACGTTACGTTTTTGCCTTTTAAAAACATTTGAAATATGAGCTCGCAGATTGCAAATAAAAATAAATTTGTGTTCAGTTTTAATTAAATTCTTGTGCCTTGTGATAATGTGCCACTGTTCACAACTTGATGTAAACAACAAAAATTGCTTGTTTGTTATTCTGCTTTACACTCTTTTGGGTAAACGATAACAATTGCTCGGTCGGGGATTTTCAAATCACAATTATTCTCTTCACACACAAGACTACTGAATTCTTAATGACTCCGTTGCCTGCTTTATCTTGCTTTTTATATCGCATGGTAAACAGTCTGATGAATATTCTTGAAGGCGAATGACCTCCCCTTCTCGAAATATCTTAGATGTAAAAATGTTGTTAACATTATTTTTATTTCTGTATTTTGTTTACGTTTTTTCTTGCAATGTTGCAGGGTTGGAGTATATTTACGAGTCAATAATTATTTGTTGATTGTATTTATTGCATTATATTAAATGCAAATTCCACGTTCTCGCACATAATTACAGACTGCATTTTTTGTAGTATTTCTTTAAATGGGAAATGATATGGTATTTTATTTTCAGGTGTCACAGTGATTTGTTTTTGATATTATCATTTATGAGGGAATTATTTCTTGCATTGTTCACGTTTCCAACTATTATATAATAAAAATATATTGTTACGTTTTTACCTTTTTAAAAACGTTTAACGAACTCATATTCATTCGTTGATTGCAAACAAAAATAAAAAAATATGCGTTTAGGTTCAATTAAATTCTTTATTGCCCACACTATTGCTTTCTTTCTTACTTGTCTGTCTCCTTTTCTTCCATACCGATTGTGTTGATTTATTTGTAAAAAGTTTGCTGTATGTGTTAGTGTAGCTTTTGTTTCTCATACTTCGACTTCTTACTGGACCTTTAGCTGCAACACATTGCGTGCAGTTTGCTATCCAATCCGCCATTGTTTGCTGGCATCCAACCCAATAAAAACGTTGTTTTAGCCTTTCCAGCGTCTTTGTCACTCCAAGATGTCCTCCACTAGCTTCATTACACTTATTTAACACTTCTTTCATTTTGCAGGTAGGTACTACTAATAGGTTGGATAGGGTCTTGCCATCAGCGCTTTTCCAACGTCGATATAAGCAACCTTTTATCAACGTTAAACTGTCCCAAAGTGCCCAATATGCTTTTGTAAAAGGACCTTCTGCGGATACACCATTTTTTGTAGGCCGCTTGTCCTCTTCATTAGCTGCTTGGGTTACTTCTTTGTGCTTCGGACCAGTCTTCGGTGGTTTCGAATTGCGTTAGCCGGGCATCAACAATGAATTCCTTCTTCTCGGCCTTCACATAATGATTATGCTCCAAAGTACGAGGTCGACTTAAGAGAGCATCAGCCTTCCCATGTTTTATGCCTTTTTGTTTTGTTAATGGAGATAGTTCGGAATCATCTTTGATTTTCTTGCGTTCTCTTCTCACTTTTATAACTTTAACTTTTTCTTCAGCCGTGTAAGTGTCCGGAGACTGCTCCATCTGAATACCAGCGTCCATTTTTGGCGCTTTCGAAACAGGATGATCCTCGCTATCCTCAGGTTGTCCGCGCCTTCTCTTGGAACTACTCGTTTCACCGTACTGTTCATCAGAACCCTTCGGTGTAGCAATGGCACATCGTCTTGTTGGTGAGACGGGTCTTGATCTTTTTCGTGGCGCTTTACAGTTTCTTTGGAAATTACCACCCTTTCCACAGTTGAAGCATTTAAGTTTAGCCCTTTGTCTCCCAAAACTTCCTTCTACATCTGTTTAACTTTATTCAAAAGGTATTCTTCTTCCTCCACGACTTCCACTTTTCGCACTTTGCTAACTTGTGGTCTAGAAATCGTGCGGGCTGTCTCCTGGTCTAGTGCGAAGGACACGGTCTCTGCGAAGGTTGACTTCTGTGTGAAATATACCGCTAGTTTGATATCTGGGTCACGTATACAATTAACCAACGCCTCGGTTTAAAAGTTGTCTATCAACGGGTGGTTTTCTCCGAGGTGTGTCGTCATTTTCCCAAAATTAAAATTTCTATGTATAGATCTTCAGACCGAGGTCTTGTGTGGGATATACAAGGTTAGGTTAGGTTAGGTTAGAGGACGTACAGTACCCGGAGGTCGAATTGACCCATTGCACAACCATTTTTATGAACATATTGAATTCATTATCCTAATATTTATCAAGCTATTTTTTTGTATCAAGCTGTATTTTATAGTTAAAAGGAGTACTTGAAAGAAATACATTTAAAACGCGAAAAACATTCGGAATGTATGGTCTCTGACCCCATTTAAAAACAGGTTAATCCTTTCTAAGTGGTATAGAGACACGTTTGATTGCATATGTTATAGGCTTGAGTGATTTTTGCTGTTCGAATATTGTATCTTTAATTTCAACATCAGATACGCCTTTTTTTATCTTCTTGTGTCAAAAGCCTAGCAGTAAATAATATCTGTGACATTAATTAAGAATAGCTTAAGTCGAAATTTCGTGTTTAGAGATATTAAGGGGTTTGTCTCAAATAAATTGTGTTTGTAAAATATAGATATATATAGTATAGTTTTATTAATAATGACTGAATGAATGGTTAATAACAAGAAATGTATTCTGAAAAAATTAAAAAAAATAATTGAACGATCCCGGTTCAACGGTTCAAACACTAAAAATACTTCAGTGTAGAGAAATGACATCAATAAGGACAGTTTAAGGAAATTATAATGTAATATTTAACCAATGCCCATTATATTGTCCTTAGTAAATACCAATTAATTTAATAATTTAGTAGTCAGGCATAAGTAACATTAACGTTCTTATTTGTTATTGTGTTTTTAGGCATACATTTGTTTTAAAATAAAATGTTTTATTGCCAATACTTATCTTAACCATAAAAATAACACAAAGTTAAGCCAACCAAAATTACTTTTACAAAAGATTTAGATTCAGTTTCTTGTATTATATTTCTAAATTTATGTACGAAAAAGTAGCAACAGCAACTAACTTTCATTGTGATAAAAAATTTCTTTCTAACGCTTTCGAAAAACTCCCTTTACTGTTTTGTGTTCTACGCTTTTGTCTTATTGTTTATGATCAAGATAAACTTTGTTAAAATAGACTTACAATAAAACTTTTCTTTTGCAGAAATATTGTTTTTGCTCACGTCTTCATTTTTGACACAAAACCGCTTATGGTTTAGCAAAAAGTTGTGTTTTCATACGTGATGCAGTAAAGTTAGGAATTTGTTATTATTTACTGGAACATATCGACGCCTCCGTTCTATAACATTCGAAGTCGAAAAAGTGTGTTTTGAGTTATGAGCTCTCAAAGTTTTCACGCGCCATACAACCATGTGTGTATTCTAAGTAGATTTTTCCCTATAACTTCGGAACGGATCGGCGCATCTTAACCAAATTTTGACAGTATTTAAGTTAGAGAACGTAGAATTTAAAAATGCAAAAACATTAAAAACGTTCTAAGTACACTTAGAACGTTATAGAATGGAGGCGTCGATATAGCCTCTACTTGTTACGTGAAGATAATAGAAAATTGTTAGTATTATATCTGTGAATATGTAGGTCTGTTTTAAACGCTCAATATAAATTTAAATTACTCAAAGTGTGTGTGAGATGCTGCCGAAATTGTTGATTCAATTGAAGGACCTACCTATTGCTGCCATTATGTCATAACTCCAATTGGTAAAGCGCATGACTCTGGCGCGTAAGAAAGGCTAAATTTTAACGATGGTATAGGTTGCGTTGGTTTTGAGGACCGCCGTGGCTTGTGATTTATTCACATACACCTGCAACTTAAGAAAACTCCACAAGAGAAAATTTATCGGCGCCAAATCGGTCTCGGTGATATGAACTGAGATGATGCTTTCAAACCACTCATGCAGATTATCTAATGTGGTCAATAGCAAGTTTCGCCATCTAGTTGAAACAAAATATCGTTGATTGTCATTTCATTAGTTTTGGGAAACAAAAAATTTCTCAGCATTGCTCGATGTGCATAACATGCCGCCATTATCTAAACCGTATCAAAAAGTCAATTTCTATGGAAGTAATTCAAGTCTGTTTTGAATCCAAGCTGTAGTCAAGGATAAGTAATCGTTGTAATCATTTTGTCTCTGGTGGGAATCTTACCCATACGCTAATAGCCCGCTAGACTACCAAGGCATCCAGAACACTTAAGTAAATTTGTTAATTATGTAGCAAATGGTTTCGTTTTTACAAGTTCAATTCTACTTCTGGTTATGGACGTTACACAACCGTAAGGTACACAACCGCATGATGTCTGTTTGCAAGAAGTTGATTTGAACACTAACCTTAGTAGTCTGTAGAGTTTAAAATATATGTATTTAGCTAAGGTGCTTGTTTTTTGAGAAATTTTATAAAATAGTTTGGGTAACTCAACTTTGGTGATATCAACGTAAAGCAAAACCTGATAAACATACGTTAGTTGACCGCGCCCTCACAGTGCTTTACTGCTTCTACACAACAATACAAAACAACAAAAGCTACAAAATGAATTGTAAAACAACTGAACACAAAATGCATTTTAGAAGTTTAAAGCAAATTTATGCCACATAATTATCTCTTGCCACTTTTATTTCAATTCATTTCATCAACTTTATTGTGTTTAACTTTTGACACTTGATGTATGTTATAAAACAGTTACATTTAATTTTAAATATCTTTATCTGGAAGTAATGTAATACATTAATATAAAAAGTAATTACCAGTTGATATACTATTATAATTTCAGTGTTTGTTACACATATACTTTAAAATTAAGGTGCTTAAAACTCTGTACATTATTATGATGAATTAATTAATATGTGTATTACTCCGTGCGAAAGTTTTAAATAAAGAACTTCAAAATTCGCGTTCTAAAAAATTTTTAAATTATTTTACCATCGGTTCCAATAGATTGTGCCAGGTAAATGTAATCGAAATATATTAACCATTAATATGGTATACATTAACATACAAATTAATCATCACAGTTCATTAGACGAGTAAATGAATGAAATAAAACGTTAAACATTAATTCAATATAGTTCAGAAAATTTAATCAAATATGTATGTAAAGTGGTGGCCACGAATTTAAGACACGACATATGACTGACTTATTTGTGATAATTTTTACATTTTATCGAAAAAGTTTTGGGTCCATGATATTTTTTTTAAGATTTTAGTAATGTTATGAAGAAAAATTAATAATATTTTGTTACCTATATTCGGTTATTTATTTCTATTTACATAATATAAATTAAGAATAAAAAGACTTATTCTTGTTTTGAGTTTTTTATAACTGAACTTTATTTGAAAGAAAATGTAATATTTATAACTTAAGTTAATTTACAAAAGTGCTTATGGTTAAAAATACAAAAAAATTAATTAAAAATGTTTAGTAGACAAAAAATGGTTTCAAATGGAATTATGCTAAAGTAAGTATTTTATTGCTATAAAAAATAAAAGAGACTGGTAAGCAGTTTTTGTTTAACTAAGTTCAACAAACTATAATTTGTTGCACTTGCAAAAAAAGACAATAAAAAGAATAAGAGAATTGAAGAAAAGGTTTTGTTGTTAACTTTGTTGTTAACTCTTCCCCCTTTAAATGCAAACGTCCCCGTTTGTAGTAAAACTAGTTTGGCAATCTTCCGATCTATTGAATTCTACTATCTCTGGTTTCTTAATTTCAGAGTAGATCGCTAAAGTAGCATTTTTCTTGGAATTAACTTTGTATTTATTTTTTGTAGCAAATTTGAGAACTATTTTGATTATAATAATCACGCATATGACTATGGCTACTGTGCTCTCCCATAAGTTTACATTACTTTCTTTCTTAATCAATTGGATAGTTTTACTGTTATTTAAATGGAGCTCTTTAACAAGTTGAAGAGATAAGGATTCTTCGAAATAATGGTTGGACTGCAACGAGCTCAGGATAGCGGGCAAGGGTTTGCTTGACTGTTTCCCATAGTGCGAAAATGTCAGATTACCAACGGTTATCGTGGCATTATTATACTGCACTACAAAGGTGCCATTTATATTAATATGATTGCCATTTATAAGAATTGATCCATTATATTTGTTAAATAGTAACAGACCATCTTGAATTAGCTCCAAGGAAGGGATATCTAAATTGTTGCTTTTCCTACAAGTGGAAGGGATACTCTTGAGGAGATTCGGTATGCAACTTGAATTGGTTATATCTTGAATATTCTCTTCTTTACACAAATTTATTTCATCATAATTCTCGCATTGTTTTCCTATTCCAAATATTCTGTTTTTGCAAGTCATTATAGTTTCATAATCTAGTTTAAGAATTTCACTATTTATCTTTATTGGTTTCACAATCATTGTCTCACAATCAACCTTATCAACTATAGGTAGATTTATAACATATAATAGAATAGAGTTATTAGAAGCAACTTTGACGTTGGCGAATTTTAGACATTGTTCTAGATTATTAAAAGGAAAATTTTGTTCTAAAATTAATTCGTCCAGCATGTCCATTTCTTTATGAGAGAAAAGGAAAGAATTTATTATACCTGCTTTCGACCATAACAGTGCCTGTTCTATATTAGACACTTCTTCCTTAAGTATTTGTAATTCGAATTTAAATCCTAGTGCCGCAGTGTTTTCCCTATTGTCCTTTTGTAAGTAGTCAGTTATTTTGTTTGTTAAATTCGTCAGTTCATTCAATTTCCGTTCGAAAAGTCTATTTATTACAATCTGGTTATCTGTCTGTCGTAAGTTGTCATTTATTTTGTCCGTCAAAATCTCCAAGTCTGTCCGGTCAGGTGAACCCGCGATCCACTTCCATACGGTGCCTATTTCGTTTATAGATCTCTTAGTCCTCCCGAAGGGTCTAATTCGATCCATAAGTTTCCCCAGCTCCAATATTTCATGCTGAAGAAACGGCATTAGAGGATTGGATTTCTCTATTTCATAATTGATGTGTTCGTTGATAAGTCTCAGTTCCCGTTCATAGGTCTCAATGTCAATAATGTGAATCAAGTTAAAGGTTCCATCCTGTATGAGTGCTCGTCCTGTCTGAAATGTCACGATCTCGGAATTAGAATAGTCCAACATTTGTATCTCAGCACAAACGATTTGTAGGAGTAATCTGTAAATGAGGAGAGAAAAATTTATGTCCTTATTAAACTTTTATGAACTATTCGACCCGAAACTGTTTTTATAGTATTATTGAGATTTTCTGCAACTTTTTCCTCTTTATATCTAGGTGACAACTTAGTTCCTATCCTTTTATTTGTTTTTACATAAACTGTATCCCCAATGGAATATTGTTTGGGCTGTGTTCGATTCTTATTGTGGAATGCCAATTCTGCTATTTGTTTTTCCTTCAATCTTTTCATATGCTTCTTCCTTTCCTCCATAACATTTTCTGGCTTTACTCTTCCAAAAAATGCATCCACTGGTCTTTTCCCTGTGGTAGAATGTATGGAGTAGTTATACCTGCTAATAGATATGTCTAGCAATTCTTTGAATGAATCATGGATTTTTTCGGCTTTTACACAACGCATTATCTCCGAAAGTGTTGAATGAAATCTTTCGATTTGTCCATTAACACTACTGACGTACGGTGGAGCTTTAAACATCGTTATTCCCAATTGATTCTCTAACATATGTTTTATCGGTGCGGATCCTAACGACTTTTCATTATCTATGACTATCCTCTCGGGTGGTCCGAGGCTCATCAATATTTCACGTAAAGGTTCTTTGATGTCCTGCGTTGATCGAGATTTGATGATTTTAGCCGATGCATACTTTGAGAATTTGTCTATTGCTGTTAATACCACATTTTGGTTAGTAAGATAGATATCAAGGTGAACTATATGTCCAGGATATTCGGGAATTGGCGTTTCATTGAGTAGTGGTTTGATTGGATGCCGTTCGTACTTCTGTTCTTTACAAATCTTGCATTGTTTGACTATCCTTTTTATTTTGGCAGTCATTCTCGGGAAATAAACTCTTTCAATCAGTTGGCTTTTGTTTTCAGCAGCATTGCGGTGTGCGCGTTGGTGTTCATTTAATATTTCCCTCTCTTGATCTCCTTCGTCTATCAAATCAGTGACAATTTTCCGAGCAAATCTAGTGCGGTAATTAGAGAAATTTGCAGAGTAAATTTCCTGTATCTTCCCTAGGACAGATTCAGTAGTATTTAATCCATTTATGACTGAAGGATTTAGATATTTTTTTAAAATTGCTATTAATTTTTCTTCCGTGTAGTCGGTTTCATAAATTATATGCCGGTGAAAAGTAGGGAATACTATTTGAAATTCATATGAAGAGCATGGGCCTAATTTTAGGAAAATTTGATTTTTAAATACGTTTATTGGTTCATTAGCTATTGGAATAAGATGGTGAGATGAAGTATTATCACTATGAACTGTGGCAGTCATTGAATTTATCTGAGGAGGTCGTGATAGGGCATCAGCGACAACATTTGTTCGACCAGGTTTGTAATGTAATTCGTAGTTGTGTTCCTCAAGGATGGCCTTCCATCGCTTCATCTTATTATTGTTATTTTTGCTGCTTAATGCGTATGTCAGCGGCTGGTGGTCTGTGAATATCTTTATTTTGGCTGAGACATACAAGTAATTCCTTAATGAATTAAGAGCCCAAATAATCGCCAACATTTCTCTTTCATTCAGCCTTACTGAGTGTTCTGGAGATAAACGTTATTGGTTGGTCATTTTGAGATAGGACAGCTCCTATAGCATATTCCGATGCATCTGTTGTCAATTGAAATTCTTTGGTGAAGTCCGGGTAGTGGAGCAGTACCTCCTCTGTAAGCGCTGCTTTTATTTTGTCAAATGCTTCTAACGCGTCTTTATTTAGTTCCACCGGTGTTCTTTTCGAAGTAGTTTTGGACGCTTGTCCTCCCTCCCCCCTTAAGAGGGTTGTCAAGGGTTTCGCTATTTTAGCGTAATCCTTGACAAAACGTCTGTAATAGGCGGAAAGGCCAAGAAAGGATCTTAAATCTTTTAACGTCTTTGGTACAGGGAAGTTGGTGATGGCTTCTATTTTTGTCGGATTTGATTTTATGCCATTTTCTGGCACGATAAAACCAAGAAATTCGACGTTATTTTTTAAAAATTCACATTTGTCAACTTGAACTTTCATGTTTGCTTTGCGAAGTGTTTTGAAGATAATCTCTATATCCTGTAAATGACTTTCTTTATCTTTACTAAATATGATTATGTCGTCTATATAGACGAAACATCGTTTTCCGATATGTTCCCTTAAAATATCATCCAACGTTCGTTGGAAAATGGAAGGTGCATTTTTTAAACCGAATGGTAGACGAGTAAACTCGTATTTACCATTGTTGGTTGAAAACGCGGTCTTCTCAATGTCGGATTCCTTCAAGGGAATCTGGTGAAACCCGCTTTTCAAGTCTATGACTGAGAAAAATTTATTCCTTCCTAACTGCGACAACACCTCGTTTATTTCTGGTATTGGATACCTACCCGCAATGGTTACAGAATTAAGCTTACGATAGTCTATTACCATTCTGTATTTTTTCTCATTGGATTGATCTAGTTTCTTCGGGACAATCCATACGGGAGAGTTATATGGTGATCGCGAAGGCCTTATTATGCCATCGTTAAGCAATTTTCCCACCTGTGAGTTAATTTCATCCTTTAAGTGCATTGGGTAAGGATATGATTTGCTGTAAACTGGTGTATCGGAGGTTGTACGGATTTCTCCCATTACTTTCGAGGTGTATGTTAGTTTTTCGTCAGGTTCGGAAAAGAGATCTGAAAATTGGCCTAACACGTTTGAAAGTTCATTTACCGTTTGGGTGTCAAGATGTTGCATCCGAACATTAATTTTGTTGATACTCTGGGAGTGAAATTGCTTCAGTTGAAATTTGGAATTTTTGATTCGCAGAATACTATTTTTAGTGTCAATTACGGCGGATAATTCTTTGAGCGTATCATTGCCCAAAATGGCGTCAAAAAACGAGAGTGATGGAAGAATGAAAAATTTAATTGTATTATTAAGACCAAAAAGATTAGCCTTAGTGTGATGGGTAATTTTGATGTTACCTGCTACCGAGTTTGCAGTGAATGGCAATTCATTTTTTATTGGTTTTAATATTATTCCTGATCTTATGTAGTTTTTATTAGAGCCGGTATCTATAAGTATTTTTAATATTCTTCCGTTCCTCATTTTACATTCTAAATAAGGCAATGAGGAACTCCTCATTCTAAAAAATGAATGTCACTTAGATTCGTTATTATATCGTCTTCAAAATCTACCGTCGTGGAGTCGACCTGATCTTCCTGATATTGTTGATCTTCTTCTTCCAATAAATCTCTTTCTGATTGGTGATTAATCGAAGTTTGTTGCAGTGAGTGATCCATTGGTTGTGTTTGGATATGGTAATTACGTTGTATTTTGTTCGGAGGTCCGTATTGATTTGTTGGAGGTGTTTTCCATTTCCTATCTTCGGTGGGGCGATTCATATAATTCACCTGTTTTGTCCTTAGGCTCGCATCTATTTCCATTGGTTCCGGGCGTGACATAGGCTTGGGTGGCCGTGGAGGCAAAACATTACCATTTTGCTGAAAGTGTCTCTGGTTAAAGTTCGGTTGTTGTTGATGCCTGAAATTGGGTACAAATTGTGGTCCTTGTGGGTATCGTGGGGGATATGTCAAATGAGGTGCAAATGGTCTTGATGATTGGTGCATTACATGTCTTTTAGGAGATGTTACTAATGGTACTGAGTTTCTCACGTGATGCCCTGATAAAACATTTCGATTCGTTTGATTATCCAGTTTTTGGCAGAGATGCAATGCGTGAGGCAAGTCTTTGGGTTCACGAACGCCAAGTAACCTAGGGAGATCGCCTTAAGACCCCTAATAAATGTGTCCAAAGCTTTTGCCCTATATGTTTGAGTCAGTAATTTAATTGACTCATTACTTGCTTCCATGCATGAGATTTTATTAAGAATAAGGGTCAAATGAGAGTAAACTGATTGATAAAAGTCATTAATTGACAAATTGCCTTGGGCCAATGAAAGCAATTGGTATTCCAAAGTTTTTAGGTCTCTCTGGTCGCCATAATGATGATTTAAACACGCTACAATAGCTTTCCATTCAAGTGGTGTATTGTATGCTTCTAAAGCCGCATCAGCTTCGCCGACTATCTTATTTCTAATTGTAAGGATGATGGCATAGTATTTAGGTGTTCCTCGGGATTTGTCATAGAGGTTTAGTACCCTCTCTATGCTTTTCCTCCATGAACTAAATTCAGCGTGTTTACCTGAGAACTCTCTCAAGCTCTTCACCACATCGGGTACTTTTTCCAAATCTTCCAAATTATTGTTGTATCGTGCGTCTATTGTTTGGTCAGGTAGGTTCGCAAATTCCTGCGAAGGGTTAATGATATTGTTAACCAAAGTCCTGCCCGCAGTCAAAAATAATTGTCTCATAGAATCTAACAAGGTCAATTGCAGTTGGTTAAACTGGTCCTGATTCAATCCCGTCGGTACAGTCGGGTTACCTACTGAAGGATTTTGTTGGCCTAACATTGCCGGTCGTATAAGATTATTGGGGTTTGCCATTTCTGTCAATCTTTCCTTTTCTCTTTACAAAAATTTATATAATGAATGGACAGAAATATAACGTTCAAATAGATTTATTAAAAAATTACTTCAATGTTTAAATTAATCAAGTAAAAATTACTTAAAGCTTATTTAGAAAAATAATCTTATTATCTTATTACTTATTTAGAAGAATTATTATTATTAATTATAAATTATTATTTTAGGTTTCTTTTTTCGTTATTTATATCACTTTGCTACATTAAATTCTTTAGTTTTTATTTAATTAGTTTTAAATTCAAATTTAAGAAGAATGTTTATTTGTATTTCTACAATATTCCACTATAAAAATATTTATAAATTATTCGCTTACGTTAGAATGATGATCATATTCGGATTTTTGATGACTTGTTGATGTAATTCTCTATCTGATGATGATGAAGTTGTAGATTATTAGATGTGCTTTGAAGCTGTTGATTTAATAGATGTTGCTGTTGCTGGCTGCCACCGCCACTATAATTTATGGTCTGTTGGAATGAGGATAAAGAGGTGGTTGTAATTGGTGAATTGTTGGCTTTTTGTATTTTTCTTCTAATTAGTATCAAAATTTTTCGGCAATTCGTTCTTGTTTTGTTGGGTAGTTTTTCACTTATAGCAGATTGTTTTTTTTTTTTATTTCTATGTTCTGTAAGAATTTTTTCTTTTCTTTATAATTTTGATGAATTGATTTTAATTTTATTCCACACAACTTATATGAGGTTTTTTTTATCGTTTTTATTAATTATTTTTACAATGATATTTTTTCATTTAGTTTTTCATTAATCCTCTTATAAGGATATTTTTTTTCACTATTTTTAGTTTTTTATTAATCCCTTTAACCAGGATATTTTTCACTATTTTTAGTTTTTTATTAATCCTTTTACCAGGATATTTTTTCACTATTTTTAGTTTTTTATTAATCCTTTTACCAGGATATTTTTTCACTATTTTTAGTTTTTTATTAATCCTTTCACCAGGATATTTTTTCACTATTTTTAGTTTTTCGTTTTTACTAATCCTCTATGAGAATATTTTAACGAAATTTTCCGTTGGGCGCCAATTAAGAATAAAAAGACTTATTCTTGTTTTGAGTTTTTTATAACTGAACTTTATTTGAAAGAAAATGTAATATTTATAACTTAAGTTAATTTACAAAAGTGCTTATGGTTAAAAATACAAAAAAATTAATTAAAAATGTTTAGTAGACAAAAAATGGTTTCAAATGGAATTATGCTAAAGTAAGTATTTTATTGCTATAAAAAATAAAAGAGACTGGTAAGCAGTTCTTCATAAAAAAAATTCTAATATTTAGTGGGAAATCCTTTATTTTTGATCACAGCAGCACATCTCCTGGGTAAACTTTCGACTAATGCCACACAACGTTGCTTTGGAATCGCATACCAAGCCTTTTGGATTTCTTCCCACAAATCGCTTGAATTTCTTGGTTTAACTGTTCGTACATGTTTCTCAACATCATTCCACAAGTTCTCAATTGGATTGAGGTCCGGGGATTGAGCTGGCCACTGAAGAACAATGATATCCTTTTCCTCTAAGCAACTCTTCACTAGACGTGAAGAGTTATAAATTTCCATAAATTTCCATATTAGAGGCATGTTGTCTTCAGCAAATGGTATCATAGTGTCTGTTATAATATTTTTGTAAACATGCTGGTCCATTTTAGAATCTATCTTGTAAATGGGACCTACACCATGCCGGGAAAATGCTGCCCACACCATCACATTTCCACCACCATGGCTGACCATTTTTAGGGTGTACTTTGGATGATGCTCCAGGTATGGAGGGCGCCATACGTACCGCTTTCCATCAGAGCCGAAGCGGCAATACTTCAACTCGTCGCTCCAAAGAATATTTTTCCAAAATATGGGTTTCTTGCGATGTTCTCTCGAAAACGCTAGTCGGGCTTTAAAATTTTTTTTTGACACAAGTGGTTTACGTTGTGCAATACACCCACGCAAGTTTTTTTTCATTTAACCGTCTTCTTATTGTCCTAGACGAAATATTAATGCGAAAATGCAATGTTATTTTTTATTTTAGTTGAGCTCGTGAAAGGATTACTAGCAGCTACTCTATAAATTAAAATATCCTCCCTGGGTGTAGTTTTTCGGGCTCTAGGTTGCTGTTTGATATTTTTGGTGGTACCATGTTGCTTGATGTGTTAGATCGCGTTGTAGATCTTGCATCTAGAACATTTAAGCAGCATGGATATCTCTATTACTGTTTTTCCAGCAGATTTTAGTTGTTGGATCAGTTTTCGCCCGGCATCGGAACTCCAAGTACCTCTGGCCATTTCTAATCAACTATTTCGATGTATTTCAACATAAAATAATAAAAACATTCGTTACTCACCTTTTAGCACCTTTACTCACCTTTTCAAAAAACACCAAAAAATCGCTTAAAAACCAGAAAATTCTGAAATGTCTTAAATTCGTGGCCAGTTTCAAATACACGTTTTTACATTAATATGATTAAAAGGCAACAATATGTAAAAAGAAACAAAATAAAATAACGGTACTTTTTCTTAACATTATAGGGTACATAGAAAAATAAAGAATATCTAATTTGATATTACAGGGTTGTCAAAATTATCACAAATAAGTCAGTCATATGTCGTGTCTTAAATTCGTGGCCACCACTGTATGTCTTTAATGAAAAGCATTGCCAGCAATTTAAAAAAGTCTATTGTCAAAGAAAATTTTAATTATTTACATACATACACATATACGTATGTATGTACATATAAATACCTTCACTTTTCTGTTTTTTGGTCTTTCCAATAGGTCAGGTCAAATAAATAAGGAATGTGCACGATAAAAATTTCAGAAAATGCTCATATAATTTACAGTGACTGAAAAAACTATTTTCCGCTACTTTGCTTCTATTATCCAGCTGTCAGAATTTCATTGTGGTTACAAAATTAGCATTTTTTCTTTAATGAGCATCGCGAATAATTGATATTTTTAATGAAACTACAATTTGTTCACAAAAACAAAAGGAAAACTTGCAGGAGATATTCGAAAAACTGTTATAAAAAATGTAATAAGCTCTCTAGTAACAAGAACTTGTGTGTAAAAACTACAGCTAAACAACTTCAATATCAAGAATTTTATTAATACGCCGAATAATTCCTGAGAAAAAAGTTCACCAAAAAGTAAAATGCCCAAGTTTTTTTTGTTAGTGTTTTATTAAAACATTTCAGATACCAAAATTTTTGATAGAATTATAAACGCCATAATTTTGAAAACGATTTCTTCGATGCTTTATAACATACAGTGAATATGAATAAGAATTCTATGACGAGATTAGAGCTGACAGTGAGGATTACGATCACGCTTCTCACAACACCCTTACTGTGTGTTATTTTATCAATGATTGGCGGGACCAACACTTTAAAATCGACTTTGAACTACAGATTTTTGAGAAACTTGTCATGGAAATTTTATTTACTCTCAGCGTTTTTGCCAGAAATCTGCTGAGCGGAAGTTTCCGAAATATTTTTTTTATATTTCATTTTGCTGGAAATGTCTGAGCTGGAGTTTTGCCAACACACTATCATTTAAAATTTTTCGAATATTTTGATAATTGATCACTTATTGAAAGAAATTGGGGTTGTTTATTTGTTTGTAAATCTCCTTTAAGATAAAAGATCTGCAGGAGATGCCAATTATAATTACTCGTAAGTAATTATAATCGTTGGGTTGCGTGGTATGGGAAGAGAAAAAAAAGAAATATAATTATTTTTATTCCTTGAGGGAATGGAGAGATAGAGATTCTTACCTTTTTTCAGCGATGAGAAATCTTTATTTTCTTTCCAAATTAGAATTTCTTAGGGAATTTCAACTTTTAGCAGAATATATTTCTCAGTAAAACTTATAACTTAATTAATTCAGATAAGCACAATTATATATATGAATGATTCAGGTGAGTATAATTTAGTATAACTTTGAGTAAGTATAATTTTAGGTAAGTATAATTTTATTTTTAGTGTAAATTATTTTGTTTTGAATTATGGGTTTAAGAGTAGAAAATAGATTTATTTACTAATTATAAATTTCATTTAATTTATTATGTATTTTAGTTTAGGTTTATTTTTAGTATATTTTATTATATACGAATATACGTTTGATAAATAATTGCTTTTTTTATTGATTTCTATAACATCAAACTATAGTCAACCAGCAAATATCATTCACACAAAATATAAAAGCCATGCATTTTTCTTGTGTTTTCTGAAAGGAAAAAAATTAAATTAACTGCGATGCAAATAATCTCTCTCTTTAATATATGACAGGTTAGGTTAAATAAGAAAAACACCTAATTGACCATGAATGTGTAACCGCAGTACACACGTGGTTGCAATGGTTTCTGATAGAACAAAAAATATATTGTATTACACTTTTATTTTCATTATACTCATCGGCACGATAGATGTTTAAAGCATATTGACAGAGGAAGTGAGAGCACGCAATTTCATGAATTTTAATTTTAATTAATATGTAAAAAGAATTGATGTTTTCTTGATTTATTTTAACAAAATATTTTTAATCTTATATATAAAAATGAATGTGTGTTTGTTTGTATGTTTGAAGTTTATAGACGATTAAACGGCTCAACCGATTTTCTTGAAATTTTCACAGTATCTTCCTGTATGTCTGGAAGGAGTTATAGGCTACTTTTTATGTTGATATTCTAAATGAGCGAGGAGCCTTGCCCACATATACTATATACTACATACTTAATATTTAATTGCATTTTAAATATATTACTCATACGCATAGTTACCCCTAAAGTATGCTATCTATGATTCTTGATGTATAAAACCAAAGAAAATAAAGTATAAAGAATGTGAATTTTGGCATATTTTGGAAGATTTTTCGAAAATATTTTACGACGCGAAAGGAAAGATAGAAGGGAAGGAAAAAAAATTTTGTAACCAACATTTGTAAAAAAAATCACCAAATAAGAAAAAATATAATTAAAATTAAATTCGTAGACTTTTGTTTTATTTATTTTTTTTCAGAAATAACCAAAAACGGCAACATCATTACTAGATTCAATCTTTGCGGATTTTTTGCAAATTACAATACATTTTGACTTTTTAGAGTTAATCCTTAAACCATTTGCAGTCGCCCAAAGAGAAATATTATTAAGGTCAGTGTTAAGATCTTTAACTCCAGTGTTGATGGAAGCTATAGAGCTATCAAGGTAGAGTTGAATATCATCAACATACATTTGAATTCTAGAATGTTTGAGCTGCTCAAACATATGACCCTTAAATTGTTGAGCTTGAAATTTTCAACTCATGTACATAGTAAGTACTGAAATTGATACTATTTAAATATTTATATGAAAAACATATATGTACATATGTAATAGTTATGTTATTGTTTACTTCTAACAATGGGTAATTAATGAAAATATTATTTATTTGTTGCATATCTTGAAAAATAGATCAGGTAAGTTTATAATCAGCATTTTATTGGGCGATGAATGGGCATGTAACAATAGGCAGTAAAATTTTCATTCATTACTTTCGATTAACTAAGTAATAAAATGTAAACTGTCAATATTTTTTCCAAATAAAATAAGCAGTTGCAGAACTCATCAAAAAAAATTGCCTGGACCGACACAAACATAATTATTTGTCAAATTTTAATAACCTTATTTTCTTTTAAAAAGTTTTTGACCTGAACCGATTTCATATTAGGTACAATTTGAAGTAATAAAATGCAACTGTCAATATTTTTTCAAATAAAATAAGAAGTTGCAAAACTCATCAAGAAAATTGCCTGCGACCGAAACAAACCTAATTATTTGTCAAATTTAAATAGCCTTAATTTTTTTAAAAAAGTTTTTTGACCTAAACCGATTTCATATTAGGTAAAATATAAAGGAATAAATATAACACGCATTCGGTTTTGGAATTCAGTTGAATCTTTGATTCTAAAGGAGTTAAACGTTGAGTGACATTTATTTTGCAACAATTTATAAAAATGCCCCCAAAAAAGCATCGCTTTCCAGAAGCACTAAAAATGCATTGCATTTGCAATCCCAGAGAGCAAATGAAAGTTCGGAAGAGCGTGAAAGTCGCCTAAGGACTGAAAGGAGTCGAGCTTCAACATCTAGAGCCGCCGAAACGCCATCACAACGTGAAGAACGCCTTGAAGGCCTACGAGCTACTGAAACACTTTCAGAAAGCCAAGAGCGCCTTGAAAGTCAACGAAATCTTACCTCTTTAGCACGAGCTTCTGAAACGCCGTCAG
Source organism: Sarcophaga rosellei (assembly GCA_930367235.1). Taxonomy (NCBI): domain Eukaryota; kingdom Metazoa; phylum Arthropoda; class Insecta; order Diptera; family Sarcophagidae; genus Sarcophaga; species Sarcophaga rosellei. The sequence continues at coordinate 45,147,179 of OV884018.1, read as the reverse complement.
AACACGAACGACGTTTTGAAGGTCTTCGACAACATGCGACAACCACACGAGGTACCGAGACACCGTTGAAACATGAAGGTCGGCTACAAAGCCAGCGAAATCGTATCGAAACATCACGAGGCACAGAAACGCCTTTAGAGCGTGAAAGACGTCTTGAACGTCTTCGACAACAGGCGACAACCGCACGAGCTACTGAGACACCTTTGGAACATGAAGGTCGGCTACAAAGCCAGCGAAATCGTATCGAAACATCACGAGCCATAGAAAAACCTTCAGAGCGTGAAAGACGTCTTGAAGGTCTTCGACAACATGCGACAACCGCACGAGCTACTGAGACACCGTTGGAGCATGAAGGTCGGCTACAAGGCCAGCGAAATTGTACCGAAACGTCACGAGGCACAGAAACGCCTTTAGAGCGTGAAAGACGTCTTGAAGGTCTTCGACAACATGCGGCAATCGCACGAGCTACCGAGACACCGTTGGAACATGAAGGTCGGCTACAAAGGCAGCGAAATCGTACCATAACATCACGAACTAATGAAACAGAAGTCCAACATGAATCACGAGTAGAAAGTCACAGGATTCGAACATCAACAAGAAGAGCAGCAGAGAGGATAGAACAATATGATTTGCGTCGAGAACAAAATCGTAATCGAATAGTGGTGAATCGACGTAATGTTTTTCATGGATACTCAGGTATTGCATTTAACTACAGATCTGATATAGATTATACCGAAGGCGAATTAGTGGCAATTGGTGACATGAATGAAGTTTGCCAATATTGCAATGCACTCAGGTACAAAAATGGAACACCTGGCATGTGTTACTCTAATGGTAAAATCGTTTTATCTGATTTACTTCCACCTCCAGAACCATTACAATCGCTGATTTCAGGTAAGTTTTTCGAAATATTTATTTTTTTTTTAATTTAACAAAATATTAAAAAAAAATATTATTTTCATTTAGGAACTAATGTGGATTCACAACATTTTCTTAATAATATAAGAAAATATAATTCGTGCTTCCAAATGATATCTTTTGATGATACCAAAGTATTTCGAGACAACTTTATGCCAACGTTTCGTGACAAAAGGCCAAATTTACCATTAAATGGGATGATTGTTACCAATTCCAAATGAAGATCCTAAGTTCTTACAAATTTATTTCATAGGAGAAGCGGATAACAATGACCAAGTGCACCACCGCCAGCATTATAACCCTGACGCAAAACAATGGATTGTTGCCGATTTACAAGTGATGTTTCATGAAATCAACGAATTGGTAAGGATCTTTAAGCAAGCCAAAGATGACCCACGATTAAGTTCAGATGACCACATAATCGCAATTCATGCTGATAGAACTCCAGCTGGACAACACCAAGGACGATACAATGCCCCAACAATGGATGACGTAGTAATTTTGATGGTGGGCGATCCAGTTGTATCACTAGATATAATCGTTCGTCGCCGTGACAATGGATTAAATAGGATAGCTGAAACTCATCGTTCATATGATGCACTTCAGTATCCAATTATTTTTCCATATGGCGAAGATGGATATCACTTTGAATTACGGCAAATTAATCCAGCAACAAGTAAGTGCAACATTTTTAAAATCTTTATATATTGTACGTTTGCTAAACATAAACTAATCTATTTTTATCTTTTTTACTTTCAGATGAACCAACAAGAAAAAAGTGAGTGCAATGGATTTCTACGCGTATCGTATAATGATACGACAGAATTCGGTTAATCACATTCTTAATTGCAGAGAATTATTTCATCAGTACATTGTGGATATGTACGCGAAAATTGAAACAGAGCGCCTATTATACTTACGGCGTAATCAAGCTAAATTAAGAGTGGATAATTATATTCATCTTCGGTATGCATTAAACACTCATAATGATATCAATCCCAATGAACTTGGTCAATCTATATTTCTTCCGGCAACATTCACAGGTAGTCCACGTCATATGCAGGAATACTGCCAAGATGCAATGACATATGTTCGATCATACGGACGCCCAGATTTGTTTATTACATTCACATGCAATCCAAAGTGGGTTGAAATTCTGTCTGAATTGTCCCCTGGTCAAACCCCAATACATCGGCATGATATAACAGCACACATGTTTAAACAGAAATTAAAATCTTTTATGGATTTTATTGCAAAATATCATGTTTTTGATGAAACACGATGCTGGATGTATTCCGTTGAGTGGCAGAAACGTGGATTGCCACATGCCCATATTCTTATTTGGTTGGTTGAAAAAATTACCCCAGATCTTATTTATGATATAATTTCTGCAGAAATACCCGATCCAAATGTTGATCCAAATCTGCATGAAATTGTTATCAAAAATATGGTCCATGGTCCATGTGGGACCATCAATGCAAATTCTCCCTGCATGGTTGACGGAAAATGAATAAAAAAATATCCAAGGCAATTGATTCAGGAAACAATCTCGGGAAATGACGGCTACCCACTTTATCGCCGACGTTCTGTGGATAATGGTGGACGATCAATTTCAATAAAGGTGCATGGAAATGATGTTGATGTTGATAATCGCTGGATAGTACCTTACTCTCCATTGCTTTCAAAAACATTTAAAGCGCATATTAATGTTGAGTATTGTCATTCAGTTAAGTCGATTAAATACATCTGCAAATATGTTACTAAAGGGTCTGATATGGCTGTATTTTCATTACAAAATCCAAATGATGAAATTCCGCAGTATCAAATGGCCAGGACATTAGTAGCAATAAAGCAGTATGGCGAATTTTGGGATTTCCAATTCTTGAGCGCCATCCAACTGTTGTTCATTTATCAGTGCATCTGGAAAATGAACAACGGGTTTACTTTACAGAAAGAAATGCTCGAGAGAGAGCAGCAGCACCACCGGCTACAACATTAACATCATTTTTTGATCTTTGTAGAAATGATATGTTTGCTAAAACTTTGTTTTATTCAGAAATTCCAACGTATTATACGTGGAATGCATCAACAAAGAAATTCCAACGTCGAAAGCAGGGGAAACCTGTTGATGGTTGGCCAAATTTATATTCAACAGATGCATTAGGTAGGGTTTATACCGTCCATCCTCAAAATGCTGAATGTTTTTATTTGAGAATGCTTCTGATTAATGTTCGAGGACCAACATCTTTTGAGACATTACGTAGTGTTGATGGCGTAGTATGTGCAACATATCGAGAGGCCTGTCAGAAACTACAATTATTGGAGAACGATTGCCATTGGGAAACAACGCTTGAAAATGCAGCAGTAATCAACCATCCATGGAAAATAAGGGTATTATTTGCGATAATATTGGTATCGTGCTCACCATCTAATCCAAAAGATCTTTGGCATAAATTTAAAACATATATGGCTGAGGACATATTACACCGGGAAAGAGTTATCACCAACAATGTAACGCTTAAACTAAGTGAAAGTAGTATAATGAGGCATTAATTCTACTTGAAGACAAATGCTTGGCGATAAGGAATGTGACACTCATTGAAGTTGGAATGATTGCTCCTATTCGGATGGAATATAATCATCAAAATTTGGAAATTTTACTGGAAGAAAATTTACCAAATTTACAACAAGAGCAGAGAATGGTATACGACAGTATACTAGCAGCAATAACAAACAAACATGGAGGTCTGTATTTCATTTACGCACCTGGAGGAACCGGAAAAACGTTTTTAATTTCATTGATATTGGCAAAAGTTCGATCGCAAAAAAATATTGCATTAGCTATTGCGTCATCCGGCATTGCTGCCACACTCTTAGATGGTGGTAGAACAGCGCATTCTGCACTAAAATTTCCCTTGAAGCCAAAATTACACGTGTAACATAAAGAAAAATTCTTCAATGGGAAAAGCATTGCAACAATGTGAAATCATAGTGTGGGATGAGTGCACCATGGCGCATAAGAAATCTTTGGAAGCCCTTGATCGTACTTTACGGGATTTTAGGAGCAATAATAACATATTTGGAGGTGCATTAGTTTTATTAGCTGATGATTTTCGTCAAACACTTCCTGTTATACCTGGATCAACGCCAGCTGATGAGCTAAATGCATATCTAAAATCGTCATATCTTTGGCGACATGTTCACACTCTAAAATTAACTACTAATATGCGTTTTCAGTTGCAACGTGATGCTTCAGCATCAACTTTTTCCAAACAATTGCTTGATTTAGGTAATGGAAGAATTCCAATGGATCCTATAACAAAGTATATAAAATTTCCATCAGACTTTTGCAGAATGACACAATCCAAAGAAGAATTAATGAATTGTGTATTTCCCAATATCGTGCAAAATTTTTAAAATATGCAATGGTTATGTGAACGTGCGTTACTAACATCCAAAAATATTGACGTTAATTCCATCAACAGCAATATTCTCAACAAGGTCGATGGGAATCTAAGAACTTATAAATCGATCGACACAGTTTCAAATATTGAGGATGTCGTCAATTATCCAGTCGAATTTTTAAATTCGTTAGATTTACCAGGCTTTCCACCACATGACTTACAGCTAAAAAACGGTGTTCCCATTATTTTACTTAGAAATATTGATCCTCCACGACTTTGTAATGGCACTCGACTTACAGTAAAAAAATGATGAACAATCTTATCGAGGCGACCATTATAACTGGAAAGTTTAAGGGAACTGATGTGTTGCTGCCACGTATTCCTATGACCACATCGGAGATGTCATTCGATTTCAAGCGCCCGCAATTTCATATTCGCCTAGCATTTGCAATGACGATTAATAAAGCTCAAGGTCAGTCCTTCCAAGTCTGTGGACTTAATCTAGAAAATCCATGTTTCTCACATGGACAGCTTTACGTCGCATGTTCGCGAGTAGGAAAACCCGCAGATTTATATGTATACGCACCAGAGGGAAAAACAAAAACTATTGTGTACCCCAAGGCATTAGAATAAGAATTATTTATTTAAGAAAAAAAGTATATATTAAATTTTAGCAAGTAAGAAATAAATAGCCCATTAATGTATTATTTTATAATTTAAATGAAATATATCGAGCCATAACCGTATGAAAGGTTCATTCTTTAAGAAAAATTGCATAATTTAATTACTAAATAAATAAACTTTTTAATTATTATGTATTTAATTTCGATGGGGGGTAGCGAAGCACACCGGGTATTAGCTATTACTTATAAAATAAAAAAATTTAGGAGTAGTTTCTGGTAACTCCATATTTTTGCCCCGTTCAATTGTAGGTACCCCCAAGAGGAACTCAGAGTAAATTTAAAATTCAAAGGCCAAATATATTAAAATATTATACCCAATATCTTGTAGGATATCCCTCATGGTTAAGCACTCTATTTAACCCATTTGGCATGGTGATGGTAGTACAATTTATTTATTGAGGAAATAATGAATATGGGAGAGTATTTAAACATTATAAAGAACAAATTCACCAAAAGGTCGGAGGAATGAAGAATATTTAATGGTTATTACTTCCAACAAACCATTGAACCCCGTTATACGGTTGATAATATTAAGATGCTAATAATAATACTCATGCACAAATTCCCAATATGATATGCATGCATTTGTGTGCTCAACTAATATTATATTTCACAAAATATTTACTTTTAGTGACCCCATCGTAGCAGGACAACGTATGGTATGGTGTTCACCATGCCGTTACCATACAGTTCTGTGTTTGTCGTATGATGTTTTTATTGACAACCAAATCTAAATATGTATTTAAATATGTAAAGAAAAAGTTTAATGAAATTTAATTAATGTCGTGCATATCAAATGTCATAATGTGGAAATAGTCACCAGGTTGTTATGTTCTTTTTTAAAAATTAATTTTATGCCAGTTGACTACAAGCTTAAAAGAAAAAATTTGATACTTAACGGAAAAACAAAATTAATTAATTGGCTTGAAATGGAATTAATTTCAAAATTAAATTTTCCGATATAATCGTCCTTAAATCAACTCATACTTCAGATTCCACTGCGTCAATAATAAAAATGTTCGCTGCTATAATTTTAATTTTTGTGGAAAATCTAACAAAATTCTGCTATTGTATGTATTTTCATTAAAGTTTATTTTCAACAAGATTTGAGATTTTCATCTTAAACTTAAACTTAAAGTTAATTTTCCTCTGCTATCGGATACCTTATTTTCTTCAAATTGGAATTTATTCCGTAGAACTACTTCAGGATGGAAACCATTGATATTCCAGCAATTATAAAAGAATATATGAGAACTAACATTTCTAAAATGTTCTACTACATACTGTAAAAAGAGTAAAAGCAAATTACTTGGCTTGTATTTTTTTTATTCTATAGCAATGTATATAGCAATGTATATTAAAAAAATTGGGTTTTTTTGTACGATAATTACTAAATAAAATGTTCACCATTAATGACAAGAAGTATGTAAATGGTGATTTTTTAGCTATTATCTTTTTGGCAACACTGGTTTAAACAGCTCACGCACGTTTCGTGTTTTGTTTCACTGTCAAATATCTTCAGTTTGGTCTATAATTTAACCATGAATCGTCTTACAAACGAACAACGCTTGAAAATCATTGAATTTTATTATCAAAATGCGTGCTCTGTTAAGAAAGTTCACCGCGGGCTTCTTCCATTTTATGGTCAGTTTCATCGACCCACTGAAGCGGCTATTCGGGATACGTAAATAAGCAGAATTGTCGATTTTAGAGTGAAGAAGCATTGCAAAAGCTACCAATGCATCCAGAAAAAGTCAAAGTTTGGTGCCGTTTATTGGCTGGTGGCATCATTGAACCGTACTTCTTCAAAGGTGCTGCGAATCGTAACGTAACTGTGAATGGTGAGCGCTACCGTGAGATGATATCCAACTTTTTTTTCCCAAAATGTAGGAGCTTGACTTGCATGACATGTGGTTTCAACAAGACGGTGCCACATGCCACACAGCACGCGTCACAAAGGACTTATTGAGAGGCGAGTTCGGTGAACATTTTATTTCACGTTCGGGACCGGTCAATTGGCCGCCTAGATCGTGCGATTTAACGCCTTTAGACTATTTTTTGTGGGGCTATGTTAAAGCTCATGTCTATACAGACAAGCCCGCTTCAATTGACGCATTGGAAGACAACATTGAAGAATTTATTCGTGAGATACCGGCCGAAATGTTGGAAAGAGTATGCCAAAATTGGACTAAGCGGATGAACAATTTGAGGCGCAGTCGCGGTCAACATTTGTATGAAATAATCTTCAAACATTAAATTATATCGACCGTACTATCGATTCAAATACAGATTTCATGCATTTTTCTAAATTTTATGTGTTTTTTTTTTAAATTTTAATATAGCTCTTAAAAAATCACCCCTTATATGGGAATAAATCTTAAATTAACAAAATTGAGAGTAAATTATACTCACCACAAGTAATATTGCGACTCGGTCCTACACTGCTTTTAATGACAAAAATTAACGTAAACATATCGATGTCTTTAGACTGGAAGACAACAAATAAATCCATTGTACAATACTCAACCCGCTCTGAGGATGGTAAACAAGGGCGACGGTAATATTGTTGCTTGAAGGTTATTTTTTATGTTACAAAACCTGGTGAAAGCATTTAGAAACTAATTACATTATGTGAAATAAAAATATTCCACTTCTATGAGCAATCCAGCTGGATACCCACTTAAATAAACTGTAAAATATTTATTTAGAAATGGTTTAAGGATAAAAATATGAACACATTTGGTTAGCCCGCCATAACTAACTGCAAATCTAATCGTGAGCTTGTGTAATATAGTGAAAACAGAAATCAAATCACCTCAAAAGATGTGTTCAGATTTGGGAATTAATTAAGGCTGCGTGGTATAATATACTGAATTCGGATACATCGAATAATGCCGACCCATAACTGTAGAAAAACGTTCTGTAAATATATTGTTGCCCTAGTCTAGTAGATAGTGTGTTCGCTTATTAGATGCAAAGCCTGGGTTCGATCCCCAGGCCAGACATCAAATCGAAATATGAAAAGCTGAAGTTCGGAGTCGACGTTCACCTGTAGGTCCCGCCACTCAACTATAAAATTAAGGCACACAACATTAGTGGTGTGAGAAGCTAGGATGTAATCCTGACTGAAGGGTTGTAATGGCCAATTATGTAAGTCTTGTCCAACTCCAAGACGGGTTTGTATTGGTAAAACAGTGGGAATAAGAGCTTTTCCTATAACGAACACTGTAGACACCTTTGAGACACCAAAGCCAAAATGACTACAGTTAGGTTAATAGGAGACAAGTCTAACACGGGATTTATAACGAATAGAATGGGTGGCAGAAAGCCCTTAACTGTCCCTTGTGATTTTGAGAACTACTTCGCAATGATGTTGAGTATAGTTTTTGTGTTACATAGTCTTTTAAGAGAAATACCATTCTGTGATATAAAGATGTGTTAATGGCATATAGTGTAACAGGAGAGGGTATATTCGCCCTCAGAGGGAAATATTCAGAGCACATGGAGAGACCCTCAATTAAACTTGAATAGGAAGTACAGAACAGGAAACATAGCAATACTGTGTAACTGAGCTATCCCCCATGTCTGTGTGGGATACAGCTTAAAATCGACTTCGAACGCCAGAGTTTGAGAAACTTTTCATGGCAATTTAATTAACTCTTAGAGTTTTTGCTACAAATCTGCCGAAGAAATATTTGTTCCTATTTAATTTTATCGGAGATGTCTGACCTGGGGCTTGCATCGTCTCAATAAATCAATACACTACCTACTAGACTACTGCGGCTTCAAGAGGCATTAACTCTTCTCAAACTGGCTCTAGCTCAATTTAAATTTTATTGAGTGATTTTTTAGACATCAGGCTATATTAAGCATTGGACGTTGTAGATTTAAAAAACACTTATTTTAGAATAAGAACGGATTAAAGCCCAATATGTAGACTCTTCAATGCAGTCCAAAATAATTATTCACTTCGTTTTCACAGCGGGCGTTGTTTATAGGCTTAACTGAAAAATATTTCTTTAATATATCTGTAATAGAAAGAAAGATATGATAAGAGGATAAAAGAGACGCTTTACTCTATGTCCTTACAAAACCAAAAAAAGAAAAAAAAACTTAAAACAAGAACGGAAAACATATAAGCGTATTGTCCAATGAATGATGATGAAGAATTATCAACCACAACTGAAATAAGGATTTGCTAAATAAAATGTTTTTCCTTTCTTTTATTATAATTCTATACTTCATTTATATTTGCTTTAATCTTTTGTGGAACCCTTTCTTTACTGCAGACATACAAACATACTCTTTTACAAGTTTTTGTGATAAACTGTCCTTTAAAACCAACTAATTTTGTAGTCTTTGAAGTTTTCCTCATTTCGTTTCTTTTTTTTCAATACAGCTCCTGATTCATGTTCGATGTATTTTAAAATTATTTGGGGTTCACTTAAACTTAAAATAAGTAGATTTGAACACATTGGTTTTCACACAGCATTTGCTAAGTTAAAGAACAATACCGTAAAACCAATGTGGTATAAACACATTTCTTCAAAACCATTGCAGAACTCCAACAAAGTTCATACACAGAGTGTGGGTTTGCATATATCATTTGATAGCTTTCTATGTGAGTAGACAAATGGACGACAAAGAGCATTGAGTTGGATCAACAATTTTAATATCAATAGAAAAACTCAGACGTACAGTGGTAGACATATAATTTAAATACAAGTAAGATATCTCATTTGTTGGGTTTATTTTATATGATTTCTTGATATTTAAACGAGATTTTTTCACGGGAAGGATAAGTTTGATCTCTTTGACACTTGTTTTTTTACTTATTTTTATGTTCTATTCAATTTTCTTGGTTGCAGATTCGCGAGGGAAACTGAGGTTATAGAGGCAACAAGAAGTCAAAATCACGATTTTGCTGCTTAAGATCAATAAAACTACAGGTTCTGATAACCTGCCGGCTGAATTGTTTAAGATCGGAAGTTATGAGCTGGTAGAGTGCATGCACCAGTTTATTTACAAAATAAAGTCGGAGAAAAGCCTGTCCCTATCGTATACGAAGTCTTTACGAGCGTATTGTGTGATCGACTGGAGCTAAAACACTTATTGCACATTATCAGTGCGTCTCAAAACTGGCAAGTCCACTATCGATCAGATCTTCATGTTATACCAAATCCTGTAGAAGGCCAAAAGTATTATTTTGTTGACTATATGGAAGCTTCCGTTAGCACCATAACGATTCGTGTTTATGCCATAATGTAAGAGCGCAATATTGATGCAAAACAGAGAAGTTTATGAAGAACGACGTTGGGCAACTCCTGCAGCTCCGCCAAGGTAGGAATGGACCCCTATGTTACATCAAAAATGATGTCAGGCTGGAAAGTTGCCGACAGAAATATGTTTTTCATTATGTTCGAGATTTCTGAGATTCTGAGCATTGAATAATGTGTTCTTGCCTCATAGGCCAACAATCTACTAGGCTACGGTGAGAAAAAGGTTCATAGGCTAAGAAGAAGATTACATATAGTATTCAAATCTGACGCATTTCAATAGAAATTCTAGATTTCATAATTTTTAAAATTACTTTTCTTTGCAATCTTCGCTATTGTCTCCTTTTTGCCATCATTCTCAAAGTCTTTTTTCCGCAGATATTGGAGAAAAAAACTTTCCGCAATAGTAAGAGAATTTTCGATATCGCTAGCTTTCCCGTTTGGAAGTTGTTTGATAGCAGTACAAATTTTTGTAATTTTAAATTGTTCGATTTGACTTTTATTTTATTTCTCATCTTCGACGATCAGCATTTCGCTGGTATTCATATGTGAGATTTATTTTCGATTTCTAATCGCGATTTGACGCAGATGAACTCAAGTCCATTTTACATCTATACCAAGACTTTGTTATATCTAATCTCAAATTTTTAGCAATACGACATAGTTGGCTGAGGATTGATGCCAATGCGAAAATGGATTGAGAGCTGATTTCGATAAGTCCTTTGTGGTTCAACATTTACAAAACAATCAACAAAATCAGCAAAAAAGAATTAAAAGAAAGCAACTTTTTTCAATTTTTATTTCTTTATACACATTTTACGTAAAGAAAATTGAAGGGGGATAAGAAACACATTGTCTCTTAGCATTGAATGGCAACAAAGCAGTCGAAGAAGATATTGTCTAAACTAATCGAATTTTATTGACGAAAAACGCAATCATAATAAGAGTATAAAAACGCTAATCAATATGAGATGTGCGATGCGGACACGGAAAAGTAATTCACTTTTAAATTAAAAGTTTTAATACTTGATGTTTTTAATCTAACGCTATAAGTTTATTTAAGTATGACTTCCTACTTTCCTCACCTGCTTCGAACAGATGGAGTAATTACGATACCCGTTTAGTACAAAAAATCAAAGATCTTCTATTATTAATCCCTGGGAATATAATATGGCCACTTGATGAGAAATTGCCTCGACCGTTTTCTCCATTGAGAAATTCTCTACTACAGAAAATTAACCTGAAATGTCTCTACAAACTGGTATCCATTCGCCGTGATTACAGAACTGTAAAACTCTTCTTCACATCAACAAGTGGTAACCATGACTAATTTAACTCGCTTAGTTGGTTAATTTTATCTATGAGAGACGGAATCTACTGAATATCCAATGTGTTTTGAACTGCCGTCTTGCTGGAACCATATGTCGTTGGTATTTAGATCATCCAATTTCATCCCAAAGAAGTTGGAAATCATCGACCTATAATGCTTGCGGTTGATAGTAATAGCGTCAACGTCGAACTCAAAGAAATATTCACTCACCACACAGCCAGTTCAAAATTCATACAAAACAGTGACTATCGAGTTGCATTGAGTATCGCTCTAACTACTATAAGTTTGTTTCATTCAGAAATGAGCCTCATCGCTGAAGATGATTTTTCGGGAAAACTATGATCAACTTTGGAAAAATAGGCTGAATAAATGGCAACTAATTTGACAAATGTGGCTTTATCAAGATGGCTGTTAGCAACTGTCAAAACTCTGAAGTTCCTATTGCAATACCCGATGCTGTAAAACTCCTCTTTGATTCGGTATAATGTGACAACTGTATTTTTCACTATTCTACTCATCCCATTTCGACATCTCTTTACGTATATGGGCCTTGCTAGTTGTACTCTCTAGTATTCTGAATTCATAATTATAATCTCTAAAATGTTGTTGAAAATCGAATGGAGGAAAAAGACACTAAAAACATAACATTAAACGGATTTGGAACTATAATGGTTACGCACTTTGTTTTTACTGAGAGTATTATGAACAAAACAGATTGTTTAGATATTTTAGAAATTAATTTGGTTCAATCTCCAAAAAAATCGGTTTAAGAGGGGACTTTGGGTTCCTGGGCTTGAGAGGGGTCTTAGTGTGGTTAGTTTATAGTGCTAAGAAAACTTTGAGTCTTCTTCTCAAAAACCCAGGCTTAAATCCAACTCATGGGCCCATTTGTAAACGTTATTATCTAAATACCATCTTATTAACGAGAATGCATTGACTATCTGGACATATGGAAATCTTTATCCCCAACATATCTATTCATTTAAAACCCTCATTAAACCCAATTTACAAAAATCATTCTCATATTTTTCAAACGCCATAATGTGAAGATGGGTCACCAGGTTGTTAAGTGCATACCATAGCACTGATTTAGCTGCATGGCTTTTAGGCAGAGATTTAAAAGAGATATGTAATATTTAACATAAAAATATTATTAAACTATTTGCTGGTGTTTATAGACGAGAAAATTATTTAAAAATTTAATTTTCCGTTATAATCATACTTAAAATTTTGATTTATGCCACCTTGCCAAAAATAATAAAGTTGGCTGCTATAGTTTTAATTTTTGTGGAAATTTTAGTGAAATCTCTTATTGTGTGTAATCCAATTACAGGCTATTTAAAACATTATTGAACTTAATCTTAAAATTCAATTCGGCCTGAATCGCATGAAGTATTTTCTTAAAATTGGAATGAATTTCGTCCAAATGCTTTAGGAAGGAAAACTTTGAAATGCTAGTAATTATAAAATAAAAATTTTATTTGGGACATAACATTTATATTTATTATATAAATATTGTCTAAAAGTAAAACCAATGGGTTGTTTTGTCAAAAATAATTTTGTTCTGAAACCGAACTATAGTTTTATTGTTGTACTTGTATTTCTAAAAACTAGTTAAACGTTAGGATGGTTGTTTGAGAGACTGTATAACAAACACATTGCTAAACTAAATATAGTTTACATACAAAGTATATATGTATGTACTAAATGAGCAACACATTGCTCAGAGTGTATTAATTTTGTTTTAACAGTTATTCAATGCTTATTATTAATCATTTAATTATTTAATTTAATGTTTAATATCGAAAACAATAAGTTTTTCTTAAACTATTGAAGATGATATTTTGCACTATTCTATATTAGATTGTTTATGTATTTACTTATATTAAAAATTTGCTTAAAAAATTTTGCATAAATCATGTTATGTTATCTACATACATACATACATATATACTATATTTTGCATGAATTGTAACTATTTTATTAAATCAAATAATATTTATTGTACAGAACAACCGACTTAAATATACAAAACTGTTTCTTTAATTTTCTTCATTTAATAAATTATTCTACTTACTGTTGTTAAACTTTTTGATGTCAATAATAGAGTCATTTAGGTTTGAGTTTATTTCTGGAATGCTAATCAAATATTTACATTCCGAATGGTAAACATAAGATGTTTTGCAATATGTACAGCCTTGTAAAAAATAATTCAAACTATTGCTTCAAATGAGTGAAAGACATGAAACTACACCCACCATTCATCACAGTCTTTTTTGTATACCCAGTTGAACTTATTTTAGTTTTATCCGCCTTGTCAACACCACGTTGGTTCCTCATTATCCGTTTGCATATGCCTTACAGAAAACAGCACTATTGTTATGTTGCGTTTACTCAAAACTGGAACCTGGAAAGCATAAAGGGCCTTTATTACAATTTGTAGTTAAACTTGGGGTTAGTTAAAGGCACCTTTAGCTAAAGGGAACTGGAAAGTTACCTTTAATTTATTTTCGTTATTACAACTTAAAGATAAAATTTTTTAAAAATATGGCAGTGCCGGAGCAATGTCGATAAAACTGTAATTCAAATCGTAGTATAGTAGAATCTAAAGCTCAAAATTCGTTTTTTTTTTTGAAATTTGTCGAGCGACACGTATAAATTGTAAACAGAGTTTGCATGATTTTCAATATACATATTCGACATTAAATATGTGAGATTTTAATGTTGCTGGAGAGATATATACAATTTAACATGCCTTTTGTTAGAAAATTCAAATATAGCATTTTCAGTTTAAATGAAACCTTTTTCAAAATAAATGAAACTTTTTTCAAAATGAACGAAACCTTTTTCAAATTAAACGAAACTCTTTTTAAATTAAACGAAACCTTTTTCAAAATAAATGAAACTCTTTTCAGAGTAAATAAAACTTTATTCAAATTCAATTAAACATTTTTCAAATTAAATTAAACCAGTTATAGAATTTAATAGAAAATAAACAATCATTTTTACATAATACTTGTTAAAATTAATGAAGAATTTGTTCACTGACCGCTTTAGGAATTGTCATGATCATATCCATAACATAGTTCTCACAATCATTTTGATTAATTTGTGCGACACTTTCCTCAATTACACTTACTATGTTATGCTCTGTGGTAATGTCGCTTAATAATGATCGGGCGTGGAATTTTATCTTAGAAAATGTTTTCTCTATCGAATTCAACTTAGGAGAATAAAGTGGTAAAAATTTAAGTGTACAGTCACTATTATCCACCATATTTCGAATTTCCTGGGTTTTATGGATTCTGACATTATCCATAATTAAAAATGAATTTTATAACTTTGGGCTGCTTTCAATTTTATCCAGGAGCTCCCTCAGAAATATTTGGAAACGGGCTGAATTTACAGTGGAAAGGGAAAAAACTTTATGGTAAACAACACCAGCATTATTTATCGCAGCAATTAAAGTAACGTTCCTTCTCCTTACGGTTGGCACAACAACATGAGCTCTTTCACCTACCTTAGCACGTGCTTGTGAACGCCGTAAATCTATAAAAATCATTTTTTCTTTTTGTTGAGGAGACCAAATTGCAATTCCGAGGCATACTGTCGACGGTTTTCATACGGTCCATTTCGATGGAAGCCATTTTCAGCGTTATTTTAAGTTCTTTTAATCCGTTGAAAATTGTAGACAATGCAAGCGTTACATTAAATTGTTCAAATAACTCTTTGCGAATATTTCTCAAAAATAAACAAAAAAAATGCAACAAAATATGCTAAACCTACAAATTCTATAACTGGTTTAATTTAATTTGAAAAATGTTTAATTGAATTTGAATAAAGTTTTATTTATTCTGAAAAGAGTTTCATTTATTTTGAAAAAGGTTTCGTTCATTTTGAAAAAGGTTTCATTTATTTTGAAAAAGGTTTCATTTAAACTGAAAATGCTATAATATTCTTGCATGATTATAAGGTTTTTGGAAAGTTGGTTTGACAACATTATAAGAGAGCTATTCCCTTCGAATTTTCCTTGCTACGATACTCATTGTGTCGTAATCTTCAGCTACTACTGTAACTATTTCATTCTGTTCCAGGCCTTACACTTACAAATAATTTAAACTCTTTTATTGACAAATATGGAAAATAATTATTTTTACTGTTTTTTCCATTCTGCCTCTTGCTTAAACATTTTTTTTATTGTGGCTTCAATTGACCTATTCTAACAAACGGAAATATTCTTAATTTTGTGAAAAGTGGTTTAAACAAATCAATCAATTTTGTTGAAGGTAAAAAAAGTATTAAAAAAGAAACTCGAACCTAATGGATCCTGTATAAAATCAATTTAGGCATTTTATTATACATTGTTTTCACAACAAATACGTGCATTACATTGGCTTAATAGTCTGAGAATGTGCTGCAAACTTGTTAGTAATTCTACACACGACATACAAAATAGCTTCAAAGCTGATAAGACGATACTCAAGTGATCATGTGTTGTATTAATAGGTAACGTGTGAACGAAACCATTTATAAAATATTGTTAAATAAATTCTTTGAAAGAAAATTAAAACAAAAAAACACAAGGCATAACACACTAATAGGTAAATGATGCAATGATGGCCAAAACAAAATATTGTAAATGGAAAAGCGACAGAAAAGTTAATTAATAAATTGAATTCAATAAATTTATTGTTTATAATAAATCTTTAGTATACCATTAATGCTATTATAATTGAGAGTAGAATAATATTCCCCATAAGTTTACAAGAACATTTTATTTTTAATTTTATTTAATTGCCGTCTTTAATTAAACTTGTAATTGGAATAACATGGCCACGAATGTGATCACGTTAGTCTAAGATTTTACGAGACTGGAAGTTCAGAAGAAACAGCAGCTTTTTTAAATATCATTAAGATTTTTATGTACGTTTGGATTAACATCTGTTTTTTTTTAGTCATTGATTTTTTTGTATATGAGAAACAGAGGCAGTTCCTATAGTTGAATAGCATATAATTATATCGGTTTTAGTAGCGAATTGTAGAGTAACAGTTTACAATCTAATTTCAGATATGAGTTTCTACCAATTAGCCAATAAATTGCAAATGGTTTCAATTTAATTCGAGCAAATTTTGCATTTATATGAAATTATTATACGTGAAAGTGAAAGTTATTATGCGTGCAAAGAAAATCAGCGTTATCAGCAAAGATATATCTGTGTATGAGTACTCAATTACATGTCCAAAGTACAAATTAAATATAAAACAGATCCTAATATACTACACTGCGTTACACCGGCAGCAATCTGCAGAGTAGAACTCATGAAATCGTCCTCATTGATGACAAACTTGATGCCGATAATATAGTTTTCCAACAGCATTCATGTAATACCTTCTTAACTACTTTGGAAACTTCGATATTAAGGAAGAAGCACTACTTTTCTCTTCGAATGCTCTTCTAATTGTTTCCATCAATCTGTGGGATTTATCAATTTTCTGGAATACATATTCTTGCATTTAATATTGATATTAGATATAATTTTTTAGAATAATAATAATTATAGGTCTATAATATTTATTGTAAAGGGTCCGCCAAATAACTTTTTTTTTTTTTGAAAATGCTTAAAAAAAAGCTACTGAATATTTTCTCAAATTTCTTTTTTTATTTGAAAATACAATCCTTCCGGTTAATAATGGAAAATAATTTCATTCAAATGGCTGCCTCGGCTGGCCATGCAGTAGCCTACACGATCGGTCCAATTTTTAAGCACATTATCGATTGTGTGCAGCTGTATTTCACCAATGGCTTCACGAATATTGTCCTTTAAAGCGTCAATCGTCTCTGGCTTGTCGGCGTAATACTTATCTTTGACGGCACCCCACTAATAATAGTCCAACGGTGTCAAATAGCAACTCCGAGGTGACCAAACGACATCAGCTCTGCGGCTGATAATGCGATCTTCAAAAACAGGGCGCAAAACATCGAGTGTAGCTTCGGCTGTGTGGCACGTAGCGCCGTCCTGTTGAAACCAAATTTTGCCAATATCCTCCTCTTCAATTTTTGTGAACAAAAATTCGTTCAACATGACCCGATAACGATCGGCATTGACTGTAACGGCCACTCCTTGCTCATTTTCGGAGAAGAATGGCCCAATTATGCCTCTGGACCAAAATCCGCACCAAACAGTTGACTCGTTTTGGGTGCGTCGGCTTTTCCATGTATGCGTGCGGGTTTTCTGTGCCCCAAATGCGCCAATTTTGCTTGTTTACATACCCGCCTAGATCAAAATGAGCTTCATATGAAAAGATGTTTTTTTGCCAAAATCGGCATATTCTACAACATCTACTCGTGTAGGCTACTGCATGGCCAGCCGAGGCAGCCATTTGAATGAAATTATTGTCCATTATTAACCGGAATAATTGGACTTTCAAATAAAAAAAGAAATTTGAGAAAATATTCAGTAGTTTTTTCTTACAGCATTTTCAAAAAAAATTATTTGGCGGACTCTTTATGTAAGCCTCCGCTTTAGTTTGATCCTTTATCATTTTAACAAGAGCGGCTTCCACACTTCAAGGTATATGAGTCGTAAAATTAGCTTGAAGATAAAAAGAAGAATTCTAATAACTATACGGATAGTATGTAATTAAATCATGTTTTATGTTGAAACCTGCTTGTCGTATAATATGTATAATTCCAATATTTATTTTTATATTTCTCATATTTTAAATTCTTTTTAATTTTAAACAAATTACTGTAAACATTCTTTTACTTTTGACTAATTATAAAAAATATGTGCTTACAAATACATCTAATATTGGATATTTTCATTTCTTTAAGATCTATAAATTCAAGTTTTGCTTGGTAATCGCGTAAACTGCGGACTAATTCCACAATAGCGCCTTGTAATGACACTTAATATTTTTGATTATATAAAAATTGTTTGATCAAAAAGAATTTTTCATTAGAATGTTTAATTTAATTTAATTTCAATTTAATTTTCTTTCATTTTCCCTTTTTTCCTTCTGGAGTGAGGAAAAATCTTTTCTAAATGAAATTGGCAGATTCCCTCAAAATGATACCGTCTGTGTACAGTAATATGAAATACTTTTGTTGTGGAATATACAATAATGAAACGATAGAAACACGTTTAAAAATGTAAAAAAGATGTTTACATGTAAAAAAGCGAATGTAAAAGTAACTGTACAATGAAATTATGTAGAACTCAAAGTTTTATGTTTCTTTCTAGAAATTGAGGAAGAATTACTAAAATCATATTAACTGGATTTGGTCAACGTGACTGTGTGCAAACGTGACATAATGCACATACCTAATTGGCCATTACAACCCTTCAGTCAGGATTACGGCCTAGCTTCTCAACACCACTCATGTTGTGTGTGTTAATTTTGTACATGAGTGGCGAGACCTACAGTTTAAAGTCGGCTCCAAACTTCAGATTTCAGAGAATCTTTTCATTGCAATTGTATTTTCTGTCAGAAATCTGCCGAGAGGAAGTTGCCGGACCATCAGACCCGGAAACCATGCTGAGGATCCTCAAGGCCAGCAACACCGACCTGCCCACTTATAACTGGAGGGTAGCTAAAGTTGCTGACCAGTGGGGCGATTACCTCGAGGCGGCGATCATCCTGAATGAGGAGTCACTTCCACTTATTACTGCCCGTGGGGGCGTGATAAAATATGGTTTTAGTTCAATTGAGCTAAGGGTCTATAAGTCGGATTCCCGCGCTGCCGCACATCCCCCAACAGAACCCATCCTCGAAAATCCCATCCCATCGCTACCCATCCCACTGAACTCTACCCCATCTGAACCCACCCCTGGACCCCTCGAACCCGCCGAAGACGTCGAATG
Organism: Sarcophaga rosellei; assembly: GCA_930367235.1. NCBI lineage: Eukaryota > Metazoa > Arthropoda > Insecta > Diptera > Sarcophagidae > Sarcophaga > Sarcophaga rosellei. Next base: position 45,127,703 of record OV884018.1, on the reverse strand, counting down.
TAGAAGCGTGTGCAGTCATTCTTCTCGACGCTCCTCATCCAGCAAGAAGTCCAATTCTGAGCTGGTGGGGGAATTCTTCGACGGCATTGATATTGACGCGGGCGCAACCTCTCCGTTATCGGACGAAGAGGACGCTGATGTGACAATGGTTGATTCTTTGGCCAATGCTGAGAGTCATCAAAATTAACTTGTAACACTCTAAAACCGCCTCATTCTGGTCCAAGAACCCCGGGTTGTAGACGGCAAGGTTTGCGGACTCAACACCAAAGGATATCGCTTAGCGTATATCCAGAACTCAGGTAAGCCTCGGGCTTGTGTCATGGTTAAGAATAGTATTAACGCTCTTCTCCTCCACAGGTTCAGCGACAAGGATACCGTCACCATGGTCGTCGAAATGAACTTGATGACCGTCTGGATCACGTCATCGTATCTGGCGCATGACTATGGGCTCTCTCCCCCTCAGGAGCCCATTGGTCGACTGGTAGCGGATGCGAGACAACGCGGAGTTCCGGTCATAATCGGAGCAGATGCCAACTCTCACCACACGATGTGGGGCAGTTCCGGTACCAACGAACGTGGTGAGTGCCTCTTTGATTTTATTATTAGTAATAACCTAGTTATAGCTAATCGGGGCGATGAACCAACCTTCCTCACTTCGAACAGAAAGGAGCTGCTGGACATCACTCTGGTCAGCACAGGTTTCTCTACTAACCTTAAGGACTGGTTTGTATCTCATGAATGCTTCTTTTCGGACCATAGGTACATTACCTTCATTATTGACACGAACGAGTCTCCTGCTCTCAAGACCCCTCCGGTCAATAGGAGGAACACGAATTGGACCATTTTTAGAGAGAAACTGCGTAGCAGCCTTCCCTCTACCCCCCCCCCCCCGACTATAACGACCCGTTTCGACGTGGATAGGGCTGCGGACACACTGTCAACCGCGCTTAGGGCGGCAGCCACATCCTCCGTCAAACCCGCTGTCCATAGGGGTAAGCGAAAACCGCCCTGGTGGAGCCAAGAGATCGAGGATCTACGCCGATCTTGTGGCAGGCTCTTTAACAGGGCGAAGACGACAGGCGAATGGTCAGCCTACAAGGACAAAAAGAGGCAACTTAAATACGCTGTAAGGCGAGCGAAGAGGGCCTCGTGGAGGAACTACTGCGCGAGCGTAGAATCCTCTGCCGAAACGGGCCGTCTACGTAAAATTCTAAGTTCCACTCACAAATCCCTTGACTGTATCCGACGACCTGACGGACGCTGGACTACTTCCAGTTTGGAGACGCTTGAGCTTCTCCTTGACACTCACTTTCCAGGAAGTGACACACTCGGTGGCCAGGCCTTTTCTCAGGTTAACGAACCACCGTCAGGGAACTATTCCCCTCTGACCCTTACCTTTGGCCAAGTGCAGTAGGCTGTTAGGTCTTTCAAACCATTCAAGTCACCAGGACCGGATGGTATTATCCCGGGTGACATTCAACATGGGGAGGAGATAATCCTTGGTTGCTTGCCATTTATAACGCTTGTCTCAGGCTGCTTTATATCCCTTGGAGCTGGAGAATATCTAGGGTGATTTTTATTCCCAAGGCTGGGAAACCGTCCCACACTGGGGCGAATGATTATTTTTTTTTTTTTTTATTTATTTATTTTATTTATTTATTTCATATCACATACAACAAGAAATTAATCTTTTAAATTACAGTATGTGATTATATGATCATTACAAAAAATAGAAAAGTTATTATACAATTAACTAAAACTAAAACAAATTAAAACTAAAACAAATTAAAAGAAACAATATCAGAAGATATACAAACAAGAATAAAAACAAACAAACAAGAATAAAAATATGTGCATATATATGTATATGTAATAATTTAAAATTAAAATTTTGAAAATAACATTTTTTTAAATTGCAAAGCGTTGCCATTGATTTGTAGTTGGTTTGGTAACGAGTTCCACAGCCGTATTGTATTCGTAAAGAACTGCCACTCAGATATTAAAGTCTGATATCTTAACTGAATAATCTGCTTTCCTCTGTTCGATCTTGCAAATTGAATTCGATTAAACAAATAAGATGGTTCTTGAGTGTAGATAACTTTGTGAAGCAAAATTAATGCTTTGATTTTAAGTAAATCCATTAATCCAACACCATTTAATGATTTAGAATACTGAGAAGTACCATCATATCTTCTTATGCCATAGACATATGTAAGAATTACATTATACGCAACAGTTAACCTAGTTTTACTTATTGAATCACAAAAGCAAAAATTTCGCAGCCATATAACAACTTGGGCATTAAGTACGTTTTCGCAAGAAGCACTCGAATATTAAGAGGTGTAACGTGTTGAAGGGGATATAGCGTTCGAAGCATAGAAAAAATTGTTCCGGAGACAGCATTTATGTGGGTATTCCATTGAAGGGATTTGTTAAAAATTATACCAAGGTTTTTTGCTGATTCTACTATTGAAATATTTTGATTTCCTAAAATGATCGGAATATCAACGATAACATTCTGATTTCGTTGGACTATAATTAATCCCTTTGACTTTATAGGATTCAGATATAAGCCATTTGACGTTGCCCAGTAATGTATTCTGGCAAGGTCCTCATTAAGTCTTGCACAGCAGTCATCAATTGAGTCCTTTTTACAATTTATATATATTTGTACATCATCTGCGTAAATGTGGATATTACTATACAAGAGACAATTAGGTAAATCATTTATGTACAAAGTAAACAGTAGTGGACCAAGAATAGAGCCCTGCGGTACACGGGCATGGGAGTAGATACGGTTTCGCCAGCAGAGACAGACTGATATCTATCAGTGAGATAGGTTTTTATTAGCGATGATGCACTCGAAGAAAAATAAAAATTGTTATATATCTTTTTATAAAGTATGTTATGGTTTACAGAGTCGAATGCTTTTGAATGGTCTAGGAGTACCAAAAGTGTGATACCAGCATTATCAATATTGGATCTTATATCCTCAGATACACTCAACAGCGAGGAAACACAGCTGTGACCTGTTCTAAATCCAGATTGTTTGCTAAAGAGCAGCTGGTGGTCATTTAAATACGTACTAATTTGGTTGTGTAACAGTCGTTCAAATACTTTAGATAAAAATGGAAGTATCGATATGGGACGATAATCATTTGATGATTTAGGCACGGGAAAGACCTTAGCAAGTTTCCAACAGTTAGGAAAGAGGCTGGTAGTGATAACAGTGTTAAATAAATGCGTAATATAGCGTGATATCCTAGGTAGTAAAAGTTTTATGAATTTAGGGTGGATTTGGTCAAAGCCAACTGCATTTGAAGTCACTGATTTACAGCATAGAACGACATCATATTCATATACTCGAGAAAACTCGAAGCGGTGTAAGGAGGAAATTCCTGGGGACTGCTGCGGTAGCTCAGAGACAAGAGCTGATTGAACCTCATTTATAGACCCATAAGTCTGTGTTCCTTTCTTCTGAAGTCGCTGGAAAGAGTTCTTGATGTTCATATTAGGACCTCGATTGATCCAGCGCTTCTATCCGCTTCCCAACATGCGTATACACTTTGGGACAGAATCTGGTCAGGTTCATCCAGCTTCTTCTCAAGTCGAGGATAGTAACCTCCACAGTGGGGGCCACGAATTTTCAGAGAATGGTTCGTAGAGGCACACCGCAAGGCGGTGTTCTATCACCACTTCTCTGGAATCTTGCAGTCAACTCACTATTGAGGGGGCTGGAACACTCTGTCAATGGGGCCATAGTTTACGCTGACGACATTGCCATTGCTGCGTCGGGAATTTGTCCGCAGAGACTGTGTTCACACGAGTGAACAAATTTACACATTCCCAACCATGACTTCCAATCTAACGACACAAACATCTCTGACAAACAATAACATCACCAACACACATCAACATTCACAACAAACATCAACATACACACTTTTCATCAATATCTCCTGCATGATTGTTTTGATCCTTGCCGAACAGTTGATTATCGATCACCGAACAACACAAAACAACCCAATAAGTTATACGCGAGTGCGCTATATAGAATATTCTTAGATATTGTGAAAATTAATAAAAGTATAAGAAATTCTAAAAGATTGTGAACTTCAACAAATCAAAGCAAGAATTGTGAACTAATACAAATGTGAATTATCTTATATGTAAAAATGAATGTGTGTTTGATTGTATGTTTGTATGTTTGAAGTTTATAGACGACTAAACGGCTGAACCGATTTTCTTGAAATTTTCACAGTATCTTCCTGTATGTCTGGAAGGAGTTATAGGCTACTTTTTATGTTGATATTCCAAATGAGCGAGGGGCCATGCCCATGTATACTACATACTACATACTTAGTATTTAATTGCATTCGAAATATATTACTCATACGCATAGTTACCCCTAAAGTATGCTATCTATGATTCCTGATGTATAAAACCAAAGAAAATAAAGTATAAAGAATGTGAATTTTGGTATATTTTGGAATATTTTTCAATTGTATATAAAAATGAAAGTTTGTTTGTATGTAACTTATAGAATAGTAAAGTGTTTATTTGATCATGTTATGATCTTTAGCAAAGTTGTTGCGCATGAGCCGACGAAGGTTTCTAAGTTGACCAATTTCCGACAGGTGGCGCCACTGAAAATTACTAAAAATAAATTAAATCGTTAACTATGCATTCTTTAACAAAGTTGTTGTCCGGAGATTTCTAAGTTGGTACGATTAATTTCCGATAGATATCGCCGCGTAAAATTATTCAGAATGAATGACAAGCAATTGGTTGACCTACACCCCTGAAGCATGGAAGAAAAAGGAATTACGAGCCTCAGAATCAGACGAGCAACGAACATTGAGACCGGAAAATCTTCGAGTATTCTCAGGCCCGTTCGTCTGAATCATCTGGACAGCGGGAAATAATATCAATAAAATGATTCAAAACTAATTGGATATTTGTGTAATGTCTTTCCTTCAAATTTACTTTAGTTGGTGGCGCAGCAACACGCGCAGGGTACAGCTAGTATTTTATAAATTAAAATAAATTTTGTTATAAATACAAATAAACAGACATACATTTTATAACGTTTAAAATAAAAACATTAACATTTATCATTTACACATACACAATTAAAATATAAAAGGTTTGTGCGTTCCCTATAGTACATACCCTACCCCTCTTACCCTCATACTAACCCCACCCTCTAACCCGTCTGTTAGTTAGTAGGATAAGTTGAACTTAGCGCTGTCAATCGTGCTGGACTGGTGTAGGGATTTTGGACTGTCTATTAACCCCTCTAAGACCGATATGATTCTTTTTACGAGGAAATATAAAATTCCGACTCACTCGCGTCTCGATCTTCTCTAATAGTCAGGCCGCGATAGGATCTCTATCGGGTTACTAGATTAACTCTAGGATCGTTAGGGAATGCCGCCACTGTCTCGACCTTCTCTCGGGGAGCTTCACCAGTATCTCTCTGGTGTGGGTCCCCGGCCACAGTGGAATTCCGGGAAACTGTAGGGCCGACGAGCTCGCCAGAGCTGGTGCGCTCCTTCCGGAATCCTCTTCTGTTGAATTGGGTATGCCACTTGCCTCGGTCAAGTTGACCATTGCGCGGAGGTTCTTTCGGGACGCCAACCTATCCTGGGTCAATGAGGAGTCCTGCTCCACCGCTAGACTCACCTGGCCCAAGATGGATAGAAGGCGTACCAACCGATTACTTGGTCTTGGTCGTGATGTCATCTCGACTACAGTGGCCGTGCTTACGGGTATGTACATACATAATAGGCCATTACAACCCTTCAGTCAGGATTACGGCCTAGTTTCTCAGTCGTGTGCCTTAATTTTATAGTTGAGTGGCAGGACCTACAGTTTAACGTCGACTCCGAACGACAGATTTTGAAAAAGTTTTTCATGGCAGATTTATTTACTCTCAGAGTTTTTGCCAGAAATCTGCTGAGAGGAAGTCGCCGTAAGTCGCTTTACGTCTAATAAGCGAACACACTACCTACTAGACTACGGCGACGACAATTTGACAGATATAAGTTCAACAAAAGGGCCGTGATTAATTTTTAAAATTCTATTGTCTCCGTTGAAAGACTGTATAAAAATAATTAAAATTATATAACAGAATAAGATTTTCGGTTAAAACCTGGTGAATTTTGTAATTGAAGAACAAATAACTCATGTAATTTTAATTGGAAAAATCAAAGGCAAAGCTGTATTTGGTTCCTCAAGTACACACATAAATTAAACTATTTTGTAGACTCCGTTTTATCACTCACCACTCTTTGTGTAAAAAGCAATATTTCTGTGATATGTTCAATTACAGGTTCTTTTTTAGGCTTATTAAACAATTAACAAAAGGACTCAAACGTTTTGTTTTTGTATATTAAAACTTAAGAGAAAAAAATGCATGAAGTAAGAAATCGTTAAATCTCTTTCAGATGATGAACAGTTTTTATAATAATTATTGCCCATGCGCATTTGTAACAAAAATAAAAGAGCGGCACTGTTATAGAAATATTCTATAAAAAGTCAAAGTTATACGACATTTTATGTGTATTTTTTAATAATTGCTAAATTGATAAGAAATGCGGAACACGCACGTTAAATATTTAATTTTCCATCCCATATAACCAAACAGATTTCAGGTTAAAGATTTTTATTTGTGTACGTCCTGCTGTGCACGTCTACGGTTAAAGTACTTACATAGTAAATAAAGTTCTCGAAGTCCATTAAATCTTTATTCTTTACATAGAGATAGCGACCTTTGGGCACCCATTATGCGGAAGTATGGTGATATCGTTTGCACATTCCATCTCATCTAGTCTGGAGTCTCTACAATTGACAAATTCATTCTGCGATGCAAAAATTACAAGAAGTTAAAAGCAATAATTAATAATAACGCCAATAAATATGTTCTGAAATTAAACTTTCTTACAGGCTGCCAGGCCACTGCAGTGTTTTCCAAATAGAAGTCATGGCCATTTTAAAAGCGGCGCAATGCTTGCTGGGTGGCGGGATTTTTCCCACAACTCTTACTCTGACAAACAGGCTGCGACTTAAACTCTAACGAATGAAATTTAAACGTCCATTCTGGTGCATGAAAGTCAGGGATTTCTCAATGAAATTTCGGATCATTCAAAGGTAACTCTTACAAATCACGAAGAAGAGACTGTCCTTCACTTCTTGTGTCATTGCCGTGCTCATGTCATAAAATGACGGTGGTTTTTGACTGTCCACTTTCTGACATATTTGACGGAACTTTTTAATATTGGATGATTTTTTAAGAGCTACAGGACAATTAAAAAAAACACATAAAATTCAGAAAAATGCATGAAATCTTTATTTGAATCGATAGTTCGGTCCATATAATTTAATGTTTGAAGATTATTTCATACAAATGTTGACCGCGACTGCGCCTCAAATGGTCCATCCGCTTAGTCCAATTTTGGCATACTCTTTCCAACATTTCTTCAATGTTGTCTTCCAATGCGCCAATTGAAGCGGGCTTGTCTGTATAGACATGAGCTTTAACATAGCCCCACAAAAAGTAGTCTAAAGGCGTTAAATCGCACGATCTAGGCGGCCAATTGACCGGTCCCGAACGTGAAATAAAATGTTCACCGAACTCGCCTCTCAATAAGTCCATTGTTACGCGTGCTGTGTAGCATGTGGCACCGTCTTGTTGAAACCAAATGTCATGCAAGTCAAGCTCTTACATTTTGGGCAAAAAAAAGTTGAATATCATCTCACGGTAGCGCTCACCATTCACAGTTACGTTACGATTCGCAGCATCTTTGAAGAAGTACGGTCCAATGATGCCACCAGCCCATAAACTGCACCAAACTGTGACTTTTTCTGGATGCATTGGTAGCTTTTGCAATGCTTATTTACGTACCCATTGAGCCAAAAATGAGCTTCGTCGCTGAACACAATTTTTCGATAAAGAAGTGGATCTTCGGCCAACTTTCTAAGAGCCCATTTTGATAATAAAATTCAATGATTTGCAAGCGTTGTTCCTTTGTAAGACGATTCATGGTTAAATTATAGACCAAACTGAAGATGTTTGACAGTAAAACAAAACACGAAACGTGCGTGAGCTGTTTAAACCAGTGTTGCCAAAAAAAAAAATCACCCGATATAAATCTTGCTGCAATAGCAAGAGTTACACACATTGGTTTCCTCTTGGGAATGTTTAATCTCGATGTAGAATTGTTTGTGGTACCACAATGGATCTAAATGCTGGCATAAGTGGGACCTCTTTCTTTAAGGGGAAGCCCGCGGTTTTATGGGACGTAAGCCAGTCCATCCGGAAATTGTTTATAACTCACAGAAACCTAAAATAAACAACGAATATCAAAAGAGAGTCAGCGGTTTTATTTATAATGCAGTGCATTGTATAGGAATTAGGAAAATAGGTTAGGAGGACAGAGGGAGTAGTAGAAGCAAATGAAGAAGTATACGATCAATGAGGAAAGAAGAGTAGGGCCAAACGAGACAAGTTTCTAACAACTACACCCAATCCAATAACCAATACGGGTTCAAAGTGCGCATTGTTTCTAACAACAAAATGATGGTATAAATGTCATATTCAGACCTGCTACAGTAAACCAATGAATCGGTTAGCTGGGGAAACTTGACAACTCTAATGTTCCTTAAAGAAATTAAAGGATAGAAAAATAATAGTGAGAAAAATTATGCACATCATACATATAACTTTTAATTTTGTACCATTATATTTAAAACAACAACAAAAGGCAATTTAAGTGCAACTTAATGTTCTGTTCAAGAAAAGAAAACAAACTCTGTTAATGCATCCTGCACTAAACATGAGATAACATGTGAAGAGAGCCTATTTATTGTTAACAATAATACATGTTGCAGAAAGTCAAAAACAAAAACATGATGCATAACCACAATCAACAAACATCTTAAGTGGCAAGTGTCAGTCGTTAACTTTTCGTTAAGGCATCCACCATTTGCCAGCGGGAAAAGGAAGGTTCGTTCTATGCCGTGGGAGTAAAGAAAATTCAAAACAAAAAAATAATAATCGTGCGAGCAACGCAGTTACGCGCAACATGATGAAAATGTTTTGTAGTTGTTCTAGCGTTACCTATAAAGTGACCTACATTGATTAGAGAATCTCTTACAGAGAAAAATTAAAGAAAAGCAAGGAAAGTAAAGAACAATAAATTTTATATCACATTCAAAAAAGAAAATAGAAATACGAAATACATTTCATTAAAGACATTTAAAAAGAAGATAGGTATCAAGTGAAAGTCCTTTAATATGTATGTATGTATGTGAGTGAGAGCCCGTGTTTTTTCTTTATGAATAAATCAAGTTTATGAGAAATACATATTATTAGCGATAAGGCAAATAAAAAAGAAAATAATTCCGAAAGTCCAAGCTGGGTAGAGAGCTAAAACGAGCTAAAATACCATAAAAAAGTTCCAAGTGGTTTTCTTTTCAAACTAAAATTTAACATTCCCCCTAAGCTTTGTATAGCCATGATTACAAAAAAATGTTTTCATTTTTATTTGTTTTTTTTATGTGTTCTTATGATCGGTAAAACTTTTTAGCCTAAATATAGGTTTCATTCTTCACAATACGAATCTTTATTCTTATCATTTATTTAGTAAAACGAAATAAATGAATAAACATCGATTAAATATGTTGTATGTAGACAAACAAAAACAAAGAAAAAAATATGTCAAGTTATGTGTTGTGGTTTAATGTACCGAAAATGATGACGTCTTAAGATTTACAAACAGTATCAACAGAAATAAAAACGAACTTTAAAAAGCATAACCGAAGAAAAGTAAGACTAAGAAATAGGCAAACATAAGTACTTGTACCATAAATGGGTTAAACTAAAGTGCTATTATTTGAAAAATAACAAATAAAATATTGTAAGCAAGTATGCTGGTGAATGTTGCCATTATGGAAATATATAAAGGTTGTCTCAATTAGAGTGAAATTTATAAATTAAGTCTAGAAAGTGCACTTAACGAGTCAACCATTCGGAGAGCTGTCGCCGAAAACTTTACTTTATCAGTTTTGCATCATTACTCGAAATTTCATGAAGCACTACGTAGCGAATTTGACAAAATATCTCCAACTTCATGTTATAAAATTCAGCTGTTCAGTAGCTCATACCAATAGAGCATAGAAAGTGCCAACAACTCGTTCAATATGTTAGGTTAGGTTAGATTAGTTAAGGAGCGGGCCCCTTATAAAGGAAGAGATCCAACTTTGGCCAGCATTTAGGCCCGTTGTGATACCACAACCTATTCTATGCGGGAATCAGAAAATTCACCTACAACGAGTAACGAGGACCAAATTACAGTGACTTCGGAACACGATAGCGGAGTTCTTGTGGCCTGAACTGGGCGTCACGGATTTGGACAGCAAAACAGTGTTACTCGCCACACTACGCACGTCACGTTCGATTTAGTGCAGCAACGATTTCCAAAACAAATTATATCAAGAAATTTTGATACCATGCATACATACAAAGTTGGTCATTGCAAGCCTTCAGTCAGTATTACGACCTAGCTTCTCACACGACTTATATTGTGTTTGTTAATTTTATATATAAGTGGCGGGACCTAAAGTTTTGAACGACAGATTTTTGAAAAACTTTTCATGCCAGTTTTATTTACTCTCAGAATTTTTGCTGAGAGGAAATCACCGAAGAATATTTTTTTTGTAGTTTCCGCAACTTGTGGATGGAGAACTTCTGCAATATTTTTTTTGAAAACAAAAAACATTAGGGGCTACTTAAATTTTATTGTGAAATTCTTTACATCAAAAAAGGAGAACAGTATGCCCATTAAGTTTCAGTTTATTGAAAATAAAAACAACAGTTTTTACTCGTACTGCCAGTCATTTATCAGGAATCTTAGAAAATCATACGCAATACAATTCTTTAATATTCGACATTGAAAAGATTTTGTGATAATCATAGTATTCAAATCAAAGTGTTTAGTTGTCTAACAATATTGATTTTATTCGATGAGGTTTTACTTTTTACCAAAGAGAGCGAGTGAAGTTTAGCAACTGTGTGTATTAAGTGGCATTCATTGTATAAAAGATTAGCTGAAAAATAAGTGACAACTGGAAACAGTAAACAGTTTAACTAATCTTTTATATAAGAATTGTACAAAAATATTTAACATTGAAGAAAAATATTGAATTAACATATTATTTGTGAGCTTATTTGTTAAAAGGCAATATAAAGTGTTTAAAAAAATTAATAAAATGGTTTTTAAATTTTAACAATTTCTCATCTGACAGTAATCATGGCGGTTATGTTTCGTTCTTTATTTGCACTACAATCATCAATCCGCACTGAACTCTATAATATTGCCAAATGGTATGCCTGCCAATCGTTAAGATTGTTATCTTCTTTTCGTTATGTCTACATTAGGGTTTCGTAATAACCGCATTTTCAGTAACCGCGGTTATCGGATAGTAATTTTCCAAATAACCGCGGTTATCGGTTAACCGAAGGAAAATTTAGTAAAGTTTATAACTTCAGTAGAAATAGTTTATTTCTAACATATATTGCTTTAAAATACATACATAAGTACTTAAAATTATTTTTGCTGTTTTTCATGGTTAATATAATAATGTTTTAGAAACACTAACAAGATAAACGAGAACGAATTTTAGTGCAAAAATTTCCTGAAACTGAGAAAGTTCTCTCGGAGTCTGTTGATGTTGGTTTAACTGTTTTTAGAGCATTATAGAGCATTTCAAGACTGGGAGTTCTTTTCAGCGTTCTTTTGAAAATGTTGAATTCTTGCTTCAAAGTGTTATCTGAAGGTTTTCCCAAGTGTTTTATATTTGATGCTTTTGTTATGTAAGAGTTCAGTTCTTCTATTAAATCAACTTGGTGATCAATTGCAGCTACTTTATCCTGACTTTCGTTGTCCGGATCTTGAATGTTACTATTCGGAAAAGTCTTTTAATGAGAGCATTAGCAAAAGCAACCACGGAATTGGAACAATATTTTGGATTAACAAGACATTTTATTAAATTAGCAATATTATTATTTCCCCGGTGCTCAACCCGCTGTTGAATTGACTGTAACAAATCACTGCTTATTTCTGTGTTGTGAGCTTTCATTTTATTGCTCAAAAACGACAAAACACCCTCAGCACTAAATAAATTTGCGTCTTTTCGACTTAATGCATCTACGGCAAGTTTTATTGGCTGTAGAGCAATGCAAACGTTATCAATCAGCTCCAAATCTACTTTGTCCATCAAATGAATTGAATTTAAATCTTTTAAAGCTTGTGCTATTGATGTTTTGAGCTTCAAAAATCTTTCTAACATTGGCGAAATTGAATTCCATCGCACTTTGATGTCCGACAGCAACTCGTATCCACATTCAAATTCCTTTTTAATATGATTTTGAAGTACGCTATTCCGCACAGGAGAATATCTAAAAAAAATAATATTTTTCTCACCAACTTAAGTTGCTCAAAAATTTAGATATTATCCTCTATATAATCTTCGATTTCTTCTTCATTGTCCTCCATGTTTTCATCATTAGATGTTTGTGTAGACTCACGTTTTTTATAAAAGTAGTCACAAACACCTAAGTGTATACTGTGATTTAAACATACAATTAGTTCAGCTGGACAAGTTTTTCCATACTTGAGCGTTATTGGTGCTCCATCATTAGTAGTACATACTACATCACTTTCAAAGTCTATGTTGAATTCAGTTAGATAATTTTTAATTTTCTCAACCATTTCATTCGCATTGCAAGATCCTTTGATTGGAACAAGGCCCAAATTCATGAACTCATTGTTTTCTCCGTGTACATTTACATTCATATATCTACGTCCTCTGAGGCTTGTCCATTCATCAGTAGTGAGACTGAATTTTCTCCCATCTATTTTATGCTTTTGAATGATTTTAATCATCTCAATTTTTTTTAATTCGAAGTTATTATGAATTAAGTTCATGACACCACTTTCACAGTGTGGCAAAGAATAACCTTGATTTGAAATTGATTCTCGAATAAATTTTGAATTCGTTATAGTGTGTATTGAGATGTTATCAATTGCAGCCAATTTTGAGACAATATCCACCAAACTCTCTCGATTAACAAACTCTAGCATTGAACTTGAAGTTTTTTGTAGTTTTGGTTGATGCAATTCATTTCCATAGAAGAGCTTAATGATATTTTATGTATCAGCTTCAGATGATTTATCATAGCGCCAGTTGTTCCTTTTGCATTTGTCACCTTGGAAAAACATTTTAAACATTGGGCTTTGTTTTCTTCATCCAATTTCTTGAAATAACTCCAAACTGATGATGTTAGTCTTTTTAGTGACATTTTCTAGGATAAATATTTGTTAATTTATGTAAGTAAATATTAATACATAATAATTTTTCATAATGTTTTATTTTCTGTGTATGTTTTTTTACCAATCTTATTTTGCTTCCACTTGGTGAGTAATGCGTTGAATATTCTTTCTCAAAAAGTTTTTGTTTACAAAAACTTCTTTTACAAATAAAACAAATTTAAAACTAATGGCGTACTATATATCTGTGCATATTGTTTTCAAAAAATTGGATTTCATTTCAAATTGCATATGCATTTTATGAACTCTTTGCTTCTAAAAAATAAAATTGCTTGTGACTGCAAATATATTTTTATGTATGAACATTAGTTTTACAAATAAAAAATTTAAAAAATCATGGCTTACTAAATATGCGTATGCGTCCGATTTTCATCCGTTTACGGTTACGGTTATGAGCACAAATAACCGCGTTTACGGTTACGGTTATAAACGTTTACGAAACCCTAGTCTACATACACGGTTGCAACGTCCTCTGAGCAGATTTCTCGGAAAAACTTTCAGAGTAAATAAAATTATCATGAAAAGTATCTCAAAAATCTCTCGTTCTCACAACATAAGTGGTGTGAGAAGCTAAATCGTAATCCAGACTGAAGGGTTTGTAGGACAATGCGGGTAATAGTATAATTTCATTGCATTTCATAATTTCATTATATAAAAGTGGAAGTTTTGTACGATCAACTTAACGCACGCGTCGCCCATTTGACAATCACCATAATCGTCTTATTAGGAGTACTATTCGCAATGTAATTAATAAATTTGAGTCTACTGGCTTAGTCATCTCTGTTGTGCAAGAATTCCCTAAAACACCGTCACGGAGAGTGTGCATGAGAATCCAAGTCTGTCGATATCGAGTCGCATCGGTCAAATTCAGCCCTATTTATGCACCAGAGTCACGAAAAATTCGCCATTTCGAATGCTCGCTATTCAGAAAAGCCATGGCGGACTTTTAAACGGTGTTATATTCCTAACATAATGACATCAATAGGTAGAGGACGCTCCCAACTATGTTCTTCTAAATAAAAAAATATTTTCAATTTGTAAATTTGTTTGAATGGAATAGGTTGTTAAACAATAATTTTTACTACAACCTAAAGAGTTGTAGCGCCCAAATTACCCAATTAAGGTTTAGTGTCTTTTGACCAGCTGGCGTGCATGGGATAGTATACGTAAAGCAGGACCTTATGTTTGGCCAAAAAGAACGTGGACATATTAATCCGGTTTTTTATTTAGGGGTTCTTATCTGGTCGGCGATATCATCGAAATGTTTTATTTCTCTGAAGGATTTCTTGATTCCAATATGTGTTTAAAAGAACTTCGGTCAAATTACAATGTTTTTCTGGGTGAAACGTAACCAAAACGTACTACTTTCCATGACCCACGCGAATACAATACAATTTAAAAATTAATACAAATACAACATATTTCCTATGACTGTATGTCGAATACAATGTAATATTTGACCTGCTATAGTTTTAAAGTTTAGTTTGTTACAATCAGCAGAAGAAAGTATTCTCTTAAATTCCAATTTATTTGTTTGTTCGTTCATTGGAAGACAACAATAATCATTAAAATAAAATTATTTTGTTTTTCTGTTTCCACACAGGCTGTAAGTAAAGTGTACAAATTTTGGTTTGAATACAAACATTCATAGAAACCTTTGGAGGAATTTCAACTGTCCCCAATACTGACTCAATACTAAAGCTTTCGAATTTATTTTGAATATTTGAAAAATAAAATAACCAGAAATGTTTGGCGTAATTTGGTAGCATTATCATTTAAGAGATTTTAGCCACAGAAAAAAATATAATAACAAGGCAGAATGGGAGAGACAAACACTGAATTCGGTTGATGAACAGAACGGTGGAAACTAAATCTCAAACAATAAAAATTTTCCGCTTTGAAAAGTTTTTATTGCAGCAGTTTGCTAAATGAAGATATTGAATAAAGTGTTAATAAATATGGAGTAGGACGTCTAAAGGTACGGTCACATCTAAAAAATATTTGAAAATACAAAAAGTAAAATATTTCTTTGCCATAATGTGACCACAAAATAATTTTGCATGGCAAACAGAAAAATCGTTGTTTTCGGGCAAATAAAATTATTTGCCGTCAAACAAAAATGTTTTAAATGTGACCACCCTGTGTCAAATATTTTCATGATGGCAAATATTTATTTGCTCTTGCATATTTTTCGTAAGGGCAAACACAGGCAAATAACAGTTGATTATGGCTGTGTTGTCTATTAGCAAAACTAAATCACCAATATCGTAATAAAATTTTAAGTAAATAAGTACTTGAGTGCCCGCATATAGTACATATGTACTTTCAGAGTCTGAGATTTAAATATACATGAATGCATATATCAATTGCTATACTTTTCTACATCAAAGCTATTCAAAATAGAAAAAATGTTTTGTATGCATGATGAGTAAAGGCAAATAATTTTTCAATATAATAACAATTATTTAATTACCTATTTAATATGTATTATGTGAAGGCGTCGTAGTGTAGTAGGTAGTGAGATGGCTTACTAGAAGTGGAACCTCGGTTCAAACTACAGGTCAAACATTTGCAATAAAATGAAATACGATAAAATATTTCTTCGGCGACTTCCTCTCAGCAGATTTTTGGCCAAAAACTCTTAGAATGAACAAAATTGACATGAAAAAATTTCTCAAAATTCTGTCGTTCGGAATTGGCTTTAAACTGTAGATTACCGTCATTCATTGATAAAACTTAACACTCATAACATGGGGGAAGCTAGATAGGAATCCTGACTGAAGGGTTGTAATGGTTTGGTTTCAGTAAAATGTTTGTTTTTAATCTCATTAAAGAAAAAAATTTTCTCTGAAACGACCTCTTCAGTAAATAAAACTATTGAGCTGTTGTTTTTGTTATAGAAAATTTTGAAAATTTATTGCAATGATTTTGAATTTTTTATTTTGCAAATTATCAAGTATAGTTCACTTTGAAATGCATTCACTTTGGAGGATAAATTTCGAACCACAGTGTCATAGAAAACTTCCTCATAAACCTCTATAAATTATATAAATTTTCAAATTAGACCTAAAATTAATCATTTATTTTATATATATTCGATTTGGAATTTTTAGATTTAACATCCATTTTAAGCTGTGTACAGTGATTTAGCGATTTTCAAATATAAGCAATTGGCTACACTTGAAAAATGTAAACATTTGTTTATGTTAATTTTTTTGTGATTAAAAACAGAATTTTTCCGTTTTTTTCTTCCTTTATGCGCTGAACCCATTTTCAAAGCCATAGTCGTCTTTCTTTCTTTCCCTTCGCAAAATATTACTGACGATTCGCAACACAAAACGCGAAAATATTTGTCTTCCATTATGAATGAAAATCTATATATGTATTTTTTTTTCGACAAACATTTATTTTCTTTCAAAAATGTGTTTTGTGGCAAATATTTTTTAAGTGTGACCATATGGCAAACATGTTTGCCCACACTTTTGTTTGCCGCTATTTGATGAAACAAAAATGGGGAAATAAATGTGCGTAGTGTGACCACAAAACAAAATTTTAGTTGTTTCAGTCATATTTCGGGCAAACAAGGGAAAACAAAATTGTGGCAAACATTTGACATATCTGACCGTACCTTAAGTTAAATGTCGATGGTAATCATCTGAACGGGCCTATCTATACCTTATCAGAATATTCTTACGCTACCGCGTTCGTTAGTTTGATTCCAGTGAGAATTAAAAATCACTAAAAATTCTCAGTAAAATCGTACCATGTACGTACATATGTATTAATGTAAAAATGTTTGGTAAATTGGTAATTAGTCGCCATAGTGTAATAGGTAGTATTGTGACTTATTAGGCATGAGGCCACGGTTCAAACTCCAGATCAAACAGCTTCAGCAAAACGAAATATTAAAAATATTTCTTCGGCGAGTGCCTCTCAGGAGATTTCTGACAAAAACTCTGAGTCGATTTTGTTTACTATATTGTGTCACTGTTCCCACATCGTTAGCAATTGCAATACATCGTATCACAGATAGTATCATATGACTGCATTGAATTTAATACACTTTCAACAATAAAACAAATTATTTCCTGTAAAAATCACTAATTATTACTTATAATACGAAATATGAGCATATGTTTAGAGAATTTTATGATGTTCGCACAAATAATAACGAATTTTATTTTTAGATATTTCGCACTTCATTATTTTATACGCATAGGAGGACATAATAAAACTATAGAAAATAAGGAAAGCGCTTAATTAACTATTACTCCCAGCTGACACAAATTTTATGGCTCATCTTTACCAACTTTGATATTCTGCACTTGTTTGATCTTAAGCTGGTCTCTTAATTATGGTTAATTTTTTTCTTTTTTTATACCAAAATATGTTATTTCATCTTCTCTTTTTTCATTTCCTAACAAATTACTACAAGCTGTCAATACGCTAGAGAGAAAATATAAGAACTTTTCTTCGTACACAATCTTCATATTCTCAGTTTACATCCAAAAATGGTTTCTTTGCTTTGTTTGTTCACCAAAAAAAGGCCGTAAAATAAATGAAAATATTTATGCACCTAGACGAAGAAGGAAAGGGGAAAAACTATATGAAATTGAAAAATATGAAAATTCAAAAACTATCCCAAACTAAATTAGAAACGAAGAAATAATGTACGGACTTAATTTTCTGTTTCTTTAAAGATACTTTGGATACCATTGGTAAGTCTAAAAAATTAAAAGAGTTAAAATATGCGACAATAAAAACAAAAACAATTTGTGATCGCTGAGAATTACAACCATAGCTGCCAGCTAAACGAAGCATCAAATCGTCAAATATTAGGAAAAAATCGTCAAAGACGTTCATGGAAATCATAAAAAATCGTCAGAAAAAATATATACATAATTTAAAGGTTTAAAAAAATTGCGGTGAAACATATAGAGTTCACCGCGTTTTAGTTCAAAAGTAAATAAAAAAAAAACAAAAAAAAAAATATATATTTTATTTTAATTACAGAAATAAACTTTAAATATGAGTGTTTCATATGTTTAAAAACATATACACGATTATATTATTACCTACATTAAAACATTAAACAAATACAATATTAAAGTCCAAGCAGTTACGATTGTTAAGTTTTAAATAATATTTTTATATAATATTGCTGCTAAGGGAGTCAGTTTAACCCTGCTGTTAGGTTAAAAAAACATGCGAATCTTAGGTAAAGGACGATTTTGGTCCTCTTTGTATTTTTCATAAATAATTCGATATAAAACTCTTTTGACTAAACATTTTAAATAATTTAAATTGTTACAAAGGCTCTGGTATTCGCCATTTCTATACAGATATGTATACCACGAGTCTAATTTTTACTTCAGTTCGTGTTTATTTACCAACTTGGTTTATTTACCAATTTAAAATCGACGAAATTCGGACAGCAGTGCTATTGCTGAAATTCTAAATGAAAGTGATTCCGATATTTCAATTTGTTCCATATCAGATGAAAATATTGAAAGTGATATTGATCCTGTGAATATGAAATGGAAAATGATGAAGCAAATGAAGGAGCTTGTGGTTTAGATGCATTATACATTGCAATGGAGTGCAAATCCTTTACCACGTCACATTGTTCAGCGGAGAATATTATATCATTACCACCAGGTCCAACACGTTTCGCGGGGCCCAGATGCCGCGATATAAAACCATTAAAATATAAAAAATACGTTTTAAGCTGATACGATAAGCCATTGCAAACTTAAATAAAAACAAAAAAAATAATATGACCAAAATGGTCCAAACCTAACAGCAGGGTTAAATTAACTTGGCTGAATACTCTCTACACTAGCTGAAGAATATTATCATATTCTTAATATCTTAGTCAAGGATGGAAATTAAAAGCTACCATCCCTAATTTTCATATCTGATTTTTTTTTATATCATATATTTTATATCATTGTCAGGAAAAAAATCTTTAAGGTTTAAACAGTCTATCCCAGGGTTGTTTATTGACACATAAGCGCAGCAATAATATTGCATCATAAAGGGTGATTTTTTAGCTATTATCTTTTTGGCAAAACTGGTTTAAACAGCTCACGCACGTTTCGTGTTTTGTTTCACTGTCAAACATCTTCAGTTTGGTCTATAATTTAACCATGAATCGTCTTACAAACGAACAACGCTTGCAAATCATTGAATTTTATTACCAAAATGCGTGCCCTGTAAAGAAAGTTCATCGCTCGCTTCTTTCATTTTATGGTCAGTTTAAAAAGATACCAATGCATCCAGAAAAAGTCACAGTTTGGTGCGGTTTATGGGCTGGTGGCATCATTGGACCGTACTTCTTCAAAGATGCTGCGAATCGTAACGTAACTGTGAATGGTGAGCGTTATCGTGAGATGATATCCAACTTTTGTTTGCCCAAAATGCAAGAGCTTGACTTGCATGACGGTGCCGCATGGCACACAGCACGCGTAACAACACTTCTTGAGTGACGAGTTCGGTGAACATTTTATTTCACGTTCGGGACCGGTCAATTGGCCACCTAGATCGTGCGATTTAACGCCTTTAGACTATTTTTTGTGGGGCTATGTTAAAGCTCATGTCTACACAGACAAGCCCGCTTCAATTGACGCATTGGAAGACAACATTGAAGAATTTATTCGTGAGATACGGGCCGAAATGTTGGAAAGAGTATGCCAAAATTGGACTAAGCGGATGGACCATTTGAGGCGCAGTCGCGGTCAACGTTTGCATGAAATAATCTTCAAACATTAAATTATATGGACCGTACTATCGATTCCAATTTGCATTTTTCTGAACTTTATGGTTTTTTTTAATTATCCTATAGCTCTTAAAAAATCACCCCTTATAAATGGTGCAAATATTAGAGAGTCAGAAGTTCTTGACTTTCTGATCATGAAAATTCAGTGTGATGTTCGCTGGAACCGACACGTTTTTCAGTGCCTTAGCTTCTTAAGACGGTGCAAGAAATACTTCTCGTCGTCTGATCTTCTTAGTATTTACACCACCTAAATCCGAAAGAGAATGGAATTCAACTATGCCGGCGCCTCAACGTCTATTTTGAGACTTCTCGACCGTGTACAGGAGAGGGCGAAGTTTCTCGTTAATGACTTTGCGGTATCGAACTCTTTCGATTCAGTGGAGCATTGTTGCAATGTCGCTTGTGTTTCATTGTTTTATCGCTGAAGGCTAGACTTTCTCCCTAGCCTTTGTGGGTTTTAGTAATAAAAGAACTCTGTCTTTTCTTAAAAAGAATTCTGGTTTTTATTGAAGCCTCTTGCTCCTTTGCAATTCAAATTCAAACTTAAAACTAAAATGACCAGAAGGTTTTTAATGAGCAAAAACAAAAGATATTCAATTAACTACCCAATTATATATACTCAGTTATAATACAAAAAATATTCCAGGTAAGAACTTCATTATTGATAAATAAAAGAAACTTAGAGTGTTCTCTCTTTACACTGAAGAAAAATAATGGTTAACAGTCTTATGCAAAAAAAAACCTTATTATGACCTTAAAATGAACATTAGTTAACAACGACTTTTAGCTTAATAATCCATTATTAAAAAAGTATATGCAAAAACAGTATTTTAACTAATATCCATTTTAATGTTTTTTTTTATTTGATGCTGGCAATACCATTGTATTATTCTCTCAATTTTTCCTTAATGTTGTGTATGAACGATTATTAGTTCATTTGGTATTCGTGTCTAATATTATTTTTCTTATGTTTTTATGCAAAATAATTGTTTTTATTAACATAAAAATGGGATTGTATTTGTTTATTTAATAAAAACAATGTACAAATAAAATAAAACAACCAATGTAATTACATACATACATACATAATTGGCCATTACAACCCTTCAGTCAGGATTACGGCCTAACTCCTCAACACCACTCATGTTGTGTGCGTTAGTTTTATACATGAGCGGCGGGACCTACAAATTAAAGTCGACTCCGAACGGCAGATTTTTTGAGAAGCTTTTCATGGCAATTTTTACTCTCAGAGTTTTTGCCAGAAATCTGCTGAGAGGAAGTCGCCGAAGAAATATTGATGTCTGACCTGGGATTTGAACTCGGGCCTTTCGTCTAATAAGCCAACACACTACTTATTAGACCACGGCGACCAAAGTAATTAAAATATTATATTTTGATTAAAGAAAGTATTCGAGTACCGGTTTCTTTAAATTTGTTTTGATAATTTAGACATCACTAAACTATTTTGTAAACAAAATTTATATTTTTGGAAAAAGAATAATTTGGATTTTTTTTTTTGTTTTTTTAATAAATGTTTTATGAACTGAAAAAAAAATGTTTCTATTATTTCCTGAAAATACTCAGCTCTACAATGACATACACATACATATATAATTGGCCATTACAACCCTTCAGTCAGGATTACGGCCTAGCTTCTCACACTCTACAATGACGTTATTTATAAATTAAAAATATTTTTCAATAAAAGTTCTTAAAATTGGTTTAAAATAGGGTCGAACCATTGTTAAATTTCTCAGATTTAACAATGGTTTACTACAGGTGTTTTAAGCTAATTATCGTTTTTGGATATACTTTTATCGAATTTAGCTTAACAACGGTTAGTAAGCATGTTGTAAGTTTTTTTGCATAAGACTGTAAATATATACAATAAAAATTAAAAAAATAAAAATTAAGTTGAAGTCGCTTCAACAATCGCCATTACAACAGATTTTGCTCGAGCGAAATATTAGAACTTATTCTCGAGAATCATGTATTCCTACGTAACACTCGTCTTTCTCGGCGAGCACATATGTATGTGGTCGATTGGCCAGTGGATCGCACACTGCATTTCGTTCTTTAGTCGGACTATTCATATATAGAACTCCCTTCGTGGAGTGGTTGTAATTTTTTGGCTTTTAAGGGATGAAAACGGCATAAGATACAGAAAAATCATCACTGGTGTTCGCAGATAACTTAAAAATATAATACTTTACTTCTGGTTATTACTAACCTAATTTTGCAATAATAACAATTGCAAAGTAAATACAGAAGTGGCTTTTAATGTACTAAAGTAAAAATATGATGTAAATTTTTCATTTCCAAAAATCGTCAAAATGAGGGCATAAATCGTCATATCGTCCATATGATATTTTTGGAGCTCATGATCCGAAAAGGTGTATATATGTACTGGTATTACTATATTATATTAAAATTCTTGTTGAGCTATTAGATAAAATGAGTTTTGAACAAATAAAAAGATAAAGAATAATCAATACCATCTTGTTCATATCTTACAACAAGGTCACCAAAAAAAAAAAAAAAGGAGAATAATACATCACTTTTAAGAGAAAGGGGAATACTGTTTCTGGTAGTTTGTTTGTCAGAAATGGTCCACTGCCTGTTAAAAAGTTTTGAAAAAGATAAAATTCTGTAAGAATCATTCTGAGTCAAGGATAAAACTTTGCGTCACTTCAATTCTATCCTTATGAATTAGTTTTCAGTAAAATCCCAAATAGTTTTAAAAATTTCAATGAGGTAGATAGAGTTGCACCACTATATAACATGGATGATTACTCTAAAGATGCAAAATTAGAATTAGAATTAGATTAGAAGTAGCACTTAAGAGAGCTAAACAATTATTAGATATAAATAAAATTAATCAAAAGAATAACTGTGATAGTAATACATTAGATTGTAATTTAAGAATAGGAGATTTAATATTTCTTAAAAATGAAACCGCACACAAATTGGATAACCAATATAAAGGTCCATATAAAATTAAGAAATTAGATTTAAGAAATAATGTAACCATAGTGGATAAGATAACTAATAAGAAACAAGTAGTACATAAGAATATACTTAAGCTATACAATAAAAATGTCTAACTAAAAATCTGAGGCCTCAAGTAAAAAAAAATAAAAACAAGTACATATATTTATATACATATTTATAAATATGGATCATAGTATGCTAGAACAAAATTTTAGTTAAGAAATTAAAAAGATAATAATAAATTTACTTTATGAATTATTTTTTTATTATTGTAAAAGAATGTCTATAAAACTCTTAGTTATATGAACATTCTTCCGTAAAATGGAGGTGTAGCATGTTCATGATGTCAGCATTGCCGACGCATGTTTAAAACTATTCTTTCATTATAAAAATACAAACTATCATAACGTACATATGTACATACACACACATTGTTTGCTAGCACTTCTGTTTGGCAACGATCAATTTGCTTGCGTTTGCAATTTAATAGTCAATGCTATCAACACTGTTAGTGTAAGAATCATTACATTAGAATTCATATTCTAAATAAATGATTGAAATTCTTGCTATACCTTCCACTGTAGACATAATGTTTGATCAGCATTATTTATGTATAAATACCGAGTAATTTTAGGAATAAGAATCAATTAATAAACAAAAACCAAAGTGCTTGTTTCAGACGCACTTGGTAAAAACAAAGAACTAAACCAATTGTTGTTCATATTTTTTACATCTCCATGTGTGCCACGATGTTTTTGCTGGTAGTGTGAGCAACTGCAGGTGCCGAGGCCCCAATGCTTTGATTGCTGCTGAACTCTCCATACATACAATCAAGCTCGAAGGACGTAAGTCCCCGGTTTAAATCATACGTGCAGCTTGTTCAATAGCAAAAATGTCCGTCTGAAATGCGCTGGCCTGATTAGGTAACCTCTATGATCCGCTCAGTGACAGCTTATCGGAATAGACCCCTCCAAATATGGATATAATTAACACATACATAACACTACACAACACTAAAGGGTTGTAATAACAAGTTAAGGGTATGCAAATTATATATATCAGTGCCACCTTATTCATACAAAGTTAGTGAAACACCTTAATGGCATTTGAATTTAGTATCCGCAAAACTCTGCTCTAACTTCTCAAAATGTGTTGGAGAAACTTACAGTCTTTGAGTAATGTGTTTGGATACTTCTGCTACATGCTAATATAAAAATTTCTTCCGGAATTTAAACTAATCTTATTATTAATATTCCTCCTAATAAAAAAAAATAAGAATTTTTATGGTTATAATTACCTGAGTGCCTTAGACGGTACGAAGAGAAAGAGAAGAACGTAAAATATTATAACGCGTCCAGGTGCGCGAAATTTAAACAAGTTTTTCTCGAAATCATTTATTTCGATCATTTCTGGCGACCATCCAATATTATTTGCAATTCGGCGTCTTAAAAATTGTTTGATGATTTCCAACGTTCTTTATTTCTCACGTCAAAATCGTTATCTCTAAATCGTCGAAGTCAATTTCTGCATATTGTCTCTGACAGAGCATCCCTATATGCCGCGACAAGCATTCCATGAGACCCTCCTGCACTTTTCTTCCAATGAAAACAAAAATTTGATGCCTTTCCCCAAATCACTATTTTCTTACAAAATTCGCCATCTTTGACACTTTAAAAAATTGATGTTTGTGCACTGATTTGATGTACTCGTATACTGAATGTGTCTGACAGATACCTATGTCAACAAAAAAAATTAAGGCTCGTTCACAATAAATATTCTCTATGGAGACATATGTTTCTAACCGCTCACTTAAGACCGGTACGTCTGTCAAATTGTACCTTGGTGATAATAATATGTATGTATAAATGATAATATATTAATAAACTATAAAATATGTAACCAACAATCAATTTTTATGACATGTTTCGTTTTATTAAATATTTAAAAATTCTTCTTAGTTTTTTCTCATTTTTCATTAATTGATTCTAATGAGATATCGTTTTCTAGTAGAATGAATACTGTTTTCTTTATACATCAATAGAATGTTGGAAAGAATGGTGAAAATGAAATTTAAATTTTCGTATAAGTTTGTACAATTTAACTATTTATAATTTGTTTTTGTTTAATTTTTGATTTCAAAATAAAATAGAAAATCCCGCCTGCTAATGACAACAAACTTTAGTTATAAAATTTGTTATACTTCTGCTGCCTTATCTTCGTCTCATTAACACAGTGAAGTTCTTCCAGAAAACCCCTGAAGCGTTTTATAAATAAAATTGAACGAGTAGCCTTGGAACTGTAACGAAAATAAAGACAAAATTAAATTAAAGACTTAAAATAAAAAAGTTACAATAAAATGTTGAAAATAAAAGCACAATTAAAGAACGAAAGGTAAGAGTTAATGGTGTGGAATAATTAAATTTCTGTAAATAAAGTCCTGCAGCGAAAATCGCAAGAAATTTTAGAACAAATTTTTTTCTTAAATTTTTTTTTCAAGAAAATTTCCATTTCATTTTACTTTCAAAAAACTTTCGACTTATAACGAAAGAAACTTACAGTCAAAATAGAAAACAATTACAAAATCTGTTTGATACTATGTACCCAGCTTCATATTTAAGTAACACAATAAAATTTACAGCTGTTGCAAAAACAAAAAACATTTTATTGACTTTAATGGACATTTGAAAAATTCACAAAAAGCCAAGTAGCCTTGTATCGAATCCGAAATATCGCATGAGGTGACTTTAATTATTTGGATTTAATTTTTGTGCAGTAGAGGAAGAAGTTCCTTTGCACACCATACAAGTGTATGTCATCTGCTCATGCTGAAGCAAATTTGTCTACAAATATTTTTCATTCCCTTTTTTATATTATTGGAGCAGTAGAAATAATGACATGGTTATCCATCCATTTAACCACCCATCATTTGTCGTTGTTGCATATTTTATCAATCCGTTCATCATTTTTTTAACGACTATTTTATAAGTCATAGCACTTCCTGCCAGAAAATTTTCACTTATCCATTGTACGTGCAAGGTTTTTCTAGAATATCGCTTCCAGACATTGTACAACCGTAGCTACTGTAGTAGCATAGATCTCGAAGTTTGTATTCAGAACGTTTTGTACAGCCACGTCATTTTTGCCTAGTCCTAGTGAAATTGTCTTGACTGACACTCGCAACGTTCAGAAAATGTTTTAATTAGCTCAGCTTGTAACGGAGATTGAAATCACTCTCATTAAGAGTATCCTACACTCAGACCGAGATTAAAATTAATTGACTATCGTATGCCTTGCACTTGGTTTCCTTTGAAACTGACCGAAGATGATGTGAAGCTCTCTTCAACTGATATAGTTATTTCAACTTACTTCATTGGCCATTACAGACCTCTATTTTACCTTCAGGTTTCTGCCAAAAGGCTACTAAAAAGAAAGAAATACTTTTTACTTATTTCGTTTCGTATCTTAGCCGGGTGTTGAACCACGGTATCGTGTGTAATAAACCAACCCACTACCTACTACACTACGGCGCCTTCAGTTTAAATAGCTAATAAGCAAAAATGCTGCCTTTGGAGCGAAGAAATGCTCAAGCCGTTAATGAATCATCATTATATCCATTAAAATTGACTGTTTGATCCGGTGATATTTTCTAGTGACACGGTCCTTGTTTTTTTTTTGGAAATAAGTTCTTGTTTCCAAACGAGTTCTTTTTTGCGATTTGGCATATGGGCAATTCACACAACTTTGTATCGTGTATGTTGTATTGAATGCATTTGTTTGTTTGTGAACGCTCATTGCTATGCTGTATTGTGTATTTCGTGGCATTCAAGCAATTTGATAGCCCGAAACCTACACAGCATATGAAAATATATACACATTTTTTTCATTCACATAATTTGATAGCACGAAACCAATACAACTTTTAAAAACATATGTGGGCAATTCACACAACTTTGTATCGTGTATGTTGTATTGAATACATTTGTTTGTTTGTGAACGCTCAATGCTATGCCGTATTGTGTATTTCGTGGCATTCAAGCAATTTGATAGCCCGAAACCAACACAACATATGAAAACATATACACATTTTTTTCATTCACACAGTTTGATAGCACGAAACCAATACAACTTTTAAAAACATATAACATATTGCCCACATTGGGCAATTCACACAACTTTGTATCGTGTATGTTGTATTGAATACATTTGTTTGTTTGTGAACGCTCAATGCTATGCCGTATTGTGTATTTCGTGGCATTCAAGCAATTTGATAGCCCGAAACCAACACAACATATGAAAACATATACACATTTTTTTCATTCACACAGTTTGATAGCACGAAACCAATACAACTTTTAAAAACATATAACATATTGCCCACATTGGGCAATTCACACAACTTTGTATCGTGTATGTTGTATTGAATACATTTGTTTGTTTGTGAACGCTCAATGCTATGCCGTATTGTGTATTTCGTGGCATTCAAGCAATTTGATAGCCCGAAACCAACACAACATATGAAAACATATACACATTTTTTCATTCACACAATTTGATAGCACGAAACCAATGCAACTTCCAAAAACATAGGAAAAAAATGTGTATGAGTGTATCGGATTTTTATATGAAAATTATCAACAACAATCATACACTGTTGTATGTTCTTCCAACAATACAATGAATACAACGATACAACGGCTTGTGTGAATTGACCAATGGAAAAAATGTGTAAAAGTGTATCGGATTTTTATATGAAAATTATCAACAACAATCATACACTGTTGTATGTTCTTTCAACAATACAATGAATACAACGATACAACGGCTTGTGTGAATTGACCAATGGAAAAAATGTATATAATTGTATTAGATTTTTATATGAAAATTATCAACAACAATCATACACTGTTGTATGTTCTTCCAACAATACAATTAATACAACGATACAATGGCTTGTGTGAATTGACCAATAGTGTTTATTGTGAAAATATATATTTGGATTGTAAATTTATTAATTATTGAATTTAATCATTGTCTAAAAAGAGAAAGAGACTCTAAAAACTAAATAAATAGCAATGAGTGAGCACTCAGCTCAAAACTCAGATGCTAAAAATAACAAAAACCTTATTATTATTAATTCAAGTGAAAATAACAAAAGAATATTAAAAAGAAAAAACAGTGTAAACAATGAAACAATGGCAAAACAAAAAATATGTAATAATTATTACTCTATTCTTGACAATGACATAGAATGCAGTGAAGAATATTTAAAAAAATTCGAACATAACATAATTGGCCATTACAACCCTTCAGTCAGGATTATGGCCTAGCTTCTCAACACAACAACATGTACAAAACATGAACAAAATAACAACAATATAAACTCATAAAGTACATCGCGTAACGGTTCGCAAAATATTAATTCAAGAGAAGAAAGCAATTTAAACATTGAAAGTTCAACAAACAAACTGAGTCAAAATTACAAAAATATTCCACCACTCAATATTTATGATGTGGATCCTAATGAACTCATTGAGTTTATTACTAATGGACTCAAAATTAAACAGTTTAAAATTAAAGAATTTAGAAGCAAAAAAATAGCTTTGTTCATGTCTACGCTTATTGACTATATGTACTAGAGTCAAAGCTTATTTACAAAAAACCAAAACAAAGTTTTATACATTTACACCCAAAGACTCAAAAACAAAAACCTATTTGTTAAAAGGTTTAAGTAGTAATACAGACCCTACAATAATTTTAAATGAACTTAAAAAACATGAAAATGAAAACTTAAAATGTATTAAAGTTAGTCAATTTACGGCTAAAAAATCATCTATGGATGGTTATAGTTTGTTAATATTTATGGTTCAATTAAGTAACGAGAGTAAAGTTAGTGAATTGAGGTGAATAAAGGGGCTAATTTATAGATGCATTCGTTGGGAGACCTTAAGGAAACCTGAAATTACCCAGTGAAGAAACTGCCAAGGTTTTAACCACAGCGCTTCAAACTGTTTTTTTTAGCAACAAAATGTGTGAAGTGTAAAGAGCAGCGCGAATTTGGTAAATGTCCCCTAAATGAAATTCCTAATGTGGAGAGAGA
Source organism: Sarcophaga rosellei (assembly GCA_930367235.1). Classification (NCBI taxonomy): domain Eukaryota; kingdom Metazoa; phylum Arthropoda; class Insecta; order Diptera; family Sarcophagidae; genus Sarcophaga; species Sarcophaga rosellei. The sequence continues at coordinate 45,098,446 of OV884018.1, read as the reverse complement.
AAAACTATTTTGCATTTTATGCATTAATATGGATATCCAGCTTCGTATAAAGGATGTGAGAAGTACAAGGAAATCCAACAGAAGCTTAGAACCAAAAAGCAAAGACTTGTTCGAAATAGGTCAAAAGGAACAATATATGCGTCTACTATACAACCAAATGTGACATTTGCAAGCGTTTTGAGAAACAATAATAATAGAAATATAAATAATACTAACCCAAATAACATACCATTAGAAGAACTGAAAAATGTAATGGAGAATCTAACTAACCAAATCATTAATTTGCAAAAGCAAGTTCATCTACAAGCATCGAGAATTGATTCCATTTACTCTTTGTTAGGAAACTAATATTTGAAACGTAATAATGGAGGACTATAATATACTAGAACTAAATTTACTAGAAATTAATGTAAACTCTTTAATAGGTTTAAGTAGGAGATATGATTTGAGTAAATTTTTAGATCTCCATAAACCAGATATTGTCTTATTAAAAGAAAATAAATTAAATGTTAAACATAAAATTAATTTTAAAGGTTATAATACTGTACGGAAGGATAGATTACATGCTAAAAGAGGTGGAGGTACTGCAATATTAATTAGAGAGAATATAGAATATGATAACTTCAATAGTAACTCAATAAATTTATTTCAATGTCTGGAAACATGTATTCTTAAGATTCCTTTGGTTGCGAGTAAATTTTTATTTATAATTTCGGCATATTATCCTTCGGGTAATAATGACAATTATTTCAAAGGGGAAACTGAAACTTTTTCAAATTCTAGACCTGAACAATCCTGATAACTATTACATTTTAGCTGGAGACCTCAACTGTAGACACAGTGACTGGGTTAATGAGTCTTGTAATACAAAGGGTAATATTTTGAAAGATTGGCTGCTATGTAATGAATTTAATTTTAGGTGTAGTTTTTATGCTTCGGTTGAACCATCCTTCCCAAGAGGAAGGTCGTACTTGGACATATGTATTGCACACTCGTGTCTGAAAATACATAGGGAAAATAATAGTCTTGCTTGAAAACTTTAGATTATGACAGCGATCATAACGCTATTCAAATACGGGTCCTAGGAACTGATAATGACCACCGCCTTGTCTTCTTCAGGGCTTCGCCGAGTTATCACCTGAATTATAAGGGTACTAAGTGGTAAAATTTAGAAGTAGTATTTTGAAGTATTACAATGATAATGACAAAGTTCCGAACGATAGGAATGTGTCTAACTCCGAAATTGACTATTTTCTTCTTAGGTTGAACACATTCATTAATACTGCTATGGAAAAATCAGTCCCAAAAGTTCGTGTCTCAGATTCAACCTCGAAATTTACAAATAATATTATAAGGAGATTACATTCTGAGAATTTTGAGCAAGATAAAGCAATATAACAGATTGGAAATATTTTTGACACCAACTGAGCGGAATTTGTTGAAGATAAAATTAAAGCTAGTTAGGAAATTAATTCAGGAAAATCTTTCTCTGTCTGTTAATGATTATTTTCGAAGGAAATTAACTGGCATGGACAATAGGAACACTTCACACATGTTTGAAGATGTTAGGAAACAGTTTAGACACTCTCAATCTGTTAGTATCGATGTGCTTAAGATTAATCAGGATGAGGGTAATTTCCTGGAAAGTGCTGATATAGTTGCAGAAGAGCTGGAAAGAGAAGTAGGAAGTAACAAATTCGTTTTAAGGAATAAAGATCAAATTCTGAACGTAATTGGCATATTTCTTGAATCTGTTCACTCTTATAATGAGAGTGATATGGGTAACAGTGTACACCAAAATGTGGATGACTGCTTCCTAGAATTTTTGGAATTAAAAAATGAATATGAAAGAAGTCATTCGACCATCACCACATTTGGTGCGGATAAAAGAGCCAATGATTTGTATTGTTCTTCCACAGGGAACTTTTTTATAACAAGGGATTCAATTGATTATATTTTTGATAATTTACGGGGAAAACTATCCTCGGGATTGGATAACATACCAAACTTTATATTGAAAAACGTCCCGAGGGAAATTAGATATGAGTACTGTGCTCTTTTTAATAATATGCTCAATAACTCATATTTTCCACTAGCTTGGAAAACTGCGAAAGTTGTAATTTTAAAGAAAAAGGATAAGGATACTAGTAATATTAGGAACCTCCGTCCGATAAGTTTGCTACCGAATATTAGCAAAATTTTCGAGATGTGTATCAATAATTTGTTAGTCAAATTTTGCGAGCAGGCTAAATTGGTTAATGATAGACAATTTGGGTTTAAATTTAAACATTCCACTTTACATGCAATTCACTATCTGGTTTCAAATATTTACTGGAACTGGAACAAATCCTTATGCACATGCGCGTGTCTCGTGGACTTCAAAAGGGCATTTGACAGTATTTGGATTCCGGGACTAATATATAAACTGTTGAATTATAAAATGCCCTTTAACCTGGTTATTCTTATTCATAATATGCTGAGTAATAAGAGATTTCGTGTTTATAATGGGAACGGAATGAGTAGCAAAGCATTTACTGTGGATAATGGCTTACAGCAGGGGACAGTGAACTCTTCAATTTTATTTAATTTGTTTGTTATGGATCTTTTGGAAGGAAACGATAATATGGTTGCTTTTGCTGATGACATTATTCATTCTGACGATAAAATTAAAAAAATATGCTATTGACTGGAAAATGAGAATAAATTTCGAAAAATGCGAACAATTCTTTTTCGTCCTCCTGTGGGCAAGTGCAATTCTAACATTACAAACAATTGGAGAAATTTTGGAATAAAATCTTACTCTAATATAGCTATGCCAGGCAAACAATCTGTAAAATACTTGGGTGTTAACCTTGACAAATTTCTCCATTTCAATAATCCTATTGATATACAAATAGATAATGCTAAAAATGCCTTTTTCGTGTACAAAAGACTGTTTTTTTCTAAACATATTAATCCTACGGTTAAACTTACATTATATAAATCATTGATTAGACCCATTCTCACGTATGGTTGTCCAATTTGGGATAATGTCTCGCCGTCATATATGGAGAAAATGAGAGTATTTGAGAGAAAATTCCTTATGGCTTGTACTTCTTTGTTTCGATCACAAGATAGTGGCTTTACGAAGTATGTGTCGAATGGCAGAATTTGGTCAGTATTCTGAGTGGGAAGAACAAGATGACATTCCCTTAGTTTTTTTGAGTAATATTGATGAAAGTCAAAATGAAATTGAAGCCGATTACCAAGCTTGGTTAAAAGCGAAAATAATAACTAGCAATACTACTTTTTAAGATTATATTGAAGTAGATAATGAGCTTTACACGACTGGATTTCCTACAGACGATGATATTGTTGAGGAAATATGTATTGAACCAGAAGATCCAGTCTTAAGCGGAATCGAGAGTGAGGGCGAGGGTTCGTTGGAAGAAACTATTCATCAGCCCTCCAAAGCCGATGTAGAAAATTCTTTGCGAACATTGAATTTATTTTTGCAAACTAATGACCGTACAACTGAGGAACACTATAAGGCTTTGAATAAATTATAGATATTTTATACTGAAAATAACAAAAAAAAGTACATTTTTAGTCACTTATTTCAGAATATTTCAATTCAGTTTAACGTGTTGATTACATTATATAGTATGCTAAGGTATGCAGTTTTCAGTTACTGCTTGTTCTAAATAAAAAATACATAATAAAACACATGCTTACAATTAACTCTTAAAGAAAAAAAAATTCTGTAACTCGAAGTCTCCGTAAGTCGAGGTTTTTTTTTGGATAATGGAGATTCGAGTTATGGAAGTTCGACTGTATTCAAAATATATTGATATACATTTTTTCTTATGTATACATATTTTTATTATTTTTAGTCAATAACCTCAACGTAATAAAATAAGAAGAAGTCTGGATTTTAAAATATTTATTTTGTTACTGATATTTACAGTGTTTTATAATAATTATTTTCTATTCTAGCTCTTAAAGCAGATTGTGGTATTCTTTGATTATAAGACGTTCGTTTCGTTCATTCAAAGTTTCGGTCGATATTAATGCTGCGGCTCTACGTCGCTGAGTCTGAATTCGTGTAATACGTTCATCCGACGTCTCGGCAGCTCCAGACGCTCCTTCTAGGCGTACATCGCGTTGATCCGGCGTCTCATCAGTTCTTGATCTTGATGAATAGGATCGTTTTCTTCTAAGACGTGCATCACGTTGATGAGGTGTCTCAGCAGCTCTAGATGTGGAGGCTCGTATCCTCTCTCCTTCTCCACGTGCATCACGTTGATCTGGTGTCTCCGCAGCTCTATCTGTAGAGGCTCTACTGACTTTCAACACTGCATTTTTGGTGCGTTTAGAAAGCGAAGATTTTTTAGGTGGCATTTTTTTGTTCTTAATTTATCACAATATGAACACCCATGAAAAATGTGTAACTCGTTTAGAATTTGGGATTTAAATGATTCGCGAAAAAGATTGTAAGTACTATTTAAGTACTTCCTTTCAATCATTATTAGGCAAATATACCATAACGGGTAACATTTTTTATTTTCAAGATAAAAAATTTTTAGCAATAGAAAATATTTAATATTTTTTATTTGGGTGACCATAAATGACCTGACCATAAAAGTTTAGTCTGTATAATATAACCACATGCAACAATTGGTTCTATAAAAAATTATGTATGCTGAAGGTAGTTAATAAATTTAGGCAGTATAGTGTCATCAATGGTCTGTGCCTACTGTTAATGGTACCTACATAAGTTACACATGTCCCTCTATACGTATTTTTACAAACATATAATAAAATAGGTATTGGAATGAACAGGCAATAGCCATGACTTTAACTGCAATAGTTTATCAGATATATGATGTTTATGATGTTTCTGTCTAAGAATTCATATAAAAATATAGTCCATTCATTTCCCTAACCCGAAATGTTCATATGTGTATCAAAGTGGTTCATGCTAGATTCTAGCTCTAATAGTTTTCCATGTATACGAACTTTTGTATAATATTCACTATATGGGAGCAATTTTTTCACAAATTATTCATATGGATGGACGTTATATAGTGGGTCAATTCGACCTCCGGGTACTGTACTTGTTCATATATGACTTGCCCATTACAGCAAGTCTGCCCATTTTGTTCATATATATGTCAAAGTTGTCCATACACAATTTGAGGTATCTAGCTGTTGCAGTTTATGGGATATGCGACATTAAATACTTATTGAGTACTAGCTAATACCCGGCGTGCTTCGCTACCCCCATCGAAATTAAATATGTACATAATAATTAAAAAAATTTTTATTTAGTAATTAAACTATGCAATTTTTCTTAAAAAAACCCATATTAGAAAACTACAGATTATACAGAATAAAAACCTTAAGATTATACATAATAGTGTTTTCACACCGAGTGGTTTTAACGCAAAAGTTGGTTTTAACGTTAAAATCAAAAATAAAACCTGCTTTTACCATACAAAATTATTGTGTTAAAATCAACTTAAAACCTTTTTTGAATTGGTTTTAAGTTGATTTTATGAAATACAACCTTGTTTTATGTACTAAATCAGAGCTACCAGCTCTGAAATGGTAAAAACAGCTGATAAAAATTAAATAAAAACAAAATAAAAACAAAACAAATGTAAAAATATAGAAAGCCGGTTGTATAAAAATGTAAAATTTCAAATAATGAATGCTACAACAATAATAAATAACAATATTTTAACAATAATATTAATATTATTTCTTAATTTTTCATATTTTTTGTTTTTTCTTAAACAAAAACATTTCTGTTCCGTCATGAATGTATGAAAATTAAAACCTGATTTAAGAAAATTTGCAGTGTGAACGCAAAATCAGCTGATTATGGTTTTAATGCTAAAATCAGGTTTTAACTTTTGGTGTGAAAACACTATAACTTAAATTTTAGATACTCCACAAATAGTTTACATGTAAACTATGGTCATAAGAAAATCAGTGATGTAATGAGAAACCAGACATTGGCATTCGTCACTCGATGTCAGCAATCAAATTATGATATAATTAGAAATTTATCTTAAGGACAGCACCTTCAACTTTTTAGTTTAAAAGTTCGTTTGTGTGCTGTTTTTATTATCTAATAAATTTTGTAAAATGAACATTTTAATACATTCATATATAGTTTAATTAATCATTCATAGGGTTTTCAAATCCTCACTTTTCATCCCTAATCTGTGATATACTTACATTTTTAGCTAAGAATAATATACCTAAAACAAATGATACAATTGGTGTAACACTAATGTAAAATCTCATAAAATGTTATCTAACTCTAAATAAGTAAATTGAATAAAGGACATAATAATAATAAAAAAAAAAAAAAATTTCTTAAAGGTTTATTCTAATTTCATTTGATGACAATATATTTCATTTAAATTCTAAAATAATACATTAATGAGCTATTTATTTCTTACTTGCTAAAATTTAATATGTACTTTTTTTCTTAAATAAATAATTCTTATTCCAATGCCTTGGGATACACAATATTTTTTGTTTTCCCCTCTGCGGGTTTTCCTACTCGCGAACATGCGACGTAAAGCTGTCCATGTGAGAAACATGGATTTTTTAGATTAAGTCCACAAACTTGCAAGGACTGACCTTGAGCTTTATTAATTGTCATTGCAAATGCTAGGCGAATAGGAAATTGAAGGCGCTTGAAATCGAATGGCAATACATCAGTTTCCTTAAACTTTCCAGTTATAATGGTCGTTCATCACTTTTTATTGTTAGTTGAGTGCCATTACAAAGTCGTGGAGGGTCAATATTTCTAAGTAAAATAATGTGAACACCGTTTTTTTATAAGTTCTTAGATTCCCATCGATCTTGTTGAGAATATTGCTGTTGATGGAATTAACGTCAATATTTTTGGATGCCAGTAACGCACGTTCATATAACCATTGCATATTTTTTAAATTTTGCTCGATATTGGGAAATATACAATTTATTAATTCTTCTTTGGATTGTGTCATTCTGCAAAAGTCTGAAGGAAATTTTATATACTTTGTTATAGGATCCATTGGAATTCTTCCGTTACCTAAATCAAGCAATTTTTTGGAAAAAGTTCAAGCTGAAGCATCACGTTCCAACTGAACACGCATATTAGTAGTTAACTTTAGAGTGTGAACATGTCGCCAAAGGTGTTTCATTTTTGTACATGAGTACATTGCAATATTAGCAAACTCGTCGATTCACCACCATTCGTTTACGATTTTGTTCTCGACGCAAATCATATTGCTCTATACTTACTGCTGCTCTTCTTGTTGATGTTCGAATCCTGTGACTTTCTACTCGTGATTCATGTTGGACTTCTTTTTCATTAGCTCGTGGTGCTGTGGTACGATTTCGTTGGCTTTGTATCCGACCTTCAAGTTCCAACGATGTCTCGGTAGCTCATGCGGTAGTGGCATGTTGTCGAAGACCTTCAAGACATCTTTCGCGTTCTGACGGCGTTTCAGAAGCTCGTGCTAAAGAGGTAAGATTTCGTTGACTTTTAAGGCACTCTTGGCTTTCTGAAGGTGTTTCAGTAGCTCTTGATGGTGTGGCACGTTGTCGTAGGCCTTCAAGGCGTTCTTCGCGTCTCTAAAGGTTGAAACTCTTTTCAGTCCTGAGGCGACTTTCTCTTCCGAACTTTCATTTGCTCTCTGGGATTGCAAACGCAATGCATTTTTAGTGCTTCTGGAAAGGGATGATTTTATTGGGGGCATTTTTATAAATTGTTGCAAAATAAATGTCACTCAAATAACGTTTAACTTGATTAAAATCAAAGATTCAACTGAATTCCAAAACCGAATGCGTGTTATACATATGTATTCCTTTATATTTTACCTAATATGAATAGGTAACAAATCGGTTCAGGTCATGAACCTTTTGAAAAAGAAATAAAGGTTATTAAAATTTAACAAATAATTGTGTTTGCGTCAGTCACAGGTAATTTTTTTGATGAGTTTTGCAACTACTTATTTTATTTGGGAACAATATTGACAGTTTACATTTTATTACTTAGGTAATTAAAAGTAATGAATGAAAATATTACTCCCTATTGTTACATGCCCATTCATCGCCCAATAGAATGCTGATTACAAAATTTACCTAATGTGGTTTTCAAGATATGCGACAAATAAATACTATTTTTATTAGTTACCCATTTTTAGAAGTAAACAATAATATAACTATTACATATGTATATGTGTATGTATATGAGATCAATATATAAATAGTATGCATTTTAGTACTTACTATGTACATGTGTTAAAAATTTCAAACTCAATCATTTAAGGGTCATATACCTTACTATTGCATATTTCAAGATATAATAATTTCCACACTCACTAATCAGAGAGGCACCACCTTCCTAAAGCTGGAATACAAAATTGGAGATTGAAGTTTTCTAGATATACAGATTTTAATAATTAGTTCATATAGAGTTTGCCACGCCTCTAATGCTTGATCGCCCATTTTTAACAAAAATATTGATATTGAACCTTTAGATATTCGTACAAAATTGGAGAGTCTAACTGTTATTTTTCTTCATATGGGAGGTGACACGACCGCTTTTGCTGAACTCCCTATTTTTGTCCATAATATTTATATTTAAACTAAAGTATTTTCGTATTCACTTTATATGGGAGGTGCCAAGCCCACTATTGTTAGTTCGCCATTTTTGTCCAAAATATTTATATTAAAACTGTAGTTACTTGTACAAAATTTGAGGTATCTTGCTGATATAGTTTTTCCAATATATACATTTTGTTATTATCTTACAATAGTAGGTAATGTAGTATATGTGGGAGTGGCACCTCGCTCATTTAAAATATCAACATAAAAAGTAGCCTATAACTCTTTCCGGAAGATACTGTGAACATTTTAGGAATATCGGTTCAGACGTTTAGTCGTCTATAAACTTCAAACATACAAACAAACGCACATTCATTTTTATATATATAGGTGATTTCCGAGATATAAGAAGTTTTACATTTAAATCATATGGGAAGTACCACGCCCACTTTTCCTAGTCAGCAAATTTTTGCCTAAAATATTAATATTGATACTAAAGTGGATTCGACAAAATTTTAGGACTCTAACTGTTATATTTTCTTAGATATAATAATTTAATATTTTTTATATTGGAGGTGACACGCCCACTATATCCAATCCGCCCATTTTGTTTATATATACGTCAAAGTCGTCCATGCAAAATTTGAGGTCTGTAGCTATTGCAGTTTATGAAATATGCGACATTAAATACTTATTGGATATGTTGGCGTGGCACCACTCCTTCTTGAAAAAGTAGTTCCTTCCAGATATACAGGAAGGTGCTGTCAAAATTTCAAGATAATCGGTCCAGCCGTTTAGCCGTCTATAGACTTCAAACAAACAAACCCACAAACAAATAAACACACATTCATTTTTGTTTATATAGATGTAAAATTCATTAAAAAAACTACATATGTGACGTATGAGGGATATCAAAGAATATAGATATAAAGAATACGAATTATAAAGCAGTAAAATTTCTTATGGCGGGTTGTGGCATTACGACCCGCTCTCACCAAAATCTTTTCTAAAAAACATTTCTTGATGAGGGGGGCGGAAGACGGAAGGAATATAAACACAAACAAAGAGCGTAACAATGTGTTGCTCTCATCATGAGATCGTAAAAATGCATTCAATTGCTTGTCAGCTTCTAAAGGAGAATGTTCATGTCGCTTTTTTCAGACTTCAATTTTACACCCAAAGAAATATTACAGTATGATTCACTAATATCAATGAGAAATGATTTCGATTTTTGGAAGAATACTTGCCAAGTTAAATACGGTGTTTTTAGGTTTTTAACGCATTACAATTGTTCTATACTTTTCGCTCACATATATGTAAAGGGTACATTGTTAATCGTATTAGTAAAGTGGTCATCGTGTAAGTACTAAAATTGAAGATCAATGTAGAAAAACAAGCGAGTTTAAAAAAGCAGTCAGTAAAAGTATGTACTAAGCTAAAGTTGTATACGGGAGATTTTTAGAAGTTGTCATTAAAAGTTGTTTAAAATTAAAAGTTGTTCTTAAAATTAAAAGTTGTTCTTAAAATTATTTAAAATTACTAAAAGTTTAAACTAAATTGTGCTAAATATTCAAATCTACTTATATTGGAATGAAGCTTGAATTATTACATTATAAAATCTAAAATACTTAAAGTTTGTGTAAAGAATATTACATATATGAAATATTTATGAATTTCCTTTACTTTTATATAAAATACTTTAATAAATTTTAAATAAACGTTAAAACATTATATTTAAAAAATACCCTTCTTACATTTGGGGGCTCAACCGCCTGAAGCATTAAAGCAATTAAACAAGTGTTATATTAAAATTAAAATCTACAACAAATACAATAGAAAAAATACAGCTAGAGTTAAAATTAAAAAAGAGACTAGAATAAAATTAGAATAACGAGTAACGGCATCAATGCAAAACAATAAAAATACTAAAACATACGATTTACGATCTCAAACGAGTAAATCAAGAGAAACATTAAGAACAAGGAGCGAATCGGACGTAACAGATGATAAAACCACGGAAAATATCGGAGAAATTGACATATATAAAACAGAAAATATAATCAAAACAGAAATGTCTAACAACGAGTTAAGCGAGTTAGTAAGATTACTCTCGTTGCAAATAAAAAATGAACAAGATAAAAACAATAAAACGATAATTACAGTGGACACATTCGCAAAAATTTTAAATGATTTTGATGGAGAAAACGTACCGGTAGATAAATGGTTTGATAATTTTGAGCAAAATGCCGATGCTTATGAACTAAATGATAAACAGAAATACGTGCAAGCAAGAAATAAGATTGTAGGTGTTGCTAAAATGTTTTTGGAAACGAAAAGTATTAGTAACTATGAAAGTCTAAAAGAAGCGCTTATTACAGAGTTCAAGCGTGATTATGACAGTGGCGAAATACATAAAATGCTTAAGGAAAGAAAGAAAACTAGTACGGAATCGTTTCACGAATATATGCTTTGCATGCGCAAAATCGCTGCCCTAGGTGACGTAGAAGAACGGGCTGTAATTAGATATATCGTGGACGGTCTACCGGCAAAAAGTGTATATAAACAGAATATGTACGCCTCAAAGAATTTTAAAGAATTACGGGAGAACTACGAGATTTACCGAAACACAAAACAAAAAGTGGCACAAAGCAAATGAAACTAAATTGTCTGCAAAGAAAATACATTGTTACAATTGCGGTTCAACGGATCATAAAAGAAATGAATGCAAAACTCAAACAAAATGTTTCAAATGCAACACATTTGGACATATCGCAAAACAGTGTAAGGCAAATGAAAATAATGATAATAGTGTTCTAATGATTGTCGATCAAAATAGATACAAGTGTTTAAAGGTTAATGAACAATTGATAAACGGACTAATAGATACCGGGTCGGATGTTTCGATAATGAAGTACAATGTATACGTGAATAAATTCAGAAACTGTCCACTGAAGATTAATGACTCGTTGTTAACTGGACTTGGTAATATAAAAACAAGACCCTATGGTTCAATCGAATGCAATGTTAAAGTTGATGCAGTAGAAACGAAACAAAACTTCTTAATATTACCAAACGATGTAATAAAATGTGACATTTTAATCGGTCATGACTTCATCTCGAAATTTAAAATGACAGTTGATAGTGATGGTTATGAATTTAAGTATAAAAATTCGGAGGAAAATAACGTTTTGAATGTATTTAATATAAACGCATTTGAAATCGATGCCGATGGTCAATACAAACAAGAAATTGAAAAACTAATTCAACAATATAATACATCGTCATTAGTCAAAGAGTGTCCAGTAGAGATGAAAATAATTCCGAACGGAGAAATTAAACCTTTTCGTCAATCTCCAACAAGATTACCGTTTCCTGAAGAACAAGAAGTCAACAAGCAAGTGCTGGAGTGGTTACAAAAAGGAATTATACGTAAGTCATGTTCAGATATTGCAAGCAGAGTGGTTGTAGTAAAAAAGAAAACTGGAGATTACAGAGTATGTGTCGATTTTAGACAGCTGAATAATATGGTCTTAAAAGATGGGTTTCCAGTACCTGTTACAGAAGACGTATTACAAAAACTACAAAAGGCTAAATATTTCTGTGTAATGGATTTAGAAAATGGGTTTTTTCATGTACCCATCGAAGAAGCAAGCAAAAAGTATACAGCGCTCGTTACTAAACAGGGGCTATACGAATTCAACCGTGCCCCTTTTGGGTTTTGCAATTCACCAGCATATTTTATAAGATATATCAACTTTATTTTTCAAGAACTAATAACTGCAGACGTTATGGAACTATATATGGATGATATAGTCATTTACAGCGAAACCGAAGAAAGTAACATGAGTAAGTTGAAATTAGTGCTAGAAGTAGCACAGCAATATGGTTTGAATATCAAATGGTCAAAATGAAAGTTTATGAAAACCAAGATTGATTTCCTCGGGCATACGATTGAGGGCGGCAAAATTTGGCCGGGAAAAGAAAAAACTAAGGCTGTTGCTAACTTTCCAGAACCCAAAAATATCAAAGACGTTCAATCATTTTTAGGATTGACCGGATATTTTAGAAAATTTATACAAAACTATGCCTACATAGCAAAGCCATTGTCAAATCTACTGAAGAAAGATATGATTTACAAAATTGGAGCAGAGGAAAAAAACGCTATTAACAATTTGAAGGCTTCGCTCACTAATGAACCCGTTTTAAGAATTTTCTGTCGAGAAGCAGAAACTGAATTGCACACAGATGCATCAAAAGAAGGATTTGGTGCAACTTTACTCCAAAAATTTGATGGCCAGCTGCATCCTGTTTTCTTCTACAGTAAAAAAGCGTCAGCGCAAGAAAGGCGACTACATAGTTATATCCTGGAGGTGAAGGCTGCGTATATAGCATTTAAAAAATTTAGGCATTATATTTTGGGCATTCACTTTACACTAGTGACAGATTGCTCTGCCTTTAAACAAACAATCTCTAAAAAAGAAGTTCCACGAGACGTTGCCCAGTGGATATTATATTTCCAAGATTTTGACTACACAATAGAGCACAGAAGCGGAAACCGAATGAAGCATGTTGACTCATTAAGCCGTTACCCAGCAGGTGTAATGGTGATTTCTTCAGATATTGCTCCAAGATTTCTTAGGCAACAACATAAAGACGCGTACATCAAGACTATTATACAAGCGTTAAGTTTTGGGCCTTATGAGAGTTTTAAGTTGAAAGATGGTTTAGTTTACAAAAACATTAACGGCAATGATCTACTACTTGTAGCAAAACTGATGGAACTAGAAATAATTAAAAACGCTCCCGAGAATGGTCATTACGCGACTCAAAAAACGATGCATGCGATACAACAGCAATATTACATACCGCACTTGGAAAAAAAGGTTCAACAGGTTATCAATAATTGCGTGAAATGTATCATCTATAACAAAAAGACTGGCAAGAAGGAAGGCTTTTTGAGTTGTATCAACAAGGGTGATGTGCCGTTGGAGACAATTCATATTGATCACCTTGGTCCTATGGACGCTACATCTAAACTGTACAAATACATATTGGCTATTGTGGACGGGTTTTCAAAATTCGTATGGTTGTTCCCAACAAAAACAACGAACGCTGAAGAAGCTATCAGATGTTTGAGGGTGTGGTCAGATACGTTTGGGTTACCAGCAAGAATTATAAGCGATAAAGGCTCGGCCTTTACGTCACAAAACTTTGAAGACTTTTGCAAGGACAACGGTGTCGAACATGTCCTGACAACAACAGGCGTTGCACGTGGCAACGGACAAATTGAGCGTGTGAACCGCGTCATTGTATCAATAATCTCAAAACTCTCACACGACGATCCAACTAAATGGTACAAAGTCGTGGGTGATGTACAGAAGGCCATCAATAGTTGTATGCATAATTCGACTAAAACTACACCTTTTCAAATATTAGTAGGAGTCAAGATGAGAACGGGGCTAAACAACAACATATTACAAGTGTTACAAGAGGAGATGATTGAAAAATTTGATGATGACCGACAACAACTGCGGACTGAAGCTAAAATGCAAATCCAAAAAGCACAAGTTGAATACAAACGTAACTTTGACAAAAGGCGTAAAGAAGACAACGGCTACCAGGTAGGGGACTTAGTGGCTATAAAGAGGACTCAATTTGTATCTGGCAGAAAACTTGCAAGTGAGTTTCTGGGGCCATATAAAGTAGACCAAGTCAAGAGAAACAACCGGTATGATGTCGTTAAGGCAACCAACTTTGAGGGACCAAACAAAACATCTACAAGTTCAGACTTCATGAAACCGTGGAAGAATGACGAATCCGTTGAGTATCTATTGTCATCTGGGACAGATGAATAACAGGATGGCCGGGTGTAAAGGGTACATTGTTAATCGTATTAGTAAAGTGGTCATCGTGTAAGTACTAAAATTGAAGATCAATGTAGAAAAACAAGCGAGTTTAAAAAAGCAGTCAGTAAAAGTATGTACTAAGCTAAAGTTGCATACGGGAGATTTTTAGAAGTTGTCATTAAAAGTTGTTTAAAATTAAAAGTTGTTCTTAAAATTAAAAGTTGTTCTTAAAATTATTTAAAATTACTAAAAGTTTAAACTAAATTGTGCTAAATATTCAAATCTACTTATATTGGAATGAAGCTTGAATTATTACATTATAAAATCTAAAATACTTAAAGTTAGTGTAAAGAATATTACATATATGAAATATTTATGAATTTCCTTTACTTTTATATAAAATACTTTAATAAATTTTAAATAAACGTTAAAACATTATATTTAAAAAATACCCTTCTTACATATATGTACATATTATTGGGTTAATAAGTAGACTTGAAAATATTACTAACAATTTTCCTCTGGGTTAAATATGCCTCTCATAATTTTTCTCATGTTCTCTTTGTGCCGACGTCTGAGAATAAGTGATTTGAGAACAGTGTTGCCTTTTTTTGGTTGTTTCTAACTAAAATTGGTTATTTTTTTGATCAATGTGTAGATGTGTAGATTTTTTTGGTTTTGGTTATTTTTCTTTCTTATAAGAAAAGCTATTTTTTGTTTCTTTTTTTATTAATTATAATTTAAACTTGAAAAAAAAAATAAATAAAACAGAAGTCTACGAATTTAATTTTGGTTATATTTTTTCTTATTTGGTGAATTTTTTCACAAATGTTGGTTACAAAATTTTTCTCTTTCCCTTCTATCTTTCCCCCCGCGTCGTTCTTTACACTTTATTTTCTTTGGTTTTATACATCAAGAATCACAGACAGCATACTTGTAGGGGTAACTACTATGCGTATGAGTAATATATTTCAAATGCAATTAAATATTAAGTATGTAGTATGTAGCATACGTGGGCATGGCCCCTCGCTCATTTGGAATATCAACATAAAAAGTAGCCTATAACTCCTTCCAGACATACAGGAAGATACTGTGAAAATTTCAAGAAAATCGGTTCAGCCTTTTTGCCGTCTATAGACTTCAAACAAACCCACAAACAAATAAATACACATTCATTTTTATATGTATACTAGCTAATACCCGATGTGCTTCGCTACCCCCATCGGAATTAAATACATATCTCGTGATGTGACTGGATCGCCCACCATCAAAATTGCTACGTCATCCGTTGTTGGGGCATTGTATCGTCCTTGGTGTTGTCCAGCTGGAGTTCTATCAGCATGAATTGCGATTATGTGGTCATCTGAACTTAATCTTGGGTCATCTTTGGCTTGAAAGAGATTGCATTTTTATAAATTGTTGCAAAATAAATGTCACTCAGGTAACGTTTAACTTGTTTAGAATCAAAAATTCAACTGAATTCCAAAACCGAAAGTGTGTGATATTTATTTCTTTAAATTTTACCTAATATGTGTTTTGGGGGGATTTGGGGTAGCAGATCAAAAATAAAATATTTGGCGATATTTCGGGGAAATAAAAAATACAAAAGTATTAGTTTAATCAAATTATTATTTTAAAATATCAAAAGAAATATTTGTATATATTATTGTGATAAAATTATCACAACTGTTAAAATTTTAAAACAAAAATATATGCGTATATTTCGATTTATATCAGTGTAAGGATATGTATTTAAAAATGTAGTTAAAGTTATCGGAACTTTTTTGAAAAGGTCCAAAAAATTTTAATATAAGCGTAAGAATATAAAATAATAGCCGAAAAAAAAGCAAAAAATAGGTGCCACACCCATAAATATTTTGGACAAAAATGGGCGAACGAGCAATAGCCCATTTTTGTAAAAAATATTTATATCAAAACTGTACCTACTTGTACAAAATTTGAGGTATCTTTCCAATATACCCATTTTGTTATTATTTTATAATAGCAGGTAATGTAGTATATGTAGGCGTGGCACCTCGCTCATTTGAAATATCAACATAAAAACAATAAACAATAAAGCCTATAACTCCTTCCAGACATACAGGAAGAAACTGTGAAAATTTTAAGAAAATCGGTTCAGCCGTTTAGACGGCTATAAACTTCAAACATACAAACAAACACACATTCATTTTTATATATATAGATAAGAAGAAGAAGAAGATAATTATTTTGCAACTTTCACTGCAGTTGCAAAATTGTTGTGCTTGCTAAGTTGCGTCCATTGCATTTATATTCCATGGAATTGGGTGCCATGGTATTATTGCTTGTTTTCGCGATTGAAGTCTAAATTGCATCCCTAAATTAGATGGTCGTGACTATGGTATACCTTTACTGTCTATCTCTTGTTTTTCATAGAAAAACGAAAAACAATTTAATTGCAAATAAAGGAAAACAAAACCAAAATAATTTCCAATTTAGAAATTTTCATTTATTTGTTAATCTAAAGTTTTGCTGCCGTAGTCAAAAATTTTTTGACAGACATTTTAAAAACTTTTCCCTCTAATAACTATCACGGCCACGCTTTGTATACATTATTTATTCCAAGAAACAACAGCTCAGTCTACCACTTTCATTTTCAATAATATTTCTTTTCCATTTATTTATTTATTTTGATTTTACTATTCAAACATTTTCTATTTATTGTGGAAAAACTATCATTTCAAATATTAAAAGAAAGGGAAAACGAATTTTCATTTTAAATACCATTAGTTTTGGACGTTTTAGTTGTATGTATTTAATTTTTAAAACTCGTAGTTGTTGTTGATGAGCACTTTAAAAGAAATTTACTCGAAATTTTAAATTTGAATATCATAAATGAAGGAAGAATAACAGGAGAATTTTTTTGTTTAATGTTAAAAGAAAAAACAAATTAAACCCAGAAATTATTATTTTATTCAGTATTGATCAGTTCGTTTTAATGGCTATTGATATGTTGCTGTTGTTGGTAGAAATATTTAAGATACTTTGCTTTATTTTTACTTTGTTTTATTTTTTTGGTAGTTAAAGATGGTCATATGCTACCGAATGTTGATTTTCAACGATTGTATTGCCCCTATCTCATCGACATATATAAAAGAATTTATGTAACTCATAAGAAAACAATCCAAAATCACACGATCTTGATGTCAGAAAGGTGGGGTATTTTGGTAGTTAGTGAGTTGGCTTATTAAGCAAGAGCCCATGAAGGAAATTCAGTTTATTTCTATATAGAAATATCCATATTTAAAAGACATCCTAGACATATTTTGTCTAGTGGTATGTGATTATCATCATCTTCAAAATTTAAATTTCGTCACAATAGTCGTTTTAATTATTACACATCAGGATTACGATCTAATTTCTCACACCATTTGTGTTGTGTGTTAAATCTATCCATAAGTGGCGAAACATACAGTTTAAATTCAATCCCGAACGACAGATTTTTGAGAATTTTACTCTCAAATTTACTTTCTTGCTAGAAAGCTGAGAGAGGAAGCCACAGGAGAAAGATTTCATATCTCGTATTGTTAGACATGTCGAACCTGGGATTTGAACCGTGTCCTCACGTCTAATAGGAAACACACTACCTATTGGATTACGTATACTACCACTATACTGAGATATACACAGAGATAGATATTAGCACATTATATTCCATTTTATTAGGTCTAATTGCTATCAGCTAGAACCTCTCTCTAGTTTCAATTTTTTTTTATTGTTCTTCTTTATTGTTTCGTTATTGTTTGTTTTCCTAGTCATTTTTTAGACTAAACAACCAGTGTTTATCTTATTTGTTTGTATAGCAATAAGAAGTCGTCGTAGTCTAGTAGGTAGTGTGTTGGCTTATTAAACGTAAAGAACGAGTTCAAACCCCAGGTCAGACATCAAAACGAAATATAAAAAAAAAATATTTCTTCGGCGACTTCCTCTCAGCAGATTTCTGGCAAAAACTCTGAGAGTAAATAAAATTGCGACGAACAGTTTCTCAAAAGCCTGTCATTCGGAGTCGACGTTAAACTGTAGATCCCGCCACTCATGGATAAAATTAACGCACACAACATGAGCTATAATGGCCAATTATGTATAAGAATAGGTGATGAATAATAGTGGTTTATGTAAGTGCTCGACTAATAACACTATGCGACGAAAAACAAAAAATTATTATTATAATTTGAGCAAAACGAGGTTATGTCAAAAATTTTCTAATTAATAAAATTAAGAAGTTTCATTTCCCTCTAAATAATCCACGATTTAGGAAGCCAACTAACCTCTGAAAGCACTAAAAATAAAAAATTAAAATAAAGAGAATAAAAAATTAAATTGAATAATTTAATACCAAAATCTGAGAAAAATAAATTTAACAAATTTTTGACAAACAAATATTTTGGCAATATATTTCGATATCTTTTGGCATTGAATTGTTGATTATTGATTATTGATAAATTGAAACTTTCACAAAAAATTCTTGATGGCAGTTAGGAAACTTTTTGATCACAACACAACTTCACGTCGAAAAATTTGTGGCTCTCATAAATTTTTCACAGGAAGGGTGACTTTTAACGCCAATCAATGGCAGAGATCCCGTCAAGTGCCAATTAATTACCTAATAAAAATTTAAATTTGCTTAAACTATTTTCCTTCCAAATTTCTCCGTTTACTCCTCATAAAGTATATGGTCCTATCAGCGACCCTGCATGCTCATCGGCCTGTTCATTGCTCGAATTCCCACATGATCTGGGACCCCTTAGAGGATAACGTTATTTTCTCTACTTAGCTGTTTCAGTTTGTCCAGGAAGTATCATAGTTATATCGAGTTAATCTCATAAGAGTAGAGTGTATGAATGACGGATGTGTCTGAAAATAAATTCGAATTTAACTAGCAAAGACAAAAGCCAAAAAAAATTTTAAAGTCGACAGAGCAATGTAAAATGTTGAAAATTCTCTATTTGGTTCTAATTCTCCAATAATTCTCATTTTGACCTCTATTAGTTGTTAATAGTTGTATTAAATTGTACGGGATGCTTGGTAGGTGTGGAGGAGATGTTGTTCCACAATATCGATCCTCCCCCTAGAACATGCTGACATAGTGAATGTGTCGAGAACGATATCTCAAATTCCAGAATTATCTGGTATATACCATTAACTGGGTTTTATTAAGGACACAATTTGTGTATAGTGGGATATCTGCTTTGGTTATCATAGCCAGACATTGTCGAAAAAAAATTCCAAAATCATAAGAGGAGTACCAGTGAAAATGTTCTAATCAGGAACGTTTTGAGTATAATTTTGAAGGGGTAGAAAACATTTTCCAAGCTCCTACTGCGTATTATCCATGACCATGCAACTTCCGTTAAAGACTTACATTGCCCTGCTAACGTAACATTGCCCCTCTTACAATTTTAGGTTTTTATTTTTTTTAAGTTAAATTGAAATTTATCTTCAACCACATCGGATGACAATCTGTCTGCCAGATTGTAATGTTATGACCAGTTCTTTGTATATGCTTTTCAAATTAAATTTACCAAATTTTTCAAAGGCGTAGAATTAAGCGTAGGAGATAACAATAACAATAACTTTGGGACACAACATATCCGTTTCTATTCAACTATTTGTCCTTCACCGCAGAATGATGTCTCCTTTAAGACAATATGTTGTCTCCATATTGATTCATTCATTCTTATTAAGTTTTAGATTTTTTGATTAAATTAATAATTGCTTACGAAATCTAATTTAAAAAAATAAAAATAAAGGGATTAATTCACATTTACTTGCTATTATTTTCATCAAAATCAAAACACTTCCTTTGCCAAGTTGCAATGAATTGTATTTGAGGAGCTATAACTTCTGCCCAAAGTTTAGATATTCATTTGAAATAAATTATTTACTACGCACGATTTTTAGTTTCATGACAAACACAATTTAATGTCATCTCCTCTACCATTTTATACATTGACTTTGCCTTTAACTTAAATACCTTGAATAACATACATTTTCCATTTTATGGTATATATTGAATGACAATTCCTTTTCAACAGGTTATCATGTACATAAATGCTTATACTTTATTTATGACATTTCGTATCAGCCTTTCCACAAATCATGATGACTTGTAAACTCTGGTAAAGTACAAGAGCAGTTGCTGATATCATAGGAGTTTTAATATTAATGACTGTGTGTTAATATTAATTTTGGGTGTTTGTGTATGTCAAACTATTTCAAATCTTCGAAATATTTGGGTGCATGTGACAATGAAAAACTTTTTTCTTTCTTCAGATTTAAATGAATTTGATTTTTGTTTGAGTGTATGGGTTCATTCATCTTCTTATATATAAAAATGAATGTGTGTTTGTTTGTATGTTTGTATGTTTGAAGTTTATAGACGATTAAACGGCTGAACCGATTTTCTTGAAATTTTCACAGTATCTTCCTGTATGTCTGGAAGGAGTTATAGGCTACTTTTTATGTTGATATTCCAAATGAGCGAGCGGCCATGCCCACGTATGCTACATACTACATACTTAATATTTAATTGTATTTGAAATATATTACTCATACGCATAGTAGTTACCCCTACAAGTATGCTATCTATGATTCCTGATGTATAAAACCAAAGAAAATAAAGTATAAAGAATGTGAATTTTGGCATATTTTGGAATATCAAAAATATTTCACGACGCGGGAGGAAAGATAGAAGGGAAGGGTAAAGAAACCAAGAGCGTAACAATGTTCTCAATTGTTCTCATCGTGCGTTTTTGTTGTTTGACTATTTTTTTATTTATTCTTCTGAAACAGTGTTGCCACGAAAAAAAATGTTGTAACCAACATTTGTGAAAAAAATCACCAAATAAGAAAAAATATAACCAAAATTAAATTCATAGATTTTTGTATTATTTTTTTTTCAAGTTTAAATTGCAATTAATAAAAAATGAAACACAAAATAAGTTTTTTTTAAAAGAAAAAAACCAAAAAAATCTACAGATCTGCACATTGATCAAAAAATAAGCAATTTTGGTTAGAAATAACCAAAAACGGGAACACTGTTCTCAAATCACTTATTCTCAGACGTCGGCACAAAGAGGACATGAGAAAAATTATGACAGGCATGTTTAAGCCAGAGGAAAATTGTTAGTAATATTTTCAAATCTACTTATTAACCCAATAATATGTATATGTGAGCGAAAAGTATAGAACAATTGTACTGCGCTAAAAACCTAAAAACACCGTATTTTACTTGGCAAGTATTCTTCCAAAAATAGAAATCATTTCTCATTGATATTAGTGAATCATACTGTAATATTTCTTTGGGCGCAAAATTGAAGTCTGAAAAAAGCGAAATGAACATTTTCCTTTAGAAGCTGACAAGCAACTGAATGCATTTTTACGCTCTCATGATGAGAGCAACACATTGTTACGCTCTTTGTTTGTGTTTATTTTCCTTCTTTCTCCCGCCCCCCTTATCCAGAAATGATTTTTTAAAAAGATTTTGGTGAGAGCGGGTCGTAATGCTACTTCTACATAATGCGTATTCTTTATATCCATATTCTTTGATAAAACTTAATGGAATTGGATATCACTCATACGTCACATATGTAGTTTTTTTTAATGAATTTTACATCTATATAAACAAAAATTAATGTGTGTTTATTTGTTTGTGGGTTTGTTTGTTTGAAGTCTATAGACGGCTAAACGGCTGGACCGATTTTCTTGAAGTTTTGACAGTACCTTCCTGTATATCTGGAAGGAATTATAGGCTTCTTTTTATTTTAAAATTTCAAGAAGGCGGGGTGCTACGCCCACATATTCAATAAGTATTTAATGGCACATATCTCATAAACTGCGAATTTTGTATGGGCGACTTTGACGTATATATAAACAAAATGGGCGAATTGGCTATAGTGGGTGTGTCACCTCCAATATAAAAAATATTAAATTATTATATCTATGAAAATATCACAGTGAGAGCCCTAAAATTTTTTCGAATCCACTTTAGTATCAATATGAATATTTTAGACAAAAATGGGCTGACTAGGAAAAGGGTGTGGTACTTCCCATATGAATTAAATTTAAAACTTCTTCTATCTCGGACATCACCTATATATAAATATTAATGTGCATTTGTTTGTATGTTTGAAGTTTATAGACGACTAAACGGCTGAACCGATTTTCCTACTTTTTATGTTGATATTTCAAATGAGAGATGTGCCACTCCCACATATACTACATAACCTACTATTGTAAGATAATAACAAAATGGATATATTGGAAAAACTATATCAGCAATTTTGTATAAATAACTTTTGTTTAAATATAAAACTTTTTTGGACAAAAATAGGAAGTTCAGCAAAAGCGGGCGTGGCACCTCCCATATGAAGTAAATACTAAAATCTGCATATCTAGAACACCAGAACAGTTAGACTGCTAAACTTTTGTACGAATATCTAAAGGTTCAATATCAATATTTTTGTTAAAAATGGGCTATCAAGCATTAGGGGCGTGGCAAACTCCATATGAACTAATTATTAAAATCTGTATAAAAAAACTATAAAAGCTAGAGGCCCCAATTTTGTATTCCAGCTATAGGAAGGTGGTGCCTCTCTGATTTGTGATTGTAGAAATTATTATATCTTGAAATATGCAATAGTAAGGTATATGACCCTTAAATTATTGAGTTTGAGTAAGTACTAAAGTTCATGCTATTTAAATATTTATCTTGGAAAACATATACGTACATACATATGTAATAGTTATGTTATTGTTTACTTCTAAAAACGGGTAACTAATAAAACTATTATTTATTTGAAAAATACATTAGGTAAACTGTATAATAAGCATTTTAGTGGGCAATGAATTCATTACTTTTAATTACCTAAGTAATAAAATGTAAACTGTCAATATTTTTCCCAAATAAAATAAGTAGTTGCAAAACTCATCAAAAAAATTACCTGTGACCGACGCAAACACAATTATTTGTTAAATTGTAATAACATTAATTTTCTTCAAAAGGTTTTTGACTTGACTCGATTTCATATTAGGTAAAATATAAAGAAATAAATATAACACGCATTCGGTTTTGAAATTCAGTTGAATCTTTGATTCTAAACAAGTTAAACGTTACCTGAGTGGCATTTATTTTGCAACAATTTGTAAAAATGCCCCGAATAAAAGCATCTAAAATGCATTGCATTTGCAATCCCAGAGAGCAAATGAAAGTTCGGAAGACGTGAAAGTCGCCTCAGGACTGAAAAGAGTCGAGCTTCAACCTTTAGAGCCGCCGAAACGCCATCACAACGTAAAGAACGCCTTGAATGCCTACGACAACGCGCCACAACAGCAAGAGCTACTGAAACACTTTCAGAAAGCCAAGAGCGCCTTAAAAACTTCTGAAACGCCGTCAGAACGCGAAAGACGTCTTGAAGGTCTTCGACAACATGCCACAACCCCACGAGCTACCGAGACATCGTTGGAACATGAAGGTCGACTACAAAGCCAGCGAAATCGTATTGAAACATCACGAGCCACAGAAACACCTTCAGAACGTGAAAGACGTCTGGAAAGCCTTCGACAATATGCGAAAACCGCACGAGCTACCGAGACATCTTTGGAACATGAAAGTACCACAACAGCACGAGCTAATGAAACAGAAGTCCAACATGAATCACGAGTAGAAAGTCAGTGGATTCGAACATCAACAAGAAGAGGAGCAAAGAACAAAATCATAATCGAAAGGCGGTGAATCGACGTAATGTTTTTCATGGATACTCAGGTATTGCATTTAACTACAGATCTGATATAGATGACCACATAATCGCAATTCATGCTGATAGAACTCCAGAACTCCAACAATGGCGTAACAATTTTGATGGATCGCGAGATATGTATTTAATTCCGATGGGGGTAGCGAAGCACACCGGGTATTAGCTAGTGTTAAATAAAAAACAATTTTTTAAAACTGTAACATAAGAATACCAAACTAGTATACGTCATTAGGATAATATATTGGGCACTGTGAGGATGAAATTTTAAAATAAGGAAAATTTATTGCCTGTAACACATTTCAGTAAGGATAAGCACAAGGAATTTACTCAGAAATTTACTCACTCCTGACTGAATGCGTATGATAAATTTTATTTACTCTCAAAATATTTGCCAAAAGAATTTATCTTCCCAAAACACTGGACAATGACAAAGACGATATCCTGTGGCTTCTGCAGAAGTCAGTATGTGGTATTCCCGGCCTCCGAGCATGTACACGCAAAAGCATAAACCCAAATCGGACTATTATGTCCTCTCTGTAAGGCGAATAAATTTCTGTATTAACTATTATAGTCTAAAAGTAAACTTAATGGTAAAATAATAATTTATTTTTTATTTAAATTAAATCAAATATTGTCTAAGAAGTCGCTGTAGTCTAGTAGGTAGTGTGTTGGTTCGTGAGGCCACGGTTCAAATCCGTAGGCAAAAATCCTCAACTTAATGAAATACGAAAAAATATTTCCTCGGAAACTTCCTTTCAGCAGATTTCTGGGAAAAACTGTGAAAGTAAATATAATTTTCATGAAAAGTTTCTCTTAACCTTAAACTGTAGATCCCGCCACTCATGTAACACACTCAATATAAGTAATGTGAGAATATAAGTCGTAATCCTGACTGAAATGTTGTAATAACCAATCATGTATGTATTAAGTTCTAATGCATAATTTTTCCAAAGTTTCGCTACTAAAGCCCAATATCTTTAAATAGGACATTTGGTATATGGGTTGTTGGATACATTAACAACATAAATCGCTTAGCCCCACTCTATTGGGCTGGTGACAGAAAAATAAATACTGCAGACATTCAATAACATAAATTATGAAAAGTGAGCACTCAGTATTGGAGAAAGTGCGCTTTTATCAGATGACGAATTCTTCTCCAACAAATTCCATTGAATTCACAACATAGAAATTTGGTCGAGGAAGTTGTGAAGAACATCTTGACTAGTGACTAGTCAATGTAATTATTCAGAAATTTTTTGGCAACTATAATTGAGAGACATTCTACCAGAACAAATGCTAGTCCTTTTTGAAGTATGTAGGCCTATTTAAAATCTCAACTCTGACATCTAAAAAAGGAAATATGAAAAGATGTTTTCTTCACATTTCTTCTTCAAGAAGGAAATTATACTTTTTGGAGAATAATTGAAGGATAATGGAAAGAGACGTTGGTCTGCTACAATTTTTTCAATGACCAATGTATATACCTTCGTCACTTTTTTTGAGATTTCTGTTTTATTTATAATTCTCACTTTCTTTTTTTTCATTGTGAGTAGTCGTATATAGTGTCAGACATGCAATCACACAATCACAGATACCCAAAACGCCTGGTGGGGATCGAACCCACGACCCCGGCACATGAAGTTTAGCACACGACCAACTAGGCCATCGGAGCGCCAAAGGGAATTCTGCTGTTCATTTTTCTTGCATCGTAAGACTCACTATTACGATTCTAACAGTCCACTGTCCTAATGAAAGATCTGCCGATAACTCGTCATTCCGTCATATGACTTTGCTGTTTATAAATTTGATGTGGAGCGAAAAGGCGGAGCTTATTGGCCTCTCATTTCCTGTCATCTTTGACTGAACTCAACAGGATAAGGAATAATCGAACAAGCAATATACATATATTTTAAATTTGCAATAGTTTCCTCTAAAAACTATTTAATTTCGATGGCGTACCAAATATACCAGCTGTAATATGAACTACTGATCGAAAATATAAGAATACCTTCTACTACAGTTTGACTCCGTAATCTAATGTATTTGCATTAATGACGTTGTTTTAGGTTTAACTGTAAAATTCCTACAACAGACTATTTTATTTACACTTCAATGCAATGGACAAAGTGTTTATTGTCCAGATTAGAATTGGAAAATATTATCACAAACATTCCTATTATTCACAGAGCACTTATGCACAATTTCCAATTTAATTTGAATGTATCGTAACATAAAATCCGTAATGTCGTAACAAAATTTTAAAATCTATCATTTTGCTAATAATGTTGTCACCACCAAATCTTTTTACACGTTCAATTTATCACCAAAAAACAAAAAGCCTATTAACACGTCCCCAGCCATACTGATTATGAGAAGGTGTCATTTCTAGGCCACGAGTACCCTTTTCGGTACACCATAACTACTTTTAAAAATTTCTATAAATACATGTAATTTTTTTATTTTTGAGAAAATGTATATTATTTTCATAATTATTAATATTAAACCGACATGCTTTACTCTTAGAAAAAAACAAGTGAAAGTAAAGTTAGAGCTTTTGAATGTTAGGAGGCGTTATGCAAGTGCTTGTGACTGTAGTGGTATTCCTTTAACAAAAAATTTAAGTAGAATTTTTATTGCTTATATGCTCAACACCGATAAGGTAAATTGTATGCACAAGAGTGTGTATGTATTTTGCTTATAAATTTCTATGAGGTTTTCTTTCAATGAATGTTCTTTCATTTGTTTGTTTTTTTTTGTTGTTTTTTTTTGTAATTAAACCCATTGTGTATTTAGTTTCAAATAAAGACAATTTTATCAAATGTTTGATTGAATGGTTTTCTAAATTTAAGTGCATCGTTCTTGCAGCCCTTTGAAATTGAAGATGCTGTTTTAAGATGGCATTGTTTATCGAATGGATATAAAATGACTAAAAAATTATTTATCTTTGGCAATAAAAGTTTTTGAACATTCCTATTATTTCAACCGTTCATCTCTATGTGGGTCTGAGGTATGTATGTACACCATAATATTTTTCTTGATGTTCAAATCCACTGCTACAGGCGTCAGTTATCAAAACTTGCCACTGAACATAAAGTGGAACTAAATCATCAGATAGGTATCTGTTAAATAATGATTAGTAACCGTAATGATTACTTTTTTTGAATGGTGAAATAATGATTACAATTGCTAATTGATTGCAATTACAAATAATCAGAAAATAATTAGGATTATTGGCGATTAATAAAAAATAATTAAAAAGAATCAAATGTAATCCAAAAGTAATCGTAAATCATTACGATTCTTTTTAAAAAATAATGTAATATATTTACGTGTGTGTGGGCATTTATTTACGTACTTCAACAAGCAAAAACTAAATAAGCAAACGAATAAAAATGCATACAAATAATAATATGATGGCAAATGCATATATTTTCCGTTTAATTTTTACAACAAATAACAAAAATTGAAAAAGAAACACAAACAGAATTGAATTTATTGTGTAACAATAAATAATACTTTCGAAATAACACATGCATGCAATGCAATACAGGGTTAACAATTCAATTCCAAACGCAAACACATATGCAATCAAAACCAAAACTAGGAACGAGAGAACATTTTATAAAAAGCAGATGCAAATGATAAAAGGGAATTTTTCCTATACTATTGAATTGTACCATCTACACATATGTATGTATGTTGATATGTTGCAAAGAGAGAAAAGAAATTATTGTCATATGCGATGTAATAATTTATTTAAAATATTCTACTCATGTAGTATAAACCATTACAATATATGTATATATGTATGCAAAATTTATTATAAATATTAAAAAAGGGAGTTGGGTAAGAATGAGAAGTGGGCGGTTAAATGCCTAAGTATAAAATTCTACATTGAAAAAATCTATTCATTTGATACACTTATATTCGCCAGAAAAATTTAAGATATGGTACCAGTATAATGGATTAAAATTAGATCCATAAATAAAGTATAAATACGAACCGTTAAATGGGTAGAAAAACAATAACTTCTCCTGAAATTGCTCAGTAATACAATGTCTTGGATATAAAAAATCAACAAATTGCTTGTCTAATATCAAGTTTGGCTCAAAAGCATATCTGTCTTCCGCCTACTATTTTATTTCCATTCTTCAAAGGAAAGGATAACCTACCCGACGCTAGAGAGCTTCCTTGTCACTAGAAGAATGGTAAATGGAACTCTATAGGGTCAGGTGTTCTCTCCTCTCTATGGAATCTTGAGAAGACTGCTGGTGACATTGAAACGGACTGATTGCTCTTATTAAGTGAATCTATATAGGATTAGACCTCAATTTACATGGTAGGCGTCGCGTAGAATGACGGCAAACCCCGACTTGACTACTACGCCTATGTTGGCGCTGTACAGAATTTACTCTTCTGCCCGCTGGATCTGTACTGTAAGTGCTCAGAATATGATTGGACAATTGCGATGGATCTTACGGAATTGGAAACTTCTACGAACATTGGTTACATAGTGATACCACACTTAAACTTCGCAAGCAAGTTTACAACGTCCAGTGTGGCGAATGGAAAATAGTATCCACCTGCATGGTGGCGCAGGTGAAAGCATATTTTCTTAGTCGGCGTCATTTAAGCGGAAGTTCTACAGTAATGACTGCTCATACATAACTTTATTGGTGATCACAACCCTTCAGTCAGGATTACGATCTAGTTCCTCAGAGCACTTATGTTGTGTGCTTTAATTTTATACATGAGTAGCGGGACCTGCAATTTAACAACAGATTTTTGAAAAATTTTTCATGGCAATTTTATTTACCCACAGAGTTTTTGCGAGAAATCTGCTGAGAGGAAGTCGACGAGGAAATATTTTTTATTCATATTTCGTTTTCGTGGAGATGTCTCATCTAGGGTTTGAACCGAGGCCTCATGTCTAATAATCTGACATACTGTCTACTAGACTACAGCGACTTCATAAGTAATGATTGTTAAGAACATTAATCTTCATATCATATGTGAACAACTACCTGATGTTATTACGGGAAATAACAGAACAAAACTGGAAGCACCTAGACTTGGGATTGACAATGCAGTAACAGATTTCATAAACGCACCTGGGTAGCTTTTGATACAGGCCGCTCAGCATAGGAAGGCTTAAAGTCTGCTCAAAATTAAAAAAGCATCCCCCTTTGTAGACATCATTTCTTGAGATTGCATTCTGGGGTATACATGCACAAGAATCACTTTTCACGATAAAAAAATTTTGTTTCTTTTTGTATTGTAAATATTATAGACATGGTAGTTTGGTCGTACAATCTACTACTCTATAATAGATGGACGCGTATATAGTCAAAAATCTACATAATTTGAAGTTGAAAGATAAAAAATTATTTACGGTGTAGAGCAGGTAACTATAGTTCCCTTTCTTGCTATATTAAATTTTCGTTTCGTAGATTTTAAATACTGTTGACATCCTGCACATTATCTTCAACAAAACAAATGTCGTATACATTAATACCGTAAAGCCTTCCCAGTTTATATTCAACCACAAGGAATTCTGAAAAACTCAGTGTTAATTATATTCATGTGTGACGGCAACTACAGTTTAACTTCGACCCTGGACGACAGATTCATAAAACTTCTCATAGCAATTTTTTTTATTCTTAGACTTTTTGCCAGAAGACTAGATAGAAGATA
Source organism: Sarcophaga rosellei (assembly GCA_930367235.1). NCBI lineage: Eukaryota > Metazoa > Arthropoda > Insecta > Diptera > Sarcophagidae > Sarcophaga > Sarcophaga rosellei. Next base: position 45,068,520 of record OV884018.1, on the reverse strand, counting down.
GAAAGTAGTCGAAAGAAATATTTTCGGTGTTGGAGTTTGAACCATCGGCTGTTATCGACGACGGAGACTACAGTATGCAAATTTTTAATCCTTTGTTTTACAGAAACATAATGTAAATATATTCTCTGTAAATGTGCTTTAAAACATAGGGGCTATGTTCCGAACATTGAATAATTTTAAGTACATACTATTAATTTGTCACTTAGAATACATCCATTTTTGGACGATTGGTGAGTGGATTGCATAATGCATTACAAACAGCATTTGTTTCTTAGCAACAAACAGCATTTGTTTCAGTATGGTGTTATGTTGTAAATATCTTCCCGTTAATTGCAACACAAATTCGTTGACATTTAATATCTATGCGCTGCCCTTCAGGATATTTTCCTAGCACCAACACAATACACTGTATGAATGGGAGCCAGTCCATATCCAGAACTATTTTATTTTGTACAGTAAAGAACAATGAATTATATTATGTGTGTCGTAATTTTTTACAGCGTTACTTACATACATAATTGGCCATTACAACCCTTCCGTCAGGATTACGGGATAGCTTTTCACAGCACTCTTGTTGTGTGTGTTAATTTTGTACATGAGTGGCGTGACCTACAGTTTAAAGTCGACTACGAACGACAGATTTTTGAGAAACTTTTCATGGCAATTTTAATTACTCTCAGAACTTTTGCCAGAAATCTGCTGAGAGGAAGTCGCCGAAAAAATATTTTTTATATTTTGTTTTGGTGTCTGACCTGGGGTTTGAACTGTGGCCGTACGTCTAATAGGCCAACACACTACCTACTAGACCACGGCGACTTCAGCTTTGCAATCCTTTAATTTTAACACACTATAACTCTCTTACGTTATTTTTTAAAACAATTTTCCATTTTTGGTTTATAATTTAAGTCCGAAAATCATCTCCCAAATGTGGAAATCCTTCAATACAATATACTCCATTATTTTTTTTGTTCTTGATGTCTAGCTCACATCATGAGATGATAATGCCCTCAAATATCTTTTGCAGAATATCTAATGTGGCATGAGCTATGTAGCATGTAGAGGCATTTTGTTGAAACCGTATGTCGTAGGTATTCAGATAATCCAATTCAACCAAAAATTGTTAATAATCACTTTATGGCATTAGCGCATACTGACAATTAAATCTAGTTTATGAAATACTCTTAAATATGTGATATAGTTGACGCTGTAATGGGACTTAAATCGACCATCAATGCAATAGACATGGTAACTAGAACAAAGCTTCAACGCCCCATTGTCAAAGCATTTATGCAAGTGTAAACTTTATAGCGAGATAAAAGGAGATGTCAGTCTAGTCTATAGTGTGCGCAGTGATAGTGATGGCCTTGCCCATTTAACTCTTACCTCATGATGATTAATCTGACAGATGTGGCTTAAATAATGTGACCATTATCAAATGTGAACGTTTGGAATTCCCTGTTGGTAGGCTATAAACATCCGGACCACTTTTTTAGAAATGATTTGTATCCAAATTTTAGGTATGGTTGCACGTTTAATTTTAATTTGTATACATACTGATAGACTCCTAACAATACATTTAAAAATCACATTTTCTAAGTTATTAATGATTATAATATTTTTAGTTAAAGTAGAATACGAAATATAAAACATCTGATTATTTGAACCAACTGACAAAACTATTCACTGGCATAATGCTCATATTTAGGATCATTATTACAACTTGCCATTAACTAAAGGGAGGATTTTAACTAGCAGATAAATTGTTTTTCGTTATTATGAGTACCCAATAAGATAGAAGTGAGCGTTAAGCTAAACGGAGGATCATCCTGCCGGTAACTTTTAAAGTTAAGTTCATGTTTGAACTTGCCATATTATATATTATTTTCAATATGGCAACTTCAAATTTAAATAAAATGAGCATATACAAAAAAAACCGACATTGCTCCGGCACTGCCATATTTTTGAAAGCAGTTAACTTTATTTTATCTGTAAGCTGTAATAACGAAAATAAGTTAAAGGTAACTTTATAGTTCCCTTTAGTAAATGTACCTTAAACTAAGCGCAAGTTTAACGACAAGTTGTATAATGGCGCTTAATATTTAAAATTTATAACAACAAGTGTGTGACGTATAAGTGATATCTAATTTCATTACTTTAATAAGCAACAAAAGTAATCATTTTTTATTGCATACTTTCCAGAGTAATTCTTTCAGTGCATCTCATATGGTGCATATAAGCAAAGAAAATAAAGTATAAAGAATGTGCATTTCAACATTTTTTGGAATATTTTTCAAAAATATTTCATGACGCGGGCGGAAAGATAGAAGGGAAGGGTACAGAAACCAAGAGCGTAACAATGCGTTGTTCTCATCGTGCGTTTTTGTGGTTTGACTACTTTTTTATTTATTCTTCGGAAACAGTGTTGCCACGAAGAAAAATTTTGTAACCAACATTTGTGAAAAAAATCACCATATAAGAAAAAATATAACCAAAATTAAATTCGTAGACTTTTATTCGTAGACTTTTATTTCAAATTTAAATTATAATTAATAAGAAAAGAAAAAAAATTGCTTTTTTTATAAGAAAAAAAATAACCAAAACCAAAAAGATCTACACACCTACATATTGATTAAAAAATATCCAATTTTAGTGAGAAATAATCAAACACGGCAACACTGAGAAAAATCACTTATGGTGTTTTCTTTTCTACCAAAAAATGTGCACTTTATTTTAAAAAATGCAATTTTGTGTTTGTTTCTTAAAAATGTTTCTCCCTCTAAAAGGGTAGTATGTTTTATTCTAATTAATTCGCACTTGAAAATGGTGGAGGGCATTGCATTTGACGCCCTGTATAAATCGAGAGTGCCGATAATGCCCTGTAAAGCAAATGACTTTTGTTTATTTATAGGGCTACCAGATGAAATTTAAAAAAAGTCGCCTAGTATCGTTATCCAATTTTTCATTGTTTTGTGGGGTAACCTTAAGGGAACATTACATTATTAAAGCTACATGGTCAGTAATATAAAAAATTGCATTCAGTGTTAGAACTGTGTTAAAAAAAATTATTTTGTTATAAAAAAAAGCCTAAAAAATTAAATCGAAAAATTAGCGATCTGGCAACACCTTTTTCATGTTTACATATTTTATTGAAAACAAATCAAAAAATACAACATAACAAAAAATACAACAACAACATTTTTAAGGGCACGGGGCATACCCTTTTTTCATATTTGTGTTATGTTCATCTCAAATAAAAATTACATTATAACAGGGTTGGTCAGCAATTTTTTTAATGCACCTTGTAAGAGGGTGACATTTTCTTTGTAGAAAAGAAAACACCATTATTTTCAGACGTTGGTATAAAGAGAACATGACAAAAACTATGAGAGGCATGTGTTAACCCAGAGGAAAATTGTTAGTAATATTTTCAAGTCTACTTAACCCAATAATATGTATGTATATGTGAGCGAAAAATATAAAAAAATTGTACTGCGCTAAAAACCTAAAAACACCGTATTTAACTTTGCAAGTATTCTTCCAAAAATCGAAATCATTTCTCATTGATATTAGTGAATCATACTGTAATATTTCTTTGGGTGTAAAATTGTCTGAAAAAGTCTGAAAAAAGCGACATGAACGTTCTTCTTTAGAAGCTGACAAGCAACTGAATGCATTTTTACGCTCTTTATTTGTGTTTATTTTCGTCCTGTCTTCCACCCCCCTCATCAAGAAATGATTTTTTAAAAAGATTTTGGTGAGAACGGGTCGTGATGTTACAACCCGCCATAAGAAATTTAACTTCTACCTAATGCGCATTCTTTATATCCATATTCTTTGGTATAAGTAATAAATTTAAAATTCAAATAAATAGAAAGTATACCGTTAATTTGGAATTAAACATTTACAAGCTAATATGACAACTCTACTGGGTTAATGTTTTACAGAATAACTTACTTATTTGAATGACCAATTATTTATCTTTCATATGAAAAATATACACAGTTAAACACATGATTTCAGTAAGGAATTGTGTTTGCTGTAAAAGTGTTTAATGGCGTATTTCTTAATATCTGTTGCAGCAAATTTGGGCCAGTGAAATAAAGTAGAACACAACATAAATAAGTTTAATTATTCGTTGATCTTTTTTTTGTGTAGTTCATTTCAAATTTTATTTAATTTTTGGCAATCATACAGAACTTGAATGTACTGCGTTGTTTATCACCAATTAAGCCTACAATATTTATGGAATGAGAACAATGGAGAGTCGTACACACACTTTACAATACTTGATAACCCATTTTCAGAAAAGGCTTGAATCATACACTGTCTGGCCCATAATGAAATGAACTGATGGAAAGTTTTATGGAGACCTGATTAAAATGTGTTGAAAATAGTTTTTCTTTAAACCTTCAGGGTTAGGTTAGGTTAGATTGGAATGGTACCTTTGATACCAATGCTCACTTGAGCATGCATAACGACCCGTTATGATGCGCAGTCCCTTCAGAGTCTTGATATAACAATTAATATTAATAATCCTAATGCTTCATTTTGTTTATTTGTAATATTTTTAAGAAACTTTATTATCCGGCCTAAAGTTTCCTAACGGAAGTACAAAACCGAATTTGAGAACGAATTAAGCTTTAAGCCGTATTGAAACCTTATCTCTATTAAGCAAGTACGCAATAGAGTCGTACACACACTTTGCAATACTTGATAACCCATTTTCAGAAAAGGCTTGAATCATACACTGTCTGGCCCATAATGAAATGAACTGATGGAAAGTTTTATGGAGGCCTGATTAAAATGTGTTGAAAATAGTTTTTCTTTAAACCTTCAGGGTTAGTTTAGGTTAGATTGGAATGGTACCTTTAATACCAATGCTCACTTGAGCATGCATAACGACCCGTTATGATGCGCAGTCCCTTCAGAGTCTTGATATAACAATTAATATTAATAATCCTAATGCTTCATTTTGTTTATTTGTAATATTTTTAAAGAAACTTTATTATCCGGCCTAAAGTTTCCTAACGGAAGTACAAAACCGAATTTGAGAACGAATAAAGCTTTAAGCCGTATTGAAACCTTATCTCTATTAAGCAAGTACGCAATAGACTTTCGAAATCCGATATGGAATTTATTGAAAAATTGTCGAGCATATTTGGCGGCATATTATTGCCAGGAGGTAGATGTATAAGGTAAAAGTAAGATATTGCTACGAAAATGGAAACGGTGTAACATCGTTTAGCATTAAAATGATAAACAAAAGCTACACAAACAAAAACCATATACCAATAGCAGCAATATGAAAGAAAAGGGGATAGACATGTAAACAAGAAAGCAACAACAAAGTATATAAACAAAATACACAAACAACAACGAAAAAACAATAGATACCTCGAGAAGGCGAAACCACAAACATTCGACTTCAAGAACATTCATCAGACTGTTCACGAGGGCATATAAAAGGCAAGGCAAAGCAGACAACGAGTAGTAAGAATTCAGTCAGTCTTGTGTGAAGACACGTTGCGTGTGAAGAGAACAGTCGTGTTTTGAAGATCTCCGTTGTAAAGATCTGCGTTGTAAGCAAAGAAGAATAGCGAATAAGCAATTATTGTTGTATACGTCAAGTTATAAACAGGGGCTGTAGTGTAATGCAGTAGTTTGATTTCTTTACATATCTTCATTACAGGCACACAAAAATAGTGCAAACAATAAAGAATTTAATTGAAACTAAACACCAATTAATTTTTATTTTGTTTGCAATCAGTGGACTCATATTTTAAACGTTTTTAAAAAGGTAAAAATGTAACAATATGTACCATTCAAAACAGTCAACTGTTGACCTCCACTCTTATTAGCGCCAATGTTATCACTTGGCCGGATTATTGTGAATACAGTCATACCATCACCGGCTAGGTAACAGCCGGTGTCATTAACAATAATGACACTAAAATTATTCTAAATGACCAAATATAAGCGTCTGGGTTTTCAAATAATGACCTACTATTTACTTAATTGGTTTTTACAGCCCTATAGTCAGAATTACGACCTTGATTTCCTTGCAACTCGTGTTGTGTGTGTTAATTTAATCCATGAGTGGCGGGACCTACTATCGAATGTCGACTCGGAACGGCAGGTTTTTGAGAAACTTTTCATGTCAATTTTTGTTTACCGTCAGGGTTTTTTACAGAAATTTTCTGAGACAAAGTCGCCGAAGAAATAATTTTTTCATATTTCGTTTTGTTGGAGATGTTTGACCCGGCGTTTGGCCTAAGCCAACACATTACCTTGTAGACTATTGTGTTGAAGGCAGTCAAAATCGTTGTTTGCGAACAAAGTATATACAGTGCGATTTGGTCTACTATTTAAGATTCTTTAAACAGTAAAAAAAAAACAAATTAAAATTAAATAAGGAATACAAAAGTGCTAGTAAGTGCTTTATAGTTTAAGAGAATGATTTTGATACAAAAATTGGTCTTTGACCAGAAAATCTCATACTCCTGACGTAACCTTTAATTCCATTTATTTTTTCCGAAAATTAAGTTTTGTATAAACGTTAAAAAAGTTTGTCGAATTTTTTCATGTTAAAATAATAAAAAACGTATTAAATGAAGAATTTTGAGTTTATTTTTGTCAATTTCATGTTGCGAAATTTTTTTTATTGTAGACAGTAAGTATAGTAAGTAAGAGTCGTCGAACTACATTATCACAAAAACGTCATCCTAAAACCAAAACGACTATCTTATATATAAAAATGAATGTGTGTTTGTTTGTATGTTTGTATGTTTGAACTTTATAGACGATTAAACGGCTGAACCGATTTTCTTGAAATTTTCACAGTATCTTCCTGTATGTCTGGAAGGAGTTAAAGGCTACTTTTTATTTTGATATTCCAAATGAGCGAGGTGCCATGCCTACGTATACTACATGTGGCATACTTAATATTTAATTGCATTTGAAATATATTACTCATACGCGTAGATACCCCTACAAGTATGCTATCTATAATTCGTGATGTATAAAACCAAAGAAAATAAAATATAAAGAATGTGCATTTTGGCATATTTTGTAATATTTTTCAAAACTATTTCACGACACGGGGGGAAAGATAGAAGGGAAGGATAAAGAAACCAAGAGCGTAACAATGCGTTGTTCTCATCGTGCGTTTTTGTTGTTTGACTAATTTTTTATTTATTCTTCTGAAACAGTGTTGCCACGAAAAAAATTTTGTAACCAACATTTGTGAAGAAATCACCAAATGAGAAAAAATATAACCAAAATTAAATTCGTAGGCTTTTGTTTTATTTTTTTTCAAGTTTAAATTATAATTAATAAAAAATGAAACAAAAAATAGCTTTTTTTTATAAGAAAAAAAAAATAAACAAAACCAAAAAAAAATACTACACATTGATCAAAAAAATAACCAATTTTGGTTAGAAATAACCAAAAAAGGCAACATACATACATAATTGGCCATTACAACCCTTCAGTCAGGATTACGGCCTAGCTTCTCAAAAAAGGGAACACTGTTCTCAAATCACTTATTCTCAGACGTTGGCACAAAGAGAACATGATAAAAATTATGAGAGGCATATTTTTTACCCAGAGGAAAATTGTTAGTAATATTTTTAAGTCTACTTATTAACCCAATAATATGTATATGTGAGCGAAAAATATAGAAAAATTGTACTGCGCTAAAAACCTAAAAACACCGTATTTAACTTGGCAAGTATTCTTCCAAAAATCGAAATCATTTCTCATTGATATTAGTGAATCATACTGTAATATTTCTTTGGGTGTAAAATTGAAGTCTGAAAAAAGCGACATGAACATTCCCCTTTAGAAGCTGACAAGCAACTGAATGCATTTTTACGCTCTCATGATGAGAGCAACACATTGTTACGCTCTTTGTTTGTGTTTATTTTCCTTCTGTCTTCCGCCCCCTCATCCAGAAATGATTTTTTAAAAAGATTTTGGTGCGAGCGGGTCGTAATGCTACTACCACCTTAAGAAATTTTACTTCTACATAATGCGTATTCTTTATATCCATATTCTTTGATATCACTCATACGTCCATATGTACATATATACAAAAATGAATGTGTGTTTATTTGTTTGTGGGTTTGTTTGTTTGAAGTCTATAGACGGCTAAACGGCTGGACCGATTTTCTTGAAATTTTAACAGTACCTTCCTGTATATCTGGAAGGAACTGTAGGCTACTTTTTATTTTAAAATTTTAAGAAGGCGAGGTGCCACGCCCACATATCCAATAAGTATTTAATGTCGCATATCTCATAAACTGCAACAGCAAGAGTCCTCAAATTTTGTATGGACGACTTTGACGTATATATAAACAAAATGGGCGGATTGGCTATAGTGGGCGTGTCACCTCCAATATAAAAAATATTAAATTATTATATCTAAGAAAATATAACAGTTAGAGTCCTAAAATTTTGTCGAATCCACTTTAGTATTAATATGAATATTTTAGACAAAAATGGGCTGACTACGAAAAGGGTGTGGTACTTCCCATATGAATTAAATTTAAAACTTCTTATATCTCGGAAATCTTATATCTCGGAATCACCTATATATATAAAAATGAATGTGTGTTCGTTAGCATGTTTGAAGTTTATAGACGACTAAACGGCTGAACCGAGTTTCCTACTTTTTATGTTGATATTTCAAATGAGAGAGGTGCCACTCCCACATATACTACATTACCTACTATTGTAAGATAATAACAAAATGGATATATTGGAAAAACTATATCAGCAAGATACCTCAAATTTTGTACAAGTAACTACAGTTTTAAAATAAATATTTTGGACAAAAATGGCGAACTAACAACAGTGGGCTTGGCACCTCCCATATAAAGTAAATACGAAAATCTGTATATCTGAAAAACTCTAACAGCTAGAGCCCCCAATTTTTGTACGAGTAACTTTAGTTTATATATAAATATTCTGGACAAAAATAGGGAGTTCAGCAAAAGCGGTCGTGGCACCTCCCATACGAAGAAAAATAACAGTTAGACTGCTCAAATTTTGTACGAATATCTATAGGTTCAATATCAATATTTTTGTTAAAAAGGGGCGATCAAGCATTAGGGGCGTGGCAAACTCCATATGAACTAATTATTAAAATCTGTATATCTAGAAAACTATGAAAGCTAAAGTCCCCAATATTGTATTCCAGCTATAGGAAATATGCCATAGTCAGGTATATGTCCCTTAAATGATTGAGTTTGAAATTTTCAACTCATATATATAGTAAGTACTAAAGTTCATACTATTCAAATATTTATCTTGAAACACATATACGTAATACATATGTAATAGTTATGTTATTGTTTACTTCTAAAAATGGGCAACTAATAAAACTATTATTTATTTGAAAAATACATTTTATTGGGCGATGAATTCATTACTTTTAATTACCTAAGTAATAAAATGTAAACTGTCAATATTTTTCCCAAATAAAATAAGTAGTTGCAAAACTCATCGCAAAAAATTACCTGCGACCGACACAAACACAATTATTTGTCAAATTTAATGTAAAGAAATAAATATAACACCCATTCGGTTTTGGAATTCAGTTGAATCCTTGATCCTAAACAAGTTAAACGTTATTTGAATGACATTTATTTTGCAACAATTTATAAAAATGCCCCCAATAAAAGCATCCCTTTCCTAAGCACCAAAAATGCATTGCGTTTGCAATCCCAGAGAGCAAATGAAAGTTCGGACAGCGTGAAAATCGCCTCAGGACTGAAAGGAGTCGAGCTTCGACCTCTAGAGACGCCGAAACGCCATCACAACGTGTAGAACGCCTTGAAAGCCTACGATAACGTGCCACAACCGGAGCACACCGGGTATTAGCTAGTAACATTATAAACTAGAATAACATTATCAAAAATCATAACCAAATTAATAGCAATTATCTGAAATATTATAATGCAATGTTTCAAACAGTATTTGTAAGATTAACAGGCAAATTTTTGCTTTCATATAAGCTATGTTGTTTACGCCCCTTACTCCGTATAATAACTGAGCAGGCAACTGGATATAGTATTAAAGAACAGTACTAAAAAAGCACTCTCGTCAATAATTTATTATTTAGAGTAGTAGTTTTATAGCTTCCACTGAACACAGCTGTATGAATATAAGTTGTCAAAAGTCTTTCACAGAAATTGTTTTAATTATAATAAGACTAGCTAATACCCGGTGTGCTTCGCTACCCTCATCGGAATTAAATACATATCTCGTGATGCAACTGGATCGCAAACCATCAAAATTGTTACGCTATTGTTGGAGTTCTGGAGTTCTATCAGCATGAATTGCGATTATGTGGTCATCTATATCAGAGCTGTAGTTAAATGCAATACCTGAGTATCCATGAAAAACATTACGTCGATTCACCGCCATTTGATTATGATTTTTTTCTTTGCTGCTCTTCTTGTTGATGTTCGAATCCACTGACTTTCTACTCGTGATTCATGTTGGACTTCTGCTTCATTAGCTCGTGCTGTTGTGGTACCTTCATGTTCCAAAGGTGTCTCGGTAGCTCGTGCGGTTGTCGCATATTGTCGAAGGCTTTCCAGACGTCTTTCACGTTCTGAAGGTGTTTCTGGGGCTCGTGATGTTTCTATTCGATTTCGCTGGCTTTGTAGCCGACCTTCATGTTCCAACGATGTCTCGGTAGCTCGTGGGGTTGTGGCATGTTGTCGAAGACCTTCAAGACGTCTTTCGCGCTCTGACGGCGTTTAAGAAGCTTTTAAGGCGCTCTTGGCTTTCTGAAAGTGTTTCAGTAGCTCTTGCTGTTGCGGCGCGTTGTCGTAGGCCTTCAAGGCGTTCTTCAGGTTGTGATGACATTTCGGCGGCTCTAAAGGTTGAAGCTCGACTCCTTTCAGTCCTGAGGCGACTTTCACGTATTCCGAACTTTCATTTGCTCTCTGGGATTGCAAACGCAATGAATTTTAGATGCTTTTATTCGGGGCATTTTTACAAATTGTTGCTAAATAAATGTCACTCAGGTAACGTTTAACTTGTTTAGAATCAAAGATTCAACTGAATTTCAAAACCGAATGCGTGTTATATTTATTTCTTTATATTTTACCTAATATGAAATCGGTTCAAGTCAAAAACCTTTTGAAGAAAATTAATGTTATTAAAATTTAACAAATAATTGTGTTTGCGTCGGTCAAAGGTAATTTTTTTGATGAGTTTTGCAACTACTTATTTTATTTGGGAAAAATATTGACAGTTTACATTTTATTACTTAGGTAATTAAAAGTAATGAATTCATTGCCCACTAAAATGCTTATTATAAAGTTTACTTAATGTATTTTTCAAATAAATAATATTTTTATTAGTTACCCGTTTTTAGAAGTAAACAATAACATAACTATTACATATGTATGTACGTATATGTTTTCCAAGATAAATATTTAAATATTATGAACTTTAGTACTCACTATCTATATGAGTTGAAAATTTCAAACTCAATAATTTAAGGGTCATACACCTTACTATTGCATATTTCAAGATATAATAATTTCTACACCCACAAATTAGAGAGGCACCACCTTCCTATAGCTGGAATACAAAATTGGGGACTAGCTTTTATATTTTTTTATACAGATTTTAATAATTAGTTCATATGGAGTTTGCCACGCCCCTAATTCTTGATAGCCCATTTTTAACAAAAATATTGAAAATTTTAGCAGTCTAACTGTTCTGGTGTTCTAGATATGCAGATCTTAGTATTTACTTCATATGGGAGGTGCCACGCCCGCTTTTGCTGAACTCCCTATTTTTGTCCAAAATATTTATATTTAAACAAAAGTTATTTATACAAAATTGGGGACTCTAACTGTTAAAGTTCTTCAGTTAGGCAGATTTTAGTATTTACTTTATATGGAAGGTGCCATGCCCTCTAATGATAGGTCGACCATTTTTGTCCAAAATATTTATATTAAAACCGTACTTACTTGTACAAAATTTGAGGTATCTTGCTGATATAGTTGTTCCAATATATCCATTTTGTTATTATCTTACAATAGGTTATGTAGTATATGTGGGAGTGGCACCTCTCTCATTTGAAATATCAACATAAAAAGTAGGAAAATCGGTTCAGCCGTTTAGTCGTCTATAAACTTCAAACATACAAACAAATGCACATTAATTTTTATATATAGGTGATGTCCGAGATAGAAGAAGTTTTAAATTTAATTCATATGGGAAGTACCACACCCTTTTCCTAGTCAGCCCATTTTTGTCTCAAATATTCATATTGATACTAAAGTGAATTCGAAAAAATTTTAGGGCTCTAACTGTGATATTTTCATAGATATAATAATTTAATATTTTTTATATTGGAGGCCCATTTTGTTTATATATACGTCAAAGTCGTCCATACAAAATTCGCAGTTTATGAGATATGCGACATTAAATACTTATTGAATATGTGGGCGTAGCACCCCGCCTACTTGAAATTTTAAAATAAAAAGTAGTCTATAATTCCTATATATAGCCGTCTATAGACTTCAAATTCACACATTCATTTTTGTTTATATATGTAGATGTAAAATTCATTAAAAAAAACTGCATATGTGACGTATGAGTGATATCCAATTCCATTAAGTTTTATCAAAGAATATGGATATAAAGAATACGACCAGCTCTCACCAAAATCTTTTTAAAAAATCATTTCTGAATAAGGGGGGCGGCAGACAGAAGGAAAATAAACACAAACAAAGAGCGGTAACAATGTGTTGCTCTCATCATGAGAGCGTAAAAATGCATTCAGTTGCTTGTCAGCTTCTAAAGGGGAATGTTCATGTCGCTTTTTTCAGACTTCAATTTTACACCCAAAGAAATATTACAGTATGATTCACTAATATCAATGAGAAATGATTTAGCTTTTTGGAAGAATACTTGCCAAGTTAAATACGGTGTTTTTAGGTTTTTAGCGCAGTACAATTTTTCTATACTTTTCGCTCACATATACATATTATTGGGTTAATAAGTAGATTTGAAAATATTACTAACAATTTTCCTCTGGATTAAACATGCCTATCATAATTTTTCTCATGTTCTCTTTGTGTCGACGTCTGAGAATAAGTGGTTTGAGAACAGTGTTGCCTTTTTTGGTTATTTCTAACCAAATTGGTTATGTTTTTGATCAATGTGTAGTTTTTGGTTTTGTTTATTTTTTTCTTATAAAAAAAGCTATTTTTTGTTTAAATTTTTATTAATTATAATTTAAACTTGAAAAAAAAAATAAAACAAAAGTCTACGAATTTAATTTTGGTTATATTTTTTCTTATTTGGTGATTTTTTTCACAAATGTTGGTTACAAAATTTTTTTTTCGTGGCAACACTGTTTCAGAAGAATAAATAAAAAATTAGTCAAACAACAAAAACGCACGATGAGAACAATTGAGAACATTGTTACGCTCTTGGTTTCTTTATCCTTCCCTTCTATCTTTCCCCCCGCGTCATGAAATATTTTTGAAAAATATTCCAAAATATGCCAAAATGCACATTCTTTATACTTTATTTTCTTTGGTTTTATTCATCAAGAATCATAGATAGCATACTTGTAGGGGTAACTACTATGCGTATGAGTAATATATTTCAAATGCAATTAAATATTAAGTATGTAGTATGTAGTATACGTGGGCATGGCCCCTCGCTCATTTGGAATATCAACATAAAAAGTAGCCTATAACTCCTTCCAGACATACAGGAAGATACTGTGAAAATTTCAAGAAAATCGGTTCAGCCGTTTATCCGTCTATAAACTTCAAACATACAAACATACAAACATGCAAACGAACACATATTCATTTTTATATATAAGATTGTGTCAAATTTTTAACCTCTCCAGAACTATGTAGACTATCATAGCTATTATACATGAAATGTTTTATCCGTACATTATAATCCCACAATTAAATTTATGGCGCAGGATCTGCACCTCATTACACATTAATTTTAATTTAAACAGATTGACATGCCACTAAGGTTTTAATCACTAAACGTATGATGTGCTAAGTAGTACGTAAAATGTGTTGATGCGACAGATTTTATTGCACCATCGAACATTCTTTAATGCAACACGCACACATGACGCGAAATAGGAGAACACGTAACTACAACGTAACAATAAAATACTACTTTGAAGTTATAATGTGTATAAATACAAAAGGATTGGAATTTTGATTGCGAGTCCTTTATTATATGTATGTATGTACATATGTACATGTAAAGTTTATATAGTGAATACAATATAAAAATAAAAAAAAAATAAAATTATTGGCTTGACCACATAATTGAAGCGCTTGCCTATTGTAATATTTTATAATCTTCTATTCTCACCACCAATATTACTAGAGGTAATCTACCTTTTTTTAATAATAGTTGGACAAAGGTTTAGCAAACTCTTAACTTAGCTTAAGTGCGGAGAGCGAGATCGAGGAATAGCCCACAAACACATTTCCATGTTTTGCCACAAATCATCATGATTTTTGGAATTTTTGCCTTTAGTCCTCTTTTCAACTTCAGTCCATGAATTCTTAACTGAATTGACATCAAAAGATTGAACTAGGCATTTTAATATACATATTTATGTTTTGTTTCTTTTAATAGTTTTTTACAAGGCAAGTGTGTTTATAAGTGTCGCATAAAACTTTTCTTCGCGTATGGTGGCTTGTATTTTGTATCATGTTTTTATAAACATGTGGGTCCATTCTTGAACTGATCCCCAAAGTTGGTTCAACATCATATCCAGAACTACAATGTTGCCGTCATCATATTTACTGTTTTCATGCTATTGGTTAGCTGGATGCCATACTTACCGTTTTCCTCCTGATCCCCATCAGCAAAATTTTGATTCGTCGCCCGATAATTTTTTTGCAAAAACTGATTTATTTCTTCACATTTCACATCAGTTGTAAACACTTTTATGACTATTGTATATTCCCTGGCTATGGTTTTACATAATTTGGGGCTCTGGGTACATTATTTGAAATTTTAATTGAATTTAAGTGTTTCATTACATTAGCAAATAACTGGGGTCTTCCCGGCTCCACCTCTTCCTTTCTTCTTAGGGACAACTACGCTCTTTTCTACTTTTTATGATTAATTTTGGTACACATTCTTTTTGTATAATTTAAAACGCATTTACCATTAAATTTTATAAAAGGAATCGATATCGGATTTCAGAATCACTGTATTAAAGTAGGAGAACTAAAAATGTTTTAATCACTTGCCCGTGTTAAAAAACAACACTTTCACTAAATAGTGATTCATTTTTTAAGAAAATTGAATAGAATAGAAGGGTAAAAAATGTTTCAAAGTTAAAAGATATGAAACTTATCTTTCCGGTAAAGAATTCCGTTCGTATAACAAGAAATGGGGGTCGTTGTATGTGTGTAACTGAAATGTAATCATTTTAATTTCCAACAGATTAGAGAAAAATTTAATTTTTCGTTATAAATGTTACTGCATGTCATAGATTAAACTCAAATTTATACAATTTATATGTATTTATACAGTTTGAATGGTATGTAGATTTCACGTACACATAAGTTCAAGTTATGTCAGCAAATATTTGTTTTTGTATGCAAAAATACGTGTTAGTTTCTGCAACTGTACTTAAATGCAACTGCTACTTTACTATCGAAGTAATCATGTATTACGTAGGAAATGTTTAAGAAAAAACAACAAAGTATTTATACGCATACAATTTTATCTTAAATATGTAACCTTTTGAGAATTTAGGAACTTTTTCTTCATTTTGATTCTCATACTTATACACTCTTTGAAAACCGCGTTTATTCTTTCCTTTTAGCATTCTTTTATGTTGTCAATATATTGTCATGTAATGTATGTGATTAATGGCCCTTGACGTAAAAACTTAAACATGTTCGCACTCTTTCTCACTAAAACTACAAAAGTTAAATAGATTTTACATACTTATATAAAGGGTCATCACAACCCTTCAATCAGGACTTTGTGTGTGTGTTATTCTGTACATGAGTGGCGGGACCTACAGGCTAAAGCCGACTCCGATGTTGTGAAACCTTGAATGACAGTTTCATTTACTCTCAGAGTTTGTGCCAGAAATCTGCTGAGAATAAGTCATCGAAGAAATATTTTTTCATATTTCGTTTTGTTGAAAAATGTATTTGAACCGTTGCCTCACGTCTAACAGCCAAAACGTTAACTACTAGCAGCGTTGCCATAATTTTTTTTTTCAAAAACTTCAAATTTAGAAAAAAAAACTGATTTTCAACTGGAAAAACTGCACATAAAACCGCAAAAAAATTTATAATTCAGTTCAAATATTTTTTTTATTAAAACACAACAAAACATAACAAAACAAATTAAATTAAATACATATAATAAAAAATATAAATATAATTCAGTTTTATAAAAAGTATTTGAAATAACATGCATTTTCGTAAATTGAGTTAATTTCTCCTGGCACTTAATACTAATTAGATTTGTACATTTCTTTGGTAAATTTGATTGCCATTTCTTTTGATTGCACGAAATTGCTGCAATTACTGTTATTTTTTTAAGAAAATCTTGATCTCTATGGGAAAATATACATGTATGCAGATTATATTTGTGTATTGTATCTATATGAACATGAAATTGCACTCAAGGCCTATATTGAAAGGGATGCAGCACTAATTTTTTAATTTGCAAGACTTAACAAATTAGTTATAAACTCAAGGAAATCAAAACTTCTCAGGTTCTGTCCTCATTTGACTAGAGATTGCGGGGATTTCAGTATTTTTGTTGGTGAGGATGAAATTTTCGAAAACCAACCAATAAGATATTTAGGGATTAATTTACAATGCAATCTTTCGTGGGATTTACACATTGAATCATTAAAATCGAAAATATCTCATGTAATCAGTGCTGTCAGATGTGGCGATTTCTCGCCAAACGTGGCGATTTTTCATTGCCTTTGGCGATCAAAATTTTCAAATGGCGACGTGGCGAATTTTTGGCAATTTACAGACTAGTTGGCGATTTATTTGGCTATTTTTAACAAATTATTTTTATTTTCTTGAAATAATTTTTCAACACTTTAATTTAATAACATAATGTTCTTACATTAAACATCTCTGGTATCCCTCATATATTATGTTATTATTACATAGTGAATGACACAATCAATGTCAACAGGTAAAACAATACAAGAACAACAAGCTGATTGTTGTTGTTGAAAGTACTTTTCTGTCAAAATTGATATTGATGCCAAACAAGTGTCAAAATAGTTAACGGTAAATGGAAAAGACTTCAAAAGAAAAGACAAATATTTAGGAAAAGTAAAAACTAAAGCTTTATTTGTAAAAGGAAAATATTATAAATGGCATCTTCTTCAAAAAAAATTAAAATAGATCGTCGACATCGAAAGGAGTGGGAAAATGAAAGTTGGGAAAGTTATTAGAAGAAATTCTAAAACGGTTACCTGAAAATATAAATATTTTTAAAACATATAATGAATTTTCAATATTAAAATGTGGAAACCCTTTAACACAAGTAAAATTTTCGGTAGTTCAAAACTCATTAACTTTATTTTTAAATCCAAAAATATCTGCAGGGGAATATGAATTGCAATGGTCAAAATTAGCATATATCAATTGGACTGAGATCTTTAAAGGTCAAATCCCAACAAATTTATTAGACTTTTGGCCACAAGTTTACAATTATTGCGATGCGGCTGGAACATTTCACTTTAAAGACTTAGCACTGGCCGTTCTAAATATGTTAATTTTACCAACCAGCAACGCTTGCGTAGAAAGGGTATTTTCTATTATGAATTACACTAAAACTCGCTTACGCAATAAAATTCAATATGAACTTTTAGATTCATTGATAAGAATAATAAGTTATATGAATGTTAATAAATATTGTTGCAATTCATTTCAGCCTACAGACAAAATGTTAAAAAAGTTTAATTCTAATACAATGTATGATATACCAAGTAGTGAAAATGAATCTGCAGAGAATGAGGTATATGATATTATAAATTTATGCAATTAATTTTTGTAAAAAATATTTTGTAAACTAAAGTACAAATGTAATGTAAAATAATATTTTTTATTGTAGACTTATTAGATTTATATTGATTTTATAATAAATACATGAAATAAATAAATATAAATGATTTTTTAAACTTTTGGCGATTTTTATTTTGGACAAAATGAATAATATTTTATTTTGGCGATTTTTGGCGATTTTGCCTATAGCTTTTGGCGATGGAGGTAAAAAAAAATCTGACAACACTGCATGTAATTGGTTTTCTTTACAATTTAACGTCAAAACAAAAATTATGCTCTATCAAGCGTTGATTCAAACCCAGCTAAATTACTTAGCTCTGATTTACGGCTGTAAAAGTACTGTATCACTAAAATCTTTACAACGAATTCAGAATAAACCATTGAAAGTTGTGTTTAATTTGCCATTGCTGTATTCAACATTGTCCCTACACCAAGATGTTGCGAAAAATATCTTACCTCTAAGGGGTATGTATATATTTCAACTACTTATATTTGTGTTTAAGTCACTAAACAATATTGGTCACAATACAATAACTTTCCCCAGGAATCAAAATACATTTAATACAAGAAATGGCTCGCATTTATGTATCTCAAGGTGTAGAGTGGAAACCACAAAACAGAAAATTAAATATATTGGGGATTTTGAATTTAATAAATTACCGAATGATTTAAAAACTATTCAGAGAATTTCGTTATTTAAAAAAATATTTATCGCAAAATATTGAAATGCTTCTGGTATGAAAATCTTCTTAATGTATATTAACAATTAAATTTTTGATTTTTTAATATTATAAGAAATTAATTTGTAATTTACTTAATTAAATTGTTTTGCCAACTTGCCTCAATAATGTCAGTTTGACGCTGAGGCCCAATGTATATTAGTTTAAGACAATAAATAAAAGCATTTATATTAAAAAAAAGTTCTTAAAATGCCACACAGTGTTGGCACTTCTAATCTGTTCCTAGTTTTATTAATATTAATTTGTGAAAAAATTCTTTCAACATTAGCAGTTACAACAGGTACTGACAAAATTGCATACACCAGTTTTTTTAAATTAGGAAAAGCTTTAGTTCCGTCGCCACGTTTTGTTTTAAATATGACTTCCCAAAAAGTTTCAATATTTTCTTCTTCTAATAAACCCAAGTCTTCAAAATTAATGTGCAATAGTTTACGCCATTCATCAACTGTTTCTTGAATGTAGTTCATTTCTAGTAGAGGTGTCAAACTATCGATAGTAGCACTATCGATAGTTTTTGATAGTTCATAAAAATATATCGATATATCGAATCTAAACTATCAGTTCTTATAAAAAATATCGATATATCGGCGATACTATCGTAACACTATCGGAGTCTCTCCAATAATACATTTATATACATATTTGAATTTAATAGGTTAAAATACTAAATAACGTATTTTGTATAAACAAAAATAAACAAAACCGAACTTTATTTCTTAGTTCAAAAATCAAAAAATTAAACATGAGTTATTTAAGATGAAGGGTAAGTCAACCAATTGTTTTTGTTTGTAAAAAGAAGCATATCAACGACATTTTCTTTTAATTCTATACGCCTATCCGAAACTATTTGACCAGCTTTACTAAACATTCTTTTCTACTCAGTCGAGGTAGCTGGATCTCTTTCATATAACTTGAACGTGTCTGGAAATAAAATAATTGTTTTAGTGATAAATAAATTCATATAAGTAGCACATGTTAGTCAGTTAATGTCTTTACTTCACTCTCCATTTTATAATAATACTGTGGGAATCACCAGTTTATAAATGCAAACAAAAAGTTAGTGGAGGAACATTTGACGGGTGTGGAAACAAAGGCAGCAATCTCCACTTTGTTGAAACAAACTCAATCTCCAAATTTCAGTTCGCATATTCCCAAAAACTTCAGTGAGGATATGGATCAAACTTGGTCGGCATATTTATCTTTTTCTTCTATACTAATTAACAAAAAAATTCATTATAAAATACAATTGTCTTTAAAAATACAAGTTTTTCTTATTAATTTCGAAAACTACAAAAGTGGAGATTGCTGCCTTTGTTTCCACACCCCTCAATTTACTATCGATAGTGGAAAAAAAACTATCGGTAATAGTTAAATGTTTATATTTTGTAAAAAAAAACATCGATAGTAACGAAAAATATAAACTATCGATACTATCGATAGTGCCATCGATATTTTGACACCCCTAATTTCTACTACATTTGGCACAAAACGACATAATTTAAAAATACTTTTATTGTTATTTTTCACAATATTAGCAGGTGCTAAGACCTCAACGCATTCTAAAAAATCATTTTCAAAATCAAACTTTTTTAAGAGTGAATTGCAAAGCTCAACGTAAAATTGTAAGCAATGATTTTTGAAGTCCTTTTCGCTTTCCTTAGATAATTTAGTCAGAGCTAAGGAAACTTCCGCACCTAAATAAATATCCTTTGGATCTTTTAAAAATGTGGATCTTTTAAAAAATGCCACTACTATATTAAGCAAATGGGGTAAAATTATGGCTTTAGAAATTGGAATTAAAATAACAAAATTGAAATTAAGAAATTTAAATGTAAAAACTGCAAAATCTGCATAATTTACAGAAAAACTTACTTCTTTAAACAAAAAACTTCAAAACTGCTCAATGCTCAGAAAAACTGCAAAATGCAGATAAATCTGCACATTTGGCAACGCTGCCTACTAGACTAAGACGGAAGGATTTTACAGAAGTATGTATGTATGTAGAAATTGAAATTATTTCCATCAACATTTTAAATTCGGTGGTTGTTTGTCCAATTTTACCATAAAAATTCTACCTGTAATTAAAACTATTCAGTACACTCGAAGGGAATCTATTTATAAGGAAAAATATGTGCAGTAGCAATGTTTGAAGATTTTTGTACATCACAACTCACATCCCAAACATGAATCTCAATATTTCAATACTCTTTTATCGTTACTTATCAAAACTTTTTCTATGCAAATTTCGTTTCAACAAAAGCGTGTTAGTATCCGGTCCTTCATTAAACACTTTCTATATTTAAATTTAAGTAAAACAAAGTGCGTGTTAGTTATCACCAAAATTTTTATTTTCAATGAAACATACATAATTTGCATAATTGGTCATTACAATCCCTAGGCCAGGTTTACGACCTAGCTTCTCACACCACTTGGATTGTGTGTGTTAAATTCCACTTCGAACAACAGATTTTCGAGAACTTACTGTTAAACAGCTGATTATTACGGCTTACAGGTCAAAGAAAACATTTCAAACTTGTAAATAAAAACATTTAAAGTTTTTATATAACATTTAGTCCCCTAACAAAATATATAACCGAAAATGTTAAATTATAACATAAACTATATAAACGCTTCCCACCCACCTAACAGCCTAAAATCTGTTGTATTGACTGGAGAGCAATAAAAATATCCAATCATTTTAATGGTTTAACGGTTTCTTTTCCTTTGCTGAAGCATAATTTGTCGAAACCAATTTAATTATATTTTTATCAACGATGTTTGGATTTAAGGATACTAAAATCCATAGATATTCTACATTCTTTCAGAGCGTTTTACTCAAATGCTTAAACAGTATTAACGTATTAGCAAAAACGAATACAAAATGAATTAAATTTGAGTACTTACACAGTGCTAATTAAATTATATTTTTTTTCATTTCTATTCAATTATTTTCCCTTGTAGAGGTATTTATGCCAGAAGTACAGAGTGCAATAGCGTAATAACATCTAGAAAGTTTAACATCTGACTAATTGAGTTCTGGCAAAAGTTTCTCAAATTAGTCGTTCGGTGGTGAGTCATAAACGAAATTAACACCCTCAGGGCCATTATGACAACTTGGGTATAGTTAAAGGTACTTTTAGCTAAAGGGAATTGTAAAGATACCTCTAAACTATTTTCATTATTACAACTTACAGATAAAATAAAACTGCTCAATTAAACAATTTTTTTTTTAACGCAGTGGCAACGAAGGGTCTCTTTTTTGATGTTGTGTTTCCTCATTTTGTTTATATTTAAAGTTGCCATGTTGAAAATAGTATATATATAATATGGCAAGTTCTAACTTAACTTTAAAAGTTAAAGGTAGGATGATCCTCCCTTTAGCTTAACGCTCACTTCTACCTTATTGTCCACTTATAATAATGAAAAACAATTTATCTGCCAGTTAAAATCCTCCCTTTAGTTAACGGCAAGTCGTAATAATGGCCCTCAATATGGGTTGTATGAGCAGCTGGGTTGAACTATTGACTAAATGGATGTAAGGACTAATTAAAGGAGTTAAATATTAGGAGCATGGTATTCTTTTACTTTAAATTATATGACATTAGATATATTCCAAATATGTACTTATATTTTTGATGTATAAAAATCTGTTTATAGAGCTATTAAGATTCATCTAACATCGACTAACGAAATTTGACAGTTGACAACGGTCATCTTGTTGACCATACTTCTGTCAAATGGTGACTGGCAAAAAAAAGCTATCAAATTGTCATTTGTTTAGCTATCAAATTATCATTTGTTTAGCTTTTTTTTGCCAGTCACCATGGACCCCCATAGACAACAACGTATGTTCGTTGAATGATTCCAATTTTCATCGAAAAATCATTTACGGATTAAAAAAAAATTGTCGAATTCAGAACGATACCGATCCACACGAGATCTAAAGGCATTCAATGCATACTGAAAAAAATATCTGTTTAATGTGAATTTTTGGGCTGACAGCGTCTTCGGTTCA
Organism: Sarcophaga rosellei; assembly: GCA_930367235.1. Taxonomy (NCBI): domain Eukaryota; kingdom Metazoa; phylum Arthropoda; class Insecta; order Diptera; family Sarcophagidae; genus Sarcophaga; species Sarcophaga rosellei. The sequence goes on along the minus strand of OV884018.1, from coordinate 45,045,679 downwards.
TGTTTCTATGAAAATGATGTTAGCTAGGTTATCGCAGCTTACGGCGAGCGCTATAGGTTGATGATTACCAACTTCTTTTTGTCTGAATTTGAATATATGGACACCCACCACATGTGTTTTCAACAGGACAGTGTTACGCGCCATTAAGCTCATGTTGAATTATCGATTTGAAGGCATTGTCAGCTCATTTGGGTTATGTGATATGCAAGTTAGTTACGACACAAACCACGGCGCTCAAATTCTCCTAGTCATGGAAAATTTAACATTTCGAATGTGTTTCACCCAGAGAAGATATGGCGGATATATTTACGATGATGTTCTTTAGACATATAGGAATAAATAGGTCTTTCAAACAAATAAAAAATTTCGGTAATATTTTTTGATAATTATTTTATATAAATTTAAAGATAGAAAACTCTTAATAAGTGAAACAGAATTATGATAGCTGGCGTCAGCTATATATAAGATTTTTTATTACAAGAGATTCTTACCACATTTCTTGATAGTTATAATAGTATCATAAGTCAAAAAATATGTCACATTCGTATTTTCTGGGCAATATAGGCTCATACGATTGAAAATGCAAAAATTTAGTCGCTTGTGGTAGTGATACTGAAACATTTTGTCATTTGTGCTCTACAACTTTAATGTCAAAGACTCATAACAATTAGTACTTGGACTCTAAGTAGGATAAATTTCTGTAAAATAAATAACAATTTCACGAAAATGTTACTTTGAAACCATATGAGTATGGCAAAAAGAACCGAGTTTATATCCAAGAATTTCAACAAAAGTAATTTTAGAAGCACTTTAATCACTCCATACAACTTTATGTAAGTTTGTATGGATTGACAAGAAATCATCTGATATGAACTGCTTCGTTATGGATGTAAATATATTGCGAAGAATTGGGTTGACAAAAAAGTAATTTCTTTTTACGAACGAGTTAAATGAAAGAAAATTGCATGCCTTAGAACTCGAGGGATTGATTCAGTTTCGAATTCGAGGGACAATAACAAATTTTCACCAAAGTTTTCGAATCTTAAAATCTAAGAAGCATCAATCGCTTCCAAATAATCAATCAAGTATAGCCTACACACAGCAGAAAGGGTATTTACTTATTTATTTCTGATTTATTAATCATAGCACAACAAGATATTATTCTTATAAATGTAAGTGCTAAGAGTATTATTGAGAAGCGAACATCTTATATAACTGACAGCGTAGTCTCTTTAGAAAAAGTATAAACCAATAAACAAAGTTCTTCTATTACAGAAGTTCAAATACATTTTCATCATAATCCATTCATCCTATGACCTGCTCCAAATGATATAAAAGATCGGTTGATAGGTTGTTATGCACGCATCCTACAATATGATAACATGTGATTACCATCAGTTTCAATAGAAGCTTCTGTAGATCGATTGTTCAATGTGAGAAGCATGCTCGATTTACCTTCAAATCAAATTGAATCTTCTCACTTTGCCAAAAAAATAAAGGAATTTTTATTGCACCATACAGCGAATCCCAACGAAGTTAATGGAGTCTTCCTAGACAACAATAGATGGCAGCCCCATTATCCCAGGACTTGCTACAGCACACCAATCACCTGCTTAGCTGGAACGACATAGATATTAGCGAATCATAAAATAACTAGAATAACAACCGATCGGAAATTACTGCAACAACGTTTGGAATATGAAAAAGAACACAAAAATAACAGCAGCCAACCGGATAGGATGAAAATGCATTGTGGAAGCCATATGCTCTCAAGAGGGGTTGTGAAAAAAAACAATATATTAATATTACTCTTACGGTCAACGAATTTCAAAACGCTTGTAGTCGCCGCAGTCTAGTAGGTAGTGTGTTTGCTTATTAGACGTTCAAACCACAGGTCAAACATCAAAACGAGAATATGAAAAAAAATATTTGCTCGGCGATGTCCTTCAACAAATTTCTGGCAAAAACTCTGAGAGTAAATAAACCTGCTATGAAAAAGTTTCACAAAAATCTGTTATTCGAAGTCGACGTTAAACTGTAGGTCCCGCCACTCACGTATAAAATTAACGCACACAACATGAGTGGTGTAAGAAGGTAGGCCGTAATCCTGACTGATGGGTTATAACGACCAATTATGTATGTATGTATGTTGTAAAAAATTCCAATTTCAGATAATACCACAAACTCTGTAAATAATAAATAAATAGAGAGCGTAACCTTTTTCTTTAAGACCACCACAGCTATGCATATCGTGTGTATATTAACAAACAACAATAAAAAATGACTTGCCTTTTACGCGCATAAATCTTAAGTATGAGTTTTACGGCGTTAATAACATTTAAGAAATTAACAAGTTAATGGTTTCTGCGTGACTAAACAAAATTAAATCTTGTGATAAGCAAGTGGTTTCTTTAATTTGTTTTGTTTTAATGTATTCTAAGTGCTAACAAAGCAATATAAGTGGAACATAATTAAGCTCTTTGAAGAAACTCACAAAATAAAAACAAAGAATTTAGAAAATTAAAAAAAAAAATATATATAGGTTTTTAGTCTCAAATTAAAGATTTTTGCACACAAATTAAATTTTTTTTAAACCAAATTAAATTTTCTTCAAAACAAATTAAATTTTATTAGAATGAAATTAAATTATTTTCAACACAAATTAAACTTTTTGTGTGTCATATTAAATATATTTAATTTTAAATTAATTTTTTTTAATTTTTAATTAACTTATTTTAACTTCAAATTCATTTTTTAGTTAACGCAAAATAGTTAAAAATATATAAAACTTTGTATACCGTAAATTAAGATTATAAATAGTAATATAGTTATAAATTTAATATAAAATATTCATTGTAACTGTTCTCCAGATGCAGCTAATTATAATGACATGGTCATATCAACATAGTAATTATTACAATCAGACGGTGTTACCGATTCGACGGAGATTTTTATTACAGTTACCAAGTACATATTAAATTCGGGATCAGCTAGCAAATTGCGTGAACACAGTTTAGTTTTTAGAATACTTTTTCTATTGGGTTTAGCATGGGGGAGTATGGAGGAAGAAAAACTAATGTATGCCCAAACTCGGCAATTTTATCTTTCACTATTTATGTTGATGAACTCATTACGAAGAACATCAAAATGTAGATTCTATGTTCAAGAAATACTGAAACTATGCGTTGGTAACAATGTATGTAGGGTTAACGGTTGAACCTTTTTTAAACATACTGATGAATGTCAAAAATTATATGTCACCTTTTAATTTTGTACAAAGATTAAGATATTCCCTCATTTAAAATAATAAAAAATTAATTTTAAATGATATAAATTGAAATTGAAAAAATACAAATTTAAATATAAATGAAAAAAATTTAATTTCAAATGAAAAACAATGAATTTGTATTAGAAATTAATTAATTTGTGTTAAAAATAATTTAATTTGTTTCGAATAAAATTTAATTTAATTTGAAAAACAGTTAATATTAGTCGAAAAATCGTGAATTTGAGATTAAAAACCTATATATAACCAAATTTTATAGCTATACTTAAAATAAAGTATGTAATAAAAATTGGAGTGGAATGAAATGAAATTGTAATTCAAATGAACGAAATTAAGCGAGTATGTTTCTATACAACTAATTAAGACCAAAGTAAATTTAAATTTGTTTATTACATATATACTAAAGGTCTGCACAAATGTATTTGACTTCAAAAAGTACATAAGATCTAGCATACATGTACACTTATCCGAAGTATCCGAAGAAGAAAAGTACTCTTTTTTGAGAACAACAAAATTATCGAATAACTTCTTGTTGTTATTTGACTGCGTTCGCTTCATACAAATATATGTTCAACTTTCTTTCATACTCGAAAATACCGGCACCAAACAGTGCTGTCAGATGTGGCGATTTCTCGCCAAACGTGGCGATTTTTCATTGCCTTTGGCGATCAAAATTTTCAAATGGCGACGTGGCGAATTTTTGGCGATTTACAGACTAGTTGGCGATTTATTTGGCTATTTTTAACAAATTATTTTTATTTTCTTGAAATAATTTTTCAACACTTTAATTTAATAACATAATGTTCTTACATTAAACATCTCTGGTATCCCTCATATATTATGTTATTATTACATAGTGAATGACACAATCAATGTCAACAGGTAAAACAATACAAGAACAACAAGCTGATTGTTGTTGTTGAAAGTACTTTTCTGTCAAAATTGATATTGATGCCAAACAAGTGTCAAAATAGTTAACGGTAAATGGAAAAGACTTCAAAAGAAAAGACAAATATTTAGGAAAAGTAAAAACTAAAGCTTTATTTGTAAAAGGAAAATATTATAAATGGCATCTTCTTCAAAAAAAATTAAAATAGATCGTCGACATCGAAAGGAGTGGGAAAATGAAAGTTGGGCCATAGGTAAGTACACAAATGTAATATTTTAAACCTTTTAATGAATTAAAATTTTAGGGTGGCTAAAATCTATTGCAGATGCCCCTTTGTCGTACCAATCTGCATCTAACGACCAATATTCATCGTGGGGTTTTGGATGCAAAATAGCTCTAAGATCCCATAAGATCGATCTAAAAAAGCATTCAGAAAGTAATAAACACATTTCTAATATGGCGGTGCTATTTAAGCAAAACAAAATTGATAATTTTGGTAAGTTCATTTTAAACAAATATGTAAAATAAATCTTAATGTATTTTTATATAATTTTAGTAATACAACCGCAATCAAATAAGTCTAAAATAATTGACATTAAACTAGCCGTTTTTATTGCAAAACATAGCTCAATTGCTTCTGTTGACCACCTTACAACCTTGCTACGAAACTGCTCAACAAAGGAAGGTGCATTTGAAAAATTAAGGCTGCACAAAACTAAGTGTACTGCTATTATAAAAAATGTCATTTCTCCGTCAATTTTAGAGGATTTGGTGAAAGATATTGGCGATAATTTCTACAGTTTGGTGGTAGATGAATCTACCGATGTATCCCAAACTAAATGGATGAGCATTTGTGTAAGATTTTTTGATCATAAAAAACTTAAAATTGTTACCCATTTTTTGGGCATTTTCTTGGTTGAAGAAGCTACTGCAACACATCTTTTTGAAGGTATGAAACTGTTTTTAAAGAAAATAGGTTTAAATATAAAAAAGTTAATAGCTCTTGGAACTGACGGGGCCAGTAATCTATGTGGTAAAAATAAATCTTTATTTGTCCTTTTAAAACAAGAAAATCCACAATTATTACTTTTAAAATGTACCTGCCACTCCCTCCATTTATGCTGTTCCAAAGCCTCAAGTGAAATTCCCAAAAATGCTGACTTTTTACTTAAGGAAATTTACAACTATTTTAGCCATAGCCCACTTCGTACTTTACTATATAAAAGAGCTTTTGATTTGGTTAACATTGGAGTTGATTCAAATAATTTTAGGAAACTTGTACAAATATCGGGAACTCGTTGGCTGTCTTATGGGGCCGCCATCAGAAGAGTTTTGGAGCAGTGGGTGGAGTTAAAATACCACTTTTCTTTAATCTCAACAGCTGAAAACGACAAGACTGCTCAACATATTTATAAAGAACTATCTGACGAAAAAAATAGACTTTTTTTGATATTTATTAACCCAATAGTTAATAAAATGAATCATTTAAATTTAGAATTTCAATCCGATCATATGGATGCAGGTAGCATGTATGATGAAATAGTTTCAACAATATTAATTTTTTCTTCTAAAATGTTTAAGCCGTCATTTTTAAAAAATAATGGAAATTTGGATAACTTAATATGCTCATTGAATTTGGCTATTGATTCGCCAGATTCTTTTCTGCCATTGGAATCTATGGATTTTGGCACAGAATTTGAAATGGAATTAAAAAATATAAAAATGGATGCATATGATGCAGAAATTTTAAAAGAAAATTGTTTTTTATACTTAAAAAAGTTATTAGAAGAAATTCTAAAACGGTTACCTGAAAATATAAATATTTTTAAAACATATAATGAATTTTCAATATTAAAATGTGGAAACCCTTTAACACAAGTAAAATTTTCGGTAGTTCAAAACTCATTAACTTTATTTTTAAATCCAAAAATATCTGCAGGGGAATATGAATTGCAATGGTCAAAATTAGCATATATCAATTGGACTGAGATCTTTAAAGGTCAAATCCCAACAAATTTATTAGACTTTTGGCCACAAGTTTACAATTATTGCGATGCGGCTGGAACATTTCACTTTAAAGACTTAGCACTGGCCGTTCTAAATATGTTAATTTTACCAACCAGCAACGCTTGCGTAGAAAGGGTATTTTCTATTATGAATTACACTAAAACTCGCTTACGCAATAAAATTCAATATGAACTTTTAGATTCATTGATAAGAATAATAAGTTATATGAATGTTAATAAATATTGTTGCAATTCATTTCAGCCTACAGACAAAATGTTAAAAAAGTTTAATTCTAATACAATGTATGATATACCAAGTAGTGAAAATGAATCTGCAGAGAATGAGGTATATGATATTATAAATTTATGCAATTAATTTTTGTAAAAAATATTTTGTAAACTAAAGTACAAATGTAATGTAAAATAATATTTTTTATTGTAGACTTATTAGATTTATATTGATTTTATAATAAATACATGAAATAAATAAATATAAATGATTTTTTAAACTTTTGGCGATTTTTATTTTGGACAAAATGAATAATATTTTATTTTGGCGATTTTTGGCGATTTTGCCTATAGCTTTTGGCGATGGAGGTAAAAAAAAATCTGACAACACTGGCACCAAACACGTCGAGTACAATGAGTACCACTAAACTTCACGTAGTACTACAAACGCAATGAGTACTGTAAATACCAATGAATGCCAATGAAAGAGCATAAAGTTTTATTTTGCACTAGCATTCGAAAATGAAATGTAAATATTTTTTATAGTTCTGTTGATAAATAAATGTAAAATTTTGCGAGTGTTCACACATGCACATGCACATTTTGAGAAATAAGATTTTTGTAAAAATCTCAAAAATGAAAGAGCATAAAGTAAATTGACGAATAGTCATTTAGAAATATTATTAAAAATAAAAAATTATGGCAAAGAAATTAACGTTGATCAACTCATGGAATTTTGAGATTTACAAAATAACTGTTTCTCATTGTAAATGAAATATTTCACCAGGCAGAAAATATCATTAAGGAAAGATTTACATACATATATGCATAATAATGTATGGACATTTTGCGGTGACCAATTTGCGAAACGGAGGACCATAAAATATAACCCTTTGTAATATGCAGGTACCTGAAATATGTAATGATGATTCTTGCTCTTTATATGGAAAACACAAACAAAAACATTTAATTTTGTTTGCATGGAAAACACAAACAAAAACATTTAATTTTGTTTGTGTTTTCCATGCAAACAGACAGGCAAGTGAAATAGCCTGTGTTACAGAAACATCACATAAATTGCATAAAGAAATGAGTCACATGTGGCCCATGATCGTATTACATTACGCTCCTGTGTGTCATATATGAGTCATTGGACATTGAAGTTGTTAAAGTAAACCGTTATGACAAAAACACAGATACAAGTTTTCGAACTCAAGAAATCTTATTTCTGTGAAGAGGTCTGCTCTTGGAACTAATGGAGCTACAATAAACAAAATAATGTTTTTACACTCTAATATCAATAAAACAAAAATATACGAAGAAATCGAAAGAATAGAAAGTGATCTCTTGCTTTAAGTCCTATGGACATGAATTTTTTTATTTAACGTTTAGAGCTTTTATGTTTTGTTTTCCTTTTAATCAATTCACAAATATTTAAGTTTTTAAAGTTCCTTCTATTCTATATACATACTTAACTTTATTTGTTAGACTTATTACTTCTTACATACTTTTATTATTTTAAATGATCTCTGAAAATATGAAATATAAACTATGTTTTTTTTACGTTTTAATAATTTTAAGTGTTTTTTTGTTATTTTAATTATTTTTAGTTCGTTGAAATAAAGACTTTTTAAATCAAAGAGCAACAAAAAAATATTTTCCAAAAAAATTGAACTATTTCTGATTTCTATTTTTTTTTATTTCAATGATTAATAAATAAATGTCTAACAAGTCGTTTATAAGTTTGTTCATACATGAAAGCATTTATAATATAAATAAATTTTATATGTAAAAAAAACATCAGTTATGTGGTGTTTTATTCTGCGAGTATATGAAGTACCACATGAAGTGAACATCATTTTAGGAGTACTTGTATTTGCGGATATATTTTTCAATGAGTACTCTTTTTACGGAACATAAGCAGCTTCGGATAAATTCTTACTCGTATTTGTCTTGCACACATTCTCTTCTCTTCACTGCTTGCGCTGTTAGAGAGAGAGTAAGTACTCTATTCATCCGACAACGAGTTGCACATATGAAGCAAAAAAGTTATTCGTTGCAGACCTTTAATATATACTGACATATGTATGTACATAATTGGTCATTACAACCCTTCCGTCATGATTATGGACCTAGTTTCTCGCACCATTTATGTTGTGTGTGTTAATTTTATACTTGAGTGGCGGTACCTACAGTTTAAAGTCGACTCCAAGCGACAGATATTTTGAAAAACTTTTCATGGAAATTTTATTTACTCTCAGAGTTTATGACAAAAATCTGCTGAGAGAAAGTCACCGAAGGAATATTTTTTTATATTTTCATTTTGATGTCTGACCTGAGGTTTGGACCGCGACCTTACGTCTAATAAGCACACACACTACCTACTAGACTACGGGGACTTTTTTTCATTACAATTGGTCTAAATACTGGCCTAAGCGAGACCTCTTTCTTCGACATCCGCCACCTAACTTAAATTCTACAAGGTGAGTTCTGAGACTACCTATTCTGGGTACTAACTATTCTATCCTTCCAGATCCAGTCTAATTTTAATCAATTTTGAACAAGTGAATGCAACCACTCTGTCCATTTGTATGGAAAATTGCATATCAATTGGTTTTAGTCTGGCAAAAGGTGATTAAATTCGAAATCGTTTTATTGGTACTTTCGTTGATTTACAATCATATGGAGAATGTTCACGCTCCACGGAATGAGTAGTAGCCATACGCGGCTAAAGACAACGACATATGTTAGCTTAATGGACTCCAGAGCAGTTGGCAACTGACCCTAATTATCATCAAAATACTACCTTCAGAACTTAGTCCCCTTTCTGGATGAATAACTACGTGAGCAAACAGAATTGTCGAATTTTGGAAAATATCAATCCACATGAGATCCACATGTTTGGTATCATTTTCTAGGCTGGTGGTGTCATCAGTTAATCTTTTTTTAAGAACGAAGAAAGAAGCCATCACTGTCAAGGGCAGAGGATATAGGTCGATGATTACCAACTCCTTTTGGCCTACATTGGATGATCTAGATAACAACTACATGTGATTTTAACAGGACAACGCTACGTGCTTCTCATCCATGCCACATTGTATATTTTGAGGGCATGGTGTTTCTCTTAGAATTGATTTGAACTGTCCAACCATATCGTGCAATTTGACACCGTTAAACTTTATGAAATAAATGCTATTTCCAATATTTATGTTAGACAGTCATAAAGGAGATGGTATTTAAACTCATCTCGTTCGTTTTGAAGATTAACCTTCCATGTGGAACTTACAAAAGTCTCATGCGTTCACATACATGCCCAATTAAAAGTGGTGTGATATATCTGTTGCAGAAATTTGGCAGTTCCGTTGTTCTCTGATAATAAAAACTTGGAGATTATACACGTGGTGATGATCAATCGTTATAGGCACTTTAGACCCATTTTTCAGTCACAGTAATAAAATCGACAACAATTTGTCAACTGCTAGCACTATATGTCAACCGCTTTTGGTCTAAATGGACACCAACGATATGTAAATACAACATGACAGTGGTACGTGCCATACAGCTCGTGCCATATTGAATATTCTGCACAATTGATTAGGGCACATGGTCATCTCGAATACAGGTAGTGCGAAATGGTCACCGATATTTCCTAAGTCGCAGATGTATGCGAATGAAACACAAACTGCAGTGGTCTTTAAAGCCAACATAATCCATGCAATCGACCAAATTCAGTCTGATTTAGGTGCCAAAGTTATGGAAAATTGGATATAGCAGACATTTAATATTCAACATATGAAGTCGTCATAATTTAATAGATAGTATATTGCCTTATTAGGCGCAAGAACGTTGTTCAATTAGACTCAGACATCTCAAAGAAAACGAATATGAATATGAAACAAAATTTTATTGGCGACTTCCTCTCAGCAGTATTCTGGCAAAAACTCTGAGAGGAAATGAAATTGCCATAAAATGTTTTTACAAAATTTGTTATTCAGAGACGGTTTAAAACTGTAGGTCCCACCACTCATGGATACTATTAACACATTGTTAAAGCCAATAAATATATTTTATTTTAGTTTATCTTATTTTATTTTATTGCATATTTTAAGTTGACGAAAATTATTTTATTACAGTATAAATTTATACATACATTTTATTTAATTTTTTATGTTGACAAAATTTGGAATTAAGTTTCATTTGGCAGTAAAACTATTTTTTGCTTTGTTTGCATTAATTTCTTTGCAATAGCAGGGACAAGAAAATTAAATTTGAATTGTGTCAGCATTATTGTTATTTATAGATTTAGTATAAAAACTCAATAAAATTTAAAATTTTGCGCAGTAGTAAAACTCAATAGTTTTAATTATTGTATGTCATTACGTTCAAGTTCCAAGTGCTTGGAAGTAAGAACTCAAAATTAAAATTAGTACAGTTCAAATTTATGTGTTTGAATTGAGTCATACTAATTAACCCTCCAAACACACACACTGACTAAAGGGTTGTAATGAGCAATTGTTCTCCGCTCACAATGGCATCAATATTTCATTCAAACGAAAAAAAATTTGAATGAATTCTTTCATACAATTTGTTTTAATTAAATTTAAAAATATGAAGAAAAGACCATAGAAAACATGTCATAGTTCAAGCGAGATTTTACTTTTTCCTATTTAAACAATAGTAATGTTCACAATTTAAAATTGTTTGTTACATTTTTTTTAGCCGAAGAGAGAAATAAAACGTGGGTTTCATTTTGCAAGAAAATTTGCTTATGTAAACTAGATCTGAAAAATTTCGATCCGTTTTATTTTACGAGTAGAATTAAATTCTTTTAAACCTTTACTTTACCTTACTAAAATTTAAGAAATAGACGTCGCCTTAAAACAGAGCCCGGCAACACTTGCTATTGGTCAGTTGTTGCGAGAGCGAAAAATAAGAAAAGAGAAAAATGGATACTCTTACATTCACTACAATGCAGGCATGGAAAATTTAAATTTTTAAATAGTGGTATTTTAATTAAAAATATTAGTTTATTAAATTAAAATTTGTAAAATTCGTTTAGACTTCTTTGATTATATTGATTTAAGAAAGCATTTTAGATTAAAATTTGTTTTTTTTTGGAAATATACATATTTAATAGAAAACTTTCTGGGATATTCATACTGTACATCCCTGCATTAGCAGATCTTCATGTACAAAAGCAAGAAGCATGCGACAACACAACCCCTTTCAATGAATGCTCAAACGAGACTGAGTGTGTTTTTAATCGTGAGAGTACGTTGTTGTAAATTTAATAATGGCTGACATGCATGCGTGTATAGGAATTGCCGGGCTCTGCCTTAAAAGAAAATCATGAAAATGAAACGAAAACATTGTAGAAAAATGTGATTGTTATATAATGATCCATATCTTAACGTATGACATTACAAAGTGTTAACAAATGTTGAAAGCAGATAAATTTGTATCTACCGCTACAGCATTTTATTTTGCCTTTTTGGCTTAAATGGATTTTTATTAAAGTCTGGGTGGGCTATATAGGATTCTGTTGATTCCAATAAATGGTTTTCTACTCTTTTGCTTTCCTTTATAAGTTTTGTCCTTAAGTCATAAAAGTGTTGTCCTTGGGGAAGAAGTAGCATAAATAAATAAGGCTATCATTATAACATTCAACAATCCATTGAGGTATTAAAGACCTTTTAACTGTTTCCAGTATGACTACAACATTTCACAGATACACACTGTCGCAGCATACAAATATTATGTTATTATGGGTTGAATTACGTCCGCAGGATAATAAACCTGATTTTCTGTATACTTTTATAGACGATACCTTTTCAAAAAAGAAAGGTACTTTAAATGTTTTTTATTTTATTTTATTTTTTTTTTTTTTGTATTTCAATAGCAGCAGTCAGCTTGTTTGTAAATGGATGAACAACATTTTAGTGGTAAATAGTTGAATATGGGCAAACAGACAAGGTGCTTCAAATAAAAATTGAAAAATAGTAACTTTAGATATGACCAGGATGTAGTAAGATTAGGTTAGATTAACCTGGGAGCCGCCTCAATGGACAGCTTCCTTAAGGGCCCTTTGTAACACCGATAATAGCTATTCCGTTATATATTATTGCTCTCTGCACCATCCCGAAAATTTTATGAAGATGTGAAATTTTCTCAGATTAAATTTGGCTAGACATGTTTTCTTGTTAAATTCTGGGTATCCAAGAATTCTTGTTCTCAGGTTTCCAGGCGCCTGACTATGACAGAGAAAGTTTACTATGATATTCTCTTCTTTGTTGTAACTTCACCAGAAGGTATTTTCAGTCTCTTGGTATTCGAACACAGGTTGGAATCTTGGTAGGTTCAATCCAAATTATTTTCTATGTATGTATATCCAAGTTGGGTCAGATCAATCTGGTGTGTCTACAAGTGAGTCCATTGTCCCATTTTACCTTGCTCTAGCAATGGCATTTTTGAAAAACCATTTGTTCATGTTGGAATTCATTCATTTGAATATTCCTTGGTACCAGCCTTAGCACCTACATCGTCGTTGCTTTTATCTTCGATGTCCCCATGTTCAGGAACTCAAAAGAGGTAAACGTCAAATGTCTTATTATTTCCTTCAGGGACACTACTTGTGGTGTATACATTCTTTAGAGATCTAATAGCCGCTTTACCATCGGTAAATATGTGCATGTCACGATGTGATATACTGTGATACCAAACTCGCATGGCAGGAATTTTAATAACCATTATTTCAGCCAGAAATATACAAAAATCTGGTAATGCATGGGACGATCGAATGTTCAGTTGTTATGAAAAAATTCCAAATCCGTGATCGCAATCCATCAGCGAAAACGTGAATGACGTTTCCTTGGAGGTGTAAACAATTATCATAAATGAATTTATACGGCCTTTGCGTCGCAAGACTAGGATCGAAAGCAGTTAGAGGCATCACCCTAGATGACTGGTATGACCGTAGCTTCTATAGTTCTATGCTTTTATGGCCTTGGATTATGAAGTTCTAACAAAATGTAGTTGATTATAACGAAAATTATTCTTATTGCTTTCTACTACATAGCTTTTTTAATAATCAGTTTTTCACTGAATTATTTTTATGGGTTTTTAAAACCTGGTGAACAGAAAGTAGCATCACTTTCATTACTTTGTCGACCGTTGGTAATCTTACAGATGGAGTGTATTGTAGGTTCCTGTGTATTCAGCGGCTTAAAATATTGCCTCAATATTTGATATTGATATTTGATATTTTTCGGATAACATTTGATTGGATTTAAGAATCTGTTTTTCGGAAACCAAACTAGATGTAGAGATTTTTACGGCAGTTGTAAGGAATACAGTCGGTTAAAACAATCGAAATGTAAACATGGCTGTGTGACATGAGTCCAGTAGTAGCTATTTTTCCTTCTGCTTTCTTGTACGACCTATCTTTCCTTTCTTTATTTCTTCTTTCCTTCTTTCTGTTTGTTCTTCTTCCTTTTTACTTCAATTTATTATTGCTAGTAGTAGCAGTGTACACCGACTCAAAGAATTGTCCGTACACCATGCCCTCGAAAATATATTTCAAAAATACCACCACGTTTTCTGCGAAAACTATAATCACGATAAAGAAGATAAGATATAAGTAAAACATTTTCTCTGTAATTGACTGGTACTTGAAAATCCCTGACGAAAGATTTTTTGGCACCCAGAATAAATGTACAGACCATGTCTGGCCATAAGAGATTTGTACTAAATTCACAATATCATAAATCCGTCATATGCCAGAAGTTATAAATAATCTTATGTAAAAGGTTTGTGATTCTATAAAGTACGTAATAGACTATAGTCCTCTTCATTCTTTGATTAAATAGAACTTTATTGACGCCTTTTTCATGTGCATTCAAAAGATCCAAAACATGTCTTCGTCTGTTTCTCGAACCATGCACACTTTAACCATTGTTTGTCACAGGCAAGGCTACTATTTTAGAAAAAAAAAAAAAAAAACAAATACAATCTGCGTCTTCTTACCTTGAACAGTGACCGACAATAGTCTCTTAAAACTAAATCGTTCATATCTGTGGATAATTAGTTTTTGTTTTCCTTTCCACTTTATTTAAGCCTAAAACAGTATAGATCTGGCTTAGTTTATAGCGGACGGTAACTAATGAACAATTGGAACCAACATGTATGGAAAATTTGCAAACTCTAGAGTAGATGCTAAACTGTTGCCTGCAATTAATGTAAGATAAGGTAAAAAGCACAGTGCTATTAGGCAAGCAAACACAAATCAAATACCACAGAGAGAGTAAACTCTAAGGAACACAGCAATACTTTGCTTTACACTCATAAACATGTACAGCCAAAGAGATACAAGAGAAGCTAAGCAATTAAAGCTTAAAAGAAAATTTGTAAACATTTCTCTTCTTTTCTTTTTTATTCATTATGGCACACTTAAATGCATTTACCGAGAAGTTTTTTTGTATTCACAATTTCTGTATTTCTTGCACATGACAGAAGTAATGATTGTTAGTGTTCATGTATTTTGCAATGTATTGCAACAATTAGCAAGATTTATTTCCAATTAAAAGTCATCAATCTCCAGCAAATCAGCAATAAATTTCATTTAATGTGTTTAAGCAAGTATGGTCAATACGGTCAATATCGACTGCATCATATTTTGCATTAATATCGTATTCATACACGTCTCTAATAAGTCTTCTACTGAGAGGTAGTCGCCGAAGAACTATTTTTTCACATTTCATGTTGTTGGACCTGGTGTTTGAACCTTGGCCTCACATCTAATAAGCCAACACACTACCTAATAGAATACGACGACTTCATACAAGAAGTATTTGTAAATAAAGTTAAAATTTTTCCAAACCTCAACAGATTTTTTTCTTTTCGTATTTAATCGATTTTTTTTCTTAAAGATTACCTTAGCCACACTGTATTGAAAAATCACGAAAGAAATGAAAAAAAATAACAAAAATAAAATAACAGTAAGTTCTTGAGGTTACCATACCAAATATAAATCTTATATATAAAAATGAATGTGTGTATGTTTGTATGTTTGTATGTATGTTTGTATGTTTAGGTAAATTTTGTAAATTAGGTAAATTTTGTAATCAGCATTCTATTGGGCGATGAATGGGCATGTAACAATAGGGAGTAATATTTTCATTCATTCTTTTAATTACCTAAGTAATAAAATGTAAACTGTCAATATTGTTCCCAAATAAAATAAGTAGTTGCAAAACTCATCAAAAAAATTACCTGTGACTGACGCAAACACAATTATTTGTTAAATTTTAATAACCTTAATTTCTTTTTTAAAGGTTCATTACCTGAACCGATTTTTTACCTATTCATATTAGGTAAAATATAAAGGAATACATATGTATAACACGCATTCGGTTTTGGAATTCAGTTGAATCTTTGATTTTAATCAAGTTAAACGTTATTTGAGTGACATTTATTTTGCAACAATTTATAAAAATGCCCCCAATAAAAGCATCCCTTTCCAGAAGCACTAAAAATGCATTGCGTTTGCAGTCCCAGAGAGCAAATGAAAGTTCGGAAGAGCGTGAAAGTCGCCTCAGGACTGAAAAGAGTTTCAACCTTTAGAGCCGGAACGCCATCACAACGCGAAGAACGCCTTGAAGGCCTACGACAACGTGCCACACCATCAAGAGCTACTGAAATACCTTCAGCAAGCCAAGAGTGCCTTAAAAGTCAACGAAATCTTACCTCTTTAGCACGAGCTTCTGAAACGCCGTCAGAACGCGAAAGATGTCTTGAAGGTCTTCGACAACTTGCCACTACCGCATGAGCTACCGAGACATCGTTGGAACTTGAAGGTCGGATACAAAGCCAACGAAACCGTACCGAAACATCACGAGCCACAGAAACGCCTTCAGAACGTGAAGGACGTCTTGAAGGTATTCGACAACATGCGACAACCGCACGAGCTACCGAGACACCGTTGGAACATGAAGGTCGGCTACAAAGCCAGCAAAATCGTACCACAGCATCACGAGCTAATGAAAAAGAAGTCCAACATGAATCACGAGTAGAAAGTCACAGGATTCGAACATCAACAAGAAGAGCAGCAGTAAGTATAGAGCAATATGATTTGCGTCGAGAACAAAATCGTAAACGAATGGTGGTGAATCGACGAGTTTGCCAATATTGCAATGCACTCATGTACAAAAATGAAACACCTTTGGCGACATGTTCACACTCTAAAGTTAACTACTAATATGCGTGTTCAGTTGGAACGTGATGCTTCAGCTTGAACTTTTTCCAAAAAATTGCTTGATTTAGGTAACGGAAGAATTCCAATGGATCCTATAACAAAGTATATAAAATTTCCTTCAGACTTTTGCAGAATGACACAATCCAAAGAAGAATTAATAAATTGTATATTTCCCAATATCGTGCAAAATTTAAAAAATATGCAATGGTTATATGAACGTGCGTTACTGGCATCCAGAAATATTGACGTTAATTCCATCAACAGCAATATTCTCAACAAGATCGATGGGAATCTAAGAACTTATAAAAAAACGGTGTTCACATTATTTTACTTAGAAATATTGACCCTCCACGACTTTGTAATGGCACTCAACTAACAATAAAAAGTGATGAACGACCATTATAACTGGAAAGTTTAAGGCAACTGATGTATTGCCGCCACGTCGTATGACCATCGGAGATGCCATTCGATTTTAAGCGCCTTCAATTTCCTATTCGCCTAGCATTTGCAATGACAATTAATAAAGCTCAAGGTCAGTCCTTGCAAGTTTGTGGACTTAATCTAAAAAATCCATGTTTCTCACATGGACAGCTTTACGTCGCATGTTCGCGAGTAGGAAAACCCGCAGAGGGGAAAACAAAAAATATTGTGTATCCCAAGGCATTGGAGTAAGAATTATTTATTTAAGAAAAAAAGTACATATTAAATTTTAGCAAGTAAGAAATAAATAGCTCATTAATGTATTAGTTTAGAATTTAAATGAAATATATTGTCATCAAATGAAATTAGAATAAACCTTTCAGAAAAATTGCATAGTTTAATTAGTAAATAAAAATTTTTTTAATTATTATGTACATATTTAATTTCGATGGGGGTAGCGAAGCACACCGGGTAATAGCTAGTTATAAATAAATAAGACGCAAGACAATGTTTTCAGTTAGTTGCGTTGAAAATCTTCTCAAATCTATTGCTCGAAATCGACTTTAAACTGTATGTCCTGTCTCACATAGAAAATTTATAGCACACGCAGCATGCGTATAATGGCGAAAATGCTTGTGTGCGCGAAATATGTTTATGGCAAGTACGGTGAATTCTAACCTATTTTGACCTGACTTGGATGAATTGGATATCAACGAGATGTGGCTTCAAACGGAAGGCGCAACGTGGAAAACTGCAGATGACAAATTCGATATTCAGCGAGAACGATTTGAGGTCATCGTCGTCTCACTTGGAGGTGAGGTGCAGTTGCCACCATGATTTGCGATTTGAGCCCGTTCAACTTCTTCTTGTGGGGTATTCTTAAGTCGCAGGCATAAACTAAAGAGCCACAATAACAAATTACTACTTTTTTTTCTGCAATACTTAGCCATAGTCCAGCAGGTAGTGTGTTGGCTAATTAGACGCGAGGCCTTTGTTCAAACCCCGGATCAGACATGTCCAACAAAACGAATTATGAAAAATATATCACCGGTGAATTCCTCTTAGTAAAGCAAACGCTCTAAGAATAAATAAAATTGCCATGAGAAGTTCATCAAAAATATGTCGTTCGGCAAGTATAAAATTAACACACACAACTTAAGTGGGGTGAGGAACAAAGTCATAATCCTGGCTAAAGAATTGTAATGCCCAATTATATATGTATGTACCTGCTATCCAACTGTACACAAGATTGTAGTTCTGCACTATAAAACAAAAAATAATTAAAAAAAAAAAAAATCTTATATATAAAAATGAATGTGTGTTTGTTTGTATGTTTGTATGTTTGAAGTTTATAGACGATTAAACGGCTGAACCGATTTTCTTGAAATTTTCACAGTATCTTCCTGTATGTCTGGAAGGAGTTATAGGCTACTTTTTATGTTGATATCCCAAATGAGCGAGGGGCCATGCCCACGTATGCTACATACTACATACTTAATATTTAATTGCATTTGAAATATATTACTCATACGCATAGTAGTTACCCCTACAAGTATGCTATCTGTGATTCTTGATGTATAAAACCAAAGAAAATAAAGTGTAAAGAACGACGCGGGGGGAAAGATAGAAGGGAAAGAAAAAAATTTTGTAACCAACATTTGTGAAAAAATTCACCAAATAAGAAAAAATATGACCAAAATTAAATTCGTAGACTTTTGTTTTATTTATATTTTTTTTCAAGTTTAAATTATAATTAATAAAAAAAGAAACAAAAAATAGCTTTTCTTATAAGAAAGAAAAATAACCAAAACCAAAAAAATCTACACATCTACACATTGATCAAAAAAATAACCAATTTTGGTTAGAAATAACCAAAAAAAGCCAACACTGTTCTCAAATCACTTATTCTCAGACGTCGGCACAAAGAGAACATGAGAAAAATTATGAGAGGCATATTTAACCCAGAGGAAATTTGTTAGTAATATTTTCAAGTCTACTTATTAACCCAATAATATGTACATATATGTGAGCGAAAAGTATAGAACAATTGTACTGCGCTAAAAACCTAAAAACACCGTATTTAACTTGGCAAGTATTCTTCCAAAAATCTAAATCATTTCTCATTGATATTAGTGAATCATACTGTAATATTTCTTTGGGTGTAAATTTGAAATCTGAAAAAAGCGACATGAACATTCTCTTTTAGAAGCTGACAAGCAACTGAATGCATTTTTACGCTCTCATGATGAGAGCAACACATCGTTACGCTCTTTGTTTGTGTTTATTTTCCTTCTGTCTTCCGCCACAAGTACAAGTAACTACGGTTTTAATATAAATATTTTGGACAAAAATGGTCGACCTATCATTAGAGGACAATGCACCTTCCATATAAAGTAAATACTAAAATCTGCCTAACTGAAGAACTTTAACAGTTAGAGTCCCCAATTTTGAATAAATAACTTCTGTTTAAATATAAATATTTTGGACAAAAATGGGGAGTTCAGCAAAAGCGGGCGTGGCACCTCCAATATGAAGTAAACACTAAAATCTGCATATCTAGAACACCAGAACAGTTAGACTGCTAAAATTTTGTACGAATATCTAAAGGTTCAATATCAATATTTTTGTTAAAAATGGGCTATCAAGAATTAGGGGCGTGGCAAACTCCATATGAACTAATTATTAAAATCTGTATAAAAAAACTATAAAAGCTAGAGTCCCCAATTTTGTATTCCAGCTATAGGAAGGTGGTGCCTCTCTGATTTGTGGGTGTAGAAATTATTATATCTTGAAATATGCAATAGTAAGGTATATGACCCTTAAATGATTGAGTTTGAAATTTTCAACTCATATAGATAGTAAGTACTAAAGTTCATACTATTTAAATATTTATCTTGGAAAACATATACATGTACATATGTAATAGTAATGTTATTGTTTACTTCTAAAAATGGGTAACTAATAAAAATAGTATTTATTTGAAAAATACATTAGGCAAACTTTATAATAAGCATTTTAGTGGGCAATGAATTCATTACTTTTAATTGCCTAAGTAATAAAATGTAAACTGTCAATATTTTTCCCAAATAAAATAAGTAGTTGCAAAACTCATCAAAAAAAAATTACCTGTGACCGACGCAAACGCAATTATTTGTTAAATTTTAATAACATTAATTTTCTTCAAAAGGTTTTTGACTTGAACCGGTTTCATATTATGTTATGTTATATAAAGAAATAAATATAACACGCATTCGGTTTTGGAATTCAGTTCAATCTTTGATTCTAAACAAGTTAAACGTTACCTGAGTGACATTTATTTTGCAACAATTTGTAAAAATGCCCCGAATAAAAGCATCCCTTTCCTAAGCACAAAAAATGCATTGCGTTTGCAATCCCAGAGAGCAAATGAAAGTTCGGAAGACGTGAAAGTCGCCACAGGACTGAAAGGAGTCGAGCTTCAACCTTTAGAGCCGCCGAAACGCCATCACTACATGAAGAACGCCTTGAAGGCCTACAACAACGTGCCACCAGATCAAGAGCTACTGAAACACTTTCCGAAAGCCAAGAGCGCCTTAAAAGCTTCTGAAACGCCGTCAGAACGCAAATGACGTCTTGAAGGGTTTCGAAAACATGCTACAACCCCACGAGCTACCGAGACATCGTTGGAACATGAAGGTCGACTACAAAGCCAGCGAAATCGAATTGAAACATTACGAGCCACAGAAACACCTTCAGAACGTGAAAGACGTCTGGAAAGCCTTCGACAATATGCGACAACCGCACGAGCTACCGAGACATCTTTGGAACATGAAGGTACCACAACAGCACGAGCTAATGAAACAGAACTCCAACATGAATCACGAGTAGAAAGTCAGTGGATTCGAACATCAACAAGAAGAGCAGCAGAGAACAAAATCATAATCGAATGGCGGTGAATAGACGTAATGATTTTCATGGACACTCAGGTATTGCATTTAACTACAGATCTGATATAGATTATACCGAAGATGAATTAGTGGCAATTGGTGACATGAATGAAGTTTGCCAATAGTGCAATGACCTCAGGTACAAAAATGAATCACCTAGAATGTGTTGCTCTTATGGTAAAATCGTTCTATCTGAATTACTTCCACCTCCAGAACCATTGCAATCGCTGATTTCAGGTAAGTTTTTCGAAATATATACTTTTTTAATTTAACAAAATATTAATAAAAAATATTTTTTTCATTTAGGAACTAATGTGGATTCACAACATTTTCTTAAAAATATAAGATAATATAATTCGTGCTTCTAAATGACCTCTTTTGGTGATACCAAAGTAATTCGAGACAACTTTATGCCAACGTTTCGTGTTCAAGGTCAAATTTATCATAAAATGGGATTATTGTTGCCAATTCCAAATGAAGATCCTAAGTTCTTACAAATTTATTTCATAGGAGAAGCGGATAACAATGACCAAGTGCACCACCGCCTGCATTATAACCCTGACACAAAACAATGGATTGTTGCCGATTTACAAGTGATGTTTCATGAAATCAACGAATTGGTAAGGATCTTTAAGCAAGCCAAAGATGACCCACGATTAAGTTCAGATGACCACATAATCGCAATTCATGCTGATAGAACTCCAGAACTCCAACAATGGCGTAACAATTTTGATGGTGGGCGATCCAGTTGCATCACGAGATATGTATTTAATTCCGATGGGGGTAGCGAAGCACACCGGGTATTAGCTAGTTTATATATAAAAATTTATTTGTTAAGGAAAATTTGGAAATATACAGATGGCTTAATATAGAAAGGTCGTATCTTACATTTTCAGTACTTTACAGGAGAATGAAAAAACTTAATAACATCTAAAACAAAAATGTTATGTTATGTTTCTTTTAATTACTGTAAATCAACTATTCGTCAACATAGGAACCTGAATTTTGCAGAGAATGTGTATGGGGGTTTTGTCTACCAGAATATGTAAAACCCTGATTTTGAAAAAAATGAGATACGAACTTTCTATATTAAGCCATCGATATGTATTATAGAGCTGTCATAAGAGAAAGACTTTAACTTGTAACACACTCTGTTTTTAAAAGAAGACATACTTTTTGCAAAAGTAAAATTTTTTAATTGCTGACATTACTTATAGCATTTAGCGCTTCTACTTACATTAATTCTGGCTTACAATAACAAAAAGTCAAAGAATGTGAAGATTTGTTTGAGCTTTGTGAGAGAAAAAAGTTTGTAGTTGTCTAAAACTTTCAATTCAAAATTTTACAAAAATCACAAAAAGCAGATGTAAAAATTCAACAATAATAAAAACAACAACAATAAATTCTTCTTTGCTATGATTTCTCAGAGGCAAAGCGACAGACCCCTAGATTAATTGTGGCATACAATCCATTATTTATAAGGCTAGACACAGTCACATACACATTCACAACCACAAAAGTTTATTTTAGTTCGGTTAGGTTAGGTTCAGCAGTCGCCTTAATTTATTACACTTTCAGTAGTCGCAAGAATATTTTATGTCCACTAGAGTTCATTCCGTTATTGTTTAACATAATTAAGTACACCAATTAAAAAAAACACTCATAGAATTTTTCTTCTTTTTTCATCCTTTTATCACAGTTGTCGTTGCGTGCTTTTATAGTCTTTGCTGTCAACGTAGAGGACAAACTGTTTTAAAAGAAGATTTTATTACATGCATATATTACACACTGCTGTTCAATGAAATAGATTCACCATGATCGACATCTTGCAATTAATTAAAGAAGAGATACGCTTCAAATTTTTGAAATGTATCGGAACTATATTCATAAGAGGCCAGTGAACAAAGTGCAGTTACTTTTTTACATATACTCCTTTGCTTAAGAGATGTCTAGTAAGCAGGTGAATCTATTTTTTTGATCAGCACTGTATATGTAAGGATGTACTTTAGTCTTTTTTCCTATTGTAAGTAATTTAGAAAAGCAAAACAGCTATTTTAGTCCTCAGAAATTTAGGTTCAAATGCTTAAAAACAGCCCTGTTTTTTCATAGATTTCGGCATTTTTTTTATTTATTCGAAATATTATTTAGAATTTTTTATTCGTAGTCGAACCAGGTATGATTAACATTGATCATAAGCTCCATTATACCTAATTCATAAGCCAACATTTGTCATAAAATTGTCACACAAATACTTTCCTTTTAAAACCGACGATATTAAGATTTTCGTGCTTTTTTTCTTTTTAAAAAATGTATCACAAAAGTTTGTTTAAGTGTAACTGTATTGTGATTATATTATTATACAAATATATAATATGCAGTCTTGATGGACTGTAACATTCTTATTTCATTATATGTACTTATGTGGTAATTATTCAGAAAACAAACGTTTTTTTATATATTTTACACTTTAAAATTGCTCACATATTTCATGCTTATATGGCAGTTAATCTCTTTTGTTGTTTACTGTAGTAAATCATTTTCTGAAAATATTTCCCTAAATACTGCGGAAATTAAGTGTTCTCATAGATTACTTATTCGTATAGCGTGCAACTAACGTGGTCCCCTAGAACTATGCAACAAAGTGTATATCTATTGTGGATGTGTCTTATAAACTACTACATACACTTCCATACATATTCTCTTTATGTATACGTTTCACTGTTAGGAATAGAGAGAGAGAAGAGTTTTTCGTTATTTGTATACAAGTTTTATTAAGTACTCCTGCTGGGGTTAAAGTTTTTAGTTACCAATCCTTAGATATGCATGCTCTTACAAATAGTATGTTCGTTGTTTTTTCTCTAATATGTATTTACATTTTTAAAAGCGGCATAAATAAGTACTCATATATATGTGGTGTTGATACTTTTTTGGCAAATGTTTAAGCTTTCTTCAATGCGTGTGTGCGTGTGTTTGTTTTTCATTCTTTTTATGTTTTGCGTACATAGTACAACAATACCAACTGTTTGGTAAAAATATTTTTTAATTATTTTTTATATTTATTAAATGCGTTTCTCTTTTTTCAGTTCAGTTATAGAATTTCTAAGGAAAACCAGTTACAATGTGAAATTTAAACAGTAAGTAATTTTTTGTTTTACAACAACATATTTGAAATCTTTTCTGAAACGATTTTATTTATTGCTTCCCATTTGGGTTTTTATTAAAATTGCAAAATTGTTGTTGTATTTCGTATCTTACAGTTCCGAATATGAGTTATAGGTTATGAATTTATAATGCCTTGCACTAACAATATAACTTCGGGAATAACTGAGATCGTTTTCTTTGATTTACTAAGAACAATACATGGGGTCTTCCAAAAGCAACTTCTGAACTTTCACTGTGGATAATAGCCATCTTGTTCAAGCTACACCTGTCAAATTAGTTGTAATTTTTTCAGTATTGTTTCGAAATCAAAATGGCAGGCGATTATATTTAACATACATACATAATTGGTCATTACAACACTTTAGACAGGATTCCGACATAGTTTCTTACTCTACTTATGTTGTATGCGTAAATTTGTATGCATGAGTGATGGGACCTACAGTTTAAAGTCGACTCCGAACGACAGATTTTGAGAAACTTTTCATGGCAATTTTTTTTACTCTCAGAGTTTTTGCCAGAAATCTGCTAAGAGGAAGTGGCCGAAGAAATGTTCTGTCGTATTTCGTTTTGTTGGACATGCCTGACCTGGGGTTTTGTGTGTTTTGTGAATTACTATAAGCAATCAGCAGTAAATTCTAAAATTTGCCAGACGGAATATAAAAAAGGAAAGGTAACATTGCCAGTTATTTGTGGTAAGAAACGCGACCTTAGAACACTTTTATATAATACAGAGTTCCTCTATATAATGAATTATGGAAAATAAAAAATCCGCTAACTACACACTTTCAAAAAATAGCTATCAGCTTGTTGCGAACATTTAAATGTACCCTCAACACCTATATTGTAGTGTTTGAAATTATATATGGTAGTATAGTGGCAAAACGACCTTGAAATTGGAGATAAAACCAAACCTGAAATAAGTGTAAAGGAAAAAGTATTTAATAATCCTTTTTCACATTTTGCAATACATAAATAACTATAGTCAGTGAAAGGAGAAGGTAGAACACGGTAAAAAATTCTGAAAATTTGAAGGCGAAAATAAATATTTTCAACAAAAAAAAAATAAAATCAAGAAAAAAATTCAACTGCCACAGAAGTTTAAATAGAAATCTGATTATTTTTCTTCAGTTTATTAAAAAGTTAAATAAGTAGCTTTTCTACTTTCTTCCCATTTCATTTATTCCTTTAGCACTTGCGTTAGCACTTTAAATAAAATTCTCAAATTACATTCTTCTTCTTTTCGGCTTTTGTTACTGAAATAAATTCGATTTTCATTTAAAGATTAAGAAAATTTTTAAGTAGAATTTCATACTTAACTAAGCATTGACATGCATACTGAGAGACTATGTTGAGTGTATAAGCGTTTAAGCTTTTACAGAAAATTTAAAAACAAAATAGAAATAAAGTAAAATAAAAAAATAAAACATAAATGCCAAAATGGCTGATAATATTCATTAAAGGAAATGGCCAACAATTTTGTCTAGACTTGCATTAGCCAGATGAAGTCAATATTGTACATGTTCAGTTTTTCTTTTTCCTTTTATTCGAGAATATCTGAAATTGTTTAAGTAAAGTTAGTATTATTTTATACTAGCTAATACCCGGTGTGCTTCGCTACCCCCATCGAAATTAAATATGTACATAATAATTAAAAAAATTTTTATTTAGTAATTAAACTATGCAATTTTTCTTAAAGGTTTATTCTAATTTCATTTGATGACAACATATTTCATTTAAATTCTAAAATAATACATTAATGAGCTATTTATTTCTTACTTGCTAAAATTTAATATGAACTTTTTTTTCTTAAATAAATAATTCTTATTCCAATGCCTTGGGATATACAATATTTTTTGTTTTCCCCTCTGCGGGTTTTCCTACTCGCGAACATGCGACGTAAAGTTGTCCATGTGAGAAACATGGATTTTTTAGATTAAGTCCACAAACTTGCAAGGACTGACCTTGAGCTTTATTAATTGTCATTGCAAATGCTAGGCGAATAGGAAATTGAAGGCGCTTGAAATCGAATGGCATCTCCGATGTGGTCATACGACGTGGCGGCAATACATCAGTTTCCTTAAACTTTCCAGTTATAATGGTCGTTCATCACTTTTTATTGTTAGTTGAGTGCCATTACAAAGTCGTGGAGGATCAATATTTCTAAGTAAAATAATGTTAACACCGTTTTTTTTTATAAGTTCTTAGATTCCCATCGATCTTGTTGAGAATATTGCTGTTGATGGAATTAACGTCAATATTTTTGGATGCCAGTAACGCACGTCCATATAACCATTGCATATTTTTTAAATTTTGCACGATATTGGGAAATATACAATTTATTAATTCTTCTTTGGATTGTGTCATTCTGCAAAAGTCTGAAGGAAATTTTATATACTTTGTTATAGGATCCATTGGAATTCTTCCGTTACCTAAATCAAGCAATTTTTTGGAAAAAGTTCAAGCTGAAGCATCACGTTCCAACTGAACACGCATATTAGTAGTTAACTTTAGAGTGTGAACATGTCGCCAAAGGTGTTTCATTTTTGTACATGAGTGCATTGCAATATTGGCAAACTCGTCGATTCACCACCATTCGTTTACGATTTTGTTCTCGACGCAAATCATATTGCTCTATACTTACTGCTGCTCTTCTTGTTGATGTTCGAATCCTGTGACTTTCTACTCGTGATTCATGTTGGACTTCTTTTTCATTAGCTCGTGATGCTGTGGTACGATTTTGCTGGCTTTGTAGCCGACCTTCATGTTCCAAAGGTGTCTCGGTAGCTCGTGCGGTTGTCGCATGTTGTCGAAGACCTTCAAGACGTCCTTCACGTTCTGAAGGCGTTTCTGTGGCTCGTGATGTTTCGGTACGATTTCGTTGGCTTTGTATCCGCCCTTCAAGTTCCAACGATGTCTCGGTAGCTCATGCGGTAGTGGCATGTTGTCGAAGACCTTCAAGACATCTTTCGCGTTCTGACGGCGTTTCAGAAGCTCGTGCTAAAGAGGTAAGATTTTCTTGGCTTTCTGAAGGTGTTTCAGTAGCTCTTGATGGTGTGGCACGTTGTCGTAGGCCTTCAAGGCGTTCTTCGCGTTGTGATGGCGTTCCGGCTCTAAAGGTTGAAACTCTTTTCAGTCCTGAGGCAAACGCAATGCATTTTTAGTGCTTCTGGAAAGGGATGCTTTTATTGGGGGCATTTTTATAAATTGTTGCAAAATAAATGTCACTCAAATAACGTTTAACTTGATTAAAATCAAAGATTCAACTGAATTCCAAAACCGAATGCGTGTTATACATATGTATTCCTTTATATTTCACCTAATATGAATAGGTAAAAAATCGGTTCAGGTCATGAACCTTTTGAAAAAGAAATTAAGGTTATTAAAATTTAACAAATAATTGTGTTTGCGTCAGTCGCAGGTAATTTTTTTGATGAGTTTTGCAACTACTTATTTTATTTGGGAACAATATTGACAGTTTACATTTTATTACTTAGGTAATTAAAAGTAATGAATGAAAATATTACTCCCTATTGTTACATGCCCATTCATCGCCCAATAGAATGCTGATTACAAAATTTTCCTAATGTGGTTTTCAAGATATGCGACAAATAAATACTATTTTTATTAGTTACCCATGTTTAGAAGTAAACAATAATATAACTATTACATATGTATATGTGTATGTATATGAGATCAATATATAAATAGTATGCATTTTAGTACTTACTGTGTACATGAGTTGGAAATTTCAAAATCAATCATTTAAGGGTCATATACCTTACTATTGCATATTTCAAGATATAATAATTTCCACACTCACTAATCAGAGAGGCACCACCTTCCTGAAGCTGGAATACAAAATTGGAGACTCTAGCTTTTATAGTTTTCTAGATATACAGATTTTAATAATTAGTTCATATAGAGTTTGCCACCCCTTAATGCTTGATCGCCCATTTTTAACAAAAATATTGATATTGAACCTTTAGATATTCGTACAAAATTGGAGAGTCTAACTGTTATTTTTCTTCATATGGGAGGTGACACGACCGCTTTTGCTGAACTCCCTATTTTTGTCCAGAATATTAATATTTAAACTAAAGTTACTCGTACAAAAATTGGGGACTCTAGCTGTTAGAGTTTTTCAGATATACAGATTTTCGTATTTACTTTATATGGGAGGTGCCAAGCCCACTATTGTTAGTTCGCCATTTTTGTCCAAAATATTTATATTAAAACTGTAGTTACTTGTACAACATTTGAGGTATCTTGCTGATATAGTTTATCCAATATACACATTTTGTTATTATCTTACAATAGTAGGTAATGTAGTATAGTTGGGAGTGGCACCTCGCTCATTTGAAATATCAACATAAAAAGTAGCCTATTAGCACGTTCACATATAAGAAGGTTATGGTTATCTAAAATTAACCTTGGAGATAACCTTGTGGCGTTCACATATGACAAATATAACCTAAACATATGCGAGAATGAGAGAAATTGACAGCTGTATGCATTTGTAATGTATTGTATGTATGTATCTTCTCCATAGCAAATGTTTTTTTTCTATTGCTGTCAAATTTTAGTCAATATAGTATTCACAATAGATATAAAGCGTTGCATTTCTGAGTTTTTATTGAATACTTTTCAATGCAACAATGCGTATTTTACTAGGTTATGAGGTAACCTACAGCTGAACTTGGTTATCTTTTCATACAAATTGTATGGCTAACCTTATACATTTGTAGCTTGGTTACGACATAACCTCGATAACCACGATAACCTAGCTAACCTGCTTATATGTGAACATGGTATATAACTCTTTCCGCAAGATACTGTGAATATTTTAGGAATGTCGGTTCAGCCGTTTAGTCGTCTATAAACTTCAAACATACAAACAAACGCACATTCATTTTTATATATATAGGTGATTTCCGAGATATAAGAAGTTTTACATTTAATTCATATGGGAAGTACCACGCCCACTTTTCCTAGTCAGCCCATTTTTGCCTAAAATATTCATATTGATACTAAAGTGGATTCGACAAAATTTTAGGACTCTAACTGTTATATTTTCTTAGATATAATAATTTAATATTTTTTATATTGGAGGTGACACGCCCACTATATCCAATCCGCCCATTTTGTTTATATATACGTCAAAGTCGTCCATGCAAAACTTGAGGTCTCTAGCTATTGCGGTTTATGAAATATGCGGCATTAAATACTTATTGGATATGTTGGCGTGGCACCACTCCTTCTTGAAAAAGTAGTTCCTTCCAGATATACAGGAAGGTATTGTCAAAATTTCAAGATAATCGGTCCAGCCGTCTATAGACTTCAAACAAACAAACCCACAAACAAATAAACACGCATTCATTTTTGTTTATATAGATGTAAAATTCATTAAAAAAAACTACATATGTGACGTATGAGTGATATCAAAGAATATGGATATAAAGAATACGAATTATAAAGCAGTAAAATTTCTTATGGCGGGTTGTGGCATTACGACCCGCTTTCACCAAAATCTTTTTAAAAAACATTTCTTGATGAGGGGGGGCGGAAGACGGAAGAAAATAAACACAAACAAAGAGCGTAACAATGTGTTGCTCTCATCATGAGATCGTAAAATGCATTCAATTGCTTATCAGCTTCTAAAGGAGAATGTTCATGTCGCTTTTTTCAGACTTCAATTTTACACCCAAAGAAATATTACAGTATGATTCACTAATATCAATGAGAAATGATTTAGATTTTTGGAAGAATACTTGCCAAGTTAAATACGGTGTTTTTAGGTTTTTACCGCAGTACAATTGTTCTATAATTTCGCTCACATATATGTACATATTATTGGGTTAATAAGTAGACTTGAAAATATTACTAACAAATTTCCTCTGGGTTAAATATGCCTCTCATATCGTTGGGAATCTAAGAATTTATAAATCGATTGACACAGTTTTATATATTGGGGATGTCGTCAATTATCCAGTCGAATTTTTAAATTCGTTAGATTTACCAGGCTTTCCACCATATGAATTACAGCTAAAAAATGGTGTTCCCATTATTTTACTTAGAAATATTGATCCTCCACGACTTTGTAATGGCACTCGACTAACAGTAAAACAAATGATGAACAATCTTATCGAGGCGACTATTATAACTGGAAAGTTTAAGGGAACTGCCACGTATTCCTATGATTACATCGGAGATGCCATTCGATTTCAAGCGCCTGCAATTTCCTATTCGTCTAGCATTTGCAATGACGATTAATAAAGCTCAAGGTTATTTCTTGCAAGTTTGTGGACTTAATCTAGAAAATCAATGTTTCTCACATGGACAGCTTTACGTCGCATGTTCGCGAGTTTTATATGTATACGCACCGCAGATTTATATGTATACGCACCAGAGGAAAAACAAAAAATTAGAATAAGAATAATTTATTTAAGAAAAAAAGTATATATTAAACTTGAGCAAGTAAGAAATAAATAGCTAAATAATGCATTATTTTAGAATTTAAATGAAATATATTGTCATCAAATAAAATTAGAACAAACCTTTAAGAAAAATTGCATAATTTAATTACTAAATAAACAAAATTTTTTAATTATTATGTATGTATTTAAATTCGATGGGGTAGCGAAGCACATCGGGTATTAGCTAGTAGTTAATAAAATATTAAATATATCTACTCATCTAAAAAGAATTAATTTTTATTTTTCTTCGAAGGACACTATCTTGACTATCATGAAGTCGCTATAGTTTAGTAGCTAGTGTGATGTCTCATTAGACGTGAAGCCACGGTGTAAGCCCCAAGTCCATTATATGCATCAAAACGAAATATTAAAAAATATTTCTTCGCGATTTCCTCTCAACAGATTTCTGCTAAAAACTCTGAGAATAAATGAAATTGCCACGAAGAGTTTCTCAAAAATCCGTCGTTCGGAGTCGATATTAAACTATTGGTCCCGACCCTCTTGTAAAAAATTAACACACAAAACACAAGTGGTGTAAGAAACTAGGTCGTTATCCTGACTGAATGTTACGTTACGTAAGTTATGTGACTATGTGGTCAATTACTACTATAGTGGAGAAATACTCCGGAGTAGCACATTTTCGTAGTCTTTTGGATGCATATAAAGACTGAGAGCAATTATAATGCTCTATATGATATAAATAAAAGTGTACAAGTATGCCATGAGCTCCAAGACACATTTGTCCTTAAGAAACACTTGTCAATTAATTCAGTTAACGATGACATCCGTTGAACGTATTCAGTATTTAGCAAATCCATGAACAAACAACATTATATTCTTTCTTCGTGTTAAAGATGTCGAATTTTGCATTAGAAAATTATGATTTGTAGAAAGCATAAATATGTATTTTGTTTTCATTTGGACAGTAGCATCGAATTCTTGCCGTATATGATGATCATTCTCTATCAGAAGCAGCAATCAGAAAATGGTTTCGACGGTTTAGAGACTGTTCGTCGTTTGGGAGAACTGTAGAATGTAGAAAACCTTAAAAAAAGTTTGATGGCAATGAATTGCAAACAATAGTGTATGAAAATTAGAGTTTAAGTTCAAATCAAAAGACAAAAATGTTAAATACTGCAAAACAAACAATTTCTGACTTTTTAAAAGCTATGGGAACAATCCAAAAGTTTGGAAAATGGTAACCACATGATTTGAATGACAGACAGATGGAAAATCGAAAATCCTCTTATGCAATTTTGCTTTAATGACCGATAGAAAATCAGTATTGTATCGAATTCTTACTGCCCATGAAAAATAAATTTATTTTCATAATTTGTTTGTGTTCTCTTTTTTAACAGTAAATTTTTTCACATCTACAAGTTTTTGACAAACTTTTAAATAACATTTAATTAGAACCGTGCTTAAGCGACCTTGACCTGGATTTTGATTACAGTTTTGCGTAAACACGGTAGAATAGGAAACAACAATATAAAGGGTGGAGGTGCGTAAGTGTGTAATATTATTATTTTAATAACACCTTAAATGAAATATTATTGTTTATAAAGCGACTTTTTTTATTTGTAAACGATTTCAAGGACGCTAAAAACTTCACCACACAAATAAAATCCTTAAAATGAGATGGTTTTTCTTTTTATTTAATTATTGCAGGGGCAAATAAACTTTTGTGTTTTCTAATTTCATTTATTGTCGTGGGTTATGATGTCATTGTTGCCATTTATTTAATACAAACTGCGCAAATCACTTTGTAAATCCATTATTGGAGCATTAAGAGGAAATAATTACACTTTATACAATTTATGTATGCATGGTACGTAGTCTACGCAATCATTATTCTTTTTTTTTAATTTTCTAGTAACCATTTGGAATTTCCAAAGTAAATAAGATGTTAGTTTGAGCCGATAAATTAATGCCTATCATTTACTCTGTGAAGGTTGTTTCATGTGTATGTTTCGCTCTAGTATGTGCTTAAGGGAAAAAAGAGATTTCTGTCGGTAGTCGCATATTTTTGCGAATTAAACGTCTGTCATGTGGAACACATCCGTTCGTGTTCGAATAATCATTGCTTGTCCATATTTGGATATAATTACATCATTGGAGTCAAATCGCTTTCTTGTTCTGAAACGAAATAAATCTAGTCTAGAAAATAGAGCGGATAAGCAAATAATTATTTTTATAATTCATAAATATATGACACAAAATCTACTATTTTCCATTCCATTTGAAATCCTCGGTGGTCTGCTAGAGCCGACTTTCAAACATACTATCAGTGACACAGTTTGCTTAGGCATTAAATGATAAATTCATGTCTATAGGAAAAGTGTTACGAGTTCAGAAAGGAGACGTGAAAATCTAACAATAGAAAAAAAATAAAAACTGAAATACATACATGTTTACTTAAGTGCTTCATTTCAGTCAGTATTTCTCCGTTAACGGAACGCTTGAAGTTGGATAACTTTTAAACTTTTTGACAGCTATCAGTAAATTTTATTTTTTACTGTGTGATGACAAATGAAGTAGTTCGGCTAGCATTGACGAGTATGTTTTGCTGCACGTTTTTTCCATCATTAGGCAATTTTTGGATTCCACGCGCAATTAAACTCTTCATCTATTGAAGCAAACCAATTAGATATCCAATCTTCGATTTGCTCATCGAAGAATACAAATATTATTCGGAAGAAACTAAGCACTGCAGGTGAAGGAGCAGTCCCCAGCCTAATGCTTTAATTTGTATGCAGATGCATTGTCATGTTGCAAAATTACCTTGCCGTGTCTTGCGTCTCATTTTGGTCATTTTTGGATCAATGTATGGTTCAAATTGATCATTTGTGATCTGTATTAACGGTTTCGCAAGAAACTCGTGGTATACTACACGTTTCAAGTCTCACCAGATATATAGTCCTATTTTCCAAGCTTTTGGATCTTTCTTATAGCTTTTAAATGGTTGGAAATTGGTTTTAACATTTTTGCCATTTGTTTTTGACTCAAGGTGCCATCTGTATCCAATATTGATTGCAATTCGGTGTCTTTAAATTTTGTTGGTGGCGTTCCACGTCCTTCATTTCTCACATTAAAGTTGTTATCTCGTTGAAACCATCATCTGCATGTTGCTTCTGATAAGAAATGATCACCATATGCCATATGATATTAAGTCATACCGAATAGTTGTAACCCATTTAAATGACAAAGAAATTAAATTTCATACTTATCAGGTCAAACAAGAGCGATCATATAGAGTAGTTGTAAAGAATCTACATCACTCTACACCTATCACTGACATTAAAAATGAAATTGAAAATAATGGTCATAAAGTAAGAAATGTAATCAATGTACGTAGTAAAATCACTAAAAACCCTCTGCCGATATTTTTTGTTGATCTTGAGCCATCTGTAAATAATAAAGATATTTATAACATAACACCTTTAAATAACGCTATTTTTCGTATCGAACCTCCAAAAAAATCAAATGAACTTGTTCAATGTCATCGATGCCAAGTGTTTGGACATACTAAAACCTATTGTCGTAAACAGGTTAATTGCGCCAAATGTGGACTAGGTCATCTAACAATTGACTGTACCAAAAACACTGAAACACCTCCTCGCTGCGTTAACTGCTTGCAGAATCATCCAGCAAATTACAGAGGTTGTATTGTATACAAACAAATGCTAAAGCGAAAATTAGAGAATAAAAATTTATACAGAGGAAATGGAAGTAGGCAATTTGTACTTAATACTGAAGATTTTCCGAATCAATTAAATCAGAATAGTTTTTCACATACAAACGAACGTAATATGTCGTACTCTGAAGTACTTCGGAATCAACAGCAGACTGCAAATGACAATTCTCTTCATAAACTTGAGAGTTTAATTCAAAACCAAATAGAGCAGACTAATAAGCTTATAAGTATGATGCTAGTTTTAATAACAGAATTATGCAGCCAAATCTAAGAATTGCAATATGGAATGCCAATGGGCTTTCCAACCATACACAAGAGGTAGAAATATTTCTTAAGACAAATTTCATTGACATCCTTCTGGTTTCTGAAACTCAATTTGCGGATAGATCATACTTTAAAATAAGAGATTATGATTTGATTATTACTAACCACCCGGATAATAGGGCTCATGGAGGAGCTGCTATACTTATAAAGTCTTCAGTTAACTACGAACTTTCTGATGAAACAAGAAAACCTTATCTTCAAGCTGCATGCGTGAAAATTTTATGCAATTCAAATTATATTTCAATAAGCGCTATTTATTTTCCGCCACGATATGCGGTGAGATTAAATGAATTCCAGGAATTATTTGGAAACTTAGGACACAGATTTATTGCAGGTGGTGATTTTAATGCCAAGCATAGTTGGTGGGACTCAAGATTAATTAATCCAAAGGAAGAGAATTGTATAGGTGCATTAATATGAATAATTATTCAGTTTTATCTACTGGTAATCCTACTTATTGGCCTTCAGATCCATCAAAAATACCGGACTTGTTAGATTTTGTTGTGTATTCTGGTATTCCTAGTCACCTCCTTCAGATAAACGATAGTGACGATCTCAGTTCTGATCACACACCAATTATTCTTGAGTATAATACATTTCTTCACTGTCATGCAAAAAAATACAGAATAATTAACAATAATACTGATTTGAATTCTTTCAATGCTTGGATAGACAGAAATATAAATCTTAATGTACCAATCGAGTCGGTCACAGAACTAGATGATGAAGTGGAAATTTTCAACAATCTTATTCACGAAGCCGGATTTATGTCCACACCGTGTAATGAGATCACGATGGTACAAAGCCAACTTTATGTTACAACTGAAATTAGAAGATTGATTTAAAATAAAAGAAGATTAAGAAGAGTTTGGCAACTAAGTAGGAATCCGAATGATAAGCGTAACCTAAATAAAGCTACGAAGGATTTAAAAAATCTCCTATTAAAATTAAAGAATGAAAGCTTTGAAAAAAATAATAAATAAATAAAAATAATGAATACTCTCTATGGAATGCGACCAAATATTTAAAACGCCCAGTTAAAAGAAATGTTCCTATTAGGAAAGAAAATGGATCATGGTGCAGGTCTGATAAAAGCAAAGCAGAAGAATTTGCCTTGCATTTGCATAAAACTTTTCAGCCTAATTATATTGACAACAATAATTACACAGAAGAGATACAAAACTTTCTTGATAGTCCATGTCCAATGGATTGGCCCATTAAACTCATTAAACATGAAGAAGTGCGAGAAGAAGTGGCAAAACTTAATTCTAACAAATCACCAGGCTATGATTGTATCACTGGAAGAGTTGTTCAAAACTTGTCAAAAAAAGCAATCTTATATCTCACTTTTATATTTAACTGTATTTTAAGACTAAATCATGTACCTTCGCAATGGAAATGTGCTGAGGTAATTATGGTATATAAACCTGGAAAGCCTGGAAATGATCTAACATCATATCGTCCAATAAATTTATTGGAAACATTCTCCAAAATATTTGAACGAATATTCCTGGAAAGAATGCAGCCAATACTGGAATAAGTCAATATAGACTTAATCAATATCAATTTGGATTTAGAGCAAAGCATGGTACACTAGAGCAATGCCATCGTATAATTAATTATATACGAAACTCTTTAGAGAGTAAAAAATATTGTTCGGGTGTACTTTTAGATGTACAACAGGCTTTTGATAAGGTTTGGCACGAGGGACTGTTTTTTAAACTCAAAAAACTTCTTCCAACACACTTCTACCTAATATTAAAACCATATTTAAGTAATAGACACTATTATGTTAAATATAATAAAGCTTACTCAAAAATTTTTGAAATCAATGCTGGCGTTCCTCAGGGGAGTGTTCTGGGGCCTGTTTTATATACAATATTTACTTCTGACATGCCAGTTATAGATAATGTTTTAGTTGCAACGTATGCTGATGATACTGCGGTACTAGCAGCAAGCACTGATCCGAGTGATGCTTCTATACAACTACAGGAAGAGCTTAGAGTGATTGAAAATTGGTTAACTAAATGCAGAATAAAGATTAACACTGTGAAATCGTCACACGTAACGTTTACTTTACGCCGCGGAAATTGTTCAAGTGTATACATCTATAACAACCAAATACCTCAATACGAAACTGTCAAATACTTAGGTTTGCACATTGACCGCAGACTAACTTGGAAAAGCCATATTAAAGCAAAAAGACTTCATTTAAACCTAAAATATAAACGTTTCTATGGTTACTTAGTGCAAGATCTCAAAATCATCTCAGTCTTGAAAATAAACTAAGAATATACAAAGCTATGCTAAAACCAATTTGGACATATGGTATTCAATTGTGGGGTACAGCAAGTAATTCCAACATCGAAATATTACAAAGATTTCAATCGAAAACTTTAAGATCATTTGTAGACGCCCCATGGTACATATCAAACAAAGCAATTCACGATGACTTAGAAATGCCGCTGGTTAAGGATGAAATCAAAAGATTTAGTTAAAATTATTTGGACAGACTAAGCAATCACAATAAACTGTTGGCCATAATGCTAGGAAAAAAGGAAGCAAATATTAGACTTACCTTTCTGAAAAATTGGAATGGATGTAAAAATTTTGTATATAATTGTTGTACATATTACTAACTAGTATTATAAACATCACTTAAAGTGGACTTAATTATAGATATATATAGTATGTATATATATTATAGTATATTGCTTCTCAAGAGAGTATAGCAATGAATTTTACTTTTATTATTTACTTTATAAATTTTACTTATTATCTTTTTCTGATAGATTGTAAATAAAATGAATGAAATAAAAAAAAAAAAAAAATATGTTGATTGTAGGCACAAAAAATTGTTTCTACATTACTGATGGTACTATACACACCAAATTTGAAGTCGTCGAGTCTTTCAACAAGGACTTCCGAATTTTCATAGTTGATAACAACACTTTTGTAAAATTAATTGTCGTTTTCTCAGTATGTTTTACCAGATCAAAATAGATAGCAACATGTGTTCGTTGACTAGTGTGTGAAACAGTTGGCAACTGATGATAATTTTCATCGAAAAATCGTCTTCAGCAATTCGGTCCATTTCTGAATGAATGATAATAATGATAGAAAAATGTATTTATAAAGTTATTAAGGCTCTTCTAACAGGGTCTTGCGGACTTTGACAACCATTTTGTTGAAACTACTACGTTCAAATTAATTATAATTTTTGAGTCTGTGTTGCCAAATTACCATGGATACATGTAAATAACAAATAACATTCAACAACACGCGCAAATAATCATTTTTTTTTATCAAAATGGATGTTCTTTCCGACCCAATTTTTCATTGAAAAATCATTGACAGTGTTGAGGCCTATAAATGTATAAATGTATACTATATCTGTGTAATGGAAAATGTGACATTTCGGGTGCTCTCCACGATATTATATTCCGCAGATAATGATATCACAGGACTTTCACACGAAAAAAAATTTCAGTGATATCGCACACTATCTTTGTTTTGCTTAAATTTAAAAATTGGAAGCGCTTGACGAAAGAGCCGATCGAGTTAACAGTGTCATCTTTTATTATTAAATCTGTTCGCTTTCATTTCAATTTTTTTTTTTTTATTTTTGGCACAATAAACTCGTTATTGTCACTCTCCTAAGTTACACTGTCAATGCCGACTGGGCTATAAAAGAATAACAAACAGTTAAAAAGAATCATACTCTGACACTAGTGACAAAAAAACAAAAAAAAAAAAAAATAAAAAGAAAGTATGTCACAACAAACACAATCTAGAATTTAAATATGAATTCATGCATGCTCCTTCACAATACTAGGGTGGGTTCTAACTATGTGACACATTTTTTCAAGTTTTCTTTACCCACAAGTTTTCTTATCCCACAAATTAGTAAGTGTCTATTGGTAAAAGAAAACGTTCTAATAGAACGTTCTAATAGTGCTTCTCGTCCTCTTTAACTTTTGTAGAAATTATTTGGTTCCACGTTCTTCATTTCTCACATCAAAAAAGAAAAAATTAAGGCTCGATCACAATAAATGTTCCCCATTGAAACATTTGTATCTTAGCGTTAGAACAATGTGTACAAGCGTTTTGTGGAACTAAATTGAGGTCGCCGTAGTCGGTACTATGCTGGCTTAGTAGACGAGAGCCCGTGGTTTAAACACCAACTCACATATCTTGAACAAAACGAAATATAAAATAATATTAATTTCTTCTACTTTCTCTCTACAGTCTTTCAGCAAAAACTCTGAGAGTAAATGAAATAATCATGAAAAGTTTTATAAACACTTTGTCGTTTAGAATCGAGCTTCCGCCAGTCATTTATATGATGACCAACCACACGACCTAGATCGTTATGAGAAATCAGTAGCAAGAACTTAGATTTTCATCTTGATTTTTACTCCCAAGAGCTATTTACAAAGAAAATAATCGATTTTTGTCAATCGAGATTTTGATATTAAGAAAGACGACTTTAAGATTGTAACCGGTATGTCACAGCGTACCTCTATTATATTTAATTTATACTTTATACATCCTTATAAGTAAACAAAATAAATTACACGACCACATCCACATAAATTTAAATACGAGCTATTCTGAATAATATTATCCTCCGCCCAACCATCGAATCGAATGAAGAAATTTTAATTTATTCCTTGTGTGAGATATTCTATTAGAATAGACGACAACAATGTTACTCAATAGTATTCGATATGCCTAAGACGGATAAAATGACTGCATACAGTGAATTAGGCTTACAATATTTAAAGCTATTTATACGATTGTGCATAGAAAACATTACCACTGTATCAATATACAGCTTTAAATACCTATGTGCGTTACAATCAATGATCAAAGGGACAGTTTGAAAAAAATAATTTTAAACATTGAAATGGCAAGAAAACCATGTTTTAATTATAAAAATTAATAGTTAAATATTACACTTATCTTGAAACAAAATTTTAATTCTTATGTTCCATTTAAATTCCCAGTTAAGGGTGTTGTCCTGGTGAAAACTTTGAACATTAAGGGGAACCCTAATAAATGCATTCAAAGATAACATAAACATGAGAATATGTACATATGTATGTGACAGTATATAGCACTGGTAGGCTATAGAATCTATACCATATGTGTAGTGAGTGTAGTAAAAATTAACATACAGTTATAGTAAATATAACTACTACAAGTGTATGGTAAAGTGATAATTGTATGTGCTGTACAAATCTATGAGAGTATGAGAATGTGTTAGCATTAGTTTTAGTTTGTGTGTGACATGTATGGCACTACCATGTTATGTTATTATTACGCTGATTATAATTGTGTGTTTAAATTTAAACTATAAAAAAACGATTTAACAACAAAAAGGTATGTACAAATGTACATAAATATAACAGTTATAAAATGTTTAAATTTTTGTATGTGTTTTAGAAAAGGTAGCAATAACAACACATTGTCTCCGGCGATTTGATGACAACTGTTTTCCATTACAGAGATAGAGTGCTAAAAAAGAAAAAACTTAACTTCATTTCATGACTTTTCCACGGAGAAATGAAAGAAAATTTAAAATTGAGGTTAAATTTAGCCTGCAAGTCTGTATAATAATTTTTTTTCATTTTCATTTAATTCTCATAATTTTTAATTTAGGCCAGCAACTAAGCATCTTTATCATATTCCTAATATTTTTTTTCCTTTTGTTTGTTGCATTTATAAAGTATTTCCTACTACAAATGTTGTTGGTTGACTGGAGCACACATGTTATTTTGTGGGAAAACAAATAGTAGTAGTAAAGAGCCAAGTCTAGTGAAAACGGCAAAGAATACTTCTTTGATTGTATCCTGAACTGGTTTTACTGTATGTGCAGGTGCACTGTCTTATTGGAAAATTACACACGTGTCTTTGAAGCACTAATTCACGAGTGGTTTTCTAGATTTCCGTCTATCTGTTGTTCAATTCATGCCGCATCCAGTTTCCAGACTTTGGATCTTTCCCAAAACTTCTTAAACAGTCAGAAATTGTTTGTTGTACAATATTTAACATTTCTGCCATTTATTTCACACTCAAAGTGTTACGGCATCTAATATTGTTTGCAATTCGGCGTCTTCAAAATTGTTTGGTGGTCTTCCACGTTCTTCATTTCTCATATTAAACTTGTTATCTCTGAACCGTTGAAGGCGGTCGAAAGTACTCGATGTGTCTCTCAGCAGTTTTCCTCAAATGAAAACAAAAGATTAATGCTTTCCGCAAATCCTAATTTTCTGAAACAAAATTCGCCATCACTAATACAATGTAAAAATATTATTATGTCTGTTCGTTGATTTCATGTACACAGAATATGTTCTACAGATGTTGAACGATACCAAAAAAAAAATTAATTCTCGTTCACAATAAATGTTCTTTACGTAGACATTTGTATCTTTGTATCTTTATCCAAGTACCTAACATTGCCTGTTTCTTTAACATTTATGCCAAAATAATTACAATTTTGTAATTAAACTGTTTTATATAGCCTTTTAAAATTGTTTTATGAAACCAAACATCAAATTTACCATGTCATACCGCAAAAATGAGAACAGAAGTGGCGCAGCCATATCAATAATGTATCGGTTTCATTACATAATTAATGTATGAAACAGAACAAGTGCATTTGC
Source organism: Sarcophaga rosellei (assembly GCA_930367235.1). Lineage (NCBI taxonomy): Eukaryota > Metazoa > Arthropoda > Insecta > Diptera > Sarcophagidae > Sarcophaga > Sarcophaga rosellei. The sequence goes on along the minus strand of OV884018.1, from coordinate 45,004,354 downwards.
AATAATAATAAATACCAGCCACACAAACCAGAATATTTATTTCTTTCTGAGAGAATTTACATCAGAAATAATAATTGGATGTTCATTTAATTTCAAAACGAAAACAATACGAATTAATTTGAAAACAATCAAGTTCCGTGCTTTATTACGTTTATTTTTAGAAGTAATAGATTCAAATATTGTCCAATACAATTCGTGTGCAACATATTGAAAATTAACTTCATGTCAATTCAATATTTCAAGAAAAAAAAATAAAAATAAATAAATAATAAAACCTTCGTATTTAGTCGCTAGCGGTAAATGTTGCAGACGACAAGCTGAAGAAAATGTTCACATTGTAGCCTACAAAATTAAATATCATTCGTTATTTTAATGAATTTGCAGAAAATGTCAGAATTTGGTTAAACCCATACTGCTAATTATGAAACATTAATTTTTAATATGCCTCAATTAACACAATACTGCAGTTATATTTTTGCACTTCACATGTACTGTTCCTCTCTCTCTCTCTCTCTCTCTCTCTCTCTCTCTCTTACTTTACATGCACAAGCATATAGGCCAACATTAAAGTTTTAAAAATAATTTAAGAAATATTCCTTCCAACTGAGGACAATGACTTTCTTTTTAAGAAACTATTCGTAAATGTTAGAATAGAAATGACAGTCTGTTTTCTTATTTTTCCAACCAATCGAATTTCTTTTCTTCCCTTACCTTTTATAGAACGTGTCTTAAGTTTTAATAACTTCCGCAAGTAATTCACAAAGTTTTAGAAATTATGTCACGAAATATAGGCCGCAAATGATGATGATGATGAAATGAATGTGAATCACGGAAAATATATATTCCACCGTTTGACTTAAATCAAGGAAAAAACTAAAGCTTGAATATGCACGTCTTAAGTCGGCCTGCACGCACCCCCTTAATTGGAAAATTTGCTACAATACCAATTAAGGCTGTCTTAAAAGAATTAAAATCGTGGTATCTCTTGCTGCAAACTATATCCACTAAAACTGACAAGAATTTCTAGTCCAGCGATAGAGTCATCTTTTAGGGGAGATGGAAGGTAGTAAATTGTAACGGAGTTAGGTTTGAATCGTTTTACGTTTATGAATTGACACACAAACTTGCTGGAAAGTCTACAGCTGGTTTTGAAATATGCTTTAACTACAGCTTCCAGAAGGATTTTCTGATCGATTTGGCCAATGTTCTGACCCTTTTTTTTATTTATTTATCTATTTTGATTTGCCTATGGAAATATTCCTTACAGGCAATTAAATTAATATTACAAGATATTGATTCTAAAAAACTATGAATTTAAATACATAATCACATTATTTTTTATAACATTATTTGATAAAGAAAAATCAATTAGCATATATTTTTATTGAATTCGTTACACATTCTCCTTATTGGAATCGCACCAGCGTAGTTGGATCTAAAAAATTGTATTGATAATGGGGAAAAATGACTTGACGGACGTTGAGGAACATTAAATGTGATATTATGGATTAAAAAACTGGAGTCTATATGTCACCTGTAATTACATTGAATAAGAACGAGATATTTAACATAGTTCTGCGGCTTTTAAGTGTCGGAAGTTTGATTAATGCTAGTCTGGCAGAATAAGAAGGTAAACTTGTGGGATTAAAATTCAGTCCTCGGAGGCGAAACATCAGAAATTGCTTTTGTACAGATTCGATGACGTCGGATGTTTTTTATATAGAGGATCTAATATTATGGATCCATACTCGAGTATAGGCCTTACAAGAGATGTGTAGAGCGATTTAGTAACAGATCGTTATATTCTTTTGCCCACCGTTTTATAAAACGCTTCTAGCTTTATTTACTGTCACAGTTATGTGCGGAATAAAATTTAGTTTGGGATCAAGTAGAACTCCTAGATCCAGGAAGTTATCTACAAGCTCAAGCTCGTATCCATCAAAAGTTTGCAGGAACCGGATTCTTTCTTACAAATCTCATGTATTTAAATTTTTTCAGATTAAGCTGCATCAGATTTAAATTACACCATAAATGAAACGAATTTAGGTCATTTTGAAGAAGTTTCTGATCGGAAATTTGGCGGTATTCGCAGAAATTCGAGTGGCCTCATTGTAAGAGACACCAAACCAAACCAAGAATGAAGCCTACATCAATTCAATCACTTTGGTGTTTTTGTGATACACCTTTAGATTTGTTCCATACTTTTTTTTTCCAAACATGCAGTCAATAAAATACCGGTACGTCATTTGAAAGCACAAAGTCCCAAATGCTTTCTAATAATTCGATTCATGGACTTTTGCAAAACGTTCATTTCTCGAACCATAATTTTTTGTTTAGGGAGCGGATTTTGTGACTAATCTGGATATTTTTTAAAATATCACCTCTTTTTCTTAAGACACTTTAGTAGCGTGTTCGTATGCCGATATTCTGCAGGACAGATCATATTGAATCTGTGTGTCTGGTATCAGAGACGCTCTTGATATCTTCGAAGATAATGAAAAGTGGTAAATAAAATTTCATTACTACTCACAGTTTATTTGCGCGTAATACATACATAGGCGGTTTGCCGTAAAGTCACCCTGTTAATTTGCGTCAGCTCAGTTTTGATCACAACAGCGTTCGCAAGTTAACAGCTTTGCAATGTTTGGCTCTTGGTTATTCACTGCAGTGTTTATATAAAGCTTTGAATTCCTGAAATGGGTATCCCAAAGTTAAAAGTTATCGGTCGTTCACAATGTAGTGGATAGTCGTGAGTCCATTAGTTTAGTACACAATCGACTAACCAAAGATACGAACGACACTAAATATATACCGATAATATCGCCGCTATCTGTAAGAGTGAGTGAGGAGAAACAGAGGCAGCCGATTTTGATCACAGCCAAAGTATATTCGTTTAATGGGCTCTGGAACAATTGGGTGCTGACCTTACTTTTCATTGAAAAATCATTTTTAGCCATATCATCCATTTCTGGATGAATGGGTAAGTGAACGAACTCACGATACCAATCCACTGAAATCCAAGAGCGTCCAGTGCATACCGAAAAAGTCTATTGCCTCATACGCAATAAAAATTCTTATAGCGTTGCTTCAGTGATTTTTACATTTCGTTAAATCACTATGTCTGTTGGACTGTTATTTTACTCTTCAGATATTTCAGTAAACAAAGTCGACTAATTCTTGTTTAAAAACGATTAGGAGGCTTCAATGTTTGTTTTAATAATGCATTCAGGAAGACCTCACAGAGAGGGTAACATCAAAAATGATTATTGAGGGGATGCACTGTCTGGTATCCTGGTACAAATTGTGAAGGAGCCGAATTTAATGCCGGAAAAATTAAAGCGCGTTGCTTCGAGATGACAGCAGATGGCCCTATTATACTAGGACCTATCATAGTGAAACAAAAACTGAAAAACTAAGAGAATTCTTTCGAACTGCATTATGTTCCCTAACTAAATGGAAAAAAGTAAAAATAAATAAATAAAAAGTATGCAAGAAGATATCATTTTAAATAAAACATTTTCCCTCAACTTTTTTTCATTTGTTTGAATATCTTAACAGATACAAATTTTATGAATTATTATATTACTATTGAATTTCTTACCAACAACAGTAAAACTGATTGTAGGTATATCCATATCCATATATAAATACATATATATTCAATCAATTAATTATAAAACGTTAAACTTTAATGCCCAACGCGTAGACTTTCTTCAACACAACTGCTGTTGCTAATCTTTACATAGTCATGACATTTTGTGTAATGTATGTAATGCGTATGTGAAAAAAACGCACAATAAAAATAAATTGATTTAAAATGAAAAATGTTTAACAGAAAACAATGGCAGTTAACATATACTATGTCCAACTGTCAGACGTATATGGCCCACACCAATTCATTGCACCATCACTTGAGCATATTAACGTGAAAAAAACTTTGTTATAAATATATGTACATAAATAACCAGTGCTAGTATAAATATTTGTATACATACACTATACTTTTCCATTCTCTTTGTTCAGCTAATTCCAAAGACTTGTACATATGTTTAAAAATCTATGCGGAATATTAAATGCAAAAAAAGTATATAAAGAAAAACAACAAGAGAAAAGAAAGAGCACAAATAGAAGATGCCACTTGCAGTATAGCCTTGTGCTTAAAGGAAAAACTGAATATATTAAATGCAATGGGGTACAAAATTTTACCAAGATATTTTTTTGATATATGTACGTTTTAAGAACAAAAAACAAATTTATTTTACAAAATACATACATAATTGGTCATTCCAACCCTTCAGTCAGGATTACAACCTAGCTTCTCACACCACACATATTGTGTCTGTTAATTTGTACATGAGTGGCGGTACGTACAGTTAAAAGTCGACTCCGAAAAACAGATTTTTGAGAATCTTTTCATGGCAATTTTATTTATTCTCACAGTTTTTGCCAGAAATCTGATGAGAATAAGTCGCCGAAAAATATTTCTTTTATATTTCGTTTTGTTGGAGATGTCTAGCCCGGTGTTTGAACCGTGGCCTCAGGTCTAATAAGCCAGTACACTACATAATAGACTACTGCAAATTCATTCAAGATACATGTCCTTTGAATTTAATAGTTAGGTTTGTACTTATTATTTAAAGTAAATTACGCACAAAATAATTACATTGTTATATTATATATTATTCATTGAAAGTATTCCATAATCATCATCATCAATTTTAATGACTTTAGAATCACTTTGAATTAACAATTACTCAAATTATCATTAAATTCCAACAACAAATTTACTCAAACTGTGACAAAAGGAAGCAGTACCAGTCAGAAGAGTTAATGTCTGGACTATGCGGCGTGTGGTGTAACATGTCCATTGAGTCTTTCATCAAGTACGTCAAATTTAAATAAAACAAAGCGTGTGAGAGATACCATCGAAAATATTTATACGTTTGATGTCATGTATGGAATATAACATCATTCAAATGTCCGCTATGGCTTCGTTTGGTGGAGAGCATATGTAATGTTCTATTTTTCATGACTGTGACACATAAATCAGACAGAATTGGCTTTAAGGACTGCTCTGGTTTGTTTCTTATTTCCATACACCTGCGTCTTATAATAATCCCAAGGGAAAAAATCTAACGAGGTCAATTGTATGATCTTGATGGCCAGTTCACATCACTTTCTCGTGAGCATGGTCAGTTGTTTAAATCGCTTTTGCAGAATAACCCATGTGGAATTAGCTTTGTGGCACGTAGAGCTGTTCTGTTGAAGCCACATGACGTTAATGTGCAGATCATTCAATGCAGGTCAAAAGAAGATGGCAAACATCGACCACTAGCGCTTGCCATTGACAGTGATGCTCTGGCCAACGTCGTTCACAAAGAAATATGGCTGATGACGCCGCCAGCTTAAAATCCAATCCAAACAGTAGCGTATTCGAAATGCATTTTATGCTGTGTGGAATCTAATGTAGAATGACTTTGTTCCTAATTCGATCATTTTATTTGTTCACGTACCTATTCCAAAAATGGTTTTCTTGGTTGAAGATGATTTTTCGCTGAATATTAGGGTTCGTTGCCAATTAATCTAGAGCTCAGAAGCTCAACTAGAAACTATAGCTATATGACGGAATAACTAATATTGGTGATATTATAATGGGAGTTTATAGGACCCAAGTAACCTGTGCTTACTGAGGCGGCTGCTAGTTTAACCTAACCTAACCTTGTACGAATTTAGTCCTGATTTTGTGCTTCCATAATAATATTATTTTAGAATAGCTAGTGAAACGTACGCATTCATCATATTTGGTATAGAAAGGTTTTTGTTTTTCTAAACTGTTGTTTTGGAAAACGTTAAAAAAACCTGGTTTCTCTTAAAGATCAAGAAGAGCATTCATTGATACTGCAAATACCCCAGATAAATGTTTACGGAACATTATACTTCAATTATGCAATAGTCCTACATTTGTATACAGAATCATTTTTTACACATTCAACCGTATGAATGAATGTTTGTAGAATGTTTTGTAAAAATTAATGAACATTTTGTGGAATTATCTAAACACATACTAAAACAAATGAATATTTTACATACGCAAACAGAAGCATAATGCATGTATTTGTATGTTAGAAAGTAACCGCGAACTAACACGTACATTCGGTCCATCAAAACACTCTGCTACAAAAGATTTTCATTCATTTTTTTTAGTTTTCTTCTGCTATTTTTTTTTTTTATAAAATTTATGTTCTAAAAGTAGCATAACAGTGTATTGGTATTTTTATGTGTTTTAAAACGCTATCTTTTGTTTTATCCAATCTTTCTTTGCAAGATACTTTAACCCGTTTGCAAATCTCAATTGAGATAAAAATATTTTTTATTACAGAAAAAATGCTTTTTATTTTCTATTCAGTTCTATCGTTTCTGTTCTATTGCTGTATTTTTATTACCAAAATTCACTTTATAACGATATGTAAGTTAGTGGGTATGTACACTTGTAATAAAAGTTCTATTTAGAAGAAAGTTTTATTTATGGAAAAAAAAACAAATCTTAGATGCTGTCGAATACATTGTAGACAACTTCTCATACTCGTACAAAATGTGTTTGCCTGTTCGAGAAAAAGAAAACGTTAAAGTTTTGTTATTCTGCACAAGAATATCGCTCGTGGTCAAATACAAAATTTTCATTCAATGTTGCTTTTACAACAAAGAAATTTAATCAGGAATCTTTAGTTCATACATACATACATAAATTGGCATTACAACCCTTCAGTCAGGATTACGGCCTAGCTTCTCACATCTTTAATTCCGGTATTGGAAATACCTTTTGTTTGATATTATTCTGTGACTTTTCATACCGAAAAACATAAAACAATAAATTGTTCAAATAAAATCTGATATATAAAATTCTCGTGTCTCGGTGTTAGTGGTTAAACTCCTCCGAAATGGATTGACTAATTTTCATGAAATTTTGTGTGCATATAGAGTAGGTCTGAGAATCGGACAACATCTATTTTTCATATCCCTAAATGTTAAGGGGGCGTGGCAATCGTTAAAATTGAATATTTAGGAACATATTGATCGTAGACGAATAAAATTTGGTGAGTAAGTTCGTAGAGTCGATATCGACCATCCCACCAAAAATAGGTGGTACATATAACTACCTATAACGCAAGTGATACATATAACTCTCAAACTACTGAGCCGATTTTAAACATCCTTTTTTGTTCGAAAGCTTATCAGGTTTAGATGGGTTAAAAAAATTCGATATAGCAAAAAGTAGGCGTGGCAAACCTTTAAAATTGAATATTTAGGGACATAGTAATCGTAGACGAATGCAATTTGGTGGATAAGTTCGTAGAGTCGATATCGACAAACTCACCAAATATGGGCGTGGCAACCCACCGCTTTAAGAGATACCTATAAGACGACTAATTCAACGGTTTATAACTACAAATGTACATATATAACTTCGTCAGCGCTATTACAATAAATTATTACAATAAATATATACATAATACTGTGACCTGTTTTGTTCAATAAAAAAATCAATTTTGGGCGGGACGAAATTCGCCGGGTCAGCTAGTAATTCTATAAATTATAAACAAATTGGAACTCAATACCACATACCTTTGGTTTTTAAAATTCAAGTGTCAAGTTGAAAAATATTTCGCATAGTATTGTTAAAATGGAATTAAATTAGGCTAGGTTTGAGGACATGTTCTTGTCATTAGAACAAGTACAATACCCAGTGATCAAAATAACCGATTGTAAATACATCATAAAAATAGGATAATTGAAAAATTAAGAAAATTTTTAGAAAAATGGAGAATAATAGGAAACAAAGGGAAAAAGATGAACAATGAACAAACAACAGAGCGCAACTATAACTTTAACGCCCTAGCAGTTTTCAATCAGCTCAAGCTACATATAAATGCCCTAATGTCTAAATTCTCAGAGAAGCCCCTGCCCACTGCCTTCAACTTCAAGTTACTATAGACCGACACAATGGCCATTAGTGCAGCCTGACTATCAACAAAGATGATATAAAAGTTCGAATCTAAAGTGGGCACATTAGCTATGGCGAGAGTGCAAAAATCCCTATCTACAGACGCTACAGTCATCATTTAACTGGCTGAGATCTTTAGATAAAACCCCAGCAACTGCGCCTCCATCTATCTTTCACCTATCTAAGGAAGCGATTGGCTGACAGTTCATTTCTTAACTGTCCCCTGAACAAAACCAGTAGATTCTATAATTTTGGGAAGGATTTAGTAACAAAGATGAATGGAGTAATCTGGAATCTGAATACTCTTTTAAAAGAATGTTTAATTTCGAAGTCTGAAAGTCTGGCTGACACTGAATCATATAGATGGGACACCAGCTGGGTCGCAGGTAGGGTAGCCAGATTTGGAATTCGGAAAAACAGTACACTGAGTACAAAAAACCAGTACAATTAATGAAGAAACAGTACACTTTTTAGATAGATAGACATAGGTATATAAAAAGTTACAATGTTATATTTTTCTTTTCAAAGTACAAAATAGTTTTGTATATTACTTTTTAAAGTTATTTATCACTTTTTTATATGTTTTAAAATGCCATTCTTCCCATCTTCTGTTTTTAAAAAATTGTAAAATTCATTACAATTGTATTCATAGTTTATTTTTAAAATTAATTCACATCGTGTCGGCACGTGACGAAGCATTTCACTCCATTCTACTTCACTGAACTCGAACATTTCTTTCAGACTTGAAGTCTTCTTTGTTGATGAGCTAAATTTATTAAAAACTTTTATTACAATATTCTCTATATCGAGTTATAAAAGTTTCAATCCATTCTTGAATGCATTATTAATGATATGACACAGACATCCGATACCGATGATATCTGGATTATTTTCCTTAAGCTCAACAAAAACACTTTGTTTGCATCCGAATTTAACATTTGCATTATCAGCACAAGAGCTGGTGACGTTGGCCAAGCTTAAATTTCTGCCTTCCAATTTAGACTTAATTGCGTTAAATGTGGTTTAGGTCATTTAACTGCCGATTGTACTAAGGATAAAGATAGTGAACCAAGATGTGTTAATTGCTTACAAAACCATCCAGCAAGCTATAAAGGCTGCATTGTGTACAAACAGCTACTTAAGAATAAAGTACAACAAAAAATAAGTAATAAACGTCACAGCGCTACTTATAACTACAACAACGAAGAGTATCCCTACTTAAACAACAACACATTTGAACCAAACATGAACATAAATCAGAATAACAAATCTTACTCTGAAATTCTTAAAAATGACCAGAAAAATTCATTTGAAAAGTTAGAGCACTTAATACAAAACCAAATTGAGTTAACTAACAAACTACTGAGTATGATGACGGTTTTGATTGCCAAACTATGCAATTAAATTTAAATATTGCAATATGGAATGCTAATGGGCTTTCCAACCACGCAAATGAAGTAGAATTATTTCTTAAATTGCATTATATTGACATAATGTTAGTGTCAGAGACACATTTTACTACTAGATCCTTCTTTAAAATAAGAGGATATGAATTGATGACGGCAAATCACCCTGATGACAGAGCACATGCTGGGGCTGCAATTTTAATAAAATCAAAAATAAATATGAACTCTTAGATATAGTAAGAGAGCCATATCTTCAAGCTGCTTGCATCAAAGTCATATGTGATCAAAATAGCATTTCGTTCTGTGCTATTTACTTTCCACCTCGATTTTCGGTTAAATTGCCTACTTTTCAAAACTTTTTTTATAAATTGGGACACAGATTTTTCGTTGCTGGCGATTTTAATGCCAAACACCCCTGGTGGGGTTCAAGACTAGTTAATCCTAAGGGTAACGAGCTTTACAGATGTATAGTTAATAATAATTACTCTGTCCTATCAACCGGTAATCCAACATATTGGCCTACAGATACTACAAAAATACCTGATGTCTTAGACTTTGCTGTTTTCTCTGGAATTTCTAGTCAACTTTTTGACATTGCTAATATTGACGAACTCAGCTCTGACCACACACCTCTCATAGCCACACTTAACACTACTTTTGAGCCAGATACAACAAAAACGATCATAAATAGTAGAACCGATTTAAAATCGTTTTCTACTTGGATTGAGAGAAATATAAATCTTATTATATCTCTAAAAACTCCTGCAGAAATTGATGATGCTGTTGAAAGGCTTAATTATGTAATTCATAAAGCAGGATTTTTATCAACTCCAAAATCACCGATTCAACGTAACCATAACCAAATTTTGTTAACATCTGAGATCAGGCAACTTCTATTAATAAAGAGAAGACTTAGAAAAAGATGGCAAAATAGCAGAGATCCTAACGACAAACGCATTTTCAATAAAGCTTCTAAAGACCTTAAAATTGCTCTTTATAATATGAAAAATGATCAGATTGGTACCTATCTTAGTAATTTGAATACCAATAATGTAAAAGATAATGAGTTCTCGTTGTGGAATGCCACAAAATATATAAAAAGACCAACAAAAAGAAATGCTCCGGTGAAAGATAGTAGCAATATATGGTGCAAAACCGATAAAAGTAAGGCAGAAGCATTTGCTCATCATCTACAAAATACCTTTCAACCTTATGCAAATGCTAACCCTTTTACTGATGAAATAAATGCATTTTTAGATAGTTCTTGTCCTATGGATTGGCCCATAAAGCATGTATCGCCAACTGAAGTAAAAGAAGAAATAAAAAAACTAATAGTGTTTTCACACCGAGTGGTTTTAACGCAAAAGTTGGTTTTAACGTTAAAATCAAAAATAAAACCTGCTTTTACCATACAAAATTATTGTGTTAAAATCAACTTAAAACCTTTTTTGAATTGGTTTTAAGTTGATTTTATGAAATACAACCTTGTTTTATGTACTAAATCAGAGCTACCAGCTCTGAAATGGTAAAAACAGCTGATAAAAATTAAATAAAAACAAAATAAAAACAAAACAAATGTAAAAATATAGAAAGCCGCTTGTATAAAAATGTAAAATTTCAAATAATGAATGCTACAACAATAATAAATAACAATATTTTAACAGTAATATTAATATTAATAATATTATTTCCTAATTTTTCATATTTTTTGTTTTTTCTTAAACAAAAACATTTCTGTTCCGTCATGAATGTATGAAAGTTAAAACCTGATTTAAGAAAATTTGCAGTGTGAACGCAAAATCAGCTGATTATGGTTTTAATGGTAAAATCAGGTTTTAACTTTTGGTGTGAAAACACTATAAACTGCAAAAAGTCCCCTGGTTACGACGGCATAAATGGAAAAACAATTCAGGCACTGCCAAAAAAGGCTATCTTATATTTAACATTTATTTATAATTCTATGTTAAGGCTGACTTACTTTCCCTCGCAGTGGAAGTGCGCAGAGATAATAATGGTAAATAAGCCGAACAAGCCTGAAGGAAATCTTGCATTCTATAGACCCATAAGTTTACTGCCTATATTCTCCAAAATATTTGAAAGAATATTTTCGAAGAGATTATTGCCAGTTTTGGAAAAGAACAACATCGTTCCTGATCACCAATTTGGTTTTAGGAAAAAACATGGTACTCCGGCACAATGCCATCGTATCGTTGCATTTATAAGAGATACATTGGAAAACAAAAAATATTGTTCAGGGGGTTTTCTGGATGTACAGCAGGCCTTTGATAAAGTATGGCATGATGGGTTATATTTCAAACTGAAAAAATTACTTCCAACTCCATTTTATTTGCTCTTGAAATCGTACCTAACTGAAAGAAACTTTTATGTGAAAATAAATAGTACGTTTTCCCAAATATGCGCTATACAAGCAGGTGTTCCCCAGGGTAGTGTACTTGGGCCAATACTATACACAATTTTCACCTCAGACATTCCAATTATCGAATGCGCTTTAATTGCAACATATGCAGATGATACTGCTATTTTAACGGCTGATGTTTGTCCAAACACCGCATCTGCTCAGCTTTAAAATGAACTGAATGCAATTGAAAGTTGGCTAAACAAATGGAACATCAAAGTCAACAGCGAAAAATCTACACATGTCACATTTTCATTACGACGAGGTAACTGCCCTGAGATACGTCTAAACCTAATCCTATCCCCCAAAGTGACTGCGTGAAATATTTAGGAATGCATATTGACAGAAGGTTAACTTGGAAGACTCATATCAAAATGAAAAAGCAGCAGCTAAATATAAAAACAAAACGTCTATTTTGGCTATTAGGCCCAAAATCTCGTTTGAGTTTAAGAAACAAAGTATTGATTTACAAAACTATCTTAAAACCAGTTTGGACCTATGGGATTCAACTTTGGGGAACGGCTAGCAACTCGAATATTGAAATACTTCAACGTTACCAGTCAAAAACTCTGAGACTCATTGTCAACGCTCCATGGTATGTGTCGAATTTTTCAATCCACAATGACCTTTCCATTCCAAAGGTAATAGACGAAATAAGAAGGTTCAGTGAAAACTATTTAGACAGGCTAATTCACCACGACAATCCATTAGCAATTGCTCTTCTTGATCACACCAACGAAATAAATCGACTGAAAAGACATCACATTCTGGATTTGCCATTTCGAAACTAATTATATATCTATTTTTTTTTTTAATTATAAATATGTAAATATGTATATACTTAACTACTATTAATTTATAGATAAAATTTGCATAAGTATGTATGTTGTTGGCCTCAATGGAGCTCAACAAATATGTGAAATAAATATTGTATCAAATTTGCTTATTATCCCAAAGGGATAGATTGTAAATAAAGTATTGAGAAAAAAAAAAAAAAAAAAAATTTAGACTTCGACGAATCAGCAATATCTTTTGACATTTCGGAATTTAACTCATTAAAGTTCAAAAGTTTTGTATTTATTCCCGTATGCTTAGAAGGACAATTGGAAAGCCTTTAATATTTCCTTTGTTTGACGCATCGGTTGAAATAGAAAGAGGGGATCATCATTCAAGTCCTTTAGCATAGTTTCAATAGAATACTTCGCCAAAATATTAGAAGCGATCTTCGATAACTTTGTATTACCACATGTAAAATTAGAAGCTACGTTTGAGTCTGGAAACATTTGTTTAAAAAGCTTACTACTGCAGTTCTCGGATTGGTAGCTGTGGCTATGTATTATGGTATGATAGACGAAAGCTGCCTCTGCCATTAAACTTGACTCTCTTGCTCCTTCTGTTTCTTTATTCGAACTATTGTTAAAAAAAAACTACTTACAGGCTTTTGTTGATAGCTTCCTAAATTCCGTATATGTTTTGCTGTTTTATATGGCGTTTAATATCAGTAATACTGCCATTTGCATTTGGCATTGGATTTCTCGTTAGCTTAGTACAAAATTTTTTGTTCTAAAATATTAAAATAGAGACATATTTTGTATGGCTACATAAAAAGCATTTAAAAAAAAAAAGAACAGTACAAATGGTAAAAAACAGTACATTTGCGTACCGATTTGGGTGTTGTGAATAAAGCAGTATAATTGAAAAAAATCAGTACATGTACTGTTAAAAACAGTACGTCTGGCACCCCTAGTCGCAGGGCATATGGGAATTCTCAGCACTGAGTTAGCCGTCGACCTTATGAGGAAGAGAGCTTTCTTACTATTAATGCCGCCAGAAAAGTTCTATACTTAGAGTGCGGGTTGTAGATTCTGGAACGATGAGAATGAATTATTGAAACAAATTCTTTTATCCTTGGAGGCATTAATATGTTCCAGAAGAAAACATTTAATACCGAGCAGAGTCCTAAAGTTTTTCAGGACATTAGGTTACGAGCAGATATTAAAGCAATTCAAAATTAGGGAGATGTATAATAGATCGTATGGTTGCAGTATCTAGGCACCTATTCACGACAATAGGAACAACAATATGTGTGACTTAAAACAAAATCTTCTTCCTGATTGTATATATCAACTACTGTGGTTGATCCCTTCCACAGCCAATGAAATTTCTGACAAAACTGTCTAATGGTGATTTCTTTTCTGTCAAAAAATGTTGCCTACATATTTTGTAGCACTTATTGGAGGTTGCACAAACCCTCATAATGTGTTGCATTTTTAACGACTATAAAAGAACAAAAATCATTGCCCTTTATGCAATTATTTTTGTAGTTTTATACCAATTTAGCGTTTTTTTTTACTTAATTAACGATTTTAAAACTAATCATTGTATAAGAAATAAAAAAATATTTTTTTTAATTATCCAAATAATATCCAATAAAATTTTCGGAAAGCTAACTTTACAAAAAATGCTTTAAATTAAAAATACAATAATATTTTTACCGAGGTCTCCGGGGTCATATAAGTTAAAACTGTTTTTATGTAAAATTCAACTTTAGGGCCAATGTTTTCAAATCGCTTTAGATGGCACAATATGTTATTAATTATTTAGTAAATTTTCGAATTTTTCTATATAGCTAAAAGTCAAATCAAAAATATAAATTTGGAATTTTTTCGGAAATATTTTTATTACAAAAGATAATAACCAAATTCCATTTAAAAGTATTTATAAACATTCTTCTTATTACCATTTTAAAAAATTTTAATTTTTAAGCTAACTCATCTCAAACCTTTTTTGTTGAGATAATAACACATACATATCTATATGTTTCTTTGTAGTCCTCGACTAGTAAATGTTTCATTTTATTTTAGCGATTTTAAAGCTCATTCTGCTTTTACAAAAATAAAGTTATCAACACCTATAGTCAGCTGTTGTTTGTTTATAAATTTATTACTAGAACCTGTCGCAATTTAAATCAAATATTATATATATAATATTTTAACTTGCGGCAAGTAGTTTAGTTCTAATAATATATCCATTATATCTGACGATAAAGAGGATTCGAACAAATCTTCCAAAACAATATTTTTTGCTTCCATTTCAACACTTTTAAAACAAATATTTTTTGTAATTATTTTTTTTTTTTTAAACAAGAACAGCTGTTTTAAAAGTGTTGCACTTTCAACCCTTTGATTAAATTGAGGGTCAAACATGCAGCATATTTTTTGGGTTTTATGGCAAAATTTTTAGAAAGGAACATGTTAATACTTTACAAAATTGCATTTTTTTCAGAAAAGAACAAAATAAGGGCAAAAAGGCAGCATAAAGGCAACATTTATGTCAGAAAAGAAATCACCATAAGTGTTGAATGAAGTTTCTAATTTAAAATTTCGCTCCATGTGTGTGCTTGTGTGCTTAATACAGGAATACTAACAAAATAACCAAAAAATAATTCCAAAAAATAATAATACAGTCGAAAGCAGGAATTTAAAATATTGCCAAAATGACCAATATTTATTACTACTGATGGGTCATTAAAAATATTTTTAACTCCATATATTATAGGTCAAGCCACATGAAAGTAACAAGAACGAAAATACATACGCAGAGAAGATACGGGTGAATGACCTCTTTGACTTTAGCCAGCTGTACTCAGCAGTGCTATATAAATAGTACATTAAAGCTTAAAATTGTTGGTCTGTACATGCGGCATTGTTTTTAGATTTACAGGAAATGAAATTTTTAATCACATTTCTACCTACTACCAAATTCAATGACCGCAATAGAATTTATTTATGCGTTCGATAACTTAACAAAGTAATAAACTTGAGCTATGATTTAGAAATTTAAATTTTATTTTGGTTTTTTTATATAGAAAAACTTTTAATGGGCTTTATACTACAACCATGTTTTGAGTTAAAAGATATAATATTACAATTTTTAGAGGTTATTAAAGGTTATACATATTTCGGATTCAAAAGTAACGTCAAATAAAATAATTTAAAACTATCGATGCCCTTACGTCCGAAATACAACGTCATTTATTTGATCACATTTGGATTAATTGCTACAATTCATTCTTTTGAACAAGTTTTTCACATGACCTAACGCTAAAGAATTATCCTCGAAGACACGGTTTCTGACATAATACCTAAAAAATTTAACAGCCAACTCATTATAATACATAAACACAGTAAAAAGTCTGGGTTTTATTTTAAAACTCATTTTCATTATATACATTATTTACATACTATTTTGGAATTAATTTTGAATTTAATACGCGAAACCTAAAAATAATTGTGCGACTTTTTTAATAATAACTTGGAATAAAAATACATAATACCAAAAGTTGAATTTTGTTTTTTAATTGAGAAAAATATATTCCTTGTCGAATATATTTAATACCGAAACAGGCATTAAAAATATTTCTCTCTTTATTTTATTACTTTAAGTTTTACTATAATGCCAAAAAAGAATAAAAATTCTCTTTTTTAATAATATTATTCTTTTAAGTTTACAAATAACACGTAAAAAGAATTAAAACCCTCTCTGTTTCAATTAATTCAACAATTAATACCGTTAATGGTATTAAATTAATGCTTTTTATACCATGTGGTTTAAAAGTGTGGAAAGGCTAATTCATTCAAACACCATTTGCGTTTCAGTATGTATGTAAAAATTAAAAGTGGTGGAAAATTTTTTATTGTAAAAATTTGTGATCCAAAAAGTGAGGAATTCACTCCAAATGGAATAATAATTTCAGGTAAGTATTGATTACAAGTTTAATTTATTGATATGGCCTAAAAGAAACAAAATCTATCTTGAGTCTACCAAGATATTAGAGACATTTTTATGGTAACGCTATGCACCAAATTGTCCATGTGAATCGCAGATATTTTTTACATTTTTAGTAACAAACAAGCTGAATTTAGAAGTAAAATAGCTGCAATTTAAAGATCGCAACGGTGCCGAAATTGATTTTGAAGAGCTCCCAGGAATAATTTCGCAATATAGATGCAGCAGCAGTTTTTTTTTTGTCGAGTTTTGCTTAGAAGGAACAACAAACAAAAGTATAAACAATAAAAAGGTAAAGTAAAATTTTGTTCATTCACTTCAATTTTAATATAACGTTTTTATTGCAGGAATTAGAATCTTATATTCAGCTAAAAAAATTTAATAAATTTAATTAATTTTTGGGTTTGTTATATATAAACACCAGCCTGGTGTAAAAATTACCCAAAAACTTTTTACTGTGCATGCAGGCAGACATAATTGGTCGCTACAACCCTTTAGTCAGTATTACGACTTAGCTTTTTGAACCACTTTGTTGTGTATGTTAATTTTATGCATGAGTGGTGGGACCTATGGTTTAAAGTCGAGTCTGAATGACAGATTTTTGGACACTTTTCATGGCAATTTTATTTATTCTATATAAATATATGGAGATATATGCTGAAATATGAAATCTTTTTCATACTCCTCTTTGTTCGAGATGTCTGAGCCAGAGGTTCACTTGTGACCTCATGCCTAACAAGCCAACACACTACCTATTAAACTACGGCGACTCTATAAGACCATTCTCGTAGCGCAAAGTGAAAAATTATCTAAATAAAGTTAAAACAAATAAAGACCCAAGTGAGGACCGAATACCGTATGAGTTTTCATAAATGCTAGTGATGACTATCTAGAATCCATAAAGTTCTAAATGGAGAAGAATGTTCAGTGTAAAAAAAGTGTAATATTCTCAATTTACAAAAAGGCGACACGAACGCCGCCAGTAATTACAAAGGCATATCGTTCATGAATTGTATTGGAAAAATCTTGATTGCCATGATCACTGAATGATCAGTGAATGATAAATGAATACCAAGCAGGTTTTCGCAATTGTTACTCAATCTTAGGCAACATTTATTTCAGTAAACATAAACATAAAATTCACAGAAAAATGAAACGATAGGGTGCCAAGGGGTCTATTGTTATACGAACTTCACCAGATGCAAATGTCATCTAGATTAGTTAAATTTATAGGAACAATCTATGCAATATGTGCTGGCTCGGATTTTCGAAATATTTCGAAATCCTCTCTGGTGTTAAGCACGGATATCTGTTGTAGCCAATGTTGTTTAGTCTATATCTTAACGATTTACGTGAGCATCTGGGTGGTGAAAAAATGGACATTCACTGGTAAAGCAGTAAAGATTGTATCTGAATACAAGTCCTTGGGAATTTTGTTAATACCAACCACGTCCAAAACATGTCACAACAAAAAAAAAATCATACAATTCATAATTCAATTGAAGTTTTGCTTTAAAGATACGATAGAAAATCAGTGTTGCCTCGAATTGATATTGGTGATGAAAAGTTGATTTATTTTCAAAACCTTAAACGGGAAAATATTTGTTTAATCCAGGCAAACATCAATTTCAGCAACAAAACCAGAAAATACACCTGCACACAAAGTATTCCCTCCCACCGTATTCACCATACTTGGCTACTTCTGACTAATTGCTCATGTACATATATACAATTTCACACAAAAGTACATATCAATTATAATAATATATAAATAAAAACATTTATGTTTTTAAAAATAATTGAATACTTAATACCCAAACGTTGCAGAACTGATTCTAAGAATTGACAAATTTTGTAATTTTTTTCAATGCTTTGAATTCAAACAACAAAATAGATATTGGATTTGGGGGTTTTTATTTATTGCAGTAAAACAAACACAACATTAATCCATATTTAAGAATATTCTGTTTTGTTAATTTTAAAAATTACACAATTATTCTCTTTTTTTGAGCATTCGTTTTAAATTACATGCAATATGTATATACATATATCAAATTTATTTCCTTGAAAAGGTTAAAGATGAAGCTTTAAAGCGATATACAAATTAATCGAACTTTCATGTTAAGGGTTTTGAAAAGATAAATTTGAAAAGTGTGTTTCTTCCCTTATTTTTTAAAAGTTTGCCGATTTTTAGTTGTAATAATTACTTGCAAAATTTTGAATAACTGCTAGTATTACTAAAGTGCTTTCTCTTGTTAAAAGATTGAATATTATTTGTTAGGGAGGGAGGAATGCATGCAAACAAGGTAAAGTTTCTAATTGTGGTCAACGAGGCGACCACCAGGATGATCATTGTCTTGCTGTATTCAAGTTGACACGCAGCCTCCTCGTGGCCCTCCTGGATGGCATTCTAGCACCCGCTAGACGTTAACTAATGCGTGCAGCGAAGTCCAATCCCCTGGACGTTAAATTTGGGTTGTATGTAGGGCTTGGAACCCACAAAGTAAAAATCCCCATTCAATGAAAACTAGAACAGAATCCTCCGTTAAGATCCCCTTGAGGACCACGGCAAATGTATAAAGGACTATGATTTACGTATTGACACATGGAACGTCCGCAACCTTTACAGGGTAGGCGCTTCCGTCCAAGTGGCGGATGCCCTCATTAAATGTAAGACTGACATAACTGCCATACAGGAAATGCGATTGACAGGACAAGGATACAAAAGGCTTGCATCTTGTGATGTATACTATATCATAGGGCCACTTGGATATCCCCCGATCGATCAACATCCAACTAGATCGATCATATTGTGATTGACGGAAGGCACGTCTCCAGTGTAATAGACATTCAGAGGGTCAAACATCGACTCGGACCACTACCTTGTCGCAGCCAAGTTCCGATTACGCATTAGCGCCTCGAGGTCTGCGCGCTCTAGTACATTGCGAAAGCTGGACGTCAAGAAGCTGCGATCAGAAAGGACAACTGAGGCGTTCTCCGCTCAATTCTCGGATAAGCTCCGTCGCTCCCCATCCAATCTCAGCGACATTGGTGGACTGTGGGCCAACATTTCCCACTCTTTGCGCACTACTGCGGAAACAGTCCTTGGTTTCGAGCGCCCACCCCAACGAAATCAATGGTACGACGAGGGGTGTCGCGAGGCTGCTGCAGCGAAAAACGCAGCATACAAGAAAACGCTGCAGTCAGGCGCAACACGAGCTATTGTCGAGGACTATAGAGAGAGGAGAAGTGATGAGAGACGCCTTTTCAGACGGAAGAAGAGGGAGCAGGAAAGGCGTGAGAGCGAGGAAGTCGAGATGTATAGGTGTAGGAATGATGCTCGAAAATTTTATCTAAAGGTTAAGCGTCTAACCGAAGGTTTGAAGCCCGGATAGTCCTCCTACAAAGATGAGAACAGAAACCTAGTAAAAGATTCGCAAGGGGTGCTGAGGTTGTGGAGGAAACACTTCTCTGCTACAAGGTGATGACGATAACAATACCGCCTTTAGAGATGATGTTCCGAACCAGATCGACGATGACGGCGTGGAGATTCTGCCGCTTAGCCATGAAGAGATCAAAGTCGCGATTATGCGTCTTGAAAACAATAAAGCGGCGGATCCTGATGGCCTCCCCGCTGAATTGTTTAAGACCAGATGTAATGAGTTCGTAGGGCGCATGCACCAGCTTATCTGCAAAACATGGCTAGATTAAAGTATGCCCAACGATTGGAATCTCAGTGTCCTCTGTCCTGTCCTGAAAAAGGGAGACCCTACGATATGCGCCAACTACAGGGGCCTTCTCCCTATCGCATATAGGGTTCTTACAGGCGTATTGTGTGAACGACTGAAGCCACTCGTCAAAACGCTTATTGGACCTTATCAGTGCGGCTTCAGACCCGACAAGTCCACCATCGACCAGATCTTCACACTACGCCAAATCCTGGAAAAGATCAACGAACAACAAGTCGACACACACCATCTTTTTGTCGACTATAAGACAGCCTTTGATAGCCCCATAAGGAATCGTGTTTTTGCCGCAATGTCTCAGCTCGGTGTACCTGCGAAGCAGATAAGGCTATGCAGAATGACCTTGAGCAATTCCTGCAGCTCCGTCAAGGTAGAAAACGACCTCTCCGAAACTTTTGGTACCGTGCAAGCTTTCAGACAAGACGACCCTTGGCTAAATTGGCAACACTGCATACAAGACAAGTTGCATGAGAATCTAGGTTTTAATCTTGACAAAAAGGTTATTGTGACCAATTAAGTAAGCAAGTATGTAATTTCCTAATAGTTTTTAGGATTTAATTTAAACAAATTAAAAAAATTATAATTTGAATATAGGGCACTTTAAATTTATGTACGCGAGACCAAAAATCTGAAAATCAGTACTAATTCAGCAGCGACGTAACTTCGAAAAAACACAAAATGAAACGACGCAAAGCAGGTACAAAAAATAAAATTGTTTTATCAAAATAAGTGTTCAAATCATGCAACATTGCGTGCCTATCGCCCATTTTAAGATCGGATACATTCCAGTCAAATGGTTCAGAAAAACCAACAGCGGGTCGTCAACTAAGCTTGAGGTTAAAAATATCGTTCTTTACAAGAATTTGTACATTTCTCAGACCATAACTTGGAAAAATTTTCATCGTGATTGGAGGTGTACCTGCACAAAATTTAACTGATCAGGGACTGGATTCTGATCATCAAACAATATTGTCCATTTTGGAATAAACTAATTCGCATGAGAATCAATAAGACTTCTCCGTAAACTGCGAGCACTGTAAGTGAACGATTGCTAACTTCTTTAATCGTAAATTTTATACTCTGCATTTGCGATAACCTGGTGGTGAGTTGCCATATTCTAGTAGGTAGAATTTTGGCTTATTTGAGGTGAGGTCATGGTTCCAACCACAGGTCAGACATCTTGATCAAAAGAAAATATGAAACAATATTCCTTCGGCGACTTTCTCTCAGCAGATTTCTAACAAAAAATCTGAGACTAAATTAAATTACCATGAAAATGTTTCTCAAAAATCTGTCGTTCGGAGTTGACTTTAAACTGTAGGTCCCGTCACTTATGGATAAAACTAACACACACAACATAAGTGGTAAGAGAAACTAGGTCGTAATCCTAACTGAAAGGTTGCAATAACTATGTGTGTATGCATGTAAGCGGCCATTGAGGTCGAGCGAGTTGAAAACCCGTTAAAGTTTTTCTTGTGGAGTTTCCTAAAGTCACCTTAAAATTTATCAGACAACTTAAGTTAGGAACTTACTTCTTGTAGACTTTAATTAAAGAAACTTCATTTTTCGAAGCAATATGGTGTATTCTTTAAAAGGGAAATTTGGAAGACCTGGACAGGAAATGGCACTCCTATAAAAGTTAGACAAGTATTAAAACACACTTCGTAAACTTCTTTTTATAACTAGTTTATGATTGCTAAACCCTTTTACTACCTACTGTTGCAAGTGGAAACTTAAACCTCATTGAATAACGTCTTTATTTTCTTGTATTTCAGAGAAAAGTAGAAAATTCTCATTCAAAGATATTTTTTTAGAATTAAGAAAATATTTTGAATATAAAACAAACAAAAACTACATTATATTTGATCTACGATACTAAAAAATTTATTTATTTATTTATTTATGGTAAATTCAATACAACAAGAACAAGTCTTATTTTACAGTATTGGTTAGTAAGTTGTTATAATGGTTACAAAACAATATAAGAATGAAAATAGAAACATAATTAATTTCAGACCAAAAAGTTAAACTATATTAATATAACAATTCTCAATAAAATAATATTTAAACAAATATAACAAGGAAGGCAAATATAACATGGAATAATTAAAAAAAAGAACTACTACGCAAAGTGCTTAAATATGGCATTCTTAAAATGGCTTGCATTGGATATTAACTGTAATTGTGGGGGTAGTTGGCTCCAAAGACGAATGGAGTTAATGAAAAAGTGTTGCTCAGAGGCAGCTTTGGTATATTTTATACAATTTATCTTTTTTCCCCTATTAGACCTAGAAAATTGTATTCTCTGATACAAATAGGATGGTTGCTGATTATAAATGATTCTATGCAAGAGCAGTAGTACTCGGCACTTTAGTAAATTATCAAAGGTGATGTTATAAATTTGTTTGGCGGAATGTGATATGCTACTATTTCTCTTGATGCCAAATACATATCGTGCAATACTATTAAAAGTCACATTTAGCCTTCGTCTACTAGCGGCATCACAACTAGCAAACAACTCACAACCGTAAATTAGAGTCGGCAATAAGTATGTTTTGGCTAAAAGCATCCGGATATGGGTTGGTGTGAAATATTGAGTCATCCAAAGATTGCGAAGCATAGCAAACGTTTTCCCGCAATTAGCTTTAATATGATCCGACCAATTAAGTTGCTTGTTGAGAATTACTCCTAGATTTTTTGCAGTCTCAACAATGTTTATATTTATATTATCAATATGTATTGGTGGAAGATATGTCAGAAAAGTTTTTGGTTGTCCGATAATTAAAACCGCGGATTTCTTGGGGTTTAGGCTCAGTCCATTCGCAGATGCCCATAAGTGAATATTACGTAAGTCCTGGTTTATTGAATGTATACAATTAGGCGCATCATCCACTCCACAACTAATGTATAGCTGTACATCATCAGCATACATATGTACTCGACAATGTTCTACATGCAATGGAAGATCATTAGCATATATGGAGTATAAGAGTGGACCAAGTATGGAGCCCTGTGGTACACCCCTTGGCGTTGAACAACTTCTCGACATGTTCGAGCTATGATAAACACTTTGGCTCCTATTACCTAAGTAAGATGATAAGTAAGGCAAGATGGCAATCGGCCGGAAACTCTTGTCTGGTTTTAAAATGGGAACAATTTTGGCATGTTTCCACATAGATGGAAACGTAGAAGTGGTAACTATCGTATTAAACAAATGGGTAAAATAAGCGAGTGTGTAAGGTAATGTAATCCTAACAAACTTTGGATGCATTCCATCATAACCAACAGCATTAGATTTTACATTAAGAAAGGACTCCAGTACCTCCTCTCGAGTGAAGTTTATAAAATTGAACTCAGGTGTTTGTTGTCGACCCAGAATTACGTTGTCATAATAATTAATGTTTATAGGTGGCATGGGAATATTCGAGAATTGACGATTCACTTCGTCGACATCTATTATCTCCGTGTCTGCATTGCCACTATTGACCAAACCCATCCTATGAATCTCTCTCCATTTTCTTTTCGAGTCAATACATATTCGAAACTTATTTTCATAAAACATAGACTTGGAATTTCTTATCTTCGCATTTACGGCAGATCTTGCAGATTTAAAATTCTCATAAAGCTCCGGTGTTTTAAACCGTTTCCATCTGGAGTACGCATGATTTCTGATGTCAATTAGAGACTTTACCTCAGAAGTAAACCAAGGTTTACTATCCCGTAGGGATTTCGATTTTATTCGAACATATTTATCATAAAGATATCGTAGATTGCTATTAAAAAAATTCAATTGGTCATCAACATCAGAGTTTAGGAACACATGATTCCAATCCAGAGATAATAATTCAGTACCAAGAGACTGAAAGTCTATATTCTCGAAGTCTCTGTATTGAAAATTTCCTGTTTGAGCACCCCTTAGAGGGTCAAAATCATAAGATATAAACAGTAAATCATGTCGTGAAAACATTGATGCAGATAGTTGGTCAAAGAGCAGCAAGCGAAACACGTTATTGGTGAAGCAAAGGTCAAGTAAAGTGCTTGATGTGGACGTAAAATGGGTAGGAATTCTCTTGTTGGCTAGGTTTAGACCAATGGAGTTCATGTCCTCTACTAAACTATCATCCTCCAAAATATTGGCATTAAAATCACCAGTCAAAATCACATGGTTACATCCAAGAGTGTAAGTACTCAGCATTTCCAACATTTGGTTCGTATTGATGGTTCTATTAGGTCTATAGATTGTACCCAATAAGAGTTTATCACCGTTGTTATAAATTTCCACTAGGATGTACTCAATACTGTCACCAGCACCATTCTTGACAATCTCTCTGCATGTAATGCTAGCTTTTACGTACACAGCAACACCACCACCATTTGTTGTCCTATCGGAACGAAATAGTCGATATCCATTTAAATTATATATACTGCTGCTAACATCCGTAAAGAACCAAGTTTCTGAGATGCATATGACATCAATTTTCGAATCTTCAAAAATTAAACGGAACTCGTCCATTTTATTGTTCAAACTCTGAGCATTAATATGGCATATCTTAAGTCCAAGATCATTTTTACATAGAATCCTAAGCATAATTTTCAGATTTTCTCTAGAGCCAACCCTCGTTTCATTAAGATCCAGTATGATGGTATTTATAAATTTTCCTAACAATGCAAGCAAAAATAGAGTCTTCAAAAAGCACAATACATAGTATAATTACAAAATAAAAACAAATAAAAACAAATATTTTGGTATTAACATATAATTTTGGTAAAAATTGAATTAAAAATATATATATTTTATTGATTTGATTTTTGATGATTTTTATTTTTATTGATATTTTGAACAAATAAAGACAAAATTTCCATCGAAAAATCCGCAAGATAAAAAAGAACAATTAAAAAAATAAATAAAAAGTGAAAAGTTTTTTAATAAACAAATTCTTTGCCTGACCTTCAGTTTGTTTGTTTGAATATTTGTATTGGATATTTGAACAATTGATGAAGAAAAACAAAAGGGATTAAATCGAATTGGCTCAAATAGATTTTTATTCATCTGATGAATTTATGAAAAAGAGAAACAAACAGAACCAATAACTAATAAAGTACAAAAAAAATTAACTAAAAACAAAAAACGCGATGAGAAAATCATTACGATAACAAATCATTCAATGATTTTTTCATTCGTTGCTTTAACAAGTCCAACAAACCATTCAACCAATCAATTATTCAGCCATCCATTTGTCCAGCCAACCAAACTAAATTTCAATTTCAGTCAATTACACTTTGATTAGCCGTTTGTTTTTGACATCCTACACCAACATTTAACGTGCGTTCTACGTTTGTGATGATGTTTGCTGCCACTTTGAGATAAATAATTTTAGTTTAAACTCGTAAAATTGGAAATTTTTTATAGATTGTAAACAATGTATGTTAAAGGAAGTTTTGTAACCACAAAGCCTTTTAATATTGTTCCAAACTCTTTTGGGAGGAGTAGAGCTATGGATCTCTGAAGTGAAGTTATATAAAGATTTTGAATTCGATGCTTTAATTTCTCTCTTAAGTCGTGCTTTCGCTCTTTTATAATTTATCACATTGAATTTATTAATATCCTTATTGAATTTGTTAAACAATTTGTTTTTTCCTTTTTCAATCAACTCTTCAAAAGGATATTAATTATTTTTGTCAATGGTGTGAAGTCAACTTGTTGGAGTTAAACTTTAATAAATGCAAACATATGTCATTTCATCGTTCATTTAAACTTGATACCTCTTATCATTTTTAAAGACAAAATTTTTGGAGAAGGTTTTAAATATAACTGATCTTGGAATCTTGTTCGATCATAAGCTTACGTTTTCTGAACATATATGAATGATAGTGAACAAAGCAAATGGTGTTTTAGGATTTATAAAGCGCTGGTCAATGGAATTTACTGATCCCTACGTAACAAAACAATTATATATATCTTTGGTGCGCTCTATTCTTGAGTATGGATCTATTATAAGGATCCACATTTTCTCATCTACGATAACCTAATTGAATCTGTACTTGAGAGGATTTGGATGGAACTCGTTTGTTCTCCCTTTGTATGAAAGTAGACTCGCTCTTATAAAGCTACCAACACTGAAAAGTCGAAGAGTAATGCTAAGTGTCTCTTTTCTTCTGGGTTTAATACGTGGAGATGTCTATTCTGATTATTTGTTACGTAAAATAATTTTTTTTTTATTATTTATTTATTTAGTAGTATTTAAATTACTTTCTTATTTACTATAATACATTACAGTAAGTACAATTTCTTATAAACTGCACACAATTTTGAAAACATTAATATTTCCTTCATTTTTAACGCTGCTAGGCAGTAAATTGAATAATTGTAGTCCTTTATTGCATTGTTTGTTGCTCGAAGTATCCTAAAATCATTAGCATTTCTAAGACTGTAAGCTGGCATTCGTTGACATATCTTAATTGATCCGTTAGATATTCCGGTGTGTTGCCCATTTTCATCTTGTAAATAAAGGTAAGCCATTTTAGCGTATCTAGCATAAGTTGTATTGTTGCACTTAATTATAGACCTCATAGCCCTGTTCTGTAACTTTTGTAGCCTATATATTTGTATGTTTGTACAGCATGTATATAATATTGCAGCACCAAATTCAAAGTGTGGCTTAATGATCATGTTCTATATGTTAATTGCAGTGATTGTTGATATTTGATTTCTAATTCTTTTGAAAAATCCAATTTTTTCACGATTTTCTTACATATATAATTTACATGATCTTTAAAATTCAAGTTTTTGTCTGTGATAAATCCCAAATATTTTATAGTTTCAACTCTCTCAATTATTTTATTATTAATTTTAAAAGGTGTGTAAATAAGAAACTCAGTTTATTATTAGATATATATTATATTCTCAAGGTGTTTCACTGCTAATGTTTATTTCCATAATTTTTATTTCATTTTCATTTAATTTTAGTTTATTCATTTTCAACCACTTATTTACAAATGTCATATCATGTTCCAAGTTTATTTGGCATTGTTCATCATTTTCAGATTCATTAAATATTAGAGTATCATCTCCATATAAAACTATTTCACACTTTTCTATTATATTGGGTAGATCATTTGTATACATAATAAATAATAGAGCCCCCAGAATTGATCCCTCAGGTACCCCATAATCGTTGTTTATAGCGCTAGATGCATCATTCACCTTAGTCATTTGTTTTCTATTTGATAGATATGATTTAAACAAATTTAATTCCTTATTTATACAACTTGCACAATAATATATCTCTATCAATGGTTTTAAACGCTCTTTTAAAGTCAAGAAAAATAGCCATTATCTTCCTATTTCTATAAATTTTTTTCCATCTATTAATGACATAGTTCACCGCTGTCTCACACGAAAAGTTTTTCCGAAAACCCGATTGAATTTCCAAGTATTCTTCAAGCTGTTGTTTAACAATTTTCTCTAAAATTTTTTCACACAGTTTTAAAGTATTTATTGGACGATACTCTTCACATTTTTTTGTCTGGCTATTTTCTCAATTGGTGTAATCATTGAAGTTTTCCAATTATCTGGAAAAACTCCCGTATCCAATGATGAATTTATTATTCGCAACATTATATTTCCACATAAATGCTATTATGATTTATTCTTTTTTAGAACTAATTCTTTTATATTATTCCACATTTGTTTTTGATCTTTGGTATTTCCTATCTTATAGTGTTTTCACACCGAGTGGTTTTAACGCAAAAGTTGGTTTTAACGTTAAAATCAAAAATAAAACCTGCTTTTACCATACAAAATTATTGTGTTAAAACCAACTTAAAACCTTTTTTGAATTGGTTTTAAGTTGATTTTATGAAATACAACCTTGTTTTATGTACTAAATCAGAGCTACCAGCTCTGAAATGGTAAAAACAGCTGATAAAAATTAAATAAAAACAAAAATGTAAAAATACAGAAAGCCGGTTGTATAAAAATGTAAAATTTCAAATAATGAATGCTACAACAATAATAAATAATAATATTTTAACAATAATATTAATATTATTTCTTAATTTTTCATATTTTATGTTTTTTCTCAAACAAAAAGATTTCTGTTCCGTCATAAATGTATGAAAGTTAAAACCAGATTTAAGAAAATTTGCAGTGTGAACGCAAAAATCAGCTGATTATGGTTTTAATGCTAAAATCAGGTTTTAACTTTCGGTGTGAAAACACTATTATTGTTAATATATTTATTTTTTTCATTCTCGAGTTTTATTTTAAGTATGTATTTATTTCTGGCATTTTTATAACTATTCCATGCTACAGTAGTATATTTTCACACTTTGCTATATGGTACTTCACTATTTTATCCTTTTTTAATGCTTGTAATTGTCTGTTAAACCAATTATTTTACACTGCTTTTCTCGCGTATCGTTTTTCTCACTGTAAGTTTTTTAAATGTGCCTTCAATCGATTTGTCAAAGTTATTTACATTATAATTTAATTCCACGTTTTCATCAAATTTCAATATTTTACTTATCTCTCTTTTAAATTTTTGTTTTTCATATTTAAAATATTCTATTTGTTTTCTGCTTTCATGTTGTTTATTCACTTTGGTTTCTATATAAATTTCTACTATTTCATGATCAGATATTTTATTTATTCTGCTATTACTTACTTTAATATCGAAATTGTTTGTTATGACCATTGTTGCCAATTTGACGTTTTTCCCGTCAGATCTGACGTTTTTGCAATGCCAATTACGGAAAAAAATGCTTTTTAGCGGTTAGCGTGAAATCTGGAGTTTTTTAAAGCGCTTTAACGTTTTTTAGCGTTTTTTCCAAGGTTGAATTATATGATATAAATAATAAAAAATGCAACCATATATTTGTATTCGAGAGTCGAATAACGGTTAGTAGAAAAAGTACAGTAATCGACGTAGTCTAGTAGGTAGTGTGTTCGCTTATTAGACGTAAATCCCGGGTTCGAGCTCCAGGCCAGACATCAAAACGAAATTTGGGAAAAAAATTTATGGCTAAAACTCTGAGAGCAAATAAACCTGCCATGAAAAAGCTTCTCAAAAAATCTGTCGTTCGGAGTCGACTTTAAACTGTAGGTCCTGCCACTCACGTATAAAATTAACGCACACAACATAAGTGGTGTGAAAAGCTAGGCCGTAATCCTGACTGAAGGGTTGTAATGGTCAATTATGTATGTATGTATGTAGAAAAAGTGCAAAGCAAAAATCTAAAACATAAAGTGTTGTGTTTCAAATAAGAAGGCAGAAAAAAGAAAAACTATCAAATATCAAAATATCAAGTAAGTATATGACAAAAAAAAAATTGTTACAACATAAATTATGTATATGAATATAATTTTAAAATATACATTTAAATTGAATTTTCTCTTTAAAAAGTTATGGCACCTCAGTATCCACAAAAGTTTCGAAACGAATGGCCAATCAACATTAAAATCTTCGGCAAAAATTATGTCTAGGTTTTTATCACAGATCTCTTCAATTGTTTGTTCCAATTAAACCTTCTCGTAATTTTAATTTATTAAATTTACAATTTTACCGCTCACTCTATGCCAACAACGACTCTTTTCGTCAAATGTGTTTAAAGTTTAATAATCTTTATCATTTAATTGATCTTTCTGAAAGCAATTATTCTTTAAAGAGAAAAATTATATTGTACTTGAATCATTAAATATTAATTATATATATTGTTTGTAAATTTAAATTTAGTCGTAAGGAACTATTTACTATCCATAGACATAAATAAATAATAAATAAAAGAGTTATTTGGTGATTCCACTATGGGACTGGAGTACGGGTAGTTAGTGACTTTGATTGTGGTATAGATTCGTTCGATGCTTGTATAATAATTTTCCTAATATTTGCAGCTTCCCTATTAACGTTGATATCTATCGGTCTATTGGATTCGTATAAAGAGCAGTTCCTCCTGTAAAGTTCCCAATTAGCCATATCAGTTTTAAAAGGTCGTTTTCTTTACTCCAATTGGAATGTAAAAACATCTCAGGCGTACAAAAAGTCAAATCAATGTGTGTCAGAGTGTTTTGTATCGAAAAATGTGTAGGGGAGTTGATATTTAACAAAATAAAATTATTATTATTTAAAAAATTGTTTAAAATAGATCCTCTTTTATTGTTTCTACTAGAACCCCAACTCTGGTGCCAGCTATCAAAGTCAACTGTTATTATTGTGGGGGAATGACAGCCACTAAAAACGTTTTGGAGATTATTGTAATTGAAATCAACTGTCGGAGATATATATGCTGATAAGATTCTAAACTTAATTTTGGAATCTATTTCTAGACCAATTACTTCAAAATCGTTATTTAGAGATATAGGTGAATGTTGAACGGAGTTATGGACGAGGAGAGCTACACCTCCAAATGAATTAGAATTATTATAATTATACATTGTAAAATTATAGGTAATGGAATATTTATATTATTATTATTGTTATTTATGTGAGATTCTTGAATTAAAATTATTTTTATATCATGTTTTTTTATAAGTATCTGCAATTCATTGTAATTTACATTGTAGCCTCTTATTTTCCATTGCAAAATATTTAAACAGTGCATAATCATAAAAAATTAAATTAAAAATTAAATAATAATGATATAAAAGTAAAAAACAACATACATAGTTTAAATAAAGTACAATAATACCATCACAGCAGCGCCAAAGCGTAAGAGAGACAGGAAAATGGGGGGCTTCAGCATTAATTCGCAGTATCTTTTACGATAATGTGACAATGCATCAACCCTCTACCAAATTCCAAGTCCCAGACCCAACCATAACGCCACTATGCCGACAATACAATACATAATATAATTATTACATGTTATTCATTATCTGGAGATAAAGATCCAGCTGATTCGTCCTCGTTACTTTTAATTCTTGATTTTTGTTGTTTTTGGTTACTTGCAGACTTCATATTATTTTTCCTTTTTAATATTTGTTTGTTTCTTTTTGATGTATTTATCGGTAAAAGAGTAACAATTTTGGGTTTAAGAGAGTGTTGTTCTAATTCAATATTGGTCCTAGATGGTGTTTCAATACCATTGTAATCAATTAATTCTCTTGGTGTTTTACTAAAGCCGAAAGTCCATACCATGCGTTTCATGCGACCTTGCGTTACAGGAGATTCTTGCATTCTATGCGATTTTTATTGCAAGTTACATACAATGCGTTTTATGTGACTGGTTTTTTGTTTTGGTCAGCTGCTGTGGTAAACAATAAAAAAGCAAACAAGAACATTTTTGGGAAAAATAGAAAGTCAAATTGTAATTTTAAAAGAATTTATGCGATTAATTACAAATTTATGAGTTTACATATCGTTAGTATAATTCGCAAAGACGCTAAGTCCACTTTTTTCCAAAATTCAGATTTTAATGGAAAACGGTAACATTATACAAAATACATATTTTACAACAACAAAAAATGTCAATATGTAGTTTAAAGTTGTTGTAATTTTGTGGTTGGCAAAAACGTTAAGTCCACAAAATTACAAAAAATATTAAGAACACGGGCTAATTTTTTGATGTGATTTGATTTTTTTGAATTGGTATTTGATCTAGGTCATTTAAAGGGAGCTATTTTGTAAAAATAATTGCGTTTAAAAAGTTTACAAATTTTAAAAGCTGGAAATGCTGCAATGTTTTTTGAGTCTCCTGTAAAATTTGAAAAAAGGGACTTAACACATTTGCGAATTAGACTAACGATATGTGATATTTTGTGCTGTTAAGGCCTACGAGAATCATCAAAAGAACACAAGACGAGTGTTTTCGGTTAATTTATCCTCCATTTTTCTTGTTTACAAATAAATAAATTCAAAATAGATGACACTCAGTACATAAAAACAATCGACAACTAGTAACATGCATATTTTGTTCATGAAAGAAATGTGTTGAAGGATGTATTTTAATGTATTTTCCTCTTAAATTAGTAGTAAACTTTATTTTGGAATATGTTTTTATTAATATTTTTGTGGGACCGGGGACAGGACGGACGAGAAGTGGGCAACCCTACCAATAATGATAATTGTGGTAGGCTTGTGCAATAACAACGACTGACGAAAATACCAACGACTAAACATAGTAGGCTTTTCCAATGACAACGATTGACGAAAATACCAACGACTAAACATAGTAGGCTTTTCCAATGACAACGATTAACGAAAATACCATAGACTAAACATAGTTGGCTTTTCAATAATAACGACTAACGAAAACAACAACAACTAACGTACCGAACATAGTAGGCTTATCGAATAACAACGACTAACGAATTGAACAAAGTAGGCTTAGCTAAGAACAACGAATAGCAATAACGAATGAACGAATACATTTTGTAAAATAGTTTTAGTCTTTAAACTGATACCGAAAGTAAAATAACACTTTTCTTTGAAACACCATTACGTGTAAAATATTACAAGAAATTGTGAAATATTTTTAAATACATACAATTTTTCTTTTTATTGAATAAAAATATTTCTTTGTTTTGAAAATTAAATTAAAAAAAAAGTGTTTTATTGACACAAAGGAAAAATCCTACATTTTTATAATGCAAAAAGAAAAATGCGAAAATAGTAATGCACTATTTAAACATATCTATCGAAACCATTCACAATAGTACATATGTAATTTGGCATGCCAAGTTTAAAAAACTGCTGACATTTTCCAACACTGCATGAGTCGCATAGAAAAGTAGAAAGTAAAGCCGAAAGTCCATACCATCCGTTTCATGCGGACTGCGTTACATGCAATTTTTGCTTTCTATGCGGTTCTTATTGCAAGTTACACACAATGCGTTTTATGCGACTGGTTTTTTGTTTTGGTCAGCTGTTGTGGTAAACAATAAAAAAGCAAACAAGAACATTTTTGGGAAAAATAGAAAATCAAATTGTAATTTTAAAAGAATTTATGCCATTAATTACAAATTTATGAGTTTAAATATGTGATATTTTGTGCTGTTAAGTCCTACGAAAATCCTCAAAAGAACACAAGACGATTGTTTTCGGTTAATTTGTCCTCCATTTTTCATGTTTACAAATAAATAAATTCAAAGTAGATGACACTCAGTACATAAAAACAATCGACAACTAGTAACATGCATATTTTGTTCATGAAATGATGAAATGTTCAGAAATGTGCTAAAAATGTATTTTTCTCTTAAATTAGTAGTAAACTTTATTATGAAATATGTTTTTATTAATACTTTTATAATGCAAAAAAAAATGCGAAAATAATAATGTCGTAAAATGTAAACATATCTATCGAAACCATTCATAATAGTATATAATTTGGCATGCCAAGTTTAAAAAACTGCTGACATTTTCCAACACTGCATGAGTCGCATAGAAAAGTAGAAAGTAGATCTACTTGATGCGTTCTACGCATCTATGCATTCTATGCATTTTCTTATGTTTCTTGTCACATACAACTACACTGATTCTACTTTTTCGGTATACGCATGTAATGCAAGCACGCATGAAACGCATGCTATGGACTTTCGTATCAGTGTATTTGTATGTGACAAGAAACATAAGAAAATGCATAGAATGCATAGATGCGTAGAACGCATCAAGTAGATCTAAATAAATCATATTTAAATCATATCAAATCATAAATCATATTTAAATTCTAAATAAATTCTTTTAAAATTACAATTTGATTTTCTATTTTTCCCAAAAATGTTCTTGTTTGCTTTTTTATTGTTTCCCACAACAGCTTACCAAAACAAAAAACCAGTCGCATAAAACGCATTGTGTGTAACTTGCAATAAAAACCGCATAGAAAGCAAAAATTGCATGTAACGCAGTCCGCATGAAACGGATGGTATGGACTTTCGGCTTAAACCTACTTGATGCGTTCTACGCGTCTATGCATTCTATGCATTTTCTTTTGTTTCTTGTCACATACAATTACACTGATTCTACTTTTTCGGTATACGCATGTAATGCAAGGTCGCATGAAACGCATGGTGTGGACTTTCGGCTTAAGTTTATTTTCAATGTTATTCGCGGTGGATATAGAATTATTGAGAGATGAAATTGGCTTAACTATTGAAGAGAATGTATGTTGAGAGTTTTGGTGACGTGCTTTATAAGTTTCTACGCAGTGTTGCCAACTACTTCAAGAACAAAAGCACCGTGAGGGGTTCAAAACCGGGTAAAACAGGGTAAAAATTAGAATAAAAAAGAGTAAAGAAGCACCGACTATAATTTTAAATAATAGGCATATTATTATATGCTTTATAAGTTTCTACCCAGTGTTGCCAACTACTTCAAGAACAAAAGCACCGTGAGCGGTTCAAAACCGGGTAAAAATTAGAATAAAAAAGAGTAAAAAAGCACCGACTATAATTTTAAATAATAGGCATAAAATAGCTGAATTTGAAAATACAAAATAAAAATACAAATATAGTTTATTTTAAATTTATTATTAATATAAAGGAAAATTTATTTATTAACATAAAATAATTAATTCATTTTAATCAAAGCGAATTCATAACAAGTGACCGTGAGGAAACAGCTGACTGGTCTTGGGCTGTCAAAATTTGTGTGTGTTTGTTGTGCGTTCGTGTGTTGTTGTTAATTTTTTTTTTTTTTTCTTTTCCATTTTTTTTTTTTTTTTTTTCTTCCTATTTTGACACCCGAGTTCGCTTCGAATTTTGTGTCATTGTGGTTGTGTAAAAAATAAAAAATTTATTCAAAAAATTTTGAAAAATTGAAAAACTAATTTTTAATATTATTATCGATTTGTACATTCATTCTTACAATAACAATTGTAAGAAACAAAAGAAAATAAACATTCTTAAATAAAACAAAAAATATCAACAGTGTTCATCCCGTTACAATAAGCGCACGCTAACGTGCATATCCTTAGGTAGCATTTTTGTTGATAGCAACAAGAATAAGCTGCTTGAGCTTCAAGATGCCAACCAGTGATGTTATCAAAGAAAACAATGATGAAATTGAAACTGATATTATGAATTTAAGTGAAAGCAGTTCTGATAATGAATGCTGTTGGCAGCGAGTCCCTGGAAATAACCGTAAGAGGTACAGCTCCAAATCACCACGAATAAATATTCCAAAGAGACAACACCTAGAATCCGGTCCTTCTACTTCAAATCGTTTTGCAACTCTAGCATCTAATAATGAGGAATATGATGACAACGAAGTATCACCCCAGAAATCAAATGAGCCAAAGCCGCCACCAATTTTTATACCTAATGTTGATGACGTCGCAAAAATGGTTAATAACATAAGTAAGATTGTAGATAGTCGTGAATTTTATTATAAATCTTTAAGAGACGGTCAGGTTCGCTTAAGTGTTAAGACAGTTGACTCATACAGAAGAGTAGTTGATTACCTTGACAAAAACAGTGTGATATATCACACCTTTCAACTAAAACAGGAGAGGGCTTTTAGTGTAGTCATTAAAGGTCTTCATCACTCTACACCAATTACGGATATTAAGGCAAATTTGATATTGTTAGGGCATCAGGTAAGGAGTGTTAGAAACATCATAAGTCGCTTTACAAAGCAGCCACTTCCCATTTTTTTTGTTGACCTGGACCCAAAACCTAATAATGGAGAGGTTTATGATTTGAAAACATTTGGTCATGCGACCATTGTCGTAGAAGCACCCAAAAAAAATGCTGATGACATTGTCCAATGTTTCCGTTGCCAGCAGTTTGGTCATACAAGGACTTATTGTAGAAAACCGTATAGATGCGTTAAATGTGGATTAGAACATTCAACATCAGAATGTACTAAATTGCCAGATTCCCCCCCTCAATGTGTTCACTGTCTGAGTAACCACACTGCTAACTACAAAGGATGTGAAGTTTACCAGAAACTTGTTAATAAACGTTCTTATAAAAGCGGTAGAAATGTTCCTGTCCAAAATAATTACAATTATAATACTACCTTCCCCACAACAACCCAAAACGGTCAATTAACTTATGCTCAAGCAGTGAGAGGTGCAGATGATAATGTTAGCAGTGTAAATAATGTTCTTAAAAAAATCGAGGCGATGCTTGAAAAACAAATAGAGTTAACAAATACATTAATGAACATGATGTCTATGTTAATGACAAAATTATGCAATTAAACCTTATAATAGCAGAATGGAACGCGAATGGAATTTTGAACCATATTAATGAAATAGAAGTCTTTCTTAAAAATAATATTATTGATATTTTACTAGTCTCAGAGACCCATCTTACTAACAAATCCCTTTGCCGTATAAGAGGATACGACGTAATAGTTGCCAATCAGCCTAATAACAGAGCACATGCAGGTGCTGCTATTGTTATTAAATCAAGCATTTCTTATGAAGTTTTAGAACCTGTTACTGAGTTATACTTGCAAGCCGCAGGAATACAAATAACTTGCAATAACAGTAATGTTTCTATATACTCTGTTTATTTTCCCCCAAGATATAACATCAAATGTGATCAGTACGAACGATTTTTCAACAATATTGGCAATCGATTTTTAGTAGGTGGTGATTTCAATGCAAAACACACATGGTGGGGATCACGTCTAACTAACCCTAAAGGAAGAGAACTCTTTAAATGCATTATGAAAAATCAATACAATTCGCTATCAACGGGATCACCTACTTACTGGCCAGCTGACATATTCAAAATACCAGATGTATTAGATTTTTTCATATACAAAGGAATTCCACAAACCTCTCTATATATCGTATCTAGTGATGATCTCAGCTCTGATCATAGCCCAATTATTGTTAGCTTCACGACAGCTTGTAAGAAAAGGCAATTAAATACCAAGCTTATCCTTGCAAAAACTGATATCAATCTTTTTCAAAGCCACATTGAATCTCAACTTGATCTCAGTTCGTCTTTTAGTACTGAAGGCGAAATTGACTATGCTGTAGAAATGTTTTCAAAAGTGATACATGAAGCTTCGTTTAGGGCTACACCGCAAAATTTAAATTATACTTCAAATTTTCGGCTGTCTGTTGAAATAAGATCACTTATCACAGCGAAAAGAAGACTGCGTAATATCTGGAAGAGGTCAAGGATGCCGATGGACAAGACAAATTTTAATCGTGCAGCTAGTCATTTGAAGAAAAGGCTACGAGAATTAAAAAATGATTCAATCAATAGATATCTTTACAAGCTAAGTCCTGCTAATAATAACGATTACAATCTCTGGAAAGCAACTAAATATCTAAAACATGCTCAAAAGCGTAATGTTCCAATAAAGGACATAAATGGTGATTGGTGTCGATCTGATAAGAATAAAGCTGCTGCCTTTAAGAGCTACCTTGAAGACATATTTACTCCTTTTTCATTTAGTACGCTAGTACAAGATTCCACAATAAACTCCTTTTTAGATATTCCATGCCAAATGAGTCTACCCATTAAACCTTTTAGGGTTAATGAAATTATAGCTGAAATAAAAAAGCTTAATCCAAAGAAATCAGCAGGATATGATAATATTGATGCAAAAGTTCTAAAAAATCTGCCGAAAAAAGCTTTAATTTTTCTTACCGTTTTGTTCAACGCTATTTTAAGGCTATCGCATTTTCCTACCCAGTGGAAACATGCAAAAATTATAATGGTTAATAAACCTCATAAGCCAGAACATTGTATTGAATCATACCGGCCTATCAGTTTGCTGCCTACTATATCTAAATTATTTGAAAAGCTTTTTCAAAAAAGACTACTACCTGTCCTAGAGTCTCTACAAATCATACCTGATCATCAATTTGGATTCCGACACAAACATGGCACTCCCGAGCAGTGTCATAGAATAGTTAAACAAATTAGAGATTCTCTAGAAAACAAGGAGTACTGTACTTCAGTTTTTCTTGACGTCAAACAAGCCTTTGATAGAGTATGGCACAATGGCCTTCTATTTAAGTTAAAAGAACTTTTGCCAGCTCCATATTATCTTTTACTCAAATCATACTTACATGAACGCAGCTTTTTTGTTAGTATCAATGGGGAAAACTCAGAAATCGGAAAAATAAAAGCAGGTGTGCCTCAGGGAAGCGTATTAGGCCCAATACTATATACATTATTCACCGCTGATATGCCGACAGCAGATAACGTTTTGATTGCTACGTATGCCGATGATACTGCTATATTAGCTACCAGCAAATCCACCGCCTTAGCAGCCGATATAGTACAAACACAGCTTAATGTAACAAGCAATTGGCTAAAAAAATGGAATTTAAAAGTGAATGCGGAAAAATCCAATCATGTCACATTCTCACTGAAAAAAGGGGACTGTCCCCCCGTTTACCTTGACGGAACTGTTATACCGAAGTCAGATCACGTAAAATACTTAGGACTTATAATGGATAAACGCTTGACTTGGAAAGACCATATAAAACAGAAAAGAAAGCAACTTGAACTCAAAACAAAAAAGATGTATTGGCTTCTTGGTCCTAGGTCCGAATTAAGTCTTAACAACAAACTTTTGCTTTATAAAACGGTACTAAAGCCAATATGGACTTACGGAATACAGCTTTGGGGAACAGCATCCTACTCGAATATTGATATAATTCAAAAATATCAGTCTAAGACACTTAGGCTTTTAACGAACGCACCGTGGTTTATGAGAAACAACGCTATTCACCGTGATCTTAATATACGCCTTATTAGAGAGGAAATTAAAATTTATAGTACAAAATACCAACAAAGACTGAGCAACCACCAAAATTTACTTGCGATCTCGCTGTTAGATGATTCTTTTGAAGTTAGACGCTTGAAAAGGTTACACGTACTAGATCTCCCATTTCAAATATAAAAATAAGTTAATGTAAATGACTATTTTAAACTTTGTAAACATATGTATATAAATAGTTAGATTCGTAGGAACCTAACATTCTGTGAAATTGTTGTAGTAGCTATAAGTTTTGCTTAATATTTATTTGTAAATAGATTGCAAAAATAAAAAAATTAAAAAAAAAAAAAAAAAAAAAAAAAAAATTTTGACACCCGAATGGAGGTTTAACAAAAACAAAATGCGTGTTGTTTTTGCATTGTTGTACTTGTTGTAGAGTTACGGTTACCTTATTGAATTTGCCTTGATTTTAATTAAACAATTCATTTAAACATAAATAATTTTGTTGAGATCGTTTACAATATGTTAGTATGTACATTAATTTTCAAATAAATCAATATCCTCTTCTATGCCATCATTGGGCCACCAAACAGTTTTATTAAAATATTTTGACTTATTATAAGTAGCATTAATATTATACTCCATTTACACTACAGCGAAATCTAGTACTTATGAGATTTCAAGCCAAATCTAGTTGATTTTAACTAGATTTCCCATACAAAACAAAATCTACTTATTTAGTAGATTTCGGCAAAATCTACTCAAAATCTCAGTCGCTTTAAAGATCTCTAACTGAAAACAAGTAGTCAAAAATATCAGCTGTTACTTTTTCAATAAATCTTTGGTGATACAATTTTTTTTTTTTTTTTTTTTTTTTATAAATTTTCGTGAAAATGGCCTCAAAACGCAAGAAGTTCTGGGGAAACAACCCAAAATTCAAAAAACCTAAATCTAGTAATAGATTTCAAGTTCTATCTGACTTGGAGGATGATGGCAACTCGAGCATAAATAATGGAGAACAAACGGAGGATGCCGTAAAAGTGCCCCCAATTATTGTAGATAGGTGCCACAAATTAATAGCAGTAATGAAAATTTAGGAAAATGTTGTAAATACAAAAAAAATGTCTATTGGAACAAAAATAATTCCAAATTCATTGTCTGAGTACGAAGACGTTATTAAAAAGCTAAAATTGGAGAAAATGCAGTTTTTTACACACCCAGTAAAAGATACTAAAAAGTTTACACTCATGCTCTTTGGTCTCCCAAAGATTGATGTAAATTCTATTAAAGATGAATTTAAATTTAACTTTAACATCGAACTGGCAAATATTAAAGAAGTTGTAACCTCGCGCTCAAATGATGACGATTCATTATACATGCTACAGTTCAATAGGGAACAAATAACTAAACGTGAGGTAGTCAAAATAAAATATGTTTATGATGTCGTAGTTCACTGGAGAAACCCAATACGTTGATCTAGAGGCCCTACCCAATGCTCGAAGTGCACAATGTATGGTCATGGGTCAGCAAATTGCTTTAGAGGTGTCGCCTGCTTAGGATGCGGTGGAAGTCATGATTACGCGAACTGCCAACTAAATAAAGTTCCAACAAACGGACCGGTAATCTACAAATGTTTTAACTGCATAAAAAGGAATTTGAAAAACGTGAATCATCGAGCAGATGACCCACACTGTCCCTTAAGGAAGGAGTACATTGAGATTAGGACAAAAGCCACTAGCAGTAGACGTCCTAACAAATTTGTGCAGCCCATAAATATTAACTACTCACCAATGGAAGAAGAAAGCTTTAAAGTAAATGGCGAAAATAAAACAGGTAATTCTACAAAAGTTTCTTATGCTACAGTAGCTGGTACAAGTCGTTACGCCGACGAGAGAAACGACATATCCAACCAACAAATACTAGAAATTTATTTCGAAGCAATTGATGCTTTAGAAAAATGTAAAAATAAATATGACAAATTGAGAGTACTTGGAAATATGCTCCGTCATGTCATATAATCAGTCAATAAGTTGCCTTAAAGTTATGCACTGGAATGCCCAAGGTATAACAAATTCTGCATCTATAGTAGAATTAGAGCATTTTCTAAATGAACAGCAAATAGATCTTATATTTATTAATGAAACATTTTTAAATACATGCCATACTTTTAAAATTAGAAACTATAAAATATATAAACAGGATCGAGTAACACATGGTGGTGGTGTTTTAATTGGCGTCAAGATGTCTATTCCGCATGAAAGAATCTCAAAATACCCAACTGCGGTATTAGAAAACGTTTCCGTGTTGATTAAAATAAACAACAGACCAATTAGATTTACGTCAGCGTACTGCCCAAAATACACACCAAGCTTTATTAATGATCTGGATTTAGTCACACAAACCACTCATATAAATGAATTTTTTATTTTTGGCGATTTTAATGCACAGCATTTGAGCTGGGGATGCTTACAAAATAATACAGCAGGTTTAAACCTCTATAACCATCAGCTTAATTCTGAATACTATATACATTACCCAGATTCATTTACTAGATTTAGCCAAAACTCAATAGCCAGACAGCCATCTGTGGTAGATATTTTACTTACTAATTCAATTCTGCAAATTTCACAAATTGACACTTTTCCAAATATGCTGAAGTCGGACCATATTCCAATAATATGCAAAATATTTGGTACTATTAGAGAAAATATAGTGGAAATCCCTCTCTATAGCAGAACAAACTGGAATGTAATAAGAAAATTTGTTGACGATGAGATAGTTAACAATAACTTACAAACAACAATTATAAGTGAAACAAACATCGAAGCTGTTTTATCAAAAATTACCAGTATACTTCAAGAATCTTTTAATCTAATTCCCAAAGGTAAAAAGCTAAATTGGCAAAGAAAACTTTCCAGACTTAGCCTGTACTTAATAGGTCAAAGAAATAAATACCGGAGAAAACTACAAAGAAGCAATACAACATCAGAAAGAAATACTATAATATGTACCCTAAAACAGCTGACTTTGTTTATAAATTACCATGTCAAAGAGGACAAAAACAACAGTTGGTATCAATTTCTAAGAAGTTTGCCGAACAACAATAAAAAGTTTTGGAAATTAAGTAAAGCAATAAAAGGTAAACAAAAAACGCTAGAAAGTTTAACAATAGATGGCGCTGATGTTCATAACACCTATCAAAAAGCAAATATAATTGCTGATGTTTTTGAAAAAGTTCATAACACTACCAGTAATATTACATCGTCTATTGATCTTAAGGTTCAAAAGTATAATGATTGGCTAGTCAAACAAACTGTTTCGAATAGTGCACCAGCATACGCAACATGCCTAGATGAAGTTAAATTTTTTATCAAAAAACTGAAAAACACAAAAGCCCCCGGCCTTGACGGAATACATGCCATATTATTAAAAAATTTATCAGACATCTTTTTTAGCCTTATTACCAAAATATTTAATTGGTGCTTAAAAAACGGTTATTTTCCAAAACTTTTCAAAACTGCTAAAGTCATACCTATAGCTAAGCCTGGAAAAGATCCTAAATCGCCTAACAGTTATCGACCTATCAGTATGTTAAACATGCTAGATAAAGTATTTGAAAAAATAATATTGGATAGACTTCAGAAATTTACAGAAGACAATAACATCATACAGAACGAACAATTTGGCTTCAGAAAAGAGCACTCGACTATTCACCAGGTTAAGAGAATTGTAAATATACTTCAACATTTTAAGGATAGAAGAAAAAGCACAGGAATGGTATTTTTAGATATTGAAAAAGCTTTCGATTCCATATGGCATAGTGGTCTAATTTATAAACTTGGTCGATTTGGCTACCCAATTTATCTACAGAAGATTTTAAAAAGTTTTTTAAATGAAAGAAAGTTTGTGGTAAATATTGATGGTGTGTATTCTAGTGAACGAAAAATTTTAGCTGGTGTGCCACAGGGTTCAGTGCTATCTCCAACCTTATATGCAATCTATATATCTGATTTGAAATTATTAAAAGATCATACTTCGGCGTTATATGCTGATGACACTGCGCTCATATCAACTGGTAAAGTTTCTAATGCCATTGTCAAAAAATTAGAAAAAGCTCTTTTGCACTCCAAGAAGTTCTTTTTAAAATGGAAAATTAAAATTAACGATTTAAAAACTCAGGCAATATTATTTCCTTTCAATAAATCACCAAAGCGAATACCTAGTAGACGACTTGCCATACATGGAACAGATGTACCTTTTCTAGATTCAGTAAAGTATTTGGGAATTACACTTGATACAAAATTGACTTTCAAGCAGCACATATTACAAACCTGTTCAAAAGCAATAAAATGCGGTAGAGCTTTATATCCATTATTGAATCATAGATCGACGTTAAACATTAAAAACAAAATATTACTATACAGAATGTGTATTAGACCAATATTGACCTATGGATGTCAAGTGTGGTCAACTAAATGTGCTAAGACCTATTTACAGAAGCTGCAAATAATTCAAAACAAAAACTTAAAGATCATATATAATTTACCTCGAAGATATTCCACAGCTCGTCTACATAGAAATTATAACGAAGACTTGATTGCAACGGTATTTGATAAACTAACACAAAGATTCGAAGATCGTAACAGATCTTCAAACTATGCTTTAATAAGAAATTTGCATGTTTAACTCTTTTCTATCTTTATCTTCGAAGATAACAAAAGGGGTAAAATAAGAATTTCTTATATTTTTCTTTTTGTTTGTTATTAGAAATAAGGTTTTTTCTATCTTTTTGCCTTAAGTTGTAAATACATGTGTTATAAATGTTCATTTCTCAGTTTTTAACCTAATTATTTTTACTTGATCAATACATTTTAGTAATGTCTCATAAGTTGTAAATATATTAAGATTTGTTTATATTTTAAAGCTGTTTGTAATGATAGTAATAAAATTTAATTTAAAAAAAAAAAAAAAAATACTCAAAATCTAGTAAAAATAGAAGTGCAACTATGTATTTTGCCAAATAGTACTTAAAAATACAACGCTGCACAGGAAAAAAATGACATTTCAATTTAAAAATACATTTTCTAAATGTTGTAAAGGGTCCGCCAAATAACTTTTTTTTTGAAAATGCTGTAAAAAAAAAACTACTGAATATTTTCTCAAATTTCTTTTTTTATTTGAAAGTACAATACTTCCGGTTAATAATGGAAAATAATTTCATTCAAATGGCTGCCTCGGCTGGGCATGCAGTAGCCTACACGAGTAGCTTACAGAAAATGCCGATTTTGGCAAAAAAAAATCATCTTTTCAGGTGAAGCTCATTTTGATCTTGGCGGGTATGTAAACAAACAAAATTGTCACATTTGGGGAACTGAAAACTCGCACGCATACATTGAAAAGCCGACGCACCCAAAACGAGTAACTGTTTGGTGCGGATTTTGGTCCAGAGGCATAATTGGGCCATTGGCCGTTACAGTCAATGGCGATCGTTATCGGGCCATGTTGAACGAATTTTTGTTCAAAAAAATTGAAGA
The DNA here is from genome assembly GCA_930367235.1 of Sarcophaga rosellei. NCBI lineage: Eukaryota > Metazoa > Arthropoda > Insecta > Diptera > Sarcophagidae > Sarcophaga > Sarcophaga rosellei. Next base: position 44,959,833 of record OV884018.1, on the reverse strand, counting down.
GTTTCAGTAGTTTTTTTTAAAGCATTTTCAAAAAAAAAAGGTATTTGGCGGACCCTTTATTATTTTCTTTTAAATTTCAGTCAGCTGTTTTTGTTATTAAAATGAAATCTTGCTACTGTCAAATAAATCCAGTGTAAACGATCTAGATTTTGAGCAAGATTTGAAATCTATTCTACTAGATTTCGCTGTAGTGCAAATGGGCTATTAGTATTATTATAAGCATTTGGTGGTAGTTGAAAACTGATACAACATGCATTTTCGAACTTTAAGTCATATTTAATGCGTAACAGCGCATTTACTGAATTTAAGGACAATCGGTTTCTTATTTTTGTTTTAAACAAACTCATCAAACTAAAAGTCCTTTCTACCTCAGCACTAGAATAATGCAACGAAAGCGAATTTAAGACAAATTTAGTGAGGTCTATAAATGGGTTTTCTCCCACGGAATCTTTAAAGTTGTGAACTTAAATCCAAAGCTCGTCAGTATTTTGTGTATTTTTTCATTTATGTAGTTTAAGATTATTTAAACGTATTTAAATTTTATTTATTACATTAGGTTCTTTAATAAATTGTTCAATAAAATCTATAATATTATTATTATTAGTTTTAAAAATATTTTCCACGCTGCATAATGATAAATTTTGCAACAAATTGAAATTTTTTTGGAAGTTTTCGTCTTAATTCAAGATTTTTTATAAATTCAATGATGTTGATTTTTATAATTTGCTTATCATTTTCAAAGTTTTCATTCGGAACTAATATTCTGTTTGCAAGACTTTTCAATAAGTAATATAAATCATTGTATAGTTTCACGTGATCCGCGTTGGCTGACTCGAATGCAAAATTCACTTTTTGAACTTCTTCCAAAATTGAACCCAAATAAATAAAGTTTGTACATATTTTTAGCAAATTGGATACAAATCAATTGGCTTTTAACAAGTTTAAATGGGTTTTTAGTTCTAGCCACATCTTCAATGTTACCTTTACGGCCTTTTCTATAGATAACCACCTAGTATTTGATAACATTCTAATTTTTTGTGGATTCATATCATCACTGTTTAATAACTTATATATTTTGGCATATGCTTTTTGTCTAACAGGACAATGGGCAAACCAGTTATGAGTTTCTTTAACAAGAAATTCCAAATTATTTCGAAAACTTTTTTCGGTTGCCGCACACACAGCTAATTGTACAGAGTGATATACGCATCGGTCCAAGATCAAATTTTCTAGATTGTATAGGATTATCCAATTCGTGGTTTCAAAAGTAAACGTAAATAAAACACATATAAAATATTTTTTTCATGATATTTCTTTTTTTATTGTAAAATTTGAACGTTGACATTATGTGTGAAACACTACATCATTTAAATGACCTCCACGCGAAGCCTTGCAAGCATTGATTCTTTTAAGGTAATTTTCGACCACTTTTTGACACATATTGGGCGGTATCTCAGCCATAACTTGACTTTTTAAGTGCTCAAGAGTTGAAGGTTTATCTGCATAAACACGGTCTTTCGCGTAGCCCCACAAAAAAAGTCTAATGCTGTCAAATCGCATGATCTTGGTGGCCAGTTGATATCGTCACGACGAGAAATTACGCGGGCATGTAATGTATCTTGCAATAAAGCCATATTCGCTCGAATTGTGTGGCATGTGGCACCGTCTTGTTGAAACCACATATTCTCCAAGTCGTATTCTTCAATAGCAAGCAAAAAAAAGTCGGTTATCATATGACCATAACGCTCCGAATTGACGGTGACAGTCGTTCCATCGTCGTTTTCGAAGAAGAAAGGTCCAATCACACCTTCAGACCAAAGAGCGCACCAAACAGTGACTTTTTCTGGATGTAATGGCCTCTCTTCAATTACTTGAGGATTCTCAGAACCCCAAATACGACAATTTTGTTTATTAACATACCCACCGAGTGTGAAATGTGCTTCATCGCTGAAGAAAATTTTGTTCGATACGTGGCTGTGGCAGAATCACCATTTTTGTGGTAGGTTTTGATAATTTTTATGCGTTGTGTGATAGTTAAAACATCCATTTTCGTCAATGTCAGACTATCAACTGAAAAGAAAAAATTGGTTTCACAACTTAGTTTGACAGATGTCGAATTCCAGTCCCATACTTTTGAAACCACGAAATGGGAACCCCTTTATTTTTGTTCAATTTTTCGGTGCAAACCATTGTGGGTTCCCGTCATAACCGCACCATTATCTGTACCTATGGCTACTAAATTTTTAAAATCAAGTTCCAGGATATTTATTAAGCGCTCTAAGCCATATAGGATATCATCAGCAGTACCACCTTGTAAATCTATTAATCCAAGAAATGTTGTAATAAACATGTTTTTTTAACGCTAAAATACCTTACGACGACACTAAGTAATTTCTCAACTGATATATCAGTTCCTTCGTCTAATATTAGGCTGAATGGAGCACATTTTATATCATCGACAAGATTTTTTATAAAAAATGGAGCTATAATATTAGTTATAATTTGAGAGGTCTTTGTTCTGTGTAATTTAAAATTTACAGCTTTACTATCCGAAAATATGTCGGTACAAATGTCAGACAAATGATCAATAAAAGCAAAAGATGTGTGTACTGATGTACACAAACTTAAGTGGACTTGGGCTTTTTGATTTTCCTTTGAGTCCCTCAGTTTAAACGACAGCTCCGGCTGCAGCGAAAAGCTATTGGTTGGATTTATCCCCTTTAAGGTTTTTTGTTTCACTGTGTCGTAATAAATCGCTGTGCCGCGCATTTATTTCACAATGACAGCAAATACATAATGCCTTCGAAGGGTCTTTTGCAGGCTTTAACCATTTCTTAAATGCTGGAGTAGTCTACCAAACTTTTCTATACTTTTGTCGATCCATCTAAATAAATCCAAAAAAGTTTATGAATATGTAAACATTTTTAAATATTTGTTATTACTTGCATATATTTCTAACTAGCTAATACCCGGTGTGCTTCGCTACCCCCATCGGAATTAAATACATATCTAGTGATGCAACTGGATCGCCCACCATCAAAAATGTTACGCCATTGTTGGAGTTCTGGAGTTCTATCAGCATGAATTGCGATTATGTGGTCATCTATATCAGATCTGTAGTTAAATGCAATACCTGAGTATCCATGAAAAACATTACGTCGATTCACCGCCAGCAGCATTGTTCTCTGCTCCTCTTGTTGATGTTCGAATCCACTGACTTTCTACTCATGATTCATGTTGGACTTCTGTTTCATTAGCTCGTGCTGTTGTGGTACCTTATTGTTCCAAAGGTGTCTCGGTAGCTAGTGCGGTTGTCGCATATTGTCGAAGGCTTTCCAGACGTCTTTCACGTTCTGAAGGTGTTTCTGTGGCTCGTGATGTTTCAATACGATTTCGCTGGCTTTGTAGTCGACCTTCATGTTCCAACGATGTCTCGGTAGCTCGTGGAGTTGTGGCATGTTGTCGAAGACCTTCAAGACGTCTTTCGCGTTCTGACGGCGTTTCAGAAGCTTTTAAGGCGCTCTTGGCTTTCTGAAAGTGTTTCAGTAGCTCTTGCTGTTGTGGCGCGTTGTCGTAGGCCTTCAAGGCGTCCTTCACGTTGTGATGGCGTTTCGGCGGCTCTAAAGGTTGAAGCTCGACTCCTTTCAGTCCTGAGGCGACTTTCACGTCTTCCGAACTTTCATTTGCTCTCTGTGATTGCAAACGCAATGCATTTTAGATGCTTTTATTCGGGGCATTTTTACAAATTGTAACGTTTAACTTGTTTATAATTAAAGATTCAACTGAATTTCAAAACCGAATGCGTGTTATATTTATTTCTTTATATTTTACCTAATATGAAATCGGTTCAAGTCAAAAACCTTTTGAAGAAAATTAATGTTATTAAAATTTAACAATTTTGTGTTTGCGTCGGTCACAGGTAATTTTTTTGATGAGTTTTGCAACTACTTATTTTATTTGGGAAAAATATTGACAGTTTACATTTTATTACTTAGGTAATTAAAAGTAATGAATTCATTGCCCACTAAAATGCTTATTATAAAGTTTACCTAATGTATTTTTCAAATAAATAATAGTTTTATTAGTTACCCGTTTTTAGAAGTAAACAATAACATAACTATTACATATGTATCTACGTATATGTTTTCCAAGATAAATATTTAAATAGTATGAACTTTAGTACTTACTATCTATATGAGTTGAAAATTTCAAACTCAATAATTTAAGGGTCATATACCTTACTATTGTATATTTCAAGATATAATAATTTCTACACCCACAAATCAGAGAGGCACCACCTTCCTATAGCTGGAATACAAAATTGGGGACTCTAGCTTTTATAGTTTTTTTTATACAGATTTTAATAATTAGTTCATATGGAGTTTGCCACGCCCCTAATGCTTGATTGCCCACTTTTAACAAAAATATTGATATTGAACCTTTAGATATTCGTACAAAATTTTAGCAGTCTAACTGTTCTGGTGTTCTAGATATGCAGATTTTAGTATTTACTTCATATGGGAGGTGCCACGCCCGCTTTTGCTAAACTTCCTATTTTTGGCCAAAATATTAATATTTAAACAAAAATTATACAAATACAAAATTGGGGACTCTAACTGTTAAAGTTCTTCAGTTAGGCAGATTTTAGTATTTACTTTAAATGGAAGGTGCATTGTCCTCTAATGATAGGTTCCCTATTTGTGTCCAAAATATTTATATTAAAACCGTAGTTACTTGTACAAAATTTGAGGTATCTTGCTGATATAGTTTTTCCAATATATCCATTTTGTTATTATCTTACAATAGTAGGTTATGTAGTATATGTGGGAGTGGCACATCTCTCATTTGAAATATCAACATAAAAAGTAGGAAAATCGGTTCAGCCGTTTTGTCGTCTATAAACTTCAAACATACAAACAAATGCACATTAATTTTTATATATAGGTGATGTCCGAGATAGAAGAAGTTTTACATTTAATTCATATGGGTCAGCCCATTTTTGTCTAAAATATTCATATTGATACTAAAGTGGATTCGACAAAATTTTAGGGCTCTAACTGTGATATTTTCATAGATATAATAATTTAATATTTTTTATATTAGAGCTGACACTCCCACTATAGCCAATCCGCCCATTTTGTTTATATATACGTCAAAGTCGCCTATACAAAATTCGCAGTTTATGAGATATGCGACATTAAATACTTATTGAATATGTGGGCGTAGCACCCCGCCTTCTTGAAATTTAAAATAAAAAGTAGCCTATAATTCCTTCCAGATATACAGGAAGGTACTGTCAAAACTTCAAGAAAATCAGTCCAGCCGTTTAGCCGTCTATAGACTTCAAACAAACAAACCCACAAACAAATAAACACACATTCATTTTTGTTTATATAGATGTAAAATTCATTAAAAAAAACTACATATGTGACGTATGAGTGATATCCAATTCCATTAAGTTTTATCAAAGAATATAGATATAAAGAATACGCATTATGTAGAAGTAGCATTACGACCCGCTCTCACCAAAATCTTTTTAAAAAATCATTTCTGGATAAGGGGGGCGGAAGACAGAAGGAAAATAAACACAAACAAAGAGCGTAACAATGTGTTGCTCTCATCATGAGAGCGTAAAAATGCATTCAGTTGCTTACCAGCTTCTAAAGAAATATTACAGTATGATTCACTAATATCAATGAGAAATGATTTCGATTTTTGGAAGAATACTTGCCAAGTAAAATACGGTGTTTTTAGGTTTTTAGCGCAGTACAATTATTCTATACTTTTCGCTCACATATACATATTATTGGGTTAATAAGTAGATTTGAAAATATTACTAACAATTTTCCTCTGGGTTAAATATGCCTGTCATAATTTTTCTCATGTCCTCTTTGTGCCGACGTCTGAGAATAAGTGATTTGAGAACAGTGTTCCCGTTTTTGGTTATTTCTAACCAAAATTGCTTATTTTTTGATCAATGTGCAGATGTGTAGATTTTTTTGGTTTTTTTCTTTTTCTTTAAAAAAAACCTATTTTTTGTTTCATTTTTTATTAATTATAATTTAAACTTGAAAAAAAAATAAAACAAAAGTCTATGAATTTAATTTTGGTTATATTTTTTCTTATTTGGTGATTTTTTTCACAAATGTTGGTTACAAAATTTTTTTTCGTGGCAACACTGTTTCAGAAGAATAAATAAAAAATTAGTCAAACAACAAAAACGGACGATGAGAACAATTGAGAACATTGTTACGCTCTTAGTTTCTTTATCCTTCCCTTCTATCTTTCCTCCCGCGTCGTGAAATATTTTTGAAAAATTTTCCAAAATATGCCAAAATTCACATTCTTTATACTTTATTTTCTTTGGTTTTATACATCAGGAATCATAGATAGCATACTTGTAGGGGTAACTACTATGCGTATGAGTAATATATTTCAAATGCAATTAAATATTAAGTATGTAGTATGTAGCATACGTAGGCATGGCCCCTCGCTCATTTGGAATATCAACATAAAAAGTAGCCTATAACTCCTTCCAGACATACAGGAAGATACTGTGAAAATTTCAAGAAAATCGGTTCAGCCGTTAAATCGTCTATAAACTTCAAACATACAAACATACAAACAAACACACATTCATTTTTATATATAAGATTAAAAACTTTAAATTTTATACTTTTTTAAAAATTAAATATTTTTTAATACTATAATTCTTTACAATTCTTTAATGTGTCCTTTTTTAATTGACTGAAAACTACATAGTTGGATAAAAAGTATTAAATGCAAAGAAGTGGTTAAGAAATTCAATGTCAAAAAGAAATCAAAATAATATCGTAGTTGCATAAAAGGCATCAAAAAAGTCGTTAAAAAATTCAGTGTCAAAAAGAATTTCAAAAATTTTATAGTTTTGTAAAAAAGCACTGTGAGAAATTTTAAAATGCACTATAAATACCCGTTTTATTATATCGGGTATTTGTTAAAAATGTACGGGTACAAGTGCAAAAATACACCAAAAAATACCCGAAAAGCACTTAAATGGCAACACTGTTTCTACGGATTTCTTTCTATCTACTTTTTCAAGAGTAAAGCCCTAGTTATGCTACCGTAACGGAACGTAACCGCAACAGTAAGAAACAGCTGATCGTTTTTGCTATGTATAAAGCAATACGGATGGTTATAGAAATGTAATTTAACGTATCCGGAACGTAAGAATCTGTAAAAAAATAGAATTTTCTTTCATTTTTACATGACATCTGCTTAGCAGTGTTAACAACATGTCAATATTAAAAACCACTAAAACTGAAAATTTAAATTATAAACAGAATTTACATTTTGTACGTATGTATGTTATGTTTGTCTGTATGTGGAAATTCTCTTCAAATAAAACTTCACATATTTTAAAAACCCAAATTATAATTTATTTCATTATTAACTTTTATAATTAAAAAAAAAAATAAACACTATTTTAATTGTAATATTATGTATGTAGGTTGTGTTTATTTTTATTTTAAATTAGAGAAATTTAGTTATCGATTTTTAACTAATTAAAGCCTTTGAAAAGTATTTCAGTTTGCATTTTACTTTTATTAGAGAAGATAAAAACGTTTCAACATTCGTACAAATTTGGTTTCCGAAATACCTGACCTGTTTCTGTAGAATAAAGGATTTCACTTGCTTGTCTATTGATATAGAAAATTCAATCAAAGGTACTTAATTTTGTGTTTTTGTTTTCCTCAACATACAAACATAAACTAAATTTAGTGTTTTTGTTTGAGTGAAAGTGAAATTGTTTGGCTTACAGGAACAGTACATAAATCTTTTAATAAGTACCTTTAAATAAATATAAAATCGTTTAAAATGAACCTAAAAACTCTGTGTTGATAACATTGGTTAACAGCTGGATTAAAGAGAAACAAAAGGCGCCATATTGAAAGTGATAAAAGGAGTGAAAACAATGTTTTCAAAATTTGGTTTAATATTAAATTTATTTAAAAAACAATAATAAAATATAAATTCAATCCAAAAAACATGTCTTCTGTATCCTTATCTGAATCTTTGTCTTTTAGTTTTTACAATTTTTATTTCCTTATTTGTTTCTGTTTATTTCTTTTTTGTTTTGTTTACATAAAGACATATGACACGTTTTTACGATCTATAATTTTTACGTTCCGTACACATTACACTACGTTACTGTTACATTCCCTTACGGTAGCATAACTAGGGCTTAATTCCCTGGTAGTGTTGCCACAAAAAAAAATTTTGTAAACATCATTTGTAAAAAAAATCACCAAATAAGAAAAAATATAACCAAAATTAAATTCGTAGACTTTTGTTTTATTTTTTTTCAAGTTTAAATTATAATTAATAAAAAACGAAACAAATAAATAACCAAAACCAAAAAAATCTACACAACTACACATTGAGCAAAAAAATAACCAATTCTGGTTAGAAATAACCAAAAACGGCAACATAGCACCAGTGTGACTATTTTAGCATTTTTGCAGCTAGATTTAGCATTTTTTATTTTGATTTAGCTGCAAATTTTCGATTTAGCAGTTGGCATTTTTTTTAGCATTTTTTAATAATTTGTTTAGCATTTTCTAGCTTCAATTTATTTTTCATTTTTACTCCTGTTACAATTAAAATTTGATTGATTGTACATACATAGTTTAATGGTTACCACGAATGTAGAATATGTTGAAATATCATAGCAGAGTTAATACGCCAACTAAGGCAAAGATTACCCAAAAATTTGTTAAGTTTAAAGTATATTAATTTTTTTGCTATTAACAATAGTTTAAAAATAAATAAAAGTAAATTATTTAAAAATTTCAAAGAAGAAATGATAAATTTTTCAAATGATTAAATTACAACTTTAGAATTGCAATGGCAAAAATTAACTTCATACGAGTGGGAAAGTCAGAAGACAACTATTGAGTTTTGGATACAAGTTTATGAATACAAAAATGCTGTGAATGAAAATCCCTTCAAGGAATTGTCCGATTTTGTTATGAAATTTTTAGTTTTGCCATTTAGTATTGCAGAAGTTGAACGTGTATTTAGCAAAATGAATCTTTTAAAAACTAAAATAATAAATAGAATGATATTAAATAGAATGAATTCACTCCTCTATATAAGATGTGGATTGAAAAGATTGAATAAATGTTGCCAAAGTTTTCAAATAACTAAAGAATTAATGCAAAAATGCGATAAAATTATATATATATAATATTATAACAGAGCCCTCAGAAAGTGAAGAATACACTTTTGATGAAGTATTTAATATGTAGCCAAAAGTTGGTATTTTTGATTAAACAAATTTATTTGTGAAGTACAAATGTTATTATATAGCAATATAGTTTTTTTGACATTTTAGAATATATAAAATACATAAAATGTTACATGAATTAATGGTCGTTTTAGTCCAAAATTGTTTTATTTATTTATATATGAAGACATATCTATTTACATATATGTATAAAGACTGAAAAATATGTATTTTTAATTTTAGTTTTATAATTTTAGTTTGCGATTCTTGAAGAGAATAAATAATTTGTTTTTGAGTTCGATGTGGTTTTATTTATATAATCAACCTTAATTTGTGGAAATAGCTGTACAAATAGTGAAGAATTTCTTCATAATGTTATTAAAAACTTTTAGCATTTTTTTTGGCATTTAAAAATCCATTTAGCATTTTTTTTAGCATTATTTTGGATAGGATTTAGCTGCAAAAATTTTTCAGACCTGGTCACACTGCATAGCACAGTTGTGCTGAGCGAATTCACACACATTGCTTATGCTCTTTTATTTAGTCGTCGCTCAGACTGCGGCGAGTGCACATGTCAGCGGATGCTATGACATTTTTTTTTGAGGATTACACTCAAAAAATATTTTATGTTAAAAAATGCTTTTATTAAAAAGCCAATGTCTTATATGTTCTTAAAACACATTTTGATTGTTTTAATAGTGAAGTAAATAATTTAGATGTTATGAATAGAGAAATATTTTTTACAGACATAATGCAATATTTAGGAAAAATTTAAAGGTTGGTTATTGGTAGGAGAGCAAATTTATGGACCAAAATTAGATTCCAAAAAATATCTAAAAAGATTATAGATATTTTAAGTTTTAATTATTAAGTCAAAGATGTATAACTTTATGCATGTTGATGAAATGGAAATAAAAATAGCTTATATTACTAACACTTTTCTATGACTGTAAACTCTCAGCTTATTTTCGCTCTCTTATTCACTAATCCATAACCAAAAAATTTTTGGTAATCCCTACTTTAGAACATAGTTTACCATTTCATAGCACAGTTGTGCTGAGAGAACTCACACGCATTCTTGTGTTTTTTTATTTAGATGTCGATCAGACTGCGACAAGAACACATGTGCGGCGGATGCTTTGTCATTTTATTCCAGAATGACACTCAAAAAATATTTTATGTTAAAAAATGCTTTTGATAACATTCAATGTTTTATATGTTACAAAAAATGTAAAGAATGTAGGAAATATGTTCTTAAAAGACATTTTGCATGTTATCATATTCATATTAATAATTTAAATAATAAGGAAATTGAAGAGTTTTTTAATAGACAAAAAAAAATTTTTTTAGAAAAAATAAAAAGTTTGTTGGAAAATTGTTTATCTCAAAATGTGTCAATTTCACGTTTGCACGACTATCAGAAGTCGGCTAATGTTTGTGTTTTTTGCAAATATTGTCCAACTTCTTGTTCTAGAAATAAATATGTCATTAGCTGGGCGTATTTATTTTTTTTTTTGTCGCATAGTATAATTTTTTTCAAATGCTGGGGAATGTTCGCCTTTTTTTCTTTTAATAAAAAATGAATTTTTTTTATCTAAAATTATTAAGCCAAAGATAAATAGCTTGATGTATGTTGATGAAATGAAAATCAAAATAGCGTACATTACTAACACTTTTCTATGGGTGTAAATAAATAAATTCTCTCAACTTATTTTCTCTCTCTTACTCACTAATACATAACCAAAAAATTTTTGGTAACCTCTACTTTAGAACAGAGCCCGGCAATTCCTATGCACGCGTGCATGTCAGCCATTACAACAACGTACTCTCACGATCAAAAACACACTCAGTTTCGTTTGAGAATTCATTGAAAGAGGTTGTGTTGTCGCATGCTTCTTGCTTTTGTACATGACGATCTGCTAATGCAGGGATGTACAGTATAAATATCCCAGAAAGTTTTCTATTAAATATGTATATTTCCAAAAAAAAAAACAAATTTTAATCTAAAATGCTTTCTTAAATCAATATAATCAAAGAAGTATAAACGAATTTTACAAATTTTAATTTAATAAACTAATATTTTTAATTAAAATACCACCATTTAAAAATTTAAATTTTCCATGCCTGCATTGTAGTGAATGTAAGAGTATAAATTGTTCGCTTTTCTTATTTTTCGCTCTGCAACAACTGACCAATGGCAAGCGTTGCCGGGCTCTGCTTTAGAACATTGATGCCCATTTCATAGTGCTTTTGCGCAAACTAAAAACACACATATTCTTATTCTCTTTGGTTAGTCGTCACTCAGCCAGCGACGAATGCACATGCGTAGCGGGTGTACGATTTTTTTTGCTTAAAGCACTGAAAAAAATTTACTTACGAAACATATTTTATGATAAAAAATTCGTTTGGTGATGCTCAATGCAGTTTATGATAAAAATATTGAAGGAATGTAGAGAATATGTTTTAGAAGGCACTATTATTCTTATCATAGTGATATGGACGATTTTAATGATGGGAAAAAAAGATTTATTTTGTAAAAATAAAAAAATTTATTTGGAAAAATTGAAAGAGTGGTTACTTGAAGAATAAAACAATGAAAAAATCTCAGAAAATAAAATGTTAAAAATGGAGTTATCAAGGTTAATAAGCTTGGATATTGTTAGGCATGGTAGACCATTTTCTGATGGGGAGTTAATTAAAAAAATTTTAAATAAATGTTTTCAAAAACTTAATTTTAAGCTTATCGAAAATATTGAAGATTTTATTAAAATATAAATGAAAGAAATAACCCTGTATCTATTTTTGTTTTGTTTTTCTAGTCTTTTACCATAGTCACTGATTGAACAAAATTTTGTAAACACGTAAATGAAGTTCCGCGAGAGAGAGATCTCACTTTTTTCACTTAAATTTTGAAAAATGTATCAACCATATAGCCTTAAAAGTGCTTTGGATTTTTTCCGTACATTTTATTTCAGTTTACACAACTTTTCTTTCAGTGCAGTTCTCTCTCGCTCACCAATACTACTACAGTTTTAGCTTTGGGCATCCCTGCTTTAGAAGCTGACAAGCAGTGTTGCCAATTTTTTATAGTCAAAACGCGCAGTCCTACTACTCAAATAGCGCTAAAAAGCGCTAAATAATAATTTTAGTAATTAACTATAACCAAAACGCGCCGTAAAAAAGCGTTAGATAATACAAAAAATAGAAAAATATATTGGAATTGTTAAAAAATATTTTTAACAAACATTTTAAACATCTCAATTTTAAAAAGATTTTTTATACAATTTTAAATATTTGTTAAAAAAATAAAATTCAAAACCATTTGAAACAAAACAACGACTTAACACTTTTTCTTTAAATTTTTATGTATAATATAAAGAAAATATGTACTTTCTTTTGTACATTTATATAGGAGCCCATTTTTCAGCACTTATAAGTTTTATATTTGACTATAATAATTAAAATTTCAAGTTTTTTATAGTTTTCTAATATTTTAATTAAAGTGAATATATATTGGAAGTCTTAAAAATGGTCCACTAGATTTGAGATATATACATACGTTACAAAAACAACAAACAATAGTCGCCGCAGTCTAGTAGGTAGCGTGTTGGCTTATTAAACCGTAAAACCAGAATCCTGAACAAAATTAAATATGAAAAATATTTCTTCGGCGACATGAAAAGTTTCTCAAAAATTTGTCGTTCGGAGGTCCCACCACTCATGTATAAAATTAACACACATAACATGGGTGATGTGAGAAGCAAGGTCGTAATCCTGACTGAAGGAATGTATTGGCCAATTATGTATGACATACACTTTAAAAAAATATTTTAAAAGGCTTCATTTGTAGACTCTTCTGGTCATAAAACTGCTTTTATAAATATTTAGAACTCTCATAGGTTAAATTTTGATTAATTTTTAATTATTATTAATTAATTTTTTCTGGAATAACATAATTTTCACAGCATGAGTTGTCCAGTTTAAGGCTATATTTTATATGAATTAATGAGTTTATTGTATTTAGTGATATTCTATTTCTTATCTTTGCTTTAAAGTAATTCAAAACGATAAAAGATCTTTCTGCTTCCACGATCGAAAAAGGAAAACTTAATAAAAACAAATGTTGAATATTAATAAATTAATTACAAATAGTGAATTTTTAAAACTGTGCAATCTCCATCCAAAACTGATTTGCCGAAATTTTTCCACTGACATAATTTTAAATTACTAAGACAATTTTCGATTTCGTCAATATTGTCTTCCAAAAATTCAATGATAGCTTTTGTTTTATTTAAAAAAATATTTTCGTGACTAAATAATGATTTTTTTTTAATTGTAATATTAGTTGGTAATATTCATCTTGTTTCATGCATTAAAGCTTTAGTAAATTTAATTAAATTTTTCTGTATTAATTCTGTTTCACAACCTTCAATATTGTTATCACGACAAGCCCTCTCAAAATTATATCCCAAATAACTAACTATATTCAATCAATATGAAACTAAAAAAAAGTCAAATAGAAAAGCGCCAACCTAGCGCGTTTTCTTAAAAAGGCGCTAAAGAGAAAAAATGCGACTTTTTGATGGTTGAAACGCGCTAAATATAGCGCGAAAGGCGCTAAATTGGCAACACTGCTGACAAGCAACTGAATGCATTTTTACGCTCTCATGATGAGATCAACACATTGTTACGCTCTTTGCTTGTATTTATTTTCCTTCTGTCTTCACTCCTCTCATCTAGAAATGATTTTTTAAAAAGATTTTGGCGAGAGCGGGTCGTGATGTTGAAACCCGCCATAAGAAATTTAACTTCTACATAATGCGCATTCTTTATATTCATATTCTTTGCTCTTAGATTATTTTTAATGGGGCCAACTGACTATTTTAACATGGTGGTGTCATTGGCAGTAGTCAATTGTCCGACTCTGCATAACTTTTCAACTAACTTAAAGTCAGTTATATAATAGTTAGTTTAAAGTTAGTTTTAGTTAGTTTAACTAACTTAAAGTTGGTTTTTCAAAGGTAGCTTAAAGTTGGCTAATTTTTATGTAACTTAAAGTTAGTTGTTTAAATATTAACTTGAAGTTGACTTATTTTTAACTAACTTAAAGCTTTTGCTGGGGCATCACAAATGAGTGCCCGAACTTCAAAAGCTATTACTTTATTTTCTATGGCTATTCCGTTCTCCATTAAATCTTTCAACTCCATTATTAATTCTGCTAAGAAGCTAGAAATGCAGCTTGGTTTGCTTTTACCAAGATATATTCCAATGGGAAATACGGAAACATTGTTAATGTTAACAATTTTTGCCAAAATCGGCCACAACTGAGTTTTTGAGCTTTTAAATAATGGTAATCCATCTATTTTTTATTTTATTTATTTAATAGATTCAATAACAAATAACTTAAAAATTAGTATAATAGAATAGCATTAATCTATAATTGGCTTAACTTATAGTTGTGAGCCAGAAAGGCAACATTAAGGCAGCAAAAAATTGATATAATTTGATCTTATTTACAACGTAATTATTATTAACATGTGAACTTATATACATAAATATTAATATTTTCCATTTCATTTTCCATATTCATTTAAATACAAATCTAAGCAAATTCATTTAATATCAGTTTTCTGTATTTTAAGCAAACTTCAACATAATTAATAAGTAAACTAAAACTGTGAGTGTCACCCTTGAGAACATTTATGACCTCAGTTTGGTTTAATTGGATTTTGTTGAAAAATGTTATTCTAAATTCACTAAAAACAGGGCAGATACCAATGAAGTGAAGCGTATTTTCCGAAGATTCTAAGTTGCATAGAGTACAGATTCCGATTGAAGAACTTCTTAACGATCTTGCGTTTATATCTAAAAGTCCACCTCTTGCTCTTATCAGTAGACTTAACTCAATATTAATTATAATAAAAATAATTATCAATAGACTTAAGGAAGACAGTTCAGAAGAAGTTATTCGCAACAAGGAATACTTTAGTTGACAGTAGAGGTCGTGGAATTGAAAGTTTCTGGCATCAGAAATTAAATTATCGTATTCATACCTTCTAACGCGCTGCAAGATTGGCTTGCAATGTTTGCTAAGGGGCACCGAGCTATTTTCAGGAACAAATTTGATTTGATTACATAAATCCAACCAGTCCTCAGCCCAAAAAGTCTGCTTATCAATTATGATTTCTGCAAGCTTGCGAGGCAATCTGTTGTAAAGCATACTGAGAACCTTATTGATATAATTAAAGTGCAATTTTAATGTATCCAGATATAGTGGTTTTAAATCCGTTTCCAAAAAGAGCATATAGTTTGGAGTGTTTTTAGGTAATAGTAACATCTTCTTAATGAAAAATCTAAACAATTTTTCCACCACATCATAGTTTTTATATCCCCATATTTGTGCACCGTAAAATATAACTGACCGAGATACGGCAGTAAAGATTTTAAGTTTATATATATTTATATATACTTCACAGGATCATTTCTGTAGTCAGTCTTCATTTACTTTCACTGCAAAATGGTAATCCATCTATATTTAAATCAATTATAATTTTTTGGCAATCGAGTATGTCACTTAAACACCTAATATTTGTTTTCTTATCCCAAAGTGGCAATACACGCCCGGAAAAACTTTTGTTGTTTCTAATTTGTCACGTTTGTGTTTAATAAATGAATTAGCACTTAAAGGCACATCCAAATTTTCTTCGATCAATATTTTCAATAGTTCTTCGAAACACTCGCGAGATGGCCTGTTTTTAAAATACCAATCTCCAGTTTTTTCTTTAAAAGTCTTTTTTCGTCAAACTGTTCATTGGATGCACTAATGCTTTCAACACTTTCTCCATCTAGAAAAGTATGTTTGGAGAAGAATGGGTGTTTCAATGGATTTTAACTATTATTTTTTAATTTATTTAAATTATCTGAATTATTAGTTTTTAATTTGTTTAAAAATTAATTTTTTTCTTTTTTAAAAAGTCTTCTTAAAGAGTCTTTTTACTTGTACCACTCATTTTAAACAATAAAAATTATAAGTATTATTAAATATTAAATTTAAAAATTAAATATATTAAATATTAATTATATAATTTTTAAAGCTACAATAGCACTTAAAAGCACGCACTGGACTGATTTTGATTTCACAATGTAAAAGAATTCAAATAGTAAAAAATAATGGGTAGAGGATGTAGGGGCGTAATTTATCTTTTTCATAGCCGATGTTTATGTATTCTGGTAAGTTAAGGGTACAAGAGTGATAATTATAAGGCCAGTTTCAATCAAATCATTTCCAAATTTCTTTAATATTTTTCTAACCTCATAAACATTTTGACTTTTTAACTCGATTAATATTTCATTTTCGTCCATACCTCTTAGGTCAATTCATTTATTGTCCAGTTTCCCCTGGTACAGAAACCTGCGCCACATGCCCAGGAGCCCCAGATGATAGAGGGTCAAGAACCTTTTCCGATTCAAGCAATTCATCCAATAGACCATACCTTGAAAACAATTGCTCAAATCGCCGAAATTTAGCAAAAAGAGATGCAAATTCAGCGTGCATCTCAGCAAACTCACGACGAGTTCCCACAAAAAACTTATAAAACTGGACGTCCACCACCTTACATTTAATACAGCACCAACGCAGACCCAAGGAACTATCCATCAATTGGTCTGTGGTGCGAGGAAGCAAACCAATGCATTTAGTGTGAAACAAATTGTCACACAACCAGCAAGAAATCTGGCGTTCACCCTCTTTCTTTACAACACATTTCGATTCCATATTCATTCATTCATTTTAATAAATTAAATAACTAAATAGACGAACAGATAAAAGTATTTTATATATAAAAAAGAAAATAAAAGAACAATTATATATCCAAGATGTAAAAACAAAAAACAGAAATAATAATAAATAAGCTAGAATTACAAGCAAAACAGAATAAACAAAACAGTAACAAAATAAAAAGAAAAAATTAAAAAAGGAATACTGATAGAAAGAAAATAATAAAAAACTGTAACAAGCTTACAAAAACAAAAAATAATTAAAACAAGAAGCAATTTTTGTTTTTGTTTTGTTAGAATGAAACAATTATTATCAAAATTTAACAAATAAAACTTACAATTTTAAGATAAAATTTCAAGCAAAATAAAAGAAAATAATAAAAACAACTTTTAAAACACTTATGAAAAATTCTAAACTTATTAAAACACTTAAAAATCAAAAAAATAAAATTTCAAGAGGAGCACTTCCAAAAATACACAACAATCGCAACAGAGTTGCCAATACTTTACGTATTTGAGTACAGTCAACCGTCCTATAACGCGGTGAGTGCGTACCGCGTTATATGGAAACCGCGTTATAAGAAACTCGGATTTCACCGTACAAACCATGCTAATTCGTAGCGCGTTCTATGGAAACCGTCTACCGCGTTGTATGGAAACCGCGCTATAATAAACTCAGAATTAATACAAATCCCATCATTCGGTGCATCATAGTTAAAACTTTATAGACTGAGTCAAATGTCATTATCAAATTTTATATATCTTATCCCTTTATAGTTTTTGTTATAAATTCTAGAAAACAGCTCAGCTGGAGTTGGATGAGTTGATATATCTTGGGTCTTGGAAAGATCAGACCCTTGTTAGGATAATTTATAGACAATAGCATGGTAGAATGACAAATCGAGTGGCTGATATCTCTCTAATGAGCTATAAAGAAGTGTCCCCTGGATAAAGTAATAAAACTGAATAGAGAAACCAATTTGCTACTTACTGTATTAATTAACATACCGATATGTGGTATGCAGGTGGAATGAGGAGAAATAGTGGGGCAATGAGTTGGATATTTTTCAAATAAGAGTTTATGCCAGTAAAATAACCTTAAACGGAACAGGAAGTATAGACGACGGGAAGTGACTGACAATTTGAACACTCAGATCTTTAAGGTTGACTCGACATAGGAATTACACCACTTTGACAGGGAAAATAGGGTCACCATCTAATTGATATCAGATTAGGTTGCAGTAGGTTAGGATAATGCGCATGTAGATGCCATCCCAAGGTGTTGAAATTCCATGACGCCGATGAAGCCAGATCCCCTTTTTATATCAGGAAAACATTTGTGTTTTGCTTTAGACCATTCAGATATAGTTTAAAAATATTATAGGTTTCAGGAGATTTAAAGTACATAATATAAAATGAAAATCTGGTCAATCTCAATATGTAAATTCTGTTATGAAATGACGATAACCAAAAAAGAAACCCTGGGTGCACGTTAAGCGCTTAGTATACAGTTATTCTTACTTACAACGAACATCTTTCCGATTTTTATTAGGCAACAGGATTAAGGGAGACATTATAGTGATAAGCAATAAAGAATGAGGACAGAGCAATAAATCGTTAGATCGTAGTGGTAAAAGCAAATGCATTTCAGTTCAATCGATGCATAGAAAGTATAGATATATAGGTTTTTAGTCTCAAATTAAAGATTTTTGCATACAAATTAAATTTTTTTTAAATCAAATTAAATTTTCTTCAAAACAAATAAAATTTTATTAGAATGAACTTAAGTTATTTTTAACACAACTTAAACTTTTTGTGTGTCATATTAAATATATTTAATTTTAAATTAATTTTTTTTAATTTTGAATTAACTTATTTTAACTACAAATTCATTTTTTAGTTAACGCAAAATAGTTAAAAATATATAAAACTTTTTATACCTTAAATTAAGAGTATAAATAGTAATATAGTTATAAATTTAATATAAAATATTCATTGTAACTGTTCTCCAGATGCAGATAATGACATGGTCATATCAACATAGTAATTATTACAATCAGACGGTGTTACCGATTCGACTGAGTTTTTAATTACAGTTACCAAGTCGATATTAATATAAGGATCAGCTAGCAAATTGCGTGCACACAGTTTAGTTTTTGAGAATACTTTTTCTATTGGGTTTAGCATGGGGGAGTATGGAGGAAGAAAAACTAATGTATGTATGTTGCTGAACTCATTACCAACAACATCAAAATGTTGTCCTATGTTCAAGAAATACTGAAACTATGCGTTGGTAACAATGTTCGTAGGGTTAACGGTTGAACCTTTTTTAAACATACTGATGAATGGTAAAATTATTTAGTCACCTTTTAATTTTGTACGAAGATTAAGATATTCCCTCATTTAAAATAATAAAAAATTAATTTGAAACGATATAAATTGAAATTGAAAAGAAATAAATTTAAATATAAATGAAAAAAAATTAATTTCAAATGAAAAACAATGAATTTGTTTTAGAAATTAATTAATTTGTGTTAAAAATAAATTAATTTGTTTCGAATAAAATTTAATTTAATTTGAAAAACATTTAATATTAGTCGAAAAATTGTGAATTTCAGATTAAAAACCTATATTTTGTGAAAAATCGATAAACATCTATGCATCATGCTAAACATGTTGAATTCGCTTGGTCTTACTAGACTACAGCGACAACCTCAAGAAATCACATGTGAAGCACGGGCAACGACCACAACCTACGGCCAATCAGAATATCCATTGAGCCGACGTTAGGCTCTGTATTTGTTGGGAACCGAATGTTGTGATCCATTATGAGCTACTAAAACCAATTCAGACTATCTTGTAACACCTCTACAGAGAATAATTAATTCGTTTGACGCCAGCGTCAGTTGAAAAACACTATGAATATGCAACCAGACATAAGGTCGTAAACCGTGACAACGCTCGACCACATATTGCAGCAATGTTCAAAACACAATTTTTATCTCACATATATGTTGCCTTCTTCTGCTTCTGACGTCCTTCAAGTATGCTGTTTGTATAACAAGCATCGACAAATCTCTAATTTCAATCCACTTACGAAACTTTCAAACCCATTACAAATTAATGTTAAAACGCTATAATTCAGGACTCCTTTTGGTACGATCGCCTGCGATCGCCGCTGTCAGGTTCATAACAGAGTATTCCATTCTAGAAATATTTCCCAACTTTTTGCATAAGGTACTCAAATAAGGTTCAAATAGCATAGTGCCCCCGACCATTTTTTTTATTTCTATACACCCGAAATAAGTAGATATTCCTTTGCCAACAACAGCATAAATATGTAGGAAAATTCATAAAAAAGAAGTAAACACAAAAGTGTAAGAAGATACACTTACCATAACAGCCATAAAAACCACTTTTCAAGTAATTAACTTAAGTTGTCCAATACATTACAATCCTCATTAATGTTGGGTCCATTTACTGATTGTGACAAGAAAACAGTGTTCGCATGTATGTAAATAGCTGCGAACATAGATGAGTAAGTGGAAGCATAAGACTTCTAATATTTAATTACAGTCAACCATATGTTACCCTTAAAACAGCAGACATCATTCTCAAGTCGTTTAAATTATGGCACATAAGTATGGCATGTATAATGGTGCAAAAAGCAATTCTATTTTTTCTTTGTCTGAGTTTAAAATATCCTTTTTTAAATGTGAGTTTCACTGTTTTTTTTTTCAAGCCATATACTACGTACTTCGTTTGTGAAACAATTGCAATAAAATTTTCTACTGACTTCTGATATAAAGAAAATTTGATAGAAAACAAAAACAAAAAGATTGTGTTCAAGAGTATGGCACCTAAATTTAAAATGTGGTCAAAGAATACGCTGACGCAAGTATAGAACTCTTTCTTGGGATTTATTTTTTACTAAATCTTTTCTTTACGGGTATGCAATGAGTGTATTTTTGTGAAAATTAAACACGCATTTTAATGAGACAGTAAAAAACGTTTTACTTAGACTATTGGCCAAAGGAAACTAATTTGTCACCTAATTTTCAACTCCCACGTAGGAATTAAAGTGCTGCTCAGCCAATGCATATTCCATGGATGAAAACAAATATTAATCAGAAGAAGCCAAGTCTGGTGAATACGGCATTGATTGTATCCCGAACCGGTTTTGCTTTGTGTGCATGTGTGTTACTCGCGGACCCATTCTGATCGTTATTTGATTAATATTCAAATTAATCATTTGATATTGGAAGCGATCTGTATTAACGGTATCACCAGGCTCTCGGGGTACACCATATCCTTTTGGTTCCACCAGATGCAAAGCAATGTCTTCCTGCCGAATCAATTTGGTCTTGTAGCAAAAATTGATGGTTATCCCAGATTAACGCATAACTTTTTCCATTTAAGCTTCTGAAAATAAATCCATGCGGCTCTGATTAGTGTCTTTAAAGCAAAATTTCACAAGAGATTTGTCGGTTTTCCATTTGTTTGCCAATTCAATTCATTTGGCACCCATTTTCCCGACTTTTGAATATTCCCCATTGCTTTTAAGCGTTTAGAAATTCTTCTATGTACAACATTTGACATTTCTGAGCTTTTGGTTCTGACTTCAATATTAGTTGCAATTCGGCACCTTTAAACTTTTTTGGTGGTCTTTACTTCTCGCATCAAAATTATTATCTCCGTGTCAAGCAAGCATTCGATGCAACTCTCCAAAACTTTTCGTCAAATGGAAACAAAAAATTAATGCCTTACGCAAATTATCGTTTCCTGGTACAAGATTCGCCATCTTTAACACGATGGACAAATATGGTATTGTTTGTGCACTAATTGAATGTGCACTAAATATGTTTGACAGATGTCATTGCCAACACAAAAACAGAAATTAAGGCTCATTCATATTTGTATCTTGACGCTCACTTCATGCTGGTACGCCTAGCAAACTATGGTAATGCATAGAGTGACAATAAAATGAAGTGAAAGTAAAGTGGCTTCGAATTATTTACAAATTTGTGAAATCTTACAGACATTGTTCTACTCGACAGAAATAAGTTGATGTTTTAGAGTAAATGCGTTACCATTTAGAAGTTGTCTGGAATTTGGTCTGTAGACATATCCCCCTTCGAAGTTGATAACTTACATTCATACATAATTGGTTACTAAGTCCTTTCGTCAGCTTTACTACCTAGCTTCTCACGCCACTTATGTTGTGTGAGTTGATTTTATCCATGAGTAGCGGGATCTACAGCTTAAAGGCGAACAACGAACAATTTTTTAAAAAACTTTTCACGGAAGTTTAATAATCAAAACTGTACAATAGAACCAATTTCCAACGAGCCGTGGCTAATACAGTATAAAAACGTTTATATGTAGTATGTGCATGCATACACAAAACGCGTATGTATTTATAACTCAATTCCACAATCGAGAAAACAATGAAAACACAAAAAAAAGCGCTTCACGGTTTTAGCCAAAAGTCATCGTTGGGAAACTGGCTTAATGAACATGGTTATTTAGTGCAATGCGCAAAGAAGTATATATAGCTGCATACATACATACGTAAAATGAAGAAAATTTGAACAAACAACAACACTAAAGGTCTTCTTCATAGGGAATGCCCAAAAATACAATTTTAAATGTCATACGATGCAATGTTTTATTCATGGTTATTGTAGTTGTTGTGCATCAACTACATCATCACCGTCATTATCCATATCATTTTTTTCAGCGTCGTAATGCCAAAGGCGCACGAGAAACTTCATTTCACCCAACTTACCCTCAGCAATAACAAGAATAAAAATGCACCACCAATGATAACACGGGAAAATTTTTAATATACATTCTTCATCTCCTTAGCCAATGCTATATAAAAGAAGAAAATCAAAAAGAAAAGTACAAATTTACAATAGGACTACAACAGAATTTTTTAATCAAAAAAGTTATAAGCGTGATAAGCATTCAAACAAATAATAAACGTTATACAAAAATAAAATTTTTGATACGTGATACGTGCCAATCAACATAGGCTTTCTCTATTACTCATTGCATTATTAATTTAAAAGTGAAGAATAGCTAAATCACCGTTGCAGAAGTTCTTCCACTATCTACATCTACAGTGGCTAATTCCGATGTATTTTACTCATGTTTCAGAATCAAAATGTCTTATATGTCAGAGCAATGGAAGCCTACGGGTTAATTCTCTGGACAGACTATGTGTGGAAGCTGAAACGATTCGGTACCCAATATCAGTTTAATGTCTACTGGGTCCCAGATAATGTGAGAATTCTTGGAAATAAACAAACCTACGAGCTTGCTAGGAGGGGATGATTCACTCAGCAAATTGAGTCAGAATCTTTCCGTGAAGTGGAGGCGGATGTTAAGAAAGTTATACTTAACAAAGTGGAAGATAAAGAGAGGCAAAGACTACTCAAACCAAATGGCCTTTTGCTAGGAAATTACAATGGAAAGAGATTTGAGTAAAAACTATTCAAGAATAAACTCAAAGTGTAGTATACTTATTCAGAATGGGAATTCTATCGAACACAACATGCTGAATCTGTAGCATTGAGAAAGAATCATCGGGTACACATTTTTAACCACATGAGGCATTAATGTATCCCAGAAATAAAACACTTGGCTACATACCAGGTGCCGAGCAAGGAATTGTCTCTGTTGATACGGAGAACGGGAAGATGTTATGGGGATATCCTATAAATTATGAGGTGAATACAATTGACCGTATGGAAATAGCGGTTTCAACATGGTGATGTTAAACGCCACATCTCACATTGAATATTGTGCACGAACAATTTGAAGGCATGGTCTTCTCATTTGGAGGTGATATTAACTGGCCACCGTGGTTGCACGAATTAACTCCGTTAGACTTTTTTGTGGGGTTTTCTTAAGTCGTAGGTATAAGTGAAAAAGCCACAGACTACAGCGGTCCTTAACTACAGCAGTCCTTACAGCCAACATAACGGATGCCATTAGTCAAATTCCTGATTTCAATATTTCGGATATGCTCCACCCAGAGAAGTCTTGACGGACATTTGAACAATGTTGGCATACGGGAAAGCTTTTGTTTTATACCAAGGAATAAAATTAATTAAATGCTCTATTTTACAACACGATATTGTGTGTAACATAATGAAATAACAATACGGGCTTGGTAAGACTCTAAATTAAGTATCAGATGAGCTCAGTCGGATTCGGCAATATCCTTCTAGCACAGCGTAGAGAGAAAGAACGAAAACAAGCGGTTAGCACCACAAAAACTAAACGAATTGACGACTCCTAATGATGGGATACAACGGAATGTTTTGTTCTTTTATGGTTGTAACATAGCAAGACTGAAAATTGGCCGCAGTTTGTATGGCTTAAGATTTAAAAAAGTTGGGTCTTGAATGTAATTCAAACTATTCGGTTCAATGAGTATTTCTTAAAACAATTAATTGTAAGTCATATGATCAAGTGATATCACTTGACTAACACTTAACTAAAATAAATATTCTCTACTTCCATCGCTTGCTGAAGAGTTCATTATTATTATTGAAAAAAAACCTTTTATTAAACCACACAAACGTGAACTTTAGTTTGGCCGTATGCCAAATTAATTTTAAGAGACAATAAGATTTTTGCCTTAAGCAAGACACTTAAGCTAATTAATGCCTGCAATTGCCGGTTATTTGATACGCGACACTAAAAATAAAAATGAACCAACTACGTTTCTGTGTTTAAATCGCCTAAAATAATTCAAAGCAGCTAATATTAAACAAAATCGAAATGCTTAAACTTTCAGTGAGCACACCTTCAGAGAAATGTTTTATAACATAGAAACTAACTGGTGATTGAAGATGAACGGTGAAAGGATCATTAAGTTTTACATTAAGTATTTCTTAAATTAAGCACACATTTATATTGCCAACAAATTAGACACATTTTTGCATAGTTCGTTGGGCACTATTGAATACATTATGGGTACACAAATATTGCCTTCATGAATATATTGAAATGTAAAAATAGTGGATGATTCCTTATCATAGATTAAAGAAAACACTGATTATTTCATCTTACCGTTTGGCATGTGCCATACAATTTGTTTGTTTCAGAAATGATCATTAAAAACGGGAACTATTGAACGCGTTTGAAACCAGTTAAGTTCAAGAAATACTATTCGCTCGGAATTTTGGAAATAACAGTTTATTCGGTTATCTGCGAACAATGGGAAGGCCGTGATGTAAAAGTTGAGCTGAAATCTTCGTAGTTCGCTCCACTACAATAACACCGGGGACGTAATCATGTTAATGTTTTCTTTTCCTTTTCAAGATGGTCAACAAATATTACAACAAGCGCAGAATAAAATTCTGAAGTCATAACCTTGCCAGTCGTATGTTGTGCCTTTGAGTGCTTTCGAAACGGTTCAACACGTGCACTCTGAATACTATTGTTTTGTTGTGATTAATTTGAAATTTTAGGCTGGAACATCTTCAAGCTCTGTTCGGATATTTGGTTTTTGTTGTTGTAGTCGTTGGCCGATTATTAGCTCGAATATATGCCAATATACGTGTACGATATAACCAAAACTTTTCTTTGGATCAACTTCACTTTGCCGTCAAACAAAATTACTTTGTGGACTTTTTGATATCTGCGTTGAGAAAAGCATGTTTGGATAGGATGCGGAAATCATCGCCAACTCTCTATAGACCAAAGATATTACGTTACGAATACTACATCGGTGCTTAATAGCAACTTGCGGAGTACAACTTTCGTATACGAAAGGCGTCTGGTACTCAATTGTCAGTTCAGAATATAGCAGCAGCTGTTGATGTCCAGCTTGGCATCATTGTTGTTAGTAACGGTGTAGAAAAGAATAGCAAAATTCACGGACAACATCGAAAGTAGAGTTAGCTACAGTAAACTGGGATCCGATATGCCGCAAATCTTTATGTATCGACAACACATACTTCTTGTAGCCCTCATTTACTGCCCGATCCATCTTGATAGAATGTCGTTTAGGCCCATTTGAAGCCCAAATAAAGTTTAAAATATATCTTGCTATTGCAACAGAGATGTCAGAAAATGAGAGGTCAAAAACTCCGTCGCTTTATGACAAGAGAAGGACACATGAGGTAAAATAAAGAGGTTGGATGAATACACTTAGGCTACATAGGGCCTATTGTGATACCACAGTTTTTCATTATCCTCAAGCCCCGAAACTACATTGAACTTTTGATGAAGCGACTCAGAATTCAAATTCAATGCGTTACAGTTCTCCCATATCGGCTACATAAATAGACATCAATATGCCTTTTTCTCCCACGACATAGTGGCAGGCATGTACTCAGGAGTCTACTCTTCTTTATTATCTTTTGCAGAAATTCAGGACCAATTCGTCTCACCTGCATGCTAATCATTCAATGTCTCGTAATGACTGCGGCGACCATACTGAGTGTAATTTTTTCAAGTTTTGGTTAATAGAATCGATGATCACATTGGTTTACAGAAAGATTCCCAAGGTAGAGAATTCGCCGGAGAATTCAATTGTTGTGCCACGGCTGACCAGTTCATCTGCTTAGCCTTACAGAGTGGGTTATTCCGACTGGTTACAAAAAAAGTTCGTCTTCAACGGTTTCATCCAATTTGGAGATATCAAGAAGTCCTTTACGAGGGACGCCGCACAAGTTTCTCAGACCTATTTTTCAGAAGCGATGTCCTGAATCTCTTTCAAAAGTCATAACGCGAGTATGCAATGAAGATAAAGGGGAAAGAGACATAAAATTATCTCCAGTGTCGACAAGTGTAGATAGTACCGCATAGATAGTCGCATTTAGAATAGACTGTATTGCCACTCATAATATAGCTGCACATATTGTGGATTTGATTTTATTTAAAATTGAACTCAATAAGTTACATTCAAAAAGCTAGAGAGAAAGAGAGAGAGAGACAGATAAAATGGGGATAGATGTAGAATTCGCATTCTACTCCTTTCTGACTGTCATAGCGTTAATTCATTGTAAACTTTATCATGTTGTGGCAGCCGGAAGTGCCAATAAGCAATTCAAAAAGAATGGAATTAAATAAATATTTTTGTTTTTGTTATTTTATAGTCCTTTTTTTAAAACTATAGTTTTAATAAAATATGGCTGCTACTTAACATTGTCGGTACTACACTTTGTAGACAAAGTTTTTAAGGAAACTGAAAACATAAAATCTCACACCGTAACATAGCATAACATAATATACAGAATAAAAGGAAGTGAAAGTACTAAGAATAATAATACAGAAGAAAATAGTAACACATAAGTGTTACTCAAGAACGAATACAAAAAGCAACATTTTTTTCGAATTTAATCCGGTCGACTTATATATATAGAATAGCGAAACATAACAAAGTAAGAAAATTTTAAATAAATTTCACACATTTGGAAAATTCAAATCAAAACTGAATGAAATCTATTAAAAATATTTTGGAGTAAAATTAAAGTTTTCTGATCCTCAACCTAAAGCTTGCAACATTAAAAGTGCAGCATTTGGCTCAATTCAAAGCAGATTCAAAAGCAACAAAAATAGTACAGAAGGCAAAAAAGTATTGAATAGTATTACATGTATATACATATATACAAGGTAAGGTTAAGTCTGTAACTTTTTGAATAAAACACAGGTTTGTAAAAAAATTGTTTTATTTCTTCACTTTGTTAAACGCTTCTTCAATTTTTGACATTTGAGTTCCAAATAATTAAATTTGCTGATGATCTTGACAAAAAGATTTTGCGACTTAAATAAACCTCATTAAAAAAGTCGAACGGAGTCAAAACGCACGATCTCGGTGTTTATTTACATCGTCAACACCTGAGATGGCTACGTACTAAAATCGCTCAAATATTCCTCGTGAAATGAGCTGTGTGTCACGTAGCGACGATTTGGTGAAACCACACGTCGTTGATGCTTTCCATTTAAGACCAACAGAATCGGATTTATCATCGAGCAACAGTGCTCCCCGTTGACAAGAATGGCATGCTCAATGTTTTTCTTACAGTAAATAGATCGATAATGCCGCCAGCCCAAAATTCATTTCCAACGGTTACTTTTTTCGGATGTCAAAAATGCTCCCATGTGTTTTGGTGTTGTCCCAAATTCGACAATTTTATTTGTTCATTTGTCCAGCAATAAGCTTCATTACATACATAACTGGTCATTACAATCCTTCAGTTACGGCTACGAGCTAGCTTCTCGCAGCAATTATGTTGTGTGTGTTATTTTTATACATGATCGGTAGGATCTACAGTTTAAAGTCGACTCCGAACAATAGATTTTGAAAATCTTTTTATGGCAATTTTATTTACTCGCAGAGTTTTCGTCGTAGAAGAAATATTTTTTCATGTTTCGCTCTATTGAAGATGCCTGATCTGGGGTTTGAACCGTGGCCTTACGGCTAATAAGCCAACACACTACATACTAGCCTACGACGACTTCTGACATCAAAATTACTGCAAACAAAATTCGCGTTACTCAAATGGCGGAAGATTCAATCCTGAAGTAATTTCACTGCCTCCATTTAAACTCATCATCGTTCCTATAGCCAAAAGACTGGCAATTTTTATTTTGTCATTTCCAAAGATTTCATATTCAATGTTTAGCTTTTAGACGCGGAGAGCTGTCCTTACGAAAGCCAAAAATTCTCATTATTTATCGTAATTATTGACAATGTGCTTTCCGAGTATGGTGCGACTTTAGCATCCAAATTACCGAAATGATGTCTAACCCAACCAAATGTTGCATGATTTTGAATGTTATAATGTCACAATCACATACATAGTTTTTATGCTTTTATCGTAGTTTCTTTTGTATAGAATTGGTTTTAGCCACTGACTTAAATAATACTTACTTACTTTATTTGTCATTGCAATCCTCTAGTCAAAATTACAACCTAGTTTCTCATGCCACCGATGTTGCGGGGGTTTATTTTATTCGTAAGTGGCGGCACCTACAGTTTAAAGGCGAATGGCAGAATTTTAAAAAACTTTTTATGGACATTTTATTTACCCTCACAGTTTTTGCCAAAAGACTGGTGAGAGGAAGATGTCGAAAGCAAAGTATAACAAGTAGTGCAAGCTTTGACAGTTGAAAAACGTTCATAACATATAAACGCAGGACGGCTTAGAGGGAGAAAAAAAATCTTACAATGTATTGCAAAGCAAATGTGTTAGAAGCAACAGATATACAGAGTGAAAACTGGCGGATAAAGTAGAAAACTTAAATGTAAACAAACATTTATTTTGTGTTAAAAAAGGGAAAATTTGGAATATTTTTTAATTTCTTCAATGAAAATTTTAAAGATTCTTAAATATTTAAATATTAATCGAAATGTGGTTGATTTTCGGTCACAATGAATATAGTTTCATGTGCAAGAGGTTATTAACAAGATAAATATTACAAGATCAAAATAAGACGTACTGCTCATAAAAAAGTTTTCTTGTTGAAAGTTGCCAATATTTTTTAATTTCTTGAGAGAAAAAGTTAAAAATTATTAATGTTATTAGTTGTTTTTATTATTTATTAACAGTTTTAGACAAAAATTAAATTTTTTATTAACTCTCGCCAATATAAAAAACCCACCCTGAAAACTAAAAAAACATAAATAAACAAAAAAAGAGTTGCAATCAGAGAGGGACAGAAATACTTTTTGGTAATATTTGCTGTCCCTTTCACGACTGGCCTATGAACTGTCAAACCGATGCGTTACTTGTAATACTTTGGTCGAAAGAAAGACACTTTTGTGCGAAATGTCTGAGTTTAAACCACGTGCTCTCGTCTATTAAACCAACACACTACCTACCATTACGACTTCAAGTAAAGAATAATGTCTCACATTTGTTTTAATACAAGCACATATTACAAAAAATAATCTATTAAAAATAATATTAATACTAATGAATATCTTTTTATTCTCTTTTTTATTTTCATTTTTATTTAAGATTTTGATTTTGGGAATTCTGTGCTAATAACAATTTATTTTTTATTGGAATTAATTACACGTTTGTTGTTTAGCTTTTTTTTTTGTCATATTTTACTTTAAAATACATTTTTGCTTTATCTTCCGTATTAAGTTTAAAATTTAATTACCTGCTTTTCTTCTACCAAAAAATAAATGAATACATAAAAATTTATTTTCAAAACCGGAACTATTATCGGCAGTAGAAGGACACACACAGTTTCGTATAAATTGTAAATAAATATGTTAATTAGTAAATCCAGACTATTGACAAATAGTTTTTTTTTAAATTCTACATTTAAATAAGTTTATTATACAGTAAAATTGATGAATTGTGATTGCAGGCTTTTGATTTGTTTTGATTTTTATTTTATTGAAGACTAAAAATCCTTAACGCCTGACATCTTTAACCCTTATCCTGTACTTCAAAAATATAACGCATGTGACATTAGTGGGTCAAATTTGCCCAATGCAAACAAATTATAATATTTATTCAGTTTTTTTATTTTTTAACATTCCTTACGTACAATATTGGTGTCAGAATGCTATTTGCAAATAAATTTTAGACATTCGGAATATTTATTTGCATATTTGGTGATGTTAGAACGATTTGGATAAAAGTAACAACCTTTTTAAATTTTTTGTTTGCGGAACTTCAGCAGAATACTTTTAAGCAGGAGTACTTTGTGGAATGTTCGGTCTACGAGATATTTCTCCGCTTATAAGCTCTTTCTGTCTTTTCCAGTATACACCTATACCACCATGAATAATTTGTTTCTACATAACACAACGCCCATATTTATACCATATTTTACTGCTTTTTATGGTATGTATTGCTTGAATGAGCATCGTTACGAGCTCATCCACTGTCACATATTTGCTAAGATTAAATATATTTCGTAAATGCGTTTCCCAATGGTTCCAAAAAGTTTGTCACGGTATCTTTTTCGCTCTTGTCTGACTTTTTATCAAACCGTATCATTCGAGATATATTTTAAAATCGGCGCAAACTCATGGTGGATTTGAATAGCGGTCGTCACATAGAGATTATAAAGCTTCACCATCAGATCTAAAGACACCCGCCAACAAAAGTAGCCCGAAATATGCTGCAATTGTTATGTCATCTACAGCAATCCAATTATTTCCAAATACAGATTAATCTTGTAAATTAGTAATAGCAACAACTAATTTCATATTATCACTGGGCATAAATAACAGAAAAATAGTATAAAATTATCAGCTCTTGAAATAGCATAGCGCGTTGGGCCAGAAGTCAAATTTATTATATCCTGTTTAGAAAATCTTTCAATTTTGTTTATTGTTAATGTTGTCTAGTAGGTAGTGTGTTGGCTTATTAGACGAAAGGCCCGAGTTCGAATCCCAGGTCATACATCAAAACGAAAATATTTCTTCGGCGACTTCCTCTCAGCAGATTTCTGGCAAAAACTTTGAGAGTAAAAATTGCCATGAAAATCTTCTCAACAAAAAATCTGTCGTTCGGAGTCGACTTTAAACTGTAGGTCCCGCGACTCATGTATAAAATTAACGCACACAACATGAGTGGTATTGAGAAGCTAGGCCGTAATCCTGACTGAAGGGTTGTAATGGCCAATTATGTATGTATGTATGTATGTAAGTTTCTGACCATAAATATTTCCCACTTTTATATACATAGATACATTAAATCTTCATCCGAAGTTTGATCGAGAATTTCGGAATTGTCTATGCTAGCGCCTGACGAGGAGTTGGGGTCACAGTCAGATACAAGTTCAGAAACGAGTTCGTTTTCATCTTCACTTGATGAGTCCTGGGGGGTTTCGTCGCCTGAATCAGATTGCATAAGAAAAGTTCTTATCTCTTCTGGTTTCATTGTTCCAAAATAAGTAAAGATTTTGTCCCTTGTATTCAATACAAAAACACATAAATGAATGAAATATTTATACTACTTGTTCTTTTTTGTTGGTTTTGTTGCAGTTTGTTGCACCGCTATAAAAAACAAAAACAACAAAACACATTTGTGGGCTTTAACTTATCTTTTGTTTTGTTGCTAGTTATGATGTTGTCAAAGCACACAAAATTTTTACAAAGCTCGTATCACATGCGTAAATTGATTTTTTTGCATTGGGCAAATTTGACCCAAAAGTACCATTTGCGTAAGTTTTTTTACACACGCTTTGTGAAACGATTTACCAAAGTTATATTTTAAATTTTAATAGTATTCACTAAAAAAATAATTGTACAAAAGTTTCAAAAAAATCCGCTGAGTATTTAAAAAGTAAATGAGCAATAAAAACTGTTTGGGCAATTTTGACCCATGAATACAGGATAAGGGTTAATATGCTTTCAACAAGAAATTTTTAAACAAGAAATCTGTTTTTCAGTTTTATATTAAAAAAAAGACTTCTGACCAATTTACGTGACTTTTATTTTCAACTCATTTTCGCATTACAAGAAATGGTCAGAAAACTCAATCAACGAATAGAATAAAAAACAACAATAAAAGTTTTTCGTTTTTAATTTTCACAAAAATGTGGAGTAGTATTGTGTACAACGGTAACAATGTAAAACGAAGAAAGTATCGCAGTCCGCGTTGGTAGAAAAATAATTAAAAAAGAATTTTTTTTCAAAAAATTAAATCTTTCAGAAAATTTTAAGTACGTGAAGGGTCATTTAAAAGTTTAAATATAAAAATGCAATAAAACAAAAATGGTTGAAATTTTTCTAAATTTATTTCTTGTTGTGAAGTACAATTTCTCCGGTTAGAAATGGAATATTATTTTATTCATATGGCTGTAGTGGCTGGCGAAACAGTTCCTCATTCGATCGGACAAATTATCGTGAACTTTTTGAAGAGTGCGGGATCGTATCTCGGCAATGGCATCATGAATGTTGGCTTCCAAATGCATAATTGTCTCTGGTTTGTCAGCATAACACTTTTCTTTAACGGTGTATCACAGAAAATATTCCAACGGAGTCAAATCGCAACTTCTTGGCTGCCAATTGACATCACCATTTGGACTAATTAGACGGCCATTAATTGTTGGACGCAATAAAACGATTGTGGCACGAAATGTATGGCAAGTTGCAGCGTCCTATTGAAGCCAAACATCGTTCACATCAATACCATGTAGAACGAGTACAAAAAATTCGGTTATCACGGTGCGATAGGTGTCGCCATTGACTGCAATGGTAGCGCCGTCTCATTTTCAAAGAAATATGGGCCAATTATGCCTCCGATCCACAAGCCACACCAAACAGTCACTCGTAATGGGGGATTGGCTTCCGTAAGACCACGTGTGTGACTTCTGAGCCCCAAATACATCAATCTTTGAGTACAACTGATCTGATCTGATTTGATGCCGCCACTCTGCTCGGCTCTCACATCATTTTTGTGTCAATCTTGAAAGAAGCCCGATAACAGCGACATTTCGGGTAATTACTTCGAAGTGGGTATTCTGGAGGCAAAGCCAATTCTGTGGATTGTGTTGCAAGACTTCTGAAACGACGGCATACACTACGTTTAGCTTATAAATGAGGTCTTACTAGAAAGATTCCCTCAAGTCTCTTACGAATAAAAATTCACAGTTGTGTTCGCTGGAACCATAATATTTTTCAAGTGTCTCGGTTTTTAATACCGTGCGGGAAATACTTCACGCCATTTGATTTCTATATTATGTAATTATGTATTATACATCGAAAATGAAATGTGGTCGAAAACTATTTTGAGGTTTCTCTACCACGTATACGAGAGGACAAAGTTGCTCATTAGTGGCGGCAGGTTGATTCATTGAAAAACTGCCGCAATGTGATTTTTGTTTCACGATTTATCGTTACTTCAACGGATTTTACTCTAACGAAATAAAAGGAATTGTTACATAAAATCATATATTTTACGTACTGTTCGTCCTGCTGGCCGATCACATCCGTTTCGCACACTACAGATAAAATTCGTTCTTAACCCTAAGTAGGTACACAGAAAAAATTATATCCAAAATCCGTGTAACAACTTTGGTTGTTAATTATCAATTTCTATATTGAAACACGCTTAATTAATACAATTAAGCACGATGTTAATATAACAATTATCCAAAAAAAAATCAATAAATTGAATTGAATATCAGTTTTGTCAAATTTATGTTAAAATTTCAATATTTTGCATAAGAATTTTGATTGTTACATTTTTTTTTAAGATTTAAAAATTTTTTTTATTAATAAAGCCAAAATATTTGTAAATTTTACAAATTTTGGTTTATTTTTTAAATTAATAAAAAAATAAAAAAACATTTGTTAAAATATAAAAATGAAGAAGCTACCATTTTTTCATTTGTTAAAATATAATTTTTATTAAATAAAAATTTTATTAATAACACCACCAACATTGTTAATATAGCAATCTGCAACCTTTTTTTTCAATTAAAAATGTTGACAAATCAGTTTGTTAAAAATCGCAATGAATTTCTAACGGAATTCAAGAGATGTATGAAAAATGTAAAAAATAAAAACAATGTCACTAATTTGCGATTTATATACATGATAATTGAAAAAAAAGGAAAACACATTTGATCCATATATGTGCCTAATTTTCAAAATCATATTGTGTTTTACTTTTTCATTTTTTATTTGTTTTTTTTTTATCATTTAAATTCGTTTCAAAAACACATATTAATGAACTTAGCAACAACATGTTGGACAAATATAATATTTGCTCTATATGCAGTGTCCATAAATTGTGAAACATACACACATCCTTAGAAGAACTAATTTTTAACTGACATTATAACGGAACAAAACAAAACACGAATAGAAAAAAAGAACAAAACGAAACAAGATTTGAAAAACAAACAAAAAGGAAGGAACACATCTTCAGTTTTGTTTGATCTATGCGACAGTAAAGAAGTTAAGTGTCTTGTAAAAAATTAAAATGTTTATTATAAAAAGTGATTATTTACATTAAATTGGTGTTAAAACAATAATTTAAATAAAATATATTAAAAAACATGCAACGAAGGTAAATGTATAATTTATATAATATTAATTATTTTACTTTTATTCAGTTCCGTTTCCTTTTAATTTTAGACACAAATATATTTGGAACGTTTTGGTTTCTTCATTATATATTTCCACCAATTTAAAATTAGTGTAATAACGGAGCCTAATGGGGCCAAACAACGAAAAAAATTTCTGGAAACAAAATTGAATTTGCTGAAGCTCCAGTCAATAAGTATACAGCCATTACTTTTAGTGTTAGGTGATTTAGAAGATATCAAAAATATTGCGATATATTTTGATAGAGTAAGGTATCCCATGATGACTTCCTTAACTGCTGTAGATATTTTATATAAAATAATGTTTGTTTTTAATCTAATATATATTTATATATATATATTAGAGCGACTCAAGTTGTATGGAAGCAAAATTCGTGCTCGATGTACCCCCCTCAAAATGAACCTTGGACTTTTTTAAGATGACATCTAAAATATTTCGGCTCTAGCTTTGACCTCTCGTGAGCTGGACCATTTTGAAAAAGGGTATATTTTTGTATGTTTTGTTAATTTGAGAATTTGTTTCCTAACCAACATATAGAGTATGGGTGTCATAAGAAAGATTTTTTCAAGGCGCGTCCAGTGGTATATACAATTTGTCCACGGAAAATCATCCATGTCCTTTTTTAAGGATATTCTGTAAAAAAAACGGTTTTTGAATTTTTTCTTTTCTTCTTTTCTAACCAAATTAACTCTAATATGATGGCGGATTTAGTTTCTAGATAATGTTTGTATGAAAATAGGGCTAAAGAAAGAAAAAAAGAAATGATCCGCGACTTTTTGTGGGCATATTTTTTCCCAAATTAAAAAAAGGTATTAAATTTTTTTGTTTATATTTACAAAACTATACCCAAAAAACGCAAACTAGGGCGAATTTCAAAAAAGCTAAGACCCGTATTTAATTAAATCAACTAAAGATTAAAATATGTTAATTTTGTTATTTTATTACAAACAACCCCGAAGAAAAAATTCAAAAACCGTTCTTTTTAACAGAATATCATTAAAAAAAAGGACATGGATGATCGTCCTTGGGCAAATTGTATATACAGTTGGACGCGCCTTAAAAAACCCTTTCTTATGACACCCATACTCTATATGTTGGTTAGGAAACAAATTCTCAAATTAACAAAACATACAAAAATAGACCCTTTTTCGAAATGGTCCAGCTCACGAGAGGTCAAAGCTGAAGCCGAAATATTTTAAATGTCATCTTAAAAAGTCCAAGGTTCATTTTTAGGAGGGTACATCGAGCACTTTTTTTGGTGAGTCGCTCTAATATATATATATATATTTATTATATATATATTTTTTTTAATAATAAAATATACCAAAATTTTATGGCAAAAACAGCTTTTTTTTATTAAAAATAGAACAAAAAAATCAACAAATTTTATTGTTAAAAAGTAACATTTTTTTTGTTAATAAATTTCGTTGAAAATATCGGCTAAATTAAAAAATAATTTTGTTAAATTTGTTTGTAATAGTAACAATATTATTTGTTACCATAATAACCAATTTATTTAAATAATTGTCATTATTGTGACAATATATTTAATTCAAATGTGCGTGAAATTTAACTAAATATTTTATTACTATAACAACCAATTTTATTAAAAATATATTTCAGATTTAACAATCGGTTTTTTCAAAAAAACAATAATTTTAATTAAAATATATTTTAATTCGACAATCACATTTGTTAAAAATATATCTTGTTTTTAACAATTTCTTCAGTTAATAAAGCAAAAATATTAATTGAAAAGAAATAAATTCATTTTTTATAAAAATACAAAATCCCGTGTTTGTATTCACAAAAAACTGTTGTTGGCTGAAAAACAAACAAATTTTTAATTGTATATGCAAAAAATTAATTGTATTTACAATCCATTTTTTTCTGTGTATATGGAAGAGAGATCTAGAACTAGATTCAAAATGTCCACAAGCACTACTTCCTCTTCTTTCCGTCCCATAACATATTTTCCTAGTTCAACACAGGATACAAGCAAATAAATTATGACAATTAACCCACTTTTGTTGTATGCTTCCCAATTGAATTTCATTTAATCCTTAAAAGAACTACTCCTTTTGTAGTTCTTTTTTAATGTGAATAAACGGATATCTGCTTCATATAGTATATGTACATATATACGTCTACAGGTGTATTCACACTTATTTACATTCCATTTCTTTTTGTTTTTTAATGATTTATTTCCTTTTTTTTTCTTTCTTGTTATTTTTTTACAGATGCAAATACCGATACTGATAAATACCTGTATGTAGGAAACATAAAAACACAGACAACAAACAACAGAAAAAAGAGAAATAAAAATGATTATTATGATGATAATGATAAACAACATATACCATATGCTTACAGTTCTTAAGAACGAAGGCATTGCCAATCAAGTAATGGAATTCTTAACGGTAAGTTATTTTTCACCAATAACAACAAGGACAAATATTGAAAAACAACAGATAAAGAGAGATAAAATCATGTCTTAACAAAAGGAAGCAAGTAGGGTAAAACAGCAAAAGCAAATATAATTTGCAAATAAAAAAAAAATATGTAGGCTTTCCCATTGCCAGGTCATTGTTTTCCATAAAAGTTAAGAGCTGTAAGCTATAAAAACGGTATTTACAACTATCTTTTGATGACTTTTCTTATCTGCAACTCGCATTATAAGAAATAATAATTCTGTTAAGGTTACCGGGGTATTATTGAAGTGCTTCAATTATTAATAGGAAATAAGTTGTACTTAAAATTGTACCTTCGTAAAGGCTTGTACAAAGATTCTAGTCTTAAAGATTCCTTTC
Source organism: Sarcophaga rosellei (assembly GCA_930367235.1). NCBI lineage: Eukaryota > Metazoa > Arthropoda > Insecta > Diptera > Sarcophagidae > Sarcophaga > Sarcophaga rosellei. The sequence goes on along the minus strand of OV884018.1, from coordinate 44,921,930 downwards.
AAATTATACTATGTATAACATTGATTTATAAAGACTTGAATCTTCTGCCGTACTCTAGTAAGTAGTGTGTTAAGCCCAGGTCAGACATTTTTAACAAAATAAAATATGAAACAGTGTTTCTTCGGTGACTTCAGGTTTCTGACAAAAACTCTGAGAATAAATAAAATTGCAAAGAAAAAGTATCGCTAAAATCGGAACCTACTTTAAAGTGTAGGTCACGCTACTCGTGAATAAAATTAACACACACAATATAAGTGATGTGAGGAGCTAGGTCGTTATCTGGACTGAAGGGTTGTAATGGTCAATAATATATATGTATGTAATTATTTTTAATTAGAGTGCTCCGATTGTGATAAGAGACTCTGGTCTATTACACTACCCTCAGCATAAAGTCTGTATTACTCAGCTCGCAATAATTACAATATAATTTGTAATTGTATTCTAATTAGGAAATAAATAAAATAATTAAATAAATATTTCAACTACGGTAAAAGGTTTTAAAATCTGAGCAAACTAAACATAAAACCGTTTAAATTTGAAATGTAAAAATAATAAAAGGAAAATACATATTAAACGATTGGCTTAAGAGGCGCGATCCCGTGACTCAAACCACAAAGCGCAGACACCTTGTACAAAATATATGTAAAATATGGAAAGATATATTTCTTCCTCTAAAAGTAAATAAAATCGCCATGATAAATCTCTCAAATCTGTCATTCGAAGCCGGCCTTAAGCTGTAGGTCGTGCCACTCGTGAATTAAATTACTATACAACGCAGCATGGGTGTTGTGAGAAGATAGGTTGTAATTCTGACTAATGGTTTGTAAGGACCAATTAAGTAAATCAATATTATTTACTCTCAGAGTTTTTGCCAGAAGAGTGCAGTGCTGCCGAGAGAATAACTTTTTTCCATATTTCGTTTTGCTTGAAACTCGGGTACGTGTCTAATATGTCAACACTTTATTTGCTAGGCTATGGTGACTTGAACTGCGATATTGAACTGATTTACACTAAAAACCAAAAAACGTGCTGAGACGATAACTTGCATGAGTAGGACAAATATTGGGTCCTAAAAGTGAAGTTTCAGAAACGGAACTGCAATATAACTCCCACACTAAATGTAATGTACTCTGAATATGGATTGGAACATCCTGAATATTTGTTTTCGATCTTCATTCCTTTCTACAATTGGGCTATCATAAAGCCATACTAAACCACTTGTTCATATTCTCTTGAGCAAATCAATAACAATGAATCGTACCCTCATGAATAACAAGCCAATATACTACCTACTAGGCTACGGCAACTAGTAATTGCCCAAGCAATGACTTATTTTTCGAATAGCATAGCAAGGAGCCGAATATGTTACACTGCCCCTAGTGTTTATGTTTATGGACATGCCGTTAGAAAACAAAGAAAGTACACTGTAGAATTCAACTAAAACGAATGAATAATACTAAGATCTTAAAATTTAGAGGAGCTCTAATTACTTTATTAGCCTCAAATTTTTTCTTCAGTTAAAACTACTGTGGCATACCTTCATTGAACACAGCAGAGGAAGATGAAAACAGAATTAATGAGTTTTACATTACAAACCATAACAATAATAGAAATAAAAAAATTGGAAATTCAACAGCAAAGCAGAAAAAAGTAAGGAATAAAAATTAATTTTAAAAGGACTATAAGATTCTTCCTAGATTTACGCAGATATATTTTAGCATTTCTTTTACCAAGATTTTATTATTTGTTTTGTTTTGCTTGTTTAATCTTTCTTGGCCTGTTTTATAGTGTAATACAATTTTTCTTTTGTTTTTCTTACATTTTTTTCTGTCATAACTTCAAAGAAAGGTGAAATTAACAAAAAATTAATGAAGCATTGTTTCAATTCTTGTTTATTTCAATACCTTAATTGCAATGGATGGGTTATAACAAATCATTTTGGTTAAATAATACTCTTCATTACACATTATAGCCTGGTCGTGACGTCATCTCAACCACAGTGGCCGCAGAGGAGGAGGAGACTGTTATCCACTTTCTTTGTCAATGCCCGTCTCTTGCTAGGTGTAGATATAGGTTATTTGTCTCCCCATTTCGTGCCAGCTTGACAGAGTTATCATCTATTGATATCAAAGATACAGCTTCGTTTATCTAACTTTCTGGCTGGTTTTCCACTGTAGGGTAGTCGTGCCTTTGATGTGCAGGCCTTGCGCTGACCAACTTCTTCCTCTTCTCTGCTTTTGGTGGAACTAGGTCAGTACAGGGACTGCGTTCACCCTTGGCATCACAACGGGCCGCTATGCGTCCTCAAGTGAGCTTTGTGATATCAGAGATACCGCTCCGACCTAACATTATAGCAAAGACTATAAATATATAAAGATGTTGCACTGCCATACATTGTACTGCCAGTGCCAAATTTGTCGATGGCAGTACGGCTACTGCCACTTTTTGTACTCAGAGAATTATTATACTCAGAGAACGTATTGTTCTCTTCTATAAGCAATTTATTCTCATATGCGTGCAGCGTTGCCGTTTTGGTCCAATTGGACCAAAATTGGTAGTTTTTATTTAAAAATGCTACGATTGGTAGTTTGGTTGGTTTGTTCAAATTTCATTTATTTTTTGGTAGGAAAATACAATTAATATCTGTATGACTTAAAGTTGGGAGTATTATTTTGTTTATTTAGGTCTAAAGAGAAAATAAAAAATAAAGTAGAAAGCCGTTTTAACGTACCTTAATGTTCAACATATCTGTGTTTACATAAGGAACAACGAAATGTGAATAAAGTGTCAGCGTAAAAGAAAGGTAAAAAGCTATTTGTTACTTGTAGTTTTTAAGCAAAAAGCCACAAAAAAGTTATGGACAGGTAATTTTAATGTTTCTTTGGTTTATTTAATGGTTCAAACGTGTAGTATTTTTATATAAAAAAGGGTGATTTTTTAAGAGCTATAGGAGAATTAAAAAAAAGCACATACAATTTAAAAAAGGCATGAAATCTTTATTTGAATCGATGCACGGTCCATATAATTTAATGTTTGAAGATTATTTCATGCAAATGTTGACCGCGACTGCGCCTCAAATGGTCCATCCGCTTAGTCCAATTTTGGCATACTCTTTCCAACATTTCGGCCGGTATCTCACGAATATATGCTTCAATGTTGTCTTCCAATACGTCAATTGAAGCGGGCTTGTCTATATAGACATGAGCTTTAACATAGCCCCACAAAAAATAGTCTAAAGGCGTTAAATCGCACGATCTAGGCGGCCAATTGATCGGTCCCGAACGTGAAATAAAATGTTCACCAAACTCGCCTCTCAATCAGTCCATTGTTACGCGTGCTGTGTGGCATGTGGCACCGTCTTGTTGAAACCACATGCATATTGGGCAAAAAGTTGGATATCATCTCACGGTAGCGCTCACCATTCACAGTTACGTTTCGATTCGCAGCATCTTTGAAGAAGTACGGTCCAATGATGCCACCAGCCCATAAACCGCACCAAACTGTGACTTTTTCTGGATGCATTGGTAGCTTTTGCAATGCTTCTGGCTGATCTCCACTCCAAAATCGACAATTCTGCTGATTTACGTATCCATTGGGCCAAAAATGAGCTTCGTCGCTGAACACAATTTTTCGATAAAGAATTCTGCGTTGCTGTAGGTCGTTCGGCTTCAATTATTGCACCAGCTGTATTTTGAAAAGCTTCACACCTAAATTCTTCCGCAAAATTTTCCACGTTGTTGAGTAACAGAGGCCCTGCGAACAGCGACGAATCGATAATTGATGGTCATCATTAACACTGGCCGATACAGCTGCGATATTTTCTTCAGTTCGCACTCTACGTAAGCGTATTGGTGGTTTAATGTCCAACAATGTAAATTTGGTGCGAAATTTAGTCACAATAGTCCGAATAGACGCTTCAGTGAGTCGATTAAACTGACCATAAAATGGAAGAAGCGCGAGATGAACTTTCTTAACAGAGCACGCATTTTGATAATAAAATTCAATGATTTACAAGCGTTGTTCGTTTGTAAGACGACTCATGATTAAATTATAGACCAAACTGAAGATGTTTGACAGTGAAACAAAACACGAAACGTGCGCTAGTTGTTTAAACCAGTGGTGCCAAAAAGATAATAGCTAAAATATTACCCGTTATATCTCAAAAATTCCAAGACTGGAAACAACGAATTCTAATAAAGATAACCAAATACATATTAACTGAAATTGAACCATCAAGTAGGTAAGAAAACATTCAGAAAATAATAATATGAGTAACCGATTTATAATTTAATTTTTTTTTGTAGTGGTCAAAGTTGCAAAACGAAGCGAAAATTTAGGAGTGAGTGGCTTCAACAATTTGACTGGTTGAAAGAAAAGGATGGGAATTGTTTTTGTATTGTGTGCTCCAAAATTGTTTTTAATCACTGCACCTATTTAAAAAACCACGAAAAAACGAATTTCCACATAAATAATTTTTTAAACACATTAAATGTGATATACATATATGAAGTTCTTTTGTTAACTTTAGCAATAAAACGTTAATTTCATACTGAATAATCTATAATTATTTAAATTCAAATTTTGGTAGGATTGGAATAATTTTGGTAGGTTTTGGAAAGAATATTGGTAGGAAAAATTTTTTCTTTGTGGCAACGCTGTATGCGTGTATACGTGTGTGCATATTCATTCCATTTCACAGCACAATTGTGCAGAGAGAATTCACATGCATTCTTGTGTTTTTTAATTTAGTTGTCGATCAGACTGCGACAAGAACACATGTGTGATGGATGCTTTGTCATTTTATTTCAGAATGACACTCAAAAAATATTTTATGCTATAATTGGTCAAAGTCATGAGCTGGGCTTATTTTATTTTGTCGCATAGTATAATTTTTTTAAATGACTTGGAATGCTCACTTTTTTCTTTTAATAAAAAATAGGTTTTTTCTTTTAATGAAAAATAGGTTACATGGCCTAATTTTTAAGCCAAAGATGGATAGCTTTATGTTCTTTTAATAAAAAATGGGTTTTTTATTTTATTTTTTTTTGTCTAAAATTATTAAGCCAAAGATAGATAGCTTTAAATATGTATGTTGATGAAATGAAAATAAAAATAACGTATATTACTAACACTTTTCTATGGTTGTAAATAAATAAATTCTCTCAACTTATTTTCTCTCTCTTCCTCACTAATTCATAACCAGAAAATTTTTGGTATACATACATTGCCAAATAAAAAAACAAATAAACTAAAAGAAGTCTTGTTTTCACAAAATGTATTTGGAAAAATGTTACCGTTTGTTTTATACTAGGGTAAGAATACGTGTTTTATTGTTGTAGAAACGAAACTATATCGATTCGCACCGAAATAAAAAACCTTTATTATATAAATCTTTAGAAATCCATATTTAGAGAGAAACAAAACTAGCAAATTATGAAAATTATCTCTTAATTATTACATATTTTGATTATTGATATTGATTAAATATTAAAATTTAGTAGTAATTTATGAGTAAGTAATTTTTAAAAATATTTTTAAAAAATAAAGCTATAAAAAACATAAAAATATTTGTTGTTGAGCAATGCGTAAGTTGCACCAAAAATACAATTTATTCCTTTTGGTTTGATGAGAATAACGAATGTTATAAATACAGAGTGGAGATGCTTTACTAGTTGTTATTTTACTACGTAAGCATTCCCATGGGAAACATATAAATTCAAATTATCCAGTATGGAAAAAGTGAAAATTTTTAAACATTAATATGATAAATAAATTTAATAAATACTAAACAAAAAAAGCATTCGTTTTATTACAACTTCATTCTATACAAAAATAGAGACAGAAGTTCATACATACATAATTGAATAGTCTAAAAAATAGCATTATAATTCGGTGCGAATCGATATAGTTTCATTTCTTCAACAATAAAACACGTATTCTTACCCTACAATTACACAATCGATAGCATTTGCTTTTCCGCAGGTTATTTGCACATAAATTGTATTAAAACAAAACTTCTTTAATTTTTAATATTCTTTAACTTGAATGTTTTTTACACGAAGAATATGAAAACAAACAAATATGTTTATGTGAATGTACCATATACATACATGTATATATACATATATTTTGCTCTCTTTTATTCTCTTTCTCTCAGTTAAAATGAGAGTAAGCACGAAGATTTAGCTTCCCCTGTTACCTACCCCCTCCATCCTAAAGAAGCACAAAATTTTGTCAATTTTAAATACACTGTGTGCAACATCTTTATATATTTATAGTCTTTGATTATAGCCTATGTATTTACAATGTATTCAGTTAATCTATGATAGCACAATACAACAATCAAAGAATTGCATTAAATTATATGGAAGAAAGTGGTCATCGCAGGGGAAACATTGGGATCAAGAATGACCCCCAGATACTTAAGTTGAACTCCGTTAAAGATTGTTAAGTTAAAAATCATAAGTTTATATCCACTGGTAAAGAGCACCAATTCCGTTTTGCGAGGATTGACACTTAAACCATACGATGAACACCATTCAGTTGTAAGCGTTAGTGCCTGGTTACATCTCAAAGAGGAACTCTGCGCATCAAAGGCTGATACCATAATGGGCAGATCATCCACATAAACAAAGACTTTATACCGTGTCGTTGTAGTTCTGGCTCCAGATCATGCACTGCAAAATTCCACAACGGGTAGAGAATAGCATCTGTGGCTTGCATCTATTCCTTTCCCTTGCCACATAATCATCACCTATAGAGGCATAATGAAAACTTGATTTAAAAAATAAATCATGTGAACTAAATTTTAATTAAACGACATGGTCTATTTATAGTGATTCTTTATCTGTGTGTTACTGAAGGCAGTTAAAACCAAACGTTTTAATGGAGGTTTTGTAATGAAAATAATGTTTCTTGTAAATAATCAGTAATCTTTCTACACTAGAGAATTGAAACAAGTAAACCATGTTCAAGGAAGTAATTCTAGCCAACGGTCTTAGCATAAAGAATCATTATTTTCTACACTAAAAACGCGCTTATAACAATTGCGGAGGAGGAAGAAACAGAAGCCAGACAATAAAAAGTGTGCTTTTGTTTCACACAGTGAATGTTTTAAGATGAATACGAAATACGAAAATATTAAAATTATAACGAGTACAGAATTTTAAGAATTAAATGCTGAATTCTTCAACAAGAATTTTGACGCAGGTGGAAATTTTAAAAATCATGCTAAAAAAGAGCGTTATATATGAAGTCGCCGTGTAGTGTGTTGGCTTATTAGATGAAAGGGCCGAGTTCGAATCCCAGGTCAGACATCAAAATGAAATATGAAAAAAAATATTTCTTCGGCTACTTCCTCTCAGCAGATTTCTGGCAAAAACTCTGAGAGTAAAATTTGCCATGAAAAAGCTTCTCAAAAAATCTGTCGTTCGGAGTCGACTTTAAACTGTAGGTCCCCCCACTCATGTATAAAATTAACGCACACATCATGAGTGGTGTTGAGAAGCTAGGCCGTAATCCCGACTGAAGGGTTGTAATGGCCAATTATGTATGTATGTATGTTTGTAATATAGTAGGTAATGTGTTAGCTTATTAGATGAGAGCAGGATTCTTGATTGATATACTAGCTATAATTCTACTAAATCTTCTTATGTTTGACGTCATTATCTTTCAAAGAAAGCTTCCAATTCTACATACCTAAGCGTTTTGACTATCCACAGATATCACATCATGTGAGTCGAATTCTTAATATTCCATCGTCTTTGTGTTTGAAAAATTGTTTACAGAAATCTGGAGGTGCCAAGACAGTATCTCTGCCTTGTCAGAGGAAGAGGCTCAAGAGACCTAATAGGGTTTATGGCCTCATGTTTTAACATGGAAAGTTATTATTCTTATTCTTTTCCTGTAATTACTCGTTTCTTTTACATTTTTCTCTCTTTAATTTTATCTCTACACTTCGCTTTTTCGCTTGTTGTTTATCTATTGCTTTTTAGTTCAATCTGATGTAACCTAGTCTCTGTCAGAGCTAACTTACTTACTTACCATTGAGTCAGGTTTACAACCTAGCTTCTCACAACTGCATGTTGTGTCAATAAGTGGCGGGATCTGCTGATTACCGTCGACTCCAAATGAAAGCTTTAATAACCTTCTCATGAAAATTTTATTTTACTCTCAGAGTTTTTGTCAGAAGATTGTTGGGTGTAAGTCGACGAAAGAAATATTTTTTCATATGTTCCGGATGTCTGAGCCATCTGTCGATCCACGTCATGCTCATGAGCATACACACTTCTACTTGACTACGGTGATCTTTTTCGGACAAAATTAATATATTTTACTGATTAATATGTAAATAATGCTGTGACATCTACATTCTGAACAAATTTGGCACAGCATTAAAGACAAATTATTTAAATTTGGTTTCCCGAACATTTTATTATTTAAATTACTTTTTGGAAGAATCATAGTCTAACCCAGCTCTAAAGCACAGGCACAAGTGACATATATACACGGGTATTTAATATCGGGAAAATAAATTATCTTTGAAATCAAACAATGAGTTCTTTTCAACATCTGCAAACAAACAAATGACCTCTTGATTTTTTGTTGCTATTGTTTATTGGTGTTGTACGTTTTTATATTAATTTTATAAATATACCATTTACAAAGTAAAATCATCTTTAAATTGTATTTAATGTATCTTCATATTAATTTCAAAAGGAGAACAGAAGCAACATAAACGGCAACATAAACTCAAGTTGTAATAACAGATGTAGGGTTCTAAAGTTATTAGCCCAAGTGTGTTAGTTTAAAAAAAAACAAAATAAATAGCTTTTAAACACTATTCCTCTAATTTGGATTTATTTCTGAATAGTTGTATTTAAACTCCCATTTTCTCGTCAATCTCTGAGTTTAATTTATCTACCTAACAATAATTTCTCGTGTTAAATGCTATGGTTAGGTTCATCTTTATGTTTTTTAGATTCATTTTTTTGTTTTTAATATTTTATTACTTTATTTTTTAAAACACACAGAAACCAAAACATAAAGATTTTAGAGAAGGGAAAAAGTTACTTGTTTAAGTAGAACATGACATAACAAAAAAGCTGTTTCATTTTCATCTTTATTATGTCCTGTTGAGAGGGCCATGCCAGACTTCATTTAATTTATGATTGTGTAGCGCCGTCTTTCATTGTTATTTTAAAATGCATTTTAAGCGTAAAAACAAGCAAACCGTATAGGCGACCACCAACAGTAGAGAAATAGATAACGAACTTTAAGGGCGTTGCATGATGGTCTCTTGAATTTCAAGTGGCGACAATAACTTAAATATAATGAGAATAAATAACAAGAGAATAAAGATTTTTAGATAAAATTTAAAACCTTATTTAGCACAGTTGTAATGACCACTGTCGGATCTAATATTTGTTATTTTGTTCTGTGACTTGTTGGCATTATGAAGGTAATTCTAAAGCTCTCACATAGAAAAATTCGCCTCTGTTAACAAACAAAAAATTGGTACGATCAATTAACAATCTCATTTTTCCATCGCTCCAAAAAACGTATGTTCTTCATTTTACCAACACTCAGAAGATGCCCCTAAACATAAAGTGCATAGTTTACGAAAGAAAGGAAATAGAGCGCAGTGTGCGACAACTCGTTCTTTTTCAGTGGCTAGTCCTTCGTCGCTTTTGTCGAGAATTGCCTTTTAATAATAATATTTAAAATATCCATCGCCATATAACAATTTTGATCTTCAGCTTCTCCAATTCTACTACCGGAAACAGCCATATCAAGACAGCATTTGGGTTATTAAGTAACTAATTTCATGATTTTGTCAACTGTACCATTCACCTATACCTCGGTATCAACTTTGCTGGCCAGCTTACTTTCGTAAGGTTACTGTATTTCTCCAGCAGTTTCCTAATAATTTTTATGCGAACCATTAGCTTGTCTTCGTTCTACCTGTGTTTAACTCTCTCATTCGTACATAACATAACATAATTTGTCATTAAACCCTTCAGTCAGGATTACAAGCTAACTTCTCATACCACTTATATTGTGTACATTAATTTTATTTGTGAGTAGCAAGATGAAGTCGCTGAAGTAATACTTAAATTTAATTTTATTGGAAATAAAATTTCTTGGTATTGAAACAGTCCCTGTGTGCACTATTGCAAAGTCTTGAAGCAAAATTACTATTTCTTGCCACATGTGATAATTTGCTTGCCTATCCATATTAAATGGACAAAATAATTTCGTATAAGTTATGCCTCTGACTGTATTGTGCAATGAATGGATTATAACGCTTGCATACCACAAATGATAGTCACTACTTATCATATCCACATTGGCTTTCTTTTGGGCTTTCTTTCTTTGGAAAATCTACATTTTTGACAACTGCTTTTTGGCGTAGTCGACAGGTTGCATATCTTTTGGTGTTGAAATAATCTTAAGCATTAGAAGAGCATAACGCCAATGAGGAGTAAAAAATTGTGACTTGGATATATATTCTGAATAGTGATATTATTTCTTAATAGATACCACAAAAAAAGTTTATTGCATAAAGCATACCATCAGTAAAGAGTACATCTATTGTTTTCTTTTGAGAAGCTTAACTACAATGAAGGAAATAAAACATTTGAAGATTTAATCCCATTTTATGAAAACTGTTGTATAAGCACAGCTTTCAAAAAAACAAAAAAAGTCAAAACGACTACCAACAAACAACTAATATTTCCTTAGTAGTGGAAATTCCTCAATATTTATTACATCCCCTCTTTTTCTTAACACCAATTATCTTTTTCTACGATATATGTACTTCGACGCATTACTATTCGATTCTATTTCGTTTGTCTTCTTGAAAAATTACCACCTGCAGCCATAATTTGGCTTGACATATTTGTTTTCCTGTTATGTCTTGTTTACGATTTGTTTATTCGCCTTAAAACATCTTTCGTTTAATCTTTTCCTGTACTCTTCTGCGGAATTATAATTAGATTCTGAAGAATTTTACACTTGGATTTCGTAGAATTGTTTTAAAATGTTTTTATTAAGCGCATGACAAGTTTGCCGAGACACTGTTGTTGTTTAAAACTACTAGAAATCGTCTATGCGTATGGTCGATAAAATTTGCGGTTGTCTTCAAACAATTACTCAATTCAAGCACATACATACTTAGGGTTCATTGCAACACCTACCTTAGGGCTACAGCCTGTCTTCTCACACTACATATGTTGCGTGTTTTAATGTTCTATATGACCGGTAGGAGCTACAGTTTGAAGTCGACTCTGAAAGACAGATCTTTTGGAAAATTTCATGTCAATTTTATTTTTACTCTCTGAGTTTTTGTCATAAATCTGCTGAGGGGAAGTAGCCGAAGAAATATATTTCACAGTATGTTGAGGATGTGTGACCTGGGGCTAGATGCGTGGCCTCATTCCTAATACCTACTAGGCTACGGTGACTTAAATAAATTTCGAATTATATTTGGGCATGCAATTTCAAAGGATTTCAAATTATGCTGGAATCCATTAATTTCTAAATGACCTGTATACGATATAATGACTTAACACCATAGCTGGACAACCGACCTTCGTACAACAAGGTTTTCTCTTCATACTACTATGAGGGGACCCATACAGCCTACAATCCGCAGTCAACTCTTAAGTATACGAAAATAACAAAATTTTTGAATTTGCAATGAGAACCAAGAGCGTACAATTCTTTCCAAAACAGTCAATCTGGGCGAACTGCAGCATTAGTCCATAGTTCCAAAGGTTGCACTTCCTATTTATTACTTTTACCTTTTGCTATACTGTATTTTGCAATAAGCAAGAGTTATATTTTCACATTACCATAAGGTGGTCAGATGTTTTATTCAGTATATATAAAATGTAGATACAAATCATGTTTTCCATTTATTTGAACTCTAACATTTAAAATTCAATTGTTGAAGAATTTTTCTAGTTTTTTTAATTATTATTGAAGGATCTTGACGTATAGACCATGAAATAAACAAATAAATATAAAGAAGTACTTTAATCAGTTTACAGCGTCTTTATAGCACATATCGATGCACTTTCATGTTAATTTGTTTCGGTAAGCTTGTTGTAGTTATTTGCTTATAAAACCTTTAGAAATAATCTAATTTGCAAAGCAAGTCTCATTGGTATTAAAATGTTAGCATAGCACAGCACAGCATAGCAGAAGGTGTAAGCAGCAGTATGGTGTAAAAAACAGCCAAGCAAAGCGAATATACATTCTCGTATTCTAACAAAACATTTCTTTTCGTCTTTGGCCACTTATATGCACACACACACCTACCATACTAACAAAGCTATTGAGCCTAAAGAAGGCCGATGACGTTCGTAATACCCCTTTTGGGACTAAATGACAAATTGCTTTTCACTGTGTTGCCCTTCGTCTTTTCTTTTCATACATACATGCATACGTATAAATAAATACAGTTGCGCTTAACATACATGTTGCCTGGTCTTTATACATTTTTTCTACGTTTTAAAGTGTGTATATGAGTCAAGCACATGTATGCCAGTGTAGAAGTATTTATTTAAGAAATCATGAGTGTGTGTGTATTGTTTCTTCAGTCCTTTGTCACGAATCTTAAATCAAAACTTTTCTTTTTCACAAGTTTATTTATTGTTGTAAAAAGAGTTCAAGTTTTGAATTGTTGTATTCACCCCTCATTTGTTGTTTCAGCGTTTAAAAAATACTTGAACTGTGGCAATCATTTTTTTCTTCCCTATTCTCAAAACTCAGACATTTCTTTTCTCCCCTTCATTTGGTTATATCATGTTCGTAGTTGTAATAAACGCAGTTGTCAAAAGAAATTGTGCCTTTTTTCCAGATTTAAAACAAATAAAAACAAACACAGTTTATTTATGCGATAAGTAAGTAAAATGCCACTTAAACTCTTTCACGCTCATACGAGCTTACTCAGGTGCATCGGCGCTCTTAAAGAAATTTTCGGAATAAAATATTTAGCCATGCTAAGCTATGGCTTATCATTTCTTTTAATATCTTTAATGTCTTTTTCTTAATCTCTTCTTCTTCTTACAAACTATTTCCATTACTAGGAATGTTTCATCTATTTTTACCAATTCGTCAAGCATGTTTCTGCATCGTATACCACAATTTTTACCCTGCCTGTACGTCAAGATCGTTGGAAAATCCTTCCAAAGCATATCATAGCAATATCGTGAACCGTCTGTCATAATATATTCCCTATCTATTTACACTTCCTTTGTTCTGTTATTGGTTCTTAATTCCTACGATCTACCGTATGTATCTGTATTCCACATACTATCCGGAAGAATTTGTAAATGAAACTTTTGTATAGGGTGGGCCATTTAAAAGTTTAAATTAAAAACCGTGTGTAATTTTCCCGAATTTATTTTTTCTTTTGTGAAGTACAATTGTTGTGGTTAAGCTACTGTGGCTGGCCTCATGGTATCTCATTCAGTCGCATTCATTTTCGTGCACTTATTCGAGTGCATGTGGTCGTATCTCGGCAATGGCATCGCGAATGTTGGCACCCCACTGAAAATAATTCAATGGTATTAAACCGTAGCTTCATGGCGGCCAATTGATATCATGACATTTTCATGCAGTTTCCGACCAAATTGCTTTTGTTTTGGAAATAAATTTCCAATATATTCCTACGTTACTCAAGCGTATATCGATTCATTACTTCCAGTCGAGATAATATACCGAATTTTGTGATAGAATAGAATGACATACATATGTATGTATTGCCTGATTCAAAATAACCGATATCTGTATTCTATATACTACCCGGAGGCATTTGTAAAGGAAACTTTTGTAAATTGAAATCAAATATTATACGACTATTGAAATAGCATGCTCATCATAAGAAACATAAATACATATGTTTGAAATAATTACTTTTCCGACCCTCCATTACGTTGTTATTACGTTTCCTATTAAGCACCAGGGGGTGCAAATATTACTAATTTTCTCTTTAACACTTTGGACACTGTGCCTTTGAACCCGTTTTTGAAATGTAAAATATTTGACGGATATTTATTATGTCAGTGTGCGTGTCAATGATTGTGATGAATGTGCGATTTACAAAGCTTATCAACAGACTGTATGTGTGCACATGTGCTTATGTTAAAGACATACTTCCTTCCATTTGACATATTGCAGTAAACGACAACAAAAAAATACATTCTAACAAAGAACAATAGACGATAGTAATGAGTGAAAAAGAAGAGAAAAAGTTTCCTTGGAATTACAAATACAAGGAACCCATCGAACGACTTTGTCATTTATGCACGTCAAAGTACAGTCTAACAAAAAGATGTGTTTTTTATTAGTTTGGATTCTAAATGAAATTCTATTTTAAAACAATTTCACAGTTATTCTAAACTCAATAGGTACTAAATTACAGACAATATCCGGAATAAGTTCTGCAATCTTCTTTAGGCGAATATGGGCACGGTAGTTTAAAATGTTACGAGCAAGTGAATGCGGATGGAAATAAAAATCCTTCATGTATTCTTCTGAACACTTTCTAATGTCTACATGAAAGTCCTTATATATTATTTATATTCTTAATGTTCTACAGGGCTGCTCTAATCATGATCGTGTGCTTTAATGTCTTTGAATTTTTCTATATGTATAGCTGAGCTGATTTCTGGCAAAAACTCTAAGAGTAAATAAAATTGCCATAAAAAATTTCTCAAAAAAAAATGCCGTTAGGAGCCGTCTTTAAACTGTAGGTCCTGTCACTCATGTATAATCTAGCACAGACAACATGTTAGAAGCTAGATTGTAATCCTGACGGAAGGGTTGTAATGACCAATTATGTAGGTATGTTTGTATGTAACTACTTCTTCAGATGGAAAATGTGTTCTTGTAAATACCAAGACGCTTCATTGAAACCTCTTGATTGCTACGAAAAATAGAATCATAGCAAAGTTAGAAGCATGAATGCTAAAAGGCATGTTCGAAGTATGTATTAAATATGCTACCGTATTGAACGCTGGCTGTAATAGGCTGGGAATTATTCTTGAATTCACTCTCCTTAATTACAAATTTTCTGCCGATGCTAGCTTCGCAATAGCGTCTTAATACAAAATTTGTTTCAATTTGCGAACCAAACTCTGTCGAATGCTTGGAAAACATCTGTAAAAAGAGCGGATCAGTATTTCTCTTTCTCGAATGCACTTCTAACGACGTGCACCAATTTTTGAGTTTACATATTCGATAACTCTGTGTTTCATTCTGAAGCCAAATAGATGCTTGGGTATACATCTACTTGCATATAGAATTGGCGTAAGTTTAGATATCAATAGCTTCTCAAACAGTTTTAACATTCAAGGCAATGAAATTATTGGCTTGTATTACCCCGCTTTTTTATGATATTTGCCAGACTTAGGAATCATTTTAGATACCCATGAATTAATTCTGGGTGAGGGGACCGTATTAGCAATGAAAAAATAGAAAATAGGCATGTAGCCTCCATAACACTAGAGGTTATACGGAAATGGTGAATAAAGTAGACCTTCAATACTACTTCTCTCTTTAACCTTTTTGGTTGGAATGAAAAATCCCGGCAAATTATTATGATAATTGCTGTAAATACAGTAGTTTTGATTTAACTTCCTTTTATTTACGTGCGCATTGCCTTTATCTGCACAAAAATTTTGTTTCGTGTCTTTATTTCTCCAAATTCTATACAAAATTCTTTTTTAAGCGCACTTTTTATACCTGCACATTTAATATATGTGCCTCATATTTTTTGAACTTTAAAACTTTTTCATAGCAAAAATTAAAGTTAGCTGCGTCGAACAAAAAAGAAATCTTTATAAAAATTTTTATTTAAAAAAAACGAAAATCTCAATTAATTTTGTTGTTGAAATTTATTTAAATTTTTTGTTAAAAGTTAATATCTATAAATAAATGAAACATAAGAAGTATTTTATTTATCTTACTAACATTTAAATTTAGTTATTTGCTTTAAGTGGGCTTAGAGAGAGTAATCTGTAATTATTCCATACCTGCTCAATTAGGCAGGTAAAAACATTTAATTTAGCTGCATTTTTGGCTTATCTGCACAAAAATTCTTGCAAAAGTTAGTTGTACAGGTAAGTCAAAACTACTGTATATTGTGACACCCACCAAAAGCTTATGTTTTTTATTACGCTTTTTTAGACGGAATAAATATACCAAGTCGAATCATTTTAAAAGTGGATAGTAATTGGTGATAAAGGATATAACTAATGGCGCTCAGGTGACGCTAGAACTGGGGGTCATAAAGGTTGTGCTGTGATTATTGTGTAACAGGGAGAACATTTTTCAAGCGGATGATTTTTTTTTTTACCTTTGAGGTCAACCAGTCAAGTTAGTTCGGATATACTGCTAAATGTTTCAAAGTTTCAGGGATGCGGATGTACTGAGGCACTTTTGAATTTGTCATACTGTAAGAAGGATCAGACGAATACTGTAGTAACCATTCTTACCTTCGGTAGGTTCTATGGATTTTGATTTTCTTTCAGATCAGAATATTACTAATAGCACGAAAACGAATATTACTACAGTATCAGCTATTCATTCAGATAAACTTAAATTTCGGACTCTCTCAGACTATTCTATGATACGACTGTTGGCCCGTTTGACTTTCAGCATTTAAATATTGCGCCGATCAGCGCTTGCAATTCCGGCGTAGGAAGATCGAAAAGTCTTCTGAGCTGAATTTTAAATGTTATATGGATTATTCGGTTATCCGAAGCAATGATGATGATGTCAGATGTCCTGCTAGGAGTTATTTGATGTAGCTCTGACGCACGCTGCAGAAAGCTCAGACATTGCGGTGACACTATCGTTCTTAATATATGAATGGGAGTAAAAGGTAGTGGAATAAACTTGGTGAACGTCCGGAATCCTCTGGCCTATATACATAATTTAAACAACAAGGACTCTTATATTTTGGGAGAGCATCTATTTAAATACTAACGACCATAACTACTGGCGGTTGGCTTATCCATATTATGGTTATTGTAGGAGTTGTACATTGGCTTCTTTGCACATCAATGCACATATATTTTATATGATGTTTTAACCCGTTCTGGCTAGGGAATGAAAACAGAACTCCTTTTAGTTCTTCTATAAATCTATCAGATTCTTTACAAATATAATTTCTGAACACTTTATGATTGAATGTATCTGAGCACGTGAGTTTTCCAAATGTTTTTCTTTGAATGTTCTGAAGGGTTTTAGGGCAGGCTTTCTCAGAAATGGAAGTAGCCGTTGTCTAGTAGGTAATGTGTTGGCTTATTAGACGTAAGGTCACGTTTCAAACCACAGGTCAGACATTAAAAGGAAAATTTGAAAAAATATTTCCTCAGCGAGTTAGCAGATTTCTGGCAAAAACTTTGAGAGCAATTAAATTTCCATAAAAAGTTTCTCACAAATCTGTCGTCCGGAGTCGACTTTAAACTGCAGGTCCCGCTACTCATGTATAAAATTAACGCACACAATAAGTCGTGAGAGGCGCTAGGTCGTAATTCTGACTTAGAAACTAACCTAACCTATGAAAAAGGAAAAAATAACCGAGGATGTAAGTGTCGCCTTAATCTAGTAAGTAGATTAACGCACCAACAACTCTTCAAACCACGATTGTTTACTTCGAACGCAACTTGTCTTCACACAAGACTGACTGGATTATAACTGACTAGTTGCATGCTATGTCTCGCCTTTTTATATGTCCGCAAAATCAGTATGATGAACGTTCTCAAATAGGAAGGTTCTTGTTCTCGCCTTCTCGAGAATTCCATCACAATCGCATTGTTGTTTGTATATCTGGTTGACATTGCTTGTTTGTTGTTGTTCTCTCATACTTGCAGTGTTGCCGTTTGAAAATTTTTTTTCCGGCCAAAATCGGCTGCTTCCGACCAAATTTGAAAATTTAATTAATATTTGTGTTTTGTGATGTACATTTTATTTAATAGTTAAGTAAAATAAAGATTTCAGATATAACATATTTGCATTAAAGAATTCAGGCATGTAAATTAATATTTATGTAATGTAATTAATAATTAAATATGTACATTAAAATTGTAAAGTATAATTGAATTGGTCCGACCATCCGACCAAATTAAAAATTTTAAATTTTTTCTGACCAAATTTTGGACATTAAACCACCAACACGCTTACGTAGAGTGCGAACTGAAGAAAATATCGCAGCTGTATCGGCCAGTGTTAATGATGACCATCAATTATCGATTCGTCGCCGTTCGCAGCAATTGGGCCTCTGTTACTCAACAACGTGGAAAATTTTGCGGAAGGATTTAGGTGTGAAGCCTTTCAAAATACAACTGGTGCAAGAATTGAAGCCGAACGACCTACCTCTCTCTTGGGCTCTTGCAAAGTTGGTCGAAGATCCACTTCTTTATCGAAAAATTGTGTTCAGCGACGAAGCTCATTTTTGGCTCAATGGATACGTAGTGAAGATAAGCCAGAAGCATTGCAAAAGCTACTAATGCATCCAGAAAAAGTCACAGTTTGGTGCGGTTTATGGGCTGGTGGCATCATTGAACCGTACTTCTTCAAAGATGCTGCGAATCGTAACGTAACTGTGAATGGTGAGCGCTATCGTGAGATGATATCCAACTTATTTTTGACCAAAATGCAAGAGCTTGACTTGCATGACATGTGGTTTCAACAAGACGGGACTTATTGAGAGGCGAGTTCGGTGAACATTTTATTTCACGTTCGGGAGCGGTCAAATGGCCGCCTAGATCGTGCGATTTAACGCCTTTGGACTATTTTTTGTGGGGTTATGTTAAAGCTCATGTCTATACAGACAAGCTCGCTTCAATTGACGCATTGGAAGACAACATTGAAGCATTTATTCGTGAGATATCGGCCGAAATGTTGGAAAGTGTATGCCAAAGAAAGAGTATGTCAACATTTGCATGAAATAACCTTCAAACATTAAATTATATGGACCGTACTATCGATTCAAATAAAGATTTCATGAATTTTTCTGAATTTTATGCGTTTTTTTTTTAAATTTTCATATATGTAGCTCTTAAAAAATCACTCTTTATATAAATATTTATGGGATCGACTGTTAATATACGCCTACTTTGTTGAATATGTGCAAATAATGCGTTTTTTATTATCTAAAAATAAAATATCTATAAAAAGGAAATAAACTTTGGAAATTTTCAATCAAAATATGTTCAGATATTGTATTAAAATATTTTTTTATAATAATATCGTAAATTATATTGCATATCGACATTCAATTTTAGAATTTCGATAAATACTGGTTTCTTCAAACATTTGTGCACGCTTTCAATATGTATGTCAGTACGTCAATATGTATTGAAGCTTAAAAACTGATGATTGAAGTAATGAACTGATACTCCCTTTATGGATTTATTCAAGTGATGTTTCCTTTTAAATATTACATAACAAAACGGTGAAATATAATTTCGCCTGCATATGTGTGTTATCATTTTAATAATAAAAGAGAAGTATGATACAACAACAATTTCTGTCTGTATTACAATATAAATAATATAAAATTTTATTTACAAAATGCTTATATTCAATAATAATTTTTATTAATGTCATAACTTATGAAACTGTGCAAAGAAGACACACAGATAGAGAGATGAGCAGACGGGTATATAATAAACAATATTTTGTCATGTTTTTTTTTTCTTTTTTGAGGTTTTATTTCTCATTTTTTATTCATTTATTTTGCTTCTCTCTTTTTTGCGATTTTATTTTATTTAAAAGTATACATATACATACATATGCATACATACGTATACATATATATAAATACTTATAATATTGGTCGTTTAATGTTGTTTAATATGAGTGACAGTTGAAAACAGCAGTTGCTTAACTTTGCGATTCTTTTTTTGGCATCATTTGTGGAATTGTTTTTTATTTCTTAATTAACAATAAAATTTACAATTGCTGCACAAATGAAAACAGACGAGGGATAATTAAGGCTCCATTTTTTTTATTCCTTTAAGATTTTATGTTAAAATCGTTACACAATCATATCCACATTTCAAAATTTAATTGCAATTGTTACAGAACATGATGATGATTTTGAAATAAAAATTGTTTAAAATTCAAATTTATACTCACTACCGTCACTGCCCGTTTAATTTCTAATTTCAATTTAATTTGAAAATATTTATTATTCGCCGTCATCCAAGAAGTGTTGTCTTCATTTCTCCAAGACTTGTTTTATAATTTATAGTCTTCAACGATTGAACATGTAGGAGATAGAGTTGGCAATCCCGATCTATATTTACAATTCCGAGATTGCATCACTCAAACGACATCTTATTTTAGTTGCATAATAGTCATTAAAAAGTCAGCACGTACTCTCCTCTCCCATTTTCAAAGAGGAGCATTTCTTTCTCCGACGTCTAACATCGTTTTACTATCCTTGGTAATTGAGCCCTTTTATAGATTCATTGAGCTCATCTGAAGTCGCCGTAGTGTAATATGTTGGCCTATTAGACTTAATTCCACGGTTGAAACCCCAGGTCAGACATCAGAACGAAACGAAATTTTGAAAAAACTCTGTCGTGAAAAGTGTCTCTAAAAATATGTCGTTCGGAGTCGTCCTTATAATGTAGGTCTCGCCACTCATGCATAAAATTAACACACAAAAGATAGGTGGTTTGAGAAGCTAGGTCGTAATCCCGACTGAAGGGCGGTAATGACCAATTATTTTTCACCTAGTTTAACAGCCTTTTACTACAATTGGTTGCTTTCCAAATTCAGCCGCAACGTACTTTTACAAGGCATCGTTTTTTGTTGGCGATCATTTTAACATTACTGTCCGTATTTAAACTTTCTTGATCATTGGACCAATTGATCTCCGAAATATTATACTATTTTGTGTATACATCTATCGATTGAGGGAGTGTTACAGCGAGGGCCCTTCTGAGTTCCAGTTTGGTTTTAGGGAAGGTAGGAGTGTAGAGGATGCTTGGTTGCATGTAAAGAATAGTGTTGGCGGCTCATCTGCCAAATATGTGCTAGGATTATTTATTGATTTTAAGAGTGCATTTGACTATCTCTCTTGGGATAGAGTTCTCTAAAAGTTAGAAGAAATAGGTTGTAGGGAACTAGAGCTTTGGAGGAGTTATTTCCGGGATAGGAAAGCTTGCGTTGTGGGTGCCAGCGACACGGTTTGGAGGAATGTTGTACGTGGTTGTCCGCAGGGTTCCATTTGTGGTCCATTTATTTGGAACCTAATGATGGATCCTCTGCTGAGGCTACTTGCGCGTTCTTTTAAGGTGTGTGCATATGCCGATGACCTGCTTATCCTCATCGAGGGTAAGTCTCGTGCTGAACTTGAGATGAGGGGAGAGCAGGAAATGCGTGATGTACGTGAGTGGGGCGATCGTGCAGGCGTCGAAGTGGCGATGGACAAATCTGAGATGATGTTGCTAAAGGGCGGATTATCTCGGGGTCGTCCTCCACTCATTCGATCTGGCAACGCTAGTCTCCGATATGCGACTCAGGTCAAATATCTGGGAATAACGGTTGGTGAGAGAATGAACTTTTTGGTTCATCTTCCTCTCGTCAAAAGCAAGCTTACTGCCGCAGTAGGTAAGATTAGACGCATCCTTGGAAGTGACTGGGGCCTAAGAAGGCGTGCTGTTCGTATCATATATGGAGGGCTTTTCGTTGCCTGTGCAGCGTTTGGTACTCTCGTGTGGTACGAAACGTTTATGTCTGTTGTTGGCAGAAACAAGGTCTTGTCAGTTCAGAGAGTAGCCATGTTAGCATGTATGCCGGTTTGTAGGACCGTTTCGACGGTAGCTCTGCAGGTTCTGTTAGGTGTGGCCCCCCTTGACTTGGAGGTGATACGACGTGCTGTCACCTTCAAAGTCAAGAAGGGACTACCACTTTTAGATCATGATTGAGTTTCTGCTTATGACTTTGTGAATTTGGAGAGTAGGGAAATAAAGATACTCTTAGATGAGTGCCTTGTTTCAAGGTGGCGGACCCGATGGACTAACGCAGACGAGGGTAGGGTAACGTATGGATTCATACGTGACGCGGACTTCGTACGTCGACGACCGGACTTTGGCTTCGGCTTGAGTCTGGGCTTTTTACTAACGGGAAATGGCTCACTTAATGCATTTTTGCATAAAAGAGGTCTGTCCGATTCTCCGGACTGTGGGTGTGGGAGGGGACCTGAGACTGTCGAACACATTATAACAATGTGTTCATACTATGATGACATTAGGAGTTTAGATAGTATTTTCAGTAGGGCCTTAGTGAACAGCAGGACTTTAGTTAATTTGGGCAATTTCGCCCGTGAAGCATTTGTTAGGAGAAGTAGGAGGTATAGCGGAGGCAACCCCGACATGTGATCACCCACGTGGTGTTCTCCGCGTCGTGCGTCCCTTGCTCCTCTGCCGCAGATAGGCATGCGATCGCTGGCAGTTTTTGCTGCTGGTTCGTTTGCTGGTCCTTTTGATGTTTCGTTGCTCCGCTTCGCCGTTCTTGTTGCTGCTGTTCCTGTGCGGGCCTAATTTGCCCCTTTGCCTTGCTGTCATCATCCCCGTCATTGCCGTCACCGCCGCTGTCAAACCTGCTGCGTTGTTGTATGTCCATCTGTCACGTTCGTTTTGTCCACTCCTGGTGCCACACGATGTGGCCAAAGCCTTGTCCGTGAGGACGCTGTTCAATGTTAGTACTGTAAATGTTGTTCTTTATGTTGATGTATGTTTACTGTGTCGCTGTGGGCCACCAGTCCCGAACTGTTTGGAGTTCAACTGGTAGTAATCGATCTGATTACGAGGTCTGACCGGAGACTTAATTCTGGTACCACGGGAGTCAGCAGCCCCTGGAACCTCGGTTCCAGCCTGACTGTTGGTGTGGCCCCTTTTGGGAGCATCGTGGTGGCTGTGGTTTAGACCCAAATCGCGGGAAGAGTCTAGTTATTAGGCTCAGTGTGGAGTTGCATTTTCAACCGGGTGCCGTGACCCATAGATCGGAAGGGGTTTTAGATAGGCTCCGCCCCTAACCAAGGGGGAAGTCATGTCCAAATACATGGCTTCGAATTGGTACTCAGGTGTAGCAGTCTGCTACATCTGGGGGCGTTCGTAGACGCATTGTATTTCACCCTGTGCGAAGAGCACCATGGAATTAGGTCCACGCGGACAGGTATCCATGTAAAACCCATCGTCGTTTATGTATACATCATGTCTATGACCATAATATAAATCAGCTGATGGTTTGTAATGACCATTTGATTTATGTTAATAAGGTTCCCTACGACGTCATAAATAGATAATTCGATAGAAGAGCTATAGAACCTATGATATATAAATAAATGTCACAGGTTCTATTCATTCATTCTGCGGAAACATAAGCGGGAAACAAGCAAATATGGCTGGACACAACTAAGGGACATGGTGGTGTCTTTTCATCATTAATTGGGAGCCTGGTTGAGGTTGAACTTCCAGTAAAATCATCAGAGGCGACCATTGACTGTCAATGATATGAACATAATATCGGAAGCTGTGGGGCATTAATGCATCCCAGATGAAACGCTTGGATGCACATCAGGAGCCAGGCAGGGAAATGTCCTTGTTGACATTGAGCAGCATTCTGAAATTTGTTATAGCAATAGGCTTGGAAGAGACTTTATAGGGAGACCCTATAATGTTAGAGGGAAGTTCCTTTGAATCTTAAGTTATTTATTTACTTTTGTATGGTTTTTTGACATCAAATGACTTTCACAAATAATTTAGAATATTATTTTCGACAAGATTTGTAGTTAACAAAGGCTTCAACTTATTTTAAGCGGCACTGTATCTGTATTGATAAAAAGAAGAAGCAACAGACCTTACATTTGCTTCATATTTTTTATGGCGTTTTTTTAATGAATTAAATTACAATCATTTTATTTGCAGTGTTTTTATCCATTTTCATATTTTTTCTTTCTATTTTCTTTACTTTAATGTAGATGTTTTTATATTTATCTACTTTTAGGTATGAAATCATAAACAATTTGGATATTTGCCAGAGTGTACTCATTTTGTATACATACATTTTGTATCCAACTTAACACCCTGTAAGTATATTTTTTTTTTTACCAATACCAGCAAGCAACTTCCTTTAAGCTGGAGGTCCACACCACGCGTTCTACGCGTTTTCGCATTGTACGCGGCTGTCAAAAAAGTAGAATTAATGTATTTATTTGGTGCAAGTTACACGCGCAAAAGCGTAGAATGCCTTGACGCATAGAACGCGAAAAGTAGATCTACTTTCTACTTTTATAAGCATCACAAGCGGCGCGCGTACGAAACAGCTGACTTTGACAAGTTGTTTTGGTTTAATTTATTTAAATTTATTGGTGAACGATGGAGGAAAAATTAATTGAAGCGGTGAAGAAACACGAAGTTCTTTATAAAAAAAGCTCGCTTCTTTATAGGAACAAATTTAAAAGAGCAGCTGCTTGGAAATCCATTGCCGAAGAATTAAATGTACCAGGTAATAACATATACATAAATTAAAAAATATTTGTACACATTCATGACGGCATTTTGTATTGTTTTTTTTTAGAGAACATTTGCCAATCTCGTTGGAAAACCTTGAGGGACCGGTTTGTAAAAAAATGCGCGGAGAGCTATCATGCCTCTGGTAGTGCTGGAGATGTCGAAGAAAATCAATGGCCATACCAACAGCAAATGGAGTTTCTGCGGGAACATATTAAACCACGAAGGTAATTTATGCTTGTATATTAAAAAGGGCATAAAATTATTTCTTTTCCCGTTACAGAACAATAACAAGCTTAACATCAGCACAACCAAAACCTAATGAAAATAGTGATGATGCATATTTTACGCTTCTGGAAGACGACTCAGAAATTTTTGAGAGCTTTGTACATGTATGTATGCAAAAATGTTGTTAAATTATTCACCAATTTGAACATTTTTTTACAGACGTCGTTTTTAGATGAGGATCTGCCTTCTTCACCATTAGTTAGCATACCAAATTTAGATACTGAATCCAGCTCCTGTCCAGTCGATGTGCCACATAGCAGCCGAAAGAGAACAAGACGGGAGAATGATAGCGAAGCCTTCAGCGAATTTTTAAGTAAAATGACGAAAATAGCTGAAACACGGTTTACCGCTCCATCATCGCAGAAAGAAAGTGGGCCGCATGAAGGTTTTTTTTCTATGGTGCGAGAAATTTTTGACGACTTACCTAGTGATGTCGTTAAAGAAGCTAAATTTTTTTTTATAAATTATTTGCATGACCAAGTGGCAGCAAATAAAAAAGTGTGATATTTTTGAATTTTTATTAGGTATTATTTTTATTATAAATAAATAGAATTTTTTTTATTTTTATTTATTATAATTATTTATTTTTAGTTTGAATTTGAATTTTTGTTGTTGATTTTATTTGAATTTTTTCTTTGAAATACATTTATGAGCTTTAATAATAATAATCAAAAAAAGTTTGGCAACTCTGTTGTGATAGTTGTGTATTTTTGGAAGTGCTCCTCTTAAAATTTTATTTTTTTGATTTTTAAGTGTTTTAATAAGTTTAGAATTTTTCATAAGTGTTTTAAAAGTTGTTTGTATTATTTTCTTTTATTTTGCTTGAAATTTTATCTTAAAATTGTAAGTTTTATTTGTTAATTTTGATAATAATTGTTTCATTTTAACAAAACAAAAACAAAAATTGCTTCTTGTTCTAATTATTTTTTGTTTTTGTAAGCTTGTTACAGTTTTTTATTATTTTCTTTCTATCTGTATTCCTTTTTTACTTTTTTCTTTTTATTTTTGCTACTGTTTTGTGTATACTGCTTTGCTTGCAATGCTTGTTTATTTATTATTATTTTTGTTTTTTTTTGATAAGTCAGCTAGCAGTGCCATACCGAAGTCTGCAAATTTGGTTGAATTGAGTCCTAAGTTTACTCCGTCTCCTTCACCTTTGCCTCTGGATGATGTCACTTCTCATGCATCTTCCAAATCGTCTTCTATTTCGCATTCAGGTGTAGTGTCCGCTGGTTTATCTACTTCTGCTCCAAGGGACTTGGTTGTAGTTAAACCTAAGAAAACTATTTTTGTGTCCGGCTTTCTTGTAATACTTCAGTCGAGGATATAAAATGTTTCGTTAAATCGAAGATTGGGGAACCTTTTGAGTTTGGTTGCTATAAGATGAGGCCATCTTTGGAAAGCAGTATTTCTTCGTTTAAATTATATGTTGCCGATGAAAGATTTGATGAAATTGTTAATCCTGCGTTTTGGCCACAGGGTGTATTGGTACGGGAATTCGTACTCAGGCTGGGCCATCGTAGGAATGGTGCTAATTTGCCTGGTCCTATTTCTCAAAAAAACTAACTTCGAAATCGTCTATTAATTTCCAAATTGCTTATCAGAATGTTCGCGGACTTAGGTCTAAACTTTCTTCACTTTATAATAGTAGCTTTGATTTTGAATTTGATGGAATTGCTCTTACTGAGACTTGGCTAAATTGCAATATTTTTGATTCTGAGATTATGTCTAGTAATTTTAACATTTATAGACGGGATAGGAAGTCTAGAAATGGTGGTGGTGTTCTTATTTCCATTTGCTCTAAATATACCTCTGAATTGATTGACTTGTGTCCTTCTGAGGATATTGAGTTCATTTGCGTTAAGGTCAATGACCGTGGAAAGTCTATATACATTACCTGCTCGTATATTCCTCCCTGTTCTGACATTCATATCTATAGGGCTCACTTCGATTTGATTTCTGGAGTAATTGAATTAATGGGGCAAGAGGGAATTTTAGTGGTTCTTGGTGATTTTAATCTTCCGCATACAACTTGGAATTTTTCACCTGAAACTGGCTCATTGGTGCCATGTTCTTCAGTTCCATTCTATGATGAAATTCTGTCCGCTATGTGTGATCTAGGTCTTTTCCAGGTTAACGGTGTATTGAATTCAATGGGTAGAATTTTGGATCTTGTATTTTTAGAGGATCCAAGTATTTCTTCTTTATTTCGCATTGATCCTATATCTATTCCTGAGGATGGTTATCATCCTACGTTGTTACTTTCTATCGAAGTTGATCTTTGTTTACCTCCTGTAATTAATCGCTCATTTGGTGTAAAGGGGCGTTTTAATTTCCATCGTACGGATTTTAGTCGATTGAATACACTACTATCCTCTGTAGATTGGTCGTCTGTACCTATTTCACCACCATATGACTCTTTTTCACTTGATAGGATCTTAGATGGTTTTTATGAGGTATTATTTAAATGTTTTAGGGAGTGTGTTCCGTTTGTAAATAGTCGTTTGGAGCGTGGTCCTCCGTGGAATTCGGCTAGATTGTCCAAGTTGAGGAACAGAAAATCGAGGTTATTTAAAAAGTTTGTTAGATCGGGTACTGATATTGATTATGCTCTTTACTCTAGGGCGCGTGCGGATTATCGTAGAATGAATCATTATTGTTATGAGGAATATTTGACTAGAGTCAGGTCGAACTTCGCTAGTGATCCTAAGTCGTTTTACGACTTCGTTCGAGCTAAACGTAAATCATCTTTGTTTCCCTCTGAGATGTTTTACGGTGGCGTATCATCCTCTAGTTACCTTGATATTTCGAATATGTTTGCTGACTTTTTTCAGTCTACTTATAGGCAGTTGGACTTGGGCCATGATCAGGGCAGCAGCTTTTCGTATCCTTTTTCAGTGGGAAGTGTCTCTATTTCTAATATATACTCATTTGATAAGGATTCTGTTCTTGAGTCTTTGTCTGGACTTAAACTTACATACTTGCCTGGCCCTGACGGGGTACCGGCCTGTATTTTGAGAAAGTGCGCTATTGTCTTGAGTGGTCCTTTGACCTTTATATTCAATGGACTTCTGAGGGCTGGTCATTTTCCATCTGTTTGGAAGAGTTCGTTTATAATTCCTTTGTATAAGTCGGGTAATAAGTCCAATATTTCCAATTACAGGGGTATTGCCAAACTCAGTGCTATTCCCAAGTTGATGGAGAAACTCGTGACGGATTATCTCTTTTTTAATACGAAATCTTTAATATCCCCTTTCCAGCATGGTTTTTTAAAAGGTAGGTCGACTGTCACTAATCTTCTTGAATTTACTACACGTGTTTTCAGGGGTTTTCTTGCAGGCGCTCGGACTGATGTGATTTATACTGATTTCAGTAAGGCTTTTGATAGGGTTGACCATAGTATTTTGCTTCTTAAACTGTCATTAATCGGTATTCCCGATATTATTCATCGTTGGCTAGGCTCCTACCTCTCCCTTAGGACTCAGAGGGTATTGTTTAGGAATGTATTGTCTAAGACTGTATATGTTACTTCTGGTGTTCCGCAGGGTAGCCATTTGGGTCCTTTACTGTTTTTATTGTTTCTTAATGATCTTCCTTGTGCTATTTCTGATTGTAATATTCTAATGTATGCTGATGACGTTAAATTATTTTATACTTTTGATGATGATCATGGTCAGGTTGTTCTTCAGCGGAATATTAATTTGTTTGTAACTTGGTGCAGAGTTAATTTAATGGATCTTAACTTAAAAAAATGCAAATGCATGGTTTTCTCTCGCGGTGGTGTGATTTCGCCCACTTATGTGATAAATTCTTGTCCTTTGGAGACTGTGGCTACATTTCTTGATTTGGGAGTATTATTGGATATGAAACTGTCTTTTGTTGATCATATTAGTATGATGATTGGCAAGGCTCGGGCTGTTCTTGGTTTTGTGAAAAGATGGGCTAGGGAATTCATTGATCCTTATATAACTAAACTGCTATACATTTCACTTGTTAGACCTATTTTGGAGTATGCGTCTATTGTTTGGAATCCATACTATCGTTGTCATAGTGATTCAATAGAGTCTGTGCAGAGGCAGTTTTTATTATTCTGTTTACGTGGCTTAGGATGGGATTATGCCAATGGATTTCCGCCATATGAGGATAGATTAGGTTTGATAAAACTTCCAACTTTGGAACGTAGAAGAACTGTTTTAGGTGTTTGTTTTTAATCTGGTTAGAGGTGATATCGATTCTGAGTTTTTGCTTCGTAACCTGAATTTCAGTATTCCTGCAAGATTTTCACGGCACTATCGTCCTCTTTCCTTAGATTTCTATAGAACTAACTACGGATGTAATTTTCCTTTTCGTAGATTATGCAATGATTTTAACGTATATTACGATTTGATTGATTTTAATTGTAGTGTTTGTAATTTAAAACGTAGCTTATATGCTAGCATTAATTTGTAAATTATTATATAAAAATGTATTTTCATTATAGTTATAGGTAGTTCATGTTTATTAATTGTTTATTCAGCTTGTGATTAAGTTCTGTAGCTGATTTATGTTCCTGTTGCCATTACTTTTCCCATACCCGCTACAGTCCGGACTGTAGTGTGTACGTGTCCCTACGTAATGGGGACGAGCCCTCCGCGGTCGGGTGAGGGTGGGTTAGTGTGTGGCCGGGGACGTTCGAATACATGAATTTTGAAAAGCAATAAAAAGATCTTTAAATTTAAAAAAAATATTTCATTTTTATATTTTATTTTTATAAAGATATTCACACAAAATGTCTCTTAGCTGGAATGCACTTCTGGTTGAATTATTGGAAGAGAATTTTGGGCCTTTTTCCAATGGCTGGGTTTCAAGCCTTCCGTAACTAAACCGTCTTTCTCTCGGTCAAAAAAATCTGGTGGGCAATATGTTGCATCGTGCATTTTTAAGTAATTGTGAAGTAAAACCGTTGGGCATACAATTTTTTCAGCAGACTCCGGTAACATATTCAAGGTTCCACGTAAAATTCTCCACCGTGCTGTCAAAATACCGAAAGCATTTTCTATGGTCCTCCGGGCTCTAGATAACCTTTTATTAAAGTTTTGCTTTTCATTACTTAATAAAAGTTCGGGATATGGCCTCATGATGTATGACCTAAGAGGAAAAGCGACATCCCCAACTAAATAATAAGGAAACATGACTTCGCTATTTGGCAATATTGCGTCCGCTGGAAAATTTAAGTTTTCTGATCGCAATAGCCTACCAAAATCCGAATGTGTTAGCACTCCACCATCGCTTTGGCTTCCATAGGCACCTATGTCAACCGCAGTGAAAGTGTAATTCGCATCGCACACTCCCATTAATACAATGCTATATGTTCCTAAAAAACATAAAACTTTAACTTACAGTCTAGTAAATAGATTTGTCTATAGAATAGTCTAGTGTATAGACAAATCTTGTTTGATGATGGTTATAAAAACATATAAAACCATACCCTTATAATTGTAATAATTTGAACCTGAATGTGGTGGACACGTTATGGCGACGTGTTTGCCATCGATCGCGCCCACACAATTTTGTAAATTCCACATATTTTTAAAATCCTCCGCTATTCGCTCCCATTCATACATGTTTGGTAAGGATAGATAAATGCCACTTAATTCATTCCATATAACCTCACACGTTTCCAAAACGATTCGTCTTACTACGGTCACAGACATTTTAAACGTCAATGAGAGGTATTGCCTACTGGTGCCATGCGCTAAATAACTAAATGGGAAACAAATATAGCATTATTTAATAATATACATAATTTTTAACTTACATTAAAATTAGGAAGAGCCGACAGTCCGCTGGTATAGCTCTCGCTGAGTTCTTCTCAAGTTTATCCTTCAGAATTGTAAGCAGACAGTCAAAGATGTCTGCAGACATTCTTGTTGCTATCCGGAACTGTTCATGGTCGCTGTTTTTTAACTTTAGGAAAGTTGCGGCAAAAAAACCAGACACATCTCGTTCCAAGTACAAAGGACGCACCCAAAATCGTCGTTTGTGCTGTTGGAGCTTATTGTACACACTTGTTGCACAAAATATTATATTCACAAACTCAATTAATTCTAGAAATTCTTTAAAATTTTCATTTTCCATTTTTGTACGAAATGTTTATTCAAGTATTTCCAATCAAATGTTTTTATTTTGCTAACTAAGCAGCTGATCAAAACAAACATTGGCGCGTAAAAAGCGTTGCATGTAACTTGAAGCGTAGAATGCGAAGAAGGTATGAAATGCACGCAACGCTTTAACGCGTGGCGTGGACCTCCAGCTTTAGGCTCGTTAATCTGTGTTTATTTGTTTGTGTGTATGGCGTGAATTGCAAAATTATTTAAATAAACATTTAAATTTTGTTTGAGTAGCATTAAATTTTATTAAAATATTCGTATTGCAGACATTCACAAATATTTTTCGAATAAAAAAATCTCTTAAACAAGTTTTTTTTTAGTACAACGACTGCGAGCTGGAGATCCATTCGATATATTTCCTAAAATTTTTGGCAAGAATTTTCATCGACACCATAGTGGGTGAGGAACTAGAAGTTACTGAAACCACAACAATTGAGGCGTTTCCTTCCTTTGTCAATCCCTTTACCACCGTTAATCTAAGCACCCAACTGGGTGCAAAGGTTTATCTGTACTGTCGTGCCAACGATTTTCAAGGAAAAACTATGGAATTTAATGAAAAAAAAAACTTTCATATAAAAAAACTGAGCACTTTCACTGAATGTTATATCACAACTAAAGGTAGACGCATAAAATAAATTTTTCAAAGCAAAATAAATGTAAATGTTGCACAAAAAACAAAATAATTTTCATAAAAAAAGATTGCAACATTGTACATAAGTATACAAAATGTGTTGTGGTAGTTAAGATTCACCATATCTTAGAACAGCATGTAAACTACAACTTTATTAGCGAATTTTTATTTTTTACATCAAATGTTTCGCAATAATAATACAAATATTAAGAGCAGAGAGCTCCATAAGATCATTAAAATATAGAAGCTATGATCGTACGAAAACCGTACATATAGTTGATCTAGATTGCTTTATTGACTACTGGATATTGATTTTATGTTGAACACACCTGAAGACATCACTATTCTTATTACGCCATTAATTCGAATGTACATTTTTTTCGTGAAATCTTTTGAATCTTAGATTATTCCTAAAACTATACGACGCTTGCAGTGTTATTTAATGTTCTCTGTACGAATGTAGTATCAGAGTATATTGTGTAAGACTATACAATTAATTATTGGAAACAAAGCGGACATTAAATTCCCTGAGAGTATATTTTTTGAATAGAGTATGGACACCACTTCTAAGATTGTTTAAAAATACCCCTCTGAAGGATATATGGAGCCATTCAATGGTTATCCGCTTGAGATTTCCTGGATGCGACGATATGGAAACTAATAACAAGTTCAATTGTATTAGAGATATGGTAAAATTAATTCATCATTATAGAGATCAGACAAACTGGTACTCTATGAACATACGTTGAACTAGATTTGGAAAATGGCACTTAAAAAACAGAATGTTACAGTAGTTACATAGAGATATTAGATTACTGCGATATAATGTCTTCAACCTACATTGAGTTTCCGCTCTACCTATAGAACCTATTTTCACACGACTTTGCATCGTGTATGTTGTATTGAATACACTTGGTTGTTTGTGAACGCTCAATGCTATGCTGTATTGTGTATTTCATATTCCAAATGTCTTCTTCTTATTCTTCTTTATAATTTTTGGCATTCAAGTAATTTGATAGCACGAAACCAACACAACTTGTTAAAAACATATGAAAACATATACACATGTTTTTCATTCACACAATTTGATAGCATGAAACCAATACAACTTTTAAAAACATATGAAAAAATGTCAATAAGCATTTCGGATTTTTACATGAAAATTATCAACATCAAGCATACACTGTTGTATATTCGTCCAACAATACACTCAATATCAAATATTCAATTCAACGTTTGTAATTACCCAACAAAAGTTTAGATTGTCTCAAACATGTTCTAACTTACTGCCTTTCCTTATTTTTCCTTTGTCCGTCTATACCCTCCCAAACCTCTCTTACTAATTTACAGAAAGTTTCTGGTGAATTCAAACAATTTATTGAGATGTTGCAAACCTAAGCCTGGAAACCACTTGGTTGTTTTCCCATGGAATATCAATATTTCACTCCGGTGCCAAATGCTCCCGTTTCTATTGTATTCTATTTCCTTGACCCATCTGTATACCATAGGATGGTCACTATCTTAAAGCATTAAGTAGTAACCTAATTATTCCCTCTCTAATCTCAACGACATTGGAGGACTGTGGACCAACATCTCTCACTCCATGCGCACTACTGCGGAAACAGTGCTTGGTTTCGAGCGCCCACCCCAACGAACGTTGCGAGGCAGCTGCAGCGAAAAACGGCGCATAAAGAAAAACTCTGCAGTCTGCCGCTACGCGAGCCATTGTCGAGGACTATAGAGAGAGGAGAAGGGAAGAGAGACGCCTTTTCAGACGCAAGAAGAGGGAGCAGGAAAGGCGTGAGCGTGAGGAAATCGAGGTCTATAAATGCAGGAATGACGCTTGAAAATTCTATCAAAAGGTTAAGCGTCTAACCGAGGGTTATAAGACCGGAGCATCTTCCTGCAAAGACGAAAACTTGGTAACAGAACCGCAGGAGGTGCTGAGGTTATGGCGATACGACAAGGCGATGACGACACCAATTACGCATTAAGAGATGATGTTCCGAACCCGATCGATGATGACGGCGTGGAGATTCCACCGCCTAGCCATGAAGAGGTCAAAGACGCAATAATGCGTCTTAAAAACAATAAAGCGGCGGGTCCTGATAGCCTCCCTGCTGAATTGTTTAAGACCAGATGTAATGAGTTGGTAGGGCGCATGCATATATATGCGCCAACTACAGGGGTATAAGCCTTCTCCCTATCGCATATAAGGTTCTTACAGGCGTATTGTGTGAACGACTGAAACCACTCGTCAAAACACTGATTGGACCTTATCAGTGCGGCTTCAGACCTGGCAAGTCCACCATCGACCAGATCTTCACACTACGCCAAATCCTGGAAAACCTCCACGAACAACAAGTCGACACACCATCTTTTTGTCGACTATAAGGCAGCCTTTGATAGCCCCATAAGGGATCGTGTTTTTGCCGCAATGTCTGAGCTCGGTGTACCTGCGAAGCTGATAAGGCTATGCAGAATGACGTTGAGCAATTCCTTCTGCTCCGTCAAGGTAGGAATGGACCTCTCCGAACCTTTTGATACCGTGCGAGGTTCTAGACAAGGCGACCCCTTATCATGCGACCTCTTCAACTTCGTCATGGAGAGTGTTCTGCGAAAGGCGGGAGTGCATCGCAATGGTACTATTTTTCGAAAGAGTGTCCAGCTGCTTGCATACGCTGACGACATTGAAATCATAGGGCGTACCAAGCGAGATGTTACTGCTGCCTTTAGTGCTATTGAACGGGAGTATACCAAGATGGGTATGGCAGTAAATGAGGGCAAAACAAAGTATATGTTATCGACAAGTAGAGACGTGCGGCGTATTGATTCTCAGATTACGGCCGATAACTATACTTTTGAAACAGTCAAGGAATTTATTTATCGTTACTCCGCCGTTACCACCAAAAATGATGTCAGTATGGAGTTCAAGCGTAGGATGACTCTTGCCAACAGGTGCTATATGGTCTCAATAGGCAATTAACTAGCAGAGACCTCTATCGTGCGACAAAACTAACACTCTACAAGACACTCATCCTACCCGTGCTTCTTTATGGCGCAGAGGCATAGACCCAATTAATTATTGATGCAGCGGCTTTGAAAGTGTTCGAGAGAAAAGTCCTACGTAAGATCTTCGGTCCAGTGCGTGTTGGCGATGATATCCGTATCCGATTCAACAGTGAGCTGTATGAGCTCCTCAACGATAGTGACGTTGTACAGCGTATTAACATCCAGCGGCTGCGCTGGCTCGGCCATGTCGTTCGAATGGATGAGGATGCTCCGGTGGGACGAGTATTTAATGCGGGAATCTGCGGAAATCGGCGAAGAGGACGACCTTGTATCCGTTAGAAGGACCAAATAGAGGAAGCCCTGTCATCGATTGGTGTGACCAACTGGCGTAGGCGCCTCGAAGGAAATCCGTTAAACGAGTTGTTATGGCCAATTAAGTAAAGTAAGTAGTAACCTAATCATTCCTAAGCATTTCTCAAAATCATACAGCGTTATGCACTGCCTTCGGCACAGTCATGATGCTAAGAGGCAGAAACTCGTTCCTCATCTAGTGAAGCGTTTAGAGATATCATATTGCAATATAGAGCGCTTAGAAGTGCTGCTTGTTCTCAAAAGTAGTTTGAATCAAATCAGTTATCCTGTGTACTTTATGAATCGGTACCTATGTGAGTTAGTAAACTTTTTTTTACTAGCGAAGCATAAGGATGTTATCATCGTAAAACTGCCGAAGAATGGAAATTTAACGGGCCAAGAGAATTGGAAAGAAAAGGCCTTGCTAAGCAATATATATGTGTTTGTTTTCAAGAGGAATATCTATAGAGCTTTCACTTGAGTTGTGAGTGAGGCAAGCAGGTTTTTGATCCCGTAAATAGGCTGAACGTAACGATTCCCATTCCATTTAATATTCATAAGTTATTAGAAACCGTTCTCTACACTGTCGTATGAAGATACGTGTACGTTTCGGACTGGATTGTAAATATTTTTCGGAGAAGTTAGAAAATAATATAGTTAGCGAGGGGAAGAAAGTATTAAGAGCTGTTATATAAGAAAGCATTACGTTATGTTTATAGCACAAAAAAACTTAAGACTTTAGTTAAGTTTGGACTACATACCTTGGAGTACATATCTTCTTATTTTTTCTTTTTGTACCACGGCGTCTATGTTGCTAACATAAAGAGTGTATTTATTTTTTATGATGAAGCTTACAATAACAATACCATGGTAGCTTCAGTTAAAATATTTATAAACTAATTACTTCGTAGAAACTTTTATTACCATTTTGTGGCAAGTCGTCATAATTTGGTAACAATCGCTGATTTGCGGTATAGTAAGCCTAAAAAATATAAAATTATGTATAACCTATTGAATTATGACACGATAATCGGGTAAAACAGTGTCTAAACCCTAAGTATCTTAAATATATAACACAAAACTAATCAGTTTCAGAAGAACACATACCATCTAACCAGTGTATCGACTATATAGACAACTCCTATATATATGTCATGTACATACATCGAAACTTGCGCATTCATGTAAACTTTGGCGTCATTTACCATATTCATCCCATACGTACAGAAAAATTTCCTTATTTATGGATACTAAAATGTTCGCTTTTGTGGAATGTTTTAGCCTTTAGCGACCTGTGTTTAGTTCATAGTTTAAGCCCTAGTTATGCTACCGTAACGGAATGTAACAGTAACGTAATGTAACGTGTATGGAACGTAAAAATGTAAGTGCAATTATAGATCGTAAAAACGTGTCATATGTTTTTATGTAAACAAAACAAAAAAGAAATAAACGAAGACAAATAAGGAAATAAAAATTGCAAAAACTAAAAGACAGAGATTCGGATAAGGATATAGAAGACATGTTTTTTGGATTGAGTTTATATTTTATTATTGTTTTTTAAATAAATTTAATATTAATTCCAAATTTTGAAAACTTTGTTTTCACTCCTTTCATCACTTTCAAAATGTCGCCTTTTGTTTCTCTTTAATCCAGCTGTTAACCAATGTTATCAATACAGAGTTTTTAGGTTCATTTGAAACGATTTTGTATTTATTTAAAGGTACTTATTAAAAGTTTTATGTACTGTTTCTGTAAGCCAAACAATTTCACTCAAACAAAAACACTAAATTTAGTTTATGTTTGTTTGTTGAGGAAAACAAAAACACAAAATTAAGTGCCTTTGATTGAATTTTCTATATCAATAGACAAGCAAGTGAAATCGTTTAATCTACAGAAACAGGTCAGGTATTTCTGAAACCAAATTTGTACGAATGTTAAAACATTTTTATCTTCTCTAATAAAAGTAAAATGCAAACTGAAATGCTTTTCGAACGCTTTAATTAGTGTAGCATGATTATACAGTCGTCAATATTAACACAACATTTCATGCTTTATTTTCACACAATGTGCGCAAGCAAAAGAATATCCAATTGCATATGAGCAGCGGCCACTTGACTCAATGTTGCTGACCGTCGTTGCAGCGCAATAGTAAGGCGCACATACGATGATCATTTGATATTTCATTGGCAGTACGCTGGCGCATTGATTTGCGTATTGTGTGGACAATGTGTGTTGTTGTTGTATTACAGGTATTGTGATCGTGTGTGACTCTCTTCACACTTTACCGTGGGAATTATGACTATGGTATTGCGACAATAGGCGCGTGTCATATTGCACCCACTTGTATCGTAATAAATACACACAAACTAATGTAATATTATAAAACATAAGTACAAACCAATATAATAGCATTAAGTAAATATAGAAATGTATTAGAATTAAGGGGCTGATTTGGAAATGCTAAATCAGACAAAAATTAGTATAAAAGAAGGGATAGTTTCCCTTAAGATTTCAATTATAAAATAAAACTCAACCAGTGCGTATCAAGCCGCACTAAATAAAATAAAACTCTTTTTTTTACTAAGTCTTCACCACATTAGTTAAAAATCGATAACTAAATTTTTCTAATTTAAAATAAAAATAAACACTACCTATATACATAATATTATAGTAAAATAGTGTTTATTTTTATTTTAAATTACTTTCTTACTTTATTGGCCATAACAACCCGTTTAACGGATTTCGGTCTGCCGCAACACATCCTTCTAGGCGCCTCTGCTTCTTGCGCGCCTACGCCAGTTGTTCACTCCAATCGATGACAGGGCTTCCTCGATTTGGTCCTTCCAACGGATACAAGGTCGTCCTCTTCGCCGACTTCCGCAGATACCAGCATCAAATACTCGTCTCGCTGGAGCATCCTCATCCATTCGAACGACATGGCCGAGCCAGCGTAGCCGTTGGATGTTAATACGCTGCACAACGTCAATGTCGTTGAGGAGCTCATACAGCTCACTGTTGAATCGGATACGGAAATCATCGCCAACACGCACTGGACCGAAGATCTTGCGTAGGACTTTTCTCTCGAACACTCTCAAGGCTACTGCATCTGTTCTTAATAGGGTCCATGCCTCTGCGCCATAAAGAAGCACGGGGAGGATGAGTGTCTTGTAGAGTGTTAGTTAGTTATTTTGAATTACAAAAGTTAATAATGAAATAAATTATAATTTGGGTTTTTAAAATATGTGAAGTTTTATTTAAAGAGAATTCCCCATACAGACAAACATAACATACGTACAAAATGTAAATCCTGTTTGTAATTTAAATTTTCAGTTTTAGTGGTTTTTAATATTGACATGTTGTTAACACTGCTAAGCAGATGTCACGTAAAAATGTAAGAAAATTCTATTTTTTACAGATTCTTACGTTCCGGCTACGTTACATTACATTTCTATAACCATTCGTATTGCTTTATACATAACAAAAACGATCAGCTGTTTCTTACTGTTGCGGTTACGTTCCGTTACGGTAGCATAACTAGGGCTTTACCATTTCATAGCACAGTTGTGAAGAGAGAACTCACAGGCATTCTTGTGCTTTTTTATTTAGTTGTCGATCAGACTGCGACAAGAATACATGTGCGGGGGATGTTTCGTCATTTTATTCCAGAATGAAACTCAAAAAATATTTTATGTTAAAAAATGCTTTTGATAACATTCAATGCCTTATATGTTACAAAATATTTAAAGAATGTAGGGAATATATTCTTAAAAGACATTTTGCATGTTATCATATTAATTTATTAATTAAGAGTTTTTAATAGACAAAAAACAATTTTTTTAGAAAAAATAAAAAGTTGGTTGGAAAGAGAGGAAATTTCCGAACCAAAATTGGTTCCTCAATTGATTGTTTATCTCAAAATGTGACAATTTCACGTTTGCACGACTACCAGAAGTCAGCTAATGTTTGTGTTTTTTGCAAATATTGTCCAACTTCTTGTGGTCGGCCAATACCGAAATTGATACATTTTGAGATAAACAATCAAGATATATCAAAAATTTGAAAATTTTTTAACTGAAAGTTCATTTGATAAGATGACATACATACATAAAAAATATAACACGACTGTTAGACTAGTTAAATAACAACTACGGTAATTTTTGTCTGATTTTACCAAACAAAGCGTCAAACTCTCCTCAAGACAATGCACTTTAAGAATGTCACCACTTATTTTAAATTTTTTTAAATAAGGTTCGCTATTATGAATGGAAAAACTTGAAAAAATATGAAAAGAAACCATTTTTCCAAGTTTACGTGGTCAAAACTCACAATGTGTAAGTTTGAACCACATGTTTATGTATACCATTTACAAAAACTTTTTGGTAACCTCTGGTTTAGTCATAACATGGCATATAACATTTGAATCTATAAATAATAAATAAAATGACTTTCTTTCTCTTATGTAGTAGTTATGGAATCACTAACAATTCCTAGAGGCAATAAAAATCAAAATAACTTTCTAGCATACAACACAATAAAATCTTATGAGCATTTACTGTTATGAACATACACACATATTTGCTTGTTTGCACACATATTTCCTTTCACTTAATTGTAATACAAATAACTAAGCAGTCACCATTCAACCACTTTTTAACGTTTGCATTGATCGGTTAGTC
Organism: Sarcophaga rosellei; assembly: GCA_930367235.1. Lineage (NCBI taxonomy): Eukaryota > Metazoa > Arthropoda > Insecta > Diptera > Sarcophagidae > Sarcophaga > Sarcophaga rosellei. Next base: position 44,882,281 of record OV884018.1, on the reverse strand, counting down.
AGTCGTCTTTTTTGTTTTTCTATTTAAAAACCTTTTGTTGTAAGACAATTATTGAATAATCCGTCACAGTCCTTTTGCCAGAATATATAGCAGTTGTTAGACTCGTCTGTTAAGGCCCAGTTAGCCAAACGTCCACGGAGCGTAACGGAACATACTTTCCTTTGTAGCATATAAAGAGTCAATGCTTACCGAAAATACTAGACATCAAACGATGGCAACACAGCAAGAAGATTTTTCATTAATTCTCATGTAGCAGCGCAGATAACAGGAGCTCCTGAAGAACTCATAATTAGGTGTGCATCATTAGTCCAAGCCATGTCATCTAGCTATAAGAGAAATACAGATAATTTTAAGGAATTCGCTATTGCTAAAATGATGGTACGGAAATACTATTCATTTTATCTTCCTCCATCAACATATAACATTCTGTTACATGATTCAGAAGTTATTGAAAGTGGTGCAATATCATTGATTGGTGAACTGGGTTAAGAAGCTGCGGAAGCTAAACTAAAGATATTCGAAACTATGTATAGGCTCTAAAGATCAATTTTAAAACTTTCAGGAATGTGTTGTAACTTTTACTCTGTTCATACGATTTATTTGGGATTGAAATAGAATTAAAATAACAAAAAAAATTTCAGTACATTAGAAACGACTACTATTAAGGTCTTTTCCCTTTTAATTAATTTCCATTTATTTACCTTTTGCCATCCATTCACTTTAAATTTTTTGGAAAAGTAAAGCAGCTTAGCAATTAAGTGGAAATTTTTATTAGATTTTCTGAAATTTTGAATTTTTGACCTCATCTTCAAACTTTTTAATTGCTTTTAAATCAGTTTTAACATTAAATTTGTCTCGAAATAAAGCTTGTTTTAGAAATAAAATTCAATTAAGTCGAAATTATATAGAGAATCTGAAAACTGTTTGCTAATAATCTGCATATACAATACATTTGTATGTCATCATAATTGGCCAATACAACCCTTCAGTCAGGATTACGGCCTAGTTTCTCACACCACTCATGTTCTGTGAGTTAATTTTATGCATGAGTGGGGGGCCTACAGTTTTAAAGTCGACTCCGAATGACAGATTTTTGAGAAACTTTGCATGGCAATATTGCTTACTCTCAGAGTTATTAGGTTAGGTAAGGTCGCCTGAGGTACTCTGTGAATTTCCATTAATGGTGCCCCTTTCAGCTGTGTCTCAATCTTTTGTGATAGCCAAGCTGCTATTAAATCCCTCTCGAACGTTACGGTCAACCCCAAACTTTTTATAGAGTGTCGCCATTGTTTCGACGTTCTTTCGGGGCGATTCAGAGTCCCACCTGTCTGGTTTCTTACACACAAGGATATCCCAGGTGACTATATGGCCAATGAGCTCGTCAAAACAGGTACACTTCTTCTGTAAACCTTGACAATCATCGAATTGTGTATGCCATTTTCCTCCGCTAAATTGGCCATTAGGCAAAAACCATGGGTCAGTGAAGTGCTGCTCCACTGCTAGACTCACTTGAATAACGTGACTTTTTGTTCTTTTCCCAGAAGCCATTTATCGATACTAGCACTGATAATATTTTAATATGCCATCAGCCTCTTTCATGTGGCTAAGACAAACTAAAAATTCTTGAAAAATTGATCGCCATTTCCGGTTTGTTTCCATAAAACAATGCATCCGCTTTACCATCTTTTTTGGTTAGCTAAACTACAGTGTAGAGGAAATGAATAACAGAACTTTAATAACACCAGGAAAATTCAACAAAATTTAAAGCATAAAATAATTTCGCGTTTCTTTAATGATGAATATTTTAAAGTTAAAGGTCCCATAACACTTTAACCTCATACTTTAAGCTCGGTAAACGAACGAAAAAGTTTACGTAGTTATGTCAGCATATGTGGATTTGCATAAATTGTTCAGGTGTGTTTTGAACATGTAACGACACTTCTATCTCACAATGTCACAACATCACATGCAGGAACAGCATCAGGATCAATTCTAAATTCATTTCAAAATCTATGGAAAATATTTGACACGTCTTAGTGCTTAAAACTGCATGAATTAAAAAAAGATAAACAAACAAGTGGCAGCAACTATAAAATAACTTGATTTAAAGTTGGCACAAAACTAATTTAATGAATTGTTTTTGTACCATACAGAAAAATTTTAATCAAAACTACTTGTGGCTTAAAGTAAAGAAGAAAAAGTTTGGATAATTCTTATCACATCTATGTGTGTCTTTTTTAATAGCTTAAAATCTTTAAACGTGTGTGTGTGAGATCATCGATATTTTTTATTCGTTTTAAAGACCTTTTGATGACATAATTTGTGGAATATAACATCCTTCAAATGTTCGCCAAGGTTTCTCTGAGTGAAGCACATCCGAGATGTCGAATTTTCTATGAGTCAGGCGCATAAATCAGTTTGAATTTGACCGAGGGCATGTGTTATGTTTGGTTTGAAGACCTCTGTGGTTTGTGACATATTCGCATACCGCTGTGACTTACGAAAACCGCAAATCCCTCGAATCACTCGTGCATAATATCCAATGAGACATAAGCTGTGTGAACTCACATGGTGTCCAGATCATCACATTCAGACCAAATTAATTTGTAACCATCGGCCCATAATGCTTGCCGTCTTTCTCAGGGGTGTTGCCAACCCAAAATTCACACTAAACATTGATTTTTTCAGAATTCATTGGAGGATCTCATGGATCTCATTCACTCAAAAATATGCTTTGTGGATGAAGATGATTTTTGGATGAAAATTCAGGTGAATTGCCAACTGCTATAGAGCTCATTCAGATTAAATAAATCATAATTAACATGACACATGAAGTCGTCGTAGTCTAGTAGGTAGTGTGTTGGCTTATTGGGCATGAAGCCACGGTTCAAACACCAGTCCAAACATGTCGAACAAAACGAAGTCTCGAAAAAATTTTCTTCGGCGACTTCCTCACAACATAAATGTTCCTGACTAAAGGGCAGTGATGCCAACTCTTAGGACACCGAACGCGTGAACAATAATGAAAAATGGGCTAAAACAGGCTAAATTGAAAAAATTACGTTTTTAGTACAATACAATTTCATTTTTTTCAAAAAAGCGCAAAAAGGGGGCTAAAATTAAAATATGTAGTACCACAATAGGGTACCACTGTAAAACAAATTTGTGCTTGTACCATATTAGTGCTGTTTAAAGGTTCGGACACTTTTTTATGCTTTTTCGTTTCTGAATGTCTGACCAGGTCATAGAGTTTAGCGGCGATTTGCGTGTTGCAGTAAATACATGCTACTTTAGATTCATCTTTACAAAGCTTTATCCATTTCTTAAAAAGGGGATCTGTCTCCCAAATTTTACGATATCTTTGCGTGTAGGGCTCCATCTAAACATAGCATAACATTTAGATTAAAGACACATTTAATAATAGTAAATTACGACTTAATTAAAGTTATACACTCATATACTTATTAATATGTTTTATATCGCCTGATTACTAGGTAAATACAATTTTAAACTTTCAGCATAGCTTGTGTTTCTCGGCACTTTTGTTAATTCTATGTAAATGACAAAGAAGAAAACAAGAAATAGAAGAAAAAGTGCTATCACATTGGCTTACAATTCGACATTGCCAGAGAAACATAGGATAATATTGCCAACCAGAGTTAAAGGAAAAATGGGCAAAAAGGGCTAAACAAAAATACTGAAAAGCGCTGAAAATGCGCGTTTTTTAGTTTAGGGCTAAAAAAATTTTTCGCGTTAAAGGTACATCAAAAAGGGCTAAGTTGGTATCACTGCTAAAGGGTTGTATGTGTGTAATTTGACTGATGTAGCTTGAACAAAATGACCGTTATCAACTATCAAAGTTCGAAAATTCCTATTGATAGCCCATACACTAAGTGATACTTTTAATTTAAAAACGCTCTTCTAAAATGTTACTGAAAATATAATGTACAATTAAACCTCTCACTATTTATTTAATTATTTATGGTATTAATTACTATCTTTTGTAAAAAATAACAAAAATTTGTTTGTGAAAATTTACTCCACAAAATCTAGCTTTTCTGCTCAAAAACAACGCGAGTTTCAATGAAAAACAAAAAAAATTAAGTGACCTTCAAAGTGGCAACAAGTGATTGACCTGGGATTTACAACTTACATTGAACGTGTTTTAGGCACGTCGCATGCTGCTAAAAATCATTATTTTTAACGTTATTTTGTTTTCCATTTTGTTGTTATATGACTCATACTTTTACTACAACGCCACGCTTAACGTCATTCCCGTAGTTGCCGTCATCATCTTCATGGTGTTCATTTGGCTAAAAAAGTATCCAAAAATCACACGCTGTTTCCGATAATTTCTATATTTTGTTTATTTTTGTTTCACTTTGTGTTGAAACGTGTTCAGAATTGCTGACAGTTTCTATATTCGTGTACTGAATACCTATAACGTGTATTTAAGACTTAGAAATTAAAGCAACAAAGAATATTTCAGGTACATCATACGTTCTTTTCCATCGTTTTCAAAGTTTGAAATTAAAAAAAATTAAAAAGAGAAAACATGCGAACAGAACAGGGCAAATCTGTGCCCTGTAAGTGTATCAGCAATTTGGTTACCAGCGATGCATGTATCAGAACCCAGCAGTACACACCTATGTCCGCCATACTTACTTTCTTACTTTCATACATACATGCATATATAATTGGTCATTACAACCCTTCAGTCAGGATTACGGCCTAGGTCCTAGCACCACTTACCCATGCTATCAATGGGTTTTGGCTGCCAGAAAATATAAATATGTTTCCACTTAGTCCTCTGTCTTCTAACCCAGCTTATATTGAAAATTCCTGAATTTTAAATCAATAGAAAATTGGCCATTTATCCATTAGTGTAAGGCATGGGACGTCAATCACCGTCCCTATACCCGGATCAATCTTACACCCATCCATAAACCACTTTGCGGTGCCTGGATCGGTTTAAAGCTTAATTTAAATCCTTTATTAGCGATCGACTTTAGATCGAAAACCAAAATCTGGAGATCTAACAGTTATGCAAATTGCATACTCTAAGCTCTCCTTACAGAAGTACTGTAGTTAAAAAATTAGAGAACACTCTCATCGGTCATATTGTAGTACATTTTTCACTTCCAAATTAAATTTGTTTTTCTGAAAACAAAACACAAATTTTTAATGAGAATGTAAAACACATTTAATTTAAAGTATTGGTCATTGCTGGCACAACATTTCTTCCATCTTTCAGGCAATTCGTGGATTCCACTCCAATCGTCTTTTGAATCAAACCAATTAGTCGCCTAATTTTCGATTTCCTCGTAGGAATCGAATTGCTGCTCTGCTAATGCGAGTCCCATCGATAAAAAGAAATAGTAATTGAAAGGAGGCAAGTTCGTTGAATACGGCGGGTGGAGTAGCAATTCCCAGCCTAATGCTTTAATTAGTATACAATTAATTTGCGGTTACGGTTTTAATTTGCGTGCAAGTGCGTTGTTTTTATCTCGCCGTATCTTGTGGCTCATTTTAATCTCACCAGACACATTGACTCTATAAATAAATCTAATTTTCAACGGCAGTAACAATTCAGTGCAACACAGGTTTTCTATTGCATCTTTGAAGCAAAGTTTCAAAACTGTTTTTTCGGTTTTAAATCTGTCTGTCATATAATTCATGTTTCATCCATTTTGCACACTTCTATATCGTTCTCATGGCTTATAAACAGCCAAAAATTGCTTTTTGTATAACATTTAACATTTCTGTCATTTGTTTCTGACTCAAATTGCCATCTTCATATATTCACATATTCGGCGCATTCAAACTTTTATGATGGTCTTCCATGTTCTTCATTTCCCACATCAAAATCGTTATCTCTGAACTATCGAAACCTTATTCTACATGTTACCTCTGATGGAGCATGATCACAACATGCCTCAGCATGCATTTAATGCGACTCTCCAACACTTTTCTTCTAATGAAAGCAAAAAATTAATGTTTTCCGCAAATCATATTTTTCTGGTATAAAATTCACCATCTTTAACACTAAGATATGTTATTCGAACTAACATGAGTAGACTAACAAATGAAAAGAAAATTGCAAATTGTTGAATTTTATTATCAGAATTCACACATACATAATTGGTCATTACAACCCTTCAGTTAGGATTACGAAATAGTTGCTCACATCACATACATATGTATGTTGTGTATCTTAATTTTATCCATAAGTTTAAATTCGACTCCGAACGACAGATTTTTGAGAAACTTTTCATGGCAATTTATTTACTCTCACAGTTTTTGCCAGAAATGTCTGACCTTGTGAGAAGTTAGGCCGTAATCCTGAGTGAAGGGTTGTAATGGCAAATTATGTATGTGTGTATGCCTGACCTTTCAACATCTGTCAACACACTCAGAGATATGCAAGATTCAGTTTGATGACTACTGGCTTTTTTGAATGAATTGGACTTGACACAGTTCGTTATGAGATATTGATGAGATATTGATTGAAATGAGGGAAAAGTATATTCAAATTGGAGATCACTACTGGACTACATTCGCTGTAACTGCGGACATCATTTTCATGGAATCAACTTTCATAAGTAAATGGCGGACTTTTACACATAAATATTTCATTTAATTTTGGAAATTTTCAATGTTTCCCCTTTTAATCAATTTCAAAGCTCAAACGCTTAAAAATCACCCATTAAATACGTTTATCTCTTTATTCGCCTTTTTTAACAGGTGAACACAATAACTGTTCCACTTTTGGTAACTAATTTAACTTAAAAACAACACATACCGTCATATTCACTCAACAACTATGTTTATAAAGATAAAATGACATGAGTTTTTACCATTTAAACAAACAAAATGGTGTAGCATGAAATGTCCCCTATGTACACACATGACGGAAAACTGTTTTTTTTGATTTTCACTTTTGTTTGCGGTACAGTCAGTCAATAAAGTTTGTGTACAAGGATATAGCTTAACATCGTGCCAATAAAGATAGACATTCTAATACTGATTTTTTTAAGAAAATTTTATTTCAAAGTAAAAAAGAAAAGAAAAAACGGAATTCTTTCAAATTACCAATAACAGTCTTAATATTAATTAATTTATTATTATTATTGTTAATTAAACAGTACATTTTAATATTTATACTTGGTTGGAAAGCCTTTGTTTTTAATGACCGCTACAGGTTCATTCATGGTAACGCTTGGTAATATTTCGTCCACTCCACACCCGAGAAACCACTTTCAAGTGTTCTTTGCCCCTAATGTGGTGATGGTCCTCAAATAGGGTTAATATCGGGCGATTAAGGTGAAATCTTAATTTGATTTTTTACTTCATGAGATCCTTGTATTTGAGATTGTTGCTTTGGTGGAACAAAAAAACTAAAATTTTCTACCACTCTTATGCAAATTATTGTTTAAAGTGCTTAAATAGGAAAACCAATCTATGAAATCGATCTGGTGACCAAATGTAGTCAAAAACGTACTAATCCCCCAGCGAGTATACATCGTGTTATATGACTGAAGCTTAAAATATGGTTTACGCATACCTTAGATCATCCATCAAATCTGTGATAATTGAATTTAATCCAAACAAAAAGGAAAAAAAATAATGAAAATAATTTCATCAAAAAAAAAAAATTAATATATATACATATATATAACGGTATTCCAAAAGTTTTGGGTTAAGTGTTTTGTGAAGAAGGGTTTCTTTTTGTGTTTTAGAGGGTTTACAAACGAATTTTTGCGCATTTTGTGAATTGTTCTACAAACTTATCTTACCTCATTTAATTTCCTTTTTTCTGTTACCAATAAATATCTGTTTTTTTCTCTTCCTTCGCTTACACTTCAAATATGTTTTATTTGTTTTTTTTTGTAATTTACTGTAACGGGTATACCTTTTAAAAATGTTTAAAATATTAGCTCGTAGATTGCAAATAAAATAAAAATAAATTTGTGTTTAGTTTTAATTAAAATTCTTTATTATTCACACAATTCTGTTGTTGTATTTCTCTGTTGTTATTCCTCTGTTTACACCCTTTTGCATAAAAAATAACAATTACTAGACAATTGTTCGACACAGATCATCAAACCACGATAACTCTCTTCAAACGCACCGCGTCTTCACACAAGACTGACTAAACTTTTACTCACATAGTTGCCTGCTTTGCCTTGCCTTTTATATGGCAACGTATACAGTCTGATGTCTCGAGATCTCTATAAATGCAAACATCGTTGTTTCATTATTGTTGTTTGTGTATTTTGTTTACATTTATTCTTGTAGTGTTTGTTATTGTATTTCGGTTTACTTGTTTACCATTTTTTATGCTGGTATTTGTTGTTGCATTAGACAGTGCGATAATTTGTCAACAAGTTCATTGTTTTTGGTAGCTTTTGTTTACAATTTTAATGTTAAACGATTTAAAAGCAACACACCAATATCTCGATTTTTTCATTTTCGTAATCATCCGATGGAATAAGAATGTTGCCGACAATATTAAGGAAGTTTTAAATTAATTAAGTTTCAGCAAATTTACTCAATCGTTAATGATTTTTCCCACTTTGAAGCAGTTTGTTCGATTTTGTAGTCAAGTAGACCTGCTTCCTTTTCGGTTTTACTCTAAGATTGTTTATAGTTTATGTATATACACTTTTAAATTTAACAACTAATTTATACAACTTTGATGGCAGTATTTGAAATCTCTAAATAGCTAAGTTTAAAATCGGACGAATTTGAACTTTCATCAGCAAAGAAGGAATAGCGTTTTTAAAAGTTTTACAAAATGTTATAGGTTACCATACACTTCCGATTAAATGCCAATAATGGACTTTGATGGTAATCCACAGAATGTATACAACTTGTGGAAACATTGAAGAGTTGTAGTGAACCTCAATTATTTTTCAGGCAGACCGCATATGGTTTAATACACAAGAATAGAAATGAATAACTTTTAATTAGATTTTGTATTTATATGTGTATTAAAATATTTTATTTAGAGTCGTGTGTTCATTCATATTTGTTGCAAATATCTGTTTGTGTATGTGATATGTTCACATTCCCCACTTGTATACACTATGAGAACTGAAAACCATGTAAACAAAACTTTTCACATCAACTTCAACTTATCAAGTGATGCGTGACAAAGTGTGACAAACCGCAAAACAGATTAACTGTTACTTATACATACATGCATACATACAATATTGTACATCTAATCATATATTTACCAGAGATCAGCAATGAGTATTCAAAAAGATGACTAGATTCGAATCATAATAAAATTTCTTATAGTTATACTTATAATATATAATATAGGTAGTAGGTAGTGTGTTCGCTTATTAGACGTAAAGCCCGGGTTCGAGCCCCAGGCCAGACATCAAAACGAAATATGAAAAAAAAGATTTTTGAGAGTAAATAAACCTGCCATGAAAAAGTTTCTCAAAATCTGTCGTTCGAAGTCGACGTTAAACTGCAGGTTCCGCCACTCAAGTAAACAATTAAGGCACACAACATGAGTGGTGTGATAAGCTAGGCCGTAATCCTGATTGAAGGGTTGTAATGGCCAATTATGTATGTATGTATACTTATAATTTCTTCATACTTATTTTAATATCATACTTAAACTACTATATTGAAAGTTTGAAATAATCATCGTACTCATACTTAACAATACGCATGATGTTGTTGATTTCGACTCTCCTTTACTCAACATAGACACGAATCACAAAATCGTATTAGAGAGAAAACCCGATTAAAAAAACATTCAATTCAGGGTATGCTTATATTTAAAAGAGAAAATAAAAACAAAAAAATAATTCATTATGTTATCATCCGCGCACGTCTGTTTTGTTCGTTGGCTCTCACTAGACTGAATTTGTTGTCGTCATTCCATGTTCTTACAATCGCATATGAACACTACAATGCTCAGGGTAGGTAGAAGGTTCCGTGTTTGCTTTCTTGCTGCCTTTGTCTACTTCCTTCTTTTTTGGTAAATGCAACAACAACTAATACTGTAAATTTTGATTAAAGATTCGAATCACTCGAACCATTTATGAGTATTATAAGTATTTTTCTAAATTTATGAATCTGAAGGAGAAGGCGTATGAAACAAATATATTTCGAATGTTATGAGTTTGATGTCAACGTTGTAAAAAAACAATTCATTGCTAATCTTTAATATTTACGTAAGACTTTGAAGGATTTCACAATGGAATCAAATTAAAGCTTTTAAATGCTTTTAACGCCGAGTAAAGTCAGAACAAACATCACCGAAAAATATGGTTTCCTTAACGATGCTCTAATTATTTATTCTCTTAGTTTACAAATTACTCAATAATTTTAAATATTCATTCGATTTTCATTTAAATATGCCGTAGATCTGTATTTTTCTGCTTTAAAAACCTAGTTTAATCAGGGGAATTCATCTTTTTACATAAAAACGCCTCCTGGTTAGGTATTCCCGTATTAATATTAACGTCACGTAAGGTTTAGTAAAAAGAAATCCTTTATGCTTCAAAAATTAATAACCTAGGAATAATGTCCCTCATTTTGTTCGTTAACCGGTTGTCATCTTACACGCTATCCATTCAAGCCATCCAAAAGGACAAAATGTTGAGTTATTCGCCGCGCATAATAATCAGTTAATGAAATTGGAGGGCTCCAAAACAACACCTTCGGCCTCTTCCTCACTGCATGCCCTAAAAAAAGTGAAGTGATGGTACTTGCATCACTCGGAAACTCGGATCATTGTACCATATCAGCTTCCTATTCGTTCTTCAATACAATCCGTTTTTGTATACGAAAAGACGATTTGAGCTAAGCTCAACGAATTGTTTAGCCATTTCAACTGGCAACTATGTTTTCTCGACTACGCCATTGCATAAATGATTGGAAAAATAATATGCAAAACTTGCAAGAACTATTTCGAATTTGTGTCTTGGCTTAGTCAGACACGCAAGCTTGTAGTCCGATACAAACCTATCTGCTCCGCAAACTTAGTGAGGCACTAAGACGCATTATGGCTATTTAACACCTTCACACTAAAGCTCTATCCTTTCATAGAAGAAGTAAGAGCTATTGGTTATTCACTAAAAGGTTGGATAATAATGATTGTTCGATCCCGACCCTAATAATGAACGACCGTCCATTGATAAAGTTAACCTCTTAGCTGAAATATTTGCAAATAATTCCAATCTGTCGGAATGCAATCAACCAATGCTCAAACTCGAAAGGGATTTCACTAACTAGTGAAACTAGTGCTCACGTATTTAGAAGTTCTTACGGATCCCAACATCCTTTGGAAAGGATGGTATCCCAACACTGGTTCTGAAATAGTCAGCCTTTTCAGTCCCTCATATCGTGCCGGGTATTTTTTCATTTTGCTAGAAGATGGCTAATGTAACACCGATCCCCAAAAAGAGAGACCCTAATGACCAATTGCAATATTTTCCTCAATTTCCAAAATAATGGAAAGCATAGTAGACCACCATATTATCTATTCGGGAGTCCAATAACCTAACTAGAAGCAAACAGTACGATTTACGTAGGGCCTAATCCAAGGCATTTGACAGGGTATGGCAGGCTGCAAATCTATCGAAACTGATTGCTTTCGGTGTTGGTTGTTGGTCACGGGTTTCTGTAGAAGGGATCCCAACAGACGAGTTCAGGTTAAACTCGGTGCAAAAAAATACTTTACTTCATATGATTTCCTTACAATATACATCATTTATATTCTACCGAGAATGAAATACAAGTCTAATATATGGGCTATTGTCTTCAAGTCCATTTTTAGGCTTTTGGACTGCGGTTTGATGATTCTTTAATGCTCATTAAATCAACTCTATTAATTCATTTTAGTATCATCGCAATGTGGCTTGTGTTACACTTTCTATCGCTACTACATCGAATTCTGCATAAGCAAGATACCGGGACTTGTTCCCGAAAAACATATATTCTTACGTAACACCAGTCCATCTAGAGAACTTCCGCTTGTGGTCGATTGTCCAGGATCGCACAGACAGAATATATTCCTTAGCCAGACTATTCATATGTGGAACTCCTTTCTGCAGTGGTCTTTTTTGTCACTTATAAAGTAAAAATATCCAAATTTTTGTTTGTGGACAAAATCTACTCCATCTTTCCTTCCTTTCGAATACTCCGCATCAGTAGGGGCCATTTCCTGATGTGTTGGTCTTAAAAACTATACATTGATGATATTCTCTTGTCATTTGGTGACAAAAAAACTTTAGCTGTTGATTTGTGCAAGCTGCTATCAATCCTTTTAGAAATTCTATTGAAATAGTCTGAATAAATAAAATTCTGTGATTGTGTGATAATTTATAAAGTATGTAATTAGTTTCGTGAATAATACAGGGATAAACCCTTCACGGTACATTGCATCGAGGAAAACAATGTAAATGTTATCTTTGCATTGTTTACATTTGTTACACAAACAAGAGCAAATTCTCAGATTTTGTTTACAAAATGCTTTAAATTTAATATTTTATCTAACAAACTTAATTCTACTAAATAAATATTTCGGCTGTTCCGTGTAAATTATTTTATGAAGTAGAATAAGACATTTAATTTTCAGGAGATTATCAAATTTTATACTAAGAATCTAGTAGGCCAAATGAGAAATGTGATCACGACGCCCTTTACGAAAGACATATCTAGCTATGTTATTTCGAAGATTTCACACCCATACAAAAGTACTGAAATTAAGTATGTTTTAGCCAGATGCATTCGAATGACAAAAGGAGTTGAATCAATGACAGTCCACAAGTTCCTAAGCATACAATAAATTCTACTAACAACGACATTTACGTGTCTAGACCACGATAAACTGCCATTGAAGACAATACCCAGATTTGTTGCAGATGTGAAAAGTCAATTTTAGTTCATACATATATGTACATACAAAACAACAGAGGCCCGAGTATTGACCCCTGGGGAACACCTGTACTAATGCTAAGTGGATCTGAAATATTGCCATCAATACTTTTTGAAGTCTGTTCATCAAATAAGAATAAATTAGATTGAATGCAGAATTAGAAAAATTAAACAGTTTCTGGAGTTTTTTCATCAGAACCGTATGATCGACTGTCAAATGCCTTGGTGTGATCAAGGAGAACAAAAAACGCTACACTATTTTCATCTAGTTCCGACCTAAGATCCTCGACTTTATTTATTAGAGCGGTAGTACAACTCCTACCCTTCATGAATCCAGACTGACTTACAGTCAAGTAATTGTGACTCTCCAGATAATTATATATATTTATATAATTAGATAAGGGAAGCAATTGGCCTGTACTCATTGTTGGTCTTGGGAATGGGAAGGATCTTAGCTAGTTTCCAATGTTCAGGGAAAGTAGATTTGGTCAGAGGTGTATTAAATAAGTGAGTATAATATGGCAAAAGTGTAAGAGTCAGAGCCTTCAAGAATAAAGGATCTAAATCGTCAGAACAAACTGAAGCCAAAAAATTCGATTTTACCGCTGAAATACATTCCAAAACCTCGAACTGAATAAGGCAACGAAAACTAAAGGAATATTGTGGTGGAACAAAACAAAGGTCATCATATAAGTTACTGCTAGACATTGGAATCTTAGAATTTACGAACTGGTCATTAAGCTTATTCACGTCTACTTCAAAACCGATTTTAGGACATTTTCGGCCGATTCCTATTTCACGAATTACATTACATTTAGACCTGTTGTCCATTGCGTTGGAAAACTCTCCATCATAATACAATGCTTTCGCAATTTTTATGCGCTTAGTAACTTCCGTCCGTGCGATTTTATGTAAAGTTTTCAAGTCATCAGTCCTAAGCCTTTTCTATCGCCTGTAAGCATTATCCCTTCTCTCAGTGAGTGCTTTAATTTACGTATTAAACCACGGCTGTTGTTTTTGTCTAAAGCGCTTGGTTCTGACAGGAACGCTACTGACGTTTTAACGAGTAGGAATCGAAAATGGTATTTTATGAACCAATTTATGGCAGTCATTTTAAAATATGTCTGATATTTGCTCATAAACAGAATTCAAACAAATTCCGAAAGATTTAAACATTTAATAAAACATTTTCATAAATTCGAATATATTTTTCTTTTAACGCAGCTTTATAGTTTTTTAATGGAGCTATCCGTTACTTTCCGTCCCAAAAACTTTTTTCCTTTTTGCTTCATGGGGAAATTAAAAGCCAATGTGTACTCTTGTGTTACCTTTCTGTCACATATTGATGTGATGATCTTGTTATAAGGTTTTCAACAATTTGCATCACACTTTTGTCATCATTACGCAGTTTTAATAATCAACTCTTTGCCTTATTTTCAATTGCTTCCTACTCTCCCTTCGTTTAAGTTGTACGGAATATTTTATAATGTGGATTCTAAAGTAAGAAGAGAAATTCCAGGTGTATTTTGCTTATGTACACTGTTTTAATCAACAAGTATATGATGTTCATTCATACAGTGGTACGCACTACTTTATAACGTATGTTCGTTTTACTCCAGCTACTCCGTTTACGTACATTTTTTCTGGCCCGTTTTTGTATTTCTTTCTTTTATTATTAAATTTTGTCTTTGTTCTCCCACAATAACCCAGACAGTTGTCACCGGTACTTGATGTTAATAAATGGCATTCATCGTTTATTCGTAACCTAAGTGATAGGCTCTCTTGTAGCAGTTACTCGCAAGTTACTAAAAGTAATGACTTGCTTTAAATACAGGCACGCAAAACATAACCTTTGGGTACTTGGGCCTTTACGATGACACCCTTGTCCGATAAGCATTCGTACAAAACTTTTCATGTTTAATCTTATCAATTTACCACGTTTCTATTTTTGATGAACCCATCGAGCCAAAAGATAACCTCGTTGTTGAAAGTATTTTTTTTTTTTTTGGTGAGAACAAGTTCCTCACATACTAGGATTTTTTTTTTTAAAATTTAATGGTTTGGAAGCTTTTGAAGTCGCCGTAGTCAAGTAGATAGTGTGTTGACTTATTACATGAGGACATGGTTCAAACCCCAGTTCAGACAACTTCAAAAAAAACTATATATAAAAAATATTTCTTCTACCGAATGTCTCTCAGAGGACTTCTGCCAAAAAAAACTCTCAGTGTAAATAAAATTGTCGTGAAAAGTCTAATCTGTGTCTTTATGAAATTAACACAGACAACATTACTGGTCGTAATTCTAAGTGAAAGGTTGTTATAACCAATTATGTATTCATGTACGTATAAGCTTTATTCGTTTGTTACTTTATATGTACATGCTGCATATACCCTTTTTTGTTAAAAGAATTTAGCCTTAAGATTTAAAAAGCAAAAATCAGCCGTTAAGCATCAATAGGTCTCTGACCCAAAAAATGTTGATGAAAACACGCTCACTTGTCAAAAATTTTAATAATAAAGCTTTATATATTTGCTACTATTTACATGTAGAAATGACAAAATCAACCGTTAAGTTCCAATTGGCCTGCAAATAATCCATCCAGGAAGCCTTCTTGCATTTCAGAGATGATGACATTAGCAATGAACATCGTAGGATTTCCGCACGATTGAGCCTAATATTACAAGTCAAGTATTTTAACAAACGAAGTTATTTCAAGGCAACCCCTATCATCCTAGGAACTACTATGGAAGTATAATTGCATGTTTATCTGAAAAACTTGGTTAGTCATGAAAAATATAGATTTGGTTACTACTACTACTACTTAAATTTAAATATTCTGTTTAAAAGTTATTGCGGGACTTATTTTTAATACTTTAAAGGGTTTATAATTTAAAAGACAACACGGTATGTTGTATTTAACGTTGTAAATAACTTACAATAATTCTACAATACCATACTATACACATACTCGGAGGGCATTCTTTCTAGACAACGATATATAATGGCAGCACCATTATCCTAGGACCTGCTACAGCAGACGCATCCACTGCTTACCTGGAACAACAATAGATTACGAAACGGAAACAAAACAGAATAATAATCAATCGGAACTTATGCCAACAACAGCAGCCAACCGAATAAGATGGAAAATGGTTAGTGGAAGCCATATGCACCCAAGAGGTGTAATGGAAAAAAATCCTACAATATCAACAAATACAACAATATGAACATTTTCTTCTGCGCAACAATAAAACAGAGAGGATAAGATATTTTTAAAATTGAATTAAAAAACCAAAGTCTCACGTAAAGAATGTTGACTTCAACAGAAGAAATGCAAGTAGGCTACCAGCAATAACATTTTCATAAAGACATTGAAGAAGTAGGCGTTATTTAATAAATTTAGGGTGGGTTTAAACCAATTGCATCTGAATTGGATATGCTATCAGGTCCTTAAATTTTGCAATTATGTATGTATGTATGTTTGTAAACAAAGCGTGAAAATTATACAAAATCATTCTTAAATTTATTGGTTAAAGAGGAAGCTGTCAGCTAATCACGCAGTCCTCTTATGAATGTCATGCTGGATTTGCCACTCGTCAACCTAACCGTATTTAAAGCTTTGCTCTTCACTTCCACGTGCAGAGCAGTTAGCCAACAAGCGTCATGCTAACACATGCATGTGTCTGTATCTTGTTAAATTAATTTGAGCTGTTTTAAAATTTGTTATATCTACCAAAACAATTGGACCATAGGGAATTATTAGTCTAACCATCATAGTATACATACGGTGCATAACTCTGTATAGCATTATGGCATGACTGGCCTTTACTGCGATATTCTGCATATAAAAGCTCTCAAAATTATTTTATTATACAGTGTTATGACAAGATATTTGACCTGCATTTTCCATGGTATTATTTCAGTCGAAAATTTTTCTATTTTCAATTCCTTTTTCCTTTTCATCTAAACAGTACTAATGTGGTCGTGCTTGAGTGTATCAATAGGCTTCCAATCATGTTCCAACAACTTACAATCTCAAGAGCGTTTTGAATAATGTCGCATAGCATACATAATTAGTCATTACAATCCTTCAGTCCAGATTACGGCCTAGCTTGACACACTTCTGAACGACAGATTTTGAGAAATTTCTTCTTTGACAGACATCTACAAAGAAGAAGTCGCCGAAGAAATATTTTTCGTATATCGTTTTGTTGGAGATGTCTGTCCAGGGGTTTGATCCGAGGCCTCATGTCTGATAAACCGCCACACTATATACTAGACTACCGCATAGAGTCCTTTGGTTATGTCGATCCTACTTCTCGCGCATGTATGGAACCTCTTCCTGCATCTGAATATCTCTTCTATGCAATGACCTATTTTCTTGTGAGTTAATTTTAAAATTAGATTTCTTTAAAGGCACAAAGTAAAAGGATTTACAGAGGAAATAATAAATATTTAAATCTAAACACCTGACTCTTATGTTTTTTTTTGTTTTTTTTTTGCAATTACAAGAACATACTCAGTCAGATATACTTAATATTGTGCATTTAAGAAAATTTAACTGTATTTTTTTATGATTACATAATGTGCTCAATATTCTTCAATTTATTCAAACATTCATCACTCATTTACTTATTCACTACTTATTAAATTTGCTAATTTATTTATTAATCTTAAGAAACGACTTTTTTGTTTTCTTTATTTTCATGTGTTTCCCCCCACCATTCGTATCAAAATAAATCAAGAACTGCGACAATAATAACAATTTGTACAACAAAAATAACAAACACGAAAAAAGGTGTCATGGATGCGTCGAAAAGGCGACGAACTGGCACTTATTACATTTGGTCATCACATAAGTAGCGGTGATTCAAGATACTCGTTAGAGTTTGAAGAACCAAACGATTGGAAACTTTTAATTCAATACACTAACGAACGTGACGAGGGTTCTTATGAGTGCCAAGTTTCATCACATCCGCCTTTAGTGCTGTTAGTCTGCTTAACTGTAATTGGTAAGTTTCTCTATTATTCACATACTCACATACCTATTTGGTAACTCATACATCATTTTCTCACTTGATTCAATTCATTCTTCCTCTCGAAAGTGCTTGTTGTTCTTACACGCAGACATTCATACACAAAATTGGTAGTACCGATAAACGGACGTTTATTGTCGACGTATATGTAGACAAGCAAGCACACGAAATACTCGTATATCTTTTCACTTTGAAGATATTCCATGGGTTCGGAATATTTCATTCTGAAATCACAATTTCGAATCAGACTACTCCTTCCATGTTATTACTGTGTCTCATTCCGAAGCACTTACCAAAATTATAAAGCTTACTGATTCTGTCTAGATGGTAGTTAAGCCAACCGAATTCTTAGGTCAGGGAATACCCAAATGAATTCCGTGTAGTTCTTGTCTCCCATAAATCTAACCCATCCATCCGAATCTTTGGTCTTCACTACCATGTGTAGCATATTTAAATCCAAAAAAGCTTCCAGCACCGCTATAAGACAGGTTCTCACTGCCCTTGGTTTGCCAACACATGCTAGTCTCTATTTCTCGTCCAACTTCGTTTGGGCTGTTTTCGGGTATGTTCTATCTATCCAGATAATTGCCCCATAAGTCACTTTTGGTCTGACCATCTGGTGCATAATTCCTGAGTTGCGTTCTAAGTCTTTCCCTGCATGCCTTCTGCATAGTATTATGACATATCAGGCGTTCCCTGGGATGTTCTCTATATGAAACTTCCATGTCAATTCACTATTCCTTAAAATTTTACCTCCACTTTCTGTGATGTTATCTCATTCTGAAGTCGAATATTTTTCCCTTTAGAAAATTTTCTACTTCTAAGGCCCAATGTCATGCACCAACGACCTCCAATCTCAAAACATCTATTCTAAATGATATCGCTGGGAGTATTTTCAAATTTGTTTTTAGCCATACTAGTCAGGACTTCATTCATAACCAGGCTCCATATTAATGGTGGAACGACACCACCCTGTTGGCATCCCCTAGCTGTGTCGATCTGTATTACCTCGTTTTCTGTGAACTTTAGAGTGCTCTCACTAAATCTACTAGAGCTGGCTCAGTAGATTTGTCTGCTTACTGTTGCTGTTGTTTTTGTTGTTGAATTAGGGCATAAAATTATTCTAAATTAAACTGACTAGGATGGGAGATGTCCGAGGATGAGCCGATAGTGGGGATATATGCGCCTATGCGGGAATTGGAAAAAAAGCAGGATGGAATTCAAGAAATCTTGTAGGGTGGGCCTACATACCTGGTTGCCGAATTTCAAAACAGCTGTGTCCCCCGTAAACATTGAAAGAACGAGAAAACTGCTTGAGTTCGACAGGAAAATGGTTCACAGGAATTCTAACGGGACACTGAGCTATTTGCAGTTTCGCTCACAGGCTATGTGATGCAACACCTTTTATGGTTTTCTCTGCACTAGGGAAATTGGCCGGTTTCATCCGGAGCACGTGGTCGTTCAAACCCACCATTAACGGATCATGACAAGGGGGCTTACTTTCTACTGGGTAACACAATAGGCCATATGGCCACCGCGTGAACCAGCCCGTGAATGGCAAGCTACCCGCTAAGCCAACCTAAAATAAACTTCTAATTAATTGCTTATTAGGTTAACAAATGTTATATCATTGAAAAGATTATTCATACAAACATATATAATCATGTTGTGTGTGTTAATTTTATACATGAGTGGCGGGACCTATAGTTTAAAGTTGACTCCGAACGACAGTTTCTTGAGAAACTTTTCATTTCATTTTTATTTACTCTTCGATTTTTTGCCATTTCGTTATGATATCTGATCTGGAGTTTGAACCGTGGCCTTACTTCTAATAAGTCAACACACTACCTACTAGACTACCGTGACTTCTAAAAGAAATACAATCGCTTCATCCTACGTTTAACGCAAGTATGCACACAGTGGGCTATGCATGTGCGTTTATGTGTCTTACAATTAATATCGTGTACAATCAATCATGTTGAACCATAGCAGTCTTAAACACAGCTACACATCGTACATTTTTAACGTATCCTAGAGCCTTCCTACTCATGTTTTAATCATTATTTTCATCATCGTCATCATGAAAGCCCGGATATAAAATCAGTCTTCTATTGTTGTGATTTCACTTAAAGATTATGTGGTACGTGTACTCCACTGCTGATGGGCTGACTAACCTCTTAAAAACTCGACTCTGTTGTACTTCGTTGTAGTCGTGTCTGTCTGGTTACGCTTCAATCATTTTTGACGTGCATGTAATGGTTGAATCAATGACTATTTAAATCGAACGCTAGTTCGCTGTGTATGTATGTGATCAGATACATTCATTAAATCAGTGCTTGTAATAGGCACAAAAGCGAAATTTTTTATAAAAATTCCACTTTTCCTGCCAATTATCTGAATCTTCAACTGAACTGTTTGTTGTTGTTCTTCTTCTTTTCCTATTAAACTATAACTTTTGGATGGAATTTTCGTTTTTTTTTTGAAAAAGAAAAAGTGGTGATAAATTTCCCCAGTTAAGAACAGTGAGTGATTGTGGAAAAAATATGAAGTGTTGAAGTAAACAGTGCTCATGATTTCTTAACAAAACGTTATTATTTGTTGTCTTATTACAAGATTCATAGCAATTAAAACTTAGTTAGTTAAATTACAGCCTGTAAAACAGACCTCCCATATGTGTATAAATATGTCGATGACTGAAAGTGCAGTTAATCTGATTAACTTAAATACGCCCCGGTGACTACATGGTATGTGTTTTAAATTTAGTTGAATAGACCTCAAAATTGATTATTTTTAGACTACTTTTGATTCTTTTTGATTAGTAGACTAATCGCCAGTAATCTTGACTATTTTTAGATTATTTTGTAATCGTAATCAATTAGTAATTCGAAAAAATTGTTCATAGAATTATATAATCAATACAGTAGTCGCCCACAAATTAGAACCGCTTTGTTTTTGAGGCAATTCTAATTTCTGAATTATTCTAATTTCTGGAGGTTTTTTCTTTTTTTTTTCAAATAAAAAATTAAACAGATTTCCTTTCAAAAACTAAAATAAAACACATTTTGTGATGCTGACACATTAAAATCTAAGGCAAACCGGTTCCCTTGAACGCCTTTGTCAAGATTTTCTAATATTTTGACTTTAGTTTCCAACAATAAAGTGTTATTTTTTAAAGTTTATTTGACACTTGTAATGATACAATTTCACTTTTTGTAGAGATCTTGGCAGTACATGTACACGCGTATCAAATTTCACAAATAAGCTAGCCACAAAATACATAAATGCGACAAAAAAAACATAAAATACTGAAAAACGTATATAATTTGGTGAATACCCTTTTTAGTTTTACAGAATATAAAGAATTTGGGGATTTCTTGTGTTAAAATAGCAACAAAAAAAAACGCTCAGAAATTAAAATTTTAAATTCGAATTTTAGAGCGTATAATGTATTGCAAGCACTGATTCTAATTTCTAATTACTGGAGGTTCTAATTTGTGAACTTCTACTGTACGAGTCTTTTTAAAAAGTTAACTAATTGATTACTAATCGTAATCGAAATTTAACAGGTATGCGCTAAAGTTACTGAACAGGATTAAATATATAAATTTAATCCTCACGATTTTCTTTCGTCTGCTAGAATATTCAGGCTAATTCGGTTAGAAACACATTGTCCTCATATCTGGATAGAGTACTGCCAGTGCATTGGTTGTGTAAATATAATTCAAGAAATTTAACAACAATAGAGTCTTCTCCAATATTTGGCACATCTATTGATGATCCAAAGAAAGAAAAATAATAGAGCACATGATCTTAGAGTATTCAGTATTCTGTTGATTGAGGTATGCAGATCGGAATTTTTTTTTTATTACTTTTGGGAAATAGGACGTACTTTTGTTATTTGTTTCCCAGAAATATCTAGGTTTCCAAGATTACCTTCTGATGTACTATATTAGAATGCCGAATTTCGAATATATTTGTAAAGGAAGGATTCCTTCAGTCTCGCAGATACAAGAACTTAATTTTTGATTCGAATTTGCTTTTGCATAAAGAGTGTTAAAAAGATTATGTTGACGTAGTTAAAACTTGTTGATTGGATCATTTTGCAATTTAATAACGGGCAAAGGGGTTTTTATTATAGGAATGTATAACTGGAAACTGATACTGGACGCACATTGCGGATAAGAATATAATGGGACCGAATTTATTCTTCTAGAAAGAAATTCTATGTAATTTATTACAAACTGCTTTATAATTTAGCAAACAAATCTCTGAAAGATACTAACCCAGTATTTTTATTATTAGCAAGGATTCATTCTCATATTGGACTGTAGAAAATCTTCATTGCGGATCAGTGTATTCTGAGTTTATAACGCTTTTATAAAAGACCTGATAATCCCAATAGCCTAATAGCCTGATACATGCCTCACATCTTCTTTCCTTGTAAGTTTCGTACAAAAGTTTTAACTGATTCAAACCCACTTGGTTCGAGAAGAGTATTTGCCTCTTTTTATCATTTAAGAGAATTTCCACATGACCTGACGTCCAACAAAGTATAACCTTATTTTCCCTACCACCCAATTTATCTTCTCCAGACAGTTCCATACTATCTTCAGTTTAACCTTATAACCTATAACCTAGTGCTCGAATGGCGACCTGACTATCAGACAGTATTGCTATGTCCTGTCTTTTAACCTCTTATCCAAGTTGAGTTGAACACATTTTGAATAATACAAACTTCCGCCAAAAACTGGTGCTCCTGCCCAAGACACGTCCTTGACCCATCGGTATACAACAAAATCGTAATTTTTTAAAGGACTACGCAGCTTCTAAATTACTTCATTCAATTGGTCATTGCAAATTTATCAGTAAGTCTCATTTCCTAAAGTTATAGAGGTTCTCTCTGGACAGGTGACAATTAAGGAGAGTGCTGATTGGATAGGTCTCATTTTCAGAAACTACACAGGTTTCAGAATTACTTCATTCAAATTTAATTGCAACTTTCCTTGCGAAGACCTTCTCAAAATCACAAAGAATCTATTGGTTCTGTCCATTCAAGTGCTTAGGTCACGAAATTCCGTAATGAATTTCATATTTAACTTGTCTCCCATCAACCTAACCATAATTTCCAAATCCAACACAGCTTCCAGCACCGTTGTGGAACATTCTATTTTATTTCAACATTTGAATATTAAAGCAAAGATTACTTTTTCATTTAGAATTACATCAATTGAATTTAATTCCCTCCGTTTCGAAAAACCATCAACACCACTAACTTTAATTTAAAACTTAATTTTATGTTTAATTTGTTTTTATTTTCTTCACTCTTTAAACGTATGTATGCCAATAATCCTTTTTTCCCATCATTTTTAGTTTTGTTTCTTCGGCCTCTGTACAGAGAGGCGCGATTTACCCTCCTTTGATGAAAGAGTAAATAAAAAAAAAGGAAGAGGAAATGAAAAAGGAGTTTAATAAACATTAAATTTTTTTTTAGAAATATTCCTTTGAAAATGTTCTTTTTGGCAAATGAACTACATAAAAATAAATTCCACGTTCAAATTGGCAGAATGTCTAGAGTTCAGTTCAATTCTTTGTAAGACTTTTAGAGAGCATAACATGGTTGCCTTTTCTTTTAAGCAATCATGTTGGTGTTGATAACTTTGATTTTGATGGTGATTGCTTTGGCCTGAATTCTGAAATTTGGTCATCAAAAATTAGACAAACTTCATATAAGCAAAATGATTTTTTTTTGTTTTCGGTCTCTTTCTTCTTCTTCAACTTTTTTACTGTACGTATGTATGTAGAACATGGTCTTTATGTGTTGAAATAAATTAGGGCGAATAGAAAAAAATGTATATATTTAGGACTTTTCCTACAACATACGCTTAAAGCAATAAAAATGTTTCGTTTCTTAACTGCTCATAGTTCACATGCTTAACAATTTCAATATATCTGTTGGTTTGATAGGGAGTTTCTATCTCTCGGAAAAATGGCATTCATTGCAAATTGTTTTTTGTACGTACTTTTATAGTCTATGTACGGTAGAGTATACATACATACATGACACATACCATAGAAAAGTAGAATAAGCAACGTAATGATATGTATTACACTCAAAGAAATTGGAAGTAATGGAAATGTTTGCAAAAACAATTTCGCATTTACTAAACAACTTGTGCTCGATCAGCAGAAACATACCAACATATCGTAGATAACAGTCGCTAAATATTAGAAGTTGTCATGTGTTGCTTTAGATAGGCACCAATTGGCACCATCCTATAGGAACATGAGCTTAATACATGTGTCACTTAACATCAAAGTCGAATGGATCGAATGGATGCCTTTTTGATTAACTCCTAAATTGGAACGTAGTCTAACCATTTCTGAAGGGTTTAGTAACAGGCAAAGAGATGTGGATCTTTTTATGATTGAAAAAAAAATAGACGAAGCAATTTGAAGTTTCGCTGGCGTTAGCAAAGGCAGGGGCCAAATCACCGCATTCGATATCGAGTACTTTATTATTGAAATGTGGTTAACGTGGATCCCGGCAATCGTTATCGTAACGTATCTACTCGAAGTTGCACTCGATTTGTAACTGGCCATCGAGTTAATAATCGGAATAATCGGAATAAATTACGATCGAGTACCGTGATCCAAGAAATTGTGGCCATCGAAAATAGTGTTTACTCGATTGTGCATTCGATATCGAATGCGGTGATTTGGCCCCAGGATTGGCACCAAGAAAGGTAATGAATTTGTTCATGAAGTCTCCGAAGTCTAGTAGCTAGTGTGTAGGCTTATTAGAAGTGAGTCTACGAGACATCTCCAGCAAAACGAAATAGGAAAAAATATTTCTTCAGCGATTTCTGCAGATTTCTGGCAAAAAACTCTGGGAGTAAATAAAATTGCCATGAAAAATTTATCGAATAAATCTGACGTTCGGAGTAGACTTTAAACTGTTGGCCCCGCCGCACGTTAGGGTTTTTGATGCCTAGTTTTCGGCAAGTTTTTAACCTAAAATATTAAAAAAAAAAAAAATATGAAGCCTTCAACAACAGACGATTGAGAGTATATTTGCTTCATTGTTTTTCAAGTTCATATAGTTTTATTATTTTTAAAAAAAAATTTTGTGAAGGTCTATAAATTTGCAAAAATTTGTGCCATATATGGAAAAATAGTTGTGAGTTAAGCAAAGTAAAGCAAAAAAATGTTTCTTTTCTTAAACCTAAGACACCTTTAGAAATAACAGAAAAAATTTTTTGCACTTGCACTTGCACCTGATTAAAAAAAATTAAAATATATTTTTCCACCTATACAATTTGTATCTATTAAATTTTTTGTATAAAATTATAGGACCATATTTATTCAATCATAGGTACAAACGTGAATACTATTTTTATTTCTCGAAGAGAAGAGATCTTTATGAAATAATTGCAAGTTCTGGATTTGAAACCTTTAGTGAAAAAATTGCATTTCTTAAAGAAAAAATGCTTACACGCTTATTGCCAAGCGATAAAAAATATTAAAGTTTTAACGATACATTGACAAACTTTATTTCCCAATTGAAGAATCACTGGAATGCATCTTATAGAGTTTCTTAGCGTTTTCTTCAGAGCAACAGGTATGGGTTAGATTCGTCAATAGGGTTCCCGCGTCAATCTGGTGTTAAGCGTGGTAGATCTAAAGTTGATTTCGAGTATTGCAGTGAAAGAAGCAAAAACCTAAAAACAAGAGCAAAGGAAAGAAAATTCCTCATCTTTTCTGGCACGGACCAGATGTAATAAACTACTATTTAATACCAATAGGGCAGTTAACTGAGGAAGCTCAAGAAGCCCGAAACAAAGACTTCAAAATGAAATGAAAACTTGTTTGATACTCAAAATGATTTATTCTAATTTGTATTAACATTTCTATGTTCAATTCTAATTTTATCCGGTTGGTAGATAATATTTGAGAGTAGGATATTTTGATGCAGTACATCAGAATCAATCAAAAACTCAATTTTGAATTTTTTAGTTTATGCATTTCAGGTCGCGATTTTTTTTTTTATTATGGATTTATCTTCTTTAAGCGAAATAAACCACAAAAAAAATGAAAAAAAGCAACCAGGAAAGTTCCCACGATTTAATTACCATTTTAGGCATCAAAACCCCAATTGTGCGCCGCTCAAGTATTAAATTAACACACACAATATAAGTGACTGAAGGGTTGTGTTTCGATCTCTACTTTCAAATATTGACGATACAGATGCAAGAATATTGCATTGATTGGTCAACGGAAAAGGCGATGTGTTCCATCTGAACAAAACTGGACCTTGTACATTTTTGTTGGCGAAACAGAAGCTGAGAAAGTTTACGTAGAGAGCACAAAAGCTTACACGCCAGATGTTTGGAAATGTGCTCAACAAAAAGGAAGATAAAGAGAGGCAAAGCCTATTCCCCAATTCAATTGATTTGAAGAGATCTAAACTTTTGCTGGGAAATCACAACAAAAGTAAACCTTAAATCATGCATCAGATTGTTTAGGAATAACCTGATTCTGGTAAACGATTTTGACGGGGCACTGTAGGTTCAGAATAAACTTATTCTGAATGGGTTTTGTTCGGAATCCAACATGTTGATTCTGTAGGGATGAGAATGAATCACCGGAACACATTCTTGAAATCAGTGTGATAATGCAGTCCTATTCTTTAAAATTTTTTTCAGTGTATAGCATTATTTGGATTAGAATGTGTGTATTTGTGAAATAGAAAAAAAAAATGTCTTAGAATGATGAAAAGTTAAACAGTTAAGAGCACATCTTCATTTGCACTACAATTTGAAATTTGTCGCCTTCAGGCTACCGAATTTATACAGACCCACACTCATTTATATTAAATACTGGATCATGCTCGTACGTTATTACTTTTTAGAGACAACCAATACTATAATATTAAACAAACACACATGCAAACATACTCACATAGATAGAAATATTGTATACATTTTATATAAGTACATATACATATGCTATATATGAGACAGACGACATATCGTTCAACCATTCAGTCTTTTAGACAGTCAGTAATTCGTTTCGTTTCAGACGAATATGTTTTATTACAAAAATAAAGAAATACGAATACATTTAACGACCTTCTTCTACACATATATGTGTACATGTGTGCATATACAATATATTTCTTACAACAATGCATACTTCCAGTATGAAATAAGACGCACAGTACCCTCTTACGAGTAAGGAATGTATCCTGAGGTAAAAATTTGGATTTTTATTTAAAACTCCCAGCTAAATAATAACAACAATAATAAAAATGTGACCAAGTCTTTGAATGTCAAAATCTCTACACATTCAACATGAACCAGGAAATCATGTTTTCTTTCATTTCATTTCTTTTATTGTTTATACTGATGATTATGTGGACTACATACATATGTATGTGTAAAGGATGTAACCTATAAAATTAAATATTTTGGAAATGAATTTTCAATTTATAATTTAAAAAATTGTGTGCTCCATTTCATTCATTATTGCATAAGAGATTTAAAATAGAGGGATGTAATGGCCTAGGTCAGACCAAAACGAAATATAAAAAAAATTCTTCGGCGACTTCCTCCCAGCAGATTTCTGGCAAAAACTCTAAGGGCCATTATTACAACACGCTGTTAAACTTGGGGTTAGTTAAAGCTACCTTTAGCTAAAGGGAACTGGAAAGTTAACTTTAAATTATTTTCGTTATTACAACTTACAGATAAAATTTTACAAAAATATGGCAGTGCCGGAGCAATGTCAATAAAACTGCTCAACTATACATATTTTTTTTAATGAGTTTTTTGTTGTACATGCTAATTTTTTTTGAATTTGAACTTTCCATAATGAAAATAATATATAATATGGCAAGTTCAAACATACAGTGACCTTTCCTTTAGCTTAACGATCACTTCTATCTTTTTGGGTACTCATAATAACGAAAAACAATTTATCTGCCCGTTAAAATCCTCCCTTTAGTTAACGGCAAGTTGCAATAATGGCCCTAACAGAAAATAAAAAGAAAAGTTTCACAAAAATCTGTCGTTCGGAGTCGACTTTCACCTGTAGGTCCCGCCACTCATGTATAAAATTAACACACACAACATGAGCGGTCTTGAGAAGTTAGGCCGTAATCCTGACTGAGGGGTTGTAATGGCCAGTTATATATGTATGTATATAGTGGCCCATTCTAATGCAGCATACATACATACATACATAATTAGTCATTGCAACCCTTCAGTCTGGATTACTGAATGTGTGTGAGTTAATTTTGTACGTGAGCGGCGGGACCTACAGCTTTAATTCGACTTCGAATTACAGATTTTTAAGACTCAGATTTTGCCAGAAATCTGCTGAGAGGAGATGTCTGACCTGTGGTTTGAACCGCGGTCTCTTATGTATGATACTGTGTGAAAAATGAAGAAACATTTTATGAAATATTTTGGCTATATAGATGGAATAAGAAAAAGAATTTATGTTTTCAGTACGCAATTAATCGGTATACTCTATACTCTAGAAATTTTAAAAGAAGTTGATTGAATTCGTATCCTCACTTGACCTTTGCTTTGCAACATGAACTTCAAACCACAAATCCGTACATCTGTACACTATGTTGCTTTCATTATAACTATGTACAAAGAGGTAAGAGGTAAAATAAAATTAATTATTTGTTGATTAAAACCAAAACATTTAATGTTTCCTATAAAAAGTAAGATATAATTATTTCAACCAAACTCAGATTGGCTTCTCTTTCTCACAACTATTATTTATTTACTTAATTGTCCATTACAACCATTTAGTCACGATTTCGACATTATATCTTACACTACCCATGCTCTGTGTATTAATTGTATCCATGTGTGTCGTAGTCGCCGTAGTCTAGTAGGTAGTGTGTTCGCTTATTAGTCGTAAAAGCCTGGGTTCGAGCCCCAGGCCAGACATCAAAAAGAAATATGAAAAAAAAAAATATTTCTTCGGCGACTACCTCTCAGCCGATTTCTGGCAGAAACTCTGAGAGTAAATAAACCTGCCATTAAAAGTTTCTCAAAATCTGTGGTTCGGAGTCGACGTTAAACTGTAGGTCCCGCTACTCAAGTACAAAATTAAGGCACACAACTTGAGTGGTGTGAGAAGCTAGGCCGTAATCCTGACTGAAGGGTTGTAATGGCCAATTATGTATGTATGTGTGGCTGGATCTACATTTTAAAGTCGACTACGAACGACAATTTTTTTTATTTTCATGGCATCTTATCTTATTTTACTTTCAGAGTTTTTGCCAGAAGACCGCTGAGAATAATTTTTTCAATTGCTTGAATTAAGGTTTGTACCACGGGACTGCGTCTAATAACACGGTGCGACAACCAAAACACACCCCGCTAATGACATAGTGTAGGTTGTGAGTTTTGTTGAGTAGAGTTCAAGAAACCCTTTTTTGTATTTCTCGAACCCTCCAAACTTGTTTTATTTGAAAACAAAAACGATAATTTTATCTTTTCAAACAAAAATTTAACCTATTATCAAAATCCAAAGTTTTTTGAAAAAGGGACAGATGAGGCTTTAGATAGTTGTACATAAAAATATGGTTCAGAATTACATGTTATGAGTTTTGATCGGGTAAACTTAGAAAATATGATTTTTTCTCATTTTTTCAAGTTTAGTTATTCTTAATTGCAAAATTCAATTAAAAAATGTAAAATAAGTAATGACATTCTGAAAGAGCATTATCTTGTGAAGAGATTGACACTTTGTTTGATCAAATCGGACACAAATTACCGTAGTTATTATTTAAAGAGTCTAACAGTCCAGTTATATTTCCGTTCCCGAACATGCGACTGGGAACCTGCTTCCTTCTAGCTATATTTTCCAAGGATGCTTCTCAAACTGTTATCCTATACATTAAAACTGAGTTTCTCTTGATAACTTGGTATTCACATAAACTATCAGGCGTCATTCTTAATATTTTTCATACAATCTGGAAGTTTCAAAGTATTTTGATAAATTTTTTGTCGTACCGTAAATCTGACCTAGGAAGAACATTAAAAAAGTAAATAATAGGGAGTCAACGAAGTATCTTATTGGTGTTAATCGGGTTTTATGGAGGTAATTTATCTTTGTTTTTACTGCTCATGTTCAGCTAGCATTGCTTCATAAAAATCAGTGTATAATCATATCCGTGATGCCGCATTCTCAAAAAAAGATTTAATATAATAGATAGAGAAGTAAAGTTCCAACTTACATTTGGAGCAGTTACTAATACACTGGGCTCTAACTGACCAAAAAGATTTCACTATGTTACGGAATTGGTTGTAACTAAATCCATTTTCGACTCAATTCAACCTTCCTGCTAAGTCCATATTCATAACATTTGAATTGTTCACTGGTCTCTGCCTGAGGACACATGTTTGGAGGTGGACTTCCTTTTTATTGACTTTGCTTTTCTTTTTGAGCCAACACAACTCAAATAGCACGCTCACTATTAATGCAGACTTTATACTTTCTGTTATAAAATAATTTTCCAACTTAATCGCATGACTCAGTTTTTTTTAAAATGAATCCAGCAGATACTCGTGGTATCCCTCACATTACAATATGATTTTAAAGTGTCCCATGAAATGCTCAAAAAAATCATAATGGAGTGAACACAACGTACATGTTTCTTAACATATACATTAATGTAACTCAGCTACATCAGGGACAAGGCGAAATGCCCATCTTCCCTTTATACTGCTCTCCCATCGCGGCTGCCATTTGTACATGGAAGTCCTTCGTTCCTCCGCTTTTATATCTGCTATTCGTCCTGGATACTCGAGACGGCGAAAGTATATCCTCCTCATCTCATCCGCTAATATGTCTATCGGTATTGACTTTGCCAATACCAACACCACTTCATCCGACACCGTCCTGAAACCACTTATCCGTCTAATCGCGCTTAGACGATACACCGAGGACAGTATTCTCCTCGTCGTGCCCACGGAGAGTGCCTCCGACCATATTGGGCATGCATATAGCATTATCGACGTTACAATTATTCTCCTCGCCGAAATTATTCTCCTTTTGAATGGACCTGGTCCTCCAATATTTTATAGTTTTAGAGTGGTGAGGTGTGGATCTGTGTTGGTATGTTGATGTTGATGTAAGAGGAAATGAATATAAACAAACCATTTAAACGTAACGTCAAATAATTGTTAAGCCGAAAGTCCATACCATCCGTTTCATGCGAACTGCGTTACATGCAATTTTTGCTTTCTATGCGGTTCTTATTGCAAGTTACACACAATGCGTTTTATGCGACTGGCTTTTTGTGTTGGTCAGCTGTTGTGGTGAACAATAAAAAAGCAAACCAGAACATTTATGCCATTAATTACAAATTTATGAGTTTAAATATGTGATATTTTGTGCTGTTAAGTCCTACGAAAATCCTCAAAAGAACACAAGACGATTGTTTTCGGTTAATTTATCCTCCATTTTTCATGTTTACAAATAAATAAATTCAAAGTAGATGACACTCAGTACATAAAAACAATCGACAACTAGTAACATGCATATTTTGTTCATGAAATGCTGAAATGTTCAGAAATGTATTTTCCTCTTAAATTAGTAGTAAACTTTATTATGAAATATGTTTTTATTAATATTTTTATAATGCAAAAAGAAAAATGCGAAAATAATAATGTCGTAAAATGTAAACATATATATCGAAACCATTCACAATAGTATATAATTTGGCATGCCAAGTTTAAAAAACTGCTGATATTTTCCAACACTGCATGAGTCGCATAGAAAAGTAGAAAGTAGATCTACTTGATGCGTTCTACGCATCTATGCATTTTCTTATGTTTCTTGTCACATACAACTACACTGATTCTACTTTTTCGGTATACGCATGTAATGCAAGCTCGCATGAAACGCATGCTATGGACTTTCGGCTTAAAGCCGAAATGCGTATACCGAAAAAGTAGAATCAGTGTAGTTGTATGTGACAAGAAACATAAGAAAATGCATAGAATGCATAGATGCGTAGAACGCATCAAGTAGATCTACTTTCTACTTTTCTATGCGACTCATGCAGTGTTGGAAAATGTCAGCAGTTTTTTAAACTTGGCATGCCAAATTATATACTATTGTGAATGGTTTCGATAGATATGTTTACATTTTACGACATTATTATTTTCGCATTTTTCTTTTTGCATTATAAAAATATTAATAAAAACATATTTCATAATAAAGTTTACTACTAATTTAAGAGAAAAATACATTTTTAGCACATTTCTGAACATTTCATCATTTCATGAACAAAATATGCATGTTACTAGTTGTCGATTGTTTTTATGTACTGGGTGTCATCTACTTTGAATTTATTTATTTGTAAACATGAAAAATGGAGGATAAATTAACCGAAAACAATCGTCTTGTGTTCTTTTGAGGATTTTCGTAGGACTTAACAGCACAAAATATCACATATGTAAACTCATAAATTTGTAATTAATGGCATAAATTCTTTTAAAATCATAATTTGATTTCCTATTTTTCCCAAAAATGTTCTTGTTTGCTTTTTTATTGTTTACCACAACAGCTAACCAAAACAAAAAACCAGTCGCATAAAACGCATTGTGTGTAACTTGCAATAAGAACCGCATAGAAAGCAAAAATTGCATGTAACGCTGTCCGCATGAAACGGATGGTATGGACTTTCGGCTTTATTTTTTTTTTTTTTTTTTTTATTTATTTATTCAAGTCAATGGACAAATTCCTTACTGACTAATAACAAAAATTGGTACGAATAAAATTAAATACAATTACAAACAGTTTCTACAAAAATAACGTAACTATTACAATAAAAATTAGGAAAAGTTAAGAATTAAGAAAAACAATAATATTCCGTTTTATAACGCAAGAATTTAAAGAAAAATCAACAAAGTCTGACAAATAATTAAATTGACGGCAAATTCTAGTTAATGGATCAGCAACAGCATAATTAGTTCTGCAGAATTGAATATAAATAAGATTATAACAGCGGAAGTTACGACGAGGAACATTGAATTTAACAGATCTTAACAGAAATTCACAGCAAATATTACCATTGATCAGGTTAATCATAAAAGATATATTTAACATCGTTCGACGACTCTTAAGGGTAGGCAGTTTTATTAAAGCCAGTCTGCTAGTATATGAAGGCATGTCCGAATAATTCCATCCAAGGCCACGCAAGCAGAAGAGTAGAAATTGTTTCTGAACAGATTCAATGTGTTCGCTGTAAACATTATAGTGAGGATCCCAAACGATAGAACCATACTCCAAAATAGGTCTGACAAGCGATATGTATAGCTGTTTAGTAATATATGGATCAGTAAATTCCTTTGCCCAACGTTTTATGAAGCCAAGAGTGCTTCTTGCCTTATTTACAGTCAAAGTGATATGATCATTAAAGTTTAATTTTGTGTCTAATAGGATCCCAAGATCAATAAAAGAGTCCACTATTTCCAGTTGATGACCTCCAAGCAAGTAATTAACCGCGACAAAATTACTTCTTGAGAACCGCATACATTTGCATTTTTTAATATTCAGCTCCATCATGTTGTACTCGCACCACAAATAGAAATTATTGAGATCACTTTGAAGATAAATATGCTCAATGAAATTATTAAAGGAGAGAAAAAGTTTTACATCGTCAGCATACATTAAGATATTGGCAAAATTAATTATGTTGGGAAGATCGTTTATAAACAGCGAAAAAAGAAGTGGA
Source organism: Sarcophaga rosellei (assembly GCA_930367235.1). Taxonomy (NCBI): domain Eukaryota; kingdom Metazoa; phylum Arthropoda; class Insecta; order Diptera; family Sarcophagidae; genus Sarcophaga; species Sarcophaga rosellei. The sequence goes on along the minus strand of OV884018.1, from coordinate 44,848,573 downwards.
CCAAGATGGCTGCCTTGAGGAACACCAGATAGCACATAAATATATTTAGATAAGCTATTGTTCACACATACAGTCTGCTTTCTACCAGTCAAATACGACTCTAGCCATCTTAAGCTCCTATGGTTTACACCCATTAAATCCAATTTAGTTAACAGTAGTTTGTGATTCACTTTATCGAACGCTTTGCTAAAATCCGTAAAAATTACATCAGTTTGCTTCTGTTGAGAAAAGGCCACATTTACCATGGATGTTAACTGCAGCACATTAGTCGTTGTTGAGCAGCCCTTTCGGAAACCATGTTGATGAGGTGATAGTAACGATGAAGTATGATGGATCAAAAAATCGGCAACCAGTTTCTCGAACATTTTTGGAATAGCACTCAGTTTTGCAATGCCCCTATAATTTGTAACATCAGACTTATTGCCAGATTTAAAAAGCGGTATAATATACGAGTCCTTCCAAAACATAGGAAAATATCCATAATTAATCGAGGTATTAAACAATATGACTAATGGTGTGATGAATGATTCTGCACATCGATTTAAAATACAACTTGGAACCCCATCAGGACCAGGACGAAAAGACATCTTTAACCTTTTCAGGTTTACTAAAATATCGCAGTCACTAAAAGTTGGAATAGATATTACTGGAGCCGATGTCAACGGGAAAGGGTAATTATTTGTATCCATGTAAGCGGAGTTAGAATAAGTACTGGCGAAGAAATCAGCAAACATATCACATATGACATCAACACTTCCGGATTCTTTATCAGCAAATTTCATAAAGGATGGATAACCAGTTGATTTTCTCTTGGAATTTACAAACGTAAAGAAAGATCTAGGATTCTTAATAAAATTATTTTTCATTTTGTCCATATATGTTTTATATAATAAGTGATTTAGAATGTTATATTCAGACCGGCAAATAGAATATCTTCCATAATCAATAATCGAGCCAGACCTTTTCTATTTCTTGTAATACTTGTTCTTTTGATTTTTCAGTCGTGACAGTTGTTTCGAATTCCATGGTGGACCAACCAGAGTATATGAAGGTTTTAAGGGAACACAATTTTCAATTATTGAATGCACTTTCTTATAAAAGTTAGAAATCATCAAGTCAATATCAGAATCATTGTTAACAGGAATAGATAAGGTTTCATTCCAACAAGTATTTTTCATCATGTCATTAAATAAATGGTAATTGGTTCGATTAAAACAGTAAACTTTACTTATTTTCGAAGGCTTAGCTTTGAAATTCGTTGGAAGGGAAAAATTAGTTTTTAAGGTCGGATGATATCGATCCTCAGGCAAAGTTACAGGTTCAGAACGTAAAACACTACAGTGATTAACACCATTAACAAATATAAGATCCAGTATTTTTCCAAAGTCATTACAAAGTGAGTTTATTTGATACAGTGATAGTCCAAAAATATCGTTTAGGAATACGTCATGGCAAGTCTTAGTTTTAATCGGAATTAAATAAGGCACATCAGGTACATGTTTCCATATAATTGAGGGTAGATTAAAATCACCCATAACAAAAACAGAATCGTCTTTTTTGGCACATTGGACAACAGATGTTATTGCGTCAACATGATCAGAGTAAACAGCATAGTCAGAATCAGGGGGAACATAAGAACACGAGAAGTAGACTTTAGACGTTTTTAATTTTACAACAACAGCAACAAATTCAATATTGGAAGTGTCAGTTACAAACTGTTCTGATGGATATAATGAAGAGACAGCAATTAATACACCACCTCCTCTGCGTGTATTACGATTGTATCTATAAATTTGATATTTGTTACAAAGAATTTCTGCATTAAAAACACCGTCATTAAGCCAAGTTTCCGTAAAGACAATTACATCATACATAAAATCATGACTATTAACGAAGAGTTTGGACAATTTAGTATTCAATCCACGAACATTTTGATATACTATTGATAAACTATCACAGTGAATATTTAGTTTTTTGTAATCTGCGGTGTAGGTAGACGTACAATATTATTCCTTTGTCTTTCCGAAGAAACATATTCCCGGACATATGTTTTTGCAGGCCAAAAATTAAAATCTTGTATTTTTTCAAAGTATTCGTCCGGAACTGTAATTTTAAAAGACGCTATTGTTCTCGGTTGCGAGTATGCAAATTTATGAATCGATAAATTAATCCCGTCACCTATTTTAGATCTTATATAAAATTCAATGTCCTTTATGGCAGTGTCAGAAGCTAAACGTGAGATAAAAATGCTTCTAGCAGGTGGTATGACTCTTAACGGCTTAGGTGTGGTTATCAAGGTGTTATTAATATCAGTGACTTTTGCAGCAGCTTTCGAGTAACTTGAAGTAGGTTGTGAGTTAGTAGGATTTTCAGTAACGGACGAAATATCAGCAGCGCGAGGTAAAGGTGAAATTAAATTTGTGGACGGTGATGTACAATTATTATTCAAAGAATATGACGGTTGCAATTCACAAGATGGAGTCATTACAACATTCTCATTCGGATCAGCAGCAGGTGGTAGTAATGGAGAAACATTTTGAGCAGATCTCAGACCATCCCTTTTACGTTTAGGTGATGCAGAATGTTGGTTACTAACAAATTTATCCAAATTAGGATATTTAGCAAATAACTCACCAAACTCTGTAAACTTCTTTTGCAATTCCATGAGATCATTACTAATTGTGTTAAATTTAACCTTAGAGTCCTTAAATAGTTTGTAGAATTCGATATTGACTTTTCTACAATCAGGACAAGTCCATTGAAGGAACTTCTGTGGATCAGCTAACGCATCAGCATCACGAGCCTTAAGACCACTACAAGTTATATGATAGAGGCTCATACATAGCCAGCATGAGACCATCCTAACATTCCCAGTAGTGGAACAATTTGCTTTTGAACACTCCATTATATTAATTTAAAAGTATAAACCGCAATATACGACCTTTAGCAAATTCACAAACCAAGGCAGTTGCAATAAATAGTAGTGATTACAAAAAGTAACAATGTTTAACATATAAATTGACTGTCAATACTTTAGATAAATTTGGCAGCACGTAATAAACCGGTAATTAGTGTAAAACAGCTGGTTGTTTTTAATTTGTTTACTTTTGTTTTTGTTTTATTTTGTTTAGGATAATGTTGCTATGTAGGTGTTAGGTTTAAAGATACTGTGTAAGTTTGTTGTTGTTCAATTTCAGTTACTTAATTTTGTTTTAATTCTGAGGATGAGTCACCAAGAATAAGATTGTCCGTTTTATATTTGTTTTTGTAAATTATAAATAAATATTGCATGAAGAGTTAGACTCTGTTGCTATGCGTTATTTCACTTTGATAAATTTCAAATCGGTATTTTTATGTTATTTTGACTATTTTTATGTCACGATTTATTGCCCAAAATGCAACTATAGAAAATATTTTCAGGATGCAAAACTTCAAAAACACAGATACTACACAAAAATCTTGCAGGAGCACAAACATAAACACGTCCGATCACTTCAACAATCAGATATCTTTTTTTTTTTTTTTTTTTTTTTTTTTTTTTTTTTTTTTAAAATCACAGCTGTATAATAATAAGTTGTAGATTTTTATTATTTTGTTTTTTATGTAAATGTAATGATGATTGGTTGGTTATCGTTTACTAAATATAATTTTTCTTAAAATTAACATGAATGAGACTAAAATTAATTTAATTTTTCTTCTTCTTTTTCTCGGATTGTCCCAGACCTTGAGACTCTTGATATTGTCTCACAATTTGTTCTTGTACATCTGGCAAACAGGGAGAATAGCGAGAATATTCCATAGTAAATTCACCTTTGCCTTGGGTGCTGGATCTCAATTCACCGGCATAACCGAACATGTCATTCAAAGGTACTTCCGCGTATACGGTAAACCAACCTTCGGCACCATCGGTACCGGTAATAATACCATGTCTTTTACTTAATTGACCCATTACAGCACCCTGGAATTCTTCGGGCGCTGTAACTTCGACCAACATAATGGGCTCCAAAATTTGCCAGGAACCATTTTCGAATGCCTCTTTAACAGCTCCATGGGCAGCCAGCATGAAAGCCAATTCACTTGAATCGACAATATGATGGCCACCATCTTGTAAACGAAAACGTATGCCGGATAATTTGTGGCCCGACAACATACCCTTTTCGGCCATTTCCCGGAAACCCTTCTCTACGCCGGGCACAAATTGTTTGGGCACATTAGTACCTACAGTTTCATCGCTAAATTCTAACAAAGTGTTTTGATGGGGAGGCAGAGGTTCCATTACACCAATAATTCGAGCATATTGACCCGAGCCGCCAGACTGTTTTTTATGCAAATAATCAAATTGACAGGGATTTACTAGAGTTTCTCTGAAAGCTACTTTAGGTTTGCCCAAAGTAACAGGACAATTATACTCTCTTTCCATGCGCTGAGCATAAATTTCCAAATGTAATTCACCCATGCCGGAGACCAGCGTTTCTTTAACATCATTGTCAAAATAGAAATGGAAGGTGGGATCCTCCTTTGTAAATCTGGCTACAGCTTTGGCAAAATTGTCACGGTCCTTGGGATTGTTGGGCTTGATGGCCATAGAAACTACTGGTTCAGGTACAAAGATAGATTCCATAGATAAACCATCACGAGGATTAGTAGTGAAAGTATCACCAGATGCACAATCAACACCGATAGTGCTCGCAATAGTTTTGTAATCGTTTTCGCAAAAGATATCCCGTTATAATATTGCGTCATGTTCTTTTTATTGTTCTTTTCCTTTTTAGTCTTCTTCTTTTATTTGACAAAAGAGGTGTGCTTTGTGTTTTTTTAAGAGTGTTTTTTAATAAATTACAAAATAAAAATAATATAAAATTTGTGATTAAAAAAGTTACAAGATGATGAAGTTACAAAATGACAAAAAGTTTTCGGATTCATTTGTAAGTTAAATTAAAAATATTTCGCTATAGCTATCTAATATTTATTTCTTTTTATTCAAAGGCAAAAGAGCTCCAAACTGTGGCAAAGACTCCAAATTTCGCCAAAAACTGTTGGAGGAAACTATTAGTATATGAAGTAGCGCAAAGGCTATGCTGGAAAGGAACAGAAGAAAAAAAGAGTGTCCGTAGCCTGAGCACATCAAAAGCCATAAAAAGTAAAATAGTGTACATACAGTATTTATCCATTTATTAACACATTCCTTTTTTAATTTTATAGATGCCGCAATTTCTATTGGATTGGGGGAGGGCGAATTTATTAGAAGCTCAAAATCATATTTCCAATTTGCAAAAATAGACAAACGTGCAAAGCTAAATATAAGGAATAAAAATTTTTCTATTTCGAACAATATTCATGAATTCTTTTCTTTTTTGATTTGCATATGTATCTATGTATATATATTTTTGAGAATATTACTTATTTTTCTATTATTTTAGTTTATAAATGAAAAAATAGCAATAAACAATTAAACCTATATAAAATAAAAATCTTTATTTTTTCATTGAATTTAAAAGCTTATAAAAATGTTACGAAAGTAAGCTTATTTCATAACTACACTTCTAAGCTTGTTATATACCTTAACTTGTAATATTATTGCAAGGGTTCAATTTTCTTAATAAAATAATTGTTAACAAGCCATTCATAATAGTTATCATAACAGTTTTGCAAACCTAACGCTTATGGTAGTAAGTTTGTTACAAACTATTTTGAAAGCCTTTCGGTTTATTGGGAACCGCATACAAATTCGTTTTTATTACGTATGTGTATGTGTATATGTTCTACTTGTATTTACAGTTCCTCATGTGGAGATACTTGACGAACGGGGTTCAACTACACCAGAGAAGTATTATAAAGCTGGCAGTACTATTGAACTGCAATGTGTCATATCGAAAATTCTTCAACCAACATCGTATATAACTTGGCAATACAATACGCGTTTACTAAAGTTATGACACCAATCGCGTTGACATTTGGTGAGTACAAATGTCAACAATCCCTCATGTATACAACCACAGTTAGACGTATCCATAGTTTTACAAATACCATCAAAGTAAAACCCGCAACTTATCTAATACTTCCATAGCACGACTCTACCCATACCTGTACATATATGTACACACACAGTTATAGATCAGATTTTATGTTCTTTCACAGTTTGTTAAAAAAAGAAAAACAAATCTTGTCAAAAACAAAAATTAGATGATTGCAAACGAGATAGGCTATGGAAATAGAAATGAAGACATTCAAAGATTCAAAGATACACTTAACACAGAGGGAAAAACTGCGTATGTAACTAAACTGTCCGAATGGTGAATTAAGTTTTCAAGGCATAATGAACGAACAGATGTATTTCATTTGATTCGGCCCTATTTAACGGTATAGTTATACTTATTAGATGCAACAGAAAAAGCACAATCCTTGCCATAGTACATGACACAGTAACATAAAAAGAAACTTATTTGCATATGTATTGGTTATGGTAATCCTGTGAATGTAAGTGCTAAACACAATGAAAACCGTAAATTATACTAGAACATCCAAATCTTTACTTTTGTTTTGTTAGAATATGACAAACAAATTAGACTGCAAGACATAGTATTTGTATTCAGTCCTCTCAATTTAAGAGTATGTATACTCATGAATACTGGAACCCTTATTGCAAGAGATTAAGTCTCTTCAGGTATTTCCAATCATTGTATCTGAGGAATACAGAAAACATTCTACCCTCAGAATATTTCCAAAGTACAACTATGTGCTCAGACACGACAGTGCTCAAACCCGTACAATAAAAACTCGAAAGGAAGTCCTCAAGGTAACTCACATAGAGCCATCTGGAGACATCAACAAGAGCTAAAAATGTTTAAAACCGGCCGTAGCTGGGGAGAAGTCAAATATCGTGCTCTAACAGAAATCAAAAATCGGTTCCATAAAAACAAAAGCTAATGTTCCAAAAATAATTTAAGAACTTACAATGCACGCTGAAAGAAACAGTGTTTAATGTGTTTAACGAGCCAACAGCATCATTGGACCGTACTTCATCAAGAACGATGAAAGTCATCAGTGGCGTTAGTGATGAGTTCTAAAGCACTTTGAAAGACGCACTGTTTATTGTGGTTGGTTGGCCGACAGCTTCATTGGACCGTACTTCATGAAGAACGATAACAATCGTATGACTACAGTCAGTCTAGTTAGGTGCAGTGTGATGAATTCCAAAGACTCCTTAAAGACGCTCTGTTTATTGCGGTTAGTGGGTCCGACGGCGTCTTTGAAACGTACTTTTTCAAAAAGATCATAACGTTACACTCTGTGGAGCTAGGTGCCAGCAAGTAACTTTTGCTTCCAAATATGAAAAAATTAGACTTGGTTGACATGTGGAAGCAACAAGACTGTGATACATACCACACGACAGGGTCAGATTGGTGAACTACCAATTTCATACTATATGACCCCAATCGACTATTTGTGTGGGAATGAGTGAGTTTCTCCTTTCCAAGAACAAACCTGTTTCTGAAGAAGAATATTTCAGTAGCCATGGTTAAAATACCTTACAAAATATTTTAAAAATACCTCGAAGTACAACAGTTGGATGCAATAGGCAACATACGTGAACGCGTTATATATACCTTGAAGTTACCGTAGTCTAGTAGGTAGTGTATTGGCTTATAAGACGCAATGCCACGGTTCAAATCCCCGGTCAGACATCAAAAAGAAATATGAAAAAATATTTCTTCGGCGACTTCCTCTCAGCAGATTGTAATGGTTGTAATGGCTAATATTATGTATGTATACTATATACCTATGCGCAATCTAACAGTATCGCACTATATTGGTCAGTTTTGTTCACTGAAATCATGAAAACGGTATACATAATTCTTAGTTAGCGAATTCGAAGCAATTTTAAGAGATGCTCCTCGCTTTTATTACAACTCATTGCAGATAGTGTCATATGCTGTCACTGTCTATCACAATGCCCCACTGAATGCAACATCTTGTACGTACACAATAAAATAAACTCCAAGCAGAACTTAGCGAAGTTTGTACTTCGACATTGAAATGGTGTTAAAACTTAGGTGACAACTTACTAATTTGTGGGTGTGCATTTGTTTAATAACATATCTTCTCGTATTCGTTAATATCCTTCGTCTTCTTGGCAAACCAAGATGATAAAATGGTAAAATTTAATTGTACAAGCAAACAAGCCAAATGGAATATCATCTTATATGACGAGGTTTTGCTTTTGGTTTTGAAATCCTGTTAAAAACAAAAATTCGAAAGAAGAAAAAATACGGAAACTAACGAGTAAAACCAAAACTTTTTCTTGCAGATTTTCACTTAAAAGCTTTGAATTACAAAGTTGTTTCTTCTCTGCCTTTCTTTTTAAACCACAAATTTAATTTAAGAAACATGACAGAGGCCTCTGTAGAGATATATGATGACTTCAAATAAGTTAGGTTAGGTTAGGTGATGACTTTGAATAACTAACAAAAGGAATCATAACAATTGTGATAAATTTATTGATTTAGAAAAGGCCGGATTTTTTTGCTAAAGGCTAGGCTAGGGCCGTTAACTAAAGGGAAGATTTTATATAATAAAATGTATAATTTATATAAATTGTGTTTCGTTATTATGAGTACCCAATAAGGCAGAAGTGATCATTAAGCTAAAGGGAGGATCATCCCACCTTTAACATTTAAAGGTCACTGTATGTTTGAACTTGCCATATTATATATTATTTTCATTACGACTACTTCAAATTTAAACAAAATGAGCATATACAACAACAAAAACGAAGTCCACGGTTGCCACTGCGTTAAAAAAAAACTTGTATAATTGAGCAGTTTTATCGACATTGCTCCGGCACTGCCATATTTTTGAAAAATTTTATCTGTAAGTTGTAATAACGAAAATAAATTAAAGCTAACTTTCCAGTTAACTTTGCTTTCCAGTTCCCTTTAGCTAAAGGTACCTTTAACTAACCCCAAGTTTAACGACAATGTGTAATAATGGCCCTAAATATTTTTTTTTATATTCTGCTTCTTTTTCTAAACAATTTTTATTGTATTAAAATTTATTTTTTTTCGTTGTTGTTGTTGTTGTTATTGCTATTATAAGTGATGATTTATGACGTAAAAAATAAGATCCGATTTAACCGCATCTGAAGCAATATTGAAGTAGTTGCCGTCGTCTAGTAGGTAGGGTGTTCGCTTATTAGATGAAAATACCGGGTTCGAGCCCCAGGCTAGACATCAATACGAAATATGAAAAAAAATATTTCTTTGGCGACTACCTCTCAGCAGATTTCTGGCAAAAACTCTGAGAGTAAATAAACCTGCCATGAAAAAGTTTCTCAAAATCTGTCGTTCGGAGCCGACGTTAAACTGTAAGTCCCGCCACTAAAGTATAGAATTAAGGCACACAACATGAGTGGTGTGAGAAGCTAGACCGTAATCCTGACTGAAGGGTTGCAATGGGCAATTATGCTATGTATGTAAGCAATAGTGAGCATCAGTTGTAATTTGCGCAACTACTCACTGGCAATGTTACTTTTAGCTCTTTCCGTCATTTATTCGCTTTCGGTCTGAAAACTTCCAGTACCTTACTTTTAATTTGTTATTATTTTTATTATTTTCTTCTTTCTTTTGCGGTCTTTCTATAAAGTTTTGTTATAGTAATTTGATGGTTGCTTATTTCTACTCTCATAATTTCTCGGTTGCTTCATTATTGTTTGTTATTATTGTTCTTCATCTAGAATAAACATTTTATTTTATCTTCGCAACACTGCCTTTCACTTAATCCCGTTCGCTCCGAATAGACACATTATTACCATTACTCTTATTATTATTACCATTTGGTGCCCTGGTAGTCTAGTGGGTATTGTGCTAGACTATTAGCGTTAGGTTCGTAGGTTCGATTCCCACCTGAGCCTCTGGTATGTTACATTACACCGAGTATATGGTCAATGTTACCCAGCTCGAATATAATTAAATATAATTCGCAATTGTATTGAAATAAATAAATAAATAAATACCATTTACGCTAAAATTTCCAAATGGCCGACTGGAATTTTGGGTGTCGGACTTTGTAGGGTCATTCCAGTGATTCTTTAATTTTTTAAGAAAATTCGCATAATATTCTAATAGTATTTGAAGAGGTTACTTGGCAACCATATAAGAGAGCTTCACTATTTTTTTCCCCCTTTACTGCAGTATAAAGTATACTTGTATTCAAAAACTAATCATTAATCATCATCTCATCTCAACACTTTTAATTTATAATGGGAAAACAGTTTTTTTGATATTAATTTGATAAAAGTTAAATTAAACATTGAAATATTTTTTAAAGTAATAAAAAAAATATTTCGAACACAATATACGAATTCAGTGGTTTAGAGTCATAAAATCTAAATCTGTATGTTTCGAGAAATAATTTTCACATACACATGTGACATGTGTTGAAGTATTAAATTCACATTTTCAAACTACTTCGAAAGAAGTTTACAGTGGATTAATTTTTTTATAATCTTTTGTAGAGTACATTTGTTTCAAACTAAACGTTCTTTATTTAATTTTTGAATACATAAACATTACATTTAGTCTTAAAAGTACAAGATAGAGGATAATAGAAGATAATACCAAAATTGTGCCCCAAAGTCTAGAAAATGCATGACACATGAATTAAATGACAGACAGATGGAACACCTAAAACCCAATTGTGAAATTTTGCTCCGAAGACACAATAGAAAATCAGTGTTGCATAGAATTGTTATTGGAGTTAAAAAATTAATTTAATTTCAGAATAATAACCAAAAAAAAAACATTGTATAATCCGGTAAAACGATAATTTTGCAAAACCAGAGCGAAAAAATGCTCAGTTTGACCATGCATTGATCAAAAAATAACCAGAATGCTCACACAAGACGAGACATGGTAACCGGTTGAGAATAAAGTCAAAGCATTGGCCTACCATCCCACCGCCGGTTTCCCCAACCTTGGCTTCTTCCGATTACTGTTTATTTTCATCGGTAAGACACGCACTTGCTAAGCAGCACTTCGATTTTTAAAATAAAGAAAGATGGAAAAATGTGTAGTCAACAATGACCAATACTTTGAATTAAATGCTTTAACTATCCCCTTTAAAATTTGTTTTATTTTCACAAAAACGTACATTTCATACGGGCGCAGATGGTAAGTACGTAGGTTTTGTGTTCCGATCGCCTAGTTGACAGTGTGTTAAGCTTCAAGTGCCGAGTGACCTTGGGTGCTTATAATTGTCTGATTCTTTGCCTGACATTATATGTGATTTCAATTAATAGTGAGAAATATTACAAAAACGCAATTCTTAAAAAAAATAACGTAGGTATTACACTGGTTATAAAACGTTTTTTTTCACCTATACAACACAACACAATGTACGTATACCGTCCATCTCCTGAATGTTGGTCCAAAAAAAAAAAAAAAAAAAAAAAAAAAAAAAAAAAACTTTTGCAAACCTTTCCTTTTTGAAAAAAACTATTCTAAGTTTAATAAAGCGTATTGAATTCAGAGTTTGAAAAATGAACTTATTTTTATTAAAAAAACGACTTACTTGCTGATCCACCCTCATACAGTAGAGATGTATGAAGCAGTTTTGATTAAAATAGATAAATAAATACGTAGTTACAGTATACATATTGTTCCGTTTTTACCTTTTTAAAAACGTTTAGATTATGAGTTCGTTGATTGCAAACCAAAATGAAAACAAATATGTGCTTAGTTTCAATAAAACTCTTTATTATTCACACTACTTTTACATTTTTACAATTATTATTCACACTGTTACAACTTCACGATACAACAATAATTGTTTGTTCGCTATTCTATTTCACACGTCTGTCCGCGCAAACTTCATACTGACTGCTTTCTTCGAACGCAACGTGTCTTCACACAAGACTGACTGAGTTATTTCTAACTGCTCGCTTGCTTTGTCTTGCCCTTTTATATACGCACGTAATCAGTATGATGAACAGCGTTGTCAACTCAGTGGTTTTGGCACTGTTTTTAGTGCTTTTTAAAACTTTCGACGCGGAAAATTTTCGAGTTAGTGCCTAGTGCTTTTCTTTTCATGTCAGTGACACCAAATCAAAAATTAAAAAAATAAATAAATAAAATAGTTGGTAGAAGGAATAAGATTAAGACTTCCTAAAAACTACGAAATGCTAAGCAAAATTTCAGTAATCAATGTAAATAATGTTTTATCCCATACAAAAGATGAAATCATGTCATTAGCTAGAGAATTTGAATCTAAACCAGACATTTTGACAAATATTGAAAATGAATGGCGAACGATACATTTACTAAAATGGCAAAATAAATGGTTAAATAATAAATAAATGGTTAAATAAATAATATTAATTTTGGTTTGTAAATTTTTTTACTGATTATATAAGTTAAATAATTATAAGTTGTTTTTCATTAAAAAAAATATTTTTTTTATTTATTTTATTATTTTCACTTGTTGACCACTTGAATGTTTTTTTAGAACTAAAGTTAAAATTAATTCTTAAACTTAATTACGGTTAAAACTGCAAGATCTGCATAATAAACAATTTACGATAAGCGTGTTACAAAGGAATGCTTAGTAAACAAAAACTATAAAAAGTATGTCTTGTGCAATATTTAATAAAAGAGTTTGGTAACTGTCTGGAAATGTGTCAGCAAAAATGAAATTAATGTTTTTTACGTTAACACCTCCCCTCTTAAATCCGAGCGTCCTCGTTCGGTCAAGAATATGGGATGTCCGATATTTTTGTAATGCCCTTTTGTTCAGGTTTCTTCCTTTCTGATAACTCAGGCATGGATGTGTGAGTCGATGGAGCCGCATTTATGGCTGTAGGAATAATAACCGTCTTATTGTTTCTTTTGAGTATCTTTGATTTTAGGAGAAGGACGATCATGGAGGATATGGCGATTAAAGAGAGACCAAGGTTAACTGCTAGGCCTTTTTTATGTTTTTCAGTATGCTTCAGTGTTGTTTGTCCGTATCTCTTTTACCATTTCTAACGATAGGGTTTCCTCTATATTTTGGCCTAAATATCTGGGTTGGAGGATTGCCGGTAGCGGTTGTAGTTGTATTCCTTCAAAAAAGCTATAGATTTTATCAGCTACTGACACAGATATATTAGAGAATTGTATCACGTAGGTCCCAGTAAGGTTTTGTGGTTCCTTGTCGACAAAAATTGTTCCGTTAAATTGATTCAGCAATATTGTTCCTGGCGAAATCTCTTCGATAGTGGGGGTACTTCGATTGTCTATCAGGCTACAGTTTGCTGGTTTGCTTTTTATTAAGTCTGCCAGACACATATCGGTTTCCAGATTATCTAAATTATTTCTATTACATATTATATTATTATTATAGTTTTTACATTCTTTCTTTATACCGTAATTTACATTGTCACATATAAGGATATTTTTAAACATTATTTTATTTACATACTTTCCAAATTTGATAGGTCTTACTAACATTTTATTACATGAATTTACATTCGTTATTGGAATACTTAATATATAGACAATTGAGCTTTGATCCGATGCTATTTTTATCTCGGCAAACTCAAAGGCTTGTTCTAAATTTATAAATGGTATGGAATCTTTACTTATTATTTCTTTAACAAGGTTGATTTCTTCTGATTTTAATAAAAATGAATTGACTACACCCACTTTTGCCCAATGTATGGCATGTTGAATATTAATCAATTCTTCCTTGACAGTATCTAATTTATATTTTAATATTGTTACCAATTGTTCCTTTACCGAATTGCTTTTATTGTAGCTATTATTAAATGTTTCCAAAATGCTATTTGTTGCACGGGTGAGTTCATTAATTTTTTCTACCGTAAGTTTGTTAATAATTACTTGTCTGTTGTTATTTCTAAGGACCCTATTAGTCTTTTTGGTTAGTATATCAAAGTCATCATGGTCGGGGTTTCCCGCGATCCATTTCCAAGCGGATCCGATAAAATTCAAGGATCTTTTCGATCTTGGTTTTAGTCGGTCTAGGTAGGCTTGAAGTTCTGTCAGTTCGTGATTCAGCAAAGGATGAAGGAAATGGGATGGTCCAACGTCTTTGCGTAAAGTTTCTTGGAGATTGTCTATGAGGTCCCTGTAACCATTCAGTTCGATGATATGTATTAGTTTAAAGGTTCCCGTCAAGCAATGTCGTATTTGTTTTCTTTACACACCTTGCATAAGCTAGTGATCCTTTTTATCTTTGAATGCATCTGCGGGAAATAAAATTTCGTGAGGAGTTGAGTTTTGTTTTCCACACTATTTCTGTGAGCTCTATTATGTTCATTCATGATTTCACTTTCCTGCTCTTCTTCATTCTTTAAATCTGTTACAATTTTTCGAGAATATCTAACTCTGTACTGTGTAAAGTTTTCTCTATAGATTTCCTGCAACTTTCCTAAAATGTCGTCAGATGTTCTTATACAATTAGTAACGGATGGATTCAAAAATTTCCTCAAAATGTGTGTGAGAGATTCAGAAGTAATATTGGGCTCGTTTATAATATGTCTGTGGTATGTTGGGAACACGATTTCAAATTTATGGGATGCTTGACCCTCTTCATTCGATATAAAAATCTGATTTTTAAATGCATTTATTGGAGCATCTGTAAACTGTATTAAATTTTCTGATGAACTAGTATCGCTGTGTTGAGTTGCAGTCAGGGTGTTTATTAGTGCATATTCATTAGATGGCCTAGATAAAGCGTCGGCAACTACATTGGTACTGCCAGGCTTATATTGCAATTCATAATTGAAATCTTCAAGAAACGCTTTCCATCGCTTTAGTTTGAAGTTTGAATTTTTATTATTTAGTGCGTACGTCAGAGGAAGGTGGTCGGTAAAAATTTTTATCTTCGCAGACCCATAAATTCCTAATTTCCTAAGAGATTTTAATGCCCAAACTATGGCAAGAAGCTCTTTTTCATTTGTGGCGTAGTTTTCTTCCGCCTTGCTTAGTGTTCTTGATAGAAATACAATTGGTCTATTATCCTGGGAAAGCACAGCTCCTAAAGCGTAATTAGAAGCATCTGTTGTTAAGACAAATTCTTTTTTAAAGTCTGGGTAAGCTAGCATCACGTCGTCAGAAGTCAAAGTAGTTTTTAATTTTTTAAACGCATCTACAGCTTGTTGGTTTAGCTTAATTTCTATCTTTTTTGAGGTATATTTCGACGAACGTCCTGCCTCCCCTCTTAGAAGCATTGTCAGGGGCTTAGCAATTTTGGCGTAGTCCCTGATAAAGCGCCTATAGTAATTTGAAAGTCCAAGGAATGATCTTAAATCTTTCAATGTTTTTGGTGGTGGAAAATTTAGAATTGCTTCGACTTTTTTGGGATTTGTTTTTATACCCTTGTCTGAGACAATGAACCCTAAGAATTCCACTTCACGTTTTAAGAACTCGCATTTGTCTAATTGAACTTTCATGTTTGCAAGTTCGAGAGTTCTGAAAATTTTGTCTAGGTTCCTATAATGTTCCTCCTCGTTTTTGGAAAAAATAATGATGTCATCCATATAAACAAAACATATTTTGCCTATATGTTCCCTCAAAATGTCATCGAGTGTTCGCTGAAATATAGAGGGAGCGTTTTTTAGGCCAAATGGCAACCTGGTGAACTCGTATTTACCATTGTTTACTGAGAAGGCCGTTTTTTTTCTGTCGGCTTCATTGAGCGGTATTTGATGGAACCCGCTTTTAAGATCTATTACTGAGAAGAACTTATTTTGTCCGAGTTGTGGCAAAACGTCATTGATCTCCGGAATAGGATATTTATCCGGCACAGTTTGTTCATTCAATTTCCTGTAATCGATGACAATTCTGAATTTTCTTTGCCCTGATGCGTCAGCCTTTTTAGGTACAACCCAAATTGGTGAGTTGTAGGGCGATCTAGAAGGCCGAATAATGCCTTGCTTCAAAAGGTCTTGGATCTGTTTTTCGACTTCCTCTTTAAGGTACATCGGGTATGGATAATATCTAGAATAAATAGGCTCCTGGGTCTTCGTTTGGATGTCCGCGACTACAGCCGTTGTGTACGTCAGATTTTCGTCCGGTTCACTGAATAGTGATTTATGATTTTGAATTACGTCTTCTAATTTATTTTTTTGTTGTTCTGTCAAGTGGTCTGTTCGAACATTAATGTTATTAACTGATTGTGAGACTTTCTGTTTGATTCTAATTTTAAGTGATCTGTTTATTAGCATATAATTTTCTGCTGAGTAAATAATAGCTGATAGGTCCCTAAGGCTATCATTTCCTAAAATACCATGAAAAGATTTCAGCGTTGGTAATAGAAAAAATTTTATTTTATTAGCATGCTTTCCAAACAAATTTATGAAGGTGTGATGAGTGATTTTGTTATTTCCACCCACCGAACTTGCGAAGAAAAGGTTTTGGTTTGGTAAGGGATTTTTAACTAAACAGGGTTGTATATAATTTTTGTTCGAACCAGTGTCTATCAGAAAGTTAAGGATTTGTCCGGTACTCGTCCTACACTCAAAATAAGGTAAGGACGAATGCGTTAACCTAAAAAATGAATATCTGCGAAGTCTTGAATTTCAGATTGATTAACATTCTCGGATGTGTCCGGTTGGTTCTGTAAGTACTCGTCTAGTGTTGGTAACTTCTCTTCATCTTCATAGTTCAATAGTTGATCTTGATAGTGTTCGATACTAATGTTGTCCCTTCCTTCTGTCTCCAAATGGAAATTTCTTTGTAGTTTGGGGGGCTTCGGAATTGTTCCGATTGAACGGGTGGTCTTTTACCGAAAAATTGACCATTTTGAGCTGGTCTATTCATATAGTTAACAGCTTTTGTTCTCATAGAAGAATCGACGTCCATAGGTTCGGGGCGTGGTTGTGGTTTTGGCACAGTTGGTCTTGGAGGAATGAATCTTGGGTTTTGATAACCTGAAGTCTGTGGCATTTGATTGAAATTGTTATAATATACCCTTGGATTAGGTGATCTGTACTGGTTATAATTAAACGAAGGTTGCGGCATATGCGCTAATTGTGGATAAAAGCTTTTCCTATTTTTATCCTGATATGCTCTGTTTGGTGGTTGAGATATAGGTCTATTGGAGTTATTTTTATTAGTTTGGTTATGCAAATGTGCAAAATGTGATCTCGCAAATTGATTTTCCATTTTGAGGCACAAATGGAGTGCTTGCGGAAGATCCTTTGGTTCTTTCATTCCTAAGTGCAATGACAAATTGCCTCTCAAACCTCTAGTGAAAGTATCTAATGCCTTATCTCTGTATGTTTGAGCGAGAAGGTCTAGTGCCTCCTTACCTACGTCCATACACGATAACTTGTTCATAATAAGGGAAAGGTGTGAGTATACCTGTTGGTAATACTCTTGTATGGTACTGTTACCTTGAACTAGCGTACTCATTTGGTACTCCAGCGTTGGCAAGTCCCTTTTATCGGCGTAATGTAAAGCTAAACATTTCGTGATACAGTCCCAGTTAAGTGGTGTATTATAGGATTCGAGTGCGGCATCCGCACTGCCTGTAATCTTGTTCCTAATCGTATTTAGAATCGCGAAATATTTTGGGGTCCCTTTCACTGAGTCATACAGTCTAAGGATCCTATCTACACTTTTCTTCCACGAGCTGAATTCATTACAGTTGCCAGAAAATTCCCTCAAACTCTTCACGACGTCGGGTACTTTATCTAAATCTGTCAAATTATTTCTATACCTGTCATCTATCACTTGGTCTTCTCCTGCAAAGTCCGCGTTAGGATCTAAAAGATTTTTTATTGCAATTTGGCACTGCTGTGCACAAATTCTAGCAATTGTCTCCTCCATGTTACCGATATCTATGCGTTCTGCTTGTGGAGAGTTTGGTGCATTTAAAATTGGGGGTCTCACTAAGTTGCTTGGATTCGACATTTTAATTATTTCTTTTTCCTGGTTACTAAATTGAGGTGTAAATTTCACTATTGGAGGGTCCCGTAGGAATCGCAATAGTTACTATGTTGTGTCTTTTGTGTGTGTAATGTCCCTGCTTCTATTGGAGGGTCCCGTAGGAATCGCAATAGAATTACTAAATTTCTACTTAAAAAGGAACAATTAGTTTCACTTATGATTATGTTTTCACTTCTTAAAGTAAAATAAAATTTTCTTTAGAAATAATATTTTAACTTATACGTATATGAATAAAAAGGTTTTATTTTAAATATTTAAGGGGTTTCACTTCAAAAATAAAAATTTTGGTTATATTAAAAAAAATTTCAATTTATCTTTTTTAATTTATCTTTCTTAATTTTTAATATATCTTCTTTTTTAGTTTTGTTCAAGTATTTATGGATATTCACTTAAAATTTAATTTTTGTTTAATTTAATTTCTCTTTTTTAACTTTGTTATTTTTAACTTTGCTGTTTTATTTAAATTATGAATTTTTCTTAAAAAAAAATTTTTTTATTTAATTTCATATATCCTTTTTAGCTTTACTTTATATAACTAGGAATTTTCACTTTAAAGATTGTATCTTTTTTTTAATTTTACTTTAAATAATTATCAATTTTCACTTTTAATTTAAAAGATTTATAATTATGAATTTCCACTTTCTTTTTTTTAATTTAAAAAAATTTAACTTATTTTCTTAAACTTTACTTTTTTAACATTTATAAATAAAAATATATTTAATCTTACATTAGAGCGGCAAACATTTCCACGATGAAGCTGGTGAGGGGTTTTTAGTCCTTTTCCTTGGGTACTAGGGTAACCGTCTCTACACCTAGTTCTTCACCTTGAACGTCCTGTTCTATCTGTGGATGCTTTGGTTTGCTGATGTATTTTTTTGCAGCCTATGGGGTGTTTGATTTACGGGTTTCCTTCCTCGTCTTGCAGCCTATGGGGTGCTTTTTCCGAGGACGTTGGGCGCCAGTTAAATAATTATAAGTTGTTTTTCATTAAAAAAATATTTTTTTTATTTATTTTATTATTTTCACTTGTTGACCACTTGAATGTTTTTTTAGAACTAAACTTAAAATTAATTCTTAAACTTAATTACGGTTAAAACTGCAAGATCTGCATAATAAACAATTTACGATAAGCGTGTTACAAAGGAATGCTTAGTAAACAAAAACTATAAAAAGTATGTCTTGTGCAATATTTAATAAAAGAGTTTGGTAACTGTCTGGAAATGTGTCAGCAAAAATGAAATTAATGTTTTTTACGTTAACATATACAATGGTGATAAAATTAAAATAAATATTATAATGTTTTAGTGCTTTTTTGTCAAAATTACGCGTTTTTTTAACGAGTTCGGTGCTTTTTGAAAATTTATAGTTGACAACGCTGATGATGAACGTTCTCTAAGGGGAAGGTTCTTGTTCTCGATTTCTCTGGAGTTCTATTGCGACTTCATTGTTGTTGTTGCGTTTGCTTACTTGTCTATAGCTTTTTCTCTCATACTTGTTGTTGTTGGTTTACTTGGAACGTGTTCTATGTATTTGTTAGTGTGTATCTGTGTAGAGTGTATTGTGTACACATACTCATACTCATGGTCTTTGTTTTTGTAGCTTTTGTTATTGTTTTCATGTGAAATGATATTAGGTCGTTTCCATTTGCCTGACAATATTTTGAATAAACCTTGTATGAGTTCTTACGTATTCGTACAAGAGTTTTAAAATTAAACTGCAAAATTTCATTTTATGTAACCATCAGATTACATTTCATCTATTGTTAGATTATACTGCATTTAAAAAAATAAATGCCAATAATTGAAATAAATAATAATTATTCTAGGATTATTTGTTTCATTTCAATAATTAAAACAGTTTTAAAAAATTGTCAACGCTTCGCTGCAGTGTGGGTGGGTTGGATATTCAAGCTGATCTTGGTAGCTCTCAAAACAAATGACAATAAATCCGTTGAAATTTTCTAAACTTTGAAATTATATTAAAATATACCAGTATATTATGCTATAAACACAATAAAGGCAACACAGCAATTTTGCAATAAACATTTACTTTTTGTCGCATTGCTATTAAAATACTCATTTCCATATACGCCTATGTATTTAATTTTTGGAGAAATTACTGTGTTTGCTTTTAATGTGTTTATAGCATTACGCATAGCAAAAATGAACTTGACTTTCTGCACATTTTTGAACAGTTTTAACGTTTTTATTACTATTGTGTTGTATTAAAATGAGACACAAATCCAAATCTAGAACGCATTAATACAAATACAGTGTGACATGTTATTGAAAGTGGAAAAGTGTTATTTTTTCAATCACAATGTAATGGTAAACTTTTTTTTTAATCATTTTCCGTTTTTTGGCAACCTTGAAATGTTTGTTTTGCCATGATTATTTTTATTTTTTAATACATACATATGAAAATTTTTTGCTTATTTCATATTTTCTTGCTAATTTTTGTTTTTGCTTTTTTGTACACTCCATAACAATGAGTAGGTTTATTCTTTCTTTTATTTTCTTTTTTTGTAATGATATTGTTAACATGTTTTAATTCGATAACTTTTTTTAATCTGTTAAAAAATATCTAAGATTTTTTGTAGTAAATTATTTTAAGGATAAAAATTCTTCAAACCTAGTTTATAATCTTTTGCTAAAGTAAAGAATACTTGTGCAAATGCCTTCCATATGCAAATTAAATGTTGTCGGAAAACTTTAGTGGCAGCGTCAGCAACTCTAGTAGAAAGTAAAATGTTGTCAAGACAATAGAAGGAATTTATGTTTTCGATTCTAACTAATGCTACGTTGAGGGCTTCAATAAAAAGATCTCTGTTTTGTATACACAGTAGCCTGGATATAAGCATTTTCAAAATTGCTTGCAGAATAGTGCTTATAGGCGGGGAATTCTTATATTGAAATCCCGCATCAGGGAGAAATAGCATCGCGCGTCAATCAAGCTGATGGAATTCTATTTGTCTCATTGACAGCAATGGCTGCGTAGTCGATAGAATACGCGCTAGTCGGAGACGGCTTTAATCATCTTCTACAGCTCGGTGCGGTAAACAAAGTTGGATTTTGCTGGGCCCCCATGTCGTGTCGGAATCACTGCGAAGAAATTGCTAAAGGAGATGGATCCACAGCAGACATAGTCAAGAGTGCTATTGTCGCGTTAACTAAATAGATAATCGGGAGGCTAAATGGCCCGAGACTTGTACTAGATCGGATTAGTAGAAGAAGAATTGAGAACATTGGTGGAATGTAGATTTTCTACCAGGAATGGTTTTGTTTTTTGAATGGGACAGATCGCAGCCTCTGCCCTAAGCAGAATGAAACCATAAGAAACCATTTAAAAAATTAAATTCAAATTATTTATTGTGAAGTACAATTGTTCTTAACATAATAATTAATAACAATTGTTATTAACGTACCCACTTAGATGAAAATGAGCTTCATACGAAAGGAAATGATGACAAAATCATTAATACAACGTCGGAATTATGTATATCGTTTGTGCAAACGATACAGAACACCAGAATATCGTGAGCAGTACTATCTAACTGTTGTGTCTAAAATAAAACACAATAAATATGTTTATTATTCCAATAAATTCAACAGTGCTGTTGACACGAAAGAGACATGGAAAATTATACATGACATTGGAATTGGTAAAACAACTAATCGCGAAAGTGATGTCGATGTCAATGTGCTTAACGAATCATTCGTCAATATTCCTTTGCCAATAGTAAACCCTGGTTTTTATTCTCAAATGCCACCAAATGAACCATCCGTTGCAAAATTTAGTTTTAAGTGCCTTGATCTAAATGATGTAGCAGAAGGTTTCTACAGAGTTAAATCAAATGCAGTCGGTTTGGATGATATTAATCCAAGGTTCATAAAGATACTACTGCCATGGATAGATCATACACCCTATTAAGTATTTGTATAATATTTAATTATTACCAGGGACCGTAACTGTTATAACTTTTATCGTAAAAGTCAGAAAATAAAAGTTATTTTTTGACTTTTATTTTTTTCGAGCAGAATTAAAAGTTATGTTTTCACTTTTATTTTCTAGAGCAGAAATAACAGTTATTTTTGAATTTTATTTTTAAGATAATAATAAAAAAATATAATAATATTTAGTTTGAAAGTGATAATATTATTAATAATATTATTTTTATTATTTATATTTTTTTATTATGATAATATTATTAATATTATAACATTATAATATAATATAAATTATATAATAATTTAAATTTACTCCAGGTTCTTCTTAGAAGGTTTCCCTTATTTTTCATACGGTTTGTAAAAAACATTGAACATTTTCTTGTTCTATAATAGAAGAGAAATAAATAGATAAAATAAATATAGAAAAATATCAATTAGTTTTACATATTATTGCTTACAATTCATGAAGGGGTACTAGACTTTTGCTGTCCACCTTGTATATTTTAAATCAACAATTTAAGTTTTTAAATTACTTGCATCTGTAGAAATACTGATTTAAATTTCTAATGGAAACTGTCTGCTCCATAAGTTGTTCATGTACATTAAACTCAACATGTTTACAAATATTCCAATATTTTTCACATACAAAATAGCCGTTATTATGGAAAATATCCTGCGTAAATTTAATGCTTTACAGACAGTCAAAGACATAAACGGAATAACATGATATCTGTATTACGTTGTCAAAATGTAATGTTTTTATAAAAAAAATGCAATAAATTTACATACATATGGTTTATAATTACAACAAAAGCAAATTTATTGTTCTATTATTATAACATTGATCACAATGGGGTAAAAGAGTAAAAGAGTTCAACTTAAATATTTTAGTTGCAGTCATCGTTTTAAATTTGTACATAGTAAAGTTCGATTAAATGTTTTTGTTTTGCTTTCTACTTCATGTAAGATTAGGTTAGATGACGGGTGCTAATTAAAGAATAAGGTCCAACTTAAGGTCCTTAAAGAAAACCATACATTAATCTTTATATTAGATAATTCAGAGGAAGATGATAGGATATGAGAGACTAAAAACGTCAGCCTACTCTTGGCAAGAGCCAGTCACTTACACATTAAGTAAAAGATATTCGTCACCTCTCTCTCGGATACTCAGAACCCAAATAAGAGAATACTACATTGCCTTCCAATGAAGCAGTAGTTTATGAGAGCCACAGTAGTCAATATAACCATGCGATTCAAGTAAAACAGGCAATATGTGTCCTTCCAATGCAGATCAGTCCATTAGAAACTAGTAGCAGTGCACATGCGGTCATGCTTCCAAGGAAGTTTAGCCTGTTTGTATAACGATTAGGGGAGACTGATGTAGTTGGCAGCTACCAGGTACATGTCGAAATTTCCGAGCTTAGAAATTCAAAATGTAACCAATTAATTTATTCTAGGCAAAAATTGCTTGAATTTGAATTTGAAATCTTGAGGCTAATTTGGATGGTACTATTAAGACAATCGTGATTGGATACGACTTATGATACCACCAAACTATAATCATTAACTAAACAATATCATCACACACTTCATTAAACTATTTCTGAATAATATTCAAGGAAGTTTTGCTGGCAAAATAATCAATTCCGATTGAGGCTTGTGCAATTGACTTGCTACACTTTAGCATTTCGTTAACTTACTTGAAAATGTTTATATGTACTCTGTTTTAAAGCATGATTAAACTTCACTTTTCACACGAAATAATTGGTCATAACAACCCTTTAGCCAGGTTTACGACGTAGCCTCTTAGACTAATTATGTTGTGTGTGTTAATTTTATACATGAGTGGCGGGACCTACACTTTTTAAAGTCGACTCTGCCAGTTTTTGTCAGAAATCTGCTGAGAATAATTCGCCGACGAAATATTTTTTCAAATTTTACTAATAAGCCAACACACTACCTACTAGACTACGGCGACTTCACATGTATGTTATTTAAATACTTCTAATTGACAATAAAATAATCGGCGACTTCAAATAATATTTCATTTTGGGTCAAATTGGGTGCTCACTATCAACCGTCAACTCATCCGTATACCACTCTTTAAAAAGAGTATGCAGCTTCTAAATTTCTCCATTCATTTTTATTTCTTATTCTCGGTGATTCACATCTCAAAGTCGTAAAATTTATGCGATGACGTATAAACCATTTCAAGTTCGATGTGTCTCTCATTATCTTAATCTTATAGTACCTGTAATTCTGGTGTTTATTATTATTAGCAACGGGCTTAAATCCACCGCCGCCATATGATAGTTTCTTACTACCACAGTTAAGCCAAAGCATGTCAGTCTTCGTATCTGATCTAACTCTTTACATGCATGCACTACTATATTGATCACATTGTCAGTAAATTAATGCAGGGCTTGATATTCGAACACGCAATAGAGCTGACGTGTATAAGGACAATCAGTTAAGAATTGCTCATTTTCAACTACGTCAAGCCAATTCGATGGAAAAGGTGTCGATATGTTACTAAGAACTTCTAAAAGGACGGGAAAAACAACATGGTTGTATTATCTTCGAGTAATCAAGCCACTATATAGCGCAATGCTTACCGCATATGCAGTAACATAACTGTAACATAACATAGCCGAATATCAAGGCTAAAATATTGATCTACAGAAACCGATACGAATTTCGACCATATTGATACCGAGGCTGAACAGACTAACGCTATTGGTAAGTAGAAAACAAAATTCGGAGGAGAAAGTTTATTTGGATTATTATGTTCTCAGAAGGCTCGCGGAAAATGTATCAAGAATTACGCTTGAATAAAACCATAGAGACGTCCGAAGAATACGAAACATATGGGTTCTTATGGTATGTGGTAGGTGTACTACTAAGTGAAAATCTTTGAATGAGATAAAACTAGTTACTACAGTTATAAAACCTTATGCTCTACTTAAACTAATACATGTATGTATAATTATAATTGGATTTAATAATGATAACACTCCTAACTCTGCAAAACATTATCTTTTTCCTGTTGAATAAAATCAACAGAAGGAGGTTTCGAAAATCATTCAAGCCATACAAGAAGTCGCAGTGGTCTAGTAAGTTGTGTGTTGGTCTTCGGTTCAAAAGCCAGGCCTTAGACATTTCCAACAACAAGAAATGTGAAGAAATATTAAAAAATATAGGCGTTAAAAAACGCCTGTTTCACAAATTTGATCCAGGAAAAATATTTGCTATTTAAGTTCAAATTAAGAGACAAAAACTTCTAAAAACAAAAATTTAAGAAATGTGGCTATGATAAATATTTAATTCAGTAAAGTTTGAAAGTGTTAATTATTAAGTATACGAATTGGGTTCAGTATGTTTAGTATATACCCTGCCGTCAAATGAGTAGCTAACTACAAAAAGAACTAACTTTAAGTTTGCTGGTAAAGCCAACTACTACCAAAGAAAATAAAGTATAAAGAGTGTGCATTTTGGCATTTTTTGGAATATTTTTCAAAAATATTTCATGACGCAGGGGGAAAGATAGAAGGGAAGGATAAATAAACCAAGAACGTAACAATGCGTTGCTCTCATCGTGCGTTTTTGTTGTTTGACTAATTTTTTATTTATTTTTCTGAAACTGTGTTGTCACGAAAAAAATGTTGTAACCAACATTTGTGAAAAAAATCACCAAATAAGAAAAAATATAACCAAAATTAAATTCGTATACTTTTGTTTTATTTCTTTTCAAGTTTAAATTATAATTAATAAAAAAAGAAACAAAAAATAGCTTTTTTTATAAAAAAAAAAAAAATTACTTAATTGGCCATAACAACCCGTTTAACGGATTTCGGCCTGCCGCAACACATCCTTCCAGGCGCCTCTGCTTCTTGCGCGCCTACGCCAGTTGGTCACACCAATCGATGACAGGGCTTCCTCGATTTGGTCCTTTCAACGGATACAAGGTCGTCCTCTTCGCCGACTTCCGCAGATACCCGCATCAAATACT
Organism: Sarcophaga rosellei; assembly: GCA_930367235.1. NCBI lineage: Eukaryota > Metazoa > Arthropoda > Insecta > Diptera > Sarcophagidae > Sarcophaga > Sarcophaga rosellei. The sequence goes on along the minus strand of OV884018.1, from coordinate 44,822,669 downwards.
CGTCTCGCCGGAGCATCCTCATCCATTCGAACGACATGGCCGAGCCAGCGCAGCCGCTGGATGTTAATACGCTGTACAACGTCAATGTCGTTGAGGAGCTCGTACAGCTCACTGTTGAATCGGATACGGAAATCATCGCCAACACGCACTGGACCGAAGATCTTACGTACGACTTTTCTCTCGAACACTTTCAAGGCCGCTGAACTTAATAGGGTCCATGCCTCTGCGCCATAAAGAAGCACGGTTAGGATGAGTGTCTTGTAGAGTGTTAGTTTTGTCGCACGAGAGAGGTCTCTGCTACTCAATCGCCTATTTAGACCATAGTAGCACCTGTTGGCAAGAGTGATCCTACGCTTGATCTCCAGACTGACATCATTTTTGGTGGTAACGGCGGAGCCAAGGTAGATAAATTCCTTGACTGTTTCAAAAGTATAGTTATCGGCCGTAATCTGAGAATCAATACGCCGCACGTCTCTACTTGTCGATAACATATACTTTGTTTTGCCCTCATTTACTGCCATACCCATCTTGGTAGACTCCCGTTCAATAGCACTAAAGGCAGCAGTAACATCTCGCTTGGTACGCCCTATGATGTCAATGTCGTCAGCGTACGCAAGCAGCTGGACACTCTTATGAAAAATAGTGCCATTGCGATGCACTCCCGCCTTTCGCAGAACGCTCTCCATGACGAAGTCGAAGAGGTCGCATGATAAGGGATCGCTTTGTCTGAAACCTCGCACGGTATCAAAAGGTTCGGAGAGTTCCATTCCTACCTTGACGGAGCGCAGGAATTGCTCAACGTCATTCTGCATAGCCTTATCAGCTTCGCAGGTATACCGAGCTCAGACATTGCGGCAAAAACACGATCCCTTATGGGGCTATCAAAGGCTGCCTTATAGTCGACAAAAAGATGGTGTGTGTCGACTTGTTGTTCATGGGTCTTTTCCAGGATTTGGCGTAGCGTGAAGATCTGGTCGATGGTGGACTTGCCGTGTCTGAAGCCGCACTGATAAGGTCCAATCAGTGTTTTGACGAATGGCTTCAGTCGTTCACACAATACGCCTGTAAGAACCTTATATGCGATAGGGAGAAAGCTTATACCCCTGTAGTTGGCGCATATCGTAGGGTCTCCCTTTTTCAGGACAGGACAGAGGACACTGAGGTTCCAATCGTTGGGTATACTTTCCTCTAGCCATATTTTGTAAATAAGCTGGTGCATGCGCCCTACCAACTCATTACATCCGGCCTTAAACAATTCAGCAGGGAGGCCATCAGGACCCGCCGCTTTATTGTTTTTAAGATGCATTATCGTGTCTTTGACCTCTTCATGGCTAGGCGGCGGAATCTCCACGCCGTCATCATCGATTGGGTTCGGAACATCATCTCTAAAGGCGGAATTGGTATCGCCATCGCCTTGTAGCAGAGAAGAGAAGTGCTTCCTCCATAACCTCAGCACCCCTTGCGGATCTGTTACCAAGTTTCCGTTTTCGTCTTTGCAGGAAGACGCTCCGGGCTTATAACCCTCGGTTAGACGCTTAACCTTTTGATAGAATTTTCGAGTGTCATTCCTGCATTTATACACCTCGATTTCCTCACGCTCACGCCTTTCCTGCTCCCTCTTCTTGCGTCTGAAAAGGCGTTTCTCCTCCCTTCTCCTCTCTCTAGTCCTCGACAATGGCTCGCGTAGCGGCAGACTGCAGAGTTTTTCTGTATGCGGCGTTTTTCGCTGCAGCTGCCTCGCGACACTCGTCATCGTACCATTGATTTCGTTGGGGTGGGCGCTCGAAACCAAGGACTGTTTCCGCAGTAGTGCGCAAGGAGTGGGAGATGTTGGCCCACAGTCGTTGAGATTAGAGAGGGAATGACGGAGCTTGTCGGAGAGTTGAGCGGAGAACGCCTCTGCTGTCCTTTGTGATCGCAGCTTCTTGACGTCCAGCTTTCGCAATGTACTAGAGCGCGCAGACCTCGATGCGCTAATGCGCAATCGAAACTTGGCTGCGACAAGGTAGTGGTCAGAGTCGATGTTTGGACCTCTGAACGTACGCACATCTAGTACACTGGATACGTGCCTTCCGTCAATCACAATATGATCGATTTGGTTGGACGTAGATCCATCAGGGGACATCCAAGTGGCCTTGTGGATATCGAGGTGTTGAAACCTGGTGCTACATACTACCATGTTACGTGCCGCGGCGAAATCGATCAGCCTCATACCATTGGGGGTAGGCATCTTTAGTCACATCGTCCTTTTCTTCCGTCGGGCATGATCACAAATAAGGCTGATGTTGTAAAATTTTGCCTTGATGCGGATTGTGGCTATCCTTTCGTTCACAGGTGTGAACCCAGAGACAAGGTGGCGAAGTCTCTTATTAACCACAAATCCGCATCCGAATTCGTGCTTATCAACCTGGCAGCTGTAATACACATCGCAAGATGCTAGCCTTTTTCATCCTTGCAGACGGATGGCAGTGATGTCCGTCCTACATTTCATGAGGGCATCCGCCAGCTGGGCGGAAGCGCCTGCCCTGTAAAGGGTTCGGACGTTCCATGTGCTTATTCGTAAATCATAGTCCTTTAAACGTTTGCCGTGGTCGTCAACTTTTGAGGGGATCTTTATAGAGGCTATTGTTTTGGTTTTCATTGGAGAAAGTTTTTACGTGGAGGGTTCAAAGCCCTACGCACAACCCAAATTTAACGTCCAAGGGATTGGACTTCGCTGCACGCATTAGTTTACATCTAGCGGGTGCTAGAATGCCATCCAGGAGGGGCCACGAGGAGGCTGCGTGTCAACTTGAACACAGCAAGACAAGGATCGTCCTGGTGGTCGCCACGTTGGCCACAGTGAGAAACTTTACCTTTTTTGCATGCATCCCATCCCAAAAAAAAATAGCCAAAACCAAAAAAACTTACACATTGATCACAAAAATAACCAAAAAAATTATGGGAGGCATGTTTTAACCCAGCGGAAAATTGTTAGTAATATTTTCAAGTCTACTTATTAACCCAATAATATGTATATGTGAGCGAAAAATATAGAAAAATTTGTACTGCGCTAAATACCTAAAAACACCGTATTTAACTTGGCAAGTATTCTTCCAAAAATCGAAATCATTTCTCATTGATATTAGTGAATCATACTGTAATATTTCTTTGGGTAAAATTGAAGTCTGAAAAAAGCGACATGAACATTCTTCTTTAGAAGCTGACAAGCAACCAAATGCATTTTTACGCTCTCATGATGAGAGAAACACATTGTTAAGCTCTTTGTTTGTGTTTATTTTCCTTCTGTCTTCCACCCCCCTCATCCAGAAATGATTTTTTAAAAAGATTTTGGTGAGAGCGGGTCGTAATGTTACATCCCGCCATAAGAAATTTTACTTCTACATAATGCGTATTCTTTGCTACTACGCAATGCAAAATTTACATTAACCAAAGTGTATACAAACACTCCAATTTTTAACGCCGTCGGATTTAGATAACTAACGCCTTAGATATTTGATTAATAAACAAAACCGCCTGTCATCTTTTCAATTTATATTTTTAGTTCATATTTTATTGTTTGCGTAAAATAATTAAAAAAATACACTAAATTAAAGAAATATATGAATTTTAAAGGTTTGAAGTGTTTTTATTTGAAGGGAAGTGAAATTAATTTGATATTATTGTGTGTGGTTGTTTTGATACTTGTTTAAAAACATGAAAGGTGCAAGTAGAAGACAGGCTTTATAAAAAAGAAAGAATTTTTTATTCCACAAAACTAAGGCCGTGCAATGTTGTTGTTGTTAATTCAGAATCTATAAGCCCATTAGTTGACTTCCCAAGTACAAGTCAACCCATTAGTCAGATTGATAGTGTTGATACCATTTCCAGTGAAAAATATGTAGAAAGAAAAACTTTATGAGAAAAGCTTGGTGAATGGTATTTTAAATACAGGCCGTCCCGCCATTGCTTTCAAAACTTGCAGAAAAAGAGAATATAGAAGTGCCCTTAAGTGCAAACGCTTTTGTTAAGAAATTCGAAAAATTATGTGTAAGAAATGTGTCTCCGGGGTTTTATTGCCATTTTGGTATTAAAAAGCAATTATTAAGAGTCTCGAGCATTATAAATGATTTCCAAAAAATAATTATAGATGTAAATATTGATGGCCTACCGTTGTTTAAAAGTTTGAGAACTCAATTATGGCCAATTTTGGCCAAAATCGTAAATTGTCCCAACATTTCTGTTTTTCCTGTTGGCATATACGTCGGCAAGAGTAAACCCCATGACATAACTAGCTTTTTGAGCGATTTTGTTACGGAAGTGAAAGAATTAATTGGTAATGGGTTGATATCAATAATAAAATCGTAACATTCGAAATGAGGGGACTGATTTGTGATACTCCAGCTAAAGCTTTCGCTTGTGGAATAGTTGGACACACTTCATCATACGGTTGCTCGAACTGTTCTCAAATTGGCAAGAAGACAAGGAATGTCCTCACGTACTCTTCAGTTTCAGGTGAACTTATATCTAATAGTGATTTTACATCAAGGAAATACGCCAACCATCACCAAATAAAATTTCGTTCAAATCAGTCACCGTTTGAAGAGCTTGGGCTTGGTATGATAACTCAAGTTCTCCTTGACCCGATGCATATGATAGATCTTGGAGTTGTGAAGAAAATTTTGGTTCGATTATATACAGATAAATCTAACTTTAAAATTTGTAAACAAGTTAAATAGGATATTTCTAATCACTTAAAAGCCTTAAAAAAAATACACTCCAAAAGAATTTTCAAGATATCCGAGAGGTTTGGAAGAGCTATGTAACTGGAAAGCCACTGAATTCCGTAAATTTTTATATTATACAGGTATACTGGTCTTAAATGACAGAGTTCATGAAGACTTATATTATGAATTTCTTCTGCTTCATTGTGCTACCAGAATGTTATCTTGTTCGAGAACATATGCAAAAAATTTGGAAAGTGCTCAAGTCCTATTTGAACTATTCGTGGAGATTTTTAAAGAAGACAGCTTATCCTACAATGTACATAGTATTTTGCACAGAAGTGAATGTGTAAAAGTATTTGGACCAATACAAAATTTTTCCTGTTATCCATTTGAAATTATTTCCAAGAATTGAAAAAATATGTGAGAAAGCCTTCAAATATCTTACAACAAATTCATATCGCTTTCAAAATGAAGAAATGTTTACTGAAGAAAAAAAAAATAAAACTCAACAAAAAAAAAACGGGGTTATTGTTACCGTTCAAACTCATGAATATATTTTTTCTCCTGTCTGTCCTAACAATGTTTGCGCCATCAAGCCTTTTATACCAATTAAAATAACTGGTTTCTCATTAACTTGTCCGGTGTCAGTAGTGGGTCGCCGATTTTCAAATATTTCGACTTTTTTTCAGGAGCCGTTTAATTCAGCTGATGTTTTGGGTACAAGTGTAGTTGTTCAAAATGATTTGGGCGATGAAGAACTTTTCAACATTGACAATATAGAGTTGAAATTTTCAGGGTTTCCATTTCAAAACAAATATCTGTTAGTACCACTTTTGCATGGTTGCGTATAATAAAAGTTTCAAACAACCACATTCAAAGATATAAAAATTAAAAAAAAACCTTTTCACTTTCGCACAAAATTAACATTAAAATATCTAGATGTCTCAACGAATTAGTCGTAAAACTGTTGGATTAAAACCCGTAGCTATATGTAAGTAAAAAGTACACAAAAATTTGTTTGTTAAAACTTGTATTAATAAATTATATTACAGATCAAAATAAGACGGAGCCATGTCACAATTGTGCCAAATATTTTGAAGATCATTTTAAGCAAACAAACAGTAAGACTAAATAAAAGAAATAACATTCAATAACCAATATATTTATTTACATATTCATGTTTATTTTCTTTCAGATACAATACAAAATCTTCAAGATAATTGCTTTTTAATACCATTCAAATCCGAATAAATATTTTTTCGAATCGATTCTTTTCATTCCTTTTCATATTATATATGACTATAATTCTTTATTTGTATAAATCATTGTTAACCAAAATGAGGTTATTATGAAAAAGCTTTCTGTTTGGGATTTTTTTCCCAAACCATTATTTACTTACAAAACCCTAACTGCAAACCCTACAACATTGTAAATTCTTTAATTTCTATTCTGTTTTAATTGCTTATTTGTTACCAAATTATTTAAGTAACTAGACCTAACGGTTAATTTTTAATTTTTTTTTTATTTTTACTAATTGCAAGTAAACATATTTTTACATGGTAATACACATCCACACAAACGTGTATGTACATATCATGTAGGTAGAAAATCATACGATTATTGTCTATGATGATCTGCTTTTAAATGTTTTGGCTTGGCAAGTTAAAAACAGAATACTTTTGTCACTTGCAGTAGAAAAACCTCCTCTTCATAATTTTAAATATTTAAGTTTAAATTTTAAAATAAAGTACTACATATAAAATAAATCTAAATCTAAATCTAAGTTATTTTCAAAAATAATGTGGTGAGATTAAGTAAACCAACAAAAAATACTTCTACATAATTTTTGGTGCCGAAACCCGGGAACTAGCTTTAAATTTGTTAAAGTTTATTCCTTATATATAAAGTAACACTGCCGTCGAGCTACGGACTTTTTTTGAAAACTAATGCTGCCGTCGAGCTACGGACTTTTTAAAAACTAATACTGCCGTCGAGCTACGGACTTTTTGAAAACTAATACTGCCGTCGAGCTACGGACTTTTGAAAACTAATACTGCCGTCGAGCTACGGATATAAAAAACCCTGTTGAATCTAATTACGTGCTTAAATTCACAACAGAATGGAGTCAACTGCTGAGGCAATTGAAGACCAAAATACTATCCTTAAGCATATTAAACGTTTATCCACAACTTTCGCTTCAAAGCCAAAGGAAGGTAAAACTAAAGGGTATGTACAAACAGTCCTCGAAGACTTAGAACAAAATTTTCGTGTTTTTAAGGATGGACACGATCAAATTATGAACTTACTACGTGACAAATCTCTACCGGAGAGAGAAGTGCCGTACATAAGCAATGATGTTTATTATGAATGTTATGACACATATATTTCTTTTAAAACAAGTTTGCTGGATTTAATTTATGAATTTGAATCCCCACAGTCTCCAACAGTTCACGCAAGCACTTTTGCTGCAGGCAGTAGGAACGAATCTTTTACTGCTGGTGCTCGGCTTCCTAAAATAAATTTGCCAACGTTTTCAGGAGACTATCTGCAGTGGATATCCTACCGAGATACTTTTATATCACTCGTTCATCAAAGTCCATCACTAACGAAAATTCAGAAGTTCTTGTATCTGCAAAGCTCCTGCACAGGAGTACCACTCTCCATTGTAAATGAATACCCAACCGCTGAATCCAGCTACAATTACGCATGGGAAGCTCTTGAGAGGAGATTTCATAATCCAAGGAAGCTAGTGGACAAAATTCTTCAACGTTTGTTTTCAATACCAGTAACCTCGGGTAGCGTACAATCTGTTCAACAATTACTGGATACCACCAGAAGCAGCTTATCTCAACTGAATGCACTTAGCATTGATACAACTACCTGGAATCCAATACTAGTCTACTTGACGTCGCAAAAATTAGATTTACAAACCCGTAAAGAGTGGGAACTCTCGCTTAAGACAAGCACTTCTATTCCGTCTATCCAAGAAATGTTAACTTTTCTAGAAACAACTTTCCGTGCTTTGGAATGCGTTCAAGAAGAAAACCCAAATAAAAGCTTAAGTGCAAAACGTACTGAACATCGTCGCAAACCAACGAAAATGGTTAGAGCCCATAATGCCGTCTCAACTACACTGGATGAAAACTGCCCCTGCTGCAAAAAACGTCATCCATTATACAAGTGTTTTAAATTTGCTACCTTATCTTCGACGGAGAAGAAACTTATTATCAACGAAAACCGGTTGTGTAGAAACTGTCTACGATCTGGACATCTACAAGCTGAGTGTAAATTATCAACACGCTGTCAACGCTGCGGCGAGCCGCATCATACTGTCGTTCATCAAGAATATTATCCTGCAATAACTGCACCGATATCTCAAACGTTTACTCAACCAGTTTCAACGTCAACTCCTACTGCAACTACTGTAAGTACCCACCATTCAAATACTAATCAAATAGCTCCAGCTTTACTTGCTACGCTGAAGGTAATTATAAAGATAAATGATATGGAGTATATCGTAAAGGCTCTTGTTGATCAGGGATCTCAAGCATCCTTCATCTCTCAGGAGTTAGCTCAGCTCTTACCAATACCACAACGGAAAACGTATGTTGATATTTCTGGTATTGGTGGCAACAAATCAATAACAGTCAAAAAGTCAATTGACCTGAAACTGTCTTCTACGTATGACAAACAATTTGTATTGAAAGTTAACGCACTAATTGTACCAGTGGTATCAAAATATGTTCCTCCAAAACTAAATATAAAATCTGTTTCAGATCTCCCACAAATCTATTTAGCTGACACTAATTTCTTGATGTCGGAGAAAATCGACCTCTTACTTGGTAATGATGTATATGGCGATCTGTTGTTACCAAATATGAAAAAATTAGAAAATGGATTATTTCTCCAAGAAACTCATTTTGGATACATGGTTTCTGGTGTTCCTAAATCTGCTGATCCAGGTACAACTATATTTGCAAATTTGTGTTCAGTAGACAAACAATTGCAGCTTTTCTGGGAACAAGAAGAAATATTGGATGAAAGGCCGTTTACACCAGAAGAAAAATTGTGTGAAAAATTCTTTGAGGAAACGCATACGAGAGATGAAAATGGACGTTTTATAGTCCATTTACCCTTCAAGAGTCTACTCTATGGTAAACCACTTCCTAATTTTTCCTTCACGGATTTTAGTGCACTAAAACGTTTGAAGCAGTTGGAAACATCATTTCAAAACAAACCGAGGCTAGCAGAAGAATATAAGAAATTTATGACAGAGTACGAAACTCTTAATCATATGGCCAAACTTGGTGAGTATCCTCATGCGATTCCAAAAAATGCTTATTGCTTTCCCCACCATGGTGTCTTAAAAGAAAGCAGCACAACAACCAAGCTTCGAGTTGTTTTTGATGGTAGAAATAAGAGGCCCCCGCAGACCTCTATAAATGAAGAACTGTCAGCTGGTCCTGCACTTCAAAATGATTTGTCAGTAATTATATCAAGATGGAGAAGGCATAAAATTGCTTTTACTGCTGACATAGAAAAAATGTTTAGACAAATCAATGTTTGTAAAGATCACCAAAACTTACAGTGCATTTTATGGAGAGACGATTCGACTAGAAAAATAAATGTTTACACTTTATTAACGGTAACATATGGCACTACATGCGCACCTTATCTGGCAATACGAGTACTACAACAATTGGCTAAGGATGAAGAAAATTTATTCCCACTTGGAAGTAAAATATTGCTTTCCGACACCTATGTTGATGACGTAATATCTGGGGCAGATGATTTGGAGGATGCTTTAAAAATACAGCAACAACTTTGCTCCCTTTTGAAATCAGGCGGATTTCACCTTCGAAAATGGAACTCTAATTCTGAACAACTTTTAAACCGTATTTCAGAGGAAGATCGTGAAAAGATTAATTACTTCAACTTGAACCAGGAAAATATGGCAAAAGCACTTGGCCTTTATTGGGATATTAACACTGATAGTTTTTGTTTCAAAATTAATTTTATGTTTTCTGAAACGGTAACTAAACGCAGTTTGCTTTCGGATGCTGCTAAATTTTTTGATCCCCTAGGCTGGTTAGCCCCCACGACTATCAAAGCAAAAATTATTTTTCAGCATTTATGGAAGTTACACTTGGACTGGGATGATATGTTACCCGAAGATATTAAATTGGAGTGGCTCAACTTTAGAGCAAAATTAAAATATCTGGAGCAAATACATATTCCGAGGTGGTTAGGATACATGTCGAAGAGGTCTTATATTGAGCTACACGGATTTAGCGATGCCTCACAAAGAGCTTACGCTGCTGTTGTATACGCTAGAATTGTTACTGAATCTGGTGAAATAGATGTTAAATTATTACAATCGAAAACTAAGGTAGCACCGGTGAAAAATGAGACAGTTCCACGTCTCGAGTTAAGTGCAGCCACTCTACTAGCAAATTTAATGTCTAAAGTAAAAGCAAATAGTAATTTTAACATTAAACACATAACTTACTGGACTGATAGCACAATAGTTCTCTCGTGGCTCAAACCCTCCAATAAGCGATTGGAAGTGTACGTCGCCAATCGAGTGGCTAAAATTCAAAGCCTTTCTGATATTAATGATTGGAGATACGTACCTTCCTCTGATAACCCTGCAGATTGTGCTTCTCGTGGTTTATTTCCAGAAGAACTTAATCATCATGCACTCTGGTGGACTGGTCCACATTGGCTTAAATTCAACGCCGATTCTTGGCCCACATTTTTACATGAACCAGATATCACAAAATCATTTAAATATGCTGCAAACGAAAATGTTTCTACTAACGCTGCCATTTGCACAAACAACGTAAATAATATGGATAAAGAGTATCCTGATATTACACTGAGGTTTTCAAGTTTTTCTAAATTAACAAGAGTGACGGCATATCTCCTGAGATACATCGATAATTTAAGGTGCAAACTTTCCAATAACAAAATTGATACCAGTTTTTTGAAAACATGGGAACTAACAAGAGCTAGAAATTGCCTTATAAAAATGACACAAGCTGTTTCATTTCCAGAGGAAATACACTGCTTAAAATCAAATAAGGCGCTACCTAAAACTAGTAAAATTTTGAAATTAGCGCCATTTCTTGATGGGTTAGACATCTTGAGAGTTGGTGGTCGCATATCTCAAGCTGAAATTCCTTTTCACGTAAAACATCCTATTTTATTATCAAAACAAAATCCTCTTGCTTTGCTTATTTTTTCAGAAGCTCATAAAAAAACTTGTCATGGAAGTCTCTCTCTTATGCAGGCATATGTTTCACAGCATTATTGGGTAATTTCAGCGCGTGACTTAGCAAAAAGGGTCCAACGGCAATGCATTGTGTGTTTCAAGTACAAAGCACAAACGTGTCAACAGCAAATGGGAAACTTACCAGCAGTTCGCCTCCAGCCAACACGAGCTTTTAAACACAGTGGACTTGACTATGCTGGTCCTATTAACATAAAATCTTCCGCTTTGAGGACCGCATCAACTTCTAAAGGTTATATCTGTCTTTTTGTCTGCATGTGTACTAAAGCAATACATTTAGAGGCAGTAACCAGTTTAAACGTCGACGGTTTCTTAGCAGCTTTTCGACGCTTTACAGCGCGAAGAGGCATGTGCACCGACCTATACTCTGATTGCGGTACTAATTTCGTGGGCGCTAACAAGGAACTACAAGTTATATATCAACGTACTAAGCTGTCTCTTCCTGAGCATCTGGCAGAGACCTTAGCTAACGAAGGGACAAAATGGCATTTCATCCCGCCGGCTTCACCTCATTTTGGCGGGCTTTGGGAGGCGGGAGTAAAGTCTACAAAGCACCACTTGCGTCGCATCATGAGAGATCGCTCATTAACTTATGAGGAATTAAGCACCTTATTGGCACAAATAGAAAGTTGCCTTAACTCCCGACCTCTATGTCCATTGTCTACTGATCCTATGGATAACAATGTGCTTACACCTTCGCACTTTCTCATAGGCGAACCATCTAATTGCATTCCCGATGATAACTTGCTAGATACCAACATAGATCGTTTAAGCAGATGGAAACTGGTAGAACGCCTTAAACAAAACTTCTGGCTGCGATGGACAAAAGAATATTTGTGCCGACTTCAAGCTCGGCCAAAGTGGAACGCAGTTAAAAGAAATATTCAGGTAGGCGACATAGTTCTACTTTTACATGAAAGAAGTATACCTGGACAGTGGCCACTTGCCAAGATAGAAGAAATACATCCTGGTCCTGATGGTTTGGTACGAGTAGTTACACTCTATTGTAATGGGAAGATCATAAAGCGTCCTATTTCAAAAATTTGCTTGCTACCGACCAACGATGCCTACCAAGCTGATAAATAAGAACATCCGTTCTTCGTGGGGGAGTATGTTTGGGATTTTTTCCCAAACCATTATTTACTTACAAAACCCTAACTGCAAACCCTACAACATTGTAAATTCTTTAATTTCTATTCTGTTTTAATTGCTTATTTGTTACCAAATTATTTAAGTAGCTAGACCTAACGGTTAATTTTTAATTTTTTTTTTATTTTTACTAATTGCAAGTAAACATATTTTTACATGGTAATACACATCCACACAAACGTGTATGTACATATCATGTAGGTAGAAAATCATACGATTATTGTCTATGATGATCTGCTTTTAAATGTTTTGGCTTGGCAAGTTAAAAACAGAATACTTTTGTCACTTGCAGTAGAAAAACCTCCTCTTCATAATTTTAAATATTTAAGTTTAAATTTTAAAATAAAGTACTACATATAAAATAAATCTAAATCTAAATCTAAGTTATTTTCAAAAATAATGTGGTGAGATTAAGTAAACCAACAAAAAATACTTCTACACTTTCTGAATACAAAGTGTTAACAGAAAGAATTTTGTACCAAGAAATTCAACTTAATAATTTGTCCTCTACATTCCCATTAGAGTCTATTAATGGCTTAATTGAATTAAACAAAACTATCACTGAAAATAATCGCAAAGACTTCGTAAGTTTTCTAATCAAATAGCTAAATATGTTTATATATCTATTTACATAACTCATTTTTACTCTATTCAGATAAATACAATGAAAACTGTTAGGTATCTGAAGTATTGAATGAATAAATAATTTGATCTGGCACCTCTTTCCTAAGAATAGAAATAAGTAGAAATGTAAATGATAAATAATTATGAAATAATAAAGATAACCAGTCAAGTTTTGAACTCACATTAATACACAACATAAATGGCGACGAGCGCAGTTACTTTAGTTCAATGTTCTGGAATTCCAGAATATAATTTAAATTTAAGTTGGACAATTTGGAAGGAGCAATTAGAAATACATTTTTGCGAAATAAAATGCACTGATGAAAGTATAAAAAAAGCTACACTTCTCAAAGCAGTTGGATCTGAAACTTACTCAGTGTTACACAGTTTGTGTCACCCCAGTTCTCCTTCAACTAAGACCTTTAAAGAATTATGTGAAATTTTAGAAACCCACTTCACTCCACCAACAATTATATTTAGTGAAAGAAAAAAATTCCATACATCTGTAAGGGAGGAAGGAGAGTCTGTAAGTGGATGGTACGCACGAGTAAAAAAATGGCATTAAACTGCAAATTTGCTGAACACCTAAACATAATGATTCTTGATCATTTTATTATCGGGCTTCCACCTAAAATTTTTGAAAAGCTTTGCGAAGAGGATGAATCCCTCACATTAGAACAAGCGTTGAGGAAGGCCTTGCTAATGGAAACAAAATTAGCCACGAAGACCACGTTTGATGACTTAAATGTCAATTACATTAACAAAACATACAGCCGGGAAAGGTACTATAACGGTCAAAACAACAACAACACTAATCATGGAAGTAGACGAGGCAGCAGCGGTGTAAGTTACAACGGCGTCAGCAGAAATAACTGTACACACTGTGGATGGAAAAACCATGAGGCGAAATACTGCAAATTTAGAGACAGCAAATGCTATTCTTGCAAAAAAATTGGACACCTAGCATCAGTATGTCCCAAAAAGCATACAAAAACCGTAAATTATGTATCTGATTCAGACAGCGATAACTCAGTTAATAATGTGTTTGATTATTCTTGTTTTAGCATAAGAGATAAAACTTCATGTGGTGTATACTCACTACCAGTAGCAATTGATGGTGTTAACCTTACTGTTGCATGTGACACGGGAGCACCCTGTACGCTAGTATCATCATTATTTTACAAAAAGAATCAGATGAAAGCACCTCTCCGAGAGTGTAAAATTCCGTACGTAAATTATAGTGGTCACAAAATTCCTATTATTGGTGAGTACGATGCAAAGATAACATACGAAGGCATATCTAAAATTTTGACAGTTGTTGTAAGTGACACTAATAGTCCACCATTGCTAGGCCGCACGTTTTTAAGAGCGTTTAATTTTGAGTTAATGCAAGTGAACTCTGTAGGAGATACAAGTAATTTGTCTGTCATTGTTGGTCAAATTGAATCAGAGTTTTCAGAAGTTTTTCGTAGTAAACTAGGTGCTTATAAACTAAGTAAAGCTTCTCTAGATATCGTAGAGGGTGCAAACCCAATATTTTTCAAGCCTCGCCCAGTCCCTTTAGCATGGAAAGAAAAGGTCGAAATTAAATTGCGTAAAATGGTGGAAGATGGAATTCTGGAGCAAGTGGATAATTCCGATTGGGGAACTCCATTGGTTCCTATTTTAAAACCAAATGGGGATCTGAGAATTTGTGGTGACTACAAGGTTACCTTAAATAAACATTTACGTGATTTTAAATATCCCCTCCCTCGTATAGAGGAAATATTTGCTTCGTTACAAGGTGGACAACTTTTCACTAAACTTGATTTGTCCAATGCTTATAACCAGATACTCTTAGACGAAAAGTCGCAACTTTTATGTTCTCTTAGTACACATATTGGAACGTTTAAAGTTAAACGTTTGCCATTCGGCATTAAAATTGCTGCAGCCATGTTTCAAAAAACAATGGAAAATCTGTTGCGTGGCATATCTAATGTCGTTGTTTACCAAGACGATATAACAGTTACTGGAAAAAATCTTAAGGAACACATAATCACTCTCAAGGAAGTTTTGTATAAATTGAAATCAGCAGGCTTAACACTAAATCGTAAAAAATGTAAATTTTTTCAGAAAAGAATTTCTTATTTAGGATTTTCAATAGACTGTGATGGTCTAAGTAAAGATACCACGCGTGTATCTAGCGTTTTGAATGCACCAGTTCCAACCAACATTTCTGAAGTTAGAGCTTTTGTTGGGATGGTGAATTATTATTCAAAATTTATTGATAATTATGCACAGAAAATGGTACCTTTGTATGAGTTGTTGCAAAAGGGAAATAAGTTCAGTTGGTCTAATCAGTGTCAGAAAGCTTATGATACAATTAAATCGGATGTTACTTCAGATCAAGTACTAGTGCATTTTAATCCTCAAACTCCAATTGTACTGACCACGGATGCAAGTGATAACGCTGTTGCTGGCGTTCTTTCACATAATATGGGCGATAATTTAAGACCAATTTCTTATGTTTCTAGGGCTCTTACAAAAAGTGAAAAAAATTACAGCACATTGGAAAAAGAGGCACTGGCCATTATATTTTGCGTTACGAAGTTAAGACAGTATTTATTAGGCAACAAATTTGTTTTAAGAACAGACCATAAACCTCTAACAACTTTATTTGGTGAGAACAAAGGTTTACCTATTATGGCATCTGCACGCATGCAAAGGTGGTCGTTAATTTTGTCAGGGTTTAATTATTCCGTTGAGTACATAAAAGGAGTTTCTAATAGTGCTGATGGACTCTCTCGTATGCCACAACAAAATTCAGCAAAAGATATTATTGAAAGTAATTACATTAACCTAATAGAATCAGATAACAAATTTGCTATTAATTTCAAAACGATTGCACGGGAAACTAGACGAGATTTAATATTATCCAAAGTATGTGAACATGTTCGTAAGGGAACAGTTAATGTCTTGCACAACGAAGATTTTACGCCTTACATAAACAAAGGTACCGAACTTTCCGTTGAATATGATTGTCTTTTGTGGGGTTATCGTGTTATCATCCCAACGAAACTTCGAAACGTAGTAATTAATCAATTACATGAGTCACATCTCGGCATAGTTAAGACAAAGGCTATGGCGAGGTCCTACGTTTGGTGGCCAGGTATAGATAAGGACATAGAGAATATGATAAAATCTTGTACTTCTTGTCAACAACTGTTAGACTCCCCTGAGAAAAGTTCATTGATACCATGGACGCCAACCGATTCTGTTTGGAGTCGCATTCATGTAGATTTTGCTGGTCCGATTAATAGTGTCTATTTGTTTGTAGTTATCGATTCTTTCTCAAAATTTGCAGAGGTCTTTTTGACCAAAGAGATTACCACTTCATTTACAATTGCAAAACTCAGGGAACTTTTTTGTCGATATGGTCCGGCTGACATATTGGTCAGTGATAACGGCCGACAATTCACTTCAGATGAGTTTCGCCAATTTCTTGAAATTAATAATATTAAACATATTTTAACTCCACCGGGTCATCCTGCCACAAATGGACAGGCTGAGAGTTTCGTTAAGGTTTTAAAAAAATCCATTATTTCTAATTTAAAATCAGACAAAAATTGTCCTATTCATACCGCTTTAAATAGATTTTTGGCACACTATAGAAATTCAAAACATTGTACCACTGGAGAAACACCAGCCAAATTGTTTTTCGGCAGATCATTGAAAACAAAATTTGATAATTTAAGACCTCCAATGACAGGCGACAGAATACGAGAATCTCAAATTAAAAGCGTTCTGAATCACAAAGGCAATCGCAATGCTGAATTTAATAATGGACAGAGTGTTTTGATTCGGGATTACAGAAATCCGAATAAAGCAAGTTGGTTACAAGCAACTGTCAAGAACAAAATTGGTCCTCGTTCATACACGTGCATTCTTGCTCACAATAATCGTGAAATCGCCATAGCCATTTGGACCTAATCCGTGATTGTAAAGTAGAACGAACTGATGATACTAGTATGCATGATGAGCGAAATATAACGAAAGAAGCATCTGAAACAACATCAAATGCAGCTGGTAGAGAGTTAAGGCCACGCGTTGATGGTAAGGCGTTTAAAAAAACTTGAAATTGATTAATTATATAAATTAAATTGTATTATCATAGATTTATATTTTTCTTTCTTGTATAATTTAATATATACAAAGATATTTCAAAAGTATTACTTATAGTATAAGCTTATGGAGGAGCGTGTTAGGTATCTGAAGTATTGAATGAATAAATAATTTGATCTGGCACCTCTTTCCTAAGAATAGAAATGTAAATGATAAATAATTATGAAATAATAAAGATAACCAGTCAAGTTTTGAACTCACATTAATACACAACAAAAACAATATTGAAGGGCCGCTTGCCAAAAAAGCTTACCGAAATTATGTCAACAAATTTATGCATGGACATAAACTTTGATGGAGTTCATGGTAAAAAGCGTTTAAAAGGGTTTGCTGCTTTTTATGATGCCTTAACAGTGTAGCAATATATTCCCTGTCTTCATATGTTTTGTTCACACTGTACCACTCATTGTATTCTATATTTCTACATTCTATACTTCTCGAATAGTCTCATATATTTCAGGATAGCGGTATTTATTTACGTATACGCATTCTTTTTGAAATATTTACTTTATTGTATATATCTGTCTCTGTTCTTTCATATTGTAACGTAGACAATAAGCTGATCATAACATAAGTTTGACTTATATGTAATTGCTATGCCATATATATTTGTCTCTGTTGCTCTTCCATATTGTAAAGTATATAATAAGTATGTTATTATACATAAGTCTGATTTGACAATGTAAAAGAAACAAGCATCATTAATAAAAGAGACGTCGAAGAAATAAGTTGTGTTTTATTTTGTCAGTAGAAATATTCTCGGCTACAATTCTCAGAAGTGGGATTGTGAAAAAATAAGAAAAAATTTTTTTTTAACTAAAAAAAAATTGGAATTTGCAGACTTTAAAAAAAAAAACAAACTGAAAAAGGACACTGGTCAAAATTTTTTTTTTATATATAAGTGAAACTATTTTTTTTAAAATAAAAAAATCAAACAAGGATATTAATCTGTGTGTGAAAAAAAGATTGGACAAATAGAAAACCATTATAAAAAGGAGTGCGGTTAAAAGAATATTGTAAAAAGAAAAAAAAATGGAAAGTGTGTGCGGAAATTATACGGCTGCGCAGTTGCGTCATTGGCTACAACACCTCGGTCTACCCTCAACAGGTATAAAGAATGCACTGCTTCTACGCTTAAATCAAGTGCCGATCGAAGAAAGAGGTGAATACCCGGCTAATGAATCCGTACAGGAAAGTGAAGAAATTTTAAGTGAGGGAAGTTGTGAAAATAATGCAGGTGGAATGGAATCAAGTTGTTATGAAAAAGGTGATGAAAAAAACGAGTGTGAAACAAACGACAGAATTACGCAACAAAGGAAAGAAAAAAATGATATGGAATTACTTGGAAGGTTGATGAAAAAGGAATTGGAAATCGTCAATCGGGAAAAGGAACTTTTAAGAAGAGAAAATGATTTGTTGAAAAAGATAGCTTTGTTTGAAAAAAAGAGTGAAAATAAAACGAGTGAAAATGTTGTGGTAAATGAAAGCGGCAAAGAAACAGAGAGTGTATGTGCATTAGACGAAGAAATGTTGAGTTCCAGTCTGGGAAAAAATAAACAGTGTGCATCCTTCAGTATACTAAAGGACATGCTACCTGATTACGATGGTGGGTTATTGCCTGAACTATGGATAACCCAATTTAAAAGCATTATCGAAGTGTATTGTGCGGACGAAAATACAGCCAAAGCTTTATTGATGTGCAAATTGAGAGGAAAGGCTCAGATGTGGTTACATTCCAAACCAAACTTCATTTACGAAAATACTGAGGCAATATTAGCCGAGATGAAGGAGATTTTTTGTACAAAAGAGAATAAATTAATAGTGCGCCGTAAATTTGAAGCGCGGCTATGGAAATTCGGTGAATCTTTTACAGACTATTATAATGACAAGATTATATTGGCCAACAAGGTTGATGTATCCGATGATGAGCTAATCGACAACATCATCGAGGGTATTCCGGATGAGCAGCTTAGAATTCAGGCCAACTTGCAATGTTACGCAAGCAAGACGCAGCTCCTGCAGGCTTTCTCGAAAATTACTTTGAAGCAGTACCCAAACAATGGTGGCCGGATAGGTGAGGTGAAGGAAAGAAAATTGCGATGCTATAACTGCAACTCCTTTGGGCACTTTGCAGCTGAATGTAAAAAACCGAAACGCCAAGTAGGCTCCTGTTATGGATGCGTAAGTTTGGAGCACCGTGTAGCAGTTTGCCCCGAACGTAAAGCTGCCGTTCAATTTTTGGACCAACATGAATATGTAAGGTATTTTAAGTTTTGTATTAATTCTAGTTTTAATTGTAATTTTTTCTTAGAATGCTTAATTGATTCCGGTAGCCCAGTGAGTTTCGTGAGGAAGTCAAGTGTTTCGAATAGGTTGGATATGAGTAAAATTTTATATTGTAATTCTTCATTTTTTGGTATAAATAAATCGAAATTGAATGTTTATGGGAAATTTAGGTGCTTTTTGATTGCTAATGGGAAGGTTTTGGATCTGGAGTTATTAGTAGTTCCTGATGAATCAATGGTATTTGAGTGTGTATTAGGTAGGAATTTTTTGGAAAAGGGTAACTTTGGTATTGTGCCCTTGGATGGAAGGAATGTTATGGCTGAGGCCGATGATAGGGACAACTTTGAGGAGGCAATTTTGTCTATCGATGCAGGAATAGAGGACAGTCTGGCATTGTCCATGGGGGATGAAATCGATAGTTGTGACAGGGATAGATTAGTTAGATTGTATAATGATTATTATGTACGCCCCAAGCGTCCCCCTAGACCTAAGGTGTATGATGAGATAAGATTGAACTTAAGTGATGATAAGCCTTTTAGTTGCAGACCTAGGAGGCTGTCATATGCGGAAAGATCGGAGCTCCAGATATTGTTGGACGAATACTTGGAAAAGGGGTATATAAGGCCGAGTGAGTCGGAATATGTCTCACATATCGTATTAGTTAGGAAGAAGACTGGGGAACTGCGGATGTGTGTAGATTATCGTGTTCTGAATAAGGTAACAGCTAGGGATAGCTATCCGATTCCGTTGATCGATGACCTTTTGGATAGACTTTTTGGGAAGAGATTTTTTACGAAGCTGGATTTGAAGAATGGGTTTTTTCACGTTTGCGTTCATCCCGACTCGGTCAAGTACACATCTTTTGTGACCCCTTTGGGGCAATACGAGTTTCTGAGGATGCCATTTGGACTGAGGAATGCGCCGTCTGTTTTTCAGAGATTTGTAAATAGGGTGTTTTCGGATATGGTAAAGGACGACAGGGTGATAATTTATCTTGACGATATCAAGGTGGCGACCGAGGGGGTTGAGGAGCACTTGCGGACTTTGAAGGAGGTTTTCGCGAGATTGGTTGAGAACAATCTGGAATTGAGGAATGACAAGTGTGAATTTTTACGGACTTCCGTTAGGTACTTGGGTTATACGATAGATGGCAGTGGTATAAGGGCTGATGACAAGGGTTTGCGGGCCATACGGGATTTTCCGGTTCCGGACAAACAGCACTCAGTGCAGAGTTTTTTGGGTCTTTGTTCGTATTTTCGGCGTTTTGTAAAGGATTTTTCGATTATTGCTAAACCACTATATGACTTGACGAAGAAGGATAGGAAATTTATGTTTGAGAAGAAGGAATTGGACGCTTTTGAGCTACTTAAGATGAAGTTAATGGAGTCACCAGTTCTCGCGCTATATGACCCGAACCATGATACTGAACTTCATTGTGACGCCAGTTCAGTGGGCTTTGGAGCTGTGTTACTACAGAAAAAGGGAGATGGGAAATTTCACCCAATATTTTATTTCTTTAAGAGGACAACGGATGCGGAGTCTAGATACCATAGCTTTGAGCTCGAGACGCTGGCCATAGTCTATGCATTGAAACGATTTCGTATTTATCTTCAGGGTAGGAAATTCAAGATCGTGACTGATTGTAACTCTCTTGCCATGACACTGAATAGGAGGGAATTGAATCCAAGGATAGCACGTTGGGCTCTGGAACTGCAGAACTTTGAGTATGAGCTGGAGCATCGTTCCGGGAAAAGGATGCAGCACGTGGACGCACTAAGTAGGTGTACGAACATAATGACAATAGAGTCCAACACTTTCGAGGAGAACTTGGTGATTTGTCAGAATAGGGATAGCAAGATGAGGGATTTGAAGGCGAAACTTCAGAATAGCGAGCATGGTCTCTACGAAATGAGGAACGGTGTGCTGTATAGGAAGACAAAGGACGGCAATCTGTTATTCTACGTCCCAGGGGACATGGAGGACCACATTTTATACAAGTATCATGACGAAATGGGACATGTGGGCACTGATAAGATGACTGAACTTATTCTGAAGAGTTACTGGTTTCCGAAGGTAAGGGCCAGGGCCGCTAGACACATTGAGAACTGCATGAACTGTATGGTGTATTCGTCGAAGCATGGTAAGGAGGAAGGATATCTGAATAGTATACCTAAATCAGATAGACCATTTGACGTGATTCATATAGATCACTATGGGCCAGTGGATAACGGCAGGAGTGTGAAACATATCTTGGTTGTGGTTGACGCTTGTACGAAATTCGTTCGATTATATCCGGCGAAAACGACGAACACTAGGGAGGTGATATTGGCACTGAGGGATTATTTTCGCTCTTATAGTCGACCTAGATGTGTGATAAGTGATCGGGGGGCCTGTTTTACGTCAAAGGATTTTACCGAATTTTTAAGGGAGAATGGCATTGTCCACTCTTTGGTAGCTACCGGTTCGCCAAGGTCAGGTCGAAAGAGCAAACAGGTCGATAGGTCCAATGTTGGCGAAATTGGTTGATATTGAGAATGGGGTATTTTGGGATCATGTTATTGATAAGGTTGAACACACTTTGAACAATACTATTCACAGGTCTACTGGAGAGCACCCCAGCGTGATGTTGTTCGGGATAAATCAGAGGGGAAAAGTTGTTGATATTTTAAGGGAGTGTCTTATGGAGACTAATAGGGAACAGCGCGGTGATCTCGATAGGATTATATCAAGGGCATCTGAGAGGCAGAGGGTGCTACAGAGGTATAACGAAGAATATTTCAACAGTCGAAGAAAGAAACCTAGGGTTTGTAAGGAAGGGGATTATGTCCTGGTGAGGAACTTTGACTCAACGGCCGGTGTATCCCGCAAACTGATTCCAAGGTATAAGGGTCCGTATAAGATATCTAGGGTACTGAGAAATGACCGTTATTTGATTGAGGATGTTGATGGTTTTCAACAGTCCCGTACACCCTACAAGGGTGTTTGGGCGGTCTCTGACATGCGCCCGTGTTTTGGGGGACACGAGGGGTCACATAGGCGATAGGAGATCTCATGGTCAGGATGGCCGAATTGTAGCAATATATTCCCTGTCTTCATATGTTTTGTTCACACTGTACCACTCATTGTATTCTATATTTCTACATTCTATACTTCTCGAATAGTCTCATATATTTCAGGATAGCGGTATTTATTTACGTATACGCATTATTTTTGAAATATTTACTTTATTGTATATATCTGTCTCTGTTCTTTCATATTGTAACGTAGACAATAAGCTGATCATAACATAAGTTTGACTTATATGTAATTGCTATGCCATATATATTTGTCTCTGCTGCTCTTCCATATTGTAAAGTATATAATAAGTATGTTATTATACATAAGTCTGATTTGACAATGTAAAAGAAACAAGCATCATTAATAAAAGAGACGTCGAAGAAATAAGTTATTTATTTATTTATTAATTAATTACAATACAATTACAAATTATATTCTAATTATATACGAGCGGAGTAACTTGACCATATGCTCGGTGTAGTGCCACAGACCAGAGTCTCTGGTGGGAATCGAACCCACGACCCTCACGCTAATAGTCTAGCACACTACCCACTAGACTACCAGGGCACCCAAGAAATAAGTTGTGTTTTATTTTGTCAGTAGAAATATTCTCGGCTACAACAGGTAAGTCCTAATTTGAAAATATAAGTATTAACCAGGTCTAAAAACATGTAAAAATTTACATACATATTTTTTAAACAGATGGCTGTCGATCACTCGGCTCTCAGGATGTAGGGACTGAGTTGCGTAACGCCTTAAAAATAAAAACAAATCCAAAAAATTAAAATATTTGCAAATGTGCAAAATATTTTTGTAAATCGTGAATTTATTAATTTTATTTTTACATGTATAAATTAGTTTAGAAAAAAATATTTATTTAACCAATCAACAATTGTTGAGAAATTTTTCATGGAAACTTTTCTTCTCCCCGTGTTTTGTTGTTCGTATTTTGTTTTCTTCGAGGTATCATGAACTCTCATATAGTAAGGAAATATACTATCTACTATACTACGGGAAGTACTATGAGGTTATTTAATTAAGATTATATTGAGTGCAGAGTATATCAAACCCTTCCTTAACTCGTTATGAATGTCTCAGAATAGTTAAGAAGTAATATAATAAGAGTTTGTGTATTAAATTCAAAAACGAACTTAACATTTGGCAGTTTACTGAGTTGAGGATAGTTGTTTATTTATTTATTTAAGTAGGTTACTTAGTTTATTAAGGTAGTTTATTTACATACTATCATGAATATCCCGATATTATATCATTATGAAGGCAATGAGTTATAAAATGGTGTATCAAAGACTTTCTGCTACATTTTGTTTATTTTGCTTCCAATATAATCTTACTAATAAGGTATAAGAGTTGATTTTTCGTAATAACATTAAAGTTTTTATTTTTTAAATCTCATGACTTTGACGCTTATTTTCTTCCTTTCCAAAATTTCATGAAGCAGTGATGACATGACGTCCGATATTCTACACTTGGTCAATCTATAAGGTCGATCACAAATTTATTGCATATGAATTGCGTTTGTCGTTATCACAATGCAACTTTTGAATTATTAAAGGCTCCTCTTATTTAATACATCCAAAAACGCAGTACCACTAGGTGATCTAATTTATTGATCTTAGGGCAACTGTTGCTGTTCGATCTGCCTAGTACTTGATAAGCATCCTGGTCTAAACTTTTATTAGATAGATATCCGCATAAGGCTTCTGGTTTTTACAACCACATGCGATTGACTTGAATTCACCAGAGCCTCTAACTCCGTCATAAGATAGAATCTCTTGATAACAAAACTTATCTGTTAATTTCTTGGAAATAAAATGTTTGATGAATCGAAAATGATTATCGAAAATAATTTAATTACTTTTGGATTTTTGATTATTTTCAAATATTCAAAAAGAATTGAAAGTAATTATTGAAAATAATTTGATTATTAGTGTGGAGACCTGGCAATGCTGATTGCTAGTCATGCAACTTTAGACATCTGGCAACGCGGTTATTTCAGCAGGGAATGGTGTGAGAGTTCTTCTAGAAAGAAAGCTGTTGTTGAGAGCACAGAATGTACACAGAATCGATACCTTTGACGTTTAATAACGCTCAAAGCAGTAGCTTAACCTGCCAATTAGAGGGAGAAAAAACTTATTAAAATGTATTGCGAAACAAATGTGTTAGAAGCAACAGATATACAGACTGAAAACTGGCGGTTAAAGTAGAAAAACTAAATGTAAACAAACATTTATTTTGTGTTAAAAAGGGAAAATTTGGAATATTTTTTAATTTCTTCAATGATAAGTTTAAAGATTCTTAAATATTTAAATATTAATCGAAATGTGGGTGATTTTCGGTCTTAATGAATATAGTTTCTTGTGCAAGAGGTAATTAAGAAGCTAAATATATCAAGATCAAATAAGATATATTTCTCATAAAAAGTTTTTCTTGCAGAAATTTGTGTATATTATCAGTATTTATTAATTTCATGAATGAAAAAGTTAAAATTCGATCATTTTTAAATTATTAATCGAATTATTAGCAATTTCTCTTCGGACTGAAAAAAGTTCTATGTGCAAAAGGTAATTAAAAAGATAAATATAACAAAATATATACTCATAACTTTTTGTTGCAGGAATTTATGAATATACCTCTTAATTGGTTAAATACTAAGTTCGTGGTGCCGATGAAAGATGTCACCAAATACAATAGTTCCGAATTACGTTTCCCCAATAAAATGGCACATCTCCTTCCAACCAAGAATCCGTATTATGTGCACAAATATTCTATTATTCTACCAAAATATCATCAATTTCTACCAAAATATTCAAAATATTATGCTCATATTTTCCATCAATATTACTATTCAACACTCAATCTAGTAACAAACAACACACATTCCTTTATTCTTATCATCTAACAACATCAATCACCAACTAACAGACAATATTTATATATAAATCTATATAATTCATAATTCATACAAAATAACTAATGATACTCACTTTATATTAAAAAACTTATTATTTATAAATATTTTATAATAAAACTTAATCCTAAGATAAGAAATAAAATCTTTTTCTTTAAAATATTTGAGGCCCTTAAAAGGACCTTTGAATAATAAATAAAATCTCTTTCTTTTATATATTTGAGGCCCTTAAAAGAACCTTTGATACAAAAAGTTATTAGCCGTCTGATGTGTATATGAAACAAACGTTTGATTCCAAAATGCCTAGTAGATTGTTAACAAACAATCCACACGTACATGTATTAAGTATAAAAGATAATTGGAAATAATAGTTAAACAATCGTTAAGATAAAATAATGGATGGATTAATAAAACACACAAAATAAAAAATGAATCGACAAATACAGCAATTTGTGAAGAAAAAGAAATCTCTTTTTTTAAGTATTTTTGGCCCTAAGAAGGGCCTTTGATGTAGTGAAACCGAATTCAGTGCTGACGTATTTGGTGGCAGGATTGCATCGCCAATTCATAAGGCAACAGTGAATAGACAGCTTTTTAATTTTACGTTTGGTGTTGATGTTTGTGTTGTTTGTTGTAGCATATAAGGAAGACAAGACTTTGGCATCTAATTAATAAACAAAATTTAGTGATATAATTATAATATAATTATTATACAACACTTACTGCACAATGTTGAGCTACTTAACTCTAAACAAATGTGGACAACTCGTTATCCGTTTAATGTTGGCTCTATAAAGGACTTTTGAATAAGAAACAAAATCTCTTTTTTTTTAATTATTTGTGGCTCTAAGAAGGGCCTTTGGTATAAAAAGGAGATAAAAGATTTCATAATCCAAACGAGTCGAGCCTTTAGTCTCTGCCATCTAACAAATAAACAGAAATTAGTACCATAATTAATAAATATTATTTTACTAGCTGTACCCTGCGCGCTTTGCTGCACTACAAACTAAAATAAATTTGAAGGAAAGACATTAGACAAATATCCAATTAAGTTTGAATCATTTTATTGATTTTGTTTCCCGTTGTCCAAATGATTCAGACGAACGGGCCTGAGTAGTACGCATTCGATCAAGTGATTCATTGTTCAAGTGCTTCATGGGAACGGATCTGTGCGGCATGTACTCGAAGATTTTTCAGTCTCAATGCTGATTCTGAGGCTAGTAATGCTCTTTTCTTTTCAACACAGGATCAAATGCACAGTTTACGATTTAATTAATTTCGAAGAATTTTCAGTGGCGCCACCTGTCGGAAATTGGTTATACCAACTTAGAAACCTTCGTCGGCTCATGCGCAACAACTTTGCTAAAGATTAAATGCATAGTTTACGATTCCATAAAGTGCATTCATTTATATATATATATATAAACTTGAAAAAAAAATAAATACAACAAAAGTCTACGAATTTAATTTTGGTTAAATTTTTTCTTATTTGGTGAATTTTTTCACAAATGTTGGTTACAAAATTTTTTTCTTTCCCTTCTATCTTTCCCCCCGCGTCGTTCTTTACACTTTATATTCTTTGGTTTTATACATCAAGAATCACAGATAGCATACTTGTAGGGGTAACTACTATGCGTATGAGTAATATATTTCAAATGCAATTAAATATTAAGTATGTAGTATATAGCATACGTGGGCATGGCCCCTCGCTCATTTGGAATATCAACATAAAAAGTAGCCTATAACTCCTTCCAGACATACAGGAAGATACTGTGAAAATTTCAAGAAAATCGGTTCAGCCGTTTAATCGTCTATAAACTTCAAACATACAAACATACAATCAAACACACATTCATTTTTATATATAAGATAAGACTTACCACATTGCGTGTTTTTCCCATATATCACCTTGCCGAATTTTATCTGCACGAACCAATGTAACCATGGACTTAATTCTTGTCTGTAAAGAAGAAAATCACAATAATAGCAACAGTACTCAAAACGTTTAAAATAATGATTATTTATCGACCTTCTCTGGTCTAGATCCATCATGTTCTGTTAACTACAGCATCACCTCGAGTAGGATGTGGCTCTTCACCACGCATGATGGTCTTGAGTAAGGAGAAGCTATAAATGCAAATGCATTTTATTTTCGCTGCACTTACTCCTGAAATTCAGTAATTGTATATACTGATTATTTCTAAATGCCAAAAATGTATGCAGTCACCACTGCATAATTTTACCCTCTCTTTGCAAGATGTTCGATAATTTATATGAAATTGTTTTTTCCATAAAAATTTTCGATAGCGTTGAAGCGTTCATCTTATAGTCTTACAAAAACAAGGATTTGCTAAATAAATACAATGAACATAGAATGATATATAAAAATACAACAAATTTCATAATGGGTGCTATGCAAATTAACAAATTTGTTTTAAACAAAAAGAAAATATTTATTTCATAAATATAAATATATATGTATGTGACATAAGTAAATAAAAAAGCACCCTTACAAACCATATTTTGTTTATGAAGTGTATGTGTATGACGAGTTATTGTTTGGTGATTTTATGTTATGTATGCATATATATACATTCATGAATATAATAATAAAATGAAAAATGATTTTGTAATTGAAATAAGTTAAAGTGAATGTTAATTGTAGTAAATAATTAGTAATGTTGTGTGGATGTAGGTGTAAGTGCAAGATAAAATATATTTACAAATTCATAAACCATGTAAATTTTTGTGTTAGTTGTATTACGTTGTTAGAACTGCAATAAATAAAATATATATACAATTTCCGAAATGTGCTAAACTAAATTGAGCATGAGATCAAGTAAATGGTTTGACTACTATCAAAAACCTACCGATGAGTTACACATAAATACTTCTGCTTAAAATTGGATTCTTTGATCTTACCATTGAAGTATTTTATAATGAAATAAATTCTAATTCTAACGTATAGATTTAAAACATCCTCATGTTTAACTTTGGAACAACAAAGAAAGGGGCGTTCTTCGAAAAGTTCGTCGAAAAGGATTTGAGGAAGACCATGTCGATGGCAATTTTTGTTGCACAAATCTATAAATTTACTCTCCAATGCTTTATAATAATCTACAAAGCCCTGAGGAGGTTTTACTAGGTTACAATTATGGAACTGTTTGCCATATGTGAAGGAATAATCAATTGGGACAGGATCATTAAAATATGTCATTGGAACTTCACATATGTGCATTTGGGATAGTTTTTTATAAAAATATCCCGAAATATAGACAAATGCGTTGTTTTGAAGGACCAGCATTTCATCGTTGCTGAAATGTTTATCGCGTACCTCAATATCAATTTTGGAGGGGCAAGGGCTTGGTAGAGAATGGAACTCATCCCATTGCTTATGATCTTTATCGTTAGTATACGCTAGGTCTACAATTGAAAAATCTAAGAGATTAGCAACTGAGGAAATATTTTCGCAGTTTCCATTTACAACTACATTTACATAGTGTAACCCCCAGCGCTTTTGAAAAGAGCTTGAAACATTTCGGGGAGTTATACTTACAGCATTACCTGAACCTTTACGCATTTGACCAAAAAAGTGTTCTAAATGGTCCTGATTCAACCTGCGAGTCTTAATTCCCTGAAAACCTACTTGATGAAGATATGTCCAAAGACTTTTTAAGGCGGAAATGTTAGTCAACCATCCTGTAATAAATTTAAACATATTCGTTATTTCTTTCCCTTTCCAATCTGTAACTTTTATTGTCCGTAAAAGTTTTGAGGCTTCTCTTAAGAACTGTAATTGTTCTTGGGAACACACGAAAACCGCGATTTCAGCGCGGCTATTAAAAATATCAAATAAGTTATTAAAAACTCTAAATAATCAGCTGTATTAAGGAATGTTAGGGCTTTCGAACTATCTAATTTTCCTGACTTATGCAAAGTTCGCATACCGGCGACTACAGTCCGACTTAAAACTTGAGCTGCTAAGTTAACTCTCATCCTTTGGAAATTATTGGGATAAATGTGGTCCAAACTTAGCTTAGGAGCACATTTAAGGGTACTACAATCTACATTATAAAAATGGATAACATCTGCCCAGGACACAAGTTTATTGTTGAAATAAACTTTATTTTCTTTAGCAAGCAGACAATTTCGGGCGCTTTTTAAAAGATGCGGACTGTCATGCATAAAATAAATTCGTTTGTCGCTAACTAGAAAAAAGGGACGTTCTAAAGTTACCCTAACGATTTTTGAGAAGTTGACAAAATTGCCACCTTGGTCGCAAACGAACTGGCAAGGTTTTAAGCCTATTGCTTGTAATTTTGAAATTGCCTCGAATATATAACTTTTCAATGTTAAGCCATTACAATTCCCATAAACAAAGAAGTATGAAATAGCTTGCGACCAACTTTGTCCTCCTATCCCACTTGCCATTATGACCATTGCGCTTGTCGCTAATTGACGAGAACGATTTTCGTCCCCAAAGTCCTGTAAGCCTATAATTTTGTCTTTGAACCTATCGTAATCAAGAAAAGTTTTTAGAGACATTTCCTCGCAGGAGACACTAACAAATTTTTCTTCGTCCCTAAAATCCTGTGCTCTCACCCTTAGTGCCTCAAAAGTTCCGGTTATATTTCCAGGAGCTTTTGGCCAGTCCTTTACAAATTGTTGTAAAGTTCTAATTTCGAGAAAATTTAACATCGGACGTAGATATCTATACACTAAGGGAGAAAGGAAAAGCACAGCTAGAGAAATCAATTTCATCCCGACAGTGTAACGTCGTTGCTTGGGTTCGCGGGTATAATTAGTCAAACCATTTTCTAAGCAAACCAAGAGCGGCTTACTAATTTTTGAAGATAAATCATTTTTCTTCTTTAACTCCAATGCCAAGATTTCAGCCTTTGTCTTGTATTTTTCTAATTCCCTAGATAGCCAGACATTAGCAACCTTCAACCTACCTTTTAATCTCTTTTCTAGCAAATATTGGCTACGATAATGGTCCAAGGCTGCTTTTAATGTCCTAACATTTGAGTTTGAGGAGGGGGTCTCTATAAAACTACAGGCTAATTCGGTGTTCATGGTTACATCCTCTAAAATCTTGTAACACTGATTCCCTATCTTGATTTCATGACATTGGTTAAAACTTGGAATTGTTTTTCTTTATGTAATTCATTTAGTTGAGCACATTTTGGAACAGCATGGTTGGAAACACGTTTTCCAAAAATGTATTCCGGAGAAAAGTGCAGACTACACGCGTACAAGCGCTTCACTGATGACTTCACATTTAAAATACGAAGCCATTCAGCACGTCTAAAAAAGGAACAAAAAATAAGGAAAGAAAAGCTGCTGTAATACAAAACACATAAAAAGCCAAAGTGAAAAAGATCAAATACTAAGCAACAAATAACCAAAAAAGAAATACAAAAGTTAGTTAGTAATATCAACAACTTGCATTTTTCCCGAAAAAAATTTTATTGACGCAATTTTACAAAAATTTCATTTCCATCCCTTAATTCTTATTGAATCAACAAATTCACATACAAAACAACCCAAAAGCTACAACATCACACACACACTTCTTTAAGTAAATCCAACATAAGCAAAGGCCATATAAGCAAAATACAGTAAACAAATGCGTCTTCATTAGTACCGTATACATGCATACTTAAACTGACTTAAACCGGAATGCCTTCACCAATCTTCCTCGGGTAAACGGCCATCGATAGGCAGGGACAACTCGTACAACACCAAGAGAAGTCCAAAATTCAACATTCCACGTAAACTATGTTACTTATGTAATTTTGCTACAAAAGGACTGTTTTTATCCACATTTTGTGTACAAAAATTAAAAATCAAACATTTACCATAACTTCGAAACACCTTCACCGATTTTCATTAAATAAACAAACCCGAAAAGCTTTTCTCGATATCTAAAACTCTTAGAATTAGTTTTCCATAAAACTTAAAAATTAACGATTTTATAATATACAAATTAACAAAATGTTGCTAAAAATTATTTCTTTATTATTATTACTATTATTACTTAATGCCACAGATATAATTGTTGTTGATAAGATTAAATTTAATTAGAATTAGCCATAGTACAAATGAGTTAAAAAAGAACGCACCTATGTCACCTATGTACAATTCTAAACTCCAAAGAAGCAAAATAAAAATTTAAAATTAAATTTCAAATTTTGGATAAGCTCGTATAATGGAGAAAAAAATTTTGACCCATTTCATAAAAGTTAACACTTGTAGAACATATGATATAACTACAACGATATAGAACCGTTTGTGAGGGAAATCAGCCTTAAGGACCGGAGGCCAGTACTGTGTTTTGTTAGAATACACAAGTTTTCCCTCACAAATAAACGAACGCACTTTTAATATTATAAATTACACCCTAACCACTATTAATCCGTACACCAGGTATTTTTGTTTGATATACTAATATTCAAAGTTATGTAATATTATTCTCTAAAGTAAGTTATTTTGGATACATGGACTTTTAAGTATTAGTATATCAAACAAAAATGCGAGGTGTATGAATTAATAGTGGTTAGAGTTGTAGAACCGTTTGTGAGGGAAATCATCCTTAAGGACCGGAGGCCAGTATTGTGTTTTGTTAGAATACACAAGTTTTCCCTCACAAATAAACGAACGCACTTTTAATATTATAAATTAAAAACATAAATTTAACAATATACAACCGTTTGTGAGGGAAACCAGCCGGTTTTGTATTTTATAGCAAAGGTTTCCCTCACAAATAAAAATAAACGCACTTTTAAAGTAAATAATAATAAAATACAAATAAATTTTCCCCAACCATAAAATATTTTTAAATAATAATAATTTATAATATATAGCACTTACCTCGCAGCATTCTCCGGAAACCGATGTAGGTTTGGGCCTGGTAGACAGCCCATGATGCATTTTCTGCTCCTGTAAAAAATTTATTAAGTTATTTTATAAAATAAATATATGTGTTTATAAATACTCACATTTTTCCTATGTGCATCGACAATGGTCGATGTAGAACTGCCCAACACAAATACTCTTTTGGTAAAAATTGTACACAATTTGTATTAAAATAAACTGTTTATAAAAAAAGCTTACCTTGCAATATAACCACCACCGACAACTTTGCCAATTGTATCACTTGTACACTTGTACCACAATATAACACTTGTACGTAGGCGTCAAATATATCCCGACACTATTTCGCTCCAATTTTATTATAATTTCTTTACTTTAATTAAAATTTTTCACGTTTGTTATTATATTCTGTGGTTTTTATTAATGCGCGCCAATAATAAAAACCCACCCCGAAAACTAAAAACAAAACATAAATAAACAAAACAGAGTTACAATTAGAGAGGGACAGACATACTTTTTGTAATATTTGTTGTCCCTTTCGCAATGGTCGGTTAACTGTCAAAATCTCGATTCGCTTCTGTGTGTATTCTGTGGTTGAGAGTATTTTGAATTGAAATTGAATTAATAAAAGTAACATTGGAGTTATTCTTAAAAAAAATAAATATTACTGCGTTTTGTTTAATAGCGAGTGATTGCATTGGCGACGAGGGTAAATTATTAAAAGAGAAAAGAAGAAGTGAAAATATAATTAATAAAATTGATCAAATGGCGGCATAGCAAAATATGTATGTATGTACAAAATGGTTATGTGTATGTATATATGTATGTGCATGCCGAAATCTATTGAATTATTAGTTTAAATTCAAAAACAAAGCATGCTATTAAAGTTACATTTGATTGTGACAGATAAAGAAAACATTTAATTGTTTTTCAGATTGAAAAAGATAGAAGCTAACATTAAATAAAGTCGACCACAAAGGAAATACATTAAATTGTATGAAATACATTAAATTGTATGAAATACATTAAATTGTATGAAATACATTAAATTGTATGAAATACATGAAATTGTATGAAATACATTAAATTGTATGAAATACATTAAATTGTATGAAATACATTAAATTGTATGAGATACATTAAATTGTACTAAAGACATCCGTTGAATTGCAAAGTGGTCAGTAAATAAACAGCAATGGAACAATCCTTTAATTTATGTATGGTGTTCATTAAATTGTTTCACAGGGAAGTCATTAAATTGATTTGCCTTAAATTGCCAAGTGGAAATTGAATTGGTGGAGAGAATGAGTACTGCAAGTATAACACCTTTTCTTTGCGAAGTCATAGACAAATCGCTCCTTCGATCGGAGTGGGAAAAATGGCTGCGCGCGTTTTCTATATATCTTGATGCCGAAGACATTATAGACCCAAATAAGAGGAAAAATAAATTACTTTATTTAGGCGGCACTCAACTCCAAGAAGTTGTTTATACTATCCCAGGGGCTCTTGTTGAGCCTGAAAAGCTTGGTGACGGAATAGACGTATACAAAATTCTTGTTGAAAAGCTCAATAAACACTTTTCTCCAGAAAGAAATTCCACCTTTGAGAGACATTTGTTTCGTACGTTAAAACCTGAAGAGGGGGAAAGTTTGAATAAATTTCTGGTGAGATTAAGAACCCAGCTGCCAAATGTCAATTCGGAGAAACAAAGGACGAAATATTAGCCATTAACCTAAAAGATAAACTTATTGATGTTTGGGCTCCAAAAGACCTAAAGAAGCGTTTATTAGAGAAAGAGTACACTTTGTCGGAAGCCATCGAAATGTGCCATGTACATGAACAAATAAATAACCAGTCCGAGACTATCAGATTGCCGAATGTGTCGTTAGAAGTTAACAGAGTGGAAACTAAAAATCAAATCTCCGAATGCGGCAGATGTGGCCAACGAGGACACTCAGGAAACAGTGCTGGTTGTCCCACGAAATCATCAAAATGCAACAAATGCGGTTTCATGGGCCATTTTGCTACCAAATGTAAGACAAAAGGAGTTAAGCGCAAATATTCTGGATTCGGGACTACGGACACAAAAACCCGGAAAGATACTTATTCCAATATTCGGTTTGTCTCAGATAACAGCACAGAGACAGTCAATACACACAATGAGGATAATGAACATGATTGCTTCCAAGTAACAGACCAATTTAACAATCACATGAGTGAAATAATTGAATGCTATATTGGTGGAAAGAGAATTTCAATGTTGATTGATTCTGGATCACAACATAATTTATTAAGTGAAAAAGATTGGGAGTATCTCAAGAAGAGTCGAGCCACATTGTGGAATATTCGGGCTGAGTCTGAGAATCAGTTTCGTGCTTATGCTGGGAACGATTTACTGAAGATAAAGTCGGTTTTTGAGGCTGTTATAGGTCTTCATGTAGTTTCGAACCTAATTTCGACCTTCTATGTTATTGAGAATGGTGGTCAATCTCTGCTGGGTCGAGATACTGCGATTCAATTAAACGTTTTGAAATTGGGTCGGGAAATTAATAAAATTGGAAATTGTCAAATATTCTAAAAAATTAAAGGAATAAAGATTTCACTTTCGATTGATAAGTGCATTAAGCCCATTCAACAACCATTACGTAGAGTGCCTTCGGCTTTAGAGGAAAGGGTGGAACAAAAATTAAAAGAAGCTGTTGATCAGGACATCATAGAGCCCGTTGAAGGTCCCAGTCGGTGGATATCTCCCGTGGTTATAGTATTTAAAGGCAACGAGGATATTCGCTTATGTATCGATATGAGACGTGCTAATACAGCTATATTGAGGGAAAACTACCCGCTTCCAACTTTTGATTCCTTTGTGCCAAAACTTCAAGGAACCAAATATTTTTCCAGGCTTGACCTTAAGAATGCGTATCACCAATTAGAGCTCGACGAAGAAACTCGTGAAATAACTACATTCATTACGTCCAAAGGACTATACCGGTACAAAAGATTATTATTTGGCGTAAATTCAGCACCTGAAATTTTCCAAAGAACTATGGAAAATATACTGGCACCTTGCAACTGTGTGTTAAACTATTTGGACGATGTTATTGTTTTTGGAAATTCTGAATTGGAGCATGATAGAAATCTGGAAGTGGTTTTGGCTACTTTAAGGGAATATAATGTTTTGCTAAATGATGAAAAATGTATTTTTAAAATTGAAAAACTGGCTTTCTTGGGACATATTTTGTCAAACGAGGGAATAAACCCTGATCCGGGAAAAATATACACCATTATGAACGTTCGACCACCGAGCAACAAGGAAGAACTAAGGAGTTTCTTAGGGATGGTAACATACGTTGGAAAATTCATTCCAGACCTAGCCGATTTAACCGAACCCCTCAGAGTTTTGACCAAGAAAGATGCAAAGTTTATTTGGGTCAGTTGAACAAAATGCCTACATTGTCATATTTTAATCCGAGGAGTCGTACTCGGTTAATAGCTGATGCTAGTCCAGTAGCTTTGGGAGCGGTTCTTCTTCAATTCAAAAATAACGTTCCAAAGGTGATAGCATTTGCTAGTAAGAGCCTATCTCAAACTGAACGAAGATATTCTCAAACGGAGAAAGAAAGTCTCACATTAGTATGGGCGGTAGAGCAATTTTACTACTACTTGATGGGAATAGAGTTCGAGCTTGTTACGGATCATAAGCCGTTAGAGACCATTTTTAAGCCAACGTCTAAGCCACCGTCCCGTATAGAACGATGGGTTCTTCGTCTTCAGTCTTTCAAATTTAAAGTAATCTATCAGCCCGGTAAATATAACATCGCAGATTCTCTGTCTAGGCTATGTAAAATTGAAAGTTGTTCGTCTTTCGATCAACAAGCTGAAATCAACGTATGTGCGATAGTGAAGGAAACTGTACCACGAGCACTCTCAATTCTGGAAATTGTCGAGAACAATAAGCTGGATTCAGAGCTGATGGAAGCAGTAGATTGTTTGAAAAACGACTCATGGCAATCACATACTTCGAACAGGTTTTTCCCCTTTCGGTTGGAGTTATGTACAATGGGTAACATTCTACTTCGGGGACCGAAAATTGTTATACCGTTTCGTTTAAGGACTAGAGTTTTGGCTATGGCACATGAAGGTCACGCGGGTGAGACTGTAATGAAACGTCGTGTTCGATCTAAAATATAGTGGCCGTTGATTGATCGAGATGTCGAGAAATACGTAAAAAACAGTCGCGACTGTTTGTTGGTATCAAGACCTACACATCCGGCTCCAATGAACCGACGAAGTTTGCCAACAGAGCCATGGCAATGTCTAGCAATGGATCTGCTGGGACCCTTCATCAAATCATGATTTTATATTTGTGGTAATCGATTATTACTCAAGATACCAAGAGGTTAAGTTCTTAAGGAAAATAACGTCGAGCGCCATTATTGATTTCTTAAATGAAATTTTTTTCAAGACTAGGCCTCCCGAAATCCATTACCACTGATAATGGTCGGCAGTTTGTCAGTGACGAATTTAGAAACTTCTGTTCAGACAAAAATATCGAGATTTTGACGTCCCCGCCATACTGGCCGCATGCTAATGGTGAGGTAGAGAATATGAATAGATCTCTCGTTAAACGGTTACGAATAGCACATAGTAACGGAACAGATTACAAGAAGGAAATCCAAAAATGTCTCTTGATGTACAATGTCACGCCCCATGGAAAAACTGGAAGGCCCCAACAGAGATGCTTTTCAATCGGGTAATTCGTGACAAGTTGCCATCAGCACACAACATTGGGGAAAACATTTTAGATGCTGAGGCAAGAGACTTAGATATGCTTAACAAAGAAAAAGGGAGAAAGAGAGCAGACAAAGATCGCAAAGCAAGAGATAGCGACATAGAAGCTGGAGACAAGGTGTTACTTAGAATGTGGTTTTTCCAAATAAGTTAACACCGAATTTTGGTTCAGAAGAATATGAAGTAGTTGAGCGGAAAGGCAATGATGTTACGGTACGCAGTGGTGACAAAATCTTTAGGCGCAACATCAGTCATTTAAAGAAACTGCCAGCAACATCGGAGCCTAACAATAATCCTAGTCCACAGATATTTGAGACACAATCCGAATCTGAGATTTCTAAACCGAGGTTGACGCTGAAGCTTAAAAACATTGGAGGGATGTGGAGACCTGGCAATGCTGATTGCTAGTCATGCAACTTTAGACATATGGCAACGCGGTTATTTCAGCAGGGAATGGTGTGAGAGTTCTTCTAGAAAGAAAGCTGTTGTTGAGAGTATTTTGAATTGAATTAAAATTGAAATTGAATTAATAAAAGTAACTGTTCGATTGTGGACTGTATATGGGGTGTGGGATGTTGTAGCGACTCCTTGGACACAAAATTGGGCCCAGATTTCTAGCAAACAAAAGGAAAATTATCAAAAAAATTCTTCCAAATAAAAAATAAAAACCAGCAACACTTTCCTCTTGGTTTATATGTTTTGATGTTCACTATTTTATTCACAATATTTTACTTCACAGTATATTTCTTATTTACTACAATTTTTATTTGTTTTTTTTTTTGTTTTAAATTAGTTAATTTTACTATTTTCATTAAACCAAAACAATGGCCGAATGCCTCAAATCAAAAAAAATATTATTACTCAAATATCTGGGGCTCTAAGTACCTCCAGACGATCAAAAAACGAAAAGAATAATTAATAAACAACATTTAATGCCAAAAACAACAATAGTAATAAAATATAAAAAGCTTTATTATACACTGCTGCGCCCTCTATTGCCAATTTGCCATCGTTTAAACAATCCTGTTTATGTCACCAAGGATGGGAAGTTTGGTCTGTCAGACATAAACAGTAACATTGGAGTTATTCTTAAAAAAAATAAATATTTCTGCGTTTTGTTTAATAGCGAGTTATTACAATTAGACTGAAACAATTTGTCTTGAATGATACTTTAAGCAATTTTGCTTAACAAACCCTTAAAGATGTGTTTTAAATTTTAATAAATACGGCTGTTAAACTTTGAATTAATTCAAATTTACAAAAAAGAAAAAAATATTATAATTTAAGCTATTGCATTGCCTATTCAATTGGATGAGTGAGTAATAAACTTTAACTGGTGTAACCAAATTTGTTGCTTTTTTCATTGAACAAAACACAAACGCATACTATTCCGATTTAAGTCAACAACAAACCCAAATGAAAATTCTAAAAATCAAACCACGCAACCATGTACAACAGATTGCCGGGGCTTGTAGTAGTTTCGATTAGTAAATAAAAATATTTATTCAAGTATATATCGACGAATGTTGTGACACATTTATAAGTAGTATTTCAATGTATACCAGAATGTGCAATGGAAAATGCTGCAAAACATTTTAAACCCAGGCAATAAACATTTTAGGTGGAATAAAACTTTAACACCGTCTTAAATTTGGGTGATTTTTTGCTCTTAGATCTTCAGCGTGAATGTTTTTAATTAAATTAAATTAAAAATTTATTTTTTTTACGATTTGTGGCAATGCCAAAGGATTACTATTCTAACATTAAGAACCTAAGAAATAAACAATCACTACAACACAAATTAAGGATTTGGAGTTGGTTGACACGTGGTCTAAAGGAAAAATTTGGTCGTCCTTTAAAACTGAAACATATTTACATCTTCATATTTCACTCTCAAATTGGTGTCAATAGGCCTTTCATTAATATAAAAAATTACTCTGATAAGTCACACAAACTTAATTTTATATAAATTTACAAATAAGTGGGCCCGATCACACATAATTTTCATTACATTTTTGAGTGTTATGAGTAAACAGTATATCAGAATCAAGAAATACAAACATGTTGAAACAGCACTTTATTTTTTTTTTACAGAAGTTGCTTCACTTAACGACATACAAATCGAGTGAATTTAATACTAGTGCTCCATCTGTGTATTAGACTACGAACTTTTCAGCTCAGCTCTAATAATACGCAAAAATTTTCATGGTGCACCTCGTATAGGAAAACCTAGGAATATACTTATCATTGGCGATCCCAGATGGCCATTATAAATCCATCATAAAAAGAGATAAATGAGAAAATAATGCTGAGCCATAGTTTTCGAGTGAAGATGCTACTCATTTGAGAATGGCTATTACTCTTAGTATTAATTACAAAGTCAGACATATTTAACATAATGAAATTTGAAAAAATATTTTTTCTCTCGGCAGATTTCTGACAAAAACTCTGAGAGTAAATAAAAATAGTAATGAAAAGCTTCTCAAAAATCTGTTATTCGGAGACGGCCCCGCTTCTCATGTCTAAAAATAACACACACAACATAAGTGGTGTGAGAAGCTAGGTGGTAATCCTGACTGAAGGGTTGTAATGACCAATATATATATATATATGAAGTTGCTAATAAAAAATATATATATATGTATGTATTCGTTACAATACCATGAAGTTGCTAATAAACATTTAAATTCGTATGAAAAGTTTTGTTGGATGTATTCCGAATGATATTCAGAATTTAGTCATTCTTGTTTATGAACAATAAATTTAGCAAAAATTTTTATGAATATTTGACAATGAAACCAACTTTTAGCGGTACGTGGTTAACATGGAATGAAAACGCTTTTGCCAAAAACAGAAAACAATAGAAAAAATTGAACACGTCGTGTTTTTAGCCAAAATTCATCGGTGGAGAAACTGGCTTAATGAACACTGTTATTTAGTACAATGCCCAGAGGAGTATAAACTTAGAAATGCATATGCATACAGAAATTCGACCATACAACAACAATAAATGGAACGTATTTGAACAAAAATACAAACAATTTTAAAAGTCATAAAAAGCCACGTTCTATGCGCTATATATCAACGACATCATCGTCATTATCAATATAATTGTTTTCAACGTCGTCATGACAGAGGAGGAGGAATGGCAGCATTTTAGCCATGGTAGCAGGAGTGAATACACAACAGCAATGACACAAGTTGTTTAATTCACATTTTCCACTGCTTGATCACAGAGAAAATTAAAAAACGTAGAAAGTTACAAGAGTACAGCAAACATTTTTAATCAAAAAAGTTATAAACATTATCAGAGTTGAGACATATAATAATAAAATCTATAATAATTAAATATTTTGTAAGTGGTATATGCTGAAAAGATGCCAATCACCAAATTTTTTTTTGTGCTAGTCCAAAAAACAAATCTAATTGCTTTTTTGTCAAAGAATAGAAAATGAATTCTTCGTAAGTATACGTTAATACCAGCACTATCTACTGCTCTTAACCCGTAGAACCTCTGAATTTGGTCCAGTAACTCCTACAGAAATTATTACAATATGAGGGAAAGAAATATTTTTGGCAATGAAATCTTTTCACGAATTTAACACCTTCAAGAAGATTTATTTGAGACGGACAAATTGTATGTTTTTGTCTTTTAGCTGCACTAAAAATATTGAGAACTATGAGAACTGTGTAGTCCTTAGAAGGATTTGTCTATTTTATGGTCAAGGTAATCGACTTAGTGAGCGATTGCGCAGTTATTAATCGTTTTCGCTCTAATTATATTCTTAACATAATCTTGGCTTATCTGCGTACATACATACGTAATTGGCCCCTTCAGTCAGGATTACGACCAAGCTTCTCACACCACTTATATTGTGTGTGCAGTGCCGTCTTTACCATAAGGGCACTTGGGGCACGTGCTCAGGGCCCCCGACTTCAAGGGGGCCCCAAGTTACAACCAATTTACTTTCGAAATTCATATTTTTTAATTTTTCAGCAAATTTTTTATAATTTACTTTTCTAACTTCTAAACTTTTGGAAACAATATATTTAATATGGTATATAATTTTTAAAGCCGCATCCAATGATGTATAAAACATAAATAATCATGTCCTTATAATTGTTATATTCCAAAAAACGTAAAATTTTAAGGATTTTCATTAAACTAAAAACAAATGCAGCCAAATTTTGCATGTTTTATACACCGTTAGCTTCAAAAAACCTTTTAAATGATACCACATATTGTATATTTATTAGAGCGACTCACCAAAAAGAGTGCTCGATGTACCCTTCTAAAAATGAACCTTGGACTTTTTTAAGTTGACATTTAAAATATTTCGGCTCCAGCTTTGACCTCTCGTGAGCTGGACCATTTCGAAAAAGGGTCTATTTTTCCATGTTTTGTCAATTTGAGAATCTGTTTCCTTACCAAAATATACAATATGGGTGCCATAAGAAAGTTTTTTTCAATGCGCGTCCAACTGTGTATATAATTTGTCCAAGGACGATCATCCATATCCTTTTTTTAAGGATATTCTGTTAAAAAACGGTTTTTGAATTTTTTCTTCGGGGTTGTTTGTAATTGACAAAACATGGAAAAATAGATCCTTTTTCAAAATGGTCCAGCTCACGAGAGGTCAAAGCTGGAGCCGAAATATTTTAAATGTCATCATAAAATATACCAATGTTCATTTTGAGGGGGGTATATCTTGCACGAATTTCGCTTCCATACAACTTGAGTCGCTCTAATATTTATACTATATATGTATTTATAAATTATTTGTTTTGTTTTCGCTCGTGTACAAAACGATTTAAAATTTTTGTACAATATTGAAACGTTTGCGAAATGTTTCGTTTGTTTTCATACTCTGCATAGAAGTCAATGACGATAATTCGAAATATCCTGTAAAGAAGACTTTACTAAACAACGCGTTCCAAACTCACTTAAATGTAACTATCTTGTTATTTTCTCCAATTACCGTAACGTAGTTCAGTGGGGGTTACTTTCCGAAAGTCGTTTTAAGAAGTATTAAAAATCTTGAAAATCGTTTTTGCGCCAAAAAGCAATCCCGAAAACTGGAATGAAATTTACATCACTACAGTGAAGACAATTTTCCTGTTCGTTTATGGTAGCTTATACTTGATTTTTTTTCACCTTTTAAAACAAATGAGCGGAGAATAATTGAGTGTCGAAAAGGAAAATCTTTTGAATCTTCAGCGGATCCTATCTAAAATGGTTCACCACATTATTCTTTAAGAATTTCATAATCCTCGTACTCTTTAAACGAATTTGATTTGTATCAGTGAAATTGAATGTCGAATTATATGTAAATATTAAAACTTTAAAGACTCGACAAAAGCTTTCTTTATATTGATTTGTTCATCAACACAAAGCGAACGATTCTTCGAAATCAAATTAAAATTCAGCAAAACCCACAAAAAAGATTAAAGGTGTTGGAAAGTGAACAAACCAATCGTTCTCACAATACGTCAAAAGAAAGTATTGCCGCAACAAAACAAATAAGTCTAACTAAAGTAAGACTGCGGGTGGTAATAATTTCAAAATCCGCATGAAGGTAAAAAAATAGAATTCAGTTAAAGGGTACTACAGAAACAGGAAAGAAAGAAAAATTGAGAAAAGGGGAAGTAACTGCAATTTTCACATAGAAATTATTTGTTGTTCGCTATTATTTGATTTTCCTTGACTTTACTAGATAACTGATAGAAGACAAGTTTTTGCAGAGCTTTATCTATTGGCTATGTACTGGCATTAAACCCTTCAATCGAAATTTATTGGGAGTTGATGATAGCATTATACTGACAAGTTAAGTATAAATTCTTTAATGTTTTGTGAAATGCTTCTCTGCGAAAATGGCGCTGCGACTCAGAATTTCAAGAGTATAGAAGTAATCTCAAATTGTTCAATACAGTTTTCTGCTAGAAGTAATCCTTTCAATCTTAGGGGAGGGGGCGGACCTATAGTATTAAAAACCTTCCGCAAGAAAATTTTACCGTTATTTAATTTGAATGCAACAATTGCAATTAAATTCTGGGAAGTCATTTTTATATGACCTAAAAGGTCATCTTTTTAAATATTGTTGATTAAGAAATAAAAACAGTTCCACAAAGATGTCAAAAACCTTAACTACCGCCACTCATGTTAAATAACAACAAACATAAAAAGTTATGTTTATGTATGTATATATGTGTGTATGCCATGTACATATTCATTTAAACAAAATAAAAAGCGAAATAAATCGAAAAACCAAATAAATTATTGAAAAAAATTACATAAAACCACACAAGGAGCAAAAATCATAAGGAAAAAATTGAAAATGTTGTTCAATATACCCGTCTGCGCATTTATCTGCCTTCGCTACACATTTTTCCAAGTTATGATGTTAATTAAAATTATAATTGAATAT
The DNA here is from genome assembly GCA_930367235.1 of Sarcophaga rosellei. NCBI lineage: Eukaryota > Metazoa > Arthropoda > Insecta > Diptera > Sarcophagidae > Sarcophaga > Sarcophaga rosellei. The sequence goes on along the minus strand of OV884018.1, from coordinate 44,779,376 downwards.
AAGCATAATTGTAAACAAAATTTATTACGTTATTTTTATTGTAATACAAAAATGAAAAATTTGTTGTATTTTTGCTTTTATTTTCAAAATAATATTGTGCAAGTGCAGGCGAAATTGGAAAATATCGTATGAATAAATCCATAAAGCGAATTTCAGCTCAATAGTACAATCATCACTTTTGAAGCTTTAATATTGATATGTTGTCAAGGTGATTAAAAACATGAGTAAATGTTCGAAAAAATAAATATTTATGGAAATGATGAAAATGAAATGGCGATGAGAAACATTATTTATTATTATAAAAAATTAAATTTACGAATTGTAATGCATTTTTACAGACATTTTATATTAAATTAAATCAGGATATATATATCGGGTGGGCCGTCTATTGGTTTAAATTTTAAATATCGATTATTTCGAATCTGGCAAAACTTATATCATTCTATTCTCCCACAAAATTCAGCAACATGAGCAACGTTTCGATTTATTGGTTCAACGAGAAACTGCTCAATGAAGTCGAGTTTGCCATCTTTGACGTCATCTATTCGGCTGAAGCTCCTTAAATCTTGATAGGAACGTTAATAAGCATTTTTGGTTTTAACAGGATGGTTCAACTTACCACACATCTCATGCCACAATCGAATTATTGCGTTAAACTTTTGATGGTCGTTGCAGAGATACGACCACACACACAAAATGTGCACGAAAATGGTTTCCGATCGAATGAGGTACTGTGATACCAGCCGCGCTAGCCATATGAATGAAATAATATTACACTTCTAACTAGAACAAAAAAATATGTTTGTCAAAATTTCAAATCGTTTTTCTTTAATTGTATTTTTAAATTTAAACTTTTAAATAGCCCACCCTTTACATACATACATAATCGGTCATTACGATTATGGATTGCGACCTAACTTCTTACATCACTTAAACTGTGTGTGTTAGTTTTATACAAGAGTGCGCCTATATGCATCTGTTATTACTGTAATTAATATTTCAGCAAATGTCAAAATATAAACAACGTAATAGAGATAAATCTACAGTGGACAGGAAAAGCCTAGGTACTCTGATATACATATGTAAAAAAATTTTGAATTTTAAGTAATGATTTGTAAAAACAATTGATGTTTTTTATACTTATTTTATTAATTTATTTCCATTTCATAATAAAACAAAATAATTTTTAATGTTTTTCACAAAACCATTAGAAAATAAGCAAAAGTTTCTGGTGACTCCATATTTTGCAGCCCAAGAAGTCAATACACTCAATCAACCTGCTGCTAATCTAAAGATGTGATTTGCCTACAAAAGGCCCCACAAGCTTAATACTGCTTCAGAAAGTCCCGATATGATTCCATTTGATATAACCGATGTTACAAATTTAAAAATTTTAAATTTTAAAAATTCCAGTAACACTCCACTCCACGGTATACTTTATATTTAATTGAATTTGAAATATATTACTTATACGCATTGTTAAGTAATGATTACACTGTGCTAGAATTTGACACTTTTTTTTTGTGACAAGGGGGTTAACCTAATTCGGGTACGCTGAATCCAGTGGTGCTAGCCGTTTTTTTAGGTTAGCTCTTGTAGGTTGCACTACATATATTCGCGTAACTCAAAAACGGTTTAGTTTATTATAATAAACTAAAAAACCGAAATTCCGCAATGAAATTTTCTTTAAGTAAGGTTAAACTTTTTCCAATATGCGCAGTCGTTGTAGAAACATAATTTTTTTTTACCAAAAAAAATTGTTTTTTTTAGCAAAATTTCGAAAATTTTCTTTTTCTACCTGTTCCAGGTATAACAATAGAATACCAGGCAAAAATATCTAAATATTTTGAAATTTTCTGGTTGCATTGATGTTGGGTGCATAGTGTGTAGTCGTGTTTACAGCGTATTGCAGAATTTTCTTATCAGGACCTGTGGTTCGATAATTTTTGTTTTATTTCAATTAAAAATATTTGGCACAGAAAATTCTTCATTAAAGAAAATTTTTGATAATTTTTTATGGTCCTTACTTTATTTGCATTACATTTTAGAGTTAATTTTGAATACATACATGAATACATTCCTGTATTTTTCCGCTGCTGTCTTTTCACTTCAAATCAACAACTGCAATAACACCAATTTCTACATCAAAACAAATAAAGTTATAATTGATGCGTTGAAAAAGCGACTATCTGACACTTATTACATTTTGTCGGCTCACATATACCGGAGATGCAAGATACGTGTTAAAGTTTGAAGAACCAAACGATTGGAAGCTTTTAATACAATTCGCTAATACGCCATTTGCACCTTTAAACTTTAAAGTTTATTTTGCAAATTTTGTAAACGAGAAGAAAAAAAACAATCGATGGTGAGTACACACGTAGTTGTACTCTAAAAATCGTATTGTTCTTCGTGCAGCATTTATAGATTGTTGTATAGACGCCAACAAAATATGAAGAGTTTGTCAATGTAAACTTCCCCATGTACAGAAATCATCTAACGAACATGGCGAAGGTCTTTATAACTGCCAAATTTCATCACGTTTGCCTTCAGTTTTGCTAATCTACCTAACTGTAACTGATAACTTTCTCAACTAATAAATAAACAAAAAGAACATACACACACATACGTACATATAGGCATGGGAATAAATAGATGTTGGAATTCAATATACAATTTAACAAATTTTGGAGATTTTAGCCTTAGCCGTGAGCCATGCAATTTTCAACGATAATACTATACCTTAAAAGAACTGTTTTTGACAGATCCAAAACTTTCCTGAGAAATTGTTATCATTTATGGAGGAAGACGAACATCGAGATAACTTCCATTCGAAATTTGATTGAGACTTGGATATCCAAATACAGCGGGAGATTATAAAAAAGAGAAAAAAACAGTCACCCAATAAGTATTGCGCAGACTTCAATATGAACATTACCTTCGTGTGGAGTACCCTGCGGTAACCTAATGGCAGAAGTGCTGAAATGACCCACACTCTTTATATTAAATGAATCGATGTAACAAATCATCATGATTTGGCAAGGCAATTAAAGCTGTCATCAAATACATCTTCTCCGAATTGCGTTTCCCCCTACAAATAGTCTATAATTCTACTTAACATTAAAGGTCCTTATTAGGGCCATAACGATTAAAAATAAGAGATTATTTTTCTTATTCAAAGTTAAGTATTTATCACCTTTTGGCTTATGTTTAAAGGTACACTTCGGATTACGGTAAGCAATTAAAAATTTCGAAAGTGTACATTGAATAATTTTACAAAAAAGACTTTCAGTGGTATTTATAAATTTTTGGTTACGGATGTGTAGTACTCAGAAATTTTTTAAAGAAAAATTTTATATTTTCGTTATGAGTTACACATGTACATGTTACATGTTTCATTTTGATGTTGTTTGTCTATCACTCACACATGATAGTCAAGACCAAAGTTTTTGAAACTAAGGACAAATCAAGTTGAACATAAAGTCCATCGGAGGATTTCGTGATTTAATGAACCGATTGTCGGTGGTTGTATTGTTGTAGGGAAGCCATTTTACTGCTATGGTGTTAGAAAGTAATGAGTTAGAAAGTATGTCACTATGTTCTAGCAAGTTAACAATCCCGAATATAGTGCAATGTGCGTTAAGAAATGGCATAAAACAACAATATCGATGCATTATACTGACTGGCACAGTCTTCAGATCCGAAATCGATTGAGACTTGTGATAAAAAACCAGCAATCAGAGGAAAGTGACAATTTGTTATAGGATTTAGAAATTAATTCAGGCTGCGTAGCATGATCCATAATATGTACATACCCATTTCTGTAGGCGATTAATTAATTAAGTAAAATATTTATTGAAAATTTAGAACACTATTTCAATTTAACATTTAAATTTAAATTAACATTTAAATTCAAATTTAAATTAACATTTAAATTCAAATTTCAAACGATTTTTTTATTTTTTATTTTCAGATATTTAAACATTTATTTGTTTTATTCATTACCAGGTCTACACTCTTAATTCTCACTCTAATTTTTTTGTTAATTGCATTGTATTGTATTGACAGTCGCCGTAGTCTAGTAGTTAGTGTGTTCGCTTATTAGACGTAAAGCTCGGGTACGAGCCCCTGGCCAGACATCAAAACGAAATATGAAAAAAATATTTCTTCTGCGACTTCCTCCCAGCAGATTTCTGGCAAAAACTCTGAGAGTAAATAAACCTGCCAAGAAAAAGTTTTTCGAAATCTGTCGTTCGGAGTCGACGTTAAACTGTAGGTCCCGCCACTCAAGTATAAAATTAAGGCACACAACATGAGTGCTGTGAGAAGCTAGGCCGCAATCCTGACTGAAGGGTTGTAATGGCCAATTATTTATGTATGTAATTTATGTATGTATGTATTGTATTAGCAGGAAGGGCATTAAAAAGCAATTTTTATTTCATTGCTTTATTAAAAAATATTGTTACGTTTTTACCTTTCAAAAACGTTTAAAATATGAGCTCAAAGATTGCAAATAAAATAAAAATAAATTAGTGCTTAGTTTTATGTAACAACTTGTTCACAACTTGATGTATACAACAACAATTGTTTTGTTTGTTATTCCTCTTCACATTCTTTTGCGTAAACAATAACAATTGTTCGACAGATCTTTATAACGGAGATCTTCAAACCACCGTGTCTTGAATTGAATTGATTGAATTTTTACTGAGCTCGTTACCTGCTTTGCCTTGCCTTGCCTTATATGCCAACGTAAACAGACTCATGAATGATCTTGAATTCGAATGTTCGTGACTTTGCCCTCTCGTGATCTCTATAAATGTAAACATCGTTGTTCTCTATTGTTGTTTCTGTATTTTATTGGCGTTTATTCTTGTGTGTTTGGTGTTGTATATTTGTTCACTTATTATCATTTTTATACTGTTTTTTTGTTGGTATATTTTTGTTTACTTGTTTATCATGGAAACAAATTCGTTGTTTTTGTTTTTGTAACTTATGTTTATAATTTTAATGTTAAACGGTGCAAAAGCAAAACAATTTCTATTATCGTAACAATATGTACAGTTTACTCCTTTCCGTTTTGCTTAAATAATTTTTGTAAATTTTGTAAAAAAAAATGATTCACAAATTCTCTGTTTCGAAATGGTTTCTTATGAGTGACAGGAAATTAAAAAGTAAAGAAAAATAAAAAGTAAAGCCTATTGCTTTCGTTACAAGACCATTGCAGAAAAAGTGAATTACGATACTGAAAAGCTTTTCCCCTATTATTTTCAGTTTCAAAAATGATACAGAGAAGGGGATTGCCATTCATAACATTCATAAGAATGGCATTGCTATTATCTGGTGTCATTGTAGAACATATAATATCGAATCGGGCCACCTACTGGAAATTTGAACAAATATTGTTTTATAAGTTTTGTTAAGGATTGGAAATTAGTTAAACCCCGGGTTTGTTTTTGCTTCACTGTGTTTTGCTTTTTCTTATTTGCTTAACTACAACTAAGAGAAAATAAAATAGCAAAGGCAGACAGCAAAGTAAAAAAAAACAAAAATAAACTCTTTAGCTGTAGTGTTACAGTGAAATAATTTTTGCTAACGCAGCTGACAGCTATTAATTTCAAAACGATCACTATTGCTTACAGCGTTTCAGCTCTTGTGGTTTCTCTTGTGCTTTTGCTGTACTCATTTGCTGCGCTCTTTTACTTTGTAAAGAACTGCTTAAAGGTTTTATAATGAATAGAAAATAACTTTGCGTTTGCATTATTCTCTTTGAAATGTTGTATATTGTGTTTGGGCTTCAAACAAATAAATCATTAAACATTTCAAAGAGAACGGTGCAAATACATAGTTATGTTTTATACATTGTAAATACATTAAGCAGTTCTTTACAGCGCAGCACACAAGTACAGCAAAAGCACAAGAGAAACCACAAGAGCTGAAGTAGTGATCGTTTTGAAATTAATAGCTGTGACTGTTTGCGTTAGCAGAAAACATTTCACTATAACACTACAGCTAATGAGTTTGTTTCTGTTTCATCGACTTTGCTGTTTGCTTTGGGTACAATTGCCGAAAAGCCTTAAGCATAGCAGAAAATTAGGTGCTTTTGCTGATTTCAAGCAAGCAATACAAACCCTGGTTAAACCTTTATTTTAAGATTATTGCTCTACAAACATGAGACTATATTGGCTAAAATAATAGGCCATAGAAAACGGTTCAGTTTCTCAGTTAGAAAGTTTGAAATATTGCGAAAATTGTGTTAGCCTGCTTGGTGTAAGAAGACTTATTTGATATAAGGATTGTTAAGACAAAGTCTCTGTACGCAAGGATTCTGGTTTAGTTGAAGATGTAGAGTTATAGGCGATCACACTGCTTTTCAAAAGCTACACAAGAGTTCTTGCAAAAGCAAAATTATATTTGTTTTGCTTGCATTGCAACGTAGTTCAGTTCTTTTGTATAATTTCATACTATTTTGGAATAACTTTCTTTGCATAACGCAAACATTTTTCCTGCTTTTCCTGAAATTTGGACAAATTATTATAATTTTACTATCTTTTACTAATAGATGTTCTATATCGATCTTTCTATAGACATTTTTTCAATTAGTGTAAAACATTTACTATTAGAAGTAATTGACTGTAACATCTGAACTAAAACTTAATTTTCCAAAAAGAATCCATATCAAGTTTCATCGCAAATTTTATTTAACAACAAATAAGTGCAACAAAACATAAGAATTTAATTATTTTTTTAAAAATCAGACGTTTACTTCTAACGGGATTACACATTTTTTTATTTTAATTTTTAAAAGCGTGTACATGAATATTCTCTAAATTTCGATAAAGAATAAAAAATAATAGAATTCTACGCAGGCGCTATGAATTTTATAATCAGCTTATCTTATCAGTAGTAAATGTATTGAAAAGGAAAATAAATTTTAAATTTCAAATTACAATGGTTGTGTTATAAATATCTGTATTTTTTTTTATCAAAATAAATCCAAATGTACAAAGAAACACTGAAAACGAATTAAAATTGCAAATTATAAACAAATGCTTTTGAATTTATTTTTCTAATATTTAATCAAAAACATGGAAAACTGCTGTTATTTTTTTTTTTTAATGACAAATACGGTTGTCAAAAAAGAAACAAAAATTAAATTCGATATAGTTTTTACCATTTAGTTTCGAATTCCATTATAAACTAGATAAGCATCAATAAGTTTGTTATAGGTTTTCCATTAAAAAAATTAAATTTTATTTAATTTAAAAAATATCTTTAAAGCATTTAAATAAATAATTTCAATAAAAAATGTGCGGCTCTGCTCTTAGGATCTATTTTTCTCAAATATTTTCTATCGTGTAATTAATACAAGTAAATATTGATTTGCATTCATATATGCACATTATAACCTATATACTACGAATTCTCGTAGGTGTAAGCGTGTGCTATGTGCAACAATTGTATATAAATAGACCGTTTGACGTTTGTGTTCTTTCCTTCATTTCAACAAGTATAAACGGTGTACTGCGTATGAAATCACACTTCAAAAATTATTAAGAAGTGAGATGTTTGATAAAATGTTTAACTGACCACTGGAAAAGCTTTGAAAAATTGATTTAATTCACGAATTCCTACAGTTTTTTTTACACATTTTTGAAATAATTACAAAAACGTTTGCATTATATTTATTTATTATAAAAATATTTACATTTTCTTATAAATTTGAATGTTATTTTGAAGTTAATAAGTTAATTGTGTAGTTAGTTTCGTGTTAAAAAATAATTTTTTTTTTTCAAATTCTGAACTCTCTCTTCATGAATATTACAATTTTTGTTCACTAATTGTTTAGAACTATAGTGGTAGAAGTGGAAATTCTATTGAAAATGTTTAATCATTTTAATTATTAATTTTTATTTAAAATAATAACGTTCGACATGATGTGTTTAGTTGCCATAATTATAATGTCATAGTTAGTATCATCTAACGTATGTAAACTAGAGATGAGCGATCCAGTGATTTTTGAAGAACGTTGTTCTCAGTGAACGTGATTTGTTAATCACTGTTCTTTAAAACAGTGATTGTGATCACAGTATTCCAAAAGAAAACAATAATGATAATAATGTATTTTATTAAGTCGTAAGAAAGAGACAACTAGATACATACTACGAAAAGACTACTAAACAAAATCAAAGTGGTGTCATCAATGTTATTATTTTTCATGTAATTTTTTTTTATATGAAGTTTGACAATTAAGTTTCACAGAAAGTTCGTGTATAAAAGACAAAAGTAAATAATCAGCATCATCTAATAGTAACTCTGCCTCGCTCAAAATAAAATGACATAAATTTGAGTACGTAACAATTTTGAAAGAACGACATTATTAGTAACTGTTATTTGGCAATTTCAATCACTGTAGCTACCAGTGAATTATCAATCACCGTGATTAATGCTATGTTCGCACGAGCCTTCGAATTACTTCGCTCTCTGTTTGAATTACTTATTTGAATTATCATGTTCACACGGTAGTTTTGTAATTCTTTTTTACAGTTCTTCTTCTTTTTATTACTAAATTCGTTCTATTTATCTCTTGAGGTGAATAGACGTGTTTATGTTTGAGCTCCTGTAAAAATTAACTATGTGTTTTTGAATTTAAAAATCCTATAATACAACAATCATAAAATAAATTCTATAACATCTTTAAATCTTCTACAACAAATAAAAACATAAAACAAAACAATTCTACAGTGAACAGTAACAAATCTGTACTTATCAAAAAAAAAAAAAAAAACGCATAGCAACAGAACACAAATCTAAGTGAAATTACAAATTTACAAAAACAAACATCTTATCCAACGTATCTTTAATTAACATTGCGAGTGCTATACAAAACAAAATAAAACAAAATAAAACAAAAAACTAGACATAAACAAAACTCAGCTGTGATAATATTACTGATATACCCAAAAAACAAGAACGAACAATAAAAAGAGAAACTAAAAGCAAAGCAAAAAACAATAAACAAAAAAATATATATATGACAAATACAAAATATTAATATTAAAATAAAATACCAACAAACACAAACATTCAGGAAATATAAACATAAACCGTAAACAAAAACAAATAAACATGAATACACGAAGTGAAGCAACCTCAAAGAAATTAAGAGAAGCAAAGCAGTGTTCAACTCCTGAAAACTCTCTAAAAATGCCTTGTTTAACAAGTGAAGATAAAGCTTTCATTAGAGAATTAATAAAAGAGAGTGAAAGCATCACGTCTCAAATCATTAAGGACTCAATAAAAGAAAGCGAAGAGAAACATTTTGATTTTATAAATACTTTGATTAAAGAGAGTGAACATCGAATACTCTCTGTGATTGAAGACAAAATAAAGAACATACAGGTTCAAATAGATAATATTAATGAAAGAGTGAAGGGCTTAGAAACCAATAGTTTAAGAGTAGAAGAAATGAAAGACGAAATTGTTAATCTAAAGAGAAAAATATTAAAACAGGAAAACTCTATTGTTGCTGGCAGTATACGAATTAGTGGTGTACCCTGCTATGAAAATGAAGACCTGAACAATATCTTTGGTAACATTTGTACCTCTTTAAAAATTGCTACGCCAAAAATTGAAAACATTTACAGACTCAAGAAAATATATAAAAACAATAGACCGTATGAACCAAAACATGAAGTTATTGTTGTGAAACTACAGTCCCCGTTTGAAAAAAACTTTGTTCTCAAAACAATTTCAAAATATTGCCGCGAAAATAAAACAACTTTATGCTTAAGAAATGCTGGGTTTGACAGTAATCAGCCAATATATGTAAACGAAAACTTGACACCGCATAATCACCAAATATTTAAAACAGCACTCAATATGAGGAAGCAAAAAAAGATCAAATCTACATTTACGATGCGAGGTCTCGTTTATATAAAGAAGTACGAGTCAGATGAACCAATATTAATTGAATTTCTTGAGGAATTGACACAACTTTTCCTGAATAGTACTAGCTGCATAATTAATTATATTATCAATTATATTGTCAATAATATCAATTACTTTATTAAACTTAATTTTATTATCTGTCATTTTTTAAATTATTTTCGTATTCTTATCTCCGTTTTAAAATTGTATGTCTTAAATGTATATTCAATCATGATTTGTTATTTATGTTTAAAAAATAGACTGTTAAATGTAAATGGTACATGTATGTTTAGTTGCGTTGCGTTAATATATTCAAATGTCAAACATTGTGAATGAACAAGTTGGTTCTAGAGATGGGAACTTTAATATGATTAGAATACTAGCTAAACAAAAACAAGGCTTTAAAATCTGCCACATTAACGCCCAAAGTCTGGGAAACAAGTTGGATGAGTTCCGATATTTATTTGAGGACTCTGGAATTGATGCCATATGTGTTTCCGAAACCTGGTTCCATAGCGGGATAAGTGATAGCTTTTATGGTGTTAATGGTTACCGTGTTTTTCGGTCTGATAGATATAAACATGGTGGTGGAGTAGCAATATATGTAAGGAATAACATATCATGTAAAATCAACACTATCTTCAATCATCCGAATGACGTTGAATATGTATTTATTGAAGTCAATCACAATGGTACCACATTGCTACTCGGTTGTGTCTATAGACCGAATAGAAATATAAAATTTGATGGACTTGTCAGTCAACTAGAGCTCTTATCAGTGTCGTATCCTGAGGTCATAATAGCCGGAGACTTTAATTGTAATTTGCTTGCTGATGCCACTCTATCTCATATGATGTTATCATTTAACTTATTTCCTATTAATGAGTCTAGACCTACCCACTTTACAAATACTAATAGCACCCTACTTGATTCATTTTTCATCATAATAAACATAAAGTTTTACATTATGATCAACTAACGGTACCAGCCTTTTCAAAACATGATCTCATCTTTGCAGTATACGACTTTGCAATACAGAAACCCTCCACAACGTTTAAATATCGTGATTTTCAGAGTCTTAATATCATGGCCTTAGAAAATGATCTTAATAATATACAATGGGATCAAATGTACCGCCTGTCGTCAGTTGATGAACAAGTTTCTCTAATAAACTTCACAATTTTGGAACTTTACAACAAGCATGTTCCTGTGAAAACTAAAACAGTCAGAAGCTGTGAACGGCCGTGGTTTAACAATGAAATAAAATCATTAATACAACGTCGGAATTATGTATATCGTTTGTGGAAACGATATAGGACACCAGAATATCGTGAGCAGTACTATCTAGCTAGGAAAGCTGTTGTGTCTAAAATAAAGCACAATAAATCTGTTTATTACTCCAATAAATTCAACAGCGCTGTTGACACGAAAAGGACATGGAAAATTATACATGATATTGGAATTGGTAAAACAACTAATCACGAAAGTGATGTCGATGTCAATGTGCTTAACGAATCATTCGTCAATATTCCTTTGCCAACTGTAAGCCCTTGTTTTTATTCTCATATGCCACCAAATGAACCATCCGTTGCAAAATTTAGTTTTAAGTGCCTTGATCTTAATGATTTAGCAGAAGGCTTCTACAAAGTTAAATCAAATGCAGTCGGTTTGGATGATATTAATCCAAGGTTCATAAAGAAACTACTGCCATGGATAATACACCCTATTAGGTATTTGTATAATACAATTATTACAACCAGTACTTTCCCAACGGAATGGAAATATGCCAAAATCATACCAGTTCCAAAAAATGGCAATGAATATCGCCCAATATCAATTTTACCATACCTTTCCAAAGTTTTCGAACGAATTATTTATAAACAAATGGTTGCATTTATAGATCAGTACAATTTATTAACTGACCGTCAATCAGGTTTTCGATCTCAACATAGCTGTTTAACCGCTCTGACCGATGTAATCGAAGACATAAGAAATAGTTTAGATAATGGGAGGATAACATTCTTAGTTTTGCTTGACCATTCAAAGGCCTTTGATACTGTTCACCACTCAATACTGTGCTTTAAACTTGCTAGAATGTTTAACTTCTCTTCTACAGCCATTAAATTGATGTCCACATACCTAACAGACAGATGGCAATACGTCTCCAATAAAGGACTACTTTCTAACCCTCTTCGCGTGACAAGAGGTGTTCCGCAGGGCTCCATATTGGGACCATTACTGTATTCCATTTACTCTAACGATATACCAGAGCAGCTTAAACATTCTAGAATTCAAATGTATGCTGATGACATCCAACTCTACCTTGATAGCTCTATAGCTTCCATCAACATTGGAGTTAGAGATCTTAACATTGACCTTAATAACATTTCTCTTTGGGCGACTGCAAATGGTTTAAGGATTAACCCTAAAAAGTCAAAATGTATTGTAATTTGCAAAAAATCCGCAAAAATTGAAGCCAGTATTAATGTTTTCTTGGGTGGTAGCAAGATTGACATTGTTAATTCTGCCAGAAATCTTGGCGTGGTTTTCAACAATACGCTAACCTGGTCGGATCACATAAACCAAACTTGTGGAAGAGTTTATAGTATGCTAAGGTGCTTATGGGCTTCGCAGTATTATACTCCACCAAAAATAAGACTACTTCTGGCTAAAACTTATTTAATACCAACTTTGCTGTATTCATCTGAAGTCTTCTCCGGCTGTAACTCAAAAGACACTGCGAAACTCAACAGTACTTTCAACAACATTGTACGTTACATATTCTGCCTAAGGAGATTTGATCATGTCTCTCACTTCTCCAACCGCATATTTAATATCTCCTTTAGTAACTATATAAAGTTAAAGAACTTGGTTTTTCTTCATAAAATTATTATATCGGAGCACCCAAAATATCTTCGCAAACGCTTAAGGTTCATGAGATCCTTAAGGGGAAAGGGTATTGTGCAGATTCCTCATCGGGATGCAGCGTCCGAGAGACAATTTTTCATATTAAGCATCCGACTCTGGAACCAACTTCCTCCAGACGTGCAAGTTATTGGCAACGCAAATAAATTTAAGCATGTACTATATCAATATTATCAAACGTAATCTGCTATAAATGTCAGTTGTAAATATTGTTATTTATTCTTAACCATCTTTATTTTTATTTAAATTTTATTTTATATTATTGTTTTTTATTTGTTTATTTTATTTATTTTTATTTCTTTTTTATAAGTTTTGAATTTTATAAGTATTGATATAACTTGTCAGATTCTGATACTTTAAATTATAAGATATTATGTCTTGTTGTATCAGAAATTCAAATTTAATAAATAAATACAAATACAAATACAAATTATTATTAATATTTTTCATACAGCTTCTTCAAAAGCTGCAAATACTTTTCAAAAGGTTTTCTACACACATAGTGGCTTCCTCCGCTAATTTCGCGAATAACTTTCTTATAAATAATACTTTTTTAAAATATTATTTTTGGATTCCATTATTGTTTATTGTTTACAATATTTTTTGTTTATATTTTTTGTGCTTTGACAGCTGGTGATGGCAAAAATACGATAAAATTTAGAGATTACATTGATTTTTAAGTAATCCACAGGGTAATAGAAATTGGATTACACACAATTTGGGTAATTCGCTCACAAAATTTTGTATGGCGAATGACGTAATTTAGCACATAATTGGGTGTTGAATTGCGAATGAGAGAGCGAATTACGAAAAATTGCTGCCGTGCGAACATGGCATAAATCACAGTTTTGAAAATATAGCTCATCTCTAATGTAAACACATGTTGACGGATCTACTGAGCCGAACTAAAACAAATATAATTGAGAAGTCAAGCCTGTCAAATTATTACTTGTTTTCAATTCGAGCTGTTCGACCGGTAACATATAACGTATAATAAAATAATAAATTTCGGTATTTAATATGAATTAAAAGGAGAAAGTTAAAAGTAAGGTAATATTTTATATAATTTCTTTGAAAATTTGTGTCGTGAAGAAATTTTATATTGGTGCTAACGGTATTATCCCATTTGTCCGTTATCTAAATTATTCACGGGTTTTTTTCTAATGAAGCAAAAAATTTTAAATATTATTTCCAAAAGTTTCTTAAAAAAGGTCTATACCGCTCTTTTCAGTATAAAATAATTTGTTTTGTTAAAAGAAATTTATATTTTCTTTTTCAAACATATAGTTGTGTTTGATTGACTGACAGCCTCTAAAAATTCTGGAAAGGTTCTCGCAAAGATCGGCAATATCCGGGGAAACACAACATGTTGTATTTTTTATTTTTTAATATTTTTGATTGGCAATATTACAAATATCTTCGTCTTATTAGTTATTCAGCATTAACAAAAAATTTGTTGAAGGATATTAAACACACAAACAAAATTGATAAAAAAATTTAGTTCGAAGTGGAGCAAATAGTAACAGACAACACAATAGAGGAACTAACCAACTTTTCAACGCATACTATATATTATTTTGAAAATAGCTTGTGTTGATCTCGTGGTATAAAATGACGAACAGTATTAAATTTTATATAAATAAATAAATTTGTCGTAACTTCTTATATGACTTCAGCATTAACAAAGGTTGAAATTAGCCAAAAACTTATTTTATGTGCCGTACACGGAACAATTATTTTTACCATCTTCTTGCTTAGTGTTGTAATAATTTAGATTAGATATTGAGTTTCTTTAGAAGTTGAGTACGAGAAACTGCAAGCTCTCGCCTTTTGACATTTTTTATAAATAATTATTATTTTTAGTCTTCCACATTTCATTTCTCCAGTAAATAGAGACAACAAGTTCATCAACACTTCAGATGCTAAAACAGTACACAATCTGTATACAACGCATGACACAATTTTTTATGCCACTGAAATTAAACAAATTGTATTAATTGTTGTATTGGAAACAATAATATTAAATAAATTATTAAAAATAAAATGAACCATTTTAGTTACTGGAAATCAAAAAAGGTTAACTATTAAAAATAAAAACTATACTGCTGATGTTTTTGCCATTAGATAAGGAAAAGTTTTGATCTGCGTGGGATATCTTTCTAATTTAAAATTACTGTTATTATGGTCTTTCATTATGGCAAAACTTAAATTTTTAAATAAAAAATACTGCTTGAACATAAAACATGTGACTTAATTTTAGTCCATTTTTTATGATTTATTTTAAGGTTAAGCAAAGTGTAATGAATTTACATTTAAATCTTCGGTTATCCTATAAATGTTTCCATCGGATTCTGAAATCTTTATGAATATCAAGATGGCAGGCCCTTAATAGAAAAAAAATTGATGAATTAAGGACAATAGCAATTCAATTGACATCCAAGAGCATGAGACATACCGAAAAAGTTATGGGGTGAAATCGTTCCATAATCCTTTGAGAACGATGTTGACTAGGCCATTACCGTCACCGGTGGGCACTATTGGTATATGATTACCAACTTCTTTTGGTCTGAATAGGATGAGCTGGGCATCAAAGACATACGGTTTCAACTGGCTGGTGGTACGTACCCTACATCCCATGAAAATATCACTGTGTGATGAATTAAATAAAATATTTAATGTTTTGCATTCTTTATTTTATATTCATTGTATTCCTAGTATTTGAAATGACAGAAAATAAAATTTTTTTCCTTCAACAAACATAAATTAAAAGAACTCAAATATGGATTTGTCAGTTCGTTTCATAAAACTATCCTTTCTGGATATTGTTAGCTGTAAAATAAATAAATGCGGCAGCACTGATGATATGAAAAAAAATTTTTAAAAATATTTATTTAAAAAAAATTATTACATCGTGTACTAAATACATGGTATAAGTGTGAAAGTTTTTGTTTCTGTTCGTAATTGTAAAGAATATAGAAAACATACTTACATAAAGCAATTAAAAATAGGTATAGATTCTGTTTTGACATTTGTTTCGATTTTGCATAAACTGTTTCTCTCTCTATGTCACTGGATAACTACAGTATTTACCATGGTTGTGTCAGTGACAAAATTTCTAACTGTATTTTTGGCGTTAGTTGCATTGTTTGTAGCTGTTGCTGTTATAGTGTTATTTATTCTTGCAATAAATTCAAATTTGTTTCTTTTTCCAATTTCCTGTTTGTTTGTTGTGAAAACAAAGCTAAAACTGTATGCGTTTTATTTATTTTCATCCTTTAGTTACTGCTCTTTTATTTATAAAATACAAGCAAACCACTCCAAATGCATATATACACTTACTAATACATATGCTATTAATACTCTTGTCAGTGCATATTTCTGTGGTCCCAAGCAATAACAGCCTATGTCGAAAATAATACACACATACATAATTAGTCATTAGTACTCTTCACTCACGATTACGATCTAACTTCTCACACCACTTATGGTGTGTGTTTTAATTTTATACATGCGTGATGGGGCTTGCAGTTTAAGTCGACTCCTAATGACAGACTTTTGACAAACTTATCATGGCAAATTCATTTACTCTCAGAGAATGAAAGTCTCCTTTGGTATATTAGGTGCCTATTACAAATGCAATGAGGCCTCATTTCGACTTAGGTCAACCTGATTTTTATTAAAAACTTTTTGAAAACATTGTTAGAGAAATCGAATTTCACGTAAATATAAAGTTTTGTTAGTAGAATGAATAGCATACATAACTCATATTAACCTAAGTCGACTTAGGTTGTTATTGCTTGGAACCACAGTTTTATTTGCCTATATTTACGGATAAAAAACCCTGGTGGCGTGTGTTGCTGTACATGTTTATAAAGTACAATGATTTGTTTTGTTGCACAAAAATGCAAATGTAGCAAGTCTACAAACTGCAGTGCGTGATTTCAGAAAGAACACAAGTAAAAAATGTTATAATATTTTATGAAAATTATTTAGGGGAGCTAATCTAACTTCATATTCCTAAGAAGAAGAAAAATGCTCTAATTTTAGAAATGCAGATAATTTTAAGAGGTTTCAATTCTTCGCCAAATACTTAATGCTTCAAGCTCGCACATCCTTGATTCTTTAGAATTTCAATATAAGAATGTCAGAAAGAGCCACCTTTTAAAAAAGTAACTCAATGCAGAGTACATTTTCTACCAAGATGTGGTATTTAACAGTTGGACTCCTACGGACAATAACAATTATATTCAATAACTTACAAACACTTTTTTTATTACTAGATACATATCTTTTTTTGGCATGTATGCGCAGTACGACACAAACAATGATCATTTAGGTGTAATTTCTATATGAGCTGTATTTGATAAGTATGTAAGCCAAAATTCTTAAGTAATATATTCTGCACTATCAGAGGGCCATTGTTATTTGGCTGAGAAAGTGGATGAATCGGTATTTCAGTATCTTCTACAAGAATTCGTGCTAAACAGCAATATTGTATTTTGTACGCACCATACTTTGTTTTTTTAATAGCTTTGAATCGATCGAATTCACGCAGTGCTTACTCACTGGACAAAGTGTTCCGAAGCGGACTGTTTTCAAAACAAATACCCATAATCTGCAAGTTTATTAGGCGATTGGTGATAACTTGTAAAATCATACTCAACAAAAATGCCAAGACAGTTTGACATACACTGTTTCAAACTAATAGAAGAACATGTTGGTTTATTCAGAATAAATTTTGAAAAGTTCCCGTTCGGATTATTCTTGAGCTCGAAATTGTTTATTTCATTGGTGTGGTACTTCAATTCGCCTAAATTTGCTTAATAATTTATAGAATTTAGCGCAATTGTTTATCTTTAACTTTAATATTAAATCAAGATAAAAGTGCTGTTTCTGTTAGACGAATGCTCACGTTCATCTTAAAAACATACATTTTTACTTAATTGGTCATTACAACCCTTCAGTTAGGATTACGACCTAGCTTTTCACATCACTTATGTTGAATGTGTTAATTTTATCTATAAGTGGCAGCACCTACAGCTTAAAGTCAACTCCAAACGACAGATTTTAGAGAAGTTTTTCTTGGCAATTTTATTTATCCTCAGTGTTTTTGCCAAAAATCTGCTGGGAGGAAACCGCCAAACAAATTTTCTTTTCATATTTTGTTTTGTTGGAGATGACTGACCGGGGGTTTGAACGGTGCCCTCACGTCTAATGAGCTTACTAGACTACCGTGACACAAACAAAAACTCTCAAAAGCATTTAATTTAATTTGTTTCTTCGATATAAACTGACGTCTTATAGAAACAGACCTTTATAGTGTTAAAGTATCAGCTATGGTATGTTTTCCTTTAAATTTTATTCAAAGTTATTCTTTATTCTTTTGTTGTATCTTCTTGATCTCAGTTTAAAATCCATATGAGCTTTCTCTGATTTCATTACATTTACATTTTTAGTAGATGCTAGTTCCCCATAAATACTTTGAAATAGTTTCAATTGAATACCTTAACGTGATAAAAGTTTTATTGTATTTCATGCCAATACTTACTTACGCCTAGTTTGAAACACTTTCTTGTAAAAATAGGTTCAGTATATAAGCACAACAGTTTCAATAGAAATCATAACTTTAGAAAAAAAAAATACTTTTTTGTAATGGAAAACTAAGGATGTTAATAAAATTTCTGCAGTTTATTTATAGAATAAAACAGCGAACTCGTTTACTCTAACTTATGGCACACTTTCACACAGCATATCACATCCTGTGTAGAACAGCGTCAGATATGCTTTGTCTTCCAACAAACAACAAAATGGCGATATGTATTAATATTCAGTTTCATTGAAACTTGTTAATATAAAGGAAAAAACAAACCAAAACGGCCTTTGAGTCGTCCTTGATAAACTTCTTTACATATGCAAGTGTGTTCTTTGTTCGTAAAGAAACGTAACAAATTTTATTGGACTTAACCTTTAAATATTATAATACAGAGGCGATACCTTTTGCTGAACTCTTCAGCAATATCGTATAATCTTCTTAAATACTTATGTATTTCGAAGTAGTAGGTATTACCATTATACCATTTACAACCATCACAATTTATGAAGCCCTTTCTACAGCGCACATTAATGCATGTCTATTCATAAGCCTAAATAGTGCGGCACTAGCAAATCTAGTAAATTTTTCCATTATATTGGTTGGCTCTAGCAAAGTTTCACTTTTTTGCAAAAGAAGTAACAAACGCAAATGGTCTGATGTCGCCACTTTCAGTGTATTCAAGTTACTCTGACCTATTCAAGCGGAAGAAGGGATCAAGCCACTTTGCCATTGTGATTTTTGAATAGTTGTTGTATTATTGGGAGGATCTTTTCTATTGATTCTTCTTTTGAAAGTGTAAAAATTTTGCAAATATTCTTAAAATTGTAATGAAAAAAAACTATTATCGCCAATTGATTTTTCCATCATCCATTAAAAGCAATTGCTATGAAAATATCTGGTACATCATTTTATAATTACACATGCACAGGCGTTGCTTCGATTGTTGTTATCAAACCGAACTCCAATTGAGTCAATAGTTACCAAATGCATGATTGCTAACTGGCAACACTGTGAAAATTTGGTTTCTATTCATAAACGATCTATTATTTTAAACGATCTCCATAGATTCAACACGCTGCTATTTCATCATCTTGTGTGGGTTAAAAATTCGAAGCAAAATTTAATTTTCAAAGAAATCTTACAGTTTTCAATCTAAAACATAAGTTTTTACGAATTATAAGGAACTAATTAATTAAAAGTCATGGTGCCGACTGTTCATGATGATTCTGAGATTTTGAAATAAAAACATCGATAATTCTCATGCGCCTAAAAAAAAGAATTTCCATTTCTGTTCCATTTGAAAATAGAAATTGTTATATATTTACCATGTTTGAGAACCCATTCATATGAGCAAAAAAAAATCCAATTAAAAATATTCTGTTTATGAACAATTATTATCGTTTAGGGTTTTATAGCTTTAATAGAACTTTCTTCTTTTTTTCAAACGTTATTACAGGGAGTTTATAAAAACAAATGAATAAAAAGGAAATAGAATAGTATAGAATACTCTTTATCATACAATATTACATATAACTCAAAATTATGGTATTTTCAAAACCATATTTTGATATTTCCACCTGACGCACTACTTTACACTATTTTCAGGCACACTCCATCTTTATCTTATACTTTACCGGCCAGTCATCAATTTTAGTTGAAAACTATGATACCAACTAATTGCTTTTATAGTGATAACACTTTAAAATATTGAACGTTTAAGTGGCTATCTATCCATCGTTATCAGTTCCCTTGCTAATTACAACCCTTTAGTTGGGACTACGACCTAGCTTCGCACACCACTTATGTTATGTTTGATAACTTTATCCGTAAGTGGCCAACAGTTTAAAGCCGAATCCAAACGACGAGATTTTTCAGTGCAAATTTATTTACTCTCAGAGTTTTTGCCAGAAATCTTCCGTTACCGAACAACTATTTTATAATATTTCGCTTTGTTGGAGATACTTGGGGTTTGAAGCGTTGCCGCGTAATAAATCAACACACTACCTACTAAGCTACGGCGACTTCATGGCCGGTTTTTATTTTATTTATATAATATTTTTTCCATATTTTCCATATTTTTTTATAACGCCTGATTTAGTAATTTTTTATTACGGGTCTATTTTAAACGACTCACTGGAGGTTTTCAAATAAAAAAAAACATCTCTAAATTAAATATATTTAAATCTGAAATTCAAACAAGTTCAATTTCTAAGTTAAGTTAGTTGCGAGATGACTTCTTATGGCATGGGTAGTATTTTGTGAATACAAGTTGCTGGAAATCCAACCCAATTAAGTGCATCATCTATATCCCACCCTTAAGAATTATTTCATCAAAAAATTTTTACTAGTATGTTTATTTTCGCTTTTATATAAAGAAAATAAATGATGTAACCTTATAGTTATGAAACATTGAAATATGGATAAATAAATCAGACAACAGCAGTAATAAAGCATATAAATATAGTATTTCATAAAAGTACATGACCTAAGCGATTACAGTTATATTTTAGGAGCTATGTGAAATATAGAACTGACCTTGCTAATGTAAGACGTATATACACCGTACCATACGTACTGTACAAATAATATAGTAATTATGTATTACGAACTGAGTATGAAACACGGAAGTTGCAATAAATCGAGTAGAAACAATTCATAATACTTTTTTAAATTTTTTATTTCAGTTAACCCCTTAATTGTTTAAAGTAAAAGAAATTTTTCAGCATAATGTTGAGCTTAGTCGTCTTGAAGAAAAAAATCGCTTTCGAATTATTATTATACGAATCTACTGGAATTTCAGTGTCTTAGAAGAGGGTCTAGTGACGGTCTTTTAAAAAGTGTACATTTTAGTCATAATTGTCTACCTTTAAAGGGCGAAACATTTTAGTTTATGTCGAGTATAGTAGTTTTTGTTGGCAAATAAGCGGGCAGAAAAAGGTTTTGAAATAAAATGAAACAGTTAAAGTGTTAAAGATTACTAGTTTTGTATAGGAAATGGAATACTAATTAACCCAAACTTTTGGTAAAAGTGAAGTAAAATGTAAAACTAATAAAAAATTAAAAGGATAGTACTTTAAGATAGTATTAGTATTCAAAATTCTTTTGAATTTCTTGTGTTAAAGCTGATAAATTTACAGAAACTAATTGTAATTATAATTATCCACTACTGCACAACTTAAATTGCTTTAAAATCTACAGTAATTGATATGAATACTTGAAATTGCTATTAGCCTTCAGATTGCAAAGCAAATTAAATTATTACAGTTCAACACTCATATTATTTGGCACTCCTCCATTGACACTATGAATTGATAAATCAGCGCAAAATTTTCTCATTTGGTATACCAGACAGACAAAACTATAACAAGTTTATTTATGTGCGTGTCTATTTATATACAATCCACTTCAAATTCAAATGAAAGTTACTCAAACAATGAATGTGCAAACAACGAATTCACAGGAGTTCAGATCCCTGTTGATTTGTATAACAGTTCTTGCATTCGAGATGTTAACAATGTATCGAGGCATGTTTTTAAACAGTTTTTCGAGAGAAATAAAAATCATAGCTCTGTTTTAAAATAAACATTGACTATTTAATACCACGAAGTTATTATGATGTGAATAGTATTGCTACGTTTTTATCTTTTTAAAAACGTTTAAAATATGAGTTCGTAGATTGCAAGTAAAATAAAAATAAATTTGTGTTTATTGTTCACACAATTCTATGTGCCACTGTTCACAAATTGATGTAACAACAACAATATGCTTTGTTCGTTATTCTTCTTTACGCTCTGTTTGCGTAAACACTAAAAATTTTTCGGGAGATCATTAAAACGGAGATCTTCAAACCACGATTATTTTCTTCATACGTAACGTGTCTTCACAAAAGACTAACTGAATTCTTACTACTCGTTGCCTGCTTTGTCTTGCCTTTTTATAGGCCCACGTAAACAGTCTGATGAATGCTCTTGTAGTCGAATGTTCGTGGCTTCGCCTTCTCAAGAACCCCATCGTGGTTTCATTGTTGTTTGTATATTTTGTATCGTTTTTATTATTAATAAATGGACACATTGTTCTAGCGTGTAGTTCAGCATCTCGAACAAGACAAAATGCGGTAAAAACTCTAAAAGTAAGTAAAATTAATAAGAAAAGTTTCTGAAAAAAGTCTGTTGTTCGGAGTCAACTTTAAACTGAAGGTCCTGCCACTCACGGTAAATGAAGAAATTAACTCACACAACATAGGTGATGTAAGAACCTTAGTTTTAATCGTGACTCAAGGATTGTAATGAATAATTAAAAAAGTAAGAAAATATTATATAAGTTCTCCAAAGAGCACTTCCCATGGTCGTAAGTATGGACCTTCTAGTTGAAGTTATATCCGTCAAATTTGTCATATATTCATCCTGTTTCGGAACACTACGGATGACTATAGACGTCAATAAGTTTCGCTGAATGGGTTCTGAGGCACCAGTTTTCATCGAAAAATCATCTTTAGACTATTTCTGGATGAATGGGTACGCGATAAACAAAATTTTTGAAGTTGGAACAATAGCAAATGACAAATGAACAAATTCAAATGACATCCAAGACCGTCCAATGCATTCCAAAAAATAGCTGTTCAGTGCGGATTTTACGCTGGCGGCTTAATCGATTAATTTTTTCTTGGCCGACCCCTAAAGATAGATGATTACAACTTCTTTTGAACTGACCTCAACGAAACAGCGCTCTGTTCCACCCACTTCATGCCTCTATGAATATTCTACACGATTGCTTTGAGGGCACGGTCATTTCACGTAGAGGTGAAATGAAATGGCTACCAAGATCGTGCGATTTGTTTCAATAATGTCGATAACATCTCACACATACTTTATGTTATTCAAATTTAAAGGCTTTATATTCTAGTTATCGATAAGGAATCTGTATAAAAAATTGTAGAAATAATAATTGAACACATTTTGTGGATAGAGTTGTGAATATTGGATACCAAAAAGTGAGTAAATTTACGTTTATATTTATTTTGTTCCAGTTAAATTATTTTATTGCAGTTACTTCTTTAAAGGGGGTTTACTAAAATACAACTTTTACTTTTAATTTTGAACATAATAATAGAAATGAATTTAAATGTGCATGGAAAGAGAGAAAACTTAAAGAGATCGCTATTTTCTTTACAAACATGTTGAAGCAGACTCCATGCCCGATGTTCAGAATATTTTTAAGTAAATAAGAAATTCTTCCTGGGGTTGATTTAAAAATGTTTCAGATTAACCGACTCTGGACTTTCACCGACTATTATAAAAGACATTGAGAAAGAATTATGGGAGCATTAATCTAAACAGGCGGCTTTAAAAGCCATATGTAAAAATGAAACTTTAAAACTTAATGACAATTTAAATAATTTTATTTTTAAAATTGGAATAATTTTTGTAATGATTTATGCAGAGTCCAATGTATTTTACATTTATTATATTATATGTATTTATGTAGATAATTATATTATACATATATTATGCATTTATGTAGATAATTATATTATACATATATTGTATATGTACGTTTTCAGCATCTTAGTAAATAGTTCATGTTTAACCAAATATCTGCTGCAAAGCACAATACTTTCTTGGAAAATTATTCCAAAAAAATTATACAATTTTTTCAGTGTTCATAATGCTACATACATATGTAACCAATTTCTGTTCCAAACATTTAAACCACAATTCTTTTTTTTTTTTTGACCACCAATTGTGGGAAAAATATAAAATCGGCAATTAAAAAAACAACAACATGAATTCAGACAATGCAGTTGTTGTAATGTAAAGTCGTCGTAGTCTAGTAGGTAGTGTGTTGACTGATTAGACATAAACCCACAGTTGAAGCGTCAGGTCAGACATGTCGAGAAAAACGGAATATGATAAAATATTTTTCGACGACTGCCTCTCAGCCGATTTCTGACCAAAGCTCTGAAAGAAAATAAAATTGCCATGAAGAAGTTTATAAAAATATATTGTTCGGTGCCTACTTTAAACTGTAGATTCTGACTCTTATTAATGAAAATAACACACGTAACGTGTGTATATGGTTGGTCAACGAAACATAGATTTCACAAAATGAAGTTACTATAGGTTTTCCAAAAAAGCCAAAAGAGTTTTGTTTTAATTGTCTTGATTATTCTTATGTGCCAGACTGCAAGAAGATGTGAGACAGAGGGATGGGCAATAAAATATAAAAAGTGTGATTTGTGTTATAATTCATAATTTTTGTTTAAATTAATTTTTGAAACTTTGTCTTTTTTATATCTGTCTATTCTATTCTTATTTTACACCCCAGGTCAGACATCAAAACGAAAATATAAAAAAATATTTCTTCGGTGACTGCCTCTCAGCAGATTTCTGGCAAAACTCTGAGGGGAAATAAAATTGCCATGAAAAGTTTTTGAAAATATGTCGTTCGGAGTCGACTTTAAACAGTAGGTCCCGCTACTCGTGTATAAAATTAACACACACAACATAAGTGGTGTGCAGCGTTGTCATTTGCCAAGTTTTCCCTTTTTTTCCAAGTTTTTTAGGATGCGAAAAAGGTTTCATTAAATTTGTTTTCTAACAAAACAAGTTTTTTCGACAAAATTAATTTTAAATTTGTTTTCAATAAATTTAATGATAATAACACGCAATAATTACATTTTTAAAGGAAATGTTATGTATTTTATTAGTCCCGGGCAAAAGTAGCAAAAACACCAATAGAGGGTACCGGTCTCCCGTGTTTCCTTTAAACATTTTGGAACTTTTGTAGAAAACAAGTTTTTTTGGGTAAAAAAAAGTTTTTTCCCCAGAAATAAAAAGTTTTTTTCAAAAAAATTCTGGCAACGCTGGTGGTGTGAGAAACTACGTCCATAATCCTCACTGAAGGGTTGTAATGACAAAGTATGTATTTATGTAGAATTAATTTATTCGAAACAATACAGCACTAATAAATTTTATAATTTGTTTTTGATAACCAAAAACAAAAATTATATTTGTAATAAATATATGCTTTTTGCGAAATATAATTCAAAAACCAGTAACAGCAGTCCATTAAATACAAATATACCCCATGGTTTTTCGATCGCAAGAAATAATTCTCTTTGTCTGGCACCTAAGGCTTTTGCCAAATTTCGAAAAAAAACATATAAAAGTTATTTTTTTTTTTTGACAATGCTTCTTGTATTTGTAATAAATTGTCTCATTTATTTTGTTTCAATATTTTTATATTATGACTGGAATTTTGTGTATGGACAGCTTAATTTATAAAATCAAATTTTATTGGCGAACAAAAATCATTAATATTTCGAGAAAAATTGAACAATAATACTCTTTTCATTTTAGCTGAGATTTCAATTAACGGTTTAGTCACGAACAATGTCTGATAACAAATCAATTAATTTTAGAACGATGTTATTCGGATAACAAAACAAACAAAACGCACAAGTAGTTTTCAGAATATAATACTTTAATAATAATAATTTTATGTGTGATTTTGTCGGCATAGTGTAACAGAGATTATGAAGCTGTGACGGTAATTGAACTAACACTCCTACTGGACTACCATGCATCTTGCCGATAATGTTGTTGTATGCATACCATCAAATGTTTTTCTACTTTCTATTTTTGTGATTACTAAAGATCAAGCTGCTTTATAGTAATTAATTCGACTTGACTCAACGTATACAAAGCGAATATAGATTTTAATTGTATCGCTTATGCATTAGGAATTGAAAAAAAAAATTGGCCTCATCTGTCTACCACGTTCCTAAAATATTTCTTAAATTACTGTGTGTTATTGCACCCAATTTGCATTCATAGTCATAATGGGAATCATTGTTAGATATACTTTATTGCAGAGATTCATTAGAAGGTCAAAACTACAGAGATGTTCAAAATGATATTTTCATTGTATTAAATGCGAGAAGATTTACACATGGTTGCTATACATTAAAAATACTAATTGTTAGCTACAAAACTATTATTTCATCTAGGAACACCTTAACAATAGTATGATGTACATAGTCAAACATTAAAGTTGGCCTTTCAGCAGTTTTTATATGCCTTCATGACCTAGGATGGTGTAGGGCAGGGGTCGGCAAACTTTTGAGGAGGAAGAGCCAAATATTGCAATTTGCAAAACTTAAGTTTTAAAAGAGCCATAAATTTTTTTCACAACAAAAATGATAAAAAATTGATTAGTTTTGCTCATGTACGGAACGATTGAAAATATTAAAAGCTGTGTACATTATGGAAACGTTTACGAAATGATTTGTTAATTTTCATACACTTCTTGTTAATCGATTCTAAACAATTATTTTTTTTATACAAAACAAAAGAGCCACAGCTTCACATCCAAAAAACCGCATTTGGCTCGCGAGCCGCAGTTTGCCGACCCCTGGTGTAGGGTATAAAAACCATAACAAAAATATAATGTCGTAAAAAGGTTATGTTTTTTCAAAGGATAAATAGCAAAGGATAAAAAAGCAATAAAACAAATAAGGAAACAAAAAACAAATTTATCCTTTGCTTTCTTCTCACATTTTGTGTTTGCCGGCTTTGCTGCCCATTTCCAATTGTATTTTGCATTTGTTTCTTTTCAATTTTACTAAAAAAACACATATAATTTTATTACTTGAAAAAGTTTTATTAAATCAGAAAAGCCGAAATGAAAATTGAAACTTATTGGTAGAGGAAATAAATACCTAATTAAGAATTTTTTTTAAAGAACATGTCACACAAAATATTTTCATTTGGAAGTAATGATTTTTTCTCATTTTATGGATTTCTTTCCAAAATACTGCCAATCTCTAAAGGCCAACAGTAAATCGAACAAATTTTTGATACACTGCTCTGAAGTATGCATAGCAAATACAGAAACATACAATAAAGAAAACATGAATAAAAAAATTCATAAGAAAACAATCAATCTTCAAAGTTGTTAAAAAAAAGGAAAACAAGTTTCTGATATTTCTTTTGTTATTGTAAATGAAAAATATTTTTCATTCTACCCCTTTCAAAAAGTGACAAGTATTCGATTTGGGATTTTGTTCTTCAGTTTTCAAATCATTTATGGTTGTGTCCTGTTTTAAAGTGGGTATAACCAACAATGATTCAAAGTTATACCATTGCAACTCATGTCCATAATTTATTTAAGCTTTTTTAGTTTTACCCACATATGCGAGAGTATGGCAATAAGTCTTTGACTTTGTGAGTTAGACATAAATTTTTTCCAACATTTCTATTCCTTCCATAATATTTTTTGAGATCGCCGCGTCATCATCTATCTTTTCGGTTGAGTAATTTATTAAATTTTGGAATAAATGTGAAGAATAAAAACTAAATCCGGATTTTGCACGGAATTTACTTCCTTTCATTTTCTCTTCAAATCACGCTATAGTCTATTACAAATAAATGTCAAACACAAATTAAATGACTAAAATTTTGACAGGAATCAACTCACATAAAAGTCTGTTGGCAGAATCAGTATTGCTGTTTCTGTGGAGATTTATTGATGCATCATAGTAAATATAATTTCGATCAAAAGCAAAAAGCTGTAAAATGTCTATTTTTATGACAATAGAATGACAACAATAGCACAAAAATTTTATTAAACTAACAATATGTGTACTCACGAAGATGTTCTTAATTTGAACGAAGTTCCTCAGTGGTTATACAGTATATTATCATAATAAAGCAATTAATATCAGTTTCCCACTGGTAGTTTTTTGGATATAAAAATAGTCCTTTAATCGGGAGTTTCTTAAGAACTTAGGAGCTCGAAATGCTAAGAAAACATAAATGTTGTTGGAATGAAATTATTTACAATATTTTTATAAACTCTTGAATGTTCTTAGAAAATGGATTTTGCAATATATCGATTGATATTGGGTCATCTTGTGGAAACCAAATGCCGTTGACATCAAGCTTATTATTTTTTTGAAACTAAACTTCTCTCATCATGAAAGTGAATCTGATAAATTGCTGTATAGAAATGTAAAAACACAGAAAAACAATGGAATATAAGAAAATTAAAACATTTAAGTTAAACGATAAACTAAAGGGCAAGTTGAAATTATTAGCTTAGTTCACAATCTTGGGCATTTAGATTGTAAATTTATACCATTGTAAATATCGTTAATTGTGAACGGTTTTTTTTGTTTAACTTTGCAACACTTATTGCAAACTTCTCAACACACAGCTGACTATCAAAAAAGCAGCAAGGTGAGCGGCTGATGATTTCGGAGCATGTTTTTTTACTTTCTCAGCAAATGTTTTCGCTTCTGACAGGACGCAATTTGAAGGACTTTGCTCAAGTCTGTTGGAAAAGATTTTTCAACGGCTGCACTACTTGAAAAATTAGTTGGGGAAGAAGTGCTGGCGTTTTCTCCTACATCCTTTGTAAAAGAACAATCATGCCTAATAGTTAAAGGTGATTCCTCTACTATATCAATTAAACGATCGTCCATTTGCATCGTACCCCCACTGTCAACAACCACGAAATCACCGTTTACATTTTTTTCACCAAAAATTTTGTTGAGTTGATTATAGTGGGGACACATTTGTAGAACTTTATTTGAAATATAAAAAATTTTAAATCACTTTTTCATATTTTAATAAAGTTCACTTGCCTTCAACACTTGAAGTTCCCGCATCTGATTCCTTCAAATGCCTCACATTATGTATATCGAATTAGCTCCCATGTTGTGTCAATGCCACTTCTTTCAATAAATTTTTTTATATAAAACAACACTTGTTGCAGGCTGTTTGCTTAAAAGCTACTTAAAATTTTTTTACATCTAATTGTGGAGCATCCTCAAGATAATTTATAATTTTAATTATTTCGTATTTGCCAAACCGTGGCAAGAGTATTTCTGTGTATTTTGTTAGTGTATGGTAAAAAAAATACCCAACATTTGCAAATGCCATGATGTCAGACCATTTGCCCAAGATTGTGAACTGAACTACTGTAATAGAAAGAAAATATTAAAGGAACTTTTGAAATAAATTAAAAAAACGTAAATGAAAGTATGTTTGCATTAAATAAGACGAAGTGACCTATTTCCAAACGTATAGTGAACACGGCAAATTCATATAAGGTAGCCGCAAGTCTACAACAAGTACAACAATGCAAAAACAACAGGCATTTTGTTTCTGTTAAACCTCCATTCGGATGTCAAAATAGGAAGAAAAAAAATGGAAAAGAAAAAAAATTAACAACAACACACAAACGCACAACAAACACACACAAATTTTGACAGCCCAAGACTAGTCAGCTGTTTCCTCGGGGTCACTTGTTATGAATTCGCTTTGATAGTGAACAAAAATAAGAAGAAAATGTGTGTATTCCGTAAAATGGCCGTAAAATGTTCATGATTGCAAAAAGCCAAAAAAAAAAACATTATTTTATTTGGAGAATATAAATGGACTTCTCCATAGAGTCCAAGAAATTAAATGAAAATTGAAATTGTGATAAAAAAATAAAAAAAACCCATTTTTGTTGTCCAAAAAATTGACAAAAATGTATTTTTCCATAGGATTACTAACTTTTTATCTATAGATTACTGTAATTTTTATGACCACATTAACATTGATACCAACTGCCAGATTATTATGTGCAGAGCAGAGGTGCCGTGGTATATTCGTTGAAGTGCTCGGTTATAGTTTAGTATAATCCAGGTTCAAACTTCGGAAAGTTAAACATCAAATGATATTCGAATTTATAAAATTAAGAGGCTTTAATCCTTTCCAAATTATAGTATTGTAATACAATATTATAATTGCATAAATCCAATGAGTACTCCATTAACTCAAATCTGTCTTATGTGCAGATTTTAGTTCAGCCGGAGTTTTGTCACAGTAATAGCTTCGTCGGACATCTGCCAGTGTATAGATAACAGAAATGGCGAGTTTCACAATGGATATCTTGTTTGCAAAAATAATTTCTGATTTCAATTTATAATAACTAGGATAATAGTTAACACTGACACCATACTTCTTGGCCTTTACTCTTGGTTTACTTTCTTACTGTTAAAATATTTTATCTTTAAATGCTTTTGCTTTAAACATGCTTTCGTTGGCTTTTAAGTATTTGTTATTAATTTTTAATACACCATAAATTAGTTTAAAGGTATGCAGCATCAGAAAGCCGAAAGCTTTAATTTTAATTATAGAATTTGTTGTTGTCCTTTACCGCTGTATTAGATGAAAAGTTTTTAAACGATTTTAAAAAAGATTTAAGTAGTGGGTAAGATATCTAAGAGTGCCACTGCCTTTACAACTTTATTATACAAAAAAATATTCTAAATAACAATTGTTACATTTCGTTTTGTAACAATTTCGTTTACTATATGAAATTTTTCTATTTATTCCCAGAAAAATATCAAGGTGAGCAAATCATCGCCCCCAATTTAAATTAATATTTAATAAATATTTACTCAGATTGCATTATTTTGATGAAATAAATTATGAAACATGTATGTATGTACACCAGCTAATAACTTTGAATTGTTTTTGAATAAATATTTATGTATTTAGAGTGGCCGTGGGCTAGTAGGTAGTATGCTGGCTTATTAGACGTGGGGCCTCAGTTCAAATCCCAGGTCAGGCATCTCCAACTAAACGAAATATGACATCCTCTCAGCAGATTTCCGGCAAAAACTCTGAGAGTAAATAAAATTGCCATTAAAAGTTTCTCAAAAATCTATCGTTTGGAGTCGACATTAAACTATAGGTCCTACCACTCATGTATAAACATTAATGCACAGAACATAAGTGATGTGAGAAACAAGGTCGTAATACTGACTAAATAAAGGGTTGTAATGAGCAATTATGTATGTATTTAGATTTATCCATTTTGATCAAATAAGTTATGTTAACATACAAAACTTTAAACGGTATAAGTGAGAGTGAATCGGATTGTGAAAGTAACTAGTATTTGTTATCCGGCGCCAAATTATTTATACAATTTTCAGAAATAATTGAACTAACAATAATATTTCAATTTTTTTCAATGCGTTAAAAATCAATCCTATCTGTTCTTTCAGTAAACGCTTTCTATTTTTAATTTTAAATGAATCAGGGAATCATGACATATCATCGAAATTTATTATTCGTTTGAAAAACTTATTTCTGGGTGTGAGCGGAGAAACAATAAAATAAATAATTTTGAGAGAATACGGGTAAATAAAAACAAGGGTAAAATAAAACAAAAAAATAAAAATAAAATATTAAAATAATCAAATATTATTTATTCTGTACATAAACGTACCTTTCGGGTTTTGGTTTGACCGGATATTGCTCTCTTTTCATATATTCTTTACAGTACACAATACCGGGAGCTAAATACAGGGATGTTTGAGTGTATAAACTAAACTTATATCTTCGACTTAAAAGTAGAGTGACACTATTGATACCACAATATGTATGTAGAATGCCGTTCAAGTGTCCGCCACGGCTTCTTTTGGTGTAGCGCATTTAACCAGGGACCGAAAATAACTGTTATTTTTGAATTTTTGATTAAAAAAAGCAACCGCAAGGAAATGTCGGAGATCAAAGCCAAGTATACCATTTTGATTGTCTTGGATCAAATTTTTATAAAATGCGATGGTTTTTAAAAATCTGATTTTTATTTTTTAGAAAAAATATAACAGTTACTTTTTGATTTTTATTTTTTCGAGCAAAAATAACTCTTATTTTTGACTTTTATTTTTTCGAGCAGAAATGAAAGTTATTTTTGTTCTGTCTCTGTTTTAAAACAGAGATAAGGCAGTTATGACTGCAAAACTTATTTCTAATAATTTTTTTAACATAAATAACTTTAATTGTGTTGCATTACTTTTATTAAGTTTTAAAGATGCGTATTTATGTTTCTTGTCTATAGCCGGGTGTATTCGAACAGGCATTCTTTATATATGGTCACTTGAAGTTGGCATTTGTATATAATATATATAATATTTTATCAAAGCACATATACATATTAGAAATTATTTATTGTTAAGTGGGTATATGTTCCTATTTTATAAATATGTATAAAAAGTTATTAGTGTTGAAAACGAAAAAAACTATTGTAAACGTTAAAGGATACCGGTGTCTATATGGTCCGTAACGGAATTGCTCTACTTACATACAGAGGCTCCAATCCCTTACTATTGCCATCTTTTATTTATAATCAAAAGCAAATCAATGGCCTTTAACACAAGACGATGACCAAGGCGTGTCTGATGCTGAAAGATACATTCCTCTATTGGTTATCGTATTTTGCCATAATTTAGAGATTACTGGTCTTTAGAAATATATATGGGGGCACCTCGTACATCAAACGGTTTGAAGATTTACGTGGAAACCTTCATTTTTTGTAACAATGCTCTTAAAACATCAAACAACAATAACCACATGACAAAATTTAAGAGACACAATATAATGAAGCAGTAACCAAAAATTAAGCCTGTCAAAGAGAAGGAATAACTTTTATCTTAATTTACACAAATAAAAATTGTGTATAAATAATATCCCTTAACGACCATAGGAACACATATCCCAAGAAAAAACGGACAAGCCACTAATAGTTTTGGTAATTTGGTTTTAAAATATGTCTTTTGGTCACCTTATGCTGAATAGACAAAATGATAACTTCGCCTTTTATAATCTTATGGTAGTTGAACTATAATTGGTTGCTTGAAGACATGAAATGATGGTGTAATACTCCAAAAAAAACAACACTCTGCCATTATATTATAAAACTACTTGAAAACTATGGGTTCAAAAAATAGTGGTTAAGAAGTTTTCGATATCGCTTTACCAAAGAAAAAGATGTCTGAGCTGTTCTCACTCAAAATGGGTTTCGTATAGACGTTGTAATAAAAGTGGAAAGTGATGGACAAAACCTTGAATAAACCTTAATAAAACTATTTTTGTGTTTCGAAATAAAGTCACACATTTTGTCAAAATTAAACTCCTAATACTATAGTGTGTGTAACTTAGCTTATAATTTTGTTTTTGCTTTACGGTTTCATTTCTTAGCAAACTGGGTTTTCATAAACTTTAGTGTGATGATTGTAAATTTTTTATAAACGTAAACTTTCTCTTTTCATGACTCAATGATTTTTTATTTTATTACCCTTAAGTTACACTATCAAAGAGAATAAAAGTGTAACAAAATATGAAAAAAGGCTATTGTATGTATATCGAGTGATAAAAAATGTAACAAATTCTAAAGAGTGTGTCACAACAAACACAAACTCATATTTATATACGAATTCATCTACCCTCCAACAACTATAAATAAGGCTGATACCCCCATTCTCACATTTGTAGTGCATTGTATTTTATTGGAATTGTGTGTTATTGGAATTATATATAGTATATGTAAGTAGGTATATGTATGTACGTGCGTAAACACTGTCAAGATTGGCATACAGTTATAGTATTACACAAATTTTCAAAGTAGTAACTGTGGGGACGTAGGCTTTCCTCTATATGAAGTGAAAATGTACAACTACTTTATTATGAAATTATTAAAACGATATATATTTTATAGCAGATACAACAACACAAAACATACATGTATGCTGAAACAACACCAAACTGAAAGTTCAATATCAAAATTGTTCCTGAAACAGAATTTTTTCAGTATCTTGTGAAGTGCTTACATATGCTTCTCACAAGAAGAAACTGAAAAGCGACTTATAACAGTATTTCAAAATATACAAGCAGGAGTCTGGTAGGACCTTTGACTACCAAACTTAAAATTTACGAGTCGGATTTAACTTCCTGTCAAGAACACACTCCACCGGCCTTCGGGGGCCTAAACACTGATCCGTATAAAAAAGCTGAAGATTCCATAGGAGGACATCGCTTTGGATAGGAAGATTGCATTCCTACTAATTTCCTAGAGCTACTGTAATTATACCATCAGATTTACAGAAATCCACTTGCCGTGGCTTTTGATAAACTTCCGAGCATGTTTACAGTAACCTCATGATCTTTTCATACTAAATTATTTCATTAATATTGTTTCTTATCAATTCTTTGCAGGTACGTACAAAACGAGCGCAAAGATTTATTTATGTATATACTTCTGTTTACATTAAACCTACATGTTTAAAATTTAAGCGACAGTGTGAAATTCACATTTGTTTTACCGTATCATTTTATTACCAAAAATGTTAATCTTTCTGGCGACTCGAGTATTGACATTTGAACATTTCATTTCTGGCAAATATTTAACTTGCCAATTTATCAATTTTACTTTATAACGAAAATACACAACAATATTTTGTTAATAGCATGTTAAAATAACTTCACTTTTAATTCGTCGTGTGTTAATTATGTCACGCATTTTTAATGAATTTGACTGAAAAATCTATCACATCACTGCCACATCAGACATTAATATTTAATTGGTCAAAACATAAACAAACCATTGGACAAATACAAAAACGCTGAACTTTTTCCACATTTTCATTTTAATAAATAAATACAAATAAAAAAATTCTTCATGTTCTTTTATATTTCACTTATATTTCAACAAATGATTCAGTAATTGTTTATGGATAATCGGGTTGTTTAGAGTTGCTGGCACATACAAAATTTTAAATATTTAGCAAGCATGATTAAAATTTTAATTGAAATTTAATATCAAATCTTAGTAAAGGGTCCGCCAAATAACTTTTTTTTTAAATGCTGTAAAAAAAAACTACTGAATATTTTCTCAAATTTCTTTTTTTATTTGAAAGTACAATCCTTCCGGTTAATAATGGAAAATAATTTCATTCAAATGGTTGCCTCGGCTGGCCATGCAGTAGGCTACACGAGTAGCCTACAGAAGATGCCGATTTTGGCAAAAAAAAATCATCTTTTCAAATTAAACTCATTTTGATCTTGGCGGGTATGTAAACAAGCAAAATTGTCGCATTTGGGGCACAGAAAACCCGCACGCATTAATTGAAAAGCCGGCGCACCCAAAACGAGTCACTGTTTGGTGCGGATTTTGGTCCTGAGGCATAATCTTCGAAAATGAGCAAGGAGTGGCCGTTACAGGCAATGGCGATCGTTATCGGGCCATGTTGAACGAATTTTTGTTCACTAAAATTGAAGAGGAGGATATTGGCAACATTTGGTTTCAACAGGACGGCGCGACGTGCCACACAGCCGAAGCTACACTCGATGTTTTGCGCCCTGTTTTTGAAGATCGCATTATCAGCCGCAGAGCTGATGTCGTTTGGCCACCTCGGAGCTGCGATTTGACACCGTTGCACTATTATTTGTGGGGTGCCGTCAAAGATAAGTGTTACGCCGACAAGCCAGAGACAATTGACGCTTTAAAGGACAATATTCGTGCAGCCATTGGTGAAATACAACTGCACACAATCGATAATGTGCTTAAAAATTGGACCGATCGTATAGGCTACTGCATGGCCAGCAGAGGCAGCCATTTGAATGAAATTATTTTCCATTATTAACCGGAAGGATTGTACTTTCAATTAAAAAAAGAAATTTGAGAAAATATTCAGTAGTTTTTTTTAAAGCATTTTCAAAAAAAAAATTATTTGGCGGACCCTTTATTTATTTTCGAACAACTGGTATTAAAATATCCTCCAATTCAAAACCTGGACATCGAAGTTATATGCCCTGGTAAAAAAAGAGTAAATAAGTAAACTATAAGGAATAATTTTGAGAAGGCGCCATCAACCTACAGTGTGTAGAACACACTCAGGCAAGTGTTTTAAATTAAACTACATATTATAGAGTATTGAGATTTATACACCACCCTAATACTACGAATAAGAAGAATAACTTCATATAAGAAATCATTGCTACATTGATTCTTTAATTCTTTAGTTTTAATAATTATACTTTTTTAATTTACATAAATAAAGTTCAGTCAGTAGGTATTTGCAGCTGCTCGTATACGTTTCACGTTTTGTATTACGACATTACATACATAATTGGTCATTACAATCTGCTTGTAAGTGCAGCACTTACAAGTTAATGTCAAGACTGAACCACTTGGCTATTCCTTTCGTCAGGAGGTCTAATACCTCACCGCGGATTATGTTACGTATATTTTTAACGCGTACTGTCACCTTGGAGGCCACAGTGGAATTTTTGTTATCATCTACATAATATTGTTACGAAATTGAAAACATCGTTTAACATTAATGATAAACAAAAGCCACACACACAACGTACATGTTTGCATATACCAACAAAATCAGTATAAGAAAAGGAGACAGACAAGTATGAAAGAAAGCAACAACAAATAACGTGGACAAAATACACAAACGACAATGTAATAGCGATAGAAATCTCAAGAAGGCGAAGATAAGAACATTCTACTTCCAGCACCTTCATCAGACTGATATGTGAGCATCAGTGTGACCATTTTAGCATTTTTGCAGCTAGATTTAGCATTTTTTATTTTGATTTAGCTGCAAATTTCCGATTTAGCAGTTGGCATTTTTTTTAGCATTTTTTAATAATTTGTTTAGCATTTTCTAGCTTCAATTTATTTTTCATTTTTACTCCTGTTACAATTAAAATTTGATTGATTGTACATACATAGTTTAATGGTAACCACGAATGTAGAATATGTTGAAATTTCATAGCAGTGTTAATACGCCAACTAAGGCAAAGATTACCCAAAAATTTGTTAAGTTTAAAGTATATTAACTTTTTTGCTATTAACAATCGTTTAAAAATAAATAAAAGTAAATTATTTAAAAATTTCAAAGAAGAAATTATAAATTTTTCAAATGATAAAATTACAACTTTAGAATTGCAATGGCAAAAATTAACTTCATACGAGTGGGAAAATCAGAAGACAACTATTGAGTTTTGGATACAAGTTTATGGATACAAGAACGCTGTGAATGAAAATCCCTTCAGGAATTGTCCTATTTTGTTATGAAATTTTTAGTTTTGCCATTTAGTATTGCAGAAGTTGAACGTGTATTTAGCAAAATGAATCTTTTAAAAACTAAAATAATAAATAGAATGATATTAAATACAATGAATTCACTCCTCTATATAAGATGTGGATTGAAAAGATTGAATAAATGTTGTAAAAGTTTTCAAATAACTAAAGAATTAATGCAAAAATGCGATAAAAAAATATATATATAATATTATAACAGAGCCCTCAGAAAGTGAAGAATACATTTTTGATGAAGTATTTAATATGTAGCCAAAAGTTGGTATTTTTGTTTAAACAAATTTATTTGTGAAGTACAAATGTTATTATATAGCAATATAGTTTTTTTTGACAATTATAAAATACATAGAATATATAAAATTTTTAGAATATATAAAATAGAATATATAAAATACATAAAATGTTTTAGTCCAAAATTGGTTTATGTATTTATATATGAAGACATATCTATTTAGATATATGTAGAAAGACTGAAAAATATGTATTATAAATTTTTGTTTTACAATTTTGCGATTCTTGAAGAGAATAAATAATTTGTTTTTGAGTTCGCTGTGGTTTTATTTATATAATCAAACTTAATTTGTGGAAATAGCTGTACAAATAGTGAAGAATTTCTTCATAATATTATTAAAAAATTTTAGCATTATTTTGGATAGGATTTAGCTGCAAAAATTTTTCAGACCTGGTCACACTGGTGAGCATATAAAAAGGCAAGACAAACAGCGTTGTCAACTATAAATTTTCAAAAAGCACCAAACTCGTTAAAAAAAAGCGTAATTTTGACAAAAAAGCACTAAAACATTATAATAAATATTTTAATTTTATCACCATTTTTTATAATCAGTAAAAAACTTTACAAACCAAAATTAATATTATTTATTTAACCATTTATTTAGCCATTTTAGTATCGTTCGCCATGCATTTTCAATATTTGTCAAAATGTCTGGTTTGGATTCAAATTCTCTAGCTAATGACATGATTTCATCTATTGTTTGGGATAAAACATTATTTACATTGATTACTGAAATTTTGCTTAGCATTTCGTAGTTTTTAGGAAGTCTTAATCTTATTTCTTCTACCAATTTTTTTATTTTTTTTTTTAATTTTTGATTTGGTGTCACTGACATAAAAAGAAAAGCACTAAAAAAAGCACTAGGTACTAACTCGAAAATTTTCCGCGTCGAAAGTTTTAAAAAGCACTAAAAACAGTGCTAAAAGCACTGAGTTGACAACGCTGAAAACAAAGCTGGTGGACAGTTGTGGTTTGAAGATCGCTATTGTGAAGATCTCAGTGGCACATAAAAGTAGTGCGAACAATAAAGAGTTTAATTGAAGCAAAACACATATTTGTTTTTACTTTGTTTGCAATCAACGAACTCATATTCTAAACGTTTTTAAAAAATTAAAGACGTAACAATTGGTGTCAGAAGTGGGATTACAAAATCCAAATATAAAAATAAATAAATAAATAAAAAAAATTCAAATGAAGCTCACCGAACTAAAAGTGGAACGGCATAAACGAGAGTTGGGTAAACTAGCGCTGCCAACAATGGGAACGAAGAATGAAAAAGCAAACGCGGTTAAGGGAACAACTGCATCTTCAGGGCATTGACATTGATTCCTACGAGTTTGAGGATGAAGATTAACGACAGTTACAGGCCCCTACAACTCCTAGCGGTTTTTTTTTTTTTATCACGAGGTGAAAAAATCATCGAAAGACACTGTTGCCACTGCAACAGTAGTGTGAGACTTTAACCCACTAAAAAACCACATCCACGTTTCAAACCTATTCGTACTATGGTACTACCGTAAAGTATTTCATCCTAGCGGTGTTGACATAAATTCATAGCTAGTCGCTATGATGCAGAAAATGCAAGTAGCAAACCGAAAGCTATTTGCTGACGCACAAGAAGCCTCTAGAGCTGAGAAACTAAAACTATTTGCTGATGTATGAGAAGCTTCTAGAGCCGAAAATCAGAAACTTCTGGCTGATGTACAAGAAGCTTCTAGAGCCGAAAACCAAAAACTTCTGGCTGAGTCGCGGTAAGATAGTGAACGAAGGATGGAAAAAATACAAGCTGCAATTTTGACAAAAATTGAAAAGGCGCTCGAAGCGACATCAGGGAAGCTGCAGGAAATACATGACTCGGTCAGCAAAAGAATCACTGGTGTCTAGGAAAGGGTGTCACATTTAGAAAAGACCGTTGACAAAAAAGTGAACGATTTGGAAAAGACCGTCGACAGAAAACTCGTTATGATGGAGGAAAAGATCAACAACCTCCAGAGCCAGCGACCGGTGCGAGTCTTATCAGAAGGTACCGGCAGGATAAAACCACCTTGCTTTGATGGCAGCTCACCCCTATCCGTGTTCAAATTCCAATTCGAGACAGTAGCCAGCAGAAACAGATGGGACGATGGGGAGAAAGCTCTAGAACTAATTTTGGCGTTAAATGGTGTCGCAGCTGAGATTCTAGAAACCATACCAGCCAGCTGCAGAAACAACTACAATGACTTAATGGTGGCGTTGCGACGTAAATTTGGCGATGAGTACAAACGAGAACTATACCGCATGGAGTTAAGGTGACGTATGCAAAAGGTCACTTCAAGCCTTTGCAATGGAGGTTGAGAGATTAGTGCAGCTTGCATACCCTGGAGAAAATCACCCGTTGATAGACAACTATAAGACCAAGGTGTTTGTTAATAATATACGTGACCCTGACATTAAACTAGCGGTATGTTCTACACTAAAGAGAAACTTTACAGAGACCGTGGCCTTCGCACTAGCTCAAGAGACCGCTCGCACGATTTCAAGACCACAAGTGGGCAAAGTGTGAAGAGCGGAAGTCGTGGACGAGAAAGAATGCCTTTTAAATAAATTGAAGGAGATGTTGAAGCAAGTTTTGGAAGAAAACAAACGAAAGGCTAAAGATAAACGCTACAGCTGTAGAAAGGGTGGTCAATTCCAAAGAAACTGTAAAGCGCCACTGAGAAGATCAAGACCCGTCCCACCAACAAGACGACGTGTCATTGTTACACCTAATGTTTCTGAGGAACACTATGTTGAAGCGATTAGGTCCAAGAGAAGGCGCGGAAAACCTGAGTATAGCGAGGATCATCCTGTGTCGAAAGTACGAAAATAGAGACTAATATGCAAATCGAAAAGTCCCCGGTTATAAAAGTTAGAAAAGCATGCAAGAAAATCAGAAATGAATCCGAACTATCGCCATTAACAAAACAGTCCTTCTGTTGATCGCTCACTACTTTTCGCAAGTATGTCTCTAGGGTTCGATTAAATCGTTCTACCATTCCGTCTGACTGTGGGTGAAGCGGCGTCGTTCGAGTCTTCTTTATACCGTACTAGCTAATACCCGGTGTGCTTCGCTACTCCTATCGGAATTAAATACATATCTCGTGATGCAACTGGATTGTCCACCATCGAAATTATTATGTCATCCATTGTTGGGGCATTGTATCGTCCTTGGTGTTGTCCAGCTGGAGTTCTATCAACATGAATTGCGATTATGTGGTCATCTGAACTTAATCGTGGGTCATCTTTGGCTTGCTTAAAGATCCTTACCAATTCGTTGATTTCATGAAACATCACTTGTAAATCGGCAACAATCCATTGTTTTGTGTCAGGATTATAATGATGGCGGTGGTGCACTTGATCATTGTTATCCGCTTCTCCTATGAAATAAATTTGTAAGAACTTAGGATCTTCATATGGAATTGGTAACAACGATCTCATTTAATGGTAAATTTGACCTTGAACACGAAACATTGGCACAAAGTTGTCTCGAATTACTATGGTATCACCAAAAGATGTCATCTTGAAGCACGAATTATATTATCTTATATTTTGAAGAAAATGTTGTGAATCCACATCAATTCCTAAATGAAAAAAATATTTTTTATAAATATTTTGTTAAATTAAAAAAAGTATATATTTCGAAAAACTTATCAGCGATTGCAATAGTTCTGGAGGTGGAAGTAATTCAGACAGAACGATTTTACCATAAGAGCAACACATTCTAGGTGTTTCATTTTTGTACCTGAGTGCATTGCAATATTGGCAAACTTCATTCATGTCACCAATTGCCACTAATTCATCTTCGGTATAATCTATATCAGATCTGTAGTTAAATGCAATACCTGAGTATCCATGAAAAACATTACGTCGATTCACCGCCATTCGATTATGAATTTGTTCTCTGCTGCTCTTCTTGTTGATGTTCGAATCCGCTGACTTTCTATTCGTGATTCATGTTGGACTTCTGTTTCATTTGCTCGTGATGTTGTGGTACCCTCATGTTTCAAAGGTGTCTCGGTAGCTCGTGCGGTTGTCGAAGGCCTTCCAGACGTCTTTCACGTTCTGAACGTGTTTCTGTGGCTCGTGATGTTTCAATACGATTTCGCTGGCTTTGTAGCCGACCTTCATGTTCCAACGATGTCTCGGTAGCTCGTGCGGTTGTGGCATGTTGTCGAAGACCTTCAAGATGTCTTTCACGTTCTGACGGCGTTTCAGAAGCTGGTGCTAAAGAGGTAAAATTTCGTTGACTTTTAAGGCGCTCTTGGCTTTCTGAAGGCGTCAGTAGCTATTGATGTTGTGGCACGTTGTCGTAGGCCTTCAAGGCGTTCTACACGTTGTGATGGCGTTTCGGCGGCTCTAGAGGTCGAAGATCGTCTCCTTTCAGTCCTGAGACGAATTTAACGCTCTTTCGAACTTTCATTTGCTCTCTGGGATTGCAAACGCAATGCATGTTTTGGCGCTTCTGGAAAGGGATGTCACTCAAATAACGTTTAACTTCTTTAGAATCAAAGATTCAACTGAATTCCAAAACCGAATGCGTGTTATATTTATTTCTTTATATTAAACTTAACAAATAATTGTATTTGTGTCGGTCGCAGGTAATTTTTTGTGATGAGTTCTGCAACTACTTATTTTATTTGGGGAAAATATTGACAGTTTACACTTTATTACTTATGTAATTGAAAGTAATAAATTATTCATCGCCCAATAAAATGCTTATTATAAAGTTTACCTAATGTATTTTTCAAATAAATAATAGTTTTATTAGTTACCCATTTTTAGAAGTAAACAATAACATAACTATTACATATGTATGTACGTATATGTTTTTCAAGATAAATATTTAAATAGTATGAATTTTAGTACTTACTATGTACATGAATTGAAAATTTCAAACTCAACCATTTAAGGGTCATATATGTACCTTACTTATTGCATATTTCAAGATATAATAATTTCCACACTCACTAATCAGAGAATTTTTCTAATATTATTAATTAATAAGAATATACAAATTTTTGTAATTACTTCACGTGAGAGGCACCACCTTCCTATAGCTGATATACAAAATTTGCGACTCTAGCTTTTATAGTTTTCTAGATATACAGATTTTAATAATTAGTTCATATGGAGTTTGCAACGCCCCTAATGCTTGATCGCCAATTTTTAACAAAAATATTGATATTGAACCTTTAGATATTCGTACAAAATTTGAACAGTCTAAGTGTTATTTTTATTCATATTGGAGGTGCCACGACCGCTTTTGCTGAACTCCCTTTTTTTGTCCAGAATATTTATATTTAAACTGAAGTTACTCGTACAAAAATTGGGGACTCTATCTGTTACAGTTTTTCAGATATACAGATTTTCGTATTTACTTTATATGGGAGGTGCCACACCCACTATTGCTATTTCGCCCATTTTTGTCCAAAATATTTATATTAAAACCGTAGTTAGGTTAGGTTAGGTTAGAGGACGTGTACTTGTCAACTGTGACAAGTACAGTAGCCGGAGGTCGAATTGACCCATTGTACAACGTCCTAGCTTCTCACACCACTCGTGTTGTGTGCGTTAATTTTATACATGAGTGGCGGGACCTACAGTTTAAAGTCGACTCCGAACAACAGATTTTTTTTTTGAGAAGCTTTTCCTGGCAAATTTTACTCTCAAAGTTTTTGCCAGAAATCTGCTGAGAGGAAGCCGCCGAAGAAATATTTTCATATTTTCGTTTTGATGTCTGACCTGGGCTTCGAACTCGGGCCTTTCGTCTAATAAGCCAACACACTACCTACTAGACCACGGCGACTTCGACTTACCGTAGTGACTTGTACAAAATTTTAGGTATCTTGCTGATATAATTTTCCCAATATATCCATTTTGTTATTATTTTACAATAGAAGGTTATGTAGTATATGTGGGAGTGGCACCTCTATCATTTGAAATATCAACATAAAAAGTAGGTAAAACGGTTCAGGCGTTTAGTCGTCTATAAACTTCAAACACGCTAACGAACGCACATTCATTTTTATATATATAGGTGATTTCCGAGATATAAGAAGTCGTCCGTGCAAAATTTGAGGACTGTAGCTATTGCAGTTTATGAGATATGCGACATTAAATACTTATTGGATATGTGGGCGTAGCGCCTCGCCTTCTTGAAATTTTAAAATAAAAAGTAGCCTATAATTCCTTCCAGATATACAGGACGGTACTGTCAACATTTCAAGAAAATCGGTCCAGCCGTTTAGCCGTCTATAGACTTCAAACAAACAAACCCACATTCATTTTTGTTTATATAGATGTAAAATTCATTAAAAAAACTACATATGTGACGTATGAGTGATATCCAATTCCATTAAGTTTTATCAAAGAATATGGATATAAAGAATAGGCATTATGTAGAAGTAAAATTTCTTATGGCGGGTTGTAGCATTACGACCCGCTCTCACCAAAATCTTTTTAAAAAAACGTTTCTTGATGAGGGGGGCGGAAGACAGAAGGAAAATAAACACAAACAAAGAGCGTAACAATGTGTTGCTTTCATCATGAGAGCGTAATAATGCATTCAGTTGCTTGTCAGCTTCTAAAGGAGAATGTTCTTGTCCCTTTTTTCAGACTTCAATTTTACACCCAATGAAATATTACAGTATGATTCACTAATATCAATGAGAAATGATTTCGATTTTTGGAAGAATACTTGCCAAGTTAAATGCGGTGTTTTTAGGTTTTTAGCGCAGTACAATTTTTCTATACTTTTCGCTCACATATACATATTATTGGGTTAATAAGTAGACTTGAAAATATTACTAACAATTTTCCTCTGGGTTAACACTTGCCTCTCATAATTTTTGTAAGTGATTTGAGAACAGTGTTGCCTTTTTTGGTTATTTCTAACCAAAATTGGTTATTTCTTGATCAATGTGTAGTTTTTTTTTTGGTTTTGGTTATTTTTTTCTTATAAAAAAGCTATTTTTTGTTTCTTGTTTTATTAATTATA
Organism: Sarcophaga rosellei; assembly: GCA_930367235.1. Taxonomy (NCBI): domain Eukaryota; kingdom Metazoa; phylum Arthropoda; class Insecta; order Diptera; family Sarcophagidae; genus Sarcophaga; species Sarcophaga rosellei. The sequence goes on along the minus strand of OV884018.1, from coordinate 44,734,676 downwards.
ATTTAAACTTAAAAAAAAAATAAAACAAAAGTCTACGAATTTAATTTTGGTTATATTTTTTCTTATTTGGTGTTTTTTTTTCACAAATGTTGGTTACAAAATTATTTTTCGTGGCAACTCTGTTTCAGAAGAATAAATAAAAAATTAGTCAAACAACAAAAACGCACGATAAGAACAACGCAGTGTTACGCTCTTGGTTTCTTTATCCTTCCCTTATATCTTCCCCCCCCCCCCCCCGCGTCTTGAAATATTTTTGAAAAATATTCCAAAATATCCCAAATTGCACATTCTTTATACTTTATTTTCTTTGGTTTTATACATCAAGTATCATAGATAGCATACTTGTAGGGGTAACTATGCGTATAGGGGTAACTATGCGTATGAGTAATATATTTCAAATGCAATTAAATATTAAGTATGTAGTATGTAGTATATGTGGGCATGGCACCTCGCTCATTTGGAATATCGACATCAAAAGTAGCCTTTAACTCCTTCCAGAGATACAGCAAGATACTGTGAAAATTTCAAGAAAATCGGTTCAGCCGATACAAACATACAAACAAACACACATTCATTTTTATATATAAGAGACTTCACACATTTCCTTGAATACAGCTGACTCGAAATTTCTGCCTTGATCGAAATGTAGTTCTATTGAAACCCGTAGCGGCATACCCAGTTATTCACAAAAACATTTACTATTGTGTTCGCCTCTTGATTGGGTATGGCCATTTGCTGAAATAGTCCATCACAACGAGAACATATCGGTTTCCAGCATTGCTGACAGGAAAAGGGCCTGATATGTGCATCGCTATCCACTCGAAAGGTGCGCCCGAGTTATATTTCTGCATCTGACCACGACTTCTTCTTGGTGGACCTTTAGCTGCAATTTGCAATCCAATCCGCAACTGCTTGCTGACATCCAACCCAATAAAAACGTTGTTTTATCATTTCCAGCGTCTTTGTTACTCCAAGATGTCCTCCGCTGGCTCCGTTGTGGAACTCATTAGCACTATTAATAGGGTGGATGAGGTCTTGCCATCAGCGCTTTCCCAATATCGATATAAGCACCCGTTTATCAACCTTAAACTGTACCATAGTGCCCAATATGATTTTGTAAGAGGACCTACTGCAGATATCTCATTTCTGGTTGGTCGTTTGTCCTCTTCCTTAGCTGCTATAATTTTGCCAATATTGGGTCAATTCTTTGTACTTCGGGCCAGTCTTCGTTGGCTTCGATCTGCATTCGCTGTATATCGACGATGGTTTCCTTCTTCTCAGCCTTTTCATAATGATTACGCTTCAAATTACGAGGTCGGCTTGAGAGAGCATCAGCCTTGCCATGTTTTATGACTCTTCGATATTTCGCAATCATCTCTGATTTTCTTGCATTGCAGTAGCCATCTCAGTGCGGAATGATCAGTTCTTAGCAGAAAATGTTGGCCATACAGGTATTTATGGTGATGTTTTATGCACTCCAGCACTGCAAGTAGCTCACGTCGAGTCGCACAATAGTTTCGTTCAGGCTTTGACAGTGTGCGACTATAGTAGCCTACGACTTTCTTTGTACCATTGACTACTTCGGAAAGTACACCACCGATACCATATCCATATGGCTGTGCCGGAGCTATGTCGGTAAAACTGCTCAGTTATACAAATTTTTTTTTTAACGCAGTGGCAACCGAGGGTTTCGTTTGTTTGTTGTATATGCTAATTTTGTTTAAATTTGAAGTTGCCATAATGAAAATAATATATAATATGGCAAGTTCAAACATAAAGTGACTTTTAAATGTTAACGATAAGTTGTAATAATGTCCCTAAGTAACGAACAAGAAAGTTGTTGTTATATCGTTAAGTTGTATAAGGTGACCAGTGTTGCCATATAAATTTCAACGAAAACCTTCAAATTGAGTTAAAAAAATCTTTTTTTCAGAAAAAAATCTTCACTTTACAAAAACTACAATTTATCAAATTAAATACATGTTTATTATGATTAAAACATAACATAAAAATGTATACAAGACATTAATTTTTAAATAACGTTTAGAAAAGGAACAAAAAATAACGTAAATAATATATTTTTCATAAAATTATAGGCTCATAAAATATATTACAAAGAAGTACAATTTATGTACAGTTACTTTGTACATTTCTTTATTAAACTTTGTATTAGATTTGTACAATTGCGATAAATTTTTTTTTTTGATAGTCTTTTGTTCTTAAAATGCCACATAATATAGATATTTCTAGTTTATTTCTAATTTTATTTTTATTAATATTATTTTGAGAAAAAATTCGTTCAACATTAGCTGTTGCAATAGGAATAGATAATACTTGATAAATAAATTTTTTTATGTGAGGGAAAACTTCAGATCCATCGCAATGTTTTGTTTTCAAAATGATTTCCCAAAATATTTCAATGTTTTTTTTCTGGTAGATTGTGTTCTTTAAAATTAAAGTGACACAATTCTTGCCATTCATCATCTGTTTTTTGAGCATTTTCAGAAGTTATAATATTCGGGAAAAAACGAATTAATTGAGAAATAGTTTTGACTTTACCTTTAATAACATTATCAGGAGCTAAAATCTCAACATATTTTGGGAAATCATTCTCAAAATCAATTTTTTTAACACGCTGTTGCATAACTCAATATAAAGTTGGTAGTTATTCGTAGTTGTTAGAGCTATGGATACTTGAGATCCCAAATAAATATCCATAGGATCTTTAATATACAAAGAGTTGTTTAAGTCAATCTTGTTAAAGTTTTCAATAGAAATAAATTCGTTTTTAACGAAGTATGCAAATATTTTACGATATAATCGTAAAATTACAGTGTACAGTAGATGTATTTGAGGACTTTGGCTCTGAAATAGTCGAATTAATTTATTGATGTCACTTAAATATATAGCTTAAATTCGCTCTTTTGTAAATTACTTAAAATGCTATCCACTGAATCGAACTTTACTAAGTCTTCATGCAAAAAGTATAATTCTAAGACGTCTATTCGACTCAATAGTTGATTAAAAAATGAAAAATCTTCAAATTTATAAAAATCTTATTTTTAATGAAGAAATCTTTTAATCTTCACATCACCTCAAAAAACTTCAAAAAGAAGATAAATCTTCATATATGGCAACACTGAAGGTGACAGACAAAAATAGTGTGAATAATAAAGAGTTTGATTGGAACGAAACACATATTTGTTTTTATTTTGGTTTGCAATCATAGATCTCATAATCTAACAGTTTTTAAAAAGGTAAAAACGTAACAATATTAAAAAATTTACATTAAAAATTTTAAAAATTTACATCAGAAGTAATTCAAATATAGAGCATAAATATTCTTTTAAAGAAGATTTAAAAGACGTAATGTTTTCAATAGATTTTAACTCATTCGGTAAACCGTTGTACTTGTTAGCACCTTTAAAATCTATTCGTTGTTTCGTTTTTTCTAATTAGCATCTCGGAGTTCTCAAATTCGTTCGATTTCGCGTGTTGAAATAAGTTTGATTGGTTGCAAAAGGAATGGTGCATTGACCGATATTATGGAGATTTTTAAAGACAACTGCTAAAGTTTGGTACTTGTGTAATCCATAAACTGGCAAGATCTTTTTGCAAACGTCCTTGTATAGGGTGTCTTATAGAGGTATAGAACTTTAAGTTGCAATAAAACAACGATGGATTATTCGATTGACATGAATTTTATTTATCCGAAAGATAATCTTGTGGCATTACATTTTAAATATGATTTCTGGCATATGACCGCCACGGCTGGCGCGGATATCGTCCAATCTGGACGTCCAATTTTCGATGAGTTTTTCCAACATTTGTGGCTACATATCGGCAATAACACGGCGAATGTTGTCTTCCAAATTGTGAAGCGTTTGTGGCTTTACCGCCACCAATGACTTTACATAGCCCCACAGAAAGTAGTCTAGCGGTGTAAAATCACAAGATCTTGGAGGCCAATTCACAGGTTCAAAACGTGAAATTAGGCGGTCACCAAACGTGTCTTTCTATAAATCTATTGTGGCACGAGCTGTGTGACATATTGCGCCGTCTTGTTGAAACCACATCTCCTGGACATCATGGTTATTCAATTCAGGAATGAAAAAGTTAGTAATCATGGCTCTATACCGATCACCATTGACTGTAACGTTCTGGCCACCATCGTTTTCGAAAAAGTACGGACCAATGATTCCACCAGCCCATAAAGCGCACCAAACAGTCAGTTTTTCTGGATGTAACGGTGTTTCCACATACACTTGAGGATTACCTTCACTCCAAATACGACAGTTTTGTTTGTTGACGTAGCCATTCAACCAGAAGTGCGCTCCATCGCTAAACAAAATTCGCTTATGAAAATCGGTAACACAGAACCATTATTTTGGAAATAAAATTGCACTATTTGCAAGCGTTGTTCAGGCGTGAGTCTATTCATGATGAATTGCCAAACCAAACTGAGAATAAATCACTTGACAGCTGTTAAATCGGGCGCCATCTTGAAAAGTAATGCCAACTTAAAGTTCTATACCTCTATAAAAAACACATTTACAATGAAACGAGGGTCTTTGCTGATAACAAATCAGACTGAATTTCTGCTGGTTCAACAACCCACAACCCGGTTTCCCTCACAATCTCCCTCCATACGCGCCCATATCAATGATTCACTCTGAGGTGGTAATTTTAGTTGTTCGGCAGCAACTATCCTTCTGGCGTGAACTTGATGCTTGTATTCCACGTCAGGCGGTATCTCCATATTTCGCCAACTTATTATCTGTTGACCCATATTCAAATTGATGCCATGAGCTATCATAAAAAAGTACCAATGATAACCTCGTCCACAATATTGGCAACAATAAAGACGTGACTTACGCTAATGTTGGCTATAGTTACCTTCGCCTCTGTTTTTCCGGGGACGGTGGCAGACTCTCCAGTAGCTGTCCAAAGTCTTACATTGCTAAGTGCCTCACACTTTCCCTGCATACATCTGGTCTGATTATTGTGTGTTGTCTGCAATTTATGTACCCGCACGCCGTAAGGTCGTTTTGTTCTGTTGCTTCACTGATGTTGAGATTGTGGGGCTCACGCTTGTGGGAGCCAGCACTTGCCCCTCAGTGCTAACTCGTTGTAGTTTAACGGGGTGGTTGGTTGTTCGACTCTTTTTTAATCCAGTTTTTGGAAATGACCGCCCTTTCCACAGTTGAAACATTTATGTTTAGCCTTTTGTCCGTTTTCTCCCAAAACTTGTTTCAGCATTTCTTTCAATTTATTTAACAGGCATTCTACTTCTTCCACTACTTCCATTTTTCACACTTTGCTTATTTGTGGTCTAGAAATCGCGCGAGCGGTCTCCTGGGCTAGTGCGAAGGCCACGGTCTTTGCAAAGGTTGTCTTCTGCGTACAACACACCGCTAGTTTAATGTCAGGGTCGCGTATGTCATAAACAAACACCTCGGCCTTATAGTTGTCTATAAACGGGTGGTTTTTTCCTGGGTATGTTAGCTGCACTAATCTCTCCACTTCCATTGCAAAGGCTTGGAGTAACTCATTAGCCTTTTGCGTACGGTACCTTAACTCCATTCGATATAGTTTTCGTTTGTGCTCGTCGCCGAATTTTCGCTGTAACGCCACCATTAACTCGTTGTAGCTGTTCCTACAGCTGGCTGGCATGGTAGGATCTCAGCTGCGACACCTTTAGGCTCTAAAATTAGTTCCAGTGCCTTCTCCCCGTCGTCCAATCCGTTTCTGCTGCAACTGTCTCGAATTGGAATTTGAATACGGATAGGGGTGAGCTACCACCATCAAAGCAAGGTGGTTTCGTTCTGCCGGTACCTTCTGATACAACTCGCACTTTTTCCGGTCGCTGACTCTGTTGATCTTTTCCTCCATCATAACGAGTTTTCCGTCGACGGTCTTTTCCAAATCGTTTACTTTCGTGTCAACGGTCCACATCGTTCACTTTTGTGTCAACGGTCTTTTCTAAATGTAACACCCTTTCGTCGACATCAATGATTCTTTTGCTGACCGAGTCATGTATTTCCTGCAGCTTCCGTGATGTCGCTTCAAGCATCTTTTCAATTTTTGTCAAAATTGCTGCTTGTAATTTTTCCATCATTCGTTCACTATCTTGCCGCTACTCAGCCAGAAGTTTTTGATTTTCGGCTCTAGAAACTTCTTGCAATTCAGCCAGTGCTTTCTGATTTTCGGCTCTAGGAGCTTCTTGTGCGTCAGCGAATAGCTTTTGGTTTACTATTTTCTCCATCAACGCAGCTAGCAACGAATTTATGTCGACACCGCTAGGGGTTGCAGGGGACTGTAACTGTCGTTTCTCTTCATCCTCTAACTCGTAGGAGTCAATGTCAATGCCATGAAGCTGCAGGTGTTCCCTTAACCGCTTTTGCAATTCATTCTCCGTGCCCATTGTTGGCAGCTCTAGATTACCCAACTCTCGTTTAAGACGTTCCACTTTTAGTTCGGTTAGCTTCATTTTATTTTTTTATTTATTAATTTTTACATTTGGATTTTGCAATCCCACTTCTGACACCAATTGTTACGTTTTTACCTTTTTAAAAACGTTTAGAATATGAGTTGGTTAATCGCAAACCAAAATAAATACACATATGTGTTTTGTTTCAATTAAACTCTTTATTATTCACACTAATTTTGTGTGCCACCATATACAACTTCACGGTACAACAGCAAATTGCTTGTTCGTTATTTTGTAAACAATAATACTTATACGTTATATCTGTATAGGGGAGATTTTCACAACAGCTCTTTCAAACTGACTGCTTACTTCGAACGCAACGTGTCTTCACACAAGACTGACCGAATTCTTACTGACTGCTGCCTGCTTTGTCTTGTCCCTTTATAGTCGAACGCAAACAGTCCAACGAACACTCTCGAAGCAGAAGGTTCGTGTTCTCGCCTTCTCGAGAACTCTATCGCCGCCACATTGTTGTTTGTGCATTCTGCACACTTGTCTATCCCTTTTTCTCTCATGCTTGTTTTTGTTAGTTTACTTGGAACGTGTTCGGTGTATTTGTGTCGTGTGTATTGTGTACACTATTTCTTTCATATTAATGGTCTTTGTTTCTGTAGCTTTTGCTGATTGTTTTTACGTGAAATTATATTAGGTCGTTTCCATTTGCATAACAGTATAAAGAAAATACAAAATAAGTCTTTAATTTTTCGAATGATATTGCTCTGATGTAAAATTAAATAAAACAGATTTTAAATTGATGTCTTAAAATAATTATCACCTGTTCCCAAGCTACCATAACATTTGAAAGATTTACTTCTCAAATACACAAAAGATAAACAAAACATAACATTATAGTTGAACCTTAACCAGGAAACTTTTGTAACATCTGATTTGTTTATGAAAATATTATATTTTAAAACTAATAATAACAATTCTATTCTTATGTCTTAACATACAACAACAACAATATTTTCTATGCTACAGTAATACCACATAAGTAGACAACAGAAAAGGTTTTAAATACCACCTCTATTCAAATTAAATTAGGGTAACACAAGCAAGCCGTTGAGTATGTTGAGCATATTAAGTATGTACTTAAAACCGATATCTGAAAACTTAATTTAAACAATTAACACTAATTTATAAATTTGAATATATATGAAAAATAAATTGCATCTCAAATATGAATATTTTACATTGTCTTTCCTGTGCAGGTTTTTTTTTAGTAATTTTAAATTTTTTTCATGGTAGATTTAATTTAATTTTTCATGGCAGAAAATAATTTAAAATTAATTAAAATAAATTAATTCAGTGGACCAGTGAAGACGTTTCTCTTTAAAAACGATTTAATAGCGTTAGAAATAAAGTTTGGTTGACTTCGCTGTTCATAAACCAAGTTAATTTGAACTACTTTAAGAATGAAAATTGTGACATTATTTATTGCTTTAGAGTTACTTTTCTATAAAAGCGTTTTTATTGTTTATCAAATTCAATCAGATATCTGTAGCATATAATAATGGATGACGCTCTGCAAATTAATATAAACAATAGGTTCAGCGCAAGTTTATAGTCAACCAACATGGCACTCGAAGATGTTGGTTGCTAATAAAATTGTAACGACACGTTTCCGCTTGGGTGCTGGGGTAGATCAGCGGCGTCCAGTGGTCACATAAAAAACACTTCGTTAAAGTTTTGAAGCTATTTATTTACAAATCTGAAATAGCTTACGCACTAAACTAAGTTAAACTAAATAAAAGGAAAAAATAATTAAACTAGAAATTAATTAAAACCCTAGGCCGGCCAAACAACTGTCCGTCAAGTCAACCAAAGGAGGATATCAGAACGACAACCAAACGGCATACGCACAGGATGATTGTGGTTCCTAGGCCTCCAGGTGTCCATCCTCAGGAAGATATCCCAAAACAACAATTGCACGGCATACGCACAGAGCAATTGCTGTACAGGCTTCCTAGTCAGTTGCCAATGTTTTGCTGACAATAAACTCACACTAGCGGGGACAACCACACCACCAATGATTTAGTTTATTTTCTCTGAGCGAGAGACAATGTTATTAAATAAGTTAATAAAATCGACCTCACTTATCAGCAACTCATCACCAACTAACTCGCCTGCTCAGGCCATGCACACTTTTATTCCCAAAAGTCAGCGATGCCAACTTAGCACTTTTTACGCTATTTTTAGCTCTTTATGAATGCACGCTGCGCGTATTTTTTCTATTTAGCCCTTTTTTTAAAAAAAGGGCTGGAATGGCCCTTTTTGGTTTAGTTATTAGCACTTTTTGCAAAAAAATAAGTATTTTTTAATGACCTGCCATCGTTTTAGAAGTACAATACAAAATATAGCTTTTTGTGCAACTGCTAGTTTAAAGACATTAACATATTAGCTTGAATTGCTGGAATTCCCTCCACTTACTTGCCTTTAAATATACTGTCGAACCAGAAGCTTGTTTAACACATTTATTGCAGTGAATTAAATTTATACTAAATGAAAAAAAGCTGAAATATTTTGTGAAAAAATATTGAGTTCCGGACAAACACCAGGCGAAGTAGAAATAAAAGCAGACGGAAACTGTTAACTTGGTTATAGCTTTGAGTCTAACATATCTGACATACATAGATAAAAAATTGATCAAGAAAAGCTTAATGAAATAAGGGCAAAATTACCATCAAGCTTTAAAATCTTAGAGAAAATTTCTGCATTTAGTGTAACAAATATTTTCTCTAGTAATATAGAAGATAAAACAGTCTTATGCAAAAAAAAACCTTATTATGACGTTAAAATGAACATTAGTTAACAACGACTTTTAGCTTAATAATCCATTATTAAAAAAGTATATGTAAAAACAGTATTTTAACTAATATACATTTTAATGTTTTTTTTATTTGATGCTGGCAATACCATTATTTTGTTCTCTCAATTTTTCCTTAATGTTGTGTATGAACGATTATTAGTTCATTTGGTATTCGCGTCTAATATTATTTTTCTTATGTTTTTATGCAAAATAATTGTTTTTATTACCATAAAAATGGGATTGTATTTGTTTATTTAATAAAAACAATGTACAAATAAAATAAAACAACCAATGTAATTACATACATACATACATAATTGGCCATTACAATCCTTCAGTCAGGATTACGGCCTAACTCCTCAACACCACTCATGTTGTGTGCGTTATTTTTATACATGAGTGGCGGGACCTACAGATTAAAGTCGACTCCGAACGGCAGATTTTTTGAGAAGCTTTTCATGGCAATTTTTACTCTCAGAGTTTTTGCCAGAAATCTGCTGAGAGGAAGTCGCCGAAGAAATATTGATGTCTGACTTGGGATTTGAACTCGGGCCTTTCGTCTAATAAGCCAACACACTACTTACTAGACCACGGCGACCAATGTAATTAAAATATTATATTTTGATTAAAGAAAGTATTCGATTACCGGTTTCTTTAAATTTGTTTTGATAATTTAGACATCACTAAACTATTTTGTAAACAAAATTTATATTTTTGGAAAAAGAATAATTTGGATTTTTTTTTTTTTGTTTTTTTAATAAATGTTTTATGAACTGAAAAAAAAAAATGTTTCTATTATTTCCTGAAAATACTTAGCTCTACAATGACATACACATACATATATAATTGGCCATTACAACCCTTCAGTCAGGATTACGGCCTAGCTTCTCACACTCTACAATGACGTTATTTATAAATTAAAAATATTTTTCAATAAAAGTTCTTAAAATTGGTTTAAAGTAGGGTCGAACCATTGTTAAATTTCTCAGATTTAACAATGGTTTACTACAGGTGTTTTAAGCTAATTATCGTTTTTGGATATACTTTTATCGAATTTAGCTTAACAACGGTTAGTAAGCATGTTGTAAGTCTTTTTGCATAAGACTGAAAGAGTTTATAAATAACTATAAAGAAATTGAGGAACTTGAAAATAGTATACAAAATTTAAAACTATATAAATGGAAAAAGCTGGATAGAACTGATAATTTTTGAATCGAAGTCAACCAATTTAATAACTCAACAAACAAAAATCCATTTGGAAAACTTTCTTCCTTTGTGACACTGCCCTACTCAAATGCAGAAGTAGAACGCACATTTAGCGTTATGAATTGTTATGAAAAATAAAATAAGGTACAGAATGTCATTAAATATATCTAATTGCTTAATTCATATAAAGTATGGATTAAAACGAAAAAAATGCATCAATTCTAATGAAAGCCACAAAAAGTCAAAATACTTTATCAAAACTGTTTTGTGGGCCGATGAGAAAGAAGACAATACAATTTAATGATATTTTTTATATTTATGAACACTATTTAATAGACTATTATTTTAGAATTAATTTAAATCCAAAGGACAAATAAAATTAATTTAAAAATCGTTACATTTTAATTTAGCCCTTTTTAGCTCTTTTTACTTGTTGCCCTGGCGCTTTTTGCATCTACAAAGTTGGCATCGCTGCCAAAAGTAACGAATAATCAATCAAACATGATCGAACAACTAGCAACATCAAACATGCTGCGTCATACTCTACAAATTACCAATGGGAGAACAAGCAACAATAACATTGAGCAGAGATCTTGTGTGTATACTGTATGTATGTAACATGTACATAAAAGTCGTAGAACAACCGTTATAAAAAGAATAAAATTTACTAAAAATAGATCATGAGATCTATTCAGTAAATTATATGAAATATTTTAGGCACATAGGGGCCTATTATAAACTTAAACATTAAAATATTAAAAAAAGAAATTGTATTTGCAATAATTCACAGAGAACATAAAAATAAAGTAACAAAATAACAAAAGAACTACTCCTAGTAGTATTACTATTCATTCTAATAATAAATGCGGGATATAATTAAATATATACATAATTACAAGTATATACACCCATCCCTCGTTTTGCACGATTTCGATTTAACACGATTTTTTTATTTCTCGTGTAAATCGAGGGATGAAAAATACCTCGTTTTGCACGATTTTTTTTATTTAAATGAAAACAAGCTTTTGACACAATTTATAGTAAGTAAATAACTAAAACAACGTTTATTTACTGATATTTAACCATTTTATTAAAAATACAGATAATAAATATTAATCTGGCAAAGTTAATAATGGCTTAAACAATATAAATTCTAAAATTTACTACAGGTAATTTAACTATTTTTTAAAAATAACGATAATAAACATCTATCTGGCAACATTAACAACGATATTTAAAAGGGAATTCCCCGTTTATGTGTGAAAAAGGCGTTTATTAATGTGTGCATTCAAACGTATACAACTAAGTCAGTATTTAGCTAACAGGTGTGTGTTATTTTAAATGAAAAATATTATTAATTGTTATAATCTAATCGAAGGATAAATAAGTTTAAAATTCTCTAAATTTAAAAATATAGATACATATGTCGTCGAAATTGTAAAAAAACAATTAAAAAGAAAACCCATACCTTTAAAAACAAAAATTGAGATTTTGAATTGTCTTCGAGAAGGAGAAAAGTTATCAAGAGTTTCTAAAAAATATTCCATTCATGAAGCCACAATAAGAACAATAAAAAGGAATGAACTCACTATCAGAAAAAGTATTGCAGATGGGTTTGATGCGTCTAGGAGTACAACATCGTACGTTCGGAACAGTGTAATTGAAAAAATGGAAAAGGCGTTAATGATATGGGTTGAGGACCAAACCCAAAAGCGAATTCCTATTGATTCTAATGCTATTACAAATAAAGCATTGAAGATTTATGAAAAACTTAATAATGAACTACCATCAACTTCTTCATCAGCCAAATCATTTACAGCGAGTCACGGTTGGTTTGAACATTTCAAAAAGCGTCATTCGTTACATAATTTAAAATTAAAAGGTGAACAAGCATCGGCAGATATTCAGGCTGCAAAAGAATATCCCGCAAAATTTTCTGAAATTATTACTGATAATTCTTACACTCCTGACCAAGTCTTTAATGCAGACGAGACGGGTCTATTTTGAAAAAAAATGCCTGAAATAACCTTTTTATCAAAAGCTCAAAAAGTTGCAAGTGGTCATAAAGCTGCTAAAGATCGTATAACAATTTTATTCTGTAGTAATGCTTCTGGGGATTATATAATGAAACCATTGGTTATACATAAATCGAAAACACCCCGTTGTTTTAAAGGAATAAATAAAAATAACTTACCAGTTTATTGGATGAGCAATAAGAAGGCTTGGGTTACAGCTGTTATTTTTCGTGAATGGTTTTACAAGATGTTTGTGCAAAACGGTATTTAAATGAAAAAGAATTGCCCTTTAAAGTGCTCCTGGTAATTGATAATGCACCAGGTCATCCTCTGGATTTAGAATTTGAGAATGTCCAAGTAATATTTCTACCGAAAAACACAACTTCTCTTCTACAGCCCTTAGACCAGGGTATTATTTCAACATTTAAGACGCTTTATATTAAACGTGCATTTGCATATATTTTAGAGCAAATTGATAATACATGTGTTGAAGTAATGGAAGCATGGAAAAAATTTTCAATATTAGATTGTTTAAAACATGTAGGATTATCATACACCGAAATAATAAAGCAACGCTTAAGGGATGCTGGAAAAAATTATGGATCGGAATATGTGATAATAATAATTCTGGTGATCTCTTACAACATGAACGAACACAAATAATTGATTTAGCCCGAACAATTGAAGGTGAAGGTTTTGTTGACTTTGCTGAGGGAGATATTTTTGAACTAATGGTGGACAAAGAATTGGATATAGATGAACTAGTTGGTATAGTTAATGAAACTGATGAGGAAAATAATGAGTCTGATGAAGATGATTCACAAATCGTTGAAATGACATCAGAAAATATTTCTGAAGGTCTTGAATTAGGCCGGAAATTAGGAAATCATTTTCTACAATATGATCCAAATGTTGAAAGAGCTCTTAAGTTTCAAAAATACATTTCTCAAAGTTTGGCGCAATATCGGGAGGTATATAAAGAATTAAACAAAAACTCCTCACAAATACTTATAACTAAATATATCTCAAAATCCCCACTTCCCCACATCGAACCAGAAAACATTGAGGTATCGAGCGATGATTCGTCACCAACCGAAGAAATACGATTAGTTGTCGAAGAAAGTGATGACGAATAAATATATGTAGGCTAGAGCGACTCAAGTTGTATGGAAGCAAAATTCGTGCTCGATGTACCCCCCTCAAAATGAACCTTGGACTTTTTTAAGATGACATCTAAAATATTTCGGCTCTTGCTTTGACCTCTCGTGAGCTGGACCATTTTGAAAATGGGTCTATTTTTGTATGTTTTGTTAATTTGAGAATTTGTTTCCTAACCAACATATAGAGTATGGGTGTCATAAGAAAGGTTTTTTCAAGGCGCGTATATACAATTTATCCACCGACAATCATCCATGTCCTTTTTTTAAGGATATTCTGTAAAAAAACGGGTTTTGATTTTTTTCTTTTCTTCTTTTCTAACCAAATTAACTCTAATATGATGGCGGATTTAGTTTCTAGATAATGTTTGTATGAAAATAGGGCTAAAGAAAGAAAAAAAGAAATGATCCGCGACTTTTTGTGGGCATATTTTTTTCCCAAATTAAAAAAAGGTATTAAATTTTTTTGTTTATATTTACAAAACTATACCCAAAAAACGCAAACTAGGGCGAATTTCAAAAAAGCTAAGACCCGTATTTAATTAAATCAACTAAAGATTAAAATATGTTAATTTGGTTATTTTATTACAAACAACCCCGAAGAAAAAATTCAAAAACCGTTCTTTTTAACAGAATATCATTGAAAAAAGGACATGGATGATCGTCCTAGGACAACTGTACATATAGTTGGACGCGCATTGAAAAAACCTTTCTTATATGTTGGTAAGGAAACAGATTCTCAAGTTGACAAAACATGGAAAAATAGACCCTTTTTCGAAATGGTCCAGCTCACGAGAGGTCAAAACTGGAGCCGAAATATTTTAAATGTCATCTTAAAAAGTCCAAGGTTCATTTTTAGGAGGGTACATCGAGCACTTGTTTTGGTGAGTCGCTCTAATGTAGGCACATACACTGAAATTTGTTGAATATAACTTTTTTTTTTTTTTTTTGCTTAACAGTTTATGTATTGATTTTTTGCTAATAACATTTTTATATGTATATTTTTGTGTTTTCTCTTATTTGTATTGCATTTAATTTTTAAGTTTTATGAATTTTATAACTATATTGGCTGTTAAATAGAATGAAATTGTTTTCTTTTGTGTGCTTTGTTACGTTATTCACATTAAAACAAATAAAATTATATTAAAAAAATACTATATATACCAGTTTCTGTCATTTTTTCGTTTTACACGATTTTCCATACAAATTTTTTTGAATTCGTTTTACACGATTTTCTCAGGAACGTATCTGTCGTGCAAAACGAGGGACAGGTGTAGTTAGTAAATAATATATAATGATGATTTGGTCGAACCGGTGGACACAGATAAGTAGGTATGGTGTGGGCAAAAACAACGTCTCCGCCTTTTGTCATCACAAAATATAGGAAAAGAACTTTTGCAACTAAACCATATTATTACATTTTTATCGGATTGCTTACCAAGGTGCAAGCATTATAATGCAATAAAAGTTTTGTTGAAAGAATTGTTTTACGTATGTTTTATTGAAATTTAACAGTCAGATAGACAGGAGGGACAATCGAAATGCTCAGGAGGCTAATGGTGAATGTAGGAAAGCTAACATGGCTAAAGTAAAAGTTATTTATAGGAGCCATACAATACAGCTATTTCAAGAAAATGCTATTTAAACTACTAAAAGCTGATTATGTAAAGAGTAGAAGATAAAATCGAATCTTTTGAGGTCATTAAAATTATTAGACTAGCTACTATTAGACAGTTGCAAAATGGTAAAAATTTCCCCTATGAAATAAATTAACTTCTATTAGGGACTTGATAGGTAATCAGCTAAATATGCTAGTAGAGATGAGATTTTTCCTTTTGTGATACTAGTAGCTGCGGCAACTTTGGAGATTTCCTATCTAGCACTGGAATACGTCAATCTGCAATTCAACTTCAGACTTCAGCAATCACCTATTTTGTCTTTGGTATTTGATGCCACAGAAATCAGAATCAGAAAACAATGCTCTCGGTAAAGATGTTACATTTGTTCCTTGTACTGAATCAATTTTGTGTATGGTTTCAAGTTTAAATAATTTCTGGTAATACTACTTATTTTCTATAATTATAGCACGCATTATGTTATGAAAATAATCTTCTTATATATAAAAATGAATGTGTGTTTGATTGTATGTTTGTATGTTTGAAGTTTATAGACGATTAAACGGCTGAACCGATTTTCTTGAAATTTTCACAGTATCTTCCTGTATGTCTGGAAGGAGTTATAGGCTACTTTTTATGTTGATATTCCAAATGAGCGAGGGGCCATACCCATGTATACTACATACTACGTACTTAATATTTAATTGCATTTGAAATATATTATTCATACGCATAGTTACCCCTAAAGTATGCTATCTATGATTCTTGATGTATAAAACCAAAGAAAATAAAGTATAAAGAAAGTGCATTTTAGCATATTTTAGAAATTCACGACGCTGGGGAAAGATAGAAGGGAAGGAAAAAAATGTTGTAACCAACATTTGTGAAAAAAATCACCAAATAAGAAAAAATATAACCAAAATTAAATTCGTAGACTTCTGTTTTATTTATTTTTTTTTCAGAAATAACCAAAAAAGGCAACATCATTACTAGATTCAATCTTTGCGGATTTTTTGCAAATTACAATACGTTTTGACTTTTTAGAGTTAATCCTTAAACCATTTGTAGTCGCCCAAAGAGAAATATTATTAAGGTCAGTGTTAAGAGCTTTAACTCCAGTGTTGATGGAAGCTACAGAGCTATCAATGTAGAGTTGAATATCATCAACATACATTTGAATTCTAGAATGTTTAAGCTGCTCAAATGGTTGAGTTTGAAATTTTTAACTCATATACATAGTAAGTACTGAAATTCATACTATTTAAATATTTATTTGAAAAACATATACATATGTAATAGTTACGTTATTGTTTACTTCTGACAATGGGTAATTACTAAAAATATTATTTATTTGTTGCATATCTTGAAAAATAGAGCAGGGCCCTATTCCACTAAGCTACAAGTTCACAAATACAAGTGTTTTTGCCTGTAAAATTGTGAAATTGTAAATAATTGTGTTTCATCAAAATACAATTACAAATTTGTGGCTACAAGTGATTTTACAAATTTACAAGTCTACAAGTCATATTTCTACAAGTCGTTATGTTTCACTAAAATAAATTTTCACTTGTACACTTGTAGAATTGTAGAAAAAAAGCTTAGGGTCGACAAAGACTCTCAAAAAAATTTTACAAGTTACAAGTGAATGATAAATTGAATTAGAATTTGATTCTTAACTATTTTTTATAAAAATTACTTCAAATAAACACAAAATCAAACAATTTAAATATTATTTAGCATTTATTTATTTATTTTGTTCGTTTTTATTTATTTATTTTTTTGTGTGAATATAATAAAACAAACTATATCACAAACAATATCATTGCAGTCCTCTAAAGTGATACTCACTAACTTCTGCAATGACACTTGCTCACCATTAGGCTCCTGTGGTCGGATGCCATCACATGTTGGATACTACTTTCCAATAACCTCAAGACCAGGGTGTCCAGCTCCGTGAGCTTTTTGGCCTTTTCACCAGCCGCCCCTGTTTTTCGGGAGTTATCTCTCTTGGCCTATTATAATATAATGTTATCACTTTATAAAGCCAACTTACCAGTGTCGTCCTTTTGATGTT
The DNA here is from genome assembly GCA_930367235.1 of Sarcophaga rosellei. Lineage (NCBI taxonomy): Eukaryota > Metazoa > Arthropoda > Insecta > Diptera > Sarcophagidae > Sarcophaga > Sarcophaga rosellei. Next base: position 44,717,309 of record OV884018.1, on the reverse strand, counting down.
TGCCCAGAAAACATCACGCACGTATTTGGCGTCTTTTCCACTTGGCACCAGTCCAAGTGCAAGACACCTCATACGCACGTTTTCCCACTCTTCCATTTTTATCTCTTTGGTAAGTTATCGCTAAACTTACCAAAAAAAACATCTTTGGCAGCTAAAATCTGACACACCACTCTAACTTTATTGTGTGGATTTGCCATTACAAAATAATAATTTTCAATTTTTTAAACACAAACTATATATATTTTGATTGATTAGTGGTGTGATAACAATCAAAACAAATTATCGATATACATTAGAGTACCCATAATGGCAAAAGTATTTAAAATAATTTTTGAAATTTTCATATATTTCATTAGTACTCTAATATACATATATTCACACATATATTTCATTTATCAAAATATCTTTGAAAAAATATTTTATTTTATTGTGATTGTAATTGTAGAAATTGTAATTGTAGGAATTGTATTTTACAAGTACAAAAAGCTACAAGTATTGTGAAAATTTTCATGAAACACAATTCATTATCACTTGTAAGAATTAGAATTGTGATTGTAACTTGTAAACTTGTAGAATTGTAGTTTAGTGAAACAGGCCCCAGGTAAGTTTAATAATCAGCATTTTATTGGGTGATGAATGGGCATGTAACAATAGGCAGTAAAATTTTCATTCATTACTTTCGAATACCTAAGTAATAAAATGTAAACTCTCAATATTTTTTCCAAATAAAATAAGAAGTTGCAAAACTCATAAAAAAAAAATTACCTGCGACCGTCACAAACATAATTATTTGTCAAATTTAATTAGCCTCAGTTTTTTGAAAAGTTTTTTGACCTGAACCTATTTCATATTAGGTAAAATATAAAGGAATAAATATAACACGCATTCGGTTTTGGAATTCAGTTGAATCTTTGATTCTAAGCGAGTTAAACGTTGAGTGACATTTATTTTGCAACAATTTATAAAAATGCCCCAAAAAAGCATCGCTTTCCAGAAGCACTAAAAATGCATTGCATTTGCAATCCCAGAGAGCAAATGAAAATTCGGAAGAGCGTGAAAGTTGCCTCAGGACTGAAAAGAGTCGAGCTTCAACCTTTAGAGCCGGAACGCCATCACAACGAGAAGAACGCCTTGAAGGCCTACGACAACGCGCCACAACAGCAAGAGCTACTGAAACGCTTTCAGAAAACCAAGAGCGCCTTGAAAGTCAACGAAATCTTACCTCTTTAGCACGAGCTTCTGAAACGCTGTCAGAACACGAACGACGTCTTGAAGGTCTTCGACAACATGCGACCAGGGACCGAAAATAACTGTTATTTTTGAATTTTTGATTAAAAAAAGCAACCGCAAAGAAATGTCGGAGAACAAAACCAAGTATACCATTTTGATTGTCTTGGACGAAATTTTTATAAAATGCGATGCTTTTTAAAAACATGATTTTTATTTTTTAGAAAAAAAATAACAGTTATTTTTTGATTTTTATTTTTTCGAGCAAAAATAACACTTATTTTTGACTTTTATTTTTTCGAGCAGAAATAAAAGTTATTTTTTAACTTTTATTTTTACGAGCAAAAATAACAGTTATTTTTGACTTTTATTTTTTCGAGCAGAAATAAAAGTTATTTTTGACTTTTATTTTTTCGAGTAGAAATAAAAGTTATTTTTTAACTTTTATTTTTTCGAGCAGAAATAAAAGTTATTTTTTGACTTTTATTTTTTCGAGCAGAAATAAAAGTTTTTTTTGTTTCAATTCATGATGAATTCATAATATTTATTAAAAAATTCTTTAAAAAAATTAAAGTAATTTATGTCAGAAAATTATTAGAATTAAGTTTTGGGTATATTAAACACTAATCTTTGGTTTGAAAAAACCAAAATAACTTTTATTTCTGCTCGAAAAAATAAAAGTTAAAAAATAACTTTTATTTCTGCTCGAAAAAATAAAAGTTAAAAAATAACTTTTATTTCTGCTCGAAAAAATAAAAGTCAAAAATAACTGTTATTTTTGCTCGACAAAATAAAAGTCAAAAATAACTTTTATTTCTGCTCGAAAAAATAAAAGTTAAAAAATAACTTTTATTTCTGCTCGAAAAAATAAAAGTCAAAAATAACTGTTATTTTTGCTCGACAAAATAAAAGTCAAAACATAACTTTTATTTCTGCTCGAAAAAATAAAAGTCAAAAAATAACTTTTATTTTCTGACTTTTACGATAAAAGTTATAACAGTTACGGTCCCTGCATGCGACAACCGCACGAGGTACCGAGACACCGTTGGAACATGAAGGTCGGCTACAAAGCCAGCGAAATCGTATCGAAACATCACGAGGCACAGAAACGCCTTCAGAGCGTGAAAGACGTCTTGAAGGTCTTCGACAACATGCGACAACCGCACGAGCTACTGAGACACCGTTGGAGCATGAAGGTCGGCTACAAAGCCAGCGAAATCGTACCGAAACATCACGAGGCACAGAAACGCCTTTAGAGCGTGAAAAACGTCTTGAAGGTCTTCGACAACATGCGACAATCGCACGAGCTACCGAGACACCGTTGGAACATGAAGGTCGGCTACAAAGCCAGCGAAATCGTTCCATAACATCACGAACTAATGAAACAGAAGTCCAACATGAATCGCGAGTAGAAAGTCAGCGGATTCGAACATCAACAAGAAGAGCAGCAGAGAGGATAGAGCAATATTATTTGCGTCGAGAACAAAATCGTAATCGAATGGTGGTGAATCGACGTAATGTTTTTCATGGATACTCAGGTATTGCATTTAACTATAGATCTGATATAGATTATACCGAAGACGAATTAGTGGCAATTGGTGACATGAATGAAGTTTGCCAATATTGCAATGCACTCAGTTACAAAAATGAAACACCTGGCATGTGTTGCTCTAATGGTAAAATCGTTTTGTCTGATTTACTTCCACCTCCAGAACCACTACAATCACTGATTTCAGGTAAGTTTTTCGAAATATATACTTTTTTTAATTTAACAAAATATTAATAAATAATAAAAAACAAAATAAAAAAATGACCTCTTTTGGTGATACCAAAGTATTTCGAGACAACTTTATGCCACCGTTTCGTGTTCAAGGTCAAATTTATCATAAAATGGGATCATTGTTGCCAATTCCAAATGAAGATCCTAAGTTCTTACAAATTTATTTCATAGGAGAAGAGGATAACAATGACCAAGTGCACCACCGCCAGCATTATAATCCTGACACAAAACAATGGATTGTTGCCGATTTACAAGTGATGTTTCATGAAATCAACGAATTGGTAAGGATCTTTAAGTTCACGATTAAGTTCAGATGACCTACAGTTTCATTTATTCATTTTATTTTATTTGCTTACAAAAACTTACAAGAGCTTTAAGAATGTTATTCTTTTATAGCTCAGTAGGATATACACAAATTACATTAGTCATAAGTATTTCCTAAATTATAGTGCAATTGTTTTATAAAGTATATAACTAATACACAAAAAGGCAATAATTATATTTAACACAGAATTTTAAATATTTGAGGACATATAGTCGAAAAGTGACTTCTTAAAACTGCTCCTTCTCGAAATGTTTTTAATAGACATTGGTAAGGAGTTCCATAAATTAATTGCGTTGACGAAAAACAATCTGCCAGTATTGATGGAAGTGTATCTAGGTATAATTAGAGTTGTATATCTAGTGGATCTGCCAAATACAAGCTTCTCAAAGAGATAGGGTGGTTTCTTCCGATAAAGAAGATTATCTAAAAATATAATATTTCGCATCCGAAGGTAGTCGATTAAGTCACAGCCCAAGATCATTTTCCTCCAGGACGATACACTACTAAACCTAGTTAAATCATACACATACCGCGTTGCATTATTAAAAGATACTTGCAACTTATGTAGTGAGAGAGAGTCCAATTTACTGTAAACCTCTGCAAAATAATTAATCAGTGGAAGTATTAATTGAATTATAAGTTTCCTCTTAACTTCAACTGGTGTGAAGTTAGACGACATTCATAAATTACGAACCAAGAGGTATACGGTACGCACAACATGATTTATATGGTCAGTGCATGACAAGGTGGAATTGATCCAAAATCCTAAGTACACAAGAGGTGTGTTCCCCAAGTAAATGGTCGAAAAATAACTTAAATCATATTCCCATCTACTGATTGGTAAAATGTAAGATTTTCCAGGATTGAGCATAAGGTTATTATCCTCAGCGCAATTTAAAATAGACCTCAAGTCATAATTAAGTTTGTAACTTGTATCCTCTATCAGACCAATACGGTTTGAGATGTACAGCTGAATATCGTCTGCGTATGCATGTACCTTAGTATACCTGCATACTGAAAATAAATCATTGACAAACATACTAAATAGCAGGTGGCCTAACACGGACCACTGTGGAACACCGGATGTTATGCGCATCAGCCCTGACTGCCTATATCCAATAATTACCCTTTGGGCTCGCCCATACAAGTAGTTTTCCATAAGAGATAAAGCGGTATTTGTAAATCCAAAATAGTGCCCCAGTTTTCGACACAAGATTAAATGATCAACCCTGTCAAAGGCCTTTGAAAACTCCAGTAGACACATAAGAGAGAGGTTTCCTTTGTCATATTCGGGCCTTATGTCATCAATTACTTTCAAGACCGCAGTAGTACAACTATGAGCAATGCGAAAACCAGATTGGAATGGGGACAAGAGATTATTGTTATTCAGATATAACGTAATCTGTTCAGCAATTAGGGACTCAAATATTTTCGAGAAAACTGGTAAAATACTTATTGGCCTATAATCGCCCGCACTCACTGCATTGGAAATCTTTGCTATTGGTATAATTCTTCCAATTTTCCAGGCTGTAGGAAACTGGGTGGTTGTAATGCAGTGGTTAAAGACATGAGTCAGCGCTCCCAAAATATATGGCAATATAAGTTTAACAAATTTAATGGCTACACCATCTGCACCGATGGCATTGGATCGAATTTTCAAGATATGTCTGGTTACATCAACCTCTGGCACTGTAGAAAATGAGAAGTTAGTATTGCAGGAGAGTTCATTTTGTAGATTAGGATTGGTATGATTATTTGTCACGCCATTAATACAAAAAAAGTCATTAAGAACTACGGGAGTGTATACCTAACGACTTCACATTCCTCCACAATTCGCCAGCAGGGAAATTTAAATTAAGTTTCCGGGAGAAATATGATTTTTTAGCTTGTCTAACAATGAGATTGGAGCGATTTCTGGCTCTATTGTAAGCAGCTCTGTTTATCAACGTGGGTCTCCTTTTCCAAACGTTGTAAGCTAAATTGCGATCACGAATAGCATTTTTTACAGCAGCTGTATACCATGGACAAGAGCGATTATTTACAGCAAAACTACGTTCAGGCACATGACGATCATAAGCGCCCTGCAATGTTTCAAGAAGTACGCTCAACTTATCATCCACTGACGCATAATACTAACATTCATTCCAGCTCAGAACAGAAATGTCAGCGAAGAGGGACGAAAACCCAATCGCGTTATAATCCCCATAAGTTATAATCGGAATATTATCATCTCCAGTCAGGTTAATGTTTAATGTACAAAATAATAGATCATGGTCAGAAACGAAAGAAATTTGATCACACAAAAGTAATAAGCTTGGATGAGATAGCAGGAATAAATCGAGTAAACTTGGTCTTGAATTGGACGAAAAACGTGTGGGAATTTCATCATTAACCGTAGTCATACCCACAGAACTTATCATATCAAGGAAATCAGTACTAATTTCATCTTTAACCATCAAGTTTACGTTAAAATCACCACAAGTGATAAAAAAGTCATAAGCTATGGAATGATTCCTGAAGTTGTCAAAAAAAGGTTCAAGAGTTAATGTTCTTACAGGATTATAAACGCATGACACTAAAGCTCTCACACTATTATCATAAACGACAATATTAATAAATTCAATGTCACAATCCTGTGAAATGTTGACTACTCTAGTATTGAGGTTACTCTTAGCATAAATTACAACACCACCGCCTCTTCTATGTCTCCTATCATTCCTATAAAGTTTATACCCATTTATGCTATAGTAACCATCCGGAACATCATAGTGGAACCACGCGGCAAGATTTGATATCATGACAATTTTATTTACTCTCAGAGTTCTTGCCAGAAATCTGCTGAGAGGAAGTCGCCGAAGAAATATTTCTTCATATTTCGTTTTGATGTCTGACCGGGAATTTGAACCGTTGCTTCGCGTCCAATAGCCCAACACACTACCTACTATGCTACGGCGACTTCAATTAATAATAATAATATCTGTTAAATTCCTTTATTAAGATTTCTATTTTTAGAGATTTATATTTATATATGTATTCCATAGAAATACAGCAAATATCGCTAGTATAATAATAGGATTTAAAAGCATCCCAACAACATGTCAAAACATCTCACCATAATATTTTCACAATCACACATTTCTCTCGAATGCGAATACCTTTCTTGGCATCGTTAACACGACGTAACATTCAAGTGGTTTCTTTACATTCATTTGTACTTTAACAACAATCTCCAGATCCATCACACTCACAAATTTAAATTAACAACAAATGCCAGTGACACTGCCACTCACTGCCATGACTTATACACAGATGTATCCACACATGTGTTACTTGTATTCAAAGTTGCTCATGTGAAAACGCTTGTCAAATGTGGTTCCCGCATCAGAAATTATTTTAAGTTGGCAGTAATATTAAAGTCCAATGTGTCATACCGCAAATTCCTCCACTAATCTCATACATAACTTGGCGACACAATGGCACAGTGACCCCGTAATAATAGGTGGGTACAAATAAAAATAATTCTTTATACATTCAACCTCATGTATACCTATTCACAGTTTAGATTTACAAATAGCATAAGGACTGGAGGTTAAATAATTCTGATGAAGAATTTTCAAATCGTGCGCACGTTCTCATGCAAATATTGTTACAGTTGTAGGAAACATTTATTGTTTCTTTCCCGTTCGAAAAGCCAAATTTTACAATGAACTCAAAATTAAATGATTGTAAAAGAGTTCCGCTATTGAAACATGTAATCAAACTGTCAGAAATGGTGGATTAAGTTTTCAAGCTTTAATATACGAACTGAACTACAATATTAGCATATTTCAAATTAAGCCAGAACCATCGCAATGGTGATGAAAATGATGCAAGGTATTAACAGGTACTCGTTCGTTGTGTTTGTAACGAGTATGTGTGAGTGTTATAGATGCCCAGTTACTCTGGAAATCATAGACAAAATTTCGAGCAACAATATAAACTCGTACGGAATTCACATTAGTCCAGCAAGTAGTGTGTAGGCTTACTAGACAAGAGCTCATGAGTTCCAACCTCAAATTTGACACATCAAATAAAACGAAATATGAAAAATCGGCCAATTCCTCTCAGCAGTCTCTTGCAAAAAAAAAAACGTTGGGAGCGAATAATATGCCAGAAAAAATTTTTCAAACCTGTCATTCGGAGTCGAAATTTAAACTGTTTCGTCACTTATGGATAAAACACACAACATGGTATGAGAATCTAGATCGTAATATAAAAGTCTGTAATGCGCGGCAGTGCGTCTTGTTTTAGCATGAACACATAATGTTACAAATCTCTAGACAATTCTTTTTGTCGCAATCCTTTAATTTCCTTGTGATTCTCGTGTTCTCTCAAAAAAATATTGATACAAAAAATACTTACCCTTAGACCCCCAAGTGTTCTGTGGTCCTTATTTTTTACTCATCATTACAGCTTCTTCAGAAGTAGTTGTGAGTTGTTTACCACGTCCGTAGCAAATTGTAGTTAAAGTCTGAGCAACAGACCGGTTGCAGCTTCTATTGGAAATTTTTTTGTTAATTCCTAATGTGTGTGCAGTTAGATGTCATAAGCGCAGTCTTAATTTTTACCGATGCGACGGTGTAGAACCCTAGAACTTTGCAAAAAAAAACTTGTCTGATGTAAAAGCGTACTTAAGATTTGATAATTATTTATGTGGAGAAATATTGAAAATTGTATTTTATACAATAAATTTTAACTTTCTAATTAATTCTAATAAAAAAGCAACGAAAATAGAACTAAATTCCTATTTTTCCTAAAGTTGGGAACTTCGTTTTTTGCTAGGCACCCATAGACACCTTCGGATCGGTCTAAAAAATTAAGACATGTTTAGGATCTCATATTTTAGACTGCACCACATATCAAACTAAGACAAATATTTATAACGACCAGTTTAGTGTTATTGTTTTTGTGTTACTCTTTCCGTTGATTTTCCATTTCAGCCAGATTTACTCATACGTTTCATTTGTGGTGACATATGAGTCGTAAATACATATATGAGGCTTAATGCCAATACTTATTGATATTATTACGTAGCTAAAGAGCTTTTATATGTAAACTATTTGCTTTTTTAACCATCCCAATTTTCTTTCATAAGTTTTCATACCATTATGCTCCGTCAGTATTCATTATGTTCCATGGTATAGTTAGCATTCAATAAATATTTTTTAGATCTCTATTTCTTAATATTTTCTATTTATTGGGCTTACATAGCTAGCAGTGAATGTATAACAAGATTTTTTTCAAATAAGTTCATAATATTTTGACAAGTTTTATAAAAATTATTATTAATTATTAATAATAATAATTAATAAAAAATTAATGTTTAGAAACACGCCAAAGAGGCAACACTGTTTGCGAACTTGGCATTCTCTATTTTATCATATGGCAGCTCCTATTTTTCTTATGCTACACACTTCACTTCGTTTTGTGATCTACAGCCAAACAACCATCTACAGCGGAAAAATTGTGAACTTAAGAATTAAAAATAAAAATTAAAAACAAGAAAAAAAAAACAAAAATTGTGACCCTTTTTTATAAACAAAAAATATATAAATTAAATTAAAATATAAACTGTGAACAAAAAAAATGGACATAAGAATTGAACACTGAATTTAACAAATAAAACAAATTACAATTATACGAAAACAACAAAATTAAAAGCATTTTATTTAAAATTAAAACTTAAAAGAACCGTGTTTGTTAATATTTAAGGCAGACCCTTAAACAATTAATAATAATAAAATAATAATTAATTATTATTAACGTTATGTAAATAGGATTCAGAAATATAAAAAAAATTATGCGAGTCTTCAACTTGTGCAGTTTGACCCATTTCTGTAGTATTATTTTGACCTTCCCCGTATTGCAGTATAACATTTTTTTTAAACATTTTAAATATGAGCTCGTAGATTGCAAATAAATTAAAATTAGGTTTGTGTTTAGGTTTAATTAAATTCTTTATTGTTCGCACAATTCTGTGTGCTAATGTTCACAAATTGATGTAAACAACAACAATTGTTTTGTTTGTTATTTCTCCGCACTATTTTGCGTTAATAATAAAAATTGTTCGCAAGATCTTTGTAACGGAGATCTTCAAACCACGATTATTTTCTCCAAACACCGCGTCTTCACATAAGACTGACTGAATTTTTACTGAGTCCGTTGCCTGCTTTGTCTTGCCTTTGTAAAAGCCAACGTAAACAGTCTGATGAATGTCCTTGAATGTGAATGTTCATGGTTTCGGCTTCTAGAGATCTCTACAAACCTAACATCGTTGTTTGATTGTTATTTTTGTATTTTTGTTTACATTCAGGTCTCGTTTTATGCGATAGATGCGTTCCAAAAACATTGCATAAATTGAATTCGCATAAAACGATACTCTAGCTTCATATAAAAATTAATGATTCGTTCCAAAATCCTGAAAAAACCGCATAAATTCAAAATTTAATTGAAAAATCAAAGCAAAATCACATAAAAAATCAACAAAAGTATATTTATTTAATTTTCTTAAACAATAAAAACAAAAACTTCTAAAAAAAAAAAATATTAATTCATTATTTACAGAAAAAAAACAAAATGATCCAAAAAATAATAAATAAATAATAAACTGAAGTCTATAATTATGAATGTACGATCAATCATTCTGCATTGTTTTGGAATTGGTTCGACTTCACTTTTATCATTACATACCTATCAGGTGTGCATACATGTAACAAGTGATAGCGGCGACACTTTGTTTAAGTAGAATAGATAGAGAGATAAGGAAGAAATACAGTGCAAGGGAGAGAAAAGGAGTATGTAATAGGATATCAGTAGAAAAGAAAAGGTTGAGAGGCAGTCAGTTGAAAGAAAGCTAAGAATTAAGTTGTGTTTTTTTAAGTCGGAAAAGTGAAATTTTTAGAAGTTGAAAGGTGTAATTTTTGTAAGTTTAAAAGAACAGTTGAAGAATAGAAGTTGAAAGGTTGAATTGAAATTGGATTTGAATCAAAAAAAAGTTTATTATTTATTTTTTTTATAATATAAATTGAATTATTCTTATATTATTCATATTTGAATAAATTTACACTGAATTTAAATAAAACATCAATGAATCCAATCTTTTATTTAAATACAGTGACCAACCATAATTACATTTGGGGGCTCAACCCATAAAGCCAAATTTGAAACTTCCCAAAGTTTTATAAAAAAGTCATTGTATAAAAAAATCAAGTGGAATATTCTCGTATAATTGAAATAAGTTGAATACAAATTTTAAAACAAAAAAAATATAAAGGAACAAATAAACGTAAATTAATTTTTTTTCTTTTCCAAAATAAATTCATATAAAACAAGAAAGAATAATAAATAGAAATATAAAGTAATAAGAAAGTAAAGAGTAGTAGCAAACCAAAATATGAAATATACTTTTACATAGACAAGTGACAACTACAACGTGCAAATGTCCGTTAAAACAAGATCAAAAGTAAAAGTAGATAAAATAGACAGTATTAAAGAACAAATAGAAATTCAAAAGGCAAAAAGTGAGTCAAATTTACAGAGTATAACAGATTATAACAGAGAAATAAGTGAAGATAAATTCGAAGTTGTAAACAAGAATCAAAATATAATAGAAAAAGCTCAACCAAAGATGGCAACGGAAAATGATTTGAGTGAATTAATAAAAGTATTAACTTTAAAAATAAACGAAGATAAAAACAAATCAAATAATGTTATAACCGTTGACACTTTTCCCAAAATTATAAGTGATTTTGATGGAAAAAACATACCAGTGAAAAAGTGGTTTCAAATATTTGAAGAAAATGCAGAAGCGTATGAATTAAATATGAAGCAAATGTATGTTCATGCTAGGAACAAAATTACGGGCGCGGCTAAAGCATTTATAGAGACCGAAAGTATATCTGATTATGAACAATTGAAACATAAATTAATCACTGAATTTGATCGAAAATACGATAGTTTTGAAATACATAAAATGCTGTCGGGAACAAAAAAGAAACATTCAGAATCGTTTTATGAATATGCAAAGAATTGCAAATTTGGCAGATATCGAGGAATGCGCTACAATCCGGTATATAGTCGATGGTGTAAATATTTCAGACAATTTTAAAGTTAATTTATACAGCGCAAAAACATTTAAAGAGTTACGTGAGCAATATGAAATTTACGAGTACATTATGCAACGAGAAAGAGGACAATATAATAAGAGCAAAACTAGCTGCTCTTATTATTACTCTTACTGAAACAATTTCGTGGGTGACAAACAAAATCATTGTTTTAATTGTGGATCGAAATTTCATAAAAAAAGTGAGTGCAAAGCGGCTCCGAAATGTTTTAAATGCAATAATTACGGTCATATTTCTAAAGATTGTGACCTCGGTAAACCGTTCAACAAAGCCGAAAAGACAGTAAACTCAGTTTTCGATCAAAAACGATTTAAAACAGTGTTCTTTAACAATAAAAAAATTGAATGCTTGGTAGACACCGGCTTCAGACAATTAAACAAAATGGTTTTAAGAGATTGCTTCCCAGTACCAATAGTGGATGATGTGCTTCAAAAATTAAAAAAAACCAAGTTTTTTACGGTAATGGACTCACGTAACGGATTTTTTCATGTGCCTATTGATGAGGCAAGCAAAAAGTTCACTGCATTTGTAACAAAGCGAGGTCTTTTTGAGTTCAACAGAGCGCCATTTGGCTTTTGCAATTCGCCAGCCTGCTTCGTAAGATATGTGAATCATATTTTCCAAGATTTAAAAAATAACGACATAATGGAGCTCTATGTTGATGATATAATTATATACGATGAAACTGCAGAGGGGTGTCTGAAAAAGTTGGAATATGTTTTTCAAGTATCGTCAGAATATGGTCTTGATTTTAATTGGAAAAAATGCTGTTTTAGGAGAAGTAAAATTGAATTTTTGGGTCATGTGGTGCAAAACGGTACACTATCACCAGGGCCGACAAAATGTAAAGCTATTGAGAATTTCCCATTGCCAAAAAACGTAAAAGATATACAAGCTTTCCTAGGTCTCACTGGTTATTTTAGGAAGTTTGTGAAGGGGTATGCTCAGATTGTTCAACCACTAACCGACTTACTAAGAAAGAACGCTAGTTTTACAATTGGTGACAAAGAGATTCAGGCCATAGAAAAAATCAAACACATGTTAACTAACGAACCTGTACTTGGGTTGTATGACAGAGATGCCGAAACAGAAGTACACACAGATGCCTCGAAAAATGGTTTGATGACAATTTCCACCCGATTTTGTACTGGAGTAAGAAAGCAACGCCGCAAGAAAGCAGATTACACAGCTACATTTTGGAAGTGAAAGCAGCGTACTTGGTGTTTAAAAAGTTTCGCCATTTACTGTTGGGTATAAACTTTACATTGGTAACGGATTGCACAGCTTTCAGGCAAACAGTTGAAAAGAAAGACGTACCTCGAGATGTGGCGCAGTGGATCATGTATTTGCAAGATTTTTCATATACTGTTGTGCATAAACCGGCAAATCGAATGCGGCATGTAGACTGTTTAAGTAGATTCCCTGTTGACGTCTACACAATACACACAGAGTTAACAGCTAGATTACGAAAACTACAACAGAATGATGAGCACGTGAAAGCAGTAACAGCAGCACTTCAGCTATGTAGCTATAACGATTATAGGTTAAGAGGTGGCCTTGTTTATAAATATGTTGACGCAAACGATCTTCTACTAGTGCCGAAATCAATGGAGGGCGAAATAATACGCAGTGCGCATGAAACTGGGCATTTTGCCGCCGAAAAAACAATGCATGCGATTAAACAACGGTATTACATTCCTCACCTCCAAAAAAAAGTAGAACAGTGTATCAACAATTGCATAAAGTGTATAATATATAACAAGAAGCTGGGTAAAAAAGAAGGATATCTACAATTAATCGACAAGGGAGATACGCCATTGTGCACAATCCATGTTGATCATCTGGGGCCATTGGATATCACTGCCAAACGATATAAGTATATATTAGCGATGATCGATGGTTTTAGTAAGTTTGTATGGCTGTTTCCTACCCGAACTGCAAATGCCGAAGAAGTGATTAAGAATTTGAAGGTGTGGTCGGAGACTTTTGGGTACCCAAGTAGAATCATAAGCGACAGAGGTTCGGCGTTCACTTCAGTTATGTTTCGTGATTTTTGTCGAGAAGCAAATGTTGAGCATGTGGTAACAACAACTGGTGTGCCACGTGGAAACGGCCAAGTAGAGCGGCTTAATAGAACAATTTTGTCGATTATCAGCAAAGTTTCATCACATGAATCATCTAAGTGGTTTAAGTATGTAGGACAGGTGCAGCAGACAATTAATTCTTGCGTTCATAGTACGACGAAATCAACACCATTTGAAGTCCTATTCGGCAAAAAAAATGAAAATGAATACCGACGATAGCCTGCTCGAGACATTACAAGAAGAGTTAGTCGACCGCTTTGATGAAAATAGACTACAGCTACGCCAGGACGCAAAACTTCAGATTGCAAAAGCACAAGAACGTCAGAAAAATAACTATGATAAAAATCGCAAAGATTTGGCTATATATAAAATTGGTGATCTCATTGCGATCAAAAGAACACAGTTTGTTGCTGGAAAAAACTATCTAGTGAATATTTAGGCCCATACGAAGTGACTGAAGTGAAACGCAATGGGCGTTACGACGTGGTAAAGGCAGCAGATTTTGAAGGTCACAAAACAACATCCACCAGTTGCGACTTTATCAAACCATGGCGACAAGTTGAAGATAACACAGCATCATCTGAGGCAGATGATATTTTTCAGGATGGCCGAATGTAACAAGTGATAGCGGCGACACTTTGTTTAAGTAGAATAGATAGAGAGATAAGGAAGAAATACAGTGCAAGGGAGAGAAAAGAAGTATGTAATAGGATATCAGTAGAAAAGAAAAGGTTGGGAGGCAGTCAGTTGAAAGAAAGCTAAGAATTAAGTTGTGTTTTTTTAAGTCGGAAAAGTGAAATTTTTAGAAGTTGAAAGGTGTAATTTTTGCAAGTTTAAGAGAACAGTTGAAGAATAGAAGTTGAAAGGTTGAATTGAAATTGGATTTGAATCAAAAAAAAGTTTATTATTTATTTTTTTTATAATATAAATTGAATTATTCTTATATTATTCATATTTGAATAAACTTACACTGAATTTAAATAAAACATCAATGAATCCAATATTTTATTTAAATACAGTGACCAACCATAATTACATACATATGTGTGTATGGGACTAGATCAAGGAATTTTTGGAAAGCTTAATTGTTTTTTTTATTGCAGGATATGTAGTCAGTTATTAAGCTTTATGACTGAGTTTTTAAGTTGCCTATGCAACTCATGATATCCGGAAAACAGATCAGACAATCCGCGTTGAATCTTCAATGCTTCTTCGGTATTTGGGTCCGTACTAAAAATAAGATTTTGTAAATCATTAACTTTGTAGACGATATCACCAATTTCTTTTGAATTGAATTGAAAAAAAGTTTAAAGAGTATTATAACATTTTAAAATCTATAAAAGATATAAAAAAAATTCATTTAAAATGGCATAAATTCGAATTCGCATAAAAAAAATCCGCATTAAAGGGGACTCGAGTGTACTAGTTTGTTGTTTTTGTTTTTGTAGCTTTAATTTAATGTTAAACGATGTGCTGAGTTAAAAATAAAATTTTAATTAAATAACAAGCAATCCGTATACATTGGAGAATTTAATCCAATAAGAAAATATCTTAAATAACCTTTTCTATTCGTCATCATTAGTCTAACTAATCGTAATTTATATAATCACTAACCCGATTGTTTTTAATTAAAAAAAAAAAACAAAGTGAAAAATAGTCAGTCAACAATACCAGTAAGGAAAGTTTGAACCCTAAGAATGTAGTTAATTAGTCCTAAGGTACAATCCCGAGACAATTTAATGGTAGCCTTATGTTAAAAATGTATTGTGGATGAACTTAGGTTTGAGAAGGATTAAACAATTTTCAAATCTCATTTCGAAGCATTTTAAACTAAACGTGCTTTAGTTTACTTGTCCAGTCCATTTTGCCTTGTCTTGAGCAAGTAGCAGAATATCCAAATACAATGAGCTCCTATTAAGCTGTGGCAGTTTTTCTATTTTGATAACAGGCAAGTCAGTAGGTTTTTCTCAGGACCAAAAGACCTAATTTAATTTAGAGCACACAGTTAAACAGTTCACATGCCTTGCTAATAAACATAATGCAGTTTTACCTCTTCTGAAGATTTTCAAAATCTTTAGAGTAGTGTAAATATTCGTAGTAAAAGAATTTATTTGTCATATATACAGTGTCCAGCAAAAGTTAACGTACCCCAATATGTGTAAGCAATTTTATGAATTTTAAGTTAATGTTTGTAAAAGTAATGTTTATTTTTTTATTTATGTTATTAATACATAATCGTTTTATAATTAAAAACAATAATAAAATTTGAATTTTTTGTATGTCAGAAGCTGAGCACTTCCATATAACTGTATACCATAACACCATATTGGTGTCAAAAGATATTTATGCAGTTATTGTTTACAGTCAAGGCTAAGTCTTTAGTATTTACCAATAAGTCAATGTATTTCAAATATATTCGAGACCCAAAAAACCACCCTGTGACCCACCGACTGTAATAAGCAGTGGTGTTGTGCTAATTTTTTTTTTTACCGGAACGCGTTCCGGTTCAGCAGAAAAAAACGTTCCGGACTCCGGTTCACGGTTCGGAAAAACAAGCCGGTTAGTTCGGGTTCGGTTCAAACCCTTGTTTATAAAAATAAATATAAAAATTCGTCAAAAATTAGAAAAAAAAATCAGCAATTCTTTTTAATTATTTTTTCGAACGTCAGCCAATTCTCGTTATCAGAAATCATCTTTAGTTCCGGAACGCGTTCCTGTCCAAAAAGGAAGTACCGGAACGACGTTCCGGAGCGTTCCGGCTCGACAACACCACTGCACAGTGGTCCCAATGACGAATTTAGCGCGAAAAAAGTCATAACTCTTGTTTAAAAGCACTTAGAGGGATAAAAATTTCTACGAATAAGTGATTTGGTACGGTGCGAGCTCACGCTAAAAATGGGCGGATTCGATTAAGGGGGCGTGGCACTTTTCATACAAAACAAGTTGACATAATGACTGCGTTAATTTGTATATTTAAATATTTTCACTGAGAGCATAATGATTAATAAGAGTTGTAAAAATATAAAAAAAGATAGGAATATTGTGTTTTAAAGGTTTTATTAAAAATAAGTAAGGTTTTGTTTATAAAAAATAATTAACATAATTGTGTATTTTAAATATATATGGGTTTCCGCTTCATCCGATTCATATCCTGAAAGGTTTTCTTCATTTAAAATAGAAGTATCTAAAAGTAAACCAATTGGCTCCTGACAGAATGGTTCTGGATCTCAATTCGGCAGCTTTATAGAAAGAGACGATATGTAAGGATCCGATGAAAAAAGAAGATTGTTAAAAATATCTTCGAAGCGCCTCCTCGGATAACATTCCAATACGCAGAGCAGCATTTGAATGATGTCAATATACATCGCTAGAGATTCTTCACTACTGTAAGGTATTGGTTCTTTAGATGGCGTGCTTAAGAACGTTTTTATTTTAAATGGCGTTTTTGGAGAATTACCTATAGTTCTAATAACGTCTGAAGCAGTCCTTTTGCCTGATTTATAAAGGCTACTTGCAGCAGCAAATGTTAGCAGGGGAATAAGAGTTTACAAGATGCTTTGTTTTAGATTGTTTAGATCTTTCTCCTATTTCTAAAAACGGTTTAGAAGGTCGTCCGTATTTTGACGTTGACGGTCAATGGTATTACTAGGAAGAATGAAATATTCAGCCAACCAATTTTTAAATGAAGACTCGAACACACTCTTTGTTCGATGTACCATGGACCATTTTTTCGACAATTGTGTGATGAAATTTCGACCTGCTTGCTTTAATTTTTTTGTATAGTTATCATTTTCATCATTTTTTATACCAATTTTCATAAAAATATAATATACAACAGCATTAAACTTTTTTTCTTGCACCTTTTCAAAGAACCGAATATTAAACAATTCCCTTTTGGTGATAGACATCGCAACTAAATTATTTGATATGAAAGCTTTCAGGCAGAAATCGGCAGGAAAATTTTTTACCATTTAACTGTCCACATATCATAGATGATAACAATATAAAACATTTTGCTAAATCGGGTTAAATTCACAATTAAAACTCTAACACAAGTTATAATGCAATTAAAATTGCACTATTAACGAATGCATCTCAGTTTTCACGTATTATTTTCTGAACGAAATGCAAAATCGCCGGCATATTAGGAATTATAAAAATACACACCCCAATTGTATAAATAAAACCCCCAAATAATAAGGAATATACTTTCGCTGTATTTAACAAGATCTCCAAACCAAACTAAAATATTGTCTAGTCTGTTATTAAAAAAAAACTAAATCTATTGTTTGTGTTTAAAACAGTGCTGCAGTATTAATACTGCTGATATAATAAAAATTTTTATACCGGTATGTAGGCTGAAGACTTGTCATTACAAAACCAAACAAAAAATTCGCATATGTACGATCCGACAAAACGACTTTTTCGGGCTAAACTCGTCATTGGGACCACCGTGCACTGGTAATAAGTTTCTGAAAATTTTAAAAGTCTGCTTCGGTGGATTACTAAGCTTTCCAATAACTCCTCTATACTACTATAGAAGTTTAGCCCCACAATTTGAGAAACATCTTTAAATAAAGAAGAACAGTATTTCTATTCTTTAAATTATTTTCTAACTATTTTAACGATCCTACGGTTGTCTTCAATGGCGCTATATTGCCTCCCTCCAAAGGCAATATACGGAATAATACTAATTGCTATTCGAGGCAGTTCAATAAGTACTGATGTACATATATACTAAGCCTTCTTTGTATTGAGCCTTGCAATGGTAGTGGAGGTATAGCAACAGCAAGCGCCAAATCATCCGATATTTGCATGTAACTCAACATTTAAATGCTGACTCTTCAGATTAGGCAAAGTAAATCTGTAAACCGCGAGATGAAAAAAGAACCATATTTGACATCATTTAACAAGAGTATAAGGATCCACTCAATTTCTAATAAAATTTTTTATCCTTTATTTTAATTTTCAATAATTTGTTCATCACCAGCATTGTGTACAAGTTATGCCTTTAACGCTGATTGTCACCAGTACTTAATTTATTTTTAAGGCAAGGGAACATATGTTGACTAAAATTATAAAACAATTTGCATACGAATAAATTTACGCAAATTCATTAAAGGTTTATTTTTGTTGTGATTAATGAACAAAAAACAACAATCTTGTTAAGCTATCAGATTTCTATTCAACTGGCAGTTTTTATGTAAAAAATCCGTAGGAATTAACTGTAATGACAGAGTGTATTAATGATAATATTTCACTAAATAGCCCGTTATTTTATGTGGGATGTCACTCCGTTTATGTACTTCTGACAAACTGTTGCTCATGATACAATCTTATTAAATTGATTGTAGCTTTGGGCCATAAATATCAATTGAATATATTTTAAAGTCAAATTTTGTTAATTGGGTACTCAACTTGGTAGTAATTTATGTGTATGATTACAATATTTTTCTTTTACTTTTAAACACACAATAATTTGTTGAAGAGGACAAGGTTTTTGAAATGCTTTTCATTTGATTAAAGAAGAGGTTTCTGTTTGTAACATAAATTATGCCATAAGGAGTTAAATACAAAATTTTGCCAGTACCAACCAAGATAACAGCTACACGTATTTTTTGTTACAATTTTAATTTTTTAATAGATTCCAATGAAGACATGTTCCGATTCTGATCACAGGCCCTTAATTTTTGTTTATTAAATTTTACATGATCTTTTGAATTAATTTATTCTGGAAATCTTTGCAATAAATCGATTGTGGCAGGTGAAGCCTCTTGCTTAAATCACATGTCGTGACCACAATAACTTCGAAATCATGTGCTTGTAATGAATGCTATTTACAGCCAATGAAATTTCAGTCTGAAAAAATCCAATCAATCAATCAATTTTACCAAAATCAGTAACAAAAAAACCATTCAGATGACTTTCTTCGAAATTTTGACACTTTCATCACTTTGTTTCATTACCCATTGAACGAACTGCCTGCTGATGAATTTTATACACAAGAAGGTGGATATGTTTTGTCAAAATTCATTGAAGTTGTTAAGAATAATGTCATGTTAACGTTTTAAAGTCCTCTGCGACAATCTCATTTAATGTAGAACTGTTTTCAAGAGATCGACTACACACGTTCAGACGTAGGAGTCCAACTATTCATAATCGAACCAGTTTCTTAAATGTTTTCGACCATCTTTGAACACATTTTGTACTCCTTCTCGAAATTTTCGAACTGTTTAAGCATAAGTTCACAAACTTTTAGAAAACTTACTCAATTGGTCATTACAGCTCTTCAGCCAGAATTATAACCTAGCTTCTCACACTATTCATGCTGCGTTAATTTTATCCATCAGTGTCAAATAACGTCGATACACTTGATAATTTTTTATGACTCACACAGTTTGTGTGCAGAAGTCTGTTGGGAGGAAGTCGCCAAAAGAATTAATTTTTAATTTTTTGTTTTGTTCTAATAGTCAAAGGTGTGGTCTGAACTCCACTTACTAGACTATGGCAACTACTTAATTGGTGACTACAAAGCTTCACACTACTTATGTTGTGTATTTTAATTTTATACATGAGTGAGGGGGGGGGGGGGGGGGGGGGTACCTATGGTTTAAAGTCGACTTCGAACGATAGTCTTGAGAAACCTTTAATGGCAATTTTATTTACTTGGAGAGTTTTTGCAAAAAACCTGCTGAGGATAGTCACAATATAACGATTTTCATATTTGCGTTGCGTTGAGCTGTCTGACCTGAGGTTTGAATCGTGGCCTGACGTCTAATAAGCCAACACACTATCTATTAGATTACGGCGACTTTCTAAGGATAAGTTTTCACAGTTATAACGTGTTGTTGTTTTGTAAAGCGCTCCAATATTTTTTTTTTTTGATTAAGCATATGTGACAGCTGCCAAATATTATACACAAACCAAAAAAACACAAAATTTAAAAAGTTTCTTCTTAAGAGTTCGTTTATCTTAAAAGAAATCAACCTTTATGTCGAATACAGAACGAAATTCCCCACACTATAGACGTCAAAGTACTCGTTATTTCAACTTGAAAACACGAGATCAACACAAAAGGAATTAATTCAATACCTAAGTGCGCAAAAGTTAGTAAAAAAAAGCAGTCACAACAGACGGCCTGCCTGTCATTAGCAGTCAAGCATCATTAAGGTTTCATTTTTAAAGTCAAATATTTTCCTATGGGAAAAAGGAGAAAAGCAGCAAAACAAGTGTATCTTGTTTCCGTTTCGTCCTGCCATGCCGTATTCATCCAGAAGTTTAACTGTAACAGTTGGTACTTAATAATTGAAAATAAGTATAAGAGAACTAACATTGAAATTCTGAAAATTTAAAAAAAAATTAATTTAATTAAAAAAAATTGTTTCGCCGCATTATGTTTACCACATGAAGTGTGGCTGATAATCTTCTTTTCCAGACAAAGTTTAAACAGAATCGAAAAACGCAAAATTCTTGAACGAAATTCATTACTGATATTTAGCAACACAAGAACAACAATGATGTTAACATTGTTAAGAGAGGTTACAGACGGCGACCAGTCCACAAACAAGAAAGCAAAACCTTAAGCGAGAATTTGTCAACGGCATTCGTCGTAATTTAAAAACAATTAAAACAGTGTGTACCTACGATACACAAAATTTGTAAAACCTTGAGTTTATACTGGTACTAATAAAGTGTAATTTAACCACTCCTTTTTCAGGCAAAAATGTGTCTTAAGTAATGAAAATTGTTTTAATTTCTAAAACGTCTTTTGCATTCAAGCTTATTCGTAGATTTCATGCTTTTATACCTGTTCGTTAATGTCCTTTCTTTCATGAACAACATTTTGAAGTTAAAATAAATTATATGATGACCTATGCTACGATAATTGTACATATAGTTTAAGAGTAAATTTTCGCAATTGGATGCAACGTAATGATATAAACTATCGTGGGCCTATACTGCGTTTGCGGATCTCAGGTTTTGTTTGATTTTGGGTGGTGGTTGATGAGCGTTGCTAATTTTAATGAAGCTCGATATTTTTCTTTTGTGTATTCCAAAAAGTTTATTTTGGTAATAATCGATTTATATTGAATGGGAGGAGGGTAATGGACTTGGTCAATTTTAATAGAATTACATTTTTTTCTTAATTTAATAATAGAATTTTGTGAATCAACGTTCATGTCTAATAAGCTAACACACTACTTACTACACTGAGGTGACTTTAAAACTAACTTGTTTTTAATTTACACGAGTGGTCTAGACATCTATGTATGTGTGAATAATATGGATTATGACTGTGTAAGTAAGCATTAGGGGGTCCATTTTGAAATTGTTCTTTTTTAGTACTAAGTTTCTTATAAAATACACTGTTAACGTAAAGAGGAATTATGATGTAGGGAATCAGTCGATTGGTGTATAATCACTTTGCGTTTGTATTATTTTTTATTTGTAAATAGTGTACGACGATAAAAACACACAACGAATTAAGTTTAACAAATTTATTGAGATGTAGATGCTTCAAGGGTTGAAAAGAAACTAAACTCAGTAATATAAAATACGGAGAAAAGTAAATAAAGTAATTCATTGTAAAAATATAGGATACACTTAAAAAATTTCATAGTAGTGTTTACATTCGGCCATTCCTGTTTACTCAGCGTCCTCGCTGTAGGAGACGTCATCATCAAAAGGCGGAAGACAGCACCACGGTTTTAGACCGTCGGAGGCATACACGGAACAATAATGACGTTGTTTTCGGCTGGAGCAAGGTAGGTCCTCAACAACGTACCTGCCGTTCGCGAGGATTTTAGTCACTTGGAAGGGACCCTTAAAACGAGGTTCCAATTTTCTCGAGCCACCTGTACTCGGAGCATCATTACTGACGAGAACCAAATCACCTACACCGTATTTCTTCGGCTTCGAATGTACGTTATCAAATCTAAGCTTCGCGCGTTCTCGGTAAGCTGCGATATTTTCCACGGCTCTTTGGCGTAACATGTCCAGGTGCACCATTCGTTGATCGAGCGGCTCGGAGTTAGCGTTATCATCATGTAGAAGTAGTGCTAGCCGGTTACCCAAAATGTCGCGGGGTTTAAAACTATACAGGAGATCATGTGGGGAGTATTTCGTTGCCGAGTTTTTCATTCCATTTATCGACCATTGGATCGTGCGAAGCTCGGCATCCCAACGACGGTCGTTTTGAGTACAAGGCAGCAACATTGATAAGATGGTCCGGTTCATACGTTCCACTTGACCATTTGCTCTAGGAGTACGTACAGCATTCAGGATGTGCAAATGCTCATCACAATATTTACTGAAATCCTTTGAAGTAAATGCGGTGCCACGATCAGTAATTATTCGTTCAGGTGTACCGACGAGCCCGGTGATTTCATCGAGCACTTTCAAGACATATTTAGTTACGGTACTCGGTACGGCCCTAATAATAACGTACTTCGTAAAAGCGTCTACTAACACCAATACGTGTTCGTTTCGCTTGCTTGACTTCGGAAACGGACCCAAGTGATCGAGGTGTACTGTTTTAAATGGTACAGGATCAATATCGCCATAATGATATTCTCCTTCTCTAGTACCACCTGGTTGTTTATTAAACGCACATTGGACACATGATTTCACAAACGATTTTACAAAATTTCTCATGCGAGGGGAACCACATTAGTTGTTGTATTTTCTCAATTGTCCGATCTACGCTTAAATGACCGCCACATTCGTGAGTATCCTGAGTAATCATATAACGCAGAGATTTCGGGACAACCCACAGTTTTCCTTCTTTGTGGACCTTATATAAACGACCATGATCCAATACATAACTTTTCCGTATCTCTTTATCGTTGTCGTGGATCTTTTTCACCAACTCCTGCAGTTCCGTATCTTGCAGTTGCATACTGAACAACCAGTCAC
The DNA here is from genome assembly GCA_930367235.1 of Sarcophaga rosellei. Taxonomy (NCBI): domain Eukaryota; kingdom Metazoa; phylum Arthropoda; class Insecta; order Diptera; family Sarcophagidae; genus Sarcophaga; species Sarcophaga rosellei. The sequence goes on along the minus strand of OV884018.1, from coordinate 44,693,816 downwards.
CACTGTCAATATCTGCCTTGTCTATTCGAAGTGTTGCCGGTTCTATCTCCCAAGATTCCTCGTTTGGCATTCTACTCAAAGCATCGACATGCGCCATATGTTGTTCTGATCTATGTTCGATATCTATGTCGTAATCTTGAATGCGGAGCCACCAACGTGCTATTCGCGGAATCAATTCTCGTTTTCCCATTGCCGGTAATCGGTAATCACCTTCACAGGTTTGCCGTATATATAATATTTAAAACGTTCCAGACCCTCAACCACTGCCAATGTTTCCAATTCGTAACTATGCATGTGCTTTTCCGTTGAGCTGGTGGACCGGCTATAATACGCTACGGGTTTCCACGTTCCGTTAACATTTTGCATAAGCACTGCCGCCAATCCGACAAAACTTGCATCTGTGTGTAACTGATGTTGAGCTCGGACATCATATGGGGTTAATACAGGTTCTGATATAAGAGCATCTTTTAGTTCCTGAAACGCTTTCTGTTGGAGGTCAGTCCATCTGAATATCTCATCCTTACGCAGCAGCTGACGTAAAGGCTCTGAAATTACAGAGTAAGCTGGGATGAACTTTCCAAAATATCCGCTTAATCCAAGAAAGCGGCGGACCTCCGTAACATTCTCGGGACGACTAAAGTTAACTATTGCATCAGTCTTAGCTCTACCCGGCCGGATTCCATCTTCTGCCAACTGATGACCCAAAAAAGAAATAGTACGTCGAAAAAATCACACTTACGAGGATTTAATGTAAGTCCACACTCGCGAAGTATTTCAAAAATTCGTTTCAGCTTCTCAATCATCTCGGACCCCACTAAAATATCGTCCATATAATGGATCATGTCCCCAGGTTGAGTTTTCTCCTTAACTTTCGCCATTAAACGTTGAAAAGCTATTGGTGCATTTTTATGACCGAACGGCATTCTCTTAAATTCATATATTCCCTCCGTTGTCACGAATGCAATATACTTTCGGCTCTGAGCTTCCACCATCCAATATTAGGCATTGGATAAATCTGTTTCTTCATATGCCGGTTCAACATTCTATAATCAACACAAAGTCCTTCACTTCCGTCTTTTTTTCTCACCAAAATAATCGGACTAGCATATTCCGACTCGGAAGGAGCTATGATAATATTATCAAGTAGATCTTGCACCATTTCATTTACAAGCTTTTTCTTCGGTTCCGGCATACGATACGGTGCCTGTGTAATTGGTTTATCAGTATCCAGTTCGATTTTCAATTCGATCATGTCAGTTTTTCCAATTTGACTTAAGTCATTCGCAAACACATCACCGAAGTTAGTTACTAACGTAAGCAGCACAGATTTTGTTGAATCATCCATGTCACCACATTCCAGACTAATTTCCCTCCGCACTGCATTCCCGATGTTAACTTTTTCAAACTTAAATTGTCCGTTTTCAATCAAACCTCTAACCTTTTTCTCCGCGAAAATATTTTGACCAATCAAAACGTCTTCATTTAATAAATCGTCATCCGTTACATAAACAAGTGTATCGAATTTCACATCATCTGCTTTAATCTCCGCTTTAAAACACGATTTATTTATTTATTTATTTTTTATTTATTTTTTTTATTGTAATTAACATAGCACAACAAGACATAAATCTTATAAGTGACAGTGCTATGCTTAGAATCAAAAAGATGTTAAGTATATAAAAAATTAATATTAATTAAAAATAAAAAAATTAAGTATAAAGTTCAAAGTGTATATAAAGCTATTAAATCAAATATAAAGAAAAAAAAAAGTTTTAACACATAGGAACTTAGAAAAACTAACAATATTTCTACAATATAAAAGAGTTTAAAGATAATAAATTATAAAAATATAAAAAAGGTAATAATTTAGAAAATCAGTTTAATAAAAATATAATATAGATGTAGACCTAAAAAAATAAAAACAAAAAATTATAAATATGCACTTTCTCTAACTTAAGGTGTTGTAAAAAAATATTATTTATGAAAATAATTTAAATAACTCCTTTTTGAACGCATTTGCATTGCCTAGATTTTGAATATAATTTGGTAGAGAATTCCAAAGACTAGTAGTGTGTATAAAAAACTGTCGCTGAGACATAAGAGTCTTAAAGCGTTGCTGAATAATCTTCATACCACGGTTGGATCTAGCAAACTTAATTCTACTAAATAAATATTCAGGCTGTTTGGTATAAATTATTTTATGAAGTAGAATAACACATTTGATCTTCAGGAGATTATCAAGTTTTATACCAAGAATCCGGTATGCCAAATGAGAGATGTGATCACGACGCCCTTTACGAAAGACATATCTAGCTATGTTATTAAATGCCAAATTAAGTTTTCGGTTGTCATCATAGTCGCAATTTGCGAAGATTTCACACCCATACAAAAGTACTGGAATTAAGTATGTTCTAGCCAGCTGCATTCGAATGGCAGAAGGTGTCGAATCAATGACAGTCCACAAGTTCCTAAGCATACAATAAATTCTACTGACAATGACATTTACATGGCTAGACCACGATAAACTGCCATTGAAGACAATACCCATATTTTTTGCAGATGTGACAAAGTCAATTTTATTTCCCCTGATGCTCAACTCAGGTACGACAAAAGATCTGTTGGTCCTCGAAAGAATAATACACTTAGACTTAGAAGGATTGATGCATAGTCCATTAGCCGAGGCCCAGCTGTCAATCCTTGCTAAATCACGATTAATGTAATCCAAACAAGAATTAATATTCTCCTTAGGAGTACTAGTATATAGCTGCACATCATCAGCATACATATGAACATTACAGTTAACTAAAACATCTGGCAGATCATTTATATACATACAAAACAACAGAGGCCCGAGTATTGATCCCTGGGGAACACCTCTACTAATGCTAAGTGGATCTGAAATATTGCCATCAAAATGTACTTTTTGAAATCTATCCATCAAATAAGAATAAATTAGATTGCATGCAGAATTTGAAAAATTAAACAGTTTCTGTAGTTTTTTTATTAGAACCTTGTGATCGACTGTGTCAAATGCCTTGGTGTGATCAAGGAGAACCAAAAATGCTACACTATTTTCATCTAGTTCCGACCTAAGATCCTCGACTACATTTATTAGAGCGGTAGTACAACTCCTACCCTTCATGAATCCAGATTGACTTACAGTTAAGTAATTGTGACTCGCCAGATAACTGTTGATTTGTCTGGCCATAATATTCTCCAGTACCTTGGACAGAAAGGGAAGGATAGCGATTGGCCTGAACTCATTGTTAGTCTTGGGAATGGGAAGGATCTTAGCCAGTTTCCAATGTTCTGGGAAAGTAGATTTAGTCAGAACCGTATTAAATAAGTGAGTAAAATATGGCAATAGTGTAGGCGTCAGAGCCTTCAAGAATAAAGGATCTAAATCGTCAGAACCAACTGCATTCGATTTTACCGCCGATATACATTCAAAGACCTCAAACTGATTAACGCAACGAAAACTAAAGGAATATTGTGGTGGAACACAACAAAGGTCATCGTATAAGTTACCGCTAGACATTGGAATTTTAGCATTTACGAACTGGTCATTAAGCTTATTCACGTCCACTTCAATACCGATTTTAGGACATTTGCGGCCGATTCCTATTTCACGAATAACATTCCATTTAGACCTGTTGTCCATTGCGTTGGAAAACTTTTCACCATAATACAATGCCTTCGCAATTCTTATGCTCTTAGTAACTTCGGTCCGTGCAATTTTATGTAAAGCTTTCAAGTCATCAGTCCTAAACCTCTTCCATCGCCTGTAAGCACTATCCCTTCTCTCGATGAGTGCTTTAATCTCCGTATTAAACCACGGCTGTTGTTTTGCTCTGATGCGTTTGGTTCTGACAGGAACGCACCTGTCATAGAGCAGACGCACTTTCTCCTGGATAAAAGATAATTGGTCGTTCGCACTACCCAGTGTATATACCTGGTCCCAAGAAATGTTATTCAGTTCAATATTGTTCTTACGCCGCCACAAATGCCTTTAATGCTCATTGAACATGGCTCCAAATTGCAAGAAATTTTATCCACTACATACTGACGTATCATATTGCATTGACTCCCCGTATCAATAAAAGCGGACAACTCCGTGCCATTTAGCACTATTCTTCGCGTAAATAGTTGATCGTATGAACCCACACTACGTACACTAGGGGTCTGCTTGCCGCAATTCTGTGGTTCACCCTGTCGGTGCACTTTTTGGCAATCAGTACATCGTGAGCGACGTTGAGGCTTCGAGCCATTGTAAGAAAAATGTCCTTCCTCAAAACAATTGAAACATTTATTATCTTCCTTCTTAGGAGAATCGGGTTTCTCGTTTTTAATCTTCATATTCGCTGATTCAGATTTAGGGACGTACAATGAAGATGCATGACTACCAGAAGGTTTATTCCGTAAAAATTCAGAAAATGTTTCGCGCATTTCCCGCAAGGACGAAAATCGCATCGCAGCAGTGGCAGATTGTAGATCGCGATCCTTCAAACCATCGCGTGTATACTTAATTATTGCTCCATCGCTTAAGTTGTATTTGTGGCCAAGAGAAGACATTCTAAAACAATAATTGATTATGTCCTCCTTCGATTCTCTTTGGGTATTCGCCAATTTTCTATGAATTTCCGCTTCATCTAGTTGAACACCGAACTCCTCAACCAATTTTCTGGACAGCAATCTCCAACTAGAATACATTTCCACCGACCCGTCCAACCACAATTTCGCCGGCCCTTTCAACTTACTGGACACTGCCAAAATTAACGCTTTTTCCTCGAACTGGTATGCTCTCATAGCCGTGTTCACTCTATTTATGAACTGTTCAGCACTCAGTGACCCATCATCGGTTGGATTAAATTCCGGTATGGTTTCAACTATCTCCTTTACAGAATAGTGACCACGGTTTTCACTGACATTTCGATCCTGAACTTCCTGATTTAACACATTCGGTAAATTACCACCCGGTTTGTATTCTGCATTACCGAGGCCATTAACTGTTGCATCATATTCTTGAGTTCATCAATTTGGTTCTGAACATTAGGTACTGGAGTCTACATTTCCACGTCATCAGATCCAATTGCCTCAGTAAGACGTAGAATTAACTCACTTTAATTTCCCGTAGTTGGTAATTCACGTTGACGTAATATTGTCTTTATTTGTTCCGATTTTAATTCCGACACTTTTACCAACATTTTTCTACCGGTGTTATTCTAAAACAAATATTTCGTTACAACATGCACACACTGTTTGCAAATTCCCGTTAGTCTCTGTTCCTTTAATTTGTCTTTTCTTTCGTACCACTCTTCTTACTTCAATATCAATCAAATTGTTCACACACGTATTGTTATTTCTCTCTCGACAACAACCGCTATTACCGTTCAGCGACTGCGTTTAATATTTCTTTCAGAAATATTCACCACCGACCGAATACCAACAAACACATTACGACTGTTTCTATTTTACTTGTCTACACGCGCCGACGCAAACGTTTATTTTTCTCCTTTCGTGTTTCTTTTCTTTTTATTTCATTTCTCATTCTCGATCAACCGGTTTTTTTTTTCTCTTTTCTTGTTCGTTTTTCCTATTCTCTCTCCCGTTCCACACACACGACAAACACGTTTGTTCCGATCCCACTTCTGAACTGTACGACGATAAAAACACACAATTAAGTTTAACAAATTTATTGAGATGTAGATGCTTCAAGGGTTGAAAAGAAACTAAACTCAGTAATATAAAATAGGGAGAAAAGTAAATAAAAGTAAATAAAGTAATTCATTGTAAAAATATAGGATACACTTAAAAAATTTCATAGTAGTGTTTACAATAGTCTTTCAATTTATTGCAAGAGCACCAAGGTCATGATAAACATCCCGTATATTATAAAATATTTTATTTTTTGTACCTTCTGTTGAGGCATACTTTTCTTTTGAGTAATTCTAGAAAAAATCTAAATTGATGAGAACTATATAATGAAAAAAATTTATTACGAAGCACTATTAACTTCATAACGGTAATTGGTTCCCTTTTTACATAATCACATTCTAGGTGGCATACATACACAAGCTCATGCTATGCTTATGCACGATAAACGCAACTCAACAAACACAGCAATTTTGCCACAACAATTTGCTTGTTGTCGCGTTGACTTTAAAATAATCATTTTCATATACACACATATCCTGACTTGCGTCATTTCGTTTTGCGTTTTTTCGAAGTTGCGTCGTTTCTGAATTAATACTAATTTTCACTGTGCGCCGTTATGTTTTTGAAGCTGCATTGTTTTGGGTTCGAGTTTCAAATATTTGTTTAATTTTTTTAAATTAATATATCTTCGATCTTTACATGGTTTGCTATAGAAAATCATAATTCACTTTGAGCCGTTTCAATTTGCGTCGTGTTTATTTGGAACGTAACCCCAACGCAGCCACCGTAATCTAGTAGGTAGTGCGCTGGCTTATTAGACGTAAGGCCTGGGTTCAAACCCCAGGTCAGACATCAAAACCAAAAATAAAAAAAAATATTTTTCTTTGGCGACTGCCTCTCAGCAGATTTCTGGCAAAAACTCTGAGAGTAAATAATTGCCATGAAAAGTTTCTCAAACATCTGTCGTTCGGAGTCGATTTTAAACTGTAGGTCCCACCACTCATGTATAAAATTAACACACTAAACATAAGTGGTGTGAGAAAGTAGGTCGTAATCCTTACTGAAGGGTTGTGAAGACGAATTATGTTGACCCATGTACACCAACCCTCCTATAACGCGGTGAATGCGTACCGCGTTGTATAGAAACCGCGCTATAAGAAAGTCGAATTTAACCATACGAAGCAGGCACATTCGTAGCGCGTTCTATGGACACAGTCTACCGCGTTGTATGGATACCACGCTATAAGAAACTAGGAATTAGTACAAATCACATCATTCTTACCGAGTTATTTGAGACCAAGACAAGATAAATTATAAATTATTTCTGTTGAATTAAAGAGTTCATATAAGAATTGTTAAAAAAAATTAAACAAAAACTAAACTAAAAGACTGTTTTCCAACAAAAATAAGAAAGACTTGTAAAATTATGTAATTTTTCAACATTCATCCTCACTGTCAGATATGAGTTGCAGAAATATTTTTAGAATGTCGTAGACGGCTATGAGATAAGCTGGCCTTTTTATACAAAAATGTTATTTGTACATCTCGGTTGTGCTTTTGCGTTGAAAATAAAACTGATATTAAACTCTCTTACAATATCTAGTTACTAGAGTCATTCAGATGCTGTGCGGAAAGAACTTATGACATGCTGTTGAACGGAAACTGCGCTGTATGAGTACCGCGTTATAGGAGGGCTGTCGCAATTTCAGCACCGCTTTATGTGAAAACCGCGTTATATGGAAATCGCGTTCTGAGAGTAACGCGTTATAAGGGCAGTCTCAATTTCAGCGCTGCGTTATATAGAAACCGAGTTCTGAGATTACCGTGTTATAGAAGGGTTGACTGTATTCTATGTTTGAGAGATTGCTGTGTTTGCTGCATTGCGTTTATTGTGTTTCTAGCATTGCTCATGTAAATATCTGTACGGTATACTAAGAATATAATTTCGTGAGAGGATAAAAGTACCAAAAGGATATCAACATGAAGACTATGTAAGCGATGAGTAGCAGCATATTTTCTTATGGTTGTAAAATATTCTCAATATCTAGCACTATGGGGTACAAGAAGCAGGAGTATAATACAACAGTGCATTCGTTCGAGGTTTCTAATTGAATAAAGAAACAAATGACAATTGCAATAGTTAATGGAAGAAAAAGTCCGTATTTAAAAGCAGAGTTCACTTGGGTCCTATAAGGTGCTGTTCTTATACTATACTGTTTAAGGTATAAATTTATATATCCTAGAGGTCTACATACTGCAATTAATTGAGAATTTCGGTATTACATTGGTATAACCGTGCCAATGTCATTCTCCATGCTGGAGAATGAAGATCAGAGCCGTGAACATTATGATTAGAATTATGAGAGGCATATCTAATGGGAGATTCACCATGGTCAGACAAAACCAAAGAACTCTTTGAATTTAGGAAATGCTTATCAACGATTACGAACAATGAAAGTGAGGGGAATAATTTGGTTTTTACAAGCTCCATTCAGACTGTGACCATTTTGTGGTATACGAATAGATCCAAGAAATGTAAGGCAAGAAACATGTAGTCAGTTCAACGTAAACACTCATCTCCTACCAAATGGAAAGAAGATAAATATGTTAACCAGTACAATTCGCGGACCAAAGACGTTGTAGTCTAGTAAAAAATGCGTAGCGATTTGTCATTAGTAACGCCGAACAGCATCTGTTCACGATAGAGGTCGTGATGGCTTAACTAGATTCCAATACCAAGTAATTTAGAAAACAATTTTTCTTGTTGTCAACTTGTGACGCAACTGGTATTTTTATTCCTTAAATTTATTACATTTTATTAATTTATAACTCATTATAATAATTTTAGTTCACTTACTTTTGGTTTTAAGCCACCAACTTTTCCAATGTGGGGTTTTAGTTTAATTTTAAATTTAATTTTTGCGCTATTACGTCTTGCTCTAAAGACTATCAATTTGAAAAAGAAAGTTCCGGATGCGAAGATATAAAAAATTTACAAATAAATGACAGATATAATGACATTAAATAAAATATAAAAATGATGAATATCGGTTACTTTCAGGGCTGTATTTAACAGTGGCGGCTACACCCCCCTGCAGTATGACGAGAAGCTTTCTAAGTCATACTCCTAAATAGAGGTCACATCCAATACCGCCAGTCCAGTAGCCGGACGTACAATTACTCCACTTGTAGTCAGGACCTTCGCCTTTCGTACCTGCCCATCATTCGCCATAGTGGTTTCTACAATTTTACCTCTCGGCCACACATTTCTTGGACTCGACGGGTCAACCACAATAACCAAGTCGCCAACTTGCAACGGCTTGGTCTTTTCGTGCCACTTCGTTCTAAGGGTTAAAGATGGCAGGTACTCTTTTACCCACTTACGCCAAAATATTTCTGCATATTGTTGAGCTGCCAGCCAGTTATGCTTAAGTGCCACGCCACTGTCATCATATGTCGCTAGAGGTTTCATACCATTTGATGAATTCACCAGCAGATGATTTGGCGTTATTGCTTCCGCATTTTCGTGTTCTATAGGAACGTATACCAATGGTCGGGAATTTATTATGTTTTCTACTTCAATTAACATTCCTCGAAGTAATTCATCACTTGGTGTACGAATGTTTGAGATACTATAAAAAACATTTTTGACCGATCGTACAAGCCTCTCCCAAGCCCCTCCCATGTGCGGAGACGAAGGTGGGATGAAGTTCCATTTTGTAGTAGCCGTAGTAAAGACACGCACTAATTGGTTTTTATCAACCTCTTCGATGGCTTCTCGAATTTCCCTTTCTGCACTGACAAAATTAGTCCCATTGTCGCTAAAGAACTCTCTCGGTGTTCCACGACGACATATAAAATTCCTAATTGCTATTATACACGATGAAGTATTTAAAGAGTTGACAATCTCTATATGAACAGCTCTTACCGTAAGACACGTAAACAAAGCACCATACCTTTTCTCCGTACGTCGGCCGACCGTCACCATAATTGGACCAAAGTAGTCCACACCTGTATACGTAAAGGGACGACAAAACGCTGCCAATCGGGCTTCTGGCAACTTCGCCATTTGAGGATAGTTTGGAACAGCCTTTTTTATTTTACACATTTGGCACTGCTTCAACGTATTTTTAAAAACAGCTCTTAACCGAGGAATGTAAAATCGCTGCCTCAATTCGTTTATCACGGTTTCATGGTTGAGATGTTTATAATTTTTATGAAAATTCATAATTAAAAGTTGAGTAATACGACTACCCTTGGGTAGAATTATAGGAGATTTGGTCTCCTCAGGAACAATAGCTTTATCTATTCGACCTTCTACACGAAGGATTTGGTTCTCATCTAGCTTTGGAGTAACTTTATACAGCGAACTTGATTTCGATAATTTTTTGTTTGTTTTTAATAGATGTATTTCCTCGGAGTAAATTTCATTTTGTGCAAGACGAAACAATAAATTTTCTGCTCTAGCTAGCTCTGTAGACTCAAGTTCAGAGTTAGATTTTGCCTTTTGTTGAATAGCATCACAAAAACGTATCACATATGCAGTGGCCCTCAACAGTCTATTCCAGTTGGAAAAACGATCTATGTCAATAACCATTTCCTTGGTGTCATGAACTTGTATATATTCGACATCTGGATCAGATGATTCTAACTCAGTTTCATAGCTTGGCCATTCACTTGAAGGTATTAAAAGAAATTCAGGTCCCTTAAACCAACGACTTTCAAAGGAAATATCAGGTTTTTAGCCCACTTTGTAGCTTCATCGGCAACATTGTGCTTTCCGGGAATCCAATGCCACTCCTGAAGGTCTGTTGTGTCCAAAATTTCGCTAATGCGCAAAGAGACAAATTGGTGATATTTCTTATTACTATTCCTTAACCAGCTGATCACTGTCTTCGAGTCGGACCAATAATACTTCTTATTTATGGAAATCGTATGATTTTTTATAACGTTGTTGGCAAAACGACAGCCGATAAGTGCAGCCATTAACTCCAGACGAGGTATCGAGGTGATTTTTAAAGGTGCAACACGGGTTTTAGAACCCACTAAAGAGCAAACGATATTATTATTACGTACTATTCGCAAATAGGCTACAGCTGCATACCCGCTTTCGCTCGCATCCAGTGTTGCCGTTTTTGGTTATTTCTAACCAAAATTGGTTATTTTTTTGATCAATGTGTAGATGTGTAGATTTTTTTGGTTTTGGTTATTTTTTTTTCTTATAAAAAAGCTGTTGTTTTGTTTGTTAAAATGAAGACTAAAGTTTTATTTTGCAATTTCTTGTTTCTTTTTTTATTAATTATTATTTAAATTTGAAAAAAATTAAATAAAAGTCTGCGAATTTAATTTTGGTTATATTTTTTCTTATTTGGTGATTTTTTTCACAAATGTTGGTTACAAAATTTATTTTTTCGTGGCAACACTGCTCGCATCTACAAATGTATGAAGCTCTATGTATGCATCAGTATAGTCAACGATTGATTTTAAATAGCAACGCTGAATGCTAACCTTTTCTAAATCGGGAAGATATTTTAACCACTTTTCCCATTTAACGAGTTGTTCTTCTTTAATTGGCTCATCCCAGTTAACGCCGCTTCTCCAAATTTCTTGTAGAATTATTTTAAGATACATAACAAAATTACCAAATAGGCCCAGAGGGTCGTAAACCGTCATTAAAACTCTTAAAATTTGTCGTTTTGTGGGAACTTTATTAAGTCGAATGATATCGTTGTTTAGTATATGGGGTGAAAGTTTAAATACAATTGCATCATCTGTTGGATTCCAAAAAACACCTAAAACTTTTTCAGTTTCCTTATCTGACCCCATATTCAACTGCTTTTCATTCGCCTCATGTGGTTTTTCTATTTTATTAATTACTTCGATCTTATTCGAAATCCAGTTTCTGAGGTTGAAGCCAGCTTGCATTTGAATATACTTAACGTCCTTTGCTATATTAACGGCTTGCTCTACTGTGTCGGCAGAGTACATAAAATCATCTACATAATGGTTGTTTTTCACGGCAGAAACTGCTTGTGGAAATTTATTTTCATATTTGGAGGCGTTTGTATTTTTCACATATTGGGAGATACTCGGAGCACAGGAGGCTCCAAACATCATAACGTTCATTAGATAAACATCAGGTTCTCTGCTAGCATCACAATTACGCCACAGGAAACGCTGAACATGTCGGTCTTCTTCACGCATGAAAACCTGGTGAAACATTTGCTCAATGTCACCACATATGGCTACAGACCTTTCTCTAAACTGAAAGAGAATTGCTTGTAACGAAGCTAACAGGTCTGGGCCTTTGTAAAGCATAGAGTTTAAAGAAATTCCATTAAACTTTGCGGCAGCGTCCCATACAATTCGACATTTGCCTGGTTTATTTTTGTTATATACTGGAAACGTGGGAAGATACCAAACCCTTTCAGCTGGTGTATTTATATCGATTTTGGTAATATAACCCTTGTTGAGGTACTCCTCGATTGTTTTAGCGTAAACCGCATAAAGGTCACTATTTTTTCTCACTTGCTTTTCCAGGCACAAAAGCCTATTTTTTGCCATTTGATAATTGTTTGGCAAAAATATTGTATCACTTTGCCACAACAGACAGGTTTCATAATGACCGTCGTCACGTTGTTTGGGAAACTTATTCAAAAGTTGCAACGATCTTTCGTCCTCTTTAGTGGCTTTCAAATTTTGATAATTGATACCTAAACTCTCAATACTAAAAAAGGTTTTTACTAATTGATTCATTTTGTTATCTGCCTCCGAACACTCACATATGTGTAGATTGTACTGTACAGGTTGACTGCTACCACAGGGTCCAAAAACTGTCCAGCCTAATACAGTTTTAATAGCAACTGGTTCGTTTTTTCCACCTTCTTTAATTTTGTTCGCTACTGTAATATTTATATTGTTAAGTCCAATAAGAATTTTTGGTGTAGCAGCCTTATAACTTTCAACCGGCAGCCCTTTTAAATGGTAAAATTCTCTATTAATCTATTCATTTGGGCAATTCACACAACTTTGTATCGTGTATGTTGTTTTGAATACATTTGTTTGTTTGTGAACGCTCAATGCTATGCTTTATTGTGTATTTCGTGGTATTCAAACAATTTGATAGCCCGAAACCAACACAACTTTTTAAAAACATATGAAAACATATACACATTTTTTTCATTCACACAATTTGATAGCACAAAACCAATACAACTTTTAAAAACATATGGAAGAAATGTGTATAAGTGTATCAGATTTTTATATGAAAATTATCAACAACAATCATACACTGTTGTATGTTCTTCCAACAATACAATGAATACAACGATACAACGGCTTGTGTGAATTGACCAATTATTTTGTTTACGATTATTAATAGAGGCAACTGTCATATTATTTTCGACGTTAACAGTGCTAGCTGACATTCCGATACCAAATATCCAATTGGAAAATTCTAATAAATTTGCTTTTTTGTTATTTTGTTGAAGATTCAATTTTGTTGATCCCCAAATTATTTGATAATACGGAGGCAATTTTGAAACGAGTTCCTGGAGCAATGACGAATTATTCAATTCATCAATGAGACCACAGGCTTCTATAGTTGACTGGAGGCCTTTTACTTGGACAGCAAAATTAGTAATTGTTTCCATTTTGTTGGTGTTAACTTGTGGGAATGCTTTTATTTTATTTTTTAAAGAAAAAAGAATTTTATCTGGCTGACCGTACAATAATTTCAAAGTGGAAATAGCGTGTGGTACACAGGATGGATGAACCAGAATTCTTTTAACAGCTTCTAATGCTTCGCCACGGAGGGCTCTTTGGAGTCTTATTAAATTTTCTGCATCTGTCAGCCCGCAAACTTCCGTAGACCAATCATAAGTCGAGCTAAACAAAGGCCATTCCTCGGGACAGCCAGAGAAAGTTGGTAAATCCTTAGGCACCGTTTGACGGGCATGTATTTGGTCAGATCGTAGACGGTTTCCTGGAGTTGGCTGCGACAATGGTGGTTGTGTTTCTGTATGTTGAGGATGAACAAACGATTGTGACTGTTGTGCATTATTAATATTTTGTGAAAAGCCGAAACGTGTTTTATTGAGATTTTGATTTACTGTTGAATTTAGTGAAAAATTTGGATAAATAAATTTGAAAGGTTGTGAATTCGCAATATTGTTTTGTTCATATGTATGGTTTACAGGTGGATTGTATGAAGTGGTGGTCATAATAGGGCCGCTATTTGATATGATTGGCACGTGTACGGACGCATTAAGTGAGGTTAGGTTCTCCGATGGGACTATGGCAGTTTGCTCTTGGGTGATTTGGTTAGATGATGTTGGATCGGTATCTTCTTCTATTTCATGGAGAATTTGATATTTTTTTTGCAGGTATTCCTGATCGCGTCTCATGGATAGCTCACGTTCTTCTTCTAACCTTTTCAGCTCAAGAGCTTTTCTTCTGCTAACAGAGTCTTTTGACGCCAGCGACGAATGAGTGCTAGAAGCAGAGTGCAGTGGGTTTGTGTTACACGATTGGCACATCCACGACTCCTGTGGGCTTGAGACTTTTGCGCAAGTGATATGGTATGGTTTTTGACATAAGTTACAACTTACCACGGCGTCGTCAAGTTGTTCGTGGCAAAGCTGACATATTTGTTGGACGTTTTGTGGCAAGACGCCTGTTTTGTGTGGTTGACCGTGCTGTAATGTAGGGTCCATATTGGTACTTACGTGTGTGTGAGGTTATGTTGAATTTGGCAACTGTATCCACTGGCAGATAGGGCGGAAAACTTCAGCATCAGTTAAATCCACTAGGCAAGGTAAAGAAGTAGTCGCAAAAGAATAAAAAATTTGTTCACGATAGAGGTCGTGATGACTTAACTAGATTCCAATACCAAGTAATTTAGAAAACAATTTTTCTTGTTGTCAACTTGTGACGCAACTGGTATTTTTATTCCTTAAATTTATTACATTTTATTAATTTATAACTCATTATAATAATTTTAGTTCACCTACTTTTGGTTTTAAGCCACCACCTTTTCCAATGTGGGTTTTTAGTTTAATTTTAAATTTAATTTTTGCGCTATTACGTCTTGCTCTAAAGACTATCAATTTGAAAAAGAAAGTTCCGGATGCGAAGATATAAAAAATTGACAAATAAATGACAGATATAATGACATTAAATAAAATATAAAAATGATGAATATCGGTTACTTTCAGGGCTGTATTTAACAGTGGCTGCTACAGCATCCTTAAATTTTGAACAGGGTTGGTATAGATATTATAGGGTTATTCGATGTATGTATACAACAAGTATATTTTAAGATCATTTTGTTACAAAAATCAATCAAAGTAAACATCGACGTGTTTTGTTATAAATCGAGGTGTGTCAGGATAGATTATTTAAAAAGAATTGTTTTTCAATTTGTAAAATTCAATAACCACAATAAGTTATTAATCTATTGAAAATTTATCAAAAACTTTTCTCCAACTTTTTCTTTTTTTGGTTCAAAAACCTAGAACGACTATACACTTATTTGCTGTATTTTTAATTAATTTTTATATTTTGTTCCTCCTTCATAACACTCACTTATATTGCAACATTAACTTCAATAAATTATTTTTTGTGTTACGTCATTATTCACAATAAACAATGACATCTGTAAGTAAAAAACATATACATATTTTTGTATCCATATTTCTGCCTTTAATCAACACAACCCGTGGTAAGACGCAATACACTGCGTTATTTCATTATAAGATGTTTATTATGTTATAATTTTCCAGCCCATAAATATTATACACCACCACCAAATTTCATAGTTGGTATAACATCGCGGTCCGTCAAAGGTGCATTTGGCTTCCTATAAACATATTTAGGCCGATCGGGACCAAAAAGACTGATTTTCGACTAATCTGTCCATATTACTTTTTCCCAGTCATCCATAGTCCAGTTTTGATATGTTTTTGCAAATGCTAATCTAAGTGATTTGTGTCTTTCGGTTAAACGTGGTTTTTAACCCTTTTTCTTGCATGATAACCACATTTATTTCTTTCTCTAAGAGCTGTTCTCTTAGATATTTCAACTTGGTAGCATGAAGACAACTTTTGCTGCACTTCACGAGGACCATTAGCTTCTCCTGATGCAACTAAACGTTGTACCGTGCGTCTATCCCTTAGCGAAAGGATTGAATTGCGTCCCAAACGTGGTGCTGGGAAAGTCAAACCGCTCCTTTTTGTTATATTTCCTACAGTTTTAAATGAAATATTAAATTTTTGAGAAATTTTTCTGTAGGAGAGACCATTTTTTAGCTCATCTATGACACATTTTTCGACTTCGTTGCTAATCTTCTTCATGATTAAAAAATCCTTGTGAAATAATAAATAATTAGGTTTATGATTAAAAATATGATCTTATTTAATACTTAAAACACATTAACATACTTTCACCAACGAAATTGTTTAAATTAATATTTTTTAAATATTAAAAACGTGTTATTTTTTAAATTTTTTCCAGCGAGTGTAAATCAGTTTTTAACTTTTTGATCTCGTGGTTTCAAAGTACCGTTACTCCACATGACTATTTTTGGTATTGTCATATTTCACAAGAGTTGATCTTTACATTGAGTAAACAAAAGTTACCATATGCATAACAGTTAAGACAAACATTAAAAATATGGATATTTAAAAATTCATTTACACATTTATGTCACACACTGTATGTTATCTTACAATGGTTTTCGTTTGGTCATTTTCACAAAACATTATTGCAATCGGAAAGAAAAAAATGTGCGAAGAAAAATAAAGAACATAAAAAAAGTAAAACGACAAAGATTACTAATACTACCAAATTTCCAGGCATCTCGTTTTCGACGAGAAGCTTGGCGGGTGTTGTTAATACTGCAACGGGTATACCTGATTGTTATGTCAATAGGAATTGCAGAAATCCGTAGAAATTGCACCAGGTTACCAATTAAATGTTCAAAAATTCTGTCAGACGCATTGTCATTGACTTTCATATCGTACAGGCTTCTCATATTTCCTTAATAATTAAATACTCAAAACGTTTAACTTGATAGGAAAGTACTTCAAGTGGAACCACGTACTGACACACCCGGCTATTTAAGAATGCATTCATACCTGGCATAAACTTCCGGGTGTTTACTGAAGTACCGGAGTTATTACTAGGAAAATGGTTCACCACGCCCATATATTCATTCGAATAGTGCTCCCGAGTTGTATTATTGATTGAATGCGACCTCAGCTTCTTCTTACTGTTTCAATTTTTTCAGAGCCTTGCTTGTTTAAAGATAATCATAAGAATTTTTTTTATTTATTCATTTATGGTTAATTCAATACAACAAGAACAAGTCTTATTTTAAAGTATTGGTTAGTAAATGGTCATAAAGGTTACAAAACAATATTAAAATTGAAATGGAAATGGAAATGCTAACAAAATTAATCTAAGACAAAAAAGTTAAACTATATTAATGTAATAATGCTCAATAAAATAATATTTTAGGCATATATAATATGGAAGAACTAAAAAAATAACTATGTACTACGAAAAGTGCTTAAATATGGCCGTCTTAAAATGGCTTGTATTGGATATTAATTGTAATTGTGAGGGTAGTTATTTATTTTATTTCATTTATTTATTTATATAATTAACATAACACAACAAGATGTTAATCTTATAAGTTATAGTGTTATGCGTAAGAGCACTAAGATATAAAATTAAAAAAAACTAATATTAATTTAGTATTGGAAATTAATTAGAAATAAAGAAGTAAAAAGTTAAATTTAAAATATAAAAAAAGAATTTAAATATAAATGAAAATATAACAGGAAGCAAATTAAAAAACTAACTATACTGCAAAAGTAAATAAAATATAAAAAAATTACATATTTTAAAAATCGGTCCAAGAAAGTAATTATATATATTTAAACAATATAAAACCAACCTAATATCATAAAGATCTATTACTAAGAGAATAATTTATATAACTCCTTTTTGAACGCATTTGCATTGCCTAACTTTTGAATTTGGTTTGGTAGAGAATTCCAAAGACTTGTGGTGTGTATAAAAAAACTGTCGCTGTGGCAGAAAGGTTTTGTACCGCTGTTGAATAACCTTCAAGCCCCGGAAAGATCTTGCAAACTTAATTCGGTTTAACAAATATTTCGGCGGCTTCGTGTTAATAATTCTATGGAATAGAATGAGGTAATTAATTTTCAAAAGATTATCAAATTTCACACTAAATATCTGGTAGGCCAAATGAGAAATATGATCCCGGCGACCTCTAAGGAATACATATCTCGCTATATTATTATATGCCAAGTTGAGTTTCCGCTTGTCATTACTATCGCTGTTTGAAAAGGTTTCACACCCATAAAAAAGCACAGGAATTAGATATGTTTTAGCAAGTTGTATACGAATGGCAAAAGGAGTTGAATCTATGACAGCCCATAAATTCCGAAGCATGCTGTAAATTCTGCCAACAACAACACTTATATGGCTAGACCATGATAATCTGTCATTAAAGACAATGCCCAGATTGGTTGCAGACTTGACAAAGTCAATTCTATTACCCCTGATACTCAATTCCGGTATGACAAGCGACCTATTGGTTTTTGAAAGCATAATACATTTGGACTTTGAGGGATTGATACATAGTCCATTTACCGAGGCCCAACTGGCAATTCGCTCCAAATCACAGTTAATGGAGTGTAAACAGGAATCAATATTCTCCTTACGAGTACTGGTATAAAGTTGCACATCATCAGCATACATATGAACATGACAATCAACGAAAACATCTGGTTGATCATCGATATACATACAGAACAACAGAGGCCCAAGTATTGATCCCTGGGGTGCAGCCCTTGCGCTGACCAACTTCTTCCTTTTCCCTGATTTTGGTGGAACTTGGTTAGTACAGCCACTGCATTCACCCGTGGCATCACAACGGGTCGCTATGCGTGCTATCCGACCTAAACCTAAACCTATTGATCCCTGGGCGACACCTCTACTAATATTAAGCGGATCCGAAATATTTCCATCCAAATGAACCTTTTGACATCTGCCCAACAGATACGATGAAATCAGATTACCGGCAGAATTAGAAAAATTAAACAGTTTCTGGAGCTTATTCAATAATACTTTGTGATCAACCGTATCGAAAGCCTTGGTGTGATCGAGAAGAACTAAAAACGCTACATTATTCTCATCTAGCTCCATCCTAAGGTCCTCAACTACATTTAATAGAGCGGTAGTACAACTCCTACCTTTTATGAAACCCGACTGACTAACAGTTAAGTAATCGTGACTCGCCAGATAACTGTTGATTTGTATAGCTATAATGTTTTCCATTACCTTTGACAAAAAAGGAAGTATTGCAATTGGTCTGAACTCATTGTTCGTTTTGGGATTGGGAAGGATTTTAGCCAGCTTCCATTCATCTGGGAAGGTAGATTTAGTCAGCACTGTATTGAATAAGTGGGTATAATATGGCAAAAGTCTAGGTGTCAAAACTTTTAGAAACAGAGGATCTAAATCATCGGAACCAATTGCATTCGATCCTACCGCTGAAATACATTTCAAAACTTCGAACTGATCTACGCAACGAAAACTAAATGAGTATTGTGGAGGGACATAACAAAGGTCATCATACAGATTACCGATAGACGTGGGAACCCTAAGGTGTACAAACTGTTCATTAAGTTTATTCACGTCTACGTCAGAGTCTGTTTTAGGACATTTTCCACCAATTCCTATTTCACGAATCACATTCCATTTGTCCATTGCGTTGGGAAATTTCCTACCATAGTACAATGTTTTCGCAATCCTAATGTGCTTGGTAACCTCCGACCGTGCGGATTTATGAAGAGCTTTCAAGTCATCAGTCCTGAACCACTTCCACCGCCTGTAGGCACTATCTCTCTTTCAGTAGTTGGCTCCGAATAGAATTAATGAAAAAGTGTTGATCAAAGGCAGCTTTGGTATATTTTATACAATTTATCTTTCTTCCTCTATTAGACGTTGAAAATTTTATTTTCCGATATACATAGGCTGGTCGCTGATTATAGATGATTCTATGCAAAAGCAGTAGTGCTCAGCACTTCAGTAAATTATCAAACGTGATATTATAAATTTGTTTGCCATATTGTGATATGCTACTATTTCTCTTGATACTAAATACATATCGTGCAATATTGTTAAAAGTTACATTTAGCCTTCGTCTACTAACGGCATCACATCTAGCAAACAGCTCACAACCATAAATTAGAGTTGGCAATAAGTAGGTTTTGGCTAAAAGCTTTCGGATATGGGTTGGTGTGAAATATTGCGTCATCCAAAGATTCCGAAGCGTAGCAAATTATTGTGGAATTCATTTAAAATTACTTTCCTGTTGGAGGAGAGCACTACGAATACGTTGGTTAATGTTTTCCCCCACCAATAATGAGGATTTTAACTGATATCTTGTTGCGAATAGTCCGTATGTCATTTTCTATAGCCGTTTATGGTTTTCGAACTCGTACATATTTATATGAATTCTTTTCTCTCCGACTTGTGGTAATGTCGACACTCCATTTCTGTGTCAGCTGCTAAAGTTAAAGTGCTTTAAATGCGCGAAATGCTAGAAATGTTTGCAAAGGAGGTAGTTAGAATACTGTTTCGTGTAAAGAGCCGACAACGCGTCGATTAATTGATTGATTAATTGCAGTTTTTGAATTAAAAAACTATGGGTTTGGGAACTCAACTTATATACAGCTACTATAGTTGTTGCTACATAATCGCGTGCGTTGAAAAAGATAATTCTTTATTTGTTTTTTATATTTGTTCAAGTATTCATTTCCGTAATTGTTTGTTGGCAAATTATTATACCAAAATTGAATTGCATGTTTTGCGTATTAACCTCGATTATACATATACCCTTTGTTAAGTATTTGCATAAATTCGTAATTTAATTAAGTTTTTTGCATCTATTTATGCTGTTGCGTTTTTACCTTTTAAAAACGTTTAAATATGAGCTCGTAGATTGCAAATAAAATAAAAATAAATTGGTGTTAGTTTTAATTAAATTTGTTTATTATTCGCACAATTCTGTGTGCCACTGTTCACAACTTGGTGTAAACAACAACAATTGCTTTGTTTGTTATTCCTCTTTGCACTTTTTTGCATAAACAATAACAACTAACTAGTCAATTGTTCGACAGATCTTTGTAACGGAGTTCTTCAACCCACGAGAATTCTCTTGAAAAACACCACGTTTTCATACAAGACTGGCTGAACTTTTACTGACTCCGTTGCCTGCTTTTATGTTACAGTGTATTATTACAGTGTATTGTGTTACGACCCATAGTGTTCCGACATACATATACACAATACTACTATATTATGATTTCCTGTCATTATTAAATGTAATCATTTTTTTAATTTCATTGGAATTGTTTACTTTCTATTTATTTTTGTAATTGTTCTGAATACTATTTAATCAATTTATTTAAATTTCTTAAGAATTATTTTTTGTATTATTATTGCCAAATTATTTATTTCATTAATTTAAATTACTTAAGAAGTTTGCAGATGGAATGCTAGTACCGAATTTTCAGTTAACGTCACGGTAGTCACATTTAAAATAAATTTACTTATAATACTACTTTGTATTTGCATAAATATGTATGCATGTATGTTTAAAATACGTACATATGTATATTCCCCATATATCTCCGTATAAGCATTTCGTATTTTAAATTCTAATTCATTCATTAAACTGCGTACATAATATTTACAAAATTTTTGGTATCAAATAAGTAAACTTGTTGTAAATGAAATAACTTCTCACACTATCGACTAACTAACTGTAAAACAATGAATTAGAATACTTTCCACAAATAGGTAAAAAACAACTTTTCAAATCAATTTTGTTCGTTTATCCAGTTTTACAGGTTTCAATTTTCTTTTTAAAGTATCTTTACTTAGATTTCTTGAATTCTTTTTCCAAAATTTTTTGGTACGTCAAACTCTAAAGGAGAAAACAAACATTTTCAAATTTTTTTGTGACTTTTTCTTGCAAATTGTGAGAAAAAAATTAATTGAAGAAAATTTCACTTGAAGTTGAAATCGACCTATTCGCTCTAGCTGAAAAAGGTTATTCTTCAAGAAAAATTGGTGGAAAAGTGGACGTTTGTCATCGGAAAGTACTTTCAAACATAAAAAAGAAATGCAATCGAATCCAAATATACTGGAGGTCGCGCAAGATCTCTAAATGTGGATGGCAGACGGCTAATGAGGCGATTGTTTCGAAAATATGAAGTCAGAATACCCAAAACAGCAGAAAATACTATAAACAAGAGTGTACGTGATTGGACTCCACGGCGCGCATTGGTAGAGATCGGCCTAGTTTCAGCAGTTAAACAGCTATGAGAAGCGAGGAAATGAAGAATTGCTGTTAAATAACATTTAAGCTGTCTTTTATAGTTGAAGGAAATAATTTTACTGAACAGTTTTTAATCAGAATAATATACATATTTTTTTAATATTGTGTATTCACTTTTGTTCGCCACTGTATGTACATACACCTCACTCAAATATTTTTATATTCAATTTATTCTCAGTGAAAATGTCATACTCTGAACAAAGAAGTATACAAGTAAATATAATTATGATTGCTACTATATTAAATTTACATTATGTAACACAATACAAATTCAAAATATTCTCCTGCTAACACATCATTATAGAAATTCTTGTAGAGTGTGTAACTTGATACGGAAGGTCTTTATAAAAACATTACACTGTATAATAAAGTAAAAACAATATTTTATGGCATCATAAATGATTCTAAGAATGACTCAAAGAACATTATAAAATGACGTTGCTGGATGTGAAGTTACAACTTTGATTGAAGGAAAAAGTAATCGTTTTGAATATTCATTAATAGTGTAGTAAACTATACCCTTCACCATTATCTGTTTTACATTTAGGATTCTTTTTTACAGTTACACACATTTAATCATAATAAAATATAATTTGCATATCAATGAAACGGATTTTGTTGGACATAAAATTGTATGACATCAATGTTTAAATATGATGTCGGATGCCATGGGTAGAGCGTGTAAGGCACAATCTGGAACAGTAACTTTTTAACAGATTTTTAAGAAACTTTTCATGGTTGTTTTTTCTTAATATTTGTTCAGAAAATTCCAGTTCAAATTAATTAATTTATAATATGAACCTTTAAATGGGACACTACCGAACTTACGAAGACCAACTTGCTCGCTTGAAATTTACCACACGGTTGCGCTTATGTTTTACAACTAACTTTATTATTTCACTTTTTACTTAATCCTAACATACTCTATATACTTAATTCTAACTGTGGAATTCTATTCAGCAACTCCGTTGCCTGTTTAACCTTGGATTCTATAGGTTATTCAACTTAAAATTAACTTAATATTAGGGTAGTTCATTATTATGTACTTATATCTAAAATTCATCATTAAGTTATTAAATAGAAATTCATTATTATTAAATCAAAAATATAAGAAAGAACATAAATATTGAAATGATCCAACATTCCGGCCCCATTGAAGAACTGGAAGTTTTCAATCGAATGGGAGTGGGGCCAGTTTGTGAATAGGGCGTTTATATATGCCGGTGCGTGTTGCGACCTCCGCCACTCTGACCTTGCCGTCTTCGCCTTCTACGACCTTGACGACTCTCCCGGTCATCCAATGCTGTGGCGGGCAGTTGTCCTCGTGGACTATTACCACCTGACCTAGTTTCAGGTTGGGCGTTTCGGTGATCCACTTGGCCTTGCCTTGCAGACCCAGGACGTAGTCTCGTGACCAAGCCTGCCAGAACGTCTGCTTGAGACCACAGAGCAGTCGCCAACGCTTCCATAACCTGGGCTCGTTGAGTTTCCCGTCTCCTACGGATTCTAGCGGCAGCGAACGCAGACCCTCTCCTATCAGCAGATGAGCTGGGGTTAGCGCTTCTCCGTCGTTGGGGTCTGGAGACAGCGGTGCGATGGGCCGAGTGTTGAGCACCGCCTCTACTTCTGCGAGCATTGTTGCCATTTCTTCGTGAGTGAGCGCCAAGTTGCCCACGGCTCGCAGAAGTAGGAACTTCGCTTGCTTGACGGCGGCTTCCCATAGTCCTCCGAAGTGCGGCGCCCGAGGTGGTATGAAGCTGAACCTCACCCCGGACGACGCTGCGTATGACTCGACGGCTTGTCGACTCCTGTCGAACGCTTGTTGAAGTTCTTTGAGGACTCTGCTGGCTCCGACGAAGTTCGTCGCGTTGTCGCAATACACTTCCCTGGGAAGACCTCTTCTTGCAGCAAACCTTTTAAAAGATAAGAGAAAGGAATCAGTAGATAAGTCAGACACTAACTCTAAATGCACCGCCTTAGAAGTGAAACACACGAAGACCGCTATATACATTTTCAATGGTGGTCTACCTCGAATTCTCAAAGAGACATTAACGGGACCACAAAAGTCTACGCCGACGATAAGAAATGGCCGTGTAGCTCTCACTCTATTAGTGGGCAAGTTTCCCGTTATTTGGGACATAAGTCTTGGCTTATAGCGGAAACAATGTACACACTTGCGAACAACTCTACTGCACTCTTCCTTGGCATTAATCAACCAGATTCTCTCCCTAGCGAGAGCAATGAGTGCTTTTGTGCCAGCATGGCAATTTTCGAAATGGAGATGTCGCAAATAAAGTGTGACAAAATCATTTTGCTTCGGTAACAATAGTGGGAATTTTGCGTCATATGGCAAATTTGCATTAAGCAACCTCCCACCTACCCTTAATAGTGAAAATATTCTCCCTTCTTCAGTAAATGTGTGAATGAAAGGTGTAAGTCTCTGTATGTTCGACGGTAAGATCAGAGATTTCTGTAATTTAGAAATCTCCTCAGAAAAATTAGATTTCTGGATAGCCTCTACGAGGCGATAAAATGACCATTTCATTTCCGTTGCAGTAGGTATGATACTTTGACTCGTCTTTCGTTTCTTCAGACGATCAGTGAACCTGAGTACAAAACATGTTACTCGCAGTAACTTCTTATATTTCGATATCATCTCCAGTAGACAGTTAGATGTCTCCTCTATTGCAAGAAATACATTCACCTTTCTAGTCTCCAACAACTTTTGGTTCTCTGTTAATTTAAAATGTTCATTAACAGGCCATTTGGAACTGTCGTTCAGTAGAAACGAAGGTCCTTCAAACCATATTGAATTCTTCAAATCCTTCACATCGGATCCTCTTGACACAATGTCAGCTGGATTATGTTTAGTAGGCACGTGGCGCCACGAAACTTGGTCCGACCACTCCTGAATCTCAGCGACTCCATTAGACACGAAAGTCGTTAAAGAGGATGGATGCGTTTTTATCCAATGCAGTACTATTTCGGAGTCCGTCCAGAAATAAACACCATCTATTTCGAAATTCATCATACGCTTAATTCTGCTCCATAACTTAGCTAGCAGGTGTGCGGCGCATAGCTCAAGTCTCGGAAGTGATTTGGACTTGAGGGGAGCAACTTTTGACTTAGCCGTAAGTAGTCTCGAGACGATTGCATTTGTCTCGGAGCTTCGAATGTATATGCAACACCCATATGCTCGAATTGAAGCGTCAGAAAATCCATGAATTTGAATTCTCGCTGTAGACGTGGTATGGACGAATCTTGGGATACTAATTGAATCAACTTCCATTAAATTAGCCTTGAAGTTTTCCCATGAAGTGTTTAACGCCATGGGAATTGATTCATCCCAGTCAAGCTTTTGAATCCAAAGCTCTTGCAATAGGATCTTTGATCTCGTAACAAGTGGGCATAACAGTCCGAGAGGATCGAATAATCGAGAAGACACCGATAATATGTTTCTCTTTGTAGCCTTCAAGTCCTGGAACTTATCTTCCAAATGAAATTTAAATAAATCATTCTTCGGAACCCAATGCATGCCCAATGCTTGCGCAGAGTCTGAATCGCTATGTATTAGTTTCTCTTTCTGTAGAGAATTCAGAAATTCAGGGTGGTTTGAAAACCACTTGGTGAGATTGAAACCAGCCGAAGCCAAAATTTCAGTCACTTGATTTCGAATTAAAATTAACTCTTCATAGCTCTCAGCTCCGGTAAGTAAATCATCCACGTAGAAATCACTGCGAACAACTTTCGAACCAATAGGAAGAGTCTCTTTGTATATGTCGCTTAAGTGAATCAGACATCTAATGGCTAAAAATGGCGCTGAAGCTGTACCATAAGTGACAGTATTCAGCCGAAAATGCCTCAACTCATCAGATGGATTCTCTCGCCAAAGGACCAATTGAAAATTTCTATCCTTGTCACCAATCATGACCTGACGATACATTTTTTCAATATCTGCAGTGATTACATACTTGTGGAATCGAAAACGGATCAATGTAGAATACAACTCTTCTTGAACTGTAGGACCGACCATTAACAGTTCGTTAAGTGAAACATGTGAAGAAGTTCTACATGAAGCATCAAATACTACCCGAAGTTTGGTAGTTGTACTCTGACGTCGCAAAACACATTGATGTGGAATAAAATAGTGGGGAGTATCTGGGAATTTGTCCAAAAGTGACATATGACCCAAGTTCAAGTACTCTTTCATGAAATCATGATACATCTGCCTCATAGTATCATCTTTGGAAAGTTTCCGTTCCAAAGAGAGAAATCGTCGCTTGGCAGTTTCAAACGAAGATCCTAATAGTTTGGGATCAGACTTAAAAGGTAAAGAAACCTCAAATCTTCCCGACGCAAGACGTCTTACTGAAGTCTTGAATTCGTTCTCACATTTTTTATGCTCCTCAGAATAAATTTGAGTTGATTCGATTGGAAGTTCTTCTAACTCCCAGAATTTCCGGACGATGGAATCAACATTACTCTCGTCTTCGATTGAAGTATTTATATGAAATACCTTTGAATTAAAAGAGTCCTTTGACTGATTGTATCTTCCAGTAACAATCCAACCGAGCGAAGTCTTTTGAAGAACTGGAAGACTCGGGCCCAATTTGATTTGGCCAACACACATTAAGTCGAAGAAAGGACCTGCGCCAATTAACAAATCAATTTTCTGTGGCCTATAGAAGCCAGGGTCGGCTAATTCCACGTTTGATGGAATACTTAAACTGGCCATGTTGACCCTACGATCAGGTTGTAAGTTTGTTATCGACTTTAATACCCAAAACTTTGAAGTAAATTGGGTAGAGTTGACACTCGAAGTAACCGTTAAATTGACGCGAGATTTGGACAATGAATTTGTTTCACCAATGCCATTCAAATTCAATCTGCCTCCTTCTTTTTTCAAACGTAGTAGTTGCGCTAGTTCCTCGGTTATCAAATTAGGTTGAGAACCGGAATCTAGAAGAGCTCTGGCTGGTATCAATTGGCCAGAACTACTCCTTACTCTCACAACAGCCGTCGCTAGAATTATGCGCTCATCCGATGCCGAATAATTCACAGAAGCGTGAGAAGTTGAAGGCTGTTCAGAGTTAGTAGAACTTGTACTGTATCGGTGAAGTAATGAGTTGTGTGCACCATTACATATCCGACACTTAGAAGATGGACACCTCGCAACTGTATGTCCCTTTTTCAGACAGTTAATACATGCTGGCACTGACTTTATAAAGTCAAATCGTTTGACTATGGGCTCAGCAGTAAACGAAGGGCAATTGTGAATCATATGCTGCGTCGATTTGCAAAATAGGCACCTATCAGCAGATTGTTTCGACTTGGTACAGTTCAGTGATGTTCTACTGGTTCTAAAATTGAAATGTTCATTTCTAGGTTTGTTGACCCTCGGCCTTGAACTAGAAGACTCGTCAGCCGAAATGTGCTGGTAACGTCTATTCAAGGCGGCCTCGCAATCTGACCACAATGGGAGCTTCTCGAAATCGAGCTGTTCTTCCCACTTTGACTTGGTGATTGGATCCACTTTTGACATCACTAGATGTATTAATATGGCATTCGTTATCTTCTTGTCATCACCAATTGATAACAAAGAATCGTATATGGCAGAAACCATATCTATCATGCTACGCAAAGCAACAGCCGAAGGCTTGATAATTTGAGGCAAATCAAACAGTTTTGCAATATTATCGAAAAATATCAAGCATTCGTTATCGTACACTTTTTTCAAGCTTCCTATTGCTTTGGGATAATTCTCCTCGGAGATCTGAAAGGCCTTCACTGTACCTAAGGCCGATTCGGACAAGCATGAGATCAAGTGGTTGAACTTTTCAATATCCGTTAACGTCGGATCATTGTGGACCAGGTTCTCAAATAAGCTCATAAAATTCTTATAATCAGCGTATTTACCGCTGAATTTAGGGAGCTTCATATTTGGGAGTCTTGAATGATGAGCCTGTCCGCTAAACGAAGTCTCAGGCACATTCGATTGCCTATTTTTGGCCAACAGATCCATGAACAAACTCTTCGTAGTCACACAGAGATCCTCAAGCTCGGCTCTATCTTCATTATCGGGATCTAAGTTATCCACTTCTGACTGGAGCTTCATTGCTTGGTCAATATATGTCCTCAAAATATCCAATCGACATTCGAGCTCCATGGGATTGAAAGAAATAGTTTTATCCACAATGGACTGTCGAATCCTGTCGATGTTCTTAATGACCTTCGCTTTCTTCGCGAGTAATTTCTCCAAGGTTTCTGCTCTGGAAGGAGAATCTTGGCGTTTAGAGCCCCTAATAGTCATTATGATTTCGTTTATTCAAAAAATTCCCCAAACAAGAATTCAAAGTTGACCAAAGTATCTTATTGGTCGAATTATGTTCAAATTTATTAGTGTTCAATTGTTTCGGAAAGAATAATCCAATCGATATTGTTCGAACACACGAAAAGAAATTCGAAATTTCTGATGGATGTAATCACTCCTTTATAAATCGCGTTAATTGAATCAAGAATATATCACTTAATCTCAGAAAATAACGACCACTGTATACACTGCCTTCAGTAAATAAGACGCACAATTTACCGAGTAAAATCTCTTAATAGTCTGTTCACTATAATTAAACAGCAATTAAATATCAATGCGAGCACACTGTATCATCAAAATTATAATAATCAATAATAATTCGAATTTCGAACCCAGTGTGAACACTCAAGAAAATCTATATTTAATTGTTGTATGAAATCCACTTTTCGTGTCTAGTGTGAACAGTCACACAGTAAGCAGCTGTAATACACACAAGTGGTATGTGAACGCGTGGAATGAAACACCGATCAAAACAAATATACGAAAATAAATAGAATAAAGGAACATGAACAAAGCAACACATATGATGTGCTGAATGTTCTCTCACAAATACCGTACAAAAATTGTTCGTGTAATGTGGAATAATATCAAATATCAACACTCGCGAATATTTCACTAAGGGCGGTTTTCTTTACAATCAGAATATTGATGTACGAAATAAATATATATATATATATATATAGATGTAAATAAATGTTTATAAATATTTCAAACAAATCGTTTCACAAATATTAAGTGTATATATTAATTCTTGTGTCCAACTCGATAGGCGTAATAATTTTTGAGTATCTTACAAAAATCTCTTAATTTTGATTAATTTACAAAATTAAGGCAATGACACAAGAATTAGATACACTTTTACCTGGTGCTCAGATTCGGAGCTACTTCCCAAAATGTCTTCTTTCCTGCAAAGGACGCAACGGCAACAGGGCATTTGGATGAAGTCCGAGGTGATTTCCTTCGACAATAATAGGTTGAGGGTTGGAGAGAGGTGTGATGAATTGTTGATGCGATGGAGTGATGGATGTTGTATTGTTGCTTTTAGATTTGTTTATTTCACAGGCACTAACTATATTTGTATGTAATTTTTTGTTTCGTATGTATATGTATGTATATATGTGTATGTATATATATATGTATGTATCTATATATGTATGTATATTTATTTTATTTTAGAAACAATTATTTTGTTTGAATTTTATTTTGTTTTATTTTTATGTATTATATTGTATTTTATATATTCTCACAACACTTCACTCGCTCAGAGAATTTTTTTTTTGTTTTGTTTTTATTATTTTGTATTTTTAATTTCTGATTTTCTTGTTTTTGTTTATTTTTTATTTTTATTTTCTTTACGTACTTCTTGTTATTATTTTTTCTGTTCTATTTTATTCACCACACTAACTTTCTAAACACCAATTTCTTTTTAATTTTTATAAAATATGTAGAAATATTTTATTTTGTTATTTTTTGTATAACACTTTGGTTTTATTTTATATGTGTGTTTATTTTTTTTTAGATATAAATTTTTTTTTTTAACGAATGTTATTTGAAATATCTTATCAAATATGTACTTCACTTCAAATAAATTATGAAGAAAACACGCGAATTTTGGTCTTCGTTTTCCGTGTTTATAAAAAAAACTATTTGAAATAATTTATCATGTATATTTTTTTTTTTTTGAATTTTCACTGTCCCTGCTCGGGCGCCAAAAGGTTTTTTCTTAATATTTGTTAAGAAAATTCCAGTTCAAATTAATTAATTTATAATATGAACCTTTAAATGGGACACTACCGAACTTACGAAGACCAACTTGCTCGCTTGAAATTTACCACACGGTTGCGCTTATGTTTTACAACTAACTTTATTATTTCACTTTTTACTTAATCCTAACATACTCTATATACTTAATTCTAACTGTGGAATTCTATTCAGCAACTCCGTTGCCTGTTTAACCTTGGATTCTATAGGTTATTCGACTTAAAATTAACTTAATATTAGGGTAGTTCATTATTATGTACTTATATCTAAAATTCATCATTAAGTTATTAAATAGAAATTCATTATTATTAAAGCAAAAATATAAGAAAGAACATAAATATTGAAATGATCCAACAATGGTAATTATATTTAATCTAAAATTTTTTGCCAGAAATCTGCTGAGAGAAAGACGCCGAAGAAATATTTTTCATATTGTTACGTTTGTACCTTTGTAAAAAGCGTTTAGAATATGAGTTCGTTGATTGCAAACAAAATAAAAACAAATATGTACTTAGTTTCAATTAAACTCTTTATTGTTCGCACTACTTTTGTGTGCCACTATTTACAAATTAAAGATACAACAATACAACAATTTGTTTATTCTCTATTCTTCTTTGCTTACAACGCAGATTTTTTCAACGGAGATCTTCAAACCACGCAACGCGTCTTCACACAAGACTAACTGAATTCTTATTACTCATTGCCAGCTTTGTCTTGTTTGTATATTTTGTTCACATTGCTTGTTTTTGCGTTATCGATTACTTTACTATCCCCGTTTCTTTCGTACCGATGTTGTTGGTTTACTTGTAACAAGTTCGTTGTATATGTTAGTGTAGCTTTTGTTAATCATGTTAATGGTAAACGATGTTTCCATTTTCGTAACAATATTTTGTTTCGCTGGAGATGTCTGATCTGGGGTTTGAACCGCGTCTCATGTCTAATAAGCCAAAACTCTACCTATTATGCTTAAGTGGCCGATTTTAACAGCTCTTTCAAATAACGAATATATCATTGACATAAACCAATGCATAAGCAAGTGCTACCATCTAACGTAAATAACTGCACGCAAAGAAGAAATATGGTTCGGGCTACCATAAACTGAAACTATCATTAATGTTTAGTATTATAATTAGTACAACCATGTAAAATAGTTCCCTATGCAGAACATAATATGATCCCAGTAGGTTATCATAATATTGTTCCCGTAACAACTATACTATAATTCCTACAATTATATTATGATTATTATAAAATGGTCACTACAATTATAATATTGTTTTTATTTTACCATAATATGATACTCCGAATGACTATAATATTTTCTATTTTTTATTCAAATAGTACCCCCAATAATAAGACGCAATACTTCAATGAGACATTTTATTTTAATTTAAAATAATAAAACTTTCATAAAAAAACATAAATATAAAGAAATTCAATATATATGTAATAAATTTGTTAATTTTTATAATTAATATAATAATCAGATTCAATTTAAGAACATTATACAATCTTTTGATGTGCAAATATATGCTGTGAAATCAGATTTTATGTTTATGGATAAGAAAATGTCTTCATATTCAATACGAAATGCAAAGTAATGCGAATCAAATCCATGGTTTATTAGTCTTTGCACGGACAAGATATATGTATTATCAGTAAAATATATGTGATCAATTAGTCCAAATTCTGGGATTTCGTCCTCATATTCTCCAATATGTACTACCATTCCAGGCTTATAGACTATATGTTCATATTGTTACTTTAAAAATTGTTTCACTGTTTTAATTTTTACTTACATAGTTTAATTTCTATTACAAAATCTACACAATTTATGAACTGTTCCAGTATTATTATTAAATAATCCGGCTTTATTATAAAGTTCTTGTTAAATATATCAACCGCCACATTCGTTGGAATTTTGTGAATGATTTTTGCTGCAAATAAAATAAGAAAATAGAAATATAAAACAATTATAAAATATATTACCTTTTTCCACAAATGAATCGTAACTAATCTCTTCGTTAAAATTCAAAATAATTGTTTTATTTATGTTTTCAAACACAGTTTTAATAATTTTAATTCCATTCATTATTAATTTATTTATTACACGTCTTTATGGTTTTAGTACTTATTATGAAATGATGCTCGATAGCATTTTAGAGAGAGAATGTGACATGTTCAACTATAATTTTGTTCTTCTAATCATTATTTGTTTTTTACGATTATGGGAACGATTACATTGAAAATACTTGGGGGCAGTAAACAATACATGTTTGAATTTCGGCGTCTTTTTCAACAATATAATTTTTTAAGCAATGTATGGAATTTTGAAGTAAAATGTAAATTAAATTATTTTATTATACAAATAAGAAAACATACACTTTTAATTACATTTAATAAGATAATTGTAAAATTGTTATTAATTTTAAAACATAAACAAACGTAAAGAGGTCAATTTAAAATGAATTAAGATTCTTTTTTTACGTAAATTAAATTTATATCTGGTTGTAAACCAAAAAGTGTTAATAAACTTTACAAATCACACTTTTTATTACTTACTCTACATTAAATATATTTTGTTTTTATTTAATAAGTATTACACAATTTGCGAAACACACGCTGTTTACACTTTAAAAGAAAAACTATTAATTAAAATATGTTCAATAATTTTGAATACCATTTAAAAATCAAATTGATTGTAGGAATTATTTCAATTGCTTGTAACAAAAATAAAATAAATTTCGTACACGGGGACCATCTTATATTAAAATATAAAATATAATATGGTTATATAAATTAAGGTTTGTTTATAATATGTATAAAATCACAATAACTTTATTGTAATACTCATATGAGACATTTAGGAAAATAATTTGATCGCAATGAAAATATTCAACCATGTTTTTTCTTTGCGTGTGGTTATTCTTCCAACAAAATGCCTTTTATAAAATTATCAAAGAGAATGAACAAACATTTTACTAAAATTTTAAATCTGAAACTAATCACCCCATCTATTGCAATATGAACCCCTGTCTCCTTTGTCAATCCTTACCAATTTGCCAGGGATGGGAGTTATTAATATTCACACATTGTGTTTTTCTTCTTTTGATTTACTTTAGCTAATAATGTCGTTTATGTGCCACACCTTTCAATCTTGGAAATCAATATTTTCTGTATATCACAGCTTCCAACAGAAAACCAACAGTAAATTAGACTGTATCAACAGATGTTTATAACTGTTGATACACTGAAACTGCATTAACCAAAAATTAATTAAAACTCCTTTATTTGGGTGTGTGTATATGATGTAAATGCTTACAGTGTACATACATACGTTAAGATTAACTTATTCGTTTGAGGTTTGGCTGTAATGGTTGGTATGTTTCCATTCAACACTGTTTAGATTTTAAATCAATGTTACTACCCATGGTCCCGAGACCCTCCCTTGTCATGGTTATCAGAAAACAAAAAAGTTACGATTGTAAAAGATATCAAAAGTGAGGTGACAGTTTCTGTACGGTTTCCCACAATAGCCTGAAGCAAGTGGTTGCTTGTGTGTCGTTGTTGCTTGCAGCATAACTGAGGGTATCAAAGCATGAGAACGAAGTTTAAGAATTTTTGTTTTCAGTAAAAGACACAACCCCTGTGAATATAGGTCACAAGGATAATATTGTATGTTCCTTTTTAAAAGTGTTCTTATTTGCCTCAACTAGTGGCAGTTTGAAAATAAGGCATTAAAAGCAAAAAAAAAATTCAAGGAATACAAGGGGTACGCTTTTATAGAATATTTCATTAAGCGATTCTTATATTTAAATTAAAATTCAAATGTCCGCAACGGCTTCTCGGGGAGGAGATTATACGAAATCAAGAATCAATGAGAATCGAAAACAAGAACCTTAGCAGCCTGGTGCAGATTTTGAAGATAAGGCTAAAATTGCAAAGTCTGTGAACAGCATTTGTTATAGGAATACGATAACGAAGGTCTTGATGCCTCAACTAAAAGGCATGGATCTGGACGACATGTAATTTCAGCAAGATGCCACACCACGCGTGGAACAAGCGATTTATTGCAGCAACGATTTTTAGAACAAATAACTTAATTGGACTCTACAACCCTTTAGTCAGGATTAAAACGTATCTTCTTCCACCACCAATATTGTGTGTGTTAATTTCTGTCAATGATTGGCAGGACCTACATTTTTAAAAGTCGACTCCGAACGACAGTTTTGAGAAGCTTCTCAAGTTAAGAAAAATTGCGAGAAAATCACCAAAAGAAGCATTTTTTTATATTTCGTTTCGCCAGCTTTCGCTTACTACAATACGGCAACAAGCAAATTATCTTAATATATTCTTATGTCAATTACCTATCCATATCATGCGATTTCACTTCGTGCTATTTTTTCCTCTGTAGTCTTGTAGAAGTTTCTTTTTATACTGTGCTCACTTCGAGATTTAATTGCTGCGGCAGATAAAGATATCTGTAATTGCAACTGTCCTATGGGGGTATACTTTATTTGTAATTGATGTTCAATAAGTATGTTCTGAATTCAATGATTTTTCTTCAATATTTGCAAGACCTTTGGCTAGTTATCTGTCTCATAAAGTAAATTTAAGTTCCTAATGTGACTTCCGTAAGCGGTGTGTTAATTGGTCCGCAATTAATTAAACTGAATGAAAAAGGGGACTGTTCACAACAATTTATCTTATCACATTATCTTAGTACGTGATAGGCTTTTCCTTGTTCGAAATCATTCTGTTTGCAGCGTCCTAGTAGTTACTCTAGTATTTCATATTTCTTGTTTTCTTGTGTACTAGTTTTTTGGAGCCCTTTAAACCATCTATGGTAGTATTGCTGTAGCAATAGCAGTTTTATTAAAAATATCCTAATGTAATATGAATACTTCTAATCAATTTTATATGTAATGTGAAGTTGATTTTGATTTAGAACATACAAATCAGAACATAGAATTAGTCTTTACAGCGCTTTATTGAGAATTACAAGCTAGCATTTGTTGTTTGAAATACAGGAGAAATAGTTATAAGTGGAAGGAAAATTCTGTATAATGTGCTAGAAATTTATTTTTTTTACTTTTTTTATGACCAGTACAAAACTTTCGTTACATTTTTTTCTTGAAAATTACTTTATAATAATTCTCACTTTGTTCTTTGTACTCATAATTCATAATTTCATAATTCGTAATTTATAACGTCACAAACATCCAGAATCGAACTTATAGACTCGAACTTATAGCACATAATCAATTTGATCATCCGGGCACCCGATGTATGTTAATTTTATCCATGAGTAGCGGGACCTGTATCCAACTTCTAGCGACAGATTTTTTGAATAACTTTTCAGGCAATTTTATTCTCATATTCTCATAGTTATTGCCAGAAGACTGCCATTGAATAATAAACTAAAAATAAAAATGGTTGCTACTGCCTCAAACCTTTTAAACGTGTAGATTAACTTTTACATTTTTGAGAAGATGACATGAAATGTGGCAATTTAAGTTGAATTTTTATTGCTTATAAGTACATATACTAAACATAGTTGAGATAATTTTACTTACAAAAGTATGAGTAGAATTATTATTTCGTTTTGTACCAGTTTGCCCTAAATTGTGGTTTTATCCTTTTTTATTTGTTTACTTTCTAATAAAGACAATTTGTGTATGATTAAATGGTTTCTACATTTGAGTGATTGGCTCTGCTACTAAATTGTAGTCTTAAAAAAGAAAAAAAAATATGGGAGAAAAATTTAAATGAAGAAACATAAGAAGTAAAATGATTGAAATTAATCCTTGAGAAAATAGAAAAATTTAAATCGATATATAAGTTCAATTACGTAGCTTAAAAATATTTCTTTCCAAATCTCATTTCTTCATTTTTTGGGCATTTAAAAACAATTTTTAGATATTTTACCTTCTGTGTCATAAATAACTCCATTCAGAGAATTATAAGCTTTTTATCAATGCCTATTGGGATACTGATTTGTATGTTATGAGAATGAGCTGTATAATGTTAGAATAAAAACTAAAACAGGCATATAGAAAGAAATTGTCGCATTGATTTTCTATGAAAAAAATGAGAGGGTTGCATTTGTGTGTCAAGGTGCTCTTGGAAATGAAACACATCTTTGTCTTGGGCGTAGTACGATTTCAAAAGTGTTGCGGAAAACAATTGAAGCTTTTGAAAACAATTTGTGTCCATTATGGATTAAATTTGAACTCACTAGAGATGAAATCGGAGAATCCAAATTACATTTTTTTACAAAATTATATATATATATTAATTATATTGTTTACCTTTGTTTTAGAGAGATTTTTGTTGTGATACCTTTAAACTTCGCTCAAAAAAGTGTTGCTTTTTACACAACTCATTTGTTTTCGTACTTGGAACGAAAATATGAAGAAATTTTGGAATGTTTTTTAAATTAATTTATTTTTAATTTAAATATTTGAAAAAATTAATAAAAAAAAAGACTTCAATTTTTATATGCAAACTTTTTTTTTAAGTTTTTATGCAATTTATTCGAATAATATTACATTCGTTTTACTTTCGACGGGGTTTGTTTATTCGGTTTTAAAACGAGAAAAATTATGTGAGAGAGAGAATTATGTTCAGAGAACACCAAAAAATATGAATTCGTTTTTAAACGAGAAATTCGGTTTACAGAACAGACATGATAAATTTTGTTTAAATAGTATAAAATATTTTTTATATAAAAATTTTAAAAAACAATCCAAAATATTGACTCAAAAAAGTCTCCGTAAAGCTTAAGTAGAGATAAATTTACGTTTCTTTAACATGATGATTTTTTTAAATTTAATATGTTTTCACTAAATCTATGAATTCTACGTTATTAATAGAAATTGGGTTTGATCGACCATAAAAAATAACGTCATAATTAGTGCAATTAACCAAAGTCCCAGAATTTGTTTTGACGTCACAGAGCTGGTTGTGAAAATGCGTAAAATGTCCATTTAAATGCTGACAATAGTAGACCATGGTCATTAGCAAAGTATAATATACTTATACTTTGGTCATTAGTTCAATTTGTGACAGATACTTAACACAAACTATCACGTCCGCTTTTAATTTTAATAGGAAAAGTTCGAGCAGAAATGGAAAATACTTCCCTGTAAGGGAAAATCGAACGTATTAAAAACCCAATTCCGTGAAACAACAAAAAAAACTTTTCGAATTTATTAAAAAGTTTTATTAAATGCGCAAATCTTACAGAATTTTCTACTTATAAGCGAATTTAAGGCAACAAGAATATAAAACTGTGTATGCTAATAAATATATTAATGAGTCAATAATATCTGATAAATGGTTACATTTACTGACAAACGCCTATTTAATACTTTTAGATCAAATGACAGACGATATGTGTGATGGAAGAAGATCCTGCGTTGCAGTTAAAGAACTTAAAAGCTGTGAGGCGTGCAATGGCTACTGTAACTACCTCATATGTTATGTTTGGGCAAATAATTAGAGACAAATTTCATAATTCTAGTGTTTTAGAAAGAAATATTTAAAACGAGCGCATTAAATTTGTACAGACAGTACGACTTTCAATAATAATCCGAATCACTTATCCCAAGATTCTGAAAACTTATTTCTATACAATCATCACCCTAACTCTAAATTCAAACTCCATAAACTTTTACTGGGGTATTTTGGGAAAAACACATTTGTAGCACACAGTAACTAATAAGCAAATGTTCTAAGGTATCTCTGCCGCAGAAGTCTAGTGTATTGAGACAGAAATCACATAAAAGCTGGACTTTTCCATGAAAAAATTGTTTAGGAAAATATATGGTCATTATTGCAGGGAGACTTTTTTGAGTTAGCGTTTTGTATAAAAAATAAATTAAACCTTTCACCAAAAATGTTTGAGTCTAGTAATTTAACTTTTAAAACAATTTTACTTTATTGAAATCTGGTAAGTAGTTTTCGAAATATTGTGTTCGCCTGATTGGTGTACGAAGACTTATTTGAGCCAGTATAGATTGTAATTTTCTTAATATGTCTGAACACAAACAAGTCAATATTATTTACTTTTTGAAAAAACCACACATGATTTTAATCACGACATAAAAACCATAATCAATATTAAACTGACTGACAATATATTAAAAGCCTTTAAATCATTTATAGACTGAAGAACTCATAAAAAACACATTAAATTATACCACAATTCATGCAACCGCTTATCATCCTTTGTCTTTAAATTACTTTAAAAAACTAAAGAATAATAAAAGATCAATATTCTTAATTGCATTCGTTTCCTTTGGTCTTCTTTAAATCATTAAAGAAAATTGTGTTCTTTAAGTATAATTACATTAAAGGTATATTAAATTCATTTTACAAGGATATAACCAGTAGTCAGCGTTGCCAGAATGATGATTTTATCATATTTTTGATGATTTTTTAACTAAAATATGATTTGATGATTTTTCTACAAAAAATATGATTTTTTTTTTCAAAAGTATGATTTTTTTTTAACCAAGCCTTTTATGTTTCATTTAAGTTACAGTTGCGGTTACGTTTTATGCATTGCGTGGATTGATCCAATTAAGGTACAAATGCACAAAAATGCAGCACTGATTATTTTCAAATGTTAAACGGCTTTTACACAACGCAAATCAATAGTTGCATTTTTACGTAGTTTTATTTAGGTTTTATAGCCCATTTACACTACAGCGAAATCTAGTAGATTAGATTTCAAATCTTGGCCAAAATCTAGACCGTTTACACTGGATTTATTTGACAGTAGCAAGATTTCATTTTAATAACAAAAACAGCTGACTGAAATTTAAAAGAAAATAATAAAGGGTCCGCCAAATTACTTTTTTTTGAAAATGCTTTAAAAAAAACTACTGAAACTCTTCAATTTTTTTTGAACAAAAATTCGTTCAACATGGCCCGATAACGATCGCCATTGACTGTAACGGCCAATGACCCAATTATGCCTCTGGACCAAAATTCGCACATAACAGTTACTCGTTTTGGGTGCGTCGGCTTTTCAATGTATGCGTGCGGGTTTTCTGTGCCCCAAATGCGACAATTTTGCTTGTTTACATATCCGTCAAGATCACAATGAGCTTCATCTGAAAATATGATTTTTTTGCCAAAATCGGCATCTTCTGTAGGCTACTCGTGCAGCCATTTGAATGAAATTATTTTCCTTTATTAACCGGAAGGATTGTACTTTCAAATAAAAAAATAAATTTGAGAAAATATTCAGTAGTTTTTTTTGCAGCATTTTCAAAAAAAAAGTTATTTGGCGGACCCTTTACAACATTTAGAAAATGTATTTTTAAATTAAAATGTCATTTTTCCCCTGTGTGTTGTATTTTTAAGTACTATTTGGCAAAACACATAGTTGCATTTCTATTTTTACTAGATTTTGAGTAGATTTTGCCGAAATCTACTAAATAAGTAGATTTTGTTTTGTATGGGAAATCTAGTTAAAATCAACTAGATTTGGCTCGAAATCTCATAAGTACTAGATTTCGCTGTAGTGTAAATGGGGTATTACAAATAATAGATATTGTTTAGTACTCTTATTTACATCGATGTTTTTTACTGTTTCTTTATTTTAATTTTTGGTAAACTTTAAACGTCCCATTCAACTTACAAAGTGTTCTGTTTTGTGTAGATTTATAAAGAAATATAAAAATAAATCAAATGGATAAGTTTTTAGTACGAAAAGGTAACTAATTTAACAAACATATCAACACATTTATGTGTATTAATACCTATAAATTTTTTCTAGATGGAAATAAAAGCAAAAAAGAAAGCAGTCCCCTTGTGGTGGAAGATGATGAAATGGTAAAGATCTTGTTTTTATTATTAAGGTGGATATTTTATAAAAGTATTTAAAAATATTTTAGGCACGGACATATAAAAAAAGAAAAATTAATAGTTCGTGGACTGAGAGATTTGGAAATTGGCTTAATATAAAACAAAATCAAGCAGGTGAAGAAGAGCTATTTTGTAAAATTTGCAACTCCATTCTAAAAGTCAGTGCTGGAAAAGCAAACCTTATAAAGCATCAGCAAACTAAAAAACACCAAGAACGATCATGTTGTTTGCAAAAATCTCAGACCACCATTGAAGAAAAATTTGGCGATGTAACAACTGAATCAAGGTCCGTACAAAATTTGGAAATACAGCTTTGCGCTTTTATAGCAGAACATAATTTGTCATTTTCCTGCATGGACCATTTATCCCTATTTCTGAAGACGTTTATTCCGGATTCGAAGGTAACACCTAAAATATCATGTGGTAGGACCAAAACCACTTGTCTAGTCAAAAATGTTTTAGGTCGAACTCAATTTGAATACATTTGCAATTCGCCATCAGAGTTTTCCCTGTGCATCGATGAATCAACCGATATAGCAAATAAAAAATCCCTTTGTTTGGTGGCCAGAGTCACCATTAATTGTTTTGTGAAAGATTTCTTTTTTGGATTGATAGAAGTTAATAATTTTTGAATGCATAGTAGATTATTTTAAAAAACATAATATTTGTTACCAACAGAATCTAATAGGTTTAGCAGCAGATGGTGCACCTAATATGACAGGCAAGCATCATTCTGTTGCAAAATTGTTCAAAGACCTAATACCAAACTTATTTATTATAAAATGTGTTTGCCACTCGCTCGCCCTATGTTCATCATACTCGTGTTTAAAACTTCCTGCAGAAATGGAATCACTAGTTCGAGATGTTTATAATTACATAGCCAATAGTCCAAAGCGAAGTTCGCAATTTGAAAAGGTATCGGAACTTTTAGAACATAAACCAAAAAAGATGTTACATCAGGCACAGACTAGATGGTTGTCTTTAGAGGCAGTTGTAGTACGAGTTCTTGAACTTTACGAGCCCCTCAAAATTTTGTTTGCTTTTGCTTCCAATGTAGACCATATATACGGTGACCAGACGTTCTGTATTATACAGAACAGTACTGTATTTTAGAGCCCTGTTCTGTATAAATTATTCTTTGCTAAAAAACGTGAAAATGTTCTGTATTTTATTTAGTGTTCTGTATTTGTTCAGTATTTCGCTATTTTTTCAGTTTTACATAAGAAACGCAGAGAAAAATACATAAATATTAAAAAAATCTGACACAAATGTAGGTAATAAATTTTTTTCAACTATAAACATTTACCAAAAATGATAAGTAGTGTCGATATTTTTGATTGTTCAAATCATAACAACATAATAATATCCAATACTTGTTTGTTTTTATCTCACTGAAAGGTGTGCAAGTAAACATACTAAAGGGTCGGCCATCTAACGTTTTTTTTCTTCAACTAGAGCTTATTTCGTGAATGGTAACACTTAACTCATATCTGATTTGACAGATAATTAGTTTTATCGGATTTTGGAAGAAGAGAAGCAGCGTCAGCTCCGTATGTAAACAAGCAAAATTATCGCATTTGGGGCACAGAAAACCCGCACGCATACATTGAAAAGCCGACGCACCCAAAACGAGTCACTGTTTGGTGCGGATTTTGGTCTAGAGGTATAATTGGGCCATTTTTCTTCAAAAATGAAAAGTGGCCGTTACAGTCAATAGCGATCGTTATCAGGCCATGTTGAACGAATTTTTGTTCACAAAAATTGAAGAGGAGGATATTGGGAACAATTGTTTTCAACAGGACGGCGCTACGTGCCACACAGCCGAAGCTACACTCGATGTTTTGCGCCCTGTTTTTGAAGATCGCATTATCAGCCGCAGAGCCGATGTCGTTTGGCCACCTCGGAGCTGCGATTTGACACCGTTGGACTATTATTTGTGGGGTGCCGTCAAAGATAAGTGTTACGCCGACAAGCCAGAGACGATTGACGCTTTAAAGGACAATATTCGTGAAGCCATTGGTGACTGCACACGATCGATAATGTGATTAAAAATTGGACCGATCGTGTAGGCCACTGCATGGCCAGCCGAGGCAGCCATTTGACTGAAATTATTTTCCATTATTAACCGGAAGGATTGTACTTTCAAATAAAAAAAGAAATTTGAGAAAATATTCAGTAGTTTTTTTTAAAGCATTTTCAAAAAAAAGTTATTTGGCGGACCCTTTATTTATTATTTGCTTTCTTTTTGTACTTTATTAAATTGAATTAATAAATTTTTATTTTTCTAACAATCAATATAATAATGTTTAAAATTTTATTGACAATTGAAATTTTGATGGTTAAAAATAACCTGATTTAGAAAATGGTGGTTAGTGTATTTTATTTTCTCCTGTTCTGTATTTTGCTGGAAAAAATATGGTCACCGTAACCATATAGATAGTGCTAACATAGTTAAAAACGAATTAAATGACATGAATGAGATGTATTTATGTTTCCTGAAATATATACTTCACGTTATAAACAGTGTAAACAAAATGTTTCAAAGTACAAACTCCCAAATTCAAAAAATGTATTCTGAAATGGAGCGTTTATACTTAAAAATATTAGATAATTTTGTAAAGCTAATGTATGTAAACACTGATTTCAATATTGAGCAAAATATTGAAAATAAAGACGTTTTTTTAAACGCCGAAGATGTATATTTAGGAGTATTTGTAAAAAAAAAAAGATTTCTGAAACAAAATTTACCAATAGGGAATTAACTGAATTCACTAATTACTGCGTTTCATTTTACATTGAGTTTTGTAAACAATTAACTAAACGTTTTAATTTTAAAGATGCTTCCTTAAAAGAAATGTCATCTATTGATCCACATAATATTATTAATAAGAAAGTTTCTTCATTGTCTCCACTAATAGAAAGATTTCCAAATTTAATTAATGAAAATGATTCTCAAAACCTAGACGATGAATTTAGAGAGCTTCGTCACATAGATTTCAAACAATATTTTCAAACCTTAGAAAATATTAATTGTGAAGATTTTTGGTCCAGAGTTTCTAAAATAACTCGTGTTGATAACGATTTAGTTTTCCCAACATTGACGAAATTTGTGTCCAGTATACTTTGTCTTCCCAGTTCATCTGCAAACGTTGAACGAATTTTTTCTAAAGTTAATTTAAATAAAACTAAGTACAGGAACAGGCTTGAAAATGCAACATTAGAAGGTATTTTGTTTACACAAGATTATTTACTAGTTAAAAGGTGTTCATGTTATAATCTTAAAATTGATGAAGAAATTATAAAACATATGAAACCTTCCCAGTATTATAATTAAATTATTATTGGAAACTACTAAAAGCTTTACAAATCTTTACTTTTCTATTTAGATCTCATTTTTGTACCTTTCATTCAAACTTGTATCAATTGTATTGGATTATTTATTAAACAAATTAAAATTAAAATTTCAACTAAAATTATTTGTTTGGGAATTCGCAAGATTTAATTTGTAGGCACTAGGAGTCAACTAAACTCCTAGGGTCTAGCAAAAATAATTGAGTTGACAAGTCTTGAGATATATATATTCCTCTTGAATATATATATCCGCCAAGAAAATAATAAGGATTATTTTTAACTTTAATTGCCTTCTTGGCTGTTTATTGTCTACTTATCAACTTATCAACTAACTTTAAAATATAAAAAAGGTTTGAGGAAAGTTCAGATCAAAAAATAAAAAGAAGTACATAAGCGATATTTGGGTATAAACTAAGTATATAAGGGATATTTTGGTACAACAAAAAAATATATAAAAAATAACAATAATTCACAATATAATACACAAAGAAAAATAAATGATGAACACAGTTCAACATCCTCCGCGCCCCTTTAGTGGCAATTGCATCCACTCCATTTTCCGTGGATGATCCAGCCGAAAGCAGAATTCTGTGCTTGAGGCAGTGTTGGCTCGGGGCTGTCTTGTTGACGTAGCAGGAACTGGGACATTAAGGGCCGCCCAATGACTCCATCGACCTTACGGCAGTCCTGAAAATTAGGGTGTGCCTTAGGGTAAAGATGTTGGAAATGTTTTAATAGCGACTCGTCCAAGAGGGGTGGTGGGAATTTAAAAGTGGCTCTGTTCCTTATGTCTAATTCCCAAGTTGCAATTATGTTCATCGAATCGTACTCTGGAGTCACCTGAAACACTCCTTTTGTCGCTGAGGTGGGGAGCTCGGAAAACTCAATTGCCTTAGTCTTCAGGAGGAAGCTGTATTGACTGGATTTTTGCAGGAGAAAGGTGGCTACCCTGGGAATCTCATTATGGATCAGTTTTACCTTAATTAGTGGTGGTAGCAGTCCTCTTTCTTGGGGATCGGGTATATTTAACGGGCCACTTGGAATTGGGTCCTCGCTGCGACTGGCTGCACCTTCTTTCGGGTCCGGGTGACTTGTATCCTCTTCAAAACTCGATGCAGCTTTCTCCCTGCCATCCTCATGCAGCATGGTGTGATGTCGAGCCCCACATATTTGGCATCTATTTACGGATTCACACCAGAATCGATCATGAGTCTGCGCAAAACAATTTAGGCAGTAGCCGTGTTGTTTGACATGGGCTCTTCTTTGGGCTGGGGCCATCACCTGGAACTGTACGCAATACTTGAGAGGATGATTGCGTCGGCACAACTTGCATCGAGGTTTGTTTAGCATGATCTGTAAAGAGAGAACAAAGAAAAGGTGCACAACACAAATAGAATATGGTCTGACTTAAATTTCTAAGATCGTGAGGTAGAAGTG
The DNA here is from genome assembly GCA_930367235.1 of Sarcophaga rosellei. Classification (NCBI taxonomy): domain Eukaryota; kingdom Metazoa; phylum Arthropoda; class Insecta; order Diptera; family Sarcophagidae; genus Sarcophaga; species Sarcophaga rosellei. The sequence continues at coordinate 44,648,925 of OV884018.1, read as the reverse complement.
TAAATTAAGTGTTCAATTGGGTTTACAAGGAGTGTTAGATTCAATGGGTAATTTGACAAATTTTACTATAGGTCGTTTAATCAAGCCATTACTAGTCAATATTTCGGCAACACGAACTTTTTGATCTTTACCGCAAATAACATTTTTTACTCTACCAAGCCGCCATTCCGTAGCGGGTGACAGATCCTCTTTAATGAGAACGAAGTCGTTTTCCTTCAGATTGTCCTTTTCTGTTCTCCATTTGCTTCGACGTTGCAATTCGGTGATATATTAATTTTTCCAGCGACGAGCAAATACTTGTTGTATGACTTTAATTCTGTCCCAGCGTTTCATGAAGGATATGTTTTCCGCAGAGGGGTCTTTGGATAACTCTGGAACAGCTACGAGCGGAGCGCCTCTCAGGAAATGACCTGGAGTCAAAGGAAGGAGTTCGTTGGCGTTTTCAGACAAAGGGGAAAGTGGACGAGAGTTCAATATCGCCTCGATGCGTGTAAGTATGGTGTAGAATTCCTCAAACGTGAATGATAGGTTACCGGTTACCTTCTTCAAATGAGATTTCATGCTTTTGACAGCGGCCTCCCAGAGGCCGCCCATGTGGGGTGCATAGGGTGGGATAAATGTCCAGCTGAAGTTATGTGCGCCATATTTCTCGATAAGGGATTTTTCTGCGTTTTTCAGGAAGTCGTTGTAAGTTTTTAAAAGAGAGTGTTTAGCGCCTATGAAATTTCGGCCATTATCGGAAAACATTGTTTTTGGTAGACCTCTACGACTGGTAAATCTAGTGAAGCAAGCAAGAAACGCATCTGTTGATAATTCCGAGCAGACTTCGAGGTGAACTGCTCGGGTAGAGAAACAAACGAAAACTGCTGCGTATCCTTTCCAAAGTTTTGCATTTCGCAAACTGGAGGATTTTAAAGTGAACGGACCGGCAAAATCTACTCCGGTATAAGTAAAGGGTACCGAAAATGTGACTCTCTCACGGGGTAGCGCGCCCATTATTTGTTCTTGTACTTTGTGCTTGTAAACGGTACAGGTTTTGCACGTTCTGATACACTGCCGAATAAGGTTTTTCAACCGCGGAATATAAAAGCCCTGTCGAACTGCTCTTAACATTACATGATGTTCCGCGTGAAGTAAGATTTGATGGGTATATCCGATAAGAAGTTTAGCTAGGGACGATTTTTCCGAAATTATGATAGGGTGCTGCTCGTTGAAACTTAATCCAGAATTATTGAGCCTGCCGCCTACGCGTAGTAGTCCATCCTGGTCAAGAAAGGGATTGAGAGAAAGTATTCGACTTTTCCGACTTATTGTTTTATGGTTCTTGAGGCTATCATGTTCTAAATAAAAATGAATTTGTTGAGCATTTAAAATTACAAAATTTTTCACCAATTGGATTTCCTCGGAGGTAATATGTTTCTGTGTCTCATATGGGCGTTTTAGAAGGCGATTGATGAAGCGAAAACGATAACTAAGAATTCTCAGGGCTCTGGGAAATGATGAAAATTCGCTCAGAACATCTTCCTGTTGGGTTTGCAAATGAAAATTTGATATGTTTCGGGATTCTAAATCAGTTGGGTCAAAAATACGAGGTTTGGGCCAACAGTCAGGGGATTGACTTAGCCATGGAGGACCATGCCACCATAATTTGCTTTCCGAAAGTTCCTGAGGAGTGCATCCTTGAGTTGCAAGATCGGCGGGATTCTCATTTGTCTTTACATATCTCCAATGATCAAGCTGGGTGATTTGACTAACACGATTGGCTACAAAAGTTTTCAAAGTATGCGGAGGTTTCTGCAGCCAGCCTAAGACAATCGAAGAATCAGTGTACAAAAATAGTTCAAAGGGGAATTTTAATCGTTTTATTAAGCTCTTCGTTAGGTTATATAATAGTAATGCTCCACAGAGCTCGAGTTTCGGAATGGTTATCTTTTTTAAAGGCGCAACCTTAGTTGTCGCAACTAATAAATTACAAAAAATTTCTCCCTCAGGAGTAGAGACTCTCAAATAAACCGCAGCACAATATGCCCTTTCCGATGCATCACAGAACCCATGAATTTGAGCCTGGCATTGAGGTGAGAAATTTACCCATCTAGCTATTTTAACGGTGGAAATTTGTGGCAGATTAGTTGAAAATGCGTTCCATTTTGCCAATATCTTTGGTGGTATATCTTCATCAAAATCCGATTTGCATTCCCATAGCTCCTGCATAATAAGTTTAGCTACAATAATAATGGGTCCTAACCAGCCTAGGGGGTCGAATAACTTAGCTATGGTTGATAAAATTTGTCGCTTAGTAGTGGACGGTGAAACACTTATTGTTTCAGGTACATAGTAAAAGATATCTTCCTTGGCATTCCAACGTATACCCAAGGTCTTTAATGAGCTAGAGTTTTCAAATTTCAAAAAATCTTCTTCCAGAAGATCTTCCCGGGCCAAGTTTTCCAAAAGAGCGCGGTGGTTGCTGGTTATCTTCTTCAAGGGGAAACCGGCAGAAATCAATGCTTTAGACAGTTGTACTTGTTTTTCTTGTGCGTCTTCCAAATTATGTCCTCCTGATAAAATGTCATCTACGTAGATCTCTTCCTTAAGAATTGAAGAGGCTAATGGGTGAGTTTCCCTACAATCTTCGCTTAATTCAAAAAGTGTTCTTAGTGCTAAATACGGTGCACTATTAACTCCAAATGTGACCGTTTTCAATTGAAAAACTTTAACTGATTCGTTTGGTTTAACTCGAAATAAAATTTTCTGATATGGTCTATCCTCTTCGTGAACAATAATTTGGCGATACATTTTCTGAATGTCACCAGTAAATACATATTTATAATATCTCCATGACAAAATAATTTGCATGAGGTCTCCTTGAAGGGCTGGTTCGATGCGTTGAACACAACACGTACCTTTGTGGATTTGCTTTCTGGACGAATAACTGCGTGATGTGGTAGAAAAAAAGAAAAATGTTTTGTTGTTGAAGGTTCATGATGTGTTACTTCTTCCATGTGACCCAAATCGATGTATTCTTGTAGAACCTGCTGATACTGCGCTTTTAACTCAGGATTTTTATCTAGTTTCTTCTCCATTTGAAGATATTGTGCGTATGCTGTGCTTTTCGATGAACCCAAAAAAATTTCTGAGGGGTAATTTTCTTTAAAAGGGAGTCTTACCATATACCTTCCCTCTGGTTGACGTTTAACCGTACTCTTATAAAAATTTTCACAATATATATCGTGATCTGAATCGACCTTTTCCTTTTCTACCTCCTCTATTTCCCAAAATCTTTTCATTTGCTCTTGTAGGGCAGTTTCTTCTTCTGATATGACCAAAGTAGAGAATGAGTTATATGTGTGACTGGGTTCAGGACCTGATAGATACCATCCGAAGTGGGATTCCCTTGCCTCTAACGTGTTCTCGATATTCGATTTTATACCACTTAGGTTGATGAAAGGTAAATAATCGCTTCCTATAATGAGATCTATTGGACCAGGTCTATAAAAGTAAGGGTCTGCTAAATCTAAAGCTTTAATATCCGGAAGATTGGTTTTCTGTATAGGAGAGCTAGGTAGAAAATGAGCTAATCTTGGAGCAATGATTGCTTTGATTGTAATGGAAAAATCGGACCTCTTTGTTCGTAACGTGAGATTGCATATTCCCTTTGACCTCCCTACTACCGTTCCTCCTAGACCAGAAATCCTGGTGTGATATGCCTCCACAGGAATTGACAATTGTTGCTGAACTTTTGACGATACAAAACTCTTTTCGGATCCCGCATCGAGTAGCGCCCGAACAGTAAATAGCTCACCTGCTTACTGTATGTAGATAAGAGCTGTCGGTAAAATTGTTGTTCGTCCATACGGAAGGGAACCTAGATCAATGGGAGTTGATTTTGATTTTTCCTTGCTGATTACATGAGTACTGTATGAAACTGTTTCCTCATTCCGTGGAGAAACTTCCTTAAGGGCTCGAGTGTTGTCCTCGTCTACATGGAGTAATGTGTGATGTTTCCTTTTGCAGCGAAAACAAAGAACTTTACTGGGACATTTAGTTTTAAAATGATTAAGAGAAAAACAATTGGAGCAATATTTATTAGCATATACAAATTTTATTCTGTCCTTTACAGATAGTTCTAAAAATTGTTTACATTGTTTTAATGGGTGATTTTCATTACAGTTTTTACATTTTAATTTCGTCCTATTTCCGTCCGCTTGTGAGTGAAATGAGTTTGACCTTGCCCCTGAGCCTTCCTTCCAATTTGGCTTCTTCATATCGAACACTGTTTCTAACATCTCGATTCTTCCTTTCAGAAAATTGCTCATGTCTTTCCAAGAGGGCATTTCTTTATGATTTTTGAGAGAGTTTTCCCATGCCTGTAGGGTATTTTCCGGCAACTTTGAGGAGCAAATATACGTTAAGATAGGGTCCCATGAAGAAACGTTGATGTCACAGGTTTTCAAAATTGCTATCTTTTCATCGATGGTGTCTATAATTGATCGTATGGATCTGGAGGATTCGTTCTGAGCAGTTTGTATCGACAGAATGTGTTTTATCTGTTGATTGACTAAAATTCTTGGGTTCTCAAACCGACTCTGCAGCGCGTCCCAAGCTAACTCAAAGTTTTGTCCAACTAAATCGAACCATTTTACGATTTGGTAGGCCTCTCCTCTTACTTTAGTTCGCAGGTATTGGAGTTTCTCGACCTGAGATATGTCCTTGTTTCCCAACACTAACGACGTAAACATGTCCCTAAATTCCGGCCATTTAGTATAACCACCTTCGAAGATTGGCATGTCACATGGGGGTAACCTTAAACCGGACCTTGATTGCCGACCGACTGTTGCCTTTGTTGTATTCGTTCCGTTTTGATCCACTATCGATCTGTTCGCTATCCTATCCATGAGTTTTGCCTTTACCTTCTGATACAAGTCTGTTGCTGCTTCGTACTGTAGTGAGACTCCATCCTTGAAGTCATCAGTAACCTCACTTTTCTCGTCCATGAGAAACGCATCATAGCTTTCCATAAGCCTACCCCATCTTCGCTCCAACTCTTCCTGCTTCACCTGGAGAAACGCTGGAGTCTGATCCTCCTCACGAACATTACCGAACTCTGTACACAACGCCGTTAGTTGGTGTATATCAAATTTACACCTTCTTTTTACTGACATTGTGAGAATAATAAAACTACTTGAAGTATCGACTTTGTGTTATAAAAATTTAAATCCGAAACTCGCGCGCGGAGAAAAAAATAATTTCTCGATTTTTAATTGACCGGTATAGTAATACTAAATGTTAAAAAGCTTTCCATAAAAAATTCAAAAAAAGATTTGTCCCAAAAATATCAATATATGTTAAAGAGCTGACTTACCGTGGTCTTTTCCTTTCCGTTCTTACCACGCGAGAAGCGTTTACCTGTGTTGGCTGTGTTGTCGAAAAAGGGTTGTTCGTGTTGTTGTAAAACTTTGGATGTTGTTGGAAATTTTGTTGGAAAAAAGTTGTATGTTGTTGTCGAAATTTGTTGAAAAAACGTTGGGTGTTGTTGTGGAAAAAAAAATTTGGAAAAAAAAGTTCTGTTTGGTTTTTAATTTTTGTGTTTTCACTGTTCACTTTTCTTTCCTTTTTCTGTTTTTTTTTTTCTCCTTTTTAATGGTTTTTTTTTCTAAAAAATTCTTTTTGTTTTCACTGTCACTGTTCTTTCTGTTTTTTTTCTTTCAACACAATTATGTTTTGTTTAAGCAATTTGATTTTGTTTTTCAGTTCCTATTTGCTGATTTTGTTCTTTCTGTGGTTTTTTTTTTTTGTAATTTCTCGAAAAAAAAAAAAAATTTTTTTTTGTTGGCCACTGTGCGCAAAGTTTTTAGTCCCGTTTCCTTTTTACCGTTCTTTTTCAACTTTCGTTATTTTTGTTTTTGTACTTTATTTAAAAAATTTGTTTTTTTTTCCTTAAATGATTTCTTTCACTATTTCTATTTTTTCCAAAAAATTCTGTTTTTCTTTTTTTATTATTGAAACGATTTTAGTTTTTATTTCCTTTTCACTTTTTTCTTAATGCTCACTGTCACTTTTTCAAAATTTCTGTTTACTGTTTTAACTTATTTTATCTAAATTATTTTTCAAATATTCTGCGTGTTTTTATTGTCTTCTTGTACTCACTGTTTTTTTTTTTAATTTTTTGATTTTAATATTTTTTGTTAAAAATAATTTTATTTTTTCCCACTGTCTCGGTTTTTTTTTCACTGTTTTGTTTTTGGTTCTTTTTTTTTTGTCACACACTTGTTCTTTTTTTTTCCTTTGATGTTGTCGCGCCGACTGATTTCATATAATTGAATGCAAAAAATTTTTCAGTCGCTTGAGTAGGCGTACTGTAATCGAAACCTGCGAAACGATGATCACTTGAAACACTGCAGTTTTGTTGTTATCTTTTTTTCTCCTTTTTTATGTTTTCTTTTAATCCCGTTGTAATGTGTAGAGTTTTGTTCTTTGTGTATAGTTGATGATTATGTTAAGTTGAAGTATTGTAATGCTTTCTGTTTCTCCAGTGTTTCGTTTCAATGTCGTTCTTATTCTTATTGTTTTTTGTTGTCTTGTGGAATTTTGCTCTTCGTTTATGTTCTTTTTTGCAAGTGGTTTTTTCTTGTTTACCGTTGCCCTTTATGTTTTTTTTTTATTTTGTTGGTGTTTTGAAGTTTAAACCACAATCGCGTGATACTGACCTTTTTGTCCTATGATGCTATTTGTGTTTTTATTTTATTTTTTGTTATTATGAAAAACGGTTTTTGTCATTTTAACGTATGTGTATATATTTTTCCTTTAAAAATCCCTACACTGTTCTCTTAGAGATTATTTAAATCAAACCAACAACTATTGTGCCGTACATACCTTTCTTGTTCTCTTACCTTTTAAATGCCCTTGATTGACACTTGTAACCTTGGTTTTCTGCAGTTGTTGTGCTGTACTTATCTTTCCGTGTAGAATTCTTCAAATGCCCTTGATGTTAACCTTTCTTCCTTTTTATTCCTGGGGATGAATTTGTTGATGATCGATCTCTTGTCTTTTTGTTCCTGGGGATGAATTTGTTGTTTGACTTCTCGTCAGTTTTCTCTTGATGAAGTTGATGCTGCGAAAGCCTTAGTTTAACCTGTGGAACTTATGCCACTTCACTGTTGTTGGGATTGATGCTGGTAGCGCACAATCGCCTGTGATGGTTAGTGGAGCTTATGCCACTCTACGTTTATTGGGGATGATGTTGGGAAGCTTCGTTGTAACCTGTGGAACTTATGCCACTTTACGGTTGCTGGGATTGATGCACAATCGCCAGTGATGATTAGTGGAGCTTATGCCACTCTGCGTTTATTGGGGTTGATGCTGGTAATGCATAACCGCCTGTTGTGTCTAGTGGACCTCCGGCCACTGATTCAAATCGCAATCCTAGACCGCTAGGACTTGTCGAAGGACCAATTTTGTAGGCACTAGGAGTCAACTAAACTCCTAGGGTCTAGCAAAAATAATTGAGTTGACAAGTCTTGAGATATATATATTCCTCTTGAATATATATATCCGCCAAGAAAATAATAAGGATTATTTTTAACTTTAATTGCCTTCTTGGCTGTTTATTGTCTACTTATCAACTTATCAACTAACTTTAAAATATAAAAAAGGTTTGAGGAAAGTTCAGATCAAAAAATAAAAAGAAGTACATAAGGGATATTTGGGTATAAACTAAGTATATAAGGGATATTTTGGTACAACAAAAAATATATAAAAAATAACAATAATTCACTATATAATACACAAAGAAAAATAAATGATGAACACAGTTCAACATAATTCATTCGTTTTTCTATTTCGTTTTACTGCTAATTTAATTTCATACTTTTTTTTTTTTTCTTATTTTTCTTTCGAAATGATTCTGAAATAACTATTCAGTTGTCGTCATCACTGTTATCTAAGTCGTAAATTTCTTCGGGACGTTCGTCGACGTCGTCATTATTATTTGAGGTTTCCTCGTCATTGATTTCATTATTATCAGTGGTGGTTGCTTCCATTTCAGTATCCAAAGTAGTAATTTCTTCGGGACTCATAATAGATTAGTTCGCAGTAAAGTCTTCAATTTTAGTTTCATTTTCCTTTTTCGCAAGAGTACGTGACATTAAAACGTCCATTGGAAAGCCCTCCAAATCCTTGAACTCTTCTGTCGATTCGGTTGAACAACAGAACATAATTCCGGCCGTGGCATAACTGAATGATGAATAAATATCCTCTAACCATGGGATCTCGTCACAAATGTCATAAAAACATACAATTTCCGGACTATAGAAGAACTCAGCGTATGGTGAATTATAGCCTACAATAACAAAATCTCTATTTGTGTTATCAATAGAGGTCAAGTAAGTCCATATATATTCCGGTATTGGTTTCTTTTTAAAATCAAACTTAATTGTAAGATCCGTTTTATACTGTGGGTCATCGCCATCCGGTTTAAGGACCACACCTGATGTTCCAGTGTACAACTGAAAACTGTTATTGTAGGCATAGGTTTCGAAAGTATTCATAAAACGTTTCCAATTGCGTAAACGCAAATTAGACCACCATATGGTATTTAAATGATTTGAATACTCCTGAAAATAATTTTGATACGATTTTCCTTGGATAATTGGCGACATTTCATAGTTGGCTAATTGCAACCAAAAATTATGTTCACTCATTGTCTTAAGTTGTTCTCGCAAGTCCAAATCTGTCATATGGAAGTTATTCATTGATTCAAAATTCCATAAGTCTGTGCCTATAATATTTTGCAGTTGCGTTTTCATTACATCCCTCAACACTTCCACATCGTCGGAGGGAGCTGTGGCATTGTAGGCGACCGATTTTAATGACCAATTCTTTAAATCGAAACATATTTCCGCTAGTAAATGATGAGCTGAATTTGTTTTTGTTGCCAATAAGAATGCTGTTGCTCCTGTATCCTCATTACACCATCTACGGATTTTATTATCCTCGTATATACTCCTCTTAAGTTTTTGGCAAGTCAGTACTGACGATTGCAATATTTCATCGTCAACATATAATTTGTTTTCCGTACAAGTTAATAAAATACTTGATCGATTTCCAATTGTTCTGATTATATTATTATAATAATTGCTTTTTTTTTGTACAATTATTGGATCGAACATTGTATGACATTTGGCCATCATTGTTTCGCCATCTTTCAATTCGATGCTATGCCTTGTATAGGGTAACTCAAGGGAATAAAATCCAAAAAATTTTGTATACAATGGTGCCTTCTCTATATCATCTGGATATAATAGAAGGCAATCAGCATTAACGAGAGCCAAATACGAAATTATCAGACAATTTAAAATGCCAAGTTTTGATTTGAACATCATTTTGATTGTAACACTTCGGCGTATAGAATGAATTTTTGTATTTTGTAGGGTTTGTTGGATATTTGTTTCGTCTTGTTCGAGGATCGTTAGTCAACTGTATAAAATCAACCTTATAAAATTACTACTTACATATACATACTTTTATGTGTAATATACATATTTATTTTTTGCTTTGTAATTAATATAAAATTGTTTGATTATCGGGTTATATCATATCCTCAAGAATAAATTTAGTGTATGATAACAAAACCCGATAACCAATCAATGTATTACACTTTTATTTTGAATTGTTATTTATTTTTTATGTTTTACAAATAAAAGTTAAAAAGTGATGATTTTTCACCAGAATGTTCTGGCAACACTGCCAGTAGTTATCTTTCTCAAACCACTGCGTAAAGCTAGAATCAAAACACATAATAATAGCAGAAACTATATTATTCTGATTGAATATATAATAGTGTTTTCACACCAAAAGTTAAAACCTGGGACCGAATTACCGCATTCGATATCGAATAGGTTGTATCGAAATTTGAGATGATAGCATACGATAACGAGATTCTAATCGAGTATCAGCTGTTTAAATTTTACTCGTCAGTTCAGTACTATCGAAAAATATATTTTTATTTTACGCAAACAAGTTGTACGGGCAAAAAATTTATAAAAATGTAAGTTTGTTATTATATTTAAAGTTAGAAATGAAATAAAATAATATTGGTTTTGTAGGACTAATATTTATAAAATAAATTTAAAACAAAAAGGTGTTTTGGCGCAGTACATGGTTGAACATCCTAATTTGGCGAAAAACATATTGCCAAATTGCAGCCAAGGGAAGGCAACAGCCAAAAGATTGTGGGAGGAACTTGCTCTTAAGCTGAATTCCTATGTTCCACCAACAAAGGACGTAAAATTATGGAGAAAGTTTGTATTAGTTATCATATTAAAAAACTAGTGTAAATACATATATAAATTAAACAATTTTATGTATAATTCTAGGCTTTTGCTGACCAAAAATTCAATGCCAAAAAGAAAATTTCGTTTAATAAGGCATCAAAACAAAAAACCGGAGGCGGACCTTACCAGGAGATGATTTTGACACCAGCAGAAGAGGCAAATTGTACAAGCCACTGGTGTTGACCTTCATCTGGAAGGACTTTCGTCGGTTAAGACCTTTGGCACACCAAACTTACCAAATGCATCCGAGTTTGATTACTCGTTCAGTGAAAGTATTGGGTCAATTTTAGAGGAGAACGATATTAATGTTGATGTTGATACAGATGAACGTGTGGAAAAAGAAAAGCCAAGATCTTATGAAAAAGAAAAAGATACAAAAATATCGATTCTTTCTTCACACGTAGAATCAACGGAAGTCTACCATAGTGAGATACTCTCAAAAACTGACCGCATACTGACACTTTTAACTTCACACAGTAAAAAACTAGAAGAGTATAAATACGAACAAAACCAAATATTAGAACGTGTCCTATTAATAAAAGAAAGATCTCTAAAATTAAAGGAGGAGCACAAAATCAATATGGAAATTAAAGAAATGGATCTTAAAACAAAAAAACGGCAACTAGAGAAGCTTCAATAAATAAATGGATATTTTTCCTACTTACATTTAATAATCTTATATAAATTACCAAAAAGTACAAATGAAATGAAATGTGATCTTTTTTTATACTTAAAGTATTATTAATTAGTTTTTTTATTTTCATCCTTACATACATTTAATAACCTTATATTTTACCAAAAAGTACTAATGAAATGAAATGTGATTTTTTTTATACTTAAAATGTTTTATTTAATTAATGAGTTTTTTAGTTTTTTATTTAAATACATACAAATTAATACAAAATATAAACAAGTTTTAATTTTTGTCGTCTAAGGGAACATTTTATTTGATCTCTTATATTTTGTCCAATTCGTATTAATTGCGTCTCATCTGCTACATTGGCGCTAAAAATTGAAGTGTGAGATTGAGGAATGTTTTGTATGTACAAAGGAACTTTAAAGTGAATGCACAAGTTATGCAACGCGCTACAGACTTTCCCAAACTTGGCCATTTTTCGGGGTGTAACGACTTCTTTTTTCGTTGCTTAGAATTTTCCATCGAGCTTTAAGTATTCCTATTGTTCTTTCAATAATACATCGACCTTTTGCATGTATTTCATTAAAATGTGTTTCTGCAGAGCCTGGATGAAAGCATGCAAACCATTTTAGATGACGAAGATGTCGATGTCGATGATACTGCGAATAAATATGTGGAAAAAGAAAAGCCAAGGAATTATGAGAAAAAATATGGTTGACACAAAATTATCTCTTGTTACATCACATGTAGAGAAAACCGAAGACTATCAACGTGAGTTATTACTAAAGACAGAGCGTTTAGTGACAGTACTAACTGTACATAGTGAGAAAATGGAGAAATATGCAAAGGAGTATAACTTGAGAATGGACCGCCTGTTACGAATCAAAGAAAGATCTTTAGAAATTAAAGAGGAAGAGCATAGAGCAAGTATGGCAATTAAGCACTCTGATCTGAAAATTAAAACGCTTGAAAATTCAAAATAATTCATTTTAGAAATGGCAATATATTTACAGAATAATATTTGGTCAATTCACACAAGCCGTTGTATTCATTGTATTGTTGGAAGAACATACAACAGTGTATGATTGTTGTTGATAATTTTCATATAAAAATCCGATACACTCATACACATTTTTTTCCTATGTTTTTGGAAGTTGTATTGGTTTCGTGCTATCAAATTGTGAGAATGAAAAAAATGGGTATATGTTTTCATATGTTGTGTTGGTTTCGGGCTATCAAATTTTTTGAATGCCACGAAATACACAATATAGCATAGCATTGAGCGTTCACAAACAAACAAATGTATTCAATACAACATACACGATACAAAGTTGTGTGAATTGCCCAATTAGTATAAATAAAAGTATAAAAATGAATTAAAATGTGATTTAAATAATTATTTTAAGTTTATTTACATTTTTATACTACATTTTTTCTTATAAGTTTGTATTTTTAGCATTTTAATGCAACTAAAATAAATTTGAATTTTAGATAATTTCTTAAAAAAATTGTTTTTATACATACAATACATACAGTTTTTAATAACCTTTTATCTTTCTAATGATAATTTTATTTGATCCCTAATTTTTTGGCCAATTCGTGTTAATTGGGTTTCATTTCCAATGATAGGGCTAATAACTGTCGTGCAAGACTGATTAACCTTTTGTGTATCTAAAGGAATCTTAAACTGGATACATAAATTATGCAATGCGGCACATACCATGCCATTTTTTCCGGGTTGTAACGGCTTCTTTTATCATTACTCAAAATTTTCCATCTAGCTTTTAGAATTCCTATTGTACGTTCAACTATACACCGGCCTTTAGAATGTATTTCATTAAAATATGATTCTGAAGAACCTTCTTCCGGATTTCTGTAAGGCGTTATCAACCAGGGTTCAAGGGGATATCCAGAATCTCCTGTAGTGGTATTGTGTGAATACATACAAATGTATGTATACGTATATATATATTTATTTTAATAAAAAATTTTGTTAACTTCAAATTCTCATATATTTCTTACCAAGGAGCCAAACATTTTTTAACTTATTGGTATTGTATAGATCCTCCAGATAAAGTCTTTCTTCGGACTGCTTCCAAACAAAGGAGTCGTGTGATGCTCCTTCATATTTGGAATTAATACATAAAATTCTATATTCGTGATCACAAATCTAAAAGGGATATGTATTAATATATGATATCATTATTATAAATTCTACTTACTATCATTGAGTTGATGCTGTGATATCCTTTCCTATTAAAAAACATGTGTTCGTTTTGTATTGGCTTCTGCAGTCCGAAATGAGTGCCGTCAACACATCCAATCACTAACAAATTAAGAAGCCTATAAACAAAAATGTGTTAACCTTATTGCATGTACTGTACTCACCTCCCGGAAGCTTATATTTTTGCATAAATGACTCCACGAAGTAGAATTTTCAGGTGTAAACTCTATCAGCTTAGGACATAATTTATTTTCCATTTCCTTTAGTACCCTGTTTATCGTTTTGCAAACAGCGCTTTGACTCATTCCAATGAGGTAATCATTCCCTATTGTATGTTGATATCCCCCACTGGCTAGAAGCGAAAGAGTTACGGCCAACTGCAATTTTGGTGGTATTGCGGTAGACATATACCCTTCAAAATATAATTCGCTAAGAATAAAATTGAAGGCTTCTTTTGAAAGCCGAAAGCGCTTAATAAATCTGTAAAAAATAAGTTTAATTAAAATAAAATTTAAAAATGAAATTCACTCACGCAGTAGCCGGCAATGATAGTGGGTCACTTTTGTCTCGTATTTGTTTTCTAATACGTATAGTATTAGAATCATCCTCTGAGTCGGACGACAATAAAATATCAAATGACATTTTTTTTTTAACAAATATGTATAAGTATTTAATATACCGGCGAAAATTTTGTTTACTTTTCTTCTTATTCTTCTTCGACGATTGCTTTTTAATGTAAATATTAACATATCGTTAGTATAATTTGCAAAGACGCTAAGTCCACTTTTTTCGAAAATTCAGATTTTAATGAAAAACGGTAACATTATACAAAATACATATTTTACAACAACAAAAAATGTCATTATGTAGTTTAAAGTTGTTGTAATTTTGTGGTTGGCAAAAACGCTAAGTCCACAAAATTACGAAAAATATTAAAAACACGTGCTAATTTTTTGATTTTATTTGATTTTTTTGAATTGATTTTTGATCTAGGTCATTTAAAGAGAGCTATTTTGTAAAAATAATTGCGTTTAAAAAGTTTACAAATTTTAAAAACTGGAAATGTTACAATGTTTTTTGTGTCTCCTGTAAAATTTGAAAAAAGGGACTTAACACATTTGCGAATTAGACTAACGATATGTTTTTAATAAAACATATGTGTCAATTCTATTACATATTAGAAAAATCTTGTACATTTTATTGTAATTGTGATACGTGAGCTATCGAATGCGGTAATCTATCCATTCGATTCGTCACTAAATTATACTCGATACGAAAGTCTGTTCGATAACGAATGCGGTAATTCGGCCCCTGATTTTAGCATTAAAACCATAATCAGCTGATTTTGCGTTCACACTGCAAATTTTCTTAAATCTGGGGTCTAATCGTCGCTTTCGATAACGAGTTGTTTTGATCGAGTTTTTTTAGTTTGAGATGATAGCATACGTTAACGAGCATACAAAATTTTGTTACTTGTTACTTCCAAATATTAGAAATGTAAGAATGTATTTAGTAAATACATATATGTAAAATTATTCTTAATATTCTTTTTAATAGGACATGCATTAAAAACATTAATAGTGTACAAAAACAAATCTTGGCTGATTTTATGACAGAGCATCCAGGTTTGGGATAGTGGGTTGCTTTTGTCCCGAAGTTGTCCCCTTAAATACATAACATTATTGTCCTCTTCGGAATTCGATCATGACATAAATGTTATAAGCTCTTCAACCATTTTTGAACAATTAATTGTATTATTTAATAAAATTTTAACTTTTTAATAAAATTTAATTTTTCACTTTTCTTCTTCTTTTAGTTTTTTCTTTTGTTTTCTTGACAATTTGATAAACATATGTTTTAGTTCTATTACAAAACTAACAAAATAATCTTGTACAATATTTCAATTTACGGTTCGACAGTGATCGAATGTTGTAATTAGGGCATTCGAACGCTATCGAATTTTTATTCGATACGTTTTCTTGTTCGATCACGTAAGCGACGATTAGACCCCTGGTTTTAACTTTCATACATTTATGACTGTGCCACAGCTGTTTTTGTTTAAGAAAAAATATGGAAAATTAAGAAATAATACATACATAATTGGCCATTACAACCCTTCAGTCAGGATTACGGCCTAGCTTCTCAACACCACTCATGTCGTGTGCGCTAATATTATACATGAGTGGCGGGACCTACAGTTTAAAGTCGACTCCGAACGACAGATTTTTTGAGAAGCTTTTCATGGCAATTTTTACTCTCAGAGTTTTTGCTGGAAATCTGCTGAGAGGAAGTCGCCGAAGAAATACTTTTTGTTTTTGATGTCTGGCCTGGGATTCGAACTCGGGCCTTTCGTCTAATAAGCCAACACACTACCTACTAGACCACGGCGACTTCATATAAGAAAGAATATTATTAATATTATTGTTATAATATTATTATTTATTATTGTTGCAGCATTCATTAATTAAATTTTTATACAACCGGCGTTCTGTATTTTTACATTTGTTTTGTTTTTATTTAATTTTTATCAGCTGTTTTTACCAGAGCTGGTAGCTCTGGGGCCGAATTACCGCATACGTGATCGAGTAATATTGCTTGTAAATTTTCTAATTCGGATTACCACATTTGTCATCTAATAAGTACTATCGTAATTTGAGATGATAGCATACGATAACGAGGTTCTAATCGAGTATCAGCTGTTTAAATTTTACTCGTCAGTTCAGTACTATCGAAAAATATATTTTTATTTTACGCAAACAAGTTGTACGGGCAAAAAATTTATAAAAATGTAAGTTTGTTATTAGAAATAAAATAAAACAATATTGGTTTTGTAGGACTAATCAGCGTTGCCATTTTTTTATTTTAAAAAACTTTTTATTTCTGGAAAAAAACCTTGTTTTTAGCAAGAAAAACTTTTTTTTTTACTATAGTACCAAAATTTTAAAAAGATAGTACCGGAGTCCGTTGAATCTGTTACTTTCAATGTTGGTGTTTCTTTGGTATCTTGCCCTGAAGTAAATAGTTCGAGTAATTATTAAATTTATTGAAAAAAGTGGAAATTCAAATTTGATGAAAAAACTTGTTTTGTTAGAAAACAAATTTAATGAAAACTTTATTCGATCTCAAAAAAACTTGGAAAAAAAGGGAAAACTTGGCACCTGGCAACGCTGGGACTAATATTAATAAAATAAATTTAAAACAAAAAGATGTTTTGGCGCAGTACATGGTTGAACATCCTAATTTGGCGAAAAACATATTGCCAAATTGCAGCCAAGGAAAGGCAACAGCCAAAAGATTGTGGGAGGAACTTGCTATTAAGCTGAATTCTTATGGTCCACCAACAAAGGACGTAAAATTATGGAGAAAGGTTGTATTAGTTATCATATTAAAAAACTAGTGTAAATACGTATATAAATTAAACAATTATACGTATAATTCTAGGCTTTTGCTGACCAAAAATTCAATGCCAAAAAGAAAATTTCGTTTAATAAGTCATCAAAACAAAAAACCGGAGGCGGACCTTACCAGGAGATGATTTTGACACCAGCAGAAGAGCAAATTGTACAAGCCACTGGTGTTGACCTTCATGTGGAAGGACTTTCGTCGGTTAAGACCTTTGGCACACCAAACTTACCAAATGCATCCGAGTTTGATTACTCGTTCAGTGAAAGTATTGGGTCAATTTTAGAGGAGAACGATATTGATGTTGATACAGATGAACGTGTGGAAAAAGAAAAGCCAAGATCTTATGAAAAAAAAGATACAAAAATATCTATTCTTTCTTGACATGTAGAATCAACGGAAGTCTACCATAGTGAGATACTCTCAAAAACTGACCGCATACTGACACTTTTAACTTCACACAGTAAAAAACTAGAAGAGTATAAATACGAACAAAACCAAATATTAGAACGTGTCCTATTAATAAAAGAAAGATCTCTAAAATTAAAGGAGGAGCACAAAATCAATATGGAAATTAAAGAAATGGATATTTTTCCTACTTACATTTAATAATCTTATATAAATTACCAAAAAGTACAAATGAAATGAAATGTGATCTTTTTTATACTTAAAGTATTATTAATTAGTTTTTTAACTTTTTATTTTCATCCTTACATACATTTAATAACCTTATATTTTACCAAAAAGTACTAATGAAATGAAATGTGATTTTTTTTATACTTAAATTATTTTATTTAATTAATGAGTTTTTTATTTAAATACATAAAAATTAATACAAAATATAAACAATTTTTTAATTTTTATCGTCTAAGGCAACATATTATTTGATCTCTTATATTTTGTCCAATTCGTGTTAATTGCGTCTCATTTGCTACATTGGGGCTAAAAATTGAAGTGTGAGATTGAGGAATGTTTTGTATGTACAAAGGAACTTTAAAGTGAATGCACAAGTTATGCAACGCACCACAGACGTTCCCAAGCTTGGCCATTTTTTCCGGGGTGTAAAGACTTCTTTTTTCGTTGCTTAGAATTTTCCATTGAGCTTTAAGTATTGTTTTTTCAATAATACATGGACCTTTTGCATGCATTTCATTAAAATGTGTTTCTGCAGAGCCTTCTTCTGGCTTTCTATAAGGAGTTATCAACCAGGGTTCAATGGGATATCCTGAGTCGCCTAAAATAAGAGTAATTTAATGGATATATAATATAATATAATATATATTATACTAGCTAATACCCGGTGTGCTTCGCTACCCCCATCGAAATTAAATATGTACATAATAATTAAAAAAATTTTTATTTAGTAATTAAACTATGCAATTTTTCTTAAAGGTTTATTCTAATTTCATTTGATGACAATATATTTCATTTAAATTCTAAAATAATACATTAATGAGCTATTTATTTCTTACTTGCTAAAATTTAATATGTACTTTTTTTCTTAAATAAATAATTCTTATTCCAATGCCTTGGGATACACAATATTTTTTGTTTTCCCCTCTGCGTGTTTTCCTACTCGCGAACATGCGACGTAAAGCTGTCCATGTGAGAAACATGGATTTTTTAGATTAAGTCCACAAACTTGCAAGGACTGACCTTGAGCTTTATTAATTGTCATTGCAAATGCTAGGCGAATACGAAATTGAAGGCGCTTGAAATCGAATGGCATCTCCGATGTGGTCATACGACGTGGCGGCAATACATCAGTTTCCTTAAACTTTCCAGTTATAATGGTCGTTCATCACTTTTTATTGTTAGTTGAGTGCCATTACAAAGTCGTGGAGGGTCAATATTTCTAAGTAAAATAATGTGAACACCGTTTTTTTATAAGTTCTTAGATTCCCATCGATCTTGTTGAGAATATTGCTGTTGATGGAATTAACGTCATTATTTTTGGATGCCAGTAACGCACGTTCATATAACCATTGCATATTTTTTAAATTTTGCACGATATTGGGAAATATACAATTTATTAATTCTTCTTTGGATTGTGTCATTCTGCAAAAGTCTGAAGGAAATTTTATATACTTTGTTATAGGATCCATTGGAATTCTTCCGTTACCTAAATCAAGCAATTTTTTGGAAAAAGTTCAAGCTGAAGCATCACGTTCCAACCGAACACGCATATTAGTAGTTAACTTTAGAGTGTGAACATGTCGCCAAAGGTGTTTCATTTTTGTACATGAGTGCATTGCAATATTGGCAAACTCGTCGATTCACCACCATTCGTTTACGATTTTGTTCTCGACGCAAATCATATTGCTCTATACTTACTGCTGCTCTTCTTGTTGATGTTCGAATCCTGTGACTTTCTACTCGTGATTCATGTTGGACTTATGTTTCATTAGCTCGTGATGCTGTGGTACGATTTTGCTGGCTTTGTAGCCGACCTTCATGTTCCAACGATGTCTCGGTAGCTCGTGCGGTTGTCGCATGTTGTCGAAGACCTTCAAGACGTCCTTCACGTTCTGAAGGCGTTTCTGTGGCTCGTGCTAAAGAGGTAAGATTTCGTTGACTTTTAAGGCACTCTTGGCTTTCTAAAGGTGTTTCAGTAGCTCTTGATGGTGTGGCACGTTGTCGTAGGCCTTCAAGGCGTTCTTCGCGTTATGATGGCGTTCCGGCTCTAAAGGCTGAAAAGTTGAAACTCTTTTCAGTCCTGAGGCGACTTTCACGCTCTTCCGAACTTTCATTTGCTCTCTGGGATTGCAAACGCAATGCATTTTTAGTGCTTCTGGAAAGGGATGCTTTTATTGGGGGCATTTTTATAAATTGGTGCAAAATAAATGTCACTCAAATAACGTTTAACTTGATTAAAATCAAAGATTCAACTGAATTCCAATACCGAATGCGTGTTATACATATGTATTCCTTTATATTTTACCTAATATGAATAGGTAAAAAATCGGTTCAGGTCATGAACCTTTTGAAAAAGAAATTAAGGTTATTAAAATTTAGCAAATAATTGTGTTTGCGTCAGTCACAGGTAATTTTTTTGATGAGTTTTGCAACTACTTATTTTATTTGGGAACAATATTGACAGTTTATATTTTATTACTTAGGTAATTAAAAGAATGAATGAAAATATTACTCCCTATTGTTACATGCCCATTCATCGCCCAATAGAATGCTGATTACAAAATTTACCTAATGTGGTTTTCAAGATATGCGACAAATAAATACTATTTTTATTAGTTACCCATTTTTAGAAGTAAACAATAAAATAACTATTACATATGTATATGTGTATGTATATCAGATCAATATATAAATAGTACGCATTTTAGTACTTACTGTGTACATGAGTTGAAAATTTCAAACTCAATCATTTAAGGGTCATATACTTTACTATTGCATATTTCAAAATATAATAATTTCCACTCCTTCCTAAAGCTGGCATACAAAATTGGAGACTCTAGCTTTTATAGTTTTCTAGATATACAGATTTTAATAATTAGTTCATATAGAGTTTGCCACGCCCCTAACGCTTGATCGCCCATTTTTAACAAAAATATTGATATTGAACCTTTAGATATTCGTACAAAATTGGAGAGTCTAACTGTTATTTTTCTTCATATGGGAGGTGACACGACCGCTTCTGTTGAACTCCCTATTTTTGTCCAGAATATTTATATTTAAACTAAAGTTACTCGTACAAAAATTGGGGACTCTAGCTGTTAGAGTTTTTCAGATATACAGATTTTCGTATTTACTTTATATGGGAGGTGCCAAGCCCACTATTGTTACACTGAACCAAAAATTTCCGTAAATACTGTAAAAAGGGGTGTAGAACTGAAGAAATTTCGTTATATATCAGCTAACAAAAATGTGTATTCATATCTACGTCTTTTTTTAGTAAAAATTTAGAAATTTAGTAAATTATTCATATTGAAAAAATTTCTTCATACTGAAGAAATTTCTTCATTTATTCATATTAAAAAAATTTCTTCAATATGAATAAAATGCTTTCGTTATTTTAAGGGATGTAAATATGACGAAATTTAATTAAATTTAATAAAAAAAACTTTATTCATATTGAAGAAATTTTATTTGAATTTACTAATAATTTTTATTTATATTAAAGAATTTTTTTTTTCATTGTATTAATATTTTTCGTTAATAAATTTTGTTAATTTTAAAATAAATACATATTATTAATCAGTGTTTTTGCACACTGTATATATTATATGTATTAATAGATACATATACATACAATATTATTATTACAAAAAGTAAATTAAACGATAAATGTAATAAAACGATATTCAGTTAAAAAGTTGTATAATTATTATATATACATACATGTATAATACATATGTGCTTTTAGTAAAAAAGTCTTGTGAACAGTTAAAAAGAAACTTAAAGATATTTTCGAAAAAAGAACATGTAAATTCAATAACATTAAAACATATAATAAAAAACCTAGGTTTACAATTAACAAACTTTTAAACTTAAAATTAACGTGTTAATCTGTCTGTATTTGTGGTAATATTATAAACATAGTTTTGAATAAAGGACTCAACCAGTATATATTCCTTTGGATACTCTAAATTAAATACAAAAAACAGTTCAAAACATATATCTCAAGCGGTTAATGCTGAGTGCATACGATATTTTATGCCTTCAAAGGAAACAACTATTTTTTTTTTTGGTTCTAAAATTTTGTTTGCTACTAATACTAAGGGCTGTATTTGTATTTCAGTTTCGTATTTCTTCTTCACAGGCAGCGAAAATTAGCTGAGGGGTCGCGAATAAAATATCTCGTATAACTTCTTTCCATCAATAATATAACATCATCTGAAAAAAATAAAAATACACATCAAATGCATATCTACACCCATGCGCAGAGTATAAAATTTATAGTAAACTTACTTTCACTTATAATTGTCATTTCTTTCATAGTATTAAATAAAATTGTATTTGTCTTGTCTTTAATTCGATCCTCCAACACTGTGCAAATTTTTAAGGAAAACGTTTTAAAGTATTTACGTATGGGCTCTGATTTTGGATACATGTGCATGAAATCCATATCGATCATGTCATGCATCATATCAACGGCCAAGTTATCAACCACGTGGAATGGTACTATTTGATTGCATATAGAATTTTCTAGAACACGAGATTCTATAAAACATTGTCTTTTTCGAAGTATTTTTTGAATTAATAGGCAACAAAATCACTTCAGTGTTAACATCGTCATAAACAGCATCACCAAGATGTATTATATGTCTTAATTTTTTACACTTATAACACTTCATATTTTTGTTAAATTAATAAAAAAAAAACACTTTTGTAATTAAAAACACAATTTTTTAATATAGACACTTTCGTAGCACACGTGAAACTAATATTCTGACAATAATTCTTCCAGCGCCTACTTGGTTATTTAAAATTTCAAAAATAAATAACGTTCTCAGAATAATTTTTCCAACGCCTACTTCGTTCTTTTTTTAATTTCAAAAATAAAAGCGTTAAATTGAAGAAATTTCCTTAATTTTACAGTACCATTGTACATTTAACAAATTTTCTTCAATTCTACAAAATTATATCTAAATTAACAAAAAATAATTATTCAATATGACTAAAAAATAACTAAATTTTTTCGTTATTTTTATTATAAAGGTTTATTTAATTTTGGGTAAATTTTAGTTAAATTTACACAACATTTATTATTTTTAACAAAATGTTATTCAAATCAACAGGTCCGACTTAAATAAATTTTAAAAATAAAACTAATTTCGTTAATTTGAAGAAAAGTCTTTGTTTTTAATAATATGTATGTAGATTTGAAGAACATTTGTGTAGACTTGAATAAAAAACCTATAGATTTGAATATATTTTTCGTTGAAGGTTTACTAAGTTTTTTAGTTAATATTACCTACGATATTTTTTTCAGTGTAGTTCGCCATTTTTGTCCAAAATATTTATATTAAAACTGTAGTTACTTGTACAAAATTTGAGGTATCTTGCTGATATAGTTTTTCCAATATGCACATTTTGTTATTATCTTACAATAGTAGGTAATGTAGTATATGTGGGAGTGGCACCTCGCTCATTTGAAATATCAACATAAAAAGTAGCCTATAACTCTTTCCGGAAGATACTGTGAACATTTTAGGAATATCGGTTCAGCCGTTTAGTCGTCTATAAACTTCAAACATACAAACAAACGCACATTCATTTTTATATATATAGGTGATTTCCGAGATATAAGAAGTTTTACATTTAATTCATATGGGAAGTACCACGCCCACTTTTCCTAGTCAGCCCATTTTTGCCTAAAATATTCATATTGATACTAAAGTGGATTCGACAAAATTTTAGGACTCTAACTGTTATATTTTCTTAGATATAATAATTTAATATTTTTTATATTGGAGGTGACACGCCCACTATATCCAATCCGCCCATTTTGTTTATATATACGTCAAAGTCGTCCATGCAAAATTTGAGGTCTCTAGCTATTGCAGTTTATGAAATATGCGACATTAAATACTTATTGGATATGTTGGCGTGGCACCACTCCTTCTTGAAAAAGTAGTTCCTTCCAGATATACAGGAAGGTACTGTCAAAATTTCAAGATAATCGGTCCAGCCGTTTAGCCGTCCATAGACTTCAAACAAACAAACCCACAAACAAATAAACCCACATTCATTTTTGTTTATATAGATGTAAAATTCATTAAAAAAAACTACATATGTGACGTATGAGTGATATCAAAGAATATGGATATAAAGAATACGAATTATAAAGCAGTAAAATTTCTTATGGCGGGTTGTGGCATTACGACCCGCTCTCACCAAAATCTTTTTAAAAAAACATTTCTTGATGAGGGGGGCGGAAGACGGAAGGAAAATAAACACAAACAAAGAGCGTAACAATGTGTTGATCTCATCATGAGAGCGTAAAAATGCATTCAATTGCTTGCCAGCTTCTAAAGGAGAATGTTCATGTCGCTTTTTTCAGACTTCAATTTTACACCCAAAGAAATATTACAGTATGATTCACTAATATCAATGAGAAATGATTTAGATTTTTGGAAGAATACTTGCCAAGTTAAATACGGTGTTTTTAGGTTTTTAACGCAGTACAATTGTTCTATACTTTTCGCTCACATATATGTACATATTATTGGGTTAATAAGTAGACTTAAAATATTACTAACAATTTTCCTCTGGGTTAAATATGCCTCTCATAATTTTTCTCATGTTCTCTTTGTGCCGACGTCTGAGAATAAGTGATTTGAGAACAGTGTTGCCTTTTTTTGGTTATTTCTAACCAAAATTGGTTATTTTTTTGATCAATGTGTAGATGTGTAGATTTTTTTGGTTTTGGTTATTTTTCTTTCTTATAAGAAAAGCTATTTTTTGTTTCTTTTTTTATTAATTATAATTTAAACTTGAAAAAAAAAATAAATAAAACAAAACGAATTTAATTTTGGTTATATTTTTTCTTATTTGGTGAATTTTTTCTTTCCCTTCTATCTATATATAATACATATATATATATAATAAATATATATATAAAATATATATTTATAATATATATATATATATATATATATTATATTATATTATATATCCATTATATATATATATATATATATATATATATAAAAGTATATATAATACATATATATATAATAAATATATATATAAAATTAATGAACAAAAACAAATAGTAAAGTATTGTAATTAAAATTTACCCAAAAGCCAAACATTCCTTAGGTTATTAGTGTTATACAGTTCCTCTAAATATCGCCTCTCGTCAGAATGTTTCCAAACAAAGGAGTCGTGCGATGCCCCTCCATATTTGGAATTGATGGATAAAATTTTGTACTCATGATTACAAATCTAAAAACATTTATAATAACATTACACAAATATGTATGTAGGTCTACGAATACATTAACATATTAATGAACTTTACATTCTATCATTGAGTTGATATCCCTTTCGGTTGAAGAACATATGCTCATTATCTGACGGCTTTTGAAGTCTAAAATGTGTACCATCAACACATCCGATCACTAAAGTGTCAAAAGAAGCATGTAAAAAAGATAAATAAGATATTACGTTAATATAACATTATACATTTACCTCCAGGAAGTTTAAATTTTTGCATGAATGATTCCATACATAAAGATGATTCACTAGGGAGGAACTTAATGAACTTTGGGCATATTTTGTCTTCAATTTCATTTAAACATTATTCGCTGTTTTTCAAACTGCGCTTTGACACATTCCCAACAGGTAGTCATTTCCAACAGTGTGTTGAAAACTTCCACTAGCCAGAAGCGACAAAGTTACAGCAAATAATATGGATATAAAGAATACGCATTATGTAGAAGTAAAATTTCTTATGGCGGGTTGTAACATATCGACCCGCTCTCACCAACATTACAACCCGCTCTCACTAAAATCATTTCTGGATGAGGAGGGTGGAAGACAGAAGGAAAATAAACACAAACAAAGAGCGTAACAATGTGTTGCTCTCATCATGAGAGCGTCAAAATGCATTCAGTTGCTTTGCTTGCCAGCTTCTAAAGAAGAATGTTCATCTCGCTTTTTTCAGACTTCAAATTTACACCCAAAGAAATATTATAGTATGATTCACTAATATCAATGAGAAATGATTTCGATTTTTGGAAGAATACTTGTCAAGTTATATACGGTGTTTTTAGGTTTTTAGCGCAGTACAATTTTTCAATATTTTTCGCTCACATATACATATTATTGGGTTAATAAGTAGACTTGAATATATTACTAACAATTTTCCCCTGGGTTACCACATGCCTCTCATAATTTTTATCATGCTCTCTTTGTGCCGAGAACAGTGTTGCCGTTTTTGTTTATTTCTAACCAGGGACCGTAACTGTTATAACTTTTATCGTAAAAGTCAGAAAATAAAAGTTATTTTTTGACTTTTATTTTTTCGAGCAGAAATAAAAGTTATGTTTTGACTTTTATTTTTTCGAGCAGAAATAGCAGTTATTTTTGACTTTTATTTTTAAGAGCAGTAATAAAAGTTATTTTTGACTTTTATTTTTAAAAGCAGAAATAAAAGTTATTTTTTGACTTTTATTTTTTCGATCAAAAATAACAGTTATTTTTGACTTTTATTTTTTCGAGCAGAAATCAAAGTTATTTTTCAACTTTTATTTTTTCGAGCAGAAATAAAAGTTATTTTTTGACTTATATTTTTTCGAGCAGAAATAAAAGTTATTTTGGTTTTTTCAAACCAAAGATTAGTGTTTAATATACCCAAAACTTAATTCTAATAATTTTCTGACATAAATTACTTTAATTTTTTTAAAGAATTTTTTAATAAATATTATGAATTCATCATGAATTGAAACAAAAATAACTTTTATTTCTGCTCGAAAAAATAAAAGTTAAAAATTAACTTTTATTTCTGCTCGAAAAAATAAAAGTCAAAAATAACTGTTGTTTTTGCTCGAAAAAATAAAAGTCAAAAAATAACTTTTATTTCTGAGCTTAAAAATAAAAGTCAAAAAATAACTTTTATTTCTGCTCAAAAAAATAAAAGTCAAAAATAACTGTTATTTTTGCTTGAAAAAATAAAAATCAAAAAATAACTGTTATTTTTTTCTAAAAAATAAAAATCATGTTTTTAAAAAGCATCGCATTTTATAAAAATTTGGTCCAAGACAATCAAAATGGTATACTTGGTTTTGTTCTCCGACATTTCCTTGCGGTTGCTTTTTTTAATCAAAAATTCAAAAATAACGGTTATTTTCGGTCCCTGTTTCTAACCAAAATCGGTTATGTTTTTGATCAATGCGTATTGGTTATATTTTATGTGTAGATTTTTTTGGTTTTGGTTATTTTTTTTTTTCTTATAAAAAAGCTATTTTTTGTTTCTTTTTTATTAATTATAATTTAAACTTAAAAAAAATTAAACAAAAGTCTACGAATTTAATATTGGTTATATTTTTTCTTATTTGGTGATTTTTTTCACAAATGTTGGTTTCAAAATTTTTTTTCTAGGCAACACTGTTTCAGAAAAATAAATAACAAATTAGTCAAACAACAAAAACGTACGATGAGAACAACGCATTGTTACGCTCTTGGTTTCTTTACCCTTCCCTTCTATCTTTCCCCCCGCGTCATGAAATATTTTTGAGAAATATTCCAAAATATGTCCAAATGCACATTCTTTATACTTTATTTTCTTTGGTTACAGCCAGCTGCAGCTTTGGTGGTAAGGAGGTGGACATATGGCCTTTGAAACGTAGTACTGAAAGAAGAAAATTAAACGCTTCTTTTGAAAGCCTAAAGCGCTTAATAAACCTGGAAAAAAATAATAAATATTATATAAAATACAATTTTATAATGTAATTTACTTACTCATTAGTCGACAGAGACATTGGATCGCTTTTATCCCTCATTTCTTTCCGAATACGTACTGTGCTTCA
Organism: Sarcophaga rosellei; assembly: GCA_930367235.1. Classification (NCBI taxonomy): domain Eukaryota; kingdom Metazoa; phylum Arthropoda; class Insecta; order Diptera; family Sarcophagidae; genus Sarcophaga; species Sarcophaga rosellei. The sequence continues at coordinate 44,621,838 of OV884018.1, read as the reverse complement.
GAATCAGACGACGATAAGCACAATGACACAAATGTAGCCATCCCTTATTTTAAATAACTTTTATTTATGTTTTTAAAATATATATTCCCACTGAAATTAAATAAGCCGCGAAAATTTTGTTTTTTATTTTTTGGTAAAAATGTGTTCTTCTTCTTATTAATACATTCAGTCAAGATCGATATTCATTAAACATATGTTTTAATTCTATTCCATTGTAAAAAAAATCTAGTACAATTTGATGAAATTTCGATACGTCAGCTATCGAATGCTGTAATCCGTCTATTCGATACGTGACGAAATTTAATTCGATACGAAAGGCAACTCGATCACGTATGCCGTAATTCGGCTCCTGATTTTGCTTTTCATGAAGTTTACATTAGTGCACAATTTCCACACACAATTATACAACACCTGTCTAAACATTCATAAAAGTATTTCAATTGCTTTATAATTATGCAACTCATTATTGGGCACATTCACATAATGAAATGGTTATTCGCAAAATTTTAAATTCAAAGCATAACTAATTTACTGACAACAGAGTGTGCATAGTTAACTAGGGGAAAACTATACAAATAGGACAAGGGATCAACGGTTCGTCAAAAATTGCACTCGATTACCAAATGAATGTCCGCATATGGTAATAATATCCAAAATATTTTGAAAGCGTTGGCAAAATAAACAAGCTTTTCAATATCATGATTTGTTTTAAAATAAAAACTCTAAAGCATGTACATAATAGCAGATATAGGTCTGTACTATGCAACTGTAGGCTATAAAGGGACTATAGACATCCGAACATATTGTGTTAACCGCAGGACACCGAAAAATCAATGGTTATTATTACGATGATGAATTTTGCAGTATCTGTGCATCAATCATATGCAGTTCTGCAATTAGTTGAAACGTAGTATATATAAGAGCAGAGCACGTATAAGTGCTTCGTGAAATGCATCAACATTTCAGATAAATTGCACAGCTGCACAACAAATCCTTGCATGATATTTATAAACACACTAGCTGTACCCTGCGCGCTTTGTTGCACTACAAACTAAAATAAATTTGAAGGAAAGACATTAGACAAATATCCAATTAAGTTTGAATCATTTTATTGATTTTGTTTCCCGTTGTCCAGATGATTCAGACAAACGGGCCTGAGTAGTACGCATTCGATCAAGTGATTCATTGTTCAAGTGATTCATGCGAACGGATCTGTGCGGCATGTACTCGAAGATTTTTCAGTCTCAATGCTGATTCTGAGGCTAGTAATGCTCCTTTCTTTTCAACACAGGATCAAATGCACAGTTTACGATTTAATTAATTTCGAAGAATTTTCAGTGGCGCCACCTGTCGGAAATTGGTTATACCAACTTAGAAACCTTCGTCGGCTCATGCGCAACAACTTTGCTAAAGATTAAATGCATAGTTTACGATTCCATAAAGTACATTCATTTTTATATATATAGATAATTTAAACTTGAAAAAAAAAATAAATAAAACAAAAGTCTACGAATTTAATTTTGGTTATATTTTTTCTTATTTGGTGAATTTTTTCACAAATGTTGGTTACAAAATTTGTTTCTTTCCCTTCTATCTTTCCCCCCGCGTCGTTCTTTACACTTTATTTTATTTGGTTTTATACATCAAGAATCACAGATAGCATACTTGTAGGGGTAACTACTATGCGTATGAGTAATATATTTCAAATGCAATTAAATATTAAGTATGTAGTATGTAGCATACGTGGGCATGGCCCCTCGCTCATTTGGAATATCAACATCAAAAGTAGCCTATAACTCCTTCCAGACATACAGGAAGATACTGTGAAAATTTCAAGAAAATCGGTTCAGCCGTTTAATCGTCTATAAACTTCAAACATACAATCAAACACACATTCATTTTTATATATAAGATACACAGATACTTCTGTAGAGCGTATTTAGCATGTTTGCATTAAATTTGTATGTATACGAATACACAAAGTTAAACATGGAGTGTGTTTAAGAAACAATGAGGCTTTTCGAATAACTCTGCGGTACCGCCAGATGTTTTCATTTTTTAATAAATATAATGTGGTTCTAGTAGAGAGCAAGAAACAATTTCACTGTGAATTTTTTTATTAAATTAGAAATAATTTCAGTTCCCTTCTTGAATATGTACAAACTATCTTATCTTTATTCGTACATAAATTATATGATATTCTATCTTGTTGTGCTGGTTTACAATTTATAAATATATAAAGGTTTCTCAGTCCAAGAGCTAAGTAAGTGAAAAGTTGTAGTTACAGTGTTAGCTTAATGCCGTGCAACCACTATTTTCTTTGTATTTGCCGTATTATATCCGTACTTTAGCCACAAACAATTTAAGTTGACATATTAATTATTAATATAATGGACTTAAGGCCAATACTTATTTATGATAAAGAATTTTTATAAGTACACTATTTGTGTTTTCACGCAATCCAACTTTCATTCATGTAGCTTACTAAAGCAGACAAAAAAATTAAATTATATTGTGCGTTAACTTAGGTATGTCAAGTTAATTTCTATTCTCATTTCTAAACATTTTAAAATAAACGTGCTGTAGTTTATAAATTATTTATTTATAAATTTTTGGTTCAAAAAAAATTGAACTTTATTTTATTACTTCCAAAATACAACTGAACTTAAAACTATTTTACAAATTTAATTGCAGCTTAAACTTTATATTAAAATATGCTTAGTAATTAATAATGACATGCTTTGTTACCGTATGCAATAATATTTGTTTTTGACCGTCTGGAAATGTGTCAGCAGTTTTGCAATCGACAAGTTTTTAACCTTAAGTTCAATAAACCGTAATTGTGTCGTTTATTCTGAGAATTAAATGTTTTTTATGTTAACATATATATTCAATCCATTTGACGTTGTACAGAGCAAAGTTCAAAGCAGGCAGTAGCAAAGTGATCCAAATACAATGTGCTCCTATTAAGCTATGGCTGTTTACTATCTTAGCTACATCGTATTGCAGGCTTATTTTGATACCGGGCAAATCAGAAGACTTCTCTATCTCATCACTGTTGCTATTCTAAGGCTGATAGTCAATATCCTCTGAAATCGTTCGCAAGTCATTAAGGCCTTTAGAATATTCTAAATATACATATACATGCATCCCGTATACAGAACTTAAAAAAATGTTTATTCATTTTCTTTTTTCCTCCATAGGCTTACCCACTTTTATAGTAGGAACGACATACAAAAAAATCTCTCAGTAAATAAAATTGTAATGAAAGACTTGTAATGACTAATTAAGTAGATAAGTTTTCCACAAGTTCTCGATCGGATTTGAATATAATTTTTAAAGAAATGAATATTACACCAGAAGGTTCTTAAAGTATATCTTTCTAGTATGGCACTTTTTGTGTCAATATCCTGCTTTATTTAAAAAGTTAAAAGAAAAGTCAAATAATTGATGCCACATGTTCAGACAGTGTAAATTTCTTGACATTTAAATATTGAACAATTTCGAATGTATTGAATTCATTTAAAATTAAAGCTTTTAATTGGTGACTAACTTTGATGTTCATACTGCCATACATGCATTACAACATGTGTGGCAAGCGGCTTAAGAGACCTTAATTTAATTAATAACGAAGATATTTTACTATTTAATTAATTAAATGTCCAACATTTCTAAAATTATTTGATTGACGTTTGAGTGACATTTACAGCCATTTGTTAAATGGGAATTAATTCGGTAGTAAATCTACATATATACGTATGTATATGTGGTAATGAATTCATAATCCTTTAAGTGTCACAATTATTTTGCCGACATTAAATATTTTGTGGCCAACAAGCTAATTTCATTATCTCTTTTTGAACAATAATAATCTCAAGAATTATTTCAGATATGTGCAAGGAATTGACATTTCAAGAAATTTAAAGCGTTACAGATAATGTTTGCGTTGAGAACTCGAAAAGAACGCTCTGCCGGAAATATCACTTTAGTTACTAATACACGATTCAAACCAGAGGTCAGATATCTCAAACAAAATCCTGTCAGCAGATTTCTGGCAAAAACTCTGAGAGTAAATGAACCTGCCATGCAAATTTTCTCAACAATCTGTCGTTCAGAGTTGATTTTAAATTCAAGGCGCCGCAACTCATCGATAAAATTAACATACACAACATGGTTAGTGTGAAAAGCTAGGACGTAATTCTGACCAAGGGGTTGTAATGACTACTTATGTATGTATGTATGTACATCGATCTGGGAAAAATCTGAAATCATAACTATTCTAAATATTTCCAAACTATAAGATTATTTTTCTCTTTCTGTATCTTTATAAACTGTTAATATGGCTTACACACACCCTCTTATTTATTTGGAGGTGGTACTTTTAACTAATTTTAACATGAATAAATATATAATTTTGGAAATATTTTTGTGTATGTGATTGTGTTTGGATTGGGTAACAATTCCAATTTTTTTAATTTTTTCTATTTATTTTCGTTTAATCTTTTGTGTGTGTTTCCTCTGGTGAATTATGTCAAATTTCCTGTTTTCTTCATCTGGCAAAGTATTTAAAGATCTGAAGTTTTTTTGAATAAATTTACAGTTCTATAAAACTGGTGTTTCAAAGTTTGTAAACAGTTCAATATGAAAAGTTTAAAATTTCTGAAATAGTATAAAGTTGAAATAATAAAAACAATTAACAATTATAATTTTTCGACAAGTTTAAACGAAATTTTCAAAGGAAAAAACTATTTAGAGAAACAACAGTGAAATAATGCTCCCTTACGCAACAAATATTTATTTTTTACGAATTTTCTTATTTATTGAGTATTAAATTCACTACCACGTGATTAAATGCTTTATTTCAAATTTTAAAAAATTATATGTACCTTGTATTTCTATATAGAACATTAAGGGCTTCTTAATGTTGCGGTTCAGTGTAAATAAACATCATTAAGTCTTATGCATGGCCACCGTCACCACTTTTTGTTTAAACGCCAGCAAAGGATGGTTAGAACCATTGTTGCCAATTTGACGTTTTTCCCGTCAAATCTGACGTTTTTGCAATGCCAATTACGGGAAAAAATGCTTTTTAGCGGTTAGCGTGAAATCTGTAGTTTTCACAGCGCTTTAGCGTTTTTTTAGCGTTTCTTCAAAGGCTGAATTATACGATATAAGTAAGAAAAAATGCAAACATGTTTTGTATTCGAGTGTCGAATAACGGTTAGTAGAAAAAGTACAAAGCAAAAATCGATAACGTAAAGTTGAAATCTATTTGAAATGAAGGTAAACCTTAAAGTGTTGTGTTTAAAATAAGAAGGCAGAAAAAAGAAAAAATATCAAAAAAGTAAGTACATGACAAATAAAGATAAAATTGTTCCAACATAAATTATATAAATATAAGTTTAAAATGTACATTTAAATTGAATTTTCTCTTTAAAAAGTTATGGCACCTCAGTATCCACAAAAGTTTCGAAACGAATGGCTGGGAAATTATAAACTAATAGGATGTCTAAAAAAAATTAAAAAGATCCTACAAAAAGTTTTTATTGCAAATGTGCCTATCCGGAAAGTTGAGCGATTTAATTAATCACAGAGAAACCCAAAAACATAAGATCGCAGCATCTTTAAGATGCTTATAAACAAAATGTAGGAGACTGGCACTAGATTTTTGAAAATACCTAACTTAGTTTGTAAATCATTAAACATAATTGAAAAAACTATTCAATAAAAAATATGTGTAATTGTTTACATTTTATTTTAATTGTTTACATTTTATTTTATTTAAAGTTAATTTAAAATTTTCAAACTATTTATTTAACGGGTTTCTGACGGGTTAGTAAAAATTTAATTTAGCGATTTCTGGCGATTTGTAAAGCCCAATTTGACGGGAAACTTTGAAAAAATTTTGGCAACACTGGTTAGAACATTTATCAGGAAATTGAGAAATATTATAAAAACAAATAATTTATTATTATAACAATATTGCTCCAGCCAACTACATTAAAAACCAATTCTCGAATGAAACAGAACTGAATGCACATCTGAATTTGGAAGTATCGGAAATTTTAACGGCAAGAGTCTCTGGTGGAAATCGAACCCATTACCTACTAGACTATCAGGGCACAAAATTTAAATTTTAATAATTTTTTTTTTCATTTTCTTTTATTAATAAATGCAAATTTTATTTTATTTGTCTGAAATTATAATTTTTTTCAGTTTTTTAAGATGTTTGTAATACGTATGCGTAACATGAAATCCAATTCGATTTACGTCGCCATATCTTCCAACCGTTTGTGACGTATATCGGGGAATTACTGTATTTAATTATTTTTCTTTCACAGTTTTTTACGGCTTGAATGTTGTTAGCAGTTCTTAACAAGTGTTTTCGGATTCGTAATAGTTTTTAAATGTGCAGTGTTCATTCACATAAGTAAACATTTAGTGTTCATTTTTGTGTACGCCGGTAAATAAAAATAATTTTCTTAGTTTTTGTCCAAGAAAAAAGACAAAATATCAATAAAGTCCCATTATTTTAAAGGATTTACACTATTTCATATGTATTTCAAAAAATTAAATTAATTTTTATAATTCATTCTATTATGACAAATTCTTTCTTTAAATAGAGCCCAGAATGGTTTATAAATTTTGCTTTAATTTAATAATAGCTGCAAAAAAAAATAATATTTTTAGAAAAGAAAAAAAAATTAGATTACAAAAGCCTTGGTAATGGCAAAGTAAAGTGCAATAAAGAATAAAGGAATTTTACGACTTAAGGCACGTTTTTGTCAATGACATTCAAAAATGTTTGTGAAAAATTGTGGTCTTCTAGGAGTGGTGGTTAAATAATGTGTAAGTTAAGTTAAAAATCTCTTATACTCCTCAAACCATTATATTATTTATATTGTCGAAGATAACGATATTAAAATTTTTATTTTCCGAAATGTCTCATGCAGTTGACAGGCACTTGTTTTTGACTTTTACGTTTTTAAGTTATGCAGGTCTTGTTCAGTTATTGTTATTAATACAGTTTATGTTTTTGCTGTATCTTTTTTATTATTAATGTTCTTTAATTATTTGAAAATATTGGGAAAGAAAACAAAAATCATAAGTCATAAGAGTGAAAACAATACGGAAAAAAGCAGGAGGAAGAATATTAAAATGTTTTACAAGTTACTGCAAATGCTTATGCCTACGGCCCCGAAGCAATAACGACCTAAGTCGAAAATAACACTTTTCAGAAAACTCCCTTTTTATGCACAGAAGTGTTTCTGAAAAAATCATGAAAGTTTATTAAAAAAAGTTATTTCAAAGTTAAAGTTACTTATACGTTACTTACTTAATTAACTGGCTATTAAGAACCTGATTAATGGATTTCGTCCTGCTTTAACACATCTTTCCAGTCGCCTCTGCTTCTTGCGCGCTTACGCCAGTGGGTCACACCAATCAATGACAGGGCTTCCACAATTTGGTCCTTCCAACGCAAACGAGGTCGTCCTCTGGATCGACTTCCGCAAACCTCCGCATTAAATACCCGTCTTGCTGAGCCGCTGGATGTTAATACGCTGCACAACGTCCATGTCGTTCAGGAGCTCACTGTTGGATCGGATGCGGAAATTATCGCCAACTCGCACCGGGCCGAAGGTCTTAGTTAGGACTTTTCTGTCGAATACTCTCAAGGCTGCTGTATCATTGCTTAAAAGTGTCCATGCCTCTGATACTTATACGACCAAGCCTAATATGAAAAACGATAATGAAAGTATCGACTTAGGTCAACCTGTTTCTTATTAAAAACTTTGTATTAGAGTAATGGTTTTTCACGTAAATATAAAGTTTTGCTAGTGAAATATGATAGCATACGTAACTCAAATTGGCCTAAGTCGACTTAGGTTGTTATTGTTTTGAACCGCAGATTTTTCGATTTTCTTCCTTGGCTTACTACTTAAATCGCATGGCCATGGATAATGTGAAAAATTTATTAACATGAGACAAGAATCCTGACTGGCACTTTCCACAATTGAAGTTATTAATAAATGTTGTTCTTTTCCGAACATTAGTAAGAAGTTTGATATTTAGAAGTACTTGAAGAACACCCAAAAATTAAAATCACATAAATTTGAATCCTCATAAAACGAGACCTGAGAATAATTACTTACTTAATTAGTCATTAAAACGCTTTAGTCAGGATTACAACCTGGCTTCTCAGACCGCTCATGTTGTGTGTGTTAATTTTATCTGAGATTTGAGAAACTTTTTATGACAATTTTTTATTTTACTGTAAGAGTTTTAGCCAAAGGGCTGCAAAGTCAGAACTCCTAAATATCAAATACAATTTGGCCTATGTTTAGAGAGAACCTTGAAGAATTTCAACATGGCTTCGTTTCAAAAACGGTTACATGGAAAACGAAAAACACAAATATTAGCCAACTACAGCTAGTCGCTCAAGTGAAAATTCACCATTCTTCCGTTAAAGATCGAAGATCCAGAGAACGTTTTAAACATTTTAAAATGATAGTTCATTTTATAAATAAATACATGTAAAAATAAATACATGCTATTGTCTTTGAATTATAACTGTACCAATTATTTTCCAAATTTATCAAACGAATAATATGTACACCTCTTCAAAAGAGAATGCACTTTAAGAAGCACTTATTTGAGGAATATTTTTCAATAAAGAATGGACAAACTTAAAAACGTAAGGAAAAAAGCACATTTTTCACGTTTGTTCGAACAGAACTCGCAAATATTAGTTCCAAGAATATGAATGTAAAGGGTCCGCCAAATAACTTTTTTTTTTTGGAAAATGCTTTAAAAAAAATCTACTGAATATTTTCTCAAATTTCTTTTTTTATTTGAAAGTACAATCCTTCCGGTTAATAATGGAAAATAATTTCATTCAAATGGCTGCATCGGCTGACCATGCAGTAGCCTACACGATCGGTCCAATTTTTAAGCACATTATCGATTGTGTGCAGCTGTATTTCACCAATGGCTTCACGAATATTGTCCTTTAAAGCGTCAATTGTCTCTGGCTTGTCGGCGTAACACTTATCTTTGACGGCGCCCCACAAATAATAGTTCAACGGTGTCAAATCGCAGCTCCGAGGTGGCCAAAACGACATCAGCTCTGCGGCTGATAATGCGATCTTCAAAAACAGGGCGCAAAACATCGAGTGTAGATTCGGCTGTGTGGCACGTAGCGCCGTCCTGTTGAAACCAAATGTTGCCAATATCCCCCTCTTCAATTTTTGTAAACAAAAATTCGTTCAACATGGCCCGATAACGATCGCCATTGACTGTAACCAATGGCCCAATTATGCCTCTGGACCAAAATCCGCACCAAACAGTGACTCGTTTTGGGTGCGTCGGCTTTTCAATTTTGCTTGTTTACATACCCGCCAGGATCAAAATGAGCTTCATCTGAAAAGATGATTTTTTTTGCCAAAATCGGCATCTTCTGTAGGCTACTGCATAGCCAGCCGTGGCAGCCATTTGAATGAAATTATTTTCCATTATTAACCGGAAGGATTGTACTTTCAAGTAAAAAACGAAAAATTTAGGAAAATTCAGTAGTTTTTTTTACAGCATTTTTAAAATAAAAAGTTATTTGGCGGACCCTTTATATGTACATATGTATATGGTTTTAAAAATCAATCTGTTCCCTTTTTATTAAAATTTCAATATTCAAACCCGATTTAAATGTGCTTCAGTAACTAATAAATTTTTGTGAAAAATTCAGAAAAACAACTGTTTGTGTTAAAAAAAATTTTGAGGGTACGAGAAATGTAAAAAAGGTAAGTTTGAGTTCTACCGAACTAAATTTACACCATAGTTATTATTATAGTATCTTCACTGTAATTAAGATATTTCCATATGTATATATGTATGTAAAATATGTGCTGTACTGGTGGATACTCAAATAAATAACGCACAAACCAACAGAACTAAGAGTTCTACCGCACTAGCATGTTTGTTTTTTTACTAAACATAAACAATTAAATATTTTTTTTATTGTTTTTATTATTTTTTATTTTTTCATGAAAGTTAACACGCTCTACCCATTGTGCATTGCTTAGTAAGACTAATTTAAGTATAGAGTATGTACTTGTTCCAATTATACTTGTTAAAATTCAGCAATTATAAATCATAGTTACCTTTGTCTTATGTATTTAAAATATAATACATAATTTATTTCGTTTTGCCAAGCTAGAACTGGTGAACAATACACAACAAATAGTTTGGAATAATTGGATTGTTTTTCTTCTTCTGAAACTTATACTGCTTTTGGACACAGGAACAGAATCCTTTTTTATAACAAGGGCAAAGGGTTGGCCCCAACTTCAATTTTCAAGCGTTCCCTTGGAAAACGCTTTAACTGGCGCCCGAGCAGGGACCCGCTTAAAAAATGCGGGATCCTAAAAAACCTGACTTGGATGAGTAAAAAGTTCTGCGATTCCTACGGTAGCCTGCAGAACTTTATAATTAAATAGTAAATTAAATGATGTGCTGCTATTCCTACGGGACCCTCTAGTACATCCTATAAATAATAAAGGATATTGCGATTCCTACGGGATCCTCCAATAATTTGGAAAAACAAAAAATTATAACTGTTTGTAAGTTCCTGTGAATCTAATAGGATTACACGAGCAAATATAATTAAATAAAAAATCATCCAGGTGACAATAATTCTGACGAAAAATAGAGGACGTACTCGTTAAGAGACGTCAAGGTTCAACTCCTTGTCAGAATTATTCAATAAAATTGGTTAACAATGTTTATCCTGTGTGATAGTTGCACTAGGCAACTTCCTGCATTCACATGGGAACATGCGAGGAGATCACGTATGGAAAGAATTGTTGTGAAGCCAGTCGTGCCTTAGTAGGTTGAATGCAGTTGATCTGCTGCCAACTAAAAAGGACAACACGACCCTTCCTTGACCGTTAAAAAAAGATAAAAAGGCTAGTGTTTGGTACCGCCGCCGTATTCATGAGGAATACGGTTTAAATTTCCAAAAGTGTAAAAAAAGGAAAGTAAAGATAAAAAAGGCTAGTGTTGGAATACCAATTCGGCACCGCCGCCGTATTCATGAAAAATACGGTTTAAATTTCTAAAAAAGAATAACGTGAAAAATCCTTTAAAATCTAAATGTTTAAATATTGAAATATTTTTTAAATATGATATACATATTGAAAATGAAAAAGAAAGAAATGATATGAAATGAAAAATAAATTCTAAATTATATGTACATATATTGAAATTTGAATAAAGATATGAAAATTTATGATACCAAGAAGTTAAGAAGTATAATACGTAAAGTATTTTAAATAAAGAATGAAAACGTAAAAATTGAAGAAAAAGGAAGAAAAAATTTTTGTAAAATAAATCGAAATAAAAAGCAAAAATATAAAAAATTAATTTAAAATTTACGAAAATAATGAAAAGCAATAATTTGTAAAATTTGTGAAATTGAGAAAATCAAAAATTGAAGAATATATGAAAATAAATAAAAGTGAAATGAAGAAAATGAAATAATGAAATGCTTAAAATAAAAAATATAAGATAAAAAGTCAATTTTAAAAATTTTTTAATGTGAAATTATTTTTGTAAAAAAATGTTGAAATGAAAATTCTCACAAAGTGTTTTTTCTGGTTAAAGAGTAATGCTATTGCTGTAAGTGAAACTAAAAACCAACAACAACGTTCCTGAATTAACAAGTTTACAAAGTGGTGAGTTTAAATCCTTTTTTAATTTTTGATATGGATTCTTTGACCCAATCGGTTAGCAAATTGTCAGGCTCAGTAGGAGGTCTGATAAAGAATTAAGGAAGGCGGATAACCGTATCCGTGCTTTAGAAAGGTTGAGTGTTCAACACGCGATTGCTCAGTTTATTCCTTTACGTGCTCCTACTTCGGAGGACGACTTAAAGGAAATAAATAGGCTTCCTGACTCGCTAAAATGAAGTTCAAGTTTTAGAGGGAGATCCCTCCCAGTATGTATCTTGGATACATACCGTCGAGGGTATCCTAAATGGTCAAATTGAAAGACTGCATAGAAATTTTTAGATGCCTGCAGAAAGAGGTTAGAAACACAAATACTAAGGATATGGTTTACATTGCGGTTGATCGTTACAATAACACCATTCATTCCGTAACAAAAGTGAAACCGTGCGATATTTTCTTTAATAGAGGACAAAGAATTAACTATCAAAATGTTTTGAACTTCAAAAACAAACTGTTCCATGATATTGGAGAAAGAATAAGAAATGATAAAGATAAGAGAAATCACAGAATGAATAAGAAAAGGCACGATCCAAAGCAATATGAAAATGGTAACGTAGTTTATGTTCGTGATAAACAACAATATAACAATAGCGACTGACACAGGTAAAAAATACACAAGGTCCATATCAAAAATATTCCATCGTAACTCATCCACTTGGTAAGTGCAAATTGGAATCTAATTTTAATTTAATGAAACGATGAAACAGAAATAAAAATTAAAATTAAAAGTATTATACAGATTGAATTAAATAAGCATGAAATTGATTTCTATATTAATACATTGAATTTGATAACTAATATTTAATATTCAAATTAAATTAAAATGTTGACAATTAAGTCTTATTATTATATTTTATATTTGGCAAGGAGTCGAACCTCGATAACAATTCCTGTTACCCACCATTTCACCAATAAGTTAAGTCATTTTTTTCAAAGGTTTAACATAATTTTATTGATGTAATAATATAAGTAATATTTTAGTACAATTTTCAAACTAGGAAATTTTCAACAATTTCTTAACTTGATTTTTAATATAATAAAGTAAGTACTGAATTTTAAAAAGGTATTAACTTTTTTTCTTGATATTACAGGACAAGATATATTTTTAATTAATTAAATTTAAACAAGGAACAACGTAAAAGTACAGGAATAGTTTTTCTTGACATAGAAAAAGCTTTTGATTCAATTTGGCACAACGGTATTATCTTTAAGCTTAACAAATTTGGATACCCGCTTTATTTGCAAAAGATAGTAAGAAGTTTTCTATCCGATAGATATTTTAAAATTCAAATGGACGATACATTTTCAACGCAAAGACCTATTCATGCAGGCGTTCCTCAAGGCTCAATTTTATCGCCTATTCTTTACTCTATATTCACTTCTGACTTTAAGCCGCGGAGAAATCAGAGCACTGCCCTGTATGCTGATGACACCGCAATTATAATATCTGGCAAAGTATCCAATGCAATTGTGAAGAAGATGAAAGGCGCAATAATCCATGCAGAGAAATATTTTAACAAATGGAAAATAAAAATCAATCAGGAAAAAACGCAAGCCATTATTTTTCCGTTCAATAAATCTCCAAAAAGGATAACAAATACAACATTTAGCATTCAAGGATCTTCAATTCCAATAAACCAAAACGTTAAATATCTTGGTATATATCTTGACAAACACCTAACGTTTAGACACCATATTATTCAAACGTGCGAAAGGGCCATAAAATGCGGTAGGGCTCTCTATCCGCTGCTAAACAAAAAATCTCAGCTGAACACAAAAAACAAGCTCTTACTATATAAAGCTTGTATTCGGCCAATAATGACCTATGGTTGCCAAGTATGGTCAAAAAGATGCTCAAAAACAAACTTAAAAAAGCTTCAGATTATACAAAATAAAAACTTGAAAATTATTTACAATTTATCCAGAAGATATCCCACCAGTCTCTTGCATTCAAAATTCAAACAAGATATGTTAAATACAGTCATAAATAATTTAACTACAAGATTTGAAGACAGAAACAGGTCTTCCAATTTTGAAATATTAAGAAATTTGTAAAAGTTATCCTTACTGTGTCTTCAGAGAAGAAGACGCAAGTAATAGATAACAGTAAAATTTCTTTAAATTTTTGTGAGGTTTTTGCTATCTTTTCCTCCAAACTGTAAATTATTCTTTAACTTGTAAATATGTATATAATTAAAAAAAAATAACGTAATTTATTTGCTGCAATACATTAGTAAAAACTCAAATCTTGTAAATATAATATATTTAAATATTTTAATTGTAAACTGTGATAGAAAATAAATAAAAAAAAAAAAAATTAATTAAATTTTTACTTTTTTTTGAACCATGAGATAGATACTAATCCCCACTGTAGTCGAAGCCATTGTGTTGGTAATTTTGGCCATAACGTGTTACAAAATATGGAAGAAAATTACAACCGTAATAAGCAGTCCCAATCCTGATGTAAATCAACAGAATTTTCGGGACGAAAATCTTTGAAGGGGGGGAAGTTAACACGCTCTACCCATTGTGCATTGCTTAGTAAGACTAATTTAAGTATAGTGAAGTGTATGTACTTGTTCCAATTATACTTGTTAAAATTCAGCAATTATAAATGATAGTTACCTTTGTCTTATGTATTTAAAATATAATAATTTATTTCGTTTTGCCAAGCTAGAACTGGTGAACAATACACAACAAATAGTTTGGAATAATTGGATTGTTTTTCTTCTTCTGAAACTTATACTGCTTTTGGACACAGGAACAGAATACTTTTTTATAACAAGGGCCAAGGGTCCCAACTTCAATTTTCAAGCGTTCCCTTGGAAAACGCTTTAACTTGAATATGAATATTTTTTGAATGGTAAGCATAATGGCAGAAATATTATTTAGTAAAAAATATAATGATAATTCGTCAACTTCTTTTCTGAATTGAATGATCTGGACACCAACGATATGCGATTTCACCAAGACGGAATATGAATATTCTGCACGAGTGTTTTAAGGGTATGGTCATCTCATTTGGAAATGTTATGAACTGGCAGTGACTCGGTTAAAAATTTTTGTTGTGGAGTTATCTTAAATCGCCGGTATATGTGAATACGCCACAAACCACAGGTATCCTCAAATCCAACCATGGCATATACATGTAAATTAAGACTGATTTACGTGCTCCATTCGGAGTAGTTAAGGCGAATGTTTGAACGATGTTATATTCCATACATAATGACATCAATAAGTCTTTCAAACAAATAAAAAATGTCGACGGTAATTCACTCACACTTAGTTTTATTTAGATTTATAGATAGGAATACATATAAAACGGATGGTGTAGTTGGTCAATATTCTCTAAGAAAGAGAGACAATATTATTCATGGTTTTGAAAATAGGTCAGCTGCTACCCATTCTAGGGCTTCAAACAGTAAGTGTATGCAGTCATGGACATAAGTTTGAGCATATAAACTGTACAAATTAACATTTTATTGACATGTAATGTCTCAGAACTTATAGATTTCTAAAATAATAGGAAAACTTAAAACAAATTTTTTTCAGGAACAAAACAATAACAAAAGATATTAAAAAATATTTTTTTTTTTTAGAATAGCACTGTAGTTACATTCATTGTTATGAAGGCGAAAAATTATTCAGAAGCTTGTGTTGAATCTGTTTTATAATTGATGCTAGCCTATTTGGCATTGGATATATTCTTTTTTTTTGTTATATCTGCACCAATTTTATTTTGTTCTTCCATCATCGCTGCTTTCAGATCACCTTGGCTTGAAATCTCAGTCTCCCGTCCAAATAATTTCATAAATGCTTAATGGGACATCGGTCGGTACTTATTATAATTTTGGAGGCGGACTTTCCTCTAAATAAATATTTATGTTGTATACAAAATCCTTTAAATAAAATCTAACAAGTCAAATATTCAATATTAAGTAAATGGAACTTACAGTGCTTATTTCTCCAAACAATTAATTTCAATTCTGTACTTGCTATAAAATAAATTATGTTTTCTCCAAACACTCTTATCTAAACGGAAAAGTTACAACTGCATTCGAACAATGCGAACTAATTATCTGAATGGACTTGATATCAATTTTTTTTTATTTTTTGTTATCCGTTTTGTTTTACTTTTGGTTGCATTTTCTAATAACTTTAAAATTCCAATTGAGATAAACGATTTCTTTTTAACGTGCACGTAATTTTTGTAAATATTTTGATTTCGAGTTCGGCGTCATTGTTAAAAAAACAATTTAAAAAAAATACTCTTGAAACTTTTGTCTTCTGAAATAAAAAATTGCACTTTGAACACTTATCGAACTTCTATCATGTAGAAAACTAAGTTTATAGTTTCACGTACTCTTTAAAAACGTGAATGAATTGTTTTTCGAAACCAAAATGTGACATCACAAGCAGCTGCTACCAACTACATATACATATAATTAAATGATTTATTTACTGAAGAAGAGTCATTAATAAATTCTAAATATACTATTTCAATGAGATAGCACACACGTTTTTAGAATACCATAATCCTTCAGATATCAAGAGTTCGAGCTTCTGTCTCTGTTTAAAATTAATACATACTTTAAGAAAAGGAAAAATAAGTCTCGCATTCACTTTGTGGGCAAATTAATAGGCTAAGTATGCAACAAGACCACATTAACCCAATATTAATGCATATATGATACGAAACACAACAATATGATGTTTTTGAAAACATCATCGTTGAGCCAATTAAACTTGCTGCAGTTGTTAGCTCTATTCTGTGAGGCTAATTTTGATGTTCAAATGAATATAACAAACTATAACACAAAACAGTTTGTCTTTTGACATGACTTTTATTTAACATATGTTTTACAAAATTTTGTAAAGAAGAAATAAGAAATACTAAATATTTTTAATATTTATATTTATTTTAATTTATTTTAAGCATTAATAACTGTCATTAACCTCAGAGGCATATTAAATAGTTCATATATTTTGTGCCTAATAATATCCAACTTGCCGTTATGGAAATTGAAGAAAAAGCTATAAGTGATAACAAAAAAACAATTGTAATATATAAGAAGTCAAACAGATAAATATGGAATAAAACTTTATTGGATAAGCCATCCACTGAATACATACATAACTGATCATTACAACTCTTTAGTCAGGATTACAAACTAGCTTCTGACACCACTTATGTTGTGTGACTTAAAAAAGAACAACAAATCAGAAGTTTATTTATATTACATTTGGACTGTTGATGTAACTTGCAAATATTGGATCTTTCAACTTCAAACTTTGACGGTTGATAAGGCCGATTTGTTGAAGCTACATCTGTCACATTAGTTTAGTCATTTAGTCAGTGTGTTTTAATCGTGTGACCGCGAGCAATGATATATTTTCGCTGAATGGGCTCTAGAGCAGTTGTCAACTGAGCCTTAGCTTCTTCTTAGAGCCATCTACAGTGAT
Organism: Sarcophaga rosellei; assembly: GCA_930367235.1. Classification (NCBI taxonomy): domain Eukaryota; kingdom Metazoa; phylum Arthropoda; class Insecta; order Diptera; family Sarcophagidae; genus Sarcophaga; species Sarcophaga rosellei. The sequence goes on along the minus strand of OV884018.1, from coordinate 44,604,595 downwards.
AAGAACCATTTCTGGATGAATGGGTACGTGAACAAATAAAATTGTCGAATTTAGAAAAATATCAATGCACATGAGATCGGAGAGCGTTCAATACCTCTTGTAAAACTCACTGTTTGCTACACAAATGAATTGGCCATCGCTCGTCATTGTCAACTGGCCAGTGATTATGTTACATTCTACACATAATGGCATCAATAGGTCTTTCAAGCGAATACAAAATTCGATGATATCTCACACTCACTAGTTAATATTTGAAAGAGCTGTTTTGCTGTTTTGGCAACTCTCGAAAACTTTTCTTAACACAAATTAATTGTTTAATTAAAATTTATGAAAGGTTAAAAGCCTAAAACCGCAAATATACTCTTAAACATCAAAAATAAGAACAAAATAAAACCCCACAGAAGAAAATCAACAGTGGAGAGTGGTGGAGTATTAGCACTAATGGCATATTAGCACTAACTTAACAAAATAATAACACTATTTCATACCAACATAAACTTCTGTCTGTCTATATGCCTACAACATCTGAATAAAAAAGATTCATTGAGTAAGATATTTACAAATATATGTAAATGCCTGTTCAATACGAATTCTTCGACAAAGTATAACTTCTTCGATACTTTTGTTCATCAACTATCTTAAATGAAGTCTTATTACGAGGAAGAAACAAAATAAGAGAAAATTGTTACTGACATCCGACACACGAAACAATAATATAAAATACCTTGTTTCTTAACTTCTTTAACCCGAAAATTCTGAAGATCTCTTAATACATAATGAAGACATGCTGAAGGCGATACAAAGACCTTGAAGCCGGAACATATACAGAAACCGTCTTAAGAGTTTCCTTACAGTATAAAGACTAAAATCTCCATTAAATTAATGAATTTTTGCCATCCGCCACAAGATCCACTCCCAACGAGATAAATTTGATGGTAATACTGTTCTTGAAGGTAATTTCTGCATGTATTTTATTATGCTGTTATGTAACAAAAGCTTGTAACGGCTTTTAGAAAGTAACGGATTATGAAAAAGAGTAGTTCACTTGAATGCGTTTTGCAGCAGTTTTACTGGCCCGCACTGTCTTCAGATCCAAAGACATAGGGAACTTGTGGAGCATGACAAAAACTGAGAAAAGTGTTATAGCAATTTGCTTTGAAAATTAATTCAGGCGACTTGGTATTTTATACCGAATTCGGTTTGCCAGAATCTTGTTCGCCATATGACTAAAAGATTTCTATCCGTCTTGAACAATACCGTAGCCGCTCCAAAATATTAACGATTCTAAAACAGGATTGGAACTTAAATTATTGCAATTTTTATTTTATTTTGAAATGCATATAGAATGACCTCATTTTAATTTAATAAGGATTTTAAAATAAACACAAAACTTTTATAAAAACCCAATGAAATTTGTTGTGCAGTTACTTTTCAGTTCAAGTTTTTCTCATTTTACTTACTTTCTAATCAAATCTCCAAGTGTCAATAATTTTCGCATGACCGTATATATGCAAACATACTATATATATATAGCTGCGGTCAAAATAATAGCACCAAGCTAAAATTTTTATTAAGTCCGTTTACATCTACTAAAATGTTGGTCCAATTTAATTCAAAACGCAATAAAAAATTATTTTATGTACTGGTTTATTATAATAAAAAAATAAATTGCTTTTTTTTCAAAATACTAAACTATGCTAATTAATTAATAAAAAAAAAACTTAAAGATTGCTCAGTCAAAATAATAGCACTTCAGGTAATTTTTTACAACAATTAGTTGTGTTACTTAAAATAAAACAACAATTGTAATTCTTTTCAATTGCAATTTCTTTTCGTTGATACTTTTTTATATAATTTAAGAAAATAATATTAGCAAAAGCCTACTGGTGCTTTTAAATTAACTTCATGAAAAGCGATGTGTTAATAAATGATCTGTTATTACTAATCGACGATTACAAAATTTAAGAAAAAACACACGCTCTCTGAAAGAACACAAAATATGTACCTTTTTTTAAACTGAGAAAAAAATAGTAGTAAACTGATAAAATGTTTACGTCTTTCGAATCAGATTATTGTAACGGGTGCTATTATATTGACTATTATATTGCTATTATATTGTATACATCGTCGTAGTCTAGTAGGCTCAAAAGATATGTGGCCACGGTTCAAACCCTAGGTCAGGTATCATATTTGCATTGCAACTGCCGCTCAGCAGATTTCTGGCATAAAATTTGAGAGCAAATAAAACTCCCAAAAAAGTTTCTCGAAAATCTATCGCCCGGAGTACACTTTAAACTGTAGGTCTCTTTTATACAATTAACTAACACGATTTAAGTAGTGTGAGAAGCTGGGTCGTAATCCAAACTGAAGGGTTATACTGACAAATAATGTACAGTCATACACCGGTGTATGTAGACATTTTCTCTCTGATTTTTATTAAATTAAGAAAGATGTTATAGAGTTGTTTAAGGCGTTTACAAACAAGAATGTTTGAAGAACAGACCAAATAGGAAAAAATGTGACATAGAAATTATTGGGAAAAAAATAAAAAATTAGCGGAATCATGGGTTCGATTTCCTTCAGAGTGGTAGGTCGTAATCCTGACTGAAGGATTATAATGACCATTTATGTATGTATGTATGTTAATAGCACTCAGGCTTAATAAACCATATTTACTAACTGTAGCAAAAATTCTTACTTGATCGCCTGAAGTCTACAACAAGAAAATTTAATATATGTGAAAATCTCTATCATTCTTTCAATCATTTTATATACGAGTACATTTTCGATAAAAACTTATTCCACATCTATTAAACGAAATCTATTTTTGGAAAAAATTTAAACGGCGTTTGCAGTATATTAAACAAATTAATTCCCAAATAATGAAGTAAAATTAAAGAAAATTATTGCGCTTCGATTGTTATTCTTATTTAAAAACGCAAACATTTAAATAAATTAATGACATCATATCGTCCATAGTGAAGTGACTAGGGGCAGTGGTGTTGTCGAGCCGGAACGCTCCGGAAAGTCGTTCCGGTACTTCCTTTTTGGACAGGAACGCGTTCCGGAACTAAAGATGATTTCTGATAACGAGGATTGGCTGACGTTTGAAAAAAAAAAAATTTTAAAAAATTGCTGATTTTTTTTCTAATTTTTGACGAATTTATATATGTATTTTTATAAATAAGGGTTTGAGCCGAACCCGAGCCGGCTTGTTTTTCCGAACTGTGAACCGGAGTCCGGAACGTTTTTTCCTGCTGAACCGGAACGCGTTCCGGTAAAACAAAAATTAGCACAACACCACTGACTAGGGGGTATTAAACAAAATTGTTTTCAAATACATATTCATACATATTTCCAGTTTGGTGCTTTAGAATTGTTACATACACACACACATATATATATATATAAATATATTTACTGTTTTTCGAATAAATTATACATATAAACATATATAGGGTGTTTTTTTTATAGAGGTATAGAACTTTAAGTTGCAATAAAACAACGATGGATTATTCGATTGACAAGAATTTTATTTATCCGAAAGATAATCTTGTGGCATTACATTTTAAATATGATTTCTGGCATATGACCGCCACGGCTGGCGCGGATGTAGTCCAATCTGGACGTCCAATTTTCGATGACTTTTTCCAACATTTGTGGCCGTATATCGGCAATAACACGGCGAATGTTGTCTTCCAAATGGTCAAGCGTTTGTGGATTTACCGCATAGACCAATGACTTTACATAGCCCCACAGAAAGTAGTCTAGCGGTGTTAAATCACAAGATCTTGTAGGCCAATTCACAGGCCCAAAACGTGAAATTAGGCGGTCACCAATCTTGTCTTTCAATAAATCTATTGTGGCACGAGCTGTGTGACATGTTGCGCCGTCTTGTTGAAACCACATCTCCTGGACATCATGGTTATTCAATTCAGGAATGAAAAAGTTAGTAATCATGGCTCTATACCGATCACCATTGACTGTAACGTACTGGCCACCATCGTTTTTGAAAAAGTACGGACCAATGATTCCACCAGCCCGTACAGCGTCTCTGGGGATGCGAGTTATCAATAAGAGTAAACGTGGTCCGAAAACGTTCCATGGTTAATCGAATTAACTGCTCTGATGGATGATTTTGTCGACGATAAAATGGAGGTAGTGCGCGATACGTTTTCCGCACAGAACCATTATTTTCGAAATAAAATTGCACTATTTGCAAGCGTTGTTCAGGCGTGAGTCTATTCATGATGAATTGCCAAACCAAACTGAGAATAAATCACTTGACAGCTGTTAAATCGGTCGCCATCTTGAAAAGTAATGCCAACTTAAAGTTCTATACCTCTATAAAAAAACACCCTTTATATATGCAGATATATGCACAGAATGTGACAGTTTTATATTTTGTTTATAATTGTATAGAAAACAGAAAACATACAAACAAGTGAGAGAAAATATGAGCAGTTCCTGTTTTGGACATTCGTTTGGATTTTAAAAACAATTCCAATATAAAAATATTTCGCAGCTAGCAGTCCAGTCCTTTGCATCACAGTGTTTGTAATTGTATTTTCGTCTTAAATTGCACTGCATGTAGCTGTTAAAGTGTTATTTATTGTTGTAATAAATTCAATCTTATTTCCTTTTTCAATTTGCTATTTGTTTGTTTAATAAAACTGCGAATGTATAAATTTCCCATCATACGTTTATTTACAATTTTTTATATATTTTTATCCGTTAGCAACTATCATTGTTGTTTATTTATTTGTTATTTTTTTTATACTTTAATATAAGTACATACACACAAACAAACCACTCTACACATAAGCGCATTCACTATCAGCCTTATAGGAAATGCGTGATTTTTTGTTGATATTTATGGTTTATGCTGGTGCATGTTGCTGTATTTCTGTTTGTAAATTACGTTGACTTGTTTTGTTATTTCTGTACAACAGTGAACAACAAAAATACAGTCTAAAGTGGATGAAAAAAAAGTGGGGATTTCTAGAATCATTTGAGGATGGTTTCGTATCCGGGAGAAAAATTATCTCCATGATATATTAAAATTTTCGGCAAAAAAAAGGTTTCCATTATCTTCCAAATAATTTATGTTCATTTATGTCAAAGACATTATATAATATCAATATTGCATCAAATTGTTACTGACGATGAAAAATAGATTAATTTTTACAATCCTAAAGGGAAAATATCTTAGGTTATTCCGACATAACCCTCAACTTCAGCTGAAAAAACTGATCGATTCCGTTGGAACACACCAGTGTGTGTCTGGTGAGAGCAGAAAGGAGTGGGGTACCATGAGCTCCTAAAATTTGCTGAAACACATAATACAGTTGACTACCGACAACAAATGACCTTTGAAGCATAAGTTGATCGAAAAATAACCGGATTGGCCACAAGACAATTTTTCAACATGACAAAGCATTTACACCCACAGCATAACCATACCAAGACTTAGCTGCTTCCGACTATAATTTTTTTTTATCGATGGGTAATGATGAACATAATCATTGATTAATATTGTTACGTTTTTAACCTTTTAAAATGTAAAATAAAATAAAAAAAGTTTAAATGTAAAATATGATTTCGTAGATTGCAAATAAAAATAAAAGTAAATTTGTGTTTAGTTTCAAATCAATTCTTTATTGTTCGTACAATCCCTGTGTGCCACTGTTCGCAACTTGATTTAAACAACAACAATTTGTTTTATTTGTTGTTTTGCTTTACACTCTTCCGATTATCTTCCGATATATCGATGTCCCTAGAAACGTTAATTTTTGCGTCAAGAAAGATGTTCAAGATGCTGTCAAAAAAGCAAACAACAATATATAGAAAAACGCCTTACGAAATTTAAGAGACACAATGTAAGGAAGCGGTTCGCACAGAAATAAGCCTGTTAAATGGGGCTTCAAACTGGTGAACAAACCAACGGACGCCACTAAAATATTAAAAGTTCCTCATTTGTGATTTTTGTAATACTAACTATATTAATTCGTAAACGGTGTTGTTTACCGGAACAACACCGTGCTTCCTGTAAGCCTTATGTGTTATTCTATTTTCAACAAACATTCCCTTTTTCTCCACAAATGTTTAATAATAAAGTTTCTGTTCTTGTTCCTTTTTTTCAAACTTTATAATTAATAAACAGAAAATTGATGGGCAATGCATGAATGAAGATAGCAAATCGGAAATGATTTCCATAAGTATAGTTTAATGTATATAGTCCTCTTATATGGATGCGAACTTTTTGCGGGTTTGGACTCTGTCAGCAGGAATAAACTTAGGAGAACTTATAATAACATAGCAAGATATATTTTTGGACCTAGTAGATATAGAGTATATCGTATTTTGCCTACAGAGTCTACAATATGACACTATCGAACGAAATTATCTATTTACCAGACTACAATTTTCCAGAACAAACAGTGGCTATAGAATAAACGCCGTAAAATTCCGAAAACAAATGCCTGAGAGGCACTTTTATTTTAATGCAATTCGTTCATGGAACCAACTTCCGCCAGAATTTCAATTGAAAAGCAATGTAATGCAATTTAAAACTGCAATCTCAACACACTTCTTTCTTCTTTAGAATTCACCATTTAATTAGTCCAAGTTAAGGGTAACTTAAATTTATTTAATATAATTTTGCTTTCTTTGTGACACTTACCTATATATATATAACTATTAACTTAATCATAACTTTGTATAAACAGTACTATTAAATAAGATTAAATGTTTGCTGTACTCGAGTTAATCAATACATAAATAAATAAAATAAAATATAAAAAACCAGAATGTAGAGGAAGTGGATTAAGTCGGACAAACAACTTTATTGACCTCAACCCATATATATTAACGCCATACAAGTTTGAAGTTTGTGTGCTTGTAATTCGTTCACCTCATCATTTCGATCATCGGTCTTTATTCTAAAATAAAATTCCCGATAACCTAATGCAAAGCTAACATCACTTGTCATTGTAATTACGCAACAATAGCTTAGATTGTCCCAAAATATTGTAATATGAATAGGATTCTTGATCTTTCTTTTAGCAGACCATACCCATCCAATCCCCTCTTTCAACTCCGTTAATAAGTGCTGACCTCATCAGCAGCATAGACGCTACTCTCCTCGTGACCTGATTTCTCACCTGGTCTGTTATCCTGGTCTGTCCAATCTATTTTATCTAAGTATACGAAATAGAATATTTAATTACCTTTAAATAAATTTTAGAACAATATTTCATCTTTTTTTGTTACTAAAAAGGTTATATTCATATATTGGCGTGTTAATTATAAGACCACCACTGTATGTTACTAGAAAATACATAGAACTCGTAACTGGTTTTGTCAATTTAAAAAGTTATTTTTTGGACACCTAAATTAACAAAATGCTAACTTTGCCACTCATTATCTTATGACCCCAATGGATTATTCATGCATAGATGATTGACAAAGAAATGTTCTCCAATGTCTTTTAAAATTGTGTTCCTTAGATTAATAGAATGTTACAAAGATTGGTTTCTCGGCTGCGAATGTCTTTCTTTAACAGAAATGAATTGAAAAATTAATAACAAAAAAAAAAGTTTTTACAGATAATGCAAGTTACATACTCGCATGTAAGGAAAGCTTAGGGGCACTATAAAATTTTAATTTGAAAAACAAAACATTCAACATTTTTATGGTATTCATTCTGACCATCCATATTCGTTATACTTGCAAAAGCAAGTGACCTCTTCTTTGTCTTTTATTCTTATTTGTGCCATTATGAATAAAAATTCATATCCCTCAAAAACACATAAACTTAATTTATTTATAAGAAAAACATACAGCAAAGGACTTTGCCCTTTGACTTAATATTTTCATTGCATTACAGTACAATTTTATTCTTCTTCTTTGTTGAAGTTCTCTTTGCCTTCTCATTTTTGATTTTTTTTCTGTAACATTAAATTTCCTCTTTATATGTAATTTCTTTACTGGGGTCAGTAAGATGACGCCTACTTTTCTATTTATCCCTACAATTCTGACCCTCTTTCTTACGTCGTCAAATCGTAACGAATAGTTAACGACAGTTACGTTTTATTTTGTAGCCGGTTGTTCTTGTCTTACAATTTTTTCCAGCAATATTTTTTTTTTATTCCAGCAATATATTGAAGATAACTTTAAGTAAACAGCTACTTTAAATACAGACCTTATGAGTATTTTATTTTTAAGAGAACGTAAAATCTTACTTTTGTAACTTTCCAATTTTCGTAAACAACATACTTTTATTAATTTCCATTGTTTAAAACTAGAAATTAAAGATTTTAGAAAACCAGTACTATAATTTAATGACATGATCAAATACTTTATTTTTACAGGATATGTTGTTCTTAACAGAATTTATTATTGTTTTTGTTATGTTTTTAACAGATTTAACTTTTGAATTGAGATCCACGTTCAAACTGAAAACCAATAAACTAAAATTCTACGACAAATTGACGTAGAAATAATAAAATTGAAAGAAAGAAATAAGCATAATATAAGACCTGAAACGAATATTGTGCCGAATATTCAGTCAATTAACTTAAAATATTTTCACTTTAAAAGAAATTTTTGAAAAAGACCAAAATGTTGGTTTATTTGATGAATGGCCTTAGGAAAGTTGGGTGAAGATAAATATTTTTATGGAGAAATTAAAGAAAACATATTATTAATGGAGTAAAGATAAATTTTTCTATGGAAAAATTGTCTTCGGTACTGAAACAAATTCTTCGCTCAACTAACAGAATTGGCAGTTCCGCAGCAGGTGTGCAGTGCAGGCAGAGAAAATTCAAGAGCTGTCAATACATACTAAAAGATGCCTCATTTGGTGAGCGGTTTGAACCTAACTCTTTGAAGAACAATTTCAATGTTACAGTCAATTGTTTTGATTTTCGTTTGTCGAGGTTTAATGTCAATATCAAGAATTTATTGGAAAGTGAATTTGCTGAGCATTTTCAAGCAGTTTATTTACCTCCATTGGTAGGGATACGTGAAGTCTCTGAAAGATATCACCACAACTCCACTAATGGCATGTGAAAAAAAAAATGTTGAAAACTATGCCTAAAGTGGAAACCACATAATCTCTACAGTGTAGCAGCCGATAATATTTTCATAAGCCAACTAATATTTTTGAATAACCAAGGAGTACAAAGAAGTCATATGATTTAATAGAACGCGATGTCATCTCGCGGGAGGGATGGGATGCATGTAAACAAGGTAAAGTTTCTGACTGTAGCCAACGTAGCGACCACCAGGACGATCCTTGTCTTGCTGTATTCAAGTTGACACGCAGCCTCCTCGTGGCCGCTCCTGGATGGCATTCTAGCACCCGCTAGTTGTTAACTAATGCGTGCAGCGAAGTCCAATCCCTTGGACGTTAAATTTGGGTTGTGCGTAAGGCTTGGAACTAGAGACGTGCACAGTTACAACTGAATACACAAGTTTCGTAGTATCTACTGCTGTGTGTGTGTATTGATGAGTAGTTGAGTAGTTCTTGTACAAGTTGGTATTGTTACTTTCTCAAACATAGTAAGTATGAGTGAGTATAAAGAGAATACGAGTAACATATTTGTTTTGCTATATTTTAGTCAAACAAATAAAATAGATTATGAGTGTGGTACAATAAGTAACTTATTGTATGCTGTATTCATATGGGCATTAAATTACAAGCAGAATACGAACACTAATAAAACAACTATAATAATTTTAAAACGATGCGTTTTATTATGTTTTTTTTTGTAAAAAAATACAAAAAATTAATATAATTCAGTATTTAAAGATGTTTTTAAATTAAAAATTAAGATGATAAAAATGTACAAAAAAATAATATAATAACTATGTTTTTAAAACAAAGCTAAATACATTCAGTTATAAAAAAAAATATATAATTCAGTACTTAAAAATATGTTTTAAACAAAATTAAAAATAGGAACTAAAATTCAGTTAAAATAATAATATTATTCTTTGGAATTTATATTTACAAACAATATTTCGGTAAATGATTTTCCATTAGCGTACTTATTTATGTTTATTTAAATTTGAAAGTGCATTTTTATTGTACTTGTAAAAATTTTTACAATTTTTGCGTGCAACAAAATTTATAATATCCGAATCATTTTGATCTTTAACCCTACCAAAGCAATCCCATATCTTGCTTCGTCCTCTTATTTCGCAAATTTTATATTCATCAGACACAATTTTTTCTTTTCTTTCCAAATTATTCATTTTATATTAATATGTATATATACTTCAACTTAATGCACTAATCCACATTCGTTTTACTATAAATAACAATAAACATTTAAAAATACTTGTAGTACAACAGTTATTTGAGAGCAAGAAACAAATACAATATAATACTCAACGCAAAACCATAAAGAAGTGTTATTGTTTTTGTGGGTAGAGTAGATGAGTAAAAGCAAGAGCAGACAATATCAGTTATACCCATTCTCTCATTTATACCAATAATACATGGTATCTACCATGGTGTATTTGTTTTACAAATATTTTGTGGTGTACTACTGCACGTCTTTACTTGGAACCCACCACTTAAAAACATTCTCCAATGAAAACCACAACAATAGCCTCTATAAAGATCCCCTCAAAAGTTGACGACCACGGCAAACGTTTAAAGGACTATGATTTACGAATAGGCACATGGAACGTCCGAACCCTTTACAGGGCAGGCGCTTCCGCCCAGCTGGTGGATGCCCTCATGAAATGTAGGACGGACATCACTGCCATTCAGGAAATGCGATGGATAGGGCAAGGATGCAAAAGGCTAGCATGTTGCGATGTGTATTAAAGCTGCCAGGTTGATAAGCACGAATTCGGATGCGGATTTGTGGTTAATAAGACAGTTCGCCACCTTGTCTCTGGGTTCACGCCTGTGAACGAAAGGATAGCCACAATCCGCATCAGGGCAACATTTTACAACATCAGCCTTATTTGAGCTCATGCCCCGACGGAAGAAAAGGACGATGTGACTAAAGATGCCTTCTTTGCTAAACTTGTGGACGTATACGATAAGTGCCCGGCCCATGACGCCAAAATCGTCCTCGGGGATTTTAATGCGAGGGTCGGGCGGAGACTGTGGCCCACTGTCGGACAGTTCAGCCTCCACGAGAACACTACCTCCAATGGTATGATGCTGATCGATTTCGCCGCGGCACGTAGCATGGTAGTATGTACCACCAAGTTTCAACATCTCGATATCCACAAGGCCGCTTGGATGTCCCCTGATAGATCTACGTCCAACCAAATCGATCATATTGTGATTGACGGAAGTCACGTATCCAGTGTATGTGCGGACGTTCAGAGGTCCAAACATCGACTCTGACCACTACCTTGTTCCAAGTTTCGATTGCGCATTAGCGCCTCGAGGTCTGCGCGCTCTAGTACATTGCGAAAGCTGGACGTCAAGAAGCTGCGATCACAAAGGACAGCTGAGGCGTTCTCCGCTCAACTCTCCGATAAGCTCCACCATTCCCTCTCTAACCTCAACGACATTGGAGGACTGTGGGCCAACATCTCCCACTCCTTGCCCACTACTGCGGAAACAGTCCTTGGTTTCGAGCGCCCACCCCAACGAAATCAATGGTACGATGAGGAGTGTCGCGAGCAGCTGCAGCGAAAAACGCTACATACAGAAAAACTCTGCCGCTACGTGAGCCATTGTCGAAAACAATAGAGAGAGGAGAAGGGAAGAGAGACGCTTTTTCAGACGCAAGAAGAGGGAGCAGGAAAGGCGTGAGCGTGCGGAAATCGAGTTGTATAAATGCAGGAATGACGCTCGAAAATTCTATCAAAAGGTTAAGCGTCTAACCGAGGGTTATAAGCCCGGAGCGTCTTCCTGCAAAGACGAAAACGGAAACTTGGTAACAGATCTGCAGAGGGTGCTGAGGTTATGGAGGAAGCACTTCTCTTCTCTGCTACAAGGTGATGACGACACCAATTCCGCCTTTAGAGATGATATTCCGAACCCAATCGACGATGACGGAGTGGAGATTCCGCCGCCTAGCCATGAAGAGGTCAAAGTCGCGATTTTGCGTCTTAAAAACAATAAAGCGGCGGGTCCTGATGGCCTCCCTGCTGAATTGTTTTAGACCGGATGTAATGAGTTGGTAGGGCGCATGCACCAGCTTATTTACAAAATATGGCTGGAGGAAAGTATGCCCAACGATTGGAAAAGGGAGACCCTACGATATGCGCCAACTACAGGGGTATAAGCCTTCTCCCTATCGCATATAAGGTTCTTAAAGGCGTATTGTGTGACCGACTGAAGACACTAGTCAAAACACTGATTGGACCTTATCAGTGCGGCTTCAGGCCTGGCAATTCCACCATAGACCAGATCTTCACACTACGCTAAATCCTGGAAAAGACCCACGAACAACAAGTCGACACACACCATCTTTTTTCGACTATCAGGCAAAGGCTGTCTTATAGCCACATAAGGGATCGTGTTTTTGCCGCAATGCCTGAGCTCGGTATACCTGCGAAGCTGATAGGGCTATGCAGAATGACGTTGAGCAATTCCTGCAGCTCCGTCAAGGTAGGAATGGACCTCTCCGAACCTTTTGATACCGTGCGAGGTTTCAGACAAGGCGATCCCTTAGCATGCGACCTCTTCAACTTCGTCATGGAGAGTGTTCTGCGAAAGGCGGGAGTGCATCGCAATGGCACTATTTTTCAAAAGAGTGTCCAGCTGCTTGCGTACGCTGCCGACATTGACATCATAGGGCGTACCAAGCGAGATGTTACTTCTGCCTTTAGTGCTATTGAACGGGAGTCTACCAAGATGGGTATGGCAGTAAATGAGGGCAAAACAAAGTATATGTTATCGACAAGTAGAGACGTGCGGCGTATTGATTCTCAGATTACGGCCGATAACTATACTTTTGAAACAGTCAAGGAATTTATTTATCTTGGCTTCGCCGTTACCACCAGAAATGATGTCAGTCTGGAGATCAAGCGTAGGATCACTCTTGCCAACAGGTGCTACTATGGTCTCAATAGGCAATTGAGTAGCAGAGACCTCTCTCGTGCGACAAAACTAACACTCTACAAGACACTCATCCTACCCGTGCTTCTTTATGGCGCTGAGGCATGGACCCTATTAAGTACTGATGCAGCGGCCTTGAGAGTGTTCGAGAGAAAAGTCCTACGTAAGATCTTCGGTCCAGTGCGTGTTGGCGATGATTTCCGTATCCGATTCAACAGTGAACTGTATGAGCTCCTCAACGACATTGACGTTGTACAGCGTATTAACATCCAGCGGCTGCGCTGGCTCGGCCATGTCGTTCGAATGGATGAGGATGCTCCGGCGAGACGAGTATTTGATGCGGGTATATGCGGAAGTCGGCGGAGAGGACTATCCGTTGGAAGGACCAAATCGAGGAAGCCCTGTCATCGATTGGTGTGACCAACTGGCGTAGGCGCGCAAGAAGCAGAGGCGCCTGGAAGGATGTGTTGCAGCAGGCCGAAATCCGTTAAACGGGTTGTTATGGCCAATTAAGTAAGTAAGTAAGTTATGTCTTCCAAAAAACCATGGGCCAAACATAACTGGACTCAACTTTACCCTCCAAAGAAAGAAGTTTCTAGAAGCGCAGGATTTCTAAATAATCACGTGATCTTTTCATATTATATTCATTAAAAATTTATAATGTTTTCTTAGTTCTAAAAGAATTTCTTAAAATCTAAATTTTATTAAAGTCTAAAATTTATTTAAATTTTTAATTTCTATAAAGAACGTGGTTTTTATTTAAATAGTATTTATTACCATTTGTTTGAAACATAACCGAAAGCCAAGATGTTCAATTTATAAAAATAACTCCAACCTATTTAAAATTAAAACTCGTAAATGATCGAATTAAAACTATTGCTGTATACTTTTAATTTTATATAATTATTTGTAATTATATGTATTATAATATATAATATAATATAATATAATATGTAATATCAAAATGTTTCGAATGAATTAAATTTAATTTTTAAGTTCTTAAATTTCATAATTATTTGCATCAAATTTGAGATTTATTAATTTTTTTTTTTCTAATGTAATTTCTCTAAGTGTATTTTTTGTTGTTCTATCTTTGCATTTGTAAGTTATATGAATAATCTTTACTAATCATCCCTGAAACAAAATTTAGATAACAAAAACAACACACATTGACTGCTGGGATAATCATCTCAATTGCTGTGGATAACCATGATCTGTAAGTGATGTTCATAAAATTTTCATTTATTTTTTTTTTGTTTTTAAATTTTACTATTTCATTAAGTAATACAATATAGTTGGTCCGATTCAGGTTTTGTTCCCCTATCCGAATTTATTGTTTTCTTATATTCTTTCTCATAATGTATTTAAGAATTATTTATTTATTTATTTATTTTATTTATTTATTAATTACAATACAATTACAAATTATATTCTAATTTTATGCGAGCGGAGTAACTTGACCATATGCTCGGTGTAGTGTCACAGACCAGAGTCGCTGGTGGGAATCGAACCCACGACCCTCACACTAATAGTCTAGCACACTACCCACTAGACTACCAGGGCACCCTATTTAAGAATTGATAACTTTAGTTTGCTCTTTATACTTGCCAAGAAAGATACTATATGATTAATGTTAATATCATTTGTTTTTTCTATTTTATTGTAATAAATTTGTTTGTTTGTTTTCCCTAAATATGATTCATTCAATTATTTAATGGGGAAGCATAATCTTGAACAGGTTGCATATAAGTAGCCTTTGTATTTTTTTTATGGGACGGATCCAAAATTATGGGTATTCAATCTGCCATTGGTGTTCAGATGACAAAGGGATGGGAAAAGTGTACCCTACGTTGGCATATTCATCTCGCCATCGTTTCATTTGTTAAAATACTCCTTCTTTTTTGAAAATGTTTTAGTCTTTTATTTATTTTTTGCACACTCTGGTGACATGTAGAGTGTGTTATATGTTAATGCGTCAAATCGGGGAGAGAACCAACCCTCAACTTATGTTGAGCTAGCGGGTAAACAGAAATTCATGTCTCTTAACTTCTGTATTTGAAATTTATACATATGGTATATCGGCCTACATGGGTCTAATATTATATATGACGCGTTACATGTAGGTGGTCGATCGGTTAAAAAAATAGGACCGCATTACATATGTGACGTGGCGACGCATAACAATAATTATATAGTTCATTAATATTACGAAATTCTCTTTCTCTCTTTCATGCTCAGACATCTCCAACAAAACGAAATATGAATAAATATTTCGTTGGCGACCTTCTCTAAGCGGATTATTGTCAAAAAATCTGAGAGTAAAAAAATTTTCTCAAAAAAAAAAAAAATAAACAATTGAAGTCGACACTAAACTGTAGGTGTAATGAATATATACAACATAAGTGGTGTGAAAATCTAGATCGTAAACCAGACTAAAAGTTGGAGCTAACCAATTATGTGTGCATGTAATAATTGAACAAATACGTTTGTGAGTAAAAATTACAAATCTTGTGTAAATTGATTAATTTTGACAGACACAATGAAAACATGCGAATATTTGATATAAAGAAGCACATGCAAAAACATGTCATGTAAGGGTGCCTTAAATTGCCATAATTTACAGTCTTCACAACCTTGATGACACCATTTCATTTTAGGCAGAAAAAGAAAGTCGGGTTATTGTTAAACCTTTGTAATTAATTACCTAATTTGTAATTATTATTGAAATTAAAGTTGTGAGATGTTATCGCATAAAAAATTAAATTAAATTATTCAATAATTCGGTATAGTCGTGACATCAACAATAAACCACTCAAAAATTTCTAAATTATGCACACACATATATACCATATATTTTTAGTTTAATTTTAAATCTATACGCAAGCTTGCACCGGCATTTTTTACTTGACAATAAAATAATATTTGTTTTGTATATATTTATATTTTTAGGTAACACATCCATGTGTCTTAATGATATCAAAAACCTTAGCCTTTATGGTAAACTTTTTATTTATGCTGATGATAAATGCCTTTTTCATCCATTTAAGCATGAGATAGCAGTTACTGCGTATATGGAACGAGATGCAACATTAATTGTGGAAATAAGCTCGTCATAAACGCTAACAAAACGCAGTTAATTGGCTTTCAGCCTCATATTTCTTCAAATAACATATTTCGCATTTTTGTCGATGGTACAGAAGTCTATGAAGTGAATACGATTAAATATTTAGGCATAAGTTTGCAAAGCAACCTAGTCTGGGACCTACATATTCAATACCTTAAGTAAAAAATATGCTCAGCAATTGGAATATTGTACAAGGTTAAAAACAAATTCGATACAAATACGAAATTTTTTATCTATAATGCACTAGTTCAAAGTCACTTAAATTAGTTAGCGATAATATATGGTTGTAAAAAAAACTACTGAGCTAAAAGCACTGCAAAGCATGCAAAATAAAGCCCTAAAGTCGTACATGATCTTCTTTTAACGTATTCTACTATATCTTTATACAAAAACGTATGTAAATCGGTGATATCAATTTATGGTGTATACAAATTTCAACTTTTAGTTTATGTATCAAATCCTTGTGCAATATGTATAGGACATCACATAATAAAATTGTCACAGAATCAAACTACACTCCTACGACATCAGAAAACCTAAAAAGAAAAATTCAAAGGAGATTAAATCTTACAACCCTCTTATGTGGAATAACTATGTCCTTAAATAGCTCGTTCAGAATATTCAGTGTTTTATTGGTGAAGAGAGCATCCATTTCAAGCCAAAAGTTGGAGTTGATCACCCTTGACATTGCTAGCCTGGTTAAAATCGTTTTTAAAGAAATGTGACCCTCATAGCTGAAGATGAAAATTAGGATCAATAGCCAACTGCTCTAGACACCATTCAGCGAGAAGATGTTGTTATCTATGGTTGCCTATGGCGATTTGGCAAAACAGACTAATTAAATAACTTGTTTTCACATCTCAAAGTCCCTATTATTGATTGTTTTTCAATATACTTTGCCACTACTGCAGAAATTTTTAAATAAATTAATTTTAAACGGAATTATTTGTGCACGATATCGTATTACAATTGCATTCGCCAAAAATTCGACAAATTTTACTTTGCACGTACACGAAATTTATGTTTATTCCAAAACTAATACTTTATATTCACATCTTCAGGTATTGAACGCATTTGTTAAGTCATTTCTGTCTACTTTAACAATGATCCTATACAATGTTGGTTTAAATTTAAAATAATTTTTGCAACAATTTATCCATATTTCTGAAAAAATTTCATTACAAAATTTATATACAATTCAGCGTTTTTTATATCAGTACGACCTGCAAAACACAATTCATTGTTGCAACTTTTTTGTATTTTTGTTGAGTACTGAAGATATGATACCAACATGTTCATTTTTTTATTCCAAACGTTAGGCCACAGAAAAAACAAAAACACCAACAAGAATTTAGAAAATAAAGTTATTTTTAATGCTCTGTTGTCAAAACGATACGCATACTGTGCTTTTATTGAAATGTAATGGGCTGGTGTGTCGATGTTTGGTTAACCAAACTTGGTTTTTACTACATGAAGTTAGTGTAGGTTTTCGTAAAATCCTAGACAGTTTCGCTGTACTTGTTTTAACAATTTTTGGAAAAAAAAATAGCAAAACTGTGAATTCATGCTTAAAAATGTTTAATATTCGAATGAATTGTTTAATGTAGGTAACAAACCTTTTTATCGTCATTAAATTGGCATAATTTTTGTTATTATATTACATTGTATTTCTCGAAATTTGAAACTCATAGCAACAAAAGCGCTAATGCTGCTATGTGAAAATTGTATATGGTACGACAGCTTAAAGGCATTGTGTCTAGGCAATGCTCTGTATTTGATGGAATCGTAAATTTTGCCATCCGTATCCATTACAACTCCCTCGCTTGAAGTCGGCTTTGGCCAAATAACACAAGGAATATGCGATCAAGTATCCAAAACTAGGCTTTAGGTGTGGAAATGATTAAGTTTACTTGATTGTGGATACTTGATATCGTTGTCATATGTATATGCATCCATTGCATTCATTTTTTGCAGCATACCCTGAAGGTAATTCACTTTATTTAGGAGTAATGAGTTAGTTTGATTTGCAGCCATTTGATGACTTAAGGAGGTATTTGGTACATTCCAAACGTATCACGCCACTAATGTTTAGTGCCACTTTCCATGGCAATCTATTTACCCTCAGAGTTTTTACCAGAAATGTATGTTAATATGTAGAACCTTTTTTTTTACTGGTTTTATACAGTATTCCAGCATTCAAAGCTCATTCATTTGATATAATTTTGTAGATAAACAAATAACTAAAGGACAAGTAGAAAAATATTTTCGACATTTTAATTTGCGATCGTTCTACAGCAAATTTTTTAGGATGCATTGGATACTCTTGGATCTCATGTGGGTTGGTATCATCAAAAATTGGACAATTTTGTTTTCTAACGTGTCCATTCATACAGAAATGGGTCTCGTCGTTGAGAATGATTTTTAGATGAAAATTAGAATCAGTTTTCGACCCCCCAGAGCTCGTTTATCGAACACACATCTGTGGCCGTTCATTGTGATTGGACAGATAATAACTAGTTTGACAGATGTGTTTCTAACAAGTTGAACTTTATCAATTGTCACACTTTGGAAGTCCCTCTTTGTAAGAAACTATTTTAAGCAAGGTTTACTTCCATATTTCTGTAATAAAAATTTTATCATATTATTTTCAAATTAAGTTGTTAATGAGGCCATTTGTATTTATTTAACTTTAACTTTTATTTATTGGTATTACAAATTAATTAAGTAGTCTGCCAATGTTAAATTTGATAACAATTTAATAACTGGATGCATTTCAGAATGTCAGTATGATTAATTAAATAATTTTATTTGACATAAACATACATTTCTTGTATATTCAATTGTATCATTTCGTTGCAATAAAATTCAAAAAATTCATCTTTCAAAAATTGTATTCAGAGATGTCAAAATGTCAATTTTATTTATTATTAATTGCTCTCATTCACATTTTAGTGATTTTAACCTGAGTAATACAGAAATTCTGAGAGCAACTCATTCCGACTAATACATGGGACATACATTTGAAGTCAAAATAACTAGAATAATATTTCACAAAATATTAAATATTCAATCTTTGTATATTCGATGTCCTTTGTATGAATTAACATTCAGTTATTCTAATTACATAAAATGTTTAATTTAGTTCAGTAGCATTTGTTAGGTCTAAATTAAGTTTAAATTGTTCTTATTTAATATTCATGCAACAGGGAAAACTGGGAGTCGAAAAAACTTTAATATCAACAGTATATGTAATGTTATTTGTTGTTGTGAAGCATTCTACATTTTAAATCAGGGACCGTAACTGTTATAACTTTTATCGTAAAAGTCAGAAAATAAAAGTTATTTTTGACTTTTATTTTTTCGAGCAGAAATAAAAGTTATGATTTGACTTTTATTTTTTCGAGCAGAAATAAAAGTTATTTTTTGACTTTTATTTTTAAGAGCAGAAATAAAAGTTATTTTTTGACTTTTATTTTTTCTAGGAAAAATAACAGTTATTTTTCACTTTTATTTTTTCGAGCAGAAATAAAAGTTATTTTGGTTTTTTCAAACCAAAGATTAGTGTTTAATATACCCAAAACTTAATTCTAATAGTTTTCTGACATAAATTACTTTAATTTTTTTAAAGATTTTTTTAATAAATATTATGAATTCATCATGAATTGAAAGAAAAATAACTTTTATTTCTGCTCGAAAAAATAAAAGTCAAAACAGAACTTTTATTTCTGCTCGAAAAAATAAAAGTCAAAAATAACTGTTATTTTTGCTAGAAAAAATAAAAGTCAAAAAATAACTTTTATTTCTGCTCTTAAAAATAAAAGTCAAAAAATAACTTTTATTTCTGCTCGAAAAAATAAAAGTCAAAAATAAGAGTTATTTTTGCTCGAAAAAATAAAAATCCAAAAATAACTGTTATTTTTTTCTAAAAAATAAAAATCATGTTTTTAAAAAGCATCGCATTTTATAAAAATTTGGTCCAAGACAATCAAAATGGTATACTTGGTTTTGTTCTCCGACATTTCTTTGCGGTTTCTTTTTTTAATCAAAAATTCAAAAATAACAGTTATTTTCGGTCCCTGTTTTAAATCAATTACGCATCTCCTTTTATACATCTGCTATGCTACCTTTTATCTTCCTTGTTTTTCTATCTGAACATTTTTAAAGTCAGCAGAAATACTTACTACTAGACACTACAATAAGTATGATTCTATATAAGATGAAGTTTGAGTTAAAAATTAAATTAAAAATTAATTTTGCCTTATTTTACCTAATAATGGTTAGAAGTGCATATTCTTTTAGGAAAATTGTTAAATATTTTAAGTTAATAAACATTAGTTATCATACCTATCAACTAAAACAAGAGCGTTCCTATAGAGTGGTAGTGAAAGGTATTCATCATACAACGCCAGTTGATGATATTAAGGCCGAACTTTTAACGTTAGGACATAATGCTAGAAACGTAACTAATGTCAGGAGCCGTATCACCAAGCTACCATTGCCTATGTTTTTTGTGGATCTGGACCCCAACCCAAATAATAATAAGGATATACATATTTAATGTAAAATCTATTAATAATGCTCCAAGAAAAACCGATGACTTAGTTCAGTGCCATAGATGTCAGCAATTTGGTCACACTAAATCTTATTGTAAAAGACCATTTAAGTGCGTTAAATGTGGTATGGATCATCCTACTGAAAAATGTTCGAAATCAGTCGAAGCGCCACCAAAATGTGTAAATTGTCTACAAAATCATACTGTTAATTATAAAGGGTGCGAAACTTACCAAAAAATTATCAAAAATAGTAGTGTTTAGCCTATTTAGCCAACAGACGAAATGAATTCAGAGCCCAACATACAGCCAATGATACTCATAGCAAACAATATTCCCAGTCAAATACGTTTAACCCAACTAATAATAAATTTACAAACGACGGCGTTACATATGCTCAAGCAGTAATAAACAGTTCTAGTAGTCCTGAAATGAAATTAATGAAAAGATTGGAATGTATGGTGGACAGAATGTTTGACATGATGGCAAATATAATGGAGAAATTATGCAAATAAACTTAAGAATATCCACATGGAATGCAAACGGTGCTTCCAATCACACAAGAGAAATTTAAATTTTTTTCAAAGATAATCATCTAGATATCCTCTTACTATCCGAAACTCATTTTACATCTAAAACTTACTTTCACATAAAAGGTTACGATATTGTGGAGGTGAGCGGGGAAAATAAATAAAATAAAATATTTGGCGATGTTGATTCCGATCTGGTAAGATGCAGATTCTTACAAAGTGAAAATACCATTTTTTGCCAATAGAGTTGCATAACAGAGCTCTAAACGGGGTAGAATTTACACTTCTACAGGCACAACTTTTACTTTGGCGAGTAAGTGGGTAATAAATTCACCAGACGGGGTTAGGACTCGAATGTACAGAATGGCAGCATATGCTTCCACAGAAGCATCACAAATTGCATGAACTACTTCACGCTGAGGGTTAAAATTAACCCAACGGGGGATGTTACTCTTGTCGATGTACGAGTAGTCATCGACAAACTCAAGCCATCTGTTAAACGTCATGGGTTCCAAACATTCGTCCCAATCTGTTCTGCCTTTACAAATATGTCGCATAAAATAATCTTAGCAACTACGATTTCAGGTGCCACTCACCCAACGGGGTCAAATAGCTTCGGCTATTTGAGAGAAGACAGAACGGTTTGTGACTATAGAGAAACAGGGCGTTGGAGCTGGCTTGAAGAGAAATGTATCAATGCTCGCAATCCAACGTAAACCCAGAGTTTAAGCGGTGCTGGCGTCTGACAATTTCAAAAATTCGGAATCCAGTGGATAGCTATGAGAAAAGATAAGTGATGGGACATAAAACGACATGGTGGGGTAAATAGTAACTGGGTTAGGAGGAGAATAAAATAGATTCATGGCCGGCGTGCTATGGAAGGGTATTCCCCAATAACTTCTTCTCATTAGGTTTTAATCTCGGGGCTTTGTAATAATCCGATCTCATATTTTGAGCAAACGCACCCTTACGAGATGGACCAAGACTCAAATCCGTAGGGGATTTGGACTTAGAGGGAAACGAATTTGACTGACGTATTTTGCCAGTCACAATCCAACCGAAAACGGTTTGTTGGGCGATCAAAGTGTTTTTGGGGTCCTTTCGAACTCCAGAAAGCATTATCTGGGGGTATACATCTCCACCCAATAGCAAATCCATTTGGGCATATCTAAAATCATTTAACGAGAGATCGGGCGCATCAAAATCAGCATACTTCGCTAACGAGTACGTGGGTAATTGACCAGTGAGCTTTTCAACAACATACGGCTCCGTGGTCAATTTAAACGATGGATCAATGGGAGATCCTAGCGAAATAAGACAAACTTTTGTAGAGTTTGCTACCACTGCGCCATTAAGGCCCACAACAGTGGCAGCAGGTGCCGAATAGGTTGGAAGACCTAGCTTCCGTTGCAATTTTCGAGAGATGAAAGTAGCTGGAGACGCTGGGTCTATCAGAGCTCTCGCAGAAAACATCGCAGGATTCAATTCTATGTTAACATTGGCAGTTCCTAACAGAACTGTTAAAGACGGGGTGGACTGTAGACGGGTAGCGAAGTTTTGAAAAGATCGAGCAGCAGCGGATATAGATGCGCCACTATCCACTTCATTTCGCCATTGTGCAGGAGAAGTCCGAGGGATATCTGGAGAACTATCTGGGGTAGAAGTGTTAGCGGGGTAAGTTCCAGTCCTCGGTTCCTCCCGGGGGGAAGGTTCGGTACGATGAAGTAGCGAATGATGATTTTGTTTGCAAATGTAGCAAACGTTAGAGCTATGGCATCTTTGACTCGTGGGAAACTGCCAAACAAATCGTGCAACACATATGCCCTTTTAAACGATCACTAACCGTCGTTCTCAAAAAATCTGAACATAGACGAATAGGGTGATTTTCATTGTAGACTGGACATTTTCTCGGGGGCAAATTCGGAGCAACAGTCTCATAAGCTATGAATTTGCGGGTGCTATGAGAAGTGCCTTGGGTATCATTTCGAAATGCGGATTGGGTAAAATTATGGCTGCCGATAATGTCCGAGACTGATTCCAGAGTTCGATATCTGTCAGTCAGGAATTCATCCATTTTGCTCCACTTGTGTAGGTCTGAGCAAGGCCCTTGAGATTGCTCCCAAAGACCTAGGGTGTGTTCTGGGAGTTTCGTGGAGCAAATGTACACAAAAATGATGTCCCAATTCTTAGTTTCTATACCCAACAACGACAAATTAGAAATGCAATCATTAATTGTCCGTTGCAGACTCTTAATGGACGAGCCAGATTATTTGGATATGGAAGGGAGGTTAAAGAGGGTTTTCAATTGAGAATTGACCAAAACGCGCTTATTCTCATACCGATCTACCACGTTCTGGGGGTTGGTCTCATAAATGGCCGAAAACATATCCCTAAACGTTGGCCAAGATGAGTAATCACCAATAAAGGTCGGGGTTCGCGGCCTTGCTCTTAAGGCTATCAGTTAACCCATCAATGACCGAGATGCATTGAAAATATAGCGTATATCCCGCCATATACTTGGCCTTCAGGTCTTTAACAGATACCTTGGTATCCTCGGCATTTTCCGACAAGTCCTCGTAAGTGTCACGAAAAGCCTCCCACAAACGGGTTAACTTCTGCCGATGGACACTCAGAGTCTGAACAGAATATCGTTAGTCTAATTCGCAAATGTGTTAAGTCCCCTTTTTCAAATTTTACAGGAGACACAAAAAACAGTGTAACATTTCCAGTTTTTAAAATTTTTAAACTTTTTAAACGCAATTATTTTTACAAAATAGCTCTCTTTAAATGACCTAGATTAAAAATCAACTTAAAAAAATCAAATTAATTCAAAATATTAGCACGTGTTTTTAATATTTTTCGCAATTTTGTGGACTTAGCGTTTTTGCCAACCACAAAATTACAACAACTTTAAACTACATAATAACATTTTTTGTTGTTGTAAAATATGTATTTTGCATAATGTTACCGTTTTGCATTAAAATCTGAATTTTGGAAAAAAGTGGACTTAGCGTCTTTGCGAATTATACTAACGATATTCTACTTTAGGGATAGCCTGAATGAAACTCTCAAAATCTACTAAGCGATTGTAGTTCCTTGTGAAGTTTCTTAATGCGGCCATTTTATCACAATTAGGATAAATAACAAGTTATGAAAAAAATCAGAACAAAAGAAAAACGAAGAGTTAAGAATGGGGACTCCCAATTGTAAAATTCCAAAGAATAGGAACAAAGGAGAAACTTCAGATCGCGAGAAAAAAAATGCGAAAAATTCAACAAAAATTTGCGAGAAACAAATTCCCGAAAAATTAGGAAAGGAAAAAGATTCAGAATTATCATTGGCAACACGAAAACAATTCGAAAAATATGTCCGCGAAAAAGAACACCAATAATGAGAAAAAAGTTCGAATCGAAAAATAAAAACGGTACAAAGGTTTACTTAACAAAAGTAAATCAACAACGAATCAAAAAAATATATATATAAAATACATAAAAGGGATATAAAAATATATAAAATTTCTTATAAAAATATGATAGAAAAAAATATGCATTTATATTTTTATTCAAAACAAACAGAATGTCTCAAACCAGAAAACAATAAGCCAAAAAATATAAATAATATACTCGCTTATTATATTGGTGCAAGAATATACGATATGTAACAAAGGAGAACAGCGGCCACATCGATTTGGCAATCTTCATCTGTTTACAAAATATATACACAACACAACAACACACAAGTTCAATACACTCTGCGTTGTTTGCGGTTTCTTCTTTTACCTTAACACTTCATCCTTCGTATATTCTTACACGCACTTCACTGCACTGATATTTACAGTGTTGCCAATTTTTTATGGTCAAAACGCGCGGTCCTACTACTCAAATGGCGTTAAAAAGCGCCTTACATTTCGTAGAATATCCCCAAAGGTCATGCACACAATTTAACCTATTTGGCATTGTTAAAAGTTTTCTGCTGATATTTACCACTCAAGAGCAGGCTTTACGGTTAACTTTTATTTGAGGTTTAGCGACTATGTAACCAAATGATCTCCTAAATAGTGTCTTGGAGTCATATCAGAACTTTGTGCAAGTGTATTAAGCGTGTCGCCTTTGGCAGGCAAATCACATGTTCACATTGGTAGCTGTATGATTGGGTTCATTGACATGTTGGAAGTAATGAACATTAGCGATTCCTAATTCTTCCGAACTTTTCATGAATTTGTTCTTTAGAATGTTTAAATAGTCTCTCTAATTCATTGTTTTCTCAATAAATTGCAAACTGTTCACACTTCGTGCCAACATGCATACATCACTTCGTTCGAAAAAGAAAAACTTAATAAATTAATTACAAGTGTTGACAACTTTGTAAACGGATTTTCAATCCAAAACTGCTATGTATTACTTATATTTTTCCACTGACATAATTTTAAATTATTAAGACAACTTTCCATTTCGCCAATATCGTCTTCTTCCAAAAATTCAATGATATTTCTTGTCTTATTCGAAAAAATATTTTCGACACTAAATAATGATATTTTATTTTAAATTGTAATACTAGTTGGTAATCTTGATCTTACTTCATGCACTAAAGCTTTAGTAAATTTAATTAAATTTGTCTGTATTAATTCTTTTTCACAACCTTTAATATTATTATCACGACAAGCCTTTTCAAAATTATTTCCCAAAGAACTATATTCAATCAATGGGGAACTAGAAAAAGCGCCAACCTAGCGCGTTTTCTTAAAAAACCGTTAAAGAGAAAAAATGCGACTTTTTGGTGGTTGAAACGCGCTAAATATAGCGCGAAAGGCGCTAAATTGGCAACACTGGATATTTATATGTAATATATTTATTTGTTGTTTTTTTTTATTTATTTTACACCAATTTCTTTTATTTGTATTTCTTTTTGTTTGGCCACACAATTATGTATTTGAATTTTACTTACCTTGTAACAAATATTATAGGGAAAAGAAATTATTAAAAAAAACAAATTTCAAACGGCGACACGGGTGTAATTTCCAACAAAACCAAAATCTAAAAAGAAATTGTCGTCAAATATTTTATTTTATTTTTAGGGGATGATCCGGTTCGAAGTACTAAAATGTGGGGGTGAGCGAGGAAAATAAATAAAATAAAATATTTGCGAATGTTGAGGAATAAGAAAAAGGGGTATTAGTTTTCTATATAAAAATTATATTTATTGTACATAAACGTACCTTCGGGTTGGGGGGTTGATTGGATAATAATATCTCTTTTCTTTATATTATAACAATTCACAATTAGCAAGTAATTAACACACACGGTTGTAAAAGTACTTAAAGCTAAACTTAACATTAGGGTGGCCAGCGTGAACAGATATATTTGTTGCAAACCATCCAGATGATAAAGCCCACGCTGGATCTGCCATTCTTATTAAGTCAAATTTAAAATACGAATCCTTACAAAATATAACTGAGCCTTATATTCAAGCTTGTGGAATTAAAATTAATTGTAATAATTTCTCTTTGCTGGCAAATCTTAAAGGGAAGGAAATTTACAAATGTATTACAAAAAAAGGTTATAAAGCTCTATTCACTGGTAGACCTACGTATTGGCCCGCTGATCCCAACAAAATTCCAGATTTATTGGACTTCTTTGTGTACTCAGGTATTGCTGACAATCTGCTTGACATAAAAGATTCTGATGACCTTAATTCGGATCATACACCCATAATACTAAGTTATAGTACTAATGTGCCGACCATTACTAGAAATAATAAAATAATTACACATAAAACTAATATAAGCATGTTTCCACACTGTATGGACCGCTGATTAGATCTTAATGTATACATTAAGACTACAGATGAAATTGATTTGGCAGTAGATACATTTACCAAGGCAATACATGATTGCGCCCTACTATCCACTCCTCCAACTCCTCTGATAACAGCTAATTCATTTGTTGTTTCCACTGAAATAAGAGAATTAATAAGAGAAAGGAGAAGATTACGAAGAATATGGCAAACAAGCAGGAACCCGATTGACAAATCTAATTTTAACCGATCCTCGAATTATCTTAAAAAACGATTGGCGGAATTGAATAATTATAAAACATCTAATTTCCAAAAAAATCTGGATAATTCTAACGAAACAGGCTATAGTTTATGGAAGGCGACCAAAGATTTAAAACATCCAACTAAAAGAAATGTACTCATTATTGATGAAGATGGAAGTTGGTGTAGAAACAGCAAAAGTAAAGCCGATGCATTCTCGCAGTATTTGGAAAAAATCTACAAACCATTCCCATTAACCAACACCGTTGATGAAAACGTAATTTTAGACTTTTGAGAATCTCCATATCAAATGGATTGGCTTATAAAGCCATATTCACCAAGAGAAGTGCAAAACGCTATTTCCAAACTTGAAAACAGAAAATCCCCAGGGCGT
Source organism: Sarcophaga rosellei (assembly GCA_930367235.1). Lineage (NCBI taxonomy): Eukaryota > Metazoa > Arthropoda > Insecta > Diptera > Sarcophagidae > Sarcophaga > Sarcophaga rosellei. The sequence goes on along the minus strand of OV884018.1, from coordinate 44,576,925 downwards.
GACAAGATTGATTCGGTAGTTGCTAAATCGTTATCGAAGGAAAGTATTGTATTTTTAACACTAATATTTAATTCAATGTTGCGATTATCGTACTTTCCTTCTAAATGGAAACCGGCGGCAATAGTAATGATAAAGAAACCTAACAAACCTGAAAAACTTATTTCATCTTATAGACCTATAAGTTTACTTACCACCTTTTCGAAACTTTTTGAGAAGCTATTTGTATCTCGACTACTTCCAGTTCTGGAGAAACTTAAAATAATTCCTGACCATCAGTTTGGATTTCGCCATAAACATGGAACTCCGGAGCAATGCCATCGAATCATTAAAGTTATCTCTGATTCGTTTGAAAGAAAAATGTTTTGTTCAGGTGTTTTTTGGACATGAAACAGGCATTTGACAGAGTATGGCACGAAGGGCTATGATACAAACTTAAGCATAATCTACCAGCTCCATATTACTCTGTTTTAAAGTCCTACCTACAAAATCGCAAGTCTTATGTTAAAGTTGCTGATTAACTTTCTAAGATTCTCAATATGCACACAGGAGTACCTCAGGGCAGTGTTCTAGTTCCCATATTATACCAGGGACCAAAAATAACTGTTATTTTTGAATTTTTGTGTGAAATATAATTATTGCCTTTTTGTGTATTAGCTATATACTTTATAAAACAATATAAATTTAGGGAATACTAATGACTAATGTAATTTGTGTATATCCTACTGAGCTATAAAAGAATAACATTCTTAAAGCTCTTGTAAGTTCTTGTAAACAAATAAATAAATAAAATAAATAAATAAAAAAGCAACCGCAAGGAAATGTCGGAGAACAAAACCAAGTATACCATTTTGATTGTCTTGGACGAAATTTTTATAAAATGCGATGCTTTTTAAAAACATGATTTTTATTTTTTAGAAAAAAATAACAGTTATTTTTTGATTTTTATTTTTTCGAGCAAAAATAACACTTATTTTTGACTTTTATTTTTTCGAGCAGAAATAAAAGTTATTTTTTGACTTTTATTTTTCCGAGCAGAAATAAAAGTTATTTTTGTTTCAATTCATGATGAATTCATAATATTTATTAAAAAATTCTTTAAAAAAATTAAAGTCATTTATGTCAGAAAATTATTAGAATTAAGTTTTGGGTATATTAAACACTAATCTTTGGTTTGAAAAAACCAAAATAACTTTTATTTCTGCTCGAAAAAATAAAAGTCAAAAAATAACTTTTATTTCTGCGCTTAAAAATAAAAGTCAAAAAATAACTTTTATTTTTTTCTAAAAAATAAAAATCATATTTTTAAAAAGCATCGCATTTTATAAAAATTTCGTCCAAGACAATCAAAATGGTATACTTGGTTTTGTTCTCCGACATTTCCTTGCGGTTGCTTTTTTTAATCAAAAATTAAAAAATAACAGTTAATTTCGGTCCCTGATCAAAACCTACTACAAAAATGGTGATTGGCGGTGGACGGCAATTTTTCGAACAACATTTTTTTCAGCGATGAAGCACATTTCACACTCGGTGGGTATGTTAATAAACAAAATTGTCGTATTTGGGGTTCTGAGAATCCTCAAGTAATTGAAGAGAGGCCATTACATCCAGAAAAAGTCACTGTTTGGTGCGCTCTTTGGTCCGAAGGTGTGATTGGACCTTACTGGCTGAGATACCGCCCTATATGTGTCAAAAACTGGTCGAAAATTACCTCAAAAGAATCAAGGCTTGCAACACTTCGCATGGAGGTCATTTAAATGATGTAGTGTTTCACACATAATGTTCAAACTTTACAATAAAAAAGAAATATCATGAAAAAATATTTTATATGTGTTTTATTTACGTTTACTTTTGAAACCACGAAATGGATAACCCTATATTTAGCAAACAGGTGGAGACATTTTCACAATACATATTATCAAAACTGCTTACCAGATTTAAATAAAGTAAAATTGTTTGAAAAGTTCAATTCGTGCCTTTAGTAATTTTTAATTTTAAGTTCAATCTATTTTTTATACAAAATAACTCATTGAAAATATTTGTAATCATATGTTGTAAGTTACAACTTGTAACTACATTAAAAATTTCTTTTAATTTAGTTTTAGTTATAATCACTGTTTTAAGAAATAAAACGTGCAAATAACGTTTTAAAATTTTATTTATTTTACAGGTAGCTTAAATTTGCATTGTTGAATATTCAAATTAAATAAATTATTACCCAATCGCGTGATTTAGCAAGTGCAAAATTTAAATGACAACAACTTTAAACAATAAGCCATAAACAACGTAGTTTGTTAAATACATACATATACACTTATATATTTATATAATATCTAAAATTGTTTGAACATTAAAAGAGTTAGTAAGAATAAATCTAATTTATAACTGTAATTAACGTAAATGTAGTATTAAAACAATAAACATTGAATTTAATGGGCCACAAATGATTGATTGCTTTTCTGTTTTCGGATTATTGTTTTTCGCTTCATTATTTTGTATTCACACTAATGCCTAACAAAAGTCGTACAAGATTTTCAAATTTATTTCAAAAATAAAGAATCCAAATAAAAATAAAAATGCTTCTTTTTTAATGTAGATAAGGTAAATTCCTCAGAATGTTCTAAAGCCCATAAATCAATTTCCCATAATTAAAATTCCTAAAGCGAATCCTTATTAAAGTCGCAATAAAAGAAGTTCTTCAGCCAAAATTACTGTAGAGAAGGCATGGAGGGAAAAATCATTACGAGTGTTCCCAAACTACTTCACTTATTCAAATATTTAAATAAGTTTTAGTTTCTTTTCAGACAACCATATTAGGACATAAAACAAAAATAAAGCAAACAAAAACAACATTATTAAAAAAGCCGTAGTAATTCTAATAACCATGTTGAAGCATGGTGTTGATGATGCGATGATGTAGTGTAGCCTGCAAAGTATAGCAGATGTGCTTCAATTTATTGAAACGATGATGGGTGAGAGTGGAACTTTAGATATCTAGAAAAACAATTGACCACAGAGTGTCATCAAATTCTGTCGACATGGTCAATCTATCTCTAAGCAAGATAATGACTCTAATCATACCGCTAATATAGTGAAATAGTGTGGCTTCCATGTCCTTAAGCAATTGCGGATGCCTTCTAAATCATTAGACCTAAGAAATCTGAACCCATATGTTGTGTAGCAATTCGGGAATTCCGTACTCGGTACCTCTTCCGGTGAGTTCACTCGCAACATAATTTCCGTCAATACCGAGAATCAATATTCTGGAATCTATTTTAGATTAATTTTGAATGACCATTAATTTCGCAGATGAGCCTAATGTAAAAAGGCTGAATATGTATACTTCACTCTACACATTATAATAGAACAATCTCTTGAATGACGTACTCCTTCGTACTTACTGTTCGTAGATTTCAAGAAAGCCTTTGATACCACTAGACGAACTGTCGATACGCCAGCTTTGAGAAGAAAAGGATTACCTCAGAAGATAATATGAGTCACCAGAGATATGTACAAGGATGCAGAGCTCTTAGCTCTTTACAACGGCAATGTAAGTCATGCATTTTACACAAATGCTGAAGTAAAATAAGAATACCTTTTTCACCTTAGTTGTTGTGCTGGATGATGAACGAAGTCTGAGAGATGAGGAATAACATTGAGTTTCTAACTCGAGGATTTCGATAATGTGAATGATATTTGGTAGTCTCGCATAAAGGTTGTAACATGCAAACAAAGTTAGAGGATTTAGGACGAATAGCGTGCAATGTTGGAATTGAGATAAATATCGAGAAAACTAAAGTCATAAGTATTGGAAACGTAACCATCTACAATATCATTATACCTGCACAACTAGTCAAATACGCTGCTATCTCGGCAGTATATTGAAAACAAATGGCGGGGCAGAAACAGACGTAATCAGTAGGTTCAATAAAGCGAGGGCCGAATTCGGACGACTACATTCAATATGGAGAATTTCACAAATATCCAGATGAATCAAGCTCAGAATATTGATCGCATACGTTAAATTAACCCTGTTGCATGGAAGTGGGATTGAACAAAATCACGTAAAATGTATAGATATTCATTAATAAGTGTCTTAGCATCATATGCAACATATTCTAGTGTAATAACATTAGCAGCATGGATCTCTGGCACCTTACAAGCGCGGGAACCATAACAACACAAATAAAACATAAGAAATGAAGATAAATCCGCCATACTCTCAGAAAAAATTCTGATAGTATAACTAGAATGATACTTGAGTGGAACCTTCAAGACTTAAGAAGCCTTGGCCAGCCAAAGAACAAAATCCATGAAAAGCTCTGTGGAAGCCATATGGTCACATATGGTGTGAGCATTTATATGTTCTACAAGTTCCTTAATGTTGCGCTTATCTAAAACCAAAAATATGAGAAAAAAATTGTTGTTAGTGTTTTTAAAAAACCTTTTGTGATTTTCTTTAAAGGTAAAATGCTACTTCTCTGATGAATTCTTAACTTTACATTTGACATAACTATAAAAGAACAACAACCATAAAAATTAAATGATAAAACAATAACAATATTATGCTCTTCAATTACGGGCCATGCAATTCCTCTAAGTGAATTGCGTCAAATCCCTAGATAAGGTTCGCCACATGATGCACCATTTTTAACGCTAGACATAACAGCAGCATCCACATTTACTATCACTAAGGTTCACTTAAGTTCCACTTTCAACTTAATTTATTACACTTTTTAGTAGCCTCATAAATATTATGTTGTCCCTAAAGTTCTTACTGTTTAATGTTGCCTAGCGGACGTAAACAAATGCAATAACTACGTATATTTGAGAAACATGTACGCACTTTCAGCTGGCTTTGTTTCTTGTTTTTCAAACTTTTTCCTGTCAGTTATTGCTTCAGTCATTGAGACGAATGGAAGGCAAACTGTGTGAAGAGTAAGTTTAAATTACAAAGAATACTTTTATTTACCACTTTACACATTTATTGTATGTCCGTACTGCAAAAAAATTCTTACGTCGTATATACGTTGACAATAAAATAAAAACTGTTAAATATGTTTTTGGGATTTAGAAGTTTAAAATCTTCCAGATACAGATCCAACTCTTTTTTTGCACGGTTTGTGGGGCCAAAAGAGAATTGCGTGTAGATCGAATTTGATTAAAGCAAGACTCTTATTCAGAACAAAATATTTTTGTAGGGCGAGAATTTTGTATTTCCTGTAAATCTGGAAAAAGCTTTTTGCCTCTATTTTATTGCTACGTTCAACGCTACATAATTTCTTTTTTACATTTACAAAGAGTATTTTTTTATATTTTTAATCACAAATAATATCATATCTAAGACATTTGCAATGGAATTGAAAGTGAAGTAAGTGAATTTTCTGATTTGAAAGTTACTACCCTGAAGGCTTAGAAGAAGAAGGAAACAGAAGACCATTTGAACTGCCGAAGGTTTGGGCAGCAACTAACATGGAGACACTGTATATCGCGAAAGATGACACTACTTAGAGCACCGCAGCATATATCGTCGGTGGGTTAAGCACAGAAAATATTATCAAATTGAACCCAAGTTAGTTGTAATTATATCTTGAAATGTAGAATTGAGATTTTCATTTTTATTTATGCATCACAGGCATTGGATCCAATCGCGTAAATTATATTATAGAGTCATTCGTACTACTAATATTTACTAAAAATGTTAAAAAATAAATAAATTTTGGCCTTTAAAACCAAAATGAGACCTAGCTTCTCACACCACTTATGTTGTTTGTACTAATATTATAGATTAGTGGCGGGACCTACAGTTAAAAGTCGATTCCGAACGATGGATTTTTAGGCAAACTTTTCATGGCAATTTTATTTACTCCCGGAGTATTTGCCAGTAATCTGCTAACAGGCAGTCGCCGAAAAAATATTTTTTTATTTTTTGTTTTGTAGACCTAGGGTATGAACTATAGATCAACCCATACTAGAGAATGGCAACTACTGTACCAATTTCATGGATATTACTGAAGAACAACATTTCGCTTAATTGTGAATATCTGCGACAAAATTTTTGTGTACAAGGGATCACTTTCAGTGATGAAGTGCCAATCAGAAGTATGAGGACAAATTGACGCCTATTAGTCATCTGTTCAAAAAATGTTATGAAAGCCTTAAGCTTTCTACACTGATTTTGTTGCCGTACATGAGTAACTATTTGGATTTCATGGTCTAAGAAACCAAGGAATCAAGGAGAGAACATTGTAATCGGCGTTGTCGATGTTCTAAAGTGGCGTAATATTATCGTGGACGGTATCTTTTATAAAGAATTTTAACAATTGCTTAGCCGTCAAGTTTCAACCAGCTTTCAACTGAGCAGTGTTATGTCAGGGACGTTTACCCGACCATCTAAAAGATGGAAGGCAATAAATCTCCAAAAGGAAGGCGTGTTAAACGTTAAAAACTGTTACCATTTCGAAGAAAATAAAAATAAGCTGACATTAAATTTATATCTTTTATGTAAAAAGCCATGTTGTAATGTGTACAGCTTGGCAAAACATTTGTGTAGATTGCATAAAAGTAGTTAAAGATTTTGAGAGAAATTCTCTAAGTATCTACTGGACCTTCCAACATGTACTTCCAAATATTGACGCTTGTTAATTTTGTTGCGTCTACACCTGCCAGGCTAGTGATCATTTATTCACTCTGTTTTACCAAATCACAACAGATGACCATAGACAACGCGTTATTTGGTTTACGCCAAACGTACTGATTTCCATATTATCCATGTAGGTTAAATTTATTCTCATAAGTAAAGAATACCTATGTAGGCTCTATGCAGGTAGTCCTTACATATGAAAGTAAATTTAACCTAAATCAGACGGAAACCAGTACAGTAATACTGAGCTTTTGCGTAACAATAGTCAGGCTATTTTCAAGCATAGGAACGTGTTTCAAGTGCCGGATTAGGGTATATTCCTCATGTACATATGTCTTCAATTATACGTTTGCTCCACTGTATATTTCTTGCAAGAAAATTAATTACATTTTTTAGTGTTTCCACGTTAGACATGTTTTTCAGCATGTTAAGCTTTACTCACGATTTTTCCATTTCTCCCTCTAACTCATGAATTCCGTCATGTCAAGTCAAATTTGTTTTCTATGCTTAGTAGTCCAATTAGAGGCAAATCTATCAAACATTAATGAATAGAATGTAGTAATGTCCCTAATTTCTCATTAAATTATTTTTGCCACATAAAGAACAGATAAATGATTAATGTTGAAACTTTAACTTCTTGTTTCCTGAAATTAAAAGTTTGTAAACATTCGCTTTTCATCAAATGTTATAAATTATTTAATTTTTTTCGAATTTGAAATGTAAGTCATCTTTGATATGACTTTGATTTCTTTAATTTAATTTTAATTTCTTGAATGTCTTCCATTTAATTGAATACTTTATTTCTTTTTTTGTCATTAGAAGGAAACTGGTGAAATCAATATTTAAGGTATTGAAATAAAACATACCCCCTAATATATTGTGACGTTTTTACTAAAGACGTGCACAGTTACAACTGAATACACAAGTTTCGTAGTGTCTACTGCTGTGAGTGTGTATTGATGAGTACTTGAGTAGTTCTTGTACAAGTTGGTATTGTTACTTTCTCAAACATAGTAAGTATGAGTGAGTATAAAGAGAATAAGAGTAACATATTTGTTTTGCTATATTTTATTCAAACAAATAAACTAGATAATGTGTGTGGTACAATAAGTAACTTATTGTATGCTGTATGCATATGGACATTAAATTACAAGCAGAATACGAACACTAATAAAACAACTATAATAATTTGCGTTTTATTATGTTTTTTTTTTATAAAAATACAAAAAATTAATATTCAATATTTAAAGATGTTTTTAAAACAAAATTAAAAAAATTCAGTTGATAAAAATGTACAAAAAATAAAACTAAAACTAAACTAAAATTCAGTTAAAATAATAAATTTATTCTTTGGAATTAATATTTACAAACAATATTTCGTTAAATGATTTTCCATTGAAGCACTTATGTTTATTTAAATTTGAAAGTGAATTTTTATTGTACTAGTATACATTTTTAAAATTTTTGCACCCAACAAAATTTATAATATCCGAATCATTTTGATCTTTAACCAAAGCAATCCCATATCTTGCTTCGTCCTCTTATTTCGCAAATTTTATATTCACCAAACACAATTTTTTCTTTTCTTTCCTAATTATTCATTTTATATTAATATGTATATATACTTCAACTTAATGCACTAATCCACATTCGTTTTACTATAAATAACAATAAACACTCAAAAATACTTGTAGTACAACAGATATTTGAGAGCAAGGAACAAATACAATACAATACTCGACGCAAAACCATAAAGAACTGTTATGGTTTTTGTGGGTAGAGTAGATGAGTAAAAGCAAAAGCAGACAATATCAGTTACACTCATTCTCTCATTTATACCAATAGTACATGGTATCTACCATGGTGTATTTGTTTTACAAATACTTTGTGGTGTACTACTGCACGTCTTTAGTTTTTACCTTTTTAAAAACGTCGTTGATTGCAAACCAAAATAAAAACAAATATGTGTTAATTTCAGTTAACTCTTTATTATTCACACTACTTTTGTGTCACTGTATACAACTTCACTACACGACAATAATTGCTTGTATTATTCTATTTCACACTTATGTTCGCGCCAACACTAACAACTCTTCAAACACGACTTGTTTATTTCACACGCAGCTTCACACAAGACTGACTGGATTATAACTAAACTCGTTGCTTGCTATGTCTCGCCTTTTTATATGTCCGCAAAATCAGTATGATGAACGTTCTCGAAGAGGAAGGTTCTTGTTCTCGCCTTCTCGAGAATTCTATCGCGACCGCATTGTTGTTTGTATATCTGGTTGACATTGCTTGTTTGTTGTTGCTCTCTGTCATACTTGTCTGTCTTCTTTTCTTATACTGATTTTGTTGGTATATGCAAACATGTACGTTCTATGTGTTAGTGTAGCTATAGTTCATCAACATGTTCCTTATAGTGTTAGTGTGTTCGTTAGCATCTTAATGTTAAACGATGGTACACTGTTTCCCTTTGCGTAACAATATGAAGAAAACTACGCATAAGTAAGTTATGTTAGTAACAATATAAAATGAATTTAATGAATTTTTTATTCGGTAAAATAAAACGGCACCAAAAATGTCTTTATTGCAATAATCACTGTTCTATTGACTCTGCTATACATACATACATACATATGTATTTATTCTTGTACAATGAAGCCCCCTTCACACAAGTAATATGTAAAATCTGATGAAAAAGTAAAATGAAATTCCATACGTATTTAAAAAAAGAGAATAATAGTCGTACTATTATTTTTTCTGTGTTTATACGATTGGTATAAGACAATCATAGATGGGCACTTTGCAGTACCAGTAAAATTTCAGTAAAATTTGATTTTTACTGAATACTGAAATTTTTTTCAGTAATCAGTAAAATTTTACTGTTAATGCAATCTAAATTTGAATGAAATTTAAATAAAATTTAAATGAAAAAAAGTAAAATTTTACTGTTAATGCAATCTAAATTTAAATGACATTTAAATGAAATTCAAATGAAATTTAGATTGCATTACCAGTAAAATTTTACTGAATACTGAAATTTTTTTCAGTAATCAGTAAAAATCAATTTTTACTGAAATTTTACTGGTACTGCAAAGTGCCCATCTATGAAGACAATAATAAAGTAAGACGAAAACAACTGTTAAAAAAACATAAACAAACAAAGTGAAAAAATTTGCTTAAAGTTTCTATTAAAATTAAAAATGCCAAATATGTATTACAAAAAAACTAACAAAATGCACTTGGTGTTTTACTTGCTATTGTCATAATTAAAAAATATGAGTGCAAAGATAAGAAACGGGTTAAAAAAGTAAGACTGTCCAAGCGCATTTGGAGCCGGGAATGGCTACTACGGCGTTATAGCGGAAAAGATATGACGCACATTGCTATAAAGGAATGGCAACTGGAGGACCCAAAAAGCTTTATAAATTTTGTTAGAATGTCCAAGGAATCATTTGAAGATTTGTTACAGCTTATTGGACCCATAATTTATAAGCAAAACACAAATATGAGGGAATCGATTTCAGTAACAACACGGTAAGCGAATTTACAAAATATTGATCTTAAAACTAACCTCCATTTTAATTTTTCAGACTTTTAAGAACACTACGTTTTCTTGCAACTTGAAACACCTACACAGACTTGTCGTATGGATTTCGTGTTTCAGTGTCTGCAATATCTGATATAATTCCCGAAACCGCAAAAGCAATATATAATGCATTACACAATAAATAATTAAAAGTAAATTTACATGGTTTAATAATCTTATGTGTGTATTTAACGTAAAACTAATTATTTAAGGTTCCTAAAACTACTTCAGAGTGGAAAACAATTGCGGAAAACTTTGACCACAAATGGAATTTTCTAATCTGTCTGGGTGTAATTGGTAAGCTCAATGTATAACATGGTTGTAATATATAATAAAAATTATTTTTCGATGGCAATCACATAGCATTTAGGCCAAAATCGGCAGATGGTTCCTACTATTACAACTACAAAGGCTTCAATAGCATTATATTGATGGCGGTTGTGGATGCCAATTATAGGTTTATAATGATAGATGTTGGAACCAACGGCAGAGCCAATGATTCTGCTGCATTTAATGCATCAGAAGTTGGTGATGCAATAAAGGAAAATTTACTAAATTTTCCGGAAAATTAAACTCTTCCCGGATCTAATATAACCCTAGCTAGATAAGGTACGTCTGCGAGACGTACGCTCTTTCAGTTTTGTGCTCTTACTCTCACATTTGCTCACATATAAGTTTCTCATGCTCAATTATCTATGTCGTTAGCAGCAGCTTGTTGTTGGTGGTTGTTTTTGTGCGGTAGGTTATTTCTTTTTTGAGAAATAAAGACAAATAAACACAAGATACGTCTGAGAGACGTATCGTTATCTTTAGTGTAACTTTTGTAGCAAAAATAACTTTGTTTTGGTTGAATTTTAAGGTATTATTTTTTAATTAGCTTTAAAAATGGCTTGTAAGCGCGGTTTGGACGACGCAGAAATTGCTGCTCTTTTGCAAAACGTATTGGACGACTCGGATTTACTGGAAAATGTGATGAAAGATGAAGTAATGGAGGATAATGTTCAAAGTGATGTAGAAGATCAGCTTGTTGACATTCTTGAGCCTGATGAGAATATGATCCTGTTCGTAAATGCAGAACTGCGCTGCATAATATGATTATTTTGCGCTCGCACTGCTAATCACATGTTGCTGATGCTTCTTTTTGCTGATTTATTTGTTTGTATTTACGAACGAACAAACACTGCAGAAATGGAAAAATAATTAATAAATTTGATTTTTGAACTGGACGATAAAACAAATGACAAAATGTTGTTAAATGCGCAAAAAAGTGTACTTTGTGCAAATAAGAAGACATTTAAGGAAGAAAAAAGAAACTTATTGTTAAAACACTCATTCTCTCTCTCACTCATTCAATGCATCAGCCATTTTTATGATTAGCGTTTTGGGTTTATTTGCGCATAATATGCAGCGCAGTAATGCATTTACGAACAGGCCCTATACCACCGATTTATAAAAGTCCTCAAGAACCTGATCATTTTACAACTTCTTCCGATAGCCGGGTTATTACGGTATCTCGACCCACTATAAGAAGTAAAAATAAGCACTGCTGGACTACATCAAAGGTTCAAAGCGCTGGCCGAATTTCTTCAATGAATGTAGTTCGAACGGCAAGAGGACCAACTCGGGAATGTAAATCACTGTACGACACAATTTCCTGCTTCATTATTTTTTTTCTACCGAAATTATATCGGAAATTGTTCAATGGACCAATGCCGCAATTTCCATAAACGATTTACGAACCTTGCGCGGCAATATTCAAACACTTTTACCAGATGAAGTAAACAATGATTCTGGTAGCAGTGGAGAACAGCCTGAATCAAAAAAGAGAAAATACTGTGGTTTCTATCCATCAAAAATTCGACGTATGTCCAAAATGGTATGTATGAAATGTGATAAGCCTGTATGTGGAGAGCATAAAAATAGGTATGTAAATCTTGCATATAATGCAATTCGAATTTATTTGTGTTTGTTTATATACGTTAATAGTATTAGTAGTATCTTAAAAAAGTGCAAAAAAATATTTATTTTAGTTTTTAGAAACGAACTGAAGTCCTTTCTAAAATCTTTTTAAGTTGTGATCATTTTTTTAAGGCTAATTGAATTTTATTATTGTTTTCTGTTTAAAGATACTTTTATTTTATAAGACATTGAACAAAAACAAATTGTACACAAAGTTTATATTTAATATTAATGTTTTCTTATTATTTCAGGTACCTTATGTGTTTGTATCGGATGATGCATTTCGTTTGACATCTAGGATTTTAAAACCATACAGCCAAAGACAGTTGCAGGAGAACAAAATTTTCAACTACCGTTGATCAAGGGCAAGACGTGTAGTTGAAAACGCCTTTGGAATCCTGTCCAACAGATTTCAATTGTTTCAACGTGAAACAAATTTGTCTGTTAAAAAGGTAGAGTTAATAACATTGGCCTGTTGTGCTCTTCATAATTTTTTTGTTTAGAGAAAGGAAAGAAGATCCACATTGGGATATTATAAATTTAACAGAATTGGAAAAATCTTCTGGTAATAGAAGCAGTGATGAGGCTTCAGACGTTAGAAATGCCTTCAGAGATTTTTTAATAATATAGATACTCTTCCTTGGCAGAATGAGGCAACAAGCAAATTCGATTTTTAAAACAACATATTGTTTCTGTATTTGTTTTTTCATAATTTCTTAAATTTTCGAATTTCATTGCATGTAAATCTAATTTTTTATAAAATTTAAAGAATTTGTAGAAAATTCCTGAAGTTTTTTAAGGCTTAAAAACTTTTCATTAACATTTCATAAACTTGTTCCATTTACAAAGATTAAGTAATAAATAAAAAAATATGTATACTTTTTTTAAAAATTATTATATTTATTTGTACTTTTTGAGACTAGACTGCTTTTTTAATTAAAACAATAGATCCAGCTATTCCGAATATTCTCTTTGTTTTTTTATATTCAAAAATAATCAGCATTATTTTGGATACGACTTCATCCTGTAGGTTCTTGTCGGTAATTTCCCGAATATTTGTCCGAATGAAATTAACAACAGAATTTTCAAATTAATGTTCTGGATTTTCAGGTTCTTCTGGCTCGGTTAGTTTCATAATATAATTTTTTGCAACCTGCAAGATATCGTCCGCATCCGATACTGATGGCATGCTTTTAGATTTACCTCAGTAAAAAAATTATATATGCAAAATTTCTTTTTGTCCCCCGAACTGAACACTAACTGTAATTTAATTTTGACTATACATTTTTTTTTGTTTATTTGTAAACTCCCTTTGTTATGTACTTACATGATCTTTGGACTTTATTTGTGATACCGTTATCTGAGATTACCACTTTAAGTAAAAATTTTAGTAGAAAATAATTATATGTGCGTGGACAATCATTTTCGTTCTTTATCTAGAAGAGTAAATATATCAATTCTTAATTTGTGTTTGATCTATAAAATTTTATATTGACGGTGATTAAGTATTATTTTTCTATTAAAATCTAAAGTAATCTGTAATCCACAATTTTTTTACGTTCAAAATGCCACGTGGCTGTGAAATTTCCGACGAGGGGCGTGGAAAAATTGAAGGCATGAGACATGTAGGTATGCGAATATGTGACATTGCAGCTGCAACAAATCGTCATCGCAATACGGTCTCAAATTTTTTAAAAGACCCAAGAAACTATGGCTGCATAAAGCGCAGTGGACGCATCCCTACCGTAAACCAAAGAACAAAAAGAAGTATTAGACATTTAGCTGCCGAAGAAAATATGAGCTGCCGTCAAATAAAAGCTGAATTAGATTTAAATGTCACGAGACAGCGTATCCAGCAAATAATAAAGGCAGATTTAGGTCTTCGGTATGAAAATAAAATTCCAAAACCAAGACTTACCCAACGTCATAAAAATGCAAGAATTGCCTTTGTTGAAAAATATAAATTTTGGGAGGAGGAATTTGAAAATGTTATATTTAGCGACGAGAAAAAGTTTAATTTGGACGGACCTGATGGTCTACATAAGTATTGGAGAGATCTGCGTCATCCCCGAAAAATGTGCTACAACCGAAACCACGGTGGCGGGTGTCTAATGATTTGGGCTGCATTTGGAGCTCGTGGAAAGTCCCATATATGCTTTGTACCAAAAAGAATGAATTCGGAAAAATACGTAGAATTGTTGGAAAACAATTTGATTGATTTTACAGCTGAACTATACGGTGACAATTGGACTTTCCAACAGGACAACGCTCCAATACATGTCGCTCGACATACAAAAAGTTTTTTTTGAAAGCCACAATATACCTTTATTGGATTGGCCAGCTCTAAGTCCAGACTTAAATCCAATAGAGGATCTATGGGGGATACTTTCCGCTAAGATATTTTCGAATTCAAAGCAGTACACGACATTAAAAGCGTTAAAAGAAGCAATATTGACAGAGTGGGAAAAAATTGATATATCAATTTTAAAAAATCTGGTCAATTCCATGCCACGCAGGTTACAACAGGTCCTTATAAATAAGGGAAACATAATATCATATTAATCAAATAATTTAAATTTTTTAGAATAATAACACTGTGCTAGTTGGAAAAAGTGACAAGCGGGGCACCTGGCGGGTTAACCTAATTCGGGAACGCTGAATCCAGTGGTGCTAACCGTTTTTTTAGGTTAGCTTGTTTTCGAAATATACCGTTATTTCGAAAATGGAGGAGGTTGCACAACACATATTCGCGTAACTCAAAAACGGTTTAGTTTATTATAATAACCACACGAAACTTCAAGAATTAAAACATTTATTTTTGCTGTTAATTAAAGTTTAAGTTTTTATTTACAAATTTATTCTTCTTCCTCCTGCAGATTCCAACAAATATCCCCTAATAGCGAATCAAGTTGTTTGCCACTATACCAATGTTCGAGTCTGTCTGTTACTTGGTGAAATCTCTCGCCATGTTCATCAGACTCGGCTGGTGATTGTTCATTAAATTTTTCTGCATGACAATGCAAAAAATGTATTTTCAATGACATTCTGACGTTTAAGTTTTTAAATGCGGTTAGCATATTTCCAATTAAAATTCGCCAATTTTCAGACCGATGATTTCCTAATGCATTTTCTATTACTGATTTCACACAATTCCAGCCCAATAGCTCTATATCATTCAATGCAAGTTCAAATTGTTGGTCCTTCATTAGACGATGAATGTCCGGTCCATTAAGAATTCCTGTAAAATAAAAACATTATGATATGAAATATAAATCTAATATAATAAAGTAGCTAGAGTTCATACCTCCTTTTACTTTCATGCCGCTTAATCGTGGAAAAATTCATCGCAATTCGGTAAAAGCAATTCCATCTGGGTTCAATGCTTTTATAAAATTTTTTACAATACCCAGTTTGATGTGGAGTGGAGGAAGCAAAATCTTTTCCATCGGCATTGTTAAAACCAAGCCGCGGATGTCAGTATAATACGCGAGAGAATTATTCTCAATAGATTTAAAAAAAGTCGTAAATCGACGATGGCGATTGATAGTCCCATATATTTGTACGTCTGGTGCTAAAGTGTTAGCTTTTTTTAACTCTTTTGTTAAGAGAATGTTCTGTCTTTGAGACAATTTTAGGCGCCGTACCATTATATCCAGACGCTTTTGCGTGATTTCATTGTGGTTACATGGAATCGTGTTGCATGACGGTTGATACATCGATGCAGCTGCTCCACAGGCTTCAACAGATTGAAGTATTGAGGGAATATCTTCTGTTGGTATTTGGCTATCCGGAACAGGAATTTCGTCAGAATGTGGCAGCGGAAATTGAGCATACATTGTTGCAGTTTAAGATATAGAACCACTTTTTCTTCTGTTCATGTCGGCTGTATGATTTATGCACGCATAACACTCATCCTAAACATAGACTATGGGATCTCTCCAAATCATTGGAACACCAAATGGCATTAAGAATGGCAAGCGTCTCCATTTTTTTCCACTTATTTAAATGGTAAATGCACTTTGTACACACTATTGATGGTGACCAACTCTTGCCACATATGACAAAGAAAAATATGTTTCATACAAGTTAATTGTTTCAGTAGTCATTTTACGGCGACTTGGCATATTTTAATATTTCCCACACACATAACAAACGTAATTAAACTTGTTATACGCCTCCATCTTAGATATTTCAATATAACTGGAAAACTCAGCTGTGCTTCTTTTTATTTTTATTTATTTATTTTTGTTGTTGACGATTTTTGTTTCTACCTGTTTCAGGTATAACAATAGAATACGTTACTCAAGTTTTTTACAAGACCTATTTGTGCGGTAAAAATGTATGACTTTATTTTTTAATTCTAATGCTAGGTACACACTACTCGTTTCTGCAATACGCTGTAAACACGACTACACACTATGCACCCAACATCAATGCAACCAGAAAATATCAAAATATTTAGATATTTTTGGTCAAAAAAAATTATATTTCTACAACGACTGCGCATGTTGGAAAAAGTTTAAACTTATTTAAAGAAAATTTCATTGCGGAATTTCGGTTTTTTAGTTTATTATAATAAACTAAACCGTTTTTGAGTTACGCGAATATATGTTGTGCAACCTCCGCCATTTTCGAAATAACGGTATACATATTTCGAAAACAATAGCTAACCTAATAAAACGGTTAGCACCACTGGATTCAGCGTACCCGAATTAGGTTAACCCGCCAGGTGCCCCGCTTGTCACAAAAAAAGTGTCAAATTCTAGCACAGTGTAATTAATAACACATTTTGTTTTTGCACATATAATTATTTACTATGGAGTTCTGAGAAAAAAATATTTTTGTTTTTAAATTAGGAATTTGAAAGAAAGTTTTTTACGTTTTTTTAAGTGTATATATATACAAAATAAAAATCCAAATAAACATTAAAAACAGTTTGTTTTCTTCGAAGTAACGCAGAATAGTACCATGCACATATAATTTTCTTACTGAGGTATTTCTTTTTGAGGTTGAAGGCTCTTCCAGGTCAGATTGTGAACTCTCATCGCATATCTGAAAAAATAAAAACTCAGTTATAAACGCTAATACTATTTTTGAAGTGTACATTATATGAGTGTTAGGGTCAAATAGGTCCTCAAGTTTGAAAATTGTGGACTATTTTATTGACTAGTCTATGTATTAGTCCATTGTCTATTAGTCTATTGACTATTCTATGTATAAATCAACTGACTATACTATGTATTAGTATATTGACTAATCTATTGATTAGTCTATGTATTAGTCAATCGACTACTCTAATGGTTAGTCTAGTCAATAGATTATTCAATACACTTGTACATACACTAGTCAATAAATTACTCAATACACTTATACGCAGACTAATACATTGTCTAATCAATAGATTGGTCAATTGACTAATAGATAGATTAGTGAATAAATGATCGTGTGCCTACCTTTCTTTTCAAACACTGGGGTAGATCATCAATTTCTGATGTGGAGTTATCATCTGTCGTCTGTAAAAGAAATACATATCAAGAAATTAACTTTTTGAATGTACATGTAGCTGCCAGAAAAGTTCTGAAACACAGCTTATGTTAAAAATTTCAAAAACTTACCAAAACTTTATTACTTACATATGAAATATTTGGTTTACCTTTTCTGACGGAAACGTAATCCTTCAGAAAATCAAGGCATTCAAACCAATATGCTGATGGAATATAGACATCATCAGTCCCAGCTCCACTTCTTTGGCTCTCCCGGATTTAAGCAGCTCCCGTCCGTATTGAGAGCGAAGATAATTGATTTTTGTCTACAAAAAAATACTTTACTAATTTCTATAAACTGAAGTGAACACAATCCAAAAGTACGAAATTCGTCTCTGACAAAGCCGATAAAAATAAATATAAACTCACCTTTACATCATTTGGTGAAATATTTGGAACAATTTGCTTTAAATTTTTAGCAATTGTGTCCAACGCAGCTGCTCGTGCATGCTTATTGTGATAAAACTCATGTTTTGGATTATATAAGCATTCTTTGGATTTCCAAGTCTTCTCCAATACCAATACCGCAGCTTGACTCCACTCCATCTAAAAAATATTTAGATAGCTTGAAACCTTAAAATAAATTTACTTACCTTTGGTAAAACTGGAGACAAATCAAAAACTTTTTCTAAATCAATTAAATTTTTAAAATAATTGTGAAAATATTTTCACAAAATGCTTGTTTGCGCCAAAAATGTTTTTCGTTTTTGTTTTTTGCACAGGTGTTTTACACTTATTTTGTTTTGTTTACATAAAAATACATCCCTGATCTAATGAAATCTACTTGTTTTTTGAAGCATTTCAAAAAATGAAGAGAGCCATGCGACTGTCAAAATTTTCATCCGTATTTTCTCTCAATGTGTGATAGTTTCATTACATATTATGTTTAGACGATCCCATCCGTACTCTTCTACATAAAATGTTGACAGATCATATTACTTGTGTGCTCGTCTGAAGGGGGTTTAAGTAATTATATAAACTTTGCAACTAAACCAATCAAAAATCTAATACACTATTCCCCGGATATAAGCATTTTCAAAAATGCTCGCAGAAAATTGCTTGAAAGCGGGGAATTATTGTATCCAAATCTTACACCTGACAACAAATAGCCACGTGTCATTTAAGCTGGAATTCTATTTATCTCATTGACAGCACTGAATTCGATAGAATGCCGGTTTGATTATCTTCTACAAGCCGACTGGTGAACAAAATTTGTAATTTTCAGAGATCAGTGCGGAGAAAATGGTAAAAGAAATGGAATGCAAATGGATCATATCATGGACGTAGACAAGAGTCCTATTGTGGCATTAATTGGGTAGAGAATCAGGTCGTTGATTCGCCCGAGACATGCACCAGGACAGAAAAAAAAATATTTTTAAGAAAGTGTAACAAAAGACCAGAGCCTTTGGCGTTAATCGAACGCCCAACCCCCACTATCAAAGATTAGCTTTATAGCTACTCGTTCCTAAACGAAGCATATAAAAGTTATAAGGCAAATACATTAGGGGCCATTATTACAACTTTTCTTTAAAGTTAGGGTTAGTTAAAGGTACCTTTAGCTAAAGGGAACTGGAAAGTTACCTTTAACTTATTTTCGTTATTACAACTTACGGATAAAATTTTTGCAAAAATATGGCAGTGCGGGAGCAATGTCGATAAAACTGCTGAATTTTACAAGTTTTTTTAACGCAGTGGCAACCGCGGGCTTTGTTTTTTTGTTGTATATGCTCATTTTGTTAAAATTTGAAGTTGCCATAATGAAAATAATATATAATATGGTAACTTCAAACATAAAGCGACCTTTAAATGTTAAAGGTAGGATGATCCTCCCTTTAGCTTAACGATCACTTCTATCTTATTGGGTACTCATAATAATGAAAAACAATTTATCTGGCCGTTAAAATCCTCCCCTTAGTTAAAGGAAAGTTGTAATAATGGCCCTAAATTTTTTTGTTAAATATTTTCTCTCTTCACCACAGTTTATTTACTCGTTAAGACGACAACCATAAAATAAACCAACACTTAAAATGCTAAAAAAAACAACGAAAAACTAAGTTGTTTACAACTTGTAGTCATTTATTTAGAATTAAAACAGAATTAAAATTAAATATTTTCGTTGCTGGGTGTTAAAAAAACGTTAACCTTAATTACTAACAATTTTAAACAAAATAAAGTACTGCTGTTGTTGCTTCACCATAAGGAAGCAAATAACTTTTGTCTGTGTGCGATGATATAAAAGAGCTTGCTTCCCAGTTTTTGAATGCGCTAGTAGAGGGGAAGGATAGCATGTAGAAACTAAATACAAATTTAATATTTTCCGTGGCAATTTTATTGCACTCTCAGTATTTTTGCCAAAAGACTGCTGAAAGCAAGGTGCGGAAAGAAATATTTAACGTATTTCAGTTTATTTGTGATATCTGCGCCAGGCGTTAAACAAAGTTCTCTCATCTTGTAAACCAACACACCACTTCCTAGGCTACAGCGATTTAAAGATGACTTCATGTAAATTTGAAAATGTTGATCTCCAAATTTGACTTACTTTTTCAAAAATTACGAGTTTCGAGTGTACGTCAATATCTCGCTGAGAAGACCTGAAAAAGGTATGAACTCTATTGTAGAATACTGTAAAGCTTGTAGCTATGAAGGTTTTTTCATTAGATTTTAATTGGCCGGTAAAATTTTATCAATGTGTTGTGAAGGCAGTTCCCCAAATTTAAATACCACAACACCATATTGGTTTTAGCAGTGCCACATTTCATATTCATTTAAATAAGTCAATATAATATGTTCGAATTTAATTCCTGAATGTAAAACGAAAACGTTATGTGTACTATTACCAGTGTTGCCACGAAAAAATAAATTTTGTAACCAACATTTGTGAAAAAAATCACCAAATAAGAAAAAATATAACCAAAATTAAATTCGCAGACTTTTATTTAATTTTTTTCAAATTTAAATAATAATTAATAAAAAAAGAAACAAGAAATTGCAAAATAAAACTTTAGTCTTCATTTTAACAAACAAAACAACAGCTTTTTTATAAGAAAAAAAAATAACCAAAACCAAAAAAATCTACACATCTACACATTGATCAAAAAAATAACCAATTTTGGTTAGAAATAACCAAAAACGGCAACACTGACTATTACCCCAAAGTCATGTAACGGATGAAGTTGAATTTAAACAAGAAAAACAAATAACAGAAGAGCATCCATTGCAGCAACAATAGCCGCACAAAATTAACGAGTGAAACGATTATAACACAACTAACCCACACACATGATTGTGTTCGAATTCGTGAACAATCTTATACACCCACAAAATAAGCCATCCTACTACTAATATTCTCACGCATATGTATGTACATATGCTGTGCCAAATAATCTTAAATACAGAAAGCATTCAAACCGTAAACTAGGGATTACCAAAAATTTTTTGGTTATGTATTAGTGAGTAAGAGAGCGAAAATAAGCTGAGAGTTTACAGTCATAGAAAAGTGTTAGTAATATACGCTATTTTTATTTCCATTTCATCAACATGCATAAAGTTATACATCTTTGACTTAATAATTAAAACTTAAAATATCTATAATCTTTTTAGATATTTGTTGGGATCTAATTTTGGTCCATAAATTTGCTCTCCTACCAATAACCAACCTTTAAATTTTTCCAAAATATTGCTTTATGTCTAAAAAAAAATATTTCTCTCTTCATAACATCTAAATTATTTACTTGACTATTAAAACAATCAAAATGTGCTTTAAGAAAATATAAGACATTGGCTTTTAATAAAAGCATTTTTTAACATAAAATATTTTTTGAGCGTAACCCTCAAAAAAAATGTTATAGCATCCGCTGGCATGTGCACTCGCCGCAGTCTGAGCGACGACTAAATAAAAGAGCATCAGCAATCAGTGTTGTCAGATTTTTTTTTACCTCCATCGCCAAAAGCTATACGCAAAATCGCCAAAATAAATTATTATTAATTTTTTCCAAAATAAAAATCGCCAAAAGTTTAAAAAATCCTTTATATTTAGTTATTTCATGTATTATAAGGTCAATATAAATCTTATAAAAGTCTGTAATAAAAAAATATTATAATTTTACATTACATTTGTACTTTTAGTGCATTAGTTATTAGTTGTCAAAATATTTTTTACAAAAATCTATTTTGCATCCAAAACACCACGATGTACATATATTGGTCATTAGATGCAGATTGGTACTACAAAGGGGCATCTGCAATAGATTTTAGCCAACCTACAAATTTAAGTCATTACAAGGTTTAAAATATTACATTTGTGTACTTACCTATGGCCCAATTTATATTTTCAAACTCCTTTCGATGTCGACGATCTACTTTAATTTTTTTTGAACAAGATGCCATTATAACATTTTCGTTTTTTAAATAATGCTTTAATAGTATTTCTTTAATTTTTATTTTTCCTAAATGGGTTTCTTTTCTTTTGAAGTCTTAATTTTTCTATTTACCGTTAACTAATTTGACACTTGTTTGGCATCAATACTGCACATTTAAAGAGGTGTCACTCTTAATATTTTTCAATATCAATTTTGACAGAAAAGTCCTCTTAACAACAACAATCAGCTTGTTGTTTTTGTATTGTTTTACAAGTTTACGAAATGACAAAGACATTGGTATAACCCATAAATATGAACTGTTTTGTTGACATTAATATCATTGTTGACATTAATTGTGCCATTCACTATATAATAATAACATAATATATAAGGGATACCAGAGATGCATAATGTACGAACCACGGCACATTCATATAAGGTAGCCGCAAGTCTACAACAAGAACAACAATGCAAAAACAACAGGCATTTTGTTATTGATAAACCTCCATTCGGATGTCAAAATAGGGAGAAAAAAAATGGAAAAGAAAAAAAAATTAACAACAACACAC
This sequence comes from Sarcophaga rosellei, assembly GCA_930367235.1. Classification (NCBI taxonomy): domain Eukaryota; kingdom Metazoa; phylum Arthropoda; class Insecta; order Diptera; family Sarcophagidae; genus Sarcophaga; species Sarcophaga rosellei. Next base: position 44,554,264 of record OV884018.1, on the reverse strand, counting down.
AAACGCACAACAAACACACACAAATTTTGACAGCCCAAGACTAGTCAGCTGTTTCCTCGGGGTCACTTGTTATGAATTCGCTTTGGTACGAACATTATGTTATTAAATTAAAGTGTTAAAAAAGTATTTCAAGAAAATAAAAATAATTTGTTAAAAATAGCCAAATAAATCGCCAACTAGTCTGTAAATCGCCAAAAAATCACCACGTCGCCAATTGAAAATTTTGGTCGCCAAAGGCAATGAAAAATCGCCACGTTTGGCGAGAAATCGCCACATCTGACAGCCCTGTCAGCAATATATGTGAATCAGGGTTGGCAAAATTGGTACAATTGTACTTTTTTTGGTACAACTCAAACATCAAAAGTACAATGGTACACCAATCACCCATTTTGTACAATTTCAAAGTTTTCCTAATTTTGATTTTAAAAATAATAAATGCAATAAATTTAGAATTGCAAGCAGAAGACGCTCGAATTCATATAATTTTAGAACGAATAACATTTTTATTCTGCCAAATGGGTCGAAATTTTTTTTAAAAAAGATGTACTTGATAAGTATGAAATATCAAATTTAGCTCTAATGATGAAGATAATCATCTTCCATTAGAAGATGTTTATTGCGGAAGCCAGGTAGATATTTATATATCAAATAATGAAATTGAAGAAAATGTTATCATTCAATTTAAAAAAAATGCCAAACATTTTTATTTAAAATTTTGCGAAGTTCTGAAAACAAAATTCAATTTTGATAATGAAATCTTAAAGTGGTTTAATAAGTTTTCCCCAGAAAATGTTACCTCTGGAAAAACTAACAGCATCGTACCAATATTAGTAAAAATGTTTTCTAATAAACACGAAAATTAAAAAATTATAGACTCTTTTATGTATTTATATATACATTATTAATTTATAAAAAATATTATCAACTGGAAAAATTAAATTTCTCCATAAAATTAATAATTATAATATTTGTTTATTACAACAGTACAATTGAATTCGTATGTACTTTTTTGTTATGTTTTTTATATTGTTTATTAAAATATATATTTCAATAACCATAATATTTCCAATAAAATGCTTTGTACAATTAGGGTCAAAAAAGTACAATTTAAAACGCTGGTCTGTACAATTTAGAAATGTCTTTTGCCAACCTTGGTGTGAATTCGCTTTGCACAACTGTGCTATGAAATGGTAATCACTACCTTTGTGACACATTTGTTGTTGTTTTGAAATGTATATGTAGTATTTGTAGTAAACATTCTTATAGTATTACAAGGTATGGTAAAGTGGTAATTCTCTAGTGAGTATACATAGGTCTACGAATAAAAAAGTGAGTTATATTATGCTATTATTATAACGATTGTGATGTTGCAAAACACATGTATAAACATTTTTACTTGAAAAAATAAATTTAACAGCATAGAAGTGCATAAAAGTTATAAAACACTAAACTTATATTCGCGTCACATGAGTAAGCTTACCACTAGGAAGAATAATGTTGTATGCATGTATATGCGAAAAAAAATCGATAAAATTAAATTATTTTTCAACTTTAAGTTATCCCGAATAATTTCAAATTATATGTGATTTTTAGATTACAGAAGTTTATATATACTTTAGGCATTATAAATCAAATCCTTCAGAAACAAAAAAGCAAAAATCAATTTTTACTGAAATTTTACTGGTACTGCAAAGTGCCCATCTATGATTATTACCATATAAATTTGACAATATTCAAAATTTGTTTTATAAATTCAAACGAATTTCAATCAACCTTCATAAGGTCTTCAGGTCAATTTTGACCCATTTTTAAGAAATAAATAGTTTTTTTCCGGAAAGTGATGTTTACAGTCTTGATATGCTTTGACTCTTTTTATTTCAAATTTGAACAGTAATAAACGATTTTTGAAAAAGTATAATTTATGAATTTTTTACACTAAATTTGACCCGGAGTACCACATAAACATTTTTGACAAAACTTGAACTTGGGTACCACTAACTTAAATATTAATACATCTCTGGTTTTGGGTACATTTGCTTGGTAACATTTGTTTGTACAAAAATAGGGATTCCCTGGTATATTTTCCAATGCGTAAAGCAAAAGCGATACATACTGAATTATAGTGAATATAAACAAACTCAAAGTATTAACGTTGGAAAGTGCTGGGTTTGCTACGTTCAGTACAAAAATTAACCCCGTTTAATTGAATTTTTGGTAAATAAATTATCAGACGAAGAAAATACCTGTCTCTGAAAATATAGGCCATTCAGAATCCTCTGTCAGCTTCAATGAAAATGAAGGTGAATTTTGGCCTATTCACGCTATGATATCAAAAAATGATGAAATAAAATATTTTATGGAACGATCGGCAAACAAAACTGGAAGAGTTCGATTGTGGCTTTTTTATTGTCCCAGGATTACAAACTAAGAAATTTATAGTTTACAATTACTTTTTCCCACCTGTGAAAAATACAGACATTTGCAGGAATAGAAAAAGAAAATACCATTAAAAAACCAAAATATGCATGTAAATCTTGATCTAACAGTTGGTCATAATGTAACAGCAGACTATATTTTTTACATTTTTCCTGAAACTGAAATCGTGATTAAAATACAATTTAAAATGCTTATAAAACTATATACCTGAATCTATAATCATTCGCCCCAGTGTGGGACGGTTTCCCAGCCTTGGGAATGAAGATCACCCTAGATAGCTCCAGCTCCAAGGGATGTAAATGAGCCTGAGACTAGCGTTATAGATGGCAAGCAACCAAGGGAGAATTATCTCCTCCCCATGTTGAAAGTCACCCGGGATAATACCATCTGGTCCTGGTGACTTGAATGGTTTAAAAGCCCACTGCACTTGGTCAAGGGTAAGGGTCAGGGGGGAATAGTTCCCGGACGGTGGTTTGTTAACCTGATAAAAGGCCTGGCCACCAAGTGTGTCACTTCCTGAAAAGTGAGTGTCAAGGAGAAGCTCAAGCGCCTCCAAATTGGAAGTAGTTCAGCGTCCGTCAGGTCGTCGGATACAGTCAAGGGCTTTGTGAGTGGAACTTAGAGTCCCTCTTCGCTCGCCTTACAGCGTATTTAAGTTCCCTCTTTTTGGCCTTGTAGGCTGACGATTCGCCTGTCGTCTTCGCCCTGTTAAAGAGCCTGCCACAAGATCGGCGTAGATCATCGATCTCTTGGTTCCACCAGGGCGGTTTTCGCTTACCCCTATGGGCAGCGGGTTTGACGGAGGATGTGGCTGCCGCCCTAAGAGCGGTTGACAGTGTGTCCGCAGACCTATCCACGTCGAAACAGGTCGTTGTAGTCGGGGGGTAGAGGGAAGGCTGCTACGCAGTCTCTCTCTAAAAATGGTCCAATTCGTGTTCCTCGAAGAACTCCCCCACCAGCTCAGAATTGGACTTCTTGCTGGATGAGGAGCGTCGAGAAGAATGACTGTACACGCTTCTACATTCGACGTCTTCGGCGGGTTCGAGGGGTCCAGGGGTGGGGTTGGATGAAGTAGGGTCAGATGGGGTAGAGTTCTGTGGGATGGGCTGCGATGGGACGGGATTTTCGGGGATGGGTTCTGTTGGGGGATGTGCGACAGCGCGGGAATCCGACTTATAGACCCTTAGCTCAATTAAACTAAAACCATATTTCATCACGCCCCCACCGGCAGTAATAAGTGGAAGGGTGATCACCGCCTCGCGGTAATCGCCCCACTGGTCAGCAACTTTAGCCACCCTCCAGTTATGTGTGGGCAGGTCGGTGTTGCTGGCCTTGAGGATCTTCAGCATGGTTTCCGGGTCTGATGGTCCGGTCGGAATTCTCGCCTTAGAACGGGGGCGGTGGAAACCCGGTCTGGAGGGACGGCAGCAAGCTTAGCTCCTGGCCAGACTTCACCAATCCTATCTTTAGTGTAACTTTTGTAGCAAAAATAACTTTGTTTTGGTTGAATTTTAAGGTATTTTTTTAAATTAGCTTTAAAAATGTCCTGTAAGCGCTGTTTGGACGACGCAGAAATTGCTGCTCTTTTGCAAAACGTATTGGACGACTCGGATTTACTGGAAAATGTGAGTGAGTCGGAAGATGAAGTAATGGAGGATGATGTTCAAAGCGATGTAGAAGATCAGCTTGTTGACATTCTTGAGCCTGATGAGAATGTACCACCGATTCAGGAAAGTCCTCAAGAACCTGATAATTTCACAACTTCTTCCGATAGCCGGGTTATTACGGTATCTCGACCCACTATAAGAAGTAAAAATAAGCACTGCTGGCCTAATTTCCCTAAATCGTTCAAATGTACAATGGATGAACAAAAGGCTAGAAATTCCTACTTTATCTAAAACCTTGCGCGGCAATATTCAAACACTTTTACCAGATGAAGTAAACAATGATTCTGGTAGCAGTGGTGAACAGCCTGAATCAAAAAAGAGAAAATACTGTGGTTTCTATCCATCAAAAATTCGACGTATGTCCAAAATGGTATGTGTGAAATGTGATAAGTCTGCATGTGGAGAGCATAAAAATTTAGAATGTAAATCTTGCATATAATGCAATTCGAATTTATTTGTTTTTGTTTATATACGTTAATACAGATGGTAGTATCTTAAAAAAGTACAAAAAAATATTTATTTTAGTTTGTAGAAACGAACTGAAGTCCTTTACAAAATCTTTTTAAGTTGTGATATTTTTTTAAGGCTAATTGAATTTTATTTTTAATTTTATTATTATTTTCTGTTTAAAGATACATAATTTTATTTGTAATAATTGCATATATGTACAGGCATAAATTTTTGAGTCCTCTGATTATCATATACCAGCACTGTATATTGAATATAAATTAATGATCGGTTGCTTTTTGTGAAATTAACTTTAATTATTTTGAAATAAAAAATATTAAAAATAAAAAACAACAAATTATTTAATAATCAGGTGAGTTTTAGCACATTCAGTTACAATAGCTAAAAATTTTAATCCAACTCCCACAATTCATGTGTTACACTATATATTTTTACTCGTTTGAAAAAACACTCTATGTTATTACGTGTGAAAAATTTCCACCACTGCTTCTCTAGTTTGAACGCATCCGAAGTGTCTAATTTTTAATGAGTGTAACTTTTAAGTCAGGCTGAATGTGACCGATAGCGAGGAGCTCTGTGCTTTGTGGCTTATTCGCAAATACTTGCAGCTTAAGAAGACGCTTCACAAAATGACCATGTCCTCAAATCGCTCGTTTAGAATAAGTAATGTGGCATGAACTCTGTTGCACGTAGCGCCGTTCTGATGAAGCTATATATCTTTGGTGTCCAGATCATCCAATTCAGGCCAAAATAAGTCAGCGGCCAATATGGTCCTTAAGAAATTTAGATCGATGATGCCGTCAGTTTTAAATTTACACGAAGCTTTGGGTTTTTGCTGATGTGCTGGATGCGCTTGGATCTCATGTCAATTTAATTCAATAATTTCGCTTGTATGTATTCATCCAGAAATTTTTTAACCAAATATACAATTCTACACTCTAATCAATTTGGATTTCAAAAGAAAAATTTACAGAGAAAATAAGTAATGATCTTGATAATAATGAGCACTGTCTAGTACAATTTATTGACTTTAGCAAGGTCTTAGACACATTGTCATTCACAAAGCTTCTATCAACACTAGGTTTTTCGATTATCTGAATCTTAGCAACAATTGTGTAAAAATGGTAATGAATATAGGATTGAAGTCAAATGACAAAGTTTCACAAGAATCAAAGCTACGGCTGCTCCAATACTTATAGTACGTAAACGACATTCGCAAAGTTTTAAAACACGCTTATGCTGATAACACAACAGCAGCAGTTGAAACGTTATAAATGCAAAGAGAACTGAGCAAAGACAGCTTAATAAAGTATCAAAATGGTGTTATGGCAATGGTCTGGTAACCATTTTAGATTAGATTACGGCCTAGCTTCTCACACCACTCATGTTGTGTGCGTTAATTTTATACGTGAGTGGCGGGACCTACAGTTTAACGTCGATTCCGAACGACAGACTTTTTTGTGAAACTTTTTCATTGCAGGCTTATTTACTCTCAGAGTTTCTGCCAGAAATCTGCTGAGCGGAAGTCGCCGAAGAAATATTTTTCTTTTCATATTTCGTTTTAATGTTTGACCTGGCATACCAATCCGGGCTTTACGTCTAATAAGCCAACACACTACCTACTAGACCACGGCGACTTCGATACAGACCATAAAAACGATTACTTTAACCTTCTTATACCCGCGCGTTAGTCTGTGAGACCGATTTCTTTATTATTGCGATTTTTATTTTAAAAAAATAGTGCCAGTAAGTTGATATTTCTGGTAGCTTCGTTATTCGTAATAAGCTTCGTTTTTGTGCAAATATGAAGTATCTGCGAAAAGCACGGGTATACACACAACGATAATCGGTCTGTGAAACCGAATGCGGGTATTGGTGTAACACTTTTGTGTAAGTAACTTTTTAAATAATTTTATTTGTTTTGTATTAGTTTTTGTTATTTTTATTTTATATATTGTTATCTTTAAAGTTTTGAATTTTTTTTCATTTTGAGTATAAGTGTATTATTGTTCAAGTTTTCATAGCGCTTACGAAAAAGTGCCTTCTTAAAATACCTAAAATAAAAGACTTTTTTAATTATAAAAAGTATATTTCTGTACCATATTTATTATGCTGTTACAACAACATAACAACGTCTGGCATACTTATCTCTGCCAGAACCTTACATACACTACGGCATAACAGCGGGGGACCTCTGCACTTTACAGGAGTCTACAAAACACACAAAATCGTATTCTTATTACAAATCAATACTATCATTGAACAAACATTAGAAGCAACAACAGAAGTCCGCAAGCACGATATGATAACTTGAACAGTTTTAGCAGCAATCTTATGAGCACGATTAACACTCCGAATAGTCTGGAAAATCTGCGTACTGTCAGGTCAAATGATATGTAGTAGAAATATTTAAAAATATTCTACATCAAGTAAATGTATTAAACAGAGTTAAATGACTGCAAGCCATTAATCACCACTACAACACTAGAATACGCAAAAGAGGTAGACTTAAAGTAAAAACCACTGTTAACAGCTATGGTGACCGAACATTGAATGTATTGTTACCAAGAATCTACAATAAAATTTTAATATCATCACAATAATACCGCAATTATGAAATGTAATGCAAAAATTATAAATTGTTTTAACCTGCAGATAAAATATAAGGCTTCGTGGCTATAGTAGCAATAAGGATAAATTATTTTCAAATGAAATAAATCATAATGAAAGATCATTGCCGAATAATGATTCTTGGATAAAAATTACGGTCTTTGCCACATGCTTCAGAGTCCATTTAGCGAACACATGTCGTTGTCTGTGGTCGTCCATGATGATTTGGAAAATAAATAAGTGACAAATAAATTGACAGATGCAGCTTAAATAAGTTTGGAAGTTCTTTCACTATTATAAGGATGGTGGCTACATATCGGGGTAATCTTGTTTAAAAAATATTCATATCTTTCGAATTCATAATATTAAGAAACTAGGAGAGGGTTAACCAAGTAATTTTTGTAGAAAGCCCTCTGCGCTACGTCTTGAGGAAGAGTACTACGTAATTAGCAAAAATTTCTTCACTAATATATCCTATACTTGTCTACATGGCTGTATTCTAATACATGTCTACAGAAGGAATTTTTACTCTGTAACGACATACAAATTTCTTGCGTCATTTTGGGACCTGTTGCAAGTACGCTAATTCATGAAACACAGCAGTAGAAATTAATACGAGGAAAATATTGTATTTTTAATGATTGAATCTTTATTTCGGAATTTATTATTCCTATAAACTCAACCTTAAATGTAGAGGTTTTTATTCCGCCGCAATTGAAGACTGTTAGTAATAAAAAATAGAATGTCAAGTAAGGTCAGTTATTCAAATCCTTCTTTCACGAAAAAAAGTGAGTTTATTGCAAAACGGTGAGTAAGCTCCATACATAGTTGGTAGTTGCCATTTGATTTCTCTTGAATAAATGGGAGCCTATTTGATTATCTACAAGGTTTAGACTAGAAGCTGTTCAAAACTTGTACCAACCAAATGCTGTTGAAGTCAAAAGATATCAATAATACAGTGAAGATGAGCTCTTATTAATTCGCGACTCCAATTTTCCTTGCTTACTGCGATCATTAGCACACTAACACGTATCTTCCATCTCTTAAAACAAGCTTCCAACTCACTACTGTATGATTATAGTTTTTGAGACTCCAACAGATTCCATTCGAGATAAATGAATATTCAAAAACGGCAAATCATCCGCAGAGATAGACGTGTGTTGTCAATATATGGATAAAAGCAAGAATGGCCCAAGATGTTTATCTGTGATAATCCAACAGATTTTTTTTTTTTTTGGGAAAGAGCTCAATTTTCACGTTTTAAATTTCTATTAATGACCAAAACTATTATTATTTTTTTATCTGTTTTATGGGAAATACTGGCCAATATGTAATATTTATGAACAAATAAAAAATCAAAAATCTACTTTTGTACACTTAGGTGTTGTTAGATTTTGGTTTTTGTATTTTTATTTGTCTCCCATAACAAGCGTTATAATAATGGCAAAAGCCAATATTATGCTTGTACAAGTCATACATAAACCAACACTCTCTCATATGTACATACCAATCGTTTGTAACACATACAATGTAGTAAATGGAAGTATCCTCGGACACTTGCAATCCCACTAATGACTATTTGCTACTATTGTATAATGAATATACGATTCATGTTTACAGTACATCTGAATGTGCCCATATCGTTTATGTGTCCATATATTATTATTTCACTCAATAGATTTGACAGGTATGACTACATATTGTTACGCAAAAGGAATCAGTGTGCCATCGTTTAACATTAAGATGCTAACAAACACACTAAAGGCCGTGTCAGATAAAACTTTTGCTTCGCGTTGCGTTACATATACGCTTTGACATTTAAGATAAATGTACATGTTTATATGGCACTTGCCACATAAACTGCTTTTAACGCAACGCAAAGCGAAAAGTTGGGCATGCCTCATCTTTTTGCTCGCTTTGACAATCAGCTGTTGATTATTCAGTAAATATTTTTGGCAAATTTGAAGCTTTTTTGTTATTGTTTTGTTTTTATTATATTAAAAAAAAGAGGTAAGTGAATTTTATTTTTTGGAAGAAGTATTTAATATAATTTTCATAATTTTACTAAGTAAAAAAAACTTACGCGCCAACCACTTTTAAAAGATAAACAAACAACGCGAGTGTTGTCCAAGTTTTGGTTGTGTCATACACCTTTTGCTTTACGCTTTTCTTTCAAAGTTATAAACGTCACGCAAAGCAACAAAGTTTTATCTGACACTGCCTTAACACTACAAAGAACATGTTGATTAACTATAGCTACACTAAAGGTAGAATTAGTCTTTACTTTCTGTTCCGTTACGAAACAGCTGATTTTATTTCGTTAATAGAAAACATATATGAGTGGTTAGTTTTTTTGTTTCGTTCCGTTCTGTTTCGGACGAACCTGTGAAAAATAAAATTTGTTAAGTAATTGTAAGTGACAGCGGCAAACAGGTGACAGTTATATTTGAAAAATTAGAAGAAAAATTGAATAAAATAGGAAATTTTATTAATTATAACATAAATTTGGAAAAACGTATTAAATAAATTATAAAAAGAATTTAATAACAAAAATGGATGATGAGAAACCAATAACATTAGTTTTTTTTTTTATTTGATAACCGTAAACAGCTGACAAATTGTCACAGAATAACTAACTGGCAAACGTAACTGAACGGAACAGAACAGCCACGGAAAGTAGAGACTAATGAGGCCTTAACGCATAGAACGTACATGCTTGCGTATACCAATAAAATCAGTATAAGAAAAGAAAACCGACAAGTATGAGAGAGAGCAACAACAAACAAGCAATGTTAACCTGATACACAAACAACAATTCGGTTGCGATAGAATTCTCGAGAATGCGAGAACAAGAACCTTCCTCTTCGAGAACGTTCATCATACTGATTTTGCGGACATATAAAAAGGCGAGACATAGCAAGCAACCAGTCATAAAGGCCGTGTCAGATAAAACTTTTGCTTCGCGTTGCGTTAGATATACGCTTTGACATTTGAGATAAATGTACATGTTTATATGGCACTTATCACATAAACTGCTTTTAACGCAACGCAAAGCGAAAAGTTGGGCATCTCTCATCTTTTTGCGCGCTTTGACAATCAGCTGATTCATTTTATTTAATTTTTTCTTGGCGTCATCAAATTTAAAACAAAAATTTTGCAAAGAAATAAATAAATTTTATTAATTTAATAAATAAATAAATTTATTTGAAAAATAAAAAGTGAAAGTGAAAAGAAAGTACCCTACAAATAAAGGAATTCAAAGAAGGTATGTATATACATATGTATAAGTAGTAATTAAAAATATTAATAATATAGTTTTAAGCAAGAAAAAAATGGAGGAGAAGCTAATCGAAGCTGTGAAGATGCACCCATTTCTGTTCGACAAGAGTTCCTCATTATTCAGGAATAAGTATTTAAAAGATCGAGTGTGGCAGGCAGTAGCTGCTTCAACAGGCGTGTCAGGTATTTTTTTTCTTTTAGTATTAGTCGTGTCGTTTTTGCTATTTGTTCCTTTTAACGTAGAGGATCATTGTAAAGGAAGGTGGAAATCACTACTGGACCGATTTGTACGCGAAATAGGATACAATAAAGTGAAGTCTGGTGCCGCTGCTGAAGAGAAAGTGGAATGGTGTTACATGGAATCAATGCGATTCTTAACAAAACATGTGGGTCCAAGAAAGTAAGTTAAACTTAAATCTAGCCTGCTTTATATATATACCCTTTTTTAATTACTTTTTTTTGTAGAACCTCCTCCAATATTCAATGGATGAACATTTCTGAACAACCTTCTTGCAGCCAGACACCACCCATGCCTCAAAATGAAGAGGCAATAGATAAGGAGCAGTCAGAAAATTCAGAATTAAATATTAGCCAGTGCAGTGAAGACACCAACAGCGCCAAAAGCACAAAACGGCAACGCGTTGTCAACGAATTGCGCGAGCGATTTGACCGGTTAGTTGGGACAATTGAATCAGTTATTGCTGCAAAAGCTGAAAACGTTCCCTCAAAAAATAGTACTTTTTTAAAACTGCTGGACGAATGCCTCCTGAGAAAGTCTGATGAGTACAAGAGTGACTAAAGATTGAGCTGCTTACAACGCCAATTAAATCACAAATGAAAAAGGTTAGTTCAAATTGCTATACTTTTCAAATTTGTCAAAATTTTGATTATTCTTTACCCTCTTTAGCTTCTAAATCGATCTCCATCACTCACCGGAACGTTTGGGATTTATAATTTTTTTCTTTTTTTGTGTAATATATAATATATAAGTAACTATAACTAGTATAAGGTTCAACAAGATGTGATACAAACTGCTTTAATATTTAACTGCATTAGTATTATATAAAGAAAATATGAATTTAAAATCTGAATTTATTTTATTGTTTTGTTATGTTATTTTATGAATATTTTTTAATTTTTTGTCTCTGAAATGAATTTTTTACTTTTTAACTAATGTGATTTAAACTTACCAAAAAAAACTTGATTTAACATGTATTTTTAAAAAAAAATTAAAGGCAATAAAAACCTTTTAAGGTTTGAATACAAATATGAAAATTGAAGTTTTTATTACGCTTTAAAACAAGATTTTACACAGTTTATTTATTAATTGGATGGGACATAATGTAGTCTTTTAGTTGGTCTCTCAAGGCGAACGCATTTCTTGTTGCGTTATTGCAAGTCATTCGGCCATGGTTTCGCAACGGTACTGAAACTTCACTTCACCATAGCCCATTTATAATTTCCTCACCTTGAAAGCGATCCACATAATCAGGTGGACAATAACTGCCGTCGTGAAATTTTACAAAATTGTGCAGAATTACAGTGGCTTTTACCAACTTTTCTGCATTTTCTGGGTACATAAATAAAGGCGACAACAAAACTTTCCAGCGAGCGCACAAAATTCCAAAAGCATTCTCTATTACTCTTCGGGCACGTGAAAATCTCTTATTAAAAATTTCTTTGTCAAGTGATAAACGAATTCCTAGTTATAAAAAAGTACATATTTTGAAGTACATAACTAAGAAGGTAAAGTGAATGTACAAACCCGGGTATGGACGCATAATACAGTTCTTAAGTGGGAATGCAGCATCACCAACCATGAAATAAGGGAATGTGGTGCGAGTTTCAGGCAGATATGCATCTTCAGGGAAATCTAGGTTATGTAGTAAAATGAAAGAGTGACGGTCAATAACATTGAGTCAAGTGGCCGCTGCTCATATGCAATTGGATATTCTTTTGTTTATGCATATGAAATATTGTGTTGGTATTGACAACTGTAAAATCATGCTACAGTTACCATTCAACAACCTTTGTCCAAAGCCAGAATTCCATAAAACTCCACCATCACTTTGGGATCCATACGCGCCAATATCCACGGTCGTGAAAGTATAGTGTTACGCGTCGTTATCGAAAGAATAATAAAAATTATTTTATATTCATCTTTATAGAAATTGAACATATTATTTTTTTATATAAAACTTGGTTAAGGGCAAAATAAGATGTAAAGCTAGCTCAGTGGTCTATACGGTTCTTAACCCGGTTTCGTGACGCAAACATATAAAACACTCTCTTGCCTTATCACCACAGAGTGTATTTAAAAAGAAAACAAGTTTCAAACAAAATTTTAAACTTCTAATCTATTTGCGCGAGATGTTAAGCACATTGGGGTACAATTTTCCCACCCTTCTGATCTTAATAGTATCAGACGCCTTGACAGAATACCTATACCCTGAGTCTGTTTCTGTCCCTAAAAATGACGTTTTATTACCTACAAAATCAACATTCCTGTCTGGTTCATCCTTCCCCTTTTAAGTAACTTAGAATTTCATATTTTTATATTTTACAATAACAAATTATTAGTACTATTTATTGGAACAAAAATAAATGATAATAATCAAAACAAAATAAAAAGAGAAACTCATTCATTGATAAATTCAAAAAAACAAATATGAATGATAAAGAAATTTAAGATAATAAGAGAAAAAAAAAATGTTAAAGTGAATGAAGAAACAATGTGGAATCGGACTATCGGACAAAATAAGATAATAATGATAAATAATTACAAAAATACTCTTTACTCACAACCAAAATAATGATGCATTTCAATATGTTCCGATCGAAGGGCCCAGCAATCAATTCATACTGATGACGTTGTTGTTGTTGCTTTAAAAGAACTTATTTTTGTAATTAGTGTGCGTAAGTTTAACAAAAGAATTATAAAGTAAAATAAAGATATTTTAGGTTACACTCGGAAAAAAAAGAAATTAAATTAGTAATCATAACATTAAGAACATGTAAAAGTATTAATGTATTGTAAATAAATTTGACTTTAAAATAATTGTGTTAATTGTATAATTTAAATTCATTTTATAGTTACATTTTAATATTTAATTTTAATACTTTTATATGTCTTACATTTCGTAGCAAAATTTTTAGTATAATTATTTAGGCTTAAAATTTAGTTTTTCTTATAGTTTTAAATGCTTTTACAATTTTATAATTTTTGAATTCAGATTTTAAGCTTTAGATAAATACATGTATATATTCAAAATTAGGTAATTAGTTTAGATAACTAATTAATGAGGTAAAGTATGTATAATTCTATAATAATTGTTTAGTTATTTAAAAATGTAGAAATTTTATATTTTTTTTTTTTTTTGGTTTAAATATATAACATATTTGTAGTTATGTAGAAGAATTAAAACATTGTCTTGATAATTTCAATTATATTATAATTTGTTGCAAAATTTAGTTAGAATTTGTTAGTTTTAGGTGTTAGAACTTTTGAATTCACATTAATTTTTAGGAAAATATTAGTATTTGCACATATTTAAAATAGTACGTGATAGCATATAATGTTCTGGTATGAAGTTTTATCACATGGTGAGGTTGATCACGTCAAGAATATGTGCGATTCAAGCGGAAGCTTAGCGGTTCCTGAGGAGACTTCCCATCACGCGTTGAGTCCAATAGTTTGGGACCAATCTCTTGGGCTTTCCCAAAAATTGCGGGTCGAGGAAAATTCCACGACCAAAATAAAATATATATAATTCCTTTAAGGGGGAAAAATCACTTTTATACGTATGTGACACACTTTTCTTGTTGAAATCATTTCTTACCTCGTGTGATATGTATTTCACTTTAAACTATTATAATATAGTATATTTTATATATTATATAAAATATAAATCTCTTATAATTGAATTTTTATCAATATCTCACAATATTATTGTTACTTTGTTAACACCAAAGTTTTTTTTTTTTTTTTCTCTACAATAAGACTTTCTTGCACAACTGTCACTGTAATAATAAGTTCCTAATCTTTAGTAAGATCACTTAGTGCGTGTTTAAAATATTAATTACGTAGTTAAGAAAAAGGGAGAACAAATATTTATTTCGGTACATAATTGATTGATGATGCGTGAGAAAAGGACAAAAAAAAACGAGTTTGCAAAAATCAGAAATATTACCATATATGGTAATGTAATTTCAACGGTACAAACATATGTACATATGCATGCTCACTAATTTAGTGGGAGAATTAAAGGGTTACTAACTGAGAGAATAATATATGTAGCATGCGAGAAAATATAGTAAATATAACAAAGATATCACATGTTAGAAAATGTTGTGTATGAAACCAAACAAATCGCAACAATAGTTGGCGTCGCAAGTTGCAAGAGAACAATAGAGTAATTTCCCTTATAGTTGTAATAAAGAGATCCTGAATTGGGTGGACATGATATTGTGATGTGCTTTCCATTAAAGACGTGCACAGTTACAACTGAATACACAAGTTTCGTAGTGTCTACTGCTGTGAGTGTGTATTGATGAGTACTTGAGTAGTTCTTGTACAAGTTGGTATTGTTACTTTCTCAAACATAGTAAGTATGAGTGAGTATAAAGAGAATAAGAGTAACATATTAGTTTTGCTATATTTTATTCAAACAAATAAAATAGATAATGTGTGTGGTACAATTGGGCAATTCACACAACTTTGTATCGTGTATGTTGTATTGAATACATATGTTTCTTTGTGAACGCTCAATGCTATGCTGTATTGTGTACTTCGTGGCATTCAAACAATTTGATAGCCCGAAACCAACACAACATATGAAAACAACATATACACATTTTTTTCATTCACACAATTTGATAGCACGAAACCAATACAACTTTTAAAAACATATGTGGGCAATTCACACAACTTTGTATGCTGTATGTTGTATTGACTACATTTGTTTGTTTGTGAACGCTCAATGCTATGCCGTAGTGTATTTCGTGGCATTCAAACAATTTGATAGCCCGAAACCAACACAACACATGAAAACATATACAAATTTTTTTCATTCACACAATTTGATAGCACGAAACCAATACAACTTCCAAAAACATAGGAAAAAACATGGTGTACTACTGCACGTCTTTAATGCAGATATCGATGGTCTGTTTGACATTTTTGTAAGGCGTGTCTTTAAAAGTTCCAGCAACATATCAAAAACTGCGGGAGTCATCCGGACACTCTTTTGGAACTGCTCTGGATCTCTTTGATGCATTTCTTCAAAGCTGGAAGCGAATAGGCCTGTGTAGTCGCGGTCTTGGTAAAGTCTTCTTACCCAGAACCTACGCGATGAAATTTGCTCTAACAGCCCCAATGCCTCATTCATTATGAGCAAAATTACACAGAATTCCAATAAATCGTCCAATAACATTTTAAAATTACATTTTTAAACCAAATAATTTAATTACAAAACACCTTCAATAATTTATTCTTAAATAAACAATGCCCGGGTTGATTTTATTGATAAGCAAACAATACGCGAGTGTTGTCAAAGTTTTTATTGTTTTTTTGCTTTGAGCGTTTCTGTCAAAGTTATAAACGTCACGCAAAGCAACAAAGTTTTATCTGACACGGCCTTTAGTGTATTGCTTGCAAAAAGGTTGTAAGCAGAGAATAGCGAATAGTGGTGTGTGTTTGAATAATAGTGAACAAGCAATTTGTTGTTTGTAGTGAAGTTGTAAACAGTGACACAAAAGTTGTGTGAATAATAAAGAGTTAATTGAAACGAAATACATATTTGTTTTTATTTTGGTTTGCAATCAACGAACCCACAATCTAAACGATTTTTAAAAAGGTAAAAACGTAACAATATGTTGTGTCATACTCTGTTTTTATCCTTCACTTGATTGCTTCTAGTGTTTTTGTGCGTTTTAAAATGTTTGAATTTCTTTTGTACATATTGTTACGTAAATGGAAACGACCTAATATCGTTTCCTAAGAAAACATCGTTTAACATAAACAATAAGCAAAAGCTACAAATACAAAGACCCTGAGTATGAGTATGTGTATACAACGCACACGACACAGATACACACTAAGAAATAAATCGAACATGTTCTAAGTAAACGCAACAACAATAAACATGAAAGACGATCAACAACGTGGACAAAATACACAAACAACTATGTGGTCGCAATAGAGTTCTCTAGAATGCGAGAGCAAAAACCTTCCACGTCGAGAACGTTCATCATACTGATTATGAGGCAAGGTAAGCCAGCAGTTTAGTTACAACGCAGTCAGTCTTGTGTGAAGACGTGTTGTGTTCGAAGTAAACAATAGTGGTTTGATCTCGCTACAAATCTGTGTTACTTACAAAAAGGTTATAAGCAGAGAAATAGAATAGTGGACAGTGTTGCCACGAAAAAAAAAATTTTGTAACCAACATTTCTGAAAAAAATCACCAAATAAGAAAAAATATAACCAAAATTAAATTCGTAGACTTTTGTTTTGTTTTTTTTTCAAGTTTAAATTATAATTAATAAAAAAAGAAACAAAAAATAGCTTTTTTTATAAGAAAAAAATCTACACATTGATCAAAAAAATAACCGATTTTGGTTAGAAATAACCACAAAAGAGAAAGAGAAGGGGATAGACAAGCAGTGGGAATAATATAATAAAAATATACAAACAACAATGCAGTCGCAATTGAACTCTCGAGAAGGCGAGAACAAGAACCTTCTACTTCGAGAGTGTTCGTTGGACTGTTGTGTTGGACTATAAAAGGGCAAGACAAAGCAGGCAGCAGTCAGTAAGAGTTCAGTCAGTCTAGTGTGAACGCGCGTTGCGTTCGAAGTAAACAATCGAGGTTTCTCCGCTATAGATCTGTACACAAGTATAAGTGTTGTTGCTTACAAAAAGGTTGTAAGCAGAGAATAATAACGAACAAGCAAGTTGTTGCCATATAGTGAAGTTGTGGCACATAAAAGTAGTGTGATTAATGGTGGTTATAGTGTGGTTTGCAATCAACGAAACACATAATCTAAACGTTTTTAAAAAGTTAAAAACGTAACAATATATTTACCTGAATTGGCTGTATGACTTTGAGGTGATAGAATATCAAATTATGGCAATAAATAGTTAAAAAATGTTGTTAAGAATTTTAGTTAAGATTGTTAATGACAGCACAGATATTGTTTTCAATTGTCTGTATCAAGTTTAAAACAACATTATCTTGCAAATTTTTCCAACGTTCTATATTGTCGTATTATTTTTAAACCTACGAAAAAGATGTTGTTATTATTTAAAATTGTTGTCTATTGTATTGTATTTATTTATTGTATTTATATACATACTAAGGTTTGACGAGTATTTTAAACGTCGTTTAATTTCAGATCTAAAAAGATTTAAGAACTCAACTTCAAATTGAAAATATAAATTTCATTAGTGTATATTCTGGCTCAAATAAGTCTCCGTACACCAAGCTGATGGAGCCAATGATTAAATGAATATCAGTTCCCATTCGTTTAGGTTTTGCAAATACTATCGTCAAGGCCAAGGGCACTTGTTGCAAATTCCAATATTATCACACTTTCAATTTTTGTAGGCTCATGTGTTAGGAGGCTGTCGTTTTTATAATTTGTTTATAAGAACAGCAATAATTAAACAATCTTCCGGTAGTACATTTTTTTATGATCTGTCTTTAAAAATTGATATGTGAGTGTTGGTGAACAACTTTAATAATATAATATTTGTATTTTATATTTAATAATTTACTTAATTTTTCCTTCATTTATTTAATTTTCCTTATTTTTAATTTCAATGCTAGTGTAAACAGTACATAATACTTCACGCATATTAACATGTTGTTGTTGTTATTTATTTTGTATATACTTATCACAAGTGATATCACAGCAAATTATGAAAATACTGGTTTTTTAGCATTGAGTTAATACATATATTAGGAAGTCTGTAATATGCGTTTGTTATTAGATAGTAGAACAAAAAAGGAGATTAAGTACCGTTATACATATTTTTGATTCTTTTAATGTTTTTTCTTATTCAAAAGAATATTTTTAAAATCACTTACTTTTACTGCCTTGCTGCGAACAGAAGTCTTTTCTTAACAAATAACTTTTATAATCTTTTGTGTTAAATAAACATTTGGTATAAAAATAAAAAAGTTAAAATTCTCATACATTATTTGGTGCCGAAACCCGGGATCTATCTAAAGGTCCCCAGGAATAGTGGTCTAGTGATTGGAAATTGGAACAACGACTTGGAACCTCATTACTGTGAACGACTTGAAACATCTTAACTTAGAACTGTTGCTGTAAAGTTTGGATTTGGCTTCGGAATTCTTTGGCTAATTTCTACTATTGGTTGTGCTATTGGAAGGTGTTTTGGAAGGTGGAACCTGCTGTAATAAAAAGGATAAGGTTTGAACTCTGCGTTACTGTTGCCGAAATTTGTGGTTTTCTGGAAAACTGTATGTATAAATGAAATTTTGTATTTTTTTTATGAAAAGTATTAGTAAAAAGTGCTTCGAACAAAATGTCGGATTTTCATTGAAGAACAAAAGGATTTATTTTCGAACTTAAAGCGAACGGCTAGGTTATATAATTCAAAGGAGCATAAAGCGCATGGTTTTGCGCAATCAATTTTAGATGAAATAGAATCGAATTTTTCCAGTTTAAAAAAGGTCATATTCAATTATGTTCTGTAGTTCGTGATAATACCGTTAATACTGAAGATATTCCATATTTCAAAGACGATGTATATTATCAATATCAAGATGAATTTTTTGCTCTGAAATGCCAAATACTTGATAGTTTTGAAACTTCTGGCTCTAGTTCTCCTGGAATTCAATCAAGCACTTTTGTTGGTCCATCTAATTCTAGAAACGATTCATTTTCGGTTCAGGCTCGTTTACCGAAAATTGATTTACCAATTTTTAGTGGTGATTATTTAACTTGGATGTCCCATCAGGATATGTTTATGTCTCTAGTACACAATAACTCTAACCTAACTGGTGTACAAAAATTTTGTTTTTTGAAAAGTTCTTGTAAAGGAACTCCACTGGATATCGTGAACGAGTATCCAACAACGGATTCAAGCTATGCTCTAGCATGGACCGCTCTTAAAAATAGGTATCATAACAGAAGGAAAATAGTCGACACTATTTTTAATAAATTATTTTCTATACCTAATTCTGATGGCACTTCAAAGAGTATTCAAACAATTTTGGATACAACCAGAACTAGTACTACTGCGTACCTTGGAAGTAAAAACCGAAGGAGAACATGCTATGCTTATTTATATGACGGTAAATAAGTTGGATGTGCAAACGCGTAAGGAGTGGGAGCAGTCACTTAAGGCATCGACTCAAATCCCTCCAATTGAAGATTTATTTAAGTTTTTGGAGTCTACTTTTCGAACATTAGAAACTATTTATGATCAGACTGATTCAATCCCTAATGTTTCTCGCTTAAAAACAAAAACTCCACAACAGGCAAATAAAGGCAAAAGTAATTCTCGACGGTACGTAAATGCTATTTCTACAAATTCTGATTCTAACTGCCCTTGCTGCAATAAACGCCATCTTCTTTTTAAATGTTTTAAATTTTCTGCTATGCCATCTTCTGAGAAACGAGATTTTATAAATACTAAGCGAATATGTTGAAGTCGCCGTGGTCTAGTAGGTAGTGTGTTGGCTTATTAGACGAAAGGCCCGAGTTCGAATCCCAGGCCAGACATCAAAAACAAAATACAAAAAGTATTTCTTCGGCGACTTCCTCTCAGCAGATTTCTGGCAAAAACTCTGAGAGTAAAAATTGCCATGCAAAACTTCTCAAAAAAAAAATTCTGTCGTTCGGAGTCGACTTTAAACTGTAGGTCCCGCCACTGATGTATAAAATTAACGCACACAACATGAGTGGTGTTGAGAAGCTAGGCCGTAATCCTGACGAAGGGTTGTAATGGCCAATTATGTATGTATGTAAGCGAATATGTAGAAATTGTCTAACCCCAGGCCATTTTAGTAACGATTGTCGTGTAGCTTCACGTTGTCAAGTCTGTCAACAAAACCATCATACCACTGTTCACAATGAATATTTTATAGACCGTTCAACTATATCTAAACCCTCTGAAACTGTAATGAATGCTAAAACATCGTCGTCTTCTCAACTGCTTAATAACGTCACCGCCCATGTCGCCGATCATGGTAGAACATTTAGTAGTATAAAAAGGCCCAAAGTTCTCCTCGCTACATTGCGCGTTGTTCTTAAAACCCCGCGGTGTGAAATTATTTTGCGTGCTCTTCTGGATCAATGTGCTCAGGCTACATTTATAACTAAAAAGGCTGCGGATGCATTAAACTTACCTTTCAAAAAGGGCTTCCTTGAAATAAGTGGAGTAGGTGGAGAGCAACCCACTATTTCAAGAAAATTTGTTAATTTATCTATCTATTCGAGGACTGAAACTAATTTTAAAATCTTTTGTGAAGCTGTAGTGTTACCAAAGATATCGGGTTATCAACCTATGGTAATAAATGAAAACTTGTTACCCAATTTGAATAGATTTTCTTTGGCTGATCCTCATTTTTCAAAACCTGGTGAGGTTGACCTGTTGTTAGGAGGAGATGTTTACGGAGATATTGTATTACCTCAGCAACATAAATTTGACGGTGGCTTATTCTTGCAATTTACTCATTTCGGATGGACAGTTTCTGGCCCAACTCCTAATAACTTATATCAACATGCTATTACTGCTAAGGTTTGCTCATTAGATAAGCAATTACAATTAGCAGGAGGAAATTTTAGAAAAAAGGACTATAACAGAGGAAGAAATATTATGTGAGCAACATTTTAAAAATACTACTACACGTGATTCATCTGGCCGTTATACTGTTTCACTACCATTCAAATCAGTGCTTAGGGGTCATCCGCTTCCAGTTTTCGAACATACAGACTACGCTGCACTTTCTCGCTTGAAAAACGTTGAATCAAAATGTAAACTTAATAAAAATTATGGAAAACTTTATACGGATTTTATGGAAGAGTACGAACGTCTCGGGCATATGGAAAAGATTGGTACTTACCCTCGTGATTTAGATACAAATGGTTTCTTTTTGCCTCATCATGGTGTCTTGAGAGAAAGTAGCTCTACTACTAAACTAAGAGTTGTTTTTGACGGTAGCTGTAAGCGTTCTGCTCAATCTTCATTGAATGAGGAACTAGCACCTGGCCCTGCATTGCAAAATGACTTACCGACAATTATAAATCGATGGAGACGTTTCAAAATTGGTTTTCGGGCAGATTTGGAGAAAATGTTTCGACAAATACTTGTGGTTCAAGAGCAACGAAAATATCAACAGATTTTATGGAGAAATATTGGTTCTGAAGAGATTTCAATTTACAAGCTTTCTACAGTTACATATGGTACTATGCCCGCGCCTTTTCTTTCGATTAGAGTTCTACAACAGTTAGCAGTAGATGAAAAAGACAAATATCCCTTGGCCTGCAGTGTTCTTAATTCTGATACTTACGTCGATGACGTCATTTCTGGCGCTGACAGCTTATCAGATGCGTATCAATTACACACTCAGTTATGTAGTTTGCTCAATGAAGGAAAGTTTAATCTGCGTAAATGGACAACAAATTCAAAAGAACTATTAGATTTTATCCCTTTAGAGTTTAGAGAAAATTCTGAAACGTTTGAACTAAATCAACCCAATACTGTAAAGGCTCTTGGTCTACAATGGAACACGATAGATGATTGTTTCTCTTTTAAAATTAATTTTGAAAATACTTCAATAGTTACGAAAAGAAGTTTGCTCTCAGATTCAGCGAGATTATATGATCCACTTGGATGGCTATCCCCTACTACAATTCTTGCAAAACTTGAGTTCTAAAACTTGTGGTTACTTGGCGTTGGATGGAATGATCGCCTCCCTGATGATATTGAAAAAAGGTGGTTAGAATATCGTACAAATTTAAAATATCTTGAGGATATTAAAATACCACGTTGGTTTGGGACATTTAAATGTACTAAAATTGAAATTCATGGTTTTTCGGACTCGTCTAAACTAGCCTACGCCGCGGCAGTCTATGCTAAAACTCTTTCTGGTTCAGAAACAAAAATATATTTAATTCAAGCAAAAACTAAGGTGGGTCCTATTAAACGGTTAACTATACCTCGGATGGAGTTATGTGGTGCAACGTTATTGGCAAAACTCGTAGATCTAATTATATCTTCACTTGATCAAGAAATTTCAAATGTATACTATTGGACTGATAGCACAACTGTGCTGTCATGGATACGTGGTCAGTCGTCTAAGTGGCCCGTATATGTTGGCAATAGAGTAGCGGAAATTCAACGCAGATCTCGTACTTCTCAGTGGCGATACATATCAACAAGTGAAAATCCTGCTGACTGCGCTTCTCGTGGCATATCGTCGAATGAATTAGTTGAACATGACTTATGGTGGCACGGCCCTAAATGGTTAGTTAAACCATTGGAAAACTGGCCAAAACAACCCAAATTAACTTGTAATGAAATTAGTGAAGTTTCACCCAAATCAAATTTTAATATTCACTCTGTAGTGACAGAAATAAAACAATATCCAGATTTATTATCAAGATTTTCTTCGTTTTGTAAGCTAATACGTGTCACTGCATATATTTTTCGCTTCAAGCACAACACCCAGAACAACAAAAAATCACAAATTGAAGGTAATGGTAAGATGACAGGGTTCCTTTCAACCGAAGAACTTAAACTTGCTCGTATAAGGCTTATTAAAATTTCTCAAGAGGTAGATTTTTCACAGGAAATTTCCGAGATACAAAATAAGGGTCGAATAATTAAAAACAACGCTGTGGCACAACTGTCCCCATTTTTTGATTGCTCTCAATTACTTAGAGTTGGTGGTAGAATTCAAAATTCTGACCTTAATTATAATTACAAACACCCAATTTTATTAAAGAAACAAAATCCTTTAACTTATTTAATATTTCTAGACGCACATATAAAAACTTTACATGGCGGTTTAATCCAAATGCAAGCTTATGTCTCACGGGAATATTGGATAATTTCAAGTAGAAGCATCGCTAAGCTAATCTTGTGAAAATGTGTAACGTGTTTCAAATATAACGCAAAGGCAGCCCAGCAGATGATGGGGAACCTTCCTAGTGTTCGCCTTAAGCCGGCACGTCCATTTAAACACAGCGGTGTTGATTATGCCGGTCCAATTGTCATAAAGCAGTCAACTGCAAGGAATTCTATAACAACTAAAGGTTACATATGTCTGTTTATCTGCATGGTTACGAAAGCACTACACTTAGAGGCGGTAACAAACTTATCAACCGATGCTTTTCTGGCAGCATTTAGACGTTTCGTGTCCCGTCGTGGTTGTTGCACGAACTTATATTCCGATTGTGGCACAAACTTTGTTGGAGCCGATAAAGAGTTACAAATTCTTTATAATCGAAGCAAATCATCGATCCCAGATGAAATAACTGATCGACTGGCAAAAAATGGTACAAAATGGCACTTTATACCTCCAGCCTCTCCAAATTTTGGTGGTCTTTGGGAGGCCGGCGTGAAATCTACTAAATATCATTTAAAGAGACTGATGCATGGTCGTATTTTAACATTTGAGGAGCTTTCCACGCTTTTAGCTCAAATCGAGAGCTGTCTAAATTCTAGGCCGTTATGTCCTCTAAGCTCAGAGCCAGCAGACTGCAATGCGCTTACTCTAGCTCATTTCTTGATTGGAGAACCTAGTCTGTGTATACCAGAAGAAGACTTACTTGATGTCAATATTGATCGACTAAATAGATGGAAGACTGTAGAAAAGCTAAAACAGCACTTCTGGCGACGGTGGTCTAGCGAATGGTTATGTAGAGTTCAATCTAGACCCAAATGGCTCAAAATAAAAGAAAACCCTAAAGTTGGAGATTTAGTGGTGGTACTCGATGAACGTAGCTCCCAGGTGAATGGCCACTTGCTCGCATCCAAGATCTTCATCCTCGCAAAGATGATTGTGTAAGGGTAGTCACTCTATTGTCACACGGAAAAACCTTTAAACGTCCAATTTCAAAAATTGCACTACTACCTAAAAATGATTCTTTTGATGTCCATGAGAATGGTTCCAGATCTCAACTTCATGATAACGCTGATTCCTCCCTGGTTTAAGTACTGTCGTCCTTAGTGGGGGAGAATGTTGGTGAACAACTTTAATAATATAATATTTGTATTTTATATTTAATAATTTACTTAATTTTTCCTTCATTTATTTAATTTTCCTTATTTTTAATTTCAATGCTAGTGTAAACAGTACATAATACTTCACGCATATTAACATGTTGTTGTTGTTATTTATTTTGTATATACTTATCACAAGTGATATCACAGCAAATTATGAAAATACTGGTTTTTTAGCATTGAGTTAATACATATATTAGGAAGTCTGTAATATGCGTTTGTTATTAGATAGTAGAACAAAAAAGGAGATTAAGTACCGTTATACATATTTTTGATTCTTTTAATGTTTTTTCTTATTCAAAAGAATATTTTTAAAATCACTTACTTTTACTGCCTTGCTGCGAACAGAAGTCTTTTCTTAACAAATAACTTTTATAATCTTTTGTGTTAAATAAACATTTGGTATAAAAATAAAAAAGTTAAAATTTTCATACAGTGAGAGTATATATATTGTCGTTTTGCTACTAGCTTACTCTGTGTATCATGATTAACAATGCTGAAAATCATTATCTGAAGCCTTTGAAGTGCCTTAGTAATGTTACTGATACTTACGTTTTTTGGCAACAATTGAAAACACAATCATTGTTTTATTTGTACCTGATATTGTTACCTTCCTTATTTATGAGACTTTTTTTTTAATATTTTAAAATTAAATAAACATTAATCTAAGTAAATGGCATATAGTTACACAACATCATTTAAGTAGTACGTTTTGTTGTTGTAGTTTAGAAGGTGTTACAGGTGAGACAAAAGCATAGCAAAAGCCATGTTATAATCTTGACAGGCCTGAAAACAAATATAAATTCATTATGTTTCTTATGGGATAAGAAATAATTTATTACTTACGTGTTGTCCTTTCTTCCTAATTTTGAAACGCTAAATACTGTTAAGGCGGTCACGTTTTTGCAATATACCTGTAAGTAAAATACATAGAAGAAAAAATTTGAAGCTAATCATAAAATTACACTAGCCAACAAGGTTTTTGACTGGAGCAACCAAATACCGTTCCTAGTGTAATTTGGTGCTTTGAATTCGAATCTGTAAATGGTTTTTCTCTATCACGTCAGGTTTTCGAGATATAGAAAAAAGCGTTTATTGGATTTTTCCATAAAAAATTATAATTATTAGTTTATTTAAAAATCAATGAGCTTTCAAAAGTGAATAGCGTTATACGATTGTCGTTTGTATTTCGTTAGTTCAGTTTCACGTATTAGAGTCCAGCAATAGTCTCCCAGGATACTATTATCCCAAAATCCTTGATAGTTTCTTTCAATTTTCATTAAATCTTGATGGGCGCGCTCCCCTTGATCGTCGGTAACAGCACCTAGGTTTTGTTTTTGGTAGTGGATCAGTTGGCAGACGTTGAACTGGTTTAGAAACTGATAGGACATTAGGGTAGGTAATACTTTTTCGATTTTTCATATTGAATCCAGTAACTTTTGTTAAACAGAAATAACAATCAGTTTGGTGGTTACTTGACTCTCTCAAAAGTACTGGAATTGAACAATCTAAATAGATTTTCTCGCCATTTGACCACTTGTATAAAATAGTTCTGCAACGATTGCAAAACATTGTCGGTGTCCACGGTTTGTCCAAGTTTCCGACAGCAAAACCAATATAATGTAGATATGCATATTTTAGTGATTCTGATATTGCATATCCTTTTTTTCCAATCAAATATTCACCACACACAAAGCAAAAATAGCTCGGATTAGTAACACACGATCTCACTGACATGCTTAAACTCTATCTTTATACAAATTTATAGCGAATGTAGGCTTTTGTCAAATTAATAACTGTGAAATTGTTGCGTCAGCATTAACTATTTTACAGTATTGCCAACATGAAATAAAAAACGAACTGGACGTGATGGCCCAATTTTGTTGTCAGATTCGAATTCAGCGCACCCAGATTAGCTAAAAACTTGTTTCGTTTCCACAGTCAACATTTTTTGCCTAATTTGTTGGCCAGTGTTATATAAGTATGGTTGCTTAGATAATTATTTACTGGGTTTATTTTAGATTGGGTTGGATTAGGAAGAGTGGCGGACTTTACTTGAAGGAAGAGGAAGGAAGAGTGGGCCACTCTTTAGGCCCATTGTGATAATACAATCAATATTTAACCACTGGAAACAAACATTTCCTAGAGGAAAACAACTCGAGTCCAAGACAAATCTTCCACTTTCGACAATCTTTATATAATGCCATGTTCGCACGGCAGCAATTTTTCGTAATTCGCTCTCTCATTCGCAATTCAACACCCAATTATGTGCTAAATTACGTCTTTCGCCATACAAAATTTTGTGAGCGAATTACCCAAATTGTGTGTAATCCAATTTCTATTACCCTGTGGATTACTTAAAAATCAATGTAATCTCTAAATTTTATCGTATTTTTGCCATCACCAACTGTCAAAGCACAAAAAATATAAACAAAAAATAATAAAAAACAATAAACAATAATGGAATCCAAAAATAATATTTTAAAAAAGTATTATTTATAAGAAAGTTATTCGCGAAATT
Organism: Sarcophaga rosellei; assembly: GCA_930367235.1. Taxonomy (NCBI): domain Eukaryota; kingdom Metazoa; phylum Arthropoda; class Insecta; order Diptera; family Sarcophagidae; genus Sarcophaga; species Sarcophaga rosellei. Next base: position 44,527,023 of record OV884018.1, on the reverse strand, counting down.
AGCGGAGGAAGCCACTATGTGTGTAGAAAACCTTTTGAAAAGTATTTGCAGCTTTTGAAGAAGCTGTATGAAAAATATTAATAATAATTTAGTAATAAAAAGAAGAAGAACTGTAAAAAAGAATTACAAAACTACCGTGTGAACATGATGAGGATAAGTGAGAGGTCAAAATGAAAAGAGCGATTCACTTATGCATGAATTGATAGTCAGTTTGCTTCTGCTTCTCAGTCTCACAGCTCTTGTTTAAAGCCATATGCCGGAATGTTAAGTCGATATGCCAATTAAACGGACAGTGTCTCGTGAGAATCGCTATTGTCCGATGTATGGTCATATTGCACGTAAATTTTTGCAACAAATGAGTTTGAACCTCCGTGTAAAGCGATCAATTAAGTCAAGAAATTTTAGGATCAATTCAGCTTGTCAACAAGCATTGCTCAGCCTTCAAAATGATCATTACCTCTAACCGGGAGGCAATTGTTAAATATCTGGACTCTTAATAAATATAACACTGCCCACTCTGTCACCCATCTTTGGACCACTGGTCTAGACCATTAAGATCCCATTTGAATGTTTAGATCAGAAGTCCTTAGTTGAAATTCAAAAATTATAAGTACGCAACCAAGATTAACTGAAAAATTGCTTACCTACATGCGAGATTTGTAATCCATAAAAAGGAAGCCAAAATATACATATAATATCACAAATTAACCGTAAAAGTTGAGTGCATGATAGTTACTGATCTTAAAATATATAACGAAAGGCAGAATTCAATCTAATTAAGTGTCAACAGAAAAATACTATGAAGAACGCGGTCTGACACTGTCGAAAGATCAACTAAAAAGGTCACGACAGGCTCAAAGGCTGTCACGCAGCTGATATCCATGTGGACTAATCACTAATGCGCTGCCCATGCAAGACGATATCAAAAATATGCTCAACAACTGCAAAACTGCAAGTCGACGGATATCTGATGAACTTCTGAAGTATCTTCTCGAAGCAATCACCGCCCATTCTAGAAGAATTCATTCAAAAATACGCTTCAAAAACAGAAAAACAACAAGTCGTCCGATAACTGTCGAACTCCTAAAGTATCATGCCAAAACAAATGCCGAAATTTTAAAGCCAATGTTTTATCATATCTGAGAAAACAGCATAACTAACGATTGATAGAAAGGAAGTGTGGTAGCAATATCTAATATCAAGTCGAAGCGAAAATAGTAATTGTATAACAGCACTCAATGAAGCTTAGAAAGTCTTAACGTAACCCTACGTCGAATAATATCAATAATCAATGCTGCGCACAATTATCGAGTAATAATTTGGGACATTGAGTTAAAATTTGTTTTCGATACTTCTGCTCTATGAACTTAACTATTCGCAAACGCCTCAAAAAACGAAAAACCATTAATCTGATTCGCGGACTATACAACAATGCTATATGCATTATTGGATCTAACACTAATGATCGATGGGATATAATATAAACAACCTTGAGAACAGATTTTTCGCTTTTTTTAACTATACTATCATCGAATATGAAATTGAAAATAAAAATTTTAATAGAACTGGAATGAAAAATCACTGCGACACCACTACGAGTCGTTTTTCATGTCGAGAAATGAATAACAAACTTGATACGTCATGGATTAAATGAAAAAGAAATTAAGGCTAATGCTATAAAACATTCGATGCGCCCAGTGCTACGCAACAACTTAGCAAAAATAAAGGCAGAACATAAACCAGTGTCGCTGCTCATGCTGTGTACTTGCGCTAATTGATATTTTCGATCGATTGTACTGTTAATACAATAACTTTATTGAAATAATAATGTCGTTCACAGGCAAGTACACTCGGTGGCCCATATGGCTTATTGTGCTACCCATTGTGTGGTTAGCCCCCTTGCCATGAAACCGTTCAGTTTTTCTAGGGGTACGTTCGTCAGGATGCCTAAATTTTCAAACGTTCTGCCACTAAAAAAAACGTCTGATATGAAGTGCGGGGTACTCGACTTCGTTTCCTCCACATCACAGAAGCTTCTACAGTAATCATGAAGGGGCAGAGCGTGCTTGTAGCAATTCTAAAATTACTTACATACATACATACATAATTGGTAATTACAAGCCTTCAGTCAGTATTACGTAGGCGGGACCTACAGTTTCAAGTCGATTCCGAACGACAGAAATATTTTTTTCATATTTCGTTTTGATGTCTGATCTAGGGTTTGAATCGTGACCTTACGTCTAATAAGCCAACACACTACCTAATAGATTGCGACGACTTCATAAAATTATTTAACAGCATTTTATATGCACACTAAGAAAACTCTCTAACGAACGAAAGGAGAAAGTTGGTTTTTTTTTGTCTGAAAAGTGTAATTTACATGATGCAAACTGTTACAGTCCGTTATTGACATGATCTGGATCAATCAAGCATTGTACAATCAATAGGGAATTTTACTGGAGGGAACGTATATATTAGGAACTTCTGGAAAATATCCTTGTCACAAATTCTGGAGATCGCTATATTTTCTAACAAGACAATGGGGTTGTATATATTAAAGGTAAAAGTAAGAAATAATAAAAGACAAAGACAGGGAATTCTGGATTTGTATTGAAATTCAAACCTCTGAAAACGTCATGAACTCCAAAATAGACGTAATATTTTTGGTTATTGTTGTTAATAGTAGGCCAACAAATTATGAATTATAAATTTTTTTATTATTGTGTTATATTTTATTAAATTTAAATAAAACAGCCTTCAAAAGAATGTCCTCTAATTTAATGAATTTTTTGTTAATTGACTGAATGCACTAGTACTCTAGTTGGTAGTGGGCTACACTGTTAGCGTAAGGATCGTAGGATCGACTCCTCCAGAGACTTTAATCTGTTATATTACAACGAGCATAAGGTCTGCGTTACACAGCTCGCACTAATTAATATAATTTGTAATTGTATTATAATTAATAAGTAAATAAATACTTTGGATTATGCAATGTGAATGTAATTTTTTATGCTAATAAATAACAAATTATTTGGTTAATAAAAATTTAATAAAAGCGTAATAATAATCATAATAGTGCCGTATTTAATATTTTACAATTGAAAAAATTTATGGGCAATACTATCGGACCAAGTTTTCAATAATAACACTCAGTATAAGGATGTAAAATGCTTAAAAAGTGCCATCATAAGAGAATGGAGTAGGATTGGTCAAAATTGCATTGAAAATTTAATAAATTCTATGCCCCGTCGACTACAGGAAGTCATTATTAATCACGGTGGACACACTAATTACTAATAAATACAAAAATTACTCAGTACATAGTTGTTTTTATCATTTTTATTTTAGCTTCAGGTGAATATTATTTAATTTTGGTCTTATAATTTTTCGTTTGAAAATGAAATTCATTTTTTGCTATCCTTTTATTAAACAAAGAAAAAAATATTTTTTTTACATAAAAAGATTTATATTATAGTTAGTTATATTTAACCCAAAAATGGTACGAGTTGGTCTAAAAGATTTTAAGTTTTTCGAGAAATACGTTTGGTCTTATAAACATTTCGGGGAGTGTATTCAATAAACAATGTTGCAAAATCAAGTAATCTGTCGTATTTTTTGAATTTTGACGGTTATTTTGTGTGTTTTTCCTTAATTTTTTTGCTTTGTCGAAAAAAATGATATACATTTGTAACAACAACAACATAGAAACAAGAACGTCTGTACTTTTTCGCACCAAATAAGAAAAATAACGGTTAAATACAAAGAAGAAACTGCATTAAGAAGAATGAATAAACAAAACTATGTGGTTTTTGTTTTTTTTTTATTTTGTTTTATGATTAGTTGACGTTTGACGTTCTTGAGTGAAAGTGTTTTAAATATAAATTAAACAAAATTATAATTCAACTATAAATTTATATAGAAGAGTAATATTAATTGCCAAAAATGGTGAGTATCGGTTGTTTTATGTGCAGTGATGTGTTTGATTGCCCAGAGAATTATTTAACACATTTAAACATTTGTAAAGAAATATGTATGTTCCATTTTTTGGTAAGCTTTACTTCTATCTTCTTCAGTATTTCTATAATTTACTTATAAAACTTTCTCATTTAAGGAATATTACAACAATGGTAAAAGAGGAAAGTTATATTCCAAAATTTATAATTTAAAAAGACTTTCAAAACAGGTTCTTCAACCTAAAGAGCCAGCTCAACAGGAATGTCATCAAGAATATGGTATGAATTAATACATGCTCATATTGATTTAGAAATATAATAATTATTATTAGCTAGTTTTAGAATCAGATGCCAAATATGCAGTTGGAAATCTTCGAAGCAAAGGTATATCAGCTGACGAATTCGATATATTTTGGAGGAAGTGCTCGCAATGCAGATTTAAACAAATGGTAGAATCTAAATCAACTGCAGATATCTTACATGAATGGCCAGAGTACACAAGGCCTTCTGGATTCCAGCTGGTAAGAAATCTAACTTGAAATATTAATTATATGTCGTCCAATATTCATAATTAAGTTCTAAATCTATCAACGGTAAAAAAATACAAATTTACATAAAACATTGATAAATTTAAAATGTGATTATAAATTATAGTACTTTTACCTTCTTTTTTCTAAATAGTAAACGTAATCACATGTTATTTATATTTTCCAGATTGATATTGACTTCCATTTAAAATATAAAGATGCTAAAGACTTCACCTCAAAATGGAATACATACGAAACCAATTGTTACATTTACTGACAACAAAAATCACCAGCTCTTTCGTATCACATACATACATAATTGGCCATTACAACCCTTCAGTCAGGATTACGGCCTAGCTTCTCAACACCACTCATGTTGAGTGCGTTAATTTTATACATGAGTGCCGGGACCTACAGTTTCAAGTCGACTCCGAACGACAGATTTTTTTGAGAAGCTTTTCGTGGCAATTTTTACTCTCAGAGTTTTTGCTAGAGAGGAAGTCGCCGAAGAAATATTTTTTCATATTTCATTTTGATGTCTGACCTGGGATTCGATCTCGGGCCTTTCGTCTAATAAGCCAACACACTACCTACTGGACCACGGCGTATCACAACAACTAAAAACGCTTATTTCCTGTAATCAAGGTATAAGAAACTTATTTTTATTATGATTTTTTTGAACTAATAACTTTTACTTTCAGAATCAAAAACGTTTGGAATAATTTGGAATCTTCACTATTTGTTTCCCCACAACAAAAATGCAACAAGTTTTGTTGATTCAAGTAATATTTTTATTAAAAATTTTTAGATTTCCAACAAAAATGTTTATTGTAAATTTTTATTGAAAAATCTTGATATTTTGAAAAACATTATTATTGGCTTAAATATATTTTTTATTAAAGATGCTTCTAGTTTCAATCAAATATTTATTCAATCTAGAAATATTCTTTTGTAAAGTATGTTGTATATTAATAAAAATTTTATTGATTCAATAACTTTTTTTATTAAGTGAAAAAATTACGATTTTTATACAATTTAGGTCATTGGTTAAGCGAAAATGTTTATCACAGGAAATTTAAAAAAAAAATTATTGGATACCGGGATTTTTGTTATTGAATGCGAAATTTTTTCTGTGTAAATTAACTTTATAATTTGCCCAAATGGTGAGAAAACGCTTTTAAAATATTGTTTGGTGAAAATTTATTCGCGTTACATATGACTGCTAATTTGGAACGATATTGTCATTACTTACCTACTTAATTGGTCATTACTCCACATTACAGTTTAAACCGCAGGTCAGACATCTCCAACAAAACCAACTGTGAAAAAATATTTCTTCGACGACTTCCACTCAGCAGATTTCTGTCAAAAACTCTGCGAGTAAATAAAAATTACCATGAACAATTTCTCAAAACAAATCTATTGTTCGGAGTCGACTAAAATCTGTAGGTTCCGTCACTCATGTATAAAATTAACACACACAACATAAGTGGTATAAGAGCTAGGTCGTAATCCTAACTGAAGTGTGGATGTAACTACAAATTATGGTGTATGATGTAATGGATAGGTATTGTGATCCTTTATGATAACATTAGACCCCTTATCTGTTATGACCCAACAGATATTGAAAGAATTTGGGTGTGAAGTTCTGTTGCATCCACCATATTTTTTTTTATTGTGCAAGAAGCACTAAGTGCTCTTACTGATTGAGTGCATTGTGTTGGATATAATAAAAGGGGATGTGGGGGGGAAGAAATGGGAGTAGTGTTTATGGACGTTGGATTTAAATGTATCTATTTCAAAAGTAACTTCTTCAGTAAGAACATTCCATATAAGAATATTTAGGCTGAAGAACGAATTCACGCAGTAATTCAGTGTGTTCCACCGGCCAATTGATCATACACGGGATCAAGTGAGCATTTCGATTGAGCATATGTTTGAGCTTGTTTTAAATTTGTAACCGTATTTTTTCGAACATCCAATACTTATACCTTCTTAGGAATGATACACTAAATTAATTTACATATTTTTCTAGCTTATCTCAACTGTTATAGTACTGTGTACCCTCGTTATCTTAATAAGTTATAAGAATGTGCATTGACTTTTTTATATAAATGGTTGCTTTGTTATTATTTAAAACACGATTTAAAAAGAAATTTTTTTATCTTTTAAATATTTTAAATTTGTTCTACACTTTATAGTTCGCCTCAAATAACTTATGTTCTTAATTTGATTTCATTTTATTTTTTATTAATTTTCTATTAAAATTCAAATAGCTTGACTTTGAACAGTTTGCACATGTAAGACGAAAACAAAACCGCAAGTATGTTCAGACAACCGTATTGTTTAACATTGAAAATAGTACTGCTGAAGCTGCTAGTTCAGCAGTACCTATTGAGCTAAAGTTACTCCACAAAACGAGAACAAAGTATACTCTGTTGTATGGTGGTGTTTTCATATTGTTGTTGGTGAAATGCTAAACACATTTCTTATGTTTTTATAACATTTGCAAAATATCTCTTCTTCTAGACCTTTTGTGTAAAAAAAAAATGTTAATGTATTATTCTCTTGTTTTATTTCCATAACAGAAGAGTTTTGTTTGAAAACAACATTGAAAGAGAAAACAAAAGTGTTACAGAGAAAGAAAGTAAGTAAACATAAAAGAGAGTTAAGTTACCATTCTTTTGAAAATTTGTTTTCCAATTACAATTTCTATTTGTTTATATGCAACATAATTTCAGTAACCAAAGCTAATCTGAGTGTTGGTTCTGTAACTGGCTTTATAAATCACTGTAATTAAAAACAATTTTTTACAAAACATCATTAAAATGGATAGTTCTCAAGATTACTTTCGTAGATTTTCTTTTCTCCAAATACTCCCAAAGAAACTTTAATTGAAAGTTTTCTTTCGTATTTCTTTGTGTGTTATGCTCTCTTACAATATTTGATTACTGTGGCAAGAAGTCCTGTGTGTAATTGCAACTGGCCTACAGGCGTATACTTTATTTGTAATTGGAATACTCATTAAGTATAGTGCCTAGTGTCCGGCATTTACTTCATTGTTTTCAACACTGTTGACTTTTGATATAATTTTCTTAAATTAAATGTAAATTGTTATATACTACTTCATAAAATCCTGAGTAAATTGAGCTGTAATTAAAATAAAATAAAATGGAAAGAGAATTATATGAATAATTTTTGGTGTCAGAAAGAGCTAAATACATAAGATTACCGGATCAACGCTACATCTTCCAGGGAGAAGTGTAAGCAATTCAGGCTACGACGAGAATTACAAAGTATATTGCAATATTTTAGGGTAGTCAGGTGGCACTGGTGTTCGAAATATTGAATTGTAGCTGTAGCGAATATCTCAACGAGATGGCGGGTTGGTACAGGTTAGGTTGCATACATAGCGACACGTTGTGATCCTACAGTTAAGCGCAGTCTCTTTACTGCAGCGGTCGGGGAACTTTTTTAATCATTACCCCAAAATATTTTTGTGTAAGTTGATATTACCCCATGGCGAAGAACAAAAAAAAAAAGAAATCGCCTCTTTTTAGCATCTATCATATTATAGCTCCCCATGATAATTTTGAAAAGAAAACAATATCTAACAATTTAATTTAAACATCATTTATTCAATTAATCAATGTAATACCTAGTAATACAAAACGTTAATAATAGTAATATAAGTAATATATACAACAAATTGAAACCCATTGGGGTACAATTGAGGGTTGACAATTTGGGGTACTGTAACAAATTACAATAATAATAATGGTGGTACAAACAAAAATTTGAATTGAAAAAATTAAAAAAAAAAGAATAATTGAAAACATTCTTCCTTCACGCTTTGGAAAATGATAAATGATACAAAAGCTTCAAAATTGGGACTTTTTGATGTAAGAGCGATTTGAATACAGTCCTCGGCGTTAAATCGATTTCTTTTCATCTTTTTTATGTTCATTAGAGTGGAAAAGCCTTGTTCGCACAAATATGTTGTTCCAAATGGCAGCAATTTTTTAACCGCCTCTTCATGTGCAATTTTAAAAGACTTTGCAGCTTTTGACGACAGACTTGGTTTACTCTCAAATTGAATACGTGCTTCAGTATTAGATCGAAGTTCAAGAATTGCTTCTGCCAAACCTGAAGGTTCTTCTGGCATCATAGCAATTTCACATTTAAAAGGATCTTCAATCCAACTGACAGTACGTGTATCAAGACCTGGAAAGTAATCTGAAAACCGCTTTCTGAGTTTGATAAGATGTCTTACAATTGTATCCTTGGTGTCAGCCAAAGTAATATTTTCGCAATCTTCCAAAAACAAAGTTTGTCCTGTTCTACTTTCTGTCTCCAATATTGCAGCTTTAATCGAAACGCTGACATTATTTCTCTCGCTGAAATGATATTCCTTGCAATTCTTTATTTAATATATTTTTACTCTCAAAAATGTGCGCTAAATGTGCGATATATGTAACCCAGGAAGAGTTTTTAAACTTATCGGCGAGAATATTTTTTTGATCAACCATAAAAATTTCGACTTCAGTTTTGAGAGTCCATACTAGATTTAGTACATTTCCGCGAGAGAAATAATAAAGTAGGTCCGTATATTCAGCTTCACCGTTCTGACATAATTCACGAAATAACCGCGTGTTTAGTGCATGTCCCCTTGTGCGAAGTAGTGGTTTGAAGATCTCCGCTATAAAAGTGTTAAAGTACAAGTGTTATTGCTTACGCAAAGGGTGTGAGTACAGGACAATAACAACTAGCAATTGTTGTATCGGTTAAGTGTGAGCAGAGAAGAATAGCGAACAATATCAAGTTGTAACGATGGCACACAAAAGTAGTGTGAACAATAAACAATTTAATTGAAAATAAACACATTTTTGTTTTTACTTTGTTTGCAATCAACGAACTCGTATTCTAAATGGTTTTAAAAAGGCAAAAACGTAACAATATATTTTACTCACAAAAATTACATTTTTACCCTATTTGAGGTAATTTACCCCGGTTCCCCGACCGCTGCTTTACTGAGTGAATTCCACCTAACTCATTGAAGAAGTTGGTCCACGCAGAGGCTGCACACGGGTTTTTACAAAGTTCATATCACATGCGTAGGTACAGTGGCTAATGATATTCCGGATACATGTAAAGCAAATAAACTGGCTAGATGTGGCACAACTCTATGCTGACACTTAACATTTAATTCCCTTAATGCCTTCTGCTTCGGGCTGAAAATGCTAGACAGAGGACGAATGAAAAGTCTGCGCATTGGAGTTGTTGAAGCTACCAAGAATAGGAATCCTGCTTACATTTCAAATCGTACTAATTCGGTATTCAGTTTCACATGAAGACAATTTTGTCAAATGTTTGATTAAATGGTTTCCATTTGACCATAAATGCTTGGTTATTCGACTAAAGCGTTCGCCAAATAACTTTTTTTTTAAATGCTTTACAAAAACTACTGAATATTTTCTCAAATTTCTTTTTTTATTTGAAACTACAATCCTTCCGGTTAATAATGAAAAATAATTTCATTCAAATGGCTGCCTCGGCTGGCCATGCAGTAGCCTACATGATCGGTCCAATTTTTAAGCACATTATCTATTGTGTGCAGCTGTATTTCACCAATGGCTTCACGAATATTGCCCTTTAAAGCGTCAATTGTCTCTGGCTTGTCGGCTGTATGAGAAACTTTCCAAAAAGAAATATCAAAGTTTTTAACTTGATTAGATTCTTTATTTAATTTTTATTAGCAGCAAGGCTGTATATAACAATGACATCGGCGTAACATTTATCTTTGACGGCACCCCACAAATAATAGTCCAACGGCATCAAATCGCACCCCCGAGGTGGTCAAACGACATCAGCTCTGCGGCTGATAATGCGATCTTCAGAAACAGGGCGCAAAACATAGAGTGTAGCTTCGGCTGTGTGGCACGTAGCGCCGTCCTGTTGAAACCAAATGTTGCCAATATCCTCCTCTTCAATTTTTGTGAAAAAAATTCGTTCAACATGGCCCGATAACGATCGCCATGTAATGTAATGGCCACTCCTTGCTCGTTTTCGAAGAAAAATGGCCCAAATATGCCTCTGGACCAAAATCCGCACCAAACAGTGACTCGTTTTGGGTGCGTCGGCTTTTCAATGTATGCGCGCGGGTTTTCTGTGCCCCAAATGCGACAATTATTATATACCCGCCGAGATCAAAATGAGCTTCATCTGAAAAGATGATTTTTTTTTTGCCAAAATCGGCATTTTCTGTAAGTCGATCGCAGGCCCACTTAGCGAAGGGAAAGCGCATTGGATGGTCAATTGGCTTCAACTCCTGAACCAATTGGACTTTGTATGGCGTCATACCAAGGTCTTTATGCAAAATTCAATGATGTCTCCGAAATGTTCAATTCACGCACACTTTCTGCCACAGAAGCAATATTCTCGGGTGTACGCACTGTTTTTGGCTTCTCACGCTTTGGTTTATCGATGAGGATGCCAGTTTCTTTCACTTTTTTCACAAGATAACGAACGTACGGAGCTGACGGTGCTTCTCTTCTTCCAAAAAAAGGATAAAACTAATTATCTGTCAAATCATACATGAGCTACGTGTTACCATTCAAGAAATAAGCGCTAGGTGAAAAAAAAACATTAGATGGCGGACCCTTTAGTAAATTGTTTTCATTGTCAGATGGACCATAAAGGAGCAAATTTTAAAAGGAAAATAAAAAATATGTATAATAACCAAGATTAGTCCTTAAGACTATATAAACATTTACGTCGATAATACACAAGACCATTTAACTTTAAAATATTTCTTCTAACATTGTCAATGTTGTTTAGATTTGATTAAAAATTTTTTTCTTATCGATTATAACTATAGGGTCTTTTTTAAGAGCTTCTTGTTTTATATTTAAATACAAAAAATAATAATAAATTTTAATAAAAAAAAAAATCTATTAGTGTTTAAATATCCAAAATGACTCCTCTGGGTGAAGCAAAATGTCCAATTTCTCATGGCTCTGGCACATAATTCAGGCTGAATTTAACCGATACCATTATGTTGTTACTAGAAGTAATGGTTTATTCGCATACAACTCCGAATTGAGAAACCCCCACAAGAAAACTTCTAACGGTATCAAATCGCATGATCTCTGCGGTCAGTTCAAATCACTTCTACATGTACCGCCGTCTTGTTGAAACCATTCGTCGTTTGTGTCCAGATTTTTCAATTCACCTCAAAAAAAGTTGGCAGACATTGATCTAAAGTGCTCGCTGTTGAGAGTGACGGTCTGGCTAATATCCTTCTCAAATGAACATGTTTCTGAAAAATGAAAAGTTTCTGAAAAATCTGTCATCCCTGTTTGATGCCACTATAGCTAATGCCTATTGGGATTTAGTTTTTTAGAAAATAAGGATGAGTTAGAAAATACGTTAATTTGAAAAGTGAAACAGATAGAACAGGTAGAAGCAATTGGTATACTGATTTTGTAAATAGAGAAATTCGGGGAAAAGAGTTTTGTGAAGTGTCTTTAAAATTTCTGTTTGAAAAATGTTTGAAGAACGTTTCATTTTATTATTAATCCCATGTATATCTCATTTAGCAATGGTAATTTATAATATGTATTTACTTCGACAATGAAATTCTAACTTAAATGCTTTATAACTACTTGTGTTATAATTTTATCGATCTTCCCCATCAAGGCTGACTGTTTCTTTCCTAGATCTACCAGTTTGCTAACATATGCCAAAGACAATACGTCCAAATGCTTTCGAAACATACCATCCAACAAACTTCATAGATTATCAGACATACAAATACTTAACCTTCAATCAGGATCACGACCTAGCTTCTCACACCACTATGTTGTATGAGTTAATTATACATTAGTGGCGGGACCTACAGTTTAAAGTCAACTCTGAACTGTTTCATAGCAATTTTATTTTCTCTCATAGTTTTTGCCAGTCTTGCGTCTAAAAAGTCAACTCAATACCTACTAGACTACGACGACTACCTATCGGACATTATCAAACATAATGCTTGTGTAATAAAAATGACAGAGTGCTCAATGCCACTGCCTTGTTCTTGCAGTTGATTAAATCATATGCAAATCTAATGTATTTCATAGAATTATTAAAAAAAAGCAAAGCTTCACAGTTTTCCCCCTAGGCTGAGTGTTAAAGAGAATAACTTAAGCACATAGTTGATACAATTTTTTTAATTTCTTTCATAATGATTTTTAATATTCTCATTTCTAATATATACAGGTGTTCAATCATGGATTCATACAGAAAAAGCCAATGTGCTTGACATCAACTTTATTTAGGTGATTAGACCAACTTAGATAACAGTTACGTAAATCAAACATCCGGCATACTCTATGAAAGGATTAAAAGATGTGTAATAATTATTCGAGAATAGGAACCAGGAAATTCATAGCAGAAAAGATTGTTACGAAAAATTTTAAGTCTTCATGTTCCTAATAAAAAAACCTTTTTTTGTTGTATAAAAACAAGGCAAGTAACTCATCTTACATTAACAACATGTACAATAATACAAACCAACAGCAAATATTTTAGTCGTAAATACACAAATATCAACATATAAAATTCGTATTATCGATACATTTATATCGCATATGCGTCTATGTGACTAACTGCATGAAATAATTTGATTGTATAGGTAAAACTAAATAAACACCAGCTGCGTTTGCCAACCGATGATAAGTAAATAAAACAATAAATATTTGAAAAAGAAGCGGCAGAAAATATATATATTTTCGGTTTCATTATTATTACAACAAATAAATAATAAATTAAAAAAAAATAAGCTAAAAATTTATTGCAATAACAAATAACAGTTTGACAAACACTTTAACTTCACCAACATCCAAGGATAGAACTACAAGCACAACCTTTATAAATGTCAGAAGAAAAATTATAAATAATACCACCTAGTTTTAACTATTATATACACATTTATTAGTTCAAACGATTGTACGTACACGCAGCAGTTGGAAACTTTTTTGCAATATTTCCGACACTACTTACCACATTTGAATTAATAAACTAAAACTATTTTATTATTTATTTATTTACCAGCTAAGACCCAGGGTGCTTCGCTACGCCCATCGATATGAAATATAAATATTCAAAATATATTGATATACAATTTTTCTTGTGTATATTTTTATTATGTTTAGTCAATAACCTCAACGTAATAAAATAAGAAGAAGTCTGGATTTTAAAATATTTATTTTGTTACTGATATTTACAATGTTTCATAATAATTATTTCTTATTATATTCTCTCCTTCTACACGTGCATCACGTTGATATGGTGTCTCCGCAGCTCTAGATGTTGATACTCGTAGTCTCTCTCCTTTTAGGCGTATATCGCGTTGATCCGGCGTCTTATCAGTTCTTGATCTTGATGATTGGGATCGTTTTCCTCTAAGACGTGCATCACGTTGATCAGGTGTCTTAGCAACTCTAGATGTTGATGCTCGTAGTATCTCTTTTTCTACACGTACATCTCGTTGATCTGGTGTTTCTGCAGCTACTGCTCTTTTCGATCGTATTCTTTCCCTTTCTAAAAGTTCATCACGTTGAACTGGAGTCTCAACAGCTCTAGATGTGGAGGCTCTAGACCTTTCAATACTCAGACGAACATCACGTTCTTCGGAAGTTTCGTCAGCCCTTTGTGATTGTAAATTAACTGCATTTTTGGTGCGTTTAGAAAGCGAAGATTTTTAGGTGTTTTTTGTTTGTTTTTAATTTATCACAATATGATCACTCACAAAGTAAAAGTTTAACTCGTTTAGAATCTGGGATTCAAATGATTTGCGAAAAAGATTGTAAGTACTATTTAAATTGTAAGGGAATAAAAGAACTAGTTTTGCTTTTAGTTCAGTGATCAATAATAAGATGATATTTTCTTTATTCAAATTTGGTCTTATATACTAATACATTTTCTAATTCTATGAGTGACTTTCTAAACTTACTCAATAACTCCACTCAAAAATAATTAAAAGAAAATACATTCAATGTAATTGTGATGCCCTTGAATTAAACATATGCCATAAGTGTTCTAGATCGCACATGTTCTGCATTCATATTACTTAGGTCAGTTTACAACATTGACACACTTCAAAAACTGAAAGTATTACTACACAAACAGCACACACAAGTATAAACAAATGTGCGGTAGGTTGAAAGTAACACTTGTAATAATTTAGTGCAACCCAATCCATTGCATTCACGAACTAAATCAAAGTATGCATTTGTACTCTACAACCAGTGTTGCCATATAAATTTCAACGAAAACCTTCAAATTGAGTAAAAAAAATCTTTTTTTCAGAAAAAAATCTTCACTTTACAAAAACTACAATTTATCAAATTAAATACATGTTTGTTATGATTAAAACATAACATAAAAATGTATACAAGACATTAATTTTTAAATAACGTTTAGAAAAGGAACAAAAATTAACGTAAATAATATATTTTTCATAAAATTATAGGTTCATTATGTATTTATTACAGTTACTTTGTACATTTCTTTATTAAACTTTGTATTAGATTTGTACAATTGCGATAATTTTTTTTTTTTTTTATATTCTTTTGTTCTTAAAAAGCCACATAATGTAGATATTTCTAGTTTATTTCTAATTTTATTTTTATTAATATTAATTTGAGAAAAAATTCGTTCAACATTAGCTGTTGCAATAGGAATAGATAATACGGCATAAATAAATTTTTTTAGGTGAGGGAAAACTTCAGATCCATCGCAATGTTTTGTTTTCAAAATGATTTCCCAAAATATTTCAATGTTTTTTTCTTCTGTTAGATTGTGTTCTTTAAAATTAAAGTGACACAATTCTTGCCATTCATCATCTGTTTTTTGAGCATTTTCAGAAGTTATAATATTCGAGAAAAAACGAATTAATTGAGAAATAGTTTTGACTGTACCTTTAATAACATTATCAGGAGCTAAAATCTCAACATATTTTAGGAAATCATTCTCAAAATCAATTTTTTTAACACGCTGTTGCATAACTCAATATAAAATTGGTAGTTATTCGTAGTTGTTAGAGCTATGGATACTTGGGTTCCCAAATAAATATCCATAGGATCTTTAATATACAAAGAGTTGTTTAAGTCAATCTTGTTAAAGTTTTCAATAGAAATAAATTCGTTTTTAAAGAAGTATGCAAATATTTTACGATATAATCGTAAAATTTCAGTGTACAGTAGATGTATTTGAGGACTTTGGCTCTGAAATAGTCGATTCAATTTATTGATGTCACTTAAATATATAGCTTAAATTCGCTCTTTTGTAAATTACTTAAAATGCTTCCCACTGAATCGAACTTTACTAAGTCTTCATGCAAAAAGTATAATTCTAAGACGTCTATTCGACTCAATAGTTGATTAAAAAATGAAAAATCTTCAAATTTATAAAAATCTTATTTTTAATGTAGAAATCTTTTAATCTTCACATCACCTCAAAAAACTTCAAAAAGAAGATAAATCTTCATATATGGCAACACTGTCAATATACATATACAATATACATACATACACTACAAAATACTTCCTTTCAATCATTATTAGGCAAATAGACCATAACATGCCAAATTTTTTTATTTTCAAAATAAAAAATTTTGGGCTATAGAAAATATTTAATGTTTTTTATTAGGGTGAGCAATAATGACCTGACCATAAAGGCTTGGTCTCTATTATATAACCACAGGTAACAATTGGTTCTTTAAAAAATTATGTATGCTGTAGGTAATTAATAAATTAAGACAGTATTAATGGTCTGCGTTTACTATTAATGGTGCCTAAGTTACACATGTGCCTCTGTGCGTATTTTTACAAACATATAATAAAACAGGTATTGGAATGAACAGGCAATACACATGACTTTAGCTGCAATAGTTTATCAGATATATGATATTTAGTATTTACTTTCTGTCTAAGAATTCATATAAAAATAGAGTCCATTTATTTCATGGTTCATGCTATATAAGTAGTTCTATAGCATAGGTACTGTTAAAATTTCAAGAAAATCGGTCCAGCCGTTTAGGCGTCTATAGACTTCAAACAAACAAACCCACAGACAAACCCACAAACAGATAAACACAAATTCATTTTTGTATGTATGATGTAAAATTCATTAAAAAAATTCAGATGTGACGTATGAGTGATATCTAATTCCATTAAGTTTCATATATTCAATATATTCCAAATACAATTAAGTATGTAGTATATGTGGGCGTGGCACCTCACTCATTTGAAATTTCAACATAAAAAGTAGCCTATAACTCCTTCCAGACATACAGAAAGATACTGTGAAAATTTCAAGAGAATCGGTTCAGCCGTTTAATCGTCTATAAAGTTCAAATATACAAACACACATTCATTTTTATATATATAGATTTATTTAATTATTAATTACAATGCAATTACCAATTATACTCTAAGCAGAGTAACTTGACCATATGCTCGGTGTAGTGTCACAGACAGGAGTCTCTGGTGGGAAACGAACCCACAACCCTCACGCTAATAGTCTAGCACACTACCCACTAGACTACCATGGCACCCAAAAAACTATTTTAAATGTTGAATTTGTTCCTATAAAAATTTGTTACAACAAATTTGTTTAAAAAATTTAATTTGTTTTTTCTACAAAAACTTCAAAAAATAATTCAAAAAATTTCGACATTTCCATTGATTTACCGATATTTACTGGATTTGATAGCCTTTCGTGTCCAGAAGTTTTTAAACTATTAGGCAAGGTTTTGTATGAATTCTGTCCCAATATTCCAGATTTCAGCCCCTATGGTATCTTCAGGCATTTGTTTATACATTTTTATATTCTGTCAAATGTTTGTATTCTAAAGTTGTCTGGGTTGGTTAAGTATAACTTCTTTAGTATTGAAGACTGATAATCTAACCACAATCTTGAATGAGTTCAGACCACCAGACACACAGCATTGTCTTCCTGCCGACTCGATCTGGTTTTGTAGTTAGTTGTCAAGGATTAACCTGTTTAGGATTCTTGAAGTAAATTCATTTTTCGTCGCCAGTAACATTTCGTTGCAACGTTGATTTTCTATCGCGTCTTTGAAGCAGAATTTATAAAGAGGTTTTTCATGTGGTAACCATTTCTAGACTTTTGGATCGTTCCCACAACGTTGAAACGATCAAAAGTTGTTTGTTGTGCAACGTTAAATTTTTCTGCCATTTGTTTCTGACTCTAAACGATATCTTCATCCAATATTGTTTGAAATTCATTGTCTTCAAACTTTTTTGATGGTCTTCCATTGAAATCATCTTTGCGTGTTTTTCGGACGGAGATATGTCTCAACAAGCATTCGCCTCTCTAGCACTTTACTTCAAACGGAGACAAAAAATCTATGCTTTCTTCAAATTATGAGTTCCTAGTATAAAATTTGTCATCTTTAACATGATGAAAAATATTATGTTTGTTCAGTGATTTGATGTATACTGAATATGTTTGACAGATGTCATCGCCCACACAAAAAATTGAGGTAACCTCACCGTAGTCCAGTAGGTAGTGCGTTACCTTGTTAAACGTGAAGCCACGGTTCAAACCCCAGATCAGACATCTCCAACAAGACGAAATATAAAAAATATTTCGTCGGCGACTTTCTCAGCAGATTTCTGACAAAAACTCTGAGAGTAAATAAAATTGCCATGAAAGGTTTCTTAATTACCTTTCGATCGGCGTTTTCCCTCCACTCATGAATAAAATTAACACACACAGCGTAAGTGGTGTGAGAAACTAAGTCGTAATCGCTAATGACCAATTAGGTATGTAGTACTTTAGTACTTTTTTCAGTACTTTTCCATTTAACAAATACCGCAGTACCCCCGCGACGCTTTCAGTATTTTTTATTATTACATATTGTAAAGGGCTATCCATTTCGTGGTTTCAAAAGTATGGGACTGGAATTCGACATCTGTCAAACTAAGTTGTGAAACCAGTTTTTTTCTTTTCAGTTGAAAGTCTGACATTGACGAAAATGGATCACTTAACTATCACACAACGCATAAAAATTATCAAAACCTACTACAAAAATGGTGATTGGTGGTGGACGGCAATTTTTCGAACAAAATTTTCTTCTTCTTCACTCGGTGGGTTTGTTAATAAACAAAATTGTCGTATTTGGGGTTCTAAGAATCCTCAAGAAGAAGGCCATTGCATTGAGAAAAGTCGCTGTTTGGTGCGCTCTTTGGTCCGAAGGTGTGATTGGACCTAACTGGCTGAGATACCGCCCAATATGTGTCAAAAAGTGGTCGAAAATTACCTCAAAAGAATTAATGCTTGAAACACTTCACGTGGAGGTCATTGAAATAATGTCGACGTTCAATCTTTACAATAAAACAGAAATATCATGAAAAAAATAATTTATGTGTGTTTTATTTACTTTTACTTTTGAAACCTATATGCCTCGAGCATTTCAACTATTAATGCATTAGCAACGTAATACTAAATGTAGAGTTAGTTTTCAGTCCCAGTTAGCCAAACGTCCACGGGACGTACGTTCGTTTTTAGAATACGAAAAGCAATGAGAACGCTTGCCGTACCGTAATGTAATTTCGGTAAGGATTTACATTGCTTTTCATATGCTAAGAACAAACGTAAGTTCCATTACGTTCAGTCGACGTTTGACTTAACGATTCTCTTACGTTTTGTTGCGTTCCGAATCAGTTATTTTTGTTTTGTATATGAGGAACACTTATAAGTAGTTAGTTTTTCTGTTGAGTTCCGTACGTGCATCAAATATAAATAAATAAATAGTTTAATAGGTACTGTGTTGGCTTACGAGATGTGAGGCCTTGGTTCAAACACCATGTCAGATATCTCCATCAAAACGAAAAATGAAGAAAGTATTTCTCCGGCGACTGTCAAAAACTCTAAGAGTAAAAAAAATTGCCTTGAAAAAAATTTCTGAAAAATCTGTCATTCGGAGTCGACTTTAAACTGTAGGTCTTGCCACTCATGTGTAAAATTAACACACACAACGTAATGTAATCGTAGTTCTGTCTGAAAGATTGTAACGATTAATTATGTATGTATGTATTTTTTTAAAAAAGTACAATTTGATGCGAAAAAGTACTTTTTCAGTTATAGTTCAGTACCATTTTAAAATTTCAATTTTGCAATACTGGTATGTATCCTCATGTTTTTTAGTATTTTAAGTCTAATCAGAGGTTTTAAAGAATTTCTGAGAGTGGACTTCATTCGTGGTTTCTCTCAGAAATCAGTTAAAGTACAGCACAAGCCAAATGGAACAAAATTATTTATTCGTATTTCCTTTTTTGTTTTTCTTTTTAAATGAACTATAAAATTTACAGCAAGTGTATGCATATTTTATTCTGTTGCCGCCCTTTTTTTATAAATTCAGTATCAGGGACCGAAAATAACTGTTATTTTTGAATTTTTTATTAAAAAAAGCAACCGCAAGGAAATGTCGGAGAAAAAAACCAAGTATACCATTTTGATTGTCTTGGACCAAATTTTTATAAAATGCGATGCTTTTTAAAAACATGATTTTTATTTTTTAGAAAAAAATAACAGTCATTTTTTTGATTTTTATTTTTTCAAGCAAAAATAACAGTTATTTTTGACTTTTATTTTTTCGAGCAGAAATAAAAGTTATTTTTTGACTTTTATTTTTAAGCTCAGAAATAAAAGTTATTTTTTGACTTTTATTTTTTCGAGCAAAAACAACAGTTATTTTTGACTTTTATTTTTTCGAGCAGAAATAAAAGTTATTTTTTAACTTTTATTTTTTCGAGCAGAAATAAAAGTTATGTTTTGACTTTTATTTTTTCGAGCAGAAATAAAAGTTATTTTTGTTTCAATTCATGATGAATTCATAATATTTATTAAAAAATTCTTTAAAAAAATTAAAGTAATTTATGTCAGAAAATTATTAGAATTAAGTTTTGGGTATATTAAACACTAATCTTTGGTTTGAAAAAACCAAAATAACTTTTATTTCTGCTCGAAAAAATGTAAGTCAAAAAATAACTTTTATTTCTGCTCGAAAAAATAAAAGTTGAAAAATAACTTTGATTTCTGCTCGAAAAAATAAAAGTCAAAAATAAATGTTATTTTTGATCGAAAAAATAAAAGTCAAAAAATAACTTTTATTTCTGCTTTTAAAAATAAAATTAAAAATAACTTTTATTACTGCTCTTAAAAATAAAAGTCAAAAATAACTGCTATTTCTGCTCGAAAAAATAAAAGTCAAAACATAACTTTTATTTCTGCTCGAAAAAATAAAAGTCAAAAAATAACTTTTATTTTCTGACTTTTACGATAAAAGTTATAACAGTTACGGTCCCTGTTCAGTATTATTGCCAAAAACGAAATAAGAGTTGAATATACACCTATCCCTCGTTTTGCACGATATTTGTTTTGCACGATTTCGATTTAACACGATTTTTTTATTTCTCGTGTAAATCGAGGGATGAAAAATACCTCGTTTTGCACGATTTTTTATTTAAATGAAAACAAGCTTTTGACACAATTTATAGTAAGTAAATAACTAAAACAACATTTATTTACGGATATTTAACTATTTTATTAAAAATACAGGTACTAAATATTAATCTGGCAACATTAATAAAAAGGGAATTCTCCGTTTATGTACTTAAACAATATAATTTCTAAAATTTACTGCAGATAATTTAATTATTTTTTAAAAAAATTTACAATATTAGATTGTTTAAAACATGTAGGATTATCATACACCGAAATAAAAAAAAACAACGCTTAAAGGATGGTGGGAAGAATTATGAATCGGAATATGTGATAATATGTGATATGTGAGTAGTCGCCGTGGTCTACTAGGTAGTGTGTTGGCTTATTAGATGAAAGGCCCGAGTTCGAATCCCAGGTCAGACATCAAAACGAAAATATGAACATTTTTCTTCGGCGACTTCCTCTGAGCAGATTTCTGGCAAAAACTCTGAGAGTAAAAATTGCCATGAAAAGTTTCTCAAAAAATCTGGCGTTCGGAGTCGACTTTAAACTGTAGGTCCCGCCACTCATGTATAAAATTAACGCACACAACATGAGTGGTGTTGAGAAGCTAGGCCGTAATCTTGACTGAAGGGTTGTAATGGCCAATTATGTATTATGTTATGCAATATGTGATAATAATAATACTGGTGATCTTTTAGAACATGAACGAACACAAATACATATTTGATTTAGCCCGAACAATTGAAGGTGAAGGTTTTTTGACTTTGCTGAGTGAGATAATTGTGAACTAATGGTTGACAATGAATTGGATATAGATGAACCAGTTGGTATAGTTAATGAAACTGATGCGGAAAATAATGAGTCTAATGAAAACGATTCACAAATCGTTGAAATGACATTACAAAATATTTCTGAAGGCCTTAAATTAGACCGGAAATTAGGAAATCATTTGCTACAATATGATCCAAATGTTGAAAGAGCTCTTAAGTTTAAAAAATACATTTCTCCAGCCTTGGCCCAATACCGGGAGTTATATGAAGAATTAAACGAAAACTCCTCACAAATACTTATAAACAAATATATCTCTAAATCCCTCACGTCCCCACATCGAACCAGAAAACATTGAGGTAATTCGTCACCAACCGAAGAAATGCGATTAGTTGTCGAAAAAAGTGATGACGAATAAATATATGTAGGTACATGTACTAAAATTGCTTGAATATAACTTATTTTTTTGCTTAACAGTTTACGTATTGATTTTTTGCTAATAACATTTTTATTTGTATATTTTTGTGTTTTTTCTTATTTGTATTGCACTAATTTATAAATTTTATGAATTTTATAACAATTTTGATTGTTAAATAAAATGAAATTGTTTTCTTTTGTGTGCTTTGTTACGTTATTCACATTAAAACAAATAAAATTACATTAAAAAAATACTATATATACCAGTTTCTGCCATTTTTTCGTTTTACACGATTTTCCATACAAATTGCTTTGAATTCGTTTTACACGATTTTTTCAGGAACGTATCTATCGTGCAAAACGAGGGACAGGTGTATTCAAGAAATATTTTAAAACATTTTTTCTCTTGACTTTATTTGAATGCAGCAATTTATGTATGCAATATCAACTACTTTTGAGACAAATATTTCCCACACAAAATGAACTCGGAAAAAGTACGTGTTTTAAATATAAGATTGAAATAATTCATCATTAAAATTAGTATTTTGCTTTAGCCTACATTCAAGGCAACTGGACCAAGAGTATTTTTAGAAGAAATAAATTTAGCTACCATTTATGCTGTCAATATAACCAATCATAAATTGTATTATTTTGAATTGCATAGAATTATTGTAAGTACAAGTGAATTTAATTTTAAGGCATCCAATACAGTATGTTAGATGGCTTAGGCTACTACGTAAGGATTTTAATTTTGATCATTCACTTGCGTATAAGAAATATTATAGCATTGTATGTTCTTGTAAGACTAAACCAATAACAAGTCCTCTGGCAGTGACAGGCACTAGTTCGGGGTGTTCACACTGGATGGTACTATGAAAGCAACGAAAAACATGCATTATATAATGTATTTGCTAACTTTTTATTGCCTGAACGATGGAAAAAATATGTAGCCAGCAATGTCTCTTAAAAGTTTTTTTTCACTAAAAAACCCCCAATTTCATACGGGTGCATGGAGCTCAAAAATATTATTAAATAAATGTTATTTGCAAAATAAGGATAATAAATTGCCATCTGCTTTTTTATTTCTAAGGGATATCATTGTGATAAAGTAATTCTGATACTTTATGTGATATTTAAATCTTCTTTTGTTAACTTTTTGGAATTGTGAACAATATTCTTAGTCAGTGTTATAAAGGAGCATAGTATGACCTCTTTGATGGAAAGTACATTTCTCTCAATATCATTTAAATTTTTTGATTTTGTTGAAGAAGGGTTTACTCTGATGCTACTACGAATGCTGATATTACGGATACTTAAAATATTTAAACGTAATAAAAAGAGATAAAGAAATTTCCTTATCCATTAATAAAAAGCGTTAAATCTTAACATAATTGGAAGCTATTAATTTTTATTTTATGGATTTTATAATGGCTTTCACCTCACATTAATTTTCAATTAATTTTTAGAATTAAAAGTTATCCATGCTTTGCGAGTACAAGAAAGCGAGAAAGGCGAGAAATAAGAAAGTGGCATTGATATTGACATGAAAATTCAAAACAACTGAAATAATTATAAATTATCCCAAAAGTGATGAGACAATAAAGACAACTTGAATCTACCAAACTTCAGGTTTATTCCTTAGTACACACCGGCGAATTCTCCTCGTAATAAAGTTGATAAGAACATCATAAGAAACTTGCAAGTGTTATTCCAGTTGATTTGAATTTAGTTGTATAAATTCATATATCTTGTTTAAATTATATTTATTTTGTTATGTTTCAAGCACAAAATTTGCAAAAATATAATGGAATTTTCACCCATTTTTAAAAACGGATAAGTTTTACAGAATACAAAATTTTAAACAAAATATTCTGTTCGGTCAACGTACTACGTGATTCACCTATTTTACGAAAGCCGTAATAGTGTTACAGTATGGACTATTTGCAATGAAGTGTAAAAATTCACTAAACGATCAACCGTCAGCAGTACGTCGACGAAACGCAAAATATCTGCAGACAATTTTGACGCAATGAGAGTGTGCAGGAGAGTCATAGGCTGTCGATTTCTTAGTCTTTCGCAGACCGGTAAACAAACTGTATGTGAGATATCATCGAATTTTTTATTCGCTTAAAAGATCTATTGATATCACTATGTGTGAAGTATAACATCGTTTAAATGTATGCGACAGGTTCTCTGGATGAAGTCCATTTCAAATGTTCAATTTTCCAAGTCTCTGGCACATAAGTCAAGCTAAGTTTGCTCGACGATGTAGGTAATGTTGACTTTGACGATCGCTGTAGTTTGTGGCTATTTCGCATACACCTGCCACTCAAGCAAATTACATACAAAAAAGTGTAACAAGGTCAAATAATTTACATAACATTTAAGTCAGATGATCGTGCACTCAAGTCGTCTGTGCAGAGTATTTAATATTCCTTTTTAAACCACATGTCAACGGCATTCAGATCGTCCAATTCAAATTAATAATAGTTGGTAGTAAAAAAAATATGGACTGATAACGCCGACAAGCCAAACTCTACTCGGGGTACATTCATGTGGATTTTATGTGGATTGGTATCATCCCAAATAAGTCAATTTTATTTCTTCATTCATCCAGATATGCATCCCTGATTTTTATTTTTTTAAATTTTTTTTTAAATTTAGATTCGGTTGCCAACTGCTTCAGAACACATTCAGCAAACACACGTCGTTGTCTGTGTGTTTGCTATATCCATCCATGGTGATTTGTAAAAATATAGTGAATAAATATGAATAAACTAATTTTAACGATATGGTTTGAAAAATATTGCCGTTATCAACTGCAAATATTTCGAAAATTCCAGCTGGAAGACCCTACATATAATAAATTAAAGTGACATAACACATTATTGTCCAGTAATAAATTTATATGACCCTATTCCTGTAAGACGAACACTTGTTAGTATGAAAAATAATTCATTTTTATTACAACAATAAACAATTTTTTGAATTATTTAATACCTTTTAAGCGTTAACAATATGATCACAACAGGATATTACACCATAATTTATGTGAACTGTTCATGATTTTGTAGCAAAAGGGAAATATAAAATACATTTGCACGGAAAACAAGCGCATCTTACATAACTCGTATACGATCTAGACGATTAAACCTATTTTTTAGAATTTAATACCGATTTCTGACATGTTTTGTACATTTACATTTTGTACACTTCCAAGTAAGTGATCCAATTTCACTATGATACACTGTATATAAGTAAGTAAAGGCCGGTAGGGTGTACAATTATTTAAAATTTTTAAACACTTCTTTATAATAAGTTTGAATAAGATGAATAAAATTTGATATCCATTATTTTTTGGCAACCGTAGCAAATTTAATAAGGTCGAATAAAATGAAATTTAGTACAAACTTTTTTCACTCGAGAACTTGTATATAAAAATTGTATATTCTGCCCTTTAACGTACTGTATTTTAAAATTAATTGCTTACAGTTAATATGACCCCACATCCAGCATTACTAAAGAAACGATAACTTTGAAAGATAATCTCCAACCAAATTAATTATAATTTCGTCATAATTTGTTTGTTTACATTGGATATGAAAAATATTTTACATATATTTTAAGGATACATATTAGTTTTGTTCAACTATCCTATCCTATTTAGATTGCATAAAATAACAAATACATATTTACAAAAACCATACATGGGCATACTGCATTATAATTCTAATGCATTAAGCTTTTCAGTATTCAGTAAATGTTTACTGGTAATGAAATTGAGATTGCATTACCAGTAAATGTTTACTGGTAATGAAATTTAGATTGCATTACCAGTAAATTTTTACTGATTACTGAAAAAAAAATCAGTATTCAGTAAATTTTACTGGTTACTGAAAAACAAAAACAGTATTCAGTAAATTTTACTGGTTACTGAAAAAAAAAAATCAGTATTCAGTAAATTTTACTGGTTACTGAAAAAAAATTCAGTAAGTCAGTAAATTTTTACTGATTACTGAAAAAAATCAGTATCAGTAAAATTTATTAATTACATGTTAGTAGAATTATTTTCTGGAAAAATTGCCTTCAGTTCAAGGATTCGAATAAAATTTGCTCTGTTCAATAAGCTGAATTATTAACAATTGTTACTGGAAAAGCATTCATTACCTCAAAAAACTTGCAAGAAGAACAAAAAACTAAAATTGTCAAAATTTTTTATCGTTGCAAATTATTACAAGTTCTATTTTGAATTACCTTTTGTTTACATTATTGTCAGAACAATTTAAAACCAAAATAGTTTACAATATCGACTAATCAAAAATTATACATGTACCTTTTTTTACAAGTTTTTACTATAAAGTTTTCATTTAATATATAGTTTTCATTTACTATATAGTTTTTGATGATTTAAATTAGAAATTTTCCATATTTTTTACTTTCACTCTCTTAATGGGAATTTAATGAACATACTTAAAAAAATTTCAGATACACTAAATTATTATAATGTCCACCGTTAGCTTTTCTTAAGACCAACATTTCAAAATTTGCATCGCTGTGTTTCTGCCTTTTTGAACGATTTACAATTCCAGCGAATGAAAATAATCGCTCTACAGGGGCGGGGTATTGTATTTAGGAAACAAATTTTTTATTGCAATGTGAGTCTTGAAGCACTTGGTCTTCGTGTCTTGTTCGGCCAGGTAAAGAATGGTTTCTTGTAGATAAATTGAACAGTTACTTTTTGTCAATTTGCCTATTTATTTATATAGGTTTTTACTCTCAAATTAACGATTTTTGTATTCAAATTAAATTTTTTTAAAGTCAATCACAACTTTTTGCAACACAAAATAAATTTTTTTTCATTTCAGATTAAATTCTTTTTATTTAAAATTAAAGTTGTATTTCCAATTAAATTATTTTTATTTAAAATTAAATTATTTTTTTTTTCAAATTAAATTTGTTAACTTCGAATTAAATTTTTTGTTTATTTGACTAAAAATTTACTAAATAAAATAAAAATAAACTTATTGCTCAATTCATTTTTTTTAATATTTGGACGGGTTTTATTGCAACATTTCTCTAGATGCAGCTAATGACAAATTCATGGTCATATCGAGATAATAAATGTTACAATCTGAATGTGTTACCGTTTCACGGTGGTCCCAATGACGAGTTTAGCCCGAAAAAAGTCGTTTTGTCGGATCGTACATATGTGAATTTTTTGTTTGGTTTTGTAATGACAAGTCTTCAGCCTACATAACGGTATAAAAATTTTTATTATATCAGCAGTATTAATACTGCAGCACTGTTTTAAACACAAACAATAGATTTAGTTTTTTTTTAATAACAGACTAGACAATATTTTAGTTTGGTTTGGAGATCTTATTAAATACAGCGAAAGTATATTCCTTATTATTTGGGGGGTTTTATTTATACAATTGGGGTGTGTATTTTTATAATTCCTAATATGCCGGCGATTTTGCATTTCGTTCAGAAAAAAATACGTGAAAACTGAGATGTATTCGTTAATTGTGCAATTTTAATTGCATTATAACTTGTGTTAGAGTTTTAATTGTGAATTTAACCCGATTTAGCAAAATGTTTTATATTGTTATCATCTATGATATGTGGGCAGTTAAATGGTAAAAAATTTTCCTGCCGATTTCTGCCTGAAAGCTTTCATATCAAATCATTTAGTTGCGATGTCTATCACCAAAAGGGGATTGTTTAATGTTCGGTTCTTTGAAAAGGTGCAAGAAAAAAAATTTAATGCTGTTATATATTATATTTTTATGAAAATTGGTATAAAAAATTATGAAAATGATAACTATACAAAAAAATTAAAGCAAGCAGGTAGAAATTTCATCACACAATTGTCGAAAAAATGGTCCATGGTACATCGAACAAAGAGTGTGTTCGAGTCTTCATTTAAAAGTTGGTTGGCTGAATATTTCGTTCTTCCTAGTAAGGAAAACTCGGACGAAAATACCATTGACGGACCGTCAACGTCAAAATACGGACGACCTTCTAAACCGTTTTTAGAAATAGGAGAAAGATCTAAACAATCTAAAACAAAGCATCTTGTAAACTCTTGTTCCCCTGAAGAGCTACCATTTGCTGCTGGAAGTAGCCTTTATAAATCAGGCAAAAGGACTGCTTCAGACGTTATTAGAACTATAGGTAATTCTCCAAAAAGGCCATTTAAAATAAAAACGTTCTTAAGCACGCCATCTAAAGAACCAATACCTTACAGCAGTGAATAAGCTCTAGCGATGTATATTGACATCATTCAAATGTTGCTCTGCGTATTGGAATGTTATCCGAGGAGGCGCTTGAATCCCGCAACAAGGATTTTAGATATGTTAGAGAACATCATACTCGAAAAATGTCACGGGAGAATAACATCGAAGATATTTTTACCCATCTTCTATTTTTATCGGATCTTACATATCGTCTCTTTCTACAAAGCTGCCGAATTGAGATCCAGAACCATTGTGTCAGGAGTCAATTGGTTTACTTTTAGATACTTCTATTTTAAATGAAGAAAACCTTTCAGGATATGAATCGGATGAAGCGGAAACCCATTCAGATGAATAAACATTTATGTAAATATATGAAAATACACAATTATGTTAATTATTTTTAATAAACAAAACCTTACTTATTTTTAATAAAACCTTTAAAACACAATATTCCTATCTTTTTTTATATTTTTAACAACTTTTATTAATCATTATGCTCTCAGTGAAAATATTTAAATATACAAATTAACGCAGTCATTATGTCAACTTGTTTTGTATGAAAAGTGCCACGCCCCCTTAATCGAATCCGCCTATTTTTGGCGTGAGCTCGCACCATACCAAATCACTTATTCGTAGAAATTTTTATCCCTTTAAGTGCTTTTAAACAAGAGTTATGACTTTTTTCGCGCTAAATTCGTCATTGGGACCACTGTGCGTTTCTACTGATTATTTAATTATTGTTACCAGGACCAAATTAATGTCCCGATCAGCCAATAAATTTCGGGCATGTAGCTTTGTTTTAGAAAAAACTTTTCTATTGGATTAAGCATAAGTGAGCAAGGAGGAAGAAATATTAAAATATCCCCGGACTCTGCAACCTTATATTTTACTTCTTGAGTTTTATGTATTATCAAGGACCATCGTATTATTACAAAATTAATTTTTAAATTTTTGGCCAAATAAACAGAAAATTTAAATCGAAGTTAAATAAATTTAATTTGAAATAAAAATAATTTAATTTAAAATGAAAACGATTTAATTTGAAATGAAAAAAATTTAATTTGTGTTGCAAAAAATTGTGTTTGACTTTTAAAAAATTTAATTTGAATACAAGAACCATTAATTTGAAAGTAAAAACCTATATATTTATTTTTAGAACTGTTTTTCACACGAATAAAAAAGAAATTAGTATTAGAAGCAACACACTTAAATAAATATTTCGGTGGTGTTGTGAGTACAACGGCGATCAGAAATCGGGTGGTCGTCGGTTCAAACCCAGTGGGCTACATCTTTTTTTTAAATTCATATTAGACATTATTTTAATTTTTGTTTTTTACAAATATATGCTCTCTATTTCTACTAATAACATCTATTAGAAATGTTGACAATTTTTTGATAATTTAAAATTTACTGGTAATATATAATGGATTTCAATTTACTGGTACTGATTTTTTTTCAGTAATCAGTAAAAATTTACTGACTTACTGAATTTTTTTTCAGTAACCAGTAAAATTTACTGAATACTGATTTTTTTTTTTCAGTAACCAGTAAAATTTACTGAATACTGATTTTTTTTTCAGTAACCAGTAAAATTTACTGAATACTGTTTTTGTTTTTCAGTAACCAGTAAAATTTACTGAATACTGATTTTTTTTTCAGTAATCAGTAAAATTTTACTGGTAATGCAATCTAAATTTCATTACCAGTAAAAATTTACTGAGTACTGTAATTTTTTTCAGTAATCAGTAAAAATCAATTTTTACTGAAATTTTACTGGTACTGCAAAGTGCCCATCTATGACAAAAACTTTAATTTCCAGAAACCTCAAACCAAAGCTGTTGTACAGTTTTTACTATTGTTTCTTGTCGTTGTCTATTTCTCACTCCCAGCCTATTGCGGTGCGATGAATTCAATAAGAGACAAGAGACAATTTCACACAATGAGAAGCAAGAAGCTATAATTACACGTGCATGTCTACATATACATATGTACCATACATCTCAATGGAAGTGTGTTTATTGTTCTTCTTATCGATTATTCATTAAGTTTTATTTGTCAACATATTCATTATTTTTTTATTTTTTATTTTATTTATATCACATGTTTATACAGAAAAGCCATTATCATGTGGTTGGGTCTATTCAAAAGCATCGCACATGCGGCATTAAGTGTTTGTTTATAAGGATTTATTATTTAGTTTAGTATTATCTTTTACTTATTAGTTTAAAAGACAATATACATACATACATAGACCGCAAAGTTCACAACTATACTGTCGGGGCCAGTAACAGGTGAAGAGAATACGACTTCAATTTGGAACAACTATTACCGTTCGCATATACCAGTTGTAGTTGTATGCATTGAGCCTCAAAATAGAAATGTCTCTACAGGATATTTGTTGTGTACGAGCCTAAATTTATTTTGTGTTAGTGATGGCTTCTACTTAATATATTTAGTATACATCAAATCAGTGAACAAGCAACATTATATTTTTATTAATACTCTAAAGTCGCTGTAATCTAGTAGGCAGTGTGTTGACTTATTAGACATAGGGCCACTGTTCAAACCCTACGTCAGACACCTTCAAGAAATCGAAATATGAAAAAATATTTCTTCGGCGACTTACTTTCAGTTGTCTTCTGGCAAAAACTCTGGGAATAATTAAAATTGCCAGGAAAACCTTCTCAAAAATCTGTTGTTTGGAGTGGAACTGTAGGTTCCACCACTTAAGAATAAAATTAACACACATAAAATAAGTGGTGCAAGAAGCTAGGTCGTAATCCTGACAGGCTGTAATGACCAAATATGTAAGTTATGTATGTATGTTTTTAAAAATTTGAATATCAGGATAACAAGTTAAAAATGGCAGGAACTGCTTGTCATGTTAAAATTTATATACGAATATAGGTCAATAAGACTGCAACTTTCTGAACTTCACGCCTCTTAACTGAATGTGTTTTTTAGTTGCCGAAATTTACAATTCGTATGGAGCATACCGATATAGTGCGGCGGCAATCCAAGGGTAACACTTTGCAATTAGAAATCCGATTTTAAAAGAGCGTTTAATAGTGAATGCCTGCAGAAGGCAACAAATGTAAACAAAGAATAATTTCGAGAAGGCGAAGTCATTCGCCTTCAGGATCATACATCAGACTGTTTACCCTGTTATATAAAAGGCAAGGCAAAGCAGGCAACTGAGTCAGTAAAAGTTCAGTCAGTCTTGTGTGAAGACGTGGTGTGTTTGAAGAGAGTAATCTTGGTTTGAAGATCTCTGTTACAAAGATCTGTCTAACAATTCGCTAGTAATTGTTATTGTTTATATATGAGTTGTGAACAGTGACACACAGATTTTAATTAAAACTAAACACAATTTATTTTTATTTTATTTGCAATCTACGAGCTCATATTTTAAACGTTTTTAAAAAGTGACGGAACAATATATATTTTTTCTTTAGGGCTAACAGTAAGCGGTCCGCTTACCTATCTTATTTTTGGATGACTGTAACAAATACAATTTGTATATCGCAGAAATATGGGGATATATTAACGGGTTTTTGAGTTTTTTTAGTATAAAATAAAAGATTTCCGGATGTCATGGAAATACCAAAAAAACTCATATGGTTTGAGTGGTTTACAAACAATGCTTGCAAAATAATTGAGTTGTATTATGTTCAGGATCGTAACATATTTTTAGACAAACAGAGACATGGCGGTAAGGTGAGGTGTGATAAGCAAGATTATTTTGAACTTAGTTGCAATTTGGATCTAACAAGACGGTTCTAAATTATTCCAAAAAATACTCTTGCAAACTAAGAATCGCAAGTATTTAGCCAGCATCGGCTAAAAAAAGCACATGATAATGTATGGCCCCTTTAAGCTTTCCGCAATAAGGAATGTTGGTACGTAAAGTCAGAGTAGAAGGAAGTAAAACCTTTTCTAATTTTTCTTGTCCATACGGCAAATTTCAATGAATCGTCAGGTCATTCATTCACAAAATTTTTTAATTAAAGAAAATTAACAAACAAAAGTTTGGCGCAGTAATCTATTTTTTTTTTTTTTTGACAATTTTCATAAGATTGAAAATATTACAAATATTGAATAGATTTATTTTATTTATTCATTTATTAATATTAACATATACATATATAAAAATGTTATGATCTTTATCAAAATTGTTGGACATGAGCTAACGAATGTTTCTAAGTTGGTATGAACAATTTCCGACAGGTGGCGCCACTAAAAATTACTCAAAATGAATTAAATCGATTAATTTCCGTGGATGGCGCCACTGAAAATTATTCAAAATAAATGACTAGCAATTGGTCGACCTACATCTCAAGCACGGAAGAAAAGAGCATTACAAGCCTCAGAATCAGACGAGCAACGAGCATTGAGACTGGAAAATTTTCGAGTACATGCCGCTGAGACACGTTCGCATGAATCACTTCAGCAACGAAAAGTGATATTAGAAACTGATCAAATGCGTACTACTCAGGCCCGTTCGTCTGAATCATCTGGACAACGGGAAACAAAATCAATAAAATGATTTAAAATTAATTGGATATTTGTATAATGTCTTTCCTTCAAATTTATTTTAGCTAGTTTATTATAATTAGCATAAACAAGAAGACATTAATCTTTACAATAATTTTTTTTCTATTTCAATAGGTTCATATATATTTTGACACTGTTATTTTGCTCTTTCGCAACAAGCTACCTAGTTCACGTTTTTAGTTATATTTGACAGTATGCAGCCATAGTCGACTTTCAACTGTAGGTCCCGCCACTTGTGTATAAATTAACAAACACAACATAAGTGGTGTGAAAAGCTAGGTTGTTATCCTAACTGAAAGGTTTATGCGGATAAGCAAGCAAGTCATTAAGCTTTGGAAGCCAATATTCAAGCTATCATTTATGCTATACGACTAGATTTATTAGAACAAGTGATCAAAAATTCGACTTATTGAATGAAGCATTAAATTCATAGCCGCCGAAACAAATCCATCATATTTCTTTTAAAAAATAAATACCTTGAAATACTCCATCAGATTATAAAAAAAATCATTCAAACAACAATTCTGTCTTTATAATCTTTTTAAGTACTCAAGCTTTAGAAAAACACCCTTTACAATCATATATCGTTAGTATAATTCGCAAAGACGCTAAGTCCACTTTTTTCCAAACTTGAGATTTTAATGCAAAATGGTAGCACTATACAAAATACATATATTACGACAACAAAAATGTTATTATGTAGTTTAAAGTTGTTGTAATTTTGTGGTTTGCAAAAACGCTAAGTCCACAAAACTACAAAAATATTAAAACCACGTGCTAATTCCACTAATATTAATTATTATTAATTTTTGATCTAAGTCATTTAAAGAGAGCTATTTTGTAAAAATAATTGCGTTTAAAAATTTTAAAAACTGAAAAAGCTACAATGTTTTTTGTGTCTCCTGTACAATTTGAAAAAAGGGACCTAACACATTTGCGAATTATACTAATGATATGCTCTATTCAAATGAATTCATTGAATAAAATTTCTTCCAACATTTGTTATCTCAGCAACAATATAATGGAGTTTATAACAAAAGCATCACTTTCTTAAGTTTTAAGAAATTTTTAAAGCGTGTGTTATTCGATAAATATACCTGACAGAGTATAGGTTGTAACCAAAGGGGGTTGCAAACCCTACCGATTCTGCTGTGGACACATGAATACATACATACTTTACGAAGTTAATCTTGAGTAACAAGAAGCAAGCTGTGGGAAGGAAGTAAAAATAATGGCTTTACGTCAATATGATGCATCATGTAGATGTATGTATGTGTAGATGTTTTTAAGCTGTTTTTGCCGCTTAATTTAAATTTAATTTTAATTTCATTCAATTGCTATTATCAGTTATAACCCATGGGCATTGCAGAAAGTTGTTGAATGCTCAACAAGCATTACTTTATCCTCTTCATTCTTCATTCATTGCAAATCTATTTTGCCATTTTCAATTTATTTTTATTGAAAGAAAAAAAGCGAAACGTAATGCCAGTTAATTTACGGGAATTCGTAAAAAGCTTCATTTTGTTATGAACTGCGAACGAGTAATAACTATTTTTTTAAGCGGTGAGATTTCAATTAATCTGTCAATAGGAACTGAAGGGATATTAAATGTCTTTGGAAATCTATTAAAATAAATTTCACAGCAATTAAGGTAAAGGACAGGACAAGTTGATGAAAATTATATTTTATGTGTTGCCGTTCCGTTATTATAAATTAATTTCTTTTTGTTTTTTTTATTTTGTTTGTTATCCGCTGATGATTAATGCATTTATTCTGTTCACCAATAATATTGAGATAACCCTTTGATAAGCGCTAAACTTCGTCTTTTGAGCGACTGGTTCCAACAACAAACCAAACATCTCCAACAAAATAAAATACGGAAAAATATTTCTTCGGCAGCTTCCTCTCAGCAGATTTCTGACAAAAACCTCTGAGAGTTAATAAAAAAAGTTTTTTTAAAAACTAGTTGTTCGCAGTAGACTTTAAACTGTAGATCTCGCCATTCATGTGTAAAATTAACGTTAATGACAATTTATGTATGTATGTAAATGGGCGATAGTGGCTTTCTCAGTACAGTACAATACAGCACAAGCAGCGATGAGGCACTAACTTATAAACATCCAACCGCCATACCTGGGTCGCACATATGAATTCTAGCCAAGGCAAAAGATGCTTTTTATTGCTGGATTATAGGCTCCATATTAATAGACGTTGTTAATAGACGTGTGTGATAAATTTCTGTTAGTTAGTGTTAGTGTTTTCTCACAGCTGTAGTTAGGTAGAACAAGTTTGTATATATGGAAATTTCGGCTTAAATAACATTGCATTCCATTCATCTATTAAGTCAAAGCAAATTTTCTTGTATATTCTTTTAATATGAAGTCGCCATAGTACAGTATATAAAAGTCCAGCCTGTGCACAGTGGTTTCCCTTATATGGACAAGCGGTCAAAAATCAATATCTCCAAAACCAAAAAATCTAAGGTCTTCAAAATTGGCCCATAGCATGTCCTAAGAGCTTAAAGCATGCAAATTTTTATGAAAAAATTTTAACAACTGCAGCCAAAGTAGCCATTTGATCTCTGAAGGGTTAATTGGCTTATAGATTTGTTTTAAAAAATTTTGAAATAAGGTATGAAAATGCGTCTGTTTTGAAATATTTTTGAAAATTTTTATTCCATTATACAAAGTTATAAAATTCAGTAAAAGTTATTATTAAATAATGTAAGATAATAAAGTAAAAGTAGATATTAATATAACGGGTGATTTTTTTGCTATTATCTTTTTGGCAACACTGGTTTAAACAGCTCTCGCACGTTTCGTGTTTTGTTTCACTGTCAAACATTTTCAGTTTGGTCTATAATTTAACCATGAATCGTCTTACAAACGAACAACGCTTGCAAATCATTGAATTTTATTATCAAAATGCGTGCTCTGTTAAGAAAGTTCATCGCGCGCTTCTTCCATTTTATGGTCAGTTTAATCGACCCACTGAAGCGGCTATTCGGGCTATTGTGACTAAATTTCACACCAAATTTACATTGTTGGACATTAAACCACCAACACGCTTACGTAGAGTGCGAACTGATGAAAATATCGCAGCTGTATCGGCCAGTGTTATGATGACCATCAATTATCGACTCGTTGCCGTTCGCAGTTACTCAACAACGTGGAAAATTTTGCGGAAGGATTTAGGTATGAAGCCTTTTAAAATACAGCTGGTGCAAGAATTGAAGCCGTACGACCAGCCGCAACGCAGAATTTTTGGTGAATGGGCTCTTGGAAAGTTGGCCAAAGATCCACTTCTTTATCGAAAAATTGTGTTCAGCGACGAAGCTCATTTTTGGCTCAATGGATACGTAAATAAGCAGAATTGTCGATTTTGGAGTGAAGATCAGCACGGTTTCAGAAAGAAGTATTCTACTACAACAAACCTGCTTCATCTTTCAACATTTGTTTATCGAGGATTTTTTCATCAGCAACAAACAGACGTTATCTATACGGATTTCAGCAATGCTTTTGATAAAGTCAATCACGTACTTTTGAAGAAGAAACTTCATTTAATGGGATTTACATTTAAAATGGATTTATTCATATTTGACTAACAGGAAACAAACCGTACTTTTTAGAAACTGCTGCTCCAGAAGTATTGATGTTTTATTAACGACTTACCTGATATGATTCACTATTCCAATATTCTAATGTATGCTGATGACGTAAAAATTTTCCTGAATTACCGCCAAATTTCCGATCAGAAACTTCTTCAAAATGACCTAAATTCGTTTCCTTTATGGTGTAATTTAAATCTAATGCAGCTTAATCTTAAAAAATGTAAATACATGAGATTTGTAAGAAAGAACCCGATTTCTGCAAACTATGCTTTTGATGGATACGAGCTAAAGCTTGTAGATAACTTCCTGGATCTAGGAGTTCTACTTGATATCAAGCTAAATTTTATTCCGCACATAACTATGACAGTAAATAAAGCTAGAAGCGTACTTGGTTTTATAAAACGGTGGGCAAAGGAATTTAACGATCCTTATGTTAATAAATCGCTCTACACATCTCTTGTAAGGCCTATACTCAAATATGGATGCATAATATGGGATCCTCTGTATAAAAAACATTCCGACGTCATCGAATCTGTACAAAAGCATTTCTGATGTTTTGTCTCCGAGGACTGAATTTTAATCCCACAAGTTTACCTTCTTATTCTGCCAGACTAGCATTAATCAAACTTCCGAGACTTAAAAGCCGAAGAACTATGTTAAATATCTTGTTCTTATTCAATGTAATTACTGGTGATATAGGCTCCAGCTTTTTAATCCATAATATCACATTTAATGTTCCTCAACGTCCGTCACGTCATTTTTCTCAATTATCAATACAATTTTTTAGATCTAACTACGCTGGTGCAGATCCAATAAGGAGAATGTGTAAAGAATTTAATAAATTGTATATGCTAATTGATTTTTCTTTATCAAATAACTAGCTGTACCCTGCGCGCTTTGCTGCACTACAAACTAAAATAAATTTGAAGGAAAGACATTAGACAAATATCCAATTAAGTTTGAATCATTTTATTGATTTTGTTTTCCGTTGTCCAGATGATTCAGACGAACGGACCTGAGTAGTACGCATTCGATCAAGTGATTCATTGTTCAAGTGATTCATGCGAACGGATCTGTGCGGCATGTACTCGAAGATTTTTCAGTCTCAATGCTGATTCTGAGGCTAGTAATGTTCTTTTCTTTTCTTTTCTTTTCAACACAGGATCAAATGCACAGTTTACGATTTAATTAATTTCGAAGAATTTTCAGTGGCGCCACCTGTCGGAAATTGGTTATACCAACTTAGAAACCTTCGTCGGCTCATGCGCAACAACTTTGCTAAAGATTAAATGCATAGTTTACGATTCCATAAAGTACATTCATTTTTATATATATAGATAATTTAAACTTGAAAAAAAAATAAATAAAACAAAAGTCTACGAATTTAATTTTGGTTATATTTTTTCTTATTTGGTGAATTTTTTCACAAATGTTGGTTACAAAATTTTTTTCTTTCCCTTCTATCTTTCCCCCCGCGTCGTTCTTTACACTTTATTTTCTTTGGTTTTATACATCAAGAATCACAGATAGCATACTTGTAGGGGTAACTACTATGCGTATGAGTAATATATTTCAAATGCAATTAAATATTAAGTATGTAGTATGTAGCATACGTGGGCATGGCCCCTCGCTCATTTGGAATATCAACATAAAAAGTAGCCTATAACTCCTTCCAGACATACAGGAAGATACTGTGAAAATTTCCAGAAAATCGGTTCAGCCGTTTAATCGTCTATAAACTTCAAACATACAAACATACAATCAAACACACATTCATTTTTATATATAAGATGTTATAACAAATAATGTAATTATGTATTTAAATTCATAGATTTTTAGAATCAATATCTTGTAATATTAATTTAATTGCCTGCAAGGAATATTTCCATAGGCAAATAAAAATAAATAAAAAATACCAATGCATCCAGAAAAAGTCACAGTTTGGTGCGGTTTATTGGACCGTACTTCTTCAAAGATGCTGCGAATCGTAACGTAACTGTGAATGGTTAGCGCTACCGTGAGATGATATCCAACTTTTTTTTGCCCAAAATGACTTGACTTGCATGACATGTGGTTTGAACAAGACGGTGCCACATGCCACACAGCACGCGTAACAATGGACTTATTGAGAGGCAAGTTCGGTGAACATTTTATTTCACGTTCGGGACCGGTCAATTGGCCGCCTAGATCGTTCGTTTTAACGCCTTTAGACTATTTTTTGTGGGGCTATGTTAAAGCTCATTTCTATACAGACAAGCCCGTACTATCGATTCAAATAAAGATTTCATGCATTTTTCTGAATTCTATGTGTTTTTTTTTTAATTTTCCTATAGCTCTTAAAAAATCACCCTTTATATCAAATATTAAGCAAATTTAAAACTCATTGACTTAAACCACTTGTTTTCTTTGTTGGTAAGTTTCGGGTTCCAGAAATACATGGATCTGAACTTAAAAAGAGCCTATTTATTGCTCGATATTTTTTTATTCACAAAATCTAATAAGTTATGTACTGTTGTTACCCCGTAAATTTCCGTATTGTGTGTAGTGGGATAATCGTGTTTTTGGAAAACTTCGGTTAAAGAATTATCACCTTGCGTAATTTTAGATATTTTACACCTATTTGTTCTTTCTGAATACTTGAAAAATTCCTTAGCAGGACGACCACGCTTTTGACTAGGTGCAGGTGGTAGTTCTTTACCAAGAGATTTTGCCTCTAGCTGCATTTTTATGCTCCTTCAGAATAAAACTTTTGTTTAATTGCTCAGGTCGAATTTAATTTTTTTCAGCCTTCAATTTTTCCTCCATAATTTGATACTTTTTTTTCTTTCGAATGATAATTACCAGCTGTGGAATTCCAAATATCAAGCACATACATTCTAGAAAATTGGCGCTGGCAGAATAAACCTTCTATTTTAATTTTCATATTGATATTTTCCAAACGTATAACACTATCGCGAAATCAATTAATTAAATTGCTTTGTCTTTTTTCATAACTGTATCAAATACCACAAAATTGCAATATAAAGTTTAAAATAACAACATTTAAAAACATTATTTCTCTTTCCTCATGTTCTTAAAAAGATATAGTACAAAACACAATGCGTTTTTTATTATTTTTCGTAGGATGACTATGCAAATCACATCCATATGCGAAACTATGCAAAAACCCGCAGATACAATATTATTTAATTTAAAGAGGGATAAAAAATCTGCAATTTGATGTATAATAAGTTGTGGGCAGATGTCAAATAACTAAAAGTTTACGTGAAAAATTAGTTTTTAAGAAACGTGTGTTCAGAAAAGGTCAAAAAAGTATTCTTCAGGGATTTTTTAATGGGCTTAAATTTTTGCAACTTTTATCATTTAATTTGGTAGAAAACAAGTTAAAATTTAATTTTTGTTGGGTTTTTGGAGACTTCTGCCAAAATAACACGAAATTTTTTTTAATTAAACTTAAGTTTTCTTGTAGGACTATGCGACCACAATACACGCAATATAAACATACCTCCTCTTTCAAATGACGCAAATATTAAAATAAATTTACTGCGTGCAAAAAGTTCATAAGAATGTACAAGTAAATGAACAAAATAACCTTACGTACCTTATTCTGATTCCGCCACTTTTGCAATTCATGGTGAAAAATGATAAACCCCCTTCCTAATTTTGAAAATATTTCGTCGAAGTCTTTTGAATGCATTATTTTCAAAATATCGACTTTGTTGATGTCGCATTCTGTGAATGTAGAAATTGTTTCTATTATACATTATATTCATTGTTGAAAGCAATGCAACCACTTCATTGGATAAATCCACCATACAAACTGTTTCCTGAAAAATGTCTTCCGACATTGTTGTTTGTTTATTTGAAACACTTTAATTTTTATTTTAATTATTTTAAAACTAAAAAGCTCATTTTTAACTTGTTTCACACCGACAAACTACTCAATACTGATCCGCACAACTCTACCAATCATGTCATTTCCAAATGCACATTTTTTACGACAACAGTAATATTATTTGATTAAAAAAAATAAATATTTTATGGTAACAAAAATTATTATTTACTGCAAATGCAAATCATTTACGTCAACAGCAATTTTCAATGTGCCGTTATTTCAGCGGAAAACCTTTAACGACAAATGTTATTCTATTTGCAATAAATAATTTTGCTGTTAAAAAAACTCAAATACTTTCATGT
The DNA here is from genome assembly GCA_930367235.1 of Sarcophaga rosellei. NCBI lineage: Eukaryota > Metazoa > Arthropoda > Insecta > Diptera > Sarcophagidae > Sarcophaga > Sarcophaga rosellei. The sequence goes on along the minus strand of OV884018.1, from coordinate 44,486,237 downwards.
TGTTGCGGTAAAAAAAATTTTGTTGGAAAATTTCTTGCGACAAAAGGTTTTCATTTACTCCAACAAGTTTTTATTCACCCCAATAGCAAAATCATCAAATGCTGAAATTATTTGCCGTCACAATATTTATTTTTTTGTGTGTATTCATATAGATAGTGATCCTTTACATTGTAAAGTGAGCCTAAGCCGGATGAATCACTATGGCATTGGAAAATAATTTTTTTCCCGGAAGCGGAAAAACACATTTCAGGTAGAATTATATACGTGTTTTGAATTTAAAATGCTGTAGTAGAACAATATTTATGACTTATATCTTTTTTTTTTTTACCAAAAGATTTTTCTAATCATCTAGCATCTAACAGTTGAAGAAATCAAAAACTTTATTTCGTGCATTATCTTCGATTTTCCTTATTGTCTTCCTGTTCAGATGGTAACCTTTTCAATAAGGTTTTTACTATCTTTTTTCCTTTAATGTAAGAAATATATTTATAGTTAATTTAAGTCCACTCTAATGTAAGCTTTAATTTGTTGCAATACTTTTTAGTAAAATCTCAAACTATGTACATATATAGAAAAATTTTATATTTTTTAACTTGTAATAATGATAGTAAAATAAAATAAATAAAAAATAAAAAGATGGTAACCTCATGTCATTTTAATATAATTTATTACCACTCGGTACTGTTTGGCACGTGTTTGTGAATTCGTATAAGAATAAGTGGTTATATGTAACTGCTGCTCTAAAATGAGTGCTCTTGTGCATGATAGAATAGAAATTGTAGAAAATTCATGGAAGTCATATGCAAATATAATTACCTGCGGTGTTTTGTACGCCGACAAATATTTGCTTATTGTATATGAAATATAGTTGATAAGGCTAATGGTGTTTTCTTTTCTACAAAGAAAATGTCACCCTCTTACAAGGTGCATAAAAAAAATTGCTGACCAGCCCTGTTATAATGTAATTTTTATTTGAGAAGAACATAACACAAATATGAACGAAGGGTATGCCCTGTGCCCTTAAAAATATGTTGTATTTTTGATTTGTTTTCAATAAAATACGTAAATAGGAAAAAGGTGTTGCCAGATCGCTAATTTTTCGGCTTCATTTTTTCCGGGCTTTTTTATAACCAAATAAAATTTTTTTTAACACAGTTCTAACACTGAATTCATTTTTTTTTATATTACTGACCATGTAGCTTTAATAATGTAATGTTTCCTTAAGATAACTCCACAAAACAATTAACTTCAAAATTGGATAACGATACCAGCCGACTTTTTTAATTTTATCTGGTAGCCCTATAAATAAACAAAAGTCACCTGCTTTACAGGGCATTATCAGCACTCTCGATTTATACAGGGTATAAAATGCAATGCCCTCCACCATTGCCAAGTGCGAATATTTAGAATAAAACATACCACCCTCTTAGAGGGCGAAACATTTTTAAGAAACAAACACAAAATTGCATTTTTTTAAATAAAGTGCACATTTTTTGGTAGAAAAGAAAACACCATAAGAGTAATGATAAGCATAAATGTTGCATTAAGTTTTCATAAATCTATATAAATTTTGTACATTCATCTTTAGGGTCTTTTTTCAAGTGTTTACTATCTTAAAATTTAAGTAAAACAAAAAGTGTATGAGATATCATCGATATTTGTGTTCATTTGAAAGACAACATATCGATGACATTATGCGTGGAATATAACATCGTTTAAATCTCCAGCACGGCATTTTTGAGTGAATCTGCCTCTTGGCTTATGTATGTAGGCTTTGAGAACCCCTGTGGCATATGGCTTATTCGCATACACTTGCGACTTAAGAATACTTTACAAGAATAGCTCCATCTTGGTGGCCAACTGCCACCAATGTAATGCTAAGTCATTGAAGTGAGCAGACGTGTTTTTTAAAGTCTCTTGAAAATTTTGAATTTTATTTAAAAAACCCGAAAATAATTTTTATACTCATATAATTTAATTTTTAAAATAACTAATCGACAGATAAATCTGTGAGTTTCATCTTAAAAATCATATCTTATATCTCAAAATAGTGCGAGATAAAGATTAAGTTGACAAAACAAATTATCTGTGTACATATCTTAAAATAAAAAAATAGAAAATAAAAACAACAACAAAACATAAACAATACATAAAACAACAATTTTATGTAATTAACTGTTCGCGCCAAAAAGTGATAATACCAAAGAATATGGATATAAAGAATGCGCATTATGTAGAAGTAAAATTTCTTATGGCGGGTTGTAACATCATGACCCGCTCTCACCAAATATTACGACCCGCTCTCACTAAAATCATTTCTGGATGAGGAGGGTGGAAGACAGAAGGAAAATAAACACAAACAAAGAGCGTAACAATGTGTTGCTCTCATCATGAGGGCGTAAAAATGCATTCAGTTGGTTTGCTTGTCAGCTTCTAAAGAAGGATGTTCATGTCGCTTTTTTCAGGCTTCAATTTTACACCCAAAGAAATATTATAGTATGATTCACTAATATCAATGAGAAATGATTTCGATTTTTGGAAGAATACTTGCCAAGTTAAATACGGTGTTTTTAGGTTTTTTTCTATATTTTTCGCTCACATATACATATTATGGGGTTAATAAGTAGACTTGAAAATATTACTAACAATTTTCCTCTGGGTTAACACATTCCTCTCATAATTTTTATCATGCTCTCTTTGTGCCGAGAACAGTGTTGCCGTTTTTGGTTATTTCTAACCAAAATCGGTTATTTTTTTGATCAATGTGTAGATGTGTAGATTTTTCTGGTTTTGGTTATTTTTTTTTTCTTATAAAAAAAGCTATTTTTTGTTTCTATTTTTTATTAATTATAATTTAAACTTAAAAAAAATAAAACAAAAGTCTACGAATTTAATTTTGGTTATATTTTTTTTATTTGGTGATTTTTTCACAAATGTTGGTTACAAAATTTCTGTTTCAGAAAAATAAATAACAAATTAGTCAAACAACAAAAACGTACGATGAGAACAGCGCATTGTTACGCTCTTGGTTTCTTTACCCTTCCCTTCTATCTTTCCCCCCGCGTCATGAAATATTTTTGAGAAATATTCCAAAATATGTCCAAATGCACATTCTTTATTTTCTTTGCTACAACTAATTCCTCACTTCGCTTCGTACAAATAATGGACAAGAGATTCGAGAAATTAACTGAACAATTACAAACAACAATACAGTCAATGTCTAGAGAGTGCGAAGATCGTCTCTTGAGTGAGATAAATAAGAATCTTGGCATAACAATGAGTGACATAAATAAATTAACAGAAAGGGTACAGGCAGTACAATCGGCTGTAAAGGAAATAAGTAATACAGTGTCGGATAAAATTATAGACATCTCTAATGAAAATGAGGAATTGAAGAAGGAAATATTGTCTTTGAAAAAACATGCCCGGCAACAGGAAAACTCAATTGTTGCGAATGACATACGTGTGTATGGCATTCCTTATGTAAAAAATGAGAACCTCGTTGATATTTATTTGAAACTGTGTCAAGTTTCAAATATAACTGCTCCTGATGTTATAGCTATATTTCGCGTGAATATTAAAAATAATACTTAAGAAGGACAGATAGGGAAAGACAAGACACCGTAAAGGGGCCCATACACTACACCAGCATGCTGGCGCAATCATTTGATTGTACTATGAAGCTCCCACATATATTACACAAGCATGATTGTACAATATTCATTTAGTTCCAAAAAATTTCCGAAACTAGTCGTTATGAATAATGAGTCAGTTTGTGCCGCAATAATTATTGCTATTATTAAAAAGAAACAAAAAGATAATGGAAGAAAAAAGCGTATTTGGATAAAACAATGGCTAAAAGATAAGGAAAATTTAGGTGATGTTAAACTCCTTAAAGAATTGGAAACCAGCGCTGTAGATTATCTTTGTAATTTTTTAAGAATGGATAAAGAATGTTTCTATGAATTGTTAAGAAAAGTATCGCCAATTATAGCAAAGAAAAAACACTAATGAGAGACCCAATTTCACCACATCAACGTTTAGCTGTTACTTTTTAGCTAGCGGAAATAGTTATGAGGACTTAAAGTTCCTTACAGCCATTTCCCCACAAACAATTGGAAAAATTGTCATAGAAACATATGAACCTATAAATATTGTACTCAAAAATTGCACAATATTAACAACTTGAAAAATTATATTGTAAATAGTTTTTTTTTCTACAATACACTACACAAGCTTGCTTGCCCAAAAATAAAAATATCAAATTCATTTTGATATCACACAATCAGCTTGTACAATCGCACCACAAGCCCATATACGTTCAATCGGCTTGCAAAATCACTTGATTGTGTCAGCAAACTTGTGTAGTGTATGGGCCCCTTAACTAAAGATTCTGACATCATAATTAAGTTTAAAAGTCCTTACGACAGAAACTTTGTACTAAAATCCATAACCAATTATTTGAAGTCGAAGAAGGATGTTTTGCGTCTGAATACTATTGGTTATGATAGTTCGGTTCCATTTTATGTTAACGAAAATCTAACACCGGAGAATCATCGCATCTTTCAACATGCACGTCGTTTGAAAAGAAATCATGCTATATCTTCAGCATTCATCAATAGAGGTATTGTATACATTAAGAAGACTGGTGAGAATGATCCTATACTGATAGATGATTCTAAAATTCTGTACAGAATGTTTCGCACACCAGAGGCGAATTAGTAATTTATTAGAATTGGTTATCATAGTTTTAAAAATTTATATCTCGCCCTTTATTTACTATAGTTTAGGTAATATCCATTTTAACATTTTTCATATTATAATTTTCAAATATCTTTTCTCCAACCTCAATTTTTATTATTGTATTGTACTTTCTGTTTGCGCTTGCATTGCTAAATTAATATTTTTCTATGACATTGATGTCACAATTTGGTGAAAATGGAGTAGTTCATTCTAGAGAAAATCTTTTTACCATGGTAAGAATACTTTCGAAGACGGCATCAGGTTTTAACCTATGTCATATTAATGCCCAGAGCCTTCACAGGAAAATTGACGAATTTCTATTTATCTTTGAAGGATCAGATATGGATGTAATTTGTATCTCAGAGACTTGGTTTCGTATTGATGTTAGTGACAGTTATTATCGTTTGGAAGGATATCGTATTTTTCGATCAGATAGAGTATCGAATGCCGGAGGTGTGGCAATATATGTTAGGTCATCAATTTCTTGTAGAAGAGTAGGGTTACAGTCTTTGCAGGTGGACAATATGGCCGATGAAGAAGTGAATTTTAATAGTAGGACGGCGACAACTGACAATAATGGTGAACTTGAAACTAGCCCCAATAATGTGGAATTTTTGTTTCTTGAGTTCTTTAGTAGCCATCAGAAACTTTTACTGGGTGTGATTTACCGACCAAACAATAGAATTCATTTTAAACCCTTATTGGATAAACTGTCCTCACTCACCTTAGGTTATACGGATACTATTTTAATAGGCGACTTCAATGCTAACATTCTTTTGGAAAGAGGTTTGTCAGGGGACATGAGTGCCATCGGTTTGCATTTAATAAACGGCTCAATGCCTACGCACTCACATCAGGTGCTAGTATATTAATTGATTTGTGTTTCGTTGATAATCCCAATCGAGTGGTTTTATTTGACCAACTGTCTGCCTCTGCTTTTTCCAGGCATGATCTTCTTTTCCTGTCATATGGTTTTCGAAAGAGATCGAAGGAACAAGTGATTAAGTATAGAGATTTTAAAAACATTAGTTTTGCTGCACTGGAAGCTGAATTAGTAACTATACCATGGAATGAAACCTTTTTATTGCCTACAGTGGATGAACAGATTAACTTTTTACAGGAAAACATACAATATCTATTTGGGAAATATATACCGATGAGGACAAAAAGCATACGCGATGGAAAGCCATGGCTTACGAGCGAAATTAAAATCTCGATTAATCGAAGGAATTATGCTTATCACAGATGGAAAAGATATAGGACTACTGAATTTTACGAATTTTTTAGGGCATGTAGGAGAGACACGAATCTGAAGATTAGAGCCGCAGGATATATTTAAGTTTAGTAACGTTACACAAGATGATGTTGTTGAAAGCATTCTGGGCGTAAAGTCTAACTCCATCGGGAGTGATGAAATTAATCCCAAGTTTATAAAATTGATCTTGCCATATATTCTACCGTACATAACCCATTTACTGAATACGATAATTACATCATCTAATTTTCCTGCAATGTGGAAATGTGCCAAGATAATACCTGTGCCTAAACAGGATAATACCAAAGAATATTGATATAAAGAATGCGCATTATGTAGAAGTTAAATTTCTTATGGCGGGTTTCAACATCACGACCCGCTCTCACCAAAATCTTTTTAAAAAATCATTTTTTGATGAGAGGAGGGAAGACAGAAGGAAAATAAACACAAGCAAAGAGCGTAACAATGTGTTGCTCTCATCATGAGAGCATAAAAGAAGAATGTTCTAAAGAAGAATGTTCATGTTCAGATTTTTTCAGACAATTTTACACCCAAAGAAATATTACAGTTGATTCACTAATATCAATGAGAAATGATTTCGATTTTTGGAAGAATACTTGCCAAGTTAAATACGGTGTTTTTAGCGCAGTACAATTTTTCTATATTTTTCGCTCACATATACATATTATTGGGTTACGTAGACTTGAAAATATTACTAACAATTTTCCTCTGGGTTAACACATGCCTCTCATAATTTTTGTCATGTTCTCTTTGTACCAACGTCTGAGAATAAGTGATTTGAGAACAGTGTTGCCGTTTTTGATTATTGCTAACCAAAATTGGATATTTTTTTAATCAATATGTAGGTGTGTAGATTATTTTGGTTTTGGTTATTTTTTTTCTTATAAAAAAAGCTATTTTTTGTTTCTTTTCTTATTAATTATAATTTAAATTCGAAAAAAATAAAATAAAAGTCTACGAATTTAATTTTGGTTATATTTTTTCGTTTATGGTGATTTTTTCACAAATGTTGGTTACAAAGTTTTTCTTCGTGGCAACACTGTTTCAGAAGAATAAATAAGAAAGTAGTCAAACAATAAAAACGTACGATGAGAACAACGCATTGTTACGCTCTTGGTTTCTGTACCCTTCCCTTCTATCTTTCCCCCCGCGCCATGAAATATTTTTGAAAAATATTCCAAAATATGTTGAAATGCACATTCTTTATACTTTATTTTCTTTGACAATACTTACCGCCCCATCGCAATTTTGTCATACTTATCGAAAATTTTTGAGAAATTAATTTATAAGGAGATGACGCAATACTTGTATGGCAATGGCGTGATTTCTGAGAGGTAGTCTGGTTTCAGACCTAATCACAGCTGTATTTCTGCGCTCATTGATGTTTCAGAAGAATTGCGATTAATGGCGGACAATAACATGACATCATTTTAGATTTTACTCGATCATTCCCAGGCATTTGACACCGTTAATCATACAATTCTCTGCCAAAAGTTAAAACACATGTGCCATTTTTCTAAAACCGCTGTTATGCTAATCTCGTGGTATTTACGGGATAGAAGTCAATTTGTGTATCATGATGGCAACAAATCGAACAATTTATTAATGTCTAGAGGTGTACCACAGGGCTCGATTCTTGGTCCACTTTTATATTCAATTTATTCTAATGATCTGCCATCTAAGTTGAAGTTCTGCAATGTACAAATGTACGCAGATGATGTTCAGCTATACAATAGTTGCTTGCCGTCTGATATTACAAATTGTATGGGAAAAATAAATTGTGATCCGCACAATGTGTTTCAATGGGCTTCGATTAATGGTCTTTGCCTCAATCCGAGGAAATCGAAAGCTTTGATAATAGGCAAGGTAATTATATGGCATAGCTTACACCATTACAGATTAGTAATGCTACTATTGAGACAGTACATAACGTTAAGAATCTAGGAGTTATCTTTAACAATAGCCTTAACTGGCGCAGCCATGTAAATGCTATTTGCGGTAAGACCATTACCATGTTGCGAAATCTTTGGCTGACGCAATATTTTACTCCATTTAATATTCGTATGCTGCTTGCGAAAATATATCTCAACCCCTCTTTATTGTACGGGTGTGAACTATTTTCTAGTTGTGACCCAGTAAGTAGGAACAGACTGAGAATAGCTTATAACAATATTGCTAGATATGTTTTTGGTCGTACACGGTACGATAGAATATCTGAATTCTCATATAGAATCTATAATACAACTTCTGAGAATTTGTTAAAATGCCGCACTCTGGTATACCTACATAAAATCATCTACATTAGGAAACCCCCTTATTTGTTCAATAGATTAGTTTTCTCAAGATCCAATAGAGGCTTAAAAATTAATAGTGTTAGATACCGCAAACAAATATCTGAGTGACACTTTTACACCAATGCAATTCGTCTGTGGAATGAACTCCCGAACAACATACAATTACTAAGCAATGCAAAGCATTTCAAGACTACAATAATTAAATTTTTGAATGAACAATAATGTACAATTGTAATTAATTAATCATATTGTTTAATATAATTGTAAATTTTGTTTTTAATAATATTTGTTTTGTTAATTTATTTTTAAGGTTATTATATTTTCTTATTTCTCAAACTTTGTTATGCCTATATCCTTAGCAGTACTATTAAATAAGATGTTATCTTGTTGTACTGTATTTATGCTTGAATAAATAAATAAATAAACCATGCCCTCAAACCGATCGTCCAATACATATAACGTTGCGACGTCCTGTTGAACCCATATGGCGTGGACCCCTATCATCCTATTCAGACCAAATAGAAGTTGGTAATAAATGACCTTTAGTGTTCACTGTTAACAGTGATGGCTTGGTCAGAAATGCTAACGTCTATGAGAAACCGTTTGAAGGACAAACTGCCAAATATTTACACGTTTAACAAAAACGCTTGAAGTACTTTCAAGTTATTTAACGACTGTTTCAAGAATATTTTTTTATCAGGAAATTAAGAAATATTGTAAAACAAATAAATTGACAAACAAAAAAGTGCATATAATCGATATGCTTCAGCCTAGTACAACAAGAGGCGATAATCGAATACAACAGACTTGAATATACAATTGAAAATGGAGGTGTCAGAAATTATAACGATATGAACAAAGAAGTTTCAAACTTCGCACACATATTTGATATGGTGCTGAAAATTGCTGATATCAGCATATCATAATGGGTTATCAACCCTTTGTAAACTTAGAGCTGTTTCTTGTAAATATGAAAACACTTCAGACATCGAGACTTATGGAAGGTAGGTAGGCAGATAGGTAGAGGTGGCTGCCAAGAAAGTTTCTTGGATGGACTCACTTAGGCCGCATTGGGCCCATTGTGCTACCACAGTTATCTGTTATCCCCTAATCTCGAAACCACTCGGAGCTCCTGATGAAGCGATTCAGGCTGCCAATGTCAATCCTTAACAGTTCCTCCAGATCATCCATGTAGTAAGTACCTTCTTCTTTGGCAAAGAGCCGGGCATGTACCCAGCAGGTGAGGGACAGTCTCCTTTTCATCCTCATCCCTGCAGCTTCTGCAGAAATCGTTAGCAAGGTGTCCAAGACCAATGCGCCTCGCATGCGTACCCATAATGCAATGCCCCGTAATGACACCGACAACTACACTGAGCGCGCCTCTTTGGAGTTTAAGTAGACTCATTGTGCGCCCCTCATCCAGCTTTGGCCAGATTTTACGAGCCGTTCTACCCATTTCCGAGGCCGCCCACCTGTCGTTGACGGAATCGACGACCGCATTATCAATTATGAGCTTGCAGGTCCTCATAGGTATGCCCAGATTCGAGAACTCATCAGAGAGTTCGATGGTCGTGCCCCGCCTGGCAAGTTCATCTGCTCTGCAGTTACCCGGAATCCCACTGTGCCCCAGTACCCATACCTCCCTTAACAGGTGGTTCAAGCCACCATTCCAGGCCCCGTTGTCCGGAACCGATGTCCTGAATCTCCTCGTGAAGTCGTACAGCGGTGTCGTGTAGTCACATCTCCCGACAGCTCCAATTTCCCTCAGGATCCTTGCGTGGCCGATATCCGAGTCCTGCTACTGTCCAGTCGCCCAGAGACGTTTACTTATTTTTGCTGCCACTCCCCTACAGAAAAGGTCGAGCGGAAAGAAGCCCAAAATTATCTCCAGTGCCGACGTAGGTGTAGTGCGCAAGGCACCACTAATGATAATACAGCAGATCTCTGCAGTCGCTGTATTAGTTTCGAATTTGTCACCTTTTCAAGGGATTCCCACCAAACTAGGCATCCATAGGTCAAGATAGGTCTGACCACCGCTGTGTAGATCCAGTGAGTCATCCTAGGTCCTAGGCCCCATTTTCTCCCCAACACTCTGTTACAGGCATACAGGGCAATGGAAGCCTGTTTAATTCTGTTAATGATGTTCGATTTCCAGGACAGCTTCCTATCCAGAATGAGTCCTAGAAAGTGTGCCTCCTGTTTGAGTTTCAGTTCCGTCCCGTTCAGTTTCAGTGGACGAAAAGTCGGTGGCTTGGACCTTCTCGTGAAGAGTACTACTTCCGTTTTCACCGGGTTAACACCCAATCCATGATCAGATGCCCACACGCAGTCACTCCTCAGAGCCAGTTGCATCCAATCCCTGATAGTATCGACAAACCTTCCGGAGATCAGAAGAACAATGTCGTCCGCATAGGCAATTGCCTCACATCCATTTTGTTCCAGTATCACTAGTAGTTCATTCATCACCACATTCCACAAAAGAGGAGAGAGTACTCCACCTTGTGGAGTTCCCCTCCCTATAGCCCTGGTTGTTTTTGAGGCCCAAATGCGGGTATATTGTTCTCCCACAAAGTAGCTTAGATATCCAGTTCACCACGGTAGTCTGTACACCCAGCCTTGTCAGCGCCCCGGATATAGCGCTAAGTTCCACATTATTGAAGGCTCCTTCGATGTCCAGGAAAGTAGCCAGAGTGTATTCCTTCTGTGCCAGCGATTTTTCTATTCTGCACACCAGGCTATGTAGGGCAGTCTCAACAGACCTTCCCCTATTGTATGCGTGTTGTCTCCTGGAAAAGAGATTTTCATCCAGGTTTTGACGCAAATTCACATCCACGAGTCTCTCCATGGTCTTCAATAAGAACGAGGACAGACTTATGGGTCTGAAGTCCTTGAGTGTAGTATGAGAGTTTCTTCCAGATTTCGGTATGAAGACTACCCTCACTTTACACCATTCCGACGGTATATGACTCATCCGAATACTGGCGACAAACATCGCCCCAAGCATTCCGATGTGTTCCATTTTCAGACGTTGCTGGAGGGCCGGATATATTCCGTCCGGTTCCAGAGATTTAAACGGCTTAAATCCGTCTATTGCCCATTTTATTGCGTCCGCAGACATGATCGAACAGTAGTCCCACTGTGATTCACTCCCCGAAACAGTTGTCCGCGTATCCGAACTCTGTCCCGGTGGAAAGTGGGTGTCCACAAGAAGATCCAAAGTCTCCTTCTAAGAGTTGGTCCATGAGCCATCCTCTCTTTGCAGCACACCAGGTATAAAGGATGTTGTCGAGAGAATTCTCTTTAGCCTAGAAGTTTCGTTGATAGTTTCCATTTTGCCACAGAAATTTCTCCACGAGTCCCTCTTAGAACTCTCTTGTAATTTCCAAGAGACACTCTATAGTCCCTCCACTGATCCGCATTACTGGATTTTCTCGCCATATTGAAAAGTCGCCGTAACTCCTTTCTGAGCATGGCTAAATCCCGGTCCCACCAGGGTGGTTTTCTTCCACCCCTGTTGACCCCCGGACACGCTTTGTTAAAAGTCCCTACTATGACCTTTGTGAATTTAGCCACTGTAGCCTCAAGTTCAGAAATACTATCTATTCTACAGCGCATGAGTGGCTCCAAGTCCAGACTGACAAGACGATCATAAAGTTCCCAATCCGTATTTCTAGGATTCCTAATCGCCCTTACAGTATTGTTCCCCCTACCAAGGGAAAATTCAATAAACCTATGATCAGAAAAGGAGTGCTCCTCCGAGACCCTCCAATCTCTGACGCTATCATAAATATTGCCGGAGGTAAGGGTTATGTCCAAAACCTCTCTTCTGTTCTTTGTTATAAATGTGGGCTTATTACCCGTGTTACAAACCATTAAGTTATTAGAGATAATAAAATCAAAAAGTGACTCACCCCGTTCATTGACGTCCGTGCTGCCCCATATAGTGTGATGAGAGTTGGCATCACAGCCGATAAGCAGGCCAAAGTTTGCGCATTTAGCCTCCACAACCAGTCTCTTCACTGGATCTGGTGGTGGGTGACTGCTTAGGTCAAGCGGCATGTAACTGGAGGAGATCCAGTGTTGTTTACCATTGATCTCCGCCGTTACCGTGGTTAGATCTTCATTGCTGAAATTAGGAAGCAAATATGCCGTTAAGTTGTTCTTAATAAGTATACAGGATCTGGGCCTACCTACGCATTTGGCATGGACCAACCTATAATTTTTGTGCCCTAATCCACAAACCTTGTTGTCTTCTCCTCTGTTCGCCAGTCGGAGAAGTAGTGCGGCAGACGCCGCTTTAGAGTGGTGGAGATTTATCTGGATTACTCTTACCATGGTCTTTTTCATCGATTGTTTTTTCCACCATCGTTTTGTATAGACCTTGGTCGTCTAGCTCTTCTTTTTCCTCTTTTGGAGCTCGGATTCCCTAAGAAACATCCCAAAAACCGATGCCATATCCGATCCAGTGGAAGTAAAAGAACTGGCTCTGGATCGGGTATGGATCTGTGTCGAGGTTGTCGATAGGTCCTCCTTGTCCTTTTCCTCATCCGTGACGTCCATATGTTAGTCCTGCGATATTTCCCCCTGGGGGCACTATCACCGGACTCTATGGGACGGTTGTCTTTTTTGTAGACCTTTAGGATGATGTGTCCAAAACACCATTGGAATTCGCCAGGTGCTCCAGGGATTCTTTATTGACTATAATAGTCGCACAACGAGATCCATGGCGCTCCTCCAGTTTAGCAAATTTCCAATTGTGAGTTGGTACCTTCGGATTACACATTTTGGTCATCCCTAAGATCTTTTCTGGCTCGTTTGGATTCAATGGTATCCAAGAGCGCATTCGCGATCGGCTTGGGATGGCGTCCTTCGATACCACCTCTAATTTGGCGCCCGGCCAGATTTCTCCCATCCTTGATATAGCGATGGAGAAAATATCCAGAGCTCGCTTACTAGCTTAACGTGTCCTTGGTGTCAGCCACACATTTGGTAGACTGGTACTGGCCCGGGATGTTCCTCCATCACATCTAGGAAGATATCTGCCAGGGCGTCCTCAACTAGCCTCCAATCTGACGGTGTGATGCTGCCATCTGGGTCTGAGCGATCGACCACCGCCATATCGATACTATCTTTTAGTACATCGCTGTACGTTATGTTGGTGCGGTGAGAGCTTCTTTGCTTCTTCGCACGGGGTGTGTCACTTTCGGCACACCGCTGTCTTTTCACAGCCGTCTCGTTGTCTTATCTAATTCGGCCAGTTTTTCCTTAGCCCAGGCTAGCGATTGCGTATCACGCGGCGTTCGGCTGCCCTCTGGGATCTTTGAAATCCGTTCGAGGACCCGCTTAGCACTTAATCGCTCCCTGTATTTTTGCTTAGAGTCGTTTACGTGTTTTGATGCCGCGTCAACCTTTACATTTCCAAGGCCGCTTTTGCTGGATGTGGATCCGGCTTTTGCAGCAACCTTTGGTAAGGCCAACGCTTTTGGCTAGTAATAATCTCGCATTTTTAGAGGTTTCAGGTTTTTGGCCTGCCATTGCATTAACCTCTTCCTTTAACTCTTTCGTTGAGACGGACGTCGGTTTAACACCCGTACGCGGATTTTTACGAGTTCCGTGCTCGGCCTCCAGAGAGGACTTTTTATTATTTTCCATATTTTTATTTAAATTTTCCTTCATTTTTGGTCCCACAAGTTGCGGATAAGGGGATGGTCCACCTGAGCAGGGATCCGCTGTGCCCAGGTAAGGCAGGTTAATCCTGGAGGTCGACAGGTATCCAGGATACTCCGTTAGCGACTGGGGTATTTTTGATGGGCCCCCATCCAGGCTGACTCTCGGCACGGGTCGTGTAACACCTTAGTCCAGCCCATACCTCTATCCTATGGTGAGAGCCACAGTCCATCCGATCCTGGGATCAAATGAGTATGGACTCCCCCCTCAGCTGGTGAACACCCTATCGGGCAACCACCATTACCAGCCGACACCCACGTGGAGGGTTCGGTAGAGAATTTTCGTCGGCCGAGGGACTTATGGAAACAATTTTTTAAAATCCGTTGGCAAATGGAAGAAGCAAAGTGATAAGTTCATTAAGCTCACTTGTACAAAGCGAGACAAGAAACATCGATGATGACACAGAAAACTTTTTTATATAAGATTTGTAATTCCTTGAGGAACATATTGTTGTCTAAATTTAACTTTCAAGTTTTTTTTACTTTTTAATTAATAAATAGAAATTTTTTTTGAGGAAGTTAAAGAGAGTATTTAAACATTCTAAAGAACTAATTCACCAAAAGTTTGGAGGAATTAGGGATTCGTAATGGTTATCACTTTCAACAAATTAATGAACCAAATCATACTGCTGCAATCATTTCGAAGAACGGTTACGTAGCCGCTTAACCTGAACCAAAAGTTAACTGAAGCAAAGTTCAAGAGAAGACAAGAAAAATCTGGTACATTGAATGCTTGATCTTAAGGAATATGCTACACTGGCATGAGTTTCCTAATCTTGATACTTTCAATGCAAATTTTATTCTACAAATCTCCATGTTAGGAAACCAAATGAATGTAGCAATCTTATGCCTCGCTATTCCTCTAGATACACCCGGCATTCTTAGACAATTAGTAATATAGCCAGTAACACTTCTGGAGTTTGGCGAAAATAGAACCAATACACATACAAATTAAATGTAGAAAATGGGTGAATATTATACAAAAAGTCGACACAAAATGTAACAGAAATAGCCCCATAAAGGGACTCTCTAAGAAAAATATAAATATAAACACACACAAGGAGTACGATTGTTAAAAAAGGGCTAAAATTTGTGGTTAAATCTTGTGACGAATTTATAACTGCTAAAAATAATAAATTATATTGGACATACTTTCCTGAAGACATATATTTTTATTTTGTTATACCATAGTATAACTATTTATGTTATAGTATAACACGAGATATAACACTTTTAACAGTTAAACGTAAGTAATATTTTTGTCGAATATAAGTTCAGGTATACATAAGCCAATACATCATTTTACATCCATTCACATCATATATTGTCTTTACCAGCAGGGGTGTTAGAAAAAACTCTTTCTCATAATTGCTCATTACAACCCTTCAATCAGGATTACGACCTAACTTCTCACACCACTTATGTTGTGTGTGTTAAGTTTACACATGAATGGCGGAAAAGGTGAACGACAGATTCTTGAAAAACTTTTTCATGGCAATTCTTATATACTCTCAGAGTTTTTGCCACAAATCTGCTGACAGGCGGTCGCCGAAAAAATATTTTTTCATGGTTCGTTTCGATTTCTGACCTGGGGTTTGAACCTTGGCCTTACGTCTAATAAGCCAGAAACACATTCTAACGCACATTCTAATCCTGAAATACCTTCAAAAAATAAAATGATTCCCTTTAAGTTTTTATGCATTTATTTAACGTTGAGTTTAGAAAAATGACATAAATAAGGATGGGTGCTCAATTTCCCAGAACAGTTTAAGAAAATTTAAATGTTATACGCTGTGTGAAATATAATAGTAGTGCTGCAACATCAATTTAACTTTGCGTTACTGCACTGTCGTTCTGTTAAGAAATCAATTATTATCTATGCATATGGCATCCCTAAACCTGCACCATAATCCCTACCAGAACATAACTAGTTATTTGACCGTAAAGTGTGACATATAAACTAGTCACAACTTCCCATCAAGTTATTAAGGGCAATGTGAAAAACTTGACGTAAACATTCGTGTACATGTGATTTTGCTTCCCTTTCTAACATACGAATTTTTTCGACTGTAAAACATATATCTAACCTGCTCACTCTTTAGCAATTTTTTAACCACAGTTGACCACATATGGGGTTACAGTTGACTAGTCAAACTTGACTCACATAACAGTCAATGTTGACGCAACAAAAGTGTTAAAAACTAGGTCACTGTTGACTAGTTAAACTTGATAGTTATTTGACTAGAAAAACTTGCTGTATAAAATAAATGAAATGAGAAATGAAAGAAAATGTTTTTTTTTCATATATTTTTATTCAATTATATATAAAAATAATAATAATATAATAATAATAATAATAAAGTATAACTCAAAATAATTCATTAATCTTATATATAAAAATGAATGTGTGTTTGTTTGTATGTTTGAAGTTTGTAGACGATTAAACGGCTGAACCGATTTTCTTGAAATTTTCACAGTATCTTCCTGTATGTCTGGAAGGAGTTATAGGCTACTTTTTATGTTGATATTCCAAATGAGCGAGGGGCCATGCCCATGTATACTATATACTACATACTTAATATTTAATTGCATTTGAAATATATTACTCATACGCATAGTTACCCCTAAAGTATGCTATCTATGATTCTTGATGTATAAAACCAAAGAAAATAAAGTATAAAGAATGTGCATTCCAACATATTTTGGAATATTTTTCAAAAATATTTCACGACGCGGGGGAAAGATAGAAGGGACGGAAAAACAATTTGGAACCAACATTTGTGAAAAAAATCACCAAATAAGAAAAAATATAACCAAAATTAAATTCGTAGGCTTTTGTTTTATTTATTTTTTTTTTTCAGAAATAACCAAAAAAGGCAACATCATTACTAAATTCAATCTTTGCGGATTTTTTGCAAATTACAATACATTTTGACTTTTTAGAGTTAATCCTTAAACCATTTGTAGTCGCCCAAAGAGAAATATTATTAAGGTCAGTGTTAAGATCTTTAACTCCAGTGTTGATGGAAGCTATAGAGCTATCAATGTAGAGTTGAACATCACCAACATACATTTGAATTCTAGAATGTTTGAGCTGCTCAAACATATGACCCTTAAATGGTTGAGTTTGAAATTTTCAACTCATATACATAGTAAGTACTGAAATTCATACTACACCTATCCCCCGTTTTACACGGAAGATAGGTTCCATAAAAAACCGTGTAACTCGAAAAATTCACTATTATATGGAAAAACAGTGCTAAACGAAAATCACTATAAAAAGCCCTTTTTGTCAGTTTTTAATATGATGAATAACAAACACATTGAACGTTATTTGCTCACCTTGAATAAATTTACTCTATCAATTATATATAAACACTAATTAAAAACAATGATGCTCTTTGTTTTGGTATTTCAAACAACCTAGCTTATACACACATAAAATTTAGTTTTGATCATAAAACGGGGAGTTCCCATTTATCTATTTCCATCATAGACATAGACTACTAAGAATTCGTAACTGCTTCATACATTTTGTAGTGTTGTATTTTGACAGTAAAACAATGAAAATGTTATTGTAGATATAACAAATTATAGTTTAGTGTTTATAATTTCGTGTAAATGCAAAATTAATAAATTTCGTTAAAAAAATTTTACATTCAAAAACCGTGTAAGATCGAAAACGTGTAAAACGAATACCGTGTAAAACGGGGGACAGGTGTATTTAAATATTTATGTTATATTATACATATGTAATAGTTATGTTATTGCTTACTTCTAACAATGGGTAATTACTAAAAATATTATTTATTTGTTGCATATCTTGAAAAATAGATCAGGTAAGTTTAATAATCAGCATTTTATTGGGTGATGAATGGGCATGTAACAATAGGCAGTAAAATTTTCATTCATTACTTTCGATTACCTAAGTAATAAAATGTAAACTCTCAATATTTTTTCCAAATCAAAAAAAAATTACCTGCGACCGACACAAACATAATTATTTGTCAAATTTAAATAGCCTTAATTTTTTTTAAAAAGTTTTTTGACCTGAACCTATTTCATATAAGGTAAAATATAAAGGAATAAATATAACACGCATTCGGTTTTGGAATTCAGTTGAATCTTTGATTCTAAACGAGTTAAACGTTGAGTGATTTATTTTGCAACAATTTATAAAAATGCCCCCAAAAAAGCATCGCTTTCCATAAGCACTAAAAATGCAATCCCAGAGAGCAAATGAGAGTTCGGAAGAGCGTGAAAGTCGCCTAAGGACTGAAAGGAATCGAGCTTCAACCTCTAGAGCCGCCGAAACACCATCACAACCTGAAGAACGCCTTGAAGGCCTATGACAACGCGCCACAACAGCAAGAGCTACTGAAACGCTTTCAGAAAACCAAGAGCGCCTTGAAAGTCAACGAAATCTTACCTCTTTAGCACGAGCTTCTGAAACGCTGTCAGAATACGAACGACGTCTTGAAGGTCTTCGACAACATGCGACAACCGCACGAGGTACCAAGACACCGTTGGAACATGAAGGTCGGCTACAAAGCCAGCGAAATCGTATCGAAACATCACGAACTAATGAAACAGAAGTCCAACATGAATCACGAGTAGAAAGTCAGCGGATTCGAACATCAACAAGAAGAGCAGCAGAGAGGATAGAGCAATATTATTTGCGTCGAGAACAAAATCGTAATCGAATGGTGGTGAATCGACGTAATGTTTTTCATGGATACTCAGGTATTGCATTTAACTATAGATCTGATATAGATTATACCGAAGACGAATTAGTGGCAATTGGTGACATGAATGAAGTTTGCCAATATTGCAATGCACTCAGGTACAAAAAAGAAACACCTGGCATGTGTTGCTCTAATGGTAAAATCGTTTTGTCTGATTTACTTCCACCTCCAGAACCACTACAATCACTGATTTCAGGTAAGTTTTTCGAAATATATACTTTTTTTAATTTAACAAAATATTAATAAAAAATATTTTTTTCATTTAGGAACTAATGTGGATTCACAACATTTTCTTAAAAACATAAGAAAATATAATTCGTGCTTCAAAATGACCTCTTTTGGTGATACCAAAGTATTTCGAGACAACTTTATGCCAACGTTTCGTGATCAAGGTCAAATTTATCATAAAATGGGATCATTGTTACCAATTCCATGAATGAAGATCCTAAGTTCTTACAAATTTATTTCATAGGAGAAGCGGATAACAATGACCAAGTGCACCACCGCCAGCATTATAACCCTGACACAAAACAATGGATTGTTGCCGATTTACAAGTGATGTTTCATGAAATCAACGAATTGGTAAGAATCTTTAAGTTCACGATTAAGTTCAGTTGACCACATAATCGCAATTCATGCTGATAGAACTCCAGCTGAACAACACCAAGGACGATACAATGCCCCAACAATGGCGTAACAATTTTGATGGTGGGCGATCCAGTTGCATTACGAGATATGTATTTAATTCCGATGGGGGTAGCGAAGCACACCGGGTATTAGCTAGTATTCAATAAAATGAAATAAAAATAATAAGAAAACAGGAAAAATTTATAAAATAAAAATTATATAAATATGTAAATCTTATAATATAATAATAATAATAAAAATAATAATAATAGTAATAATAATATTAATAATACAGTATCACAATTACAGGGATGTGACCAACCTTTTCTATTGAGGGCTCCCAACCTTATTTTTGCTTTTTAAGGTACCTCACCTGTTTGCATCTGTTGTGGCTTTTGTCCACTGCCTTCCTCACACTTTTTTCAAAGTCTGAGTTCTGAAAAACATCTAAAAATAAAGAAGCAATTAAATGTATGATTATATATGTATGTATATCATATTAAAAAATACGTACCTCTCAGGAATTTGTCGAAGAGCCTGAGCTTGATGAGGGCATGCTTCTGACATCGGCCATCCCAATTATAGCCCTCCATCAAGCAATCCTTAAATATGGAGCGAGTTACCGTCCCAACATCTTCGGACACTCCCTTCAATTTAAACAAGTATGCAGTCTAGAAATTAAAAATTGTTTTATAAAAAGTGTTAAAAAATGAATTTAATTACTTACCATTGCTTGCGCAAATTCGGAGTTTTCTAGCTTTTTTTCTAGCTCCAAGACTTCGGCAGTGGACTTCAGGGGAAAGGAAGCAGCTTCTGCATCCATCACTGCAGTCGGTTTTTCCCCTGTGATGCGGCAAACGGATCCCTCAATTCTTTTTATTGAAATTTTCCCCTCAAACAGCGATTTGGCTTGCGCTAACATTTCAGGCTTGATGACCATCTGGAAAATAGGCTTGTTATAGTTAACATATTATGGTGATACTACAAGATACTTACATTTTCTTCCATCGTCTCCAGCTTAGTTGCTATTGCCTGTTGGTTTCCGACAATAGCAACCTAGTTATTATTTAGGACGACCTGAGTCTCCATTACCGATTTTATCTTGAATGTAAAAGATACACTATGTAAAAAATATTATAAAAGAGTTGATTGATGTTTACTTACGCATTCTTCCATTTTATTTAATTTCGCCGTCAGATGATTCATTTGGTCCTGTATCTTCTTCAGGTAATCTAAAACTGTGCTAAGTGTTATAACAAATTATTTTCAGTAAGAAATATAATTAAAATTTACCTTCGTTTGGTTCATCTTACTGACAATTCCCAATTGAGTACTTCTGGGAAATCGGTGGACCTTGTTCTAAAGGGTAAAAATTATGAAAATGTTAGTAATAATGTTAGACGCTGTATATCTTTATTCTTACCGCTGTCTTCTTCGCAATACTCGAACAGATTCTCGGAATTCATGTAAAGACAGAAAAATGTAATGTATTATTATTTCTTGTTATTTTAACAATTATTAAAAAGATATATTTTATCAATAAAATGAATAGTTACGACGAAAACTCATGAAAAAGATGGTGTAGAAGGGGTATAAGAAGAAACTTTCTATCGTGGGGAATACAAAAATATTTCAAATCTATATCTTCTCGCTTAATTTCTATTATGGAATTGTCTAATTCGCTTGCTACAACTATGCCTGAATCACTAAACGATTTAAAAGGTTTTTCAAAAAAGTTTTCCGTTTTTTTGAAAACTTTGCACATATATTTTATATTCTTATATGATATTTTCGTATCTATAATCTTTATGGGACCTAACTTTCTGCTAAAACAAAAGCTATCTTTGTCTTTTTTATGATTGATTATAAAATCTCCTAATTTAGAAACACTGGTCAAACTTGATTTAATTTGCTGCCTTTTTTTCTAGCCTAAGGTATATTTGCTGCAAGATTTTGTTTGGCTTTTTAACTATCTTTTTTATATACTGCATATAATTTTCAAATTTATAAGCTGAAAATGTATATAAAGGACCGTATTGCAAAACACAATCCACTAAATGGAGCAGCCCATGAACATTAAAACTAACTAATTCCTCACCATATAGTCTGCCAAAGTTATTTACGAAATCTTCTAACACTCTTTGAGAAGTATCTGCCTGCCCTACATAGTTTATTTCATTAGATAGAAATCTTATACTACTATGTAATAATAAGAAATGATAATATTGGTCACTACTGCAACAATCCTTGAGCAGAAATATACCTGTATAAAGCAAAAACTGTCTAAATTCTGTTGACTTCTGTTATGTCTTTTATTTAATAAAAAGAGTTTGATTTTTTCCGTTTGACTTTATTCAATGACGATCACTTAGCAACAGACAGCTTTATTCCTTTTTCTCCATTACAGTACGTTATTGTTACAAATATTCTTATTTGCATATTAAGCTATCTATCTTTTTCTTATTTGAGTATTAAGCTATCTATATTTTCCAATAAAGCTTTTTAATATAATCGTATGATATTGAGTACTTACATATGTTATAACTGTTTTGTATAAAATAATAATACACTGCGTTATAAAAGTAAACACCTTATTAATATAATAATAATATAATTATTTGATATAGTATAACATTTCTTCCCTTTTTCGAAAAATAGTGTATTCTTTTCAATAAAATTAAAATGTTAAAGTAACAAAAAATTGTATACATATTTGTACTAATCTTTAATTCCTATACAAAATTCTATAATCACCTACATTCCAAGGAAAAAAAATTAGTAATTAGTATTAGTAATAAATCTACCAACTACAATTTGTAGTTAACAATAGGTCTCTTCCTCAGCCGCTCTTTCAAAGGGATTTCCTCTTGTTTCATTGGAACCTCTTCCCCACGAATAAATTCATGTTCTGCTCTTTGAACTGAGCGGCTTTGGACATCGTTGAAAGGAATTATAACTTCCCCCTTCCTAACCTTTTTTAATTGATTTCTATGAGCTACTCTACGTCTTTTATTCACTTCAATTAAATATAAAGTATTAGAAATAACTTTGCAAACTGTTCCTTGGATCCATTTTGCAATACTATTTACACTTGGATTTAAATATAATACTTGATCTCCTACTTTTAATGAATAATTCTACGCCCTTGTGCTGTTCTCAAATTCTTTCCTTTCCTTACCCTTTTCAATTTTATAATTTGTAGGTGCTGTTATTATATTTGAAGCTTGTTTGAATTTACTATAGGATAAAGGTGTTATCGGTTTATAAGCTAATACTAGTTCACAAGGGGAAACACCTGTGACAGTTGTTGGTGTATTTCTATATTTAAATAAAAAATTAAAAACAATGCTCTGCATGGATAAAGCTTTTCTCTGGTCAGACAAAAAATATGACTTTAAGCTGCGTTTAACAGTCTGTACACCCCGTTCGGCCAATCCATTACTAGCAGGATGATATGCTGGGCTAAACAACAATTTTCTTTTTTCGTCTGTACTCCTAGGGACACGGCAAAATTCTGAAGGGACATAATTCTTAATAAAATTCATTTTTTCATTAATTTTTTTGGCATTACTTTTATTAATTAAAATTTTAAGCAATTTCTTAGTAACTCCTAAATCAACTAAATGCATAGCATCTAAGGGAAGGTTAGGTTAGGTCGGAGTGGTAGCTCTGATGTCACAAAGCTCACTTGAGCACACATAGCGGCCCGGTGAGGAGGTTGGTCAGCGCAAGGTCTGCACAACAAAAGCACGACTACCCCGCACTGGAAAACCAGCCAGAAAGTTTGATGAACGAAGCTATATCCTTGATGTCAATAGATGATAGCTCCGTTAAGCTAACAAGGAATGGGGAGCCAAATAACCTATATCTACACCTACCAAGAGACGGGCTCTGGCAGAGAAAGTGAACAATCTAAGGGAAACTGAGAAACTATTCCAAATCCTGTCTCTTCTAAAATACTTCTTTTTATTTTAAATTCTTCTAAGTGATGGGAAGGGGGACACCTGTCTTGAAAGGTGACATCAGTTCTTAAGGGACCTACTTTCTTAGAAAAACATACCCTTCTTTCCCTATATATACCTTCCTGACAACATTTAGAGCAACACTTTTGCTATTATGAGACACTACACCTGCAACAAACGCCCTAGCTGGAGAATCGCAGATAAATAATCGAATGTTAAATCGTAAAACCTTTTGACTTTTGCCTAATTTTATACCAGTTTGCACATTACTTCTGCACAAAAATCTGCCATAAATATATCTAAATTTTGTGGCTTTTTAAAACCTGAAAAACATGCTATCATGAAAGGACTTGCGTTATTATTAAAACCTACAATTGCGCCTAAAATGGGCCACAAAACTCTATTAGAACTTTTAAAAAGTTTTAAGCCATCAATCCCAATATCAATTAAAACTTCCTCTCTATCTCCTAAATAATGAAATGGTACTGATTGAAAATATTTCTGAATGCCTAAATATATAAATTCTCCATCTGGAATGTTTGAAATCTGAATCTCCTTCCTATTTGTGCTCATAAGAGTTTTCGCTGACAAAGGCAAATCCTCAACTCCTACCCTATTTAAAGTATTTTTTTTTTATTGTTTTCATTTTATTTGCAATATATCTACAATTTGCAATATAATTATTTAAAACTATATATACATTCTATATTTACATAAATATATTTACATTTTTATATATATACATGAAGGAGAAAAAGATATTAGTTTTTAAAAGGCAAGTCTAATACGTGTGTTCGCTTTAGTCTACGAGTTTCATTGTTTTCATCTAAAAGCATAACGGCCAGAGGATTCGTATGGTTGCTTAACCTTTGGAGATATTTTTCACTTAACCTTTTTATTTCTTCTCTTACTGAAAGCAAATTTAAGTCCTTTCTTATACATTTGTTTGACACAAACCATGGCGCTGCTGTTATCAGTCTTAGTGTTTTTGATTGATATCTTTCTAGAATATCAATGTTCGATTTACTTGCGGTTCCCCGTAACATTATTCCATATGTCCAAACCGGTTTCAAGATAGCTTTGTATACTCTGAGTTTATTGTTTAAATTTAATTCTGACTTTGGTCCTAGAAGCCAGCACAGTTTTCGAGTTTTTATTTTCAACTGAGCATGTTTAGCTTTAATGTGTGGTTTCCATGTAAGTCTTCTATCAAGAGTCTTGCCAAGATATTTGACTGTATCTTCTTTGGGAATTTGTTCTCCATATATAGCCACACTTGGACAATCTTGTCTTCTTAAAGTAAATGTAATGTGTTGTGATTTACTGGAATTAACTTTTATATTCCATTTAGTAAGCCATTTTTCTAGGAGGTTTATCTGGTTTTGTACATGTAGCGAAGCTTCTGTTGGGGACAGGCTTGAAGCTGCTATTGCGGTGTCATCTGCGTAAGTGGCTAAAACAACATCGTTCGAAATTGGAATATCCGAGGTAAATATTGTGTATAGTACTGGACCTAGAACGCTTCCCTGTGGTATACCTGCTTTTATTTCAAATATAGCTGATCTTTCATTTTTATTTTTAACGTAAAAACTCCTTTGAGAGAGGTAGCTTTTGAAGAATAAGTAGAACGGAGCCGGTAGAACTTTCTTTATTTTATAAAGTAAGCCATCGTGCCATACTCTATCGAATGCTTGTTGGATGTCAAGAAAAATTGCTGAGCAATAGCGTTTATTTTCGAGGGCGTCAGTTATAGCGTCAACAATTCGGTGGCATTGTTCAGGAGTTCCATGTTTGTTTCGAAAGCCAAATTGATGATCTGGAATAATATTTCTTCTTTCAAGAACTGGCAACAATCTTTGCAAAAATATTCTTTCAAATATTTTTGAGAATATTGCTAGTAAACTGATCGGCCTGTATGAAGTCAGCATATTTTCGGGCTTATTTGGTTTGGGAATCATGATTATTTCGGCACATTTCCATTGCGTTGGAAAGTGGTATAATCTCAGTATTGAATTATATATTAATGTTAAGAACAGTATACTTTTTTTGGTTAAGTTATTAACAGCATTTGCAGATATCAAGTCGTAGCCGGGGGATTTACTTTTATTGAGTTTCTTTATTTCACGTATAACTTCATTAGGAGAGAAATGTCGTATTGGGAAATCCATTTGACACGGAGAATTTAAAAACTCAAGGACCTCGACACGTTCGTTATTACTATTAAGTTCATAGGGCTGAAATGTTTTCGACAAGGACAAAGCAAAAGCTTCCGATATGGCCTTATCTGACTTACACCAACTACCATCAGTAGCTCTTGTTATAACATTTCTTTTTTTTGGTCTTTTTAAAAACTTTGTAGCCTTCCACAAAAGATGTTCGTCATATTTGCAGTTGTTTATACTTCCTATAAATTCAGCAGTTTCCTTGTTTTTGTGCTCATATAGTAATTTTTACTATACACTTACACGCTTTGTTAAATATTCTCTTGTCTAAAGGATTTCTACTTAACTGCCAATTTCTTCGCAGTCTCCTTTTTTCTGCTATAAATCGTCTTATTTCTGCTGTTACTTGAATAGAATTTTTTTGGACCCTTGGTGTTATTGGTGGTGCTAGGTTTGCAGCTTCATGGACGAGGTTTGTTAATTGTTCTACTGCATTATCTAGTTCTTCAGCTGTTTGTAGTCGTGTATTTAGATTTATGTTTTGATCTAGCCAGTATTGGAATGATTCAATGTTTGTGTTTGCTGTAATAATGTTTCCGTTAATAGCGTTTGTATCAACAGAAGTATTGTAGTTTATGAGTATAGGTGTGTGATCGGAGCTTAAGTCATCAAGAGAATCTATTTGTAAGCAATGACTCGGAATTCCTGAAAATACTGCAAAATCCAGTAAGTCAGGAATTTTTTGTGGATCAGATGGCCAGTAAGTTGGAGAACCAGTTGATAGTGTGGAATATTTACTATTTCGCAGACACTTATATAATTCCTTTCCTTTAGGATTCGAGCCTGGAGCCCCACCACGGGTGTTTGGCATTATAATCGCCGCCTACAATAAACCTTTGGCCTAGGGATCTAAAAAACTGTTGGTAATCTGAACATATAACAGAATGTCGCGGAGGAAAATAAATCGAACTAATGGTAATATCTCTGTTATTACAATTTATTTTTATAATAGTAGCTTGAAGAAAATTTTTTCTGACTTCATCCATTATATCATATTTAATGGACGATTTGATAAGTATACAGGAACCTGCGTGAGCTCGATTGTCGGGATGGTTGGTATTAATTAAATCATAACCTCTAATGCAAAAGTAGGATCTGCTCGTAAAATGGGTTTCTGAAACTAAAAGTATGTCTATGTAGTTGGTGTGTAAAAAGATTTCAGTTTCTCGCGTATGGTTGGAAAGACCATTGGCATTCCATATAGCTATACGTAGATTTAATTGCATAACTTAGCTATAAGTGTAGACATCATATTGAGTAAAGTGGTGGTAGTTTCTATTTGTTTCTCTATTAGCGCTTCTATTCTTCGAAATGAGCTGAAAATATTTTCATTTTGATTACTTCCCTTGGCGGCTTGGGAGTATGAGTACTGATTGGAATTTTTGAAATTATTATTATTTCCGTCTTCATTTGCATTATTTAAATTAGGAAAGTTGTGGTTATTAATGTCAAAGACTGTTTCCTGGTTATTACCAAATCTATTACGTCTTTCTATAAAGTTTTTCTTTTTAAGTAGTTCCTTATAAATTTCGCAACCTTTATAGCTAGCAGTATAAGCCTTTAGACAATTAGAACATTGCGGAGGTGCACTTTCATTCTTTGTGCATTGAGATGAAGGATGATTTAAGCCACACTTAACGCATCTAAATAATTTTCGACAATATGTTTTTGTGTGTCCAAACTGCTGACATCTGTAGCATTGTACAATGTCGTTGTTCTTTGTAGGTGGTTCTATTTTCACAACAGCATTGTATAAGAATTTAACGTAAAATATTTCTTTATTGTTATCACTAGGCTCCAAATCAACGAAAAAAATTGAAAGGGGGCTTTTCGTTATCCGACTTTTGACATTTACTATGTTTCTGACTGTATGTCCCAATTTTTCAATTTCCTCTTTAATAAGTTCTACTGGCGTCGAAAAGTGTAAGTTTTTAACTACAACTCTATAAGCCCTTTCTTGCTTTGGTTGAAAAGTATGAAACTCTATATTTTTCCCATCAAGATATTTAACAATCTTCCGATAGGAATCTATGGATTTTATCATTAATCTGACCTGGCCATTGTTTGTTGATTTGTACGTAAAATCTTTAGAACATATTACCTTTTGAAAGCTCGTTACCATTTTTTAATATCTGCCACATTGGGCAGAAAAATTGGTGGTGGTTTTGGTTCAGAGTTATTTTCGTTTTCATTTTTATTATTATCACTTATATCGTTTTCAAGTAATTGAAACATATTATTGCTGGTGCATGGGTCATTTGTTGTTGTTATGCGCTTACGTTGAATATTTGGTGATTCTCCATTACATCGTTTTCTCGATTTGACTGCCTGCCACTTGTCATCAGAACTTTCGCTCTCGCTATCCATGATGTGGATTAGCTAGAAGCTATTTTTAGATTTTTCTTCTTTTGTTTTACACAGAGTAAATTGTTTGTGGATAACTAACGGTAATAAATTGTTTCTATTAAATGTTTTTGTAATTTTAGATTGTGAAGATTTGCGTTCTTTCTTTTGCTTCAATAACACGTCCGATGCGTTTGAACACAAAATCGAAACTCCTATTTAAAGTATAAAGTAAGTCTTCTAA
Source organism: Sarcophaga rosellei (assembly GCA_930367235.1). NCBI lineage: Eukaryota > Metazoa > Arthropoda > Insecta > Diptera > Sarcophagidae > Sarcophaga > Sarcophaga rosellei. The sequence continues at coordinate 44,458,055 of OV884018.1, read as the reverse complement.
AGCTGTGTGGGATATATTATTCCTAAGCACCCATGACTTAATTTCCTCACGTTTCGTTGCACTATCTATATTTGGCCTAAAGTTAATATTTTCTCCTGTATGTACCCTACCAGTCTCTACGCTAGCAGATGATTCACTATCTATGCTAATATTTGGTTTGGTGTCGTCACTAAGAATTGCCTCAGTACCTACACTAGCACTTTCTAAAACATCCCTACACTCCTCTTCTCCCACTCCTATTCCACTGGCACCTGCTCCTAATTTGTTAATAATTTTAATAGGTACCCTTTTTACACCACCTTCACTTAAGTCACGCACTTTCCGAAAATTTTCTACACTTTCGTCAAACTTCCTTTTTTCTTTCGAAAGGCAGTTTTGAAAATGTCTTCTTTTCATTTTATTCTCTTTATAAAAAAAACCCCTTAAAATTCGATTCAAAATATATTTTAAAAATTGAAAACAAAAATAATTTATTTAAAAAATATAATATAAAAATAAAAAATTTAACACCACAAATACACTATATTAGCAATACCATTCACTATTCTTTTTATAATTTTAAAATTTTTATACTTATCTTCTATCTCAACACTTTTTTAGATGACACAAATTTTTTTTATTTTTTTTTTTTTATTAAAATTGTTTTGTTTTGTTTAATTTTTAAAATTTTTCTTTTTGCACGTATTTTTTGCAACACTTTCTTATATCACACAAAGATACGATTAAAATTTTCGTCATAAGACACTATAAATTTTTATTTTCAAGGCCTACTACGATTGAATTTTTAAATTAATAAATTTACCGGTCATTTCACAGTCAACAGCTGTGATGTGGTTTAGATGTATTAAGAATACAACTCTGAAGCATGAAAAGTCAAATAAAAAGTACATGTGTAGTAGTAAGTAAGTTGCGTATGTGTTAGTTTCGGTTATTTATTTCTTGTAGGGATGATCAGAAATATACTTCTCTCTTTCTTAGCATTTTTGAGAGTTACAGTTATTTGTTGTAAACCACGCGTTTTTTCCTGTGCAAATTAATAGTAGCAAGCGTGTGTAAATTCTTAAATAATTAAACAATTGCCATAAGGCAATAACTTTTTGGCTATAAATTGAAACATAAAATTGAAATATAAATAAATAAATATAATAAAAAATTGGTAGAAAATTAATAAAAGAACTTCTCTCAGAGGGAAGATCTTACAGATGTGTTCAAAATATTGTAGGATGTTCAGTCGAAATGGCGCAATATTCTGTGGACAGATGAACCCAAAGTTGTTCTTTTTGGTAATCCTGGCAACAGAAAATATGTAAGAAGACCAATGAACAAGCAATACGGTCCTAAATTTGTCATGAGGACCGTAAAGTATGATGGTGCAAAAATTAACATTTGGGATTGTTTTTCTTATAATGGCACAGGGCCCATATTTTGGATTAAAGGCAACATGGACTCCTCAATGAATGTGGAAATTTTAAAAACTGTCATGCTACCTTATGCAGAATATAATTTGCCACTTAAATGGGTGTTCGACAACGATCCCAAACATACCAGTAAAATGGCAAAAAATTGGTTTTCTGAAAATAAAATTGAGGTAATAGAATGGTCGGCTCAGTCCCCAGACCTAAATCCCATTGAACATCTTTGGGGCGGTGTCAAAAAAAAGTTGTTTTTAAAGATAAGCCGGGAAATGTAGAGCAGTTGAGGGCGTCTGTGAGGTCAGCTTAGGAAAATATTCCAATCGAGAGGTGCAAATCTTTAGTTGACTCAATGCCTCGGCGTTGCGCAGCTATAATAGCCAATAAGGGCTTTTCAACTAAATATTAAGGCATATATAACAAAATAAGATAAAAATTAATCACATGTGACAACATTTTTTTGTTGCAGATACATATTCTAATGCTACTACTATTTTTTGCACGCCAAATATTTTGAGTTTTTAACAATTTAGCATCGTTTTCTTTGGAAAATTAATATTTGTCTTGAAGTTTTTTATTTTTCAAAAGTTTAGACTGGTGGTAATAAACTGTAATAGCAAACTTTTTTAATTTGAATAAAAATTAATTCTTTTACTTAACTAAAAGTTTATACAGCGCTACTATTATATTTTACACGGCTATTTAACTAATGCCCGTGATATTGTCCTTAGTTAATACCAATTTTTTAACTTTATGGAATTTAGTAGTCAGGCTTAAATGTGACGTATCTTTTTAATATTGTGTCTAGATACTCAGAAAAATGCCCAATTCACTAGGAGATTTGTTTCAAAATAAAATGTTTTACTGCCAAAAACACTTAGCAAAAAAATATTATTACATTAAAACCAACCTACTGTTACCAAAGATTTGACATCATCATTACTATTATATTTCTAAAGTTATGTACGAAAAGTAGCAAAAAAAAACTAAATGTCAAAAAATGTCTTTTTAACACTTACGAGAAACTCACGTTCATTGTTTTGTGTTCCATTGTTTTGTCTTATTGTTTATGATCAGGATAAACTTCGCTAAAATAGAATTGGAATAAAACTTTTCCAAGTTTCCTTTTTTGCAGGAAGACTGTTTCTGCTCAGGACTTCATTTTCTATGCAAAACTGCTTTGTTTTCGCATGTGGTGCACTAAAGTTAAGAATTTGTTATTATATACTAGAATATACACACTCTACCTGCTACGTGATGATAAAAAACTGAAAAACTTATATACCAACAACTTTTTCTATACATTGAAAATAATAATTACATTTACCAAGAACAGTTTGGATTTAAAAAAGGTTGCGGAACAGATGAAGCAGTTGTGAATGTAGTCAATGATGTATGTAACAGACTAGATACAGGTTCTAATGGTGTAGCGGGCCTATTCCTGGATTTTAGTAAAGCTTTTTGTTAAATTTCGAGTATTTCCAAAGACTGTTTATTTTTTAAGTCAAATGAAAATTATTACAATTCCAAAGTTATATAATATTGACAATTAATTCCATGAATGCTAAGTATATTATATCAAAGTAATATAAAGTAGTTAATAATATAAAGTAGTAAAGTAAATGTATGTATTTAAAGAATAAAGTGAAGTCTCATTTATAACATTATCCCTCCTTCTTTTTCCGAAAGTCATCCGGGTTGAAACGAGCAACAGCAGTGCGAGTTCTTTGACTTCTTCTTAGTTCTGGTTCTATCGCTAGCGGACGAGTTGAGTTTCTATCAGACGACTCCCGTTGATCTGCCCTTTCTTGGATGCCGGTTCCGTCATCTATACAACCTTTTACTGGATATAAAAAAGGACTCATTGTTTCGTTTTTAATAATTCTAGGCTTTAGTTGGTTTTGATGTCTTTTATAACTATGAAAATCTGTTTTTACCATGTACACCATTTTTCCGATGACCTTTTCAATTCTTCCTTTAATCCACTTTTCTCCTCTCGAAAAATTTCGAATAAAAACAGGATCATTAACTTTGTATTTGGAACTCTTGTTTTCAGTGTCAAGCTCTTGTTTTATAGGTTTTCTCTGCATTTGAGTCAACAGTGTTCGTATTTTACGACCGTGAAGTAATTCAGATGGGGTTTTTCCTTCCGAATTTGGTATATTGCGATAAGTTGATAGATATTTCAAAACAGCCTCTTTAACAGTTAATCCATCTTCAATATTCTTGGCTACTGATGTTTTAAAAGTACGTACAAAACGTTCAGCTAAACCATTGGAGGCAGGGTGAAAAGGAGCTGTTGTTAAATGTTGTATACCGTTAGTTGAGCAAAATTGTCTAAAATGTTCAGATGTAAGTTGAGGACCGTTATCACTAACTAAGGTTTCTGGCAAACCTTCAATAGAAAAAATTATGGAAAGCAACGATAACAACTAATGGTACTAGTTTCTCCTTTTCACCACACTTAATTCTTGTTGTTATTTGACCAAGAATGTTTAAACGAGTATGACCGTAAGCAAAAAGCGATTTTTTGTAGTTTTCCAATTTGGGGGTTTCCAACATTTCATATGTTTTCTTGGTAATTACTGACGTTGAAGCACCAGAATCTAATTGAAATTTAATACTTTTGTTTAATATTTGAACATCAATAAACATTTTATTATTTTCATTCTTTACTAAGTCCGTTATACTTAAGATATGATCGGCTGCTTCTTCAGTTTCAATGTTATTGTTTGCATTGTCTTTGATTTTCTTTTTATTCTGAATTGACAAACATACAGCCGCTATGTGCCCTTTTCTATTACACTGATGACAAACAACAAAACGAAATCGGCAGTTTTCCCTTTCATGATATATACCGCAACCAGTACACGACTTATATTCTTTTCTTTTACTATTCCTGGGTATTCCTTGTTTATGTACAAAATTTAAATCCGAAAAAGCCTCTGCACTCTCTTCTTTATTTTCTTTTATTAATTGTACGCTTTTCGTTGTCGCTTCGTATGATTCTGCAATCAGTAGAACTTCTGCTGGCGTCGGCTGCAGTTTTTGCATAGCAGATATGCGTACGGGATCGTGTGGAGTATGTAGAATTATCATATCACGTATCATCTCGTCAGTATACTCCTTAGCGCAACTGCTTAAACTACACGTAAAATTGCAGTTCCGCGCAATTCCACGCAGCTCAGCTACCCACTCTCTATACGTTTGATTTGGTTTCATGACTAACTTATGGAATTCGTACCGTGCAGCAACAGTATGTACTTTTGACAAAAAATGTTCGGTTAACTTTTCTTTTAACTCATCATAAGTTTTATTTTGCAAATTTTGTCCACCAAATAATTTTTTTAACAGCTCAAATATTGCTTCACCACTCCAAGCTAAAAAAAATGATTTTTTCTTTTCTGCACTTTGTACAGAATAAGCTGCAAAATGTTGTTCCAGTTGTTCTACATATGAATCCCATGGTTGAATCTCTTTATTAAAAGAATGAAAATTTGGCACACTAACATTTTGTATATTTGAAGGTCCAGCTTGCGAAGCACCTAAAACAGCCTCCATCCATTGCTTTTGTTCCTTAAGCATCTTAGTCGTCCGAGCTTGTTGTTGCATCAACATCTCTTTTAATAGCTCATTTTCATTTCCCATTTCTTACACACGTTTATTGAATTTTTTCGCTCGTCGCCAATCTGTTAAATTTCGAGTATTTCCAAAGACTGTTTATTTTTTAAGTCAAATGAAAATTATTACAATTCCAAAGTTATATAATATTGACAATTAATTCCATGAATGCTAAGTATATTATATCAAAGTAATATAAAGTAGTTAATAATATAAAGTAGTAAAGTAAAAGTATGTATTTAAAGAATAAAGTGAAGTCTCATTTATAACACTTTTGATCTAGTTGATCATAATATTATGCTACAAAAACTGAAATACTATGCTGTGGATGAAAGAGGGCTCAACATGTTTGAGAGTTATTTCAAAAATTATTAATTAAAAAATTATTAATTAAAGTAAAAGTGATATGACAAATATTGAATGTGGTGTTCCAAAAGGCAGCTGCTTAGGTCCCATACTGTTCAAAATTTATATAAATGGTATTAGCAATTTGGATCTAACTGGGCGTTAGTTAACTGCTGATGATATGTGCCTCTTTTATCCGTACAAATATTAGGCTGACTTCCTAAACGCATGCTGCTTTGTAGTAACACATTGCAGAGTGTTCGTAAACGCAACCCTGAAAATTTTTACAATGTAATTTGTTCCCTTTTGCAACACTGTTGTAGTTAATACGCAAGGAAAAGCAACAAAAGCATCCAAATAAAAGTAGATGCAAATCGAATGCAAGACAAAATACGATGGCGACGCAGAAAGATAAGTAGGCATTTTTTCTTATAATCTTATATATAAAAATGAATGTGAGTTTGATTGTATGTTTGAAGTTTATAGACGATTGAACGGCTGAACCGATTTTCTTGAAATTTTCACAGTATCTTCCTGTATGTCTGGAAGGAGTTATAGGCTACTTTTTATGTTGATATTCCAAATGAGCGAGGGGCCATGCCCACGTATGCTACATACTACATACTTAATTGCATTTGAAATATATTACTCATACGCATAGTAGTTACCCCTACAAGTATGCTATCTGTGATTCTTGATGTATAAAACCAAAGAAAATAAAGTGTAAAGAACGACGCGGGGGGAAAGATAGAAGGGAAAGAAAAAAATTTTGTAACCAACATTTGTGAAAAAATTCACCAAAGAAGAAAAAATATAACCAAAATTAAATTCGTAGACTTTTGTTTTATTTATTTTTTTTTTCAAGTTTAAATTATCTATATATATAAAAATTAATGTACTTTATGGAATCGTAAACTATGCATTTAATCTTTAACAAAGTTGTTGCGCATGAGCCGACGAAGGTTTCTAAGTTGGTATAACCAATTTCCGACAGGTGGCGCCACTGAAAATTCTTCGAAATTAATTAAATCGTAAACTGTGCATTTGATCCTGTGTTGAAAAGAAAAGAGCATTACTAGCCTCAGAATCAGCATTGAGACTGAAAAATCTTCGAGTACATGCCGCATAGATCCGTTCGCATGAATCACTTGAACAATGAATCACTTGATCGAATGCGTACTACTCAGGCCCGTTCGTCTGAATCATCTGGACAACGGGAAACAAAATCAATAAAATGATTCAAACTTAATTGGATATTTGTCTAATGTCTTTCCTTCAAATTTATTTTAGTTTGTAGTGCAGCAAAGCGCGCAGGGTACAGCTAGTTTATTATATTTCTCTATTCAATCTATTGCCAGAATGCAATCTGGATTCGAGCTTAGACACATTGTTTGCAGATCTGATCTAGGACAGTAACGAGCATAGCAAGTCTCAAGCAGCTCCGATCGAACGTGAAAGCTCACCTCCAGCACGGAAGCGCAATCGAGCAACATTGAGGCTGGGGTTTCCCTGTTCGCACAAATCTAAGAAATTTTGCAATAAGATATGTTCTTCCTCCATTGTTCGCATTGTTCGTTGCAAAGTATTAATATGCAACGTATTAAAAAAGTATCTACACAATGTATCAACTCGGTTTAAATACTGTATTGATACATTGTTAATATGCGTTTAGGAAGTTTATCGTTGAAAGCAGATATGGAACGGGATAAATCTCTGATTTTTTAGTTTGCTCTCCTAAATAAAGTGGTACTAAATGAAGATAAAACTAAACTAGTGAGATTTAGACCACTGTTAATAATAATTTCAATATTTATGTTGATGAAGATTCTGTAATGTATTTAGGAATAATGCTATGTTCGCACGAGCCTTCGAATTACTTCGCTCTCTGTTTGAATTACTTATTTGAATTATCATGTTCACACGGTAGTTTTGTAATTCTTTTTTACAGTTCTTCTTCTTTTTATTACTAAATTATTATTAATATTTTTCATACAGCTTCTTCAAAAGCTGCAAATACTTTTCAAAAGGTTTTCTACACACATAGTGGCTTCCTCCGCTAATTTCGCGAATAACTTTCTTATAAATAATACTTTTTTAAAATATTATTTTTGGATTCCATTATTGTTTATTGTTTACAATATTTTTTGTTTATATTTTTTGTGCTTTGACAGCTGGTGATGGCAAAAATGCGATAAAATTTAGAAATTACATTGATTTTTAAGTAATCCACAGGGTAATAGAAATTGGATTACACACAATTTGGGTAATTCGCTCACAAAATTTTGTATGGCGAATGACGTAATTTAGCACATAATTGGGTGTTGAATTGCGAATGAGAGAGCGAATTACGAAAAATTGCTGCCGTGCGAACATGGCATAACGCTACAAGGTAATCTTGCATGGGATTTGCACATACGCGAACTGAAATCAAAAATAGCTCCAGATTAAACTTATAAACTTAATGAAAGTACTAAACTTTTGTTATACCAGGGGTCTAATTCTCGCATTCGTGATCGAAATTGCTTTCGAATAGAAAATAATTTCGATAGCGAGAAATTTTCTGATGATGTTACTCGATACGAAACGAATCGATTTGTTGCTTAGGTGTTGTGAAACGAGTTAATTATTTCGTTTTAGAGCACTGACTAAAATTCAAAAATTGTAAACAAAAAACATATGTTTTCTCACAAAAATAAAAATAAAAGAATTTAATGAAAGGAAGAAAATTTTATTAAAGTTGTAATGTTTCGTATAATGGATAGTATATTTTGGTTTTACTCGTCTTCTTCTGATTCTGAGGAAAAAGAAGGCGTATACTTAAAGACATAAGTACATACATTTAAACATTTATTATTTAAGCTAAAACTACAGTTTGTTAAACTACCTTGCGCCACAATTTTGCATCTTTGATTGGTGGGCCGGAAGCATTGAGCTTAGCCGTGAGCTGTTCCCATAGCTGATTAGCTCTTTTGTCTTTCCCTGAGGAGTATTTGGTAAAATACTCTTTGCCAATTCTGAATGCTTAACCATGAAATTAAGTCGCCGGGATCTAGTAGGTAGTGTGTTACCGTATTAAACGAAAGGCCCGAGTTCAAATCCCAGGTCAGACATCAAAACGAAAATATTTCTTCGGGGACTTCCTCTCAGCAGATTCCTGGTAAAAACTCTGAGAGTAAAAATTGCCATGAAAAGCTTCTCAAAAGTCTATCGTTCGGAGTCGACTTTAAACTGTAGATCCCGCTACTCATGTATAAAATTAACGCACACAACACGAGTGGTGTGAGAAGCTAGGACTTTGTACAATGGGTCAATTCGACCTCCGGGTACTGTACTTGTCACAGTTGACAAGTACACTTCCTCTAACCTAACCTAACCATGAAATTTCCAAGAATTTTCTTCTGGGTGTAATTAATTTTTGAAACTTTTGACTTACAAATACTGGAATTCATTTTTTTTTCATAAATTATTATAAATTTGTTACTTACATTTTTTATATTATCCTTTACATCAGAAAAACGTTAATTCGAAAGCTTTAGCGCCTACGAGTACAAACTCGCAAGGTTGCTTTCGAATAATCACACGTTATCGAATGCCATCATTAGAAATTTCTATACACTTTACTCGATAACGAATAAGAGAATCCCAAAACTAAAAAACTCGCACGTTCGAGTAAAAATTCGTTCGTATACGAATGCTAGAATTAGCCCCCAGGCTTTAATTCAAAGTCACCTAAACTATATGACTATAATTTATGGCTTCAAAAGTACTACAACGTTAAAAACTCTGCGATACATGCATAATAAATCGTTAAAATCAGTATATAATTTGCCCATTTGATTCCAAACTTTATCCCTCTATGGTGACATCTTTAAAATAATGTTGCCAATTCATGGGTTGTATAAGTATCAAGTCTTGATGTATATATTTAAATCATTGTACAACATTCGCTATCCTAAGGTTCGATTTCGTCAGAACCAAACAATTTTCTATTTCGGAATCTGCAAAACTTATGGACATCAAGGTGCGTGTTACAGACTACAATTTTTAATGTATTCTTCCTATGTTTAAATTTGAATTAAACAAAGTGCGTGTAAGTTATCATCGAAATGGTTTAGTCGTGTGAAAGACCGACCTTTTGATGCCATAATCGGTGGTAAATTATATCGTTCAGGTGTCCGTTATAGCTTTTATATGTGAACCGCATTTTTAATGACTTTCGGAGTCAATACGGACATTACATGGTGAGCATGCATGCGATTCACATTAATCATAGACACCTCGCAAATAATTTCTATAGAAGCTGCAGAGAAGAGAAGAGGAAAAGACTGTTCTTCACCTACTACGAGCATGCGGAGAAGAAAAAGGTATCTTGGTGCTTACTATATAAACGATCTGAAGAAACTGTCACCCATTAACATTGGCATTCTGTGATGCTTCATAAGAAGCGTCGGGTGCAGAGAAATCAGCAATGAGTATTCAAAAAGATGAGTAGAATCGAATCATACTCATTATTTCTGATACTTATACACATTCATACTTATATTAATATCATATTCAAAGTTTGGAGTGCGCATCATATCCATATTTAACAAGACTTATGATGTTATTGATTTCGACTGTCCATGACTCAACACATGAAGAATCACAAAACAGGTATGAGTCACTCGAATCATTTATGAGAATTATAAGTATTTTTCTAGAGTTATGAATCTTAGTGAGTAGGCTTATGAATCAAAAATATTTCGAATGGTATGAGTTTGATGTTAACGTTGTACTCATACTCATTGCAACCTGTACTTATAAATCAACGTTGTAGTGAGTACGAAAGAATCAGAGTAGTTAAACTTCAATGTTGTTGACTCACATTCAAAATTGCATGAGTGCTTATGAGTAGCGATAAAACGATTCATTGCTGATCTCTGGTCAGGTAGTTCCGGGACCAGGAGATAATGGAAAACTGCGGTATCACAATTTGCCCTATGTGGCCGAAGTGTGTTCACTCAATATACTTGGATGGACAGTCACAACTACCTACCAAAAGTTAAAAGTGAAAGCGATTCCTATTTGTGGCGTTTAAACTTGCCTGATAAAGCGTGTGTCATAAATACACAAAAGTTTACTAGAGATGCGAAAATTTAAAAGTTACAACTTACGCTTATCTGATAACACAATGCAACATAAGGTTAAAATTCTGGTAAATAGAAAGGCTAATGCTAGTGGAACAAAGTGTTGTTCTAAACACAATAAATAATAAAAATAGAATAATAAAGGTATATAAAGGTATAAGGTTGTACAATGGGTCAATTCGACTTCCGGGTACTGTACTTGTGACAGTTGACAAGTACACATCCTCTAACCTAAAGGTATATAATGTATTATGTTATTAACAACAAATTGTTACTGCAAAAAATTATCTACAACAATATCTTGGAACACTTAAGCAATAATTTATTTAACTTTTACCCGGAATCGTTCTAAATAAATATAAATAATAATAAATGTTGTATTGTTATGTACAAAGAATGATTTATAAATACTGCCTTCACATCATTGAATACAAAGTAATTTATAGAAGTGTGGAGTATAAAATGGTTTTAAGTGATTTAAAATTATTATTTAAATAACAATTGTAATAGAAAAACTAAAATTTTAAACGTTTCCGTTAGTTCACTGTGACAATATAAGAAAATATAATAAATATAATAATTGGCCTTTTTCTCTCCATCAAGACAGGTGCAGCAATGAAGGTTCATAATTTCTATCGTAATGGGGACGAGCCCTCCGCGGTCGGGTGAGGGTGGGTTAGTGTGTGGCCGGGACGTTCAAAAAAAAAATAATTTCTGATATGAATCCAATTATGCCGAATGAAATGAACTCCGTTCAGTTGATCGTACTTTAGTACTTCTTAGCACTTTCATAATATAGAACTTCTCACAATAATACAAAACACTCAAAGTTAAAAACTGAATTCTGAAAATTGTGTAAAACAACTGAACACTAAATAGAATTTCGAATTTTTGTACCCATATTTTGTAAATACTTGACTGAATATAGTTCATTTGAAATTATCAATATTTAATTTAATGCATTAAGTGGATACACGATACTATTCAATGTATCATAATTTCAGTGTTTATTACTCACTTTAAAACTGGAGTGCTAAACGATTTAAAACTGTAGACCTTATCATAATGAATTAATTGATATATATTGCTACGAAAATGAGAAATCAAAATGCTGGTGTTTGACATCGGTTAACATTAAAATTATAAACAAAAGCTACGAAAACAAAACAATGCAGTAAACAAACCTGTTTACAAATATCGTACTGCTTAATATAACAACAATCAGCATAAAAAATGATAAACAAGTTAACGAAAATATACCAACAACGCTAATATAATAAATGTAAACAACGGTGTTTACCATAAATGCTTAAAGCATATTGGGAGAGAAAGAGAGATACAGTGGACAGCAAAAGTCTAGGTACCCCAATTTGTGTAAGCAATTTATATATACAGTGGTGGCCACGAATTGAAGACACGACATGTGATGGACTTATTTGTGATAATTGAGAAATCTCAAGAAACCCCTAATATTTTGGAAAAATATACTTTGGAGTTTTGCCGCTTCGGCTCTGATGGAAAGCAGTACGTCTGGCGCCCTCCAAACCTAGAGCATCATTCAAAGTACACCCTAAAAACAACATGGTGGTGGAAATGTGACGGTGTGGGCAGCATTTTCCTGGCATGGTGTAGGTCCCATTTACAATATAAATTCTAAAATGGACCACCATGTTTACAAAAATATTATAACAGACACAATGATACCATTCGCTGAAGACAACATGCCTCCAATATAGAAATTTATGCATGATAATGACCCTAAGCACATTTCACGTCCAGTGAAGAGTTGCTTAGAAGAAAACGATATCATTGTTCTTAAGTGGCCAGCTCAATCCCCGGACCTCAATCCAATTGAGAACTTGTGGAATGATGTTGAGGAATATTTACGAACAGTTAAACCAAAAAATTCAAGCGATTTGTGGGCAGTAATCCAAAGGGTTTGGTATGCAATTCCAAAGCAACGTTATGTGGCGTTAGTCGAAAGTTTACCCGGGAGATGTGCTGCTGTGATGAAAAATAAAGGATTTCCCACTAAATAATAGGTTTTTTTTATGAAGCTGAGCTTAATTTAGAGAATAGTATTATATTATGCCTATGTCTTAAATTCGTGACCAGGTAAAATTTGTGTTTATGTATATAATATGTAAATAAAAATTCTTAACCGAATATAGGTAAGAAAATATTATTAATTTTTCTTCATAACATTACTAAAATCATAAAAAAATATCATGGACCCATAATTTTTTCGATAAAATGTAAAAATTATCCCAAATAACTCAGTCATATGTCGTGTCTTAAATTCGTGGCCACCACTGTATAATAATATAATTTATATATATAATAGTATAATTTATATGTATAATAATATATATATAAATAGTACACTGTTGATTAACCTCAGCTGCCTTATTTGTAATCTTGGAACAGAAATTTTGATTGCCTCAAACCTGTTTCGTATGATAAGAATCTTGGTCTCTCTTTATTTTCTCTTTCGTTGAGTATACCATTCCAGATATCTGCTTCCATTTATTACATTATTTTGTCATTATAGCTTTTCAGTCAGGATTACGACCTAGCTTCTCACACCACTTATCTCGTTTGTTATGTTTTATTTATATATATGTTACTTTCAGAAAGTCGCTGAAAAAATTTTTGTTTCATATTTTGTCTTGTTGTAGATGTCTGACCTAGAGTTTTAACCATGGTCTTACGTCTAATAAGCCAATACACTACCTACTAGACTACGGCGAATTGATCAAATTCAGCCTGATATATGCGCTAGAGTCAAAGAAGCCGTAGAGGACATTTGAACATTGCTCGTCAATAACTCTTTCAAACAAATAAAAAACAAAATTCATTGTTATCTAACGGTCTCTGTTTTGTTCCAATTTAAAGATAGGAAGCGCTTCCTGTTTAGTTCACTGCCACCAAAATAAATTCTACAACTTGATGAAAATTCTGAATATCATTATATGTACGTACAATAACATGTAAACATTGTCGTATATGTAACACATAAAAGCAAGGAATGGTTTCTTTCATTTTAAAAATTTATTTTTGATGACAGATTTTTTACTTCTACACATGTGTATATTTTATTTTTCGGAGGTTAAAAAATATCGTAAGTCACAGTTGCCCTGCAACAGTAGTGTGAGTCTTTAACCCACTAAAAAACCACTCATACAATTCAAACCTATTTGTCCTATGGTACCACCCTTAAGCTTTAAGTATTTCATCATAGCGCAAGTTCTAGACTATTTTTTTATCGAACGTCCCCGGCTTCACACTAACCCACCCTCACCCGACCGCGGAGGGCTCGTCCGCATTACGTAGGGACACGTACACACTACAGTCCGGACTGTAGCGGGTAAGGGAAAAGTAATGGCAACGATAACATAAATCAGCTACAGAACTTAATCACAAGCTGAATAAAGTAACAATAAACAGGAACTACCTATGACAAGAACGAAAATACATTTTTATATAATTGGGGTATTCACACGGTTGTCATAAAGTCATATTATCATAAAATAATAACACGAAAAATATGACTGCTGTGAGCAACCCTCATAAGTTGGTGTGCTATTTCAAATTTGAGTCAGCTGATGAAAGGAAAATACAATTATAAAAAATTACAAATATTTTTAATTAAAAATGCCAAAAACAAGTCAAAAAACTGAAATAATAGCCGGTTTGTGCGAAAAATACATATTGGACATTATTATGGCTGATTCAAGTAAATAAGAAAAAAATAATAACATGTTTATATTTAAATAAATCATTTTTATAAAAATTATTAAATATTTTTTCACAAAAAAAAAAATGTTTAAAAACATAAACATAAACAGCTGTTATTGATTACTAAGCCGGTAATAATTTCTGACGGCGGTTATTTTAAATACGTTCGGTGCCGCCAATCAGCTAAAGTATGCAAACAAAATTTTCTTTTATATATTAATGTATCAATTGTTTTATTTAACTTTATAAAAGTTAATAACTTTTATAAATAAATTATTAAAATGTATTTAATCCCGAAGTTATAGAACTTTGCAGAAGTTAATAGCATGTTTCACGTACATGTTGCAAATATTCAACAGCGCCAACTTCTAAATATTATCAACGGATAGAGCCGTGAAAATCTTGCAGGAATACTGAAATTCAGGTTACAAAGCAAAAACTCAGAATCGATATCACCTTTAACCAGATTAAAAACAAAACAAACACCTAAAACAGCCCTTCTACGTTCCAAAGTTTGAAGTTTTATCAAACCTAATCTAGCCTCATATGACGGAAACCCGTTGGCATAATCCCTTCCTAAGCCACGTAAACAGAATAATAAAAACTTCCTCTGCACAGACTCTATTAAATCACTATGACAACAATAGTAAGGATTCCAAATAATAGACGCATACTCCAAAATAGGTCTAGTTATATAAGGATCAATGAATTCCCAAGCCCATCTTTTCACTAAACCAAGAACGGCCCGAGCCTTGCCAATCATCAATAAAAGACAGTTTCATATCCAATAATACTCCCAAATCAAGAAATGTAGTCACAGTTTCCAAAGGGCAAGAATTAATCACATGAGTGGGCGAAATCACGCCCCCGCGAGAGATAACCATGCATTTAAATTTTTTCAAGTTAAGATCCATTAAATTAACTCTGCACCAAGTTACAAACAAATCAATATTCCGCTGAAGAACAGCCTGACCATGATCATCATCAAAAGTATAAAATAATTTAACGTCATAAGCATACATTAGAATATTACAATCAGAAATAGCACAAGGAAGATCATTAAGAAACAATAAAAACAGTAAAGGACCCAAATGGCTACCCTGCAGAACACCAGAAGTAACATATACAGTCTTAGACAATACATTCCTAAACAATACCCTCTGAGTCCTAAGGGAGAGTTAGGAGTCTAGCCAACGGTGAATAATTTCAGGAATACCGATTCATGACAGTTTAAGAAGCAAAATTCTATGATCAACCCTATCAAAAGCTTTACTGAAATCAGTATAAATTACATCAGTCCGAGCGCTGGCAAGAAAACCCCTGAAAACACGTGTAGTAAATTCAAGAAGATTAGTGACAGTCGACCTACCTTTTAAAAACCATGCTGGAAAGGGGATATTAAAGATTTCGTATTAAAAAAGAGCTAATCCGTCACCAGTTTCTCCATCAACTTGGGAATAGCACTGAGTTTGACAATACAGGGGTATATTGGAAATATTGGATTTATTACCCGACTTATGCAAAGGAATTATAAACGAACTCTTCCAAATAGATGGAAAATGACCAGCCCTCAGAAGCCCATTGAATATAAAGGTCAAAGGACCACTCAATACAACAGCGCACTTTCTCAAAATACAGGACGGTACCCCGTCAGGGCCCGGCAAGTATGTAAGTTTCAGTCCAGACAAAGACTCAAGAAGAGGCTCCTCATCAAATGAATTTATGTTAGAAATAGAGACACTTCCCACTGAATAAGTATACGGAAAGCCGCTGCTCAGATCAGGGCCCGAGTTCAACTGCCTATAAGTAGACTGAAAAAAGTCAGCAAACATTTTCGAAATAGCAAGGTAACTACAGGATGATACGCCCCCGTAAAACATCTCAGTGGGAAACAAAGATGATTTACGTTTAGCTCGAACGAAGTCGTAAAACGACTTAGGATCACTAGCGAAGTTCGACCTGACTCTAACCATATATTCCTCATAACAGTAATGATTCATTCTACAATAATTGATTGATTTCTATCCCTTTCAATTCTACGAATTTTCCCTATCCTTCTCAATTCTTGCATCACATTTGCATAGAGCAATTTCATTTATCATCGAAAATATGCTCAGCATTCTCATTCCCATTATTGCAGAAAGAGCAAATCAGCTCATTGTCGTGGCCGTATTTGCAGAGATATTCATTCCCTGAAGCAGCCATGCCCTGTCAAAAACTGTGTCATGTAAAAGTCAACGTGACCGTGTCTCCTTTCAACCCAACTTTGTACATTTCTGATAAGTCTATGTGTCCATCGCCCTTTCGTCGCAGTATCCCATTTAATCTGTCATTCGTCTAAACTGTTTTGTCTTTACTACCTTCGTTCCTCAGTTGTCAAAGATCCACCAACAATCCTAACTCTATCATATATCCTTTTCAGTTCCATACCCATAACATCAGGTGGAGTTAAACCTGATATGACACCAATAGCCTCATATGAAACTGTGCGGAAATCACTAGCAACCCTAAGGCCACTTAAACGAAATAAAGATCTTGCAGCCCTAGCGTAGGTTCTAATACTCAACGGCGATCCCCACACAGGTGCTGCATACATCATTATAGACTGAGTAACCATTGCCAATAACAGTCTTCTGCTCTGAATTGGCCCTCCTGTATTAGCTATTATGCGGGAAAGTGCTGTGTTCACTCGAGCAGCTTTCTCACAAGCCTTCTTAATATTAGTTTTAAAATTTAATCTTACGTCAATCATAACCCCTAAATATCTAAGCGCTAGCTGAGAAATTGTATTATGTTCGCCTATATTAAGTGTAATACATTCAATTTTCTTTCTGCTCGTTATCAAAATAGCTTCAGTTTTCTGTCCAGGTAGTTGAAGATTCGCTGTCATAAGTCAGTTCATCATAAAAGTAACCTCGATTTGATGCAATCCCTTCGCTACAATTGTTACTGTTATATCGCCAGCATAACCAATTACCTGCACACTCCTTGGTACTGGGAGACGCAACACTGCATCGTTGAGTATATTCCATAGCAGTGGACCTAGCACAAAGACCTGTGGATCTCCACCAGTTATTTTGTACTTCATCTGTGTCATAGAGTAGTATTCTCTCAGAAATATAGCTGCTAATGATACGCATAAGATGCATCGGCGTTTGTATAGTCTTCAAAGCTTGTATAATGTGCGACCGACAAGCGAAATTAAAAGCATTTTTAACACCAAGTGTTATGACAGCACAATATTTCTTAAAACCATGCATCCATCTGGTTCGTTCAATTGCATTGCCTGCTATCATTGTCAATTTCTTAATTGCGTCTATAGTTGATCGTCCTCTACGAAATCCATACTTCGGCTCCTCTTTCAAGGTGTTGTTCCAAACGGTTACAGATCAATCGCTCCAAAATCTTACCCATTGTATCGATCATACAAAGCATTCTATATAAACCTCGATCTCCCGGCGCTTTGCCTGGTTTAAGTAGTAATACCAGTCTTCTCGGAAAACTCCATCGTCAAAGCACTTCATGTACATCTCCGTAAAGGGCCGAACGTTGGGCTTAATTGCTATTTTAAGAGCCCGGTTCGGAATTCCGTCGAGACCTGGAGCCTTAACGTTTCCAAAACGTTCCGACTCATTGTCCGTCACTGGATCTATGGCATCCATAGAATTCGCATTCTCGTTTACTGCTACATTCCCTCCCTCAATGCTATACATGTGTGTATGCATTTGCGTGCTCAATTAATATTATATACATACATGAAAATATTTATGTTTTGTGACAGTAGCAGGATAAAAGCACGAGTGTGGAGGAGGATTAACTACTATGTATTCTCTATACTGTGTTTTGTATGTTCACCATGTCCTCCAATAAACACTTTTGCGTTTGTCATATGATGTTGTTCTTGTTGATAACCACCCCTAAGTATTTCAAAATATGAAGAAATGTTTTAAAAATTTAATTATTGTCATGCTTCTCAAATGTCACAATGTGGTAATAGGTCACCAGGTTGTTATGTTCCTTTTCAAAAGTTAATTTGATGTCAGCTGACGACAGATTTCAAAGAAAAGTTTAAATATTTAACAGAAAAACAATATTAAGCTACAACAACAATATTAAGTTATATTAAGTTATATCAACATTAAATTTTCTGATATAATCAAGCTTAAAACAACTCCAACTTAAAATTCCACCTGGCAAAAAATAAAAATGTTCGCTGCTACATTTTTAACTTTTATGTGGAATTTAACGAAATCTGCAATTGCTATTGTTATTGTTGTATAGTTACAACAAGATTTTGGATTTTCACCTTGAACTTAATCTTAAAGTTAATATTTTCCTCAAATTTCGTAAGAAGTGCTTTAGGTAGGAAATCTTTGATATTCTAGCAATTATAAAAGAAGATTTGATTGATTTGCATAAGAATAAAAGCAAATAAAATTGTAATTGTTTATTCTGTGGCATGTAATATAATATTTATCAGACAAAATTAGATTTTAAATGCGAATAAAATGCTTACCATTGGTGACTAGAAATATGTATGTATATGAGAATAAATCTAAAAATAACAAGACTGAGAGCAAAGACTATAAATATATAAAGATGTTGCACTGCCATACATTGTACTGCCAGTGCCAAATTTGTCGATGGCAGTACGGCTACTGCCACTTTTTGTACTCAGAGAATTATTATACTCAGAGAACGTATTGTTCTCTTCTATAAGCAATTTATTCTCATATGCGTGTATACGTGTGTATATTCATTCCATTTCATAGCACAATTGTGCAGAGAGAACTCACACGCATTCTTGTGTTTTTCATTTAGTTGTCGATCAGATTGCGACAAGAACACATGTGTGGCGGATGCTTAATCATTTTATTTCAGGATGACACTCAAAAAATATTTTATGTTTAAAATGGTCTATGTCATTAGCTTGGCGTATTTCATATTTTTTTATTTTGTCGAATAGTATAATTTTTTTTAAATGCTTAGAAATTCTCGATTTCTTCCTTTAATAAAAAATGGGTTTTTATTCTTTTTATTTATCTAAAAAACATGACATAATTTTTAAGCCAAAGATGGATAGCTTTATGTTCTTTCAATAAAAATAATATGTAGTGGAAAATATAGAAAGAATGTACAGCTTTAAATCCCCAAAGACTGTGTTTTTAACTTGAGAAATATTCTTCAAAAAATCGAGATCATTTCTTATTGTTATTAGTAAATTTCAATGAATATCAGTAAATCCTACCGAAATATTTTTTTGGGTGTATAATTCAAACATAAAAAAAGCGACATAAACTTTTTTCGTTAGAAACTGTCAAGCAATTGAATGCATTTTTACGCTCTTTTTAACGAACATTGTTGCTGTTCGTATCCTATGTGTTTAAAAAGCCGAAGATATTCTTCCCCTGAAAGGCATTGGTGCCGACGTCTGATGTATACGTACATTGTCAAATAAAAAAACAAACTAAAAGAAGTCTTGTTTTTACAAAATGTATGTGCAAATAACCTGTGAAAAAAATGTTACCGTTTGTTTTATTGTAGGGTAAGAATACGTGTTTTATTGTTGTAGAAATGGAACTATATCGATTCGCACCGAAATAAAAAACCTTTATTATAAATTTTTAGAACTAAATATTTAGAGAGAAACAAAACTAGCAAATTATGAAAATAACCTTTTAATTATTACATTAAATATTAAACTTTAGTAGTAATTTTTAAGCATTAAAGCTCAACAGTTATTTTGACTGTTTAAACAGCAGGCACTTTAACGACTCTAACCCCCTGAAACGTGGCTTAAAGTTTAATAGTACAACTTGGGAAGTACTTCAAGAGCTGATTTCCTACATGAAACAGGTTGAATATGACGGTAATAAAATATTTTCAATCAACGGGCTAGTTCAAACAACGAGTGCTATTTTATCTTTGTCGGAAGAACTGTTTGAAGAAAATTTAAATTTGCTCTGCATTTTAACGAGCCACTTTAACCAAGATCCTATAGAAAACTTGTTTTCATATATACGTGCCAAAGGTGGACACTGCAAAAATCCATCGGTTCATGAATTTAATATTGCTGTAGCTAAGTTGTTATCTTTAAAAATGACTCAGTTTAGCACCTCATCTAATTGTGCACACGACGATGCAGTGTTTTTACCTATTGAATTGGAAACAATTTTAGAAGATACTGAAAGGACTGGAAATATATCAGAAAGTACCCATGCCCCTGAAATAGATATCGCAGATATATACAATGAAAATAAAGAATATTTAATTGAAGACGCCGATTGTTTTACGTCCAACAATGTGCCAAGAGAATTAACATCAAGTCGTTATTTTGTTGGTTACATAGCTCAACGAATATCTTGCGTTAAATGTCGTGTGGATATAATTAAACCAGCGCAAATTTTGTCATATCCTTCAGAAATGTTTGTACACGCAAAAAATTATACAAAAGATTCCGACTTTGGAAGTTTGTGCGCTCCATCTGACTTATTTTTTGAAGTTTGTAAAATTCACATAAAAGTCTTCGACAAAATATTTTTAAGAAATAAAGCTACTAAAAACATAAAAACATTTATTGTTGAGCAATGCGTAAGTTGCACCAAAAATACCATGTATTCCTTCTGGTTCGATGAGGATAACGAATGTTATAAACACAGAATGGAGATGCTTAATTTACTAGTTACTATTTTACTACGTAAGCATTCCACATGGGAAACATACAAATTTAAATTATCCAGTATGAAAAAAGTTAAAATTTTGAAACATTAAAATAATAAATAAATTTAAAAAATACTAAACAAAAAAGCATTCGTTTTATTACAACTTAATTCCACACAAAAATAGACACACAAGGGTTCATAATTGAACTGTCTATAAAATTAAAATTATATACATACATAATTGAATAGTGTAAAAAATAACATTATAATTCGGTGCGAATCGATATAGTTTCATTTCTACAACAATAAAACACGTATTCTTACCCTACAATTACACAATCGGTAACATTTGCTTTTTCGCAGGATATTTGCACATAAATTGTATGGAAACAAAACTTCTTTTAGTTTTTAAAATTATTTAATCTGAATGTTTCTTCACGAAGAAAATAAAGACAAAAAATATGTTTATGTGAATGTACCATATACATGTAGATGTTACTTTTTGCTCTCTTTTATTCTCTTTTGTTCTTTTTCTCTCAGTTAAAATGAGAGTAAGCACGAAGATTTAGCTTTCCCTGTTACCTACCCCCCTCATCATAAAGAAGCACAAAATTTTGTCAATTTTGAATACACTGCGTGCAACATCTTTATATATTTATAGTCTTTGCTGAGAGTAAATTATACTCAACACAAGTAAAATTGTGCCTCGGACCTATAATCTAATTATTGGCAAAAATTAATTCTATTAATGCAGATGGAGGTTTCATACTGTAACGAAACAAATAACATATTCAATCCTCAATCCACTCGGAAGGTGATAAGCTATGGGGCGGTAATATTGTTGTTTGGAGGTAATTTTACAAGAAGGTATTTAGAAAGTAACGATTTATATTGTAAACTTTCGAAATTTTATGTTATATTTATTATGTAGAATAAAAATATTCCACTAGGGATGCAAACGATACATCGTTGTTGTCTAAACTTCTATTTTTTACTCGTAAACTTTCGAAGTTAACGATGGACGTCCATCATCGGCATTTGATGGACGATACATCGGTATTCGATTTGATAAACTTCTCAATGGTTCATCATAAAACGCATGTTTATGTGCTTGTCTGTATTTGAATTGTTTACTTTATATGTGCCATTATTGACGGTGTTGCAATCAAAGAAACCACAGACAACGTTTAAATGAACGATTTTCTGTATACATACTATATACACATAATTTAATAACTTTTTGTGAAAAAAAAACTTAGTTTTTATTTTGAATAATATTTAGTAGTATTTATAGGCATATGAATTCATAGAAGCTTAATTACACTAAAAATATGTTACAGGAGAGCAATGTTTTCACATGAAAAATCAATCAACATTTTGATCATAAAGTCGTCTTGATCACAAAAGTGTAAAATTGTATAGAAACATGTTTGTATTTTGATACATTGTAATCAATGAAGGACTTTTATGAAGTCATATGACGATATGTAAATGCCGTTGCGCTAAAATGTTGTTTCTAGGTTTTTAGATGTGTTAAAATGCTTTAGTTTTTATAGTTAGTTATTTAACAATAGGAAAATAAAACAACGCAAAAACATCGATGTATCGAACATATCACCGATGTTTTTAAACATCGAAAAGCAGATATCAGAATAAAGTATCTCACAAGTTGTAATAAGATTCGGGAATTAATTTAGGCTTTTGAGTACAAAGGACAGCTTCAATGTTATTTAACAGCATTTATCCAGTTTTGGTCACCTCTCATTTCTGTTTAACTGCTCCCAATGCACATTGTTTAGGCCATTAACTCACTTGAACTGCTTTCGGAGTTCTGACTTAATATCATCGTAACAATCGCTCTAGTAGCCATGTAATATCATCATTTAGAGATCTTAGGCGACTTCGAGGATATTTGTATTGCTATCCATTTCTTTTTTATGGTGGAATGTACTGTTTGATGACAAACATCAACAATTCCAAAAATTTTTCTTAAAGAATAAACTTTTTCAGCTAGAGCGACGTTGTTCTTTTCAACTTCAATTAAATTTTCTCTATTTTATTCGTTTTCTTCACAAATTGTAAAAAAATGTTCACAAATATTTCGAAAATGTTTTCGTCGCTACTAAAGCTTGAATACTAAAAAAAATTGAAACAAAAAGAATTTAAAGTAAAGGTACTTCAAAAACAGAAGAGCGAATAAATGAAAACATTTGATTCTAAAGTTTATTTTTCACTATTTGCGGATAGTATTTTGCTTCGTTGTTTTACACATAATTAGTAGATAATGTGAGAAGTTATTTTATTTACAATTTATTACTTATTGGAATTGAAATATTTTGTAAATATTATGAATCTGTACAAAAGCAATTTCTGATGTTTTGTCTCCGAGGACTGAATTTTAATCCCATAAGTTCACCTTCTTATTCTGCCTGACTAGCATTAATCAAACTTCCGACACTTAAAAGCCGCAGAACTATGTTAAATATCTTGTTCTTATTCAATATAATTACTGGTGATATAGGCTCCAGCTTTTTAATCCATAATATCACACTTAAGGTTCCTCAACGTCCGTCACGTCATTTTTCCCCATTATCAATACAATTTTTTAGATCCAACTACGCTGGTGCTGATCCAATTAGGAGAATGTGTAAAGAATTTAACAATTCTATATGCTAATTGATTTTTCTTTATCGAATAATGTTATAAAAAATAATGTAATTATGTATTTAAATTCATAGTTTTTTAGAATCAAAATCTTGTAATATTAATTTAAGTGCGTGCAGGGAATATTTCCATAGGCAAATAAAAATAAATAAATAATGCTTGCCACTGTATATACCGGATTTGGTATGTCAAAACCTCGTTGACCACATGCTTAGACGATGCCTGTAAGTTTAAAAGGAAACCGGGTTCTCCAAAAATATTAACTACTCTAGAAGAAGATTAGACCTTAAATTAGTGTCAATGTCTCAATACATTATTATTTCTTTATAGCGTATTTTGAACTTAAAATGGGGCGTTCTTATTTTTTCTTGTTTACATAAGGTATACCCACATAGACGACAGACAACAGATAACAGAAGCTGCAAGTTTAGAATACACACGTTTATATGAAAACGATTATATTGAAGGCAGAACAGAAAAAGCCAAGACAACAACCTAAGCAGCTCCTGCCCAAATTAAAATATTTTCTATTTTTGTGAGCAGCTAAAAGCAAATTAGTGATGCCAATACAACATAAAATCATAATAAAAAACAGCTAAAAATACTTGTATTATTGAAGAGAAAGAACAATTCTAAAATTAAGAAATCAAAAGCAATCCATGTATTCATAATAAATAAAATAGAATTATAGATTCAATTTTGTATCTGAATTCAATTGATAAATGTTTTGTGTGTGCGGTTTTTTCATAAGTGAGTTTATTTTTGCGTACAAAAAAGCTGATAGTGACAACACTGAAAATATATTTAAATTCAAATTTGAAAATTATTGAAGTTTCTGCTCTGCTTTCAAAAAATTTAAGCAGTCGGCATATGGCAGAAAAAACAGTTATCAGAATTTTCTGTCGAGCTGCCGAACTGTTGTCTGTCTTCTATGTGTTTATACCTGTAGGGTGCATTTCTATTTTAATATTAATTTAATAAAAATGTTAAAATAAAAATAAAACTTTAATATTTTTTATGATATTGTTACGAAAATGGAAATGGTGTTTTGCTCTTACTTCGTTTAACAATAAAATTATAAACAAAAACTACAAAAACAATACTTTGTTAGATTGCTGAGTAATAAGAGTGAAAGGAATATTTTTTGCTACATAGTCTTTTAAGAGAAATATCATTCTGTGATATACAGATGTGTCCATAACATATAGTAGAACGGAAGCGAGTGTATTCGACCCCGGATTTAAATATTCAGAGCACATGTAGAGACTTACCAGGTTCTAGTAATTAAATTTGAATAGAAATTAGAGAAGAGGGAACATAGCAATACTGTGTAACAGACCTCTTAGTTCCTCGTCAGTTGAATCAACAATGCAGTGCCGAATTCAAGGTGATGTGAGAATTCGCGACAAAGAAACCACAGATTAGCTTTCTGTGAAGCGGCAAGAGCAGTTTGGGGGAGTACACTCGACAAAATGAAAAGATTCATTACACACATATATAACTGGTTTTAAGAAACTTTTCATGGCAATTTTATTTACTCTCACAGTTTATGTCAGAAATCGGCTGAGAGGCAGTCGCCAAAGAAAATACCTGAGTTTTGAATGGTGGCTTCACGTTTAATAAACCAACACGCACTACTACACTATTGCGACTTCGGCGTCTTCAAGAGGCGTTAACTCGTTTCAAGTCTTCTCAAACGAGTTTAGCGTAGTATAACTTAAAGAAAACT
Source organism: Sarcophaga rosellei (assembly GCA_930367235.1). Classification (NCBI taxonomy): domain Eukaryota; kingdom Metazoa; phylum Arthropoda; class Insecta; order Diptera; family Sarcophagidae; genus Sarcophaga; species Sarcophaga rosellei. Next base: position 44,432,758 of record OV884018.1, on the reverse strand, counting down.
TGTAGACTAAAAGAACACTTGTTCTAGAATAGGGATGTATTCAAGCTCAATATGTAGACGTTTCAATACCTTGCAAGATAACAATTCAGTATGTTTTGATGGGCGTTTTAATAGGTTTATATCGAAAATCATTCTTTAATGAATCTGCAATAAAGAAAAAAGTGACAAGATGAAAGAGATGCTTTAGGACAGCTCCATGTTCTTATAAAATCGAAAAAAATTTTGAAAAACGGAATATATACTTATTGACAAATAAATGAAATGATGAAGAACTATCAATCACAACTGAATTTCCTGAGATAAGTTATTGGAATTTTTCTGTTTCTCTTATCCTAATGCCATGCCAAACAAATAATTTATATTCAGTTTCATCTTTTGTAGAAATCTTCCTTTACTTCGGGCATACAAACATACTCTTTTAAAAAAAATATTTTTTTTGGTATAAATTGTCCTTTAAAACCACCTAATTTTGTAGTCTTTGAAGTTTTCCTCATTTCGTATTTTCCTCTTTACGTCTCCTGATTCAATTTCGATGTATTTTAAAATTATTGGGGTTTGACAAGTAAAAACTTAAAATAAGTAGTTTTCAACACATTGGTTTGCAAGCAGTATTTGCTAACTTTAGTAAAATAGTCAAAAATATTCAGACTGCAGAACGACAAAGAGCTTTGGTTGGATCGAACGTTTCAATATAATTTGAAAAACTCGGATGTACTGTGGTGGACATATAATAAAAACTCAAGTATGATATCTCAGTTGTTCGGATTTTTGTATTGATTTCTTGAGAACTGAACGAGACTTTTTCACTGGAAAGATTAGTAATCTAATCATTATGATTACTATAATATTGATTACAATATAATTTGATTACTTTTTTTTGAATGGCGAAATAATGATTAAAATTACGGTTATTTTTGTTAAAATAGTTAATAATTGATTACGATTACAAAATAATCAAAAAACAATTAGGATTACTGGCGATTAGTCTAATAATCAAAAAGAATCAGAAGTAATCCAAAAGTAATCAAATTGTTTTTAATGATTCTTTTTCATTATTTTCAATAAATAAAAATTCATGCGTTCTACAATCATCAGATAATGATTGTCGTCTTGGGCTGTTGACGAGCCCAGCAAAAGAAAACAGTCGTTCCACTAGAAATACTTGTTTTAACAAATCGTATTTTTCATTCGAATTATCATTCAAATAACTAAAGAACTATTGTTTTATAGTATACTGTCGATCAGGTTTAATATGTTCTTATAGAGGAAGATTGGTATTAATTTCATTTTCTGCAAATTAAATTGTTAAAAATCCAACAAAATTGAAAGTAATTTAAACATTAGCTTACCGTCCGTCAGTACTAAAATCAATAAAATTAAAAAATATTTTTAACCTATGTACTGCTAATGTAACACAGCCGAACACAAAAAAACAAAGAATTCTTAAGAATTAATAAAATGTTTAAAAAAAATTTTTGGCAAAGAATGACAAATATTGAAATTATTCAAAAAGAATTCAAAATAATTATTGAAAACAATTTGATTACTTTTTGATTACTTTTGATTCTTTTTAATTATTTTGTAATTTGCCAGTAATTCTGATTATTTGGTAATCGTAATCAATTAGTAATTCGAAAAAATTGTTCATAGAATTATATAATCACTACGATTCTTTTTAAAAAGTAATACAATTGATGACTAATCGTAATCGAAATTTAACAGGCATGCATACATATATATATACATAATTGGTCATTACAACCTTTCCTTCAGTCCGAATTACGACCTAGCTTCTCACGCCAGTTATCTTGTGTGGATTGTTAAGAAACTTTACATGGTAATTTTATTTACTTTTAGAGTTTTTACCAGAAATCTGCTGAAGGGAAGTCTCCGAAGAAATATTTCATATTCGTTTTGTTGGAGATGTCTGACCTGGAATTTGAACCGTAGTCTCACGTCTAATAAGCTAACACTGTACCCACTAGGCTATGTCGACTACTAGTTGAATTATCGTTATCGTATACATATATGTATGTATATTAGGCTGTCCCGTTCTTGAATGACAAAAGTAGTTTTTTCAGCTACACTTTCGCAAGAGGTATCAAAATTTGCGTAATTTTACACAGATTACGGTAAAAGTAATAAAAATCGAATTACATGCCATCTTGAGGGCTCTACTTTCGAAAACGTTTTTACAAACCTGAACCCTATGCTTAAAATAAAAAATAAAAAAACGAGATACAAATTTATTTTATTAATATATTTTATACTTGCAATTAATGTACAAGAAAATAAAACTTATAATAAATGACCAAAACTTAAAATTTGAGCATATTTTTTTTGACCAAAATTTGGCGATTTTTTCCGGAATTTTTTTTTTTATAAAAAACTCGTTATAAACGGTGTACATTATAAACGGTGTACGTTATAAACGAAGTCTGTGTCTAGCAAATTCGTAGTCGCCAGTAAAGTGTTTTTATTATACATAGTCGTGGCGTATTTAGTTTAGGTGTCGAAATTAAGGATAGCGAAATATAATCAAACTTTGAAGATTGGTAGAACCCTGAAGATATAGTTTCATTTTATTTTTAAAATCATTTTGGTTATCTACGAGCAATTACGCAAATTTTAGGAGGCCTTGCGTTAGGGAAATCTAATGTATATGTCTCCTCTAGAACTTTTAAACGACGACTAAATGTGGCTTCCTTTTTCGCACGCAGAACAGATTTTGCCAACATAACATGAAGAAACAAATGAGTTTTAAAAAATTGTATGGATCGACAAAGCAAAATTTTGCAGGTGATGATGAGGAAAACGGTAAGGTGTCCAGCTAACCAACACCTTAATTCCAGATATACCATCAAAACAATTAAGTATGATGACAAATACTACTTCTTGGCATGGCTTTGAACCTATTTTAGAGGTCAGTTCAAGGATGATCCAACATATTTATAAAAACGTTAGACAAAATGTAATGCTACCATAAGCGGAGATTATTTTAATGTGGCACGATCAGGTACGACAATAATCCTAAGCACACTTCACAATGTGAATAGCTGTTTAAAAGCACAAGATCTCAATCCAATTGAGAACTTGTGGACTGAAATTGAAAAGAACATAGAAGGCAAAAATTCTAAAACTGCTGATGTATTGTTTCAGAGTGTGGAAATGAAAATGAAAAATTTCCAGGTGAAAATGTATGCCATCAAAATATGGGTGGTGCATGTTTCCATAGAAGGATGACGAGATGAAGGTGCGAGCTCATTGTCTTACGTAGTTAGTCCTTAAGCATTTACACTTGAACATGAGCTACTGAAATATATCTGAAGGGCATCTATGGTAAAATATATAAAATATATATATAAAATAGAAGGATAAAGGATATACTTCTCACGCCGTCCATGCTTTATGTGTTAATTTTATCCATATGCTTAAAGTCGATTCCGAATGAAAGATTTTTGAGAAACTTGTCATGGCAATTTAATATACTACATATCTGAGTTTATGCCAAAAGACAGCTGAGAGGAAGCCACTAAAAGAAATATGTTGTTCTTTATGTTCAGGAATTCTGGGCCAGGATTTGAACCACGGGCTCACGTCTAATAGGCCAAAACAGGGCCTATTAGACTTAGGCGACTTGAAAAAGAAGTTCATGCACTAGAACGATGTTAAAGATATTGCGTCCTGGATAATCATACATGGGCATACTGCATTATAATTCTAATGCATTAATCTTTTCAGTATTCAGTAAATGTTTACTGGTAATGAAATTTTAGATTGCATTACCAGTAAATTTTTACTGATTACTGAAAAAAATAAGTATTCAGTAAATTTTACTGGTTACTGAAAAACAACCAGTATTCAGTAAAATTTTTCCAGGAAATAATTCCACTAACATGTAATTAATAAATTTTACTGATACTGATTTTTTTCAGTAATCAGTAAAAATTTACTGACTTACTGAATTTTTTTTTCAGTAACCAGTAAAATTTACTGAATACTGATTTTTTTCAGTAACCAGTAAAATTTACTGAATTCTGATTTTTTTTTCAGTAATCAGTAAAAATTTTCTGGTAATGCAATCTAAATTTCATTACCAGTAAAAATTTACTGAATACTGTAATTTTTTTCAGTAATCAGTAAAAATCAATTTTTACTGAAATTTTACTGGTACTGCAAAGTGCCCATCTATGTGGATAATACACACTTAAGGGAGAGAGGATAAAGCATACAACCTGCCGAATTTCACTTGTCTCTCGAAGGTTATATAACTTTACACTCTGCCATGTGTCAACACAATAACAGATTCCCTTAATCAGCTATATAAGTTTTGAGGGACCGCTTCGTCTTACGTTCCAAATACATTCAGTATTAACACTAGCAAACTCAATTGATATCAGAATCAATAAATGCCACATTTATGATCAAGACTTTGTTGAATTTTACAAGATTCTTTTTTACACGATTAAATATTATTCTCACTGTTAATTTCGACATGACCGGCAATATAAATATTCTACGTTAACAATCAAAATTTTTAAAATCACTCTTGTTTACAATCAACGCTATCAATACTCCTTGCAGTCATTCATAAATTCTTTTCCCTCACTGATATTCAAGATAATACCCTTCCGCAATACTAACAAAGTTATCGATCCCAACAACTTTCCCGTTTCGAAGAAGTTTGATACTAAGTTTCGAATTGTTGCATTTTATTTTAAATTGTCATGATGAAACTGGTGCTATAACTGTGAGGCGATCTCAGTTTTAGTGATACCTCATATCGACGATCAGGATTTCATGTGTGAGATTTAATTTCAGCTTCTAATCGCTATTTGGCTTAGTAATAAGAAGTCAATTTTACATTCATACCAATAAATTGTTGTATATAATCCGACATCTTCAGCAATCGATGGTTACCTACTCTTTAGTCGGTTACAAATAATCACGTCTATGACCCTCTTGAGCGACATAGTTGGCTGGGGTTTAACGATCCTTTTGGAAATGAGCTGATAGTTGATTCAAGCCATGAAATTTTATTGATTTTTTAAATAAACATACATATACAGTTGGTCATTACAATCCTTCAGGATTACGTCCTAGATCCTCACACTACTTATGTTGTGTGTTTGTAATTTTATACATAAGTTGCGGGACCTACAGTTTAAAGTCGACTCCGATCGACAGATTTTTTTGAGGACCTTTTCATGGCACTTTTTATTTAATCTCAGAGCTGTTGCCAGAAATCTGCTGAGAGGAAGTCACCGAAGAAATAATTTTGATTTAATCGAGATGTCTGACCTGGGGTTTGAACCGTGGCCTCATGTCTAACAAGCCAACACACCACCTACTAACCTACGGCGACTTTAAATGAACAAAAAATAATTATTTTTCTTACCAAAACTTTTTCTAACTAGACAACTGTGCAGTATTCGAAGATGTACAAAAGAAAAATCAAAATAAATAAAGTTTTTATTGCGAAAGAAATTTCTGATGGAAAGAAGATATAAAGTAAACATAACTACATTGTACTTCAAAGAGCTCTTTATTGTATTCTTTATCAAATTATGTACTTATTATTTCGATCTGCTTTTACTGATTTTGAAATGTTTTTACAGTTTTAAATCCTTTTAGATTAGTTTCTTTGTAGTTCAATACTTACAAAACAGTCAACAAAATCGGCAAAAGAAAATTAAAAGAAAACAAATTTTTTCCATTCTTATATCTTTGTATACTTTTTACGTAAAGAAAAATGTAGAGGGTGAGAAATATGTACATTGTAATGTGTTAGCATTGACTGTCGACAAAACAACCGAAGAAGACGTAGTCTAAAATAATCGAAATTTATTAACCCAAAACACAAGAGAAAGTAGTAAGAGTACAAAAATGCTAATCGATAAATGACTGCTGACATTGAAAAGTAATTCATTTTTAAAACTTAACGTACTTAATCTCACCGTCAAGTGCAAAGCTTATTTAGGTATGAGTCATTTGCGTCGAAAGGCGATAGTTGTATAGTACCAAAAACATCTATTTTCTTCATTGAGACTTCCACTGTAGAAAATTCACACGTAAGTTTACCTGTTAATCGATATCGATTCGAAATATCACTATAAACTGTCCAAACGCTACGAATACAGAATTATTCAACCATCAAAGACAGCTTTGCCAATGGATTCTGTAAATTGTGCGATATTTGAAATGAATTTGTATTTACAAGAAAGATCTCTAAGGGGCATTATTACAACTTGCCGTTAACTAAAGGCTGGATTTTAAGGGGCAGATACCTTGTTTTTCATTATTATAAGTGGACAATAAGGTAGAAGTGAGGGTTAAGCTAAAGGGAGGATCATTTATTTATTTTATTAATGAAATTTTGCTCAAATCCTGTACAACAAGATGAAAATCTTATATTTAAAGTACAAGAACGTAATGTAAGTAAGTAAGTAAGTAAGTATGTAGATAGAAGCAATTAGGGAAATAAAAAACAAATATGTACATATATATAAAGAGAAAAAGAAATCAACGAAAATATTGAAACTAAACTTTCCTGGAGCTATTAGCGTTGGTGTTGCATTGTTGATGTTGTGGAAGAATGTTCCAGAGTCGAATAGCATGTAAATAAAACTGCCATCATCATACCTTTAACTTTTAAAGTTATATTTATGTTGGAACTTGCCATATTATATATTATTTTCTATATGGTAACTTCAAATATAAACAAAATGTGTCAACACAAGAACATAAAAAAGGTCCTTCGTTGCAACTGTGTTTAAAAAAACTTAAACCATACTTTTGAAGAAGTTAACTTTATTTTATCATTAGGTTATAATAACGAAGAAAGTTAAAAGTGACTTTAAAGTTCACTTTAGCTAAAGTTACCTTTAACTAAACCTAACTTTAACGGCAAGTTCTAATAATGGCTCTAAGTATTGAAATCCCTTATCATCGAAGTTAAAATGATCAGCAATCTTCTTTACCAAATAATACTACTATATAGCTTAAATTTAAAACTCCATTGTTTATATCGCTATAATTTCTGAGACCTCCAACATTCAGTTGTACATTCAGCTTTGTTGTTTCGATTATCGACTTTTGTTGTAGTAGGCTGAAGCAATAATATCGATTATTTGCAGTTTTTTGTGTGACAATTTATTTGTTTCACAATAATTCTAAATTTCCTGACAAAACTTCTTCTTGAAACAGTCGTTAAATAGCCTGAAAGTAATTCATGTATTCTTGATAAACGACTAAATGTTCAGCAGTTTGTAGAAGCTTCGAACCGTTTTTTTTGTAGCCGTTGGTATTTCTGATTTCTATAGTACAACGACTTAATTTTAACAACTTCAGCAACATTTCCATTTCTTTACATTTTTGGTTTCTTTACTCTCTGCGATTATAAATTCTCCTGTGTTATGAAGTTGTGCTATACTTTTGTATCCGTCCTACAGTGGCATTAAGACAATAATCAGCTAAACATCTAAAACGACAATAATCGAAGGACGTCGTAAATCAAAGTGAAAACGAACAAAAAATTTTACAACATAAATCGAAACGATGTAAATCAAGAATGTATAGCAAGGTATTACAATGTTTTTAAAAATAATACACAGTGATAACACAGAGTGATATACAGGTACTTAAACAACCATCCAAATGTTTAGCTAGTTTTAACAAATATGGGTACAACAATAAAACTATAGTTTTAGTCATTCTACTATTTGGTCTAATTTTTTATCGTACATTTTATGCATTAACTTATCTCCCAGCAGATTATAGATGCAAGCCGATTTTAACTCTATCGAACACTTCTGAGAAGTCGTCAAAAGAGGTGTTGCATATACTCTTGGAAACTATGAAGAATTGTGGACCCCTGTCCGAAAAACATGGAATGGTACAGAACCAAAAAGTTTTATAAATTTAGTGAGCAATATATCGCGCCATATACAAACTGTGGTTACTGCTCAATACTAAGCAGAAAAGAGTCAAAATTTCTTTAAAGAAAATTCAAAAGACTGTCCCAGTGGCTAAATACATATGTTGCTTACTTACTTAATTTTCAATAACGGTAAATATCAAAACAAAGATGGCGTAAATAAAAGTACAATAAACAATTCGAATGATTTTAATTATAGTTTTGATGTTCATTTTTTAAAACTAGCCAAAAAGCCCGGTTGTTTGAGAGACTATATTTTTTTATTTTTTTTTTTTTTATGTAAATATATTTAAAATATTGTGCTCTAAATGAGTAACACATAGCCTATAGAGTATTAATTTTGATTTAACTGTTATTCAATTATTATTATTTTAATTATTTAATTCAATGTTTAAAACCAAAGCTATGTTTTACTTGAACAATTGGAAATGTAATTTTGCACTATTCTAAAACAGATGATATTTATAATTTTCTTACAACATGTTGTATAAATCATATTACGTCATCTGCATGCATATACATATATAATAATGTATATGAGTTGTAACTATTTTATTAAATCAAACAAACAGTATTAATTATACAGGACAATCGACCTAAGGTATAAACACATAGACGAGAGACGACAGATAACAGAAAGCTGCCAAGTTTAGAATACACACGTTTATATGAAAACGATTATATTGAAGGCAGAACAGAAAAAGCCAAGACAACAACCTAAGCAGTTTCTGCCCAAATTTTCTTGTTTTGTGAGCAGCTAAAAGCAAATTAGTGATGCCAGTACAACATTAAATCATAATAAAAAAAAACAGCTAAAAATACTTATATTATTGAAGAGAAAGAACAATTCTAAAATTGGGAAATAAAAAGCAATCTATGTATTCATAATAAATAAAATAGAATTATAGATTCAATTTTGTATCTGAATTCATTTGATAAATGTTTTGTGTGTGCGGTTTTTTCATAAGTGAGTTTATTTTTGCGTACAAAAAAGCTGATAGTGACAACACTGAAAATATATTTAAATTCAAATTTGAAAATTATTGAAGTTTCTGCTCTGCTTTCAAAAAATTTAAGGAGGCGGCATATGGCTGGAAAAACAGTTATCAGAATTTTCTGTCGAGCTGCCGAACTGTTGTCTGTCGTCTATATGTTTATACCTTTAAAATTTAAAGTTTAAATGTACAAAAATATTTTATTAATTTGTTTCATTTAACAAATTATCTTACTTACTGTTATTAAACTGATTGTTTTTAATAATAGAGTCTTTCAGGTTTGAGTTTATTCTTGAAATGCTAATAAAATATATACAATGGTAAATCTATGACGTTCAGCCTAGTAAAAAATAACACAAACTATTGCTTTAAATGTGTGAAAACCATGAAACTATAGTCTTTTCGTATAATAGTCTTTTTCGTATAATCGTATCCAATTGGACCTTTTTCAGTTTCATCCGACGTGTCATCACAACGTTTGTTCTTCCTTACCTGTTTGAAGATGTTGTCTTGCAGAACATAGCACTTTTGTTATGTTTTGTTTACTTAAAACTGGACTTAAAGTCACCTTCAACTTCTTTTCGTTATTACAACCTACAGATAAAATAAAGTTAACTTTTTCAAAAATATGGCAGTGTCGGTACAATGTAGATAACACTGCTCAATTAAATAAGTGCTTTAAAAACGCAGTGTCTTCTTATTTGTTATATTAATTCATTTTGTTTATAAAATTTGTGTGTTGAGTTTTCAGCTTTTTTATTTTTGTGTTTTTTGTTGTTTTGTTTTGTTGTTTTTTGTTGGCTTATTAGACGAAAGGCCCGAGTTCGAATCCCAGGCCAGACATCAAAAACAAAATACAAAAAGTATTTCTTCGGCGACTTCCTCTCAGCAGATTTCTGGCAAAAACTCTGAGAGTAAAAATTGCCATGAAAAGCTTCTCAAAAAATCTGTCGTTCGGAGTCGACTTTAAACTGTAGGTCCCGCCACTCATGTATAAAATTAACGCACACAACATGAGTGGTGTTGAGAAGCTAGGCCGTAATCCTGACGAAGGGTTGTAATGGCCAATTATGTATGTATGTATGTTTTTTGTTTTAAAATAAATATAATGAATACACCAATATCCGTTTTGATTTGGAAAACTATTATTATATTAACGTTTATTTTTCATGTTTATATTTGAAGTTGCCATATTTAAAATAATATATATAATATGGCAAATTCAAAGATAAACTTACATTTATCTAAAGCCGAAAGTCCATACCATCCGTTTCATGCGGACTGCGTTACATGCAATTTTTGCTTTCTATGCGGTTCTTATTGCAAGTTATACACAATGCGTTTTATGCGACTGGTTTTTTGTTTTGGTCAGCTGTTGTGGTAAACAATAAAAAAGCAAACAAGAACATTTTTGGGAAAAATAGAAAATCAAATTGTAATTTTAAAAGAATTTATGCCATTAATTACAAATTTATGAGTTTAAATATGTGATATTTTGTGCTGTTAAGTCCTTACGAAAATCCTCAAAAGAACACAAGACGATTGTTTTCGGTTAATTTATCCTCCATTTTTCATGTTTACAAATAAATAAATTCAAAGTAGATGACACTCAGTACATAAAAACAATCGACAACTAGTAACATGCATATTTTGTTCATGAAATGATGAAATGTTCAGAAATGTGCTAAAAATGTATTTTTCTCTTAAATTAGTAGTAAACTTTATTATGAAATATGTTTTTATTAATATTTTTATAATGCAAAAAGAAAAATGCGAAAATAATAATGGCGTAAAATGTAAACATATCTATCGAAACCATTCACGATAGTATATAATTTGGCATGCCAAGTTTAAAAAACTGCTGACATTTTCCAACACTGCATGAGTCGCATAGAAAAGTAGAAAGTAGATCCACTTGATGCGTTCTACGCATCTATGCATTCTATGCATTTTCTTATGTTTCTTGTCACATACAACTACACTGATTCTACTTTTTCGGTATACGCATGTAATGCAAGCTCGACTGCGTTACATGCAATTTTTGCTTTCTATGCGGTTCTTATTGCAAGTTACACACAATGCGTTTTATGCGACTGGCTTTTTGTGTTGGTCAGCTGTTGTGAACAATAAAAAAGCAAACAAGAACATTTATGCCATTAATTACAAATTTATGAGTTTAAATATGTGATATTTTGTGCTGTTAAGTCCTACGAAAATCCTCAAAAGAACACAAGACGATTGTTTTCGGTTAATTTATCCTCCATTTTTCATGTTTACAAATAAATAAATTCGAAGTAGATTACACTCAGTACATAAAAACAATCGACAACTAGTAACATGCATATTTTGTTCATGAAATGATGAAATGTTCAGAAATGTGCTAAAAATGTATTTTTCTCTTAAATTAGTAGTAAACTTTATTATGAAATATGTTTTTATTAATATTTTTATAATGCAAAAAGAAAAATGCGAAAATAATAATGTCATAAAATGTAAACATATCTTTCGAAACCATTCACAATAGTATATAATTTGGCATGCCAAGTTTAAAAAACTGCTGACATTTTCCAACACTGCATGAGTCGCATAGAAAAGTAGAAAGTAGATCTACTTGATGCGTTCTACGCATCTATGCATTCTATGCATTTTCTTATGTTTCTTGTCACATACAACTACACTGATTCTACTTTTTCGGTATACGCATGTAATGCAAGCACGCATGAAACGCATGCTATGGACTTTCGGCTTTATTGTGTACTCACAATAATGAAAATCAAGTTATCTATTCGTTGAAATCCTGCCTTTAGTTAACGGGAAGTTGTAATATAGAAGTAAGAATTTCTAAGTCAGTAATTTGCTGTAGTATAGTCGCTATACTATAACGTAATGAATAGCGCTGCAAGGTGTCAAAAATTAAAAATAGCAATTCAAATTGGTACCAACAGAGTACGTAGTTGTAGTAGTTGCTGAAGCTAAAAATTCGAATTTTTGAAATTTGCCGCGCGACATATTTAAATTATAAAGAGGGTTTCCATAATTTTTCAATATATTCAACATTAAAAATATGAAACACAAAATTTAATGTTGCGGGATAGAAATATTTATTTGTTACACAATATGATATTCATTTTGTTAGAAAATTTAAATAATATTCTTGTATTATTCTAAAGTTTTTGAAAAGTTTGTTTGACAACGTTATAAGACAGCTTCACTATTTTTTTTTCAACGCTACTTATTACGTCGCAAGCTTCAGCTTCTACCTCAACTAAATACTTTATTATGTTCCAGGACTTACACTTACAAATAATTTAAGCTCCGCAGGTGACAAAAATGGAAAATCTTTATTTTGCCCACTAAAATGTGTTCGAATCTCGCTGCTGTTTCTTTCCATTCTGCCTCTTTTTCGAGTTTTAGTTTTTGTGGAAACCATGAAAAACCTTTCCGTTTGTTGAATATTTTATTAATTAAAGTATATCACGAATAGATTTTCCTCGTTCCTTAGTTCTTTAAGCGTATTCCCCAACAAGAATAATACCCTGTCTACCACTTGATATGTATTCAGGTGTTTCCTTCTGTGATGGAATAAAGCCGAAAGTCCATACCATCCGTTTCATGTGGACTGCGTTACATGCAATTTTTGCTTTCTATGCGGTTCTTATTGCAAGTTACACACAATGCGTTTTATGCGACTGGCTTTTTGTGTTGGTCAGCTGTTGTGGTGAACAATAAAAAAGCAAACAATAACATTTATGCCATTAATTACAAATTTATGAGTTTAAATATGTGATATTTTGTGCTGTTAAGTCCTACGAAAATCCTCAAAAGAACACAAGACGATTGTTTTCGGTTAATTTATCCTCCATTTTTCATGTTTACAAATAAATAAATTCAAAGTAGATGACACTCAGTACATAAAAACAATCGACAACTAGTAACATGCATATTTTGTTCATGAAATGATGAAATGTTCAAAAATGTGCTAAAAATTTATTTTTCTCTTAAATTAGTAGTAAACTTTATTATGAAATATGTTTTTATTAATATTTTTATAATGCAAAAAGAAAAATGCGAAAATAATAATGTCGTAAAATGTAAACATATCTATCGAAACCATTCACAATAGTATATAATTTGGCATACCAAGTTTAAAAAACTGCTGACATTTTCCAACACTGCATGAGTCGCATAGAAAAGTAGAAAGTAGATCTACTTGATGCGTTCTACGCATCTTTGCATTCTATGCATTTTCTTATGTTTCTTGTCACATACAACTACACTGATTCTACTTTTTCGGTATACGCATGTAATGCAAGCACGCATGAAACGCATGCTATGGACTTTCGGCTTAATTGCTTTAAAGTTTTCAGTAGTGGGATTCAATAACTTTTAACGATTCGACAATCGTTAAAAATGTCGACAATCGTTAAAAATGTCGACATTATTTGTTGTTTGCAATAACGATTAAGTGATTCACAAACTACACTTTAACGACTGTTGATAAAATATTTTTTAATTAAAATCAAGTGGCAACTCTGTGTAATGAAAAGTCGAAAAAACAAATTTAAAACAATATATTAAATTTTTTTTTTTCGATTTCCGTTATTTTGCTGTATGAGGTAAGTAATTTATTGCGAATTTGTTCTTTTAATTAACCATTTTCTTCTTTTCAGAATGACGTCCATCCAATATAGCCTCAAAAAGAAGTCGTGCCACAGCAGAGCAAGTAAGCTAAATGGTAGATTTTATGCTGGATAACCCGGGATTGGCAGGAGGAAAATCATCGTTATAATATTTCATTGAAAAAAAATTATAATAATAAAACTATTTAATGTTACTAATTATGTGATTTAAATTTTGTAGTTTCTATTTAAGTAAAAAAAAAATTACAATTAGCCTATCTTGACACGTTTTGCTATTGAAGATGGTGTATCTTGGGGTACCATGTTAATACTTGAATCAGGCTCTGTGATCTCATTGTTAGTCTCTAATCTTTGTTCATCCAAATGTATGTTATGTAAAACTGCGCGTGCGTTTACAATTTATCCACCAAATTCGGGACTATACTTATCTTTGCTGTGATAAGTATCGCCAAGTTCCTTTAAGGACACCAAAAATACATTCAACTGGGTTACGTGCTTTACGCAGTGCCCGGAATTTTGGTGTCCCCTCTGAGTGGTTTGGTAGAGAAGCCATCAGCCACGGCTCCAATGGATACCCAGAATCACCTTTAGATATTTTTGTGACAAATTAAAAAAATATAATAACTTACTACGAAAAAAATACCAATTAAAAATATGTTGTGATCCCCATTTCCAAAACACATTTGCATAACTCTTCTGACTGCTGAAGAGCTCCAAATGTATGAATCGTGTCGAGCTCCGGGGAATTTGGCATTCACATTTAAAATTTTTAGATTTAAATCACAAATTTGCAATTTCAACAAAAATAATTGTATTATGAATCTCTTGTCAAAAAACCTTGGATTTACCATTTGAACATTAATAGAATGGTACCCGTGAGGGTTGACAGAAGCCTCCTCATGACTTTTTGGAGTCAAAATCGAGACTTGTGTGCAATCGATTGCAGTTATTCTGGTGCCTTTTAATTGTCCGTCAAGCTGAAAAACAAGTTCCTCAGCCAAGGGTGGTGTTAAACGGTAGAGTATCCCAAATTCCAATTCATTTAAGTTAAATGGGTTCTCCAAATCTCGAAGAACACGTCTGTCAAAACTTCGAGCGTTGAAAATTGTCTCATCTACTGATAAATTATACCCTAAGTATTCAAAACCCATTTTGATCTTAAAATGTTGCTTTAAATTTATTGAATAAACAATACAAAAATTATTGTCGTTTAGTTTACGACAACAGCTGAAATAACGATTTCGAATATCGTTTAAAAATTTTACAGAATACCAAAATCGACAATTTTGTTGTTTAGTATTTTAAACGATTCGATAATCGTTAAAAAAAGTTAGTGAATTCCACTACAGAAATGTATTCTAATGATTCATTCTCAACATGAATCATTCTCATCACTTCCTATTCTGAGCAAGTGTATGTACTTTGGATCTACAGTGCCCTATCAAAAGACTGGTTAGTTACCTCATAGATCAAACCTCCTCTCCTGTTTCCACTGTTCAGAAAGACTCTGGAATCTTCAGCGGCGTAATTCAATCTGGGACCTCCATGATAGACATGGTCATGTCAAATACTTGAATTTTGCACGTAAACAAACTGCTTGAATTAGTTAGTATTTCGACAACCAATAGTTAGACTTTACCTAAAGTATTTATTAAAAATGTTAAAAATTGTAGGCCTACGACTAGACAGCACTGATCACGTTTCTGCCACAGCAGAATCTATTGTAGTTGTAAAAAAAAAATCAGGTAAGCCCTTTATATTGACAAAGGCAGCTCTTCAAAATTTCACTCACATATGGCCAGTGCCCCAATTTAGATATACCCTCAACTTTTCTTTCTTTTTCTATTTTCTTGTATATTTGTACTCCTAATTTTTTATAAACAAAACATTTTTAACAGTTTTACCTGTAGTTTTGGTTTTGTAACGTTTCATTAAGTAAAATGTGGTGCACCCATATTAAAACTAACCAAATTCAGTAAGTTTTTATACCAAAATAAAGTAAGGGTTTTAGTTAGATTTTGTACCGAACTATACTTTGTGGGAAAAGAATATTTGTTCAGTTGGGACCAAAATTAATTGCCTAGGGACAGATGGCAGGCAAGCATGGTAGCAAAAGCCGGGATAACATTATAAGTAAAAGATGTCAGTTTAATTTTAAAGTTGAGCGGTGGGGCTGTAATGTTATGGAGTCGCAAACAGCTAAGGGAGTTGAAATAGTCCAAGAATTTAAAATTTTATTGGAATTACCTATATTTGGGAGAAACAGGGAACTACTTGAGTCAGACAAGAGAACAGTTCGCATTCTAACAGGTATTCTAAAGGGACACTGCGATATTGGCAGATTCGCTGACAGGCTTGGTCTGTCCAATCAGGTTACTGGTGAAGCTGCCATGATGTGTAAGAATCGGAAAAAGTACAACTTCTTTTATGCGAGTACGCAGCACTTCAGAGTAGACGTCTTCGGTTTTTGGGGGAAGAACGTTTGAAGACATGGGAATTATGGCGAATGTGCAGCTAAGGGAACTGGCTAGTTTTATCTGGAGCTCAGGGTGTTTCAAATCCACCTCTAACAGACCATGACAAGGGCGCTTACCTTACAAGGGGTAACATAATGGGTCATTGGGACATCGAGTTAACTTACATGTGAACATCAAGCTACTCGCTAACCGAACCTAACCTGTATTGCAGTTATGCAGATGATGTAGGAGTTCTAGACAGGGGAAAATTGATGCATCTATCCACAAGAACGGGTCTTCGGGTTTAATCAGAACAATGCAGAGATGTTCTTATTCATTAGAAATCCAAATAAATTCTTCGGAAGGTATCAAAGTCGATGTAATTGGATCTATAAGTTAAAGATGAAGCTGCTAATTGGAACGAAGTTGGCTTTTCGGTACGTTGATATGTATCATTCCCAGAATATAGGATAATTCATAATGTTTATAAAGAAAGCCAGATTGGCATCTGTTCTACAAATTTTCAGGGCGTTTAACTTTATTAGAGCAAGGCTACTACGATACGGTGGGAGGTTTATATTAGAATTCCATCCATGTATGTATATATGTTTTTGAACTGAATCCAATTTTCTTATAAATAAGTTGTGTTGCGGATCCCAAATTACCGAAGCATACACATGTATGGGCCTCGATAAACATGTAAGGGTCATCAAATTCTCATGCTCAATGCTGAATAAAACACAGTATACCATTGTACTGTTTGAAATAATTTTTAAAATTTGTAATTTAATTTATCTACCTATTTAAATTGGTGATTTGGAATCGTGTAACACTTATGTCATTCTCTTCTGTCACAAAATTCAGTATGTTATCTCCACTGAACGTAATGAATCGATTTACGCTTGATCAACGTTGAGATTTATTGGGCCAAAGAGAAACTGTACGATGATATCGATTTTACAAAAAATAAATCATCTTCAGATGATGCTCATTTTCATCTTGTACTTTAATAAACAAAATTGCTTTATTTGGGGCTCAGCACCAACCAACACGTGGCCTTACAGAAGCCAATGCACTCATTACAAGTGACTGTTTGGTATGGTATTTGGTATTTATCACGAACGGTTACGGTCAATTGAAACATCTATCGCACCATGACAACCGATTTTTTGTACCCGCTATTCATTGTATTGATGTGAACGATCCATCAACAGGATTATGCAACATGTCACCCATCTCATACCACGATTTATTGCGTTAATCGTTTGATGGCCGTTTAATTAGCCAAAATAGTAATGTCAATTGGCTGCAAAGAAGCTGGGATTTGACGCCGTTAAACAAAGTGATATGCCAACAAATGAGACACAATATGTGAACAACAACATTCGTAATGCCTTTGCCGAGATACGACCCCATCCAATGAGATACTGTGAGGCCAGCCGCGAAGCTTTATGAATAAAATTATATTCCATTTCTTACCAGAACAATTGTTCTTCACAACAAAAAATAAATTTGCCAACATTTAAATCCGTTTTTGTTTTATTTCAGTTTTAAATTTAAACTTTTAAACGGCACACCCTAAATTATAATTTTATTGGCTCCTATAATTCTAATATTTATAATTCTTTTTAGTTATAAACAAACTACTATGACCATCCTTTTGTGTTAACAAAAATATCTAACATGGAACATTATAATTTCTTTATGATTTATTAATTCAAGTTTCAACTAATTAGTGCGTGAACTGCGCACTAATTCCCAATTCCGCCTTGTTATAACATTTAACATCTTTGATTATAAAAAATTATTTAATTGTAAAGAATTTTTCGTTATTATGTTTAATTTAATTTTAATTAAAATTTTTCGCCGATTTTTCCTTTCTTCCTTTTGAAGTGAGTGAATCTTAATCAAAATACCTTAGAATGATATGGAATGCTTTTGTTGTGGAATATATATGTATGTACAATAAGAAAATGACAGACAAATATTTAAAAATGTCACAAAAACATATAAAATTAAAGTGTAAACAGAAGCGAATGATGTGTAAAAGTAACTGTAAAATAAAATAAAATTTAAAAAACTATAAATACAGTGGGATATTAGAATCTCAAGCATAATTTTACTGCTTAGAAATTAAGGAAAAATCACTAAAATCATTATCTTAGCTGGATTTGGTCAACGTAACTGCGCCATAATTTAAAAATTTTCTCCTCCACAAAGACTTCTAGTCAACCAAAATTGTTTGTGTAACAATGATGAGAGCTCCCTATATTTAAATTTAAATAAAACAATCGAAATATAAGATATATCGTCGAAATTAAAAGACCAACTGATTGCCATTATGTGTGGAATTTGAAGGTTCAAATGTCCGCTACAGCGTCTCTGTCTGGAGCTCTACCGAAATGTCCCAATTTCATGGATGACAAAGCTATGTTGGCCTTTGGGACTGCTGTGATTTGCATCAAATATACCTGTGACTTAAGAAAACGCCACCAGGAAATGTTTAACGGCTTCAAATCGGGTGATCTCGATTACTACTTCACCTTAACGTGATCCTGTCTTCCGTTCACCCTAGATCCTTACCAAAGAATTTCTTTTTCGGAATGCACTTTACGCCCCTGGATTTCATGTGAACGGGTATCGTCCCAAATGCGACAACTTTGTTTGTACATGTTCCCTTTATGCAGAAATGGGATTCACCGTTGAAAATGATTTGTCGATGAAAATTAGAGTGTGTTGCTAACTGCTTCAGATTGAATAAATGCCAACTAATTTGACAGATGGCCATTATTAACCTTCAAAGTTCAAATCTGTTAGAAGACCATATATATATATCCACCATAATTATGCAACTGAATAATGCTTTTGGTTGAAACTGAGTATATTATGTAATTGCAGCAACAATTCATTCATGTAATTTCAACTGAAAAACCACCCCTTATTAAAATTAACAAATATATTAAAAATATTAAAAAATTAAAAAAAGGACAAAAACGTTTAATTTTTGTCTACTAAAGCTTAAGAGAATAAAATGCATGAAGCAAGGAAACATAGAGTCTCTTTCAGAGGAACAGTTCTTATAACAATTATTGGCCATGCGCAGTAGTACCAGAAATAAAAGAGCGCTTATATTTTGGAAATATTTTATAAAAATTCAAAGTTGTACGATATTTAACGCTCCTTTTAGTGTGCGAACATTGCTAAATTGATAGGAAATGCAAATCAAATAAATTTTTTGTTTCTTTGTAGGCACAAACAATGAATACGAAGCTAATATATGCACTATGAAAAAAATCATAATCTCGTTCCGTATAACCAAACAGAATTCATGTTAAAGATCTTTATTTGTGTACGTCCTGCTTTGCACATCTACGGTTAGAGTACTTACATGATAAGTAAATGTCTCGTCGTCATTTAAATCTTCATTCATTATATTGAGATACCGATCTTTGGGGACTCATTATGCGGAAGTATAATATCATCCAATAGCTGCAATAGAAAGAGTTGTTTTGAACTTGCATTGGTTTCCTCTTGGGCTGGCCTATTTAAGACCTCTTCCTTTAAGAAGGGTCCGCCTCCTTACCTAACATAACCTAGTCCATCCAGAAATCGTCTATAACTCCCAGAAAACCTAAAATAATCAACGAATATCAAAAGAAGGTCACCTCTTTTGTTATAAGACCAACACTAAGGGGATGGCTCCTTCTCATGCAGTGTATTGCGTTAGAATTAGGAGAATAGGACAGAGGGAGTAAAAGGACCAAAGGAAGAAGAGTCGGATCAAAACTGAAGGAAAGAGTTGGAAGCGTAGGGCCACACGAGATAAGTTTCTTATAACTACACCCATTCCAATAACCAACAACGGATTCACAGTGAGCATTGTTTAAAGATAACGAAAGGATGGCAAAAATATCATAATTGGAACCGCTATAGTAAACTAATGACTTGCTCAGCTAGAGAAACTTCAAGAACTCAAAAGTTAGAAAAAGAATAGAGGAGAAAAATGATCACCACCATACATTTCAAAAACGATAACTTTTAATTTTTTACCGTTATATGTGATACAACATTATAAAGCTATTTAAGTACCACTTTACGTTCTGTTATCAGTGCATCCCGCACTAAACATGAGATAACATGTGAAGAGAGCCTATTTATTGTTAGCAACAATACATGTTGCAGAAAGTCAAAAACAAAAACATGACGCATAACCACAAAGCATGGAAAAAAATCAACTGCCGGCAACAAAATTAACAGAATCAACAAACATCTTAAGTGACAAGTGTCAGTCGTTAACTTTTCGTTTAAGCATCTACCATTTGCCAGCGGGAAAAACAAGGTTCTATGCCGTGGGAGTAAAGAAAATTCAAAACAAAAAAACTATCGTGCGAGCAACGCAATTACGCGCAACATGATGAAAGTGTTTTATTGTTGTTCTAACATTACCTATAAAGTGACCTACATTGTTTACAGAATCTCTTAAAGAGGAAAAATACGAAAAAAAAAAATTAAATATTTTTGTGTTTCAAGGAAAGTAAAAAAGGCAAAAATTTTATGTCTCATTAAAGAAATACGAAAAGCTTGAGGCATTTCATTAAAGAAATTTAAAAGAGAATAACAAGTGAAAGGGGCAAAGTTCAGTGTTCTTTTTTTTTTTTTTTTTTTTGTTTTTATGAATTAATCAAGTTTATGAGAAATATGAATTATAAGCGATAAAAGCAAAACAAAATTTCAGAAGTCCAAACGAAAAAAATATCATAAAAAAGTTCCAAGTGGTGGGTTTCTTTTGAAACTAAAATTTAAAATTTCCCCAAAGGTTTGTATAGCCATGATTATAAAAAATATATTCGTTTATTTATTTGTTTTTCTATTTGTTCTTATTAACGGTAAAACTTTTTAGCCTACTTATCCATTTTATTCTTCGCAATTTAAATCATTACTTTAATCATTTATTTTGTAAAGCGAAATAAACAAACATGGATTAAATTTGTTGACAAAACATCAACAAAAAACGAACAAAAAAGATGTCAAGTGGTGTGTTGCGGTATAATGTACCGAAAATGATAATGATTTACAAAGAATATCAGCAGGAATAAAAACGATCTTTACAAGGCATAACCGAAGAAAAGTGAGACTAAAAAATATGCATACGTAAGTACTTGTACCATATACATATGTGCATATATGGGATAAACTAAAGTGTTATTATTTGAAAAATAACGAATAAATATTAAATATTGCTAGCAATTGCTGCCATTAACGAAAGTTATAAAGGGTGTCTCAGTAAGACTGTGGTTTATAAATTTAGTCGATAAGTGAAGAGTTGTCACCAAAAACTCGAATTTATCTGAATTATTTCAAGAAATTTCTCGAGCGTACCTAGCGAATTTTGACAAAAGATAATATAAAGTTCAACATACTCAGAATCTCAAACAGAGCATGGAAAGTGCCGGCAATTCTTTCAATGGGTAATGGAACAATGTTAGGTTAGGTAAGATGGCGGCATTTAGGCCCATTGTGATACCTTAATCTATTCTACCCGGGGATCAAGAACTGCACCCACAACGAGTAACGATTATGTTCAGGCGGCGTAATTATGCCATAATTTTTTACATTCAGAACACGTCAACGGAGTTCTTGTGGCCTCAACTGCACTTACGGATCTGGACAACTTGTAGTTTTAGCAAGACAGTCCTATTCGCAACACTACACATGCCACGTTCGATATATTGCAGCAATGATTTCCAGGCAAAATTATATCAAGAAATTCTGACGTCAGCTGGATATCATGAGATTTAACCGTAAGATTTAACCCGAGTTCAAATTCGATCATCGGTGATATATATCACCATCTTTGTAAAAAAGTCGTGGTCGAGATATGGAGATGTTGTTTCACACTTAATAAGAATGTGTCTTATTTACAATCCAACAAAGAATTTGTTAGAGACACTCTGAGCGAAATTAAAAAATTTAAATATTTTATGTCTTGCATAATCATTTCATTTAAAACCAACAATTAAAATATGGACCATGAAGAAAAAAAAAATAGTGTTTATGGCATACTGTTTAGATTTGAATCGGTTTATACTCATAGTAACTGATAGGAATCACTACGGTAAGAAGAGCGCTCCACTCGCAGATAGTGCTACTAAGGACCAATTTATCTCTGTAATGCGTAGTGACCACTATAAATGTAAAACATGGAAGCACTACAAAACGATAAATGCAAAAAATATTCTTCGTCCACTTCCTCTTAGCAGATTTCTGACAAAAACTCTGAGAGTAAATAAAATTGTTACGGAAAGTTGCTCAATTATTGTACTACTTATGGATGGATTCCTATTGAGAACAGTACGATGGGTGTATTTTGCTTATATTTGCTTGTATTGTACTGCCCTCGTAGTCTAGTGGGTAGTATGCTATACTATTATCGTGTGGGACGTGGGTCGATTCCCACCAGTCTATTACACTACACCGAGCACTAGGTAAAGAGTCCGCCAAATAACTTTTTTTCAAATGCTTTAAAAATAAACTACTGAATATTTTCTCAAAATTCTTTTTTAATTTGAAAGTACAATCCTTCCGGTTAATAATGGAAAATAATTTCATTCAAATGGCTGCCTCGTCTGGCCATGCAGTAGCCTACACGATCGGTCCAATTTTTAAGCACAGTTGTATTTGTGTGCAGTTGTATTTCACCAATGGCTTCACGAATATTATCCCTTAAAGCGTCAATTGCCTCTGGCTTGTCGGCGTAACACTTATCTTTGATGGCACCCCACAAATAATAGTCTAACGGTGTCAAATCGTAACTCCGAGGTGGCCAAACGACATCTGCGGCTGATAATGCGATCTTCAAAAACAGGGCGCAAAACATCGAGTGCAGCTTCGGCTGTGAGGCACGTAGCGCCGTCCTATTGAAACCCAATGTTGCCAATATCCTTCTCTTCAATTTTTGTGAACAAAAATTCGTTCAACACGGCCCGATAACGTTCGCCATTGACTGTAACGGCCATTCCTTGCTCATTTTCGAAGAAAAATGGCCCAATTATACCTCTGGACCAAAATCCGCACCAAACAGTGACTCGTTTTAGGTGCGTAGGCTTTTCAATGCATGCGAGCGGGTTTTCTGTGTACCAAATGCGACACTTTTGCTTGTTTACATACCCGCCTAGATCAAAATGAGCTTCATCTGAAAAGATGATTTTTTTTGCCAAAATCGGCATCTTCTGTAAGTCGATCGCAGGCCCACTTAGCGAAGCGTATACACAGCCATATTCGTTCAGCGGAAGGATAAAACTAATTATCTGTCAAATCAGACATGAAATAAGTGTTACCATTCACGAAATAAGCACAAGTTGAAAAAAACGTTATATGGCAGACCCGATATATATTACTCAGCTCAATATAATTTGGAATGGTTTTGTTATTAATAAATAAGTAAAAAATAAAAATAAATGTGCAGCCTTGCTTGTATAACTAACATTAGAAATTTCCTCATATAATTCATTGGGCAATTCACACAACTTTGTATCGTGTATGTTGTACTGAATACATTTGTTTCTTTGTGAACGCTCAATGCTATGCTGTATTGTGTATTTCGTGGCATTCAAACAATTTGATAGCCCGAAACCAACAGAACTTTCTAAAGACATATGAAAACATATACACATTTTTTTCATTCACACAATTTGATAGCACGAAACCAATACAACTTTTAAAAGCATATGGAAAAAATGTGTATAAGTGTAACGGATTTTTATATGAAAATTATCAACAAGAATCATACACTGTTGTATGTTCTTCCAACAATACAATGAATACAACGATACAACGGCTTGTGTGAATTGACCACATATTCTTTAGTGGTATTCAAGATATAAAAAATAAAATAAGCAACAAAAATAAAACAACTTCAATAATATTTTTATGACACAAAAAAAAATATACCAAATACTGAGAATAATATAACCATCAAGTTTCATTTTATTGAATTGGAATTAATCAACATTCTTTACTCATACCGCCAGTCATTTAGCAGGATTTTAGGAAAATGACACACAATACAATTCTTTAATATTCGACATTAAAAAGAATTTGTGATTCCTATGGTATTCAAATCAAAGTACTTAGTTGTCTAACAATAATGATTTTATTCAACGATTTTTGTTATCATAAAGCGAGTGATTGGAGTTTAGCAAATGCGTATTAAATGGTATTCATTGTGTAGAAGATTAGCTGAAAAAGAAGTGGCAACTCGAAACAAAAAACGGTTTAACTAAAGTTTTATATTAGAATTGTACAAAAATATTAAATATTGAAAGTAAAGTATTCTATTCTCAAATTATTTGAGATCATATTTGTTAAAAGGCAATATAAAGAAAAAGTTTCAGTTATTTATCCAATGATACATTTCATTAGATATGTAGTTAAAATCAGAGTATAACGTTAAAATGCCGCATATGCACCGTTTTAATGTATTCTTACAATCTTATGCAAAAAAAACCTTATTATGACCTTAAAATGAACATTAGTTAACAACGACTTTTAGCTTAATAATCCATTATTAAAAAAGTATATGCAAAAACAGTATTTTAACTAATATCAAGGAATATGGATATAAAGAATGAGCATTATGTAGAAGTAAAATTTCTTATGGCGTGTTGTAACATCTCGACCCGCTCTCACTAAAATCATTTTTGGATGAGGAGGATGGAAGACAGAAGGAAACTAAACACAAACAAAGAGCGTAACAATGTGTTGCTCTCATCATGAGAGCGTAAAAATGCATTCAGTTGCTTTGCTTGTCAGCTTCTAACGAAGAATGTTCATGTCGCTTTTTTCAGACATCAATTTTACACCCAAAGAAATATTATAGTATGATTCACTAATATCAATGAGAAATGATTTCGATTTTTGGAAGAATACTTGCCAAGTTAAATACGGTGTTTTTAGGTTTTTAGCGCAGTACAATTTTTCTATATTTTTCCCTCACATATACATATTATTGGGTTAATAAGTAGATTTGAAAATATTACTAACAATTTTCCTCTATGTTAACACATGCCTCTCATAATTATTATCATGTTCTCTTTTTGCCGAGAACAGTCCTGCCGTTTTTGGTTATTTCTAACCAAAGCCGGTTATTTTTTTGATCAATGTGTAGATGTGTAGATTTTTTTGGTTTTGGTTATTTTTTTTCTTATAAAAAAGCTATTTTTTGTTTCTTTTTTTATTAACTTTAAACTTGGAAAAAAATATTTCTTATTATTATTATTCTTATTTTGTGATTTTTTTCACAAATATTGGTTACAAAATTTATTTCGTGGCAACACTGTTTCAGAAATATAAATAAAAAATTAGTCAAACAACAAAAACGCACGATGGGAACAACGCATTGTTACGCTCTTGGTTTCTTTACCCTTTCCTTCTATCTTTCCCCCCGCGTCATGAAATATTTTTGAGAAATATTTCAAAATATTTCCAAATGCACATTATTTATACTTTATTTTCTTTGCTAATATCCATTTTAATTTTTTTTTATTTGATGCTGGCAATACCATTATTTTATTCTGTCAATTTTTCCTTAATGTTGTGTATGAACGATTATTAGTTCATTTGTTTTTCGTGTCTAATATTACTTTTTTTATGTTTTTATACAAAATAATTGTTTTTATTAACATAAAAATGGAGTTGTATTTGTTTATTTAATAAAAACAATGTACAACTAAAATAAAACAACCAATGTAATTACAATATTATATTTTGTTTAAAGAAAGTATTCGAGTACCGGTTTCTTTAAATTTGTTTTGATAATTTAGACATAACTAAACTATTTTGTAAACAAAATTTATATTTTTCTGAATTGAAAAAAATGTTTCTATTATTTCCTGAAAATACTTAGCTCTATAATGACGTTATTTATAAATTAAAAATGTTTTTCAATAAAAGTTCTTAAAATTGGTTTAAAGTAGGTGTTGATGGCAGTATAGATCTTTTTATAAATACTCCTTTTTACAGTGTACATACATACATACATGTTAACTTTGAATATTCTCTTAATATCATAGTTATAAATAATTCTCTCAAATATGCATAAATCTCTCTTACACTCATTGAGTGAAACTAAAACCGGTTTTGCTATATGCATTTATTAGGATCTTAAACAGTGCAGTTATTCATGTGTGTATGTATGTATGCTTTATAATTAGTTGCCAAATTTCTTGTTATTTCACACTTTGTTTAAGAAAAGAATTTTATTATATTCTCATTCGCATTTTGGTATTCAAGCAAACAACTCATTTTGAATAAAGAAAAGTTGAAATAGATTTTTTTTGCATTTTTTTTTGAATTCTACTTGCCTACAAAAACTATTGTAGGCTTCAAACACTGGTGACCCCGACGTGATTGTCTATATTTTTTTGCTTAACAATATCAATTCGGATATTGTTTCTTGAATTTTGGAATAATATAGACAGCATCCATTCTATTTTTTGAAGATGTCCACCAGCCAGGTAAAAAATTCTGCTGATGACGAAGATATGGAGCATTCGCGCTTCCTAACCTACAAAAATAAAACTGCAGCATTGGCAAGGCAATTAGAAAATTTAAATCAAACGTTAACACCATCCCAACTCAAGGAGTATGATGAGGCAGAGCTGTCCGTCCGTCTGGACTATATCGAAGAAATAAGCAAAAGTTTTGAAAAGGCGCAAGGTTTTCTTGAGGAAAATGACAGCAGTCAGGTGGATGGCGCTGATCGTATGAGGTTTGTATCTATCTACCTTGATGTTAAATCCAAATTAACTCGCCAAGCAAATAATTTTCGGAATTTTAATACAAATCAACGATCATCAACATTGCGCCAATCATCGCTTGGTGAATCGCAATCATCTCAAGCACCGTTACGCAAAACGAAGGTACCAGAAATTCAGCTGCCTAAATTTAACGGCGAATATTCTGAATGGCCAAATTTTTACTCTTTATTTTCAACTATTATTAATGATAACGGTGAGTTAAGTGCTCTTGAAAAATTCCACTATTTGCGTTCCAGTTTAGGTAAAGCTGCTCTCGACACTATTGCGTCATTGGAACTCAACGAGACAAATTACGAAGAAGCGTTGTTGTTGTTAAAGAACCGGTTTGACAACAAACTGTTAAATTTTCAAGGTCACATCAAGGAAATATTCCAATTAAATTGTGTTGACAATGGTTCAGCCAGTGATTTGCGCCGTTTAAGCGATAAAGTTAATGCACATTTGCGTGCTATGCAAACAATCGGTAACCAACAGCAAATAGTCGATGGGCTGTTAATTCATTTGGTATCATCCAAATTGGACACCAAATCTCAAATGAAATGGGAGGAGAACCTCGAAAAAAACGTTTTACCAACGTGGGCATCCATGGTAGCTTTCTTGGAACGCCGATGTCGTATGGCTGAGAATTTCGAAAATACAACAAAAACAAAATCATCAATTTTATCGAAAAAATCACACCAACAAAATCGTCATGTTCATCTTTCGACTTCTACTTCGTCCGTCATGTGCTCGTTTTGCGACTCTAAAGACCACTTTATCACCAACTGCCCACGTTTTGGCAATTTGTCTCCCGCCTTACGTTTTAAAGAAGCCAAAAGGATGAAGTTATGCCTGAATTGCTTAAGGAAAGGCCACATGCTGAAAGGTTGTTCAGCAGGTTGTTGTCGTAAGTGCTCTTCGAAACATCATACTATGTTGCACATGGAAAATGTTCCAATTAACCAATCAGCTATTTCTACGCCGGATAACTCATCGCAAGCAGTGCTTATTTCTTCAAACTTTTCTGATGCTGCCATAGCTTCAGCACCAACTATGAATGTATTGCTAGCCACAGCGATTGTCATGGTTCGAAATCAATTTGGAGTTTTTGTACCATGTCGCATTATTTTGGATTCTGCATCACAGCTCAATTTAATTACAAATCGTCTCGTTAAATATCTTCGTTTAAAATGCAATCGAACTAAAGTAAGTGTCTCTGGTATTGGTGACGGGTGTTTTTCAATCGATAAATCTGTTGAAATTGTAATCAAATCGAAACATTCGGAATACTCAACATCGCTGACTGCTATGGTCGTTCCCAGTATAACGGATTACCAACCAAATATTAACGCAAACATCGCAGAATGGAATATACCCAAAAATATTGAGCTCGCAGATCCGTTGTTTGACAAATGTGGCCATATTGATGGTTTAATCGGTGCTGAGCTATTTTTTGACTTAATGGCAGTTGGTCAAATCAAATTAGGAGATAATTTACCTGTTTTGCAAAAAACATTATTGGGCTGGGTGGTTGCTGGTGGTGGTTTACATCCCCGTCGTTCCTGGTCGTTGGCTATCAGTGCTACAAACGTTGAAGAGCAAGATCAGCTTTGTGCAATTTTGAAAAGTTTTTGGGAAGTCGAAAACAACTTTGACAACTGCAATTCGCTTTCAAAGGAAGACATTTTTTGTGAAACCCACTTTATTGAAAACACCATTCGTCTTGCATCTGGGGAATTTTCTGTCCGATTACCACAAGTAGAGGGAAGTGGTGCGCTTTCACTTGGCGATTCATACAGCCGTGCACTCCAGCGATTTAAAAACTTAGAGAAAAAATTAAAAAGGCTTCCCGATACTAAAACTCAGTATGCTGCGTTTATGAGTGAGTACATTTCTTTGAACCATATGTCTTTAATTTCCCCTCAGATTGAAGAGAAAAAATACTTTCTTCCACATCATTGTGTTCTCAAGCCAGACAGCACATCCACGAAATTAAGGGTTGTGTTCGATGGGTCTGCAAAAACAACAAGTGGCTTATCACTCAACGACGTATTGTACGCTGGTCCAACTATACAACCTAAACTATTTAACACCATTTTGAGATATCGCTTTTTCAAGGTCGCTTTGAGTGGGGACATTTGTAAAATGTACAGGTGCGTTCGAGTTTCCCATCCAGATGATTACCTTCAATGTATATTGTGGAGAGAAAATGAAGATGACGAAATAAAAACCTATAAGTTGAATACTGTGACTTACGGAACAAAGCCCGCAGCATTCTTAGCAATCCGTACAATGCATCATCTCGCAGCTGCAGAAGAGCATAATTTTCCATTGGCGGCTAAAATTGTAAGGCGTGATTTTTATGTGGATGACTTGATTTCCGGTGGTGACTCCGTTGAAGAGGTTGTGGCAATAAGGCAGCAGGTAGCATCTCTTTTAGAAAAAGGAAAATTTTTAATACGGAAATGGTGTTCCAATGATCCGGCAGTTTTAAAAGAAGTACCTTCTGAACAATGTGAGCAATACTTAAAATTTAATGACGGAACTAATGTGACTAAAACATTAGGCCTCGTGTGGGATCCTAAATGTGATAATTTTATTTTTTCATTCACTCCTGTCGAGAATTCAAAGGTGATAACGAAGCGCTCCATTTTATCGGCTATTGCTCGTCTATATGATCCGTTAGGGCTAGTTGGTCCAGTCATCACAAAGGCAAAAATTTTTATGCAACAATTATGGAAGCTTCAACTGCAATGGGACGAAAGCATACCACAGGCATTGCATTCATCTTGGCTTGAATACATTTCAAACTTTAATTCCATTCATCAATTTGTAATTCCACGATACGTCTCAATGCCAAATGCGAGAATAGAAATACATGGTTTTTGTGACGCAAGTTTAGCGGCTTATGGTGCATGCGTCTATGTACGTTCCGAACTTAATGCTGCAGTCAAGGTATCATTGCTTTGCTCTAAATCGAGAGTGTCTCCCCTCAAATGTTTAACAATACCAAAACTGGAGCTCTCTGCAGCATGTCTGTTGGCTGAACTGGTGAACGTGGTCATTAAAACTCTTTCGATCGATTGTGACGTACATTTTTGGACTGATTCCATGATTGTTTTATCATGGATTCGAGAGCAGCCATCAAATTTCAACGTATTCGTGTCAAACAGAGTTTCCCTTATACAAACCCTTACAAGTCAAATGCGGTGGCATCATGTCCCTACGGATGCAAACCCAGCAGACATTTTATCGCGAGGTGCATCACCTGAAGAACTTCTCCGCTCTACCCTATGGAGGGAGGGACCTAAATTTTTATGCCATGAAATTTCGATGTGGCCTGATAATATGGAATTTTTGGCTGAATTACCTGAGCGTCGTCGAAAGGTATTAGTTATCTCTTCACTGTCGGACATGTTTATACAATGTAAGTACCATAATTCATTTACAAAAATGCAACGAATATTTGCGTATGTATTTAGATTTTTATATCCCGAGTCCCGTGGCCAAATAGAATTAACACCAAGAGACATAAAAAATGGTACGAAGCTCTTAATTAAAAACATTCAGCTAGTACATTTTAGCACCGAATACAGAGCATTAAAGGAAAACAAAAATGTACAAACATCTAGTAAGCTTCATTCGTTGATGCCAATTATCGACTCCTTTGGTTTAATACGAGTGGGTGGCCGCCTTCAAAATTCGGCTCTTGACTTTGATGCCCAACATCCCATTATTTTGCCTAAGCACCATCCGTTTACAACTTCAATGGTTAAACATTTTCATGAGAAGCTGTTACATGCTGGTCCGCAGTGTTTGTTAGCATCAATTCGTCAGCAGTATTGGCCCGTTGGAGGTAGAAAACTTATAAGTTCTATAATTTCGAAATGCGTACGGTGTTTTAGAATGAAACCAAAACTTGCTCAACATGTTATGGGGTGCTTACCGTCTGATCGAGTAAAGCCGAACAAGGCTTTTCACACTACGGGCATCGACTTTTTTGGCCCTTTTTATTACAAATCAGAAGTAAAAACCCGACCACCCATCAAATGTTATATTTCTATTTTTATATGTTTTTCAACGAAAGCCTCACATTTAGAGGTCGTCCAAGATTTATCGACGTCTTCATTTTTGTCTGCCTTATGTCGTTTTATCTCCATAAGAGGCAAACCCAAGACAATTTGGTCAGACAACGCAACAAATTTTGTGGGCGCCAAAAACGAATTGGCAGAATTAAAACAACTATTTCTAAGTCAATCACATCAGCACTCACTCCAACAGCAGTGTCTTGAGGATGGAATAGAGTGGAAATTTATTCCCCCGAGGTCGCCTCACTTCGGTGGGTTATGGGAAGCGGCTGTTAAGTCTGCCAAATTCCACTTCTATCGTACAGTCGGCCTCAATAAGTTAACTTTTGATCAACTACGCACACTTGTTTGTGAAATATCAGCAATTTTAAACTCTCGCCCTTTATGCCAAATTTCAGAGGATCCGAATGATTTGGAAGTTTTGACTCCGGGGCATTTTGTTGTGGGAGGTCCCCTAATTTCGATAACTGAGCCTGACATTGCAGACATGGACATAAGTCGTTTAAGCAGTTGGCAGAAAGTCTCCCAAATGCAACAAATTTTTTGGAGTAAATGGAGTAAATCATATTTATCTTTGCTGCAAGAGCGTTCGA
The DNA here is from genome assembly GCA_930367235.1 of Sarcophaga rosellei. NCBI lineage: Eukaryota > Metazoa > Arthropoda > Insecta > Diptera > Sarcophagidae > Sarcophaga > Sarcophaga rosellei. The sequence continues at coordinate 44,401,254 of OV884018.1, read as the reverse complement.
AGTGGCGTGAAAATGTTAACAACATAGCTTGTGGTTCAATGGTGTTACTGAAGGATGAAAATCTACCGCCCTTGAAGTGGCATATGGGTCGTGTTGCTGACGTCATAATGGGTGAAGATGGTGTTGCTCGTGTTGCTGTTATTCGCACCAATAATGGTTTGACTAAGCGTGCAGTTTCCAAATTAGCAATTCTTCCCGTTGATTCATGTGTTGAAAGCTGTAGCCTTCCAACGGGGGGAGGATGTTGATGGCAGTATAGATCTTTTTATAAATACTCCTTTTTACAGTGTACATACATACATACATGTTAACTTTGAATATTCTCTTAATATCATAGTTATAAATAATTCTCTCAAATATGCATAAATCTCACTCATTGAGTGAAACTAAAACCGGTTTTGCTATATGCATTTATTAGGATCTTAAACAGTGCAGTTATTCATGTGTGTATGTATGTATGCTTTATAATTAGTTGCCAAATTTCTTGTTATTTCACACTTTGTTTAAGAAAAGAATTTTATTATATTCTCATTCGCATTTTGGTATTCAAGCAAACAACTCATTTTGAATAAAGAAAAGTTGAAATAGATTTTTTTTGCATTTTTTTTTGAATTCTACTTGCCTACAAAAACTATTGTAGGCTTCAAACAGTAGGAGTATGGTTTACAACAGGTGTTTTAAGCTAATTATCGTTTTTGGATATACTTTTTATCGAATTTAGCTTAACAACGGTTAGTAATCATGTTGTAAGTTTTTCTGCATAAGACTGTTAATCTTTAATTGCACCACATTTATCGTTCCATACTAAACTCTACTTATTCTTTTAATGTTGTCAAAAGCTATTTCTGCCAATCGTTAAGATTGTTAACTTCTTTTCGTTGTTTAGATGGCTAAAGGCTAATTTTCATCGCCTTTATGCTGTGGCAAGTAGTATATATTACATACCATATACAAGTTAAGGAAAAATATGTTTAAATAACAAAAGTTACAAAGCTGACGTTGCTATTGCATAATCAACAACTTTGCTTGGTTCCTATTTCAACATTAATGGAACGGTGGGAAAATGCTGACACCATGTCTACAAACAACACGAGCAGCAAAGGTATGTGATCAAAACAGCGACGTTTAGGCAGTTAGAGTAGTTTTAATAAAAATTGTTTTCACTGTTGTTCTTACTGTGCATAAATAAAGACGTGTTGTGTCTTAAAAAACACAACACAAAAAAATAATTTTTTTTAACTTTTGAATTTGGAAAGAATTAATTGGCGCCCGAGCAGGGACATCCTTTTTTTACAAGGATTCCCATCCCGGTAAAGAACTAACAGTCAAGCCTTGCCAGGTGCCCTAGTAATCCGTAAAGGATAAAAAGGATTGGCGTATGCCAAGGCCTGGCAAGCCCGCGTAAAACCGGTATCTATCTAAATTAATTAAATTTAAATTAAAAAGTGAAAACATTAAAAAATTTAAAACAAGTGTTTGGTGTGCAGTGGAAAAGAAAAATTCGTGAACAAAAATATAAATAAATCAAATTAATTGATCGTACTAAAGAGGCTGCAAGTGTTAATAACAAATACGAACAAAAAAATTAATTGAATAAATAAAACCTACAAAGAAAATGTAAGAAACAAAAAAATTGTGTTAAAATATTCAAACTGCAACAAGTTCATAAAGGAAAAAATTATTACTAAGAATATTTTGAAAGAACTTGAAAAATAAAAGTAATTTTAAGCGAAAAGAAAAAGTAGTGAATAATAAATGATAAATCGCTAAAATAAAATAAGTGAATAAAAATTGAAGAGCTAAAAATTTAGAAATTAATAAAAACTGAAATCAAGTAAATAATATTTAAAAACCTACATGGAAAACAACCTCAATTTATAAAAATTTCTACCTTTGAAAAATTAAAAATTTGTGAAGTACGTGCAAATAATATAAATAAAAACAATAATAATAAAGACACAATAAACACATAAAATACACAGTTGAAACAGTGAAACCCAAATCAAGAGACAGAGGACATCAACAAGGACAACATGATCCTGAATCTGCTAATGTAAGCTTAATGTAGATATAACAAATATTAGTTTTGATTTTTTTAAGATATTTTGCAATATAATTGAAATTTTTTTTTTAAAAAAATTTTTGTATAAAAAAGGAAAAGAAAGAAATAGTTTATTAAGTAAACAGAATCAAACAAAGAAATTAATCATTTAATTCAATTAATCGATTAAAAATTTTAAATGTGAATAAGAGAACTATCCTATTATGTTAATTATTAAAGGTTTAAAAAAAAAAAAAATTTTTTTTAAAGAAAAAAATAAAAATTTATTTTTAATCTCGTTCTAACTTTCAATAAATTTCAATGCCAGACGAATCAATTGACAAACTAACAGAGAGGCTAAGTAGAACCTTGACTATGGCAAACAATAATTTACCATCGGGTTCTAATGCGGCCCACATGACAGGACTAAACGAATTACAGAAAAGACAAATTAGGGAACTTATAAAGGAGACGATTGAAACAACAAGTGATCATGACTTAGATGAGGGTTTAGATCAACCAATCGGTGAACTTACTCCAAAACTCGAGGAGCTAGATAGAGTACCCGATATCGTCAAATCCTTGAGAGAGTTCTCAGGGATCGCGGGTGAATTCAATTCATGGAAAAAGTCCGTAGATAGGATATTAGAGTTGTATGACTCCATAAAAGATCGGGTAAATATTACGCGATCTTACATACGATTCGGACGAAAATTACGGGTAATGCTGATACTGCGTTGGAGTCGTACAGAACTCCATTGGAATGGGGGAGAATAAAAAAATGTTTGAGTATGCATTACTCCGATAAACGGGACATTGGCACTTTAGAGTATCAGATGACTGTTCTATGTCAGGGCCAAAGATCAATTACGGACTTCTATCAGGATGTTTATAGACACCTGTCATTAATATTGGACAAAGTTTCTTGTCTAGATCTGAATGAGAGTAGTCTTCGCGCTATGACAGATACGTATAGAGAAAAAGCACTTGACACCTTTGTTAGGGGGCTAAATGGAGACCTTCCGAGATTGCTAAGTATAAGAGAGCCAAGTTCTCTGCCACAGGCTCTTCATATATGTCTCAAATTGGACAATATGAATTTTAGAAGAAATTACGCCCAATCTCAACAAAATAAGAAAGACAGGGTAGGAGTGAGTACAATCAATAACAAACATTTTTACCCAGAATTGGCACATATCGGCGGGGCTACGGCAACCAGATACAAGACATTCCCAACTTACAATAATTCTAGTTTCCCTAATTATCAATATCCGAATCTACGTCCCAATAACCCTCAACATTTTTGGAACAATCAGACATACCAGAATAGATTTTTTAATCAAGGGCAACGACACACCCCGTTTGTTCAAAAACAGCCAACCAACATCCCACAAATGAAGCCGGAACCAATGGAGGTGGATAAATCAATTCAAATGTCAAATTCAAACAGACAACCACCTCAGCAGATGTTCAAGAGACCAGCTGGAACTTCATTCCAAGGACCAGTGAACAAACACCAAAGAAACTTCCATTTGGGAACTATACCGGACGAAACTTATTACTGGGAAGATCCATATTCAGGAGACAACGAGGCTGATCTTGCCGGAGCAATGACACCTTACTATGTTGATGATTGTTTCCAACAAATTCCAGTAGATTGTAATGACAAGGAATCTGAAGAAAGACCAGACATTATAGAAGCTGCTGTACATTTTTTAGACTAAATTGTTCCTCGTTACCTTATTTCGAGGCAAACACGAGGAACGGTAAAGTTTTAAGGTTTCTATTAGACACTGGTAGCAATAAGAATTACATTAACTCTGATTTAGTAAAAAATCCTAAACCTAACGAGAACATTTTTAGCACAAAAACGGCCAATGGTAACATAAAAATAACCCATCATACATTTGTCCAATTATTCGGAGTTGAGGACGCACCCATTAAATTTTTCCTTTTACCAGGATTCAATTCTTTTGATGGAATTCTGGGAAATGACAGCTTAAAAGCATTATCGGCTGTAATTTATACCGCCGAAAACTATTTTACCATAAACGGCGGAAGAAAAATTCAAATCAAACAATGTACGTCACAGAGCGTTAATAATCTCGAACTTAGAACTCAACATTTGTCTAAACAACTACAAGAATCATTGGAGGATATTGTAAAGCAACACGGTCCATTATTTGCAGATCCTGATGAAAGATTAACATATACCACCGTGGTGGAAGGAGAGATCCGAACAGAAAACAACAATCCAGTATATTCCAAAAGTTACCCTTATCCCATGGCATTGAAAGATGTAGTGGAGGAGGAAATTAACCGTCTTCTACGTGATGGAATCATACGACCGTCACGATCCCCATACAATTCTCCCATTTGGGTGGTACCAAAAAAGGAGGATCACTCTGGAAAGCGAAAGTTTAGGTTAGTTGTGGATTTTCGAAAATTGAACGCGGTAACGGTGGCAGACAGATATCCGATTCCTGAAATAAACGAAGTTTTGGCGAACTTGGGGGGAAATAAATATTTCACGGTGGTTGATTTAAAGAGTGGATTCCACCAAATTCCGTTAAAAAGCGAGGATATGCCGAAAACTGCTTTTTCCGTCAATAATGGCAAGTACGAGTTCACTAGGTTGCCATTTGGATTAAAAAATGCGCCTTCTATCTTCCAGAGGACACTGGACGATATATTGAGGAACCACATAGGAAAGATTTGCCATGTTTATGTCGATGACATTATAATTTTCAGTAAGGATGAAAAATCGCATTTACAGAACGTGGAGAAGATATTTGCAACCCTTGAGTCGGCTAACATGAAGATTCAATTGGATAAATGCGAATTCTTCAAAACGGAGGTAGAATTTTTGGGGTTTATTGTGTCAGAAGAGGGAATAAAACCCAATCCAAAGAAGGTTGAATCGATTTTGAAACTTCCGTATCCCAAGACACTAAAGGAGCTCCGATCTTTTCTCGGACTTTCTGGATATTACAGGCGATTTATAAAGGGTTATGCTGATATAGCAAAACCACTGACAACACTACTAAGAGGAGAAGAAGGACGAGTGTCAAAATCAACATCAAGTCAGATAAAAATAAACCTTGACGATGCAGCTAAAAAAGCTTTCGAAGCACTTAAAAATGCTTTAGTATCACAGGAAGTAATATTATCGCACCCAGATTTCGATAAAGATTTTCAGCTTACAACAGATGCATCCAACTTCGCCATTGGAGCCGTCCTCAGCCAAGAGGATAAACCTATTGCATTCATCTCCAGAACTTTAAATGCGACAGAAGAACATTACGCTACGAATGAGCGAGAATTATTGGCTATAATTTGGGCTCTCAATAACCTAAGAAATTATGTTTACGGCTCAAGAAAGGTAATTATTTATACTGACCACCAACCATTGACGTATGCCCTAAGTAGCAACAATCACAATTCAAAGATAAAAAGATGGAAATGCGCTCTAGAAGAATATAATTACGAATTGAGGTACAAACCGGGTAAGTCAAACGTAGTGGCCGATGCCTTGTCAAGAAACATCTCGGAAACGAATGTTCTCCAAGAACTGGGTGACTCTTCCACCGAAACCCAACATAGTGCAGAGAGTTCATCCGAGAATCTAATTCCAAGCGTAGAGACACCGATTAATGTGTTTAGGAATCAAATATTCCTTAGCATTGGCGAAACATCCTCATACCAGTTTAAGATTGTTTTTCCAGGAATTCATCGACACCTAATAACTGAACCCCAATATAACGAGATTAACCTTTTAAATATAATGAAGAGATATTTAAATCCATCCGTCATCAATGGAATAAAGGCTCCTGAACCCATTATGGGAAAAATTCAGACATTATACCCAATACATTTTTCCAATTATAAGTGTAGGTTTACACAGCTATTTGTTTCCGATGTGTCTCCAGAAGGGGACCAAGAGAACATAATTGTAGAAGAACATAACAGAGCCCATCGCAACAAAAAGAGAACAGGGCACAAATATTGGAAAAATACTATTTTCCAGGAATGGCTGGAAAAATAAAGCGAATTATTAAACTATGTGCAACATGCAAGAAAAACAAATATGAAAGACACCCAAATATGACTGAACTAAAACAAACACCTATACCAACGTTTCCCGGACATACAATTCATATTGACATTTTTTCAACAGATCGCAAACTAATACTAACATCCATTGATAAATTTTCAAAGTATGCTAAAGTCAAACTGCTAAATGGAAGATCCATAGAGGATGTAAGGAAACCTTTGAGGGAACTTATATTTTCCTATGGGGTACCAAAAAATATTGTAATGGATAATGAGCCTTCGTTAAATTCGGCATCAATTCTGTTTATGTTGAAGGATGACCTGAAAATCAATGTTTTTACAACTCCTGCATACAGAAGAGAGGCAAATGGTCAAGTGGAACGCTTCCATTCCACTTTGGCAGAAATTATGAGATGTCTTAATAGCGACGGGACATCCAGAAATTTTGAGGAATTACTTGAAAAATCAGTTAATGAATATAATCATTCAATCCATTCCACCACCAACAGAAAACCTGTCGACCTTTATTTCGGAAGGACTGTCGATTTCTCTCCACAAGACCTGGAGATAACTAGGCTGTCTAACATCGAAAGGCTCAGACAAAAGCAAGAAAAGGATTTGGCCTACCACAACAAGAAAAGGAAACCGATAAAAGATTATGTGCCAGGGCAACTAGTGTATGTTAGGACTAATAAACGACTGGGCACCAAATTAAGCAATCGATTTAAACAGGAAATCGTTAGGGAAAATCGTAATACGACAATTGTGACTGAAAGTGGACGTGTTATTCACAAAAGCCATATTAGAAACTGAAATATTTTGAAAAATTGCAGGAAAGGGGAAGAATTTTCTTTGAATCGTTTCGTTTCTTTCAGATTCTTTATTGGTGCCGTATCGGCGGAATTTAACATACTTGACTACTCTAATGCAAGGCTAATAACTATTCAGAACGGTATCGCTAGACGACAGGAGGGTGCATTTAAAGTAATACATTCAATCGATCTACAACAGTACCAAACCTTATCAGAAGACATCGAGTCAATTTTAAATTCAAATATTACATACGCTCATCCGCTCCGTCCGTTTTTATTACAACAAGTTCTGAACATAAAAGGACTCCTTAAACGACTTAGTCCCGGTAGAAAGAAAAAATCCATAGATTTCATCGGTAGTGCATGGAAATGGATAGCCGGAACCCCAGACGGACACGACTTTGAAATTCTCGATGAAAAAATCAGAAACGTACTTGAAAATAACAACAGACAAATGATTATAAATGAACTAACTACAAATAGATTGCAAGAAATTTCTAACATTACAAACGAAATATTGAAAGTGAAGAAAGAGAACTGGAATAATGAATTGCTTGTAAAATTAGAACATAAACTCATTGTAATAGAAAAGGAATTACAAAATATCGAATATGCCATTCAGTGGGCAAAAGTCAATATTGTAAATGCATTTATTCTGTCAAAAACTGAAATAGAAATTCTAAATGATGTTCTTGAAAATTATAATATCCCAACTTTTAGTGTAGACGAATTGTTATCCTTTGGCAATGTAAAAATAGGAGCAAATAATAAAGAAATTTTGTATATCTTAAGTATTCCAATCGTACGAGAAGACACATGTAAAAGATTCTTGGTTAAACCAGTAAAAAACAAATATTTAATTGATAGAATCGAATTTGATAAAATTTTAGATTGCAACAAAGACTTATTCGCTATTAAAGAAAATTGTAAATCTTATAACGATCTAACTATTTGTGGTAGAGATAAGCTTATAGAATTAACTGATGAATATTGTATTACTAGTTTGTTTAAGAACAAGATAGGGAATTGTACCCAAATAAACAATGATCACATACCAACTATGGAGGAAATTGGAAGTGACCTATTACTATTAAATCAATATGCTGGAAAAATAGAGGTCGAAAATGAAGAAATAACGCTAAACGGAACCTACCTGATTAAATACTTTAACGTAACAATAAACATCAACGGCAGAAGATTTCACTCAAAGGAAATAACTAGCAGTAAACCTCTCCCCGCATTTCTACAACCAAGAGGAATGAACATTCAAACCGAAGAAGTACTATCACTAGAAAGACTGCAGAAAATTAATCTGGGCAATATAAAAAGATTAGATAACCTAGATATCAAGAACAATGCACTTTTAACAACAAGCAGCATTTTGTTAATTTTTGCCGTCTCCATTATCACGTGGATGTCCATAAAAAAATTGGTTAACAAGAAGAAAAACGACATAGAAAAAGAGGATACAAGTCCGGATAACCCAACAACAGAAGAAGATGCTAAGGTAAACAAGAAAAGCAGGAAATCTTCAAGCATCTTCGATATTCATACATTCTAAAACAATCGGGACGATTGTATTTAAGGAGGGAGGAGTTAAGGAAAAATATGTTTAAATAACAAAAGTTACAAAGCTGACGTTGCTATTGCATAATCAACAACTTTGCTTGGTTCCTATTTCAACATTAATGGAACGGTGGGAAAATGCTGACACCATGTCTACAAACAACACGAGCAGCAAAGGTATGTGATCAAAACAGCGACGTTTAGGCAGTTAGAGTAGTTTTAATAAAAATTGTTTTCACTGTTGTTCTTACTGTGCATAAATAAAGACGTGTTGTGTCTTAAAAAACACAACACAAAAAAATAATTTTTTTTAACTTTTGAATTTGGAAAGAATTAATTTACATATTGCTGACAACACTAATACATATTAGCAAAAATATGTTAACCTCATATACGTTAAAAAGATAGAACTGAATTTTAACATGTAAAATGTTCTGTGCATGAATTCCTTTTAATAAACAAGTATAATTTAAAATTGAAATTAAAGTCAGAATACATACATATTTATATATGACCTATTTTGAATAGACTATCCCTATAGAAGTTGCCGTAGTCTAGCAGGTAGCCTGTCGGCTTATTAAACGTGAGGCCACAGTTCAAACTCCATGTTAAACATCTCAAACGAAAACAAAATATAAAACTAATTTATTCGGCGTCTTCATCTTAGCAGATTTCTGGCAAAAACCCTGAAAGTAAATAAAATTACCGTGATTAGTTTTTCAAAAACCTGTAGTTCGGAGTTGACTTTCAACTGTAGGTCCCGCCACTTATGTGTAAAATTAACATACACAACATAAGTAGTGTATGAAGCTCAGTCGTACGTATGTATCCCTATACTAAAGAGGTCAATGCAGATAATAGTTTAATTTCGTTGCAGATTGGAAACCCAGTTTATGATTTCTTTTTTTTAACAACCTGAAACCAACACTAAGTTGGAAATTTTTTAACATGGACTCCCGAACTTTTACAGTTTTTTATGTTTTTGAAGTTACATTTGAGGAATTAGTTATTTATTTATTTTTATTTATTTAATTATTAACAATTATTTACGAATTAAAGGTTAATATTTAAAGAGCAATGACAACTTAGGCCTACAGCTCAGAATAGTAGACAAATAAAACAATCTTACGATATAATAATGTATATACATTAGAGCGACTCACAAAAAAAAAGTACTCGATGTACCCTCCTAAAAATGAACCTTGGACTCTTTTAAGATGACATCTAAAATATTTCGGCTCTAGCTTTGACCTCTCGTGAGCTGGACCATTTTGAAAAAGGGTCTATTTTTGTATGTTTTGTTAATTTGAGAATCTGTTTCCTTATCAACATATACAATATGGGTATCATAAGAAAGGGGTTTTTATGGCGCGTCCAACTGTATATACAATTTGTCCAAGGACGATCATGCATGTTCTCTTTTTTAAAGATATTCTGTAAAAACAAATGGTTTTTGAATTTTTTGTTCGGGATTGTTTGTAATAAAAATGCCAAATTAACATATTTTAATCTTTAGCCGATTTGATTAAATACGGGCCTCAGCTTTTTTTGAAATTCGCCCTAGTTCGCGTTTTTTGAGGACAGTTTTATAAATATAAACAATAAAATTTAATAACTTTTTTTAATTGACGAAATACAATATGCCGCGAAAGTCCATGATCTAGAAACTGAATCCGCTATCATATTAGAGTTACCACAAAATTGCTCTTATATACATTCCAGAGCACAATGGAAAACGCATCTAATTTGCAAAAATCTAAATTATTTACATAAAAAGTCGATGTACTTGGCGAAAGTAAAAAATACCCGTATTTAATCAAATCGATTAAAAATTTAAATATGTTAATTTGGCATTTTTATAACTAACAACCCCGAACAAAAAAATTAAAAAACCAATTTTTTACAGAATGTCCTTAAAAAAAGAACATGCATGATCGTCCTTGGACAAATTGTATATACAGTTGGACGCGCCTTAAAAACCCTTTCTTATGATACCCATATTGTATATGTTGATAAGGAAACATATTCTCAAATTAACAAAACATACAAAAATAGACGCTTTTTCAAAATGCTCCAGCTCACGAGAGGTCAAAGCTAGAGCCGAAATATTTTAGATGTCATCTTAAAAAAGTCCAAGGTTCATTTTGAGGGGGGGTACATCGAGCACAAATTTTGCTTCCATACAACTTGAGTCGCTCTAATATACATATGTATATAACAATTGTAGTATTAAAATATTAATACTATACTAATAAGACTAACTAAATTAGTCACATTAGTTGTCCGTTGTCAGCATATGGGGATATAGCATTCAACAGCACGTGCAAATTACAAAATTATTATATAAAACCGGGTGTTTTGTACGGGCCCTGCATTCATTTTACAATTGCCATAATTGTCCTCCTAAGACGAATATTTGCAATGTAGTAATTAAATTTAAATCTACTGGCTCAGTAAACAATCGACCAACACAACAATCTTTAGCCGATTTGATTAAATACGGGCCTCAGCTTTTTTTGAAATTCGCCCTAGTTCGCGTTTTTTGAGGACAGTTTTATAAATATAAACAATAAAATTTAATAACTTTTTTTAATTGACGAAATACAATATGCCGCGAAAGTCCTATTTTCATTCATACATGATCTAGAAACTGAATCCGCTATCATATTAGAGTTACCACAAAATTGCTCTTATATACATTCCAGAGCACAATGGAAAACGCATCTAATTTGCAAAAATCTAAATTATTTACATAAAAAGTCGATGTACTTGGCGAAAGTAAAAAATACCCGTATTTAATCAAATCGATTAAAAATTTAAATATGTTAATTTGGCATTTTTATAACAAACAACCCCGAACAAAAAAATTAAAAAACCATTTTTTTACAGAATGTCCTTAAAAAAAGAACATGCATGATCGTCCTTGGACAAATTGTATATACAGTTGGACGCGCCTTAAAAACCCTTTCTTATGATACCCATATTGTATATGTTGATAAGGAAACATATTCTCAAATTAACAAAACATACAAAAATAGACGCTTTTTCAAAATGCTCCAGCTCACGAGAGGTCAAAGCTAGAGCCGAAATATTTTAGATGTCATCTTAAAAAAGTCCAAGGTTCATTTTGAGGGGGGTACATCGAGCACAAATTTTGCTTCCATACAACTTGAGTCGCTCTAATATACATATGTATATAACAATTGTAGTATTAAAATATTAATACTATACTAATAAGACTAATTAAATTAGTCACATTAGTTGTCCGTTGTCAGCATATGGGGATATAGCATTCAACAGCACGTGCAAATTACAAAATTATTATATAAAACCGGGTGTTTTGTACGGGCCCTGCATTCATTTTACAATTGCCATAATTGTCCTCCTAAGACGAATATTTGCAATGTAGTAATTAAATTTAAATCTACTGGCTCAGTAAACAATCGACCAACACCCGTTCGTAGATGAAACGCATGGTTTGCCGAAAACACCGTCGCGTAGAGTGTGCAGTAGAATCCAAGCCCGTCGCTAACGCATCGCTCACAATAATTCGGCCTTTGGCAACTCTTGTGCCATGACTTAAGCGTGCACAAAATAAACTTACTCCTGAACTGAAGTTAAACGAACAAAGGTAACGACGTGTTCTGAATGAATGGGTACGTGAATAGAACAAAATTGCCGAATTTGGTACGACACCAATATATAATTGCGTTTAATGCATCCAAAAAAAACTCACGGTTTGGTATGGATTTTGGGCTGCCGACGTAATTGGTTCATATTCTTTGGGATCGATATTGGCCAGGCTATCGCTGTTGACATCGAAAACTAAAAATCTATCATTCAATTCACATGGCTGTAAATTAGACACCAACATCGTGCGAAATGACCCCGTTAGACTTCTTCTTGTTTGATTTTCTTAACTCGCAGCCCTTACAGCCTACATAACCTGTGATATCGGTAAAATTCGGCATGATTTATGAAAGCTTGATCATTTCGAATGCACTCCATCCATAGAAGCCATTGGGAACATTTGAGCGATGTTATATTCAACACATAATGACATCAGTGTGTGGGGGACGTGCCCCAATGTGTTGTTCTAAATAAACAAAAAATATTTCCAATCTGTAAGTTTCTTCGAATGGGGCAGTTTGTTAAACAATAATTTTTACTACAGCATAAAGAGTTGTTGTGCGGAACTTGCCTAATTAATGTCCAATATGTCGTATTATCTGCCGCATTGTGGAGGTGCACTCCTGCAGAACCTTATATTTGTGTATATATTAATCGAGTCTTTCACTAAGTGCTTCTTACCTCGGGTGAGATATTGGTGCCATTATGTGTGGAATAAAGCATGGGTCAACGATTACGTTCTTTGGGTGGAAAGCATCCATGAACTATTGGAATGCATACATACAAAAGTACATAATTGGTCATTACAACAATTTAGCTTGGATCATGGCCCAGTTTCTGATACCATCCATGTTGTGTGAGTAACTTTTATACATGAGTATTTATTTTTGACAAAATTCTCATGGTAATTTTATGTGCTCTCAAAGAAATCTGGTGAGAGCAAGTTACCGAAGAAATACTATGTTGGAAATGTCTGGGGTTTGAAACGATCCCTCATGTCTAACAGGCCAAAACACTATCCACCCGACTACGGCGAATTCACCATAGCAACACACGGCAATTTAAAAATTAATGCAAACACAACACATTTCCTGTGAATATATGTCGAATATAATATTTAATATTTAAACTGTTATAGTTTTAAATTTTAAATATCAGCAGAAAAAAGTATTTTTTTTAAGTCCTATTTATTATATTTTTTGTTTGTTCATTGCTTTCGGAAGACAACAATAATCATTAAATTAAAATTATTTTTTTCCTGTTTTCATACAGGCTATGTAATTGTATAAATTTTTGTTTGAATACAAACATTCATGGAAACCTTTAGAGTACTTTCAACTGTTCCCATACTGACTCAATACCAGTGCTTTCCAACTTATTTGAAAAATCAAACAAAATAACCAGGATTGTTTGGCGATTTTAGCCACACACACCAAAAAAATTATAACTTGGTAGAATGGGATATTCGGTTGATGAACCAGAACAGCGGAAACTAAATCTCATGTCATTACAATAAATATTTTCCTGCTTGGAAAGTTTTATTGCAGCAATTTGGTAAATGAAGATATCGAATAAATTGTTAACAAATATTGAGTAGAACGTCTAAGTTAAATTTGAATGATTAAATTACACTTTCGGTTTGAATTCTGTATAATTTCACTAGAAACCAGGGTTTGTTTAAATTAAAAGTAAATGAAATTGTATTAAATTTAATTATATGTTCTTATTTTATTGATTCACAATACATATTCGGTATGTGCAACTGCAATACGCATTAAAATCACTTCACCGTCAGCATCGCAGTTCGTGGAAGTGCTGATTCATCTTAGGGTTGGCTAGCGTGTTGACTACACTTTTACTTTTCAGTCTTCCTCATACGGACTGAATTAACTTCGTAGCCTTAAGAATTTCTCTTGTTTGTATTTTTTTTTACTTTTATTTTTGTTTGGACTTTTCATTATGACCTTGAGAATATCTATGTGTAGGTTTGCAGCAGATTGAAACAGATAACAGGCTAAAGATTTCATTTTTATTCAGTATTTCCAGTATTTGAACGTAAAATTTTGTTGTGTTTTCTTGTCTGTGAATTTCATACAGGTATGTATATCCAATCAGGTAACCGATGTAAATAATTCGAGCGAAATGCAGTAACACAGGTATGTTCTTATTTCCAGAAACAAAAATAATGGCAAACTGCCAATAATCCGCGATATTCCTTGGAACTAGAGGGCATTGATGAACAACTGTATATAATCAGGGAATACCACGTTGAATGCCAGGACAGAAATGAAAAGAAAGCAATCTATGAGTTATCACGTAGTTCGACAGTAAGACTGTTAAGCGACATGAAGATAACCACGATTTCCTTTTGTAAAAGGCTAAGATGATCCACGATATGAAATAAAAAATATAAACGCGCTCGTCGTAGTCTAGTGGGTAGTTTGTTTATTTAGTAGATACGAGCCTGCTGTTCAAATCCCGACTCACATACATATGTATATAGAAAAACTCTGAGAGTAAATAAAGTTATGAAAAGTTTCTCAAAAATCTGTGGTACTGTAGGTATCCCACTTATGGATAAAATTAACGCATATAACATGGGTGATGTAATGGTGCGAAGTAGAAAGGTTGCCTGTGAATGCAATCTGTCGTTCTTATTACGAGTGTCCTTTGGAAGATTCAAATCATTTTGAATTGGATCTATACTAAGTTTCTTCTAGAGCAACAGGCAGCTATTGCAGCAATAAGATTGAACTGGGCAAGCTTTGATTGATTGATGATTTGAATCTTCCAAAGGACACTCGTAATAAGAACGACAGATTACATTCACAGGCAACCTTTCTACTTCGCAACATTTGAGCGCACACTTTTAATTTTATATTGCCTTTGCAGCCAGAGTATAACGAAGTGTTTAAGCCCCTATATTTTACCAGTGTCCATTTTACGATTAAAAGGCTAAGCTATTCAGGCCTTGTTAAGGTTGTCTTGCTCTTCTAAGAGTTTCTAATTAAGGAAAATCACCATCATATTTCGTTTTGATGTCTGACCTGGGGTTTGAACTGTGGCCTTACGTCCATATCTGCCAGATAAATAAAGAATAAAATCGTCAAATTTTAGAAAAAAAATCTTCAAAATCATAAAAGACGTTCATTGAAATCCTAAAAAAAAACAAATAAATTCAAAGGTTTTTAAAAAAATTATTCTTATTGTTGTAAAATATATAAAGTTAATTCATTATAAAGGGTCCGCCAAATAACTTTTTTTTTGAAAATTCTTTAAAAAAAAACTACTGAATATTTTCTCAAATTTCTTTTTTTATTTCAAAGTACAGTCCTTCCGGTTAATAATGGAAAATAATTTCATTCAAATGGCTGCCTCGGCTGGCCATGCAGTAGCCCACACGATCGGTCCAATTTTTAAGCACATTATCTATTGTTAGCAGTTGTATTTCACGAATGGCTTCACGAATATTGTCCTTTAAAGCGTCAATTGTCTCTGGCTTGTCGGCGTAACACTTATCTTTGACGGCACCCCACAAATAATAGTCCATCGGTGTCAAATCGCAGCTCCGAGGTGGCCAAACGACATCAGCTCTGCGGCTGATAATGCGATCTTCAAAAACAGGGCGCAAAACATCGAGTGTAGCTTCGGCTGAGTGAAACCAAATGTTGTCAATATCCTCCTCTTCAATTTTTGTGAACAAAAATTCGTTCAACATGGCCCGATAACGATCGCCATTGACTGTAACGGCCACTCCTTGCTCATTTTCGAAGAAAAATGGCCCAATTATGCCTCTGGATCAAAATCCGCACCAAACAGTGACTCGTTTTGGGTGCTTCGGCTTTTCAATTTATGCGTGCGGGTTTTCTGTGCCCCAAATGCGACAATGTTGCTTGTTTACATACCCGCCAAGATCAAAATGAGCTTCATCTGATGATTTTTTTTTTGCCAAAATCGGCATTTTCTGTAAGTCGATCGCAAGCCCACTTAGCGAAGCGAAAACGCATTGGATGGTCAATTGGCTTCAACTTCTGAATTAATTGGACTTTGTATGGCGTCAAACCAAGGTCTTTATGCCAAATTCGTCTCAATGATGTCTCCGAAATGTTCAATTGTTGAGAACGACGGTGAATTGATGTTGATGGCGCTTCACGCACACTTTCTGCCACAGCAGCAATATTCAAATTATAGAAACGTTGTACCCCTGTTTTTCTTCAAGTTATAGAGGAATTCATGTTATGGAAGTTCAAGTTAAAGAAGTAAAACCTAATAGAATTTCTCTCCAAAATGCTGTTGCCACGAGATGTGCTTCAACTTATAGAAAATTCAAGTTCTAGAAGTTCAAATTATAGAAGTTCAACTGTATTTATAATTTGTATTTGGTGTAATTTTATTTTGCAATTTTTGTGTAATTTTTAATTTCAAAATAAAATAAGAAATCCCAACTGCTAATGACAACAAACTTTAGTTACAAAATTTGTTACTCTTCTGTTGCCTTATCTTCATCTTATTAACGCAGAAAACCTCTTGAGCGTTTTATGAATAAAATCGAACGAGTAGCCTAGTAACTGAAAGGAAAATAAAAACCAGAATTAAATTAAAGACTTAAGAGAAAAAAATTACAGTAAAATGTTGAGAAAAGAAGCACAATAAAAGCGCGAAAAGTAAGAGTTTATGGTGTGGAAGCATTAGATTTCTGTAAATAAGGTCCTGCAGGGAAAATCGCAAAAAAATTTACCAAAAAATTGTTTATTTTCTTTATTTTTTGTTTGTTCAAGAAAATTTTCATTTTACTTTCAATAAACTTTCGACTTATAACTAAAGAAACTTACAGTCAAAATAGATACGATTACAAAATCTGTTTGATACCCTATACCATTTACCTGGCTATATATTTAAGTACCACAATAATGTTTATAGCTGTTGCGAAAACAAAAGAAATTGTATTGCTTTAATAAATATTTGAAAAATTCACAAAAAGCCGAGCAACTTTGGCCTCACAGTACTTCATTCCACCAATTTTTGTGCCTTTTTCAAAGGCATATAGGATCGTATCTCGGCAATAGCATCACGACAGTTGGCCTTCAAATGCTCAATTGTCTCTGGTTTGTCGGCATAACACTGTTTTTAACGATGCCCCACAGAAAATATTCCAACGGTGTCAAATCGCAGTTTCTTTTGACTGGCCTATTGACAACACAATTTCGGCTAATTAAACGGTCATCAAACGTTTGACGCTATAAATCGCTTGTTACATCAGATGGGTGGCAAGTTGTACACAACCAAACGTCGTTCACATCAATACCAAGAAGAGCAGGTACAAAAAATTGGTTATCATGGTGCGATAGGTCTCCCCATTGTCCGTAACGATTGTGCAGTCTTCATTTTCAAATATGGGCTTCCGCTCCACAAGCCGCACCAAGCAGTCACTCGCAATGGGTACATTGGCTTCTGTGCCTCAAATACGTAATTATTGCTTGTTAACGTAACCACCAACAGGCAAAATGAATTTCATCCGAAAAGATTTTTTTGGTCTCGTTGGACCAATAAATCCCAACGTTGTTCAAGCGTAAATGGATTCATTACGTTCAGTAGAGATAAAATACTGAATTTTGTGACAGAATGGAATGACGACATAAGTATTGCCAGATTCGAAATAACCGATAGTTCAAATTTAAACCTATAGATGGCCCACCTGGCATAAGTAGAAATAATGTTATTGTAAACCATCCATTTAACCATGCGTCTTTTGTCATTATTTCATACTTTATCATTCCATTCCTAATTTATTTTTTTTTTGACCGGTTGTTTACTTAACCACTCATTTAAATTATTCACCAGCTACACACTTGTATGAAATCTGTCGTGAAAGTGTTTTTTAAAATATCGCTTCTAGATACACATAGATGTAATTTCGAAATTTAAAACCAGTTCGTTTCGTGCAGTCAAGAAATATTTTGTATGTATTATTATTATATGCGTTACAATTATGCCACATGAAATTATTTACCATGGCATTCTTGCTTGTTTGCATGATTGAAGTCTAAATTGCATCACTGAGTTAAATGGTCTTGACTTTATTACAACTTTACTAAAAAAAAAAATTATTGCAAATAAACGAAAAACCCAACATAATTTCCAATTAAGAAATTTTCATTTATTTGTTGTGTGGTGTTATTTGTTTATCTAAAGTTTGCTGCAGCAATAATGTTTTCGTCAAATAAATTTCAAAAATATTTTGACAGACAATTGAAAAAGTTTTCCCTCTAATGACTGTCACAGCCACGCTTTGTACACATTGTTTATTCCAAGAAACAACAACTCAGTCTACCGCTTTCACTTACAGCATTTTCTTTTTTTTTTATTTATTTATTTTGATTTATAAATTTTCTATTTGTTGTGCAAAAACTTTCATTTTAAATAGAGTTGAGCGAAAAAAGAAACGAAATTTAATTTTTAATAGTTTTAATTTAAACTAGTTTTGAGCGTTTTAGGTGTATTTCAATTTTATATCTCATAGTTGTTGTTCATGAGTACTTCAAATGAAATTCATTTCATGAAGCATGAGTGAAGGAAAAATAATAGGAGAATTTTTCGTTAAATAATAAAAAAAATATTAAACTCTGAAAACCAATTTATATCAGCATTTTTGAATTGTTTTATTATTCAGTATTGATTAGTTCGTTTTAATGGATATTGATACGTTGTTGTTGGTAGAAAGAATTTTAAATATTTTGCAAATCGTTTTAGTTTTTTCGCAGTTAAAAAAAATAAAATCATAATAAAACAAATAAATATATTTTTAATGCCATTGAAATACGTTTTGTTGGATAGCAAATTTTATGATGCTAATATGGCTGGGCGTACCACACGCAATCAGGAACCATATTTTTCACAAACTTTGCGGTGATATGCAACCGAATGTTGATTTTCAAGTGTTGCATTGTCCCTAGCTTATCAACATAGATAAGAGAATTTATATAACCCTTAAGAAACTTATGGTTAAATATCACACTATCTTAGTGTCTGGTGGGAAGTGAGGTGCTCCTGAATAAAAATTTTTTATTTTCTAGAGTGCTTCTTATATAAATTTTTTTGCAAACATTTCAGCTAATTTGCAATTAAATTTAAATTTTTCTTCAGCTTTTCGAAAAAAAAGCTCAACTTAACATAATAGTTGTATGAGAATCTGAAAGTGCAGACAGCGAAAACACTAAGTTGATAAAAAAAATTTAAACAGATTAGACTGGATTATATTAAAAACGAGTACCCTAAGTGATATATTTCTATCAGGAGGGAGAGACCAAAAATTTCTAAATATACACTTACGATATGGCGATATTGATTAGTGAAAATGTTGCTAGAGGCTTAAATTATATCCGAGTTTTTTAACGAATGCTTCAAGAATAACTTTCGTCAAAAAATTGAGAAATATTGTAAAAAAAAAAAATTTAACCAACATCTAGGGTGGGTCAAGCGGTTTCCGCAGGATAAGGATATGCGATCATAGCTCCCTCGGAGCCTCCAGCCTCTACCCTATCAAGACCGTTAGTGCGTGACATCGTCACATCCTGCTAGAGGTGGCCCTGCTCTTCAACGGAACACTACGGATCTAGACTGGGGAGTCAATAAACACCTCCCTCTCAGCCGGGGTGACTATGGCTGACCCCTCCCTTTGGCTCGACCCATTTCTTTCTTCTGACCACTCTCTCCCTTCCTGTTTCTGATTTGATTGCCCTGAGCTGGTGGCTGTAGCTTTCTGGACCTAGTTGCGTATGCAGGCTAGGACTACAGCTGCCCCCGTCCCGTTAAAACCCCGGCAGGCCTCAAAGTACGTTCCTTGTCCGTAGCCGTTAAGTTGGTGGTGTAGGTTCGGTTGAGAAGACTCCCGATTAGTACCCGGTCTGGCTCTGAGCACCTGTCCCCATAAGGACTGGTGCCAACCCTCGTGTGGCCTCCCTGCTTGCATAGATAACCACAGACCACTTATGGGTAACAACACTTTGCGGGCGAGGATAGCGGCTTTGAGTGGGGACCCTCTTGCTCATTCTGGTCCAAGAAACCTGGGTTGCTGACGGCAGAGATTGCAGACTCAACACCAAAGGATATCGCTTAGCATATATTCAGAACTCAGGTAAGCCTCGGTTAAGAATAGCATTAACGCTCTTCTCCTCCACAGGTTCAGCGACAAGGATACCGTCACCATGGTCGCCGAAATGAACTTGATGACCCTCTGGATCACGTCATCGTATCTGGCGCATGACTATGGGCTCTCTCCCCCTCAGGAGCCCATCGGTAGAGTGGTAGCGGATGCGAGACTACGCGGAGTTCCGGTGATAATCGGAGCAGATGCCAACTCCCACCACACGATGTGGGGCAGTTCCGGCACCAACGAACGTGGTGAGTACCTCTTTGATTTTATTATAAGTAATAACCTAGTTATAGCTAATCGGGGCGATGAACCAACCTTCCTCACTTCGAACAGAAAGGAGGTGCGGGACATCACTCTGGTCAGCTCCGATTTCTCTACTAACCTTAAGGACTGGTTTGTATCTGAGGAATGCTCCTTTTCGGACCATAGATACATTACCTTCATTATTGACACGAACGAGTCTCCTCCTCTCGTGACCCCTCCGGTCAATAGGAGGAACACGAATTGGACCATTTTCAGAGAGAAACTGCGGACGCCATAGTTAGGGCTCTTGGTTCTCTGAACCTGGCACAGAACCTGGTCAGGTACATCGAGCTTATCCTCAAGTCGAGGATAGTAACCTCCACAGTGGGGTCCACGAATTGGCAGAGAATGGTTCGTAGAGGCACACAGCAAGGCGGTGTTCTATCACCACTTCTCTGGAATCTTAGCTTACGCTGACGACATTGCCATTGCTGCGTCGGGAATTTGTCCGCAGACACTGTCGGATAAGTTGAACTTGGCGCTGTCAATCGTGCTGGACTGGTGTAGGGATTTTGGACTGTCTATTAACCCCTCTAAGACCGATACGATTCTTTTTACGAGGACATATAAAATTCCGACCTTCTCCCTTCCTAGCATAGGTGGGACCAGACTCACGTTGAGTCGCGAGGTTAAATATCTGGGCCTGATCCTCGATCCCAGACTCGACTGGAGGGCGAATCTGGCTGCTAGGGCACGCAGGGCGGCATGTGCTGCTTACTGCTGCAGTAGAGCGGTCGGAAATAGATGGGGTCTTCGCCCAAGGATCAAGCGTTGGATATATTCCATGGTCATCGAACCCAACCTCTTATACGGTGCTGCTTTCTGGTGGACTGCTCTGGACAAGAAACACAACGTCAGACTTCTTGGCAAGGTCAGAAAGTCTGCCGCTATTATATAACTGGCGCCCCCATGAAAGCCTTGTTCGCAATGCTAAACTGGCTTCCTACTGTGCTCCTCGCTAAGCAGGTAGCCAAGTTTGCTGCGACTAGACTTAGTGCTCTCTCTCGTTGGCACATTTTACCTTCTGGTCACTCCACTATTCTGAAGGTTGCTCCAGTGGCTCCTTTGAACATGGACTATTCCCTGCTGAATATTGTCTTGACAGATGTTTCCACTCTCTGATTCTAAGCAGGGATGACTGGAATCCTAATACGGTCGTTCCCCGGAAAGTCCTGAATATATATACCGACGGCTATAAACTCGATAATGGAGTTGGAAGCGGTGTCTACTCTGGGAAACTGGACCTAAATATTTCTCTCCGTCTGCCGGACTACTGCAGTGTGTTTCAGGCGGAGGTGATGGCAATTTACCGGGCCACTCAATGGATCCTCGTCAACGATGCTCCTTTCACTCGCGTCTCGATCTTTTCTAATAGTCAGGCCGCGATAGAATCTTTATCGGGTTTCGTAGACACGCGGATAGAATGAGGCTCCCTTTCAACGACTTTTGCCGTGGATCAGGTCCACTGAGGAAGAGGAGACTGTTGTTCACTTTCTTTGCCAGTGCCCGTCTCTTGCTAGGTGTAGATATAGGTTATTTGGATCATCTATTGACATCAAGAATATAGCTTCGTTCATCAAACTTTCTGGCTGGTTTTCACGTGCGGGGTAGTCGTGCTTTTGTTGTGCAGCCCTTGCGCTGACCAACTTCTTCCTTCTCCCTGATTTTGGTGGAACAGGGACTGCGTTCACCCGTGGTATCACAACGGGTCGCTATGAGTGCTCAAGTGAGCTTTGTGATATCAGAGCTACCACTCCGACCTAACCTAACCTAGGGTGGGTTATCAATCGGTTTAACTTTGTATTAAAGACGTGCACAGTTACAACTGAATACACAAGTTTCGTAGTGTCTACTGCTGTGTGTATGTATTAATGAGTAGTTGAGTAGTTCTTGTACAAGTTGGTATTGTTACTTTCTCAAACATAGTAAGTATGAGTGAGTATAAAGAGAATAAGAGTAACATATTTGTTTTGCTATATTTTAGTCAAACAAATAAAATAGATCATGAGTGTGGTACAATAAGTAACTTATTGTGTGCTGTATGCATATGGACATTAAATTACAAGCAGAATACGAACACTAATAAAACAACTACATATAACAATTCTAAAACGATACGTTTTATTGTTTTTTTTATAAAAAATACAAAAAATTAATATAATTCAGTATTTAAAGATGTTTTTAAAACAAAACTAAAAATTCAGTTGATTAAAATGTAGAAAAAAATAATATAATTCAATACTTAACCATGTTTTTAAAACAAAACTAAATACATTCAGCTATAAAATAATACAAAAAAAATATAATTCAGTACTTAAAAATGTATTTAAACAAAACTAAAAGTAGAAACTAAAATTCAGTTAAAATAGTATTATTCTTTGGAATTTATATTTACAAACAATATTTCGTTAAATGATTTTCCATTAACGCACTTATGTTTATTTAAATTTGAAAGTGCATTTTTATTGTACTTGTATACATTTTTACAATTTTATACGCAACAAAATTTATAATATCCGAATCATTTTGATCTTTAACCATACCAAAGCAATCCCATATCTTGCTTCGTTCTCTTTTTTCGCAAATTTTATATTCACCAGACATAATTTTTTCCTTCATTTCCAAATTATTCATTTTTATATTAATACTAGCTAATACCCGGTGTGCTTCGCTACCCCCATCGGAATTAAATACATATCTCGTGATGCAACTGGATCGCCCACCATCAAAATTGTTACGCCATTGTTGGAGTTCTGGAGTTCTATCAGCATGAATTGCGATTATGTGGTCATCTATATCAGATCTGTAGTTAAATGCAATAGCTGAGTATCCATGAAAAACATTACGTCGATTCACCGCCATTCGATTATGATTTTGTTCTTTGCTGCTCTTCTTGTTGATGTTCGAATCCACTGACTTTCTACTCGTGATTCATGTTGGACTTCTGTTTCATTAGCTAGTGCTGTTGTGGTACCTTCATGTTCCAAAGGTGTCTCGGTAGCTCGTGCGGTTGTCGCATATTGTCGAAGGCTTTCCAGACGTCTTTCACGTTCTGAAGGTGTTTCTGTGGCTCGTGATGTTTCAATACGATTTCGCTGGCTTTGTAGTCGACCTTCATGTTCCAACGATGTCTCGGTAGCTCGTGGGGTTGTGGCATGTTGTCGAAGACCTTCAAGACGTCTTTCGCGTTCTGACGGCGTTTCAGAAGCTTTTAAGGCGCTCTTGGCTTTCTGAAAGTGTTTCAGTAGCTCTTGCTGTTGTGGCGCGTTGTCGTAGGCCTTCAAGACGTTCTTCACGTCTTCCGAACTTTCATTTGCTCTCTGGGATTGCAAACGCAATGCATTTTAGATGCTTTTATTCGGGGCATTTTTACAAATTGTTGCAAAATAAATGCCACTCAGGTAACGTTTAACTTGTTTAAATCAAAGATTCAACTGAATTTCAAAACCGAATGCGTGTTATATTTATTTCTTTATATTTTACCTAATATGAAATCGGTTCAAGTCAAAAACCTTTTGAAGAAAATTAATGTTATTAAAATTTAACAAATAATTGTGTTTGCGTCGGTCACAGGTAATTTTTTTGATAAGTTTTGCAACTACTTATTTTATTTGGGAAAAATATTGACAGTTTACATTCTATTACTTAGGTAATTAAAAGTAATGAATTCATTGCCCACTAAAATGCTTATTATAAAGTTTACCTAATGTATTTTTCAAATAAATAATAGTTTTATTAGTTACCCGTTTTTAGAAGTAAACAATAACAACTATTACATACGTATGTACGTATGTATATGTTTTCCAAGATAAATATTTAAATAGTATGAACTTTAGTACTTACTATCTATATGAGTTGAAAATTTCAAACTCAATAATTTAAGGGTCATATACCTTACTATTGCATATTTCAAGATATAATAATTTCTACACCCACAAATCAGAGAGGCACCACCTTCCTATAGCTGGAATACAAAATTAGGGACTCCAGCTTTTATAGTTTTTTATACAGATTTTAATAATTAGTTCATATGGAGTTTGCCACGCCCCTAATGCTTGATAGCCCATTTTTAACAAAAATATTGATATTGAACCTTTAGATATTCGTACAAAATTTTAGCAGTCTAACTGTTCTGGTGTTCTAGATATGCAGATTTTAGTATTTACTTCATATGGGAGGTGCCACGCCCGCTTTTGCTGAACTTCCTATTTTTGTCCAAAATATTTATATTTAAACAAAAGTTATTTATACAAAATTGGGGACTCTAACTGTTAAAGTTCTTCAGTTAGGCAGATTTTAGTATTTACTTCATATGGAAGGTGCATTGTCCTCTAATGATAGGTCGCCTATTTTTGTCCAAAATATTTATATTAAAACCGTAGTTACTTGTACAAAATTTGAGGTATCTTGCTGATATAGTTTTTCCAATATATCCATTTTGTTATTATCTTACAATAGTAGGTTATGTAGTATATGTGGGAGTGGCACCTCTCTCATTTGAAATATCAACATAAAAAGTAGGAAAATCGGTTCAGCCGTTTAGTCGTCTATAAACTTCAAACATACAAACAAATGCACATTAATTTTTATATATAGGTGATGTCCGAGATATAAGAAGTTTTAAACTTAATTCATATGGGAAGTACCACACCCTTTTCCTAGTCAGCCCATTTTTGTCTAAAATATTCATATTGATACTAAAGTGGATTCGAAAAAATTTTAGGACTCTAACTGTGATATTTTCATAGATATAATAATTTAATATTTTTTATATTGGAGGTGACACACCAAGCCAATCCGCCCATTTTGTTTATATATACGTCAATGTCGTCCATACAAAATTCGCTGTTTATGAGATATGCAACATTAAATACTTATTGAATATATGGGCGTAGCTCCCCGTCTTCTTGAAATTTTAAAATAAGAGAATAAGTGATTTGAGAACAGTGTTCCCGTTTCTGGTTATTTCTAACCAAAATTGCTTATTTTTTGATTAATGTGCAGATGTGTAGTTTTTTTGGTTTTTTTCTTTTTCTTTAAAAAAAACATATTTTTTGTTTCATTTTTTATTAATTATAATTTAAACTTGAAAAAAAAAATAAAACAAAAGTCCACGAATTTAATTTTGGTTATATTTTTTCTTATTTGGTGATTTTTTCACAAATGTTGGTTACAAAATTTTTTTTCGTGGCAACACTGTTTCAGAAGGATAAATAAAAAATTAGTCAAACAACAAAAACGCACGATGAGAACAATTGAGAACATTGTTACGCTCTTGGTTTCTTTATCCTTTCCTTCTATCTTTCCTCCCGAGGCGTGAAATATTTTTGAAAAATAGTCCAAAATATCCCAAATTGCACATTCTTTATACTTTATTTTCTTTGGTTTTATACATCAGGAATCATAGTTAGCATACTTGTAGGGGTAACTACTATGCGTATGAGTAATATATTTCAAATGCAATTAAATATTAAGTATGTAGTATATAGCATACGTGGGCATGGCCCCTCGCTCATTTGGAATATCAACATAAAAAGTAGCCTATAACTCCTTCCAGACATACAGGAAGATACTGTGAAAATTTCAAGAAAATCGGTTCAGCCGTTTAGTCGTCTATAAACTTCAAACATACAATCAAACACACATTCATTTTTATATATAAGAAGAAGATGTATGTATATATATGTGGCAGCACTGCAAATCAATTATAAATGTATCAATGTAAAAAATCGCTTTTTTGGCAACACACAAAAAACGGGACTTTACTTCAAAAAGATCTTTCTTCCTAAAAGCACATTTTTTTGTACAAATTTTAAAAAGTAGTTTTCGCAAATAAAATTTAACAATCATCATTAAAACTCTAAAGTGTTTTAGTCGATAACTTAAATCGTTAAATTGGTGACCCCGACGATTTTAAGCATAAGTAGTTAAAATAAATCATATTAAAAATGGCTGGCGGCAACGAAACAAATGAAGACGTCAAAATGGAAGATGCCCAACAAGGAACACACAACGTAAGTGTGGATGCATCTTCGGCTGTTCGCTTAACTCCACCCAATATGAGTTCTACAAATATCGAATCCTACTTTATGTCTCTTGAATTCTGGTTTGCAGCTTCAGGAATACAACGCGACCAATTGAAGTACAACATAACAATGGCCCAAGTTCCACCACAAAAATTAAGTGAACTGCATTCGATTATCGAAGCAGCACCTTCACAAAACAAATACGAATACATAAAATCAAAGCTAACGGAGCATTTTGCTGATAGTCAGCAACGACGCTTACAACGTGTTTTGTCGGAAATGCCATTAGGGGACATGAGACCCTCACACTTATTGAATGAAATGAGGCGCGTGGCTGGAACCGCATTGAGCGAGAATATTCTCATTGATCTGTGGGCAGCACGCCTTCCACCACATGCTCAAGCCGCGGTAATTGCAGCCAAAGTTGACATAGCCGGCAAAACGGCCATCGCCGATGCAATTGTTGACTCACTTGGGTTACGTAATATAAATTCAGTCGAAGAAGTCAACATAACCTCAAAACAGACAACAGAAAACAATGATTTTACTGCCATACAACAGCAACTTGTGCAACTGACACAGGTTATAAAGAAGCTTGTGCCAGAAGAATCAGGCAATACGACCAATCGTTACAGACCACGTTCTAGAAATCATGTTTATGACAACAACAACGATGCAACATCCACATGCTGGTATCATCGAACATATGGCGTAAATGCTCGTTCTTGTCGAAAACCGTGTGCTTTTGCATCTGGAAACAGCAACAAACAACAATGACTAACCGACACCAATATATCACAAATCAAAGAGCTTGCGCAAGCTACCATCTCATATCGTCTCCAAATTACTGATAGGAACACAAACATTCGTTATCTTATAGACTCTGGGGCTGACGTTTCAGTAATCCCTAAGTCGTCTAATACAGCAAAACTACAGCCAACAGAGATGCAGCTTTTTGCTGCCAACGGCTCGCTTATTAAGGTTTACGGGGAGGCAATAATTAAAGTCAACCTTGGTCTTGGTCGCGATTTTTTGTGGACTTTCATAATCGCTGACGTCAGCTGCCATATTATTGGAGCAGATTTCTTGTGTCATTTTGGTTTGCTCATCGACCTTAGACGAAAAAGATTAATTGACAAATCAACTCACCTCAACTCTGTTGGAATCCTCACGCAAAGCAAAAACCCATCAGTAAAGGTTTTACAATCTTCTACACCGTTTGTCGAGATTCTAAAAGATTTTCCAAACATTACTCACCTTGCAGCAACTCCTATTGAGTCACCGGTTGTTCACCGCATTGAAACAACAGGATTTCCTGTTTTCTCACGTCCGCGGCGTTTGTCGCCAGACAAATTGTTAGCCGCTCGAGCTGAATTTGAGAACCTCATTCAGCTCGGTATATGTAGACCATCAAATAGCTGCTGGGCTAGCCCGTTGCACATGGTAAAAAAAGCCGATGGTAGCTGGAGGCCATGCGGCGACTATAGGGCACTTAATGCAATAACTGTGCCAGATCGTTATCCACTGCCTTATCTTCAGGATTTTGCAACAATTTTGCATGGAAAGACTATATTTTCTAAGATCGACCTGCAAAAAGCATTTCACCAAGTGCCCGTTCACCCTGATGACGTCCCGAAGACGGCCATTACGACTCCTTTTGGCCTTTTCGAATTCGTTTATATGACTTTTGGCCTACGGAATGCGGCTCAGACTTTTCAACGCCTCTTACATAATGTTTTTAGAGGTATCGACTTCGTATTTCCATACATGGATGACTTATGCATAGCGTCATCGTCTCCCGACGAACACCGACATCATTTAAAACTTGTTTTTGAGCGCTTACAAAAACATAACTTAGCTATCAACTTGGCTAAATGTGAGTTTGGAAAGTCTAAGATTTCATTTCTCGGCCATATAATAACTCCACAAGGCATAGAACCGTTACCTGACCGCGTCGAAGCTATACAAAATTATAAAAAACCTACACAGGTAAACGAGTTAAAGAGATTTCTTGCCATCATTAACTTCTATAGGCGATTTATACCACATGCCATTGAAGCACAAGCACCTCTGTTAGCAATGATACCAGGTAACATAAAAAATGACCGAACTCAACTAGCGTGGAGTGATGAAACTAGTACCGCCTTCGAAAAATGTAAATCTCAACTAGCAAATGCCGCATTACTCGCACACCCAGCTCACGAAGCAGAAATTTCACTCTGGGTCGATGCCTCCAACATTGCAGCCGGTGCCGCCTTACACCAAATCGTTAATGGCCAGATTCAACCGCTCGGGTTTTTCTCTAAAAAATTCGACAAGACTCAATTACGTTATAGCACTTACGATCGTGAGCTAACGGCGATCTACTTAGCAGTAAGACATTTCAAATATATGATGGAGGGACGCGTTTGCCACATATATACGGATCATAAACCTATTACGTATGCCTTTCGACAAAATCTCGAAAAAGCAAACAATCGTCAAGCAAGGCAACTTGATTATATTGGTCAAATAACAACTGACATCAGACACATATCCCGAAGGGAAAACATTACAGCAGATATGCTTTCCAGGATATCATCAGTCTCAAATAATTCATCTATTGATTTTGAAGAACTCGCGCGAGACCAAAAATCTGACAAAGAGCTTGATGCTATTCTCAAAGGTAAAGTTCATAATAACTTACAACTTAAGTCTTTTGCCATTCCAGGGAGTGAAAGCCACCTGTATTGTGATATTTCAACAGAACGTGCCCGACCGTTTATAACGACAGCTTTGCGAAAAAAGTTTTTACAAGCTACACATAACCTTTCTCACCCTGGTACTCGAGGCACCGCAAAATTAATGACAAGCAGGTTCGTGTGGCCAAATATTCGTCGAGACAGTATTGAGTTTGCTCGCAGTTGCATACAATGCCAACGATCAAAAATAATGCGTCATACAAAATCACCACTGCAACAATATAAAAATTGTGACAGTCGTTTTTCACACATAAACATGGATATAGTTGGTCCATTTCCTCCAAGTGATGGATACCGCTATTGTCTCACGATAATAGACAGATTTAGCCGTTGGCCGGAAGCAATTCCTATAATCGATATGTCAGCAACAACGGTAGCTCAAGCTCTTATATCAGGTTGGATCGCCCGTTTTGGAATCCCAGCAAACATAACATGTGATCAAGGACGACAATTTGAGTCAAATCTTTTTAGTGAGTTAACACGTTATCTTGGCATAAACCACTTTCGAACAACGCCATACCATCCCCAGGCAAATGGCATAATTGAAAGATGGCATAGAACGCTAAAAACTGCAATTTTATGTCACGACCCAAATCGATGGACAAAATTTTTACCACTCATTTTGCTAGGCTTAAGAACAACTTACAAAGAAGACATTAAAGCTTCTCCTGCTGAACTAGTTTTTGGAACAACCCTGCGAATCCCCGGAGAATTTTTTTCGACTCAAAGTAATGTAAAAACAGAAACCGAAGTCCTTAACGACCTGCGGGAAGCCATGCAAAATATCCAACCTCAACAAACTACATGGCATGGCGAGACTAAAACATTTAAACATCCAGATATGAACTCGTGCACGCACGTATTTCTTCGTAATGATTCAATTCGCCCATCTTTGTCCCATCCTTACGAAGGTCCCTATCAGGTCTTGGAAAGGAGTGAAAAGTTTTTCAAAATCAAGATAAATAACAAAGAAAATACGATATCGATCGATAGACTTAAGCCAGCTTACATCACTGATGAACTGCATCCTGAAAAAAGTAGCTTAGAATCTCAACCTCAAAATATAGCACCGAATCATGCAACAAACTCCGAGCCAGCTACGACATCAAACAGACCCCAAGGTACAACAACTCAGAAAGGTACAACAACTCAGAAAACAAATTCTGTACCGATACAGACTTCGAAAACTCGCTCTGGTCGTAAGGTTCGAATTCCACTTCGTTTTTTATGAGCCGGTTTTAGTCTAATGGGGGAGTACTGTGGCAGCACTGCAAATCAATTATAAATGTATCAATGTAAAAAATCGCTTTTTTGGCAACACACAAAAAACGGGACTTTACTTCAAAAAGATCTTTCTTCCTAAAAGCACATTTTTTTGTACAAATTTTAAAAAGTAGTTTTCGCAAATAAAATTTAACAATCATCATTAAAACTCTAAAGTGTTTTAGTCGATAACTTAAATCGTTAAATATACTTCAACTTAATGCACTAATCCACGTTCTTTTTACTATAAATAACAATAAACACCCAAAAATACTTGTAGTACAACAGTTATTTGAGAGGAAGAAACAAATACAATACGATACTCAATGCAAAACCATAAATAACTGTTATTGTTTTTGTGGGTAGAGTAGATGAGTTAAAGCAAAAGCATACAATATCAGTTACACTCATTCTCTCATTTATACCAATAGTACATGGTATCTACCATGGTGTATTTGTTTTACAAATACTTTGTGGTGTACTACTGCACGTCTTTACTTTGTATCATCGGTTATTTCGAATCTGGCAATACTTATGTCATTCTATTCTGTCACAAAATTCAGTATATTTTCTCCACTGTACGTAATGAATCGATTTATGCTTGAGCAACTGCACGATGAGCCGTATTTGGGTCCAGACGTAGTCTTACAGAATCGATGTAATCGATATTTTTCTGTACTACTACATCAATTAAAACAACTTGACCCACAATCTTGAAGCCAATAATTCTAACGACGATAATCGTAATACTGGTCTTACAACTCAATAATGTAAGCCATAAAAAACATAAAAGAAATTCAATGAGCAATATTTTCTGGTACAGGAGAATCTTTCATTGCTGAATATTTTAACTTGAATGATCAACCACTTAGAAACACTCATACGCATTTCATTGACAAAGCTGTCTGAATCCTTTGACTGCATGCAATGGTTTTAAAATGTCGTGATACTTTTTTAAACTTTTGCATCATTTTTAAATTAATTGTGTTGCTAGAAGTACTGGCGGAGAAATGTCGACAATGCAATAAAAGGGAGTCCCCTTCATATGTATGCACTACCTGATAGGTATATAATGATAAAAGTGACGTCAAACCGATTCCAAAACAATGCAGAATGATTGATCGTACATTCATAATTATAGACTTCAGTTTATTATTTAATTATTATTTTTTGAATCGTGTTGTTTTTTTTTGTTTTTTTTTTGTAATTAATGAATTCATATTTTATATTTGTTGTTAGAAGTTTTTGTTTTTATTGTTTAAGAAAATGAAATAAATATACTTATTTTTTTATGCGATTTTTGCTTTGATTTTTCAATTAAAATTTTAATTTATGCTGTTTTTCAGGATTTTGGAACGAGTTATTAGTTTTTATGTGAATTCAATTTCGTTTTATCCGAATTCAATTTATGCCATTTTTTTTGGAACGCATCTATCGCATACAACGAGACCTGACTCATACATATATGTACATATTTATTTCTCTGGATTAGTATGTATGTAATGGAAAAAATTTATATTAATAAGTATAAAAATTGAATAAATTTTAAGGTTTTTACAGAAGTAAAAAAGTTTTAGATTTAGTCATGTTGGAATTAGTGTCTAAGAAAAATGCGGTTTGTAACATTATGAGTAAAAACAAAAAAAAAAAAGAAGTAAACCGTTTTTCTTAGAGGTTTATCTACTATTTAAAAGTTACATGCATTTTTAGTGGTATTCCGGCTAGAGTTTTATTTGCGCTCAGATACTTATCGTTCCATATGAAATCTCTTGAGAAAATGATTGGTTTTTATATATTTTGTTTACCAACAGATATGTTTTTGTGCCTTTTAATAATATGTTTCAACAAACTATTTGATACTCGTATGGCATAGCATTTATGGCAATAAAGTTGCATATTTGTCGTAATGACATCTTTAAATTATATGTAATTATATTACATACATACATAATTGGCCATTACAACCCTTTAGTCAGGATTACCGTCTAGCTTCTCACATGTTGTGTGCCTTAATTTTATACTTGAGTGGCGGGACCTACAGTTTATTTACTCTCAGAGTTTTGCCAGAAATCTGCTGAGAGGAAGTCGCCGAAGAAATATTTACGTCGTTACGTCTTCTGGATAGTCTAAAGTAAAACTCAATAATTTTACTCATTGTAGTTACCAAATAATAGTTTCGATAGTCTCAAACCAATTTTCCTTCCATACTTTTCCGTTCTCTCTCCGAAAAGCCTATGGCTCTACTAACGGCCCTTACAGGACAGGACATGCTCATTGCCACGACTTTCAACGTGACCTGAGATCCAGCAGAGAATGATATTATATCCTTTACTTAGCTACTTCAGCTTGTCCAGAAAGTATCATAGATATCTCGAATTAAGCTCATAAGAGCCGAATATATGAAAATAAATTCCAATTAAACTAATAAAAGCAAAAACCAAAAATTTTAACAAAGACAATATTAAAGTTAATAGAGCAACGTTAAATGTTAAAAATTTTCTATTTTCCTCCAATTCTCCAACAATTCTCATTACGATCATTATTAGCTGCGAATAATTGTATTGAATTGTATGGGATGCTTGGTGGGGTGGAGGAGATGTTTTTACGCCATATCAAACATCTTCCCCAGACCATGTCACCATATTGAATGTTTCGAGCCCAAATTCTCAAATTCCAAAATTGTTTGAGATATTTCACTAACTGGGTTTTATTAAATGGGTTGCTTGCATTGCTTTGTTAAAATAAAATAATTTTTTATAAGTTTTTCAATTTTCAAATCTATTAGAGAAGTACCTATGAAAATATTATACTCAAGAAAGTTTTGTTCAATTACGTATAATCCATGACCATACAACTTCTGTTATACAGTGGCGACATTTCAAATAGCACGGTTAGTGTAAAAATTTTCATACACATTTTTTCTCTTTTATTTCTTAAATTATTTAAATTCTTTTTACAGTTATTTGTTTTATAACATGTTGTTATTAATTTGTAATGTAAGCTTAGTCAAAAAAAGAAGTGTATTTTTAGAAACTGAAAGTTATTGTTTCTTTCTCGCTATATTCGCAGATATTTTAAATAGCACACGTCTTAAGATATTTAAAAAAAAATATATTTTGATTAAAATAAACACTGTGATTAAGAAAAAAAGGTATAAAATTGATAATTATTATCTAATTTATTATTTAAAATATAAAGTATTACTATTCTCATAGAATGGGGCGTGGCCAACACGCTAATCCAAGCTTTCGAAGATTTGTCCGTCAATACTGCAAGGACAGCCTGACATTTACCGAAATACCACAGAAAGTGGATTGTTCGAGAAAAAAAGTGTATAACGCAATTAAACATTATGAAAAAACTCAATCTTTTGAAAGCATCACACGAAAAAGATCCAAAATAACGTCTCAAAGGACACATAAATTAATAGTTAAAATGAGCAAAAGTGATCCTTTTTTAACTGTACCAAGAATACGGGAAAAAATTCAAGAACAGTTGGGACTAAACATATCCACAAGTACAATAAAAAACAGATTACGAGAAAACAACTTGTTTGGGCGCATTGCCAGGCGTAAACCACATGTGTCAAAAAAAAATCGAATAAACCGAGTTAATTTTGACAAGGCCCATTTAGAAATTATGTAAAAAAATATATGAACAAAAAAATAAAAATAGAATCACTATTAATTAATTAACAACAATATAGGTGGTTTAAATATAATACAAGTTTATAACTTTATCGCAGCAATTGAAGAAAAATTGTCATTAATTTCTCCATTTATGAAACGTGCTATTTGAGATGTCGACACTGTATGCTTAACATTTCCCTGTTAACTTTAACATTGATTTGTTCAAATTTTTGGTTTTTGTCTTTGCTAGTTAAATTCGACTTCTTCACACATTGGATGCGGTTTGTCTGCCAGATAGTAATGCTATGTCCCGTTCTTTGTACCTGCTTTTCAAATTAAATTTACCAAATTTTTCAAAGACGTGGAATTGAGCTTGTCCAATAAGAATAAATTACAATTATTTCACTCTGGAACATAACATCTCCACTTCTATTTTAGAATTTGACATTATCCGCAGAATGCTGTCTTCTTTATTAATTCATTCATTCTTACTAAGTTTTATTAATTTAAAGAAAAAAAAAATGGAAGGATAAATGCACATTTATTTGGGCAGAAGGTCCCAATACATAATCAGGGATTATTTTCATCAGAGTCAAAGTTTAATTCGTTTCCCAGGTTACAATCAAAAGCTTAAATATTCCTTTAAAATAAATTATTTAGTACGCATTAAATTTAGTTTCATGACTAACACAATTTAATGTCGCCTCCTCTCCAGTTTGATACAATGGGTTTGCCTTTAAACTTAAATACCTTGAATAACATACATTTTCCATTTTATGGTATATATTGAAAGACGATTTCTTTTCAGCACGTTATCATGTACATAAATGCTTATACTTTATTTATGACATTTCGTATCAGCTTTTCCACAAATCATGAAGACTTATAAACTCTTGTAAGGTACGAGAGGAGATCCTGATATCACAGGAGTTTTAATATTAATGAATGGGTATGGTTATGTTAAACTATTTTGAGTGTGTGTGTATGTCAAACTATTTAAAATCTTCAAAATATTCGGGTGCAGTTGACAATGAAAAACTTTTCTCCTTCTTTAGATTTAAATGAATTTGATTTTTATTTGGGTGTATGGGTTCATTCAAGTCAAATAGAAAACTATTCTTGAAACAGTAACATAAGAATACTAAACTAGTTTACGTCATTAGGATAATGTATTGGACACTAAGAGGATGAAAATTTTAAAGGATGAAATATTGATTTATTGCGATATATTTCATTTCGATAGTAACGATAAGCTCAAGGAATTTAATTAGAAATTTTTTTACGCAATTGGTCATTACAGCAATTTAATCAGGATTGTAAGCTGGCTTCTAACCCCCCTTATTATGTTTGTGTGTATTTATTTTATACATGAATAGCGGATTCTAATGTCTAAAGTTAACTACTAACTACTTTTAGAATATTTGCCAGAAAATGACTGAGAAAAATTCGCAGAAAAAAATATTTTCTTGATATTTCGTTTTGTTTCGAACCACGACTCTCGTCTAATAAGAAAACGCTCTACCTATTAGACTGCGGTGATTTCACGAGAAATACGCATTTTTTCTTTTTTACCTTACCTGAGACTAGGTAAAGTTTAATTAGCAGCTGTCGCAATAGGTATGGTTTACTTCGGACATCCTATAGCACCGCTTTGCAATACCATTATTACCCGTCTCATCGTACATTTCGTTAAAAAAAAACCATTAATTTAGTAACACATTTACAATTTCTTGTTGGCAACTCTCAGCCATCCCCATAGTTTTATGAACTTGTAAATTCTATTCAAATCTTCTTTAAGTCAGTAGGTTTTACCAATAAATTCGAGAATTATTCTTCTTATACTTTAAAACATTGGAAAATGACAAAGAAGATGTTCTTAGTTGTTCTTCATCGTGACAGCTTATAAGAAGTCTTTGTGAGGTAATCCCAGCCTACGGGCGTTCAAAGCCCTATGCCTGGTTATAATTCCTATGAGGTTCGTAATATGGACTCTAGCCAAGTTTAACACAAATTTTGTTCTGCATACATTCAAATCAGGCCAATGTGGTTTATCTTAAAAAGGAGTCTATATTCCACCTTAATTTCATAAATATACGTAAAATTTATTTGAGTCTTTGTAGAGGTATATCAAACTCATGTATTAATTTAATTGAATTTAGCATTCTACCCAAATTAGAATAAACTTCGAAAGTGTAGCTGTCTTCTACTAAGACCCCCGGCATTCTTTGACAATCATCGATGATTGAGGAGTGTACGTGAATAAATTTCGCCAATAACTACAATTTTAAAAAAGTCAACTTAATGCTAAAATTCTTTTAATTTCACGTATTGTTTAAGAATTCGCCGTTGTTTAGTACGCAGTGAGTTGATTTCTTAAACGTGAGACCACGGTTCAAAGCCTATGTCAAACATCTCCAACAAATTGAAATATTAAAAAATATTTCCCCGAAGACTTCTTCTTAGCAGATTTCTGGGAAAAACATTGAGAAAAATTGCCGTGAAAAGTTTTTCAAACATCTGTCGTTGGGAGTAAACTTTAAACTATAGGTCAAGCCACTCATGTATAAAATTAACACTCACTACATAACTGCTGTGAGAAGCTCAAATGATGATAATAATGAAAATCACGCTCACTTTTATCTTATTGTGGACTTATAATAATGAAAATCAAGTTGTCTGCTCGTTCAAATCCTGCCTTTAGTTTACGGCAAGTTGTAATAATAGCCCTTAGGGAGGATATTAACGGGCAGATAAATTGTTTTTCGTTATTATGAGTACCTAATAATATAGAAATGATCGTTAAAGGGAGGATCATCCTACCTTTAACATTTAAAGGTCACTTTATGTTTAAACTTGCCATATTATATATTATTTTCATTATGGCAACTATAAGGGCCATTATTACAACTTGTCGTTAACTAAAGAAACGATTTTAACAGGCAGATAAATTGTTTTTCGTTATTATGAGTACCCAATAAGATAAAAGTGATCGTTAAACTGAAGGGAGGATCATCTTACCTTTAACATTTAAAGGTCACTTTATGTTTGAAAGTGCCATATTATATATTATTTTCATATGGCAACTTCAAATTTAAATAAAATGAGCATACACAACAAAAACACGAAGCCCGCGGTTGCCACTGCGTTAAAAATAAACTTGTATAATTGAGCAGTTTTATCGACATTGCTCCGGCACTGCCATATTTTTGAAAAATTTTATCTGTAAGTTGTAATAACGAAAATAAGTTAAAGGTAACTTTCCAGTTCCCTTTAGCTAAAGGTACCTTTAACTAACCCCAAGTTTAACGGCAAGTTATAATAATGGCCCTTAGAGTCTCAATTGTAATATCTGTTATCACTTTTCTACTCTTCTCCACATTCTTTTATCTTTTTTGATTCCATTTGTGTGTCTTTTTAAAGTTTTGCTACTCATGCTCAATATCTTTAAGTAGTTCAGAGTTCTAGGCAATTTGGTAGATTGGTTTGCTGAGCACCTACACAACATTAATCGCTTGATCCCTCGCGATTTCTTTTCTGTTATAGTGTCTAGAGGCAACATCTGGTAAGACAACAGAAGACACTTTATAGTTATTTAGAAATGGCAACAGAAAAATGATCATTAACATAAATATTATAAATATAAATATTATAAGGGGAAGTATTGGAAAAAGTGATTTTTGTATCACATGTGGAATTTTTCTCTAAAAAATTCCGTTAAATTCATAACAAAGGAATTTGGTCTCGGAAGTTGTGAAAAATCATTTATTTGTATAGAATTTCTTTTCCAAACTTCTCGCTTTCTTTACATCTGCGTTTGGAGTCGACCCTAAACTGTCGATTTAGGCTGCGTTGTAATCCTGACTAAAGGGTTGTGATGACCAATCAAGCAAGTACATTAAGGGTTCTCACATAAAATTTGCATTAGCTCATGACCATATCGAAAGATGGGACTTCATTCTCGTCAATGAAAGGCATTTATTATCAGAGAAATGTTGGACCATTGAAACATAACTTGTTATTTAAGTTTCAACACATAGCAATATCGTCAAAAATTTCATTAGTCATGGACAGGGCGCAAGTGCTCTGATTGCCTCATTTAAACTTGATATCCTACAAGAAGAGGGTTCTGCTATTCTTTTTGTCACGCATCGTATGACCATATAATGAATATATGAATTTGAAACGGAATGTAGAAATGAAGCTTATTGGACTCTCATAGCCTGACATCTTCGACTGTACTCAGTAAAGATAACCGCAAAAGTCAGTGGTGTTGTCGAGCCGGAACGCTCCGGAACGTCGTTCCGGTACTTCCTTTTTGGACAGGAACGCGTTCCGGAACTAAAGATGATTTCTGATAACGAGAATTGGCTGACGTTTTGAAAAAAAATTAAAAAAATTCTTGTTTTTTTTTTTTTTCTAATTTTTGACGAATTTATTTTTATATATAAGGGTTTGAGCCGAACCCGAACCGGCTTATTTTTCCGAACCGTGAACCGGAGTCCGGAACGATTTTTCCTGCTGAACCGGAACGCGTTCCGGTAAAACAGAAATTAGCACAACACCACTGGCAAAAGTGGTCCGATGTCATACCAAAACACAGTTGTGATATGTACTACAGGTTACTAGAGCCACTACGAAAATATAACAGTACATTTTACTATAGTTTGACACCGTAATCTAATGTACATATGTACATATTTGCATTAATGACATTGTTTTCAGTTTAACTGAAAATTGCTAATACAGGCTGTTTTATTTACACTTCAATGGAAAAAAGCACAAAGAAATTAATGTCCAGGTTAGAATTTGAAATTGTTATCACAAACATTCTTTCATTCACAGAGCACTTGTACACAATTTCTAATTTAATATGAATGTATCGTAACATGAAACCCATAATATCGTATAAAAAATCAAAATCAGCCATCTTAATTTTATTGAACACAATATTACAAGTGAATTTATTACCAAAAAACAAGACATCCTCTATGTATACATACATAATTGGTCGTTACAACTGTACAGTTAGGATTACGACCTAGCTTTTCACGTCATTTGTGTTTTGTGTGTTAATTTTATACGTGAGCTTATAAAGTCGACTCCGAAGGATAGATTTTTGAGAAAATCCGCTGAGGGGAAGTCGTCGAAGATATATTTTTTTATTTCGTTTTGTTGGAGATGTCTGACCTGATATTCGAACTGTGTCCTTACGTCTTTTGTTTTCTTTAATTGCAGTGAATGATAAATTAGGGCTTTTGAATGTTATGAGGCGATATGCAAGTGTTTGTGAC
This sequence comes from Sarcophaga rosellei, assembly GCA_930367235.1. Taxonomy (NCBI): domain Eukaryota; kingdom Metazoa; phylum Arthropoda; class Insecta; order Diptera; family Sarcophagidae; genus Sarcophaga; species Sarcophaga rosellei. Next base: position 44,361,747 of record OV884018.1, on the reverse strand, counting down.
TGTAGTGGTATTCGTTTACAAAAAAATTTAAGCAGAATTTTTATTGCTTATATGCTTAACATCCATAAGATAAATTGTATGCCCAAGAGTGCGTATGTATTTTGCTTATAAATTTATGAGGTTTCTTTAAATGTATGTTTGTTCGATTGTTATTTTTTCCATTTTATTTTTGCAATTAACCCCATTCTATATTTAGTTTTAAATAAGACAATTTTATTAATTGTTTGATTGAATGCTTGTCTAAATTTAATTGCATTGCATTTGCAGGATTTTGAAATTGAAGATGCAATTTTAAGACGGCATTGTTTATCGAATGGATATAAAATTACTATCTTTGGCAATAAAAGTTTTTAAACATTTCTTTTATTTCAAGCGTTTATCTCTATGTGCGTTTGTAGGTATGTATTAGGGATGCCAAACGGGATTGATTTTTAAAAACACCGGGATTCGGGATTTCGAACTTCCAAAACAGCGTAAATTAACAAAAATTAAAAAAATTCATTTCTGTCTACATTAATACATAACCATAGTGAAGAAACAAATAGCAACCATTTTAAGAACACTATTTAAAGTCCAAAATATATACATATATTACTTACACTTATTGTTTAATTTTTTAAAAATATCAATCCTCTAATATTTCATCGAAGAGCCTTGAACGGATTTTGTTGCGAAAATACGCTGAAAAACATATTTCACAATCTAAACTTGAGGGCAAAATGCTTTCAAGATAGCTATATGCATGATTTACCGCTAACACTTCTTTATAAAATCAAGACTATTTCTCTAGAAAGTTGGACATCTAAATCAGCGGTCGGGGAACCGGGGTAAATTACCCCAAAAGGGGTAAAAATGCAATTTTGTGAGTAAAAAATATTGTTACGTTTTTACCTTTTTAAAAACGTTTAGAATACGAGTTCGTTGATTGCAAACAAAGTAAAAACAAATATGGGTTTATTTTCAATTAAACTCTTCGTTGTTCACACTGCTTTTGCCGTCAAGCATGATGTCATCAAGATTGTAAATTTTGTCAAGGGACATGCACTTAATACGCGGCTATTTCGTGAATTATGTCAGGACGGTGAAGCTGAATATACGGACCTATTTTATTATAAAGAAGTAATATGGCTCTCTTGCGGAAATGTACTAAATCGAGTATAAACTCTCAAAGCTGAAGTTGAAATTTTTATGGTTGATCAAAAAAATATTCTCGCAGATAAGTTTAAAACTCTTCTTGGGTTGCATACCTCGCATATTTAACCGACATTTTTGTCTTTGTTTTTCGAATATTGCGAAAATATTTTTTTGCTGACATCAAGGATACAATTGTAAGACATCTTATCAAACTCAGAGACCGGTTTGCAGATTACTTTCCGGATCTTGATACACATACTGTCAGTTGGATTGTAGATCCTTTTAAATGTGAAATTGCTAAGATACCAGAAGAACCTTCAGGTTTGGCAGAAGCAATTCCTGAAATTCGACGTTCGCTGAATAGGCTCTGGAGCAGTTGGCAACTGAGCATAGTTTTCATCGCAAAATCACCCATTTTCCATTTCTTTGATTAATGGTGAACAAAAAAAATTGACGTATTTGGGACGATACCAACCCATATGAGATCTAAGAGTGTCCAACGACTCCCGAGAAAATCACAGTTTGGTGGCGGCGTCACACACTGTTGCGATTTCATATAACGAGTGGCCAAAAATAGAAGGAGTAATAGTAGAGTAATGAAATTTGGCACACCTATATTAATTGGTAAAACATAATCATACTTAAAATTTGGTCATTTAAAGTCAAAGGATCCGTGTCCTTCCCATATATCCTGAAATTAAAAATTGCTATAACTTGGAGGAAAAAAAAAGATATGTTAATAAAATTTTCTACACTTACTAGTTTAACACTTCCTCCAAATTTCGTTCAATTTGGAGCAAGGATACGCCTACTAATTAAACAATATTTTATTAAACAACTTAAAATTTGTTTATACTTATATATTAAAATATTTAAATTTATACATATAAGTGAAAAGACACTTGTACTTGGGACCTAATTGAATTTATTTATGTTTAAATATAAAAAATCGCTGATCTAGAAAAGCTTACATCACAAATATCTTACAAAATAGCTTATTATATAGCCAGGTACTCAACTCAGTTTCAAACCTACTTTTTTCGTGTCTATATTTTGTCAAATTATTACTAATTTTTAAAAGAATGAATTTTAGTTTGTCCTTCTCTATATCTGTTAGCATAGATGGGCACTTTGCAGTACCAGTAAAATTTCAGTAAAAATTGATTTTTACTGATTACTGAAAAAAATTTCAGTATTCAGTAAAATTTTACTGGTAATGCAATCTAAACTTCATTTAAATTTCATTTAAATGTCATTTAAATTTAGATTGCATTAACAGTAAAATTTTACTTTTTTTCATTTAAATTTTATTTAAATTTCATTCAAATTTAGATTGCATTAACAGTAAAATTTTACTGAATACTGAAATTTTTTTCAGTAATCAGTAAAAATCAATTTTTACTGAAATTTTACTGGTACTGCAAAGTGCCCATCTATGTCTGTTAGAAATCTTTGAATACGACTTTCCACAAATTGTTCAAAATGATGCAACACATTTCTACATTGTTGTATTATTTTTCTGATTGATCAAAAATATCACGAATCTGAAATGATGTTGACACTAAAAACATTTATAACGCCCACAAAAGCAGTCAGAACCAGCTGAAATTTATATATGTTAAAGTACATACTTGTGGCAATAAGTGATATTGGGTGTTTTTTTTTAATTAACTACTGAAGTTAATAAATGTATGAAAATCTTAATTTTTGAAGACCTGTACTTTGGCTAACGATATTTCACATATGATTAATATTTGTAAACAATTACAGCGTTGTAATTACAATTACGTACCTGGCTTACAATTCTATTACAAATAATTTAGCCATTACCAAAAGAATTTTTGAATTTTAACTATGACAAAAATATGTCAAATTTCAAGTGTTGATTAGTCATCGAGATCGTGCAAATTGAACAAGTTAGATATTTTCTTGTGAGGTTTTATTAAGGTGTATGCAAATAAGTGAACTTAATAAATGCCTGCCGTAAAATTTAGCCTGTACTTTTTTAGAGTATAGTGAATAATCTGAACCTACAGGATCGCAAGATATTTGGAAAATTACCGTTTTCATTTCAAAAAGTAGATTAACCATCCAAACAGGTCACCGCATTTAAAACACGTCCTGTGATGTTTACCACCGACGTATGTATGTATATCAGTGATGCTCAAAATCGAAATTTCCTATCACATGTGATAGGCAAAGAAAAATCTGCTGACGCTCCGTTGGCACACGTACACTATAAGCTTACTTGTGTGGTTTCTTATAATGATCGTGTGTTTGTTGCTTTGTTTGTTGTTTTGTGTTGTTCTCAGAGAACAAAATCAATTCTGCTGACGGTTTACACGCAGCAAAATGTTTGATGAAAATTGGGAATATGATATTTTTTATAGAGAATATGGATGGTAATGTACAATGTATTCTGTGTTATCGCGCTTTATGTCGTAATTTTTTTTTTTATAAAAAGACATTACGAGGCTAGCCATGGATTTTTCGACAACATTAAAGGGAATGATAGGACTTTAAAATTATTGCAATTAAAAGCAGAATTTACAATAATTTACCATGTAGTAACGAGAAATTGTCGTTGCCTCTTAAAAAGGCATCATATACAGTTGCTTTGGCTTTAGCAAAGCAGGGCCGTCCATTCGATAATGGAAATTTCTTCTTGAATTTGACGACAGACGTATTGAGTTGTTTTGTCGAAATATGTGTTTTGTTTTTTGTAATAACATACACTCAACACAATAAACCAATTTTTTTCTTTTTTTTATTATTTTCCCAGTGTACGATTCTCAAAAATTAAGTTGAATTTTGTTCTCCGCTGCTTTACCAACACAAGCAAACCTATGATAGTATGTGTTTGAGCATCACTGATGTATATTGAAACAATTATGAACAAATAAAATACACATTTGCAATATATGTGCATATTGATATTTTAAGGTGTACCTATGTTGTCACTGGGGGGAATGTACCCCTCTTTCCACTGGATCTCTACTGTGTATTGTACTGTATTGTAATAGTATTGTACTGGTACTCTATTAGTACTGAATTGTACTACTACTGGTACTAGACCAAAAGAATGTAAATAACATGAATGTTGAACCGCTGGTGTAACAGAATACGGTGTGCAGTGATTATGCAGGAAGAGGACTGCGGGAGCCATTGAGTTGCTAGCAATAGTCGGGTGGGGGAGTTCGGTCCTTTCCTAACAAAATCTGTCTACAATACAAATTTATTATAGACTCCCTATTTTGTGATGGTGTTTAAGGTGTATGGTCTGGGATGACTAGATTCTAATTTAAGAAGTTAACTAAGCCCCAATCTAGTCATTTTGGAAGTTTAACTATGGTTTGGGTTAGTCAAAACTCTCAGACATATATCATCACCTCTGTTGTTGTTGAGGGATGTTGCCTCATAACCCACGCCTTCCAAGTTTCCTAGGCAAAAGGAAGTATTTGTGGAAACCCCAAATTTAAACCTACGTCTAGCACTAATCTATATCTTCCCTTTTCGAAAACACCCCTATTTCAAAGCCTTAATTTACCATTATATATAAATACAAATTTATTAAGTTCATTAATTTTAACAATATTTAAAGAGATTCTTTCTAATCTTAAACATAATGAAATATAATTTAAAAAGAAAAAAACATAAAGCAAAATATATATATATAATTCAATTTTTTCATACAGAAAGAAAATATATACAAATATACTAAATTCTAAAAAGTACATGAAATTCAAGTATGAAAATAATTTAACAATAAGGCCGAGCCTCAATGGGTTATATCATTGTAAATATTATAGAAACAAAAACCAAAAGAAATTTTAAAGATACGATCGCAAGCATTAATGGAACAATTTGGAATTGGAACAACACAATCATCTGATTAAATATGAAAATACATAACAAACATCTGTTAATGTACAGTGGGACAGAAAAGTATGCTAGCGATCTAATTGGTTGTGGTTCCTTTTAGCATTTATTAATTTAATTTAATACTTCAAATATAAAAGATCATTGTTGACTTACCAAATCAATCGAACTGATGATGAAGGCCTCCAGCATGATGTCGATGATGTGGTTGCTATATGATATATATATATTCAAGATCTTCTAGGAAATAATGTTAAATTCAATAATTATAATATAAATAAATTTTATTACAAAAGTACTGTGATATTACAATTTCTTTTCATTTCTTTAGGTAGTATTTTAGGTACAATTATTTCAGCAGAAATTCTTGACACTATATGTTTTATATTGACATAATCACAATTGCGAAATTTCTGTTTTAAACATTTTTTTTTTTTTTTCACTATAAAACTCATTATTTAAAATTTTAACATTTCAAATTTTTACATTTAATATTCCTTTTTAAATTTATTTATCTTATAAAAATATTTATAATATAGTATTTATAATAAATTATTTTATTATTAGTATTATTTTCATTATTATTATTATAAAAATATTTATAATATAGTATTTATAATATTTTTATCGAATTTTGATTTAACTTCATAATTTCATAATTTAATTAATTTTAAGATTAATTTATGCAACATTTTATTCAACATATTTATTCAAACAAATTAGAATAAGTCGTTATAAATAATTTCTAGTAATAATTAGGGTGAAAAATTGATAACAGCGTGCAAAATTTAGCCATGATGCCGTGGAGTTGATACCATCTTTAAATCAATATAACACAGGATGATATTGGTGTAGAATTCTTCTGACTCTTCTGGTCCGCTATCCAACATCGTTTAGGTTAGGATTTTTTAGATTTTATTGCCGGTGGTTTCAGTATTATATGCTTTCTGCATATAATCGTTGATAACTTTTATTTTCAGGTTTTTCTTTTTAATTTTATTATATATTTTATTTTATTTTATTTTATTTTTTTAATTCACAAAAAAAAACTTCAACAAAAAAAAAAAAACTTATTCAATTCACACACACTTTTAAGTTCAAAGACAAAAAAAGATGTTCGATGTGAACACTTTGACGTTCAACAGAAGAAGAGATCGATTAAGATCGCGTGATCACCCATGCTAAGTCGTTTCTAGACCATTCTATCATATTAATAGGAATAAAACCGCTTGTTCGAAAATAGCTGTAAATATTAAAGTTTGAAGCTTCCAATTTCGAAATTCCAATATATGAAAAAAAATACGACCTTGTGAGGTTTCAACGATTTGCACTATGGCAACCCTAATCCTATTTTCTGTTTTTCCCATCTCGTTCTTTGTCTAAATGATATTTAGTACACTATAAAGTAAGTGTGGTGAGTATCATTATATTTAGATACTTAACCCATTATGAGCCACAAAAAAAAATCAAAGTAATCAATTATTATATTAAAATGTATATTTATGAAAAATGAGAAAAAAAAAATTGTGAATCAAAACGACCATTACAACTGTAAGTCCTCAACATCAATTGCGCAGGAGCCTAATGGAAATGGAAACTTTTACGAACATTGATTACATGATACCATACAATAACTTCGCGTAGAAGTCCACAACGTCCAGAGTGGCGTATGAAAAATCTGTATAAATCTGGTTTGGAACGGTATGACGCTGTGGGTGAAAGCATCTCTTCTTAGTTGGCGTCTTTCAGGTGAAAGTGTATACTATACATGCTACGGTAATGATTGTTAATGTTATTCGTATCATATTTGTACCCTTCGTGATATCATTACGAGAAATAACAGAATGAATGAAAATCCCGTAGTCTAGTAGGTATTAGACGAAAGACCACGGTTCAAACTCTAGGTCAGGCATCTCCAACAAAACGAAATATAAAAAAAATATTTTTTCGGCGATTTCCTCTTAGCAGGGTTTTAATAAACAATTATATATGTATGCAACAGAATGTATGAACTAGATAGGCATTATACAGTTATCGAAATTGCGGTTGAATTCTCTACAACGGCAACTCCACTGGAAGCACGTAGACTTAGGATTGACAATGTATTAACAGAATTCATAAATGCTCGTAGTCGGGTTTTGATAAGGGCAATTCAGCATTGCCGGTATAAAGTCTACTCAAAATCAAAAAAAAAAATTATTTATTTCAAGAAGTAATTCGTTGAGATTGCATTCTGTGTACTCACTCTATACACATTGCTCTTCATAAAATGGCAAATGACGAGTTATGTATTGTAATTATTGTAAAGTCGGTGGTTTGATAGCATTATCTACCATTCTACTCTATACAACTTGAAGGTGTAGAGCAAATATCTTCAGTTCCCTTCAAATATATGTATTATTTATTCTTATACCATACAACTCTAATTAGACAGGAAATTTATTTTCGACAATAGCATTAATTCTCGTAATATTCGCCTTTCCCGTAGACTAATTCAATAAATTATTTGAAGTAAGAAATGGATAAAGCACTCTCTCTAGAAAAGTTCTTTATATTCCTTGGAACGTAAAAATATCCCATGTTTACCACTGTATTATATCTCCATTCTCTGTATTTTGGATGCATAGAAGTGAAGCATAACATTTGGCTCAAATTTGCAACAATTTATGACAGTTCTACCATAGTTAACAGAAAGCATAAATTGCTTGAAAAAAAATCTCTCTCCATATGCCGTATGACACTCACCTTATCTGCGGTGTGGATTGGAAAAAAAAACTTCGAAAATTTAATCCTTTCTCTACACTGTATTCATATAATTTTGTAGGCGCTCTACAACCTTTCATCTAAGGAAAATCCTTTGATTTTAACATACTGTAACTGTCTTAAGTTATCCTTTAAAAATTTTTTTTTGATTTTAAATTACGTGCGAAAATCATCTCCTAAATGCGGAAATTTATCAGTCTGCATTAAAAATTTTTTTGTTTAATCGATTTTAAGGTGTTTCCAAAATGTTCAATTTTCCATGAGTCTGACCGATGAAATGTGTTATGGTCGATGTCTGAACTACTGTGGATTATTCGCTTAAGAAAATGTCACAAGAAAAAGTCCAACGGGGCCAAATCGCATGATCTTGATGGTCAGTTTACATCACCTCCAATACCGAATCTGACATGAGATGCGTGGCGCGTATCGCCGTCCTGTTGAAACCGCATATCGTAGGTACCCAGACAAATTGATAATTAACACTTTCTGGCATCAACGTTTACTGGCAATTCAGACTTGTTGATGCACTACCCCTCAATATGTAAAATAGCTGACGCTGTAATTTGACTTAAATCGACCGTCAATGCATAAGGTATGGTAACTAGAGCAGTGCTTTTGCAGCCCATCGACCATCCACCATTGTATTAGTAGAAACCTTCTAGCGACATAAAAAAGGTGACAAACTAGTCTATACGGCTCGTCGTTGATAGTGATACTCTTGCCAACGTTATTCTTAAAGAAATCCAAAATCCACTTCAGACACTAAATTCTTTGGGATGCTGTTGGATCTCATGTGGAGAGGATTCTTCCCAAATTCAACAATTTGGTCTTTCGTCGAAAAATGGACCACATTTTACGGTCAATTGCTAACTGCTCCAAAGCCTTCTCAACGAACACATGTCATTGCTTGTGGTCGTCCATGGTTATTTGTCACAACAGTCTGAACAAATGATTAATCTGACCGATGTAGCTTTAACAAAATGGACCTTATCAGCTATGAAGCTTCGAGAGTTCCGGTTTTTTTAGAAAAGCTCCATTTGGATACAAATTTCAGCCATGGTTACAGTTTAATTCTAACTGACTAAATTAAAAAATAAAAAAATTAAATGAAAATTTAATTTGCTTAAATCTATTTAGGAATAAATTTTCTTTTTAAGTTATTAATGATTATGGTATTTCTAGGGAAGTAGCATCCAAAATATAAAACACCAGATTATTTGAACCAACTCACAAAAATTTATACCGTTAGGGTTAATATTTTGCGGAATAACTTCATTTGAATTACCAATTATTATTCATTCATATGAAAAATATACGCAGTGAGGAATAGTATTTGATTTAAAAGCGTTTAATGGCGCATTTCTAAATGTCTGTTGCAACATATGTATGTGAGTCAGTCATACAAATTTGAGGGCAAATTACATGGATTTAATTTTTCCGTCCTATATTTTTGAGTCTATTTCAATTTTTATTGAATTTTTGGCAATCATACAGAACATGAATGTGCTGCGTTGTTCAGCACATATTAAGCCTACGATATTTATGAAATTAGAACAAAGGACACACATTTTATAATATTCGATAACCCATTTAAAAAACAGGACAGATAATTATCTTGCACCAATAAAATAAACTGAATAAAAGTTCTGGGGAGACCTGATTGAGTGGTATTAAAAAAAGTTTTTATTTTAAATCTTCGACTTGTTAATATAACAATTAGTGTTAATAATCATACTGCTTCACTTAGTTTATTATTAATATTATTCAAGAAACTTTATTGTCACCCAAAAGTTTCCAAACGATAACTACATATTTAAACCGAATCTGAGAACGAATTATGCTAAATATAAAAAATAAATGTGACATATGTACACATGCTCTGTTTTCCTCCCATAAAGAAAACTTTCAGTTTTTGTGGCCTTAGCCAATGTGAAGTTTTGTCAAGTTTTTCATCAGTTAAATCAAAAGCCATTGGCGTCGATGGAATAAATGCTCTTTCTTTTCAGTGTTATAACAGCAAAACTCTTGCCGTTTTTAGCGTACACTTTTCAGCTGACAAGTGGAAGCTGTCCAAAATTATTCTAATGCTCAAGTAAAACAGTGATTATAGACCAATGGCGATTCTACCCTATCTATCTAAAGTTGTGGAAAATATAGGGCAGGAAATTTAAAAGTTTAAATTTAAAAATGCAATACAACAAAAATCGTGCAGTCTCTCCCGTCTCTCGTTGGCCCAATTAGCAAAGCGGAAACGAAGCGAAATATTTGAAATAAATTGGTGCTTGAAATGCTCACTTCCTGAGAGCGATGACGAGTTGATGTTACGCATACTGTCAGCCACAGCTTCGATATTATTGGGTGTACGAACTGTACAAGTACGCCCACATCTTAGCGCATCAACAATGAAACCAGTTTCACAAACTTTAGCAATAAACTTGCGTATACTCTGCGACCCAGTTTTGTACGAAATTTTCGTGCAATTTCAGACCAATTTACAAAAAATCCCAACATTGCTCAAGCTTAAATCGATTCATTACCTTCAGTGGAGAAAATATACCGAATTTTTTGACAGAATAAAATGACATAAGTATTGCCGGATTCGAAATAACCGATGGTTTAAATTTATCTTTCATGTACAGACAACCTTTCATATGAAATAGCTGATTTCTCTCTAATGCTTATTCTAACGTGGGGATAAAATGGCATTATTTTATTTAAATTATTATTATTACTATAATTATTTAATAATAATTAAGTAATTCGTATTTTTGAAAACAACAATTAAGAACACAAAATGTAATTAGATTTTGTACGGTATGAAAGAATTTGTTATAAAAATATGGTAAAATACTTTTCGTAAGAAGAAACCCGCAGTTTTTATATTTGAGTCTTAGAGGCTCAGGTCAGTAAGATTTGCTACATTTTTATGTCAGTATGATTAGGGTTAAATGGGTCAGCTTTATACCTGTTATGACTGTCGCAACAAAGGTCATTATGATTACATTTTTCCCACACTCTGATCTATTCCAGACAATGTTTGTTGACATAAATGAATACTCAATTGGTAGAGAAAAGCTCATAACTGTACTAACATAAAAGATATTTAACGATATTGACAAGTAAGAATGGCATTATCATAACGACATATTCATAGAAACAACTGGAACAACTGCACTAGAATAACAATAGCAAATAAAATAACGGAATTAGTGGCAATTGCCTAAATATTTGATTGCAATGTCTTGCAAGATGAACTGGCAAGACTTTCATATAAACTATGCCGTTCAAACTCCATACTCCGCATTATAACTGAGCAGTCTACTGACTCTGTATTATGATATTAAAGAACAGCTCTGAGAAAACACACGCCTCAAAAATTATTATTTAACTTATTAGTTTTATGGCCTCTGTTGAACACAGCTGTAAGAATATAATTAATTATAAAAAAATTTTCATTTATATCTAGATTTTCTTAAACTATATATGTAGACTATTATATCATATTATAAATGAAATATTTTATACATAAATTATTTTTCAATAGATTATGTGTATATTTTCATCTAGTCTTTGACACGGCACTAACGACAGTACCCGGAGGTCGAATTGACCCATTGTACAAAACCCACTATCCCACTCGCACGATTCGAAAGAGGACCCTCTGGACTACCATTTGTACTATTTCTTATATGTTCCCAAATGGCCACTCATTCACAATACCATAACACTTTGTATGTGACCATGATTGTTTTAAGAGGCCTTGGAAACTTCCTTTGAGTATGATATGATACTCAAGGACCTACCATATGTCCTAAAATTGGCTCCTAAACAAATAGGCTTGTTCAGATGGATAATGTTAAACAACTAACAGTGCTATATTAAGGGCAAATTTTGTTCTGTTAAGAAAAAATTTTGTTCTGTAAACGCCAAATGTGGCGCTGCTAAAATTTATGGATTGCGTCCTGGTTGTTGCCGCAGTCTAGTTGGTAGTGTGCTGGCTTATTAGACGTAAAGCCCGGTTTCGTATCCCAGGTCAGACATCAAAACGAAATATAAAAAAAATATTTCTTCTGCGAGATCTTCTCACCAGATTTCTGGTAAAAACTCTGAGAGTAAATAAACCTGCCATGAAAAAGTTTCTCAAAAATCTGTCGTTCGGAGTCGACTTTAAACTCACGTATAAAATTAACGCACACAACATGAGTGGTGTAAGGGCTAGGCCGTAATCCTAACTGAAGGATTGTAATGGCCAATTATGTATATATGTGTGTCTTGGATTTTCAAATTCGAATTTATCTTCACAGACATTATTTTTAATAACATTTGTAAACTTTTAACTAAGTGTCCATAGCGAGATGGAGAAATAGCCATCCAAACCATTTTACCACCATTCCATCCTATTTTCAACATGAGTCCATTAGTTCTTAATTGAATTAGATTGAGATTGACTGTATTGAGCTGGGCATTTTAGAATAGTTATGTTTTGTTCTTCTCAGCCGTGTCTGCACAAGTGAAGTGTGTTTGGGGTTATTCTCATGCATTAAATTTTTGTCGGCGTATGGTAGCATTGTATTTTGTCTGACTTTTTTATAAAAATGGTAATTCATCCTTGAACTGACTTCTAAAAGAGATTCTAAAAAATGTGTATTCGTCGTTCAATAACATGTTTTTTTCCAAACACTTATTTGTTTCTCCATTTTTTTTTCTGGCGAAATCCAGATTTGATTTGAAAGAAACCCCATTAAGCCGCCGTTTAATAGTTCTATATGATACATACATATGTATATTAATGCAATACGATAACGCTAATTGAACTTTTAGCAGCTTAGAGCTTTTAAATGGGTCAGCTGTGGACACTCTTATGACTATTGCATCTTCCCTGACTGTGGTTTTACGTAGTTTAGGGGCTCTGGGCGCATTATTTGAGATTGCGATTTCATTAAATGTTTCATTACAATACCAAGTAACTGGGGAATTTTATTTACCATCTTCCCGTTTCCACCTCTTACTTCCTTTTTTCGAACAGCTTGAAGTACAAATTTTTCCAACAGATTAGAGAAAAAATATAATTTCTCGTTACAAATCTTACAGCATATCATGGATTAAATTCAAATGCGTATACAATTCATATGTGAATTTTATGTAGATTTCACGTACACATAAGTTCAAATTATGTCAGCAGCAATTTGTGTTTGTATGCAAAAATACGTGATGGTTTCTGTAGCTGTACTTAAATGCAACTGCTACTTTACTACTGAAGTAATCATGTATTACGGGAAGGAAATGTTTAAGCCAAAACAAAAAGTATTTATACGCATATAATTTTATCTTAAATATGAGAATATATGTAAGAATCTCATAAGTATATAAGAATATCATGTAAGGACTTTTTCATCATTTTGATACTCATACTTATACATTCTTTTTAAAATGCGTTTAATATTTATTCATTCATTTTCACATCCTTTTTTGTCAATATGTTGTCACGTAATGCATGTGATTAATGGTCTTTGCTTTAAAAACTTGAACATGTCCGCATGTATACACTCAAACTGGCCTGCACTCTTTCCTCGCTGAAACTATGACAGTTAAATAGATTTTACACAAGAGAAAACGAATAAAATACTCTCAATAATCGTTTATTTTTGGAATTGAAATTGAAATTATTTCCATCAACCTTTTAAACTGGGAGGTTGTTTGTCAAATTTTATTACAAGAATTTTAGCTGTAATTTAAAAATTTCAAGTATACCCGAAGAAAATTTATTTAGTCCAAAAAATTATGTGACGTAGCAATATTTCTTTGTTTGAAAGAAGTATTGATGCCACTATAGGGAACATAAATTTGTTTAAATTAAATCTAAAATTTTTTATGTTTTTTATGTGTATTATGTAGGACTTTCATGCACACTATTTTTTCTTTTTTTCGAGGGCAGATACCTAAACAAGAGGACAGTGCCCAGGAAAAAGGAGACAAACAACTAATAGTGTTCGTCATTGATATTGACGGTCTGGCCAACGTCGTTCAGAAAGGAATATGGACTGATAATGCCCCCTGTTCAAAATTCAGACCAATCATTGATTTTTTCGGAATGCATCATTCCAAGTTCGACAATTTTGTTTGTACACGCACGTATTCATTAAGAAATGGGCGTCGACACCGAAAATTATCTTTTTACAGATATTTTTAATCTTCCTTGCCGTTGTATTTTCAGCAGAAGTCGTGATACGGTATTAGACGTATATGACCAGGGCCTAAAGTGCCGCTATGGAATGTTTCAGGCATTTCAGATGTTTTCTATACAGATATAATGAGAATTGTGTCTTCTTTATATCCATAATGGACCCGATTTGTCTGGTCTCTACGCAAATGTATTAATTTTCCCATTTCGATGGCGAATGACTGAAATCAGTGTGGAATCATTTGCTTATCCCTCTACAGAGGGATTTGAATTTATTTTGAATTTATTGTTCTAAATTTAATGTTCTCATTCAAAGGAGCCCACAGAAGAGCGCCCGTTTAATCTCTCATCATCTCCTCTAGAGCATTTGTCGAGGTGATGTACGTTCTTTCTAGGTACATAAGTTTGTTTAAAGACAATATTTAAGTCGCCGTAGTGTAGTAGGTAGTGTGTTGTCTTATTAGGCGAGAGCCCGCAGTTCAAACCCCAGCTCAAACCTCGCAAACAAAACGAAAGAAATCTGAATAAATATTTCTTTCGGCGATCTTCTGACAACTGCTTTGTGAGTGAATAGAATCACCATAAAAAGTTTCTCAAAAATATGTCGCTCGGAATACAGACATATTTCAGCCTTTAAAAAGCCTGTAAAAGTAAATAAGTTTTACTCATACTCTTACCGTTAAACAGCTGATTATTACGGCTTAAAGGTCAAAGAAAACAGTAGAAAGGTGTAAATAAATAAAATACATTTAAGTTTTTTATACAAGTAAAAGAAAATTTTGAATTATAACACAACCTATGTAAGGGCGTCCCATCCTAAAATCTGTTGCATTGACAAACCAATATTTTTAATGGTTTCGATCCCAACAAAAAAATTCATTGCGAAATTTTTCGTACAGTATGGAAGGCAATATTCCATGAGACCATAAGAGTATGCTGTGGGCACTGTAGCCTAACAGGTAGTATGTTGGCGCATTAGCGAAAGCCCGTAATTCCAACACCCGCTCGGATAATAAAAAATACACCGGTAATAAAAAATAGTTATGAAAAGCTTCGTAAATCAGACGTTCGTAAGTGATTCATAAATGAAATTAACACACACAACATGCTGTATTAACTGCTAGGTAGTAATATGTATAGACTAAAGGGCTTTAAGGACTAATTAAGTTAAGTTAAATAATAGGAGCATGGTGTTCTTTCACTTATGTTATATGGTATTAAATATATTCAAAATAAGTATTTTTCTGTATAAAAATGTATTTATAGAGTTATTAAGGCTCTTCTATAATGGGCTACCGAACATTGACAGTTAACAATGATACAACTGTCAAATTTAATGTAATATATTCTGTTTGTTTTGAAAAGTCATTATGGTCATCTTGTTGTTACTACATCTGTCAAATTAGTTGTCATTTATTTTGTTCGTTTTCCTTGTCACCGTGAACCACCGTACTACAAGGACGTGTGCTTGTTGAAGGACTCGAGAAATCATATTCTCTGCTGAGTGTCATTAATTGGTATGTAATCAAACAAAATTGTCGACTTTAGGATGAGATGCATCCACACGAGATCTAAGAGCGTCCAATGCATACCGAAAATAGTCTCTTTTTGATGTGAATTTATGGGTAGGAAGAGTCATCGGTTCATATTTCTATAAGAACGATGTTGGTTAGGCTATCACAGCCAACGGCAAGCACTATTGGTCAATGATTACCAACTTCTTTTGGATTATCTGGACACCAACCACATGTGCTTTCAACATGGGGGTGTTGCGTGCGATACAACTCACGCTGAAGGATCGATTTAAAGGCATTGCCATTTCATTTAGACTTTATGTGAACTGGATACCGAGATCATGCGATTTGAACCCCTCAAGTGTTTTTCTAGTAGAGGTTTCTTAAGTTAAGTATATGTGAATAAGCCACAAACCACAACGATGAAATTTGGGAAATTCATAGAAAATTCAACTTTTGTAATGAGTTTTACCCAAAGAAGCCGTGGCGGATTTTTATATGATGATATATTATTCACATACTATATAGGCATCAATAAGAATTGGTCTTTCAAATAAAAAAAATAATTTCGGTGATATTTTTCTGTGATTTCTTAATTTATAAGGCTAATTTAATTTAATTAATACAATTTGTGCCCTTTTATAAAACTTATATATATATATATTATTAACTTATTCATTATAACAATGTATAAACAGTACTATTAAATAAGATTATATGCTTGTTGTATTGGAATTAACCAATAAATAAAAATAAAATAAATCAAAATTTCACAAATATTACTTTACAAGCACGTGGACAAGGTAAAAATAAGTTCAATATATGCGACAGTTTAAGACAAATCGAATGAACCAAATTTATACCGAAGAAGTACAATAAAAGTAACTTTAGAAGCACTTTAAACTCTCCATGCAATTTATGCGAAGAATACATGGGTTTATTGTGATTGACAAGAAATTATCTGCTTCGTTATGGATGTAAATATACCGCAAAGAGAAAGAACAAAAATATATATATATTTTTTTGCGAATGAGTTAAATTAAAGAAAACTTTTAAATATTGGTTTGGTGTTTAGTTTTTAATCTCAAAAATCGCAACAAACGCTTACAAATAACGGGTGATTTTTTAGCTATTATCTTTTTGGCAACACTGGTTTAAACAGCTCACGCACGTTTCGTATTTTGTTTCACTGTCAAACATCTTCAGTTTGGTCTATAATTTAACCATGAATCGTCTTACAAACGAACAACGCTTGCAAATCGTTGAATTTTATTATCAAAATGCGTGCTCTGTAAAGAAAGTTCATCGTGCGCTTCTTCCATTTTATGGTCAGTTTAATCGACCCACTGAAGCGGCTATTCGGGCTATTGTGACTAAATTTCGCACCACCAACACGCTTACGTATAGTACGAACTGAAGAAAATATCGCAGCTGTATCGGCCAGTGTTAATGATGATTCGTCGCCGTTCGCAGCAATTGGGCCTCTGTTACTCAACAACGTGGAAAATTTAGGTGTGAAGCCTTTCAAAATACAGCTGGTGCAAGAACTGAAGCCGAACGACTTACCGCAACGAAGAATTCTTGGTGAATGGGCTCTTGGAAAGTTGGCCGAAGATCCACCTCTTTATCGAAAAATTGTGTTCAGCGACGAAGCTCATTTTTGGCTCAGTGGATACGTAAATAATCAGAATTGTGGATTTTGGAGTGAAAATCAGCCAGAAGCATTGCAAAAGCTACCAATGCATCCAGAAAAAGCATTGAAGCATTTATTCGTGAGATACCGGCCGAAATGTTGGAAAGAGTATGCCAAAATTGGACTAAGCGGATGGACCATTTGAGGCGCAGTCGCGGTCAACATTTGCATGAAATAATCTTCAAACATTAAATTATATGGACCGTACTATCGATTCAAATAAAGATTTCATGCATTTTTCTGAATTTTATGCGTTTTTTTTAATTTTCCTGTAGCTCTTAAAAAAATCACCCTTTAATCAGTCAGTAAAGCCTCCGACAACAGAAAGGGTATCATCGACAGCCGAACAATTCATACAACGGGTTGCATAATGTCTTTAAAAAATTGGACCCCTAAAACCCAATTTGAAATACATTCTCATTGTAATCCTTTTCTTCTAGGACCTCCTCCACATGATGCAGAAGTTTGGTTGACAGGTTTTTTTACACGCGACCTACAATATAATAACATGTGATTATCAACAGTTTCAGTGGAAGATTATGCAGTTCGATTTTTCAATGTGACAAGTATAATCGATATACCTCCAAATTTTAATTGCATAATGTCCTCTCACTTTGCCAAATAAATAATGGATTTTTATTCCTTTACCATACATGTATATTAGTGGAGAAAGCCAAACTTCGCATCCCAATAGAGTTGAAAAAAATGCATCATGGTTGTGCCAAGGCAACGGTAGATGACAGCCTTATTGTTTCAGGCGCTGTAGCAGCAGACCAATGAATTAGCCGAAACAACAAAGAGATTAACGAAACAGAAACAAGGCGAAATAACAACCAACTGGAACTTATAGCAACAATATTCGACACCCATAACAGCAGCCAAGACCTAAGAATAACATTTTTTTCTGGAAAATGATTGTAAGAAAAACCCCAATTACAGATAATACCACAAACTATGTATATCATAGGTGGATAGCATAACAATTTTCTATAAGATCACCATAGCTATGTACATATGTATGTATATCATGTGTTTTATTAACAAATCACAATAAACAAGTACTGGCCTTCTACGCGCATATGTATTAAGTAAGTGTTTTATGGCGTTAATAACATTTAAAAAACTAACAAGTTAATGGCCTTTGCGTGACTAAACAAAATTAAACCTTGTGACAAGCAAGTGGTTTCTTTAATTTGTTTTGTTTTAATGTATTCTAAGGCTAACAGAGCAGTATAAATAAAACATAATAAAGGTCTTTGAGAAAAACTCTTAAAATAAAAACAAAGCATTCGGAATATTCAAAAAATATACAAATTTTATAGAGGATACTTAAAATAAAGTATGTAATAAAAATTGAAGTGAAGTGAAACGAAATTGTAATGCAATTGAACAAAATTAGTCGAGTATAATTCGATAAATCTGATTCAATTTATTAAAACGAAGGTAAATTTTATAACATAAGTTCTAAGACGTGATTAAATTTGAAATCCTTTTATTAGTACTTTCATCGATTTACAATTAAATGGAACATATTCACCCTCTATGGAATGAGTTGCTGTCAATATTTCATTCCTATCAGTTTAATGTAAGTCTTCTAACATGAACTTCCGACTTTTGTCTGTTGTTAACGACCATCTTGTTGAAGCAACATCTGTCAAATTTGTTGTCATTTACTTAATCATTTTGTCAAATCACCATGCACAGCCATAGGTGACAAAATATTGTCGCTTAATGGGCTCTAAGACAATTGACATCTAACCCTAATTTTCCGTAAAAAACTAACTTCAGAATTGAGGCCTCTTTTTAAATGGTACGTGATCAAACGAATTTGTTGAATTAGGGACGATATAAATCCACATGAGATCCAATACATCCTGAAAAAGTTAATGTTTGGTGTCATTTTTCAGTCTGGTGGCGTCATATTTCATGTTTCTTCGTGAACGATGTTGACCAGGTCATCACGGTCAATGGCAGAGACTATAAGTCAATGATTACCGACTAATTTTGGCCTAAATTGCGTGAACTAGACACCATTGACGTGGGCTTTCAATAGGACAGCGCTACGTTCTTCACACCTCATGCCAATTGAATACTCTGCAAGAACAATATGAGGACATGGTCATCTCAAGTGGAAGTGATATGAACTGGTCAGCGAGATCGACAACGTCAGACTTTGTGAAAGAAATGATATTTCAATATTTATGTAGACAGTCACACAGCAGATGAGATTTAAACTCTTTTATTTTTCGCTTTGAAAATTAATATTCCATTTGGAATTTAAAAAACTCTCATAAGTACATGTCCAATCAAAAGTAGTGTGATATATCCGTTACGTAAATTTAGCAGTTTTGTTGTTCTCTGATAATAATCGCTAGGTTTTCAAAACTTGAAGATCGCATTCGTGATACAAAGCGTGAACAAATATTGAGAGAAGATGAATTTGTATCTTCAGGTATAGCAGTTTACCTTACCTTTTTGGCATAAATGTATTTTTATTAAATACTAGATGGGCTATATAGGACTCTGTTGATTCCAATAAATGTTTTTCTGTTCTTTTCCTTTTCTGCATAAGTTTATCCGTAAGTTATACAAATTTTTTCCTTGAATAAGTAGCGTAAATAAATCCGGCTATCATTATAACAATCAACATTCTATCGAAGATTTAAACACCTTTTTAACTGTTTCCAGTATGACCACAACATGGTATGTTGTAATGGGCTGGTTTACGTCCACAGGATAATAAATCTGAATTTCGGTATGTTTTTATGACGATACATTTACAAAAAATAAATGTTTAAAGTACCTTTAAATGTTTATAAAAAAATTTTTTTTTTATTTCAATAGCAGCAGTCAGTTTTGTTGTAAGTTGTTGAATATGGGCAAACAAACAAAGCTCTTCAGATAAAAAATGTAAATAGTAACCTTGCATATGACCTAGATGTTCTTGGAATAGCTATGGGGAAGCGCATGCTATGCTCATCTCGAGCGCATAAGAGAAAAACTTACTGCAGTCGTAAGGCGCATTTTGAGGAATGATTGGGACCTCAGCAGGCGTGCCGTTCATACCATACGCGATGGACTGTTCGTTGCTTGCGCAGTGCATGGTGCATATGTTTGGTATGATACAGTAACACTTGTTGTTGCCAACGTCAGATTCTCAATAGTCAAAGAATTGCATGTATCCCGATATATCGTATAGTGTCAACAGACGCACTGCAGGTCCTCGCTGGTGCAGCACCCCTTGATCTGGAAGTAATACGTCGCAGTATTGCTTTTAAATTCAAGAAGGGACTGCCGCTTCTTGTGCATGATTGGATTTCTTCCTCTGGTCTGCAAGTGGGCGTGTTAGGATCAAGTCACCCCTACAGGAGTGTCTTAATGTTAGGTGTTAGGACAAGGGTAGGGTGACTTAACATTTTTTACCAAACGTGACGTTTGTACGGGAACACCCAGATTTTTGCTTCAACTTAAATCTGTGGTTCATACTTACGGGACATGGTACCTTTAATGCATTTATGCATGCTAGGGTCCTGACCGATACAGCTGACTGTCGGTGTGGGATGGGGAATGATGACTGGAAGCATGTATTGACTACATGCTCAGACTATAATGACATTCAAGATTTAGATAGTATGGGTATTACGGATAATTGGGAGGTTGGGCGTTTTCGCCAATGAAGTTTTTAGGAGAAGAAGAACAGGACTTTAGTGGAGGTTTTCCCCTTCACTCCACTCGCCAGTGGTTCCTGACCTTGCCGTTTTTTGTGCCCTTTGTCCAGTGTTATTGTCGACGTAAATAGTTTCTCCTCTGGTAGTTGGTTGCCGTTTCTTTTTGTTTACTTATTAGTTTTGTTTTTGGTGTTTCTCTGAAGCTGGGACGTTGTCGTTCAAAGGGTCACCAGTCCCGAACTGTTAATAGACTGGACTGCGAAGCTCGACCGGAGGCTTAATTCTGGTGCCACGGGTGTCTGCTCGGCAATGGTGCGGCCAAATCGCAGGAAGAGCTCAAGCTCGGTGTGGCGTTGCACTCTCAACCGTTGGTCAAAAAGTGAAGTTTAGATAGTCTCCCACCCCTAACCAAGAGGGAAGTCTTGTCCAAAGGCTTGTGCAAGGCTTCGAATTGGTACTTACGATCAGTGATATGATTTTGCATATCATGTGGTTGCATCATTGTGCGTGGGGGCGCTGGTAGACGCATTGTTTCCGCCCGTTCTTAGAGCACCGTGGGGTAAGCCATCTTGGACTAATGGCCTAGATGTAGTTAGGTTAGTTTAGGTTCCTTACTTGGCTCTAGTAAAGTTCGGTTGTATCACGGATATTAACTAATCCGCCAGATAATTATAACTCCTGGTTGGCATCTCTCAACCCGGCCGAAAGACTTATGAAGGATTTAATTTTTCTGAAATCGCCTTTGGCTACACATGTTTGTGTTTAAATTCTGGGTGTCCAAGAATTCTTCTTCTCAGGTCCCTAATCAACGGACAATGACATAAAATGTTCTGTGATCTCCTTTTCTTCCTCGTCTTTGCAGATTCTGCGGATTTCGCGTTATGAGCTATTGCCAGTGTGCTCTGAATATCAAGAGGCCAGTGTTCCGTTATAAGATTCCTTAGTTGGAATCTTTATAGGATCAATGCAAATTCTGTTCTACATATACCCAAGTCGGGCCAGATCTGTCTGGTGTCTCTACAAGTGGGCTCATTATCCCATCTTAACTTTGGCAATGAACGAAGTTTTTGAGAGACTATTTGTTTGCTTCTCTGCAGAGGAACTTCAATCTCATATAGAAATTTATTTGAATTTTCCATGGTGCCAGCTTTAGCAACTAAGCCAGTCTTCTTGTTACTTCTCCCGTTCCCCGATTTCCCCGTTTCCAGGAAGCCAAATGAGGGTAACCACCATATGTCTTGCTATTTTCTCCAAAAACATCAGGCATTCTTACACAATCTTAAATTGGATGCACACTTTCCCTAGTGATCTAATAGCCACTTTACTATAGCTTAATATGCGTATATCACTATTTGGTATAGTGTGATGCTGAACTCGCACTGCGGCAATTTTCGCAGCCATTATTTCAATCTGAAAATAACTACAATAATTTAGTAGTGCAAGGTTTCCACATCCGACTTTGTTGCATGATACAAGTCCATCAGCAAAAACTTGAATGGCGTTTCCTTATCATAAAAGAATGTAGTCAGTAACTTCGCAATATGACCAGGATCGAAAGTAGATTCAGATAGCGTGTAGTCGATAGGTACCCAAGATTTTGGTCTGACCGTAACGTCTGTTTTTCCATACTTTAATGGCTTGGATGATGCAGTTCTAAAGGCAACTAGATGTAGTTGATTATAACGAAGGAATCGTCTTTATTGCCATCTACCGGCTTTTTTGTTAATTAATTGCTCACTGAATTTTTTATGATCTTGCGGATTTCTTTTACTTGCATCCTTACCATGCTTCTGACAGAGTTCTTTGATTTTCATGAGGCAACAGACTTTACTCTCTTGCAATGAAAAAATAGGAAAATGAACGCAATTTGTATAGAGTTCAGATAGATCTGACTCGCTATCAATATACGCAGTACGATTTTGCTTTAAAACCCAACCTAGAACTAACTTTAAGAACTTAATACACACGGCTAAAAGCTGGGAATTTTCTACGACGGCTTCTGCGAAAGCTATAATCACAAGAAAGAAGATAGGATACAGACAGAACTTTTTCTATATAATCGTCTGTTACTTAGAATCCTAGACGAAGCATTTTTTGCCTTCTGGAATTAATGTACAAACCATGGCTACCCAAAAGAGATTTGGACCAAATCTACAATATCATAAATCTGCCATATGCCTGAAGTTATAAATAATCTTTATAACAACAACATCATACTGAAACCAAGTGAGATATGTGTTTAAAGGCGGCGACCAACATAATCTAACCTTTAATTGATGTAAAAGCCTTGTGATTCTATAAAGTACTTAATAGACAATACTACTCTTCATTCTTTGATTAAATTTATTGACAGTTTTTAATGTGCCTTCAAAAGAATGAAAACACGTCTTTGCCTGTTTCTCGAACGATGCACACTTTTACCTTTGTTTATCGCAACCACAGCTACTACTTAAAGCAAGTAGACAAACACTTTTAAAAAGAAAGAAAAAACAAATAAAATCTGCATCATTCTTACCTTGTATAGTAAGAGACAATAGTCTCTTAAAGTCAATAGTCTCTTTTCCTTTCCATTAGAATAGTATAGATCTGGCGTAGTTTATAGCGGAGGGGAAGGCAAATACAATTCAGGCGAATGCTTTAAAACTGCAATGAAAATTTGCAAACTCTACAATAGGAACTTAATGTAAGATAAGGTGAAAAACAAAGTGTTATTAGGCAAGCAAACAGAAATCAAATACCACAATCATAAACATGAACGTCTAACAAACTAAAACAAAACTAAAAAAAAACATTTTTCTTGTTTTCTTTTTTATTCATGATATATTTTTCCATAAAAAGGCAAACTGAAATGCATTTACAGACGATTTTTTTTTTCTTTTCAATTCCTGCATTCA
Organism: Sarcophaga rosellei; assembly: GCA_930367235.1. NCBI lineage: Eukaryota > Metazoa > Arthropoda > Insecta > Diptera > Sarcophagidae > Sarcophaga > Sarcophaga rosellei. The sequence goes on along the minus strand of OV884018.1, from coordinate 44,338,021 downwards.
CATCGCAGAAGTAATGATCATTAATGTTGATGTATGTTCCAAGGTATTGCAGTAGATGGAACTCTTAACAAGATTTATTTCCAATTAAAAGTCATTAATCTCCGGCAGGGCAGATATAAATATCATTTAATGTGTTTAAAACAAGTATGGTCAATACGGTCAATAAGGATTGCATCATATTTTGCATTAACATCGTATTACTGCAGTCTTCAACTAAGATTTTAATAAAATTGACCAGAACGCTGGCAGCTGGAGAGAACCCTACTCTATACCAAGCATGTATCTAGTGATTTCTCATCGATTGCGGTAGTTTTAAAACTTGCTTGACGTAATAATTTTTGATGACATTGCCAATTTTAGACTAGATGAAGAATTCAAATTGAAAAATAAGGGCTATTAGTACAACTTTGTCAGTAAAGTTAAGTTTAGTTAAAGATAATTTTAGCTAAAGTGAACTTTAAAGCCACCCTTAACTCATTTTCGTAATTTAAAACTACCGATAATATAAAGTAAACTTTTTCAAAAATATGGCAGTGTTTTTTTTAATTGCAGTGGCAATGATTTTTGTATTTCTTCATTTTATATTTATACCATATTGAAAATAATATATAATGAGGCAAGTTCAAACATAAACTTAACTATAAAAGTTATAGGTAGGATGATCTTCCTTTTAGCTTAAAGCTCACTTCTTCCTTATTGTCCACTTATAATAATGAAAAACAATTTATATGCCCTTTAAAATCCTCCCTTAAGTTAATAGCAAGTTGTAATAAAGGCCCTAAGTCTTTTAAAGGAAATTGGCAATTGGTCGGGATCTAGTTTCTCGCTTGTATTGTGTGTGTTAATTTTATACATGAGTGGTGGGACTTACGTTTGAAAGTCGATTACGAAAGTCAAATTTTTGAGAAACTTTTCATGGCTGTGAGGAAGTCACCGAAAAAATATTTTTCGTATTTCGGTTTGGTTGGCCTCACATGTAAGAAACCAAGACACAAGCCATTAGACTACGGCGATTTCATAGAAAAAATATTTGTAAATAATGTCCAAATTTTACCAACAAGTCTTTCGTCTTAAGATTTAAACGATTTCGTTTTTCTCAAAGATTACCATAGCTACATATAACATAGCTACAACTAGAAATGCCAAAAAACTAACAAAAATAAAACGAACATAAGTTCGAGAAGTTACCATACCGAATATACCGAAATTAGTTGTGATAAAAAACATGGCGGTATATTATATTCTTGTTCAGGGACCGAAAATAACTGTTATTTTTGAATTTTTGATTAAAAAAAGCAACCACAAGGAAATGTCGGAGAACAAAACCAAGTATACCATTTTGATTGTCTTGGACCAAATTTTTATAAAAGGCGATGCTTTTTAAAAACATGATTTTTATTTTTTAATCAAAAAATAACAGTTATTTTTTGATTTTTATTTTTTCGAGCAAAATTAACACTTATTTTTGACTTTTATTTTTTCGAGCAGAAATAAAAGTTATTTTTTGACTTTTATTTTTTCGAGCAAAAATAAAAGTTATTTTTTGACTTTTATTTTTTCGAGCAAAAATAACAGTTATTTTTGACTTTTATTTTTTCGAGCAGAAATAAAAGTTATTTTTTAACTTTTATTTTTTCGAGCAGAAATAAAAGTTATTTTTCAACTTTTATTTTTTCGAGCAGAAATAAAAGTTATTTTTGTTTCAATTCATGATGAATTCATAATATTTATTAAAAAATTCTTTAAAAAATTATTGTTATTTATGTCAGAAAATTATTAGAATTAAGTTTTGGGTATATTAAACACCAATCTTTGGTTTGAAGAAACCAAAATAACTTTTATTTTTGCTCGAAAAAATAAAAGTCAAAAAATAACTTTTATTTCTGCTCGAAAAAATAAAAGTTAAAAAATAACTTTTATTCCTGCTCGAAAAAATAAAAGTCAAAAATAACTGTTATTTTTGCTCGAAAAAATAAAAGTCAAAAAATAACTTTTATTTCTGCTCGAAAAAATAAAAGTTAAAAAATAACTTTTATTCCTGCTCGAAAAAATAAAAGTCAAAAATAAGTGTTATTTTTGCTCGAAAAAATAAAAATCAAAAAATAACAGTTATTTTTTTCTAAAAAATAAAAATCATGTTTTTAAAAAGCATCGCATTTTATAAAAATTTGGTCCAAGACAATCAAAATGGTATACTTGGTTTTGTTCTCCGACATTTCCTTGCGGTTGCTTTTTTTAATCAAAAATTCAAAAATAACAGTTATTTTCGGTACCTGTAAATCACAAATAGCAGATGTGAAACTACAACAATAATAAAAACAACAATAAATTCTGTTTGCTATGATTTCTTAAAGGCATCGCGACAGAGCTCTAGGTTAAAAGTTCGTTTTAGTTTGGTTCTGTTCAGCAGTCACCTTAATTTAATACACTTTCAGTAGACGCGGGAATATTTTATGGTCACTAGAGTTGAAGCCGTTATTGTTTAACAGAATTAAGCATACAAACTTAAAAAAAAAACACACACACACATTTAAGCAGATGTCAAATTTTTTTGTTTTTCCTTCCTTTTATCACAATTGTCGTTGCCGTGTTTTTGTAGTCCTTGTTGTCAACGCAAGAGATAAACTGTTTCAAAGAGAAGATTTAATTGCATGCATTTATTATATGTCTGAATACTGTGCGTATATAAGTATGTATTTTAATTTTTTCCCTATAGTAAGTAATTGTAGAAAAGCAGTTAACAGTTATTTTATATTTCAGAAATTTAGTATCAAATTTTTAAAATATAACCCCATTTTTTTTGCATGAAGAATATGAAATTATTTTTAAAAGCTGTTTTGAGAAAATATCAACAATTTAATGTTTAGGATTCCAAATAATAAAAATATAAAAAAAAATACTTCCAATTCTGTATAACAATGTGAATACGATATTCTGAAGAGATTGCTTAACTTACAGAAACAAGAATTTAAAAATGCGGCATTTGTCGTTCGGATAAGTTGAGCAGAGTTTCAAAAATAAGTTGACATGGCCCTTACTCCTTCAGTGTACAAAGTTGGTACTCTCTTTAGTTGTACGACAAAGATACGTAGAAAGAGAGAGAGATAGAGGCAGAGCTTTATATCGTAAGTAGTGAAAAAACAAATTCTTTTGGTAATGTATTGTGCGAATAAAAACTTGTGAGTTACTGGAACAAATCTCTCTATCTCTCTGGGTCACCTGTCGCTAAAGTAGTGAAGAATAAACTACGCTAAAGTAGTGAAGAATAAACCACTTTGCGACAGTGCTGCAATCATCAAAAAGAAGCAATTTCAAGATAATATTCCTACAGTACATTAAATCAAGTTGCTGTAGCTTAGTATGTAGGTTGTTGGCTTATTAGAAGTAGGGAACAATTCAAACCTCAACATAATCAAATATGAACAAATATTTCTTCATCCACTTCCTCTCAGCAAATTTTTGGTTAAAACTCTGAGAGTGTTTACATTCCATTGAAATGACAACTTTGTTACTGCCTGATTATAAAGTAATCATTATCACATTATGTAAATACAAAACTTGGTCATACGATGTCTATTTTTTGTCAGAAATAATTAGGATACCTTTTGGGCCACGTAGCTAATAAATTAACCAAAATGCTCCAGCTTAAATAGAGTTCGATGTAATCGAGCTGAATGTCAAGGTAAATACACCCAAAAACACATTTATTCAAAATTGGGAATTTTTTTCTATTTAATCTATTGCCACAGTAGTCTACTAGGTTGTGTTGAGACCCTAGGTCAGACTCTCCAACAATAAGCAACTTGAAAGAATATTTCTTCGGCGACTTCCTCTCAGCAGTAAATAAATTTGCCATAAAAAGTTTCTCTAAAATCGAAGTCTACTTTAAACTTTAGGCTCCCCAACTCATGTGTAAAATTAACACGCATGACATAAGTGGTGTGAGCAAATAGGACGTAGTACTGACTAAAGGATTGTAATGACCAATTATGTACATATTTTACCAAAATTTGATACTAACGAATACATTTTTTTTTCTACTGATTTAGTAATAAGTATTCAAGTTTATAATCTGCCATAAATTTAAATGTATAGACAAACGCTGTAGTATCGTTTTTGAAAAGAATGTATCAAAAATGATACGAACCAGTTCCAATACTTCTCTGTATATTTCCAAAGGCCGTTTCGAATGTTTCCACGTCAAAATCTTTATGTATGTATGTTCGCGTTTCTAATACTTCTGCAATCATTCTTGATATCTTGTTTTGGCATCATTGAATATTCTCTGTGTATGAAATAATAATAATGTAAAATAATTTATAAATGAAATGATTACAGTCCTGTCTCAGGTATGAGTTTCTATAGTTTTCTTATTATTTGCACTAATCTGTAAATGTGTTCAGTAGAGTTGTGGTTCGCCAGACAGTGAAACAGATGATCTTTGCTTAAAGTTGTTACAGAAGTTTTGAGATACCTGCACAACTAACTTTTGCAAGAATTTTTGTGCAGATAAACCAAAAATGCAGCTAAATTAAATGTTTTTACCTGCCTAATTGAGCAGGTATGAAATAATTATAGATTACTCTCTCAAAGATCAACCATAAAATACTTCTTATATTTCATTTATTTATTGATATTTGCTTTTAACAAAAAAAATGTAAATAAATTTCAACGACAAAATTAATTGAGATTTTCGTTTTTTAAATAAAATATTTTGTAAACATTTCTTTTTTGTTTAACGCAGCTAACTTTAATTTTTGCTATGAAAAAAGTTTTAAAGTTCAAAAATATAAGGCACATTGTATATTAAATGTGCAGGAATAAAAAGTGCGCTTAAAAAATAATTTTGTACAAAATTTGGAGAAATAAAGACACGAAACAAAATTTTTGTGCCGGTAAAGGCAATGCGCACGTAAATAAGAGGCAGCTAAATCAAAACTACTGTATTACTTTAAAAACAGCAGCAAATTACTAAGGAGTTTTGGCATAATCAACTTATGAATCATGATTTAATTTTTTTTTTAAAACTATTTTCGAATAATATTTTGATTCACTGTTTTAGCCGGTAGCGCGAGAAGTTAATTTATTTATAATTTCTTACTTATTCAATTTAAAATATTTTGTAAAAATGTAATTACCGCTTATGCTGCATGTATATTCCGGCTTTTACTGGTAATGTTGTCTTTCACTATATTTTGCTTCAACCGTTTTCAGTCTGTATATACGACTTCTTCGTTAATTTTTTTTGTTCAATTATTTGAAAATTATTTACGATTTACTTTCTCTTACCGTTCCAAATATGTTTAACATTGATTTTGAGGTTCATTATATCTAATTTATAAACCAACATTTGTCACAAAATTGTCCTACAAATATCGATCATTGCCTTTTACGACTATCAACATCAACATTTTCTTAGTACTTTTGGTTTTATAAAAATATGTATGTTTGTGTAAGTGTAACTATACAGGGATTATATTATCAAATGGAATATTTAATATGCAGTCTTGATCGACTGTAACATTCTTATTTCATTATACTTACTTACATATGTGCTAATTATTGAAATTCATCAGTTCTTTAGTTACTTTTGAACAAAGCACACGCATATTCTCTCTCAGTTTGATTAATAATATAGACTTAATGTCTAAACGCAAGAGGGGTAATTATTGGACCCACTTACAAGCCATTGACGATGATGGCGACGATAATGGGGAGGAAGCGGTTGAAAAAGTCGTTAAGGTTCATATCTCCAATAAAAGTCTTAGCACAAACTGGAGACTTTATTCATAAGCTACTATCAGATAAAGGTATTGTCAATTACCGTCTTAACGAATGTCTATTGTACGGTATTGTAAAAACTATTTTGAGTGTAAGCAATAGTCATTATTTTACGCACGATCGAAGAAGTGAACGTGTATTTAAAGTGGGTTTATTTGGATAAGAAAATAAAACTGAAAACGAATGTTGACTTCGAGAAATTTGAAGGTTACTTGTGTCAAGCGAGTAGACCAATCTTATGATAACTCTACAGAAACAATTTACATTGTTTCATTCGAGAATGGCTTTATTAAATTAAATGATCTCAAGAGAGATCATATAAGAATTTTTCGCACAATCGTAAGATGGGAGTACAAAAGAAAAGGCAAAAACAGAGTTGTACAATGTCAAATGTTGGAACATGGTGAAATTGAATAATCAAAATATTCCACGTTCTTATAACAATGAGCAGTTTGCGTATAATGAAACTCAATTCCCTCTTTTGCCCAACCAGAAGAGACATGTTCAACTAGTAAACCACTCACCTAGTACGACACAATTTACTCCAAACAATAGGAATAACTCAACTAACGCGATTAATAATTCTCCTAGAAATGGGAGTTACTCATTTAACGCATCTCAAAATTTGCATAACAATAACAACAATAACAGTGATTTGTTTACAACTAATTTACAGAATTAACTCAACTCTCGATGGAAATGATAAAAAACTTAAGAATTAACTATTAAGTATTTATATTCTAATTTTAAATAATGGATACGCAAATTAAAATAATGTTTTGGAACGCAAGAAGTATCTGCGGTAAAATAATTGAGTTCTTTAATTGTTTAAAAAGTTGAATGAAAGAATCAGGTTTTCTCATCCAATGTTTAATGTTCTGCGCGTAGACCGACCAAATATGCAAGGTGGGGGAGTAGCAATTGTGATAAAAAAAAGAACTAAAGTTATAGAATATATAGGAATCAGTATTGACTTCGACCTAATTTCTTGTGTGTGTATACTTTCCCGTTAGTGGAAGAACTTCTGATTTACAGCCGCTTTACAGAAGAGTCATTCAAAAATTGCTTTGTATTAGAGGAAAGTATATTTTATGTGGTGATCTTAATAGTTAACACCGAAACTGGGGATGTTCAAGGTCGAACGTGTACGGTAATCTACTTAACGATTTAACTCTGCATATTCCGTTTACCATCATGTATCCAAATGACCCCACTCATATTCCAACTTCTTCTAGAGCGAGACCGTCTATTATTGATAATAGTCTCACTAACATTCCAAGATATATATCCCATCCCAATGTGCTACATTCACTTTCCTCAGATCATTTCCCTGTACTGTTCTCATTAAACGCTTCTTATCGGGAACAAGAAAATATAAAATATAATTATAATAAAACAAACTGGAGAAGATATTCAGAAATTATTGATGCAGTATTAGCTAACACTAGTACTGAAGTAAATGAAATAAATAATGTGTCGGAAATCGATCGTAATGTGCAAACATTTTTTGATGCTATATTTAGATCTGTGTACACCAATTCATCGTGAAACTGATTTAAACTTTATTAAACTACCTGATGAAATTATCGACCTTATAAGGGAGAGAAATTACTTTAGACGACAGCAGCAAAGGTATAGGTTTATGTCAGATCTCCAAGAATACAGGTATTACGATAAGGTTGTCAAATTCTCAATTTGGAGATATAGAAATAAAAATGGAATGATACATTAAGCAGGTTAGATAATCGCTCGAAGCCATTGTGGAATTTAGCAAAAATTTTAAGAAAAAAAGTATCTAATATCCCTGCCTTAAAAAGTGGAAAAAATAATTTAATTACAGACCTTGAAAAACAAATGCTTTTGGGGAGACCTTTTGCCAAAGTCATCACATATCTGATAGTTTAGGTTGTCAAAATCTTGTTGAGGTTGTAGGCGTTACCTTAAACTGTAATAATTAGTTTCTCACTTAACTCCAGAATCAGAAATGATTTCTGAAAATGTTGTTAAAGGTATTTGAAAAATTCTTAAGCCCAGAAAATCTTGTGGTATGGATAACATTAGATATGCATTTCTTAAAAATACTCCTGATTCTGGAGTTAAGCACTTAACTTTTATATTTAATGCCTGCCTTAACCTTCAATATTGCCCAACGTCCTAGCGCACTGTAAGGGTTGTGCCAATTCTAAAGCCCGGTAATCCTGATAATGAGACTGGAAGCTATCGTCCGATAAGGAAAGTTATTTAAAAAAATTATTAAGAAAATTAAACAGTGTCATGGAAGATAGAAATATTATACCTCAAGAACAAATTGACTTTCGTCCCTCTCACAACGCAACCTAGCAAATCAAACGTATTACAATTTTTGTAAAACAGGAATTTAGAAACCGAAAGTCAATAACAATGGTTTTATTAGATGTCGAAAAAGCTTTTGACACAGTGTGGCATCAAGGTCTTCTTTATAAACTAATAACAAATGAGTTTCCAGGATATCTTATTAATATTGTAAAAAGTTTTTTGACAAATAGGCGATTCGTTATTTATCTGAACTCAGTCTCTTCAGAAGTTTTTAATATTGATGCAGGAGTACCACAGGGTTCTGTGTTAGGGCCACTGTTATATATTCTTTACTGTGCCGATATTCCGAAAGTTAATGCCTTTTATGCGGATGATACCGCAATAAATTCTTCTGGTATTTCGCCACAGGATATAATGGATAACATGCAGATTGCTCCTAATATACTATTTGACTATTTTGTTAAATGGAAAATTAAAATAAAATCCGAAAAATTACAGGCAATCTTTTCCACTAGAAAAAGGGGTCCTCGTAATCTTCCTAATTCAAATCTTATTATGAATGACATTAACTTTTAATGAGTACACTGTTCACCTAATTACCAAGTTTAACTTGGCTATTAAAATGATATATCCTTTCATCAACAGAAATTCAGAACTAAACACATGCAACAAAATTACTATCGTTAAAACAGTATTTCAGGCAATTGCCTTATATGCTTGCTCCGTCTGGGGACTCTGTGCTAAAACACATATAAATAGAATTCAAATATGTCAGAACAAATTACTAAAAATGGTGATGAGATTACCTTGGCATTATTCTACAAGAAGATTGCATAATTTATGCAATATAGAATATATTTTAAATCGTATTTATTTTATAACACAAATTTCAAGCTCATTGTAATAATTCTAGTAATAATTCTAGTAATAACATAGGTTCGAAATGTAATGTTTGAACATTTTTCTTTAAAGTATAACTATTACTTTATACCATACCTCTTACCATACTCTTATGAAGGTTTTTTTATAAAATATTTTCCTTTCCCATGCGTCTTATATTATTTTAATAATTGCGTCTTGAATTAAGTATACATATGTATATGTAAATGTAAGTTATAGATATAAGGTAACAATTGCTCCTCTGTCTTTATATGCTACTTTAAGATATATTATAAAAGTGATTTATAAAAAATAAAAAATAAATTATTCAAATGAAAAAGTTTTTTGTTATATATTTTACACTATAAACATTCGCACATATTTCATTCGTATATGGCAGTTAATCTCTTTTGTTATGCATTTACTACATTTTTTTCAAATATTTCCCTCAATACTGTGAAAATTAAGTGTTCTCATGCAGTACTTATTCATATATGTACCAGAGATCAGCAATGAGTATTCAAAAAGATGAGTAGATTCGAATCATACTCGTAATTTCTGATACTTATACGCATTCATACTTGGTTTAATATCATACTAATATCATATTCAAAGTTTGAAGTACTCATCGTAGTCATACTTAACAATACGCATGATGTTGTTAATTTCGACTCTCCTTTACTTTGCCTTTTTCTTTCATCTTTTTTTGTAAATGCAACTACAACTAAGACTGTAAATTTTGATGAATGATTCGAATCACTTGAATCATTTATGAGTATTATAAATATTCTTCTAAATTTATGAATCTGAATGAGTAGTAGAATGAATCAAACATATTTCGAATGTTATGAGTTTGATATCAACGTTGTACTCATACTCATTGCAACCTGTACTTATACATACATCAATATTGTAGTGAGTACGAATGAATCAGAGTAGTTGAATTTTAATACTGTATACTCACTCATATTCAAAATGTCATGAGTACTTATGAGTAGCGAAAAAACGATTCATTGCTGACCTCTGATATCTTCTTATATATAAAAATGAATGTGTGTTTGTTTGTATGTTTGTATGTTTGAAGTTTATAGACGATTAAACGGCTAAACCGATTTTCTTGAAATTTTCACAGTATCTTCCTGTATGTCTGGAAGGAGTTATAGGCTACTTTTTATGTTGATATTCCAAATGAGCGAGGTGCCATGCCCACGTATACTACATACTACATACTTAATATTTAATTGCATTTGAAATATATTACTCATACGCATTGTAGTTACCCCTACAAGTATCCCAGTGGTAAAATTCTTGAGGCCTTCGCTTCGCAGGCCTTTTATAAGGTCTCTCTAGCCCTTCTTTTGGATTCTGTTTCTCATGCTAGGCAGCCTTACTAAAATGACCTTCCAGTAGACCTCTGTGCTCCCTTCTAAATGATCCGATATACATTACAAATTCCCTTCTCTGAGAAGGGAAGCAACAACATGTACTTTTTTACATTTTGAGTTACTCATGCTAGGCAGCCATACTTAAAGACCTTCTAGCAGATCTATGCGCTGCTTTCTAAAAGATTCAATACTCATTCCAAATTCCCTTCTTTGAGAAGGGAAGCAAAAACATGAAATTTTTGGGAATTTGTTTTTCTCATGCCAGGCTGCCATTCTTAAAATACCTTCTAGTAGGCCTATGCGCTCCTTTCTAAAAGATTCAATACTCATTCCAAATTCCCTTCTTTAAGAAGGGAAGCAACAACATGTATTTTTTTAAATTCTGAGTAACAAAACCGTTACAAAAACAAGGTCTACTTTGGAAAAAATGCCAAAAAAAGAAAAAAAGTGTTCATCAGTTGTTTTTAAGCTTCGAAAGTGTCGGTTGTTTTTTTCAGTGGTAAGAAATAATAAAAAGTGAATAAAAAACATGGATAAAAGAAATATTAAACGTTTAATAAAATTAGAAAAAGAAAAAATGTTATTAAAATATAAAAATAAAAGTGAAGAACAGGAAAAACAATGTTCTAATGAGATATTTAATATTGTAGATAACGAAAATCGGGATACAGAAAGTGATATCGAGTTAATTTTTAATGAAAAAAATTAAACATTGGCTCAAAAATTATTAAAACGGTATCACGATTTTCGTCCTATTAACAATTCCTTCCTCTTGGTTCCACTTTTACATAGTTGCCATTAACAATTTTCTTCCGCAAAAAAATTTCACCGTAATAATTCAATTTTTCAAAATAAGTATAATGGCAGAAAAGGCTTAAAAAAATTTGGATACGAAAATAAATGGTAAGTTTAAATGTACATATAAATATGAATAAAGAAAATAAGAATAATTTGATATTCTCTTTTAATTTACAGAATTACAAAAGCAAATATCTGAGGTTCGAAAGGACTTGGACAAACAATATGGTTTAATTATCAATGAGTTGGCGGAAATCAAAATTTATTTGGATCAAATTATAAAAAGAAATTTACAAGATAAAACACTTAACCGATATGTAAATTATTTTAATAATTATATCTTAAGTTCCTTTATATAGAAGTAATGTTATTTTTTAATATGAATAATTTTTTTAATGCATAGTTATTTTTCCTTATTTTTTATTTTATTTTATTTAAACATTATATAATTTTTACTATTTAATAAATGACATACAAAAATGTAACATTTATTTATATTTTTATTCATTTTTAGAAGGCATATTTACAGATGTTCTACAGAAGGGCTTCCAATAGATCTTCTATAGGCTACATTCAAACATCCCTACTTCGGATTGTCTTTTATCATTCCTACTTTAGGCTTCATTTTATCATCCCTGCTTTAATTTGCCGTTTAGAAGGCCTTTACCAAAAAGCCTTTTAATAGGACTATAATTAAAAACCTTTCAGAAGGCCTTTATTGGAAAGCCTTTTAATAGGAATATAATTAAAAATCTTTTAGAAGCCCTTTAGGTAGAAGCGAGCGAGTAAGGCCTTGCCCGCAATGACATCGCGTGTAAAAAATGCCTAAGTATGGAATTGGAGGCGTAGTTCTTGTGTCTGCTAAATAAGGCCTCTTAGAAGGCCTCTTTACTCCTTCCATTTACCACTGGGATGCTATCTGTGATTCTTGATGTATAAAACCAAAGAAAATAAAGTGTAAAGAACGACGCGGGGGGAAAGATAGAAGGGAAAGAAAAAAATTTTGTAACCAACATTTGTGAAAAAAATCACCAAAATAAGAAAAAATATAACCAAAATTAAATTCGTAGACTTTTGTTTTATTTATTTTTTTTTCAAGTTTAAATTATAATTAATAAAAAAAGAAACAAAAAATAGCTTTTCTTATAAGAAAGAAAAATAACCTAAACCAAAAAAATCTACACATCTACACATTGATCAAAAAAATAACCAATTTTGGTTAGAAATAACCAAAAAAAGGCAACACTGTTCTCAAATCACTTATTCTCAGACGTCGCCACAAAGAGAACATGAGAAAAATTATGAGAGGCATATTTAACCCAGAGGAAAATTGTTAGTAATATTTTCAAGTCTACTTATTAACCCAATAATATGTACATATATGTGAGCGAAAAGTATAGAACAATTGTACTGCGTTAAAAACCTAAAAACACCGTATTTAACTTGGCAAGTATTCTTCCAAAAATCTAAATCATTTCTCATTGATATTAGTGAATCATACTGTAATATTTCTTTGGGTGTAAAATTGAAGTCTGAAAAAAGCGACATGAACTTTATCCTTTAGAAGCTGACAAGCAATTGAATGCATTTTTACGATCTCATGATGAGAGCAACACATTGTTACGCTCTTTGTTTGTGTTTATTTTCCTTCCGTCTTCCGCCCCCCTCATCAAGAAATGTTTTTTTAAAAAGATTTTGGTGAGAGCGGGTCGTAATGCCACAACCCGCCATAAGAAATTTTACTGCTTTATAATTCGTATTCTTTATATCCATATTCTTTGATATCACTCATACGTCGCATATGTAGTTTTTTTTAATGAATTTTACATCTATATAAACAAAAATGAATGTGGGTTTATTTGTTTGTGGGTTTGTTTGTTTGAAGTCTATAGACGGCTAAACGGCTGGACCGATTATCTTGAAATTTTGACAGTACCTTCCTGTATATCTGGAAGGAACTACTTTTTCAAGAAGGAGTGGTGCCACGCCAACATATCCAATAAGTATTTAATGTCGCATATTTCATAAACTGCAATAGCTAGAGACCTCAAATTTTGCATGGACGACTTTGACGTATATATAAACAAAATGGGCGGATTGGACATAGTGGACGTGTCACCTCCAATATAAAAAATATTAAATTATTATATCTAAGAAAATATAACAGTTAGAGTCCTAAAATTTTGTCGAATCCACTTTAGTATCAATATGAATATTTTAGACAAAAATGGGCTGACTAGGAAAAGGGTGTGGTACTTCCCATATGAATTAAATTTAAAACTTCTTATATCTCGGAAATCACATATATATATTGTTTTATTTATTATTAATTGTTTTATTTATTAGTCACAGTTAAAACAGAATTTGTATAAATAATCCACAGTTCTTGTTTGAAGTTATTACCAATGCGTACAATAAGAGAATGAATGAGAATAAGAAAAGAAAAGGAAAAAGTAGCCAACGAAATTTACATTAGGGTTGCCATATTTTAATAATCTCCAACACTCCCTCTTAATGTAAATATCGTTTTACAATCAAAGCATAAATATATTAAATAAATTTCATTAATCTCATAAAATAATTATGTTTCGTCTTAGCCAAGTTCTTAGTCAGCACATCAGCTATCATGTCCTGTGATGGGCAATATTTTAGGACGACATCTTTGTTCTTGACAACTTCTCGAATGTGATGATATCTTATGTCGATGTGCTTTGTCCTTTTATGGTACACCGGGTTGGAAGCTAATTTTTCTGCACCTTGGTTGTCGATATTAAGAATAATTGGCTCACCTGAAGTATATCCAAGTTCCTCTAACAGCCGCTTTAAAAATATAGCCTCTTTTGCCGCTTCCGATAAGGCCATATACTCGGCCTCCGTGCTACTGAGAGCCACGCATGATTGCTTCGACGATTGCCATGTTATGGGGCAGTTTCCGATAAAAAATACAAACCCGGTATAGGACTTCCGGTCGAGTGCATTACCACCCCAATCTGCGTCCACAAAGCCTTCAACTTTGTTTTCATTAGCCTCGTAAATTATTCTCATGTTAATAGTGCCCTGAAGATAACGCAAAATACGCTTTACACCTTGCATGTGTTCAGAATGAGGATTGGAATTTCTTTGTGCCAGTTTAGATACAGAATGGAGAATATCTGGTCTGGTGGTAATGGCGAGGTACATCAAGGCTCCAATTATGGACTGGTAGTCACGTTGGTCTATTTGTTCGCAGTTGTCCTCAGTGCATATTACCTGGTAGTTAGTCTCAAGTGGTGTCGATACAGCCTTACAACAATCCATCCCATATTCTCTGAGCAAATCCTTAATATATTGGGATTGGCTAATAGAAATTGCGCCAGTTTCACCAACGCGATTGACTTCGATGCCGAGATATTGATGTATTTTACCTTTGTCAGTTATTGAAAACTTTTTGGCCAATAAATTTTTTACAGCTAAAACTTGATTTTTGTCTCTGCAAGCGATCATAAGGTCATCGACGTAGACGGTTACCAACACCAATTCACCTTTCATTGTGGCCTTATAAAGGCAGCTTTCATTTATGCATTGCTTAAAGCCAATCTGCCTAAGGACGAGGTCTAATTTTTCGTTCCACTCCTTACCTGACTGCTTTAGTCCGTAAATAGCCTTATGTAGCTTCAATACCTTTTCAGGATTTTTACAGTCAACAAATTCTCTAGGCTGTCGGATATAAATATCGTGCTGGATATTACTGTTTAAATAAGCTGAGCTTACATCTATCTGATGTAAATGCATCTTCCACTGGACTGCTAATGCCATTACTAAGCGAATCGTTGAATACCTCGCAACTGGTGAGAATGTCTGCTCGTAGTCAACTCCAAACCTCTGACTACAGCCTTTGGCTACGAGACGTGCCTTAAAGCGTTCGATATTTCCCTTTTCGTCCTTTTTAAGGGCAAATACCCATTTTGAATCGATCGCTCTAGCTCCATTGGGTAGATCGACTAGTGACCAGGTTTCATTTTTCTCTAAGGATGCTATTTCGGCTTTCATTGCATCGTACCAGCTTTTTCTGTTAGCACCATTCATAGCCTCTTCAACAGTAAGTGGAACACCTTCCTGGACCATGTTGTTTAAACGTTCCTTACGTGGTCTACCTCGTGTACCAGTTCTGACAATTTTCGGTCTACCGCGGGTACAAGCTGCGGTATTCTCCCTCTGATCATCGACCTCTTCTTCGCTTTCTTCAGCAGTTTCAAATCCTATTAGGTCCTCTGACTCGTCGCTTGATTGTATATCGCTACCATTAGCAGGAGGGGTAATCTGATTCACATTATCATCTTTTTGTTGTTCATTAGAATTATCAATTACTATTGTTAAATAGTCTTCCTTTGTATTTTCAGGTTCATTTGTTTTGTCATTGTCGAATTCGTTTTCCTCAAACATGACATCACGGCGTTCAATTACGGTATGGTTAGTTGTATCATAAAGTCGATATGCCTTTGCAACTTGAGAGTAACCTACCATGATATATTTTTTGCCCTTGGGTTTAAATTTGCTACAGCCTTCATTACCTTTAATTAATGCCACCGCACAAGACCCAAATGTCCTCAGATGTTGCAGATTTGGTTTTCTCTTAAACCAAATTTCATAAGGAGTTTTCTCGCCAAGTATTTTTGTTGGACATCTGTTGCGTAAGTAAACTGAGGTATTAATAGCTTCAGCCCACAAGCTTTGCTGAACTCCGCTGTGCACCATCATAGAGCGAGCCATTTCAACCAGTGTGCGATTAGCACGCTCCGCTACCCCATTTTGTTGAGGCGTGTAAGGCACAGTGAGTTGCCGAGCTATTCCTTCATTCCTCAAAAAATAATCAAAATCGTTGTTGATGTATTCTCTACCGTTATCACTTCGCAACGCTTTTATTTTGCGACCTGTCTGTTTTTCGACATGCTGTTTAAAGACCTTAAAAGTTTCGAAAACTTCACTCTTGGCTTTGAGAAAATATACAAAAATTCTTCTTGAAAAGTCGTCAATAAATGTGACGAAGTACCGCGCACCACCATATGATTTCACATTGAAGGGACCACAAACATCGCTGTGAATTACTTCTAGTAGGTCTTCTGTTCTTTTAGATGCTTCTTGGGGAAATGGTTGTACATGGATTTTGCTGTACATACAGGTCTTGCACTGGTCTACATGTTCACCATCCTTCAAATGCATACCTTTAACCATTTCTTTTCTGAACATATCATTTAGTGCATTATAATTTAGGTGACCTAATCTGTTATGCCACAGTTGTCTCATATTAGTCATCACAAACAATTTCTCCACCTTACTCTCAATTATGAACAAATTATTCCGTTTCAAAGCCTTGAGTACTACTCTGCCTTTGGCATTTTTTATAACAGCAGACGTCGCGTCGAAAAACACAGTTAAACCATTGCTGACAACACGGGCAATGGAAACAAAATTCATGGTCAACTCTGGGGAGTACAAAACATTCTGAAATTTAATCTGTTCACCATTAATAATGACATTTACATCACCTTTTCCCTTTGCCAGAATAGATTTGTTGGCTTCAAACCTGATCTCCTCTTCATGTGCGATAAAATTCGTAAACAAACCTCTGTCGCAGCACATATGCGAAGTAGCGCCGCTGTCGACACACCACTGCGTAACTTTTGGTTTCTGCTTTTCTTGAGTGTGTACAGCATGTAGAAGATGTTGTTGTTTCTTTGCAGATCTCTCACACTTGTTCGCATAGTGCCCAAATTCGCCGCAATTAAAACACTTGCCTCTCATTTTGGTGTTCTTATTTCCTTTTTTCGCCCTGTTGTTTTTCTGAGAAACTTTCATTGCTAAAGCCTGCTGCACATTTGTTGTTGTCTCATAACGGTTACTTTTTTGCTTTAGCCTGTCTCCCTCTTCTAGAAGTTTCTGTTTAACAGCATTCAAACTTGGCAACGTATCACGCGTTTCAATGGCTACTACGAAATTCTCGAACTCAGGTGGTAAACTCGACAGCAACATAACAATTAGGAGTTCATCTTGCATAGCAATTCCAGTTTCCGACAATTTTTCGGCCAACTCCGTAAAACTATTCAAATGTTGGGTTATGTTACCACCATCAGCCATTGTTAAATTCACCAATTGTTTATACAATGTCACTTTTTGCAGTGGCCCTTTTGGCTTGTATGTTTCCTCAAGACGAACCCAAGCTTCTCTTGATGTTTGACAATTTCTTATGATGCTGAGTATTGATGATTTTACACATAAGGTTATTGTGGCGAGGGCCTTTTCATCATCTGCATCCCAAGATTCTCTAGCTCTGTCATCCGCAGCATCCTCCTTTTTTACTGTTCCGTTTACAACCTTCCACAAGCCATTATGTATCAATACACTGCGCATCTGTACGCACCAGCTATTGTAATTTGTATCATCCAGTTTTTCAATCTGATACAACGACGCCATTTTCCACCGAAACACAAATTCTTTGAATTTTCTTCACTTTAACTTTCTCACTTCAACTTTCTTTCTTATTTAACAAATCCTTTTATCTCAGCCAGAACTTTGTCCTGGGCCCATAACCTGTTTTATTTATTATTAATTGTTTTATTTATTAGTCACAGTTAAAACAGAATTTGTATAAATAATCCACAGTTCTTGTTTGAAGTTATTACCAATGCGTACAATAAGAGAATGAATGAGAATAAGAAAAGAAAAGGAAAAAGTAGCCAACGAAATTTACATTAGGGTTGCCATATTTTAATAATCTCCAACATATATAAAAATGAATGTGCGTTTGTTTGTATGTTTGAAGTTTATAGACGACTAAACGACTGAACCGATATTCCTAAAATGTTCACAGTATCTTCCGGAAAGAGTTATAGTCTACTTTTTATGTTGATAATTCAAATGAGCGAGGTGCCACTCCCACATATACTACATTACCTACTATTGTAAGATAATAACAAAATGTATATATTGGAAAAACTATATCAGCAAGATACCTCAAATTTTGTACAAGTGACTACAGTTTTAATATAAATATTTTGGACAAAAATGGGCAAACTAGCAATATTGGTGTGGCACCTCCCATATAAAGTAAATACGAAAATCTGTATATCTGAAAAACTCTAACAGCTAGAGTCCCCCATTTTTGTACGAGTAACTTTAGTTTAAATATAAATATTCTGGACAAAAATAGGGAGTTCAACAAAAGCGGTCGTGTCACCTCCCATATGAAGAAAAATAACAGTTAGACTCTCCAATTTTGTACGAATATCTAAAGGTTCAATATCAATATTTTTGTTAAAAATGGGCGATCAAGCATTAGGGGCGCGGCAAACTCTATATGAACTAATTATTAAAATCTGTATATCTAGAAAACTATAAAAGCTAGAGTCTCCAATTTTGTATTCCAGCTTTAGGAAGGTGGTGCCTCTCTGATTAGTGAGGGTGGAAATTATTATATCTTGAAATATGCCTTAAATGATTGAGTTTGAAATTTTCAACTCATATACATAGTAAGTACTAAAATGCATACTATTTATATATTGATCTCATATACATACACTTATACATATGTAATAGTTATATTATTGTTTACTTCTAAAAATGGGTAACTAATAAAAATAGTATTTATTTGTCGCATATCTTGAAAACCACATTAGGTAAATTTTGTAATCAGCATTCTGTTGGGCGATGAATGGGCATGTAACAATAGGGAGTAATATTTTCATTCATTACTTTTAATTACCTAAGTAATAAAATGTAAACTGTCAATATTGTTCCCAAATAAAATAAGTAGTTCCAAAACTCATCAAAAAAATTATCTGTGACTGACGCAAACACAATTATTTGTTAAATTTTAATAACCTTAATTTCTTTTTCAAAAGGTTCATGACCTGAACCGATTTTTTACCTATTCATATTAGGTAAAATATAAAGGAATACATATGTATAACACGCATTCGGTTTTGGAATTCAGTTGAATCTTTGATTCTAATCAAGTTAAACGTTATTTGAGTGACATTTATTTTGCAACAATTTATAAAAATGCCCCCAATAAAAGCATCCCTTTCCAGAAGCGCCAAAAAATGCATTGCGTTTGCAATCCCAGAGAGCAAATGAAAGTTCGGAAGAGCGTGAAAGTCGCCCCAGGACTGAGAAGAGTTTCAACCTTTAGAGCCGGAACGCCATCACAACGCGAAGAACGCCTTGAAGGCCTACGACAACGTGCCACACCATCAAGAGCTACTGAAACAGCTTCAGAAATCCAAGAGTGCCTTAAAAGTCAACGAAATCTTACCTCTTTAGCACGAGCTTCTGAAACGCCGTCAGAACGCGAGAGATGTCTTGAAGGTCTTCGACAACATGCCACTACCGCATGAGCTACCGAGACATCGTTGGAACTTGAAGGTCGGATACAAAGCCAACGAAATCGTACCGAAACATCACGAGCCAGAGAAACGCCTTCAGAACGTGAAGGACGTCTTGAAGGTCTTCGACAACTGCACGAGCTACCGAGACACCTTTGGAACATGAAGGTCGGCTACAAAGCCAGCGAAATCGTACCACAGCATCACGAGCTAATGAAAAAGAAGTCAAACATGAATCACGAGTAGAAAGTCACAGGATTCGAACATCAACAAGAAGAGCAGCAGAAAGTATAGAGCAATATGATTTGCGTCGAGAACAAAATCGTAAACGAATGGTGGTGAATCGACGAGTTTGCCAATATTGCAATGCACTCATGTACAAAAATGAAATACCTTTGGCGACATGTTCACACTCTAAAGTTAACTACTAATATGCGTGTTCAGTTGGAACGTGATGCTTCAGCTTCAACTTTTTCCAAAAAATTGCTTGATTTAGGTAACGGAAGAATTCCAATGGATCCTATAACAAAGTATATAAAATTTCCTTCAGACTTTTGCAGAATGGCACAATCCAAAGAAGAATTAATAAATTGTGTATTTCCCAATATCGTGCAAAATTTTAAAAATATGCAATGGTTATATGAACATGCGTTACTAACATCCAAAAATATTGACGTTAATTCCATCAACAGCAATATTCTCAACAAGATCGATGGGAATCTAAGAACTTATAAAAAAACGGTGTTCCCATTATTTTACTTAGAAATATTGACCCTCCACGACTTTGTAATGGCACTCAACTGACAATTAAAAAATGATGAACGACCATTATAACTGGAAAGTTTAAGGGAACTGATGTGTTGCCGCCACGTCCTATGACCACATCGAAGATGCCATTCGATTTCAAGCGCCTTCAATTTCCTATTCGCCTAGCATTTGCAATGACAATTAATAAAGCTCAAGGTCAGTCCTTGCAAGTTTGTGGACTTAATCTAAAAAATTCATGTTTCTCACATGGACAGCTTTACGTCGCATGTTCGCGAGTAGGAAAACCCGCAGAGGGGAAAACAAAAAATATTGTGTATCCCAAGGCATTGGAATAAGAATTATTTATTTAAGAAAAAAAGTACATATTAAATTTTAGCAAGTAAGAAATAAATAGCTCATTAATGTATTATTTTAGAATTTAAATGAAATATACTGTCATCAAATGAAATTAGAATAAACCTTTAAGAAAAATTGCATAGTTTAATTACTAAATAAAAATTTTTAAATTATTCACCCCTATTCTGCGTTTCGATTCTAATCGAAATTTTCTCCGTTTGGCAATTTTGGTATTCTGCGTTTCGATTCCGTTCAGTTTCTTTCGATTGTATGTATTCTGCATTACGATCGGAGCTCCGTTTCTCTCAGTTGTTTTTTTGTTAACGGAGGTTTTTTCTACTTTTGTTTTTTAAGTGAAAAAATGAAAGTACAAAATTAAAAAATTTAGAAACGATTTAAATAAAAATTATTATTATAATTTTTTTGTTTTAAATTGTTATTTTTTGTACTGGAATATGAGTGTTTTGTTATGTATCTATGCAGGTCAAAAACAAGAACACCGGAGCAGTACGAGAAACTGGCAAATATAATGGCGGATAAAGCTGACATAGCTTGTGGTTATCACCAGCGTTCAAAGGAAGAAGTAACAGCATTCTTGGCGGAGGTTACAGAAGTCCTTAATGTATTAGGCCTGGATTGCAGTTGTCTCTGATCCTACGCTTTTCAAGGCTTATATCTGTATTTCTGTCGTTGTTCTCCTAAAATAAATTCCATAATAAAAATTCAACTCACTAAATTATTTCTTTAGAAACAGTTTTTATTAACGTTTTGTCTTTACATATTTAACCACAACACTTTTATTTTCTACTTTTTTTTAGTTAATTTCAGCTTCACTAGATTATACACACTTATATATTTATGCAAAACTTATTTTTACTCTTTTCTTTTTTATTTTATTTCAATATTTTTCTTTTATTAAATTTATAAACAATTTACTTTATTATACATAGAACTTGTTTTATTAAATTTGACATTTGTTTATGAAAATGATTATTCTGCTGTTTCATTTCCACATTCCACATTGATACAAGTGATTTTGTAAACATTGTTATCTTGTTCTTATTCTTTCGATTCCGTTTTTCTGCAGAATACCAATTTTCGATCGTAACGGAACTGAATGCGGAGACGTAATCGAAATGCAGAATAGGGGTGATTATGTACACATTTAATTTCGATGGGGGTAGCGAAGCACACCGGGTATTAGCTAGTGTACTATAAAACTAACATGATCCCCTAGAACTATGCAACAAACTGTATGTCTGGTGTGTATGTGTCTTATAAACTAGTGCATACACTTCCATATTCTTTTTAAGTATTCGTCTCTTTGTTAGAGATATAGACAGAGAGAAGAGAAAGAGTAAAAAGATAGAAGAGTTTTTCGTTATTGTATGCAAGTTTTATTAAGTACTCGCAAGCAAATATATGTGCTGGCAGTGATGCCAACTTAGCCCTTTTCGGGCTAGATTTAGCCCTTTTTGAAGCATCTTTAACGCGAAAATTTTTTTTAGCCCTAAACTAAAAAACGCGCAATTTCAGCCCTTTTCAGTATTTTTGTTCAGCCCTTTTTGCCCGTTTTTCCTTTAACTCTGTATGGGAATATTATCTTATGTTTCTCTGGCAATGTCGAATTCTAAGCCAATTAACAAAAGTACCGAGAAACACAAGCTTTGCTGAAAGTTTAAAATTGTATTTACCTAATAATTAGGCATTGATAAAAAACATATTAATAAGTATATAAGTGTATAACTTTAAGTAAGTCATAATTTAATATTCTTGGATGTGTCTTTAATGTAAATGTTTATGTTTAGATGGAGCGCTACACGCAAACATATCGTAAAATTTGGGAGACAGATCCCCTTTTAAAGAAATGGATAAAGCCTTGTAAAGATGAATCTATAGCAGTATGTATTTACTGCAACACGCAAATCGTCGCTAAACACTATGACCTGGTCAGACATTCAGAAACGAAAAAGCACAAAAAAGCGTCCGAGCCTTTAAACAGCATTAATATGGTACAACCACAAATTTGTTTTACACCTGCATTGTGGTACTATTTTAATCTTAGCCCCCCTTTTTGCGCTTTTTTGAAAAAAATTAAATTGTATTGTACTAAAAACGTCATTTTTTTCAATTTAGCCCGTTTTTCATTTTTGTTCACGCGTATGGTGTCCTAAGAGTTGGCATCACTGTGTGCTGGGGTTAAAGTTTTTAGTCACCAATACATCGTTATGCATGCTCTTACACATATGTTCTTTTTTTTTGCTCTGATATTTACATTTTTAATAGCGGCATAAATAAGTACTCGTACATATGTATGTGTTGTTGATACTTTTTTGGCAAACGCTTAAGCTTTCCTTAATGTATGTGTGTTTTTATTCCTTTTATTTTTTGTGTTCATAGTGCAGCACTTGCAACTGTTTGGAAAAAAATATTTTTACATTATTTTTTTATATTTATTAAATGCGTTTCTCTTTTTTCAGTTCAGTTCAGTTAAAGAATTCCTAACGAAGAACAGTTACAATGTGAAATTTATGCAGTAAGTTTTTTGTTGTTTTTTACTACAACATATTTGAAATCTTTACTGAAAAGCTTTTATTTATTTCTTCCATTTTGGTTGCCGGTTTTTATTAAAATTGCAAATATTTCGTATTTTAAAGTTCACAATATGAATTATAGTTCATGAATTTATAGTGCCTTGCACTACAATACAACTTCGGTTATAACTCTGATCGTTTCTTTTGTTTTCCTAAAAGCAATAAAAGGGGGCCTTCCAATAGCAACTTCCGAACTTACACAGTAGATAACAGCCATCTTGTTGAAACTATATCTGTCAAATCAGCTGTCATTTTTTTCAATCTTGTCTGCCAAATCATCATGGACGGATATAATATTCAACAACACGTGAAAATAATTGTTTAATCAATATTGTTTCAGTTTTGTTTTATCGCCCATTTTACAATCGTTATAATCGTCCCATCGATAGGACTCTTCGCAATGTAATGGATAAATTTTAGTCCACTGGTCCAGTAAACGGTCAGCCAATATCCGTACGCTGTTAAAAATCAAGAATTAATGATATCATCGCTGCTGTCCGTGAGAGTGTGCAGGAGAATCCGAGACAATCGATTTCGCGCCGCTTACAAGAACTCAAAGAACATCCCAAATTTCCCCTCGTGACTTGCAACTGAAGGTAAATTAACACAACCAACGGTGTATGCTCGCTGGATGGGATTTAAAACGGTTGGCAATTGACCCCAGTTGTTATTAAAAAATTATCTTCTGCGTTGTGGCTCATTGTCACTATACTGCCTAGATGGTATGTATAGAGTATTCAAATTTTTTTATTCATTTCAAAAACCTATTGATGCCAATATGTGTGGATTCTTTGGGTGCTAAGCGTGCGTAATGTGATCTATTTGCATACACCTGTGATTTAAGAAAAACTCTGTTGGAAAAAGTCTACTGGTTCCAAACGCACGATCTCGGTGACTACTTAACATCACCTTCAAATGAAATGACCATGCCTTCAAATCCAAAGATCCATAACCATGAACTGTCTGGCTGGTGGCGTATGGAACAATAACCCCGCAAGACCAAAATCAACACTAAACATTGAGTGCCCCCGTTTTGCCCTAATTTACTGCCAGACCCATCTTAATAGACTCGCGTACGCCCTATGATACAAATGTCGTCAGTGTACGCAAGCATCTGGACACTTTTTTGGAAAATAGTGCCATTGCAATGGACTCTCGGCTTCTTCAGAACACTCTCTATGTTGAAGAGGTCGCATGCTAAACTATCGTCTTGTCTGAAACCTCGCACGGTAATAAAATGTTCGGAGATGTCCATTTCTACCTTGACAGAGCTACAGGAATTGCTCAACGTCCTTCTGCATAGCCTTATTAGCTTCGCAGGTATACCGAGGTCAGACATTGTGGCATAAATACGATTTCTTATGGGGATATCGAAGGCGGCCTTATGGTCGACAAGAAAATGATGTGCGTCGACTTGTTTTTCTTGATCTTCCATAGTGTGAAGATTTGGTCGATGGTGGACTTGTTAGGTCTGAAACCGCACTGATATGTAGAACCTTATACGCGATTGACGAAAATAGACCATACGATAGGTGCCCACTTTTTTAGGACAGGGCAGAGTGCACTGAAGTTTTGTAAATAAACTGGCGCATGCATCCTACCTACTCATTACCTCCTGTCTTTAACAATTAAATCGCATAAACACGTAGGAGCTGAATGCAACGTTTTCTTATATGCAGATCTCAGCTAATAGAATAAAAAACGACCATAAGCAATCAACAGTAAGTTCCAGAAGTTGCCAGATAGAATGTAAATAAAGCAACAGGTAACTTTGCCACCGATTTGTGGTAAACAGTGCGACTTAAGAACACTGCTTTATTATACAGAGTTCCTCCATATAATGAATTGGGATAAAGATAACGCACTAACTACACGCCTTTAAAATGTAGTTATCAGCCTGTTGCGAACACCTAAAGGAACCCAATGTATTGCTAACACCTCTATTGCAGTGTTTGAAATCATATACGGTATTTAAGTGGCAAAACAACCTTGAAATTAGAGACAAAAAACCCAAAATAAGTGTAAAAAAAAAATTGTATAATCCTTTTTCACATTTTGCAGTATCTGCCACTAGAAGTTCAAAGAAAGAATTTCGAATCTTTGTTTACTTCAGTTTATTAAAAAGTTAAATAAGTAGCTTTTCTACTTTCTTGCCATTTCATTTATTCTTTTAGCACTGGCGTTAGCACTTTAAATCTGGCCAAAGCAACAAAATTTTCAAGCTTCATTCTTTTTTTTTTTCTTTTTCTTACTTAAATAAATTCGATTTTCATTTAGAGATTAGGAGAAAACTTTAAGTATCATTTCATACTTAACTAAGCATTGACCTGTATGCTGGGACACTTGGTTGAGTGTATAAGCGTTTAAGCTTTTACAGAAAATTTAAAAACAAAAATGAATAAAAATAAAGAAATGAAATAAAATAAAAATGGCAAAATTGCTAATAATATTTTTTAAAGGAAATGGCCAACAATTTTGTCTAGACTTGCATTAGCCAGATAAAAATAAGGTCAATATTGTATTCAATTCAGTTTTGCTTCTTTTTCCTTTCTTTTATCTGAATATTTGAAATTGCTTAAGTAAAGATTATTATCATTTTATATGATGATAAATTATTTATTATTCATAAAGATTGAATATTAAACTGAAAAGTTTAGTACATAAACTAGAGAAGAGTATTTATTTTCAGTTATTGTATGCAAACTTTACAATTTGATTTCGAATTTATTTAAATAACTATGATGGTCTAGGCTATAAGAAAAATTTGTTGCATTGAAAAGGAAGTTTATTTTTATTTTATCATTTTCCTTACGATTTTTCTTTTCATTTTATTATTAAATAATTTATGTAAAACACACACATATTATTAAATAATTTATGTAAAACACACACATATTTTTCAAATATTTATGTTTATTTCCAGTAGTCGACAAGAGGTTAGCAAACCTTATGAAAAATTACCTTAATAAGGCTTTACAAATAATACAACAAATAAAAAATAAAAAATTCGAAAATAAAAATAAGTTACGAAATATCAAAAATAATTTTAAAAAAAGCATTCGGTAAATTTTATAATTTTCTTTTATATAAAACAGTGGTCGCATCCGCAATAATTCAATATAAAGCTGTTTCATATCTAATTGGTCATATTTGCTTATTTTTCGATAACGGTACATATTATAACATATCTGTTGAATGGTAGTAGTAAAGTCTGAAAAAATTCTGATATTGAAAACTATAGGGGCATTGAGTAATATACTTAAACTTTTGGAAAAATTGGTTACCGATACATATCATCAGGACTCAAATCTATTTCACTCTACCAACATGGATTTCTAAAAATTCAAAAAGGATGTTCAACTATGACAAACACACTTCAGTTTACAACTATAATTAATCGTAAATTTTTTCCAAAAAAAATAATGCAAACTGAAGTTGCTTACACTGGTTTCAGTCATATTGGCCCTCTACTGGTTGTTTTATTCATTAATAAATTGCCTCAGGTTATTAAGTTTTCGAAGATTTTTATGTGCACAGATGATGTAAAAATCTTTATAATGTATGAGATCAAGAGTGTCTTTAAGCTGACATAAATTCATTTTATGGGTGGTGCGACGCAATTGTAATAAAACTTTATTTTCTGGGTAGTTATCAAATAGATTCTGTTAAGAAAATTATTGACATTGGCATTTCATTTGACCGAAGGTCAAGATCAGCAAGGATAGAATGGCACTTGGTTATATAAAAAGATGGTCGAACTAGTTCAATGATCCGTATATTACAATACATTACACTTGTTCGCCCAATTTTGGAATACGATTCAGTAATATGGGATTCTATTTATCAAATTGTTACTAATGCTATTGAGTCGGTACAGAAATAATCCCTTTTGTTCCGCTTACGAGAATTACATTTTGATCCTGCGTCATATTCTGCAATCCTAGCCATCATTAAATTGTCGTAGAACCATGTTGAATGTAACATTATAAGATATTAGTCAACATTCCTCGGCTTCCGAAACTTCTCACCTCTGTCCGTCATATTTTTTGGGACTAACTACGCTGATGCTGATCCGATTAGAACGATGGGCAACTCAATTAATCGATTATTTGAATTTATTGATTATTCTGTAGGTCTAATTATACTGAAAAACTTGACAATTGTGGATCTAAACACATAATATTACATAAGAATTTACATTTAATTTAAATAAAGTTATGAATAACATAGCGTTGCATTTTTTTTGCTCGCTGAAATTTGGCACTTTTTTTCTTAAATGTTAAAATAAAAATAAGTGCATAGAAAAATTTTGATATTGTAACCTGCATTTGTTAACTAAGTTTGTGGAGCATAAAAATAAAAATAAAGTTTTTAATTTCCGCGCTTTTTTTTTGAAAGAGGCGCACATAAAGATCAATCCGCTTAGCGTTGCATTTTTTGTGCTCGCTACTGTATATAAAAGCTTTTATGACATACATTATATTATTCACGTTTGGTTAAAATTTTTTGTTTTATACGTATATGGACATTTCCAATTTCATTCGCGTGTGGGACGTGTTATTAAAAACGACCGGTTTATCACGTGTTTATTAAATAAAAACAATCTTACTTATTCTAATTTTCTAAAATGAGCAACAAGCGCAAAATATTTTGGGGAAACCATCCAAAATATAAACATACCAAAACAGGTGAAACAACTTCAAGAAACAAATTCCAGCCATTATCGGATTTGGAAGATGTTGATACAATTAGCCTCGAAAGCGAGGTGCAATCAGCTCCAATTACCAAAATACCACCGATTGTTGTTGACGGAGAACACAGCTTTAATAAATTAATTGAATTACTTGGACAAAAATGTAAGTACAAAAGGATGTCAATTGGTACAAAAATAATTCCTAACACGCTTGAGGACTACAATGAAATTGTCAATACGCTGAAATCTAAGAAGTTGACATTCTTTACTCATCCAGTAAAAGATAACCTAAAATTTAAGCTTGTTCTGTATGGTCTGCCCCAAATCAGCACAAAAATGATCAATGAGGAATTCAAGACAATGTTTAATATTGAACCTCTTTCGACAAAAGAAATTCAAACTTCTCGATCTAATGCGAATGATGCATTATATATGCTTGAATTTAACAAAAACGAAATTTCAAAGCGTGAAATAAGAAAAATAAAATATTTATGTGGGGTTGTTGTGCAGTGGAGAAATCCCCTACGTAGTAAGAAAGGACCAACGCAGTGCTCTAAGTGTACAATGTACGGTCATGGAGCCGCAAATTGTTTTAGAAAAGAAGCATGTTTAGGTTGTGGGGGTTCTCATGACTATTCAATTTGCCCCTTGGACAAGGTGCCTTCAAATGGGCCAATTATTTACAAATGCTTCAACTGCATGAAAAAGAACCGCAAGCATGTCAACCATCGAGCTGATGATCCACGCTGCCCCCTCCGTAAAGAGTACATCGATATTAGACACAGAATTACTAATAAGAATCCACCAAATCGTTACTTACGAGAAACACCCCAGGACATTGATTTTTCCGAGAAAGAGTTCCCAGTATTTAATAATATTAAGACAACACAGGTAATTTTAATAAAGCCTCATACGCATCTATGATAAAATCTAGATCTGAGGTGGATGATGACATTTCTAACGAAAGAATTCTAGAAATCTATTTTGAAGCACTTGATGCTTTACAGAAGTGCAAAAACAAGTTTGACAAAATGAGAGTTCTTGGTATGATGCTAAAAAATGTCTTGTAATCAAAATTCACAAAATGAATTTCAGATTATGCACTGGAACGCCCAGGGCATAACAAGTCCGTCCGCAATGTTAGAACTAGAACACGTTCTTAATGAAAAGCATATTGCTATCGTACTGATAAATGAGACTTTTCTTAAACCACACCATAAGTTTAAATTAAAAAACTATAATATTCATAGAGAAGACCGGCTAACTCATGGTGGAGGTGTACTAATTGGCGTTAAGAAAAATATTCCTCACAAACGTCTTCCAAAATTTTCTACTACCACAATAGAAAATGTATCTATATTAATTTCTGTCAACAATCGCTCAATAAGAATTACTTCTGCATACTGTCCGAAATATTCATCACATTTTACCGACGATCTAGACAAAATAACAACAACAACAAGCAACGATTTCTTTATTTTTGGAGATTTCAACGCTAATCACACCAGCTGGAACTGTTACCGTAACAATAGAGCTGGTAATAAACTTTACAGTCATCAAATTATTACGTCAACTATCCCAGATGCTTTACTAGATATGGACAACAAGTAACACCAACTTTGCCCTCTGTGGTGGATCTTCTTCTATCAAACAGTAGCTTGTTGATATCTCCAATTGAAACCCACAAAGATATATTAAACTCCGACCACGTACCAATGACATGCACAATTTACGGATCTATTGTTGTTAAATCGATGCTTGTCGCCCAGTATAATAAAGCAAACTGGATCGCTATACAAAAATGGGTAGATGTGAGATAAGGGACTTAAACTTGCATAATGCGGTTATAACACAAACCAATGTTGAAGATGTTTTATTAAAGATCACACAGACTATACAAAGATCCTCAAATCTAGTGCCCGTAACTGAAATTGAACCTTGGCAGAAAAAACTAAGTCAAATTAGTATATATTTAATTGGCCAAAGAAAGAAATATCGGCGAAGATTACAAAGAAGCATTGATATACTAGAAAGAAGAACATTGACAAGCATCTTAAAACAGCTGAATTTGTTGATCAAATATCACGTGCTAAATGACAGGAATAACAGCTGGTCAAAATTTATACAAAGGTTGCCACCCGGAAGGAAAAAATTTTGGCTATTAAGTAAGGCCATAAAAGGTAAAAGGACACCAGTTGGTACTTTACATGTAGATGGCGCTGATATTTACGATAGTGAAATCAAAGCAAATACTATTGCTCAAACATTTGAAAATTTTCACGGGATTACTCACAACATAATATCACCAAATGAAAGAAAAGTAACAAAATTTTGCGAATGGTTGGATAATACTTGCGTTCAAGAAAATATAGATGACGTGTTAACGAGTGTAGATGAAGTAAGATTTTATGTAAAGCAGTTAAAAAATTCTAAGGCTCCAGGAATTGATGGTATTAAGCCAATTGTTCTCAAAAATATGCCAAACTCTATTTTCAATATTCTATCTAAAGTTTTTAATTGGTGCTTGAAAACCGGCTATTTCCCCAAAATTTTCAAAAATGCAAAAGTGATTCCCATTTTAAAACAGGGTAAAGATCCAAAATCACCAATGAGCTACCGACCCATTAGTATGTGGGACTGCTTAGGCAAGGTTTTTGAAAAGATAATTTTAAGAAGATTAAGCGAGTTTACGGAGTCCAACTCAATATTAAGAGAGGAACAATTTGGCTTCCGAAAGGAGTTTTCTACGACACATCAAATTAAAAGAATTGTTAACCTTGTCAAATTAAATAAATCGCAGCGTAAAAGTACAGGCATTATATTTCTGGACGTAGAAAAAGCATTCGACACATTATGGCATAAGGGTCTAGTGTATAAGCTTAAAAACTTCGGATATCCGATGTATATTCAAAAAATCGTTAAAAGCTTTTTAGATAATAGAGAATTTGTGGTGGAAATTGATGCAATACGCTCATCCCCTCGAAAAATTTTAGCTGGCGTTCCACAGGGCTCAGTTTTGTCACCGATTCTATATTCCATATATACATCGGACTCCAAATTACCAAGAAATTCAACTTTGGCCTTATACGCTGATGACACAGCTTTAGTTTCATGCGGAAAAGTTTCAAATGCTATCATCAAAAAAATGAACAAAAATTTTTTACATATTGAAAAGTACTTAAATAAGTGGAAAATACAAATCAATCAGGGAAAAACACAGGCAATAATTTTTCCCTTTAACAAGTCACCAAAGAGAATTCCCTCTATTCCGCTAAATATTCAAGGTCACCAAATTCCAATACAAGCATCCGTCAAATACCTTGGCATCATTCTGGATAAACGTTTGTCATTCAAGGAACATGTTTTACATGCTTGTGATAGAGCTATAAAGTGTGGAAGAGCACTTTTTCCTCTTCTAAATCGAAAATCTAAGCTGAACACTAAGAATAAACTTTTACTCTACAAAATGTGCATCCGACCAATCATGACTTATGGATGCCAAATATGGGCAGATTTTTGTGCCAAAACTTATCTGAAAAAATTGCAAATTATTCAGAATAAGAATCTTAAAATTATACATAACCTACCCAGATTATACCCTACCTCGCTTCTGCACAGGCGATTTAAGGAAAATATGTTTAACACCATTACCGCTAATCTCTCTCGGCGATTCGAAGATCGAAATAGATCTTCACAACATAATGTTATAAGAAATTTGAATCCATAATCTCTTCTATTATTTCAGTAGTGAAATCTTTATAGAAGTGATTACAACATCAAATTTTTCTAATTATATGAAAATGGGGTTTTTGCTCTATCTTTTCCCCTAAATTGTGTCATTAATAATAAGATGATAATATTTAATAAATAAGTTCTGATTGCTGCAATATTTTATTTTAAGTTAGATCTCATGCATTGTAAATATTTAAAAATTTTGTATTTTTTAAATTGTAAGAATGATAGAATAATAATAATAATTAAAAAAAAAAAAAAAAACATTTCCAATTTTATTTTTCTTTTCAATTTTTAATATTCTTATAATTAGTTTCAGTATATACTTTGAAAATGTCTGTAAGGTTAACACCATAAATTAGATAAACAAAGTTCAAAAAGCAAATAGACTAAATATAAAAATGATTGAGGCAATAGTATTATTGTTGTATAATTGCTAATGCTAGCTAGACACTGACACAGTTGGTTGAGGTACTGCCAACAAACAATAACATTACTGCCATCACCATGCTTTACCGACTGATTACATAATATAATATAATATATGTTTATTGGTTTCTTTACCATAAGATCTTGATTTGTACTAAATAAATTAACTTTTGCCACCATCTACTCTAAACACGATAAAGCATGGCGGCAGTAAAATTGTTGTTTGAAACAAATTTTTCTGCTTTGGTACTACGTCACAATATTGTGGATAAGGTATCTGAAAAGTATCAGATTAGTAATACTTCAAAATTTCAATCATGTGGATTAAAAGTATTTCATATTAATACGACATCTTAATGACACTACCTAGACTAACGCTAAATAAACTAGAGGAGAACTAGAATAGAAACAATAATCATGGAAAAGTGTTTCACAAATTATGATCAGGTTTGGCAATTAATGGATCCCGATTCAACAACCATATATTTTCCACACATTAGATGTTAAATTACTTACAAATTTATTATTATACTATTACTTCTCTTATGACAATTTTAAAAAGAAAATGAGATGTGTCTGAAAGGATTGGAAGAGACATTATGGATACATGAAAATTTTGTAGTCAAGCTTTATCATTTTCTACAGGGTGGTATCTGTCAGGATGGCACCCAACAAATATTTTATCGATCAATTGTGGCCATTTTAATTGAATTGCCAGCTTCGATCTCATTAACTGTTGACACTTTGAATAAGAACCAATTGTTGGAACATGTTGTACGACAATACCTCAATCACAACTAAGTTTTAGAATAAAATGTAATACATGGGAAAGAAAATTCAGGACACTTCGAATCGTACTTGCATGAAATTTTATTTCAAACTACTAGATTCAATTAAAGTTTATAAAAATGAACGTAGCTTTGGTAGCATTAGTAAAACAGATTTTGTTTTTAAAATTATAAAAATTCTCTTTCTTCTCCCTTGTTTATGGTATTTAACAGTTTGATTATTATCCAAATATTTTTTTGTATCTCTTTAAAAGATACAGGTAAAATGACGTTCACAACATTTGGGAAATTGAGCTTTAGTGTTCTTAAAATCACCCCAAGTACATTTCGGTGGATTTAAATGATCGTAACTTTTGAGGTTTTGTAATAGAGATTGTAGAGCTGATATAGGATCACAACTGTGGATATAAACAAGCATAATAACTTTATCATAGGGACTCACAAATATTTGATTTGTAAAATGATTATAAAAACACTTACGTTTCAATGGTGGCCATACCCACTTAATTGTCGCATGTGATTTCTACACAATCCATGATCGGATGTTTAATACTTTGTCCGGGCGTTAAAAGCTTACCACCGACAACACATTTTCAGGGATGCTTTTCAATACGAAAATTTTTTTCCGTATAAACACTCCCTTGGCAAAGTAGGCAACAAAAGAATGAATTTCATAGTAAACAATCGCTTCGAATGATGAACTACGACTGAATACTGTGCTTATAAATTTATTTTGATTTTTTTTAATGTACCTGCCTTATCTCTTAAATAAAAAAACAAAACTAATACAGAGAAGGTATTAGAAATGCATTCCAATGTTTATATGTTAACTAGATAATACCCGGTGTGTTTCGCTACCCCCATCGGAATTAAATACATATCTCGTGATGCAACTAGATCGCCCACCATCAAAATTGCTACGTCATCCATTGTTAGGCATTGTATCGTCCTTCGTGTTGTCCAGCTGGAGTTCTTTCAGCATGAATTGCGATTATGTGGTCATCTGAACTTAATCGTGGGTCATCTTTGGCTTGCTTAAAGATCCTTACCAATTCGTTGATTTCATGGAACATCACTTTTAATTCGGCAACAATCCATTGTTATAATTCTGGCGGTGGTGCACTTGGTCATTGTTATCCGCTTCTCCTATGAAATAAATTTGTAAGAACTTAGGATCTTCATTTGGAATTGACAACAATGATCCCATTTTATGGTAAATTTGACCTTGAACATGAAACGTTGGCATAAAATTGTCTCGAAATACTTTGGTAGCTCCAAAAGATGTCATTTGGAAGCACGAATTATAATTTCTTACGTTATTAAGAAAATGTAGTGAATCCACATTAGTTCCTAAATGAAAAGAATATTTTTTATTAATATATTGTTAAATTAAAAAAGTAATTTTATTTATTATGCATTGTAATATTGGCAAACTTCATTCATGCCACCAATTGCCACTAATTCGTCTTCGGTATAATCTATATCAGATCTGTAGTTAAATGCAATACCTGAGTATCCATGAAAAACATTACGTCGATTCCCCACCATTCGATTATGATTTTGTTCTCGACGCAAATCATATTGCTCTATCCTCTCTGCTGCTCTTCTTGTTGATGTTCGAATCCGCAGACTTTCTACTCGTGATTCATGTTGGACTTCTGTTTCATTAGCTCGTGATGTTGTAGAACGATTTCGCTGGCTTTGTAGCCGACCTTCTTGTTCCAACGATGCCTCGGTAGCTCAAGCGATTGTGGCATGTTGTCGAAGACCTTCATGACGTCTTTTGCGTTCTGACGGCGTTTCAGAAGCTCGTGCTAAAGACGTAAGATTTCGTTGACTTTTAAGGCGCTCTTGGCTTTATGAAGGCGTTTCAGTAGCTCTTGATGTTGTGGCACGTTGTCGTAGGCCTTAAAGACGTTTACACGTTGTGTTGGCGTTTCGGCGGCTCTAGAGCTCGAAGCGCGAGTCCTTTCAGTCCTGAGGCGAATTTCTCGCTCTTCCGAACTTTAATTTGCTCTCTGGGATTGCAAACGCAATGCATTTTTGCTGGAATACAAAATTAGGGACTCTGGCTGTTATAGTTAGATATACAGATTTTAATAATTAGTTCATATAGAGTTTGCCACGTAATGCTTGATCGCCCATTTTTAACAAAAATATTGATATTGATATTCGTACAAAATTTGAGCAGTCTAACTGCTCTGGTGTTCTAGATATGCAGATTTTAGGATTTACTTCATATGGGAGGTTCCACGCCCGCTTTTGCTGAACTCCCTATTTTTGTCCAAAATATTTATATGTAAACAAAAGTTACTTGTACAAAATATTGGCACTCCAACTGATAATGTTTTCCAGCTATGCAGATTTTAGTATTTACTTTATATGGAAGTTGACATGCCCCCTGATGACAGGTCGCCAATTTTTGTCAAAAAAAATCATATTGAACCTTAAGATATTCGTACAAAATTTGAGTAATTTAACTGTTCTGGTGTTCTAGATATGCAGATTTTATAATTTACTTTATATGGGAAGAGTCACGCCCACTTTTGTTAGATCGCCTATTTTTGTCCAGAATATTTATATTTAAACTAAAGTTACTTGAACGAAATTTGAGGTATCTTGCTGATATAGTTTTTCCAATATACCCATTTTGTTATTATCTTACAATAGTAGGTAATGTAGTATATGTAGGCGTGGCACCTCGCTCATTTGAAATATCAACAATATATCCTTCCAGACATACCGGAAGATACTGTGAAAATTTTAAGAAAAACGCATCAACAGTCGTCTATAAACTGCAAACATACAAACAAACACACATATACATATATAGATAGATGATTTCTGAGATATAAGAAGTTTTAAATTGAATTCATATGGGAAGTACCACGCCCCCTTTTCCTAGTCAGCCCATTTATTTCTAAAATATTCATATTGATACTAAAGTGGATTCGACAAAATTTTAGGACTCTAACTGTTATATTTACTTAGATATAATAATTTAATATTTTTTATATTGGAGGTGACACGCCCACTATAGCCAATCTGCCCATTTTGTTTATATATACGTCAAAGTCGTCCATATAAAATTTGAGGACTCTAGCTGTTGCGGTTTATGAGAAAATTTAATACTTGAAATTTTAAAATCAAAAGTAGCCTATAGTTCCTTCCAGACATACAGGAAGGTACTGTTAAAATTTCAAGAAAATCGGTTCAGCCGTTTAATCGTCTATAAAGTTCAACCATACAAACATACAAACAAACACACATTCATTTTTATATATGTATATAGATTGGAAGAAGTTTGAACAAATCAATTATTTCTAATTAATTTATAAAAGGCAAAGGTTTACTAATATGAAGTGAGCGTAAAGATACAAGTGTTTCCATACGGAAAATTTATTGTATGCGAGTTTTAATTTAATTTTAATTTGTTAGCGATACACGTCTGTCAAACATATTTAGTATACATCAAATCAGTGAACAAACAACATTATATTGTTTCATCGTGTTTTAAGGATGACGAATTTTGTGCCAGAAAATTATGCTTTACGGAAAACATAAATTTTTTGTCTTCATTTGATGAAAAGTACTATAGAGCCGCATTGTGATGCTTGTTGAGGCATGTGCTGCAGCAGATGGTTTCGAGGATTCACTGATAACAATTGCGATGAATTAGAAGAGCACCAAGACTTTACATAAATACTTAGAGCTTTTAAAACACATTGATTGTCTAACAGTATTTTTTTCTTACCCACATATGTCCCCATTCGGATAGGATTCTTATTGCCTCCACTTTTGGGTAGAGTGGCCTCATCAAGCAAAGTTGAATTAAGATGGCTATTTGAATTAGAAACAAATGGCAGAAATGTTAAATGTTGCACAACAAAACATTGTCCATTTTAAAGCCATGGGAAAGATCCAAAAGTCTCAAAAATGAATGCCACATGAATTAAATGGCAAACAGATGGAAAGCCGAAAAACTACTTGTGAAAATTTGCTTCAAAGATACGATAGAAAATCGTAGTTGCACCGTCCATTGTCCATTGAAAATTAATTTGTTTTCAAAACCTTTAACGGAAAAAATCTTGGGTTAATCCACGTAATTTTGCAATATGAAAATGCGTCTGCACACAAAACAAAACCGCTTCAGGATACAATCAAATCATTAGTTTAAGAGCTACATAGAACACCTGGGTTTTCTGAGCGAAAGACTCAGAGTTAATTCATACCATCAAAAGAGTTCTGAAGTGTTGGTAGTCAGTTTTCTCGTTTTAAGTCGAGCCTCCAAATATCGTACTAAATGAGTTGTTATAGATGGAATCTTATGAGATGAATTCAGGTTAGACTGATTCCGCAACGTTCTATTCTATCTCCAACTCTATTTCTTATTTTCATTAACTTTCCTTTTCTAAATACCAATCTTATCTAACAATAATATGTGCCATTCATAATCTTTTGGTGGTAAACCACGCACTTTGATGGTTGAGGCGAAAGGGCTTAATAGGAATAACACACTGACATCCAAACTAAAATCAATCTGCAAATGGAGTCGTTTGAATAGAGTCGATTTTCATGCAAGGAAGACTCAATGTTGTTTATTAACTTATAAGCGCAGTAATAATATTGCGTCATTTGTAGCTAAGTAGTACAGTAAAGTGCGTATTAGGTAAACAAAATCTCTTGATATTCTGCGCATGCAATGTCATGTTGGCTGAAATCTACATATTTTTCAAGTGTCGATAGAACCTTGCAAATCTCCTTACTATTAAACCCAGTTTTATCCGACCAAAATTAAAATGCAAATCTCATATATGGGCTGGCTCCTTAAAGTCTATTTGAAGGATTTATCACAGCGTAAAGGAGAGGCTGGAAGAAAATATTAATGCCAGTAGAGTACCTACCTCTATTGGTTTATCAGAATACTTTAACAGAATGTGTTGGAGGGTAATAATAAAAAATTTCAATCTCAAACTTGGTGCCTACTTGATATTGCCAAAATTTCTTATAAAAACTATATATTTAAACTGAACGTAAAGGTTCTTCGAGATACATTTTTGAAGAAATTCAACCCAATTAATTGCACAGTACATTCAGTTAGTCAGGATGCAGTGACATTTCCATAATCACTTCTATTTTCTCCGACCTCCATTATAACAGTTTTGTTTGTTGACACTAGTACCGAGCTTCATCGCTGAAGAAAATTTTGTTCGAATAACCAGCATTGAAAAACAGTTTTCGTAGCACCCAAACAGCTTATTTAATTGTTCCATGGGTACAAAGGTACAAAATAAACCATAATGAGCTGTAAGATAGGCTCAATTTGCTAATAATCGACATCTTAAACCGTTATACTGCCTCTAAAAATTCCTGGCATAGTAGTTCGATTACGACTATCATAATCATCCCATAATGCATGAAAATCACGGTCGAATTACTATTCTTCGGTGCTAACCGAAAAAATATTTTGAAATGGCAAAACTTTCTGTAAATAAATTCTATTTCAGGTGACAGCCTTGTCAGACCAATATTATTCTCTCTCTTCGATATTCTGTATTAAATTAGCGAATCTGAGCAATAATTTTTTGTTTTTAATTCATTTCATTATTATGTAAATGACGATATTTTTTTTTGCCTAAATTTAGTTCAAGAGAGGGGCATACTTAAAAATAAATTCTGAACTACAGAGAAAATGTGCCACATCAGGCGTATACTTAATGAGTATTTCAATCACAAATAATGTAAACGGTTAGACTATTATGGTAACAGTGATGGTAATTAAAACTAGTAATTAAGCACAGTACAACTAAAAAAAATAATTAAATAGAAATAAAGCTTCTTGTAATTGAAGTTACATTTTCAGTTTTCTTTTTATTTTTTTTAATCAAAGAAAAGTGAAGAAAGGATGATAGTAAAAATCTTTAATGTTCTATTGTAATGACCTTTAGCAATTAAAAACAAAAAATAAAAAAGAACTTAATTAAGTTATAAATAAGCCCACAATAGTATTTAAATAACCTGCCACATAAAACAGAGTAGCTGTGGTTACAGAAATTTTTGAGAGTAACATTAAAAGAGTAATTTCGGTAGTTGCAGACTTTGAAAGTAAAGGCAACTTACTCTTAGTTGTTGTTTAATTCTCTGCAATGTCATATGCTCTCTTTCAATGTTATTATACAATGCTATGCTATATTGGAACTATAAAAGAGTATTTTTCTCTTTCAATGTCTTTTGCTTTTTACAATACGAAAGTCCTTTCTGCTGCTGCTGAGTTTTTGTTTACGAAAGGAAGTGAGTGTGTGTATTTTGCGGAGAGAGTAATGAGCTTTGTAACCATTAAGAGCTGTTTTACAAATACTACAAAAGGCAACAATTGAATCCCGGTGCGTGTAGAATCACAGCTACAACAATACTAACAATAAAGAGTGTGTGTAGAAAACAATTGTTTTTTTCTTTTTTGGAGTAACTTTAGCTCAATGGCAACCGTTAAAGTAGCAGCATCAGTAGTACAATTTTTAATGTTACACAAGGC
The DNA here is from genome assembly GCA_930367235.1 of Sarcophaga rosellei. Classification (NCBI taxonomy): domain Eukaryota; kingdom Metazoa; phylum Arthropoda; class Insecta; order Diptera; family Sarcophagidae; genus Sarcophaga; species Sarcophaga rosellei. The sequence continues at coordinate 44,298,651 of OV884018.1, read as the reverse complement.
GGTTGTGTGAAGTGTCGTTCGGATTTTTTCTGTTTTCACCCTAAAGCTGCTCAGTTTCAAAGTGAAGCTATTCAAGTTTCATACACAAATACCTACAAAAAGAGAGATTTAAATTGAATTAAAAGCCACAATTTAAGTTATTGAAATCGAAAACAAATAGGAAAAAATTAAGAAAAAGAAATTTGAAAAAATACAATAAAAAAATGAAATCATTTTCAAAAGAGTTCAACAAATAGGAATTTAACATAGAAAATCTATGTGTCTGTCAATGAAAATGCAAGTGACTCTGTGTCGGTAAATGGTGAATGAGTAAAAGTGACCTATTTTCAGTGTAAAAAAAATAGCAGAAAATAAATGAAAAAAAAATTGTGTGTTTTGCATAAAGGCAGTAAAATAAAATGTTCACTTTTGCAAACGGAGCAGAAAAAAATGTACTTTTATACGGAAAATATATAAGTACATATGTATGTGGGGGATAAGCAATTAAGTGGAATTTAAAATTGTGCAAAAAAATGTGTAACACGCTGTCAGTATAAATTTTTTTTTTAATTACAACAAAACAGAAAATGTTTAAGAAAAATTACAAAAAAATTATGCATAGATGAAAATTTCCGTTGGCCAAAAATAATAACAAACAACATAACAAATACCATCTGTTTGAATAAACAGATAATGAATACTTGTGTTTCTATCTTTGTATGTCGTGTCAAAACACAAATACCAATAAACATCGTAATATTAAGAGCTCAAAAGTACAAATAATAACATGAACAACAGCAACAACACGTTTGGGTTTATTCAACTGTGCATGTTTTTGTATTACCTTAGTAGCTGTAATGTTATTGGCAACGCTAACTAGCCATAAACATCAAATTTGTTACTAAAATGACGGCAACAAACAAAATTTAAAAACCAATACACGTTTCACACAGAACAAGCAACTCCAGCTGCTCGTAACAGACAGTAGAGTAGAGAACTAAACTAAAAGTGCATATAGAACTTAAAAGAATTTTAAAGGAGTACCAAAAAAATAATGGTGGGTAGCAAAGCAAAAACTATTGCAAGTTCTTCTAAAAATTTAATTTTCTTTAAATTTTGAAGATTATTATACCACATGTGGAAGCAATAATAATAAATCAAAAATTCTTAAGCTATGTAAATGGGAAATTAAATTCATTTTGAGTTTTTTACCTGCAAATTTTTAAGTATGCGTTTACGCAACGTTTTAAGTTTTCATTAAATACAGCACAAAAGTACTACCTTAGTATTTAGTTGCCACGAAGTCACCGATGTGGCTACTATAAAGTGAATACTCATTTCCTTTTTTCATTCAAGGAATGTAGTGTTCAAACAAAGCATCTCCATCACAGTTTTTATTATTTGATTTTGATTTCTTTTAGTTTCATTTATCGAGTTTTTTATTAGTCTGCTGTAGCAAATTCATCTGTTGTCAAACATCTCGAACAACACGAAATTTGATAAATATTTTATTTTATTCAGTGGCTTTCAATCAGCAGATTTCTGGCAAAAAATCTGAGAGTAAATAAAATTGTCATGAAAAGGTTCTCAAAAAATTTGTCATTCGGAGTCGATCCCGCCACTCATGTATAAAATTAACACACAAAACCTAATCCTCACTGAATGTATGTAATGACTAATTAAGTATGTAAATGTGGGAAACTTTTGCTTGTTGTCTCATACTTCTTTCTCAAGAGGTGGTGCTACCTCGCTTTCATTTACTCTATTGTTGGTTTTCATAATTTTACTATTAATGAGTATAATTATTGACATACATATAAACACCCAGTTGTAAAAATAAGAGGAGATTATTGTGGAAACTCATGAACAACTCGTTGTACCAATAACTAAACTATGACTACGGGATTTAAAAGTAACAAAAACTTGGTATTTTTCAAACGCTTCCGAGGAGTGAATGCGGATGTTTTGAAATGTATGCTCAACGAAAGGGAAGATAATAAGAAGCAAGAAACTATACTCAAACCAAGTGGGTTCCAGACAATATATATTTGTATTAAGAAATTACAATTAGCGGAGATCTGAGGTAAAATAAATAGAATGATTGTAGGCTCCTTTTCGCAACAATAATAATAATAATGATGGTATTTTAAGAATATGTACATACTTATATCTAAATTTTATAATAAAATTTTAATTTTATAAAACAATACTTGAATAACACATTGAAGTAGACAAATTGGCAGACCACATTCGTTAAAGAAAATGAATCTGATTAAATTTTTATAAAAATACCCATGTAAGCCTTTGATTAAAGATTGCAAATTTACTTTCCATCTGAGAACCATTCCTGTATTAAATACCTGACAGTATCCTCTATACGAATTCTAAAATTTATTGCCATCTTTAGTGAACGTCTTTAACACCTTTTTTTTGTTTAAAACAAAGCACACTTTCGGCCATTCATAATTAATTTGAATTTTTCGTGTTGCTTAAGCCATTGAACAAACATCTTTTACTATTCGCTGTTGCAAAATGTGTTTTAAAAATATTCCTGTGGTCAGATAAACAAATGCTAAAATGCTGCTACAAGAATTGAAATACGTGACAAGGGCCGTGATATACTTGGCTCTGAATGGAAGATGATAACACGTTTCGCGTTAATCAAAAATAAGATAGAAATCAGCAGAATAAACTTAAAACGGGTTACAAATAAAGCAGATCGTAGGAGAGAAAACTTAATTGGATTATAAATAAATGTTTTCACTAACCTTGCATATATGTATAATTTCTTACAAATCTTAATAAATATTCCATGACCAGAAGTCATTGCAGATGTTAACGTTATATACCCTGTTTGTGGATATGTGTAACACATTAGAAAGCTATGCTGTAGCCATGTTTCAAACATGAACAGATTTAGAGTCAAGGAAATTAATTCACTTATTATTCATAATTCGAAACCAGAATGTTACTCGTATTGAATTCATACAGACATAACTACACCTAATAACACGAATAATACAATGCTGACTACCATAGAGTCGCCGTAGTCTAGTAATTAATGTGTTGGCTTATTAGACGGGAGGCGACGGTTCAAGTCAAACGTTAATACGAAATGTGAACAAATATTTCTACGGCGAGTTAAATAAAATTGATATCAAAAGTTTCTTAAAAATCCGTCACACGGAGTCGACTTTAAACCGTAGACTGATGTATAAAATTAAAACAAAAATTAATATAAGTGCTGTGAGAAACTAGGTCGTAATCCTGACTGAAGAGTTTAATGACCAATTATGTTATGTGACCATCAGTGGGTCAATGACAATAATACTCGAGAAATACTCCAGAGTAGCACTTTTTCCTAGTCTTAAATTTTTTCGGTTTTTGGATTGGATTTTGGATGCGATTTTTGGATATGATGACTGAAAAAAATTATAATACACTGTATGCTATAATTTTTTTTTATTACAGGTGTACCGGTATGTAATGCGCGTCAAGATACAAATACAGTGAAAGCTCCCATAGGCGGACACCGACCGTCGAGGCATTTTTGTCCGCCTACGGGAGATGTCCGTCCAAGGGATATTATGTTAAAATATTTCAGGAAAAATTTAATAAATATATATCTACCTGTATATTATTTGTTGCCAACGATAACTGCGGTAAAAAATAATCTTTAAAAATATTTTCATTAACTTTTATTTTCCTCATATTCATATACATTGTACATACGTAGATATGTATTTATAGTCAGAGTAGCTAATTAACTGACCATCCATCCGTTATCACATAAACCAAAATAAAAAGGGGAATCACAATTTAGATTTTGTCTATGAACATCACATTACATAAAATAATAAACCGGGGAATCACCGCACTACGTAATGCTACATAATCTGATTAAGTTGAAAAATACACACTCAACAAAGAAAAATTTATGTAATCTCTACACATTGCGCATAGTATAAGAGGGGGATAAACCGAAATACAATAAAATTGCTCAGCTTTGCCTTTTGTAATATTTATTTGACCGCCTATGGGAGATGTTTTTGGAAAAACAGGTGTCCGCGTCCGTCCAAGAGAGCGTCCGTCCAGGGGAGATGAATTTGTTCTAAAAATACGACCTAATTCACGGGACTTAGAAAATCGTCCGTCTAGCGGAGATGTCCGCCTATTAGAGCTGTCCGCCAGTGGAGCTTTCACTGTACCTCTGTAGGAAACATTTGTAGTGAACAACATCTCTTCATTTTTATTTGTTGGGTTAACGGTCACATCTGTCAAACATATTCAGTATACACCAATCCAGTGAACAATCAACATCCTATTCTTTCATCGTATAAAAGATGGAGAATTATGTACCAGAAAATTATGTAATGTGAAGGTATTAATTTTTTGTTTTCATTTGAAGAAAAGTGCTAGAAAGTAGCATCGCAATGCTTGTTAAGGCATTTAGTGTTCACTGTTGCATAACAAACATGTTAAATTTTGCACAATACAAAATTGCTGCCCTAAGCTATGGGCAAGGCCCAAAGGATTGGAAAATGGGTGCCACTGAAAGTGATTGACAGACATGATAAACCGAAAAACTACTAGTAAAAATTTTGTTTCAGTCAGATGATGCCCATGAAAAAAATTCATTTTCAAAATCCTAAATGGAAGAAAATCATGGGATAATCCAGGAAAACCATCAACTTCGGCTTCGACTTTGAGTCGTTACTGGCGCCTTTTGCTGTACTTATGACCGATATGCAAGTAGATTTACGTCGCCACATTTTGCGAGTATTACTGTATTCAAATATGAAATGAATACTACTGTATTAATAATATCTAAATAAAAACTTTTTAAATATTCTCACCTTAAACATACATATGTATGTATCTACATAGCCTTTTAAATGCTTTCCGTCTTTAATCTTTTACAGATTAATTCTATGTTTTCTACCAATAACTTTTTTTCTCATCCACAAGTTTTTGACAAATTTTTAATAACATTCAATAAAAATCGTACCTTAACGACCTTGACCTGACTTTTGATTACAGTTGTACGTAAACACAGTAGAATAGGGAACGACAATATAAAGTGGATTATATTATTTTAATAACACCATAAATGCAATATTATTATTTATAAAAGAAGTATGAATATTTATTAATTTGTAAACGATTTCAAGGACGCTCAAAAACTTCACAACAAATTATATCCTTTAAATGATATTCGAGGGTTTTATAAATTAATATTTGTTTTTATTTAATTATTGCGGGGGTAAACAATTTTTTTTTTAATTCTTTTTTTAATTTTATTTATTGTCGTAAGTAGTGGTGGCAGTGTTGCCATTTAACTTTTATTTTAATTTGTAAATCTATTATTGGAAATTTAAGATTCATATACGTATGTATGGTATGTAGTAAACTTGAAATAATTTTGCTTTAATTTACCAGTAACAGGGGACTTTTAAAGACGAATGAAATCGTCATTGAAATCAAACCCCTTTCTACTTCGGAAACGAGTCGAGTTTAAGTCTCCAGCAAAGTGAAATATAGAAAACCATTTCTTCGACGACTTCCTCTCAGTAGATTTCTGGTAAAAAACTCTGAGAGAATTTAAAATTCCAATGAAAAGTTTCTCAAAAATCTATTGTTCGCCATCGACTATAAAGTGTTGGTCCAGATACTCATGTATAAAATTAACACACACAACATAAGTGGTGTGAGAATCTAGATCGTATTACTAACAGAAGGCTTGTAATGTCCAATTATGTATTTATTTATATTTGTAAATAGAGCGGATGAGCCGGCAATTCTTTTTCTAATTCATGAATATTTGACATTTTGTGCACGAAAACTACATTTTTCCATTCTTCCTTTAAAAAACCCGTGATAGTCTGCTAGCGCCAACTGGTAAGCATAACAGTTGACACAGCTTATTTAGGCATTAAAGGATAAATGCATGTTAATGGGAACAGTGTCACGATTTCAAGTAAGAGACGAGAAGGTCTAAAATTATGGATTTATCTCCTCTTTCTTGAACATGAAAACTAATTCCAGCTTAATGCTTATTTTCAATGTTCCATTACATTATTCTTCTCAATAATTCAGTAATTTATTTTTTTCCTTTACTTGCTTATAGCAATCGGAGTGCTGCTCAGCCAATGCGTATCCCATCAATGAAAAGAAATCGTATTCAGGGGATATTAAGTCTGATGGCAGGCAGGCGAAGATGCAGTTCCCAGCTTTGTAGCCTAACTGGTTTGTGTGCAGCTGCATTGTATTAACGGCTTCGCCAGCAACTTGTGGTATACAACACCTTTAAGGTCCCACCAGACATACAGCATACATACATATATAATTGGTCATTACAACCCTTCAGTCAGGATTATGACATAGCTTCTCACATCAATTATGTTATGTATATTATTTTTGTACATGAGTGGCGGGATCTACAGTTTAAAGTCTATTCCGAACGACAGATTTTTGAGAAATTTTTCATGGCAATTTTATTTATTCTCAGAGTTTTTGCCAGAATTATGCAGAACTCTTTCATATTTCGTTTCGCTGGAGATGTTTGACCTGGGGTTTGAACCTTGTCCTTACGTCTGATAAGCCAATATACTACCTACTAGACTACCGCGACTATAAGACATACAGCATTGATTTCCGAAATTCATGGTTATCCCGGATTAATACATGATTTTTTCCGTTTAAGCTTTTCGGTTTTCCATCTGTCTGCCATCCCATTTATGTGGCAGCCATTTTCCATACATCCGGAACTTTTAGCTTTTAAATGTTCACTAATTTTTTGTTGTGCAACATTCAAAATTTCTGCCATTTGTTTCTGACTCCAAGTGTGCTCTTCATCTTCATCCAATATTGCGTGCAATTCGAAATCTTCGAACTTTTTTTTCAGTAGTCATATCAAAATTGTTATCTCTAAAATGTTGAAATCATCTTTTGCTTGTTGCTTCTGGTAGAGCATTATTACTATATGCTTTTGTTTTTTTTTTCAAATGAAAACAAAAAATTTAATTTCGTTCACAATAAATATTCCTCCCAATGGATACATTTATATCTTGACGCTTCCTTCACAGCGCTACACCTGATTTGGTTTGTTTTTTTTTTATTTCTGTTAGTACAGGACAAAAATTGTCATTCGTCCAGCAATGTATATGATCATTCCGTTCTTGTACTCGTAAGAAATTCAATTTACAAGGTAGCAGTGAACAATTGCAGCTCTCAAGAAGTTAAATTTTTTGTAATATTTTATTTCGGTAAAACATTGCTGGATTGGGACACTGATTGTAATTCCCCGAGTCCATTGCGCTTATATTTCTGATCCCCTATTTGTGAGAGTTGTTGCCTCAAGTTTTTTTCTAAACAATTGTGAAAACTGTTTAAATATTTACACTTTCAGCAGTTTATCGGATGTAAATATTATTAATTTTTAATTTACATAGTTTACCTTCCTTTAAAATCTCTAAAAAAAAAATATTCATTTTGAATACATAAATTATGTGTCTTGTTTGTCTCCTTTTCACTGCAACTGTTTTTCTTATTTAAAAGTTTTTGACAGGATTTTGATAAGAGTAAAGAAAACGATAGAACTGGTAATAACTTTAACCAGACTTTATGAAATATTTTTTTAATAACAAACAGTTAAAAAGAGAAAGAAAACGAATTGTAAAATTATTTTAAATAACAACAGCAGCTGTATTGTTGCTGTTAAGGTAAATGTAAACAAATAAATTTTTTTGTTTTATTAAATCGTTTTATAATTTAATCTCTTGCTTTACGAGATAATTTAAGGTCATTGAAAACTTCAGTTAAAGATTTAAATTTATTTTAATTCACTCAATTCAAATTTTCGATTTAATTATTTTCGAAAAATCAAGAGCATTTTAAGTGCTTAAGACATATAATTTGTATGTTGAAATTTTGCAATGCCTCCAAATCGATTCCATAAATAATTTTAATTATAACAATTGGGCTTTTTTTGGAGACAATTTTGTTTTAAGCTTGGTTTTAAAAAAGGAACCCAGTTTAAACATAATTGTAATACCTTGAAAATGCCAAGCAGTCCCATAATTTATTTTAATCAATATGATGTTATTTAATTAATAATTGAAAACAAAAGCTGCTTATATATTTTATTTATAGGTTAGATTAGGATAGGTAAAATGTCGGACCCTATTTGAAGCTACAGATCCCACTTAGTGTAATACAATAATTAATATTTAATCCAGAGATTAAACATTCCCTAAAGGTAACCAACCCGAGTCCAAAATAAATTTTCCTGTTATTATACTATATTGTGTTCATATTGGAAAGCAAGGACATGGAGAGGTCCGTCTTTTTATGATAAGACCAGGGCACTGCTACATGAGGTAATAAAACTGATAAACAGCTCCTGCAGAAGCCTTTTGCCGGCATACCAAGTCTTTCTGTATGTCTACCAATATGATAATGGCCCGTAAGATTCGTCATTGTGCGATGGGTGGTAATGTGATTTAAGTACAGAAGTGATCGATGCTTTTATTATCCATAACTGTCCAGTAGGTCTAGGAATATTCCTTTACCCTGGGCATCAGGGTAAGAGTTACCTTTGAATGGCGAATATTGGGACCACGTATAAAGTCTGAAAGGCTAGATCTTGACCATGGTCGCCTACTTAGTTTTCCTAATTATACTGTCCTGAGCCCTAGATGTTGGTAGCGATCTCAATCAACAGTTTGAAGGGATTTTAGGAGCATAGAATTGTCTCCTATATTACCCCCAGAAACCGTGAGAGTTTGGCAGATCTTTGGCCTTCAGATTATGATTTGTTTTGAAGTCTCCAGATCTCTTAATGGGCTGAATTTAAATTCCGTAGAGCTTTAAGGCTAGTACTCTGTTCAAAATTTCAAGTGAAATGCTGTCAAAATACATGTTAAAAAAATCACATGAAATTTAGTGAGGCAGAAAAGCGGCAATTAATATCAGCCGTAAAGAAAATATCTATTACTTGTTGTGCTGCTGCACAAGCAGCCAGTAATATTTCTTTATTCATTTTTATTTCACGATTTTGATTCAACACAGATTTTTAAATAAAGATTTTAAAATAAAAAAAGCAAAACATATGTGTTTTGTTTACAAAAGTGAAACAATGTGGCGTGTTTTCAATAAAAAATCGTCAAATTATGTAAATTCGCGTGATAGGCAACATTGGCTACACATCAAATTTTCCGTATGAAATAATTAATGTTGCTCAACATTTTTCACAAATTTGAACAGAGTACTAGCCTTTAGATTAGATTTCAAATTCCGAATTGGTCTTGATCAATAAAGACATACATACATAATTGGTCATTACAATCCTTTAGTCAGGTTCACAACCTAGTCTCTCACACCACTTATGTTGTGTGCGTTAATTTCGTTTTTTATGCATGAGTGGTGGAACCTACAGTTTAAAGTCGACTCTGAACGACAGATTTTGAGAAACTTTTCATGGCAATTTTATTTACTTGTCAGAGTTTTTGCCAGAAATCTGCTGAGAGGACGGCCTCGAAGGTATATTTTTTCATATTCCGTTTAGTTGAAAATGCCTGACATGGGGTTTGAACCGAGGCCTGACGTCTAATAAGCCAACACACCACCTACTAGACCACGGCGATCAATAAAGAGCCAATTTAAAAATCATCCGAATTACTTTCTTAGGAATTTTTCTACGTTCTACTCAAGAACTAAGTCCCATAGTATCGTACATATGAAGGCTGTTAATAATAATGTATGCCTTGTACATTACGATCAGAGAGCTTTATACAAAAATTAAGTTTTATTATGTTAAACGTCAGGTTGAACAAACCTTAGTTAAACCTTACGCCCGTTGTGGATTCTACTTATGAGATTATCGAAGCTCAAACAGTAGATTTAAGCCTGGGTATGAAAACATTATTAAATATTTGTTTGTATTTTTATAGGTACATTGAGAGAATATTTAAGTTTTAAATTTAGTGAATGACAAATAAAAAAGTATAAACGGTCGTAAGTACAACAAAATGTTTCCACATTACTGTTCAAACTTTAGTTTGATAGCTGCAATCATGTTTGTACTTTACAAATCAAATTTGAATATATCGAGTCTTTCAACAAGGACTACCGAATTTTGACAGTTGATAACCACCATCTTGTTAAAGCTCCTTCTGTTAAATTAATTGTCATTTTCTCGGTCTGTTTTGTCAAATCGCCGTAAACAATGAAGTGTGTTCGCTGAATAGAGTCTGGAACGGTTGCAAACTGACGTTAATTTTCACTGAAAATAGTTTTCAGCAATCCGGCACATTTCTGAATAAATGATAAAGATAATACATACATACATACATTACAACCCTTCAGCCAGGATTACGGCCTAGCTTCTCACACTGCTCATGTTGTGTGCCTTTTTATACTTGAGTGGCGGGACCTACAGTTTAACGTCGACTCCGAGCGACAGATTTTTGAGAAACTTTTTCATAGCGAACACACTACCTACTAGACTACGGCTAAAGACTACGGATAAAGATAATATTGATATAAAAATGTATTTATAAAATTAATTACGGTCTTCCGGTCATTTACGGTCATTTTGTTGAAGCTACTTCATTCAAATTAATTATTATCTTTCAATCTGTTTTATGAAAGCATAAGCGGATATAGCATTCAATACGTGCAAATAATAAATTATTTTATCAAAATTGATATTCTGTGCTACCCTAATTCACATTGAAAAATCATTTTAAGCGATGAAGAGGCGCGTGGACAAACAAAATTATTGAATTTGGGACGATACCAATCTACATGAGATCCTATGTCGTCCAACAAGTCCAGAAAATATCATTTCTGGTGTGGAATTTGGACAAATGGCGTCGTCGGTCCATATTTCTTTAAAAACAAGGCCATCACTAACAACGAAGGGCGCTGGAGCCTGTTGCCAACAGTTCAAATCCTAGGCAAAAGGAAATATGCAGATTTCTGGTTAAACCCTTGAGAGAAAATAAATTTCCCATGAAAAGTTTCTCAAAAGTCTGTCGTTCGGTGTCGACTGTAAAGTGTAGCTTCCGCCATTTATGTATAAAATGAACACACACAACATAAGTGTTGTAAGAAGATAGGTCGTAATCCTGACGGAAGGGTTGCTAACATAACCCATGCAATCGGTTATATCCAGCCTGATTTATGAACCAGAGTAATGGAACATTTTGGATGCTTTCCACCGAGAAAAACTCGGCGGAAATTAGTACAATATTATATTCCACACATAATGGATCGCGATCAAACGGACTTTTAAACGAATATAAAATTCAATGATTTTGTACACACACTTTGTTTTGTTTACATTTAAAAATTGGAAGCGTTTAATGAAAAAACTTTTTTTTCAAAATCGTTATCTCTAAAACGTTGAAACCATCTTCTGCTTGTTGCTTTGGTAGAGCATTATTACTGTATGCCTCGACGGGCACTCTATGCGAATGTCCAGCACTTTTTCTCAAATGAAAACAAAAAATTTAATTTCGTTCACAATAAATATTCCTCCCAATGTCTACATTCATATCTTGACGCTTCCTTCATAGCGCTACACCTGATTTGGTTTGTTTTCTTATTTTTGTTAGTACAGGACAAAAATTGTCATTCGTTCAGTAATGTATATGATCATTCCGTTCTTGTGCTCGTAAGAAATTCAATTTACAAGGTAGCAGTGAACAATGGCAGCTCTCAAGAAGTTAAATTTATTGTAATATTTTATTTCTATAAAAGATTGCTATATTGGGACACTGATGGTAATTCCCCGAATCGATTCCGCTTATATTTCTGATCCCCTATTTGTGAGAGTTGTTGCCTCAAGTTTTTTCTAAACAATTGTGAAAACTGTTTAAATATTCAGCAGTTTATCGTAAGTAAATATTATTAATTTTTAATTTACATAGCTTACCTTCCTCTAATGAAAGATCCGATAGTTAGCAGTGTCAACTTTAATTATTAAATCTGTTCTCTTTTGTTTCAAATTTTATTTTTGGCTGGTTTTATGACACAATGAACTCGTTATTGCTAGTCTCCTAAGTTACACTGTCAATGTCGACCAGGCTATAAAGGAATAACAAACAGTTAAAAAGAATTTACTCTAACACTAGTGGCAAAAAAAAAACTAAAAAGAAAGTGTGTCACAACAAACACAATCTAGAATTTAAATACGAATTCATGTATGTTCGTTCACAATAATAGGGTGGGCTCTAAGTATGTGGCAAAATTTTATGAATTGTGCTATCATACTATGTGTACCATGTGTGAAATTAGCATTTTATTCAAAGTATTGCCTATTGAGGCTACATATTTTTACACATCTTTCAGGCAATTTGGAGATTTCATGCCAATAAAACTGTTCTTCTTTTAATCGGAGTGCATCAATGAAAAAAACAGTAGTCGGAAAGAACTGAATCGATCTGGTTTGAAGTTGATGGTTGTTTCGGCTTATACCAGGATTTTTTCCTTTTAGGATTCTGAAAATAAACTAATTTTTTATTTCCAGTAACAGTTCTATGCGACATAGATGTTGGACACAGTCTTTGAAACATAATTTCACAAATGGCTTTTCGATTTTCCACCTGTCTGCCATACAATGTATGTGGCACTATTTTGCAGATCTTTGGATTACAACTTACAACTTATTCAAACTTTATTGGCCGTCTTCCACGTTCTTCATTTCTCAAATCAAATTCATTATGTCTGAACCGTCGAAATCATCTTCTACTTGTTGCTACTGATAGAGCATGATATTCAAATTACAATAAGATATTAATGCCTTCCGCAAATCATTTTTTTCTGGCACAAAATTCGTCATCTTTAGCGCAATTAAAAAATATGATATTATTGACGAAATATAAACTAATGCTTAGAGAAATAAGCGTAGTATAGTGAAGTCGCCGTAGTATAGTAGGTAGTGTGTGGGCTTATTAGATATTAGGTCACAGTCAGAAATCAAAGCGAAAACATGAAAAAATATTTCTACGGCGACTTCTTCTCAGCATATTTCTGGCAAAAAATCTGAGAATAATTGAAATTCCCATGAAAAGTTACTCTAAAATCTATAGTTCGGAGTCGACTTTAACCTATAGGGTTCCACTCATGTATCAAATAAAATTAACACACACAACATGAGTGGTGTGAGAAGCTAGGTCGTAATCCGGACTGAAGGGTTGTAATGAATGTATGATTAAACAGGGTTAGGACCTAAAGCCCAATGCTTAAATTGATAGTGTAGCATCAATTAATTCTATTTATACCATAGAACTGTTGGTAAGGATCTTAATCTACCAAAGAGAAAGGTATTAAGGAAGATGAATTTGAGTGCGCTCCACGACCAGTTGCAAACGGTATATCATTTTTAATTTATACTTTGGAAATTCTCATAAGTAAAAACATTAATATTTCTGCCTTTACTAATGGCATTGTGGTATAAAAAATAACTCCCAAGACTGCGTTCACATAAATTTTAATACACGATATTCTGCATAACATGATCCCCCGTCCAACAGTCGAAGCGCATATAAATAACCTTTACATTTCCCAAATAAAATAAATGAATATACAAAAAAGTACAAAAATTTAATTAAGTCCTGGTGTGAGCAGGGATGCAAACGATACATCGAAATTTCGATGTTTAACATCGATGTTTTTATGGACGATACATCGGCGATATATCGGCGTTTAATACCGATATATCGGCTTATGCTGATGTGCTTTAAGGGTTGTGTTTATTTGAGTTCTTTACATTAAACTCGTTGTTATTGACGGCGTTAAAATCAAAGAACTTAACTAAAGTACGGGATATCGTTAAATTCATAAAGGAAAGTGTTAATGCAAGTGACGAACTAAGAAAGAAACAAATAGAGATGGGCTTAGAAGAAGGCCAAATTAAATAGTTGGTATTAGATGTTCGCACAAATAAGAAATTATAGAACTGTTATATTTGAATTTGAAAAGTTAACAAAAGAATTTTCTAGTGATAGCTATGTAACTGTGAGCAAAGTTATTCCACTAATCAGCTGTATTCGTAAGGTTACTGCAAAAAAAAACCTACAAATTATATTGTTCTTAAATTTAAAGAGGAAATAAAAAAAAACTAGAAACACGGGTTGACTACATCGAACATTCTGTAATTCTTTCCTTATCGACTACTCTCAACCCCAGATTTAAATTAATGCATTTCAAAAGCTCAGAGGCCAAACAGAAAGTAGTCAGTTACCTTAACAAATTCGTTCGAGAATATAATGCTTCTCACTCTTCTACTACTTCCAATAATGACATATTTGATGATGACGAAAACGATACAATCTGATATTTGGAAATACCACAAACTGTTAACCCATAAAAATATTAAACAAAAACCATCTCTACTATAGACACCATTAGTGAAACAGAAGTACACCTATCATCCCCGGTAACACCAATAAAAAGCGACGCAATCGTTATTTGGGAGGACATGAAATCTTTGTTTTGAAATCTTTCGCGAATTGCACTTCAATATCTCCCAATTGTTGCTGCTTCTGTGCCACGCGAGCGCTTGTTTTCGGAAGCTGGTGCAACAATAACACAAGAAAGAAATAACTTTTTGGATACAGGCTTTTAAAGCTACTTTTCCTTAACTCTATCTCAAAATTACTCAAACTCAATTAAAACCAAAATTATTTCATCTTTTATAAAATTAATTAATTATTTGTTTAACTAATTAATTATTTATTTAAGCTTTGTTTTATATGATTTCTTAACTGTGGAAATATATATACTTATACAATTTGTTTTTAACCTATGAGCTGTTTTGGTTTACTTTTTATGATAAATAAAATGAATTATTAAATAATTTTTGTCAGAAAACTGAGTTTTTCTTTTAAATAGTATTTTTTTTTAGTATTTATTTATATGAAAATAAAACATCGAAAAATGTATCGATGTTTTATCACCAATGTTTTTTAACATCGATGTTTTTTTTTTGATACATCGATGATGCCAACATCGATGACTTTCTTAACGATGTTGCATCCCTAGGTGTGAGATATTTTTTTTACATTTTTATGAACAACCAGTTATTGTGAGTTCAGAGAGAATTTCAAGATACAGGGAATAAAGAAATTAGAAAAAAAATTAAAACTTATGAGTTACGATATGAAACAACATGAACTACTCCCTCCAGCATAAGGGAAAAATGCGGCTAAGCTTCATTTTATAGTGGGTATGAGCATCCCTGAAGAACATTTTAGCATGCAGACACTGGTTAGGAATGTACGCAAGTAATTTTTCCTAAATTTTTAGGTTACGAAAAGGCTTTCGACACTGTTCAGCCTAATAAATTTAAGGAAATTCGTAATTCAATTAGAATTGGCGGCAACAACATAACTCAACAATATTCGATATGACGAAGACGAATAGTACGTCGAAGAAAATGACTGCATATGGTGAATTAGGGTTCATACACTGCCCGTCATAACTATAACCGCACCTTTATTAATGTTAATATTTCAGCCTGTACAGCTTGTAAGGAATTTAGTTTTTTAGTATAAGAGAAAATGTACGAAAACTTACATTATATAATAAAAAATAATTATTTATTCACTTTAGTTTCATAAATATAATTAATTTTAACAAAAACAGCTGTTTCGTAACTATAACCGCACTTTAACAAATTTAACAAAATTATAAATTAAACAAAAAAAATATATTTAATAATGGGTGGGACCTCCTTTATTATGAACCATCCCAAAAATCCGATCTGGCATACTTTGGACAAGTTTTGTCCTCATATCTTCACTAATTGCTTTTGTGTACTGACGCGTTGTCTTGCTGAAAAATTAAAGTTTTTCAGCCTAGGCTTCCAAGAAAGGCATCAGTTTTTCATTAAGAATGCCTATGTATTCTCCGGAATTCATTCGAGTACTCGGAAAGGCCAAATCAAGCATTGCATCGCTGCAAAAGGCTCCCCCACCATTAAGCAACCGCCACCGAAATTTCGTTTAGAAAAATATCACGGTTCCTTTCGCAGATCCCTCCAATATCCACTGAAACCATCTGGACCGTCAATATTAAATGTTTTCTCGTCTGAAAAAATCACCTAAGAGAGAAGAGAATCAATTATAATACATAAAAAAATAAAAATATTTACTTACCTGACTAGTTTGTTTGCAAATTCCATCCGTGCTGTCTTGTGGCGCGTGAGTAATCTTGGCATAGTAATTAGCGGCTGTCTGGTTATTGTGCCGGATTCATTTAGCACTCTACTTATTGTGGAATTTGACACTTTTACGCCACAATCGGCAGAAATCTGCGAAAGGATTTTCATAGAATTGCGGCTTTAACAATTCTGCGTCGATCTCTTTCGGATAACTTTCTTCTTGGTCCTCCGGTCTTATTTTTGCCATACTGATTCTGGTTTTTGGCAAAATTTCTTACCACTCTGTCCGATCGACCTACTTTTCTACCGATCTCTCGAAAACTTAGCCCATTTCCAAAAAGGCCAAAATTTTTTCTTTTTCGACATCTGTAAGATACGCTCCCCTTGGCATTTTATTTTAATTGAAATAAAACGTTAACTGGCCAACAAAAAATTTAAAATTTGGACGCAGTTATAATTTATTTTTAATTTAAACGCGATGCGGTTATAGTTATGCAACACTAAGAAATACATTAATTGTTGTGGATTTGCCAATTCAAAGAGTAACTGACAATTTTTTTGTTTGAATGAAACTACCGTTATAATACTATAATATACCGTAAAACCTTTCATGAAAAATTTCTTTTTACGTTGAGCAAAACGGATAATGTAGTGCGGTTATAGTTATGACGGACAGTGTATATTAAAATTACACGATTGTGAACAGAAAATATTACCTCCTTATTAAGGATTCAAAATATCTACGTTAATGGAATAAACAGTTTTAAATACCTGTGTTACAATTAATGATCAAGGGGACAGTTCGAAAATAATAATTTAATTATGGAAATGGCAAAAGAAATATGAATCACAAAAATCACAAGAGGCTAACAGCGTCTTCAACCCACCTGCCTTTCTAAGCTTCCCTAAAACAAGATGATTAAAAATCCCGTTTTTCAAAATGGGAAAAAATTTTTAAATTCGAAGTATACACCACAATAGAAAATTTCTGTAGAATTATGATTCCCCACAAATTTGCTCAACTTTCTTTAAATTCATTTCGTTCAAGTGTAATGCATACATATTTACGTATGTTCCATTTATATTTCCAAGTTTATGGTTTTGTCCTTTGAATATTTTGGTGGAACCCTAATAAATGCATTCAAACATAACATAACATAAACATGAGAATATGTGTGTATGTGGCAGCATATAACATTGGTAGGCAATAGATGGTATTGGGATTATATACATATGTGTAGTGTAGTGAGTGCAGTAAAAATTATCATACAGTTATAGTATAAGTGTACAGTAAAGTGGTAATTGTATGTGATATACAATCTATAAGTATATGTTAGTGTGTTGGCATTAGTTCTAGTTTATGTGTGACATCTATGGCACTACTATGTTATGATATTATTACAACGATTATAATGCTACACTATAAACGTTTTTACAGTATGTGTGTGGTATTAAATGACACAAAACTTAAACTATAAAAAAAGATTTAACAACACAAAGGTATGACAGTTATAAAATGATTAAATTTTATATGTTTTAGAAAACATAGCATTTACAACACATTGTCTCTAGCGATATGCTGACAACAGTTTTCCGTTAGAGTGCAAAAATAAGAAAAAATTTACTTCATTTTATAACTTTTCCAAGTAATTTTAAAATTGAGTTTACAATTAGACAGCAAGTCTATATAGTAATTTTTTTTCATTTTCGTTAAATTCTTATAATTTTTCCAATTAGGCCAGCTACAAAGCACTACACTAATTATATTTTTTTTTTGCTTGTGTTAGTTTCATTTATAAAGCTTTTTCCTGCTTCAAAGACAGTTGGTTGATGGGACCAAATTCCAGACATGTTATGTTCCGGAAAACAAATAGTAGGCGGTAGCAGTTTTGCTGTGTATGCAGATGAATTGTCATCTTGTAAAATTACCTTGGCGTGTTTTGTGGCAGGCAAGGATTTTTTAACATATCTTTGAAACAGAATCTGCCATTCGATTCATGTCGAACTCACTTTCCAGAGTTGGGTTCTTTCCTCTAGCTTCATAAACGGTCAGAAATTGTTTGTTGTACAACATTCAACATTTCTGTCATATGTTTCCAACTCAAAGTACCATCTTCACCCAATAGTGTATGCAATTCGACGTCTTCAAAATTGTTTATAGTAGTTCTTCATTACTAACATCAAAATCATTATCTTTGAACCGTCGATACTATTTTCTATATGTTGCTTCTGACAGAGCATGATCATTCCAATTTCTTCATTTCCCATATCAAATCGTTATCTCTGAACCGTTAAAACCATATTTGCGGTAGAGCACGATGAAAAACTATGCTATTGTTTGTTTACTGATTGGACGTATAATCAATATGTTTGACAGATATCATAGCCATCACCAAAAAATATGTAAAGCTCGCTTAAAATACATGTTCTTAATGGAGACATTGGTATCTTGAGGCTCGCTTTGCACCGGTACACCGTGTAAACCATTCCAAGTACCTTACATTATATAAATTTGCCTACTTGTTTTACATTTATGACAAAACAATTATAATTTTGTTATTAAACTGTTTTATATGGCCTTTAAAAATTGTTTTACAAAACTGACATCATATTTACCATGTCATACCGCAAAAAGGGAAACAGATCTCTCGCAACCATATCAATAATGTATCGGTCACATTGTATAATTAATGAACAAGTGCATTTGCAATAATAATAATAAATACAAGCCACAGAAACCAGAATATTTATTTGTTACTGTGAGAGTTTACATCAGAAATTATAATTAAATGTTCATTTAATTTTAAAACGCAAACAGTAGTAATTAATTTGAAAACAATCAAGTTCCCTACTTTATTTCCAATTTTTATTGGCAATAATAGTTTCAAATATTTTCCCATTAAATTCGTGGGCAACTTATCAAAAACCAACTTCATGTCAATTCAATATTTTAAATAGAAACACAAAATCAAGCTTTAATAAAGTGTGACAACTTATTTTAATTCCTTTGTGAAGTGTTGAAAACTGATCATCTGATATATGTACTGTATCATATAAATTTGACATAAGTTAAATTTCTGGAATACTTTTGTTCGATTGTAAATAAATGAAAAATACGCAGTAGTTTAATAGATAGTATGTTGGCTTGAAAAAAGTTCTTAGCATAGAAGACAACAATGTCACTCAACGATATTCGCTATGACAATGACAGATAGTACCTCTCAGAAACTGACTGCATACCGTAAATTAGAATTTAAATGGAAATGCACAGAAAAAATTACCACCTCAAAACTCAAACTTCTACATCGATAAAGTACACAGTTTTAGATACCAATGTATGTTACAGTCAATGATCAACGGGACAACACAAAGAAAATAATTTTTCATATTGAAATGACAAAAAAATCAAGTTTTAATTATAAAAATTAGTTGTTAAATATCACATTTATCTGGAAACAAAACTTCGGCTCCGCTAAATGCCATGGAATAGTAATGAACTGAACACTTAAAGTCTAAATGGCTTAATCAAAATGTACGGATGGTTTTACTCACAATGGGCCACACGTAGGCTAATAGCCTCTACTACCAACTAGGGATGAATATCGTGAAATCCTGAACCCCGAAATCTCGGAATTTTCGGGATTTCGTACATCCCGAATTCATACATATTGTTACGGTTTTACCTTTTTTAAAAACGTTTAGATTATGGGTTCTTTAATTACAAAGCAAAATAAAAACAAATATGTGTTTCGTTTCAATAAGACTCTTTATTATTCACACTACTTTTGTGTGCGACCATATACAACTTCACGACACAACAACAAATTGCGTGTTCACTATTGTATTTCTCTGCTTACAACCTTTTTGTAAGCACTAACACTTATACTATTGTACAGATCTATAGCAAAGATCATCAAACCACGATAGTTTTCTTCACACGCAACTTCGCACAAGGTTGACTGAGTTATTACTGACTGCTGCTTGCAGCGTTGCCAAATGTGCAGATTTAAAGTTTTTTGTTTAAAAAAGTAAGTTTTTCTGTAAATTATGCAGATTTTGCAGTTTTTACATTTAAATTTTTTAATTTCAATTTTGTTATTTTAATTCCAATTTCTAAAGCCATAATTGTGAAAAATAACAATAAAAGTATTTTTAAATTATGTCGTTTTGTGGCAAATGTAGTAGAAATGAACTACATTCAAGAAACAGATGATCAGTGGCGTGAACTACTGCACATTAATGTTGAAGACATGGGTTTATTAGAAGAAGAAAATATTTAAACTTTTTCGGAAGTCATATTTAAAACAAAACGTGGCGACGGAACTAAAGCTTTTCCTAATTTAAAAAAACGGGTATATGCAATTTTGTCAGTACCTGTTGCAACTGCTAATGTTGAAAGATTTTTTTCACAAATTAATATTAATAAAAATAAAATTATTAACAGATTAGAAGTGCCAACACTGTGTGCCATTTTAAGAACTAAAGAGTTTCTTAAAAAAATAACAGTAATTGCAGCAATTTCGTGCAATCAAAAGAAATGGCAATCAAATTTACCAAAGAAATGTACAAATCTAATTAGTATTAAGTGCCAGGAGAAATTAACTCAATTTACGAAAATGCATGTTATTTCAAATACTTTTTATAATGAGCGAATTTCAAACTAAATTTATGTTTAATTTTTATTACGTATGTAGCTCTTTTCTTTTCTATCGCTAAATTTTACCATATAGATATGCTAGCTCAAGACATCATAACTATGTATAGAATTCCTAACTAGAACAGAGGACGGACAAAACTCTGTTGTATATTTAATCGTATTAAAATCACTTTCCAAATGAAGACTTGAAATTAGAATGATTTTAAAATATCTCATTGCATTCGAAAATGTCTTAAAGATCATTGGACTTGTTCGAATTGCTTCTGATTTCGCGTTAAGTGAGAACTGGATTTTAGGGAATATAAACTTGTGAACTTATTTGGAATTTGAGGCCTCATTCAATAATGTGACCATACTGGACGGTAAGTTCTTCACTGCATTTAATCCTTTGCAGAAAAACCTATGAAAATGGGTGATATCTTTGCTTTTGGTACCTACCGTATTGAGTAGAGAATCGGACTACGGAACCTCATAAAGTTGAATACTGCCATCGCGTCTGTAGTATTCAATGTTAAATTTTTGCTTCAATACTACACTCTAACAATACATCCATGTGTGAAAAAGGTTGATATGACTATTCATGTCATGAAACTTTACATCTGGCATGTGCTTAGACTGAATCTGAGCTACTCATGAGGTCATATAAAAAATTCACTCTTTGCTTAGATAATGGTTTATAGTTCCAATATTTGGATTAGATTTTGAATAAGAAGTTGACGAAGAGAATTATAAAATCTTTGCAAAACCAAAAGAAATGATCAATATTTCGAAATTTCGGATTCAGTGTTAATGTCTTTTTATTCTAATGGATTTAAAATCCAGTTAAAAAAGTTAGTGGTCGATTCGAGATGAAGACCTAGAAAGGATTTTCCCTAACATAAATTACATGAATTACAGTCTCTTCTTGAAATAAGCAAAACACATACATACCCAGGTATATTTATTCCTATCTTTTACTGTCTAGGTAGCGTACACTAACAACAACTGCTATCAGCAGCTATTTACGCTGCAGGCATTATTAACATACTACTAAAGCGCCACTAACATAAATTCTAGCAAAACAAAAAGCAATAACAACAACAATGAGCCACAATGAGTCAGGTATTTCTATTTTAAATTCAAGCAAATATTTGTTGTTTGTGTTTTTAATGGAAATTTTACTTTGTGGTAGAAATTTCTCAAATAGTTCTCATTGAGTTAATATTGTATTTGGTAGATAGATTTGCTGTTGAGCAGTGAAAAGTTAAGACTATACTTCACAGGATCATTTCTGTAGTCAGTCTTCATTTACTTTCATTGCAAAATGAAAAATACCAAATCCGCGATGAGGAGGAATATCGTTTTATCTGTAGCGTGAGGTTTTGAACGTTCTCTTTAATTTGAATCAGACTCAGTTTGGTTCAATGGGGCAATGTTTCTTCGATGATCGCTCGGTTAAATGGATAGAACGACTTCTGAGTGGCTATTTTAAAGAAATAAATTTCAAAAAAGTAAAATTGTTTAAATGTTTGTCATTACCAGCGTTGCCAGGTGCCAAGTTTTCCCTTTTTTCCAAGTTTTTTGAGATCGAATAAAGCTTTCATTAAATTTGTTTTCTAACAAAACAAGTTTTTTCATCAAATTTCAATTTCCACTTTTTTCAATAAATTTAGTAATAACTCGAAATATTTACTCCAGGGCAAGATATCAAAGAAACACCAGCAGGGAAAGTAACAGATTTAACCGACTCCGGTACTTTCTTTTTAAAATTCTGGTACTTTAGTAGGAAAAAAAGTTTTTCTTGCTAAAAACAAGTTTTTTTCCAGAAATAAAAAGTTTTTTAAAAAAAATGTCTGGCAACGCTAGCTGCTTGCCTTGTCTTGCCCTTTTAAGCAGCACAGCCACGATCAAACTAGATCCTTTATTTTTACTAACTATGTTTTGTAAAAAAATAATAAAAATTATTTTACTACTAATAAAAACTAGTACAGTTTTCCTTTCGCACTTGACACAAACTCTTCTACTCTCTCTCTCTCTCTCTCTCTCTCCCTCTCTCTCTCTCCCTCTCTCTCTCCCTCTCTCTCTCTCTGGCTCTCTCTCTCCCTCTCTCTCCCTCTCTCTCTCCCTCTCTCTCCCTCTCTCTCTCTCTGTCTCTCTCTCTCTCCCTGTCTCTCTTTCTCTCCCTGTCTCTCTCTCTCTCTCTCTTTCGATGAACATTGAGGTTTTAAAAATAATTCAACAAATATGCCAACTGATGACAATGACTTTCTTCTTAAGAAACTATTCGTAAATGTCAAATTACAGTCTCTTTTATTATTTTGCCAGGCAAGCGAATTTCTTTTCTTGTCTTGCCTTATATAAAATGTGCCTTAAGTATTAATAACTTTCGCAAGTAATTCACAAAGTTTTAGAAATTAAGTCACGGAATATAGGCCGCAAATGATGACGACTCAACTAAAACTATAAATGAAATGAATGTGAAACATCAGGCAAAATACATATTCTACCGTTTGACTTAATTCAGGAAAAAAAACTCAAGCTTAAACGAGCACACGTTAAGTCGGATTGCACGACGGATTGGAGACTTGGCCGCAGCACGAATTAAGATTGTCTTAATAGAATTAATGTTGCGGTATATTTTGTTGCAAACAATGACCAGTAAAACTCTCCGTAGTTACTAGTCCAACGATAGAGTCAATCTTCAGAGGGGATGAAATTGGGTCGGAGTAATGTTTGAATCATATTTCGTTTATGAACTGACTGACCCACGTCCACTTTCATGCCAAATTTCTCTCGAAATTGGTCTTTTAGTGCTAAGTTATTGGATTGTTATGCTATTGGATTGAGAAAGAATATTATGTAAGTCACCGTAATCTAGTAGGTACACAAGTCCATGGTTTAAACCCCAGGTCAGACATCTTCTAACAAAAGGAAATATAAAGAAATATTTTTGAAAACCTCTTGCAAAACTGCCGAGAGTAAATGAAATTGCCATGAAATGTTTCTCAAAAATTTGTTGTTCAGAGGCGACTTTAAACTATAGGTCCTATCTCTCATAAATAAAAATTAATATGACCTACATGAGTGGTGTGGAAAGCTAGGCCGTAATCCTGACTAAAGAGGTGTAATGACCACTTAATTAAGTAAGTACGTGACGTCAGGCAGATATCAACGGCATGGTGACATCTGATGACTGTATACCGAATGCTACTTCTATAGCATCCCTTTCCCGCATCGCCATTTATGTTATGCTTTCTTCCCTCTGAAATCTATGAAGATAATGTAGTTTATTTGCATGTGTTCCAAGCATGTGCGGCTTGGCGTAGTCACTCTACTTTTGTGTCAGGCCAGAAATTTTTTTTATTCATAGCCTTAGTTAAGTGTTTGAAAATAGATTTAGCTCTTGCTCAATCAAAACAGTATTTACATAAAGGTTCGAACTGCTGAAATGGCTACATCAACGTTATCAGTTGAACTTAAACTTTTTTTTTGACTTTTGACAATTGATAATGGCCATCTTGTTGAAGCTACATCTGTCGAAATAGTTGTTGTGGTATTTGCCAAATCATCATAGATAGATGTATCATTCAACAACTAGTACATTTCCGCATGTTACGATCGCCAGCATCATTCCATCGACAGGACTACTCGTAATGTTGTGGATAAACATGAATTCATTCGTTCAGTAAACAATCGACCAACGCTTATATGCCCAAGATTCTAATTTTTTTTTTGGTCTGAATTAGAGGATCTGGAGACCAACAATATGTGGACTCAACACTATATGATTCTACGGGCCACAGAGCTCATGCAATATTGACATGGTCATCTCACTTGGAGTTGATGTGAACTGGCCAAAGTGAGTTTTTTTACGTTACAGATGTATGCGACCACACGGGTGCATAACCCATGGGTAATCCATTAAAAAGCTTTCTGCCTCTTAATTTAAATTTAAAAAAATGTGTGGGATATATCATACAAATTTTTTATGCATTTGAATGACTAATATGGATTACAGCCTTCAAATGTCCACCACAGCTTTTTTGGTAGGAGCGCACCTGAAATATCAAAATTTCCATGACTTTGGCGTAAAGATCAGGCTGTCTTTGACTAATGGCATGGGCTATGTTAGATTTGAGGACAACCGTGATTTGTGAATTATTCGCATTAACAGTGATTTAGGCAAACGCCATAAAAACTCTAGTTTTTGATTAAATGCCGGAAAATTTCAAAGAATTTTTATAATGCTTTTTTTATTTAAAAATAATTAAGAGGCTTCAATCTCTGTTCTTAAAATCCATTCAGGAAGCCTTCTATCTCTTAACCTTACAGAGAAGATAATGGCAAAAAGGATCACCATGCAACGCCAAAGCAGTAGAATTTAAAGAACAAAGTTTTCTACCACTGCCAAAATGTAAGCGCTTTGTTTCAATATGACAGCTGATTACCCTATTATAAGTGGACCTGTCACAGTGTTCACAGAAACTGAAAAACTAAGAGAATTATTTGAAAATACCTTATCTTCCCTACGAAACGGGAAAAAGCAAATAAAAATAAATAAAAAGTATGCAGGACAAAAACATTTTAAATAAAATATTTTCCTTCAACTTTCATACATTAGTTTGGAAAATATTAAAAATATCTTAACAGATTCAAAAATTTTATGACTATTAATATTAAATTTCGCAACAACAATGGAAATGATTGCAGGTATATACATATATCCAAGGAAATATAATATCATGATTATATACGGTCAATTAATTATAAAACTTTAAACTTTAATTCCCAAGGCGTACACTTTCTTCTACACAACTGCTGTTACTAGTTATTACAATTACAATTTGTGTATGTAAAGTGTATGTGACAAAAAAAAAACACACAATAAAAATAAAATAATTTAAAATAAAAACTTTTAACAGGAAACAATGGAAGTTAACACATACACTCCCCGAAATATTTATAAGACCAAACGTATTTCTCGAAAAACTTAAAATCTTTTAGACCAATGCGTACCATTTTTGGGTTAAATATAACTAACTATAATATAAACCTTTTTATGTAAAAAAAAATTTTTTTTCTTTGTTTAATAAAAGGATAACACAAAATGAATTTCATTTTCAAACGAAAAAATTATAAGACCAAAATTATATAATATTCACCTAAAGCTAAAATAACAATGATAAAAAACAACTACTGAGTAATTTTTGTATTTATTAGAAATTAGTGTGTCCACCGTGATTAATAATGACTTCCTGAAGTCGACGGGGCATAGAATTTATTAAATTTTCAATGCAATTTTGACCAATCCTACTCCATTCTCTTATGATGGCACTTTTTAAGCATTTTACATCCTTATACTGAGTGTTATTATTGAAAACTTGGTCCGATAGTATTGCCCATAAATTTTTTATCGGATTTAGATCTGGACTACATGCCGGCCAATTCAAAACTGGTATGTTTCTGGAGGACAGAAATGATTTTGTTGCTTTTGATTTATGGATTGCGGCGTTATCCTGCTGAAATATCCAATTGTTGCCTAACGAATCATCCCAAAAATTAATTAAAACGTCATCTAATAATTCAATATACTTCTCGCTATTCATTTTAGTTAATATAAAACAAATAGGAGTCCTTCCCGTAGTCGAAATCCCAGCCCAAACCATTACAGAGCCTCCACCGAAATTTTGCGACATTCGTTGAAGTTATTAAACGTTATCAGTTATTTTTTCTGATGAAAAAAAAGTTGATTTAGATGGTCCAGATGGTTCCCAAAAATATTGGATGGATTCACGTAAAAAAAAAATCAACGAATGTCGCGAAATTTCGGTGGAGGCACAGTAATGGTTTGGGCTAGGATTTCGACTACGGGAAGGACTCCTATTTGTTGTATATCAACTAAAATGAATAGCGAGAAGTATATTGAATTATTAGATGACGTTTTAATTAATTTTTGGGATGATTCGTTAGGCAACAATTGGATATTTCAGCAGGATAACGCCGCAATCCATAAATCAAAAGCAACAATATCATTTCTGTCCTCCAGAAACATACCAGTTTTGAATTGGCCGGCATGTAGTCCAGATCTAAATCCGATAAAAAATTTATGGGCAATACTATCGGACCAAGTTTTCAATAATAACACTCAGTATAAGGATGTAAAATGCTTAAAAAGTGCCATCATAAGAGAATGGAGTAGGATTGGTCAAAATTGCATTGAAAATTTAATAAATTCTATGCCCCGTCGACTTCAGGAAGTCATTATTAATCACGGTGGACACACTAATTTCTAATGAATACAAAAATTACTCAGTAGTTGTTTTTTATCATTGTTATTTTAGCTTTAGGTGAATATTATATAATTTTGGTCTTATAATTTTTTCGTTTGAAAGTGAAATTTATTTTGTGCTATCCTTTTATTAAACAAAGAAAAAAAAATTTTTTTTACATAAAAAGATTTATATTATAGTTAGTTATATTTAACCTAAAAATGGTACGAATTGGTCTAAAAGATTTTAAGTTTTTCGAGAAATACGTTTGGTCTTATAAATATTTCGGGGAGTGTACTGTGTTAACTGTCAGACGTATATAGCCCACACTAATTCATTGCACCATCACTTGCGTATAGTAACATGAGAAAAACTTTGTTTTACATGACACAAATAAATGTATATAACTAGTGTTGGTATAAATACTTACATATGGATATACACTCTGTACTTTTCAATTCTCTTTATTCAGCTAATACTAAAGGCTTGTATGTTTATACTCTATACATAATATTATATACAAAAGAAAAAACACCAAAAACGACAAGTGAAAAGAAAGAGAACAAATAGAAGCAGCCACTTGGAGTAAAGCCTTGTGCTTAAAGAAAAAAACTGAATGCATTTAATGCAGTGGCAAACAAAATTTTACTAATATACTTCTTTTATACACATACGGATTAAATCGAATGTCCTTTTAATTTGTGTTTCTAATTCAAAGTAAATTATACGCACTTTTGAACAAGAGAGCCTTCAATTCAGGAATATATAGTGTGGGCCAACTATCGGATTAATATTCCTTGGAAAATGAGCACAGCACAATCATTACGGTCAATGGAGACACCTATCCCACCAAGATAACCGATTTTTTGTACCCGCTCTTAATGGTATTGATGTAAACAATGTTTGGTTTCAATAGAATGGTGCAACTTGCCACACATCTCATGCAACAATTGATTTATTGCGTCAAACGTTTGATGCCGCTTAATTAGCTAAAATGGAGATGTCCATTGGCCGCTAATAAGATGTTATTTGACACCGTTGGACTATTTTCCGTTAAAAAAAAGTGTTATGCCGACAAACCAGAGACAATTGAGCATTTGCAGGCCAACATTCGTGGTGCCGTTGCCGCTAGCGCTTCTTTGAAATTATCAGGCAGAATTTGACCGTTGACATAAGTTATATTAATGGTTTGTTTCTTATTGGCATACACCTGCGACTTAAGATAACCCCTCAGGAAAAAGTCGAATGAGGTTAAATGCACGGTCTTGGTCAGTTTATATTACCTACGCGTGAGATGACCAAGCCCTCAAATCGCTCTGGCAGAATATCTTATGTGCACTATGCTGTATGACACGTAGCGCCATCCTGTTGAAACCACATGTCGTTGATATCTAGATCATTCAATTCAGCCCAAAAGAAGTTGGTAATTATCGACCAGTAGTACTCGTCGTTGACAGGGATGGTCCGACCAACATCGTCCTCAAAGAAATATGGACAATGAAACCGCCTAAAATCCACACCAAACAGTATCGTTTTTTGAATGCATTGGACGCTGTTGGATCTCATGTGGATTGGTTTTGTTTCAGAATCAACGATTTTATTACTTCACGTACCAATTCCCGAATCGGACCTCTTAGATAAAGTTGATTTTTCGCTGAGTCAGTGAGTTGCCAATTGGTCGCCGTATTGGCTTATTAGACGTGAGCAGGGGTGTTGTCGAGCCGGAACGCTCCGGAACGTCGTTCCGGTACTTCATTTTTGGACAGGAACGCGTTCCGGAACTAAAGATAATTTCTGATAACGAGAATTGGCTGACGTTTTGAAAAAAAAAAATTAAAAAGAATTGCTGATTTTGTTTTTCTAATTTTTGACGAATTTTTATATGTATTTTTATAAACAAGGGTTTGAACCCGAACCGGAACAAAAACCTGAACGAACCGCCTTGTTTTTCCGAACCGTGAACCGGAGTCCGGAACGTTTTTTCTGCTGAACCGGAACGCGTTCCGGTAAAAAAAAAAATTAGCACAACACCACTGGACGTGAGGCTACGGTCATACATCTCAAACAAAACGAAATATAAAAAATATTCCTTGATTTCCTCTCATCAGATTTTTGGCTAAAACTCTGAATTTAAAATAAAATTGCCACGAAAAGATCTTTCAAAAATATATCGTTCGGAGTCGACGTTAAACTGTACGTCCTGCCACTCACGTATAAAATTAACACACACAACATAAGTGGTGTCTGAAGCTGGGTCGTAATCCTGATTGAAGGTTTATAATGACGAATTATGTTATGTATGCCAATTGATCAAGAGCCCCAGACTGAGTGATTATGCAAAACTTGCTGTAATTTGACAGATGTGGCTTCAACATGAAAGCTGTTATTATATGCCAACTTTCGGAAAACCCTGTTGGAAAGCCCAAGACTCGGTGCTTAAAACCTTGAATCGATGAAATCAGCCAGATTAGTAGAGAAGCTTAGTAAATCAATTTATTACTTAACATTTATTACTTATGGGTCAATTACGGACGACAACTAAACCCCAGTTGGTTGTCAGTTGCCATTTGTAATTCCATTTTTAGCAACTGAGGTTGAGTTGTTGTTGAAAAAAAAAACATTTTAAAGTCAATAAACTTATGAGACAAAAAAAAATTCGTCCGATTAAAACCCTTTTGCTCACTGCCATACTTTTCAACAGACACCTCCGTACATTTTAATGACATAAAAATAGCATTAAGGGTATTACGCTCACAGTAACGTATGCATTCTCATGTACCTTACGGTATTAAGTGAGGAACATTTTGAACTGAACTCAACCGTTTCAATATGAAATTAAACTTTCTTATACGCCTTTCACCCAGCAAGCATAGTTTCATCAGATTCGTTTCAAATATTTGTAATTACTTCTTATTAAAAAATAAATAATTTCTTATATGTATGTACATATATTCAAATGACACATACGAGTACATATAACAAAAAAGAGAGAGCATGGTATTTCAATCCAATTTCAATTTGGTCTGAGCTAATTTTGTTTTTGTCTGATATTTTGAAGTCAGCCATATTTAATGCTAAAATGTTTCACGCGTAAAGTGCCTCGGCCACGTTCAAATTCTGGTGTTCAAATTTTGCATATGTGTTGGTAATATTTGTTTGACTCAGCACAGCAACACATCAAATTTCAGCCTTCAAATTTCATTTTAAAAATGTTGTGGAGAAGACAACATCACATGGTTGTCATCGGAAAAAATTCTTTTATGGTTTTCTTTTTTTTTGCAAACATTTTTTTTAGGTTTTCTGAAAGAACATATGGGCTTTTGGTTGGGAGATTGTTTTGTTTTTGTTTGTTTTTTAGTTTTTTCTTTTAATATGACAAATGATTGTTTCATAGTCATTGCCCTGGCGCAGGCAATTAAAAAAACAAAAAAAGGAAACTGCGAAGGGTCTTTGGATGAAAGAGTGGTTGAAGAAAAGGGATGCATTTACGCACCAAAATGTTCTCAATGAACTCAAATTAAGTCCTCCAAATGATTTTCAAAACTTTTTACAGATGGATGAAGGCACATATGAGGAACTTCTAAATTTGGTTGGCCCCAAAATTTAAAAAGAAGATACTCAAATGTGTGACGCCATCTCTCCGAATCAACGTCTATCTATAACATTGCGTTTTCTTGCTACAGGCAATTTCTTTTCTGATTTAAAATTTGTCAGCGCTATTTCGGAACGAGCAATTGGTCGCATTGTTATAGAGACTTATGGAAAAATAAACAAGATTTTAAAATATAATATAAAAGCAATTAAAACAAATTATTAATGGACTTAATTTTATAAATAAAATAATTTTTATTATTTTTTTACAAAACAAAGTTAGTAAAAATAAAGGAACGATCATAACGAATCATAAATAAACACAAAAATACATATACAAAAACAAAACATCCACTTCTTATTATTTTTATTATCATTTTCTGCTACACATTTTCAAAACATCCGCGAACCAGATGGTGATGTTTCTCCTACGAAATCAGCAGAAAAATGAAA
This sequence comes from Sarcophaga rosellei, assembly GCA_930367235.1. Taxonomy (NCBI): domain Eukaryota; kingdom Metazoa; phylum Arthropoda; class Insecta; order Diptera; family Sarcophagidae; genus Sarcophaga; species Sarcophaga rosellei. The sequence goes on along the minus strand of OV884018.1, from coordinate 44,267,555 downwards.
TTTGAAGTAATTGCCCGCACACACATCAAATTTGCTTCCAATTTCTGCGGAGCAGGTAGCGAAAATCAAAAGTATTTTGATATTCTTCAATCTCTTCTCAGTGTGTACGTGTGAGGACAGTTTTCTGTACGTGTGAGTACAGTTTTACCAATACAATCACAAAAATGGCAGATTGATCAATCTGGTTTGATCGTGGCTGTGCTGCTTAAGTGTTGCGGCACAACTCGATTATTTATTAGAACAGGTTGACATATTTCCCATTATGTTGTTTATTCACTTTAACTGTTCCGAGCTTTAACCACTCTTATCAAGCATAAAAATATGTTCCTAAAGATAAAACTATTGGCTGCTTGGCAGAAACTCTCAACTGAAGTTAGATTGTAAACGGTTCTAAATTGATTGAAAATGTCAGGCTGATATTAACACACACATCATGGTGCTCCCATCACCACGTTTAAAAGTTTCCTCAGATCGAGTCATCTATTTATTTTTCCGTTTTCTTTCCTACACAAAACTGGTACATTCAGTACCAAATGGGTTAAAGGGAGTGTTTGTCATTAAGGGATATTAGACTAAATATTTGGTTAATATTTTATTATATTGTGCCTTTGAAAATTAAAAATATCTTTAGGTCTTCTAGGTGGTACCTACACTTTTGTGTTTATATTTGTTTATATTGTTTTTATAATAAGAGAGAAATAAATATATAAAATAAATATAAAAATATCGATTATTTTTACATATTATTGTTTAAAAAGCTTGATATTGCTAAAATACGTTGGGGTAAGACTTTTGGTGTCCACTAGGGATGCCAAACGGGATTGATTTTTAAAAATCCCGGGATTCGGGATTTCGAAATCCCGTTTCCGAAATATCGTTATTTTTCGGGACAAGTCGGGATCGAAAAATCCCGAAATATCCCGGGATTTCCGGATTTTCTCATAATAAAAAAGCTAAAAACAATTGTTTTATGCTTTATGCTTTATTTATGTTTATATTAAACATTTCATTAATTTTTGATCTTTATCACAATACACATGTTATAAAATATAAAAAAAACAGAACAAAAGGTAACAAAAAAGCGTAAATTAACAAAAATAAAAATAATTCATCTGTGACTACGTACATACATACATATATGTATAAACACATTAGTGAAGAAACAAATACCTACCCTTATAAGAACACTATTTACATAGTGTCCAAAATTGTATATATTAATTATATTCATTGTTTTAAGTAATTTTTTAAAAAGATCAAAGACAATAATATTTCATAGAAGAGCCTTAAATTTGATGCGAACCAAAACAACATTCGCTGAAAAACATTTTTCGCAATCTACACTTGTGGACAAAATGGTTTCAAACTAGCTGTATGTAGGATATAACTATTCACTTCTAACACCTCGTGATTCAATCAAATTTATTTCTGAAGAAAATTGATTTTATTATACTTCGAGGGCAACGTTTAAATTTTTAACCATGGAAGTTGGGTTCTTATTCAGTTCGATGCCGAGTGATATAGAATATTCACTTAATTGTTGCATGATACACTTGAAAAACTGTGTGGGTGTTATTTAATGTAATATTAAATTAAAAAAACTATGTCGTAGACTCAATTTTTTTCTAACTTCATAAAGTGTATATGTATGAACTTACAATCCCGGGAATCCCGAAAATCCCGGGATTTTGTGTTTTGGGATTTCCCGATTGGCGTCCCTAGTGTCCACTGTATATAGAATAGAATTTGCATTGAACCGAACAGTCTTTCATCTAAGGAACCTTTTAGAACCACACCGGGAGACCAAAAATACTTTATAACGACTTCTGCAGAAGCTGTAATGACGAGAAAAAAGAGGAGAGCACAGAACAAATTCTTTCATTGTCCTCGCTTTTGAATATGTGAAGAGAAATTCTTGGACACACTTTTATAAGACTTTAGCAATTGCTGAGGAATGCCAACCAGTAGCTATAATTATACGGAGTGGGTAATAAACCCAAGTAAGCTATGCCCATTGAGTCGTTTGACAGTTTAACCTTACCTTATCTTGTGCAAATTTGTACTGATCTCACATATGTTTAACACAAAAAAAGAATAAAAAATCAATCTTTTAGAATTGCTCGTGAAATGTACACTTTCAACATATCTGGCATAGAAAGGTTTTTGTGTTTTCCTTTTTTTATCTAAATTGTCGTTTTGCAAATCGTTAAAATTTTTTTTTTTATTTTTTTAAAGATCAGGAAAAGAATTCATTGATATCGCAAATACCCAGTCAAATGTTTACGGAACATTTTACGTCATTTATTCATGCATGCAATTGTATCCCACATTTGTATACACAATCATTCTTTACACATTCAACCGTATGAATGAATGTTTGTAGAATGTTTTGTAGAAATTCATGAACATTTTGTGGGCATATGTAAACACATACTAAAACAAATGTATGTTTTACATATGCAAGCATAAAAATATGTACATACATACATGCATACACACATGAGTAGAGAGAGATTGTATTTTTAGTATACATAGATACATACGTAACAGAAGTATACAGTGATGTTTATATCTTTGTAAACAGAAGATGTGTGTGTATTACATATATTTGCGTAGAATTGTTTTACAACAAAACGTGTTATAGCAAGCATACTTATCTAACCGTAAACTAACACGTACATTCGGTCCATCGAAACACTCTGTTACAAAAGATTTTCATTCATTTCGTTGTTTTATTCGCTTTTGTTTTCTGCTGCTATTTTTTAGAATTTATGTTCTAAAAGTAGCATAACACTGTACGAGTATTTTTTATCTGTTTTAAAATTCGTTCTCATGTTATCCAGCCTTTCTTTGCGAGATACTTTAACCCGTTTGTAAATCTCAATTGAGATAAAGATATTCTTTATTACACTTATAGAAAAAAGTTTTTTTTTGTTCTCTTTTCAGTTCCATTCTCTGCTTATTCTATTGCCTTATTTTTATTGCCAAAATTAACTTTATAAAGATATGTACACATGTACAGTTGTAATGCAAGTTTTATTTCTAAGAAAGTTTTATTTTTTCAAAAAACCAAAACAAATCTTAGATGCTCTCGAATGCATGGTAGAAAACTACTCGTTCTTACAAAAAGTTACTTGAAAAAGTGTGTTTGCCTACTCGAGAAAAAGAAAACGTGAATGATTTGTTATTCTGCACTAGAATATCGCACGTGGACAAATAGAAAATTTTTATTCAGCTTTTAAAAGCAACAAAGAAATTTAGTCTGAAATCTTTAATTATGGGTATCTTAAATGCCTTTTGTTTGATAATATTATGATACTTTTGCTATCTTACGCACAAAACAATAAATTGTAAACATTTAATATGTAATGCAGTAAACTATATATAAATAGAAATTCAATACCAAATGCTTTAAACGTTTCACATTGAAATGGCAAACTTAAAAATTTTTCAAAAAGAATTTTTTCGCATAGTGTTCTTAAAATGGAATTGGGTTGGGTTAGATTTGAGAACATGTGCTTGTCATTAGGAGAAGTACAATACCCAGTAAATTAAGAAAATTGTTAGGAAAGGGAGAATATAGGAAACAAGGGGAAATATAAATGCCTGGAAAGCCCTAATGTCGGATAGAAACATTATCTCAGCATAATATAGTCAAATTATGAAATTTCTTCACCGATTTCCTCTTTCTAAGATCCACTTAATAAATGAATACTGAAGCTTATCTCGTAGTGATTCGAAATGGAACACTCCTCTGAAACACTCCAGTTCCTAATCATAAATCTTTCCATATTAGAGAACGTAATATCAATTACAGCTTCCCTGACACGATTCCTAATAGTCGGCATATTACAGAGATTTATGTCAGCGCTACCCCATGTGATGACGCCTGGCATTACAACCCAAGACAAGACGACATCTTTTTGTTTTCGCATGCTCCACCAGAAGTCCAATAAAGCTGCAAGGAGCAAAAGCGGATGACAACATCAGCTCGATCCCAAGGTCAGCTCTGTAAGCTACAGTAATATGAAAACCAATTGCATTTGCAGTGCTTTTAATATGCTAAAAACCAACGTACATTACGTTCTTTGGACGTTTGGCTAAATCTAGCTTAAGGATTTACGAAATTAAAATCAGACTGAAAATATTACAAAATTCTATTTATATTTCGGAACTGGTAGCGAAGGCCAAAGCTTTAGAAAATAGTTTTAAGTTCATGGGAAACAAGTCCAACCCGAAACTCTAAAGCGATTTCGTGACCTAAGGAATCGATTGGCTGACAGTTAAACAGTACCAGCAGTCTCTACAAGTTTGGAAATTGTTTAGTAATAAAGATGAATGGAGTAATCTGAAAGCTGAATACTCCTTTAAAAGAGGAACTAATTTCGAAGTGTAATTAACAGGACACAGCAGTACCATTTGACAGTCTGGCTGTAATTCAAGAACTTGACTCCTACGAGCTTAAATCGAATAATAGTCATCAAATCATCCATCTGTCATCAATCATCATCTATCATGAATCAGCTGGGTCGCAGAAGAGCTTCCATTCAGAGCTTTCATTCGGAAATTACAATAATAGGATATCTGAGTAATAGACTTCGAGAAGATATTCAAGAGATACCCTATAAAGTTGGGGAGAAACATTATGGATCGTATGGTCGTGGAAGCGATAAAAATTTACGACCACAGTCATTGCATTTTCTGAGTGTTGAGTAAAATTTTTAATTTAATTTTTCGCTCTGTGTATTATGTGCTTAACACAATTTACAATCCTTAATAAAAGAGTTACAAAAAACCAAAGAAATACGAAAAACATAACCACAAAAAGGTTCTAAAAAAGAATAATCAAATCGAAAGCACGAGTCTAAAATATTGTCTAATGACCAATATTTATTACTACTGATGGAGATTTTTAACTTCATATATTATATGTTAAGCCACATTAAAATATGAGCAACAAAGAGACATACGTAGAGAAGATACAGGCAGTGGTATACAGTATATTAAAGCTTAATATTATGGGCATTATTTTAAGATTTACAGGAAATAAGAAAACACATTAAATTAAATTTTTAATCACATTTCTTAACTACCAAATTACATGACCGCAATAGAATTTATTTATGGGATAGCTAACTTAACAAAGAAATTAACTTGAGCTGTGAATTAGAAATTTAAATTTTATTTTGCTTTTTTAAAGAAAATTTTTTTTGGGCTTTATAATACAACCGCGTTTTGAGTAAAAAAAACTTTTAAAACATTTTTAAAGGTTATCAAAGGTTAAATAAAATAATTTTAAACTATGATATCGATACCCTTACGTGCGAAATACTTATACATTGTCATTTAATTGACCACATATAAATTGGTTACTGCATTTCATTTTTTCAGCAGGTTTTTTCATATGACCTAATGTTATCCTCCAAGACATAGTCGTAATTCCTTAAAACAGTATATGTATATAAAACAGTTGATAGCCAATTGATTATAATACATACATACATACATAATTGGTCGTTACAATCCTTCAGTTAGGATTACGATCTAGCTTTTCAAACCAACTACGTTGTGTGTTTTATGCATGATTGGCGGGATCTACAGTTTAATGTCGGCTCTGAAAGACTGACTGTTGAGAAACTTTTTCATGGCAATTTCATTTACTCTTAGAGTTTTTGCCAGAAATCTCCTGACAGGAAGTCGCTGAAGAAAATTTTTTTCATACTTCGTTTTATTCGAGATGTCTGAGCCAAGGGTTTAACCGTGTCCTCATGTCTAATAAGTTCACTAAACTACGGCGACTTTAAGTAAACCAGACTCTAGAGTCTAGACAAACCATTTTCCTTGCACAAAGTGAAAACGCAAATTGCTAAAGTTAAAGCAAATAAAGCTCCAGGTGGGTATCGAAAACCGTTTAATTTTTTTAATGCTGGTTATGACTACCTAGAATCACTCAAGACAGCCTTCACGGAAGTTCTAAATGGAAAAGAATTTTCAGGCATTTTTAACAAAAGTTGAATATTCCCAATTTTAAAAGCTATAGGAAAATTTAAAAAAAAACACATAAAATTCAGAAAAATTCATAAAATCTTTATTTGAATCGATAGTACGGTTCATATAATTTAATGTTTGAAAATTATTTCATGCAAATGTTGACTGCTACTGCGCCTCAAATGGTCCATCCGCTTAGTCCAATTTTGGCATACTCTTTCCAACCTTTCGGCCGGTATCTCACGAATAAATGCTTCAATGTTGTCTTCCAATGCGTCAATTGAAGCGGGCTTGTCTGTATAGACATGAGCTTTAACATAGCCCCAAAAAATAGTCTAAAGGAGTTAAATCTCACGATCTAGGCGGATAATTGACCGGTCCCGAACGTGAAATAAAATGTTCACCGAACTCGCGTCTCAATAAGTCCATTGTTACGTGTGCTGTGTGGCATGTGGCACCGTCTTGTTGAAACCACATGTCATGCAAGTTAAGCTCTTGCATTTTGGGAAAAAAAAAGTTGGATATCATCTCACGGTAGCGCTCACCATTCACAGTTACGTTACGATTCACAGCATCTTTAAATAAGTACGGTCCAATGATGCCACCAGCCCATAAACCGCAACAAACTGTGACTTTTTCTGGATGTATTGGTAGCTTTTGCAATGCTTGTGGCTGATCTTCACTCCAAAATCGACAATTCTGCTTATTTACGTATCCATTGAGCCAAAAATGAGCTTCGTCGCTGAACACAATTTTTCGATAAAGAAGTGGATCTTCGGAGCACGCATTTTGATAATAAAATTCAATGATTTGCAAGCGTTGTTCGTTTGTAAGACGATTCATGGTTAAATTATAGACCAAACTGAAGATGTTTGACAAGGAAACAAAACACGAAACGTGCGTGAGCTGTTTAAACCAGTGTTGCCAAAAAGATAATAGCTAAAAAATCGCCCGTTATTTACAGAGGGATAATTACAAATGGATACCGTTTATGAATTGTACTGTAAAAATGTATATTGGCATGATCAAGGAATGATAAAAGAATACCAAACAGGCTTTCGCAAGGGTTACACAATTGTACAAAATTTTTATTGCCTTTTTCGTAGACTTTAAGCCTGCGTTAGGGCGGGTGCCAAGGGTTCTATTGTTATACGAACTTCATCAGGTGCTAATCAACTAGAATATCTAAATTTATAGAAACAATATATAAAAGTACAGTATCAGCAATATGGACTGGAGCGGATCTTTCGGAATACTTCGGAACCCGATTTGGTGTTAAGAAAGGATATCTGTTGTCGCCAATGTTGTTTGGACTGTATCTTAAAGATCTGTAAGAGCATTTGGATGTTGGTTTGTAAGTAAGTGGCGTCAACGTTCAAGTTTTGATGTACGCAGATGATGTCGTTATGTTAGCTAAAGATACCAACATTTTACAAACTAGAGGAATATTGTAGGATATCTAAAGTGAATCTCACTTAATCAGAAATATTGATTTTCAAGGTGGTAGGCATAGTTCAAAGGAATAACGGACATTCAAGCCGCAAATACAAGTGGGAATATTATTAACACAGACTGTGTTATTATCCAGCATCCAAAGCCAGTATCACTTCAATTGAAATTTTGCTTTAAGGACACGATAGAAATTCAGTACTGCATCAAATTGCTATTGGCGATGAAAAATATAAGTATTTTCAGAATCCTAAACAAAAAAAAAATAGTATTAATCGAGGCAAACATCAACTTCGGCTGCAAAACCAGACTAAGCACTTGCATGCAAATCAAAACCGTTTCAGTATACAACCAAAGTATTAGGCTGGCAGCTCGCACTCCACCAACCGTATTTACTAGACTTTGTTACTTTCGACTAATGTTTGTTGATATACCACTTTATAAATTATAATTTCCATTCATTGCATATTTTTTAAAAAAATAATTGAATATTTAATATAAAACGTTTTAGAAAAATTTAAAATAACATCACATCTACAGAACTGATTCTAAGAATAGACAGATTTATTGTAATTTTCAAACAACAACAACAACAACGAAATAAATATTGTATTTATGGAATTTTTTTATTACTTATTACAGTAAAACGAAGACAACATTAATCCATATTTAAGAATTTTCTTGTTTGTTAGTTTTAAAAATCACAGAATTTTTTTTAATAATTCTTTTTAAATTACATGCAATATGTACATATGTATGTATGTATATGTAAATTATTTCTTGAAAAGGTTAGAGATGAACCTTTAAAATGATATACATACATATACACATTATTCAAACTGATTTGTCATGAATTTTGATGAGATAAACCTGAAAAGTTTGCTTTTTTCCCTTATTTTCTTACAAGTTTCAACATTCATAATTGCAATAATTAATTAAAAAGATTAATTAAGAAATTGACTATTCGTCAGATAAAATTGAACAAATCTTTCCATGGTTATTATTCAAAGAGAATAACAGTCGTATCATATTTTTTATATGCATTTTTCTTATTAACTGGAGTAGTAGGCGGCTCTGGTCTACTGGACCGTAGCATGAATCGAATACTGGTTACACAATGATTGTGAAAAAATTGGGACTTGCGAGAGTAGTGACTACATGACAATGCGTTGCGTCTTCTGACTGAGATTCATGGCATCCACTCCGGACAAGTAGGTCTAGGAAAATGGTACTGCACATTTCGTAACGGACTCCATGCAACATTACACCGATTCCTCCAAATTGGACGGAACCTTCGGAGGTGGACTTTGTTTGGAATCAGTTAAAATAGCCCAGTCTATAAGGCTGTCAGATCAGCGTAGCGTCCTTCAGGAGAAGATTTAGGCAATAAAGACTTCGGCCAAAATTAATTAGGGACGCAAATATACTCAAGTGGAACATTACCATAATTTCCAATAGCCAGGCTGCTATCAAAGCTTTGAATTCCAAAGTGATGAACTGCAAAACCATATACAGCAGTCTCAAATATCTCAATGAGATAACAGAACGATATGACATCCATATCATATGGACATCGATACGCAGTGGCATTTCAGGTAAACGTAGAGCGCATGATCTGGCCAGACACAGCACAACCTTCGGACACTTCGATAATTCTCGACTTTAAGAATCGCTTTGAACCTGCAAGCTTATGATAACAATGCGATTTTCAACAATAGGTGCTCAGCTTCTGACTCAGAACGGCGCCGAAAATCTGGCCAAAATTTCAAAAAGCACGCTCAGTACAAGGCATTTAATTATTAGCACGTATGCGAGGCTCACTGGTCGTGAACAACTTACGAATGATTCCTGCAAAAGCTGCAAGAAAGAAGAACAGACTGTTCTTCTACGAGTGAGGACATACCTGGCACTATGTCGTAAGAGAACAAGGCAAATTCAAAAGTTCTTTGTAGTTGCGGGACTAAGGGATAAACTAAGGTATCACAATCGGCCCTATGTGGCCTTAGTTATCTATTCAACCTCTTTGGATGGATAGCCACCTCTACTTATGTACATACCTACATATTTATTAACTGAACTTTCATTTTAAATTGTTTCAAAGTGTTTGTTGACTGTTCGATGTTTATCGGAAGAATCTTCAGTTTCACATTTTAGCGACCTGTAATAATAAAGAAATATTTCTTTCGGTACCTTCCTCTCAGTCTTCTAGCAAAACGTCAGAGAGTAAAATAAAATTGCCATGAAAGTTGTCTCAAAAATCTTTCCAATCATGATTGTGATTGTGTTGTGTACACGAGTTGTATGAGAAGCTAGGTTTTAATCCTGACTAAAAGGGTGCATTGACCCATTAAGTAAACAAGTAAGTGGACAAGTATTTACCGTATAGGGGATCTCCTAAATGAGAATTAGAGATGCTTTTGAGAAGAACCGAAGTAGAAGATTATGTTTTCAAAAATTAAAATGTTTTTTAAATTAAATGTTTCTTTGGAAAAGTGGAGATACATTTTAAATTACCAGAAGCGCTTCAAAGTATATATATGGCATAACTATACAACTGATGAACATATTTCGGAAGTTTTAAAATGTTTACATAAATATTTAAATATATGAAATGAAAGTTTAAAATGACTTTAACAAATCTGAAACGTGAAATTTGTAAAAGAACTAAAAAAGTTAATTAAAAATAATCGCATAGTAATTTAATAATAATAGAATCACATTTTTTTTTAACTGCTTTCTTATATAGGGTTTGCCATCTATCGGTTTAAATTTGAACCATCGGATATTTCGAATCTTGCAATACTTATTCTATTCTGTCACAAAATTCCGTATATTATCTCCACTGAACGTAATGAATCGATTTACGCTCGAGCAACGTTGTTGGGCCAATGAGAAACTGCACGAGTTTACCAAAAATAAATCATCTTTTCGGATGGAATTCATTTTTATCGTACTGGGTTAAGCAAAATTACTGTATTTGGAGCTTAGAAAACCCACACGCGGTCTTACAGAGTGAATGTTTGGTGTGGCCTATGGAGCGGAGGCATCATTAGCCTATATTTCTTATGAAATGAGGACGGAGGTAGCATTGACACCGTTGGACTATTTTCTGTGGGGCGCTGTTAAATAAAAGTGTTATGCCGACAAAGCAGAGATAATTGAGGATTTGAAGGCCAACATTCGTGATGGCATTGCCGAGAAACGACCCCATACACTTTAAAAAGTGCACGAAAATTGGTCCGATCGATTGAAGTACTGTGAGGCCAGCAGCGGCAACCATATGAATGAAATAATATTCCATTCCTAACCGGAACAATTGTACTTCGCAACAAAAAAAATAAATTTGGAAAAATTTCAAACTGTTTTTATTTTATTGCATTTTTAAATTTAAACTTTTAAATGACCCACTCTATATAAGTTTACTAAGGATAAACCCATTATTTTTTCTCTTTGCAGTTACGTATGAACGCAGTAGTAAGTTTCTTCAAAAGGTAAGTTATTACCATCAATATCACACTTTTGTTTAATTCAAATTGCAACGAAACCGGATCATATAATTTTTTACAATTGAATTGTCCATTAAAATTCCAATTCAAACACTTATTCGCTTTACAGTGACACATACTGTCTCTCTTTATCAAATATCATACATAACCTGGTCATTCGTGTAAAACTTAACCATTTCAACAGTATTGTGTTGCAGCCACATGAACAGCATTGATCTTTTAAGTACTTTTGATTCAAATTAATTTCGTATTTACCTTTCAAACTTAACATTTTATTTTATTTCTCACATTTTTTATTGAAAATTATACATCATATCAAACAAAAAAAAACAAAAGAATTTAATTTTTCAATACTGATTACAGAATATAAATGTGTAAGTAAAAGGCTGAACATTTTTCACATGTTCATTGTATTTAAACCAAAGAAACAATTTTATGTTTTTACAATTTTATAAATTTTTTCCCAAATGTCATGACAATAAAACACAAAAAAAAACTATTCACCTTTTGAAGGAAACCAATTAGTCACTTAATTTTAACTTTGTCATAAGAATCGAAATGCTGTTATCTACTAATCCGAAGGAGACAGATAGGAGCCAGAAGTAGAAGTCCTATACCGGTTTTGATTTGTATGCAAGTGTATTGTCATGTTGCAAAATTACCATACTTAGTCTTGTTGCCTATTCTGGTCGTTTTACGATCAATGCATGGTTCATACTGTAATGTTGTCGGTATATTAACGATTTCACCCGGTTTTAGATCGTGGTACATCACACCTTTTTGAACCCACCAGAAACACAGTATTGTCATCTAGCAGAACCGATCAGGTTTTCAATCCGAAGTTGATGGTTGTCCCGAATTATCCCATGATTTATTCCGTTTAGGAGTTTAAAAATAAATAAGTCCATTCTACAGTCAACCGTCGAACTTTTTTTTAAAGTTGCTTCAGAAGAGGTGTAGTCGCCGTAGTCTAGTAGGTAGAGTGTTCGCTTATTAGACGAAAATCCCAGGTTCGAGCCCCAGGCCAGACATCAAAAACGAAATATGAAAAAAAAATATTTCTTCGGCGACTTCCTCTCAGCAGATTTCTGGCAAAAACTCTGAGAATAAATAAACCTGTCATGCAAGAGTTTCCCAAAATCTGTCATTCGGAGTCGACATTAAACTATAGTTCCCGCCACTGAAGTATAAAATTAAGGCACACAACATGAGTGGTGTGAGAAGCTAGGCCATAATCCTGACTGAAGGGTTGTAATGGCTAATTATGTATGTTCAGAAGAGGTATTAAATAGAAGAAGTATACATACAACCTATGATATCCAAATGGATGGCAGTGGTTCTATATACATATATGATCTATGGAAACATCCACAGAAACATTATAATAATGGTCGACACAACTAGGGGATGCCCATCATTACTTTTAGGCCCACTTATGGATAAACCCCCCTCAAAAAATATCTAAGGCAGGCAGCAACTGCTGAGGATATAGTCCTGATGACTAAAAATATTTCAGGAAACTCTTCACAACATCATTCAAAGAGTTCTTGAGAATGTAAGGGCCGAGGTCCTATACATACAAAACTATCTAAAACATGCATCAACTGATGAGGATATAGTCTCGATGACTAAAGAAATTTCAGGAAAGTCTTCACAACATCATTCTAAAGAGGTCTTGTAAGTCATTAGGACCTAAGGATAAGCCCGGGCAAGACCACAATAGTACCCTTTACAAGAAGAAGGAAACTTTCTAAACGGAAAAATATGCTGCTCCTGGGTGAAATAATATCTTGAAAGTTTAGGTCAAATATATAGAAACAACACTGGACAGTATGAGAGTATGTGTTGGCATTCCAGGACAGAAGAGAACCTATTGGCTATTAATTAGATTTAAGTCAATTGCACTCGGTAGTGAGGACAAAACCTTCGGTGATTATAATTAGGTTGATGGTAAACAAATCTAGCATGAAATTCTTTAGGGGATTCCGTGACCTAATGAATCGCATGGATCTTTAAATCAAAAGTAAAATTCAGTATATTCTTTCAATCTTTACAAGACTGTTATTTAAAACCCTTCAAAACTTTTAACCTTAAAGTTCATTTAAAAAGATCCAGCCGCAAAATCCTTTACTTTAATGTTTAAGTTTTTTCCTGTTTTTAGATATATGTAGATGGCAAATTTATATAAATTCCTACAATACTAAAGTGATAAATACATAAGTTTGAAATCTGAAAAAAAATTTAAATTTAAGTAACAATTATTGTAAATTTAGTCTGCAAACCTAATTCCCATTTAATAACTACAATATATTAGTCCAAGTAAGTTTTCTAGTCATTTACTAAACAGTTTAATCTGCTTAATATCTAAATTTGTTTTCTCTAATTTCAAAATAAATTGAAGTAAAATTTTATAAGATGATTCAAACTTAAATACCTTAAATCTCAAATTATAGCTTTTCCCCTTGAATTGCAATGAAAACAAAATTATAATAATTTAAGCTTCATACTATCCTTTGCCTCTGTTGAATATCCAATTTGCATAGATGAATGAGCAATAAATTAGCTCAAAATAGCCAAATATGTATGTTGCTTTTTTTGCAAAAGATAAATAACACCCATACTGGTTCTTGTCTGTCTATTAGCATTTAAGTCAACATCACACCCAAATGAAAATTAAAAGAATTTCAAACATGCAAACTCGTAGCTTTTCCAGAACTACTGGTTCTATTGATTTATTTAAGTATGGGAGATGTTTTAATGCATCTATAAACAGTTTCAATGTTTACAGTGTCCATACACAGCAACATGTTGCAAAGCTTTTGAGATGGAATAAAACAAATACGGTAAACAAATTGGGATGATGTATAAGTAACAGTAGAGTTGTTTATTTCTTTAAATTACATAATTAAACGTAAAAAATCATTTTTAGTTCATCACTTAATTTACTAATGTTCCCTGAATAAAGGTCCATACGTAAATGGGGAAATTCAATTTTAATCGAAATTCTACGAAATACATATTCCAGAATAATATTCATTTTCCTAGGAACCCTGTACGAATGAATTAAAATTAAATTCTATCGGACCTTCCAACAGGGACTTTCGCACTTAAATAATTGATAAGAGCCATTTTAGCTAATTTTATCAAATTATTTGTAATTTATTCAGTCTGTTTTGCCAAACAACATATGCAAATAATAAAATTATTTTATCAAAATGCGCGTTTCTTTCGGGTGACATTGTGCACCTATCGCCCATTTTACGATGAAATACATTATAGTTAAAAGGTTCAGAAAACGATTAACCAACGTCAATGAGGCTCAAGGCTAAAAGCATCGCTCTTCCGTGTGAGTATATTCTGGAAAATACGCGCCATATGAGTTTGGCCTTTCGCAGACGACAACTTTGCGAATTTTGATTTGTGAATTGGACGTGCACTCGCACAAACTGGCTCAGGAACTCAAAGTAAACTACCATAGACTATGGCTTGATTTCACTGAATGTACTCTGGAACACTTGGCAACTGCCCAACTGAACGGACACATGATCGTACAATATTGATCAATTTGGGACGACAATAATCCACAGAAGATCCCATGAGATTTTCGGTTCATATTTCTTTGAGGACGACGTTCGCCATTGTCCATCACAGTAAACTCCGAGCACTTTAAGTGTGCAATTACCAACAGGACGCCGATTCGAGCCACACAGCTGATATTGGTGAAGTGGCCACAGCGATCGAGCTGACTTGAAAACCCGTTGTAGTTTTTCTTGTGTCCTTGTGATTCCTAAAGTCAAATTTAAATTAAAGAAGTTAGAATAGAACCCTACTGCTTGTAGAATTTTATTAAAGAAACCACATTTTTCCATGCTATAAGATCTATTGCTTGAAAACGAAATTTGTCAGACCTTGGCAGGAAACGGCGTCCTGAGTAGGCCTTTAAAAGTTAACGAAGGATTCGAATATACTTTGTAAACTTCTTTTAATAACAAAATTATGATTGCTATTCACTTTTAATACTTACTGTTGGAAGTTGAAACTTAAAACTTCATTGAAGTGAAGTGTCCTTATCCTCTTGTATTTCAGAGAAAAGTAGAAAATTCTTATTTAAAGATATTTTCTTATTTGAAGAAAATATTTTTAATATAAAAGGTTAAATCTACCAACACAAACAAAAAATAAATTATATTTGATCTACGATACTAAGAAAATAATTTAAAAACAAATAAAGGCAGAATTTCCAATGAAAAACCGGAAGATAAAAAAGAGCAATTAATTAAAGTGAAAAGTTTTTAATAAACAAATCCCTTGCCTGACCTTCAGCTTGTTTGTTTGTTTGTATTGAATATTTAAACAATTAATGCAGAAAAACAAAAGGGATTATATCGAAATGGCTAAAAATAGATATTGATTCATCTGATGAATTTATGAAATAGAAACAAACGAGAAACAAACAGAACCAATAACTAATAAAATACAAAAAATAAAAACAAAAAAGGAAAGAAAAGACGGTAACGATAACAAATCATTCAATGATTTTTTCAGTCGTTGCTTTAACAAGTCCAACAAACCATTCAACCAATCAATTATTTAGCCATCTATTTGTCCAGCCAACCAAACTAAATTTCAATTTCAGTCAATTACATTTTGATTAGTCGTTCGTCTTTAACACCCTACACCAACATATAAAGTTCATTCTACATTTGTTCTAATGTTTGTTACTACATTGAGAGAAATAATTACAATCTAAATTTGTGGAGTTAAAATTTATTTTATAACCACCAAGAGAAATTTGGTATCAAGATCGAACACACGTCTTCGGGATGTGTCTTATTAAAAATCCCTCTTAACTTTGTCGGGTCTTCCAAACTAGACTTCTGAACTTTGCCACAACTGTTACAACTTTCAAACAAGTTTTTATTCATTCAGTTTGGCTCGTCAAATCATCATGTATGGTTATAGCATTAAATAACACTTACAAATAGTAAAAGTTTTGTATAAAAATCGGTGTCGGATAACACAGCATACGCCTTGCCTATTTTGCTGTTACCATAATCGTCCTACTGTTCGTGTTACTGTTCGCAATTTGGTGGATAAACTGTAGTCTAATAGTTCAATAAATCACTGACCAACACTTTTACGTCGGCGAAATGTCCGTTAGAATGTGCCGGAAAATCCGAATCAGTCAAATTCGAGAGGCTATCAAGAACTCAGCCCTTCGCGAAGAACAACTTGGGGAATTTTGCACCGCCAAATAATAAAATTTGAATGCGAGTTCTCTTCGGTGTTCCTTCCGCGTGCTGCGACCATTCTCCTATCGTCATAATTTCTAGATAAATGGATACGTCGTGAATTCTGTACTTCATTTCTGTCTATACGAGTTTATTTTAGGTTACTTATTGATGAATATCCGAATGTCGGTCTCATTTGTAGCGCCTGCTCTTTGTGTTTGCTTCTGCCCTATCATACTTACTTACTTAATAGGCCATATCATCAATTCAGTCCTTCTCAGACCACTTATGTTGAGTTTTTTAATTTTACAGTTTAAACTCGACTCCTAACGACAGATTTTTGAGAAACCTTTCTCGGCAATTTTATTTAATCTCAGAGTTCTTGCCAGAAGACTGCTGAAAGAAAGTCATCACAAGTGGTTTATTTTTAGCATATTTCGTTTTGTTAGAGATGTTTGACCTGGGGCTTGAACCAAAGGTTCTCATGTAATTAGACAACACACTACGTACTAGACTGCTACGAGTTCAAAACAGCTTCATTCACTTTTTTTGTTAGTTTAGTTGCGAAGCATTTCACAAAATAATAAGTTCACTGGATTTTCCCAGGGGATTGTTACTATTTGTATTTGTCATGACCGCTGTGGTCATGGCTTAGGTACGAATTACACCAAGAACAAATTTATGTACTAACGGATGCTAGTGCCTGTATATTGTACAACTCGACCAAATGTCGATGAAAGTTAAAAAATCGATAAAAATCAAAAAATTTGTTCATTGCAGTTCAATTAAAAACAAACTGTCCATGACATATTGTGAATAGTCTCTACACTGTATTCTTATTTGAGGTCTTTGTTGCTTTCGTATTGTTGTCATCGCTTGTTGTCATTGCTTGTTGTTATTACTTCATGTTGTTAATAAAGCAGATTTTGTGAATTCCAAATATCAACAGCCAAATTTCAGTTTAAGTTAATCATGCGTATTGTTTCGGTTGTGTTTTCATTTTCATTGAAATGAAAAAGTATGAACGCCTTTGTATTTTATTTGTAAGCGGATCTAATTATAGTTTGGTAGTCCATTAAGTCTTATATCTATAAAAGCACTCTTCTTAATTTACGAATGTTAAAACAACACGACATGTTTATCATGTCTTTCAAGTTATTACTGAACTTACATGTTATAATGGGATACTCGGCTTTCTAATTGAGTGTAGAAAGCTATTGAAATAGGTTGCAAAAGAAATTGCAAATTAGTCGAACAAATTATTTGTCTTGAATGGCATGAAGTATGTTCCTACGCTAACTATGTTCTTCAAAAGAATTTTAAATATGTCGACAATTAAACTGTTGATATGTTAACAGTTCAATGATGTCCAAATGATGATGGTTGTGATGAAGATTAGGTAGACGAAATATGTCTTCTTGCTCATAACTTCATTGAGCTTGAATTAATTCTTCTTTGGAGCGATAAGATAACGTACGAAATTTATTTTATCAACTCCAATAATCAATGAAAGTTATATAGTTTTCTTCCAGGCCTGGAATTGTTGCCCCTGTACATGTTACTATGAAAAAATCAGGATCCGTCAATGGTATGCCCTAAGTATGAAATTAATTGTTTGTCAAATTGCCTTGTTGTTTGTTGTAGATTTTTTGATTATTGGCTGGGGTAGAAAAGACCACCAAACATGGCATGATTACTCGCTCCATGCCTGTAACGTTGCGATTTTCGTCGTTTTTGAAGATCTACGGCACAGAGATCTTGCTATGCTACAAGCCACACTAAACAGTCCATCTTTAAGGGTGTACTGACAGCTCTTGCAATGCGTCTGGCTGCTTTCCTTACCATCTTACCATCTTTAAAATTTACTAAACTATACGAGCGGAACCTCTTTTGTTAGCGGAATTATACGCTGCACACTCTATCAAAAATACGGTGTATCTAGCAGTTTGAACATTTCAAACATGGTGAGTTTTACATCACTAACAAAAAGACTCCAAGACAGTCAAACAAATTGGAAACACTACTCAATCAAGATTTGTGTCAAGCTCAAAAAAACCTTGTGCAATTATTATGCGCGACACATTTCGAAGGGTTTTAAAATAACCCGGAACATGAACTGAAACCCCGAGACGTTGAAAAACGATTACGCATGCCTGAAATGGCGTTTGATTGATTTAAACATACATACATAATTGGTCTTTACACGCCTGTAGTCAAGATTAAGACATAGCTTCTCACACCTACAGTTTAAAGTCGATTCTGAACGACAGATTTTTGAAAAACTTTCCAACAATTTTATTTACTGTCAGAGTTTTTGCCAGAAATTTGCTGAGAGGAAGTCGCAGAAGAAATATTTTTCATATTTTCGTTTTGATGTCTGATCTGGGATTGGAACCGAGGCCTCAGGTCTACTAAGCCAACGCACTACATACTAGACTACGGCGGCTTCAAACAGAATGAGTTCTTACGGCATTACATCGCATTCTGGTCAGCCTAATTTCTACTCTTTTATTAGTTGCCCTTGTCATGATAACTTAAAAATGTTGTCTACTCTTTGTAGTGATCAGGTGACAGTATTAATTCTTCTACACTCATTCGAATGCTTTTAAGCGAAAAACTGATCGAATTGCAATTTGCATATCTCTATGAAATTTAAATTTACACCGTTAAGACAGCTCTGAGAAAATCAATACATATGATTATATGAAGGTGAAAGGCATTAAAACTTCCCAGTAAAGCTGCCTCAATTTAAATTATTAATATGGAACAGAACAACTTTTCTGTTGGTCAGTTATAGCCTGCTTCAGCCTCAATTAATATCAATCGTTTGATTAGGTTATTGAATCTTATAATGAACAATTCTCTACCAGTCCCACCAGATGCACAATATTTCTTGTCTTGACGTTAATTCTGGGTTTAATACCGTCTGCAAATCTTTGCTTTGCTTGCTCCCTGTTCTTTATTACCATACATAACTTCTTTTTTTATCCGCTCAGAAATTATTCTATTTCTTCCATTTTAATATTGAATCCCAAAAAAATTCGCGTAATTAATGTCGCACATAAAACTAAAACTTCTATGTAAATCCAGGTTTCTTCAAATAGCGAGAAATGGCGATTGCTTATGTGCTTTTTTAGGTTTTTCTGTGATTGGTCCGCCAGAGCGAGCACTAACTTTAAAATCAAATTTAAAATTGGCTACAGGGGTTTCAGAATCTTCTCCCCAAATTCACAAACAATTCCTTTTAGCAACCTACGAGGCATTCTTATCTTTTCTGTGGTGGAAAAGCAGATCTTTTAAAATGTCACCCAATTTTCACAGAGACTTGTATATTTTTGAAGTTTACATGAGCTATTGTGTTACCTGATGTCGCCACCTACTAATGACGTTATAAGTTGGTCATTTCCTTTGCCTCCATATCAATGGGCACAGTACTTACTACTATACTTCACATATTCGAAAATAAGATACGATATTCAATAAACACCCTTATGCAGCCTGATATGATATTCATGGCTGTATTTTTCAAGTTTCGTACTAATACTAGTGAAGGATAAAGCCACACTGACAGTAATAATCTCTTACTCTACTCAATTCCTATATTTGGCATCATTGGAGACAATCAATTTAAAATTTTCATTTTCTTCCTGCAAGTAATGGTTGTTAATCACTTTCGCCCAGATGTCTATGGACTCAGCGGACTCATACATCAATCTCATTAACTCTGCGTTCTCATCTTTTGTGCCAAACAGCTTTCAACTGTGCTGCTTGTACAAAAAGCATCGACAAATCTCACAATTTAATCCTTTTACAAAATTGTCTTAAAATTTGTCAATTCGGGACGCCTTCTGTTTCGACATAGTGATCGCCGCTGTTGGGTTTATAATAGTGTAGCCTATTCGAAAAATAGTTCTAAACTGTTTGAATAAAATACTCAAATACATTTAAGATCGTTACAAAAGCAGAAGAATGCCGCCCCATTTCGCCGAGTTATGGCATAATAATTCCGGGCCTTTTTTATACACTCGCAAACAAATAGGTTTTCTTTTACCAACATAAGCATAAATATGTAGTAAAATTCATATTGAAACTAAACAAAAGTGGAAGAAGATACACTTACCATAACAGTCATAAAAACCACTTTTCAAGTAATTAACTTAAGTTGTCGAATACATTAGAATACTCATTTATGTTGGGTTCATTTATTTATAATGAGAAGAAAACAGTGTTCACATGTAAATGGCTGTGAACACGGACAAGTAAGTGGAAGCATAAGACCCATAAAATTTAATTACAGTCAACCATATGTTACCCAAAAAAAATTTATCTTAAAACAGCAAACATTATTCTCAAGCCATTTAAATTATGGCGCATAAGCATTGCATGTATATGGTGTGAAAAGCAATTCTACTCCTTCTTTGTCTGAGTTTAAAACGTCCTTTTTTAAATGTGGATTTTATTGCTTATTTTCAAGCCATATACATACATACTTTGTTTGCGAAACAATTGCAATAAAATTGTCTACAGACTTTCGATACAAATTAAATAAAATTTAATAATTATTGTTACCATAAAACACACAGATTGTGTTAAAACGTATGGCATACAAATTTAAAATGTGGTCAAAGCTATAGCTGGCACAAGTTTGGAACGTTTTTCTGATTTCTTTTTTACATAATATACGGATGATGTACCGATATGCAATGAACGTTTTTATTTTTTTAAAACACTATTTTAAAATACTAATTTAAAAATGGAAAAGTATTGACCATTGCTGGCTACACTTTTTTTCCAATTTTCATGCAATTTGTGTATTCCATGCCAATAAAAGAAGTATTCGTCTTTTGAAAGGAATTAAAATCCAATTTTCGACAGCCAATGCGTAGAAGCCAAGTATGGTGAATACGCCAGGGGGAGTCGAATGCTTTCTTTGATTGAACAATTTACCATAAATTTTTAAACAATAATTTTTTGTAAGAAGTTGTATACCAGTAGTATGTTTATGTACGTTCTGGACCAATTTTCCCATACAAAGTTTGGCTCATGCCTACGCTACAGTCGGTAATGGTCAGTTCGTCAATAGGTTTGAAGCATGTATTTTGAAAATACAATGATTTTTTTAATGTGTATAGTTGACTGATGAAATTAGTTAGAATAGTGTGTTATGTTGGCGAGTTTATGGTAGAATATTCAACCCTTTTTGATGTTATGGTTGTTGTCCATGATGATCTTCGTTAGAATAGTGTGTTATGTTGGCAAGTCTATGGCAGAATATGCAACACTTTTTAATGTGAGGATTGTTGTCCAAACTGCACTTTTTTTGATAGTAAGTAGGTTCGTGTCTGGTCCGAGGATGTCTGGGGCGAGGTTCCGATGATCAGCGAGTGCGTGATGTAGGGTACCGTAAACTCATGTTGTCGACTTGTGCAATGTTATGCTTTTGTTTATTTTACTTTTATGTT
Organism: Sarcophaga rosellei; assembly: GCA_930367235.1. Taxonomy (NCBI): domain Eukaryota; kingdom Metazoa; phylum Arthropoda; class Insecta; order Diptera; family Sarcophagidae; genus Sarcophaga; species Sarcophaga rosellei. The sequence continues at coordinate 44,245,919 of OV884018.1, read as the reverse complement.
TTGTATGTTTAATGTTAAAGAAATAGAAATACAGTTGCACGTGTTATTTTTTGTGCTATAAGGATCTTTAATTTTAACTGATAAAAAAGAAATATTGTTGCACGTGTTTTTTTTTCTTAGCGCGGCACATTTGCATATGGTCAAAAATGGGATAACGACACATTGCGAGTCCTTATGATTTTTGTATTCTTAAGAATAAGATCAATAACAATATTTTTTAATGTAAACAAATTTTAAAACACTTGAATCATATTACAGTTTTTAATTTTAAATATTAGGAATTTTGAATGTGGTTTTGTTTATTGTTATTTTTTGTATGATTTAATGTTGAAGAAATGGAAATATAGTTGCACGTGTTGTTGTTGTGTTTTTTGTGTTATAAGAATTTTTAATTTTAAACTGATAAGAAAGAAATGTACAATTGTGTCCGCGGTTTTTTATCACGCATAAGTGGAATATCTGTTTTTTACATAATTGAATTTACTCCCCATTAAATGTATTGTACTCTCACCTACATCCCAGAGTATAAATAGACTTGTTTTAAGGATTTAGAAGTCATTCTTGTGCTAGAATTCGTTACAGTTGTACTTTCAAGTTCAAAATTAAAAAAGAAAAAATAGCTGGTTTTATTTGTGAGATCTGTTTTAAAGAATTCAAGTTGAATACATCATTAAGAAGACATCATAGACTACATCATGAATAGGGTTTCGTAAACGTTTATAACCGTAACCGTAAACGCGGTTATTTGTGCTCATAACCGTAACCGTAAACGGATGAAAATCGGACGCATACGCATATTTAGAATGCTTGTCATTTGTAAACAAAAACTTTTTGTAAAAAAAGAATATTCAACGCATTACATACACAGAAAATAAAACATTATGAAAAATTATTATGTATTAAAACTTACATAAATTAACAAATATTTACCCTAGAAAATGTCATTAAAAACACCAACATTATCAGTTTGGAGTTATTTCAAGAAATTGGATGAAGAAAATAAAGCCCAATGTTTAAAATGCTTTTCCAAGGAACAACTGGCGCTATGATAAATCATCTGAAGCTGATACATAAAATATCATTAAGCTCTTCTATGGGAAATGAATTGCATCAACCAAAACTACGAAAAACTTCAAGTTCAATGCTAGAGTTTGTTAATCGAGAGAGTTTGGTGGCTATTGTCTCAAAATTGGCTGCAATTGATAACATCTCAATACGCACTATAACAAATGCAAAATTTATTCGAGAATCAATTTCAAATCGCGATTATTCTTAAAATCATCTAACTGAATTCAACATAGATTTTGAGAGTGATATAGTATGTACTACTAATGATGGAGCACCAATAATGCTCAAGTATGGAAAAACTTGTCCAGCTGAACTAATTGTATGTTTAAATTACAGTATACGCTTAGGTGTTTGTGACTACTTTTATAAAAAGCGTCTACACAAAGATCTTATGACGAAAACATGGAGGACAATGAAGAAGATATTTTTGAAGATTCTTGTGTTGACTATGAAATCGAAGATTATATAAAGGATACTATCTCCATTTTTGATATATATTTTTTTAGATATTCTCCTGTGCGTAATAGCGTACTTCAAAATCATATTAAAAGGGAATTTGAATGTGAATACGAGTTGCTGTTGGACATCAAAGTGCGATGGAATTCAATTTCGCCAATGTTAGAAAGATTTTTGGAACTCAAAACATCAATAGCACAAGCTTTAAAAGATTTAAATTCATTTCATTTGGTGGACAAAGTAGATTTGGAGCTGATTGATAACGTTAGCATTGCTCTGCAGCCAATAAAACTTGCTCCCTTACTTACTCTCATTAAAAGACTTTTTCCGAATAGTAACATTCAAGATCCGGACAACGAAAGTCAGGATAAAGTAGCTGTAACTGATCACCAAGTTGATTTAGTAGAAGAACTGAACTCTTACATAACAAAAGCATCAAATATAAAACACTTGGGAAAAACTTCAGATAACACTTTGAGCCAAGAATTCAACATTTTCAAAAGAACACTGAAAAGAACTCCCAATCTTGAAATGCTCTAAAAACGTTTAAGCCAACATCAACAGGCACCTAGAGAACTTTCTCAGTTTCAGGAAATTTTTTAACCAAAATTCGTTCTCGTTTATCTTGTAAGTCACTGAATGCTTTAGTGTTTCTAAAACATTATTATATTAACCATGAAATGTATTTTAAAGCAATTTATGTTAGAAATAAACTATTTCTACTGAAGTTATATATTTCTTTAAATTTTTCTTCGGTTAACCGATAACCGCGGTTATTTGGAAAATTACTATCCGATAACCGCGGTTACTGAAAATGCGGTTATTACGAAACCCTAATCATGAAGAACCATCGTCTTCAATTAAATGCATACCATGCAATAGATATTTCTCAAACCAGTCGAATTATCAACAACACATATTACAACATTCTAAGATTGGAGATGGAGGAGAAACATTTAATGCTGTTAATTGTACTGACTGCAGACAACATATTCCTAAGACAAATTGGCACTATCATATTCGAACAAATGATCATAAACTTAATTATGCTAACAAAATTCGATATTATGATAATGGATTTCTGAGAGAAAAATAAAATTGCCATGAAAAGTTTCTCAAAAATCTGTCGCTCGTACTTCGACTTTAAACTCATATACATATAACAACGACTCCCGGCACTCATATATAAAATTAACACACACAATATTAGTGGTGTAAGAAATTACGTCATAATTCTGATTGAATCATAATGACCAATTATAAGTACTCTTTCAGTTATAGTTGAGAACCATTTCAAAATTCCAGCTTTGCAACACTGCTTTAGCCTAAATTTATTACATTTACAAGTAGATTGGAATTTGATCGATAGACAGAACTTATTTTGAACTTATTACTTACATTATTACAATTGGTTAGTAAACTCTTCAGTCGGAATTACGACCTAGCTTCTTACGCCAATTATGTTGTATGCGTTAATTTTATTTATAAGAGGCGGGACGTATAGCTTAGGGTCGACTCGGAATGACCGATTTTTGAGAAACTTTTTTCCTGGCTTGGGGTTTGAACCGCGGCCTCACGTCTAATAACCCAACGCACCACCTACTAGACTACGGCCACTTCAAATTAATTTTCTTCCACGGTCTAAAATAAAGGCATATAGGCACCATCGTTTATTTGTCCGTCATGGCTTTTCTGGGTAGAGCATAACCGAAGTATTGAATTCTTTAACACTGTGCCGCATAAATCAGCCTGTATTTGATTGACGACATGGGCTATATTGACTTTGAGGAGCGCTGACAGCAATTACTATATGTTATTATTTTTGTGTTGTACTCCCCCTGTTTCTATTTATAACAATATCAGGATGCTGATAATAAGTATTTTAATCTTGCTGACAGGTTTATGGAATGTAACAATATGTAGGAGTTTTTCTTCCATTTTATTTATAAAACGAACCGAATATGTTGTAACAAGGTTAATGAAAATTGTACAAAAGAACCAATTTCCAACGAGCCATGGCTAATACAGTATGAACACGTTTGTATGTATGTAAGTGCATTTATACACAGAAACATATTTATAACTCTGTTGCACAATCGAGAAAACAAGAGAAATAAAAACGCTTCATGGTTTTAGCCAAAAGTCATGGTTGGGAAACTGGCTTAATGAACATTGTTATTTAGTGCAATGCCCATAGAAATATATACATCAGCAAACATATACTATAAAAAAAGAAAATTCGAACAAATAACAACAATAAAGATCTTCCATCATATGGAATGACCAAAAATGCAAAATTAAGTGCAATGTTTTATTCATGGTTATTCTAGTTGTTGTGCATCAACTACATCATCATCATCATTATCAACAACATTGTTTTCAGCGTCGTCATGGCAAAGGCGCACGAGAAGCATCATTTCACCCAACATACCCTCAGCAGAGTAACAAGAGCATAAATGCACCTCCAATAACACGGGCAAAATTTTTAATATACATTCTCCATCTCATCATTGGCGGTATATAACAAGAAGAAAATCATAAAAAAGGAACAAATTTACAACAGTACAACAGATTTTTTTAATCAAAAAAGTTGTAAACGTTATAAGCGTTCAAACAAATAATAAACGAATGAATATACAAAAATAAAATTTTTTAGACGTGAAAAGATGCCAATCCTCATCAACGATTTCTCTATTTCTAATCGGACTAAGAATTTAAAAACGGCAAGTTTGGAAAACTGCATAATGCTGTTGAAGAATTGCTAAATCACCGTTACAGAAGTTCTTCCACTATCTACATCTCCAGTGGCTTATTTTTATCATATTTCAGGCTCAAGATGTCTGCCGGCGTAGTCTGTTCCAAAAGAACTTAGTTTGGATTACAAGAGCTTTGGCATGAGTATCGGCGTCTTGCAAAACTGATTTGTTTAAAATGTCCATAAAGATATATGTAGGTGGCGAGAGAAGTCTTAGAGAGAAAAGCAACCCAGAAACTATGCACTGCATGCATAAAATGATGGCTAGACCATCATAAGCAAGCTGAAACGACTCCTAAGTCATTTTCACTAATAAACCAGCAGTCGAGCCTGTGAGAAGGTGTGTTTCCTTGCCGTAAATTATGTCAAAACCTTAGATTCTATGGATTGGGGAGCGGAAGTTTGTAAAAGTATGTTTAACGAAAGGGAAGATAAACAGAGGCAAAGACTCTTCTCAAACCAACTGGGCTTGAGGAGATAGAAAGTTTTGTTATTATGCAATGGAAAGGGATTTAAGTAAAAAGTAGGCAGGAATATGCTGAATTTAATAACCGGTTTTTTGCCAGGACACTGTAGACTTAAAGTACACTTAGTACTTCAGAGTAAGAGTTTTTTCGAGTACAACATGTATAGTCTTTGGCAATGAGAATGACTGGAACACATTTTTGAACCTTGTGAGGGATTAATGCATCCCTGAAGGAAACACTTGGTTGCATACCAGGTGCAGGGCAGGGAATTGTCACTGTTGACACACAGCTGCATCCTGGGCATCAAAGCTATAGGCTTAGCGGGTTAGGGTTTTCTTATACCCTATAAATTATCAGGTGAGTACAACTGGTCGTATTGGACAAGCGGTTTCAACATGACGCTGTTAAATACCACGCAGTTCGTGTCACATCAAATATTCTTGCACGAGCGATTTGAGGGCATAGTCTTCTTATTTGTAGGTGTCGTTAACTGACCACCAATGTTGTGCGGTTTTCCTTATGGGGTTTTCATGTATGCGCTGAAACCACAAACTACAGGTACCTCCAAAGCCGACATAACCCATGTCAGAAGACAAATACAGTCTGATTTATGAGCCAGAGTCTTGGAGAGTTCAACATTTCATTTATGCACCACTCAGAGAATCCGAGGTGGGGATTTAAAAAATGAAGGCATTAATTTGAAGTCACCGTAGTCCAGTAGACAGTGCGTTTATTAGACGTGAGGCCACGTCAGACATCCCCAACACAATGACATACCCAACAAAATGAAATATGAAAAATATTTCTTCGGCGACTACGTGTCAATAGAATTCTGTCAAAAACTCTGAGAGTTAATAAAACTGCTACGAAAAGTTTCTCAAAAATCTGTAGTCGTGAGTTGACTTTAAACTGTAGGTCTAGTCATTCATGCATAAAATAACAAACACAACATAAGTGGCATGAGAAGTTAGGTCGTAATCCTGACTTGCGGGGTCTAATGAAAATTAATTAATTGTTTTATTATGCAACACGCTGTAAACTCAAATATTGTATTATCGAATATAAATACAAAGGACTTATTTAGTTCTCATCAGTCAGTTAAGCTTTAATGGCTTTGGCAATATTGCTCATATCAGAATCAGATAACAAAACAGTCTTTGTAAGACTCTGAATTAATGAGCTGAGTCTGATTCGGTAGTATCCTTGGAGCAGAATGCAAAGAGAAAGAAAATAATACGTGGTTAGCACCACAAATACAAAACGAACTGACTACTATCAATATGGGACACAACGTAATATTTTGTTCTTGTACCATGGCAAAAAAATATCCAGGCAATGTGGTTAAAATTGAATGAAAACTAATAATATTTTATGTGGCTTAAAGGTATAAAAATGTTGGGTCATCCACACTACACCTTCACAAAAAGTCTAAGGAGGAGTTTCAAGGCAGTTTGGATGTAACTATTCGGTTCAATGATTTAGTAAATATTGCTTCAGACACATCATTTTAAGTCATATGATTAAGTGAATCCAAATGAAATTACCTTTAAATGTAACTAAAACAATAATTTATTGAAAAAAATCTTTTATTAAATGCTACAAACGTGAACAGCAATGCTTACAACTATAGCTTGGCCCTATGCCAAAATAATTTTAAGAGCCAATAAGATTTTTGCCTTAAGCAAAACACTTGAACTAATAAACGTCTACCATTGCTGGTTGTTTAATACGCGACACTAAAAATGAAATATAATCCACAACCATTCGGTGTTTGAATCGATTAAAATAAGTCAATGCAGCTAATATTAAACGGAATACTTAAATCTTCAGTGAGCACACCTTGAGATAAATGTTTTATAACAAAGTATACAAAACTAACTAGTGATGAATAGAGAATTGTTCATTAAGTTTTATAACCATTCCTTAAGTTAAGCGCAAATTTTTGCTTAGTTCGTTGGGCATTCTTAAATACATACCGGGTGTACAGGAAATGTCCTCATGAATATATTGACAGATAAGAAGAGTGGGTGATACCTTAGCATAGATTTAAGAAAAAAAAACTTATTATTTCACCATATCGGTTTGCAAGCACAAAATGCTAAAGCCATAACTTTGCCATTCGGATGTTGCGTCTTTGAGTGTTTTTGAATCGATTCACCACGTACACTCTAATTACTATCGTTTTGATTTTATTAATTTGAAATTTTAGAGTGGAACATCTTCAAGCCTCGGATTTTTTCTTTTTTGTTGTTTCGGTTGAGTTTTACCAAATATGCGTTTACAATATACTCAATACGTTTCTTTTAATATCTCTAGAGTGTCAACTATCTAGATCAACTTCACTATGCGGCCAAACAAAATTTTGTTGTCGGTCTTTTGATGTTACCGTTGGGAAACCCCTTTTTGTGTGTATCAATCGCGTTAATCGTCCGTGGTGCTAATTTTACAATCACAGTCCAAGGATTGGTTAGTTTTTTTTTTCTCTAAAAAATAATGCGAAATTTCATTCTGTTTAACTTTTCCATTAACAACCCGTTTATCGGATTTCGGTTTGACCTAACACATCCTTCCAAGCGCATCTGCTACTTGTGCGTCATTGCCAATTGGTTACACCAAACGATACCGACAAGGTTGTCCTCTACGCCGACTTCCGCTAATCCTCGCATCAAATACCCATCTCTCCGAGACATCCTCTATTAGACGAACGACAAGGCCGAGCTAGCATAGCCGCTGGGTGTTAATACGCTGCACATACAGATCATTATTGGACCGACACATGAGGTGTAAGGCACTCTCTTTCCCCTCCTTCCAAAGTGGTTGGATGGATACACTTAGGCTGTATAGTGTATATCGTGATACCACAGTTTTCCATTACCCCTAGTCACGGAACTACACGGAACTTTTGATGAAGCGACTCAAACTGCTTATGTCAATGTCTGACAGTTCTTCCAGATCGTCTATATAGTAGATATCAATATGTCTTTTTCACTTACAACATAGTGCTGGTCATATACCCAGTAAGTAAACAATAGTCTCATTCTTCCCTATCTCTTCAGCTTATGTAGAAATAAATCGCAAGGTATCTAAAACTAATGCGCCAATAATGCATTGCCCCGTAATAACCCCGACAACCAAGTAAGTGTGCTTTTTTGGAATTAAGAATACTTGTCGTGCTATCTCCATCCAGATTTGGCCGTCCATCAATTGTTAATGAAATCGACGATCGCATTATCAATTATAAGCAGGCTTTCCGGCTTTTAGAGGGCATCCCAAAGTCGAGAATTTACCGGAAAGTTTGATTTTTGCAATTACTTGTACCCATGTGATATGAGTATCAGGTCGTTCAGTTATCTCATTGAAATATCTGTGACAGCCTTAAACTGTCTTGGAGTTCCACCTCTAATAGTTTAGTACAACTCGGAGCCATTGATGTCAATTTTGCAAGGAGCTCTTTAGGAGGTACCCACACCTCCTTGTTCGTAATGGATGTCCTGGACCTCATTGAGAAGTCGTAACGTGGTTTCATGTAGTCATCGCCCTTGAAAGTCCCAATTTCTTTCAAGATCCTTGCGAGACAAATATTCGTTTTATGCCACTGTCCATTCGCCCAGAGATGTCCAGTAATCTTAGAATGAGGTATAAAATCATCTCCAGTGCCGACAAGCGTAGCTAGTAAAAATTTTTTAGAAACATTGCAAAGTAGGCTGCTTTAATGCTTTTATTAAAACAAAGGCCTAAAATACAGGGACCCTAACTGTTATAACTTTTATCGTAAAAGTCAGAAAGTAAAAGTTATTTTTTAACTTTTATTTTTTCGAGCACAAATAAAAGTTATTTTTTGACTTTTATTTTTAGGAGCAAAAATAACAGTTATTTTTGATTTTTATTTTTAAAAGCAGTAATAAAAGTTATTTTTTGACTTTTATTTTTTCAAGCAAAAATAACAGTTATTTTTGACTTTTATATTTTCGAGCAGAAATAAAAGTTATTTTTTAACTTTTATCCGTTGATTTGATGATATTAAATTGATGAGCAACTTCATTCATTGATTTGCCTTCTTGCAAAGCCCTTATAACAGCAAATTTGCTATCTGCTGACAGCTGTTTCTATTTTAAAATTCATAATATCCAAATTTGTCATTAAACTTCTATTTTAATTACTCTAGTTGATTTTTTTTTTAATTACTCTACTTTTACCTTTAACACATTGCGTTGCATTTGCTCACTCAATTTATTCACTTTTTTACAGGGACCGAAAATAACTGTTATTTTTGAATTTTTGATTAAAAAAAGCAACCACAAGGAAATGTCGGAGAACAAGCCCAAGTATACCATTCTGATTGTCTTGGACCAAATTTTTATAAATTGCGATGCTTTTTAAAAACATGATTTTTATTTTTTAGAAAAAAAAATAACAGTGAAACAAATTGGGGTTGAGTAATTTGTTTTTAAATCTCCTTTAGATTTCTTTTGAAGAGAGAAATCTTTAGGAGATGTGGATTGTAATCACTCGTGAGTAATTACAATCGTTGGGATGCGTGTTGTTGGAAAAGAGAAAGAAAGAAATAGAATTAATTCGATTTCTTGAGAAATTAGAGAAAGAAATTCTTACCTCTTTTTTGTTAGCGATGAAAAAACCAAATGATGATACTGTATTATACAGGGTAACTTCAATCGGTAATTTATTGTGGGCACAAGGTTTACATATGTATGAGTTCACATAAATTTTTGTAAGTATGTATAAATTTCAAGTAAATATAATTTTGGGTAATTATAACTTTAATTTTTTATTATATTTAAGTACAATTGTTGTATTTTAAATTTATTAATTATTAATTATTTCAGCATAATTTATTAAGTATTTTAGCATAAATTTTTATTTTCTTTTATTAAAAGGAGTTGATATAACACTTGAGGTAAGTATTAGGATAATATTTAAAGTTAATATAGGTAAAAATAGGTTGGTAACTATATTTTTTCTTCAATACATGGTAAGTATTCCAATAGGTTTTAGAATTCTGTTATTTCTTTTTTTTCTTTTCACATCTATATGTATATGTATATAAGTTTGTATAAAAATAATATATATTTATATTTTTTTTTTTATTTTTATTTTTTATTTAATTTTAAATTTCACTTGTTTTAAATTTCACTTGTTTTAAATTCACGTGTTGCTCCTTTAGCAGTAAGAGATGAAGAGTTAGAGTTGTTGACTAATCAAATGCAAGATGAGAAGTGAAGTTGGTGTGCAATTTTATGTTCCACCAAACTTCTATGATCATTTATATTGCTGGAGGCATTCCCTTCATTCAATGGAATTGGAATGCGGAGACATTCCTTTTGTGTTGTTTGTCTTGTGTTTGTTTTGTGTTCGATGGAAAGTGTGTTGTTGTTATTGCATCTAATTAAAATCCACTTGTGAATGTTATGTGTTCAAACCTAGTTTGAACAAACAGTTATTTTTTGATTTTTATTTTTTCGACCGAAAATAACACTTACTTTTTGACTTTTATTTTTTCGAAATAAAAGTTTTTTTTTTTACTTTTATTTTTAAAAGCAGAAATAAAAGTTATTTTTTGACTTTTATTTTTTCGAGCAGAAATAAACGTTATTTTTCAAATTTTATTTTTTCGAGCAGAAATAAAAGTTATGTTTTGACTTTTATTTTTTCGAGCAGAAATAAAAGTTATTTTTGTTTTAATTCATGATGAATTTATAATATTTATTAAAAAATTCTTTAAAACAAGTAAAGTAGTTTATGTTAGAAAATTATTAGAGTTAAGTTTTGGGTATATTAAACAAACATTATTAAACAAAATAACTTTTATTCTGCTCGAAAAAATAAAAGTCAAAAAATAACTTTTATTTCTGCTCTTAAAAATAAAAATCAAAAACAACTGTTATTTTTGCTCGAAAAAATAAAAGTTAAAAAATAACTTTTATTTTCTGACTTTTACGATAAAAGTTATAACAGTTAAGGTCCCTGCTTTTTTATAAATCTAAAAAATTAAGTAGAAAGAGTAGCAAACAGCGCTTATTTATAAAATTTAAAAATCAACTAACAAAAAAAAACAAAAGTGGAGTGGAATTGGATACCGTTATAAGTTTCGAGTCTCGATTGAATATCTCGATTGACATACAGTTGCATTTTTTTTCCTGTATATATTTAATACAAATATTTCTGAAACATTTTGAATCTGTTATTTTTCTGGTCAAAAGTAAAATGTTTCAAAAATAAAAAATTAAACAAGTGATTTAAATGTTTGGATTAAATAAACTAAGAAGCAAATGGTTATTCAATGAGGTGTCCTTATCATTTATTACAACATTCCAATCCTCTATTACAGGTTTTTCCACGCTAAAATATCATTACTCCTACTTCTCCCTTAATCTCCTGTGTTCAAAACGGAGATTCTTCCTCTTAAATTGCTATTGATGCCATTACGATTGGAATATAATATCGCTCAGACGTCCGACTGAATTTGTCTGAATTTGGCCAAAGAAATGGGCTATGTGACTTTTGAATCGTCTTAAATTCGACAATTTTATTTGTTCATTTGTCCAAAAAATTAGCATCATTTTTAAAAATAACTTTTCTGTGAAAAATAGGGTCAGCTGCCAATTACTCCAGAGCACATTCAACTTACACATGTCAATGTCTACGGTCGTTCATAGTGATCGTTCATTGTAATCGGATTCGAAGATTTTCATTATATATCGTCTTCTTTAACAGTTGCCCTTCTGAATGTAGTGTGTCTTGACATCAAAGTTACTGCAAACGAAATCTGTGGTACTCAAATGACGGAATATTAAATACTGGAGTAATTGCAAAAACAAACCTGGAAATTTGGAATCGTTATTAGGGCTCCACTTTTCTTGAGCGTTTTTAACGTATTTTCAAAAGATCTCCGATTTTTTTTTGTCCTCTCGGAAGGCAAAGATTATCGTTATTAATCTAATTATTGAAAATTGGCCTTCCGAGTATAATGCGTCTTTAACATCAAAATTGCCGAAACGTAGTCTAACCAAACCAAATGTTACATGATTTAAATTTTATAGTATCACGATTACAAATACATATAACAAATATAATATACATACGTACTTTCTTTTTAATGTAATCGTTTTAGCCACGAGCTCAAAGAACATTTACGTAGTTAATTGGTATTTACATCATTTCGGTCAGTATTACAACCCAGCTTTCCAAACCATTAATGTCGTGTGTGTTTTTTTATACGTGAGTGACTGGACCTACAGTCGACTCCGAACGACAGATTTTTGAGAAATGTTAAACGCAATTTTACTTAGTCTCTGAGTTTTTACCAATGGACTGTTCAGACGAGGATGCTGAAAGAGAGACGCTTTTATTCGAGATGTCTGTGCAAAGCAGTGTTGCAACCTTGTTTGTAATTACACATATTGGGCCATAATCATAGTCATCAAAAAAGTATACTTTAAGTATCATTTATTAAAAAGTCTACTTTTCAGCTACTATAGACGAAAAAAAGCTTACTTTTCCCGCTAAAGTCAGTTTTATACTTAAAACAAGCTGAAGTTGTTTTTAACAAAGTTAACATCACTTTAACTCTATCAGCTGTTTGTCATTTATACAAATTTACAAAATCAAAACAAACCAAAAACAAAAAATGTATTAATTGTGTTAAATTTTTTATAAATTGTGGAAAAAGTGTTGGAAAATAATTGGAGAGATGTGTACAATTGAGGACATTGGAAATGATTTCCCCTGATTCATTTTATGCAATTGTTTTTTTCAAAATAACAATTCATATTTTGTTTATTTTTTGGCGCTTTTATTGCATCAGCTGTGCAGAGATGCCACTTCTACAGTATTTATACCAGTTTGTATGCAAAATTTCAAAAATTATACTAATCACCCACTTAAAGCTGATTCAACTTAAAACTATTATTAATTATCACTATAGTTAAGAAACAGTTAGTAACAGGTTTAAATATAAAAGTTGGTTTTAAAAAGAACCGACTTTAGTGTTTGACTATGATTATGGGCCATTGTGTGTAATTTTTATTATGTGTTTTAATGTATTAATTTTACTTTTTGTTCTAACTTCTTCTTTAATCGCTAATTTTTAACGATTTGTTAACACTGATTTGTTTTGAAAATTTATTGCAATTTCCAACACTAGTTTGCAAAAATAAACACCTACATCTTTCTCTTACTAATTTAAATACATGTAAAGATAATGTTTGATATATGCTGTTGAACTGTGTTCAACATAGTACATACATACATATTGCGAATGACATTTTTTCGTTTAATCTGTTATACGAATATTATGTTCTTGTTTTTATTATATATTTTATTAATTATATATAGGTAAATTCAACTTTTCTATTGCTTACGTAAAACCTGTTGAAAACAATTACCATCAGTTGTTAAGAAACCTCCACTAACGCAATAAAGGCTAAGTTGAAACAAAACCTTCAGCCTACTTATTTTATTGGGGGATATACATATATATTCCAGAAGAACATACATATCCCATTCTTCAACTAATTTTTATAGACCCTAGGAGTTTAGTTGACTTCTAGAACCCACATATGCATTTAACTTGTCTTTTGTTAGAAAAAAAACAATACTTTTATTTGAGTTTTACGTTACATTTTTAATTATACTTACATACATATACCTATGCGTGCATAAATCTGCTGCTTAATAAATCTGCACTTTGTTTAATACTGGTCATTTACCAATTTTTCGGAACTCAATATAGAATTAAACAAAAACCAATCTTTAAAAGTTGGAAATGTTATGTGTATATTATTTTAAGTATTTATATGAATATACATATAATTTTAATGTTTACATAATGTATGTAATATTTGTAAAAACGGAATTTTGTGTGTAATTTTTTTCCATATGTATAATTTCGATGCCAGTTGTGTGTAATTCATAAAGCTGTTGGTGGCAACACTGGTGCAAAGCAGAGTTGGGGGTAGTGCATTAAATATTTATTGCACTAAGGTTTCCACTAAATCCCACTATAGTGACAACATTTTGATTATCCACAATTTTTCATTACTATAGTGATAGTGAAACATATTTTAACTACAGCTAAAATAAATAGTGGTAGTGAAACAATGCACTACAATAAAATAGTGCAAATTTTTAACAGTCATTACATGAATGCTTTAATTATATTATATGCACTAAAATCTCAAAAAATAGTTTTCATAAAATTTTTCCATATTTCCATTTTATTATTTTTTATTGTATAAAAAAAAATAAAATAAAAACTTTAAATTTTTAAGTAAAGTAAATTTCAGGAATTAAAATCTTAGCAATTTTAATTTGTATTAATATAATTTAACAACGTATATCGCGATATAACCTAATATTTTAAGAAATAAACTTAAAGGATAAAACATTAAGTTAAAATAAAATAAACATACCCGGTATATAAATTCGTCCACATACTTTTTTGATAGCTTTTTAAAATTAACAGTGAATGTCAGTAGCAAAATAAACCAAGTAGGCCATGATCTTACTTTGTCCTACTGTTCTTCTTTTTTCGTTATTGTAATTTCTAATTCTTACTTCATTAACACGTGTTAGAGAAAAACATATTTTAATTTTTTAAGATTTGAATTTAAAAAAGAAAAATTTAATATGGAAAATTTGGACTTTAGTGATGATAGTGTTACAGATCCATATGTGATGATACACCTAGCAAATCTCGCTTTTCAAATGGAAAAGGTGAAAACGTGGCAAATATAAAAAAAAGAAAATTAGGATTAAATGTATCACCAAATGTGTAAGTAAATAAAGAATATCTTGAGTATTTTAAACATATAACGAATATAGGGGTTATTCGAAAAAATTAATTTATGTTTAAAATTGCTTTACAAAACAAAAAATTTTAATTTTGTATGTAAAAATTGTTTCATAAAGCATTTTCAAATTTAAAATTTATTTTTAATACGGCCGAAAATCTGGTAATTTCCAGAAATATCCAGGAAGAATTTCATTACACCAATATCAACGGAGCAAATAGTATTCTCTTTAATATTAGTTTTAATATAATCGAAAAGAGAGAGGGAACAAATTATTTGAAAAAATGGGTGGAATTTTGGCCGAATGTGAAATTTGTTACGAAAAAATTAAAGGATCTACGTATTAAGCATCCTGTAGAATACGACCAATATGATAAAGAAAAAAAAGCAGATTACATGGAAATTTCAAAGAAAAATTTCGACAAGCGGATATTAATGTTCCTCGCTTCCACATATAGTCCTCTTAGTGTGGTTGAAAGACCAGATTTTCAAAATTTGTTTAAAGGATTCCCAGTTAAATTAAAAAGTCGCCGTGTAATCGGTAATCAAAAGCAACGGAAAGATTAAAGGATGTACAATATTGTTGTACTACTGCTGACATTGATCGTTTTTTGGGTATACATGCCACTATACCGAGTCGATTAGTTTTAAAAGAAAAAATATTGCGTTAGCATGCCGGCGATTTACGGGATCCCATAATTACGAAAGAATTGCAGAAATGATCAATAATATTCATAAAGAATTTGAATTAGATAATAGCAAGATCATATTATCAATAACGGACAATGGATCCAATTTCTGCAAGGCCTTTAAAGAATACGGCATATCTGGTAATATTAATAACATACTTAATATTTATAACATAAATATCATACTCAAAATTTATTGTTTTATAAAGAACAAAATGAGTCTGAAGATGAAGATGAGGAAATAGTTAGTGAAATTCAGAGTGACAATCTAACATTACCTAATCACTTCGCTAGTCATACGTTAAATCTGCTTTCATCCACCGATTTCCTTCAAATAATTAAAAAACATGAACAAATATACTCTCGGCATAAACATGCATTTATGAGGTATACAGTGTTTTCTTATATTATCAATTAAATATTATGACTATTTTTTTATAGATGCTCTGATATATGGAAAAAATGCAATCGGCCAAAATCTGCAGAAATAATTCAACAAACTTTATCCTCATCGGTAAAGACACCAACGATTACACGTTGGAATTAAATTTATGATAGCGTAAAATGTTTGTTAAAGCATAAAGAGAAAATATCTACTTTATGCAATAACTTAGCTGTTGCAAAATTGTCCTCCTTAGACATATTTGGAGCAATATGAAATGATAATGGAGCCTATAGCTAATGCTATAGACTTCATACAACGCGAGAATCAAATGTATTTTGGTTACTTTCTTGCAGCAATCATTTTCTTGAAGGTAAAGCTTGTTAGAATTTCGGAGAACGATGGTATTGGAAATTTCAAGGAGGTGTGTGAGGAACTAATTAAAGCGTTAGTTGGAAGATTTGAAGTATTTTTCAAAGGTAACATGTTCATTAATAAAAATTATATATACAATAGAGAGTTTTTTAAGAAGGTGAAGAGGCATATCTGGCTTTATTTGCTGCGATGTCTCATCCAGCAATAAAACTTCGGTTTTTACCCATTTTACAACAAACAGCACCGGAATTGACATTGGCTGTTTTAAAGCAAAAGTTCGCTGAGTGTGCTTCGATATGTACTAGGGTAAATGAGTATGTAATAACGCCAAAATTTATTGCAGATATCGGATTCTTAGATTTTGGAGAAAGTGATAGTAAGCTAATTTTTAATTAAAATAACATGTTTTTAATGTATTTTATATTAGGACCTATAATACAGATACAAAAAGATGAGATACAAAATGAAGTGGATACATATCTATTGGATCCAGACACTAATATACATTTGGGGTATTCACACGGTCGTCATAAAGTCATGTTATCATAAAATAATAACACGAAAAATATGACTGCTGTGAGCAACCCTCATAAGTTAGTGTGTTATTTCAAATTTGAGTCAGCTGATGAAAGAAAAATACAATTATAAAAAATTACAAATTTTTAATTAAAAATGCCAAAAACAAGTCAAAAAACTGAAATAATAGCCGGTTTGTGCGAAAAATACATATTGGACATTATTATGGCTGATTCAAGTAAATAAGAAAAAATTATTAAATATTTTGGCACAAAAAAAATATTTAAAAACATAAACATAAACAGCTGTTATTGATTACTAAGCCGGTAATAATTTCTGACGGCGGTTATTTGAAATACGTTCGGTGCCGCCAATCAGCTAAAGTATACAAACAAAATTTTCTTTTATATATTAATGTATCAATGTTTTTATTTAACTTTATAAAAGTTAATAACTTTTATAAATAAATTATTAAAATGTATTTAATATCGAAGTTATAGAACTTTGCAGAAGTTAATAGCATGTTTCACGTACATGTTGCGAATATTCAACGGCGCCAACTTCTAAATATTATCAACGACTCGGTGACGGCTTTTTCCCTTTTGACTTAGATTTACACTGTTTAAATATGACAAAACAATAAACCAGAGCCCGGCAGCTCTTGCTATTGGTCAGTTGTGCGGGAGCGAAAAATAAGAAAAGAGAAAAATTTATACTCTTAAATTCACTACAATGCAGGCATGGAAAATTGAAATTTTTAAATGGTGGTATTTTAATTAAAAATATTAGTTTATTAAATTAAAATTTGTAAAGTTCGTTTAGACTTCTTTGATTATATCGATTTAAGAAAGCATTTTAGATTACCGAATAAATTTCGAAAATTTTTGTTTTTCATAGGATTTTCTTGAAAAATACTTCTTTTTTATATGTAAATAGTTTTTATGAATAGTGAAATATAAGTTGTTTTTGTTTTAATAAATTAGAATAATTTATTTTGAAAAAGGCTATAATTCTAAAAACGCATACCATACGCTGATGTTAAAAACATTAAGTTTTCCATCCCTGCATTAGCAGAAACAAGCGACAACACAACCTCTTTCAATGCATGCTCAAATGAGACTGAGTGTATTTTTGATCGTGAGAGAACGTTGTTGTAAATTTAATAATGGCTGACATGCACGCGTGCATAGGAATTGCCGGGCTCTGCAATAAACACATCACAAAAGGTACTATTATTTTATGACTTTTTTGTTTGAAACACAACAACAATTTTTTTAAACTATCATAAAACTTTAGTATTTTATGACAATATGACCTGATAGCACACCGTGTGAATACCCCAATTGTCTTAAAAAATATAACATTAGACAAATGTTTTTAAAATTCAATGTCCCATTGCCATCTTCTGCTCCAGTAGAGCGACTCTTTTCATTTAGTGGAATGGTAGACGCTCCTCGCAGAAATAAATTAAGTGACTCTAATTTTGAAAAATTAGTTTTGTTGAAGGCAAATAATTGCTAAGGTTTTTATGTATCAGTATGTATTTAATTTGATTTCTTATATTAATATATTGATGAAACTTCCTTATTTTTTTACATTACTACCTGTTTATGTCCGAAGATTGAAAAATCCCATCGCCGACGATCAACCAAAAGAGGCCTAACGTCCAACAGAGGGCGCTACATTAATTTAAGCTTTACTATTATTTTTAACATAATGTAATGCAACTAGAGCTTTTTGTGGATTTTTTAACATTTTTTATTGTAACTTAATTTAACTTAGGCCTTGACCTATATAATTTTTACTTAAAGATTCATTCGTTTGTTAACAAGCAATTGATATTGCTTTAATCACAAAAAAAGATTAATTGTGAGAAGTAAAAGTGAAACACATTGAACAAAAGAAATTGTTAAGATTATAAAATATTCTAGTAACCGTGAAACATTAATTTAAAGCTAAAATAATTATTAAACATTTAAAAAGAAAACAATTTACAGGAAAAAATAAAATAAAAGATAGATTGGTTTTATGGAAAAAATATATAAACAAAAGGTTTTTTTTCTGTTTTGTGATGGTTAATTGCCGATATATAAGTGAGTCAAATAAGAAGTCATTCGTGGCATAAAGGAAAAAAAAGGAAAGTGTTGTTTTTTTCCTTATTTTTTTTTTCGTAAGAGTATTTTCTCACACATTTTCAAATCTTCTTTTGCCAGGAAATTGAGCGACAGTTTGGTTACCAGGAGCCGCCATAATCTCCAGCAGAAGTATTAAGGTATACAGTCCAAGAATTTACACAACCTTTAATTTTGTTACTACTTTAATATAATAAAAATAAAAAAGTATAACATAACTCAATATAATGATATGTATTTGAGTTCCATTAACATTAGTGAATGATTATATTTTTCCACTACCCTGTTAGTGGAGAAAAAAATTTGCACTAAGCTGTAAAAAAGTTTTTTCCTATCACTAAATTAATTTTAGTGAAAAACTTTCTTGTACCACTACCACTATTGCTTAGTGAGGCTGTTATTTTTCAACTCACCACTAAATAGCTATTAGTGATAGTGAAAAATTTTCCACTATCACTAAACATTTCGTGGAAACTGCAAATTTAGTGCACTACCCCCAGCTCTGGTGCAAAGGCTTGAATAAAGAATACTGTTTCACGCAATCACCGCATTGTTAAAAAAATGTTTTTTTTTTTATTTTTTTTCATAAAGATTTCTATATTTTGTGTCGTCCAGAGTGATTCAAACGCATTGTTTTAACAGGAACACATATTAGTTAAAAAGTCGCCGTAGTCTAGTTGGTAGTGTCTTGGCTTACTAGACGTAAGGTTCAAACGCCAGGTCAACCATCTTCAACAAAACAAAATATAAGAAAAATATTTCTAAGTTGTCTTCCTCTCAGCAGATTTCTGGCTTAAACTCTGAGAATAAATAAAATTGCCATGAAAAAGTTTCTCAAAAATCTGTCATTATGAATCGATTCTAAAGTGTAGGTCCCACCACTCGTAGATAAAATTAACACACACAACATGATGTGAGAAGCTAGGTCGTAATCGTGGCTGAAGGATTCTAATGATCAATTATGTATGTATGTATGTACATAATAGTAAAAAAAAATTTTTGGATTTATTATTATTCGCCTTGTTTTTTTTCGTTTTTATATTAGATTGTGATTTTGGAAATTCTGTTCTAATCACAATTTTTATTCTTTTATAGTGTTTTCACACCAAAAGTTAAAACCTGATTTTAGCATTAAAACCATAATCAGCTGATTTTGCGTTCACACTGCAAATTTTCTAAAATCAGGTTTTAACTTTCATACATTCATGACGGAACAGAAATGTTTTTGTTTAAGAAAAAACAAAAAATATGAAAAATTAAGAAATAATATTAATATTATTAATATTATTGTTAAATATTGTTATTTATTATTGTTGTAGCATTCATTATTTGAAATTTTACATTTTTATACAACCGGCTTCTATATTTTTACAATTGTTTTGTTTTTATTTAATTTTTATCAGCTGTTTTTACCATTTCAGAGCTGGTAGCTCTAATTTAGTACATAAAACAAGGTTGTATTTCATAAAATCAACTTAAAACCAATTCAAAAAAGGTTTTAAGTTGATTTTAACACAATAATTTTGTATGTTAAAAGTAGGTTTTATTTTTGATTTTAACGTTAAAACCAACTTTTGCGTTAAAACCACTCGGTGTGAAAACACTATTATATGAATTCATTAAACGTTTGTTGTTTAGTTTTTTTTTTATCGTATTTTATTTTGATTTACATATTTGTTTTATGATCCGTATTAAGTTTTAAATTTAAATAAAAAAGAGAGACATAATGATTAAATAACAATAAAATTTATGGAGCATTTCATGAATTTGTTTCCATCAAAACTGAAACTGTTATTAGCAATAGAAGAACGCACAGAGTTTGGAATAAATTAAAAATAAATATGTTAATTCTAAAATCCAAAAGCTACTTACAAATTAATTTCTTTTTTAAATTCTACATTTAGATGAGCTTCTTAAACCGGAAAATTGATAAAATGCAGGCTTTTGATTTGTTGGTAAATTTTTTTTTTCTTCAAGACTAAAAGTCCTTAACGCCTGACATCTTTAATATGCTTCCAACAAGAAATCTATTTTTCAAAAGTTTTCTGACCAATCTACGTGACTTTTATTTCCAACTTTTATTTTCACTTCACAACTCACAGAAAAAGACAGAAAAGTTAATGTACGAATAGATTAAAAACAACAACAATATTTTTTCTCTAATCTTCACAAAAATGTAGAGCACAATTGTGTGCAACGGAAAGAATGTAAACAAACTTAAACGAAGACGCAGCTCAGCCAATCTACTCAAAATCCGCACTTAGGGCTATCCATTTCGTGGTTTCAAAAGTATGGGACTGGAATTCGACATCTGTCAAACTAAGTTGTGATACCAATTTTTTTCTTTTCAGTTGAAAGTCTGACATTGACGAAAATGGATCGCTTAACTATCACACAACGCATAAAAATTATCGAAACCTGCAACAAAAATGGGGATTCTGCCACAGCCACGTATCGTGCTTTAAGAGGATAATTTCCGTCCACTTTTTGTGTGTGTAGGATGCCATCTCGACAATCAGCATCACAAGTTTTGGCCTTTGAATACTCAATTGTCACTGGTTTGTCAGCATAACACTTCTTTAACGGCGCCCCACAGAAAATAGTTCAACAGTGTCAAATAGAAGCTTCTTGGCTGCCAATTGACATCCCCATATATACTAATTAGATGGCCATCAAACGTCTAACACAATAAATCGATTGTGGAATGAGATGTGTGACAAGTCGCACTATTCTGTTTAAACCAGACATCGTTCACATAAATACCATGAAGAGCATGTACAGGAAAATCGGTTATCATGGGTCGATAGGTGTCTCCATTGACCGTAATGGTTGCGCCGTCCTCATTTTCAAAGAAATATGGGCCAATAATGCCTCCGCTTCTCAACCCGGTACCTATAACGCGGTGAGTGCGTACCGCGTTCTATGGAAACCTCGCTATAAGAAACTCGGATTTTACCGTATAAACCAGGCTAATCCGTAGCGCGTTCTATGGAAACCGTCTACCGCGTAGTATGGAAACCGCGCTGTAAGAAACTCAGAATTAGTACAAATTCCATCACTCGTACCGCGTTATATGGAGACCAAGAAATACAAAACGCAAGATAAATTATAAATTATTTTTATTGAATTCAAGAGTTCTTATAAGGATTGATAAAAAAATGAAATATAAACTAAACTAAAAGACTGCAAGGAACTTATGGGATGTTACTGAACGGAAACCGCGCTGTAAGAGTACCGCGTTATAGGAGGGCTCCGCGTTTTATGGAAACCGTGTTTTGAAAGTACCGCGTTATAGGAGGGTTTACTGAACAACCTTCGGATCTGATCTGATTAACAGCTGCCGCGACTCTCACATCATTTTTTGTGTCAATCTTAAGAAGAGGCCTCATAACAGCGATATTTCGAGTAATAACGTCGCTGATAATTTGGAAAGAAAAAGCAAGCTCCTGTCATATATTATACCACATATATAACCTTTTACCTCCGACCATTCAGTATTTAAAGGTTGTTTGGAAAAAAATAGTGCTTCGTTGACAGATGCGTCTGACATAATGGAAGCCGTCTCTATTACACCGCTCTATATGCTCTAATAACCCTTGATTTCATGGAAGCTTTCACTGACGCCTATAGTATCTATCCAATCCTATTTATGAAATTATAATGTCATTGTAATAATATCACTTATTGTAAAAATATTTTCAGTGCATGTCATAAGATTTAATCTTGGATCTAAATTGTACTGGACTTTACATTTATGGAATATGCCATACGTACATAGACGTGTGTACATATATCGAAAAATGACACGAATTTTACAGAAATAAGGTTTTATATCTCTTCTACTATCACTGTTGAAAAGGCAACAACATTATTTCCTTTTTTATTTTCATTATTTTGTACTTGAACTTCGTTTGCATTTACATGACACTCATGCAAGTGGGAGTTAGACATACTCAAACATTTCCCAAATTGCTTTTGACACAACAGAGGGCAACGAACATGAGCCTGTGTATGGAAAACTATTAAAATTTAACACCGTGTAGATAATAGTGCATGTAATCCAGCGCCATACGACAGTAATGAATTAACTATGTAATGTACAGTTTCTTATACAGCTTTTCCTTTCCGTCTAACATCGAATTTTCTGCATTTCTTTGTGAGTTTTTGCGACAAGTTGCTTCATATTGTAGCATTTTGTACGCCAAAATTTTCATTGTTATTTTAATTTCTTATACATACATACATACATATGTATTAGTTTACACTATTTACTGATTCATTTCTTAATTTACCAACCAAATTTCTAACGTCCACAATATTTCCTGAACCCAGGATTGTTTCGTTTTTTGTCATATCATACCTCTCTCACTTTTTTGTTTTGTTATTTTTTTAATTTTTATTGATTCAAATGAATTTGAAGAAAACCTGTATCAATACCTTTTTGCACCAGTTTTTCAAACTCTAAGCATAGAATAGATGTTGTTGGTACTTAGATTTTCGTCCATGAATGTATATATTAAGTTTGGATGGACTATATTAAACGAACAGCTTCACATGGATGAAAATATTTTAATACCATTAGGTTTATAGCTATGCGCCTTTAACATCTGCAGTCCTTTAAGAAATTCATAGAAAAACACTAGTACTTCTCCTTAATATAGACATCCAATTAGATGCTACCTACAGATTCATTGACGTATTTTTGAATGCTATTATACATATGTATATACTTTAGAAAACATTGCAGCATTCTATGATGCATTCTTTAATTGACTCATGAACAGGCCTGCCAGATTTGCCGATTTATTGGCATTTTGCCGATTTTATACCTTAAAAATAGCAAAGTGCCGATTTCGCGATTTTTGTTCCAAAAATGCAGATTTTTTACTTAATTCTAAAAACTTGGATACTTTATATACATCTTTTGATTAATTTTGCAATTTATTTAACTGATTTTATGAATAAGAATAATTTTTTGGATTACGATCAAGTTTATTTGGATCTTCTCGCAAGTGATTTAATTTCAATAAAGGAAAGTTATAAATGCGAAATTCAAAAAATTAAAAACAACTGTGTACATTTTTATATAGAGCTTTTGAATCAAATTTTCAAACGTTTTAGTTTTGAAAATAACAATTTTAAGTCTTTAAATATGATTAATTTTATAGAAGGGAAATATAACTCATGTATGGAAATTCTAAATGAGTTTCCAAACATTGTAGATCAAGATGAAAAACAAATGTTGGACTCTGAATTTACAGAGCAAAAATTTTTGAATTTGAAGGACATTTTTGATGATTTTGAAATTAATTCACCAACGTTTTGGAAAACAGTTTGTGGACAAAAGCGTGGCGATAATACATCTGCTTTCCCATTGTTAAATATATACATACATAACCCTTCAGTCAGGATTATGGCCTAGTTTCTCACACCACTCATGTTATGTGCCTTCATTTTATACTTGAGTGGCGGGACCTACAGTTTAACGTCGACCCCGAACGACAGATTTTTGAGAAACTCTTTCATGGCAGGTTTATTGACTGACTCAGAGTTTTTGCCAATAATCTGCTGAGAGGAAGTCGCCGAAGAAATATTTTTGTTCATATTTCGTTTTGATGTCTGGCCTGGGGCTCGACCCGGGCATTACATCTAATAAGCGAACACACTACCTACTAGACTAGGACGACTTCAATTTTTCCCATTATTCGAAAAATTTATTTATTATAATGATACTGTCACATTCTTCTGCGAATTTTGAACATATTATTAGTCAGGTCAATCTTAATAAAATTAAATTTCGATGTTCCCTTGTAAACTAATCTTTAGAAGGTATTCTTCATTCTAAAGATTTTTTAAATAAATCAATTCGAATTGTTTTGATATAGATATTAAGAAATATATTTTAAATTGACAAACTCAAGCATGTATTCTTAAAAATTTAAAACAAATTTTCATTTCATCATCATTTTTAATTAAATATTTAACTAAAAATCTTGAATTAATCTCATATTAATTAAAGTATATATTTACTATATATGTACGTACATTAGAGCGACTCAAGTTGTATGGAAGCAAAATTCGTGTTCGATGTACCCCCCTCAAAATGAACCTTGGACTTTTTTAAGATGACATCTAAAATATTTCGGCTCTAGCTTTGACCTCTCGTGAGCTGGACCATTTTGAAAAAGGGTCTATTTTTGTATGTTTTGTTAATTTGAGAATTTGTTTCCTAACCAACATATAGAGTATGAGTGTCATAAGAAAGGTTTTTTCAAGGCGCGTCCAGCGGTATATACAATTTGTCCACGGACAATCATCCATGTCCGTTTTTTAAGGATATTCTGTAAAAAAAACGGGGTTTGAATTTTTTTCTTTTCTTCTTTTCTAACCAAATTAACTCTAATATGATGGCGGATTTAGTTTCTAGATGATATTTGGATGAAAATAGGACTAAAGAAAGAAAAAAAGAAATGATCCACGACTTTTTGTGGGCATATTTTTTTCCCAAATTAAAAAAAGGTATTAAATTTTTTTGTTTATATTTACAAAACTATACTCAAAAAACGCAAACTAGGGCGAATTTCAAAAAAAGCTAAGACCCGTATTTAATTAAATCAACTAAAGATTAAAATATGTTAATTTGGTTATTTTATTACAAACAACCGCGAAGAAAAAATTCAAAAACCGTTCTTTTTAACAGAATATCATTAAAAAAAAGGACATGGATGATCGTCCTTGGACAAATTGTATATACAGTTGGACGCGCATTGAAAAAACCTTTCTTATGATACCCATATTGTATATGTTGGTAAGGAAACAGATTCTCAAATTGACAAAACATGGGAAAATAGACCCTTTTTCGAAATGGTCCAGCTCACGAGAGATCAAAGCTGGAGCCGAAATATTTTAAATGTCATCTTAAAAAAGTCCAAGGTTCATTTTTAGGAGGGTACATCGAGCACTTTTTTTGGTGAGTCACTCTAACGTACATAAGTATAAATAAAAATTAAAAATAATGAAAATTCAGACATAAAATTTTATGTTTGTATAACATAACATCAATATGTCTATTGTTGAATTGATTTCTTTTCTTTTGATATATATTTATTTAATAAAAATGTTTGATTCCATACATTTATAACAAGTGCTTTTTTAATTGCCGATATTTTGCCGATTTTTAAAATCTCAATGCCGATAAATGCCGGTTTTTTGACTAAGTTGCCGATTTTCCTTCAAAATTATCTGGCACCCCTGCTCATGAACAACCAGAGGGTGCGTCTAGCGTATGAGTGATATGAAGGCATTAAATATTTAACAATTATACGCCCTAATTCCTTACAGCTTGGAGACATGATAGTGTTAATTTGCATCGAAGATCATGTGCCTCTACCATTATGATAATAGGCAGCTGAGGAGTTCAATCGTGATTGTCATGATAGACGGACGTATTGCGGAAAAAATATTTTTGCTCATTTTCAGTATATTTTTTTTATTTAATTTACGCGTTGTTGTAAAGTTAAAACTACTTAAATCGTCAAGTTTTTATAACAACAATTTCACTCAAGAGACAGAAGCTCTTACAAATTGAAAAAATAAAAGTAATGAGTGAACATAATGCTTCAAACTCAAATATAAATAATGACAAAAACAATTCTTTAGACCCATCATGTAAAAACAATAATGATAAGTGAGTAAATGAAAGAAAAATAAAAAGTGAAACACAATATAACACAATATAACACAATGAATTAACGACTAAAGAATAATTATTATGCTATTCTGGACAATGATAAACATTTCAATAAAGAATATTTAAATAAATTCGAAAAACATGTAAACGATCATGTACCAACAACATCTCAAAATCTTTCATAGATGTATACGATGGGAACCTAAAAGGAAATCGGAAATTCCACAATGTAGGAAGTGCCAGAGTTTTTTTCATAGCGCTTCAAACTGCTTCTTGAAGCCCAGATGTGTAAAATGCGATAAAATACACGATATAGGCCAATGCAAACAAGAGAAAGTGTCGGAAAGCGAAAGGGAAAAATTATTTTGCATACTATGCCATAAGTATGGTCACCTAGCATCATACCATGGATGCGAAAAGTATAAGGAGATACTGCAAAGGCTCCGAGCCATAAAACAAAGTTTGTCTGAAAAAAGAACAGCGAACAAACCCTTAAATGTTACATCTTCTATGAGTTTTGCAAATGTTTTGAAGAACAACCAATGAAACACAAGCAGCTCTAACTCCATTCAACAAATGTTGGAACAACTTAACAATACCATGCCTGCTGGTAAAAGGGAAATTAGAATATTTAAATACAATAAAACGTTGTTTAATAATGAAATTCGTGCAATACTAGGAGAAAACAATGACAATGATTTAAATAATAAGGTTGCTCATTTTGACTCAGCCATTGAAGACACTGTAAGAAAATTTACGATTACTAGAACAATAAATGACAAATATTATGTGAACAAATGGTTTAACGGAGAACTGAGACGATTAAAGACGGAAAAAGTAATTAAATATCGGATAGCGAAAATGGAAAATACACAAGTAGCATGGGCTAATTATAAAACAATTAGAAATATATATAAAAAGAAAATTGAGTTTGAAAAGAACAATTTTATTAATAAAAAGATAAATAATGCCAAAGACCAGAAACACATGTGGAAGGAGATAAAAGACCTAGTCCTTAAGAAAAATAAATCTGTGATACAAAATGTGATATCTTATGGAATAGAATATAAGAATGACGACCACCAAAGACCAACTCAATTTAATAATTACTTTGTAAATAGTATTAAGTCAATCAATAATACAATAGAGGATGTGCAATATGTAAACAATTTACCGGTGATAATAAATAGATTTAAATTCCGTGCAATAACAACTCAAGAAATTAAAAATACGTGCAAGAGTATGAAGAATAAGCCAGACTATAATAATATTACAATTAAAATTATTATGGATAACTGGAACATATTAGGGACAAAAATACGTGATATTATTAATATGTCAATGAAGACCGGAATTTTCCCAAATAACTGGAAATACTCTATGATATCCCCGGTAGAAAAAATATTAAAAACGAACAAATGTGAGGAATTCCGCCCAATAAATACACTAAAAACATGTGAAAAAATAATGGAAAAAGTAATTAAAGAACAACTAGAAACATACATGGAGCAAAATGACTTGTTTTCAAAATATCAGTCAGGTTTTAGACGAAATTTCTCATGCGAAACAACGGTAAATTATTTGATAAACAGGTGGAAATTTATAGGCAGAAAGAAAAAAATAATGGCAATATTTTTGGATTTAAAAAGAGCTTTTGAAACAATTGACAGAGAAATACTTATTCAAAAATTAAATATGTATGGCATTAAAGAGAAGGAACTTGAGTGGTTTAAATCATACCTTACAAATAGAAAGCAAATGACAAAGGTGAATGGTACAAAATCGGATGAAGTAATTAATGAATTTGGAGTACCTCAGGGCTCTATATTGGGAGCATTGCTATTTATAATTTACACAATGATATGCCACACGTACTCAAAAGATGTAAAATTATACTCTATGCAGACGACACCCTAATATATGCGGAAGGAGAAACAGATGAGCAATGTAAACAATATCTACTACACGACATAAATAATATAAATTACTGGCTAAAGATGAATAAACTGAAGTTAAATGAAAACAAAACCAAGCTACTTCAAATTAACGTGAACGATGATTCAGTAATTAGGATTAATAATGAAATAATTGAAAAAGTTAATAAAATAAAATACCTTGAGTTTATAATCGATAAGGACTTAAAGTTAAATGAACACATTGAATATATATGTAAAAAAATCGGGGAAAAAATTGGATTCCTAAAACGGATTAGAAATAAGATATCAATAATGACTGCAATCAATATATATAATACAATGATAAAACCTCACTTTGAATTCGGATCTACAATTTTGTATACATGTTGCTCGACAACTCAAATAGAAAGACTGCAAAAATTACAAAATAAGGCCATGAGATCGATACTTAAATATAATAGATACACTCCAATTCAACTTATGCTGGACACACTAAAATGGCTAAATATCCACCAGATACTGCTTCTTAACACCTTGCAATTTATTCAAAAAATGAAAATGGGAAAAGCGCCTAGTTATCTAACCGACCAACTTGGATTTGTAAGGGATGTTCAACCATACCATCTGCGAAACACTGGAGATTTCCGTTTACCAATGGCGACAACAACATTCATGCAAAGGTCACTTTTTTTCAAAGGACTTAAACTTTATAACATGCTACCAGAATTTATAAAAGCAGAAACGAATTTTAATTTGTATAAAAGAAATATTGTGCACTTTGTAAGGAATAATGTAATGAATTTTATTAGTAAAACAATTTTATTTCAAAGATGTTTTAAAGTATTATGAATACTTCTACATAAATAAATAAAATAAATTTATCTAAACAGTTAATAAACCTAAATAAACAGCTACAACTACAAACTAGTAGAATAGATACTATATTTTCAATGTTGGATTAAAATTAATGAATCAACTGTAAAAAACTTTGAAATAATTGAAATTAATATAAATTCTATTATAAAACTTAGTAGAAAATACGAGTTATTAAATTTTATAAATTTGCATAATCCAGATATAGTTTTGCTAAACGAAACAAAACTAAATACGAAGCATAAATTATTTTTCGAAAATTATGAATTAATATGTAAAGATAGGCCTAACGCCTCTAAAGGTGGTGGTACTGCTATTTTAATAAAAAATAAATATAAAATTAAAAAATTGCACACATATCATTGGCAATTCACTTAAGTATCTGGAAGTGTGCATTATAAAAATACCTCTACTGACTAATAAAATCCTATATATTATACCCTCTTACTACCCTTCAGGTAACAACAGCAAATTTTGTATACCCGATCTAAACTCTGTTTTTAAATCTCTGAATTTACAAAATCCAAATATATTTTATATAATGGCGGGTAACTTTAATTGTAAACATTCCGATTGGGGCAATAAAGTAAACAATACTAATGGTAATTCCTTCAAAGAATGAATAGAGAACAACGAAATACAATTTAAATGTTGCCTTTATGCATCCACCACCACCTCTTATCCAATATGTGGTTCGTATTTAGATTTGTGTATAGCAGACTCCCGTCTCCCTTTTCTCAGAATTAATAATACTGTTAACTCCCTTAAATCCCTCGATTACGATAGTGACCATAACGCCTTACTAATTGAACCTTTAAATGATACAATGATCACCCCCTTAATTTTTCTGTTATTTCGCCTAATTGTCAATTTAATTATAAAAAAACCAATTGGAACAAATTAAAGAAATATATTTGAAATGTACACGAAAACACTGATCACATTCCTGTCACAAGAAATCTCTCAAACTCTGAAATTGATTATTATTTAAATAAATTAAAAGATATTGTTTATGTCTGACGGTACATACTTCCCATCCTTGGTGACATAAACAGGATTGTTTAAACGATGACAAACTGGCAACAGAGGGCGCTGCAGCGAAGATAAAAGCTTTTTTTTATATTTTAATATTATTGTGTTTTTGACATAAAGTTTTTTTGTTTCGTTCTTTTAATTATTCATTTTAATTTGTACTTAAAATTTTTAATATTTTGTGCTAATTTATTTTAAAAAAATGTTTAAAATTTGTGCAATAATTTTTATATTAATTAATTTAATTTTTATATTAATTTTTATTTGTGAAAAGAAATATATTTGAAATACAAAAAAAATAAAATTTGTTAAAATATAAAAAAATAAGTGAATTTGTGTTTTGTGATTGAACTCAGTGAAAAAGAATAACAAGAAGAAAACAGTGAGAGGCCAATGGGGCAACATGGAAGGAAAGTGTTTCTTTTTTTTTTTGTGATTATATAGAGTAGGAAATTCTCTAACTTCTGGTTTTTTCTAGTGTCCGTAGAGTTGGAACAACAGTTTTGTCTTTTTTGTGCTCTACCCCCCCATACAGTCCACGGATTTAACAGATATCATTATAGATTCTACCAACAAAATCATACCAAAATTCAAAAATAGTGACACAATAAATAAATTTGTAAATCCAATTATAAAGAAACTACATACGGAAAACGGTAGAATTTTAACTATAATAAAGAAGCACAATAGATTTGAAATTATATGTACCCCTTATGAACTTAAATACTACAAAGCTAAACTAAAATTAATTAAGAAACTAATTATTGATAATTTCAGTGTATCGGTTAATAGTTATTATAAAGATAAGCTAACAATTTTAGATAAAAAAGATTCTTCACATATGTTTAGTGAAGTAAAGAAATTATTTAAACCTAAGCTGTCAGTAGATATAGATTTGTTAAAAATTAGTCGCGAAGAAGAAAACCTATTAACTTTTGTTGGCGTAAATCCCCTCACTACAGAGTGCGATAATGAGAAGTTCATTATAAGAGAACAGCAGCAAATTTTAGATGTAATAGGAGCATATCTCGAAAAGACCCATTCATTTAAAGAGATTGATCAGAATAATAATTAACAGGTTGATTGATGTTGACGATTGTTTCAACAGATTTTTAACAGAAAAACCTAGTTATGAATATAACAAGTCATGTCTTACGACCTTTAATTCAGACAAAAGGGCAAATCAGATAACTTTTTTATTACACAGGAAAAAATTTTCTATATTTTTAAAAATTTAAGAAATAAATTATCGTCTGGTATTGATACCATTGCAAATATAGTATTAAAGAATATCCCTGATGTATTATTACTTGATTACTGCACGTTATTTAACAATAATATGCTTAACAACTCATATTTCCCCCGAGCATGGAAATTGGCTAAAGTTGTGGTATTGCCCAAAAAAGATAAGGACACAAGCAATCCGAAAAATCTGAGAGCCATAAGTTTGCTCCCGAATATTAGTAAAATCTTTGAAATTTGCATAAATATTAATATTCTAAATTTATGTCAGAATTATAATCTGATTAACGATGATAATTCGGTTTTAAGTATAAACACTCAACGATACATGGAATATATCTTTTGACATCTGAAATTAATTGGAATTTAAATAAATCTCTGCCTTGTCATGCCTTGTCGATTTTGAAAAGGCTTTCGATAACATTTGGATTCCTGGTCTAATATATAAACTTCTAAAATATAAATTACCACCTCATTTGGTAATTTTAATTCATAACATGCTATCCAATAAATCGTTTGTCGTTTGAAACAGAAAAGAAGTTAGTAGTAGGAAATTTATTATAGTTAATGGGTTACAACAGGGAAAGGTAATGCTCCTATACTATTATAGTTAATGGGTTACAACAGGGAAAGGTAATGCTCCTATACTTTTTAATATATTTATACATGTGGGAATGAAGTTGCGAGAAGAAAAGAACGAGTTTTAGTTCAGAAGAAGACGCCGCGAGATTAAGACGTACGACGGAGCGTGTATTATATTTTATTCAAGAACTCTTTTTTTAAGTCATTTAATTCATTGAATTTTATATTAATAATAATTTTTTCATTATATCAATAATAATTTCTTTGTATCAATAATAATACCTTTATTCTAATAAACTGAAATAAAATACCACAAATTTGGGGACTCAACCGTGAATGTTTGTCGTGAGTGTTTATTGTCAAGGAAATATAAGAAAGAAATAAAAAAGACTTAAAGAGAAACCTTACTTTCGAGAACGAGATCGCGACGCGAACATAACTACGTGTGTAAGAAAGGAACAAATATATATGAGTGAGAGAATTCTTGTGTCAAGGAGTAACGAATAAGAAAACAAAAAAGAGAAATATAGAGAAACGGGCAGAGAGAACAGCAGAAATATGTATGCATTAGGAGATTTTGCGACTGTACGAAACAACTTGTCGACGGCTAAACGTGCTGTTGTTGTTGCTTTACACAAGCTGGTATTCGAAAATGAGGGTGATCGTAGGAACAGGCAAAGATTGAGAGAATTCGTCGGTTTTGACTACGATGGAGATGACGAAAAGTTTCAGGAGAAAAGAGAATACGTTGAGCAGAATTTGAGTACCGCTGAGTTGGTGGGAATTTGCAACATTTTATCTTTAAATTACGACGCCGACGACTTGTTGTTGCACATATTTAAGAATATGCGTAAGGGAAATTTGTTAAGTTCGAACGAGTTGAATAATGACGATGAAGACGAGAGCAACGATGAGTCGGCTGACGACGATGGTGAACATACAATGGTAAACATTCGCAACGAGTTAGACGATGAAAGTAAAAGTAAAGGAGAAGTAGCATGTAAACAGACGAATGGTAACGGCGGCGGCAATATTATTAAAATGGACAACAACACAATACGTAATGCAAAACCATGCAAGCAAACAGAAGTAAATGGAAACAATGGTGAACAGAACAATGAAATAGAACATATACCGTATAACAGTGTAACGTATCGTCTTTTAATATGCCAAGATTTTCAATTAATTTCCGTGATATTGAAGATTCAATTAGACCATTTGATGGAAGTGGCTCTATACCTGTTGATGTTTGGATTAATGATTTTGAGGAGACATCAGCTATTATGTATTGGGATGAATTTCAAAAATTTATTTTTGCTAAGAAATCTCTTAAGGGCTTGGCTAAATTATTTATTGCTAGTGAAAGAGGTATAACTACATGGATTAAATTGAGGCAAGCATTATTCGATGAATACAAATCTACAACCAACAGTGCCCAATTACATAAAATGCTAACGGAACGGAAGATCAACAAAGACGAAAGTGTTCACGAATATTTTTTGAAAATGAAGGAAATGGCTTCGCGCGGCAATATAGAAGAAAGTGCTTTGATGCAATACGTTATTGATGGCATACGAGATTTGACAATTAATAAGACCATATTGTACGGTGCGCGTAATTTGAAGGACTTTAAGGAAAAACTTAAATGTTATGAGGCAATGCAGGAAAGGTCTTCTAAACAGAAAGTCGGTGCTAGATCAACAAAGGACAATAGGACTGGGGTTAAAAGTGAAAAGGCTATAATTTGTTATAACTGCGGTGATACTAACGGTGCGCGGTGACTACTAACAACAACAAAGCAACGTGCGTGACGTGTTTTTTTTGCGCTCTGTATTAATTTGTGTTTTAAAGTGTTTTTATCCGCCTGATTTGGTTGTGTTGCGTCTCATTGTGATCGTCAGCTGCTGTATTATCATCGTACTGTGGAGTGGTGTTTGAGGTGTCTGCCTGAGTCGCCTAAAATTGGTTTTTATGAAATATTTTCTGATAAGGAGAATAAATATTTATCATAGTATCATCAATACGGATTGTTGCAGCTGTGAGAGTAACCTACCTACTAAATAATATATATTACAACACTGCATCTGTTTGGTTTGTGTATTAGATAATTCCTTTTAGTAGCGCCATCTACCCTTAAACCGTTTACCACCACCTAGCGAACATTTTATATCCAATCTCTGTATTATAATTTACCTTCAATCGTTAATATGGATTGTTTGAGCTCAAATTGCACTGGTACGGGAAATGACCGGATGATTTCATGTTGGTTGTGTTTAGGCAATTATCATTTAAAATGTACTGCACTCAAAGCACGTGATGCTGATGCGCTTCTGGATCCGGCAAAGTCCCTTCATTGGACTTGTACAAGTTGTAAAAAAATTAACGTAGAATTTTATGAATTTTTTAAAAGCTACAAGAGTGAGTTTGACCAACTTAATAAGGATTTTTTGTCTCTGCAATCTAAGCTTGCCAAATTTGGTGAATTATTTAATAGCTTTCCAAGTTTGGATAAATATATTAATGATACTGATAGCAATTCTACTAGGGTAAAAAGAGGCGCAAATATGCTGCCTTTAGTTTCCACTGGGAATAACTTATCTGTGCCTTCTCCTATAAATTCAGTTACCATTAAGGATATTGGTTCAACGCCGTCTATATCATTGAATGCTGTAAGTTCCCGTCAACAAATTTCTCATACGATCGATAATGGTTCTTCAAAGGTAATTTTGTCACCAAATAATGTTAATAATAATGAGGCAACAATGGGTAATCAAATTACTTACAAACCGCTGCAGGCTGTTCCACCAAGAAAACTATTTTTGTGTCCAGGTTAGCATGTGACACTTCATCGGATGATGTTGATCATTATATCAATTCTAAATTTGGTCGTAAAATTGATGTTACAGTGCAGAAGTTTACATTTGCTGAACCCAGGACAATCTCATCATTTAAAATATCTACCTCATCTAACGATTTCAGTACGATCATTAATCCGAATTTCTGGCCGGAAAATACCCTGGTTCGTGAATATGTATACAGGGAGAAAAATAGAAGTAATAGAGTTGGTGTCCTTCCTCAAAGTGATCCAAAAAACTAAATTGTAATTACGTTAATACATTATCATTACTTTACCAAAATGTTCGTGGTCTAAGGACAAAACTGTCAAGCTTATATATGGAGAGTCTTGATTGTAATTATCACATTCTAGCATTTACTGAAACCTGGCTTAACAATTCGTTTTTGGATTCTGAAATACTATGTAGTAAATACAATATTTTCCGTCGTGATCGTGGCTCTTATGGTGGTGGTGTTCTCATAGCCGTTTCCAGTCTCATTTCATCTGAACAGTTTGTGCTTAATTCATGGCCTGATATTGAACTTATTGCAGTTATTATAAGACTCAAGAATAAAAGAATATTCGTTACGTGTTCATACATTCCTCCATCATCCCCGCAATCATTATATATTCAACATGGTGAGGCAATTCGAACGGTAGCATGCTCTGCCAATGAAAATGATTTGCTTATAATCATGGGTGACTTTAATATTCCATCAGTATCTTGGAATTATGTAGCCGAGGATGGTTATTATGTTCAGGCCGCGAATAATGATATGTTTAATGACTTTTTCAATATTTTGTATGATATTAGTCTTTTTCAAATTAATGGTACACCTAATGATTTTTCTAAAATACTGGATCTAGTGTTCGTGAATGATAAGGAAGACTGTCATATTAACCGATGTGATCCATTAACTATTCCGGAAGATCGTTATCATCCTACACTTGAGTTGATTATATCTACGCCAGCTAACAATATCCTGTCTTCGTCGATCGTTAAAGATAGAGTTTTTTCGTTTGGACAAGCCAATTACTTTGCGCTGAATGAAATGATTCTGAGTATAAACTGGAATAATGTTTTGTCACTTTCAGTAAATTCATCAATAACTTTGGATAATACATTCGATATTTTTTATGATAAAATGTTATTTTTTATGGAGCAGTGCATTCCAAAACATATAAAAAGATCGTTACCGGGGCCGCCTTGGAATAACAATGAATTAAGCCGTGCTAAGAATAGAAAGTCTAGATGTTATAGAAAGTATAAATTTTCTGGATCCAATTTAGATTACCTAAGATATTCAGTAAGCCGTGCATATTATACCAGACTGAATAAACAATTATACACTCTTTATCTGGCAAAGGCTAAAATTAATCTAAGACGTAATCCTAGGTCTTTCTATAAATTTATAAACTCAAAGAGAAAATCTACGTGCTTTCCAGCTTCAATGTCATATCGAAATAATGAATCTAGCGATATTTCAACTATAAGTAACATGTTTGCTGAATTTTTTTCCTGCACTTATTCTGACGAAAACTATGATGATAAAATGGAGTATCCTTATCCATTGATGGTTAAACATTCTATATCTATACCACTCTTTGATACACAAACTGTTGCAACTCATTTAAAAAAATTAAAATTTTCACACAGTTGTGGTCCTGATAAAATTCCGGGCAGCATTTTAATTAATTGTGCTGATGCTTTAGCTCACCCCCTAACTGTTCTGTTTAATTTATCAATTAAAAATGGATATGTCCCAAAAATTTGGAAGGATTCTTTTATAGTCCCATTGTTTAAATCTGGTGATAAATCTGATATAGAAAATTATAGGGGTATAGCGAAATTGAGTGTTATTCCCAAATTTTTTGAAAAATTGATTACTGATACATTGTATTACCAAGTTTGTAATCTCATATCTCCATATCAGCATGGATTTCAAAAAGGATGTTCAACAACAACAAATTTACTTCATCTAACAACTGTCATAAATCGTGGATTTTTTAATAGAAGGCAAACAGATGTTATATATACCGACTTTTCAAAGGCCTTTGATAAAGTAAATCATAAGCTCCTATTAAAAAAATTACATTTGATAGGCTTTAAGTGGTTAAAATCATATTTATCGGATAGAACTCAATCGGTTTGTTTCAACAACGTTATATCAAAAAAAATACATGCACGTTCTGGAGTACCACAGGGAAGTCATCTTGGACCTCTCCTTTTTTCTTTAGTTATAAATGATTTGCCTCAAGTTATAAAGTATTCGAACATTTTGATGTATGCGGATGATGTAAAGCTTTTTAAAACTTATGACAATCTTTTGGATCAACAGCATTTACAATTTGATATAAATTCGTTCTATGAATGGTGTAACGCCAATTTAATGCAGCTTAACTTCAGGAAATGTAAATTAATGCGCTTTTCGAGAACCAGTCCAATTATTGTGAATTATTTTATTGGTGGTTATGAGATTGAAGTGGTTGACCGTTTTCTGGATTTGGGTATTTTATTCGATCAGAAATTAAGCTTCATTTCTCATATAACGTGTACTGTAAATAAGGCCAGGGCTGCACTGGGTTATATAAAGCGATGGTCGAAGGAATTTAAGGATCCATACATCACAAAGGCACTTTATGTGTCGCTTGTTCGTCCAATTCTAGAATATGGTTCTATAATTTGGGATCCCATTTACCAAACACATTCCAATACAATTGAATCTGTGCAAAAACAATTTCTCCTATTTTGCCTACGTGGACTACATTTTGACCTCCGTAATTTGCCATCTTACTCTGCCCGATTAGCACTTATTAAATTGCCAACATTGAAAAGCCGTAGAATTATGTTAAATGTTTCATTTATACTAAATGTTATAAAAGGAGATATATGCGCTGGATTCTTGATAAACGAAATTTCATTTAATATACCTCGACGTTTATCGCGAAATTTTTTACCACTGTCTATTCCAATGTTTATAGCCAATTATCCTGATGCTGACCCGCTTAGAAGGATGTGTAACGAATTCAACCAATTTTTTGGACTTGTTGATTATTCATTAAATACGAATGCGGTGAAAAAATTATTAATTATTTCTTTGAACTCCTGATGTATTAATTCTTATACTACTTTATGTGCACACATTTGTCTACAATTTTTTTTTTTATTTTCTCTTTTAAATAATTCATAATTAAAAAATATTTTTAAATTTTTGACCCATAATTTCTAATTAATTGTGTAAATGTAAATTTTTTCTTAAATGTATTATATATTTTTAAATGTCTGCAAGGATATAATCCATAGACTAAAATAAATAAATAAATAAAGGCCATACTTCCAAAAATTGCAAAGACAAGGAAAAGGGAATAAAATGCTTTAGCTGTAACAGATTTGGTCACATTTCAAGGGAATGCCCAACCAAAGTTGAGAAAGCGAATGTCAGGCAATTGGTAGTCGAAAATATTATGAAAGTGAATGTTAAATTCTCAGAACAAAGTTGGATGGCTTTATTTGATACTGGCAGCAAATTTAATGTAGTGACTGAAAAGGTATACAATTCGTTGAATAAACCAAAGCTTTTTAAATCACATTTTTATCTGATTGGATTCGGTAATACTTCGAGCGATGGGAGAATTAAACCGATTGGAAATTTCAAAACTAAAGTTGAAGTCGATGGTGAGGAATATAATCTAACTTTTCATGTAGTCCCATTCGCCTTTATTGATGTTGAAGTGATACTAGGAAACGAATTTTGTTCATTTGCTGAAATAAAAATTACACCTGATGGCTTGCAGATAAGAAAAGTCAAGGACGAAATTGCAGAAGAAGTACATAGTATCATGGTGATGGATGTCTGTGCTGATACTGATGTAAGTACAATTAATATTGAGGAAACATGTAGTGATAACGCTAAGTGCGAGGTAATTGATATGATACGCAATTATGAGCCAAATAAATGTAAAACAACTAACGTCGAAATGCGTATAATTCTAAAGGACGAGAAACCTATATTTTGTAATCCCAGAAGACTACCAATAAAGGAAAGATGTATTGTTGACAATCAGATCGAAAAGTGGTTAGAAGAGGAAATTATAGAACCTTCGGAATCAGAGTTTTGCAGTCCAGTTGTTTTGATCAAGAAGAAGGATTCAACTCCAAGACTGTGTATTTATTTCAGAAGAATAAACAAGGTTATCGTGAAGGACCGTTATCCTCTACCTCTTATTGAAGATCAGCTCGATCGCTTGCAGAACGCATGCATCTTTAGTACAATTGATCTACGAAACGGATTCTTTCATGTTCTGGTGAACGAGGAAAGCCGAAAATATACATCTTTCGTCACGCATAATGGTCAATACCAGTTCCGGAAAGTTCCATTTTGCCTATCGAATTCTCCCGGCGTGTTTCAGCGACATGTCAACGCCATATTCCGTGATTTGACCCGTGAAGGAATAGCTTTGCCATACATCGATGACATCATCATTCCTGCAAAGGACGAAGAAGATACAGTTGTGAATTTAAGGCGTGTATTAGATCTCAGTAGAGACTACGGCTTGGATATAAATATAAAGAAATGCAATTTCTTGAAGAAGAGAGTTCAATTTCTAGGACATGTAATTGAGAACCAGCGTGTATCACCATCAGTTGAGAAGACAACCGCTATGGTCAATTATCCAGTACCTTTAAATGTCAAACAGTTGGGAAGATTCCTTGGCCTCGCAGGATATTTTAGGAAATTCATTCCTAACTTCTCTATTATCGCCAAACCGCTTACTGACCTTAAGAAGCAGAATACAAAGTTTGTATTTGGACACGAACAAATGAAATCGTTTACTACTCTGAAGAATGTCTTAAGTAATGGTCCAGTATTATGTTTATTCAATCAAAATTATGAGACTGAGGTTCACACTGACGCATCCATTGACAGTTATGGTGCAGTGCTGCTTCAGAAATCGCCGAGTGACAACCTTTTGCATCCTGTATACTACATGAGCAAGAAGACCACTGAACCAGAACGCAAATATACGAGTTACTAGTTGGAGGTGTTAGCAGTCATTGAATCACTGAAAAAATTTCGAGTATATCTGATTGGTTTGAAATTCAAATTGGTGACCGACTGTAATGCTTTTACGAAAACGTTGGACAAGAAGGATTTGTCTACGAGAGTTGCTCGATGGATCCTGTTTTTACAAGAATACGATTATATCGTCGAACATCGACCTGGAACACAAATGCGACATGTGGACGCCTTAAGTCGACACCCAATTATGGTCATAGCCGAGGATAATCGTATTTCCAAAATTAGACGATTGCAAAATCAGGACGAAGATCTCAGAAACATTAGAGAGATTCTTAAAGACAAATCATCGTATAATGATTATTTCTTGAAGGGCGATATCTTATATAAAATTGCAGATGATTATGAATTATTGGTGATTCCGAAGGGTATGTACACTGAAATTATAAAGACAGCACGCGAAAAGGGACATTTCTCAATCAAAAAAACTAAGGAACTCATATGTAAGGACTATTTCATACCGAAATTAGAAGAGAAGATACATAGGCTCATATCTAATTGTATCCCTTGCATCATAACAAACAGAAAACGAGGAAAACAAGAAGGTGAATTGCATCCACTAAACAAAGAAGCCAAGCCATTACACACATACCACATCGACTACCTTGGCCCTCTCGAATCTACAAATAAGATGTACAATCACATTTTTGCTGTAATTGACTCATTTACCAAATTTTGTTGGTTGTACCCAACGAAGACAACGTCAGCCAAAGATGCCATATCCCGACTACAATCGCAGAACACCATTTTTGGCTACCCCTTGCAAATCATTTCAGATCGTGGTTCAGCTTTTACGGGTGAAGATTTCAAGACTTATTGCGCTGAAGAAGACATAAATCACATCCTCATTACAACAGGTCTTCCTCGTGCAAATGGACAAGTCGAAAGGCTAAATAGCGTAATCATATCAGTTTTGTCGAAGCTTAGTATTGATGACCCCTCCAAATGGTACAAATTCGTTGGAAGAGTGCAGCAAATTATCAATTCAACGTACCAAAGAAGCATTGGCACTACCCCATTTGAGATGCTTGTTGGCACTAAAATGAAGACCAAAGATGATATCCGACTGAAGGAACTAGTGGAGCATGAATTAGCAGCCAACTATGATGGACAAAGGAACGAACTTAGACAAGCAGCAAAACAACAAATTCTCGAAGTTCAAGCAGAAAACAAGAGAAGATATGATCTCCGACGTAAACCACCCAAACCATACAATATGAATGACATCGTTGCCATTAAAAGGACTCAACTAGGAGGAGGCCTCAAACTCAAGCCGAAGTACATAGGCCCATACCAGGTTGTTAAGGTTAAGCAAAACGATACGTATGATGTAGTTAAATCTGGTGAATGCGAAGCTCCCGGACGTACCACAACTTGTGCAGAATTTATGAAGCCATGGCTAGACGAAATTGATGAAGAATCTGATGAAATAAACTCGCAGGACGGCCGAGATGTGGGAATGAAGTTGCGAGAAGAAAAGAACGAGTAATGAGTTTTAATTCCGAAGAAGACGCCGCGAGATTAAGACGTACGACGGAGCGTGTATTATATTTTATTCCCCCGAGCATGGAAATTGGCTAAAGTTCTGGTATTGCCCAAAAAAGATAAGGACACAAGCAATCCGAAAAATCTGAGAGCCATAAGTTTGCTCCCGAATATTAGTAAAATCTTTGAAATTTGCATAAATATTAATATTCTAAATTTATGTCAGAATTATAATCTGATTAACGATGATAATTCGGTTTTAAGTATAAACACTCAACGATACATGGAATATATCTTTTGACATCTGAAATTAATTGGAATTTAAATAAATCTCTGCCTTGTCATGCCTTGTCGATTTTGAAAAGGCTTTCGATAACATTTGGATTCCTGGTCTAATATATAAACTTCTAAAATATAAATTACCACCTCATTTGGTAATTTTAATTCATAACATGCTATCCAATAAATCGTTTGTCGTTTGAAACAGAAAAGAAGTTAGTAGTAGGAAATTTATTATAGTTAATGGGTTACAACAGGGAAAGGTAATGCTCCTATACTATTATAGTTAATGGGTTACAACAGGGAAAGGTAATGCTCCTATACTTTTTAATATAAGGTATGTTTCAAAATTATAAGAACATTTATTTTTTTTAAATTTCTCTGCAAGTAATGAATTGATCTAAAAATATCTATTAAGAGCAATAAATTTTTGCTTTTACTCTTCACATGTATGAAAAAAAAATAGTATGACAATTTTGTTGTTTCATTTTTGGAAGTTTTTCGTTATTTGCATGTTTCATTATTATAAAAACAGGTGAAGAAAAAATGGTAATGCAATTTAGTAAAGCATTAACTTCAGTTAAAATTGGTTTTAAAATAAAGAAAAAAATTGTGCTTTTACTATGCCACGTGGATTCAGTTAATCAGAACAAGAACAAGGTAAAATTTTGGCCTTTAAAGATCAAAATTTGAAGTTTAGAGAAATTGCTTCTAAATTGGGCAGAAGTGTGACTGTGGTAAGAAATTTTTTGAGCAATCCTGAGAATTATGGACAAACAAAGAGATCCGGACGGAAAAAAATCCTTTCTCAGCGAGAAATAGCCCACATTAATCGTTTAGCGAGCAATTCAACTTTGAGTCTAAAAAGTATAAAGGCCTCAACGGGTGTTTCTGTATCAAAAACAACCATATGGAGATCAATAACAGAAAATAAAAACTTAAAATATTCAAAAATGACTCAAGTACCGCGGTTACTACCCCGTCATGTGGCGGCAAGGTTACAGTTCGCCAAAGAAAATATGTAAACTAATTGGTCTCAGGTATGACTTTACTCAATTTTTGTAAATGTGAAAATAACCACCAGGTTTATTTAAGGTTATATTTTCAGATGAAAAGAAATGGAATCTTGACGGTCCGGATGGAAACAGAAGCTATTGGAGGCATATTCGAAAGGAACCTCTACATTTCTCAAAGAGAAATTTTGGTGGTGGATCACTGATGGTTTGGAGAGCATTTTGTAGCGATGGGTGTCTTGAAATTCAATTCGTGTCATGTAAAATAAACAGCAC
The DNA here is from genome assembly GCA_930367235.1 of Sarcophaga rosellei. NCBI lineage: Eukaryota > Metazoa > Arthropoda > Insecta > Diptera > Sarcophagidae > Sarcophaga > Sarcophaga rosellei. Next base: position 44,202,968 of record OV884018.1, on the reverse strand, counting down.
AGATTACGTCAATACTCTGGAAATGAGTTTATTACCTTTCATAGCTCAAAATCCCTTAAAAAATTATATTTTTCAGCAAGATAACGCTGCCATTCATAATAGCAGATTTAAAAAAAACTTTTTTATCTCAAAAAATATAACAGTTTTAGAGTGGCCAGCGTGTTCTCCAGACTAATTCGCAAATAATTTCATTAAAATTGTGTTTTATTCTTAAAAATTAAAAATGTTTTTATATTTCTGAAACACCGACTTACTTGTTATTTTAAAAATATTAAAAAATACAAGAGCAACATAGAAATGTAACATATCGATGAATAGTACACTCAGACATTTATATGTTCCCAACATAATGTATAAACAATATGAAGAAATTTAATGAACAATTTTACATTACAAAGTGTTCTTATAATTTTGAAACATACCTTATTTATACATGTGGGAATGAAGTTGCGAGAAGAAAAGAACGAGTTTTAGTTCAGAAGAAGACGCCGCGAGATTAAGACGTACGACGGAGCGTGTATTATATTTTATTCAAGAACTCTTTTTTTAAGTCATTTAATTCATTGAATTTTATATTAATAATAATTTTTTCATTATATCAATAATAATTTCTTTGTATCAATAATAATACCTTTATTCTAATAAACTGAAATAAAATACCACAAATTTGGGGACTCAACCGTGAATGTTTGTCGTGAGTGTTTATTGTCAAGGAAATATAAGAAAGAAATAAAAAAGACTTAAAGAGAAACCTTACTTTCGAGAACGAGATCGCGACGCGAACATAACTACGTGTGTAAGAAAGGAACAAATATATATGAGTGAGAGAATTCTTGTGTCAAGGAGTAACGAATAAGAAAACAAAAAAGAGAAATATAGAGAAACGGGCAGAGAGAACAGCAGAAATATGTATGCATTAGGAGATTTTGCGACTGTACGAAACAACTTGTCGACGGCTAAACGTGCTGTTGTTGTTGCTTTACACAAGCTGGTATTCGAAAATGAGGGTGATCATAGGAACAGGCAAAGATTGAGAGAATTCGTCGGTTTTGACTACGATGGAGATGACGAAAAGTTTCAGGAGAAAAGAGAATACGTTGAGCAGAATTTGAGTACCGCTAAGTTGGTGGGAATTTGCAACATTTTATCTTTAAATTACGACGCCGACGACTTGTTGTTGCACATATTTAAGAATATGCGTAAGGGAAATTTGTTAAGTTCGAACGAGTTGAATAATGACGATGAAGACGAGAGCAACGATGAGTCGGCTGACGACGATGGTGAACATACAATGGTAAACATTCGCAACGAGTTAGACGATGAAAGTAAAAGTAAAGGAGAAGTAGCATGTAAACAGACGAATGGTAACGGCGGCGGCAATATTATTAAAATGGACAACAACACAATACGTAATGCAAAACCATGCAAGCAAACAGAAGTAAATGGAAACTATGGTGAACAGAACAATGAAATAGAACATATACCGTATAACAGTGTAACGTATCGTCTTTTAATATGCCAAGATTTTCAATTAATTTCCGTGATATTGAAGATTCAATTAGACCATTTGATGGAAGTGGCTCTATACCTGTTGATGTTTGGATTAATGATTTTGAGGAGACATCAGCTATTATGTATTGGGATGAATTTCAAAAATTTATTTTTGCTAAGAAATCTCTTAAGGGCTTGGCTAAATTATTTATTGCTAGTGAAAGAGGTATAACTACATGGATTAAATTGAGGCAAGCATTATTCGATGAATACAAATCTACAACCAACAGTGCCCAATTACATAAAATGCTAACGGAACGGAAGATCAACAAAGACGAAAGTGTTCACGAATATTTTTTGAAAATGAAGGAAATGGCTTCGCGCGGCAATATAGAAGAAAGTGCTTTGATGCAATACGTTATTGATGGCATACGAGATTTGACAATTAATAAGACCATATTGTACGGTGCGCGTAATTTGAAGGACTTTAAGGAAAAACTTAAATGTTATGAGGCAATGCAGGAAAGGTCTTCTAAACAGAAAGTCGGTGCTAGATCAACAAAGGACAATAGGACTGGGGTTAAAAGTGAAAAGGCTATAATTTGTTATAACTGCGGTGATAAAGGCCATACTTCCAAAAATTGCAAAGACAAGGAAAAGGGAATAAAATGCTTTAGCTGTAACAGATTTGGTCACATTTCAAGGGAATGCCCAACCAAAGTTGAGAAAGCGAATGTCAGGCAATTGGTAGTCGAAAATAGTATGAAAGTGAATGTTAAATTCTCAGAACAAAGTTGGATGGCTTTATTTGATACTGGCAGCAAATTTAATGTAGTGACTGAAAAGGTATACAATTCGTTGAATAAACCAAAGCTTTTTAAATCACATTTTTATCTGATTGGATTCGGTAATACTTCGAGCGATGGGAGAATTAAACCGATTGGAAATTTCAAAACTAAAGTTGAAGTCGATGGTGAGGAATATAATCTAACTTTTCATGTAGTCCCATTCGCCTTTATTGATGTTGAAGTGATACTAGGAAACGAATTTTGTTCATTTGCTGAAATAAAAATTACACCTGATGGCTTGCAGATAAGAAAAGTCAAGGACGAAATTGCAGAAGAAGTACATAGTATCATGGTGATGGATGTCTGTGCTGATACTGATGTAAGTACAATTAATATTGAGGAAACATGTAGTGATAACGCTAAGTGCGAGGTAATTGATATGATACGCAATTATGAGCCAAATAAATGTAAAACAACTAACGTCGAAATGCGTATAATTCTAAAGGACGAGAAACCTATATTTTGTAATCCCAGAAGACTACCAATAAAGGAAAGATGTATTGTTGACAATCAGATCGAAAAGTGGTTAGAAGAGGAAATTATAGAACCTTCGGAATCAGAGTTTTGCAGTCCAGTTGTTTTGATCAAGAAGAAGGATTCAACTCCAAGACTGTGTATTTATTTCAGAAGAATAAACAAGGTTATCGTGAAGGACCGTTATCCTCTACCTCTTATTGAAGATCAGCTCGATCGCTTGCAGAACGCATGCATCTTTAGTACAATTGATCTACGAAACGGATTCTTTCATGTTCTGGTGAACGAGGAAAGCCGAAAATATACATCTTTCGTCACGCATAATGGTCAATACCAGTTCCGGAAAGTTCCATTTTGCCTATCGAATTCTCCCGGCGTGTTTCAGCGACATGTCAACGCCATATTCCGTGATTTGACCCGTGAAGGAATAGCTTTGCCATACATCGATGACATCATCATTCCTGCAAAGGACGAAGAAGATACAGTTGTGAATTTAAGGCGTGTATTAGATCTCAGTAGAGACTACGGCTTGGATATAAATATAAAGAAATGCAATTTCTTGAAGAAGAGAGTTCAATTTCTAGGACATGTAATTGAGAACCAGCGTGTATCACCATCAGTTGAGAAGACAACCGCTATGGTCAATTATCCAGTACCTTTAAATGTCAAACAGTTGGGAAGATTCCTTGGCCTCGCAGGATATTTTAGGAAATTCATTCCTAACTTCTCTATTATCGCCAAACCGCTTACTGACCTTAAGAAGCAGAATACAAAGTTTGTATTTGGACACGAACAAATGAAATCGTTTACTACTCTGAAGAATGTCTTAAGTAATGGTCCAGTATTATGTTTATTCAATCAAAATTATGAGACTGAGGTTCACACTGACGCATCCATTGACAGTTATGGTGCAGTGCTGCTTCAGAAATCGCCGAGTGACAACCTTTTGCATCCTGTATACTACATGAGCAAGAAGACCACTGAACCAGAACGCAAATATACGAGTTACTAGTTGGAGGTGTTAGCAGTCATTGAATCACTGAAAAAATTTCGAGTATATCTGATTGGTTTGAAATTCAAATTGGTGACCGACTGTAATGCTTTTACGAAAACGTTGGACAAGAAGGATTTGTCTACGAGAGTTGCTCGATGGATCCTGTTTTTACAAGAATACGATTATATCGTCGAACATCGACCTGGAACACAAATGCGACATGTGGACGCCTTAAGTCGACACCCAATTATGGTCATAGCCGAGGATAATCGTATTTCCAAAATTAGACGATTGCAAAATCAGGACGAAGATCTCAGAAACATTAGAGAGATTCTTAAAGACAAATCATCGTATAATGATTATTTCTTGAAGGGCGATATCTTATATAAAATTGCAGATGATTATGAATTATTGGTGATTCCGAAGGGTATGTACACTGAAATTATAAAGACAGCACGCGAAAATGGACATTTCTCAATCAAAAAAACTAAGGAACTCATATGTAAGGACTATTTCATACCGAAATTAGAAGAGAAGATACATAGGCTCATATCTAATTGTATCCCTTGCATCATAACAAACAGAAAACGAGGAAAACAAGAAGGTGAATTGCATCCACTAAACAAAGAAGCCAAGCCATTACACACATACCACATCGACTACCTTGGTCCTCTCGAATCTACAAATAAGATGTACAATCACATTTTTGCTGTAATTGACTCATTTACCAAATTTTGTTGGTTGTACCCAACGAAGATAACGTCAGCCAAAGATGCCATATCCCGACTACAATCGCAGAACACCATTTTTGGCTACCCCTTGCAAATCATTTCAGATCGTGGTTCAGCTTTTACGAGTGAAGATTTCAAGACTTATTGCGCTGAAGAAGACATAAATCACATCCTCATTACAACAGGTCTTCCTCGTGCAAATGGACAAGTCGAAAGGCTAAATAGCGTAATCATATCAGTTTTGTCGAAGCTTAGTATTGATGACCCCTCCAAATGGTACAAATTCGTTGGAATAGTGCAGCAAGTTATCAATTCAACGTACCAAAGAAGCATTGGCACTACCCCATTTGAGATGCTTGTTGGCACTAAAATGAAGACCAAAGATGATATCCGACTGAAGGAACTAGTGGAGCATGAATTAGCAGCCAACTATGATGGACAAAGGAACGAACTTAGACAAGCAGCAAAACAACAAATTCTCGAAGTTCAAGCAGAAAACAAGAGAAGATATGATCTCCGACGTAAACCACCCAAACCATACAATATGAATGACATCGTTGCCATTAAAAGGACTCAATCTGATGAAGAATCTGATGAAATAAACTCGCAGGACGGCCGAGATGTGGGAATGAAGTTGCGAGAAGAAAAGAACGAGTAATGAGTTTTAATTCCGAAGAAGACGCCGCGAGATTAAGACGTACGACGGAGCGTGTATTATATTTTATTCCCCCGAGCATGGAAATTGGCTAAAGTTCTGGTATTGCCCAAAAAAGATAAGGACACAAGCAATCCGAAAAATCTGAGAGCCATAAGTTTGCTCCCGAATATTAGTAAAATCTTTGAAATTTGCATAAATATTAATATTCTAAATTTATGTCAGAATTATAATCTGATTAACGATGATAATTCGGTTTTAAGTATAAACACTCAACGATACATGGAATATATCTTTTGACATCTGAAATTAATTGGAATTTAAATAAATCTCTGCCTTGTCATGCCTTGTCGATTTTGAAAAGGCTTTCGATAACATTTGGATTCCTGGTCTAATATATAAACTTCTAAAATATAAATTACCACCTCATTTGGTAATTTTAATTCATAACATGCTATCCAATAAATCGTTTGTCGTTTGAAACAGAAAAGAAGTTAGTAGTAGGAAATTTATTATAGTTAATGGGTTACAACAGGGAAAGGTAATGCTCCTATACTTTTTAATATATTTATACATGTGGGAATGAAGTTGCGAGAAGAAAAGAACGAGTTTTAGTTCAGAAGAAGACGCCGCGAGATTAAGACGTACGACGGAGCGTGTATTATATTTTATTCAAGAACTCTTTTTTTAAGTCATTTAATTCATTGAATTTTATATTAATAATAATTTTTTCATTATATCAATAATAATTTCTTTGTATCAATAATAATACCTTTATTCTAATAAACTGAAATAAAATACCACAAATTTGGGGACTCAACCGTGAATGTTTGTCGTGAGTGTTTATTGTCAAGGAAATATAAGAAAGAAATAAAAAAGACTTAAAGAGAAACCTTACTTTCGAGAACGAGATCGCGACGCGAACATAACTACGTGTGTAAGAAAGGAACAAATATATATGAGTGAGAGAATTCTTGTGTCAAGGAGTAACGAATAAGAAAACAAAAAAGAGAAATATAGAGAAACGGGCAGAGAGAACAGCAGAAATATGTATGCATTAGGAGATTTTGCGACTGTACGAAACAACTTGTCGACGGCTAAACGTGCTGTTGTTGTTGCTTTACACAAGCTGGTATTCGAAAATGAGGGTGATCGTAGGAACAGGCAAAGATTGAGAGAATTCGTCGGTTTTGACTACGATGGAGATGACGAAAAGTTTCAGGAGAAAAGAGAATACGTTGAGCAGAATTTGAGTACCGCTAAGTTGGTGGGAATTTGCAACATTTTATCTTTAAATTACGACGCCGACGACTTGTTGTTGCACATATTTAAGAATATGCGTAAGGGAAATTTGTTAAGTTCGAACGAGTTGAATAATGACGATGAAGACGAGAGCAACGATGAGTCGGCTGACGACGATGGTGAACATACAATGGTAAACATTCGCAACGAGTTAGACGATGAAAGTAAAAGTAAAGGAGAAGTAGCATGTAAACAGACGAATGGTAACGGCGGCGGCAATATTATTAAAATGGACAACAACACAATACGTAATGCAAAACCATGCAAGCAAACAGAAGTAAATGGAAACTATGGTGAACAGAACAATGAAATAGAACATATACCGTATAACAGTGTAACGTATCGTCTTTTAATATGCCAAGATTTTCAATTAATTTCCGTGATATTGAAGATTCAATTAGACCATTTGATGGAAGTGGCTCTATACCTGTTGATGTTTGGATTAATGATTTTGAGGAGACATCAGCTATTATGTATTGGGATGAATTTCAAAAATTTATTTTTGCTAAGAAATCTCTTAAGGGCTTGGCTAAATTATTTATTGCTAGTGAAAGAGGTATAACTACATGGATTAAATTGAGGCAAGCATTATTCGATGAATACAAATCTACAACCAACAGTGCCCAATTACATAAAATGCTAACGGAACGGAAGATCAACAAAGACGAAAGTGTTCACGAATATTTTTTGAAAATGAAGGAAATGGCTTCGCGCGGCAATATAGAAGAAAGTGCTTTGATGCAATACGTTATTGATGGCATACGAGATTTGACAATTAATAAGACCATATTGTACGGTGCGCGTAATTTGAAGGACTTTAAGGAAAAACTTAAATGTTATGAGGCAATGCAGGAAAGGTCTTCTAAACAGAAAGTCGGTGCTAGATCAACAAAGGACAATAGGACTGGGGTTAAAAGTGAAAAGGCTATAATTTGTTATAACTGCGGTGATAAAGGCCATACTTCCAAAAATTGCAAAGACAAGGAAAAGGGAATAAAATGCTTTAGCTGTAACAGATTTGGTCACATTTCAAGGGAATGCCCAACCAAAGTTGAGAAAGCGAATGTCAGGCAATTGGTAGTCGAAAATAGTATGAAAGTGAATGTTAAATTCTCAGAACAAAGTTGGATGGCTTTATTTGATACTGGCAGCAAATTTAATGTAGTGACTGAAAAGGTATACAATTCGTTGAATAAACCAAAGCTTTTTAAATCACATTTTTATCTGATTGGATTCGGTAATACTTCGAGCGATGGGAGAATTAAACCGATTGGAAATTTCAAAACTAAAGTTGAAGTCGATGGTGAGGAATATAATCTAACTTTTCATGTAGTCCCATTCGCCTTTATTGATGTTGAAGTGATACTAGGAAACGAATTTTGTTCATTTGCTGAAATAAAAATTACACCTGATGGCTTGCAGATAAGAAAAGTCAAGGACGAAATTGCAGAAGAAGTACATAGTATCATGGTGATGGATGTCTGTGCTGATACTGATGTAAGTACAATTAATATTGAGGAAACATGTAGTGATAACGCTAAGTGCGAGGTAATTGATATGATACGCAATTATGAGCCAAATAAATGTAAAACAACTAACGTCGAAATGCGTATAATTCTAAAGGACGAGAAACCTATATTTTGTAATCCCAGAAGACTACCAATAAAGGAAAGATGTATTGTTGACAATCAGATCGAAAAGTGGTTAGAAGAGGAAATTATAGAACCTTCGGAATCAGAGTTTTGCAGTCCAGTTGTTTTGATCAAGAAGAAGGATTCAACTCCAAGACTGTGTATTTATTTCAGAAGAATAAACAAGGTTATCGTGAAGGACCGTTATCCTCTACCTCTTATTGAAGATCAGCTCGATCGCTTGCAGAACGCATGCATCTTTAGTACAATTGATCTACGAAACGGATTCTTTCATGTTCTGGTGAACGAGGAAAGCCGAAAATATACATCTTTCGTCACGCATAATGGTCAATACCAGTTCCGGAAAGTTCCATTTTGCCTATCGAATTCTCCCGGCGTGTTTCAGCGACATGTCAACGCCATATTCCGTGATTTGACCCGTGAAGGAATAGCTTTGCCATACATCGATGACATCATCATTCCTGCAAAGGACGAAGAAGATACAGTTGTGAATTTAAGGCGTGTATTAGATCTCAGTAGAGACTACGGCTTGGATATAAATATAAAGAAATGCAATTTCTTGAAGAAGAGAGTTCAATTTCTAGGACATGTAATTGAGAACCAGCGTGTATCACCATCAGTTGAGAAGACAACCGCTATGGTCAATTATCCAGTACCTTTAAATGTCAAACAGTTGGGAAGATTCCTTGGCCTCGCAGGATATTTTAGGAAATTCATCCCTAACTTCTCTATTATCGCCAAACCGCTTACTGACCTTAAGAAGCAGAATACAAAGTTTGTATTTGGACACGAACAAATGAAATCGTTTACTACTCTGAAGAATGTCTTAAGTAATGGTCCAGTATTATGTTTATTCAATCAAAATTATGAGACTGAGGTTCACACTGACGCATCCATTGACAGTTATGGTGCAGTGCTGCTTCAGAAATCGCCGAGTGACAACCTTTTGCATCCTGTATACTACATGAGCAAGAAGACCACTGAACCAGAACGCAAATATACGAGTTACTAGTTGGAGGTGTTAGCAGTCATTGAATCACTGAAAAAATTTCGAGTATATCTGATTGGTTTGAAATTCAAATTGGTGACCGACTGTAATGCTTTTACGAAAACGTTGGACAAGAAGGATTTGTCTACGAGAGTTGCTCGATGGATCCTGTTTTTACAAGAATACGATTATATCGTCGAACATCGACCTGGAACACAAATGCGACATGTGGACGCCTTAAGTCGACACCCAATTATGGTCATAGCCGAGGATAATCGTATTTCCAAAATTAGACGATTGCAAAATCAGGACGAAGATCTCAGAAACATTAGAGAGATTCTTAAAGACAAATCATCGTATAATGATTATTTCTTGAAGGGCGATATCTTATATAAAATTGCAGATGATTATGAATTATTGGTGATTCCGAAGGGTATGTACACTGAAATTATAAAGACAGCACGCGAAAAGGGACATTTCTCAATCAAAAAAACTAAGGAACTCATATGTAAGGACTATTTCATACCGAAATTAGAAGAGAAGATACATAGGCTCATATCTAATTGTATCCCTTGCATCATAACAAACAGAAAACGAGGAAAACAAGAAGGTGAATTGCATCCACTAAACAAAGAAGCCAAGCCATTACACACATACCACATCGACTACCTTGGTCCTCTCGAATCTACAAATAAGATGTACAATCACATTTTTGCTGTAATTGACTCATTTACCAAATTTTGTTGGTTGTACCCAACGAAGACAACGTCAGCCAAAGATGCCATATCCCGACTACAATCGCAGAACACCATTTTTGGCTACCCCTTGCAAATCATTTCAGATCGTGGTTCAGCTTTTACGAGTGAAGATTTCAAGACTTATTGCGCTGAAGAAGACATAAATCACATCCTCATTACAACAGGTCTTCCTCGTGCAAATGGACAAGTCGAAAGGCTAAATAGCGTAATCATATCAGTTTTGTCGAAGCTTAGTATTGATGACCCCTCCAAATGGTACAAATTCGTTGGAAGAGTGCAGCAAGTTATCAATTCAACGTACCAAAGAAGCATTGGCACTACCCCATTTGAGATGCTTGTTGGCACTAAAATGAAGACCAAAGATGATATCCGACTGAAGGAACTAGTGGAGCATGAATTAGCAGCCAACTATGATGGACAAAGGAACGAACTTAGACAAGCAGCAAAACAACAAATTCTCGAAGTTCAAGCAGAAAACAAGAGAAGATATGATCTCCGACGTAAACCACCCAAACCATACAATATGAATGACATCGTTGCCATTAAAAGGACTCAACTAGGAGGAGGCCTCAAACTCAAGCCGAAGTACATAGGCCCATACCAGGTTGTTAAGGTTAAGCAAAACGATACGTATGATGTAGTTAAATCCGGTGAATGCGAAGCTCCCGGACGTACCACAACTTGTGCAGAATTTATGAAGCCATGGCTAGACGAAATTGATGAAGAATCTGATGAAATAAACTCGCAGGACGGCCGAGATGTGGGAATGAAGTTGCGAGAAGAAAAGAACGAGTAATGAGTTTTAATTCAGAAGAAGACGCCGCGAGATTAAGACGTACGACGGAGCGTGTATTATATTTTATTCCCCCGAGCATGGAAATTGGCTAAAGTTGTGGTATTGCCCAAAAAAGATAAGGACACAAGCAATCCGAAAAATCTGAGAGCCATAAGTTTGCTCCCGAATATTAGTAAAATCTTTGAAATTTGCATAAATATTAATATTCTAAATTTATGTCAGAGTTATAATCTGATTAACGATGATAATTCGGTTTTAAGTATAAACACTCAACGATACATGGAATATATCTTTTGACATCTGAAATTAATTGGAATTTAAATAAATCTCTGCCTTGTCATGCCTTGTCGATTTTGAAAAGGCTTTCGATAACATTTGGATTCCTGGTCTAATATATAAACTTCTAAAATATAAATTACCACCTCATTTGGTAATTTTAATTCATAACATGCTATCCAATAAATCGTTTGTCGTTTGAAACAGAAAAGAAGTTAGTAGTAGGAAATTTATTATAGTTAATGGGTTACAACAGGGAAAGGTAATGCTCCTATACTATTATAGTTAATGGGTTACAACAGGGAAAGGTAATGCTCCTATACTTTTTAATATATTTATACATGTGGGAATGAAGTTGCGAGTTTTAGTTCAGAAGAAGACGCCGCGAGATTAAGACGTACGACGGAGCGTGTATTATATTTTATTCAAGAACTCTTTTTTAAGTCATTTAATTCATTGAATTTTATATTAATAATAATTTTTTCATTATATCAATAATAATTTCTTTGTATCAATAATAATACCTTTATTCTAATAAACTGAAATAAAATACCACAAATTTGGGGACTCAACCGTGAATGTTTGTCGTGAGTGTTTATTGTCAAGGAAATATAAGAAAGAAATAAAAAAGACTTAAAGAGAAACCTTACTTTCGAGAACGAGATCGCGACGCGAACATAACTACGTGTGTAAGAAAGGAACAAATATATATGAGTGAGAGAATTCTTGTGTCAAGGAGTAACGAATAAGAAAACAAAAAAGAGAAATATAGAGAAACGGGCAGAGAGAACAGCAGAAATATGTATGCATTAGGAGATTTTGCACCTGTACGAAACAACTTGTCGACGGCTAAACGTGCTGTTGTTGTTGCTTTACACAAGCTGGTATTCGAAAATGAGGGTGTTCGTAGGAACAGGCAAAGATTGAGAGAATTCGTCGGTTTTGACTACGATGGAGATGACGAAAGGTTTCAGGAGAAAAGAGAATACGTTGAGCAGAATTTGAGTACCGCTAAGTTGGTGGGAATTTGCAACATTTTATCTTTAAATTACGACGCCGACGACTTGTTGTTGCACATATTTAAGAATATGCGTAAGGGAAATTTGTTAAGTTCGAACGAGTTGAATAATGACGATGAAGACGAGAGCAACGATGAGTCGGCTGACGACGATGGTGAACATACAATGGTAAACATTCGCAACGAGTTAGACGATGAAAGTAAAAGTAAAGGAGAAGTAGCATGTAAACAGACGAATGGTAACGGCGGCGGCAATATTATTAAAATGGACAACAACACAATACGTAATGCAAAACCATACAAGCAAACAGAAGTAAATGGAAACAATGGTGAACAGAACAATGAAATAGAACATATACCGTATAACAGTGTAACGTATCGTCTTTTAATATGCCAAGATTTTCAATTAATTTCCGTGATATTGAAGATTCAATTAGACCATTTGATGGAAGTGGCTCTATACCTGTTGATGTTTGGATTAATGATTTTGAGGAGACATTTATTTATTTATACAATATTATGTATTGGGATGAATTTCAAAAATTTATTTTTGCTAAGAAATCTCTTAAGGGCTTGGCTAAATTATTTATTGCTAGTGAAAGAGGTATAACTACATGGATTAAATTGAGGCAAGCATTATTCGATGAATACAAATCTACAACCAACAGTGCCCAATTACATAAAATGCTAACGGAACGGAAGATCAACAAAGACGAAAGTGTTCACGAATATTTTTTGAAAATGAAGGAAATGGCTTCGCGCGGCAATATAGAAGAAAGTGCTTTGATGCAATACGTTATTGATGGCATACGAGATTTGACAATTAATAAGACCATATTGTACGGTGCGCGTAATTTGAAGGACTTTAAGGAAAAACTTAAATGTTATGAGGCAATGCAGGAAAGGTCTTCTAAACAGAAAGTCGGTGCTAGATCAACAAAGGACAATAGGACTGGGGTTAAAAGTGAAAAGGCTATAATTTGTTATAACTGCGGTGATAAAGGCCATACTTCCAAAAATTGCAAAGACAAGGAAAAGGGAATAAAATGCTTTAGCTGTAACAGATTTGGTCACATTTCAAGGGAATGCCCAACCAAAGTTGAGAAAGCGAATGTCAGGCAATTGGTAGTCGAAAATAGTATGAAAGTGAATGTTAAATTCTCAGAACAAAGTTGGATGGCTTTATTTGATACTGGCAGCAAATTTAATGTAGTGACTGAAAAGGTATACAATTCGTTGAATAAACCAAAGCTTTTTAAATCACATTTTTATCTGATTGGATTCGGTAATACTTCGAGCGATGGGAGAATTAAACCGATTGGAAATTTCAAAACTAAAGTTGAAGTCGATGGTGAGGAATATAATCTAACTTTTCATGTAGTCCCATTCGCCTTTATTGATGTTGAAGTGATACTAGGAAACGAATTTTGTTCATTTGCTGAAATAAAAATTACACCTGATGGCTTGCAGATAAGAAAAGTCAAGGACGAAATTGCAGAAGAAGTACATAGTATCATGGTGATGGATGTCTGTGCTGATACTGATGTAAGTACATTTAATATTGAGGAAACATGTAGTGATAACGCTAAGTGCGAGGTAATTGATATGATACGCAATTATGAGCCAAATAAATGTAAAACAACTAACGTCGAAATGCGTATAATTCTAAAGGACGAGAAACCTATATTTTGTAATCCCAGAAGACTACCAATAAAGGAAAGATGTATTGTTGACAATCAGATCGAAAAGTGGTTAGAAGAGGAAATTATAGAACCTTCGGAATCAGAGTTTTGCAGTCCAGTTGTTTTGATCAAGAAGAAGGATTCAACTCCAAGACTGTGTATTTATTTCAGAAGAATAAACAAGGTTATCGTGAAGGACCGTTATCCTCTACCTCTTATTGAAGATCAGCTCGATCGCTTGCAGAACGCATGCATCTTTAGCACAATTGATCTACGAAACGGATTCTTTCATGTTCTGGTGAACGAGGAAAGCCGAAAATATACATCTTTCGTCACGCATAATGGTCAATACCAGTTCCGGAAAGTTCCATTTTGCCTATCGAATTCTCCCGGCGTGTTTCAGCGACATGTCAACGCCATATTCCGTGATTTGACCCGTGAAGGAATAGCTTTGCCATACATCGATGACATCATCATTCCTGCAAAGGACGAAGAAGATACAGTTGTGAATTTAAGGCGTGTATTAGATCTCAGTAGAGACTACGGCTTGGATATAAATATAAAGAAATGCAATTTCTTGAAGAAGAGAGTTCAATTTCTAGGACATGTAATTGAGAACCAGCGTGTATCACCATCAGTTGAGAAGACAACCGCTATGGTCAATTATCCAGTACCTTTAAATGTCAAACAGTTGGGAAGATTCCTTGGCCTCGCAGGATATTTTAGGAAATTCATTCCTAACTTCTCTATTATCGCCAAACCGCTTACTGACCTTAAGAAGCAGAATACAAAGTTTGTATTTGGACACGAACAAATGAAATCGTTTACTACTCTGAAGAATGTCTTAAGTAATGGTCCAGTATTATGTTTATTCAATCAAAATTATGAGACTGAGGTTCACACTGACGCATCCATTGACAGTTATGGTGCAGTGCTGCTTCAGAAATCGCCGAGTGACAATCTTTTGCATCCTGTATACTACATGAGCAAGAAGACCACTGAACCAGAACGCAAATATACGAGTTACTAGTTGGAGGTGTTAGCAGTCATTGAATCACTGAAAAAATTTCGAGTATATCTGATTGGTTTGAAATTCAAATTGGTGACCGACTGTAATGCTTTTACGAAAACGTTGGACAAGAAGGATTTGTCTACGAGAGTTGCTCGATGGATCCTGTTTTTACAAGAATACGATTATATCGTCGAACATCGACCTGGAACACAAATGCGACATGTGGACGCCTTAAGTCGACACCCAATTATGGTCATAGCCGAGGATAATCGTATTTCCAAAATTAGACGATTGCAAAATCAGGACGAAGATCTCAGAAACATTAGAGAGATTCTTAAAGACAAATCATCGTATAATGATTATTTCTTGAAGGGCGATATCTTATATAAAATTGCAGATGATTATGAATTATTGGTGATTCCGAAGGGTATGTACACTGAAATTATAAAGACAGCACGCGAAAAGGGACATTTCTCAATCAAAAAAACTAAGGAACTCATATGTAAGGACTATTTCATACCGAAATTAGAAGAGAAGATACATAGGCTCATATCTAATTGTATCCCTTGCATCATAACAAACAGAAAACGAGGAAAACAAGAAGGTGAATTGCATCCACTAAACAAAGAAGCCAAGCCATTACACACATACCACATCGACTACCTTGGCCCTCTCGAATCTACAAATAAGATGTACAATCACATTTTTGCTGTAATTGACTCATTTACCAAATTTTGTTGGTTGTACCCAACGAAGACAACGTCAGCCAAAGATGCCATATCCCGACTACAATCGCAGAACACCATTTTTGGCTACCCCTTGCAAATCATTTCAGATCGTGGTTCAGCTTTTACGAGTGAAGATTTCAAGACTTATTGCGCTGAAGAAGACATAAATCACATCCTCATTACAACAGGTCTTCCTCGTGCAAATGGACAAGTCGAAAGGCTAAATAGCGTAATCATATCAGTTTTGTCGAAGCTTAGTATTGATGACCCCTCCAAATGGTACAAATTCGTTGGAAGAGTGCAGCAAATTATCAATTCAACGTACCAAAGGAGCATTGGCGCTACCCCATTTGAGATGCTTGTTGGCACTAAAATGAAGACCAAAGATGATATCCGACTGAAGGAACTAGTGGAGCATGAATTAGCAGCCAACTATGATGGACAAAGGAACGAACTTAGACAAGCAGCAAAACAACAAATTCTCGAAGTTCAAGCAGAAAACAAGAGAAGATATGATCTCCGACGTAAACCACCCAAACCATACAATATGAATGACATCGTTGCCATTAAAAGGACTCAACTAGGAGGAGGCCTCAAACTCAAGCCGAAGTACATAGGCCCATACCAGGTTGTTAAGGTTAAGCAAAACGATACGTATGATGTAGTTAAATCCGGTGAATGCGAAGCTCCCGGACGTACCACAACTTGTGCAGAATTTATGAAGCCATGGCTAGACGAAATTGATGAAGAATCTGATGAAATAAACTCGCAGGACGGCCGAGATGTGGGAATGAAGTTGCGAGAAGAAAAGAACGAGTAATGAGTTTTAATTCAGAAGAAGACGCCGCGAGATTAAGACGTACGACGGAGCGTGTATTATATTTTATTCCCCCGAGCATGGAAATTGGCTAAAGTTGTGGTATTGCCCAAAAAAGATAAGGACACAAGCAATCCGAAAAATCTGAGAGCCATAAGTTTGCTCCCGAATATTAGTAAAATCTTTGAAATTTGCATAAATATTAATATTCTAAATTTATGTCAGAATTATAATCTGATTAACGATGATAATTCGGTTTTAAGTATAAACACTCAACGATACATGGAATATATCTTTTGACATCTGAAATTAATTGGAATTTAAATAAATCTCTGCCTTGTCATGCCTTGTCGATTTTGAAAAGGCTTTCGATAACATTTGGATTCCTGGTCTAATATATAAACTTCTAAAATATAAATTACCACCTCATTTGGTAATTTTAATTCATAACATGCTATCCAATAAATCGTTTGTCGTTTGAAACAGAAAAGAAGTTAGTAGTAGGAAATTTATTATAGTTAATGGGTTACAACAGGGAAAGGTAATGCTCCTATACTTTTTAATATATTTATACATGTGGGAATGAAGTTGCGAGAAGAAAAGAACGAGTTTTAGTTCAGAAGAAGACGCCGCGAGATTAAGACGTACGACGGAGCGTGTATTATATTTTATTCAAGAACTCTTTTTTTAAGTCATTTAATTCATTGAATTTTATATTAATAATAATTTTTTCATTATATCAATAATAATTTCTTTGTATCAATAATAATTCCTTTATTCTAATAAACTGAAATAAAATACCACATACTTGACCTTTTAAAGAGTGTTGAAAATATTATTGGTTTCGCAGATGATACTATAATATCACGCTGACAACAAAATACAAGAAATAAATAGGAAATTGCAAAATAATTTTAATATTGTACAAAAAAGTATGCTAATGATTGGAAAATGAAATTAAACGTAGACAAATGTGAAACTACACTATTCCGTCCTCCTGTCGGAAAGTGTAACTATAATATAAGGCGCAACTGGAAATCCTTTGGCATCCAATCCAGTAACAACATATACATACCTCATAAACCGACGGTAAAGTACCTAGGAATCCCAGAAATGCTTATTTTATGTACAAAAATCTATTTTTTTCTAAACACATTAAACCTGATATCAACCTTCTCATGTATCAAACCTTAATACGTCCAATTTTAACACATGGTTACCAAATTTGGTTTGATATTTCTCCTTCATATATGGAAAAAAATACGTAAATTCGAAAGAAGGTGCCTAAGAGCATGTACTTCATTATACAGATCTCCAAGTAGTGAATTTACGAAATATGTAATTAATTCGAGACTATACAATGCTGCCGAAATTAACCGAATTGATAATTTCATCATACACCTTATTAGAAATCATATTAGATCTTGTTGTCACCATTACGAAAATAACCTAATAATGCCTCCCTATTATGTCAACGACGAATATATATCCAAAACACTACAGAATGGTTACGTTTCTCCTGAAGCATTCGTGTACCTGGATAGGAACGGTTTTATACAAAACCAAACGGGCGTTCCTATATTTTTTCATATATATAGAAAAGCAAATGTTAAAGCTATGTCTAGTAATGAACTGACAGCTGAGAATAGAAGACTCGATACGAGCCTTTTTCGTGATGATAAAAACATATTTCCAAATTTAAATATTAGTAAACACTGGTGTTGGTGGCTTAGTTAAATAACGTAATTTTTTTCTTTTAATTCCTGACTTTTTTTTTTTATTATAATAATTCTTATTGTAATGTTTATTGAATAATTTTTCATTACGAAACATTTGTTACTAAAAACAGATATATATGTATATATAACTGTATAAAAAATATTAATTTTAAAAAAATGTATATATTGTATATATTATACCTCTTTGTATTATACTAGAGAGCTCGTTTATGGGACAGTCTGTAGTTATATGATATTTATACTATTATTTTGTTTATTTGTAGTAATTATAATAGCAATTTTATTTAAATAAACACGAAAAAAAAAAAACTTTAAACTTTTGTTTAAACTATTGTACCATATAAACGCTTCCTATCTTTAAATTTAAATAAAACAAAGTGTGTCTGATATGTCATCGAAATTCACTAAAACGACACACAGACTGGCTCAGGTCAGCTTCTACGGATAGAAAGTGCTGCGTTAGAATAATGAAGAGGTATTGAAGAATGAGTTTTTTAGCGGTACGTATTGCAATAAGGACATCACCTAGGAAAGCATTGGAAATAATTCTATTCAACAGACTGATATGAGGTGACACTTAAGACGTAGATTCGCACAATAATTTTCACTGAAACTGGATAAATACGGTACGCTTTACTTGCACACCTGAACCATATAGGCGCGATAAATTCAAAACGATGGAATTCAAAACGATGGAACACCTTTTTTTATATCTTCTTAATGAGTTCTCAAAATTTTGGGAAAAAACTCTTCATCAGACATAATTCGTCTCAGATAAGTGGACTGAAAGGAGATAATGAAGTTTTTATAAAATACAGACTTCTTAAAGAAAGCGTAATTGGTACCAATAATGGTGAACGCACTACATATTTGACTACTTGGGTGTATACTGGCAGGCATGAAACATTCTTTCCACCTTGCTACCTATGAAAAAATCAAGTTTCAAATAATGTTGAATAATTTTGATAAAAACAAATCGTTTAGTTTCATTACACTACACTCAAATCCACTACGTACACCTTTGCGCATGTAGATTGCTTTTCAATTATACAAAATAATGGAAAAACATGCTAGTACAGTTTTATATTTTCTTATACTTATATCTTCTAGCGAAACTTACAATGATAGTGAAAGGCAAGCTAATTAGGGTCATTAAAGCCATTAATTCGTAAATAAAACATTTTAATAAGAAATTTCTTAAAAGGCTAAGTAACGTATCACAGATGGAAGGTCATACAAACAGGCTTTTCTTGGACTAAGCAACGTGACACCCATACAGTACACAACAAAAGTCTAGGTACCGAAATATTTGTAACCAATTTTATGAATTCTTAGTAATAATTTGAAAAAATAATTCATGTTTTTTTAATTATTTTATTAATTTATTTCTATTTTATACTAAAACAAGAAAAGGAACAGTACTGATGGCATGTGTGTCGGCGCCAGAAGTGGGCAGTTCAGAATTTATTGAGAGATATAAATAAAATATAAATAAATCATAAAATTTGGTCGCAGAGAAGGAACAACAGTGCCGGGTATACGCAACTTCATTGCGTGAAACTGATTGTAATGTTGATATGCCAAGACGTAATCGTTATCGTTCTCAAGAATTGAACATTTCATATACCAGTTAACTTCGGATTTTGCGAAAAGATCTCGGTATGATGCCTTACAAAGTCCAATTGGTTCAAAAAGTATGACCATTCGCTTCGCTGGAAGAGCCAACGAGAAACTGCGCGAGATGTCGATTTTGCCAAAAAAAAAATATCTTTTTGGTAAAACCTCATTTTCATCTCGGTGTGTACGTTAATAAGCAAAATTGCCATATTTGGGCTAAAAACACACATACGTGGTGTTACAGAATCCAATGTACCCATTACGAGTGACTGCTTATGCGGCTTGTGGAGCGGTGGCATCATTGGCCCATATTTCTTTGCAAAGGAGGACGACGCAACCATTACTGTCAATGGAAACGCCTATCGCACCATGATAACTGATTTTTTTGTACCCGCATGAGGTACTGTGTCGGCAGCCGCGGCATCCATATGAATGAAATAATATTTTAATTCCAACCGGAACAATTGCACTAAACAACAAATTTTGACAAAAGTAAAACCGTTTTTGTTTTATTACACACATACATACTTGATTGGCCATTACAACCTTTCAGTTAGGATTACGGCCTAGCTTCTCACACCACTCATGTTGTCTGCCTTAATTTTAAACTTGAGTGGCGGGCCATACAGTTTAAAGTCGACTCCGAACGACAGATTTTTGAGAAACTTTTTCATGGCAGGTTTATTTACTCTCAGAGTTTTTGCCAGAAATCTGAGAGGAAGTTACCGAAGAAATATTTTTCTTTTTCTCATATTTCGTTTTGATGTCTGGCCTGGGGCTCGAATCCGGGCTTTACGTCTAACAAGCGAACACACTACCAACGACTATGGTTTTATTGCATTTTTAAATTTAAACTTTTAAATGGTTCACCCATTATTATTAAATTTTGGGTACAACATTGCAATATATTGGTATTTTAAATATACTCTGAGTTCTTCTTGAGAGTACCTACACTTTTGTGGTGCAAAGATATTGATTTGTCAGAAAGTTTTCTCTTATTTTCCTCTTGGTTTGTGAAGAAAGTTAAATACTTTTGTGTCTTATAACGAAAGAGAAATAAATAAATAAAACAAACCTATAAAACATTAATTATTTTTACATATTATTGCTTAAAATTCATGAAATTTCTAAAATATATTAAGGTACCTAGACTTTTGCTGGTACTGTATGCGCAACTGTCTTTTGTTTGAAGAAAAATTCAAATGAGTTTGAACAATCGGACTTCAAAGATTTTCATTTCATAATTGCCAGTTTTTATTTGTAAAAATTTATAATGTGTTACTGAAATGAACGAAGAAATAATTCATGAATCGTTATTGAGAAACCATTACATTGAAAAGAAGATTTTTTGATAATTTTTTTTGAAAAAAAGTTTTATTTTTAATATCTCAACCTTAATTTAATGTTTTAATACCACATAGCTTCTGTCAATGAGGGATTGTCATTGTCTGATCAGTACAAAATTAAAAAAGAGGCATTGTTTTATTTTATTCCGTTTGCAAGTTTTAATTAGAAATTCCATTTAATATTCATAAGACAAAAATTTAATTATTAATGCATAAAGGAACACAACAAAACTTTTTTATCTTTTCCATAAAAATTAAAATTTAAATAAATGAAATGATAATTTATTAATGAAATCCCACATGCTTCTGCTCTTGCTCTTACTAACGTAAGATAGTTTGCAAACTTTTTATTCAAATTGAAATTTTCCTTTTTTTTGTTTTTGCATTTTAACACAGATTTTATGTCCAAGACATTAAACATTTTATGCAAAAATCCAGATGTTTTACATCTAAAAACACAAAAAAATCTTTCACAAACTTAGTCACTCGTATATATTAAATAATTTAATGGCCTGCAAAGCAAAGCGCATTGAAAATGGCACACAATAATTAAATTTTAGAAAATTTCGTCACATAAAGCCGTTAATGCCCTTAAAGCAAATTTGTCGTTAATGCTGATGATGATGATGATAACACACACATACAACACAAATATATCGTTATAAGAAAATTTATATTCTCATTTGTAAACATATACATACCTACATAGTATGACGGTATATACATACACAAATACATACAAGAAAAAGTGTACCAAAAAGAAAAACGAAAAAAAGCCATAAAGAGAGAAAATAACCTTCAAAAAATAAATAGAATAGCCTGTAAACAACATAAATGTTGATAACGATAACAAAAACAAAAGAATATTCGTTGTTTCCTTATTTTAAGAAAGAATATACAAATTATTGCTGCATGTACATATGTATTAATATAATCATTCGTTGACGTGGAAAATTATATTTTGTCCCATCAGCTTTAAGGTGTGGGAAACGGAATTCACAATTTTTGCATAAAATTCACGATCTTGTTTTTTTAATAACTAGTTACCAAATTGATAAAATATGTAGTTGAAGCCGTAGTAGTCTAGTAGGTAGTGTTGTGCCTTATTAGATGTATTGCCAAGGCTCAAACATCAGGTCAGATATCCCCAACAAAATGAAATATGAAAAGATATTTCTTCAGCGACTTTCTCTCCGTAGATTGCTGACAAAAGCTCTGAGAATAATATAAATTTCCATGAAACAGTTTCTGAAAAATCTGCTTTTCGGAGTCGAATTTAAACTGTTTGTCCAGTCACTCATGTGTAAAATTAAAACACACAACATAAGTGGTATGAGAAGCTAGGTCGTAATCCTGACTAAAGGGATGTAATGACCAATTTTGTATGTACGTAGTATGTTCACAAACACGATGTAAATTGATATTAACAGGAATTATAACATCCGAAATAGTTATTGTGGAGGCAAAGCAAATTCTGTGGATTATGTTGCAAGGCTTCTGAAAAGACAGTCTACAACTGTTCTGTCTTGTGGTCTCCTCTGTTCTCATTGTTTCTCGACATACTACAGTGAGATACTGAACAAAGTCTCACTAGAAATATTCCATCAAAATTCAATATGATGTTAGCTGACACCAAAACAAACTATCGAAAGAAGCATTCAAGTGCCTCGGTTTTTGAACACCGTGCAAGAAATATCTCACGCCATCTGATTTCCATCTTACATATACCACTTATATATCGAAAATGTTATACAACTCTCACGTGTGGGTCGAACACTCGACCATTAAATTGATTCTTTGAAACACTGTCCCAATGTGTGTTTATTTCACTGTCATATCGCTACTACAACGGGTCTTACATACATAGACAATTGGTCATTACAACCCTTCAGTGAGGATTACAATCTAGTTTCTACAGACCTAGGTTTAAAGTCGACTCCTAACGACAGATTTTTGAGAAAACTTTTCATAGAAATTTTGTTTACTCTCAGAGCTTTTGCCAGAAACCTGCAGAAAATATGTCGTTGAAAAAATAAAGACCGGGGTGTGAAAAGTGGTCCCACGTTTAATAAGTCAACACACTACATACAACACCTACTTCCACAGATTATACTTTAATGAAAATAAAAGGCTACTACTTCCACAGATTTTACTTTAATGAAAACAAAAGGCCTGTTCCCAAAAATCATACATTCTTAGCTACACTCGTCTTTCTCACAGAGCACAACCGCTTCTTTTCTTAATGCTTTATTTCCCCTTTTTTCTTTCTTCTTATTTTTTTCAGATGCAAATACTGATACTGATAAATAGCTGTATTTAGGAAACATAAAGGACACAGACAACAAAAAAGAGAAAAAAGAAATATAATAACAATTATAATGATAATAATAATAATGATGATGATGATAAACACCATATGTTTACAGTTCTTAAAAACGAATGTAATGCCAATCAAGTAATGGAATTTTTAACGGTAAGTTATTTTTCAACAATAGCAACAAGGACAAGTATTGAAAAATAATAAAATAAACTCATATCTTAACAAAAGGAAGCAAATAGTCGATAACAACAAAAGCAAATACAGGTTGCAAATAAAAATGAAAAGTACATAGGCTTTCACATTACCAGTCATTGTTTTTCATAAAAGCTAAAAGCTGTAAGCCATAAAAGGGCATTTACAGTCATTCTTTCGATGGTTTTACTTATCTGCATCGCGCATTATTAGAAATAACAATTCTGTCAACGTGTTTCCCGGTACACACCAGTTATTAATTAGAAATGTTCTGTATTTTAAAGTTTTCCTTCCCAAAGGCTTGCTAATGTGCAAAAATTATAGTTCTTCTTGCTAAATTCTTGCTAGAATGTTTGTTTATAAAGACTTGGATCTTCTGTGGGTAGTCGCTGTTTTCTAGTAAGTACTGTGTTGGCTTATTAGACGGGACGCTATGGTTCATACCCCAAGTCAGATATTTCCAACAAAACAAAATATGAAAAAATACTACTTCTCAGCAGTTTTCTGTCAAAAATTCTGAGAGTAAATAAAACATTGAAATAAAAAGTTTCTCAAAAATCTGTCATTTTTAGTCGCCTTTAAATAGTATGTCCCGCCACTCATGAATAAAATTAACACATACAATATAGTGGTCCTAATCCTGACTGAAAGGTTGTAACGACTAATTATGTATGTATGTATATATTGAAAAATGTCTTTGTATATTACTATACAAAAAAGGGTTTGACTTAATCTCTGTATCGGATTGCACGAATTGCTCAAAAACCCGTTTAAAACCACCTGACAAAGAACAAAGAATTTAAATGTATCAGCAATACATGTGTTAATATCAGTTTTCGAAAAAATACTGTACACAAACCATTGTGTACGTAACTGATAAAATACTCCATTCAAGTGTTTGTGAATTCGTACGCAAATACATTACGTACACAACATGTACACAACAGATGAACGCAAAGTCTAAAATAACGTAAAAAGTGCGCTAAAAGGAACCGTACACAACTAAAAAAATTTGGGTTTTAGTGAACTTTTTCGAGTACACTAACATTTTTAGCGTACGCGAGAGTTTATGTTCTCGTTCAGTAAGAGAGAAAAATGGCCAGTCTTTTAATCCTAAAGAATAATAAATGGCATCAAAACCGCAACGTGATCTCTAAGAATACTGAATGAGATTGAATATTTGGCTCGGGCCTAATAGCGCCAACACACTACCTACAAGACTACGACTATTCTAAAAAATAATTCTTTCACTAAATACTGACTTATTCTGTAAGAAAATTTAATATAATAGGAAATCAAAAAAGAAATCAAGTGTAAAAGAGATCAAAACTTATCTTTAAAAATTAAAATATCAACAAATCATACATACATCATATAAAAACGAGCAAATGAAAGTTTATGTTTTAATCACATATCTACCGCTGCATCTGAAATTTTGTTCTTAATTAATAAGATGGTAGTGTATTTAGTGGGATAGTTAGAGTGTCTGTAATATGAGTCTTAGTTAATGAGCCCAAAGGTTCGCACAAAAAAAAAACTTCTATATACACTTTTTATAAATAAATAAATAAATACTATACATATTTAAAAGTAAAATCTTTTAAATTTTTATTTAAAACAACAAAATAATATTAAAGTTCTAATGATAAAAGAGTATTCAAATATTTAATCGGTTCCAAAAATAGAACTTTTTCTAGAATTTCCTATCTTAAAACCTCTATGGGGTTATTATTTATCTTTTTGCTGTTAGTTTTACACTCTTTAATACTCCTTTTTTCATTTTTAAGTGAGCTTTTGGTGTGTTTAAAAGGGATTTTTGTTAATGCCGAATGACTCTAAATAAAAAGGAGCTCTGGCTTAAATTTTTTTATTCAAATGTTAATTAATTTTATATACGATATATACATTTCATATTATTATACCTAGTTTAAGCTAACAAGTAATATTCTTCTCTTCTATATGCATAATTCATTTATTCAGCAATTACCTGATCTTGTGCTTGGTGCGTTTCAGTCTGCATCGTTAGTCGATCTCTGTGTTTAGTAGCTAATAATTGTATAACTTATGTGATTTTCATAATCACAAGACCTCTGTGCAGATCATTAATTTTAATATAACACGGCGCATTTACGATGTTCTTCAGAACTTTGTTTTGAACGCATTGGATTATTTCATTTTGATTTCTATACGCACATCCCAGATTCGAACCCCATAAGCCCACACTATCTGTCGTTCGGATTCGACTTTAAACTGTAGGTCCCACCACTCGTGTATACACACAAGATAAAAGGTGTAAGCAGCTAGGTTGTAATCCTGACTGTAGTAATGTCCAATTATGTTATGTTATGAGTTTCGAGTCATGTTCTATTGCTTGATATGTTCATTCCATCTAAGTTCCATTAAGTCGACATGTATCGATTGAGGTTCATTTAATTTTATTCTCCATTTTTCCGTCCATTCTAATAATTTATTCAGGGATGATTGCTGATTTGTGCAGAATGTCATTTCGTTATCACAAACAGATAGTATCATCAGCAAATGTATTCATTTTGTTGCCATTATCACAAGAGTGGATCGAGTATATTGCCTTGTGATGCCATCACAATAACTGTCCTTATATCGGAATAAACATTGTTTAACCCTAAAATATCAATCCTTCATATTTGTAACAACAAATGTATTCCACAGGCAGCTGTGTCGTTAGTTCGCAATCCAAACATTTGTGTATTACTATGTCGAAGGCTTGCGCAACATCTAAAAATACAGCTCAACACCTGCTCTTCTCTTGTATGAACAATTTAACGAACTTGATCCATCGTAGAATGCCTTTCTCTAAAACCAAATTGATGCAAAGGCCGCCTAAGAAAATTTCATCTTTTAATCTTTTAGCGAATAGTTTTCGAATAACTTTTCTAATGGCAAGAAGGAAATAGGTTGTACTTTTTTTGGTATAATGGTCAGGTCTGGAAAGAAACGACATTTGTGGTTATTTGTATCGGGTGGGCCATCTATCGATTTAAATTTGTACCATCGGTTATTTCGAATCTAGAAATACTTATGTTGTTCTATTCTGTAACAAATTTCAGTATATATATTACCTCCACCGAACGTAATGAATCAATTTATGCTTGAGCAACGTTGGGATTTATTGGAAATATATTTCCAAAACAAAGACAATTGGTCTAGAATTGTACGAAAATGTCGTACAAAATTTGGTCGAAGAGAAGTACGCCCAGTGCCCGGTATACGTGAAACTGGTTTCATTTGTATGTACCAATTGTTCATGCACCAAGATGTGAGCATGCTCGTCCAGTACGTACACAGGAAAATGCCACAATCGATTTATTGAGTAAAACATTTGATGGCCGTTTAATTAGCAGAAATGGTGATGTCAAATGGCCGCCAAGAAGCTGCAATTGGATAACGTTGGGGCGCCGTTAAAGAAAATTGTTATGTCGATAAATCAGATCATATGAAAGCCAACAATCGTGAGGACATTGCCGAGATACGACCCCACACACTCGAAAAAGTGTCCGAAAATTGCTCAGATCGAATGAGGCACTGTGAGGTTAGCGGAGGCAGCCATATGAATGAAATAATGTTCCATTTCTAATCAGAACAATTGAACTCCACAGCAAAAAAATAAAATTTCAAACCGATTTTGTTTTATTGCATTTAGATAATAATTATCAGAGTTAATAATGCGGATTATTGATTTCAATTTCAAAAGACATAATTTTGTAATAAAACACGTGTATAATAAGGCAAAGAGGCTGATTAACAAAACCAAAATAATGGTTAATAATTATTTTTAATTAGGGTGCCCTGGTAGTCTAGTAGGTAGTGTGCTAGGCTATGTCGTGGATCCGACTCCCCCAGCGCCTCTGGTCTGTTACATTACACCGAGCATAACGTCTCTGTTACTCAGCCGTAATAATTATAATATATGTAATTTGAATTGTATTCTAATTAGTAAATAAATAAAATAATTATAATAAAATAAATTTTAATTAAAATTAAAGGTAAAAAGTATATACTGTTCATTTCTTTAACACCCTATTTTCACGTATACAAGTACCAATACAACTGAACTCCCACATACCATCCATGAAGCTGCCATTGAGATGCCATAAATAACAAGACCATTTGAAGGCAGGGTAACATAAAATGGCTGCACATCAGTAACGTCTATAATAAAAAGAAATATTGAAACATAAATTACCAGGCGTAGGCAAAAAAACCAAGAACATTATAAAAAAAAATAATTAAAAATGAGGAAAACTTAAAGCTGTCTTTAATGATTGCAATATTTCACAAATAAATGTATGGGGGTTTGAATTTTTAAGAATATCATCAATACCATATGGGGAAAATTTTGGCGGTGATGCATTTATTTTTTATTTTTTTGCATTTTTTTTCTCGTTCTCTCTGTTTTTGATTAAACGCCAACCATGTAACTCAAATAGCTGACCATTATTGATGTTTGGAAAAATACTCCCACGTTCGATGTTAACGCTTTTTGATTGTGTTGTACTAAAACACCACCATCATATTGCGCAAACCAAAAGCAAAACTAATTTTGTGGATTTGTAAATATTTTCTGTCTGTTTTATTTCATTTTTTCCTTCTTTATTTATTTATTTCGTTTTTTTATGTATTCGTTATGAACAATTTTAGGGCATTTTTAAATTACTGGAATTCAAGATAAACTTTTAAAACTTTTAAGAGAAAGTGCATGGTTAGCACAGTGGTGTACAATTTTGTGTAAATAAACCAATTTTAAATTTTTAAAACGCCAACATTCTCTTAAGCAGAGTTTTGACAGAAGACATGAATGTCATAGGTTCACATTTAATAAAAAAAATTCAATTCTTACTAGCGCTATTACTGTAATTAATTTATGTTACGTTAATAATTCCAATTAAATGCTTTTATTTAACCAACTTGTCGCCTCTCCTTTTTCGAAGCACGATTTTATTTTCTTATCATATGATTTTCAAACAACAACTCAAGGACAAGCTTTTAAGTATAGAGGTTTTAAAAACATTGATGTTGTCTTACTGGAAATGGAGTTAACATCCACACCACGGAATCAAACCTTTTAACCCATAAGCAGCTGTTGGTGCTTATCTATTATGGTACAATATCTATTTAAAAAATATGTACCAATCAAAACAAAAAATTTCGAAATTAAAAACCGTTATTAATGAAAGGAAAAGTACATATAGACGGAAAAAATTTGAAAAGCATTCAAGGGACAGCGAATATAAAACTCAAATCCGAAAAAAGTAGTTTTTAGGTCAGACAATTTCAATCAAATATCTGCACCAAAAAAAATGGAATGGTAAATAGTAAATACAAACTAATATTGTATCCCATAACGCGATTGACGCTAGACTTAACAAGACCTTGAATTTTCAAATATAACAACTACTGAAGCCGATTTAAAGTGTTGCAAATTATCTGATGGCTTTTTTAGTTAGAATCTCATGATTTCATCAAATTTTGAATCAAATCTTTTTTTTGTTTGTGTTGGCGTATGACATCTATCAAACATATTCAATATACATCATAAAATCAGTAAACAAACAACATCATGTTAAAGATGGTGAATTTTATACCAGAAAATGGTAATTTGATAAAAACATTAATTTTTAGTTTTCATTTGAGGAAAAGTGCAGAAAAGTCTGTGATAATCATGCTCTATCAGAAGCAACATACAGAAACTGGTTTCGATGATTCAGTAAGTAACGCTTTTGACGTGAGAAATAAAGAACGTGGAAGACCACCAAAAAAATTTTGATGACGCCGAATTGCAAATAATATTGGATGAAGATGACACTTTGAATCAGAAGGAAATGGCAGAAATATTAAATGTTACACAACAAACAATTTCTAACTGTTTAAAAACTTTTGAAAATTGTATACGTAAGTCTATAAAATGAGTGTCACTTGGATTGGATTCCATACAGGTGGAAAACTGAAACCAACAAACAGACAACAAATGATAAATTTTTACTAGGTATTGATCGCAAAATGATCTAAATAACCCACAACGCACGACGATGTAATTTTGCAACAATGCAAAAACGCTCTTTTCATACGGGTGCACCTAGTATATAGGTTTTAACAATAAATTGTGATTGAGTTGTACGCCCTATATAACCGAGAAAAGTAAATATTTTATTAAACTTTACTTATACTAATCAACCGCAAATATTGTTTCCATTTAAAGTGAGTTCCTTTTATCGATTTACACGTGATTCAACCAAGACATCATGAACAAAATGAAAACGGAAAAAAATATTTTTTCGGTGACTTACTCTCAGCAGTACTCTGGCCAAAACTCTGAAAGTAAATCAAATTGCTATGAAAAGCCTTTCTCGGTCGTTCAAAGTCGACGTTAAACTGTAGTCCCCTCCACTTGTAGGTTAAATTATTACACATAACATGGGTGTTGTGAGAAACTAGGTTGTAATGCTAACTAAGGTTTGTAAGGACTAATTAAGAGAGTTCATATTTGCTCTCAGAGATTTTGTAAAGACTGATGAGATAATTTTCATGAATTTTCATTTCATGAATAGTAACAATATAACTCCCACGCTATAAATAGCTAAACGAAATGTACTCTGAGAGTAAAAAAATTGCCATGAAAAGTATTTCAAAAATCTGCCGCTTTTGGACAAAATTAAGACGCACAACATGAGTAGTGTGAGAAGCTAAATCTTAATCTAGACTAAAGAGTTGTAATAACCAATTATGTATGTATGTATGTAATGTACCATCATTGGATTGGAAGAACTCGAATTTTCGTTTTCCCTCTTCAATCTTCGGTGCGTGTGCGCTATTATGCAGCCATAGTTAGCCAGTTGTTAATATTCTCTTAAGCAAATCAATAGCATCGTTGAACGTTAGAAATAATTCTATTATTTACATTAACTGGTCATGCAATGAACTATTTTTCGAATAGCATAGCAAAGAGACACGTACGTTTCGTTGACGTTAGAAAACAAGGAAAGTATACTATAGAATTCAACTAAAATTAATGAATAATAATAAAACATCGACATTTTGAGATACGTTAATAAGTTTATTAGTCTCACGTTTTTTCTTCAGTTAAAACTACTGTTGCGCACCATCAGAACACGTGAGAGGAAAATGTAAACAGAATTAATGAACTTTACATTACAAACCACAGTAATAATAGAACCAAAAAAGGTTGTAAATACAACAGCAAAGCAAATAAGGAACAAAAAATAATTTTAAGTGGACTACAAGATTTTCTGTAGAATTATGCAGAGGTATTTTGGCGTTTGTTTTACAAAGATTTTATTATGTTTTTTTTTTGCTTGTGTACTTAGCCTGTTTTTATTCTACATTTTAAAATCCTTTTTTCATTATCATAAATCAAAAAAAAAGGTGAAATTAACAGAAAATAATAAAGAATTGTTTTAATTCTTGTTTACTTTTAATATCGTTGTCCAAATAACAATTTGGACAATAAACTTTTTTTTATATAACAATGATTTCCAAACTGTATTTACGTTATATTATTATCATTATTATTGAATTAATGTATCCGAATTTAAAATATGTTCATCAACACTAGTATGTGTTCTAAAAATATCTGTACCGTATAGATAATTTATATCTGTATATATAGATTTACAGATATAGATAAAATTTAAATTTTCCTGAAGGATAAATTCATTTGTAAACTTCACTTCTCCTTTTGCGCTTGAAAGATTAACATTAACCTTTTTCACTTGAATCTTGCATTAAATCATCATTATAAATATATATCTACAAAATATTATTATCAACTTAAAACCCAACATACACACACTCTTAATCCATTTGGTTAAAATTGGTACTCTACAACACAAGGTAAGATTTCCCAACATTTTACCATATAAAAAAAAAGAATATTACTAATTCTTTTTGTTTTCTCTCCCTTCTAACCCTAATTATAATTACATCACGTAATTATAATCGCAACTCTCTCTGGAAGTTTGATACACTTGCTTTCAACCCCTATTTACCAATCTTCCACAAGAGAGTCTGCTTAAAATAACACTCGTTATTTCAATCGTAATTCTAATGGGTGGGTTATATCAAATAATTTTTGGTCAAATAATACCCTTCATTACTCATAATAGCCTATCTGTTTACAATGTGTTTAATTAATCTAAGATTACCGCAATACAACAATCTAAAAATTGTCTTTAGGTTGGGTAATGTGACGGACCCTTTAAGGGAGAGGTGCCACTTCATTCAGCATTTATACCCATTGTGATACCACCATCAATTCTACCCTGTGGTCAAATGCTTACTACAGAAAATCAACCTGAGCCCAATACAAATATTTCTATTGCAGCAATCTTTATTTAGAGAGCTCGATCAGAGATGTTAGAAAGTGAGAGGTCAGAAACCTCCGTCTCTTTATGACAACAGTACTTATGCGATTAAAGGACAGAAGTGACTCAGTCCTCTTTTTATCCATACGTGACCAGAACAGTCTATCCATATAGCACGTCAATGAGATTGCATCTTCCAACTACATCCCTATGTCCCGAATCACATATAATAGCTAATTTTTAATGACGAACGTTGACATTACGTTCCTCAGGGATTTAATTGCGGCCTGGCTGTCTCAGTAAATCAAAATATCCCGTCTCTCTGTTCGGAAAATACTGCAGTGGTCAGGTAGCCTAGAAGAAAGTTTAATATCAGAAGTGTTAACAACTTTACCACATCTGAGCCTGTCACTCATCTTTCAGCCATCAGTGTAAACTGCAAAGGTCCCATTGAGAACCTTCTGTTCCTCAGACCAAAAGTTCCCATTCAGAATTCCAAAATCGGATGTTTTATTCCGAAAGTTGTAAGGAATTATATAATCGACCCAGATGTGTGTATATCTTTTAAGAACGGCAGCATGGCTGTATCACAAATTGGGCCAGGATTTGACTGCATTGAGTCTTACTGCCACCAACTTAGCATTCTGCCTTAATTACAGATCACAGGGGAGTATAGTACTGGTAATCAGAACAGCTGATTGCCAGTGTCCTCTGTCGGCTGTGACATATACACCACAGAAAAAAGTTGGCCCCACACAACGACCCAATGAAGCCTATATGTGATGGTCGGTCTTTTGCAGATGTAAAGTGCTACTGTCATTTTCTTAACCCTATCGATAATGTTCTCCTGCTATGAGAAGTTGGGATTAAGAATGACCTCCAGATATTGAATCCTCTTGGATAAGGAAAGTTTACCCCATCAAAGATCGGTAAGTGCAAAATTAGAATATTATATCGCCTGACAAAAAACATAATTCTGTTTTGCGAATATTGACACTTAAACCACACGATGAACAACATTCAGTTGTAACCTTCAGTGCCTGGTTCCTGATACCGTAAGGCCAGATCATCCACATAACTAAAGATTTTATAAACATGCCTTGTAACAGGTAATCCACTATGATATTCCACAATAAAGGGGAGAGAACACCACCTTGTACCGTGCCTCTATTCACTCCCCTTGCCATTTCATTACAACTCATTAGTCAGGTTTACAACCTTCTCAAACCATTCATGTTGTGTGTCATTTTATCAATGAGTGGCGGGACCTACTGTTT
Organism: Sarcophaga rosellei; assembly: GCA_930367235.1. Taxonomy (NCBI): domain Eukaryota; kingdom Metazoa; phylum Arthropoda; class Insecta; order Diptera; family Sarcophagidae; genus Sarcophaga; species Sarcophaga rosellei. The sequence goes on along the minus strand of OV884018.1, from coordinate 44,169,898 downwards.
AATATCAACGCTGAACAAAAGATTTGACTAAATTTATGATCAGCGTTGCCACAAAGAAAAAATTTTTCCTACCAATATTCTTTCCAAAACCTACAAAAATTATTCCAATCCTACCAAAATTTGAATTTAAATAATTATAGATTATTCAATATGAAATTAACGTTTTATTGCTAAAGTTAGAAAATGAACTTCATATATGTATGTATATCACATTTAATGTGTTTAAAAAATTAGTTATGTGGAAATTCGTTTTTTCGTGGTTTTTTAAATGGGTGCAGTGACTAAAAACAATTTTGGAGCACACAATACAAAAACCAATTCCCATCCTTTTCTTCCAACCAGTCAAATTGTTGAAGCCACTCACTCCTAAATTTTCGCTTCGTTTTGCAACTTTGACCACTACAAAAAAAATTAAATTATAAATCGGTTACTCATATTATTATTTTCTGAACGTTTTCTTACCTACTTGATGGTTCAATTTCAGTTAATATTTGGTTATCTTTATTAGAATTCGTTGTTTCCAGTCTTGGAATTTTTAAGATATAACGGGTGATATTTTAGCTATTATCTTTTTGGCTAGCGCACGTTTCGTGTTTTATTTCACTGTCAAACATCTTCAGTTTGGTCTATAATTTAACCATGAATCGTCTTACAAACGAACAACGCTTGCATATCATTGAATTTTATTATCAAAATGCGTGCTCTGTTAAGAAAGTTCATCGCGTGCTTCTTCCATTTTATGGTCAGTTCAATCGACTCACTTTCACACCAAATTTACATTGTTGGACATTAAACCACCAATACGTTTACATAGAGTGCGAACTGAAGAAAATATCGCAGATGTATCGGCCAGTGTTAATGATGACCATCAATTATCGATTCGTCGCCGTTCGCAGCAATTGGGCCTCTGTTACTCAACAACGTGCAAAATTTTGCGGAAGGATTTAGGTGTGAAGCTTTTCAAAATACAGCTGGTGCAGGAATTGAAGCCGAACGACCTACCGCAACGCAGAATTTTTGGTAAATGGGCTCTTGGAAAGTTGGCTGAAGACACACTTCTTTATCGAAAAATTGTGTTCAGCGACGAAGCTCATTTTTGGAATTGTCGATTTTGGAGTGAAGATCAGCCAGAAGCATTGCAAAAGCTACCAATGCATCCAGAAAAAGTCACAGTTTGGTGCGGTGTACTTTTTCAAAGATGCTGCGAATCATAACGTAACTGTGAATGGTGAGCACTACCGTGAGATGATATCCAACTTTTTTTTGCCCAAAATGCATGTGGTTTCAACAAGACGGTGCCACATGCCACACAGCACGCGTAACACTGGACTTATTGAGAGGCGAGTTCGGTGAACATTTTATTTCACGTTCGGGACCGATCAATTGGCCGCCAAGATCGTGCGATTTAACGCCTTTAGAGTATTTTTTGTGGAGCTATGTTAAAGCTCATGTCTATACAGACAGACAAGCCCGCTTCAATTGACGCATTGGAAGACAACATTGAAGCATTTATTCGTGAGATACCGGCCGAAATTTTGGAAAGAGTATGCCAAAATTGGACTAAGCGGACCATTTGACGCGCAGTCGCGGTCAACATTTGCATGAAATAATCTTCAAACATTAAATTATATGGACCGTACTATCGATTCAAATAAAGATTTCATGCATTTTTCTAAATTTTATGTGTTTTTTTTTAATTTTCCTATAGCTCTTAAAAAATCATCCTTTATCTAAAAATACTACACGTTTGAACCATTAAATAAACCAAAGAAACATTAAAGTTACCTGTCCATAACTTTTTTGTGGCTTTTTGCTTAAAAACTACAAGTAACAAATAGCTTTTTACCTTTCTTTTACGCTGACACTTTATTCACATTTCGTTGTTCCTTATGTAAACACAGATATGTTGAACATTAAGGTACGTTAAACCAGGGCTCTCTACTTTTTTTTATTTTCTCTTTTAGACCAAAAACAAAATAATAATCCCAACTTTAAGTCATACAGATATTAATTGTATTTTCCTACCAAAAAATAAATGAAATTCGAACAAACCAACCAAACTACCAATCGTAACATTTTTAAATAAAAACTACCAATTTTGGTCCAATTGGACCAAAACGGCAACGCTGTTTATGATGGCAATTTTATTTTACTCTCAGTCCATCGTCCCAAAGTTTGGTTTTTTAGCCAGCTTTTAACTATTTTGGCAGTGTGCTTCGGATCCCCGTCTTGCTGGAAAACAACTTTTTCGGCTGGATAGTCACTCTCGTCAACAAAATGTGGTAAATTTGTGTGTAAAATATTCAAACAATCCTCTTTCTTCATTAAACTTTGGATTCTCCAAAGGTCCAATGTTCCACCAAGTAAGACATCCACACACCTTAATATCGCCGCCACCGTGTTTCATCGTTTCTTTCACATGGTGTTTTTTGATGCGCTCATGAGGCAAATGCCAAAAAATTAGACTGGTATCGATTGACTTTCGTTTTATTGCTCCAAATAACCCGTTTCCAATCATCTACTGTCCAATTTTTTTGGGTTTTACAGAAATGAAGGTGCCTTTTCACATTTCTATCGGAAAGGGCTGGCTTTTTCTTTTTCAAACTGGCTACTAAACCAATTCTATTTAATGCGCGTCTGACCGTGCAGGAATTGACGTCCTTACCAATACTTTCTGCAGCATTTTTAGGTGTTTTGGTGGCCTTATAATGTAACAAACGTTCAATGTGCCGGGCATCACCATCAGAAAGCAGTCTGATGGTGTACCCGTGATCCGAAGCACACTGCCAAAATAGTTAAAAGCTGGCTAAAAACCAAACTTTTGGGACGATGGACTGGCCTACACAAAGCCCAGACCTGAAGCCAATAGAAAATGTATACGCTATTGTTAAAAGAAAGCTGATAGCATATGAAAACCCACCAAAAAAATTTGACGAGCTTTGGGAGAGAATACAACATGAATGGCGAGCTCTTGACCGTGATACCATCCAAAAGTTGGTGGAGAGTATGCCAAAACGTATTGAAAGCGTAATTTAAAATAAAGGCCTTTGGACGAAATATTAAATTGGCATCGATTAGTGATTTTCAACAAATTCCACAAACAGTACAAAAGTGTCCAAATAGTGAATTTTTCGTTTTTTTGGAATTTTTTTATTTTTTTGAAGAAATTTATATAAGTTATTGTTCTTTATAATTTAGAATAATGTTTAATAAAATGGAAAAAATACATATATTTGATAATACACCTATATTTGTAGTAATTTCATTATCTTACTTTCTTAATGCAAAACATCTGGACAGTTTTGCTTCCCACTGTATGTATACATATATGTACCTTATAAAACATTATGATAAAATTTGGCACAATATTAAAAACAAATTATTCAAATTTGGTTTCCTGAACTAATTCAAAAGCGGTGTTTTCGTCTTTAAATTAATTTTAGAAGAACTATAGTCTGTACCAGCTCTAAAGAACAGGCATAAGCAGCGTTGCCAAATGTGCAGATTTATCTGCATTTTGCAGTTTTTCTGAGCATTGAGCAGTTTTGAAGTTTTTTTGTTTAAAAAAGTAAGTTTTTCAGTAAATTATGCAGATTTCGCAGATTTTACATTTAAATTTTTTAATTTCAATTTTGTTACTTTAATTCCAATTTCTAAAGCCATAATTTTACCCTATTTGCTTAATATGGTAGTGGGTGGCAAGTTTTACTCATACTTTAAATTATCTGAGGAAAGCGAAAAGGACTTCAAAAATCATTGCTTACAATTTTATTTATACAATTTTTTGAGCTTTGCTATTCACTCTTAAAAAAGTTTGATTTTGAAAATTACTTTTTAGAACGCGTTGAGGTCTTAGCACCTGCTAATATTGTGAAAAATAACAATAAAAGTATTTTTAAATTATGTCGTTTAGTGCCAAAATTTGTAGAAATGAACTACATTCAAGAAACAGATGATGAGTGGCGTGAACTACTGCACATTAATTTTGAAGACTTGGGTTTATTAGAAGAAGAAAATATTGAAATTTTTTGGGAAGTCATATTTAAAACAACTAAAGCTTTTCCTAATTAAAAAAAACTGGTATATGGAATTTTGTCAGTACCTTTTGCAACTGCTAATGTTGAAAGAATTTTTTCACAAATTAATATTAATAAAAATAAAACTAGGAATAGATTAGAACAGCAGGAGTTACAGCAATTTCGTGCAATCAAAAGAAATGGCAATCAAATTTACCAAAGAAATGTACAAACCTAATTAGTATTAAGTGCCAGGAGAAATTAACTCAATTTACGAAAATGCATGTTCTTTCAAATACTTTTTATAAAACTGAATTATATTTATATTTTTCATTATATGTATTTAATTTAATTTGTTTTGTTATGTTTCAATAAAAAAAAAATATATGAACTGAATTATACATTTTTTGGCGGTTTTATGTGCAGTTTTTTCAGTTGAAAATAAGTTTTTTTTTTTCTAAATTTGAAGTTTTTGAAAAAAAAATTATGGCAACGCTGGGCATAAGTAACATTCATACAGAGACATTTAAGGGTGTTACCGTAACTAAAAACATTATTTCAGGGTATAGTCAAAGCTCTACAAGAAAACAAATTATCTTGAAATGCGAACAATGAGTTCTTTTCAACTTCTGCAAACAAATAGATGTATTCCTGATTTTTTTGTTTTGGTTTAGGCTTTTATGTAAGTTTTATAAACATATACCATTTACTATGTAAAAGCATTTTTAAATTGTATCTAATGGGTCTTCATATTAATTTAAAAAGAAATCTGAAGGCGGCAACACAGACTCAAGTTGTAATAACAGATGTTGACAAGGGTTCTAAAGTTCATTAGCCCAAGCGTGTTAGTTTAAAAAAGAAAAAGGATTTTAAAGCAAAAAGCAAAATGCAAAATAAATAGCTTTTAAATACTATTCGTCTAATTTGGATTTATTTCTGAATAGCTGTATTTAAGCTCCCCTTTTCTCGTCAAGCCCTGGGTTTAATTTTCTGCCGAACAATAGTTCCTCCTGTTAACTGGTTATGTTCATCTTTATGTTTTTAGATTTAATTTTTTTTTTGTAATATGTATGTTATTACTTTGTTTCGTAAAAGACAGAAAGCAAAACATAAAAAATTTACAGAAAAAAGAGGAGAAAGAATTACTTGTTAAAGTAGAAAATGACATAACAAAAACTGTTTCATTATGTCTTGTTGAAACGGCCATGACAGTCTTCATTTAATTTATGAATCTGTTAGCAAACAAAGCAACGTATGTTGTCCCATTCTATCTCCGGCAACTATCGTGCCTAAACATCATTTGGATTATTAAATAATTAACTTCTACCTTTCGTCAACTGTACTATTCACCTATCCTCGGTTTTGCTGGCCACTTTCTATTCGTAAGGTTACTTCATTTCTCTTGCAGTTTTCCCTAAGTTTTCATCTGAACAGCTACCTTGCCACCGTTCTGCCAGCATTTTAATTCTCTCATACACTGCGGTTCATCAGGATAGAACCAACACATTTTAAAGTAAAAAAGCTGTATAAATTGCAAATGCAGATAGAATAAAAAAATTTAGTTTTGCAGAAAAATAGCTGATACTGTAAACGATAATTAAAACGCAAAAAATAGTACAAAAATTAATTATAACGGTACTTTTTCACTTTCTTTGTAGTCAAGTATAAAATTTTTCATTTATTTTTTGGTTCAACTGAATAGAACCACTTACATTTTTAACTTAAATCAGCATGTGGTTCTAATAAAGCTTTATAAAAACCAAATAAAATTAAAATTACAGTTCGTTACTGCAGTTAGCTAAATCAATATGGGAAGAAAAAGTTCTTTAAATTCGTCGGAAATGGTAAAAATTGATGTTTACCATTCGGAGAATTATTTTTATCTCGAAACCGTTAGAAAAATCGGGCGAAGTCATAGTGTGGTAATGAATTACATAATACATCGTGAAACATGTAATAAAAATTACTAACGAGGTACTTACACAGTTCTAACACCACAGGACAAGCGAAAAATTCTTCGAATTGCCTCAAATTCAGCCTATTCTACCTCTAAAATTAAACATTGGCAAACTGAAGGCGCTGTTGTTAACGGATTGCATTTAATGGAGGTTTTTTCTTTAGTATTCGGAGTTGTAAATGTTCACTGCTTAAAATAGCGCGACGAACTATTGATTTACTTGCATTAACTCCTGCTAAATGTTTAATTTTAGAGGTAGAATAGGCTGAATTTGAGGCTATTCGAAGAATTTTTCGCTTGTCCTGTGGTGTTAGAGCTGTGTAAGTACCTCCTTAGTAATTTTTATTACATGTTTCACGATGTATTATGTAATTCATTACCACACTATAACTTCGCCCGATTTTTCTAACGGTTTCGAGATAAAAATAATTCTCAGAATGGTAAACATCAATTTTTACCATTTCCGACGAATTTAAAGAACTTTTTCTTCCCATATTGATTTAGCTAACTGCAGTAACGAACTGTAATTTTAATTTTATTTGGTTTTTATAAAGCTTTATTACAACCACATGCTGATTTAAGTTAAAAATGTAAGTGGTTCTATTCTGTTGAACCAAAAAATAAATGAAAAATTTTATACTTGACTACAAAGAAAGTGAAAAAGTACCGTTATAATTAATTTTTATAATATTTTTTGTGTTTTAATTATCGTTTACAGTATCAGCTATTTTTCTGCAAAACTAAATTTTTTTATTCTATCTGCATTTGCAATTTATACAGCTTTTTTACTTTAAAATGTGTTGGTTCTATCCTGATGAACCGCAGTGTACGTACATTACATAACATAATTTCTCATTACAACTCTTCGTTCATGATTCCGACATAGCTTCCCCCACCACTTAGGTCGTGTGTGTTAATTTTATATATGAGTGGCGAGACCTACAGTTTAAAATTGACTCCGAACAACAGATTTTTATATGAAATTTTTCCATGGCAATTTCAATTACTCTCAGAGTTTTTGCCAGAAATCTGCTCAGAGGAAGTAGCCGAAGAAATATTTATATTTCGTTTCTTAGAGGATATCTGAGCTGGGGTTTGAACCGTGCCCTGACGTCTAATAAGCGACCACACTACCTACTAGACTACGGCGTATGCATTCACTATGGAGTGTTTAATAATCTCGTTGATTTAAAATTTGTTTCAAGTATGTCTATTGCCCTTGTTTTAACGAAGATTAGTCCCAATCAATTCAATTAAAAGCAAAAACTTAAAAAAATTGACTAAAATTAAAAATAAAATAGAAATTTAAAAAAATACCACAGAAAAACAAACAATTCACGCCAAAATATGTCTGCAGGTGGTATCAGTATTAAATTTTCTCAAGAAGACATACGAAATAAAGTCAAATAGTAATACGTCGAATTGTACTGTAGAAAAAGAGAATTGCTGCTAAGAATAAGGGGAAGTAATACTGGGTAATTTCCACTACTGTGGAAATATTGGTTGTTTGCTAGTATTTGCTTCGACTGTTAAGTTGTCTTTTATTTTTTTTTTCTTGCTCGAAATGATTAACAAAGGTGTTTGGTGTTTATACATCAGTTGGCATAAAAGACTTCGCCGGTATTTTGATGGGACCAAATCTTCAAATGTCTTATATCAGCCATGGCATTTAAGCTTCTCAAAAGAAAAAATGCTTAAAAAATTATAGCGACTTCAAATAATCTTTACGTCGGAACTTGAACCAAGTGAGGATAACTGTTTATGCAACTTTTTGAATTTCACCACAACTGGGAATGCATTCGTCTGTCAACAGCGTTGGAGATCAGGAGATGATCCCTTTTCATGCAGTGCACTGTTTTGGAATACAGGAAAAATAGTTTATAGCAGAAAGGATGCGAAAATCTTTTTTTATCGTCATGATAAACACTTCTTTCCGAGAATTGCCTTTCAGTAATAATTCTCAATTTCTTCTTCTATGGTCAGTAATCGCATACAATGCCAGACGAACAACCAGACAATCGCAAACACTCAGAGTGTGTGGTGGGCAGCCAACCCACGGACTCGGCACTTGAAATTTAGCACACTATCAACTAGGCCACCGGGACACGCTTGAGTCCTATCAAAGTTTAAACAAGCAATGTCATTTAGTTTGTGCTTAACAACCATCGATAGCATACCACTATATTATATAAATGGAAAAAAGTAAATTTCGTGGTCTAAATTACTTACTTATATATCCCTCAAACCAAGATAAAGCTTGATAAGTAGTATGTGAAATCTGCATCGTCAATTTCATCACTTGCAAGGTAGTTTGTCGTGGTCGCACAAGTACGAAATGTTCTAAATGTTCTTAATCTTTGGTTGAATCTATGCTTGAACTAATAGAAAAAATTCACGATATTCTGCTGACAGGCCGTGGGTTAAAAGTACGCGACATTAAGGAGGCCATATGCCTCTCATATGGCCCAGGAGTTATACTTTAAAATAATCTCTTTGTTCACAAAAGCAATCACGTGGTACGTTTGGCTAGACTGATTTTTGCCAGTGAACGAAAGGTGGGTTCACACTACACACAAAACAATTATCTTAGATAGATAGAATAGAATATGCGGATTTTTTGCTTCAATTCTTTGCAAAAATGCACACAAGCAGTGGTGTTGTGCTAATTTTTTTTTACCGGAACGCGTTCCGGACTTCGGTTCACGGTTCGGAAAAACAAGCCGGTTCGTTCCGGATCGGGTTCGGTTAAAACCCTTGTTTATAAAAATACATATAAAAACACATCAAAAATTAGAAAAAAATCAGCAATTCTTTTTAATTTCTTTTTTTTTTCAAAACGTCATGACGCGTCAGCCAATTCTCGTTATCAGAAATCATCTTTAGTTCCGGAACGCGTTCCTGTCCAAAAAGGAAGTACCGGAACGACGTTCCGGAGCGTTCCGGCTCGACAACACCCCTGCACACAAGGGCTATTTTTAATAGCAAGAAACTAGAAAAGTTAGAAAATAGAAGATCTAAACACAAAAATAATAAAAAACTAGATTTGTAATGACTTCAGTTCTAATAATATTCTGGAGTGGTGATAATTTTGCCTTGACACTGTTGTTGTTTAAAACTGCTAGAAGTCGTCCAATCGTATGATCGACAACATTTGCGGCGACTCTGTTGTGGATCTAAGGTAAGTACGACCCAGTTGTTATTGTTATCTTCAAACCATTTCTCAATCAAAATACAACATACATTCATACATTGGGGTCATTACAACCCCTCAGTTAGGACTACGGCCTGTCTTCTCACACCACTTAAAGTCGATTCCGAACGACAGATTTTTTGAGAAACTGGTCATGGCAATTTTATTTACTCTCAGAGTTTTTGCCAGAAATCTACAAAGGGGAAATCGCCGAAGAAGTGTTTTTCATATTTCGTTATATTGGGGATGACTGACCTGGGGCTAGAACCATGGCCTCATGACTAATAAGCCAAAACGCTACCTATTAGACTAGGACGACTTACAATCAATTTTGAAGTATATTTGGGCATGAAATTACGAAGGATTTCAGCATAATCCATTGCTTTCTAAATAACTTGTATACGATATAAATCACAGGGACACAGAGGCGAAACTTTTGACGTTTAAAAAACGCTCAAAGCAGTAGCTTAACCTACCTCTTAGAGGGAGAAAAAAAATATTATACATAATGTTTTATGAATAAAATGTGTTAGAAGCAACAGATATACAGAGTGAAAACTGGCGGTTAAAGTAGAAAAACTAAATGTAAATAAATATTTATTTTGTGTTAAAAAAGGGAAAATTTGGAATATTTATTAATTTCTTCAATGAAAAGTTTAAACATTCTTAAATATTTAAATATTAATCGAAATGTTGATGATTTTTGGTCATAATGAATATAGTTTATTGTGCAAGAGGTAATTAAGAAGCTAAATATTACAAGATCAAAATAAGACTTACTGCTCATAAAAAACATACATTTCTTGCTGAAAGATGCCTATGTTTTTTAATTTCTCGAAAGGAAAGTTAAAATTGTTATTGTTATTAGTTGTTTTTATTATTTATTAATAGTTTTAGACAAAAATTAAATGTTTTATTAACTCTCGCCAATATAAAAAACCCACCCCGAAAACCTAAAAAAACATAAATAAACAAAACTTACAATCAGAGAGGGACAGAAATACTTTTTGGTAATATTTGCTGTCCCTTTCTCAATGCGAGGTTAACTGTCAAAATCGCGTTTCGCCTCTGTGTACCCTCTGATATAAATGACCAAAAACCATAGTAGGAAACTGACCTTAACACTAATTATTATCTCTTCGTACTGTAAGGAGACCCATATTAAAGACGTGCAGTAGTACACCACAAAGTATTTGTAAAACAAATACACCATGGTAGATACAATGTACTATTGGTATAAATGAGAGAATGAGTGTAACTGATATTGTCTGCTTTTGCTTTTACTCATCTACTCTACTCACAAAAACAATAACAGTTCTTTATGGTTTTGCGTTGAGTATTGTATTGTATTTGTTTCTTGCTCTCAAGTAACTGTTGTACTGTAAGTATTTTTTAGTGTTTATTGTTATTTATCAAGTGCGCGCCAGAAAGATAGTTGCAGTCGAACAACTCAAATTACCACCTCAGAGTGAATCATTGATATGAGCGCGTATGGAGGGAGATTGTGAGGAAAACCGCTTGTGGGTTGCTGAACCAGCAGGAGTTCCGACGGATTTGTTATCAGCAAAGGCCCTCGTTAAATCCACCAAACAGAGAATAGTCCCAGTGAGAGTGATAAATTTATCAGGCCACGAAAAAGTCATATGTAAAAACTCCGATGTGAGCCAAAGTGTTCCAGTAGAGGCGGTAATAAACATCGAACAATCGCCGGAACGTGCCGAAATGTCAGCCAAGGATCAAAAGGAATTTGGTGAAAATTTGGAGAAATGGGTAGCAGGTTTAGCAGTTCCAGAGAGAAATAAAGCCAAAAAGCTGCTAAAGAGGTATGCTTTCGCTTTCGCCACGAACAACAAACATTCCGCTGGCGAAGCGTAATGAGGTTAAAGAGATAGTCGACGAATCGAACCATCATCGGGTCCGTGGAGCTCACCTGTAGTCTTAGTCATGAAGAAAGATGGCAATACAAGATTCTGCGTAGACTACAGGAAGCTAAATGATGTCACCAAAAAGGACAGTTACCCGCTACCGAGAACTGATGACACGCTAGCCGGAACGAAATGGTTCTCCACGTTGGATCTACGAAGCTGGTATTGGCTTATGGAACGTGTATTCAAGGGACTGCATTAGAAGACTTCCTTGGTGTACCTCGACGACATTATAGTGATGGGCAGAACTTTCAACGTATACTTCAAGAACCTGGGAGAAGTTCTGCAACGAATAACAATGGCTGGACTAAAATTAAGCGTAAAGAAATGTGCATTTTTCCAAAAGCAGATGAAATATTTGGGGCATCTTGTTACAGCAGATGGCATATCCACGGATGCGCGCAGTAAAGGACTGGCCTCGTCCCCACAATCTTCATGAGCTACGCAGCTTTTTTGGGACTATGCACATACTACAGATGCTTTGTGCATAACTTTGCTATCGTGGCTGCAAGCTTGCATGAGCTCACCAAGAAATCAAAAGTGTATCAATGGTGTGAGCCACAGGAGAAGGCGTTCCAGACATTAAAAGACCTATTGTGTGCTGCACCTGTTTTGGAGTATCCAGTTCCAGGGGAAAAATTTATTTTGGACAGTGATGCCAGCGGATTTGGTATTGGCGGTGTACTTTCCCAGGTGGTCAATGGCACAGAGAAAGTCGTAGGCTACTATAGTCGCACATTGTCAAAGCCAGAACGGAACTATTGTGTGCCCCGACGAGAGCTACTTGCAGTGTTGGAATGCATAAAACATTACCACAAGTACCTGTATTGCCAACATTTTCTGCTAAGGACTGATCATTCAACACTGAGATGGCTGCTGCAATTCAAGAACCCCGAAGGACAGTTAGCGCGTTGGATTGAGCGCCTACAGACTTACGACTTCAGCATTGAACACCGAAGAGGCATAAAACATGGAAATGCTGATGCTCTCTCAAACCGACCCTGTAATTTGGAGTGTAAGCATTGCATGAAAGCGGAGAAGAAAGAATCCATCGTTGATATACGGCTAATACGGATCGAAGCCAACGCAGACTGGTCCGAAGCACAAAGAATTGACCCAATATTGGCGAAGATAATACGACCTACCAGAAATGAGATATCCGCAGAAGCTCCTCTTACAAAAGCATATTGGGCACTATGGGACAGTTTACGGTTGATAAGCGGATGCCTATATCGACATTGGGAAAGCACTGATGGCAAGACCTCATCCAACCTATTAGTAGTGCCTTCCTCCAAGATGAAAGAAGTGTTAAAAGAGTTCCATAATGGAGCCAGCGGAGGACATCTTGGAGTGACAAAGACGCTGGAGAGGCTAAAGCACCGTTTTTATTGGGTTGGATGTCAGCAAGCAGTGGCGGATTGGATAGCAAACTGTACCCAGTGCATTGCAGCTAAAGGTCCAGTAAAAAGAAGTCGAGGTCAGATGCAGAAATATAACTCAGGTGCACCTTTCGAGCTTATAGCGATGGACGTAGCAGGCCCTTTTCCAGTCAGCAATGCCGGAAACCGATATATTCTCGTTATGATGGACTACTTCAGCAAATGGCCAGAAGTGTATGCCATACCCAATCAAGAGGCGAACACAATAGTAAATGCTTTTGTGAGCAACTGGGTATGCCGCTATGGAGTTCCAATAGAACTACATTCCGATCAAGGCAGAAATTTCGAGGCAGTTGTATTCAAGGAAATGCGTGACATGTACGGTATTAAGAAGACTTGAACGACGCCGCTTCACCCACAGTCAGACGGAATGGTAGAACGATTTAATCGAACCCTGGAGGAATATTTGCGAAAAGTAGTGAGCGAGCAACAGAAGGACTGGGACGAACACATTCCGAGGTTTCTACTGGCGTACCGATCTGCAGTCCATGATTCAACATCGAGATTACCCGCAAAGATTATTTTTGGGACTGAGATTAAACTGCCCGGTGACTTAGAGTTTGGTGTTAAGTCCGCCACAGAGAGAGAAGAAATATACACTGGGAAAGAAGAAAGACTGAATGACCTTCATGAGTTCGTGCTCACCCGTATAAAAATGGTCAGTGATAGAATGAAAGCCAGATATGATCGAGCAGCAAACACGGAGGGCTTCCATGTGGGACAACTGGTTCTACTATACAACCAGAAGCGGAAAAAGGGATTATCCCCCAAGCTACAAACTAGTTGGGATGGACCATATAAGATAATAAAGCGGTTAAACGATGTCGTGTACAGGAAGCTAGCAGCCCCCGAAAAAAAATGAAGGTCGTACACATAGAGCGACTGGCAAAATATGGGAAAAGAGATAATGAGCCTATTCGGGACGAACAGGCTTAAATGGGCTTAAGTGTTAGTGTTGGCACGGACATAAGTGTGAAATAGAATAGTATACAAGCTATTATTGTCGTATCGTTAAGTTGTATACGGTGACAGACAAAACCAGTGTGAATAATAAAGAGTTTGATTGAAACGAAACACATATTTGTTTTTATTTTGGTTTGCAATCAACGAACTCATAATCTAAACGTTTTTAAAAAGGTAAAAACGTAACAATATTGTTATTTTAACTGAATTTTAGTTTCTATTTTCAATTTTGTTTAAAAAAATTTTTAGGTACTGAATTATATTTTTTTTTTGTATTATTTTATAATTGAATGTATTTAGTTTTGTTTTAAAAACATAGTTAACATGTTCCCTACCACGTGTACCGTTTTCGGTGCACACTGAACCTCATTTCTACGCCAAGCTGAATTTTTAAATTTAAAATGTTTATATCAAAAATTTAATTATTGGTAGGACTATTTTACTGTAACGTAATGATGTTTTGAGTAATTTTGGAGTCATGTACTGAAAACGGTACATGTGGCGTGGTAATTAGTTATCGGACCACTTTTGAACTTTTATTGAATACATCAGTTGTAAATGCATCGATTTTATAAAATACAAAAAACAATAGTTCTATTTCACTTTTTAAGATATAGAAAGTTACTGATTTCATGTTTATGTAATACAAATAATGATGTATTTTTTGAAGAAGATGACCATGTCCCACCTTCTAGAATTACACCATGGATTACAAAACTGTAATGGAAGACCAGTAAAAAGAACGCGCAAACCATGGTATGCAGAAAGTATGAAAACTTATAATAGTGTAATCGAACTTGAGCAAACTATAAATTCTCTTTTGTACATCACCCTTATGTCTTATTATATGTGAAATAAATTCAATTGTTTATTGTTATTTTATGCATTTTGCTGTTTTAATATTAATAACTATGAAAATAATATACATTTTGTCAAAAATAAAAAAAGAATATGTATTTATAGAAATTTACAAAAGTAGTTATCGTGTACCGAAAATGGTACACGTGGCCTAGAAATGACACCTTCTCACAAGCCTGGCAGGGAATGTGTTAAGTACTGAATTATATTATTTTTTTTTTTTGTACATTTTTATCAACTGAATTTTTATTATTAGTTTTGTTTTAAAAACATTTTTAAATACTGAATTATATTAATTTTTTGTATTTTTAATAAAAAAAAAACATCATAAAACCCATCATTTTAAAATTATTATGGTTCTGTTATATGTCCATATGCATACAGCAAACAATAAGTTACTTATTGTACCACACTCATAATCAATTTTATTTGTTTGACTAAAATATAGCAAAACAAATATGTTACTCTTATTCTCTTTTAACTCACTCATACTCAGGCCTGCCAGATTTGCCGATTTATCGGCAAGTGCCGATTTCGCGATGCAGAAATGTAGATTTTTTACTTAATTCTAAAAAATTGGATACTTTATATATTTCGATTAATTTTGCAATTTATTTAACTGATTTTATGAATAAGAATAATTTTTTGGATTACGATCAAGTTTATTTGGATCTTCTCGCAAGTGATTTAATTTCAAAAAAGGAAAGTTATAAATGCGAAATTCAAAAAATTAAAAACAACTGTGTACATTTTTATATAGAGCTTTAGAATCAAATTTTCAAACGTTTTAGTTCTGAAAATAACAATTTTAAGTCTTTAAATATGATTAATTTTATAGAAGGGAAATATAACTCATGTATGGAAATTCTAAATGAGTTTCCAAACATTGTAGATCAAGATGAAAAACAAATGTTGGACTCTGAATTTACAGAGCAAAAATTTTTAAATTTGAAGGACATTTTTGATGATTTTGAAATTAATTCACCAACGTTTTGGAAAACAGTTTGTGGACAAAAGCGTGGCGATAATACATCTGCTTTCCCATTGTTAAATATATACATACATAACCCTTCAGTCAGGATTATGGCCTAGTTTCTCACACCACTCATGTTATGTGCCTTCATTTTATACTTGAGTGGTGGGACCTACAGTTTAACGTCGACTCCGAACGACAGATTTTTGAGAAACTCTTAATGGCAATTTTATTGACTGACTCAGAGTTTTTGCCAATAATCTGCTGAGAGGAAGTCGCCGAAGAAATATTTTTGTTCATATTTCGTTTTGATGTCTGGCCTGGGGCTCGACCCGGGCATTACGTCTAATAAGCGAACACACTACCTACTAGACTAGGACGACTTCAATTTTTCCCATTATTCGAAAAATTTATTTATTATAATGATACTGCCACATTCTTCTGCGAATGTTGAACGTATTATTAGTCAGGTCAATCTTAATAAAATTAAATTTCGATGTTCCCTTGTAAACTAATCTTTAGAAGGTATTCTTCATTCTAAAGATTTAAATAAATCAATTCGAATTGTTTTGATATAGATATTAAGAAATATATTTTAAATTGACAAACTCAAACATGTATTCTTAAAACTTTAGAACAAATTTTCATTTCATCATTATTTTTAGTTAAATATTTAACTAAAAATCTTGGATTTATCTCATATTAATTAAAGTATATATTTGCTATATATGTACGTACATATGTATAAATAAAAATTAAAAATAATGAAAATTCAGACATAAAATTTTATCTTTTTATAACATAACATCAATATGTTTATTGTTGAATTGATTTCTTTCGTTTTGATATATATTTATTTAATAAAAATGTTTGATTTCATACATTTATAAAGTGCCGATAAATACCGATTTTTTTTGACAAAGTTGCCGATTTTCCTTCAAAATTATCTGGCACCCCTGCTCATACTTACTATGTTTGAAAAAGTAACAATACCAACTTGTACAAGAACTACTCATCAATACACACACACAGCAGTAGACACTACGAAACTTGTATATTCAGTTGTAACCAGCGTTGCCAGGTGCCAAGTTTTCCCTTTTTTCCAAGTTTTTTGAGATCGAATAAAGTTTTCATTAAATTTGTTTTCTAACAAAACAAGTTTTTTCATCAAACTTAAATTTCCGATTTTTTCAATAAATTTAATAATAACTCGAAATATTTACTCCAGGGCAAGATACCAAAGAAATACCAACAGGGAAAGTAACAGAGTCAAGGGACTCCGGTACTTTCTTTTTAAAATTTTGGTACTTTAGTAGAAAATAAAAGTTTTTCTTGCTAAAAACAAGGTTTTTTTCAGAAATAAAAAGTTTTCTAAAATAAAAAACTGGCAACGCTGGTTGTAACTGTGCACGTCTTTAACCCATATATACAGTCTACAATACTCAGTCAACTCTTAATTGGCGACAATATTTTTGAAGACGAAAACAAACAAAATTATTAAAATTGAGACGATATCAATAATATAAAAAAATTAATTTTCCCATTTCGTATGAACTCTCATAAATATTTAAAAAGAACGATTTTTCATTTCTCAATTAAATTGTTAACGTCAAGACGACATACAGAACATGAAATAAACAAATAAATATAAAGAAGTACATACAGTAGAGCGGGTCGCTCTCTATGGACAAAAAAAATGTTGGGTCAGTCACCCCCTAGGATTAAAGATATATTAATAACATTTATAAAAATTATTTTTTTTGCCACGCCTAAAAATACCGCCCTTTTTGTTTTTTATATACTACGTCGCCATTTTAGGTCCGATCGTAATCATACAGCTAGTATAAAATATTCGCTTTTAAAATGCTCACTTTTATGCATTAACAGCTATTTAACAGATATTTTAAAATGTTCAAATATTCATTCACAACCTTTCTCGCAACAAACAAAAAACGCATTACAATGTGTCGAAAACATCATTGAATATATTAAAAAAAATATGGTAAAAACATTTTTTTTTGAAAACAATGTTTCAAATAGTATAGTTTAATAATACAGACAATTAATACAAGTAATAAATGTTCCATTAAAACATTATTACTTAATAGAATTAAAATAAAACTTCTTAAATATGAGACATTAAAAATATAAATAATTTTGAAATAAATTTTTGAACGGTTGTGAATGAATATTTGAATATTTTAAAATATCTGTAAAAAAGCTGTTAATGCATCAAAGTGAGCATTTTAAAAGCGAATATTTTATATAATTAAATGCTCTTTATTCCTTCATAGCCACAATTACTGATTTTGGGGAAGGATCCGAGATATCAGAAGTCGCGCATGGAATATGACGTCGAATTAAAAAATCGTCTTAGAGTGAAATGTAGCTGCTATCAAGCCACAAACCTAAATGATATGTTACGATCGGACCTAAAATGGCGACGTAGTATATAAAAAACAAAAAAGGCGGTATTTCTTGGCGTGGCAAAATAATAATTTTTATATTTTTGGAAATGTTATTAATATATCTTTAATTCTAGGGGGTGACTGGCTCAACTTTTTTTTCGACCCACCCTAGTGTACAGTCATCAGCTTACAGCATCCTTATAGCAAATGTCTACGCACTTCCATGTTAACGTATTTTGGTAAGCTTGTTGTATAGTTATTTGCTTATAGAACCTTTAAAAAATCTAATTTGCACAGCAAGTCTCATTGGTATTAAAATGTTAGCACATCACAGCATAGCACAAGACATAGCAGTATGGAATAAAAGACAGACAACCAAAACAAAACACTTCTTTTCGTCTTTGGCTACTCGTATACATACACACACCATACTGTAAAAGCTATTGTGCCTAAAGAAGGCCGATGACGTTCGCAATACCCCTCTTGGGACTAAATGACAAATTGCCTATCACAGTATTGCCTTTCCTGTTCTTCTTGCCGTACATACTCGTACATATGTATATGCATACATTTGAATACATACAGTAGCGCTTACCATACATATTGCCTGTCCTTTACACATTTTCCCTCCTGCGTTTTAAAGCGCATTAACATTTGCTTGAATTCCAGTGTATAAGTATTTATTTAAGAAATCTGATGTGAGTGTGTTTTTTTCAGTCGTTTGCCACTCATCTTAAATCAAAACTTTTCTTTTTCACAAGTTTATTTATTGTTGTAAGAAAAGTTCTTGTTTTGAATTGTTTTATTCCCCCCTCAGTTTTTGTTGTTTTAGTATTAAAAAAAATACGTGAACGGTGGCAATTTTTTTTCTCTTCTATTCTCAAAACTCAAAGATTTTCTCCCCCATTTGATTATATCGTGTTCATTGTTGTAATCAACATAGGCCTTGTCAAAAGAAATTGTGCCGTTTTTAACAATCCCGAAAGGAGTTTTCAGATTTAAAACAAATAAAAAACAAACACACTTTATTTATACGATAAACAAGTAAATGCCAATTAAATTTTAACACTCTCACACGCAGATGGCTCTTAAAGAAATTTTTGAAATAAAATGTTAGCCATACTAAGCTAAAGCTATAGCTGATCAATCATTTTATCAGTCATTGAACTTCTTCTCCTTCTTAATCTTTTCTAACATACTATTTCCATGCCTTGGAATGTTTCATCTGTTTTTACCAATTCATTTTTATCCTGCCAAGACGTTATGGTCGCTTCAAGAACTAACTCCAAAGCATATCCTCGCAATGCTGTTAGTTGGCTGTCATAATGTATTTCCTATCCATTCGCATTTCGTTCTAACGATTTATCTTATAATTGGTTGTTCGTTCATACGATCTACTGTATGTACATATCTCTATTCCAAATACTACCCGGAGGAATTTCTAAATGAAACTTTTGTATAGGGTAGGCCATTGAAAAGTTTAAATTTAGAAGTGGAATAAAACAAAAACGGTTTGAAATTTTAGAAACGGAATATTATTTCATTCAGTTGGCTAACGTGGCTGGCCACACAGTACCTCATTCGATTGGATCAATTTTTGTGCACTTTTTCGAGTATACGGGCTCGTATCTCGGCAATGGCATCGCGAATATTAGCCTTCAAATTCAGTTGTTTCTGGTTTGTCGATATAACACCTTTCTTTAACGGCGCTCCACAGACGATAGTCCAACGGTATCAAATCGCAGAGTATTGGCGGACAATTAATAACACCATTTCGGCTAATTAAACGGCCATCAAATATTTGACACAATAAATAATTTGTGGCATAAGATGTGTGGCAAGTTGCACCATCCTGTTGAAACCAAACCTCGTTCACATCAATACCATGAAAAGCGGGTGGAAAAAATCGGTTATCATGGTGCGATAGGTGTTTCAATTGACCATAATGGTTGCGCCGTCCTCATCTCCAAAGAAATACCGAGATCTTTTCGCAAAATTCATAACAAATAACAAGTCAGCCACTGCTCGATATTTTCGGGTGTACGCACTGTACGAGCGCGCTCACACCTTGCCGCATAAACAATGAAACCAGTTTCACGAACTTTAGCACAGTTGGTCCTTCTCTGCGGCCTAATTTTGTACGAAATTCTCATACAATTTCCGATCTTCTTTGTTTTGGTAATACATTTTCAATAAATCCCAAGTGAAAAACGATTCATTACCTTCATTGGAGATTATGACAGAATAGAATGACATAAGTATTGCCAGATTGGAAATAACCGATGGTTCAAATTTAAACTGATAAATGGTCAACCCGATATCTGTATTCCACATATTATCCGGAGGCATTTGCAAATGAAACTTTTGTAAATAAAGAAAAACAAAAATAATAAGACTATTAAAATATCATTGGTCAATTCACACGACTTTGTATGTTGTATCATGTATGTTGTATTGAATACACGTTTTGTTTGTGAACGCTCAATGCTATGCTGTATTGTGTATTTCGTATTCCAAAAGTCAAAAAACGATAAAAGGGAGAAGACCAGTATTGATAATTAGATTTTCAAACAATAAAATGAAAAATATTACGAAAAAAGTAAATTAATTAAACATCTGTGGAACAATTATAATTTTAAAATGTTAATTGTTGAGTCTTGATTACTGGCATTTACATAAACTGATAGCACGAAACCTATTCAACTTCCAAAAACATATGAAAAAAATGTGTATAAGTGTATCGGATTTTTATGAAAATTATCAGCAATAAGCATACACTGTTGTATATTCGTCCAACAATACAATGAATACAACGATACAAGGGCTTGTGTGAATTGCCCACATATTTATTATAAGAATCATAAATATGTTTGAAATATTTACTTATCCGACCCTTTATTTAATATAACGTTTCCTTTTAAGTACCCGGGCGCAAATATTACTAATTTTCTCTTTAACACTTTGCCTTTGAACCCTTTTTTGAAATGTAAAATATTTGACGGATATTTATTATGTCATTGTGCGCGTCAGTGATTGTGATGAATGTGTGCTTTTCAATGCTTATCAACAACCCGTATGTGTGCACATGTGCTTACGTTAAGGACATGCTCCCTTCCATCTGACATATTGCAGTAAACGAGTACAAAAATACATTCAAACAAAGAACAATAGACATACATACATACATATCTATATAGTCCCTGCAGATAATGGGAGTACTCCATACACGCGTGTAAAGAGTACTCTACAGGGGAGTAGGACTAGTCTTCGGCCTAACCCACATGTATTGAAAAATATGGTCCATTTACCATTGCGATGTCCTAGGAGTGGACCACGTAACCCATAGGACTAGTCCAAAAACTACTCCATGGAGCACATCACAAGAGTAGTTTGAAAACTACTCCATGCCATACTCTATGGAGCACATCAAAAGAGTAGTTTGAAAACTACTCCATGCCATACTCCATGGAGCACATCAAAAGAGTAGTTTGAAAACTACTCCATGCCATACTCCATGGAGCACATCAAAAGAGTAGTTTGAAAACTACTCCATGCCATACTCCATTGAGCACATTAAAAGAGTAGTTTGAAAACTACTCCATGGAGCAAATTAAACCATGTAACAGCTTGATGAAAGAAATACACAATCATTGATTTATGCTGTAAATTTTTATTTATTAATAACAAACATGTTTGAAATAAATAAATCTTAAATACTAATTTTTAAAAAAGGAACTTTAAAGTAAATTGAATTCACACATATAATAATGATTACATTTAAAAGAATTAAATTAATTATTAAATAATTCAAATTTGTTTACTAATTTTTTTTATATTAAAGTAAATGTTATTTGTACTCATATATTCATATTTGGTAGTAAATAGTTAAACTAAATTTCAACTCATTTAAACTAAAAATTCAGTTCTGATTTATAGTTATTAATTTATAACATAAAAAAAGTAAGGTACATTGTATTGGGTTAAAATTAATTTAGTAATTGTTTGCTTCTTTTTTTTTCTTGCTTATAAGGCGAAAATGTCGTTTTTTAACTACTTGAAGTGCTGTTCTAAATTCTTTTTCAGCATTTGAGGAGTAGTTACCTATTGCAGCTGAAATAAGTACAATGAATGAAGTGGAATGCTATTTTGTAATGTATACACTTACCTATAATAATTTTATATATTTTTTTGTACTCTTTAAGAGATTTTTTGCCGAAGATTCCGTCCATATTATACATCATGCAGAGTTCTCGAGATAAAATTCGTTCCAAATTTTTAATTATGTTCCCATCTATTAACTTTGTTACAGCCATTACCTAAACAAATTTTAATAATTGACGGTAAATAAGTATACATATACATATATTGTATATTGCTTCAATTTGGAAGTTTTCTAAAAGTTACTTACATAATTGTCTTCGTTGAAACCATCTATTTCAGATTCAAGCTTTTGAAGATGTTCTTCAGTAGTAATTGGAAATGCTTTTGTGAATGTGGTAACGCCGTGACAACTTTTGTTCAGCATTTGTAGCTCAATTTTTAATTCGGCCAACATTTCCACTATTACTTTGTTTTGCTGTTCGCTTGTTGCTAAAAAAGAAAAGATATAAATAAATAGAGAGTCATGATAGGTAATAACTCAAAAAATTATTCTGATAGTAAAATCAAACACTACCTTGCAATTTAGAAAATTGGTCTTTTAAGACTTTTTGATCGGCTATTATATCAGTGAGAAGCTGATTTTGTTTGTCAATTCTTTCTATAAAACAAATAATTTCATTAGCATGAAAACTTTTTAAATTATTTTCTTTACTACCCACCTTTCAGTTCGGTGCACATGTCGCATGGAGGCTTTTTTGTATGGTCTGTAATAACAAATACAAAAAACAGATACGTTTATGAGTATAACACAAATTTGTATAAAAAAATGTATACTTACAATTTAAAAGTTCACTGCAAGCATTAAATCTCTTTAAGTTTCCTGGTTCCATTTTACTACTATTCAGATATTACTATTTATTCAGATAAAATTTTGTAATTGGGATATGTGTATGTACTTATAATGAAAATTAAATTTGAAATGAAAATTAAAGGCAGCTGTGAAGAATTGGTATTAAAATGATTTTATTTTTAAAAGGCAATGAAAGCAATTTGCAGTGAATTGTGTTGGTATTAAAGGTTTCCTCTATATCTTCCAATACATTATCCGCAATACATATGCCTAATGCCGATAATGAGTTTATTGGGTCTTCAAAAAGTGGCTTTATATTTTTAAATCGTCGACCTATGACGAGGGTTTCATTACTCTCCTCCTTTATGAATTTCACAATTGATAAAGGTGCAAAAGGCATTACAAGGCATGTGTTATTTGGACTTTTAACACTTAAAAAATATTCCTCGCTTAAATAGCCATTGATGATTCCATTTTTTTCCTTTAATCCTAAAGCTTTTGGATCAATAATTAAGTTACGGTGCAAATTTCTTTTGTACAGTTGCTGCAGAATAAAAGTTGGTTTCCGAACATCTTTTTTAATCATTTGCAAATGATTTTCAAAATCGTATGCAGAAAAATTATACAACAAGCCGTGCTGTTTGACGCATGCACATATGTGGAGCAAGCTATGGACATTATGAGTAACGCTCTGAGGACCAAAAACAGCACAGAAATTTTCAACAAAAAGTTTTAGTAAATCTTCGGCGGCTGGAATGTTATTTTGAAAATTCTTTGGGCATGACAATAGCCTTATTGCACAATGCAGCAATAAAAATATGTAATAAAAATCGTCACTTACATTATTTTTTAAAGCTACAATACCCGTATATAATAAAAATTGCCGAAATTCTGTGGCCTTCCATTTAGGTAGTTCATCCAAAGTTCTAGGCGATCTTATAAAGTCATTCGTCATGTGTTTCTTAAATGAAGTTAGTAGTTTGGATATTACTAACTTATTAGAATTTAAAATTTGTTCGTTCACCTTACTATGGAAAAGTCTATTTAACATTTTTCTAGTAACACCCAAATCAATTACGTGCATGGGGTCTAGAGGTACTTGGCTAATCATATTTATGTTTATATTCTCCAAAGGGGTTTTAGTGTTAATAAACTTAATTTGATGCAGTTTTTTATGTTTTCTTTTGACAAAATCTTCATCGGTTATAAGATCAGCAACTTCTGTACTATAAACTAAAACATTATTTACTTTTTTAGCTATTTGGGTGCACTTTGAACATCCATTCGCGGATGAATGATAAGCTATCCCACATATTAATGCCTTTGCTGGTGCATCACATATTACAGCGCGTATTTTAAATACAATTTTTTTGCCACTGACTTCTATACCATTTTGTTGCAAATACGACACTTCTTCTACGAATTGCTCTAAATACTGGTTAATATCGTATGGCTTGTGCTTGCCTACATATATACCAGCGGGAAACACTTTTATATTTTTAATATTAACGACTTTGATTAAGATTGGCCAAAGTTGTGTATTTGAACTTTTGAAAATAGGCAAGCCGTCGATATTAATGTCGCAAAGTACTTCGTTAAAATTTTGCAATATATGTGCTACCTTCAATAAATTTTTTCTTATACCGAAGTGCATATACCGACCAGGATGTACAATCTCTATAATTGGGATTTTATCAGTCTTTTCTAGAAGCGTCAGTGGAGATAAAGGCACATCTAAACCACGAGCTCGTAGTATAATCAAAAGATCGCGCATGTCCTTCATTGAAGTTCTACTTTTCAATTGACATTGCGCTAATTCCTCAACTAAATTGTTTATACCTGATTGCAAATCCAAATTTTGATTATCAGTAATTTCGGTAGCTGGAGATTCGGTGTTAAAAAGTTCTTCACGTGAGCACTCAACTGAATTATTTGCAGTATTTAGTCGTTTCAAATAATTTTCTTTTTCAATTTTTACTAGTCGCCTTTTATGGCGCTTACTACACTGCATTTTTTGTTTTTTAAAAAACTTTAATATTATTGACGAGTATAAGCTTACCAGTTTTTTCTAAATTTTTATTTATTTTAGGTTTTTATTTTACCGCAGCTTACTTTGTTATACACACACGAAATTCACAAATAAAGTAAGCAAATGGCTAACGGAGCTGCCATACCTTAATATTTCAGTGAAGAAATAATACAGTTACTGGCAACACTGTATGCGAACATGGTACACGAATACTTGTCGTAAAGCAATAACTTGTTGTTTATTAACAACATACTCCACATCCGCATTACATTGGACCATATTTGTAACTACTCCACTTCACAAAAAATGGACCATGTAACCCAATATTATTTGCAGGGGTAATGAGGGAAAAAGAAGAGAAAACGCTTTTCTTAGAATTACGAACATAAGGAACCAATCGTACAACTTTGTCATTTATGCACACAGCTCAAGATAAACGTCAAATTACACTGTATAACAAAAAGATGTTCTTTTCAATAGTTTTGATTTCAGACGAAATTATATTTTAAAGCAATTTCAGAATTATTCTATACTCAGTTAAATTACATTACAGACAATGAGAAGAAAATTTATGCGGATGGAAATCAAGCTTCTTTCAGTATTTCTCTGAATACTTTCTAATCAATGATTTGACATAAAATTGTCATAAAAATTTTTCTTCACATAAACAAATTTGTGTTCATTCATCCTAATTATCCAAAGGTGTATATTCTTCTCTACACGGAAAATGTATTCGTGTAAATACCGAGACACTTAGTTGAGGTTTTCGTGCGTGCTCCTAGGGTTGTGTCTACAGCTAAAGCAGTAGCATGAGTATGAATGGTCAAAGACCTGTTTGAAGTATGTATATTTCAAATATACAACTGATCCTAGTATGCTACCCTGCGAAACGCTGGGCTTTTATAGACTGGCACTACTCATGAAGTCGCTCTTACACATTTTCTGGCAATAAGAAAATTTTGTTTCAATTTGTGAACCTCTGTCAAATGCTTGGAAAACATATGTATATAAAAACCTTGAACCATTTTGAGATTGTCGACAATAAACCTAGGCACGTGTGTATAACCCCGCTTTCTTACGATCCTTGCCAGGCTTAGGAATCATTTTAACTAGTGCCACTTTTCATACTTGAATTGAAGCATTGAAGACGTAAAATAGCATTGAGGACAAAGAGAAAAAGGCAACTTCATAAACATTTTGTTAATTATTGTGTAAATTCCAAGCGTTTTCTTTGAATAGAGGTGTATCAGTCATAGTATTCTGAATCTCACAAAACTCAAATCTTAGCGGGACAGCAACTTCTGGCAATTCAGTCGTATAATTGCATATATTTGCAGTGAAGACGAATCGCAGGTGCGTCAGAATATTTAAATACACGTATTTATATATAGTCCTATGAATAAATTCTGAGTGAGGAAGCGACTCGGCATTAGTTTGAAGATGCATGACAACATATGAAAACTTATGTTTATTTAAGGAACTTTGGATGATAATGTCGAGCATCTCCAAACTAATACCGTGCCACCTTCTCACTCAGAATTATTATTATTATAGGAGCTGATTTAAACGCGAAAAAAATGAAATCAGTGCTCAATTTTTTTTTTAATATTCTGAAGAATTTTATAGCAGGCTTCCTCAGAAGTGTGCAACTAACCTAACCTCATGGTTTGGATATAAGTGTCATCTTAGTCTAATAAGTGGCGTTTAGACACGAAGACGTGGTTCATGGTGAAATGACGATGAATGGCAAGTATACAATATTTATGGGGTCGACTGTTATTATACGCCTACTTTGGCGAATATGTGCAAATAATGCGTGTTTATTATCTCAAAATAAAATATCGATAAAAAGGGAATAAACTTTGCAAATTTTTAATCAAAATACAGTTCGGATATTATAATAAAATATTTATTTTAAAATAATATCGTAAATAAATGGGGTATCGACATTTTATTTCAGTTTAAGAATTTCGATAAATATATGTAGCTTTCTTCAATCATTTATGCACGCTTTCAATCACTTGGCAAAATGTCACTACATCAATATGATGATGATTGAACTAATGAACTGAAATTCCCTTTATGGGTTTATTCAAGTGATATTTTCCTTTTAAATATTACATAACACAATAGCGAAATACAATTTCGCGTGCATATGTATGTTATCATTTTAACAATAATGAAGAAAAACATGATGCAACATTTTCTGTTTGTATTACAATACAAAAATAACGTAAAATTTTATTTACAAATGCTTATAATCAATAATAATTTTTATTAACGTCATAACTTATGAAAATGTGCAAAAAAGACAGACAGACAGATGAGCAAACGGGTATATCATAAACAATATTTTGTCCCATTTTTTCTTTTTCGATGTTTTATCTTTCATTTTTATTCACTTATTCGTTTTTTGCATACATACATACATGTATACATACATATAAATATAATATTTGAGGTTTAATGTTTAATATGAGTGACAGTTGGAAACAGCAGTTGCTTAACATTGCGTTTCTTTTTGACATCTTTTGTGGAATTGTTTTTATTTCTTAATTAACAATGCAATTTACAATTGCTGCACAAATGAAAACAGACGAGGGATAATTTAATTTTTATTTTTATTCTTTTCAGATTTTATATTAAAATGGTCACACAAGCATTTTCACATGTCAAAATTTAATTGCAATTGTTACAGATGAAAGTGATGACTGAAAATTTGATTTTTTTTTTATTTTTAATTTGAAAATGAGAATCACAAGCCTTCTTCAAAGAAGTCTTCTACTAGCCTACAAAGTATTTCAACAATTAAACGCATCAGTTTAAATTTGAACCATCGGTTATTTCAAATCTGTCATTATATTCTGTCACAAAATTCAAAAATTTCCAAAACAAAGACAATTGGTCGGAAATTGCAGTAAAATGTCGTACAATATCTGTTCGCAGAGGAGGACCAACAGTGCCCGTATACGCGTGTGCGTGAGAATCCATCAACATCAACTCTTCATTGCTCTCAAGAATTGTACATTTCACGCGCCAGTTTACGTCGAATTTTGCGAAAACGTCTCGATATGACGCCTTACAAAGTTCAATTTGGTTCATCGATTTGGTTCAATCGGTAGATGGGCCAACTAGAAACTGTGCGATGATGTCGATTTTGCAACAAAAAAAAAAATAACTTATTTTCAAATGAAGCTCATTTTCATCTTGGTGGGACGTTAGGCAATATTGCCGTATTTGGGGTTTTGAAATCCCATATTTACTTCTTACATAAGCCAATGCACTCTTTACGAGTGACTATTGGGTACGGATTGTAGAGTGGAGGCATCATTGGCCCATATTTCTTTGAAAATCTGTGGAGACTCCTATCTAACCATGATAACCGATTATTTTGTAACCGCTCTTCACGATATTGATGTAAACGATATTTGGTTTTAACAGAATGGTGCAACTTGCTACACATCTCGTACCACAATCAATTTATTACGTCAAGCGTTTGGTCTGTCGAGCGCCGTTAAAGATAAGTGTTATTGCGACAAAACAGAGATAATTGAGCATATGAAGATAAACATTCGTGATGCCATTGTTGAGATACGACCCCATCACTCGAAAAAGTACACTAAAATTGGTCCGATCGAATGGGGTACTGTGAGGCCAGCCATTCTAACCGGAACAATTGTACTTTCCTTAGCCCCAGAAAAAGATATTTGTAATAACTGTATTTGTAGTAATTGTGCTTCCTTATAACTTCATTGACCTCGTCTAAAATATTTAAAGGTTCTGCAAGAGAACAAAAAAGAGATTCATACTAATGACCTATTGAAAGTGATGTTCCTGGACTAGTCTAAACTTTCGAGTAACTCAACTGTTAATTTTCGGCATTTTATGTAAAATGAACCGTTAAGAACATTTGTTTTACTACTCTGCACTAAAGTAACCCACTCACTTCTGTTTGCCTGTTGTATGCGAAGTATGAGGGTTGAATGTAGTTTCCGAATTACAACGCTAAGTTTTTTATAACATAACACATTTTTGTCAACATTGATTGTGAACAGATTAGCGTCAACTGTTGCTTTTACTGGGACTGAGCACTAATGATAATGATACCGCTTTAATCGCATCTTTGGAGAGAGCAAAGTATTCACCTTTAGGTGGACTTGTGTTTAGTAATGCCTTTTGTATACAAATTTGTAATAAATAGACGCATTAACAAAAAAGGCTGTTTCACCTAGTTTTACAGTCTTTTATTCGAGTTAGTTGCTTTCTAAATTCAGCCGTAAAGTTTTTCGCAACACATCGTTTTTTGTTGGCGATCGTTTGTCATCGCCGTAGTCTATTAGACGTAAAGCGCGGATTCGAGCCCCAGGGCAGACATCAAAACGAAATATGAAAAAATATTTCTTCGGTGACTTCCTCTCGGAAGATTTCTGGCATAAACTCTGAGAGTAAATAAACCTGCCATGAAAAAGTTTCTCAAAATCTGTTGTTCGGAATCGACGTTAAACTGTAGGTCCCGCCACTCGAGGTTAAAATTAAGGCACACAACATGAGTGGTGTGAGAAGCTAGGCCGTAATCCTAACTGAAGGTTTGTAATGGCCAATTATGTATGTATGTTGTTAGAACATTACTATTAATTTTCGAAACTTCTCGACCACTGGACCGCAGTTGAGCTCCGTAGTATTATATTGGTATCCACCATGTCTATGACCGTAGTACAAATCAACAAAATCTTCGTAGACAGAAAAATCCTCATTACTGTCAAAAAAAAGTCTTCTTCTACTTCTGATACTTCACCTTCGTGGTAGTGCCAATCTGATTCTCTTTGTAAATCTTGCCTATTGTAAACTTGTTTTTAATACATAATAACTTGTTTTATCTGCCATAATACCGACTACTGCACGAGTTGTCAATAAACTGCAAGCTGAGTTCTCTCGCGATCGTGATGAGAATAAGACGTATTATTCCCTCTAAGTGTGCGCAAATTAAACCAAATATTACCATTGATAAAGAAATAAGTTTAAACGCAAAAGTTCTATGTATAAAAATTGTGTACAGTCTACAAGATTAAATTTTTGAATTTAAAAATTTAATTTACAGTAAATAATAAAAAATTAACAAACTTTGTAATGCTAGAGCCTAGTGCTCTCAGTACAAATTGCAAAAATGTTAAAAATAACACAGAATCAATAGAAAAAAGAAAAAGAAAAAATAGTAACAACATGATCGATACCATCGAATCAAAACAGACCAAGGGCAATTACTTCGCCCCCCTCTCTGATGATAGTGATAACTGTGACGAGTCAATAATACAACAATTTAAAAAACAATTACAAAAACCAAATCAGTAATGCAAGTACATCTTCAGCAAACCAAAACAAACAATACCAAAAGGCAACAGTTCAAAAAGAAACCAATAAAAAAACAAATAATGATTTACCAAATACCATTATTAAAAAAAATCCTCCAATTAATGTATGTGAAATTAAACAAAAGAGTTAATCTCATTTTTGAAAAATGGATTAAAAATAAAGGAATTTAAAATTAGGGAGTTTAGATATAAAAAATCACTCTTCTTAAATTCCATTAACGATTACGTCAAGGTTAAAAACCATCTTGAAAAAATTAAAGCAAAAATTTTTACTTTCACGCCAAAGGTTTTTAAAAAATAAAACATTCTTGTTGAAAGGCTTAGATGTTGATACTAATATAGATGAAATCTTTGATGAACTCTGTAAACATGAAAACGATGATCTCAAATTTATAAAGGTAAACCAATTTAACACGAAAAATTCTCTTGAAAATGGTTACAAACTACCTATATTCATGGTTCAAATAAGTCCCGAAAGCGACACAAATAAATTAAAACAAATTAAAACGCTTCTATATCATATCATTCAATGGGAAGTATTACGCCGTCCAGAAATAACCCAATGTAGAAACTGCCAGGGGTTCTTTCACAGTGCATCAAATTGTTTTCTACCAACGAAATGCGTTAAATGCAATAATAACCATGAAATGGGTAAATGTGAAATAAAAGAAGCTCGTAAGGAAGAACTGTATTGCGTACT
Source organism: Sarcophaga rosellei (assembly GCA_930367235.1). Taxonomy (NCBI): domain Eukaryota; kingdom Metazoa; phylum Arthropoda; class Insecta; order Diptera; family Sarcophagidae; genus Sarcophaga; species Sarcophaga rosellei. The sequence continues at coordinate 44,139,120 of OV884018.1, read as the reverse complement.
GTGTAAAAAATTTGGTCACCCAGCATCCCACAAAGGTCGTGAAGTTTATAGAAAATTGCAAGAGAAACTAAAACTCAGAAAACAAACTATAATAGTTAATAAACAATAGAACAATGTTTAAATCATATACAAATCCAAGTTTAAGTTTCTCAAGGTTGTAAGAAATGATTATTCATGAAAATGGAAATAATGCATTACTGAATGAAATAAAAAATATCATGACGAACCTTTCTACCTAGTTGGTCAATTTACAACAACAACTACAAATACAGACGTCTCGTATTGACACTCTATTCAACTTAATAGAAGTGTAATAATGTCTAACATTTCTTTAAACACTATATCAAGAAAATTGAAAATATATGATATTAACGTAAACTCATTAATTCATTTAAGCAGATGATATACCCTTAATGAAATTATTAGATCAAAAAAAAACTGATATTATCCTTCTTAATGAAACAAAGTTAAATAAGAAACACAAACTTTATTTCGACCAATACAATATTATTAGAAGAGACAGGCCGATTTCAAAAAGAAGTGCTGGAACTGCTATTCTAACAAAAAACGATATTAAATATAAACCATATATCAATATATATATAGAAGCTACTGTTATAAAATTACTAATGAGAAATAACTAATTGTTGTACATAATATCGGCATACTACCCTTCCGGAAACAATGACTTTTATTTTAAAGAAGAAATACACCAGTTATTTCAATCTCTCAACATTCAGGATCTGAATAATTATTATATACTAGCCGGTGACTTGAATAGTAAAAGAACAGAATGGGACAATAAAGACAACAATTCAAAAGGCTCTTTACTTCTTCAGTGGCTCTTAGAAAATGAAATAACGTTTAGAACTAAATTATATGCTTCTTCTAAGCCTTCTTATCCAAGATCAGGATAATTTATTGACGTATGCATTTTCGATACCAGGCTAGACGTAAGAAAAAAGAACAACTCTATAAATTGTATTAAAATCATAGATCATGACAGTGATCATAATGCATTGGAAATAATCACTTCAATGCACAATGAACAAATATTTACATTATTCAGACAAACAGAAAATATAAAATATAACTTCAAAGCAACAAACTGGGATAAATTTAAATTAAATATTTTGAACAATATGAACAACAACAATATTGTTCCAAACAACTACAATTTGCAAATACAAGAAATTGAATCCTATCTAACCACAATTAACAACTTAATCACTTCCGCAATAGATGAAGTTGTCCCTAAATTGAAGAGAAATAATCACAACATGTCAACAAATTCAGTAATTAAAAAATTGCTCAAGGAAAAAAGCCGATTAGTCACCATAATTAGTCTGTTCATGTCCGGAGATTGCAAAATGTCATCACCGGGGATCAATTTGAAGAGGCCTAGCCACCAACAGAGGGCGCTACAATATTAGTTTAAGCTTTCTGGGTTTTTTTGTTTTTATCATAACATTGTAATGTAATGTAATTAAAGCTTTAGGACTTTTTAGCATTATAATGTAATTTCAGTTTACTTAGGCCTTTGCCTTGTAAAATTTTTGCTAGAAAATTCATTCGTTTTATAACAACCCAGAGCGAAACTTTGGTTAGCAAAAATAAAATCAGTTTATATTTTTCAAATTAGTGCGCCTTTAATTAAAACTTGTAATTCAAAATTGATTATAAAAAATTATTATCATTTGTGTAAATAAATATACTTAAAAAATCTGAGTGCTTTTCGGAGTGAATTTTATTTATATTCGGAAATTTTTTTTGGCCTAAATTCAATTGGTAAAGATAGAAGTGTGTGAAATCCAACAGATAACAAAAAAAAGGAAAGTGTTTTCTTTGCTGTGCTTTATTACAGATTAGGAACTTCTTTAATTTGGTTCCCCTTTTTTTTATAGTGCTTTATTAAGACCAAGACCATCATTTTGTTTTGTGTGCTCCCAACCCCCATACAGTCCACGAAGTAACATTTGGTCCAGACGAACCGGATTTTTTGAACTTTTTTTTTGGATTTTTGCGACATCGCTACACCATCAATTGGTAAAGTAACCTTGAAATTATAAGGTAAAGTTGTTTTTGTTTTCCTTTTTTATTTTTTGATCATTTGGTGGTAATTTTATATACAAGTAAAGTTCTGTTAGAATGGACAACGAACTTTGCAAGTATATAAAATTTATAACAGTGCATATATATTCACAAAGTGTTGTGTTATAACTTCGATAGCACAGGCACACTTTGTGAATTTAGTGGATATAAGAACCAAAGTGTTCTTTTTATGCACTTTTATACCAATTTGTCTTGGCTTATAACAAAGTCAAATGTGACTGGGATGTCAAATTGTGGTGTGAATATCACAGTTGGTGAATCGAATTCAACCACCCAATTTGATATCGTTTATAAGTCAATAGTGGTGTTAAAATTGGTGATGGTGCGTTGGCTAAATAGCAAAGCACATCACCTTTTATAAGAATTCTTGAAATCCACCGGTGACGTGAAAGGGATACCCATAAATGAGTGTTATTTACTTATGTTATTGATAGATCTGATTTTTATTAGCAGATCTTTAAGTAAATAAAAGGTTTAAATTTTCTTTAAAATGAAATAACACAAGAAAATTTATTTATGAGTTTCCGTTTGATTTTATTCGTTTATTGATTAATTTTTGGATTAATTTTTTATTTTTTGATAATTTTAAATTTAATATTTGTTTTAAATATTTAATATAATTTGCGTTGGCAAATTTTACATATATTATATATACATATTTACCTATATACGTGTATGATTTGGAATACAAAGTGAAAACGAGTAGGTTTTCGGTACTGCCTTTTTCATCTTTGTATTTTGTTTATTGTTCCTTTTTGATTTTGAGGACAGTAATAAGTATCGGGTTATTGGCCATTGGGAATTCGCCCTATTGGCTTAGTTTCGCGAAGTGCGTATTAATTAGCTCGTTTTATTTGATATATAGTACTTTGTGTAAAGTTTGCGGTAAGGCGCTATGTTGATCGCTTTAGTACGTGGTCAGGGAGATCGCGATTAATTATTATTGATTAATTTTGGAATATTTTCATTTTGTTGCGTATCGCAAGGTTAGTTACAATCGGGCCGCGGACATTTTCGAGTTTCGCTCAGGTTGAACTTATTATTTATTTAAATTTTGGAATTTTTTATTGAATTTCAATTTCGTTGGGAGAATTAGTGAGGAACAGAATCTCAACCATTCTGTAGATTCTTTTTGGTTCCTACTTTTGTTGCTGTTAGTTAGCTGAAAATCTTCCTGTATTAATCCGCCGGTGCATAGGTATAATTTTCGTATATACGGGCTCGGCTTATTATTCAGGTTGATGGTAGTAAAACAGTACAACCTGTGTATTGACTGTTTCGATGTTGGTCATAGGTTGAATGAATGCAGGCAAAATTTGGATTGTTCGGTCTGCGATTTGCGACATCACACTTTGCTGCACCGGGAGGTGTTTCGATCCTCTCGAGAGCTTGGAGTTTTCGATGCGACAAGTTCTGTTCGTGCAGCAAAGCTTGGTAGTGATGTGCAAAACTGTTTTCCAGACAACTATGGCAGATTCTTTTAGCCAAGCCATAGTTGGTATTTGTCATCGAGGGCAAATATTTACAGCTAGGGCTCCGATAAACTCCCGTTCGCAAGCAACTTTTTATTTCGAAAAAGTTGCAGGGAAAATTTGGATTGCCAACAGCTCGAATGAACTTGTAATTCTTCCAACGAACTAAATATTTTAATGAATAACTTTAGCTTACAGTGTCATGGTACCCCGAGGAAATAGAGGAGAAGTGAAGATGCCGAGGACCGAGGAACTGAAGGGTTAATTGAGCCACGACCATACCTGGTGGACGTGTGGAAATACTGGCCGCTGAAGTTACACCTTCCATTTTAACGGGCAATAGACCTAGTCCGTCTGTCCCTAGGAAGGTTGAGTTAGAAACTGAAGCATCGAAGAGGACAACCCGTTCACTAGCCCAGTAAAATAATGGACCTCGTTCGTCCTAATAATCCACCAGTGGACCTAGTTCGTTCCATGATCGTGAGAGCTGAAGACCTAGTTCGTCGGAAGCTCTAGTTCCAATTTAGTGGAGGAACAATAAGTCTCAAGAATTCGATACCCAATTTTAGACCATGACACTTATTCCTGACGGATCAGAGTTGGAACTGCTGCAAGATGTCAAGCTTTTTAGTTTTCTATTGTTTTGAGATATGAAACTAATATGAAAGTATTTTTTTCTTTTGATTTTCTTTCTTTAGTCATTCGATGGAGGACATCTTTTTTAGTTGCAGTACTGCAAGGGCGCCGGTATGTTTATGTCTGATAGTCCATACTTCCCATCCTTGGCGACATAAACAGGATTGTTTAAGCGATGGAAAACTAGCAACAGAGGGCGCTGCCGCATAAAATAAAGATTTTGATATTTTGACACTAAATTTTTGTTTTGTTTTATGTTCTTTCATTCGCTTTTGTAACATCCGAAGGGATGCAACCTAATTGTTAAATAAAATTTCAATATTTGTGCAATAATTTTTTTAAAAATATAATTTGGATTAAGATTGATCATTTGTGACTTGTTTTTACTTTTTTATTGAAAAATTTTTTTTTTGTGTGATAATTTTGTAAATGTATTTGATTATAAACTTTGTGAAAAGAATAAAAAAAAAAATAAAAGATAAAATGTTATAAAATGTAAACAGCCGGGAAACTTTCATTGTTTATACAAAAATTGTGAGACAAATATAAAATAAAAGAAATTGTTCGTGTGTCCAAAGGAACACAAAAGGAGAGTGTAGTTTTTTTTCCCCAATCATTGTGTTGGATTACAGTGCTAATTTGGTTTCTATTCTTTTTAGTGTTCATGGATGTGTATCAACAGATTGGTTCAACATTTTGGTTCCTTTTTTTGTGTCGCCATCAATACAGTCCACGAATTAACATTTGTGGCCAACAGGACGAATTGTAGCGCCCTCTGTTGGTGGCTAGGCCTCTTCAAATTGATCCCCGGTGATGACATTTTGCAATCTCCGGACATGAACATTCCGGCGCCCTTGCAGTACTGCAATCAAGGAAAAAATGATTCCAAAGTGAACACTATTACAAAGAAATCGAAAGAACAAAGAAACTATGATATTAATTCAAGCGTAATCAATTTATTTCTCTAAACTCCATTAAGTAAAAGACATTAAACTAAAAGCTATATCAGCTTCGAATCCTCAGACTCCAATGGGTATTCGTCAGCTGCATTACGAAACTATAATGAAATTATGTATTAAAAGTAAAAAAAAAAAAAAAAATTAATTTTATTTAATATGTATCATGGTTCAAAGCGATTGTTGCATACTTTAGGTATTACAAAGAACACAATCCGGAAACCAGGTAGCCGAAAATCGAAAATTGGGCCAACGGTTTGCCCATCGTACCACCAGACACGCCATTGCGTATGATTTTGCTATACACGTCACAGCCTAACCTAAGTCCAACTGGGGCTGCTACAAAAAATGTTGGGTCTGCCAGTTGTAATCCCGGAAACTCGTCCACTATCCTTCCGTCTATCGACCTTGATGGTGTGAGGCCATCCAGCTCTCTTCGTACCTCCGCATAGGTTTCAACCGTGTCACTGCTACCGTAATTCCCTCGAATAACCAAAAGCACCCGCTCCGAGCGTCCAACCTTGATCGTCTTAGTGCCAAGCCGACGAACCACCTTCTCAGAAATGAGAGTACGCTCTGCAGTAGGATCGATTACTGCTCTTTCCGTGATGTATCGGCCATGCGCAACAATGTTCACTATAGCCGTTGGTTTTAGTAGAACGCTATCCGTCAACGTATATGACGTCGATGGCAAAACTCTACAAGTTGTGGAATGAGAGATTTCTCTTGGCTGTTGAGATTTAAGGTTCCTCGATCGACTCAGAACCAGAGCGTTAGACGGACTAGGTCTTCGACTCACACGATCATTGGACGAACGAGGTCCCCGGGCGGATTTTCGGGACGAACGAGGTCCTTTATTATCTGTGCGAGCAGGCGATTTGCGATTGCGGTTGCCTTTCTTCGACTTCGAGACCCTCTTCGGACGAGACGAACGAGGTCTATTGTCCGGCTTATGGAGGAGTGTGTGATGCATATCACCGCAGCGCTTACATTTGCCCGTACTAACGCACGTCCGCCAGGTATGATCGTGACTCAAACAGCCAGCACAATACTTGTATATCGTCACCAGCTTCATCCGCTCATCGTAGTCTGCCTTTGAGAATCGTTCGCAAAATCGCAATGGGTGGTTCTTCAAACAGACGCGACACACTATTTTCTTACCATTGTCGCCTTGCTTATACTTTCTCGCAGAAACCATGATACTATAGCTGAAATTATAAAATTTTCAAATTCAACATGTAGGGAGAATTACCAGTTTCACAACTGGTCGAGTGATTGTTCCCCGTGAAGTCTTCAAATCCACTACTCTTACATGACTATCCCTACCCGAATGTAAATTCAATACGCGACCTAGGCGCCATTCATTGGTAGGCACGTTGTCCTCGCGGATGACCACCATATCACCGACCTCTAAATCCTTCCTTAAACATTTCCACTTATTCCTCTTCTGTAACTCTTTCAGGTACTCTTCCTTCCACCGAAGACATAAGCGTTGGTTCAGGGCCTTAACTTTCTGCCATCGATTCGTTATTGAAGGCAAAGGATCTGCAATTTCCAATTCCGGTGGGGACAATAAAGGACCACCAATCAAAAAATGACCTGGCGTAAGAGCATCCAGGCAATCTACATTATCCGCCAAAGGGCATAATGGACGCGAATTCAAGCACGCTTCGACACGTGCTAAGAGAGTAGAAAACTCCTCAAAAGAATATTTTAAGCTCCCTGCAAACCTTTTGAAATGGTGTTTGAAACTTTTGACACCTGCTTCCCAGAGACCTCCCATATGAGGTGCACCAGCAGGGTTGAAATGCCAAGTCAATCCCCTGGGTCCGTAAGTAGCATTGACCTGGGACCCTGTTTCCCTAAGAAAATCCCGAAATTCATTCTTCAAGATTTTCGACGCTCCTACGAAATTGGTCCCGTTGTCGGAATACATATCCGTAGGATATCCGCGGCGAGAGATAAATCTAGCCAAAGCAGCCAAGAATGCAGACGTGGATAAATTACTAACCGCTTCCAAATGAATAGCCTTCGTAGCAAAGCAAATAAATAAACATACGTAGCCCTTAGTTATAAGACACGCTCTGCCAGTGTAATTGCGAATGTCGAAGGGCCCAGCAAAATCCACGCCAGTGCTAGCGAAAGGACGAGTGAAAACGGTACGGGATGTAGGCAAAGCTGCCATTATCTGGCTCTGAGTCATACCCCTATGGATAGTACAAGCTCTGCAACGTCCTACTACGGTCTTTATCAAACTCCTAGACCTGCGCATGTAAAATTCTGTTCTAAAGACTCTGAGCATCAACTGGTTCCCGCCATGCAAAGTTAGCCTATGGATGAAATCGATTAACAGATACGAGAATCGACTCGCTGTTGGTAAAAGAATCGGAAACCGCTCGTTGTAGTTGAGGTTTACCGCATTAGCCAGCCTGCCACCGACTCTCATTAAACCGTCCTCATCTAAAAAGGGATTCAAATTCAACAGTTCTCCTTCTACAATCTTCTCTCCTTCAGACAACCGCCGGTATTCCTGAGGGTACCAAGCCCTTTGGGCTATTCTTATTAATTTCCCTCTCACACTCCGGATTTCATGTGGAGTAATCTCCAAAGAACCGTAACTCGAACGTTCCCTATCAAAAAACCTAAATACTAAGGCCATTACACGCAACGCTCTTGAGTAGGAAGAAAACCGATTCAAAAGATCATCGAACTCCTTAAAATAAGCGAAGAAAACCATGTGACACTTTTCCTCCTCCTTAGTGTCATATTCTTCGGGAATAGGGTTGCGCCATTCGTCGGTAGGGGAACCTAACCAGTGGGGACCATGCCACCACAGGTCGTCCGTCGCCAAATCCTGCGGCCGAGCTCCTCGACTTATTAAATCAGCCGGATTATGCTCCGACCGAATATGCCTCCAGCAGGCCTTATTCAGGTGCTCTGTCACCTTTGCAACCCGATTAGCAACAAAAGTTTTCCACGAACTGGGTGGTTTTTGAAGCCAAGCTAAAACTATGGTAGAATCCGTCCACCCATAGAATTTTGTCTTCGATGCGTCAAACTTCAAATTTGCCCTCACGGCTTCCACCAACTCGGTTAATAAGACAGCCCCGCAAAGTTCCAGCCGAGGTAAGGAAATCGTCTTTAGAGGAGCGACTCGCGACTTAGCCAACAACAGATGGGTTTGAATAGCACCTACACCATCCTCTATACGAATGTATACACACGCTCCGTATGCTTTCTCCGAAGCATCAGAGAACCCATGAATCTCCACATTATAATCGGGCTGAAAACCTACCCATCGAGGTATTTTTATATTGTTAATGAAACTATAGTCATTAAGCAATTGCGTCCATTTCGCAAGGCTCTCCGGGGTCAAAAAATCATCCCAACCGGTCTTCTCGCTCCATATTCTCTGCATAAGCATCTTTGCGGTGACAATAATTGGGCCTAACCATCCAGCAGGATCGAAAAGCTTAGCAATGATAGATAGTACCTCTCTCTTGGTAAAATTCTTCTTGATCTCGATTGCCGTTGTCGTAAAGAAAAACTGATCAGACTTGGCATTCCATCGTACGCCCAGGGTTTTGATCGAGCTAATATCCTCAAATTCCAAAAAATCTTCCCTTAACAAGTGATCAGAGGGCAATCCCTGAAGAATTCTCTTGTCGTTTGAGGTCCACTTCCTCATCGAGAATCCCGCGGAAGACAACGCTGACCTCAATTGGTCCCGAGCCTCTATCGCCCCAGAAACATCATGAGCTCCTGCCAACGCATCATCTACGTACATCATCTCCCGCAAAATTTCAGAAGCCAAAGGCCACTGTGCTTCACCGTCATCAGCGAGTTGCAGCAACGTTCTTATTGCCAAAAAAGGAGCACAATTTACCCCAAACGTGACGGTTTTCAATTCGAAATCCTCTACTTCCCTATCCGATTCCTTACGAAAAACTATTCGCTGATACTTCGCTTGAGCAGGGTCCAAAAGAATCTGTCGATACATCTTCTCAATGTCCCCATTAAAGACATACCGGTAAAAACGCCATCTAACGATTAAAAGCCTTAAATCGTGTTGTAAAACAGGCCCGGTAAATAACGTGTCATTCAAGCTCAGCCCACATGAAGTTCTACTGGACGCATTGAAAACGACCCTAACCTTCGTGGTGGAGCTTTCAGGCTTGAGTACAGCGTGATGAGGTAAATAATACGAACCTTCCTCACTCACGTCCCTCACATTCACCTTCGTCATATGACCTAAGGATTCATATTCTAATAAAACCGCATCATAATCCAATTTAAGAGACGGGTTCCGAAGTAGGGAAGCTTCGTTTCGCAAAAATTGTTTGTAGGCCTTTGGACGAGAAGAGCCAAGACAATCCAGGGACCCATACTGTGGCTTGATAGGCAATGATACTATGTAACGCCCAGCCGAATTCCTACGTACTGTTTTCCTAAAAGATTCCTCACAGTACTCCTCATCAGGCGACATCTTCGAATGCCGTGGAGGCTCCTCCAATTTCCAGAACCTCTCCAGCTGTTTATCCAATTCCAATTCAGTGCAATACGACACGAGAGTCGTATAGCTCTTGGAACGCGGTTCGGGTAGTGACCCTGTCAAGACCCATCCAAAAATACTCTCCTGGGCCATCAAATTCCCCAGAAGATTTTTCCTAACGCCTTCCAACATTACGCTAGGATAAATGTCACCTCCAATCAAAATATCCACGCGATCGCTCTCATTAAACTTAGGGTCAGCCAATGTGATCTCCGAAAAAGCTGCTGATCGCGATATGTTAACAGTGGAACTGGGTAACATCCCTGTTAACTTCGGCAACACCAAACCAATTGCCTCCACGCGAGACTGATCATCCAACAGCGAAGTCAAGACAAACGAACATTGTCTTTGAACAGCACCAGCATTCGCTCCATTCAAACCGGAGACTCGAGCATGTATGTTCACTGTTGGCAATCCTAATCTCCTCTGTAACCCTTCCGAAATGAAGGTTGCCTGAGATCCTGAATCTATTAGAGCCCTAGCTCTGAACGTCTCTCCTCGGTGGTGGATACCAACTACCGCAGTTCCCAACAGTATCTGCCTCGACGTAGCAGCAAAACAATTTTGGACCTCATCACCTGACATCGACCTGACTGCACCGCTAGAACCCGGCGCATCCAAAGCGCCCATTTCCGAAGAGGATCTAGACACCTCTCGATGCAGTAGAGTGTGGTGCTTCAACTTACACACCGAACAACCAGAAGTACTCTTGCAATCATTGAATCTATGACCACTTGTGAGGCAGTTGATACAAAGATTGTACCTCTTCACGATCCAAAACCGCCTCTCGGGAGGTAAATCTAAAAATTTCGAACAAAGATTTATCAAATGTTCCCCCGAGCAATATTTACAAACTTTCCCACTCAACTTAGTGGAAAAAGATCGAACTCCCCTTTTCGGATTGGAAAAGGCTTCAGTGGCAGGCCTGGTATTAGCACTAGCCGGCTCAAAATTTCGAATTTCAGACACTGTTTCCAAAGATTGAAACCGTGATGTCAGGAAATTGTCCAGATCGTTCCATTTTGGAATCTCCACCTTGTTCTGGATTGTCTGTTCCCAAAGTGACAAAGTCAACACTGGCAACTTGGTGGAACACAAATAAACAAAAATTGGATCCCAACTGGAGATATTAATATCGTGCATCCGAAGTGCCGATATCGAATTATTAATATCTCGCTGCAACCTCTTGATATCCTGTGCTGCTTCGGATTTGACCGGTGCGAGTGAAAACAAAACCCTCAGCTGAGAATTCACCAAAATCCTCTTATTCTCGTACCTGTCCTTCAGGTTATTCCACGCCTCCTGGAATCCGTTAGCAGTCAGGGGAGATTTCTTCACAATCTCCAAGGCTTCACCACGCGTGAACTGCCTCAAATAAAAAAGTCGCTCAACTGGGGAAATGCTAGCCCCGTTCACATAAACAGCAGTGAACATGTCGCGAAAAGATGGCCAAGACCTATAGTCCCCATGAAACACCTCCATGGTACAAGGGGGCAGCTGCATGCTATGCCGAACCCGACTTTCGCTGCCTTGACTATTTTGACATTGGGTTGATGACATCCCAGCTTGATTCACCAAAGTCTGGGAGAGCTCACCCATTAGTGAGGCAACGGTTATGTATCCTAACCTGCAATGTCCAAAAAGTTCACGTGCAGCTTCCCGATCACCTTCCAAATCCTCTTCGTCACCTGTGGCAAAGGCTTCATAGGAATCCCTCACCTTGGCCCATAATGCCTTGAATTCCTCTCGTTGAATATCAATGGAGAAGGTCGTGTTACCTTCCTGAGGAGTAGCATTAAATTCCTTTTCGAAGTCTAGGAATATTTGAGCAAACCTCTCAAACATCAACAATTTCCTGGACTTCGGCATCTCGTCTATTATTAAAAGTGGCTACCAACAACAACAGCAGTGGAAACAAAGGCAATTAACAGAATCGAGATTCTGTTCCTCACTATTCAACTGCGGAATGAAACCAAATAAGAAAATAAATAACAAAATTGCACTAGAGCGAAACGCGAAAATGTCCCGATCGTAACCACTCTCGCGACACGCAACGGAAATACTCCAAATTTAAAACAAAGGGTCACCGCGAGCGCGGTGATATGCATCACACACTCCTCCATAAGCCGGACAATAGACCTCGTTCGTCTCGTCCGAAGAGGGTCTCGAAGTCGAAGAAAGGCAACCGCAATCGCAAATCGCCTGCTCGCACAGATAATAAAGGACCTCGTTCGTCCCGAAAATCCGCCCGGGGACCTCGTTCGTCCAATGATCGTGTGAGTCGAAGACCTAGTCCGTCTAACGCTCTGGTTCTGAGTCGATCGAGGAACCTTAAATCTCAACAGCCAAGAGAAATCTCTCATTCCACAACTTGTAGAGTTTTGCCATCGACGTCATATACGTTGACGGATAGCGTTCTACTAAAACCAACGGCTATAGTGAACATTGTTGCGCATGGCCGATACATCACGGAAAGAGCAGTAATCGATCCTACTGCAGAGCGTACTCTCATTTCTGAGAAGGTGGTTCGTCGGCTTGGCACTAAGACGATCAAGGTTGGACGCTCGGAGCGGGTGCTTTTGGTTATTCGAGGGAATTACGGTAGCAGTGACATGGTTGAAACCTATGCGGAGGTACGAAGAGAGCTGGATGGCCTCACACCATCAAGGTCGATAGACGGAAGGATAGTGGACGAGTTTCCGGGATTACAACTGGCAGACCCAACATTTTTTGTAGCAGCCCCAGTTGGACTTAGGTTAGGCTGTGACGTGTATAGCAAAATCATACGCAATGGCGTGTCTGGTGGTACGATGGGCAAACCGTTGGCCCAATTTTCGATTTTCGGCTACCTGGTTTCCGGATTGTGTTCTTTGTAATACCTAAAGTATGCAACAATCGCTTTGAACCATGATACATATTAAATAAAATTAATTTTTTTTTTTTTTTTACTTTTAATACATAATTTCATTATAGTTTCGTAATGCAGCTGACGAATACCCATTGGAGTCTGAGGATTCGAAGCTGATATAGCTTTTAGTTTAATGTCTTTTACTTAATGGAGTTTAGAGAAATAAATTGATTACGCTTGAATTAATATCATAGTTTCTTTGTTCTTTCGATTTCTTTGTAATAGTGTTCACTTTGGAATCATTTTTTCCTTGATTGCAGTACTGCAAGGGCGCCGGAATGTTCATGTCCGGAGATTGCAAAATGTCATCACCGGGGATCAATTTGAAGAGGCCTAGCCACCAACAGAGGGCGCTACAATATTAGTTTAAGCTTTCTGGGTTTTTTTGTTTTTATCATAACATTGTAATGTAATGTAATTAAAGCTTTAGGACTTTTTAGCATTATAATGTAATTTCAGTTTACTTAGGCCTTTGCCTTGTAAAATTTTTGCTAGAAAATTCATTCGTTTTATAACAACCCAGAGCGAAACTTTGGTTAGCAAAAATAAAATCAGTTTATATTTTTCAAATTAGTGCGCCTTTAATTAAAACTTGTAATTCAAAATTGATTATAAAAAATTATTATCATTTGTGTAAATAAATATACTTAAAAAATCTGAGTGCTTTTCGGAGTGAATTTTATTTATATTCGGAAATTTTTTTTGGCCTAAATTCAATTGGTAAAGATAGAAGTGTGTGAAATCCAACAGATAACAAAAAAAAGGAAAGTGTTTTCTTTGCTGTGCTTTATTACAGATTAGGAACTTCTTTAATTTGGTTCCCCTTTTTTTTATAGTGCTTTATTAAGACCAAGACCATCATTTTGTTTTGTGTGCTCCCAACCCCCATACAGTCCACGAAGTAACATAGTCACCATAATTCAGTTTCTCCTAACAGACTGTTTCAGTTAAAATCCGTATTAAAAAGAATTAAAAAACTGATTAATGAAAATATTTTACTTGTTATAAATAACGACATAAAAAAGAGAATCACAAACATTCGAACTACTCAGTCTCTGGAAATGTTTGATAAAATTAGGAAAAACTTCCGAAAATTTGAAACAACTAAACTAGAAACAATAACAATTTCACCGCAGTCATCCCACTTAATACACAGTGCTGACATCGATATATGTACAATTGAGAGAGATTCGAATCAAAATTTCGTTATTAATGACGAGGATAAAGTTGTTAATAATGGGTGATTTTTTAAGAGCTATAGGAAAATTTAAAAAAAAACATAAAATTCAGAAAAATGCATGAAATCTTTATTTGAATCGATAGTACGGTCCATATAATTTAATGTTTGAAAATTGTTTCATGCAAATGTTGACCGCGACTGGGCCTCAAATGGTCCATCCGCTTAGTCCAATTATGGCATACTCTTTCCAACATTTCGGCCGGTATCTCACGAATAAATGCTTCAATGTTGTCTTCCAATTCGTCAATTGAAGCTTGCTTGTCTGTATGGACATGAGCTTTAACATAGCCCCAAAAAATAGTCTAAAGACGTTAAATCGCACGATCTAGGCTGCCAATTGACCGGTCCCGAACGTGAAATAAAATGTTCACCGAACTCGCCTTTCAATAAGTCCATTGTTACGTGTGCTGTGTGGCATGTGGCACCGTCTTGTTGAAACCACATGTCATGCAGGTCAAGCTCTTGCATTTTGGGCAAAAAAAAGTTGGATATCATCTCACGGTAGCGCTCACCATTCACAGTTACGTTACGATTCGCAGCATCTTTGAAGAAGTACGGTCCAATGATGCCACCAGCTCATAAACCGCACCAAACTGTGACTTTTTCTGGATGCATTGGTAGCTTTTGCAACGCTTCTGTCTAATCTTCACTCCAAAATCGACAATTCTGCTTATTTACGTATCCATTGAGCCAAAAATGAGCTTCGTCGCTGAACACAATTTTTCGATAAAGAAGTGGATCTTCGGCCAACTTTCCAAGAGCCCATTTTGATAATAAAATTCAATGATTTTCAAGCGGTGTTCGTTTGTAAGACGACTCATGGTTAAATTATAGACCAAACTGAAGATGTTTGACAGTGAAACAAAACCCTAAACGTGCGTGAGCTGTTTAAACCAGTGTTGCCAAAAAGATAATAGCTAAAAAATCACCCGATATTATCGGTGCATATTTTGAAAATATACATTCAAAAAAGGTGTTCGATATCAACAACGCCATACATAGTCATGTCAACTGTACATCCAATGAGTTTTTGGAGACAAAAGCATCATTCGAGCGGAACAGGACTGTCTTAACAACATTTGCGGAAACAAAACGAGCAAATTCCTTTTCGGAAGAGGAAACGTATAACATATTTGCAACACAAGACAATATTAAATATATTTTTAAAAACTTAAATAGTAAAACATCAACAGGCTTAGATGGCATACCTAATGTAGTGTTAAAGAACATCCCCGAAAGATTAATTCTAGATTATTGCACCTTGTTTAATAATATTATCAACAACTAATATTATCCAAGCGAATGGAAAAAAGCGAAAGTTGTTATCATTCCTAAAAAAGACAAGGATCCTTCCAGAGTTGAAAATCTTCGCCCAATTAGTTTATTGCCAAACATAAGCAAAATTTTTGAAATGTGCGTTAATAATGCAATTAACAAACTTTGCAAGAGTAATAACTTAGTAAACGACAAACAATTTGGATTCAAGCATAAACATTCGACCATCAATGCTATTAATAAATTAGTATCAGATATTAATTGGAATTGGAATAAAAAATTTTGTACAAGAACTTGCTTGATAGATATGGAAAAGGCCTTTGACACTATTTGGTTACAAGGTTTGATTTACAAACTAATTGACTACAAGTTTCCCTTAAACTTGGTTATTTTGTTATACAACATGTTATTTGGTAAATCATTCATAGTAAATCACAACAACAAGTCTAGTAAGACATTTAGTATGATGAATGGCCTTCAACAAGGCACTGTTAACGCACCAATTTTCTTTAATATTTATACCCTCGACCTTATAAATAAAATTGATAAGATTATTTCATTTGCGGATGATATGATAATTTACCACGCGGAAGATAAAATTTTAAATTTAAACCAAAACTTACAAGCAACCTTTAACCTAGTTGAAAAATTCACAATTGACTGGCATATGAAAATTAATGTCGACAAATGTGAAACAATTTTATTTCGTCTAACCCTTGATAAATGTACTTACGACATGAGAACTAACTGGAAATCTTTTGAAATTGTCTCAAATACATTTAACAGCAAAATTACGAACAAGGAGATGGTCAAATATCTTGGAATTCATTTAGATAAATGTTTATATTGTGATAAACACGTCGTTAATATTATAAGCAAAGCCAAAAAAACTTTTTTTGCATATAAAAAGCTCTTCTATTCCAAGTATCTAGATAAAAGAGTTAAAATTGTTATGTATCAATCATTAATTAGACCCATAATTACCTACGGCTGCACAATATGGTTTAATATCTCGCCTTCTTACATGGAAAAAATAAGACTATTTGAAAGAAAATGCCTAAGGATATGTACTTCGATGAATACATCACACCAAAGTAATTACTGCCAATATATATAAAATTTCAGGTTGTACAACGCAGCGAATATAACTAGAATTGATAATTTTATTATATACCTTATAAGAAAACATATAATAAGGTGCATCCAATGCGAAAATTTTAATTTAATAATGGCCCCATATTATACAAATACACGTTACATTAGGATCACTGCAGAAAAAGGATAAATATACTGCAGAAAATCGTTTCAATAGAAGTCGCCGTGGTCTAGTAGGTAGTGTGTTGGCTTATTAGACGAAAGGCCCGGGTTCGAATCCCAGGTCAGACATCAAAAAGAAAATATGAAAATATTTCTTCGGCGACTTCCTCTCAGCAGATTTCTGGCAAAAACACTGAGAGTAAAAATTGTCATGAAAAGCTTCTCAAAAATCTGTCGTTCGGAGTCGACTTTAAACTGTAGGTCTCGCTACTCATGTATAAAATTAACGCACACAACACGAGTGGTGTGAGAAGCTAGGACGTTGTACAATGGGTCAATTCGACCTCCGGGTACTGTACTTGTCACAGTTGACAAGTACACGTCCTCTAACCTAACCTAACCTATGGTTTCAATAAAAAATACTGGTGGCTGCATTCACAATAGTTACTCTTCCTTTTTTTTATTTTTTAGTACCTGACATAGTTTTAGCTTATATAAATATATAATATAATGTTTTTTTTTTTTAATTTTTTCATTACAGGAGAATATTAGCCAGTTATTATTATATAAAAATCGATTGTAATTTTAATTTATTAATAATAATTTATTACATTAAATATATATCTTACTAGAGTACCCCATGAGGGTCATTGTGAGAAAATTAAAAATTATAAATATCCTCTATCTATTCTTTATTGTAGTGTAAAAATATAAAAATTGAAAATAAACAAAAAAAGCAAGCTCTTGTGCTAATAGCCCAACACACTTGTTTGCAGGCATTGATTCTTTCCATTGAACTATGCTTGAATGCCAAAGTGTAAAAAAGTTAAATCTGGGAATTGAGAATCTCGGGATCCAGGGATTCCCAGCACTAATACGGATTCCATATTTGCGCGAAGGCAGTGTGACCACGTTAAATTGGGCAATATTTGGTAGCTTCAATTGTGACTGGGTGTACCGAGAGACCAAGCAACATATCATCTTATGGAACAGCCATCTTTGGGAAACATATTTACATTCCTTGGTGTAGAAGGCGCTTTTGATAAGGCTTCTTACTATAACAAAAATGGGTCACTAGATAAGCCCCCTTCACACTATCACACAAGTAATATGATCTGTCAAAATTTTATGTAGGAGAGTACGGATGGGATCGTCTAAACATAACATGTAATGAAACTATCACACATTGAGAGGAAATACGGATGAAAATTTGACAGTCGTATGGCTCTCTTCATTTTTTGAATTGTTTCAAAAAACAAGAAAATTTCATTAGATCAGGGATGTATTTTTATGTAAACAAAACAAAAAAGTGTAAAACACATGTGCAAAAAAAAAAACAAAAACAAAAAACATTTTTGGCACAAACAATTATTCCTATTTTGTGAAAATATTTTTAGAATTATATTCAATATTTAATTAATAATTTAATGGATTTAGAAAAAGTTGTTGATTTGTCTCCAGTTTTACGCCGTAGCAGCCATTCCCGGCATTTTATTTCAATAGAAACTTTAAGCAAATTTTTTCACTTTGTTTATGTTTATTTAACAGCTGTTTTCGTCTTACTTTATTATTGTCTTATACCAATCGTGTAAACGCAGAAAAAATAATCATACGACTATTATTCTCTTTTTTGAAATACGGATGGAATATCATTTTACTTTTTCATCAGACTTTACATATTACTTGTGTGATAGTGTGAAGGGGGCTATAGGAGCGGTATAGAATAGATGATATGCAAATAAATGCAACACACAAACTGCGGAAACATACGCAGGAAACAAGTAAATAAGGCATATCAACATGGCGGTATCATTTCATCACTAATTAAGAGCCTCGTTGACATTGAGCAGCATCCTGATGTTTGTCAGGTTAATAGGCTTGGAAGAGACATTATAGAAAGACCCTATAAAGTTGGAAGTTAGTAAGGCACCTCTTTATGACAATAATCAATAACCATATTTCTGAACTTCCGCCTAATCTAATAATCTATCTGTTCGATTGTGGACTGTATTTAAGGGGATTGACTGGTGGAACCTCGGACGCCTTTTAGCTTAGGTGCTCTAGAATAAGGCAAATAACTAAGAGTGATTTCTAAAGCAACACAATAAAAAAAACACTATCCTTTTCTTCCGAATTATAGCACAATATATTTTAAAATTTTATTTACACCAATTTATATTTCACAATACCTAACACTTCCAAGTTAAATTTACAATATTAAAAATTGGCCGAATGCCCAAAAAGAATTACTTCTACTGTCGTTTATGGTTACTAGACTAGATCGATCTGGCCGATGCAAACGCAAGACTAAAAAACAATACAAAAAAATATTGAGGCTTATTGTTCCTCTAGTAAATCGGAACTAGAGCTTCCGACGAACTAGGTCTTCCGTTCTCACGACCATGGGACGAACTAGGTCCACTGGTGGAGTATTAGGACGAACGAGGTCCGTTATTTTTCGGGGCTAGAGGACGATTTACGTCCCATCAATGCTTCTGTTCTCTAACCTTTCTAGGGACAGAGGGACTGGGTCTATTGCCCAGTTAATGTAAGGTATAACGTCAGCGGCCCGTATTATCACACGCCACCAGGTATGGTCGTGGCTCAATCAACCCTACAATTTATCGTCCTCTACAACTTCACACCCATGGTTTTCCTGGGGGTACCATGATACTATAAGTTAAAGTTCTCTATCAATTTTTCTTTGGAAGAATTACAAGTCTTCCAATCGGCCTTTTAATTGTTCTATGTACAGTTCCCAAATCCACAGCTCTTACGTAACCATCATTAATTTAAACGAAACTGTTGGCAATTCAAATTTTTCCTACAACTTTTTCGAACTAAAAGTTGCTTGCGAACCGGAGTTTATTGCCCTCGATGACAAATACCAACTATGGCTGTCCCTAAATGAATCTGCCATAGTTGGCAGCAAAACAGTTTTGCACATCACTACCAAGCTTTGCTGCACGACTAGAACTTGTCGCATCGAAAACTCCAAGTTCTCGAGAGGATCGAAACACCTCCCGGTGCAGTAAAGTGTGATGTCGCAAATCGCAGACCGAACAAACCAAATTTTGCCTGCATTCATTCAACCTATGACCAACATCGAAACAGTCAATACACAGGTTGTTCTGTTTTATTACAAAAATCTTTGCCCAAGAATGAAAAGATTCTGGACAAACGCTCTCCAAACGAACGCTCAAACATGCAGCTCCAAATCAGCTCTAAATAACTACCTAAACTGTAGTATAGTTCCAATGGTCACAAAAATTTTCAAAAACAGTTCTACGAATCAATATGAATAAAAAGCCAAGCCTGTATAAACGAAAATTATACCTACGCTCCGACAAATTATCACAGGAAGATTTCCAGCCAACTAACAATTTCAGCACATAAGTAACCTCAAGTACGTTCCAAGAAGATGAAACCAACCAATAAAATCAACAAAAATTTTAGCAGTAAATAATAAAATACTTGCCAAATAATTAAAATTCACACAAAGATGAAAAGATTACAACATTTCCCACGATTCCCTTTAATCACTTATTTCGACCTCAATGATTTCGCCAAAGCTCCTATCGGAACGAATATAATTTTTTTAAAAAAGAAATAAACCGTTGTAATTGATTAATAATCAATAAACACTTTTTGTTTCAATTTTAAACGCATGATTTGCTAAGCCGTTTAAATAATAGTCAGTCTAAATAAAAAGGCAATAACAACTTCTATTTTTCAACAAAATTGATACAGCATATAATCAATTCCGACAAAAGAAAGTTTCAAAATAAAAATTTGCCAAAGATCTAAACAGAAATTTACCAAACATAGTTGTTATTAATCGTAACATACGTCAGTAATTTATCCAATTGTAAATTACAAACATTTAGATCCGTATATTTACGTCTCCTTTAATTTTTAACTAATCATAATTAATTCAAACGAAAAATTTTTAATTTACACATTTTCCTAATATAATAACCACAAACTTTTCTAAATGTAAACAAATAAAGATGTAGATTCCAAAAGAAAAGTCAAATAAATAACGTCCATCCCCAAACTACACATTACCATATCATTATTTATTTAGACTTAAATTCTGGAATATCATTGAGGAACAATACTGGTCTCCGTAACCGTTTAATTATGGGTAACCCTGTTACGCTAGATGTGGATTTGAAACTGTGATAAACGATCGTAAATAATTGGTGATAAAATCCGCTATTCACCAAAGAGCAATATCAATGTATAAAAAAATATCGAATTATCACAAATACTAAATTGGATTGATGAATTTGATTGTCATCAGTAAGACTTTCGATATTTCAATATAAATATTACACAATTCTTGGTTGATATAATAATGTGTCACAAGAAAACAACTTTGGTTTCTGTATATGATAAATTCATAAAGTGTTTGTCTAATACTATGCTATACAAATTATTACACACAAACTTTATGAAATTATACACTGTTGTATGATATACATATAAAGTTCTGTTAGGATCGACAACCAAACTTTAGAAGTATATGAATCATCACAAAAATCAGACAAATAAAGCAAAAACAACTTCACCTGGATTGAAGATACTTAGTTACCAAGTTCCAAGATCCGGCTCGAAGGACCAAATGTTCGATTGTGGACTGTATTTAAGGGGAGTGAGTTGTGGAACCTCGGTCGCCTTTTAGCTTAGGTGCTCTAGAATAAGGCAAATAACTAAGAGTGATTTCTAAAGCAACACAATAAAAAAAAAAACACTATCCTTTTCTTCCGAATTATAGCACGATATATTTTAAAATTTTATTTACACCAATTTATATTTCACAATACTTAACACTTCCAAGTTAAATTTACAATATTAAAAATTTGCCGAATGCCCAAAAAAAACCTCTATTGTCGTTTATGGTTATTTATGAAGGACTAGATCGATCTGGCCGATGCAAACGCAAGACTAAAAAACAATACAAAAAAATCTTAGATACAAAAACAACATAAATGTTAATAAAACAAAGCTTAAAGATAAAATTATAACGCCATCTGTTGACAAATTGCGAACTACTTGAAGGCAATCCTGTTTATGTCGCCAGAGGTGGGAATCATAGACCAACAGACATAAACACTATCATTAGCATCCTTTCAATCTTAAGTTACATATTCGTTTAGTTTGAACGATCTTCATGATGTCAAATGAGTTTCTCAAACACATCTTAATCTTGTGGACAAAATTTTAAGTTAGCAAAGTCTTAACTTCTTGGGAGTGGAGTAGTAACACTTCAAATCTTGTCCGAAATGTTTTAACCGCACTGTATCTGTATTGGTAAGCAGCAAAGGTTAGATATCATCAAATTTTTTATTGCGTTTTATTATAAATGAAATTCCAATCAATTTATTTAAATAAAGTATGGTGTTTTTATCCAATTTCATATTTTTTACTTTCTATTTCGTATACTTTAATGAACCCGTTTTCATACTTATTCTACTTTCAGATATGGAATCAAAAACAATTTGGATATTCGCCATTGTATACTCAGCAATCCAACATTTTGTATCCACCTCAACACCCTGTAAGTATACACAAATATCCACAATCATATGCCTTTAGGCTTATTAATTTGTATTTATTTGTTTGTGTGTTTTGCGTGAATTGCAAAATTATTTAAATAAACATTTAAATTCTGTCATATTGCCGACGTTCACAAATATTATGAATATTTTTTAAATAAAAAAAAATCTTTGAAACATTTTTGTTTGTTCTAGTAAAACGACCGCGAGCTGGAGATCCTTTCGATACATTTCCCAAAAATTTTTGGCAAGAATTTTCATCGCCCTTCACCGACACCCCAGAGGATGAGGAACTAGAAGTAACCGAAACCACAACACATGAGCCGTTTCCTTTCTTTGCCGATCCATTTACCACCGTTAATGTCAGCACCCAACTGGGTGCAAACGTTTATCTTCACTGTCGTGTCAACGATTTACAAGGGAAAACTGTAAGTCTAAGGAATTTTTTATTAAAAAAAACGTTCATATAATTGAAGAAAACTGAGCACTTTCACTGAACGTTATTTCGCAAACTAACGTAGACACATTAAATAAATGTATTTAAATAGTTATTGGGCTTTTTAAGCACAAAATAAATGAAAACGTTCACACAAAAAAGAAAATTATTCTGTATTCAAAATATGTTAGAGTAGTTAATATTCTGCATACTTTAGAACAGCATGATTGCTAGGGGGTTTTACATTTAAAAACAAAAATATTTAGATTTTAAACGCACGTAGAGATGTTAGCGAAACACGGCATTAAGCGTGAGCGCCATTAGAGCATTAAAATAGCTTTTGATCATGCCAAAATCATACGTGTAGTTGATCTAGATTCCTTTATTAACTACTGGAATCTTAGTGTTATGATGAGTACACGAGAAAACATCAGGATTCTTATTACACCATGAAGTCGAATATGAAATGTTTTTAGGAAATCTTTTGAATCTTAGTATTTTACTTAAACTACACGACTTTTGTAGTGTAATTTAATGTTAGCGTTAAAATATAAAAAATTAACACACGCGACATAAGTGGTATGAGAAGCTATTTCGTAATCCAGACGGAAGGGTTGTAATGACTAATAGGGTATATATGTATACATATATACTTATATATATAGATTACTTGGAACAAGTTACATTAAATTCCGTGAAAGTGTGAACACCACTTCTAAGATTGTCTAAGAATGGCTCTCTGATATGGAACCATTCAATCGTTATTCACATGTGAGTTCCTGATTATGGAAAATAACAATGGAATTAACACGCTAAGTAATAAATAAGTCTAATGAGATCAGACATCAGATTGACATTCTTTTACAAAGGGGCAAAGAACAAAACAGAATACATTTGTATCACAGAGATGGTAAATTAAATTCACTTGTATGAAGATCAGACAAGCTGGTCCTTTATGAATATGCGTAGAACTAGATTCGCATTAAATATACTCTGAATCTATTTTAAGAAACTCATTGTAATCGTAACAGGGCATTGGACCCTGGTAGTGAGGCGCATAAAAAAAAATCAGTATTTTTTTCGTGGAAATATGTCATAAAGCGTTATTTATATTACATCGATTTAATATCGATTGATTTTTGCAACAAAATGGCGGTTTAAAAACTGAATGCTACAGTAGTTACACAGAGATATTTTAGTACAGCAACTAAACGATTTAATGTACTGTCCTCAACCTACATTGGATATTCGCTCAACCTATAGATTATATTTATTGCAATCCTGTTGCATTGGCAGATTTTAGCAATACATTACTTGATAAACACACAGGTGTTTCCTTCTGAGATACACTAGTACATACAGCACAGGATTAAGTATATCTTCTGGTAAATCATTCTTCAAATCATACATACTGAAACTGCATCCATACTAAAACTTATGTTCTTTAAGTCTACGACAACCGATAGCAACTATCAGGCTAATTCTCGATAGTCTAATGCATAATTCAAATCTCTTCTCATTGTAATTACCCAACAGAAGTTTAGATTGTCTCAAATACGTTTTAATGAGAAGCCTTACCGCCTCTCCGCATTTTTCCTTTCTCGGAATATACCCTCCTAATAGCTTTTTACTAATCCACAGAAACGTTCTGGTGAATTCCCTTATAGAATGGGAGACAGCATACGATTATAATCTCGAGTCAATCTCATGGGAGCTGACTGCACTGATGGCGTCATTACTGTCAGATAGTATTGATATGTATCGAATCTCAGTACTTCCTGATCAAGTTTATTGAGATATCGTAAACTTTCTCTTGGACGTCACTCAGCAGTTTCACCATGGAATCTCAATATTTCAATCTCTGGGGCCGAATACTACCGCTCCTATTCCACTATATACCCTTGACTCATCTGCGTATTACAGGATGGTTACTCTCTTAAAAGTGTATGTAGCAAACTTTACTCATTCGCGTTGCTAAGCATTACCCAAAATCATAGAGCTTTTCGCACTGCCTATTCGATTTGTCATGTCATGATTCTAAAAGGGGGAAAATCGTTCATCATCTTGTCAAAAGTTTCGGGATACCACATACCAGATAAGCATAAGGATAGTATAATAATTAAGCTGCCGGAGAACGAAAACTTAACGGATCAAGGAAATTGCAGAGAAACGGCATTGCTAAGCAATATATTCATATGTGATCTCAGGACAAATATCTATAGAACTTTCACTGAAGTTGCGAGCGAAGCAAGTAAATAGATTAAGAGTAATTATACAAAAACTGTAGAATAGTGATCCCCATTCCACTTAATTGCTATGAAGTTTGGTTTATTATCAAACTTCAGTGAAATATTTAGTGGTAAGTCATCATATTAAAGCAACAATCGCTGATTTGCGGAATACTAATCCTGAAAACTGGAAAATTCTGCGTAACCTCTTGAATTATGACATAATAATCGAATAAAACAGTGTGTAAAGCCTAAGCATCTTAAATATATAACCCAGTTTCATTGCCGCAATATTTAAGAGAGATGCTGAATACCAAAACAAATCAGTCTGAGAAAAACACATAAAATCCAACCAGCCTGTCGGCTATATAGGCTACTCCTACAAAAATGTCATCTGAATACACCGACGTCATATATCATAAATTTTATACGTACAGAAAAATTTCCTTAGTTATGGATACTATACATAAGAAAATTTACGATTTTATGGAATGTTTTAGGCTTTAGGGACCCGTATTTGGTTATAGCATGGCCAATAACCTGTGAACCTATAAATAATACATAAAATGACTTTACTTTTCGTGGTAGTCGCAATGGAATCACCAACAGTTCCTAGAGGTAATAAAAACGAAAATAACTTTCTTGCATACAACACGATAAAAACTTGGAAGGATTTCGTGTATTACACATACACACATACTTGTATGTATTTGTATGCTTTAACTTAATTTGAATATAAACGTCTAAGCAGTCATCATTCGATCATTCTGTAATGTTTACGTTTTTCGGTTAGTCAGTCCTCTTTTAGGATTTCTATTTACAAAACCTGCAGTTGCAGTATTATTAAATAATCCTTCACTGTTCTTTTTCCAGGATATATAGCAGTTGTTAGACTCGTCTATTAAGGCCCGATTAGCCAAAAGTACGTTCATTTTTAGCATATGAAGAGCAATGTAAACGCCTACCGAAATTACGAAACATTAAATGATGACACCACAGCAAAAAGGGGTTTCATTAATTCACATGCAGCAGCACAGATAACAGGAGTTCTTAAAGAACTTATAATTAAGTGTACATCATTACTCCAAGCCATGTCTTCTGGCTATAAAAAAAATGCGGATAATTTCAAAGTATTCACGCTTGTTACTGCTAAAATGATAATATACAAATACCATTCGTTCTATCTTCATCCATCAATACATGAGATTCTGTTGCATGTTTCAGAAGTTATTGAGCGTGGTCTAATAGTATCGATTGGTGAACTAACTTAAGAAGCTGCGAAAGTTGAAAATAAAAATATTCGGAACTATAGGCTCTAAAATAAATTTTAAAATTGTTGAGGATGTGTTGTATAAGTTTTAAGTCACATTTACAACTTTAACTATTTTTGTCGCTCTATATATAACTACCACCGGTTCAAACCACCGCTCAGACCTCTCTCTTCGCGGCTTCCACTCAGCAGACTTCTGGCAAACGCTCAATGTTAATTGTGAAATTGTTTCAAAACTTGAAAAAAATTATGTTATATTTTGGAACTTTATGGCAAGTCTAATTGAAACTGGCCACAAAAACGATGTCATTAGGAATTGGCAAAAAAAAGTTTTTAACATTTTAATTGGTTGAATTTCAAAGAAAAGTTAGCTGACCAAGTTGTTGTACGGTGGTTTTCGTTGCATCCAATTGCTATGAATGCCGTTTAGCTGATAAATTTTAATCTTCTTCAAAGTTTTTCCTCACAATAGTTGTTCAGTTAAACAATCCATAGATATTTCAGAGCCTTTGGACTTTATTTTTTCAATTGATTATTATATTCCGGCTTCGGTTAAACGATTTTCATGACCAAAAATATCATGATGGTGTGCATCCAAAATTTATTAGGCTAACGCTCCCTTATACACTTATTTATTTCACCCATTTCTTCAACACAATTGTCACCACCTCTACGTACCCATCTTCATGGAAACATGCTAAAATCGTTCCAATTTTAAAGAAGGATAAAAGTTTTCGGCCTATTGCTATATTGCCTTACTTGTCGAAGGTTTTTGAGAAATTAGTTGATATACAAATTAGTAATTATCTATATACTAACGACTTAATGACGAAAAGGCAATCCGGTTTTAGACCACAACACAGCTGTCTTAGTGCGTTGGTTGATGTAACCGAGGAAATTAGGTGTCAAATTGATAAACGTCACACTATTTCTTTTCTTGTGCTACTGGATCACTCTAAGGCATTTGATACTGTCCATCATTCTATCTTGGAACTTAAACTAAAATATATGTGCAATTTTTCCTCAACTGCATTAAAACTAATCTCCTCGTATCTAACTGACAGAAGTCAGAGTGTTATCCATAATTCCGTTGTATCCAAAAGCTGTGCAATGCCAAGAGGTGTGCCACAGGGCTCTATACTTGGGCCATTGTTATACTCAATTTATGCTAATGACCTACCGTTGCAAGTTAAACATTGCCAAATACACATGTATGCTGATGACGTGCAGTTATACATAAGTTGTAATGCTAGCGATGCTCTGGATGTCACAGTATTTTACACCAACTAATATTCGAATGCTATTAGCGAAGACATATTTACTACCGACTCTTATGTACGGATGTGAGCTGTTTGCTAGCTGCGATGCAGTTAGTAGACGAAGACTTAACGTAAGTTACAACGCTATATCACGATATATCTTTGGCATTAGGAGAAATAGGAGTATATCGCATTTCGCCCGACTAATTTATAATGTCACATTTGACAACTTAATGAATTGCCGAACTCTGCTGTTCCTGCACAAATTAGTATATAGTCGACAGCCACCTTATTTATATGAGAGACTAGTATTTTCTAGGTCAAATAGAGGGAACAAGATAAATTCTATGAAATATAGCAAGGCCATCTCTCAACAACACTTTTTCATTCACTCTATCCGTCTTTGGAGCCAACTTCCCCCTCAAATACAAAAAATCAGTAATGCAACCCATTTTAAAAATGCCACTTTCAAGCACTTTGCATACATAATTTTCTCTAACTTTGTAAATGTTTTTTTCCCTTAGACTTATTATAACTGTGAATCACAGTCTGTGATATTCTTGTTATTTTTATTTTTAACATTATTATGATATTTTCCCTTTCCTTACTTAAATTTTGTTTTATTTTCTTAGATATTAAGTTTCTTTTTTTTAATTAATTTTTTTAATTAATTTTTTTAATGTAATTTTTTAAATTAGTTAAAAATAGATTATTCCAATTTAAATGTTAATAACAATTGCTAAGCAATACTGTAACATAAGATTTATTCTTGTGGTATTGTTTTGAACAAATAAATAAATAAATGATAAATGAAATGATAAATGATAAATGATAAAAAATAAAAAAAAATAAAAAAAAATATTTACAGATGTATAGATGATATTCACGTCAAATAGAAAAAAAAACAAAAAACAAACTGGAATTAGTATTGAAATAATAACAACAAAATTCCGTACGTTAGAAGCGCTCAGTTAAGATTTGTTTTGGATACTATATGAGACACTCTTCAAGTCTTGAATAATTTTTCATTCGATTAATTTACCTCAAACATACCTTTTCTCTCCCACTTCACTTTAAAAATTAGGAAAAGTTAGGCAGATTAGCAATCAAATGGAAAGGTTTCCTGAAATTTTGCACTTTTGACGTCACTTTCATTCTTTTTAATTGATTTTTAAAGAGTTTGAGCATTAAATTTATCTCAAAATAAAGTGTCTTTAAAGCTTATATTGTACAGAGAATCACAAATTTGTTTGTTAATAATCTGCATATACTTATGCACACATAATAAATTTGTTTTCAAATAAATTACTTTGGAGTATATTATTATTGTTATTGTTGAAAGAAAAGTTGGCAAACAACAAGATTCAGAAAATCGCTTTAAATATGCAAAGCAGACTTTCGCGTATTATAATAATTTTTTGTTGTTACTCTTTATGAAATCGTTGGAAATGTTAGTTAGGTTAGGTACTACCACAATCAATTCCACCCGGAGCAAACATTCCCTACCGAAAATCTTGCCGAACCCAAAATAAGTCTTGCTATTGCAGCAATCTTCGTTTTAGAGAGCTCGGTCCGTTAGAAAGTGTGAGGTCCAAAACTTTCTGCTCTTTATGACAAAAGCAGGAAACTGACAAATGAGGTGAACAACAGTTTCATACAGTTTCGTGCAGGCACTCACCAGCTCATCAGCAATGCAATTTCCAACGATATCCCGGAACTTGTATAAGGCTTACCTTTGAATAATCCAAAATTTCTCTGAGAAACACTTGGCATTCCTGGACAAGGACTGACGTTGAAACTTCGTTTGTTAGGGTCTTAAATGTACTCTAGTATTGTGAGAAAATCCACAGATTTTCAGAGAAAATACCGACACTCAACATGATTGACGCCTCTTTTGAAATTGCCATAAGTTTGAAATTGACATGGTTTATTGTCTGCAGCTGAATGTAAGCTAAAATAACTTAGTCCTGCAATACGCCGATTGCAGACCTCTGTAACGTTAGGTTCTATCATCAAGTCTCTAAAGACTTAGTTTTCCGACTAAACTTAGAATCTAATGTTCGATATTCATTGAATGTTTAATTCCACTATAATACTGTATCTAGTGTGGTCATCAATTTCACTCACAATTGACATATAATCCTTGGCTATTCTAGATTTTTCCCAAAACGACTTATAGCACTCGTTTAAGAAAAATAGTTATGTCAACATATGTAGATTTGCATAAATTGTTCAGGTGTGTTTTGAACATTCAACTACATTTCTATCTCGCAATGTCACATCATCAACACCAGTTCTAAATTCAAATTTTCATAATTTATGAACAAATTTAGACAATTTGGAATGGAAAATATTTGGCCGAACAGTACATCCATAACAAATGTGCAACAAGCTCTAATGCTTAAATGCTGAATGATCTGAAAAAAAAGATAAACAAACAAAAGGCAGCAACCATAAGTTGATTAAAACTTGACATAAAACTAATTTAAAGGAATTGTTTTTCTATCATAGAGAAAAAATTAATCAAAACTATTTGTGGCTTAAAACGAATAGTTGCGTTGTAGAACTTCCTATCTTTAAATTTAAATAAAACAATGTATGTGTTAGATATTATTGACTTTTTATTCGTTTTAAAGACCTGTTGATGCCATTATTTGTGGAATATAACATCCTAAAACTGTCCGCCAAGGTTTCTCTGAGTGAAGCACATCCAAAAAGTCAAGTTTTCTATGAGTCAGATGCATAAATCAGCATATGTTAGCTTTGAGAATCGTTGTAGTTGTGTTTTATTCATATACATCAGAGTGTTAAGAAAATTTCACAAGAAGTCAAACAAAGTCAAACAAGTAATTGAAAACACTCTTGAAAGATACTCTCTTGGAATCATATCGGGACTTTGTGAAAGAGTGTTAACCATGTGGGCCGCAACACATCCCTCCAGGCGCCTCTGCTTCTTGCGCGCCTACGCCAGTTGGTCACACCAATCTATGACAGGGCTTCCTCGATTTGTTCCTTCCAACTGATACAAGGTCGCCCTCTTCAACGACTTCCGCAGATACCCGCATCAAATACTCGTCTCGCCGGAGCATCCTCATCCATTCGAACGACATGGCCGAGCCAGCGCAGCCGCTGGATGTTAATACGCTGTACAACGTCAATGTCGTTGAGGAGCTCATACAGCTCACTATTGAATCGGATACGGAAATAATCGCCAACACGCACTGGACCGAAGATCTTACGTAGGACTATTCTCTCGAACACTCTCAAGGCCGCTGCATCAGCACTTAATAGGGTCCATGTCTCAGCGCCATAAAGAAGCACGGGGAGGATGAGTGACTTGTAGAGTGTTAGTTTCGTCGCACGAGAGAGGTCTCTGCTACTCAATTGCCTATTGAGACCATAGTAGCACCTGTTGGCAAGAGTGATCCTACGCTTGATCTCCAGACTGACATAATTTTTGGTGGTAACAGCGGAGCCAAGACAAATAAATTCCTTGACTGTTTCAAAAGTATAGTTATCGGCCGTAAACTGAGAATCAATACGCCGCACGTCTCTACTTGTCGACAACATATACTTTGTTTTGCCCTCATTTACTGCCATACCCATCTTGGTAGACTCCTGTTCGATAGCACTAAAGGCAGCAGGAACATCTCGCTTGGTACGCCCTATGATGTCAATGTCGTCAGCGTACGCAAGCAGCTGGACACTCTTTTGAAAAATAGTGCCGTTGCGATGCACTCCCGCCTTTCGCAGAACACTCTCCATGACGAAGTTGAAGAGGTCACATTATAAGGGGTCGCCTTGTCTGAAACCTCGCACGGTATCAAAAGGTTCGGAGGGGTCCATTCCTACCTTGACGGAGCTGCAGGAATTGCTCAACATAGCATAGCGTTATCAGTTTCGCAGCTATACCGAGTTCAGACATTGCGGCAAAAACACGATCCCTTATGGGGCTATCAAAGGCTGCATTATAGTGGACAAAAAGATGGTGTGTGTCGGCTTGTTGTTCGTGGGTCTTTTCCAGGATTTGGCGCAGTGTGAAGATCTGGTCGATGGTGGACTTGCCAGGTCTGAAGCCGCACTGATAAGGTCCAACCAGTATTTTGACGAGTGGCTTCAGTCGTTCACACAATACGCCTGTAAGAACCTTATGTGGGATATGGAGAAGGCTTATACCCCTGTAGTTGGCGCATATCGTAGGGTCTCCCTTTTTCAGGACAGGACAGAGGACACTGAGGTCCAATCGTTGGGCATACTTTCCTCTCGCCATATTTTGTAAATAAGCTGGTGCATGCGCCCTACCAACTCATTACATCCGGTCTTAAACAATTCAGCAGGGAGGCCATCAGGACCCACCGCATTATTGTTTTTAAAACGCATTATCGCGTCTTTAACCTCTTCATGGCTAGGCAGCGGAATCTCCACGCCGTCAACATCGATCGGGTTCGGAACATCATCTCTAAAGGCGGAATTGGTATCGTCATCGCCTTGTAGCAGAGTAGAGAAGTGCTTCCTCCATAACCTCAGCACCCCCTGCGGATCTGTTACCAAGTTTCCGTTTTCGTCTTTGCAAGAAGACGATCCATGCTTATAACCCTCGGTTAGACGCTTAACGTTTTGATAGAATTTTCGAGCGTCATTCCTGCATTTATACAACTCGATTTCCTCACGCGCACGCCTTTCCTCTTCTTGCGTCTGAAAAGGCGTCTCTCTTCCCTTCTCCTCTCTCTATAGTTTTCGACAGTGGCTCGTTATCGTACCATTGATTTCGTTTCGGGCGCTCGAAACCAAGGACTGTTTCCGCAGTAGTGCGCAAGGAGTGGGAGATGTTGGCCCACAGTCCTCCAATGTCGTTGAGATTAGAGAGGGAATGACGGAGCTTATCGGAGAGTTGAGCGGAGAACGCCTCAGCTGTCCTTTATGATCGCAGCTTTTTGACGTCCAGCTTTCGCAATGCACTAGAGCGCGCAGACCTCGAGGCGCTAATGCGGGCATCCGCCAGCTGGGCGGAAGCGCCTTCCCTGTAAAGGGCTCGGACGTTCCATGTGCCTATTCGTAAATCATAGTCCTTTAAACGTTTGCCGTGGTCATCAACTTCTGAGGTGATCTTTATAGAGGCTATTGTTGTGGTTTTCATTGGAGAATGTTTTTACGTGGTGGGTTCCAAGCCCTACGCACAACCCAAACTTAACGTCCAGGGGATTGGACTTCGCTGCACGCATTAGTTAACATCTAGCGGGTGCTAGAATGCCATCCAGGATGGACCACGAGGAGGTTGCGTGTCAACTTGAATACAGCAAGAGAAGGATCGTCCTGGTGGTCGCCACGCTGGCCACAGTCAGAAACTTTACCGTGTTTGCATGCATCCCATCCCTCCCATCAAGCAGTTTTTCTCAAAAATCAGTTCTCACATAATCAGATTATAAGACCACTAGGTCTATATATATATTATACCACTATACCACTAGTGGTATAGTACAACGAACAAATAAAATTAAAAACAAATAAAAAATGCTGCTGAAAATATAATCCACAATATCTAGCTTTTCTACATAAAAATAATGCGAGTTTCACTGAAAAACATAAAATGGAATGACCTTCAATGTGGCAACAAGTGATTGACCTGGCAAAATGAAGGGATTTATTTCTACTACACCTTATATTAAGCGTGTTTGAATCATTTGAATGTCTGTCGCATGGTGCTAAAAATCATTACTTTTAACGTTATTTTGTTGTCCACTTTGTTGTTATAATAAGACTTATACTTTGACAACAACGTCATGTTTACCATCGTTGTCGTCATCATCATCATGATGTTTACTTGGCTAAAAAAATATCCAAAAATCACACGCTGTTTCCAATAATTTCAATATTTCGTTTATTTTTGTTTTTTATACTTTGCTGACAGTTTCAATATTTGTGTACTGAATACCTATAAAACTATTTAAGACTTAGAAATTGAAGCCAAAATTAATCTTTCAAGTACAATTTCAAGAAATTAAAAAAAAATTAAAAACTGAAAACATGTCTCTCAGCAATTTACAATTAAACACTAGTAGGCCTCAATGAGTCAATTAAGAAGGAGATGTAAAGAATATTTTTTAGCTTACAGTCCGTACCATTCCAATCAATTATTTCTCCAACAGAAATGGACACGCTGGAAACCTTGTTTACAACTTCTCCGATTTCCGAATGCATTCTAGTAAATCTCCGATAAGAACAGAAGAAATTTCTCTTAAATCCTATTGAACATACGGGTTATAGGGTGGGGTTAGTATGTGGCTAAGAGGGAGTAGGGTGTATAAATATGAGAAAGTACACAAACCTTTTCTATATTCATTATATATCGTCACCTAAAATGCAAAATAACGTATCATCACTTTTCACAATTTTACAGGAGAAGCAAAAAACGTTATAAAATGGAAAATATTGCATCTAGAAATGAAAAATTTTGTAGCTAAGCTCAAAAAAGGGCAGAAGATCAATTCCAGAAGAAAGAATAATATTTTTCAAAAACGTGTTGAAGTTATGTTTGTTACGTTATTTTGAATTTAAATTTTCTGAAACAAAATGACGTATCATCAATGAACAAATTTTAATATGAAGTGGAAAAATGCGAAAAAAATCGAAAAGCGATTAAATAAGATTCAATAAAAGGCAATGGAATTGTTTGTTTTTGTTAATATTTCAATTTACTGTGTTTTATTGCATAAAATTCGGTTTAATTAAACAAAAAATGTAATTCATTTACGGTTTTTTTCTAAACACAGTGTAGTTTATTTTGAATTTTCTTTATAAAATCGTTATTTTTTGACGCAGATGCATAATTTTTTTTGGAGACGTGTATTTTTATCTAATGAATCATAATCAATCAAAAACCCGATTTTAATTTTTTTTATGATCCGTTGTTTTGCATTTCAGGTGACGATATGAAGTTGTTTGTTCACTAATTTGATGTATACTGAATAAGTTTGTTTGTTTGTCATCGATAATACAAATAAAAATTAAGGCTCGTTCATTATAAACGTTCCCTATGGAGACATTTATATCTTGACGCTCTCTTCATACCGGTACACTTGGTTATTATCATTGGAAATTAAATTGCTTTGAAATATCCTAAATTACCTTTAGCAATTAATGTTTATTCCTGTCAAATAATATTACAATAAAAAAGGAAATTATTGACAAAAAAAATTAGAAAAATGTCTATCTATTTTAAAATATACGAAATAATTGAAGTCCTTAATTCGTAGTGTTTGTTTTATGTAAAGTCCCTTAGTGTCAATATGAAAAGTTCAACTTTTAAATATTTAACTTAAAATTGTTACAAACTCTTAATGTTTTATTTTTATTTATTTACCTTTTTTAATTTCTGCAATTTCAACAAATAATAATTCCTACCATACATACTGAAAAGGCAAGCACACTTATAGCACAACATTTGTACACACTTATAGCAGGAAATTATAATTACATATATTATAGTGCTTACAATACATATTCATATATTTCATATTATTATATTTACATGTACATATATATACAGTGTATGGATATATGTGTGTGTATAGTTTTCTTACTGATATTTAATTAATTTTTATGAGTCAACATACTCATTATTTTCATTTATTATATTTATTCTACACGTTCATTTATCAAAAAAAAAAAAAAAAAAAACCACACTCATATGTGGATGCCACTATTTGAGTAGCTCATGGGGCATAAAGTATTTGTTTGCAAATATTTATTTATCTTTTTTTTTCGTTTATGAATTGCTCGCTGTTTGCTCTCTTTTCCTCTCATATAAGCCTATATAGAGAAATTTTGCTACTCTTTGTTGCCTGTAAGGGGTGATGTTTTTGATACCAGAAGTTTCAGGTCATAGACAAAATGCTCGTAAATTCTACATGAGTAGACTGACAGTTGAACAACAATTTTTAATCACAAATATACATTCACACATCATTAGAATCTTTCAGTCGCCTAAAAAAAATGTTATTTTGTATATTCCATTTTGTTCGAGATGTATGATCTGGGTTTTGAACTATGGCCTCACGTCTTATAAACCAACACAACATACTACAGACTACAGCAACTTTCAAAATTCAACTGCGTGAAAATGCTAATTTTTGGAGCAACACCAGGCAGTTCAGGAGCTGTCAATACACTCAGAGAGATGTTGGAATGTAAATCACAGCATTACAGTCCATGAAACAAGATACAGTTTGATGACTATTGGTTCTTTTTGCTAAAATTTAAAGTATTTAACTTGGAACAGTTCGATAATTATATGTTTTATTTTTCTCAAATTATAGATGTTGAATTTGCTTGACATGCGGTTTTTCGAATTGATAGAAAAAGTATATCCAAATTGGAGATCACTGATGGACTACATACGCTGTAAATGCGGAAATCATTTTCATGAAATAATCTTTCATGAGTAAATGGCGGACATTCATTCATGTCTCGACACATACATAAATATTTCATTTACTTTTGGAAATTTTCTGTTTCCATTTTGATCAATTTCACCACGCAAACGTTTAAAAATCACCCGTTAAATATGTTTGTTTCTTTCTTTATCTTTGGTAACAGGTGGAACTGTTTCGCTTTCAGTAACGAAATTAACTTGAAAACAACACATATTCAAGCAACAACTGTGTGTGAGTTTATAAAGATAAAATGGCATGAGTTTTTATCATTTAAACAAACAATACATATATCGTAGCATAAAATGTCCCCCTATGTATATACCACACACACACGTCGAAAAATAGTTTTGTTGATTTTCACTTTTGTTTGCGGTACAGTCAGTCAATAACGTTTGTATGCAAGCAACTACCTAAAATAAGGATATTCATCGCATAATGATCAAACTAACAACTACACCAACGGCACTTTGGTAGAAATTCTAGAAATTTTTTTAAAAATGATTTATTCTTTGGAAATGTAACACAAATAATCGTGGATCACGGGCAGGTTACAAAAATTTTTGCAGAAAATTAATTAATTTAAATCTTCTTAGATATTGTGGTCAACATCCGTATTTGAGCAAATACTTAAAATAACTTGCACTCAAAACGAATTAACGAAACTACTTGTTGTAATAAGCTTCAATAGTAGTGTAGAGCTATTTTTGAAAAATTGGAAAACAAAATACAGATGACACATGGTTAAAGTGCAAGCTAGGGAAGAGAAAAATAGAAATTGGTAGTATGGTAACAGAAGTAAAGAAATTAAATGAGGTTGGAAAATTTGTAGAACGAAAACAATTCGCAAAATGCGAAAAAAATCGTTTGTAAGCCCTTTAAGTAGTAAGCTTTCAGATTACTCACCAAAGGAATTCTTTTTAGACAGTCCTAAGTGAATAGCTTTCAGAGAGCTTCCTGCTTAGAATTTAACCAAATAAACAATTTCATACCGAACCGTATAATTACCGTCATCTAGTAAGTAGTGTGTTGGCTTATTAGACATGAGCCTACGTTTCGGACTCCAGATCAAACATCTCCAAAAAAATTAAGTGGGATGAAAACCACCAGTCATGTATAAAATTAACACACACAACGTAAGTGGTGTGAGAAGTTAGGTGGTAATCCTGACTGCAGAGTTGTAATGACCAATTATATATATGTATGTATATCGAACCATAATCCCTACTCATGTAATATTTTGAGATATTGTGGAAAACAGGGTGATTTATTTACGTTCGACTGAAAACTATAACTTCTTTATAATACATACTACATTGCGCTGGCCAGTTAGGTATAGAAATTTCTAAATAGTTTTGAAGCCCTTATCAACATACCTTTTAATTTT
The DNA here is from genome assembly GCA_930367235.1 of Sarcophaga rosellei. Lineage (NCBI taxonomy): Eukaryota > Metazoa > Arthropoda > Insecta > Diptera > Sarcophagidae > Sarcophaga > Sarcophaga rosellei. The sequence goes on along the minus strand of OV884018.1, from coordinate 44,102,142 downwards.
GTTTACACGATTTCATTATCATAAAGATCAGACTCACAATCTTAAACCTTCACTGCGTACTATGCATGCAGTTTACAGCAAAACTCTAGGTATCATTTCTTGAGATCCAGCTCTTTATTCCTTTTTCCTCTATACTAAAGTACATCCGAACGTGTAAAAATGGTACATTTTGACTGATGAAGACACGTTATTCCATAACTTATTTGAAATCCAAAGAACTTGCGCGAAATAGCATGGCCTCGATAGTGCATGTTGTAGGGATGTTGTAGGTACCAGGTGTGGACAGTTTGGAGTTTATTGAGGATATAATAAATAATAATTTAAACATTCTAAAGAACAAATTCATCAAAATCTCGGAAGCATTAAGAATTAGTAATGGCTGTGTCACGAATTTTTAAATTTAACCTTTCGTTCATTTATTAATTCAAAAATGAACATGTACAAAATTACTTATTGAAAAAAATGAAATGTTCGTCTCTTCTAGAAAAAGGGTGCGGTCGCGTCGCTTGATCGTTAGGGAATGATTTTAAAAAGAATCCCGTTAATCCTTATGTGTTGCGAGAATCAACAACTATCCAACAGAATATTAAATATTTTAAAATAATTATGTTTTTTAGTGTTCATTTATTTTTATAACACACTGTAATTAAGTGGTTTAATAACTTTGAGTTAATTTGTTATTCCTTATATTCCTTTCTTTCTCATGTACTAATTACAATAACAAACTAAGTATAAGAGAATTATTGTTTTGCTCTAATATACAATGAGAGTTGAGTTGAGTTGAGTTGTAGTTATAATTTAATATATAAGCGAGAGTAAATAGTAGGAATCAACTTTTTTTATATTAATATTTAAACATGAATTTTTTACATATATGATCCCGTTACACATAATTTTAACTGATGTGTTCTGGGTAAATGATATTTTGCAAAAGAAATAAATTTTAATTGTTCTGGAGTATTCGAAGAAAGCGGTCATATTTAATAAAATTTATAATTTTTTATAGTTTTTAAAGTTAACAAGATTGCCTTTTTTTCTTTACTTAAATTTTTTCTTTTCTTATAACATAAAATTTGGTGCCGAAACCCGGGAACTGATGCGTTGGAATCTGAATAGTTGTGAAGTGTTTTTTTTAGTAAAAGTTCGATTTTATAAAGTTCAAGATTAATTTAAAAAATAGTGAAAATATAATAAATTTGGTGCTTAACCTTTAATTTTGAATTTTATGTGGAATCGAGGTTAAATTGAAAATTTCACAGATATTTAAGATTTTAACATTTTTAGTTCTTTTTTTATTAAATTATTTAAAATAGTTTTTCCTTTCTATAAGTTTGTTTAAATTGAGTATATCAGTACGATGTCTGATTTAGACAAAATTATTGAAAAACAACGTGGTTATTTAGAGCAGCTAAAGAAGTTGCATTCACGGTTCATGGTAAAGGCCGACAAACCGAAGGGTTATCTTACTAGTCTTCTTAGTGAAATAGAGGAAATAAACCTTCATTTTAAGGAAAATCATGAGGAAATTGGAACTATTATCCGCGAAACTTCTTTGAATACTATGGACGTTCCCTACATTCAGGAGGAATGCTTTTATACCTTTATCGATTTACTTCTGCTTTTTAAAGGCCAAGTTCTTGATGCGTTTCCTGAACAGGCTACTTCTTCTCCTCCACATTCGAGCACTTTCGCACTACCTTCTTGTCATGCGGACACGTCTGCTAGCGTAGATGCGAAATTGCCTAAGATTTCTTTACCAAAATTTTCTGGCGACTATATGGAGTGGGTTTCTTTTTCGGAAATTTATGTCACTCTTGTTCATAATAACACATGCCTTTCAAAAGTCCAAAAGTTTTATTATCTAAAAGGCACTTTGTCGGGTGAAGCCGCTAGTTTAATTAAAACTATATCTGCCACAGAGGCTAATTATGATTTAGCCTGGAAAACGTTAAAATCTAGATACCACAATGAGCGTGTTATTGTTGATGTTTTAGTTAAAAGGTTTTTGAACATACAAAAATCGGATGGCTCTTTTCAATCCATAAAAACTGTTCTTGATACCACTCAAGAATGTATTAGTTCGCTCAAAAACTTAGGCTTTGATACAACTACTTGGGATCCACTTCTGATTCCACTCATTGGACAGAAGTTGGATTTGACCACACGTAGGGATTGGGAACAATCTCTTAAATCATCGACAAAAATCCCTACTCTTGCCGAGATGTTCGAATTTTTGGAGAGAACATTTAGAACTCTCGAAACTTTACATGAAGATATACCAGCTTCAAATAAAATTAACCGCTTTCAAAGGACTAATCAGTCAAAGTCAAAAAAAGGTTCTTTTCATACCAATCAAGTTACACAAAAACAACATTTTTTGTGTTTACTATGTAAAAAACCCCACATGCTATCGAAATGTTTTAAATTTCTTGCTTTTCCAGCTAAATCAAAACAAGACTTCATTTCGAGTAACAATATTTGTCGTAACTGCCTTTCATGTGGTCATCAACACAATAATTGCACGTCCACATATCGTTGCAATATATGTAAACAAGCACATCACACCATCTTGCATCAGGACAACCCTGGTTGTTCTGAGACATCATATTCCCCAAATTTAACGCCTACAAATGATAACGGCTCAGCTTCTACAAATGTACAAGTTTCCTCTAACAACGTTCACTTGTTTAGTAACGTCATTCTTTCAACAATTCGTTTAATAGTAGATTGCGAAAACGGTAAATTTCCATTTAGGACACTTTTGGATCCAGGGTCTCAAGGGACTTTGGTGACGGAAAGCGCAGCACAACTTTTACGTCTTAAGAGACACAAATCTAATTGTGTTGTACAGGGTGTAGGCGAAACTAAAATTGATCATTGTAAATCATGGGTAGTTCTTAAATTATGCTCGACTGATTGTACCCCTGTCATTTCTTGTGCAGCTTTGGTTCTTTCCAAACTAACGAACTACACACCTAACACTACTCTTAAGAACCTTATGATACCTCAGGGTATAGAAAAGTCGTTAGCTGATCCACAATTTGATCATTCTGATCCGATTGATATCATTCTTGGTTCGGATATTTTAAGCTCAATAATAGTACCAGGTAGTTCGTTCAAGTTTAACAACTTATTTTTCCAAGAAAGCTTGTTCGGTTGGGTTTTCTCTGGTCCTACTCATAATCATTCGTTTCCTAATATAACTGTTCATATGGTCAACCTGGACAATGCTCTCAGATTATTTTGGGAACAAGAGGAGGTTGAGGTGAAAAGACAATTCACCGAGGAAGAGTCATTATGTGAGCAATATTTCGTAAACACAACGACACGTGATAAAAACGGTCGTTATATCGTAAATTTACCATTTAAATCATTTGTTAATGGTACGTCATCTATTGATTTGAATAACAATCATATCAATGCGTATAAAAGATTAATACAATTAGAAAATCGTTTTGCTAAGCAGCCATTATTTTGTGAAAGACATAAAGATTTTATGCGAGAATACGAGTCATTGGGACACATGAGAAAAGTAGGGAGTTATCCGGCAAATGTGTACGAAAATTCTTACATTTTACCTCATCATGGAGTTTTAAAAGAGAATAGTTCTACAACTAAATTACGTGTTGTGTTCGACGGCAGTAGTCATTTACCTGGTCAGGCTTCCCTTAATGAAGAACTATGTTCCGGACCAGCACTGCAAAATGACCTATCCCAGATAATCAACAGGTGGAGGCGTCATAGGATAGGATTTTGCGCTGACATTGAGAAAATGTTCAGGCAAATTGAAGTTTTCCAAGAACATCGACGTTTTCAGCAGATCTTATGGCGTTATAGTCCTGCTGATGAAATTGCAGTTTACGAGTTAAACACCGTAACGTACGGGACGACTCCAGCACCCTACTTATCTATAAGAGTTCTTCGAAAACTATCTGAGGACTACTCTACTTTGTTCCCAATTGAGTCAAAAATTCTTACTCGCGATTCTTATGTGGATGATATAATATCTGGTTCTGATTCATTGAACGACGCGATTTCTATGCAGAAAAATTTATGTATTTTGCTTAAAAGTGGAGGCTTTAATCTTAGGAAATGGATTAGCAATTCTGCTGAGCTTTTACATAACATACCTGAAGAATTCAGGGAAAAATCAGTATCGTTGAATTTTGACCATGATAATGTGGTAAAAACATTAGGAATCCAGTGGATAACTAATTCTGATACATTTTCTTTTAAAGTAAATGCGCCCTTAACCGATAAAGTTACAAAACGTATAATTCTTTCTGAATCCGCTAAACTTTTTGATCCATTAGGATGGCTTGCCCCATCCACTATCATGGCTAAAATCCTTTTCCAAAAATTATGGTTGGAGGGATTAGATTGGGATACAGAAGTTCCACAACACATAAAAAATACTTGGCTAAGATATAAGAATACTTTGAAAAGTCTTGAAAAAATAAAAATTCAAAGATGGTTTAATTATAATCCCTCAGCTACAGTAGAACTGCATTGCTTTTGTGATGCATCCAATGATGCATATGCTGCAGTTGTATACATACGGGTACAGTCTTTAGAAAATGTTTTTGTTCGCATATTACAGGCGAAAACTAAGGTTACGCCGGTGAAAACCGTAACCATACCAAGATTGGAGCTTTGCGCTGCCTCACTTTTGGTAAAATTGACTAACAAGGTGAAAGAATCTCTGTCGGAGATTTGTATTAAAAATATTACATACTGGAGCGATAGTACTACGGTGCTCAGCTGGATTAGAAAACATCCCTCTCGGTGGAGTGTATATGTTTCGAATCGAGTGGCGGAGATTCAGCGACATTCAAATGTCCAGCAATGGAGATATGTTCCATCTGCACAAAATCCTGCAGACTCCGCTTCAAGGGGCATTTTAGCCGAAGATCTTGTAAAGGACAATATATGGTGGCACGGGCCAGAGTTTTTGAAGGGACCACCCTCATGTTGGCCAAAAAATATTTGTGAGATGGAAACAACACTAGAAGAACGTAAATCAAAGATTGTAACCAATGTTTTTACTGAATCAACATACCCTTATGTGTTTCAAAAGTTTTCATCGTTAAATAAATTAGTCAGAATTTGTGCACTTTGCTTACGATTTTACAACAACTGTAAGGGGAATAACTCCAAGCTATTTGGACCCCTCACTACTTTGGAAATTAAGATTTCATTAGAAAGACTTGTTAGAGTCAGCCAGTCAATTGATTTTCATACCGAAATCAAAAATTTGAATTCTAACGTCACTGTTAAAAATAAACATATCTTAAAATTAATGCCTTTTATGGATGACAGAGGCATTCTAAGAGTTGGTGGAAGACTGGAAAATGCAGATTTAGCATACTCTACAAAACACCTCATTTTACTAGGCAAAAACAATCCATTGTCTACTTTGGTTATACTGGACTCTCACCAAAAAACGTTACATGGAGGTTTGACTTTAACTATGTCTTACGTTAAACGCAAATTTTGGATTATAGCGGGCAATCAAATAGCTAAGAAGATCATTAATAATTGTGTTCAATGTTTTAGATACAACGCAAAACCATCGCAACAGATTATGGGAAACCTACCCTCAGTTCGTATTAACATGACCAGACCATTTAAACATTGCGGTGTAGATTTTGCTGGACCCATTACTCTCAAAAATTCATCATTACGATCTGCAGTATTATCCAAAGGCTATATTTGTGTATTCGTTTGTATGGTTACAAAGGCCATACATTTGGAAACCGTATCGGATTTAAGTACTAATGGATTTTTGGCCGCATTTCGACGTTTTGTGTCTCGGAGAGGAGCTTGTACGGATATGTACTCGGACTGTGGAACTAACTTTGTAGGGGCTTCGAAAGAATTGCAAGTACTTCATCATCGAAGCCAATCTTCATTGCCAGAGGAACTTCGACAAACTTTATCAGTTAGCGGAACCAACTGGCATTTCATCCCACCAGCCTCTCCTCATTTTGGAGGATTGTGGGAGGCCGGTGTTAAATCGGTCAAATATCACTTAAAACGTATAATGTCTGATCGTGTTTTAAGTTATGAAGAGCTTTCCACTTTGCTATGTCAGATTGAAGGATGCCTTAATTCACGTCCACTCTGTCCTCTTTCTATTGATCCAACCGATAATGACGCACTGACGCCTGCCCACTTTCTCATTGGCGAGCCTACCGTTTGTGTACAAGAAGAAAGTTTACTAGACTCAAATCCTCAACATTTACCAAGATGGAAAGCCATTGAAAGAATGAAGCAATCATTTTGGAAGAGATGGTATTCTGAATATTTGAACCGTTTGCAGTCTCGGCCAAAATCGTTTAACGACCAACGTAATATAAAACTTGGAGACCTTGTTCTCATTAAGGACGACAGATGTGCCCCAGGGCAATGGTGTCTCGGAAGAGTTCAAGAAATCCATCCTGGTACGGATGGACGCGTAAGAGTAGCAACAATTTTGTCCAAACAAAAAATATTTAAACGACCTATAACTAAATTATGTTTACTCCCTACAGATGACATTTTTTCCAACCCCAAGGAGAAGAAGCCCATTGAAAATCAACCACTTACCATATAATATAGGTTTATACATCTCGCTGTGAGTCGAAGCATAGCGGAGCCAGTCGGGCTCGACTAAAACACTTCCAACGATAAACCTATATTAACCAACGTTAAGAACAGTGGTTCTTGGGGCGGAGTATGTTGCGAGAATCAACAACTATCCAACAGAATATTAAATATTTTAAAATAATTATGTTTTTTAGTGTTCATTTATTTTTATAACACACTGTAATTAAGTGGTTTAATAACTTTGAGTTAATTTGTTATTCCTTATATTCCTTTCTTTCTCATGTACTAATTACAATAACAAACTAAGTATAAGAGAATTATTGTTTTGCTCTAATATACAATGAGAGTTGAGTTGAGTTGAGTTGTAGTTATAATTTAATATATAAGCGAGAGTAAATAGTAGGAATCAACTTTTTTTATATTAATATTTAAACATGAATTTTTTACATATATGATCCCGTTACACATAATTTTAACTGATGTGTTCTGGGTAAATGATATTTTGCAAAAGAAATAAATTTTAATTGTTCTGGAGTATTCGAAGAAAGCGGTCATATTTAATAAAATTTATAATTTTTTATAGTTTTTAAAGTTAACAAGATTGCCTTTTTTTCTTTACTTAAATTTTTTCTTTTCTTATAACACTTATGTCAAGCACGGACAGAGTTGCCTTATTGATATAATTTTACTAGAGTTGCCCTAACTTGACAGTTCGGCCACTCCTGAATTGAGGTCGTCCTCGACATCCCCGTCGTCGTCATCAAGTTCGGGCGAACCGTTACACCATCTTTTCATTTTGTCCGAACTAAACACCGAACAGAACTTGCGCGCCGTAATCTGAACACCAGGTATGTCCTCGATTAGGTATCGGTCCTTTCCGATTACACGCTTTACAATATAGGGACCTCGATATTTGGGTAACAGCTGTCGTGATTCACCGGTTGCTTGGTTATCGTTGTCAATCAGCACCAACTCCCCTTCGTCATATGTGGTAGGCCGGCTATGTTTCTCGTCAAATCTTTTCTTCCATCGTTGCCTTTCTCGTTCAATGTTGTCGATAGCCAATTGCCTCTTTTCATGTAGTGGTATAACCGTAGGAGCACAATCGTCATTCTGTATAGCTGCTACTAGGCGATTTTGTATGACGTCTATCGGCTTATAATCAAATATCAGCTCGTTTGGGCAGAAACCTGAAGTCGCATTCCTTTGGGAATTGATAGACCACTGTAGCCTATGTAATGTTAGGTCCCAGTCCCTTGGATCCACTGTGGTGGTACGTAAATATGACAAAATGGTTTGGTTGACTCGCTCAACTTGCCCGTTGGCTCTAGGCGTACGTACAGCATTTTTGATATGTTGAATACAGTTGTCGTCACAATATTGTTCGAAAATCTTGGAGGTAAAAGCTGTGCCACGGTCGGAGATCAGTCGTTTAGGTAAACCAAAATAGCTGGTCAACTCATTTAAACAATTTATAACAGGAATAGATTTTGTATTTCGGACCGCCTTGATAACTGCATACTTCGTGAAAGCATCAGAAATAGCCAAGATGTGCGTGTTACCCCTCTTACTCTTGATAAATGGTCCCAAATGATCCAGATGAATTTGGCGAAACGGCAATGGCTCCAAATCACCATAATACAAGTTACCCTCTGGCATACCACCTTTCGCTTTATTGTAAGAGCACTCGACGCATGAAGCTATATATTCCCTCATATACTTTCGCATACGAGGAAACCAAAAATTCTGCTGCACTCGTTCTAAACTTTTCTCCAATCCGTAGTGCCGACATCATCGTGACAGTATTTTGCAATTCGCCACCTCACTGCTTTGGGGGTAACGAGTTTCGTTCCTTGTTGTGTTTTACGATATAGGCGGTTATTCTTCAATACGTATTCTGTTTTAATCTGGGGATCGGATTCCCCTTCTCCAAGCAGTATTTTGATGATATTCAAAAGTTTTTCGTCCTTGAGCTGCACTAGCAATACCCAGACATCACTACCCACCTTCACATTCATAATGAAACCAGCTGGTTCGGGTTCAGCGGCTGGCAAATCAGGTGCTCTGCTCAAAGCGTCAACATGAGCCATTCGAGAGCCTTCGCGATGCACGAACTCACAATCAAATTCTAGCAACTTCAGCAACCATCGTGCAACTCTCGGTTGAAGCTCCTTCTTTGTCTTAGTTCTCGTTATTGCTGCACAATCTGTAACTACCCGAAAATGTTTTCCCAATAGGTATATACGAAAACGCTCCAAAGTTTCCACAACGGCTAATACTTCCAGTTCGTAGCTATGATAACGTGCCTCAGTGTCGGAACAATGTCTGCTAAAGTAAAATACCGGATGCCACTTGCCATCACCTGAGTTTTGCAGAAGAACACCAGCCAATCCTAAGCTACTTGCGTCGGTATGTACCTCGTGTTGCGCAGACAAGCAATATATAGCCAGTACAGATTTATTGCATAGTATTTCAATTAGTTCCTTAAACGACTTATCTTGAGGATCGCCCCACTTGAATCTATCCGATTCACTCTTACGTAATAGCTCCGTAAGTGGTCTTGAGATAATGGAGTAGCGTTCCACAAATTTACGGAAAAATCCGGTCAGGCCCAAAAATCGTCGCACCTCGGTGACATTCGTTGGGGTTTTGAAGTTTCTAATAGCGTTGATCTTCTCGACTCCCGGTGTAATTCCTTCTTCATTTACCAAGTGACCCAAATATGAGACCTCCTTCGCCAGAAATTTGCACTTGTCTAAACGTAAGGTAAGTCCACAACGCTCAAGTACTTCCAAAAATTTGTCGAGACGATGTATGCCCTCTTCTACCGTTTTGCTAGGGATGATAACGTCATCCAAATACGCCAATACCTCACCCGGTTTCATAAACTCCAAACCACGGTTCATCACGGCCTGAAATACGGCAGGTGCATTAACAACCCAAAAGGCATCCTATTATACTCAAAATGTCCATCAGTGGTGACGAAAGCAGTAAACATTTTAGACGACTCTTCTATCTGAATTTGGTGGTAACCCATTCTTAAATCCAACGTAGTGAAATAACGATTTCCATAAAGTCGAGCAAATTGTTCGTCCATCACCGGCATAGGATATGGCGTCTTGATCGTTATTTTATTTAATTGTCGGTAGTCCACACATAAACGGTGTTCGCCATTCTTCTTCTTTACAAGGACTATTCCAGAGGCATAAGGTGAGTCAGATTTGCGGATGATACGATTTTCGAGGAGTTCCTTTATTATATTTGCCACTATGGGTCGTTCCTGTATCCTGTATGGTTTCGTGCATACCGATACTGTGGTGGCTAATTTTATCTCCATCTGCACTAAATTGCATTTTCCCAATTCCTTTATATCCTTAGCGAAACTTTTCTTATGTTTGTCCAGTACCATTTTTAACTGTTCGGTTTCGATACATGTGGAGATACCCTGAGATTCTATCGCGTTAATGTTCTGTACCCAACATTGGTCGCCTTCAATAATAGTTCGTTTTCCCTTGCGGCACAGCAGGTCTCGACCGATTAGTACATTTGCCGGTATCATCTCATCCTCGACAATGAAAAGCTCTATATTACTCGTAGTGTCATCCATTAAAACGCTTTCAATGACCTTAGATTTACAGATATATGTACCTCCTGCAAATCCCTTTAGAATGATTTCACATTATACGGCCGGACCAAATTGGGTAGAAAAAGTTTTTCTCATTAAACAACGATCACTACCGGAATCTATAAAAGCTTCGGCGACGATACCGTTTATCCTGATGGCCTTAGAAAGACTCTCCGTCGACTCTGGTGTTTCATATGTGATCTTGTTCACGTTTACGGGCTTGTTTTGTCTCGATTGACACTCTGTCGTTTTATGAGAAGTTCGGTGGCAAATTTCACAGCGAGGCTTTTTCTGAGGTTCCGGACACTTGATCGAGTAATGACCGCAATTGGAACAATTAAAGCACTTGATTTTATTAATGGAGGCTCCGTTATCCTTCTTTGCTTGTGCGACGTTGACAGTGGCTTCATTGATGTTATTTTGATGTTATTGGTTGAGGGCGTTTTAATTTCATTATAGTTGCAATAACTGATAATATCGTTGAGAAGCTGGTTGCAAGACACGTATTCATTAGATATTTTTCTCTTCAAATTATAGTCGCTGATTCCGTTGACGATATGTCTTGCTATGGCTGCATCGCTCAGATTTCCCTTCTTACCAATAGCGTACATCTTATAGTAGTACTCCTGGGGAGTCTCGTGTATACGTCGAATCATTGCTGTCATCTTAATGTGAACATCGGCTGCATTCTCAACGTATGGGAAATCTAAAAGAAACTTATAAGTAAATTCTGACCAATTCATAAATACTTCCCCTAATGAATCGACCCAATATTTAGCCGGGCCTTTCATTTTCTGCTGCAGACCAAATAAACAGAACGATCGTCCCATCCATAAGCCGATTTAAGGAGTTCAACTCTCTTAACGAACTGCATCGAGTTAAGAGACTCATCTACGGAAGGATCGAAATCTGGTAAAAGCGAGACAATCTCTCTTACTTGGCCATATGGATTTATTATCTGACTATTTTGTTGAAAAACGGGTTGAGTTGAAAAAGACGGTGTTGATATTATATTACTCGTGGTAGGTGTTGTAAACTGATATTGGGTGCACATTGGTTCACGACGTGTATAGATTGGTGGTTGCTCTATTTGCTGAATATTATTGCCGGTTATTAGGCTAGCCTGAACGTATGTTGGGGTGACTTGTTCCGAAAAAGTATTAGTCGATGGTATGTTGTGAGCGTGACTTGGATATGACGTGTTGTAAACTGACGATACTGTTCTTATTGACGACGGAATATTCGTTGGCTGTACGTAAGATGCGTTTAGGTTTCCCGGTGACGTAGTATTGTAGACGTAGTTGGACGTTAGTGGTTCGTTGGGTATGTTGCGTGGAGGCAAAACAGATGTTGTTCGTGGAAAACTTTTTTTTTATTGTTTATTTATTTACATTCTTCATAAACATTAAACTACATAAACACTAGTTAACAATATTAATTTAAATTATACAATGTCTCGTACAAGAGCTCTCTAGTATAAGTGATATGTATGTATAACAATAATTACTTTTGTGGGTATATATTAAATTTTATCTACTTCAAATGAAGAATATATTATTTTATATATTTGTAATGAAAAATTTAAAAAAACATTAAATTTTTTCGTGGAAAACTTTGGACATGAGTTGTGGTTGACGATGCTTGTGGCACGTTGTTATACGTTGTAATTCTATTTGCTGTTTCAGGTGGGTGGTTGCGTAATTGTAATGTTGAAGACGTCGCTGCATTTTCGTGTAACTGTGGACGTTTGGGTAAGACTTCTGGTGGCATGAACGTTTGCAATGTGGATGATATCTCTATTGGGTCAAACTCGTACGATATATATCGCTGTACCAACGATTGCGTGTTGGCTGTTTGACTTTCCAATGCCCGTATACGTTGTTGCATATCATGAGAAGACAACTGCGATGATTTTTGAAATTCCATTTCATTGGAACTTTCGATTCGTTCGATAAGTTGCTTCTTATTACCAGAACTCGATATCCCCATCTCCTTACATTTCGCTTGCAGCTTTTTCACTGTGAGTGACCGTAAGTTTTCCATAATAAACGAAATTATATATATATAAAAAAAATATGCGGAAGAATTCTTAATCCCACTTCTGAGATGTCACAAAAGGATAGCCGAATTTTTAAATTTAAACTTTCGTTTATTTATTAATTCAAAAATGAACATGTACAAAATTACTTATTGAAAAAAATGAAATGTTCGTCTCTTCTAGAAAAAGGGTGCGGTCGCGTCGCTTGATCGTTAGGGAATGATTTTAAAAAGAATCCCGTTAATCCTTATGTCAAGCACGGACAGAGTTGCCTTATTGATATAATTTTACTAGAGTTGCCCTAACTTGACAGCTGTTACTTCCAACAAGTCAACGAACCAAATCATACTGTTGAGAATGTGAAATTGTAATTTGTCTATCAAACTTCCCACAGGCTTAATACTTGTGCACAAAGTCCTGATAAGACTCCAAGAGTGTGTTTAGGAGATTATTTAGAAGAATGGTTACGTAGCCGCTAAACCTCAAATAAACGTTAAATGAAAAATATCAACAGAAAACGCTAAACAAAACTGGTGCATTCGATGCCAAATGGATTAAATGAAGTGCTTGACTTTATGGGGGGATATCCTACTAAATATTGGGTGTAACATTTTAATATATTGGGCCTTTGAATTTTAAATTTATTCTGAGTTCTTCTTGGAGGTACCCAAACAGTATGGAGTCACAAGAAACTTTTCCTTATTTTTCTTATGGTTTGTGAGAAACCTTGAAAAATGTTTTTGTTTTATAAGTACTTCATTTATTTTCAGTTTCACAAGTTTTACAACTTACTTTCGTTTTGTTATAGTTATTCTTTATCTTGTGTATCTTTCGTTTTTCGTCATGTATTGCTACAGTCATTTGTAATTGTATTATTCATTGTTTTTATTGATCTTTCTTTAAATTGCAAAAATAATGTCGGTGTTTTTGGATTATGAAACACAATAAACGCAACGCAGCTAACACTACAATTTCTCAAAAATATATGGGCGTATATGAAACGAAGTATTTTAAGGGCAGCATGATAACAAACAAGGTTTCTGCTTCCTTGCTTTAGGCTAATTTTTATTTGCAGCAGTGAGAGAACTAGTGAGAGGATTTGTGCCATCAATACGAGGATTAATGCCATCAACACAATAACATCCATGAAATAGAGGTTTTAAAAACGCGATGTATGGAATATAACGCGAAAAAACGTTTACTTTTTATTCGTTTTGCTTAATGCTTTGCTGCCGATTACTGTATTATAATTAATACGTATCTAGCTTACCATAGGCTGCAATTGCAAAATTGTATTGGTTGCTGCGTTGCGTTTATTGTGTTTATAGCATAAGGCATCAGAAGTCATTTTCATTTCATAATTTTTGTTTGTTTTTCGTTTAAAAAATCTCTACTATATTCCTATTCATATAGAGTTTCATTCTTTGCTAAGAGATGATCTGATCTGCTGATTATGTTTGTTGCTGATGTAATACTCCTTAAATTTAAATTATTTATTATTATTATTATTTAAATTTAAATTATTTTTCTGTCAGACCGCACATACTTTAATATACAAGAAGAGAATTGAATAATTTTTAATAAGATTTTGTGTCTATATGTGTATGTATATTAAAATATTTTATTTAGAACAGTTGTATGTCCATTCACAATTGTTTCAAATATCTGTACATAATATGTATGCATATGGTATGTACATTCTTCACATCTATACACTATAAGAATTGAAAACTATTCCAAAATAAATGTGTATGAATATATGGTATTTGTATTTGCGTTGGCATATTTATTTATACAACGACCAAAAACCATGTAAACAAAACTTTTCACATCAACTTCAACTTTTCAAGTGATGCGTGACAAACTGTGGCAAACCGCAAAAACAGATTAACTGTTATCTATACATACATACATATGTACATAAAATATTCTATATCTAACTGTATATTTACGTAAGAGTTGAAGGGATTTTACAATGGAATCAAATTAAAACTTTTAAATGCTTTTGAGGCCGAGCAAAGTCAAAACAACCATCAGGGAGGAATATATGTAGTTTGCTTAACGATGCTCCAATTATGTATCCTCTTGGTTTACAAATTACTCAATAATTTTAGGTATTCATTCGATTTTTATTTAAACATATCGTATATTTCTACCAAAAATATAGGCAAACATTTTTTCTCCTTTAAAAACCTAGTCTAATCGAGGGAATTCATCTCTTTACATAAAAACACCTCCTGGTTAGGTTTGTTCGATAACGTGTTGTCATTTCATAGACCATTCAACCATGCAAATAATTCAAACCTGCCGGAATGCAATCAACCACTGGCCGAACTCGAAATGGTATCAGTAACTAAGCGCACTACATTGTGTCATGCTTGTGTAGTTAAAAGAGTTCTTACGGATATCAACATCTTCTGGGTAGGATGGTATTCCTGGTTCTGAAGCAATGTACATCGACGTTCATTCGTCCATTAGCCAACCTTATCAGTGCCTCATATCGTGGCGGTATTTTTCCATATTGCTGGAAGATTGCTTTCCAAAGTTATAGAGAGCAATATAGACCACCATCTTGTAAAAGATCTAAAGTCCAATAAACAAGCGGAAGGTAGTACAATTTACGTAGGGCGCGTTCTATTGGTGACCTATTGGCTTTGTGAATGACATACAAGCGTAGCAACAATACAACGTCATCGGTATCTCTGTAGTATAGTGGTGTAAATATTAGTATGATAAATATTAGAAAAATTCAGTGTGATGTTCGTGGGACATACATAGATAGTTACAACCCATCAGTTAGGATCACGATATAGATTCTCACACCACTTATTTTGTGTGTGTTAAACTTATACAAGAGTGGCGGGACCTACAGTTTGAAGTCGATCCGAACGTCAGATTTTTTGAGAAACTTTTCATGGCAATTTTTATTTATTGTCAGATAGCTACTAAGGGAAAGTCTCCGAAGAAATATTTTCTTCATATTGGGTTTTGATCGAGACGTCTTATAAGCCAACACACTACCTACTGGACTACGACGACTTCGATGTTCGTGGGAACCAGCACATTTTCAAGTATCGAAAGAAATATTCAAGTGCCTCAGTTTATTAAGGCGGTGCAAAATATACTTCACTTCATCTGATCTCGTTACTATCTAAACCACTTAATCCTACCGAGGTTGGAATACAAGTCTCATGTTTGATTTTCGACCGCGTACAGAAAAGGGTGAATATGCTCGTTAATGACGGTACAATATCCAACTCTATTGATTCATTGGAGCATCATCGCAATGTGGCTTATGTTTCACGTTCAATCTCTACTACATCGGATTTTGCACAAACGAGATAAAGGAACTTGTTTCTGGAAATCATTTATTCTTACGAACACCAGACTTTTTCGCAGAACATTTTCGTTTGTGGTCGATTGACCAGTGGCATTACAGACAGAATTCGCTCTTTGGTCGGACTATCCGTATGTGTAACTGCCGCAAAGATCTTTCCTGTCACTTATAAAATAAAAAGATTCAAATGTCTTCAAACACTACTCCCTCTTTTCTCCTTCTGACAACCTATTTTTCTAATTCCAATACAATGCACTGCGTGGTTCTCCCCTGAGAATTGGTCTTATAAACAAAACATTGAGAATATTCTTTTGTCATCAAATTCTTATGACAAATAACGTTAGCTGTTGATTTTTGGAATCTGCCATTAATCCTTTCAGACATTATATGGAAATAGTTGAGATAAAGTTCTGAAATTTTTATGTGTCACATGGAAGGCAGGTGATGTCAAATATATTAGACAAATACACTGCTGTTCAATAAAATAGATTCACCATGATCAACATCTTGCAATTAATTAAAGAAGAGTCACGCTTCAAATTCTTGAAATGTATCGGAATTATATTCATAAGAGGCCAGTAAACAAAGTGCAGTTACTTTTTTACATATATGTACTCCATTGCATAAGAGATGTCTAGTAAACTTTTCGAAGAGCAGGTGAATCTATTTTTTTGAACAGCAGTGTATCTGAAACGATTAAGAAGAACTTTTCACTTCTTTTCTCTTTAAATACTATGTTTGCATTATTTACAATGTTGTTACTCAAACAAAAGCAAATTCTCACATACTGCTTTTGTTTACAAAATGCTTTAAATTTACTATTTTTGATGTCATTCTGTCTAACTGCCAGATCGCATTTCTTTTCTGTCATTTCGTCAGGTTCAAAAACGTTGTAATTCTTTGACGCTAGGTTAACACTACCAGGTAAATACAAAGGAAACTCCTACATCAAATTCTGGAGGGTTAAATCGTAAGACACAACATAAGTGGTGTGAGAAGCTAGGTCGTAATCCTGACTGAAAGATTATAAGACCGGCTATGTATGTACATATGTACGAGTATTTATGTTCTTTTATCACTGAGTTAAAACATCTGCAGAAAGCTACACATTAACAATCTGTACGGAGTAATAAATAGCCATGTTTAATCCCATCAAATTAAGTTACTTTATTGACATTTAAAAAGTTCAGATGGGAAGTAATTTAATTACATTAGTTGTAGATTTTATAAATGTTTGGAGATGATAAATTTAAATCCATTTGGAGCTCGTAATGACCTTCCAGCCGCGTGAAACTTAGGGTATTACTAAAAAAGGAAGAAATAAAACGGAATTTTTACTTCATTAAAGAGTAAAAAGTGAAATGCGAAAACGGCGAATCGTGTTTAAGTATAGTAAAAAGTCTAAACCTGTGCCTTCGAACAGTCAGCCCTATAAGAAAACGGCGAATGTGGCTCTGGCTGTTAACAAAGGGTGGTAGATTTAGTTTGCCTACGGATGGAGATGATTGATTGGTGAAATGAAATATAATAACCCGAAAGGCCAGAACACCAAAAATGACTGCCAAAGATTTGAGCATAAAGATAAGTAACAGTAACAGGAACCTTTTGCTCACAATTGGATTTGTGTCTGGTGTGAAAAAAAATAAACCTACGCCATCGGACAAGAATATGGAAGCTAAAAACTGATACCTGAAAACGAGTGAAATGCTCTGCTGAAACAAAAGTTTTCCGTCTGATGTATTACAGTATTGTTAGCAGAGTCCCGGCGGCTGAAACCATTCAACGACATCATGTCAAGAAGATGGTGAAATGCGGTGATGGGAGTTCAATAGTGTGGGTATGTTTTACATGGTGGAGCATTGATCCTCTAATTATAACAAAAGGCATTATGAATACGGATCAAAATTTTAGTATTTTGCAGTATTGTATTTCGGCTGTTTATTGAGAAGTGCGCTTATTTCGCAAGAGAAATAACTTGTCAGCAACATTAGTATCCAAGGCATTCTAACAAATCCTGCAAAAATAAATTGTCGATTTAAACTCTCGATATAGTTGTGGACAATTGTCAAATGAAGACGTTTGCAATACGGACGAGCACCGACCAATTTAGAGAAAATCTGGCAAACTTTTCAATGAAATGCGTTAATATTCCACATCGAACAATAAAAACCTCGGGGCGAATATGCCTAATCGCATAAAATCTTTTATAAAGAACAGATCCCACAATATTGTACCACCGAGGCCATGTTTAACTATTTCATGCAAGTTCTTTATTTTTCTTCCTCCATACTCAAGCATATCAAATGAGTATCTGAATAATGTGTTTTCTTTAGATGAGTCAAAACATGTAATTTTTACGCATACGTATGTACCATACGTATGTATGCAGAAAAACGAAATGAAGAGCTCGATCTCAAGAAACAGTTAAGCATTGTGGTAATAGTACAATGTAGTATAATGTAATTTTCGTTTTTAGGTCAAAAAAGTGGCTAATCATCGCGCAACATATTGTTTCACTGATTATGACGTTGTAACTTCTGTTATTTTTAAAAAGTGTACCTTAACCCATCTCATAAAGCGCAACTATTTTGATGCATATGAAAATACTGCTTCTGGTGTTCTTTCAACCAAATTTAGCAATTAAGCCAGTGAGTCTGAAAATAGCTTCGTCGTTCGTTAGTTTATGCATGATGGAATAACAAAGTGACAATTTTTGCTGCATGTACCGAATCTTTTTTTATAATTTGGCGCACATTTGTTTAATCAATTGTTTTTTCACCATATATGACGAAAAAAAGAAAGAGGTTATTATTTATGTATGTAAGTCAGGTTTATCTTAACACGACTTTATAAATAGCCTACACAATGGATTGAAATGAATTTAGTTTTAAACATCAAATTGCACGTAAGCATCAATTTACATCAAAGGTAATAAAACCTTAATTTTAACTAATTTTGTTAAAGTTTACTGACTATTTTATAACGTGTGTAGAGTAGACCAAGTGGAATCTAAAAAAGGAGAAAAATTCCATGTGTATTTTGCGTATGTACAATAAATTCCCTTCCTGGCATTTTTTTATCATTCTTTTATTATTTAATATTGTCTCTGTTCTCCTACAATAAACGAGACAGTTGTCACCAGCACTTGATGTTTAATAAATGGCATTCTTGGATGTTTGTTTTACCTTTATTTTTAGATTTTGTTTTAGGCACTTGAACGTCTCTTTCTAAATTCTGCTTTTGTAAAGGTCACCTCTTCGTATAGCTTCAGATTGTCTAGCAAAATTGTTTTTTTTTTTTTCTTTCTTTCTTTTCTAACGTTTCTCATTTTATTTCTTTTGCTTATTTTAATTAGAACAAACCAATTTATTTTTGATGTTTCATTGTGTCTCATTTTTAGTGCATGAAACATTTTGTTTGCATCCATTCATCAAAACTTAAAGAATTAGAAAAATTTTAGGTGCAGCGCTTTATTCATTTTAATGTTTAAATGTGTCTTATCTAAACTTTTATGTATTCTGTTGCTATTCCGCCAGCAATATCTCACCTCTAAGGATACGCAGACATACATTTCTTGGTCGGTTATTCATAACCTAAGTGATAGTCCTTCTTATAGTAGTTATATGCAGCAACGAAAGCCAATGTTTTGCTTTAAAAAACAATCATGCAAAACATAATCTTAATGCACTTGGGCATTTGCGATAATACTCTTGTCTAGCAAGTCTTCCTACAAAATTTTTAATATTAATCTTAACAAATTACGATCCCATTGATCCAAAAAAAAAATTTATTTCTGATAGTAATTATTGAATGAAAAACACGTTCCTCAAATGTCACGAATTTTGATAATGAGATTCCATTATTTGAAAACTTCGTCGTCGTAGTTGTTGGGCCACACCTACACTATTTATAAATAACAAACATAACAACATAATAACAATAAATATAATAATAACAATAAAATGAATTTATAATATAATAATAATTAACTAATATAATAATTTTATAAACATGAACTACCCTAATATAATCTATTAATAAGTAAGAAAGTAGCGTTAAGTTCAATGAATAAATAATATATAATATCTATTACAAGGACAAATAAAGCAACGGAGTTGCTGAATGTCCTTGTCCGTTATCGTTAAGTTAAATTATGATATGTTAGAAGTAAGAAAAGAATATGAAGAAAATAAATAAGTTAGTTGAAATAATAACTCCATAGGCATCGGTCTCTTCTTTTTTACAATCGAACATTTTGGTCTGTATTCGCGAGTGTTTTTAAAATTCACACAGTGTCCACTTATCTATTAAATTATAACTTATTTAATTTAATATTCACCTTAAAAAATATTAAGGAAAAACAGTAGTATAGTAGGTAGTGTGTTAGCTTATTAGAAGTATGGCCACGGTTCAAACCTCAGGTCAGAAATCTCCAACAAAAACGATATACGAAAATATATTTCTTCTGCCGCTTCCTGTCAGCTGATTTCTGGCAAAATCTCTGAAACGAAATAAAATTGCCATGAACAATTTCATTAAATCGTTCAGAGACGACTTTAAACTATAGGTAACACCCCTCATATATAAAATCCACACACAACATACGCGATGTAAGAGGCTAGGTCGTAATCCTGAATGAAATTAAGAATGTATGTATGTATGATTTCTTTAAAATCTGTCGTTCAGAGACGACTTTAAACTATAGGTCCCGCCCCTCATATATAAAATTCACACACAAAATACGTGATGTAAGAAGCTAGGTCGTAATCCTGAATGAAATTATGGCCCTACCAGAACATGACTAGTAAAATAACTAGTTATTTGACCGTAAAGTGTGACGTATAAACCAGTCACAACTTCCCATCAAGTTATTAAGGGCAATGTGAAAAACTTGACGTAAACATTCGTGTACATGTGATTTTGCTTCTCTTTCTAACATATGAATTTTTTCGACTGTAAAACATATATCTAACCTGCTCACTCTTTCTTTGTTTTTAAGTTACAAATGACTAGTTTACTAGTCACAGTTTACTAGTCAAACTTGTTGATTGTCGACAAGTCATTTAACTAGTAACTGGGGCTAGTCATTTAACTAGTAACTGTGACTAGTCATTTAACTAATAACTGTGACTAGTCATTTAACTAGTCAACAGTGACTAGTCATTTAACTAGTCAACAGTGACTAGTCATTTAACTAGTCAACAGTGACTAGTCATTTAACTAGTCAACAGTGACTAGTCAAACTTGATGAATAAATTGAAAATGAAAAATTTTTTGTTTCCATATATTTTTATTATAAAATTTTAAGTTTTTGCGCATTTTTCTTTTATTAATATCTTTTTATAATATTTTACAGTTCAAAATATGCTTAGTCTATATTTTCTACAATATTTCGTAACCTAAATATTCTGCTTATTTATTAAATTCTTATTGTTTAAAATTATTTAATAAAAAATCAATTTATAATTTTGCTTATTTGTAATTTATTTTATTGTTGTAATTACAGCGATTTATTATTTCGTTTAAGACTTAAAAATTTATTTATAATTTTGCTTACTACTAAATTTGTTTTGTTGTTGTAATTACTTCGATTTATTATTTTGTTTAAGAATAAAAAAGTTACTTGTTATTTTTGCTTACTACTAAATTTGTTTTGTTGTTGTAATTACTTCGATTTATTATTTTGTTTAAGAATAAAAAAATTACTTATTATTTTTGCTTACTACTAATTTAAAAAAAGGATGTCATTATTGGAAATGTTAATTATTGTGTGAAATCTGTTGGATTAATGTATTGAGTGAGTGTGTTGACTTTAGTGTGTTGTGTGAATGTGTTAACTTACATACTATATAATATAATATACATAATATATAATATAAATATAATATAATATAAAACAGTCGCCGTGGTCTAGTAGGTAGTGTGTTGGCTTATTAGACGAAAGGCCCGAGTTCGAATCCCAGGCCAGACATCAAAAACAAAATACAAAAAGTATTTCTTCGGCGACTTCCTCTCAGCAGATTTCTGGCAAAAACTCTGAGAGTAAAAATTGTCATGAAAAGCTTCTCAAAAAATCTGTCGTTCGGAGTCGACTTTAAACTGTAGGTCCCGCCACTCATGTATAAAATTAACGCACACAACATGAGTGGTGTTGAGAAGCTAGGCCGTAATCCTGACGAAGGGTTATTTATAATGGCCAATTATGTATGTATAATATAAAACATTGAGAAAAAAATAATCAGAAAACAGAAGAAAAAAAAACTAAATAAAAATTACATAATTCTTATGTACTCTTGGCCTCAGGAGCTTTTGGTTTAGTTGCTGGGGTCTTTTTGGCTGGTTTAGCTTTAACAGTACGAGCCTTCTTTACGGTTTTTACCTTTTTCTTCTCAGCAGTCTTTTTGGCGGTTCTTTGAAGCAGCAGCTAACAATTTGAATGAACCAGAAGCACCCTTACCTTTAGTTTAGATTAATTTTCCACTGGTAACAGCACTCTTCAAATCAATGGAGCCAATTTTTGGGCATCTACCTTAGATGTGCTGGTGAGGTATTTCTTGATAGCTGGCAAAGATGAGCTTCCATGTTCCTTCAAGGTTTAAATGGCAGCATCTACCAATTGGAACACTGTATAAAAAAGTAACCAAAAATTAGAGGACTTCAAATTCACAAATAAATCGCACAAAAGAAAACACTTCCCTTCCTTGTAGCATGTCCTGCTTCTTACTCTTCTATCCGTAAAGAAAAGCTTAAGACGTTGGTTGTTGAATTCACAAATGTTTGTTGGTTAGACTTCAGTAAAAGATTTTTTATTTATACAAAAAGAATAAAATCCGCTTCTCAGTCGTACTTTCGGCGAAAACTTTTCCCAAAAAAATTGATTCACTTTCCTTTTTTCTTTTATGTTTCTATTTTTTTCCACAAACTTCTTATTATTCTATTTTTCACACAGTATTACAATTGTAAATTATTGTTTTTAAAGCCTAATACGATTGAGTTTTTGAAATTAATAAATATTAACAAATACTACTCTGAAGCATAAAAACTCAAATAAAAACTACATGTGTAGTAGTAAGTAAGTTTTGTATGTGTTAGTTTCGGTTATTAATTTCTTGTAGGAGAATGTATGTATGATTTGAAAGCTTTATTCGTTTGTTACTCTATACATGATGGAATTGTAAACCCTTTTGATGAATTTCGTCGTTGCCACAAGTCACTATTCCCTTTTTGCTGCAAAAAATTTGCTCTAAAGATTCAAAAATCAAAAAATCAGCCGTTTAGAATTAATTGGTCCCTGATCCAAAAATTTTTGATAATAAAATACTCAATACTACAAGTCATTTATTTTTACAAAGGACGTTATTTCTAGGCAGACCTAACATGCTAAGAACTGCTATAGAAATCTAATTACATGTTTATCTCAAAAACTCGATTAATCAGGAAAATAATATGGGTTTGGTTGACCTGGTAAAAACCTGCTTAAATTTAAATATTCTGTTTAAAAGCGAAATATAACGCTTCAGTTATTGAGGGCCCTTACTTTTAATACTTCAAAGGGTTTATAATTTAAAAGTCAACACTGTAGGCCATATTTATTTACTGATATGTTGTATTGAATGTTGCAAATAACTTACAGTAATCCTACAATACCATATCATACACATACTCGGAGGTCAATCTTTCTAGACAACGATAGATGATAGCAGCACCATTATCCTAGGACCTGCTACAACAGACCGAACACCTGCTTAGCTGGAACAACAGTAGATTAACGAAACGGAAACAAGACAGAATAACAATCAACCAGATCAACTTATGACAACAACAGCAGCCAACCGAATGATATGGAAAATGATTTGTGGAAGCCATATGCTCAACAAATACAACAACATGCAGATTTTTTTTTAGCGTAACAATAAAGCAGACATGATAAGACATTTTCAAATTTGAATTAAAGAAACTAAAATCTCACGTAAAGAATGTTGAGCTGATTAAAAAATGCGAGTAGGCTACCAGCAATAAAATTTTCATAAAGACATTGAACAAGTAGGTGCCATTTAATAAATCTAGGCTGGGTTTGAACCCCATATCCAATTATGCTTTAATATAGTTTCATGACGCTTAACAAAATTTTTTTTTTAATTTTTCTTCGTTTTTTTTTAATTTGAATTTACTACAATAACATTAGTTTCACAGAACCCTATTTGTATAAAGTATTAAAATTCAATTTGTAAAATTATTTTTGTTGTTTTAATCTTTCAACTATAACCAGTACCAAATGATTTCGATTTTTCAATCACTATTGTTACAGTAAGGAAAATCCCATCAAAAAAAACAAAATTTACCAATTAGGTGACATAGGCACACAAAGCATGGCTTGGTAATAACTGCAGTCATTATATGGGAAGACAGGAAGATTAAAACTCTTAAGCCTGACAAGTTTTTAGTGGTTCTTTCGTTTTTAAGTGAGTACGTAAATTGACATTGCCATTGGACAATCCATTATAGATTGATATGAAGTCTTCACATTCCTTTTATGGTAATAATTTATTTACAGTACACATAAAATTATATACATCCGAGTAACTACATAGTCTAGCTTGTATATTTGGTTGAGTATAAATAACACATACATACATACATGTTACGTTAGGTCGGAGTGGTAGCTCTGATGTCACAAAGCTCACTTGAGCACGCATAGCGGGCCGTTGTGATGCCACGGGTGAACGCAGTCCCTATACTAACCAAGTTCCACCAAAATCAGGGAAATGGAGGAAGTTGGTCAGCTCCGTTATAATATAATAATAAGCTCCGTTAAGCTAACAAGGAATGGGAAGCCAAATAACCTAGCAAGAGACGGGCACTGGCAGAGAATGTGAACAACAGTCTCCTCTTCCCCAGTGGACCTCCATCCACGGCAAAAGTCGTTGAAAGGGAGCCTCATTCTTTCCGCGAGTCTACCCATGACGCAATGGCCTGTAAGCACGGCCACTGTAGTCGAGATGACATCACGACCAAGACTAAGTAATCGGTTGGTACGCCTTCTATCCATCCTGGGCCAGGTGAGTCTAGCGGTGGAGCAGGACTCCTCCTTGACCCAGGATAGGTTGGCGTCCCGAAAGAACCTCCGCGCAATGGTCAACTTGACCGAGGCAAGTGGCATACCCAATTCAACAGAAGAGGATTCCGGAAGGAGCGCACCAGCTCTGGCGAGCTCGTCTGCCCTACAGTTTCCCGGAATTGCACTGTGGCCGGGGACCCACACCAGAGAGACACTGGAGAAGCGCCCAGAAAGTAGGTCAAGACAGCGGCGACATTCCCTAATGATCCTAGAGTTAATCACGAAACCCGATAGAGATCCTATCGCGGCCTGACTATCAGAGAAGATCGAGACGCGAGTGAAAGGAGCATCGTTGACGAGGATCCATTGCGCGGCTCGGTAAATCGCCATCACCTCCGCCTGAAACACACTGCAGTAGTCCGGCAGACGGAGAGAAATATTCAGGTCCAGTTTCCCAGAGTAGACACCGCTCCCAACCCCATTATCGAGTCTAGAGCCGTCGGTATATATATCCAGAACTTCCGGGGGGACGACCGCATTAGGATTCCAGTCATCCCTACTTGGAATCAGAGAGTGGAAACATCTGTCAAGACAATATTCAGCGGGGAAATAGTCTATGTTCACTGGGGCCACTGGATCAGCCTCCAGAACAGTGGAGTGACCAGAGGGTACGATGTGCCAACGAGAGAGAGCATTAAGTCTAGTCGCAGCAAACTTGGCTACCTGCTTTGCGAGAAGCACAATAGGAAGCCAGTTTAGCATTGCGAACAAGGCTTTCGTGGGGGTGGTGCGAAGAGCGCCAGTTATATAAATAGCAGCAGACCTTCTGACCTTGTCAAGAAGTCTGACGTTGTATTTCTTGTCCAGGGCAGTTCACCAGAAAGCAACACCGTATAAGAGGTTGGGTTCGATCACCGTGGAATATATCCAATGCATGATCCTTAGGCGAAGACCCCATCTGGTTCCGACCGCTCTACTGCAGCAGTAAGCAGCACATGCCGCCTTGCGTGCCCTAGCAGCCAGATTCGCCCTCCAGTCGAGTTTGGGATCTAGGATCAGGCCCAGATATTTAACCTCGCGACTCAGCGTGAGTCTGGTCCCACCTATGCTAGGAAGGGAGAAGGTCGGAATTTTATATTTCCTCGTAAAAAGAATCGTATAGGTCTTAGAGGGGTTAATAGACAGTCCAAAATCCCTACACTAGTCCAGTACGATTGACAGCGCCAAGTTCAACTTATCCGACAGTGACTGCGGACAAATTCCCGACGCAGCAATGGCAATGTCGTCAGCGTAAGCTATGGCCCCATTGCCAGAGTGTTCCAGCCCTCTCAAGAGTGAGTTGACTGCAAGATTCCAGAGAAGTGGCGATAGAACACCGCCTTGCGGTGTGCCTCTACGAACCATTCTCTGACAATTCGTGGCCCCCACTGTGGAGGTTACTATCCTCGATTTGAGGAGAAGCTCAATGAACCTGACCAGATTCTGTCCCAGGTTCAGAGAACCAAGAGCCCTAACTATGGCGTCCGGGTCGACGTTGTTAAATGCACCTTCAATGTCCAGAAAAATGGCCAAAGTATATTCCTTAACGTGCAAGGACTTTTCTACCCGAGAGATAAGAGAGTGAAGAGCAGTCTCCACTGATTTACCTCTCGTATACGCGTGTTGGGAAGCGGATAGAAGCGCTGGATCAATCGAGGTCATGATATGAACATCAAGAACTCTTTCCAGCGTCTTCAGAAGAAAGGAACACAGACTTATGGGTCTATAATCGTTCGCCCCAGTGTGAGACGGTTTCCCAGCCTTGGGAATGAAGATAACCCTAGATATTCTCCCGCTCCAAGGGATGTAAAGGAGCCTGAGACTAGCGTTATATGTGGCAAGCAACCAAGGGAGGGTCTCCTCCCCATGTTGAATGTCACCCGGGATAATACCATCCGGTCCTGGTGACTTGAATGGTTTGAAAGACCTAACAGCCCACTGCACTTGGCCAAGGGTAAGGGTCAGGGGGAATAGTTTCCAGATGGTGGTTCGTTAACCTGATAAAAGGCCTGGCCACCAAGTGTGTCACTTCCTGGAAAGTGAGTGTCAAGGAGAAGCTCAAGCGTCTCCAAACTGGAAGTAGTCCAGCGTCCGTCAGGTCGTCGGATACAGTCAAGGGATTTGTGAGTGGAACTTAGAATTTTACGGAGACGGCCCGTTTCGGCGGAGGATCCTACGCTCGCGCCGTAGTTCCTCCACGATGCCCTCTTCGCTCGCCTTACAGCGTATTTAAGTTCTCTCTTTTTGTCCTTGTAGGCTGACCATTCGCCTGTCGTCTTCGCCCTGTTAAAGAGCCTGCCACAAGATCGGCGTAGATCATCGATCTCTTGGCTCCACCAGGGCGGTTTTCGCTTACCCCTATGGGTAGCGGGTTTGACGGAGGAAGTGGCTGCCGCCCTAAGCGCAGTCGACAGTGTGTCCGCAGCCCTATCCACGTCGAAACGGGTCGTTATAGTCGGGGGGGTAGAGGGAAGCTGCTACGCAGTCTCTCTCTAAAAATGGTCCAATTCGTGTTCCTCCTATTGACCGGAGGGGTCATGAAAGGAGTAGGCTCGTTCGTGTCAATTGTAAAGGTAATGTATCTATGGTCCGAAAAGGAGCATTCATGAGATACAAACCAGTCCTTAAGGTTAGTAGAGAAACCTGAGCTGACCAGAGTGATGTCCAGCACCTCCCTTCTGTTCGAAGTGAGGAAGGTTGGTTCATCGCCCCGATTAGCTATAGCTAGGTTATTACTAATAATAAAATCAAAGAGGCACTCACCCCGCTCGTTGGTACCTGAACTGCCCCACATCGTGTGGTGGGAGTTGGCATCTGCTCCGATTATGACCGCAACTCCGCGTTGTTTCGCATCCGCTACCAGTCGACCGATGGGCTCCTGAGGGGGAGAGAGCCCATAGTCATGCGCCAGATACGATGATGTGATCCAGATGGTCATCAAGTACATTTCGACGACCATGGTGACGGTATCCTTGTCGCTGAACCTGTGGAGGAGAAGAGCGTTAAAACTATTCTTAACCATGACACAAGCCCGAGGCTTACCTGAGTTCTGGATATACGCTAAGCGATATCCTTTGGTGTTTAGTCCGCAAACCCTGCCGTCTACAACCCAGGGTTCTTGGACCAGAATGAGCTCTGCATCCTCGGCTGCTAGTCGGAGGAGCAGAGCGGCAGAGGCAGTTTTAGAGTGTTGCAAGTTAATTTGGATGACTCTCAGCATTGGCCAAAGAATCAACCATTGTCACATCAGCGTCCTCTTCGTCCGACAACGGAGAGGTTGCGCCCGCGTCAATATCAATGCCGTCGAAGAATTCCCCCACCAGCTCAGAATTGGACTTCTTGCTGGATGAGGAGCGTCGAGAAGAATGACTGCACACGCTTCTACATTCGACGTCTTCGGCGGGTTCGAGGGGTCCAGGGGTATGGTCGGATGGAGTAGGGTCAGATGGGGTAGAGTTCTGTGGCATGGGTTGCGATGGGACGGGATTTTCGGGGATGGGTTCTGTTGGGGGATATGCGGCAGCGCGGGAATCCGACTTATAGACCCTTAGCTCAATTGAACTAAAACCATATTTTATCACGCCCCCACGGGCAGTAATAAGTGGAAGTGACTCCTCATTCAGGATGATCACCGCCTCGCGGTAATCACCCCACTGGTCAGCAACTTTAGCCACTCTCCAGTTATGAGTGGGCAGGTCGGTGTTGCTGGCCTTGAGGATCCTCAGCATGGTTTCCGGGTCTGATGGTCCGGTCGGAATTCTCGCCTTAGAACGGGGGCGGTTGGGAATCCGGTCTGGAGGGACGGCGGCAAGCCTAGCTCCTGGCCAGACTTCACCAATCCTACTGATAGCCTCCTTATAGAGCTCCATAGAACGGAGGTCAGAGCAAGCCACCAGCTTGATATGCCCCTGATACCACCCCGCATCAGTATAGCCAGGTAAGGGGCCAGGATTGGAGTCCATTACACCTAGGAAGACGTCCAAGAGCGCATGTTCCACCAACTTCCACTTAGTGGGAGCAATGGAACCATCAGGGTGGCTCTGGTCAACGACCGCCCAGGTCAGACCTGCCTTTAATACCTCACTGAGAGGCTTAGAAGGTTTGCTGGGGTCAGGACGTCTAGGTTGTGTCGACGAACGGGGTCTTGTAGGGGGGGGATGTTAGGGTTAGTCACCTTAGAGCGTTTGGGAGGCTGGAGCGGAGCGTTTAGCTCGATTGATCTTTGCCTCTTTGGGGCCGTCTCTGCCGTGATGGGAGAAGCGGGGGGACGATCATTACGATGGGCCTTAGCCCAGGCAAGGCGACCCTTCTCGTCCTCTGAGAGGAGAGCCGGGTCGGTCGAGCCAAATTTCGCAATGATACGCATGGCTGATCTGCGAGTTCTATACGCCCTCACGCTAGCACTCACGGTATTCTTGACACCCGAAGATGGACTGCTGCCGGGGGCTTGCGCGCCAGACTTGTCTGACAATGCCTTGGCGGCCGCCAAAGAGTGCGAGGGCATATTCGCAGCAGCCTTAGAGGTAGACGGAGCCTCGGTAGAAGGTGCCAGGGCAGGAGGTGTGGCGACACTAGGGACCGGCTTCGCAGACGAAGCCTTGTGTGCCAAGCGGGGCTTTACCGAAGTCGAAACTTGGGCCTTAGCTTTCGAAGTAGGGGCAGCTGCATTTTTGACAGGTCCCTGCCTATAGAGGGTTGTGCGTCCACCGGTTACGGTAGATGCTTTGCGCTCGCCAACTTGAGTTAGCGCTGGTTTGTGTCCTGGGTTGGGTCGGTTGGTTGAATTCATTGCGGGAGGGTCCCCACTCAAAGCCGCTATCCTTGCCCGCAAAGTGTAGTTACCCATGAGTGGTCCCGTGGTTATCTATGCAAGCAAGGAGGCCACGCGAGGGTTGGCACCAGCCCTTATGGCGTCAGGTGCTCAGAGCCAGACCGGGTACTAATCGGGAGTTTTCTCAACCGAACCTACACCACCAACTTAACAGCGACGGACAAGGAACGTACTTTGAGGCCTGCCAGGGTTTTAACGGGACGGGAGCAGCCGTAGCCCTAGCCTGGAGCCGTTCACACAGCGGGTTTCACCCCGGTGCTACCGTGCATACGCAACTATCACCTCAGAAACAGGGGGGAAAGAGTGGTCAGAAGAAAGAAAAGGGTCGTGCCAAAAAGGGGGGGGTCAGCCATAGTCACCCCGGCTGAGAGGGAGGTGTTTATTGACTCCCCAGTCTAGATCCGTAGTGTTCCGTTGAAGAGCAGGGCCACCTCTAGCAGGATGTGACGATGTCACGCACTAACGATCTTGATAGGGTAGAGGCTGGAGGCTCCGAGGGAGCTATGATCGCATATCCCTATCCTGCGGAAACCGCTTGACCCCTACATACATACATATTTGGGTTTTTTTTTTATATTACCCAATTACAAAAATTAAAAAGGAAGTTAATTCAAATTCAATTGTTTACATTATTTTATTACGTTAAATAAAGCAACTACAAAAAGATAATAGAAAAGTTTACAATGTTGATCGCTTCGCTGCCAACAGGAAAAAGAACGAGAAAAATCCTTTCTTCAAGTCCTTGGGTGGGGTTCAATTGTTTTCACATACCGGTTATTATCGGTACTCGGTATTTGGTATATGATAGTTAGTAGCAGGGTGTCATCCTCCACAGGGTGCCACACATATATAATTGGTCGTCAGTTAGGATTACGACCTAGCTTCTTACACCAATTATGTTGTGTGTGTTAATCTTATACAAGAGTGGTGGGACCTACAGTTTGAAGTCGACTCCGAACGCCAGATTTTTTGAGAAACTTTTCACCGCAAATTTTTTTCATTTTCAGAGTTTTTGCCAGAAACCTGCTGGAAATGTTTGACCTAGGGTTTGAACCGTGGCATCACGTCTAATAAACCAACACACTACCGACTTCAAAAATATTTTCTTATATTCCTCGAACCTCAAAATTTTTTTTATTTGACAAAAAAAACTCTAATAGAAGGAATTTAAGAAAATAAACAATTTGTTGTAAAGATTAAGGATTTTTTATGCATTAGAATTCATTTTTGTTCCTAATTTCGTTGAGTAGATTTTCTCAATATCATAGGGTATACTGGTTAAGGAGGGAGCTGTCATCCAATCAATTCTTTAAGTCACAAAATTATCTAATGAATTTCATACGAGAATTCTTACCCATCAATCTAATCATGGTTTTTAAAAACTTTGGTCTTCATATACAGATTTTTAACCTTCATTTTCTATGGTATTATTTTACCCATTTTCCATTCCGTTGTCTTTTTCTTGTAAGTGATACTGTTGTGATACTTTTTATTCCCAACCAGACTCTATATTAGTGATGAAAGCAGTGGATGGTGGACATCTTCTATTTGTGTCGACCAGACATCAGCAATGTATCGTTTCTTCGGTACTCATAAGCACTCATGAGGTTTTGAATATAAGTGTGTCAACAATATTGAAATTTAACTACACTCGTGTCTCTTTTTATGCTGATTTTTTATGCGAATTCGAATTTATGCGATTTTAAATGAAAATTTTTTTCTTTAGATTTTTTTAGATTTTAAATTGTTATAATTTTTAAACTCTTGCACCATTTTTAAATTAAACCAAGTTTGCACCGTTGGTATAATCAATATGGTTTGATTCATTTTGCAGATTGACTAATCTGTCTTCCGGATATCATGAGTTGCATAGGCAACTTAAAAACTCAAAGTCACAATGTTTAATAAATACATATCCTGTAATAAAAGAAACAATTAAACTCTCTAAAAATTCGTTGATCTAGTCCCCTACATTTGTATGTACTAGTTGATAGATATGTAAGGATAAAAGCGACGTCGAACCAATTCCAAAACTATGCAGAATGATTGATCGTACATTCACAATTATAGACTTCAGTATATTATTTATTTATTATTTTATGCATCTTTTTTTTGTTTTTCTGTAAATAATGAATTAATATTTTATTTTTGGTTACTGTTTTAGAAGATTTTGTTTTTATTGTTTAAGAAAATGAAATAAATATACTTTTGTTGATTTTTTTATGCGATTTTGCTTTGATTTTTCAAATAAAATTTGAATTCATGCGGTTTTTCAGGATTTTGGAACGAATGATTAATTTTTATATGAAGCTAGAGTATCGTTTTATGCGAATTCAATTTATGCGATTTTTTTGGAACTCATCTATCGTATAAAACGAGACCTGAGTGTACTCTAATTCATTCGTACTCACTACAACGTTGACTTATAGGTATGCGTACAATGTGTATGAGTACAACGTTGACATTAAACTCATACCATTCGAAATATATATGATTCATAAGCCTACTCTTTCAGATTCATAACTTTAGAAAAACACTTATAATAATTATAAATTATTCCAGTATTTTAGTGTTCGTACACAGGGACCGTAACTGTTATAACTTTTATCGTAAAAGTCAGAAAATAAAAGTTATTTTTTGACTTTTGTTTTTAAGAGCAGTAATAAAAGTTATTTTTTTACTTTTATTTTTAAGAGCAGAAATAAAAGTTATTTTTGACTTTTATTTTGTCGAGCAAAAATAACAGTTATTTTTGACTTTTATTTTTTCGAGCTGAAATAAAAGTTATTTTTCAAATTTTATTTTTTCGAGCAGAAATAAAAGTTATTTTTTAACTTTTACTTTTTCGAGTAGAAATAAAAGTTATTTTGGTTTTTTCAAACCAAAGATTAGTGTTTAATATACCCAAAATTTTTTAATAAATATTATGAATTCATCATGAATTGAAAAAAAAAAATTTTCGAAAAAATAAAAGTTAAAAAATAACTTTTATTTCTGCTCGAAAAAATAAAAGTCAAAAATAACTGTTATTTTTGCTCGAAAAAATAAAAGTCAAAAAATAACTTTTATTTCTGCTCGAAAAAATAAAAGTCAAAAATAAGTATTATTTTTGCTCGAAAAAATAAAATTCAAAAAATAAATGTTATTTTTTTTTTTTCTAAAAAATAAAAATCATGTTTTAAAAAAGCATAAAAATTTCGTCCAAGACAATCAAAATGGTATACTTGGTTTTGTTCTCCGACATTCCCTTGCGGTTACTTTTTTTAATCAAAAATTGAAAAATAACAGTTATTTTCGGTCCCTGTTCGTTATGGAGAGTCGAAATCAACAACATCATACGTGTTGTTAAGTATGAATATGACGAGCACTTCAAACT
Source organism: Sarcophaga rosellei (assembly GCA_930367235.1). NCBI lineage: Eukaryota > Metazoa > Arthropoda > Insecta > Diptera > Sarcophagidae > Sarcophaga > Sarcophaga rosellei. The sequence continues at coordinate 44,069,250 of OV884018.1, read as the reverse complement.
TTGAATATGAGTAGAGGTTCCATGATATTAAAATAAGTATGAATGCGAACAAGTATAAAAAATTATGAGTATGATTCGATTCTACTCATCTTTTTGAATACTCATTGCTAATATCTGATGTATCATTGCTAATCTATGTATCGAGTGTATAGGCTCTGCCTCGGCCATCTAACTGGATGCCTCTTCTATGCAATGACCTATTTACGATCTCGTGAGCAAGTGCAGGACCTACGTCAAAATTATTTAGTTCTTAATTCTAAATTTATTTTAAAATTATATTTTTTTAGTATTTATTAACAGCAAGCCATCTGAATAACATTTAATACACAATATCCCCTCTAAAGTAAATAACAAACCCAGTACATTATAAAAACAGTAGTAAAGAAAGCACAAAGAAAAAGAATACAAATCTATACAGAAAAAATAATAAATACTTATATCTGAAAACGTGACTCCTTTTTTTTTGACACCATTTAACCACCTTTAGTTTACAATTACAGGCACACACTCAATCAGATATACTTTATATTGTTCATTTAAGAAATTTAACGGTGCTTTCTTATGATTACATCATGTGCTCAATTTTCTTCAATTTATTCAAACATTCATCACTCATTTAGTCATTCACTCCTTATGCCATTTGCTCATTTATTTATTATTCTTAGAAACGACTCTGTGCTGAAAATACTGACTTGAATTTTGCTTTCTTTATTTTCATGTGTTTTCCCCTCAACTTTCGTAACAACGCGAATCAACAACTGCGACAACAATAACAATTTCTACAAAAATAATAACACAAACGAAAAAAAAGGTATCATGGATGCGTCGAAAAGGCGACGAACTGGCACTTATTACATTTGGTCATCATACATATAGCGGTGATTCAAGATACTCGTTAGAGTTTGAAGAACCAAACGATTGGAAACTTTTAATCCAATACGCTAACGAACGTGACGAGGGTCCTTATGAGTGCCAAGTTTCATCACATCCGCCTTTAGTGTTGTTAGTTTACTTAACTGTAATTGGTAAGTTTCTATATTGATAAACACAAAAGCGTACATATACTATACATACATACATACTTATTTGCTAACTCATATATCATCTTCTCACTTGATTCAATTCATTCTTCCTCTCGAAAGTGTTTGTTATTCTTACAATTGAGGCACACACCCAATTAGTAGTACCGACAAACGGTATACTCGTAATACTCATATATATTTTAACATTAAAATCAAAGGGAAGCTATCCGCGAATTTTCCCATGGTTTCGATATATTTCATTCTGAGATCAAGACCTCCAGAACCGTGCTCGATTCACATGTATACAACAAAATTTTATTTTAAAAGAGTGTGCAGTGTCCAGATTATTCCATTCATTTTAATACTCGTTGCGGAGCATTTCTCAAAATCACAGAGTTCACTGATTCTGTCCAGGGGCATTTAAGAAGGTTGCTGTCAGCCAACCGATACCCTAATGAATTTCTTGTTATACTTGTTTCCCATAAACTTAATCCAAGCATCCAAAGCTTTGCTCTTCTCAACCATGTACAGCAGACTTAAATCCAAATGAGCTTCCAGCTGTAGGACAGGTTCTTACTGCCCCTTTTATGCCAACACATGCTAGTCTCCGCATCTCGTCCAACTTCGTTTCTGGCTGTTTAGACTTGTTCTGGGTACATAGACAATTGCCCGATAATTCGTTATTGGTTTGACAATCATAGCATACTACATCGACTGTATAATTCCTGGATTACAATCCTAGGTTTTGCCTGCAAGGCTTCTGCATACCATTGTAACATTGAAAAAAGCAGCATTGAGCAAACAGTGGGTAGTCCGACATAACTAGTTGCCGAATTTCAAAACTGCTGTGTCCAGCAGCGGACAGCGGGAGAACGAGGTTATTTGGGTGACAGAACGTTTGAAGATCTGGGTACGGTGACAAACTTGCTACTAGGGGAACTGGCCGGTGAAATTTCCTGTGCTATCCGCTAACCTAACATAAAATGCTTAGTAAGTGCTAATTAAAGGTTAAACAAAGTTCTATCCTTAAAAAGATTATATTCATTGGAAATAGAGAATAAAAATTCGCTTAATCATGGAACAACCCATACGTGTAAACAGAAGTATGCACATATTGTGTTATGCATGTGTGCTTGTATGTGTGTTACATGTAATACCGTGTACAATCAATCATGTTGTACAATAGCAGTCTTAAACTTACACATCGTACTTTCTTAACGTATCCTACAGCATCCTTATTCATGTTTTCATCATTATTTTCATCATCCTCATCATGAAAGCCTGGATATAAAATCAGTCTTCTTTTGTTGTGATTTCACTTGAAGATTATGTGGTACGTGTACTTCACTACTGATGGACTGACTAACCTCTTGAACAGCCTATTTTTTTGTACTCCGTTTCAGTATTCTGACTGCCTGGTAACTCTTCAATCATTTTTGACGTGCGTGTAATGGTTGAATGAATGACTATTTAAATCGAATGCGAGTACGTTATGTATGTGATCAGATACATTCATTAAATCAGTGTTGGTAACAGGCAAAAAAGAGAAATGTATTGTAAAAATTACAGTTTTCCTACCAATTATCTGAAACTTTAACTGAATTGTTTGTTGTTGTTTTCCTATTAAATTATAACTTTTGGATGGAATCTTTTTTTTTTAAGAAAAAATTGTGATAAAGTTCCCCAGTTGAGGACAGTGACATTGAGCGATTGTGAAAAAATACGATGTGTTTCGTAAACAGTGCTCATGATTTCTAAACAAATTGTTAATATTTGTTGTCTTTTTTACAAGATTTATAACAATTAAAACCAAGTTATTTGAATTACATTCGCTTAAACGCGTCTACCATATGTATTGTCGCATGGCAATTAAAATTTTTTGTTTGTATCGATAACTGACTGGTGTAGTTTACCTGATCGTAACTGAATATGAATTCGATATCATACTTTAATGATTATTAATACCATTATGCGAAAAAATCAAAAAAACACCCCCGAGTAACTACATGGTGAAGGTTGCAAGTTGAGTTGAATAAAATTCCAAAAAACTTTTTTTTAATTTTCGCGAACTGTCCAAACTTATTTTATTTATGAAATATTTTGAATTTTTCAACCAAACTCATTAGGCACAACAATCGATGACAGAGCTTACTCGATTTGGTCTTTCCAACACAACAAGATCGTAATCTACGCCGACTTCCACTAATCCTCGCGTATAATAACCATCACATCGGAACGTCCTCTTCCATTCGAAGGTTACGGCCTAGTCAGTGCAACCTCTGAATGTTAATATGCTAGACAGTGTCCATGTCGTTGAGGTGTTCATACAATTCATTATTGGATCGGATGCGAAACTCATCGTTAACTCCTACTGGACCGCAGATCTTGCGTAGGACATTTCTTTGGAATACACCCAGTGCGGCTGCATCGGTACTTCATAACATTCACGATTCTGCATGCTCGGGGGGGTTGAGCGAATTGTAGAATATTAGTTTCGTAGTACGAAAGAGGTCTCTATTACTTAATTGCCTATTGAGATCATAGTAGCACCTTTTGACAAAAGTAACCTCACATTTAATCTCCACACAGACATCACTTTTCCTGGTAACAGAGCAGCCAAGATAAACAAAGTCGCTGACAACATCAAAATAGCAGTAACATCTCGCTTGATAAGTTTTATGATGTCAATGTCCTCAGGTACCACAAGTAACTGGACATTTTTGTGAAAAAAACCGTATCATTGCGAAATACTCCGACCTTCCGCAGAACACTCTTCACGACAAAGTTGAAGAGTTGCATGATAAAGGATCGCCTAGTATGAAACCCCACGCGGTATTAAGAGGTCCGGAGAGATTCATTCCAACATTGAAGAACACTGCAGGAGTTTCTCAACGTCAATCTACCTAGATTTACCGCGCTCAGACACTGTGGCAAAAACACAATTCTTTATAGGGCTATCGAAGGCTGCCTTATAGTCGACAAAAAAATAGCTTATTTAGAAACACTTTGACAAGATACTCCTCACATCTGGATTGAGTGCTACCAGTGCATTACTTGTAATTTTATGCGTGTCCAGTTTTGTAGTAAAAACCTTTTATGAATATACTTGAAGATATTCTGAAATGCTCACAGTATGCCTCCGTTTCAACAGTAACCGCCGTTCTTTTAAATATGTACAACAATGAAGGCTTCCCCGATATTTGGCTCATCTATAGATGATTTTAAAGGAAGAAAATTAAAGGCATATGGTTTTAGCGATCAGTATTCTGTTGATTATAAATATATTTTTTTGTATTATCCTTGGGATGCACATAAGACCTCCAATTTCGTTGGACAATATCAATTATCAGTCCCAGAAATATCTAGATTTCCTATATTACAAGCAAGGATTCCTTCAATCTCCCAGATACAAGAACGGAATTTTTGATTCGTTGAAAGGATTATAAAGTTATTTGGATCGGTTTGCAAATTAAAAATGGGAAAAGCGCTATTTATTATTAGAAAGTGTAACAAGTTACTGGACGCATATTGAGGATAAGGTTGAGACCGACTTTAGTTATATGAACGAAATTGTATGTAATTTACTACTGACTGCATTATAACTTTTGAAAAAACTCGATATATCTATTAGCCCCGACAAATGATTATTGGTGACACGACACTAACCCAGCATAACTATTTTCATACCTTAGTACTGCGACCATACGACCTGTCGTAATACCTCCATTCTTTCTTGGGCATTCCTATAATGCCTCTCCACGCCTATTGCCCTGACAAACCCTAAGGTGGTGCTCGATGTTAACAAAGCCAATTCTCTGTCCAGTATCCTGTACGCATCCAGGTTTTCCTTCTAGGATGCCTAAATGCTATACAGGATCCATGAATTGGTTCCGATGAATCATTCTGATGTTGGACTCTAGACAATACCCATTGTGAATAAGTGTACTCTTCTCCTTCTTCAAAAACCTGATTATCTCGAGTTTTTTTCCTAATAACCTGATACATGCCTCAGATCTTATCTTCTTGTACAAAAGTTTTAACCCACTTGGTTCAAAAGAGTATGTGCCTCTTTTATCTTCAGCCCCAACTCAACAGAACTCAACTTCCTTCTATTGAAGGGTAACCTTATTTTCCCTTCTAGTCCATTCATCTTCTACAGACAACCCGATATTATCTTCAAAAACTCCTGCTCCTGTCACAGATACGATCATAATCGTCCTCTTTTTAAAGGAATACGTATCTTCGCACCCGCCATAGTCTAATAGCTGATACGTCGGTCAGACATCAAAACGAAAATATGAAAAATATTTCTTCATTGGATCTTTATTGGATAGTCCACATGTTAAGAGAGCGCACAGATTAATCCATTCAGTTTTATTGGTAAGTTCTCTTGCAAAGATGTTCTCAAAATCACAAAGAATCTACTGTTTCTGTCCATTTCAGTGCTTTAGTCACGTAATTTTCTAATGAATTTCATATTCGACTTGTTTGGCATCAACCTAGCCATTGTTTCCAAAACTTTGGTCTTCACTAACATGTGTCAACAGAGTTTCCAGGCCCGTTAAAGGGCATGCTACTTCCTTTTAATATTTAAATATTAAAGCAAAGATTACTTTTTAAACATTTTTCATTTAGAATTGCATCTATTGAATTTAATCCTCTCCGTTTCGAAAAACCATCAACACCAATAATTTGTTGTTTATTTGTTTTGCTTTTCTTGACTCTTTAAACGTATGCCAAAATCCTTTTTCCCATCATTTTGAGTTCTGTTTCATCGGCCTCTGCTCGGAGAGACGTGATGTACCATCCTTTGATGAAAGAGCAAATTTGCAAACAACAGAAAAACCCCAAAACAAAGAGGAAATGAAAAAAGAGTTTAAAATACATTCAATTTCTTTTTTAGAAATCTTCCTTTGAAAATGTTCCCTTTGGCAAATGAACGAATGAATCCAAACTAATAACAATCACATAAAAAGAAATTCAAATAAGAAATACATAGAGTCCGTCCATTCAGAGTTCGTCTAGGCCTTCTCGTTCAAAATGGCAAAATGTCTAGAGTTCTTCAGTTCTTTATAAGAGTCTCGTGTATGTTTTCAACTTTTAGAGGGCATTACATGGTTGCCTTTTCTAAGCAGCCATGTTGGTGTTGATAACGTTGATTGTGATGGTGATTGCTTTGGCCTGAATTCTGAAATTTGGTCATCAAAAATTAGACAAACTTCATATAAGCAAAACGATTTTTTTTGTTTTCCCTCTCTTTCTTCTTCCTCTTCTTCTACTTTTTTACTGTATGTATGTAGAACATGAACATGTTCTTTATCTGCAACATTTATGTGTTGAAATAAATTAGGGCGAATAGAAAAAAACATATAAATTTAAGACTTTTCGTACAACATACCCTTAAAGCCACAAAAATGTTTCGTTTCTTAACTGCTCATAGTTCACATGCTTAACAATTTCAATTTATCTGTTGGTTTGATAGAGAATTTCTATCTTTCGGAAAAATGGCATTCATTGCAAATTGTTTTCAGTACGTACTTTTATAGTCTATGTACGGTAGAGTATACATGCATACATGGTACATACCATAGAAAAGTAGTACAAGCAACGTAATGATATGTATTACACTCGAAGAAATTTGAAAGACTAATTGCAAAAAAATTTACTACACAACTTGTTGTACTCGATCACCAGAAGCATACCAACATATCGTAGCCATCAGTTGCTAAATATTAAAAGCCACCATGTGTTTCTTCAGATAGGCACAAGGTCACACTACACTATAGGAACATGAACTTAATACAAGTATCAGTAAACATCAACACCGAATGGATCGTGTGAATGCCTTTTTGAGTGACTCCTAAACTGTAACATTTCTAAAGCGTATAGTAGCAGGCGATAAGAAGCAGATCACTTAATATGAAAATCAAAAAAATATAGACGATGCAAGGTGAAGTTAGCTTCTGCAGCCTGGTCCAAAGATTGACAATTATCCAAAGGGAAAGTGTTCCGTGTAGACAACGCTGAACCTCGTACATTTCACACTACAGAAACTGAGAGAGCTTAAGTGGGAAGTCTTAATGTGTTTGATTTGTCTTAACCTCTGCGGAACTCTCATAATAGGATAAATTTAAATTTCGTACAGGCCTTCAAAATGCATTGTATCAGATTTGCAAAGAATAATATCCACCCTCCTTAACTGTTTCCAGAACTTAACTGAACCTCTATGACTTTGGAAGATGCTTCCCAATGAGACTTATCGACAAAATGAATAGAGTCATCTGGAAGTTGCACACTCTTTTCAAAAGAGGACAAATTTGTTGCATACAAATGGGTCAAGAACGTATCTTGGAACTGGAGCAGGAGTTTTTAATTCCGAGCCCATGGGGAGACTCGCAACTATCTTCCAATTGAAGGTCATGTCATCAAAAGATGTGTTCAATTCAACTCTGAACGTAAAAGAAATTGCTATGAAAAATTTTCTCAAGAATCTGTCGAGTTCAAACCGTAGGTGAGAAATTAGGTCGTAATCTTGACTGAAGGGCTGTAACGACTAATTATGTTTGTAATAGGCTTGGAAGAGAAATATATCGAATGCTCATAATACTAAGTCATCTCTGCAGGATAATAATAATAATCTAACTAAATTGCACATTTTAGGTGTGTTAAAGGCCATTTCAAATATGATATAAGAATAATGTGTTTAAATTTTGGTACCGAATATCCAATATTTGTTGGTTTAGAAGTTTAATTCGTTGGAAGCTTAAATTTCCAAAAAGTGCCAGATATCTATCCGTTCATTTTTGAAGCATTTTCAAATTCATATCGGTTTTACAGTTTAAAAGCTTTTTATTTCTGTAAACTCTCTGTTTGAGCAAAGAAATTTAAAAGGTCCAATTTAAAATAATTTGAGTGGAACCTGCAATCTCAATAAAAACACATATTTGGGCTATGGATGTCAGTCAGTCAGCAATGCAGTTCTTTTCTTTAAAAATTTTCTGAGTGTATAGCATTATTTGGATTAGGATGTGTGTATTTGTAAAATAGAAAAAGAAAATGTCGTAGAATGATGAGAAGTTAAACAGTCAAGAGCACATCTTCATTGCCAGTACAATTTGAAATTTGTCGCCTTCAGGCTACCGAATTTATAAAGACCCACACTCACTTATATTACATACTGGATCATGCTCGTACGTTATTAGACTTTTTAGAGCCAACCAATACAATAATATTAAACAAACTCAAACATACATGCACACATACTCACATAAATAGAAATATTGTATACATTTTATAGAAGTACCATACATACATGCTATATACATATAAGACAGAAGACAAGTCGTTCAGACAAACAGTCAGTCATTCATTTTGTATCATATGAAAATATTTTATTACAAAAATAAAGAAATACGCATACATACAACGACCCTCTAAAATACATACATGTATGTGTAAATGTATATGTGTTCATTTGTATGTGCATATACAATATATATAAAGGGTCTACCATCTAACGTTTTTTTTTACCTAGTGCTTATTTCGTGAATGGTAACACTTAGCTCATGTCTGATTTGACAGATGATTAGCTTTATCCTTCCGCAGAACGAATATGGTTGTGTTTACACTTGAACAACGCTGAGGAGGATATTGGCAACATTTGGTTACAAAAGGACGGCGCTACGTGCCACACAGTCGAATCTACACTCGATGTTTTGCGCCCTGTTTTTGAAGATCGCATTATCAGCCGCAGAGCTGATGTCGTTTGGCCACCTCGGAGCTGCGATTTGACACCGTTGGACTATTATTTGTGGTATGCCGTCAAAGATAAGTGTTACGCCGGCAAGCCAGAGACAATTGACGCTTTAAAGGACAATATTCATGAAGCCATTGGTGAAATACAGCTGCACACAATCGATAATGTGCTTAAAAATTGGACCGATCGTGTAGGCTACTGCATGGCCAGCCGAGGCAGCCATTTGGATGAAATTATTTTCCATTATTAACCGGAAGGATTGTACTTTCAAATAAAAAAAGAAATTTGAGAAAATATTCAGTAGTTTTTTTAAAGCATTTTCAAAAAAAAAGTTATTTGGCGGACCCTTTATATATATATATATATATATTGTGTGTATGAAAAAATACACACAATACCCTCATACGAGTAAGGAATCTATCCTGAGGTAAAAATTTGGATTTTTATTTAAAACTCCCAGCTAAATAATAACAACAATAATAAACATGTGACTTAGTCTTTGAATGTCAAAAAATATCAATGTACTCACATTTCAACATCTATCTGGGATTATAACTTCTAAACCGGAAATCGTATATTTTTTCATTTCCTTTCATTTTATTTTATTATTTGAACTGTAAATGAAGATCTTGCACGATGATGATGATGGAGACCACATACACATGTGTAGGGTAAGCAACGAATAAAATCAAATATTTTTGAAATGAATTTTTCAATTTGTAATTCAAAAAATTGCGAGCTCCATTTGAGAATGAGTGTACACGTGGTTTTCTAGACATTTTTAATAATCATTATTGCATAAAAGATTTATTGCATAAAGAAAGCGAAGTTTCAATGGTTAAGGTCTTACCATATAACAACAATTAATGTGAATGGCCTATTCTTATATAGCGTACATACATACATGTACACATAATTGCTCATTACAACCATTCAGTCAGGATTACGACCTAGCTTCTCACACCACAGGGACCTACAGTTTTAACTCGACCCGAACGGCAGATTTTTAAGAAACTTTTCATGGCAATTTTATTTTACTCTCAGAGTTTTTGCTAGAAGAATAATTTTTTTCAATTGGCTGAACTGAGGTTTGAACCACGATATTGAAATAAAATAATTTATTTACTGGTATCTCTTATTATTAAATAAATCCCTTATTTTTAATATTTTATGAGACAATATTTATTTATTTTTTACGCAATACTTATACTGCCAATGTCGAAATTTAGAGTGACCCTTAGCTATATGGAATATTTTTTTTGTCGAAATTTTTCTGTCAAAGTTTCAGAACAGTCGGTTGGGGATAATACGTGCCGCAAAACCGATGAATTTTATGGGAAACTATAAAGTTAAAGTTTCATGACTTGTAACTTATTTCACATTAATTTTATTGAAAAACGTTGTAAGAGAAAGATGTTTCCTGTTATGCTTCAAATATTTTTCCCCTTGACAACTTTTTTCTTAATCCTACTTTTATCAAAATAAGGGCATAATTTTAAAAAATCCCCAGATGTACAAGGTTTATTTCTTTGCAATTTTGTAGCCATTGCTTTGTATGCGTGCATGATAAGTAACTGAAAAGCTTCACATATTATCATTGCAGTTATTGAGGCATTAGAGCTTGACGCTCAAAACTATATAATTAATAAAAATTGTATTTAAGTAGTTTGAGTAAAATAAGACACAATCGCATGTTAGAGATGAAAAAAATTTAACTTGAAGTGAAAATGTGGTTAGACTTCCAATTATTATATCTTGCGGAAAAATTGCTCCAAGTTTCCGTTTTGGAAAGTGGAACTGGTTGAGAACAGGTATCAGCTGTGTGTAATGCCATTCAAGAATGGGCCCTTCAAGACAACATAAACACTATTGTTTTTGGTACAACAGCTGTAAACACTGGTCGTATAAATGGAATGTGTATTATCATGGAAAATCTTTTACAACAGCCGCTCTTATGGCTACCATGTGGACGTCATATACACGAAATAATTTTGAGAAGCGTGTTTGAAGCAAGAATAATAACGGAGGTCTCAATGTCGTCCTTTTCGAAAGAATTAAAAAAGCCTGGCCAAATTTTAATTTAAACAAATTTCGATTTGGAATAGATCACAGAAGAACAAAATCTGATTTTAGTGATTCAAACAGTCGTGTTATAAATTTTTACTCAGTCTATGCTCGAAACAAAACTAACAGGAGATGACTACACTTTTTTGTTTTTAGGACAGCATCCTAAGAGACACAATTCTAAAGCAATAATGTTTAATGCACCTGGTGCTGTTCACCATGCGAGATGGATGGCGAAAGCTATATCTATATATATCATAAAGATATTTCGAGAAGAATTTAAAATGACAAAACAAGAAGCAAATGATTTCCGACAAATATGTATCTTTATAATAACTATATATATAGAAGTTTGGTTTTCGTCTACTTCTGCAATTATGGCGCCAAATAATGAATTCATGTTACCATAGCAAATATACAATTTTAAAGACATTGGCAACGATAATCGCGAAAATGTGGAATATTCTTTGCCTATTAAATGTTATCAAAAACGCAGCGGAAAGGGGTTTAAAGTTGACAGAGAATTATCATTCGAAGGTGTTCTGATTGCCTAAGAAATAAATTATTAGACACATTTTAAACATTTAATTTAATATAATTTTCTACATTTATGTATATAAAAGAGGGCAAAACGTAGTATATGTTATCGACAGGTAGAGATATGCGGTGTATTGGATCTCAGATTAAGGCCGATAACTATTCACTCGATTTAATCAAGGAAATCCGGAACGAATCTGGTTGTTAATAGCCAGTTAAGTCAGTAAGTAAACATATTTTTTAATTAAAATATAAACATTCAAAAAAATATTTCAATGAGGTGTACGCATATAAAATCTTGGATTATGACTAGTTTATTTATTTCGTTCCAATTTATTTTCTCACCGCTGAGAATTTGAAAAATGTTGTCAAGATAAAAATGTTTAAAACTTTACAGTAAACATCTTCCTCTTACAACATTTTTCAATAAAATTAATATTTTTGGAGTTATGACTCACGAAACTTAAATTTTAAGGTTTCTCCTAAATTTCATCGGTTTTGCGGCACATCTTAACCCCAATCGATTGATCTGAAAGTTTGACAATATCATTGTTTTTCCAGTACTCACCAAACTGAGGGATGAGACTGGAGAAAATCTGACTCTTAATTTTACATGTGGCACTTTTGTTTGTAAAATTTCCTCTTATTATGTTTTATTTATTTTTGATATGGCATCTTCCAGAATCGTACGCTTGTTTTGTTATTTTAATTATTTTCATTCAATTTTTCACGTTCATATTGTTATTGTTCTTTTAATATTGTAATTCTTTGCTGTCCTAGTTTTGTTGTTGTTTAGGTTTCTTTTCGAGAATAGGTACTTAGTATCCCTTCAGACTTCGCAAAAATACTAACACCACACATTTTCAATTTATTTTTTTTTTTTTGAGTTTTTATTTGTATAGGTGTGTGCCGTCTTTCATAAGACTCTTGTCAGATTTCTGCGACAGAAATATCAACTTTACGCGATCAAGCGAAAAGTTAATTTTTTGAAAGAGTAGACAGCTTCCCACATGGGCGGATTTCTTCTGGTATTATTCATACTATCTGAATGTTTCAAAATATTTTGACAAATATGAAAAGTGTCATATGGTAGGTCTGAACAGATAAAAAAATATTTGGAAATTCTAAGAAGATTGCAAGAAAGTCAAAATATTAAAGAAGTAAATAATAGGGAGTGGAAACAGTATCTTACTGGCGTTAAACGGGAGGTAATTAATCTTTGTTTTTACTGTTCAAGCTTAGCTATAAATGTCCCATAAAAAACACAGCATAATCACATCCCTAATGCCACATTCTGAAAAAAATTTTATCAGAAGTGTTTCTTTGAACATGATGAATTAGGTAGAGAAGAAAAGTTGCAACTTACATTTGGAACAATTACTAACTCATTTGGCTATCACTGACCAAAGTGATTTCAATTTGTTACGGAATTGTTTATAATTAAATCTATTTTCGATTTAATTCAACCCTCCTTCTGAGAAAATATTCATAATAGTTGAATTGTTCACTGGTCAATGCTTGAGGGCACATGTTTGGAGATTGACTTCCTTTATAATGACTTTGCTTTTATTATTTGAGTCACTAACGTGGACTTTATGCTTTCTTTTATAAAATATTTTTCCAATTCAATTCAATGACTCAGGTTTTTAATAATGAATCCAACAGATACTGGTGGTATCTTATATTACAGCATAATTTTAAAGTGTCCCAAGACATGCTCAAAGACGCCTCAGGATACTATCATCATAATGGAGTAAATACAAGCACATGTTTCTCTTTAACATACACATGCATATAAATAATTCAACACATATGTATGTACTTACTCGTACATGAAATTCCTTTTTTACCTCGTTAACAATTATTTGACGTTACGTTTAAATGGTTTGTTTATATTCATTTCCACTTACATCAACACAGATCCACACCTTACCGCTCGTAAATTTAACACAACCGTAGACTTCACTTACATAATACATACAATGGCAACCAACATCAGCACTCATAGCCGCATATAAATTATTTTTTATTACGCGTATATGTTTTACTTGTATTTACAGTTCCTCATGTGGAGATACTTGACGAACGTGGTTCAACTACACCAGAGAAGTATTATAAAGCCGGCAGTACTATTGAACTGCAATGTGTCATATCGAAAATTCCTCAACCAACGTCGTATATAACTTGGCGGCACAATACGCGTTTACTAAACTATGATACCAGTCGCGGTGGCATTAGGTGAGTACAAATGTGAATAATCCTTCATATATAAAATCACAGTATCCATAGTTTTACAAATACCACCAAGGCAAAACCAGCAGCTTATCTAATACTTTCATAGAACTACCCTTACCATACACGTACGTATACACACACAGCTATACAAAGATCAAATTTTATGTTCTTTCACAGTTTATCAAAAAAGAAAAACAAATCTTGTCAAAAACAAAAATTAGATGATTGCAAACGAGTTACGCTATGGAAATACAAATGAAGACATTCAAAGAGACACTTAACACAGAGGGAAAAACTGCGTATGTAACTAAACTGTCAAAATAGAGAATTAAGTTTTCAAGGTTTAATGGACGAGCAGATGTATTCCATTTGACTCAGCCCTATTGAATGTTATAGTTATAATTATTAGATGCTGAAGTAAAAGCAAAATTCCTGTCATAGCACATAATGATGTAGGGATTACACAAGTACTAGGCTAATACAGTAACATACTAAGAACCTCATTTACATGTGTATTGGTAGGCAAATATTGCTATACCATAAACACATACATACTATGATGAAACCCGTAAATGATAATTTCCATTAGTTCAGGCATCTTCCTTGTGATAGCCTCTAATTTGTAAACAGAGAATAGTTAAGCAAAAACCGACTGCTGTGACATCCAATCTTTACTTCTGTTTTATTAGGCTACGGTAAAGAAATTAGACTGCAAGCCATAGTATTTGCTGCATCTGAGCGAAATTAAAAGGAAATTATTAGGGCAACTCGAATAGAGCTGGAGACACCTAGAGGCATCTACTAGAGTTAAAAATGATTGAAATCAGCCTTAGCTGGAGAGAAGTCAAATGTCTTGCATCTAGGAAAAGACCCTCCGTTATCAAAATTCATGCTGTACTAGAAATGACCTTCTATCTAAAATCAGTTCCATCAAAAGAAAAGTAAATTATTGTCTCAATGCAGCCAAAAACAATTTATGAGCTACAACGCAGGCTGAACGAATCACTTTGGTTAATGGTCCGACAGCAACATTGCACCGTACTTCATCAAGAACGATAAAAGTCATAGTGTTGAAAGGTATATGACAGTCATTCGTTTATTGTTTCAAATTAATATTCCACACAAATTTTATGCGTTTTTTTCTCAATTTTCAGAACCCATACGGTTAAATATATAACGCGTACCTGCACTCCATCTAACATTATCACTCTATATTGGTCAGTCCTAAATACGATATAATACTTAGTTAGTGATTTTAAGAGCTATTTCTACTGCTATCACACCGCCTTGTAAATAGTGTCATAATATGCAATTACTTTTTAGCAAAACGCGCCCACTGTATGGCGCAACTTGTACGTACACAATAAACTAAACTCCAACCGGAACTCATAGAAGTTTGTACTTCGACATTGAAATGGTGTTTAAACTTATGTGACAATTTACTAATTTGTGGGTGTGCATTTGTAAAGCACTCGTTAATATCTCTCATCTTCTTGGTAAACATAAACCTTTCGATGGTAAAATTTCATTGTACTATTTATAGTGTTTGAACATGTAAACAATACCTGCTCCTAACGAGGAAACCAAATGGAATATCTTCTCATAAGACTACGCTTAACTTTTGGTTTCGAAATCTTGTTAAAAACAAAAAATTCGAAAGAAGAAAAAAATATGGAAACTAACGAGTAAAACCAAAACTTTTGCTTGCAGATTTTCACTTAAAAGTTTTGTATTAGAAAGTTTTTTTTTGTGCGCCTTTCTTTTTAATTTAAGAAACATGACAAATGCCCCTGTAGGTATATATGACGACTTGAAATAGGTTAGGTTAGGTGATGACTTTGAATAACTAACAAAAGAAATCATAACAATTGTGATGAATTTATTGGTTTGCTAAAGGCTACGAAAACATCATTTATTTATTTTGAATAATAATATGAGATTGATTTAAAAATTAGAGTGAATTTTATGTTTATTTTCTTTATTTTTGGCGTGTCATTTTTTGATATTTAAACCAGCATTATTTGTCACGAGTATAGATTTAAGGACTATAGTTTTGAAATGAAAAAAAATTGTTTACATCTATTTATTGTTATTTATTTATTTAAGCATTAATTTTTCATTTAAATTAACAACGCACATAATTGATTTCATCACCCTGTACATTTAATTACACAATACTTTTACAACAAAGATCGAACTTAACAGTGTATGCTACACCTGAGAACATCTGTCGCAATCTTCACTACTACTCACTGGAAATGTTATCTTTGTCTCTTTTTGAACTTTAGTCGTTTTCTGTTTGAAAACTTCTAGTACCTTACTTTTGATTTGTTATTGTTAGGTTAGGTTGAGATGATCTGCGAAAAGTGAGACGCCAACCAAAATGTTTCAATCCAACAGCGAAATAAAAGACAACACAATTAATTACTTCACTTTTAATTCATTATAATTTTTACTTTCTTTTAATTCTTATTTACAAAATTCAAAAAGGTACAACTGAATGACTCAAGAGCACTATTAAGACTAAAAACTAAGAAGAAGAATACTTTACGTTCTTTATTTGCAAGTCATAAAAGGAGCATATATTCGAAATCGAAACCTGAATGTCAAATAAAGAATTGCTAATAATACTTTATGGCAAATCATATGCTATATGTTTGATCTCATTCACAATCGTTTGTAACGTCTGTTCTCTAGTTTAAATACTTAAAAATGATTAAATGTGAATACATCCTTTAATCTTAAACATTTCCGCCCACCCCGTCGAGAAGCGACGGAAGTAAGCATGAACAGAAAAATGCTCTGAGCTGTTCCTTAACTCAAAAATAATTAAAATAATTTTTTATGGAAATACAGAATACAACAACTCATATTATTTCTACCATATTAAATTAAAGACAATAAACTTCAAATACTTTCACTTATGCCGCCCACCATCACAGGCTGGTTCAACATTTTCGAATGGTAACAATGATATTTTCGAAATTGGTCGTCGCAAAGTCGAAGTCTGCGTTTTAAGGGTAACGACTCGAACAACTCCGTCGGGACCTGGATGAGTATTCATAATGCGTCCTAATAGCCATTGTCTGGGAGGGAGTCGTTCATCTCTTATCAGGACCAATTGACCGATTTTGACATTGTTGTATTGCCTTTGCCACTTCGTCCGAACATGAAGGTTATGTAAATATTCACTTGACCATCTTTTCCAAAAATCTTGGTACATTTGCGAAATTTGTTTCCACCGGTGTGTCACGCTAATTTGAATATCTAATAGATTCGGTTCAGCAATGGCTGCGATTACTCTACCAGTTAAAAATGCCCCGGCGTTAGCGCTGACAGATCAGTCGCATCATCAGAAAGTGGGGCTATGGGCCGTGAATTTAAACACCCTTCCACTTGTTTCAATAGAGTATAAAATTCCTCAAAGGTAAGTGTGGCAGTGTTGACAGAGCGCTTTAATAAAACCTTCATACTTTTAACACCTGTCTCCCATAGGCCACCAAAGTTGGGAGCACCAGGCGGAATGAAATGCCATTGAATTCCATTCTGCGACGAATATGCGGCACCAGCCTTAAGCTGCTCAAGAAAGAGTTTATGTTCTGTTTGTAACAACACGTCTGCACCAACAAACGTAGTACCTTGGTCACTATACAAATCGGAGCAATGTCCTCTTACTGCTGTAAACCGTTTCAGGGCTGCTATGAACGATTCAGTAGTCATGTCGCTGACCAACTCCAAATTAATAGCGCGTGTCGCTAGACAAATAAAAAGTGCTTCGTAACCCTTGTAACTTTTATGTCCCCGCCCTCTTGTGGTACGAATTAAAAAGGGACCCGCGTAGTCGACACCTACATGTAGAAACGGCAAGGTAATATTACATCTTTCACGCAGCAGCTCACCCATAATTTGCTGGACAGGGTTACAGTTTTGTCGAAAGCACGGTATGCAATTTTTGATTACTCTTTTTACGCTGGTACGTCCATCAAGCACCCAAAATTGGCGTCGAATGATTGCGAGGGTAGCTTGTGTTCCTCCATGCATAACACGTCGATGAGCATTAATTATTAACAAAGTCGTTAGCGGATTGTTTTTAGGTAAAATCATTGGGCATCTTTCATTAAACGGTATATTTGCATTTGTTAATCGACTGCCGATCCGCAAAATATTATCGGCATCCAGTGTCGGATTTAGTTTAAAAAGTTTACTCCGTCTACTGATGAGCTTCTGCTGTTGAAGTGCTAGGAGCTCTTCGTGAAATTCAATACGTTGTACCAGGCTAACTAGCCTTCTAAGTGCGGTGTATCTTTCCTGCCAGTCGCAAAATGTACTCGATTTCGATGAGATCTTTTTACAGTGGTTAAAAAACCGAAAACACCATGCCACAACGACTAGCAATTTGTTGAGATCCGAAAACCGTTCAAGAAGAGTGTACAAATTAGGTGTAGTTTGAGTGGTTAACACCTGTATGCCTTTAGACTCTGGAACTGCTGTTAAAGTATCAATTGTAAATGCAGGCCACTCATTTTTTGCTAAACTCAACCATGACGGCCCATGCCACCAATATGGATGATCTATAAGTTGTTGTACAGAGATTCCTCTGGAAGCACAATCGGCCGGGTTTTGTTTTGTTGGCACATGCTTCCAATCGTCAGTGGTTGAAAATTCTTGTATTAATGCCACGCGGTTGGCAACAAACTCTTTTAACTTAAGCGGATGGGTTCGAATCCAGCATAGAACCGTTGTTGAATCGGTCCAAAATACAGATGGTGAGTCTTGCAGCGAAAGTGCTTTTTTGACCCCTTCTAAAAGTTTTACTGCGTGAACGGCTGCACAAAGCTCTAAACGGGGTATTGTTAATTTCTTAATTGGAGCCACTTTTGTTTTTGCCATGACCAAATTCACTGAAGTGACGTTATCTTTCACAGACCTTATATAGACGCATGCGGCGTATGCGAACTGAGAAGCATCCGCAAAGCCAGCGCTGTTTGTATTAGAAAGTTTTTTTTTGTGCGCCTTTCTTTTTAATTTAAGAAACATGACAAATGCCCCTGTAGGTATATATGACGACTTCAAATAGGTTAGGTTAGGTGATGACTTTGAATAACTAACAAAAGAAATCATAACAATTGTGATGAATTTATTGGTTTGCTAAAGGCTACGAAAACATCATTTATTTATTTTGAATAATAATATGAGATTGATTTAAAAATTAGAGTGAATTTTATGTTTATTTTCTTTATTTTTGGCGTGTCATTTTTTGATATTTAAACCAGCATTATTTGTCACGAGTATAGATTTAAGGACTATAGTTTTGAAATGAAAAAAAATTGTTTACATCTATTTATTGTTATTTATTTATTTAAGCATTAATTTTTCATTTAAATTAACAACGCACATAATTGATTTCATCACCCTGTACATTTAATTACACAATACTTTTACAACAAAGATCGAACTTAACAGTGTATGCTACACCTGAGAACATCTGTCGCAATCTTCACTACTACTCACTGGAAATGTTATCTTTGTCTCTTTTTGAACTTTAGTCGTTTTCTGTTTGAAAACTTCTAGTACCTTACTTTTGATTTGTTATTGTTAGGTTAGGTTGAGATGATCTGCGAAAAGTGAGACGCCAACCAAAATGTTTCAATCCAACAGCGAAATAAAAGACAACACAATTAATTACTTCACTTTTAATTCATTATAATTTTTACTTTCTTTTAATTCTTATTTACAAAATTCAAAAAGGTACAACTGAATGACTCAAGAGCACTATTAAGACTAAAAACTAAGAAGAAGAATACTTTACGTTCTTTATTTGCAAGTCATAAAAGGAGCATATATTCGAAATCGAAACCTGAATGTCAAATAAAGAATTGCTAATAATACTTTATGGCAAATCATATGCTATATGTTTGATCTCATTCACAATCGTTTGTAACGTCTGTTCTCTAGTTTAAATACTTAAAAATGATTAAATGTGAATACATCCTTTAATCTTAAACATTTCCGCCCACCCCGTCGAGAAGCGACGGAAGTAAGCATGAACAGAAAAATGCTCTGAGCTGTTCCTTAACTCAAAAATAATTAAAATAATTTTTTATGGAAATACAGAATACAACAACTCATATTATTTCTACCATATTAAATTAAAGACAATAAACTTCAAATACTTTCACTTATGCCGCCCACCATCACAGGCTGGTTCAACATTTTCGAATGGTAACAATGATATTTTCGAAATTGGTCGTCGCAAAGTCGAAGTCTGCGTTTTAAGGGTAACGACTCGAAC
Source organism: Sarcophaga rosellei (assembly GCA_930367235.1). Classification (NCBI taxonomy): domain Eukaryota; kingdom Metazoa; phylum Arthropoda; class Insecta; order Diptera; family Sarcophagidae; genus Sarcophaga; species Sarcophaga rosellei. The sequence goes on along the minus strand of OV884018.1, from coordinate 44,049,344 downwards.
AACTCCGTCGGGACCTGGATGAGTATTCATAATGCGTCCTAATAGCCATTGTCTGGGAGGGAGTCGTTCATCTCTTATCAGGACCAATTGACCGATTTTGACATTGTTGTATTGCCTTTGCCACTTCGTCCGAACATGAAGGTTATGTAAATATTCACTTGACCATCTTTTCCAAAAATCTTGGTACATTTGCGAAATTTGTTTCCACCGGTGTGTCACGCTAATTTGAATATCTAATAGATTCGGTTCAGCAATGGCTGCGATTACTCTACCAGTTAAAAATGCCCCGGCGTTAGCGCTGACAGATCAGTCGCATCATCAGAAAGTGGGGCTATGGGCCGTGAATTTAAACACCCTTCCACTTGTTTCAATAGAGTATAAAATTCCTCAAAGGTAAGTGTGGCAGTGTTGACAGAGCGCTTTAATAAAACCTTCATACTTTTAACACCTGTCTCCCATAGGCCACCAAAGTTGGGAGCACCAGGCGGAATGAAATGCCATTGAATTCCATTCTGCGACGAATATGCGGCACCAGCCTTAAGCTGCTCAAGAAAGAGTTTATGTTCTGTTTGTAACAACACGTCTGCACCAACAAACGTAGTACCTTGGTCACTATACAAATCGGAGCAATGTCCTCTTACTGCTGTAAACCGTTTCAGGGCTGCTATGAACGATTCAGTAGTCATGTCGCTGACCAACTCCAAATTAATAGCGCGTGTCGCTAGACAAATAAAAAGTGCTTCGTAACCCTTGTAACTTTTATGTCCCCGCCCTCTTGTGGTACGAATTAAAAAGGGACCCGCGTAGTCGACACCTACATGTAGAAACGGCAAGGTAATATTACATCTTTCACGCAGCAGCTCACCCATAATTTGCTGGACAGGGTTACAGTTTTGTCGAAAGCACGGTATGCAATTTTTGATTACTCTTTTTACGCTGGTACGTCCATCAAGCACCCAAAATTGGCGTCGAATGATTGCGAGGGTAGCTTGTGTTCCTCCATGCATAACACGTCGATGAGCATTAATTATTAACAAAGTCGTTAGCGGATTGTTTTTAGGTAAAATCATTGGACATCTTTCATTAAACGGTATATTTGCATTTGTTAATCGACTGCCGATCCGCAAAATATTATCGGCATCCAGTGTCGGATTTAGTTTAAAAAGTTTACTCCGTCTACTGATGAGCTTCTGCTGTTGAAGTGCTAGGAGCTCTTCGTGAAATTCAATACGTTGTACCAGGCTAACTAGCCTTCTAAGTGCGGTGTATCTTTCCTGCCAGTCGCAAAATGTACTCGATTTCGATGAGATCTTTTTACAGTGGTTAAAAAACCGAAAACACCATGCCACAACGACTAGCAATTTGTTGAGATCCGAAAACCGTTCAAGAAGAGTGTACAAATTAGGTGTAGTTTGAGTGGTTAACACCTGTATGCCTTTAGACTCTGGAACTGCTGTTAAAGTATCAATTGTAAATGCAGGCCACTCATTTTTTGCTAAACTCAACCATGACGGCCCATGCCACCAATATGGATGATCTATAAGTTGTTGTACAGAGATTCCTCTGGAAGCACAATCGGCCGGGTTTTGTTTTGTTGGCACATGCTTCCAATCGTCAGTGGTTGAAAATTCTTGTATTAATGCCACGCGGTTGGCAACAAACTCTTTTAACTTAAGCGGATGGGTTCGAATCCAGCATAGAACCGTTGTTGAATCGGTCCAAAATACAGATGGTGAGTCTTGCAGCGAAAGTGCTTTTTTGACCCCTTCTAAAAGTTTTACTGCGTGAACGGCTGCACAAAGCTCTAAACGGGGTATTGTTAATTTCTTAATTGGAGCCACTTTTGTTTTTGCCATGACCAAATTCACTGAAGTGACGTTATCTTTCACAGACCTTATATAGACGCATGCGGCGTATGCGAACTGAGAAGCATCCGCAAAGGTGTGAAACTCAACCGTGCTAGTATCCCTGAGTTCGAGCCATCGCTGAATGCGCAGGTTGGATAACTGTTGTATTTCCTGCCGAAAACATTGCCAAGTTTGAGCAAGTTCTGAAGGCAAGCGATCGTTCCATTCGAGTCCCGATAACCATAGTTGCTGCAAACATATTTTACCTCTTATTACAAATGGTGCTAAGAAACCAAGGGGGTCAAATATTTTGCACAATTCAGATAACAGTTTTGTGAAAACTGACTTGCTGAAATCTAAATTAATTTTGAAACGTATATGATCGGATTGTGTATGTCACACTAGCCCCAATGCGGTGGTCTCATTATTTAAAGAAAGATCTAGTGCGTCCTGTTGCGTCAGATCCGCCGCTGGCAGCGCTGGCAATAATTCCTTTGAATTAGAACTAAATTTCCGTAAATGAAAGACTGCAGTTTTCAGCAATGCACTTAACTCCTTAAGTTTATTTAAAGCATCTGTTGAACTTTCGCCACCAGATAAAGCATCATCAACATAAAATTCGGTTTTTAGAATTTTTGAAGCAACTGGAAACCGTTGCTGTTCTTCATTGGCCAAAGTGTGCAGTACTTTTATGGCCAGGTATGGCGCACAATTCATGCCATACGTAACAGTTAATAAGCGGAAAGTAATTGGTTCGTCAGATGGCGAGGTACGCCAAACAATACGCTGTAAATCTGCATCTTTGCGGTTTACCAAAATCTGACGGTACATCTTTTCGATGTCCCCAGTGAACGCTACTCGATAACGCCTCCAATTTACCATAACATCTGTAACATCATTTTGTAATTTTGGTCCGACATGGACGCAGTCATTCAATGACACACCATCAGAACCACGACTGGACGCGTTAAACACAACACGTAATTTCGTGGTTGAACTAGACTCCTTATAAACTCCGTGATGTGGAAGATAAAAAACTGGGTTCTTAGTATCATCCTCGGACACTAACTCCATGTGGCCCAATTTATGATATTCGTCTATAAAATCCTTATATAATTTATCCATGACCGGATCTTGTAATAATCGCCGTTGTACGTGCTTTAATGATAGAAGTGCCTTTTGTTTACTGTCTGCGAGTTTTGTTAAATCTGCACCTGGTTTAATAGGAAGATTGACAATGTAACGTCCACTGGTACTTCTAACATACGTAAAGGAAAAAGGTTCTTCGCACAGGTCTTCATTCGGTTTTAATTGGTGTTTAAAATAAATCTCCTCGACCTCCCAAAATTTCCGCATACTGTCGGCCAAATCAACTTGTGTAAAACAGCAATCTCTTGCTTTCAATGTTGTTACTAAGCCCCCAAATATGATCCAACCTAAATGAGTATTTTGTGCAATGAAATTCTTTGCTCGACTGCGTTTCATATCCTGTTTAATTATGGCAGCATAATCTGATGCACTGAGAATAATATCGATGGTCCCTGGTTTGTTGAACTTAGGATCGGCTAATTTTAAATCTAAAAATTCGCGTAAGTCATCGTCAGGTATAGGCAATGTTGGCGTTATACTACCTACTCGAGGTAAAACTAAAGCTTCGCAATTCATACAAAACTTTGACGTTAATGACTGAATTTTGAAGAATACAGTGCCTTTAGCCGTTGCCAACTGGTCGCCATTCGTTCCGTGTATGTAAATTTTATTTGGGATACGTCGTAACCTCAGCTGACTTGCCGCAAATTCGCTCATGAATGTTGCTTCTGCACCACTATCGACCAATGCTCGAAGACGTAGTCGTTGACCTGTTTCACTGTGAGCTTCTATAACTGCTGTGCCCAACAAAACTTTTGGTACTGAACTTGTTGAAGGTATATGCACATTATGCGTTGAAACTAAATCGGGAGCTTCAACAAAATTGCTTTTGTTCTGCGTATGGGTCTTTTCTTCATGAAGCGATGTGTGATGTCTGGATTGACATTTTTGACAACGACCTTTGGAAGGACATGATCGACTTGAATGCCCTTGCCGTAAACAATTAAAGCATAATTCGTGTTGAACAACTAAATCTCGTTTTTTTGTCAATGGTAAACGCTTAAAGGTATTACAATATGATAATAAATGCTTACCGGAGCAATGATGGCAATATTGTGTGGTTGTATGCATATTTCTAACAACCGATTTTAATTTACTGGATGCGTCTTTACTTGGTTTTGTGCAGGTTTTGTTATCCACCATTAATTGAAGCATTTCTAACGATCGAATGCGATTGTCTAAAAACTCTTTAAGTACTGAATATTTCGGTACATCATCATCTGATTTGATCGAAAGTTCCCATGCCTTTTTTGTTGCGCTATCTAACTTGTTGACTACCAAGTACACGAGCCAATCATCCCAATGGTCTACGGGACGTTGGAGTTGTTGAAGTGCTCGTAAGGCAGAAGTAACCCCATCATTCAGTATGCGTAAACTTGATGCCAATTCCGTTTGTGCATCGGGTAAATTAATAATCTGCGTAAGAAATGAGTTAACGATTATTCGCTTATTTTCATATTTCTGGACTAGTATATCCCAAGCAATAGTAAAATTTGCATCAGTAGTTGCGATATTATCTAAAACATGAGCTGCGTCGCCAGCGAGAGCATCCTTCAAATATTGTAGTTTCTGCGTATTTGAAATATGCAAATTATTTTTTACAACTGATACAAAGAGGTCCTTAAATGGAAACCAATTAAGAAAGTTCCCATCGAACGAAGGTATCTTGATAGCCGGCAACTGAGTTGATGTCGCCATGTTAAAAGGAGTGAGCTGTGGTGTGCTAACACTAGCGTTGGGAATGTCGGTACTCTTCTGATTTACTTGATGCAAGTAGTCATTTAGTTCGCCCAGAGTTTCACAGTATGTAGTCTCGATGTCGACAAAATCATTGTCGCTAATCAGTAGTTGTACGGTTTCGTTCACCTTTTTCTCTGACTGCTGTTCGCTTACATCTTCCACAAGGCGGTTCCTAGCATCGCAATATTTTTGCCAATAATCTTCAAGAAGCTTTATACGCACTTGAAGAAATCCCTCCGTTTGTTTAGCTTTTGCTGTCTTCTTTGTGTTGGCACGAAAGTTTTGGATTGCGGTGCGATATGTGGTTAATTTTTCTTCAAACCCCATATTATAAGTAAATAAATCAAAGCAGCTGTTAGAGTGAATGACAGATCGAGTTACCAGATCAACGGTGCACAACGTCTGACGTAATGATTAAGAATTCAATAAATTGATGGTAAGGCAGTGCAAGTAATTAAACGATTTATTCGTATGTTGATTTAACCAACAGATGGCGTTCAACGCACGACGTAATGATTAAGCTTGGTGTTAATCATATGTTGGACGAACAGTAGATGTCGTAGATGGTTTATGACAAGAAAGCTTTGATCTTAACCTCTATATGTCAGATGGCATAGAAAATTGCAAGGAACCTTCTTAATACCTCACTTAGATGATGCAATCGTCACTTGTTCCCCGCAAGGGATGCCAAAATGTTAGGTTAGGTTGAGATGATCTGGGAAAAGTGAGACGCCAACCAAAATGTTTCAATCCAACAGCGAAATAAAAGACAACACAATTAATTACTTCACTTTTAATTCATTATAATTTTTACTTTCTTTTAATTCTTATTTACAAAATTCAAAAAGGTACAACTGAATGACTCAAGAGCACTATTAAGACTAAAAACTAAGAAGAAGAATACTTTACTTTCTTTATTTGCAAGTCATAAAAGGAGCATATATTCGAAATCGAAACCTGAATGTCAAATAAAGAATTGCTAATAATACTTTATGGCAAATCATATGCTATATGTTTGATCTCATTCACAATCGTTTGTAACGTCTGTTCTCTAGTTTAATTACTTAAAAATGATTAAATGTGAATACATCCTTTAATCTTAAACAGTTATTGTTTTTATAATTTCTTCTTTTTCTCGTGATCTTACTATAAAAGTTTTGTTATAGTAATTTCTGTCGTTTTGTTATTGTTATTCTTGTTCTTTTTCTTGAACAAATATTTAGTGTTCCAAACACTGACTTTCACCAAAGAATATGGATATGAAGAAGTAAAATTTCCTATTGCGGGTTGTAGCGTCATGACCCGCTCTCACCAAACATTACGACCCGCTCTCACTAAAATCATTTCTGGATGAGGAGGGTGGAAGACAGGAGGAAAATAAACACAAACAAAGAGCGTAACAATGTGTTGCTCTCATCATGAGGGCGTAAAAATGCATTCAGTTGCTTTGCTTGTCAGCTTCTAAAGAAGAATGTTCATGTCGCTTTTTTCAGACTTCAATTTTACACCCACAGAAATATTACAGTATGATTCACTAATATCAATGAGAAATGATTTCGATTTTTGGAAGAATACTTGCCAAGTTAAATACGGTGTTTTTAGGTTTATAGCGCAGTACAGTTTTTCTATATTTTTCGCTCACATATACATATTATTGGGTTAATAAGTAGACTTGTAAATATTACTAACAATTTTCCTCTGGGTTAACACATGCCTCTCATAATTTTTATCATGTTCTCTTTGTGCCGAGAACAGTGTTGCCGTTTTTGGTTATTTCTAACCAAAATCGGTTATTTTTTGATCAATGTGTAGATGTGTAGATTTTTTTGGTTTTGGTTATTTTTTTCTCATAAAAAAATCTATTTTTTATTTATATTTTTATTAATTATAATTTAAACTTGAAAAAAAAAAATAAAACAAAAGTCTACGAATTTATTTTCGGTTATATTTTTTCTTATTTGTTGATTTTTTTCACAAATGTTGGTTACAAAATTTTTTTTCGTGGCAACACTGTTTCAGAAATATAAATAAAAAATTAGTCAAACAACAAAAACGCACGATGAGAACAACGCATTGTTACGCTCTTGGTTTATTTACCCTTCCCTTCTATCTTTCCCCCCGCGTCATGAAATATTTTTGAGAAATATTCCAAAATATGCCCAAATGCACATTCTTTATACTTTATTTTCTTTGCTTTCACTTAACATCGTTACGAATAGGCATATTATTACTATTTCCGCTAATATTTCTAAATGAACGATCTTTGGATCTCGGGCTGTTATACGTTTGATTCGTATATACCGCGTTATTTAACTATTATAGGGTTATTACTGTGAATCTGTGGTAATTTGGGAGATAATACTCACTTTCGTTGTCAATTGTATAGTACAACCAGTGAGTCTTCTTTGGATTGTGGTGAGCACTTACAGAATCTTCGTAGTAGGCGTTCTTGACGTTGAATCTCGTACATAGCTATCGATAATTATCGACCCAACATTTTTGTTGTTCGCTTACCCCCTACCTCAGAGTGCAGTTCAGCCCATTGGGAACGGTGTTATTCCCGTCTTTCGTATTACATGTGCATACTTCGCTGATATAAAAGCATAACTCAAAATGTCTGCCCTAATCGAAACGTATTTCTAGAGGAACACCGTAGCAAAAATTTAGTTACTCACAACCGCTTGCAATTCATTACTGAATAAGCCGTGGACATCTAGTCATTTACTGAAGTAGTTCTTTACGACAGAAATATAAAGATTTCCGGCATTGCTAACAAGAAAAAGGCCCGCTACGTGCGTTTTGAACCATTCAAATAATGTTTCCGAGTTGTATTATATCTGCTGTTATGTGTTCCTTCTTTCTGGACATTTGTCTGCAATTCATTTCAAGCAGTTTCACAATTGTTGATATCCAAGCAAACACTTACTAGTTCATTTAGCTTAACCAGTATCGCTGCAGGCTGTCAAAAATTAAACAAGGCCATTCAAGCTGATGTCAGTAGTTTTAGCAGTTGCTGCTGATTGTCAAATATAAAATGGAAAAAGGATCTCCATGTTTTTCAACATATTCCATATTAAATATATAAAACACAAAATTTAATGTTTCTGGAGGGAAGTATGTATGAAGTTGGATATGCATTTATTATACAATTTGATACGTGTTTTTTAAAAAAATTCCTATGCTATTCTTCTCATTACGTGTTGAGCTTCGGCTTCCACTGCCACTACTTTATTCTGTACCAGGTTTTAAGTTTTAGTTTTTAGGGACTTGTTTATTCCAAGTGATACTCATTTTTGTCGTTATAAAACCTATTTACTGCCACTTCAATACAGTGATGTTATAATTTTGCCTTATGTACAGTTTTCTTCTTAACTGTAATATAATTATTACTTGTATTCAAAGAAAGTGTTACAATTTCAATAACTAAATAAACGTCTAATAGCTCAACATGTTTAATTTATAATTGAAAAACAATATTTTCAATATTAATTTCCTAACTTTGAAATATTTTTAAAGTAAAAAAAAAATTCGAATAGAATATAAGAATATAAGAAGTTTAGAGTCATAAAATCTAAATCTGTATGTTTCGAAAAATATTTTTCATATACACCTTTTTCATATACACAATTTATATTTTGAAACAATTTCATAAAATTTTATTACAATGGATTTATTTTATTTTTTCTTAATCTTATATTGAGTACATTTGTTTCCAACTAAACAAGTACCGAGTTCTTTATTTATTTTTTGAATACATAAAAATCGTGTTTGATATGCTCAAATGAAATGCTGTTGTAAAATACAAATTAAATACACATACATAATTGGTTATTACAACCTTTCGAAATAGTTTATTACAACATTTATGTTGTGTGTGTGTTAATTGTATACGTGAGTGACTAGCTTAAAGTCTTCTCCGTATGACAGTTTTTTTGAGAAACTATTCATGGCAATTTTATTTTACTCTCATAGTTTTTGCCAGAAGACTGCTTAGAATAAATAAGTCGCTGCAGGACCTATTTTTCATACTTTTTTTTTGTTCGTTTAATAAGCCAACCTACCTACTAGACTACAACGACTTCGCTGGTGGTAAGTACGTAAATTAAAAAGATTAAATAATATCACAAATTCTTTTTGATTACATATGTAAATCTTACTTTTTTGAGGGATTAAAGAAATTATTGAAATTTTCAATAAAGCCTATAGAGTTTAAAAGAGACTACCAATTTGAAAAATAAACTTATTTTTATCTGAAAACCTGTTTTCCATTCAAAAATCCTTGAATTTACTTGTTGATCCACCCCTTCCTCATTACAATAGGGAATTACGACGTAGTTTTGATTAAAATAGATAAATACATACGTAGTTAATTTATATTTTGAATAAACTTTGTAAAGGGTCCGCCAAATAACTTTTTTTTTTGAAAATGCATTAAAAAAAACTACTGAATATTTTCTCAAATTTCTTTTTTTATTTGAAAGTACAATCCTTCCGGTTAATAATGGAAAATAATTTCATTCAAATGGCTGCCTCTGCTGGCCATGCAGTAGCCTACACGATCAGTCCAATTTTTAAGCACATTATCGATTGTGTGCAGCTGTATTTCACCAATGGCTTCACGAATATTGTCCTTTAAAGCGTCAATTGTCTCTGGCTTGTCGGCGTAATGCTAATCTTTGACGGCACCCCACAAATAATAGTTCAAGGGTGTCAAATCGCAGCTCCGAGATGGCCAAACGACATCAGCTCTGCGGCTGATAATGCGATCTTCAAAAACAGGGCGCAAAACATCGATTGTAGATTCGACTGTGTGGCACGTAGCGCCGTCCTGTTGTAACCAAATGTTGCCAATATCCTCCTCTTCAATTTTTGTGAACAAAAATTCGTTCAACATGGCCCGATAATTTTCGAAGAAAAATGGCCCAATTATGCCTCTGGACCAAAATCCGCACCAAACAGTGACTCGTTTTGGGTGCATCGGCTTTTCAATGTATGCGTGCGGGTTTTCTGTGCCCCAAATGTGACAATTTTGCTTGTTTACATACCCGCCAAGATCAAAATGAGCTTCATCTGAAAAGATGTTTTTTTTTTGCCAAAATCGGCATCTTCTGTAAGTCGATCGCAGGCCCACTTAGCGAAGCGAAAACCCATTGGATGGTCAATTGGCTTCAACTCCTGAACCAATTGTAGTTTGTATGGCGTCATACCGAGGTCTTTATGCAAAATTCGTCTCAATGATGTCTCCGAAATGTTCAATTGTTGAGGACGACGGTAAAATGATGTTGCTGGCGCTTCACGCACACTTTCTGCCACAGCAGCAATATTCTCGCGTGTACGCCCTGTTTTTGGCTTTTCACGCTTTGGTTTATCGATGAGGATGCCAGTTTCTTTCACTTTTTTCACAAGATAACGAACATACGGAGCTGACGGTGCTTCTCTTCTTCCAAAATCCGTACGCAATTTTCGCACACATTCTGCAACATTACCATGATTTTCAAAGTAATGTCGTAATATTTCTCACCGATGTTCAAGCGTATACACAACCATATTCGTTCGTAAAACTAATTATCTGTCAAATCAGACATGAGCTAAGTGTTACTATTCACGAAATAAGCACTAGTTGAAAAAAAACGTTAGATGGCGGACCCTTTATATATGTGTCCCTACGTATTTGTACATGAGTTTTAAAATGAAACTGCAAAACTTCATTTTATTTAACCAACAGATTAAATTTCATCCATTGTTAGATTATGATATATTAAAAAAAGTAAATGTCAACAATATAAACAAAAAATAATTATTGTGGGATTATTTGTTTCATTTCAAAAACTAAAAGAGTTTTAAGAAATTGCTAACACAGCACTGTAGGTAGTGGGTGGATTGGATGTTCAAGTTAATCTTGGTAGAACATGAGATACACTCATTAGAAAATGAAGACAATAACTTGCATTTAAATTTTCTAAACTTTGAAATTATTTCAAAATATACCAGCACGTTATGCTATAAACATAATAAACGCAACGCAGCAAACACAGCAATTTTGCAACAACAATTTGATTGTTGTCTTGTTGCCATAAAAATAATCATTTCCATATACACCCATGTATTCTATTTTTGGAAAATTTTTGTGTTTGCTGCGTTGCTTTTATAGTACTACGTATTGTGAAAATAAACTCAACCTTCGGCAAATTTTTGAATTGTTGTAACATTTTTATTACTATTGTGTTGTATTGTATTGTATTGACTTTATTGTCGTAAAAAATACGTAGATTTACACATTTACGCCTTTAGGGTAAAATTCTTTCAGTGTGTGTATAAATTCAAAATCATTAATATTACATGACTTTCAATGGCTTTATATTCTGTTTGTTATACCCTCTTTAAAAATGAGACACTACACGAAATATAATAAAAAACAAAAAAATAAAGATATGAAACGAAAATCCAAATCTAAAACGCATAAATACAAATATAGTGTGACATGTTTATGAAAGTGGAAAAATATTATTTTTTCATTCACAACAACAATAGAAATAAAAGTAGATTGTAATGGTATATTTTTTATCATCATTTTCCTTTTTTTGCCAACCTTGAACTGTTTGTTTTGCCATGATTTTTATTTTTTAATACATGCATATGCAGGTTTTTTGATTATTTAATTCTTTTTACATTTTCTTGCATACTTTTTTTTTATACACTCTATAACAATAGGTAGGTTTACTCTCATCTTTTATTTTTTTTGTAGTGGTATTGTTAACATGCTTTAATTCGATAAGTTTTTTTAATCAGAGTTAAAAACTCTTAAGATTTGTTGTTGTTATACTTGCTGAAAACTATTCAAACTTAGTTAATAATCTTTTACTAAAGCGAAGAATATTTGTGAAAGTGCCCTCCATATCCTAAGAAATTAAATATTAGCGGAAAACATCAGTGCCACTGACTTTACCTCTAGTAGAAGTTAAAATACTGTCAAGACAATAAAAGGAATTTACGTTTTCGATAACTTCTAATGCTAAATTAAGGGTGGTCTTCAATCGGAGGATCTTTGTTTTGGATATAGACGATTCCCTGGATATAAACATTTTCAAAAATGCTTGTAGGACAATGCTTATAAGAGGGAGTTCTTGTATCGATATCTCGCGCCTGAAAGCGAATAGCCACGTGTCATTTAAGCTAAAAGGATTATATTTGTCTCGTTGACAACAATGGCTTCAAATTCAACGGAATGCCGGCTGGTCGAAGGGTTTTTGATCGTCTTTTACAGTCCGGTGTGGTGAACGAAATTGTAAATAGCTGGCCCCCAGTGTCACTTCGGGATCACTGCAAAGAGGAGCAGCAGATATTATAGACATATAGACAAGAGTGATATCGTAGTATTAACTAAGCAGAGAATTAGATCACTGACTCGCACGAGAACTGCACTAGGTCAGATTAATTGAAGAAGAACTTTACAAATTACGAAAAGTGAACATTGGTACATTGTATGTTCTCTATTAGAAATCAATTATTTGAGATTGCGTTTCCTCAGCGGGTTGTGTCTTTTTGGATGGAACAGAATGCAGTCTCTGACTCAAGGAGATTGAAAGCACTGCGCTATCAATTTTTTCACTATTTTTCCAATAAATCTGCCATATGAATATTGGCTTGCAATGACTAAAGAAATCCTGAAACGTTTAATCGCACGAACTGCGGACTAGGGAAGGATCAATTTTGGAAAGAAAGTTGGCACAAAGCGGCTGCATATAAAAGAATTTTTTTAAGTAAATTTAAAATTCGAGACACATTTTGTCGCTCTTATATAGGGGAATTCTTTAAAGTGGAATGTACATTTCGAAATAATTTCAGTAGATCCTGAAGAAAACATCAAGATTGCCTAAATTTCAATACTACTTAGCGACCAATTATTATATCCGGGATGGTTATATCCGGGGAATAGGGGTGTCAAAATATCGATGGCACTATCGATAGTATCAATAGTTTATATTTTTCGTTACTATCGATGTTTTTTTTACAACATATAAACAACAACATATAAAACTATCGATCATAGTTTTTGCCACTATCGGTAGTAAATGTTCCACCACTAATTTTTTGTTAGCATTTATAAACTGGTGATTCCCACAGTATTATTATAAAATGGAGAGCAAAGTAAAGACATTAACTGACTAACATTTGCTACTTAGGTGTATTTATTTATAACTTAAAACAATTATTTTATTTTTAGACACGTTCAAGTGAAATGAAAGAGATGCAAATACTTGCGTCCAAGTATTTGTATATCCCAGCTGCCTCGACTGAGTGGAAAATAACGTTTAGTAAAGCTGGTCAAATACTTTCGGATAGGCGTACAAAATTAAAAAAAAGTCGTAGATATGTTTCTTTTTGCAAACAAAAACTATTGGTTGACTGACCATTCATCTTAAATACTTCATGTTTAATTTTTTGATTTTTGAACTAAGAATTAGGCCCAGATTATGGTTCACAACACATAAATGTTGTGTTGTAACAGAGACAACACAACATTTATTACTTTCTTGATTATGGTTTACAACATCTAGATGTTGTGTATGTCACAGCGTCGCTCTTTAATGTTAGTATACTTTTCCTTCAAAATACAAACCTGAGTGTATAAAACTGCCAATTGAAAACAAAAATTATTACGTTAAAAAAACAAAAAGCCTACATAAAACACAAATTTTAACTCTTGTTAAAACATGACAATCTTATATATAAAAATGAATGTGTGTTTGTTTGTATGTTTGTATGTTTGAAGTTTATAGACGATTAAACGGCTGAACCGATTTTCTTGAAATTTTCACAGTATCTTCCTGTATATCTGGAAGGAGTTATAGGCTACTTTTTATGTTGATATTCCAAATGAGCGAGGTGCCATGCCCACGTATACTACATACTACATACTTAATATTTAATTGCATTTGAAATATATTGCTCATACGCATAGTAGTTACCCCTACAAGTATGCTATTTATTTTTTTTTTTCAAATTTAAACAAAATGAGCATATACAACAAAAAAACGAAGCCCGCGGTTGCTACTGCGTTAAAAAAAACTTGTATAATTGAGCAGTTTTATCAACATTGCTCCGCCACTGCCATATTTTTGAAAAATTTTATCTGTAAGTTGTAATAACAAAAATGAGTTAGAGGTAACTTTCCAGTTCCCTTTAGGTAAAGGTACCTTTAACTAACCCCAAGTTTAACGACAAGTTGTAATAGTGGCCCTTAATAAGTAAAAGCATATTACGGACAAACATACGTCAGTATTATTTTTTGATATTTCTAAAAATATTGCTTTAAACGATTAGTTTTCCTTTGAAGACTTATTTATCGTTTTCATGTACTTTTATGATAAATTATTATATTTATATACAACAATTCTTCGATTTACGTCGTCTCGATTTATTTCGTTTCGATTTACGTTTTTTGGAATACTGTGGGAATACTGTACGTTATATATGTTACACAATCAAATTTTCAGTACTTCTTAATTAATAGCTATTGGCGTAATACACTATTTCTAATTACTAAAACTTTATCATTGTGTTGCATTGTGGCATGACATAAACGTAATGCTATACACACAATAGACGTAACGCATCAAGCCCAACAGTTTTACAATTGCAGCTTAAGGTAAGCTGCATTCTTATTAATTACTAGCTGATCCGGCGAACTTTGTCCCGCCCAAAATTGACACATTATATATTTATTATATATTTTCGTATTTGGTGATTTTTTCACAAAATGTTGGTTACAAAATTTTTTTCGTGGCAACACTGTGTCAGAAGTATAAATAAAAAATTAGTCAAACAACAAAAACGCACGATGAGAACAATTGAGAACATTGTTACGCTCTTGGTTTCTTTATCTTTCCCTTCTATCCTTCCTCCCGCGTCGTGAAATATTTTTGAAAAATATTCCAAAATATACCAAAATTCACATTCTTTATACTTTATTTTCTTTGGTTTTATACATCAGGAATCATAGATAGCATACTTTAGGGGTAACTATGCGTATGAGTAATATATTTCAAATGCAATTAAATATTAAGTATGTAGTATGTAGTATACATGGGCATGGCCCCTCGCTCATTTGGAATATCAACATAAAAAGTAGCCTATAACTCCTTCCAGACATACAGGAAGATACTGTGAAAATTTCAAGAAAATCGGTTCAGCCGTTTAGTCGTCTATAAACTTCAAACATACAAACATACAATCAAACACACATTCATTTTTATATATAAGATAATAACTAAACAGCGATAGCAAAGCATAAGCAAAATAAATAAAATATTAACAGTTCAATAATCAATGGTGCCACCAAAACGGGTTTTCGCGTTATATTTCATACATCGCCAGCATAAATCCTCTCACTGTGAGCACTAATTCTCTCACTGTTGTGAATAAAAATAGAGATTAGCCTAAAAGCAAAGCAACAGTATCCTTTTTATGCTAATTTTAAAAAAATCACTTCCATATAAGCCCATATAGTATATTTTTGAGAGACTTTGCTGCGTTTGCTGCGTTGCGTTTACTGTGTTTATAGCATAAGTCGTAAGTTTAAAATTTTCGTATCTGGAAACATTCCTTTGGTTAAGACGAATAGAAGTAATTGGCGTTGAAATGCCGATCATTATGCAATCTAAACTCTCTCATATTCACTCTCAATTTTATTTTGTAAAGATTTTCTATAAGCGTTTTCTTTCAACTTCAAGTTTACCTCTTTTATAAGACTTCTTTAAATTCAGTATTAAAAACTACCATTATTTGCATACAACTATAATCACTTAAAGAGAGATTCTTTCATGCAAAATTGGAGTAATTCTGGTTGTGGATAGAATAACGTTGATTTTTGTACCAGGTTTTATGAACTTAATATAAAGAACAATTTTCTTATGTTCATATTCCTGGAGATTCTCGTTTTCGTGACTTCACTGCATTTTTCAGACTCCAACGACTCAATTGGTACAAGAATTGAAGTTCAACGATTATCAGCAATAGTGACAACTTGCCGAATGCATTAAAGGAAAGATTTTTTGGCAAATTTTATTTCCAATTGCATATTGCAAACGCAAAATTGATGTATAGAGAAACCGCATCAGGAGATTTCGGCCTAATGGTGTCATTTGACCAATCCCTTTTTATGCGCGTTTGGAAACACAGAAAATTAATTTTTTGACTAATTTTGAACTCGTCTGAGTCAAATAGCTGATGGTTTGTCTTGGTAGATGCGAGCCTGTGGTTCAAGCCCCAGCTTAGACATTTCAAACAAAACATGTAAAATTATTTCTTCAACACCTTCCTTTCAGAAGTATTCTGGCAAAAATGCTAAGAGTAAAATAAAACTGCCGTGAAAAGTTTCTCAAAAATTTGTTGTTCGGAGTCGATTATCAACTAAGAATCCCGCCACTCATGGATACAGTTAACGATAGCAAAAATGAAAAAATTTTGTCAAAATCTTTATAAATAATATTACCTCAAACTTTGAATAAGTAATAGAAAATATTATTTAAGCTCTAATGCATAAAAATGTCTTTAAAGCCAATATATTACTTAGTTTAATGTCATTCAATAGGATTTTAATAGTGTTATCCGTTTCCATTTTGAAGCAGTTTTTGAATAACTTTGGAGGCATCTAATAGCAATTAGATACAATTTCCTGCTGCTACTTTCAACAATATTTGAATGTATTTACTTTTGTTACTTCAAACGATGGCATTGGTCAAAAAATGTTTTGACCAAACAATTTTATTATTACAATTTTTTTATATTATCGTTAAGTTGAATGCTATATCCGCATGCTAAATAAGAGACAAGCAATTTGACAGATGTAGCTTCAAGCCCCGATACCAAAAAACTTGACACTTTAACTATTTGGGAGCATTTTTTACAACATGCCTATCAAATTTAAATAAAAGAGTTGATAAAGACTTAATTAAAGGATAATTATAATCCCATAGAATATAATTTTTATAAACACAATACTTCTTGCGATCTATCAACAAGTCGGTTTTCATTATACTAAATCCAACATGTAAATACCAATAAATTCAAATTATTTTATTACCGCATTTAGAAGATATTTTTATTTATACAAACGATAACAATATTTCAATAACCATTAAATTAATTTCAATAATCATTTTTATTGTAACACCGAATTTCTTTGGTTTTTGGATACTACAAACACAAATTGCTATTTCATTGAGGTTTTCATTTCATATTTACGTATTTTTTATTCTATACTTTTCACAAACATTTTTATGCCATTTAAAAAGCACGATAGCTTTAAACAATATTGTTAGAAACTACAGACACATTTTAGCGATAAATAAATTAGTGTGTTTCACAAAAGAAGAATAACTACAGATATTTTTTTAAACGAAATCGCATCTGTTCTGAGATTGTAAAGTTATTGAAGGCAGACATTGTCTGGTACCCTGATGGCCCAGTTGATAGTGTGCTAAACTTCAAGTTCCGAGGCCATGGGTTCAATTTCCACCATGTTTGTGATTATCGGATTGTTTGCTGACATTATAAGTGATTACTCACAATAGAAAAAATATAGTGAGAATTATTAAAAAAAAGAAATTCTCAAAAAAAAAGTGACGAAGTGACTGGCCATTTAAAAAATTACCATAAATTATCTTTCCAACATTCCAACACAATGCACTGCATAAATATGGTTCATCTCTTGAGTGTTGGTCTCAAAAAAAAACTGAACCTTTACTTTCATACATACAGACATAATCTTTACAACTCTTCAGTCATTACGAATTTTAATTTTTTTTTTTAATTTTCTACAGATTTTTGAAAAACTTTTCATGACAATTTTATTTACTTTCAGTGTTTTTGCCAGAAATCTGCTGAGAGTAATTCGCCTAAGAAACATTTTTCATATTTAGTTTTACGAAATTGTATTTATGGCAGTAAAAAATCATTGAAATCATAATATATAACTTTGGATCCTTTCTACTCGTTATAATAAAATGTTCACAAATTTCTTTTGAATATTTTCCTTTTTTTTATTTAAGTATTAAATTTTCACTACCGTCCTGGTAAATATGTTTTTCTGAATTTGCATTTATTTCATACATACATATTTCGTAAGATTTAGTTTAAGTAATAGAAGTGCCTTAATATTGTGTATGTGGAAGAGTTTGAAAAAACGACGGCGTCACACATTTTTTGCCCAAAACTTGAAAAAAATCGTTATCGTTAATAACTTTCCGATTAAGGATTTGGGTACGTTTTAGCATTTCGTCAACTTGCTTGATAATGCTTATATGTACTCTGTGTTAAAGCATCATTAAGTTTTACTTGTTACATAAAATTGGTGCATGTTATTTAATCCCTTTGAACTGATAATAGCATTTTATTTTGAATCCTAACGCCCTCGCTGGTGTTCCACTATCAATCATTGGCTCATCCGCATATCACTCTTTAAAAAGAGTACACAACTCCCAAATTTCTCCACTCATTTTTATTGTTCATTCTCGTTCATTCACATCTCATAATCGTAGAATTTCTAGGTCTCGGTGACGTATAAACAATTTCATGTTCGATCGGTCTCCCATTATCCTAACCGTAACGAAAGAGCAAATGAAAATTGAATATCGAGCTGCAGTTTTGGGTTTTAAAACATCAGTTCACAGAGACCGATATGAGTATTTCAACTATATTGATACCGAGGCTGAATAGGCTAATGCCATCGGTGGCATTGGGAACGTCGATACTGCTATGAAAAAGCATTAACATTACCGTAATGCACGCTTTTTAATTATTTTGAGCGAGTTTCGCTCTATGGGAGATAACGCGGTGAAGATAATCACACTAATACGTGAGTTAACGACAACTCCAGATGCAAAGTTAGGTTTAGTGTTATTAACGGTGACGCTTTTGTGTCCAACGTCATCTTTTCTAAATTTTAGTCTAGCGAACTAAATTGTAGCATACGGTAGAAAATGCAAAAATCACCATGTAACGTTAATTATATATCTATAAGCACATCGTCAGGAGGGTATTCAGAGGAAGTAAGAATATCTTGAGTCGAATGCCGCTGAAATTAAATTTAAAATCAATATCAGAAAAACTAAAGTCATGTGCAAAGCGACGCAAAATACAATACCGGTTACACCAGTTCATAAATTTTTTGAGGATTTTGACCCCTTAACGTAACCTCGATAGCATAATAAGTAATCATAGTGACTCTCTAGAGGACATTACTGACAGAATTACTAAATGTTGTGCATTGCGATCTTGCAATATACGTTTACACACCAAGCTGCGTATTTTTCAATGCAGTGTAAGGTCAGTCGTAGTCTAGTAGATAGTGTATTAGCTTATTATACATGAGGGCTAGGTTCAAACTCTAAGTCATATATCTCTATCAAAAATTTTTAAAAACATTTCTTCTGCGTTTCCTCTCATCAGATATTTGTAAAAACTCTGAGAGTCAATGAAATTGTCATGAAAAGTTGCTCAAAAATCTGTAGTTCGAAGTAGACTTTAAACTGTAAGCCCCGCCACTCATGCATGAAATTAACACACGCAACATAAGTTATATGAGAAGCTAGGTTGTAATCCTGACTGAAGGGTTGTATTGACCAACACATGTACGTTAGTAAACAAATGCCTGAAACAAATTTTGCACATTATTTTTCGAAATTCGGAGGAGAAAGTGAACCTGATTTGTTATGTACTCAGAATGCCCGCGGAAGATTTGCCAAAGCTAGGCTTGAATGGAACACATAAAGTCATACGAAAGATCATGGAACACCTAGGTTCCTACGATGTGTAGTGAACGTACAATAAAAGAAAGTATTGAAATGAGATAAAACTAGTAGATCGAGTTATAGAAGCTTAGAGAGAATTTAACGACGTCTTATGTTATATTTCAACCTTTACATGAACAGTCATTATTGTAACATAATTGTATTTTTTTCGTGTAAATAAAGGATTAAATAATACAAAACTCCTAGCTAATTGAGTAAAATCTATGGAAGATTATGTCTTTGCCTCTTGCAAATGCTTCAGGTATGGTGTTGCCTTCAATGTTCTCTGTTCCAGGTATCTACGTTAGGGAACTCATACAAATCTGGTTCTTCAGAAGGCACATACTATTCATTCTACATTCTTACAACATAGATTTTGTATGGATATTTTGAAATGTAAAATATGTCTTATTTACACTTGCTGTACATTTCTCCATAAATTCTCAAACATTTTAAATTTTTATTGAGAATTATTTTTACTTAAATAGATGTGATTGTTTTCTTTTTCTACTTCTTATTCATTTTTTTTGTACAAGAAACGCAATAAATCATCAGAGTACATAAATACATTTCAAATATTCAGCAGAGCAATGTAGTTAAAGTAAAATTCAATCAATTTAAAATGAAATAATGAAAAAAAACAACACAACATACCCAATATAAAAGAAAATAAAAGAAATATCCATAGTTAAAGTAAAACATTTTCGTGACTTTAAGTAAAAAAGTGAGAAGAAGCAGAAAAAATGAATTAATATGTTAGCAGAAGAGCGTATAAAAGAAATTTACATGACATATACCACATGTCGTATAATCAATATAAAACCCTCATTATCTTCCAATACATATACACATAACTCATACGCCATACTATCCCTAAGATAAAACAGGCGAACAAGTAAAGGCAAACTGAGAGAGTTTTATAGAATATTCATATGCAATAAACAGTGGTTCTAAATAAATTATTAAATAATGAAACAGAAACGTCCATTAACTTCAAAATTATAAAAATTCTATATATAGGAAGGAAATTTTTTATGGTGCATTAAATACAGTTTTTTAATTAAAATTATGAAATACAATCATATTAAATATAAAAAATTACCGATTTATAAAGAAAAAATTTGGATTTTTATGTACATTTATTTCATAAACTCTTTAAAAATCAAAAATAAATTTTTATGAATATGGGAGATAATTTTTAAAATTTATCAACTTTCTTATTAAAACAGAGTATTTGAAAATTAAGCAATAACTAAATATGTAATTTTATTTTATTTTTTCATAATTTTAATAAATTAAATACAATAACATTTATTATTACAAACTTTATGTTTTTTTTAATATTCTTAAATACAATTAATTTATTATGTGGTTTGTTTTAAAATTTTATTAAAAAATGCGGTTGTGGTGAAACGTTATGCAGATTTGAAAATGTGATATATTTCTAATAAAAATAAACCCACTTAGGGCCATTATTACAACTTTCCGTTAAACTTGGGTTTAGTTAAAGGTACCTTTAGGTAAAGGGAACTGCAAAGATACCTTTAACTTATTTTCGCTATTACAACTTACACATAAAATAAAGTTAACTGTTTTCAAAAAAATGGCAATGCCGGAGCAATGTCGATAAAACTGCTCAATTAAACAAGTTTTTGTTTTTTAACGCAGTGGCAACGGCAGGGTCGTTTTTTCCCGGCAGAATGACCCTTCTTTTAGCTTAACGCTCACTTCTACTTATTGGGTACTCATAATAGTGAAAAACAATTTATCTGCCCGTTAAAATCCTCCCTTTAGTTAACGGCAAGTTGCAATAATGGCCCTTATTCTTTTTGACAACGACAATATCAGCGGTAATTTAATATAATATCAATGCCAAAATGGTATTCTTTAACAGTTTGTGGTTACACTACCTATTTATTTTTTGATCAGCTGATTCATTTTAATATAAAAACAAACAAAAAATACATGATTCATACTAGAACTTAATATTTCTTTCAATATCCTAGACTGGTCAACAGCTTTTTAAGTAATTCTGTGTGTTTAACGGAATATTTTTTTAAATTTTCTTTTCAGAGGCTTAAGGAATGTGTTGTGTTGTTGTAACATCTCTGCTGTACCCTATGAAATAGACTCATGTCAGAAATAGTATGACTAGGGATGAATGTTAGTGAGAGAATTGGTAGTTGTTGCTGATGGTGCAGTTGATGATAATGGCACTGATTAATAGTGAAATATCAATAGAAATTCAGAAAATGCATGTCTTTTAACAATTCAAGCGTTTTCAATAAGCAAATATTAATACTATCTGCATTTCATTCTTCCAAAGGCATCAGAATTACTTGCCTTAATATTACAATTCTATTTGTTTTGCATTCTGCCATGTTTATAACTATTTTCGTATAAAAAGAATTCCACTGGAAAGCAGTTTAAACAAATACCATATGGTTTACCTTTTGACGTTCGTAAGTAGCTCTAATTGGTGGGCTAATAGAAATCAGAATAGTAGCAATACCTTCCCACTGTCCCTTACAAAAAGATCGCTAACAGTGCCCCTGAGTTTAAGCCACGGGTGCTCGTCCAATAAACCAACAAACTAAGACTACACAATACCAAATACACTGACAACAAAATTAACGTCAATTATTTTTACAGAATACGAAACATATGTAGACATATGTAGATTGTCTTGATTGACTGTCTTATATTGACGGCATACATACATATGTACATGCATACATAATTGGTTATTATAACACTTCAGTGCTATGTGTGTTAATTTTATACATGAGTGGCGCGACCTATAGTTTAAAGTCGACTATGAACGACAGAGTTTTTTGGATGTCCGATCTGGGGTTTGAAACAATTATTTCTTAAAAATACTTATAATTTCAAATATTGTAAACTTTTCAAACTGCTATACGTTCTAAACAAATTCTTCACTATTATATTATTTTTTTTTTTTTCATTATTAAAAGCAACATTTATTTCAGTGTCTTCTTCCACTGTACCATATTGTATAGTAAGTGTCAATATTAATACATGATTTGCTGCTAATGGAACGTAAAAGCTTTCCTTGAAAATAATTATTAGATTTTATTTTAGGGTATATTAAAGTCATAAGTGATTTTCAATTTGATTAAATATGCTTTTTTTTTGTTTTTCTTAACAAAATTCTTCGTAATTGCAAAATAGCAATCAGTGCAGATATACAAGTATATTTTTAGAAACACCCCCTGTCATAATAGCAGAAGTATAGAGTTATCCATTTCGTGGTTTCAAAAGTAAACGTAAATAAAACACATATAAAATATTTTTTCATGATATTTCTTTTTTGTTGTAAAACTTGAACGTTGACATTATGTGTGAAACACTACATCATTTAAATGACCTCCACGCGAAGTGTTGCAAGCATTGATTCTTTTGAGGTAATTTTCGACCACTTTTTGACACATATTGGGCGGTATCTCAGCCAGTAAGGTCTAATCACACCTTCGGACCAAAGAGCGCACCAAACAGTGACTTTTTCTGGATGTAATGACCTCTCTTCAATTACTTGAGGGTTTTCAGAACCCCAAATATGACAATTTTGTTTATTAACATACCCATTGAGTGTGAAATGTGCTTCATCGCTGAAGAAAATTTTGTTCGAAAAATTGCCGTCCACCGACAATCACCATTTTTGTAGTAGGTTTTGATAATTTTTATGCGTTGTGTGATAGTTAAGCGATCCATTTTCGTCAATGTCAGACTTTCAACTGAAAAGAGAAAAATTGGTTTCACAACTTCGTTTGACAGATGTCGAATTCCAGTCCCATCCTTTTGAAACCACGAAATGAATAGCCCTATATTTCAATATGTTTTTTGTTTAAAAAGTATACATATGCTATTTTAAGAGATTTTAAGAAATATTTAAAAAAAAATATGTAAAAACAAACAGTAAAATCCTTGAATATCATGGCCATTCATGTTGAACTAATATTGAAAAACAAAACAAGTAAACCAAAAGAAAATCGTAAAAAGGAAGAAGAAATTTATTGTAATGTATTGAATTTCTACTTGGAAATATAAATACATATTGAGATTCCATAAAGGGTTTTATATTGAAGAGGTAATATTTTAACAATTGTAGCATTATACATAATTGACATTTTTGAAACTAAAAAAATTTGCATAAATACGGAATTCGATTTCAAAGGCTTAATGGGAGAAAGGAAGATTTGATATCCTTAATGGCGAAAGAGGGCAATCTCACTGCTGGCAATTGGAGAGGGATTGAGCTGCCGCATATGGTAACTAAAGCAAGCTTAAGCACTCAATCAATAAACGAGTCTCTGAGATATTGACTCCAATGTTCTAAGAGGAAAAAAGGGTATATTTCAATCGTATTATTATAGTATGCTAATTGTGAAACAATTGGTCGGTCAACGTTGTACTTATTTTGTACTCAACTATTTTTAAAAACTTTTTGCCATTGGGCTGTGTGATGATGAGACTGATTTTCCTGATACAGGAAAGCTAAATAAGCAAAAAGATAATCGTCGGAAGACAAGACCAAGACTGTGTTATCTCGCCGGGTGTAGCATCAGAACACAAGACTTACGCAGTAATCTAGGCGTTCTTAATTACACCGACGATATCTGTTTATCTACAATCAAATATTAATGTTAAAAGTTAAAGTCGCAGTAGCCTAGTAGGTAATGTGTTAGCTTATTAGGCGCGAGGCCACTATTCAAACCCCAGGTCAGATATCTCCAACAAAACAAAATATAAAAAAGTATTTCTACGGGGACTTCCTCTCAGCAGATTTCTGTCAAAAACAGCAAGTGCAAATGAAATTGGCACGAAAAGCTTTTCAAAAGTCTGTCATTCGGAGTCGGCTTTAAAGTGTAAGTCCCGCCACTAATTAAGAAAAATTAACACAGACAACATGGGTGATGTGAGAAGCTTGGTCATAATCCTGACTGAAGGGTTGTATTGACAAATTATGTATGTCGGGTTAACGCTCTCCGCGCTGGTTTTATTTGTATAAACACTCGGAAAACTTAAATAATGTGGGTAAACACCATTCGCATGTATAAGTGAACTATTTGCGAAATCCCAATCGCTACTACGAACTTAGAAAAATATGACGCAGTCAAATAGCTAGCAGGAGTTAGACTCAGATTGAATCTATCTGTAATGGCTCTATGTTGATATTCTGGCATCACGCTCAAAGTAATGCTGCATTCGCTCAACGCCAGTCGTTACTTTCACAAGTTTCCGTTTAACTGAATAAGATTAAGAATAAGAAAACGTAATATTATCCAAATTTTATTTTATTACTTGGCTTATTATTGTTATTATAGTTGTCATGTATCATATTGTATGTATGTATATGCCTTAATCATATTGTATGTAATTTGTAAAATTATATACTACTGTTCTAAGCAGTATTTGAATACGTACCGCATATTACATATGTGAAGTTTACACTCTTTATTTATTACTTTTTCTACATTCCCAAGCATACAGTGTTATTTTTCTCATATTTTTCATTCTGTTTCTAGTTTTATTAAATTTTATCAAAATATTCAAAGTTTTTTTTTCCAATGTTTTTCTATTTTTGTTTAATACAAATCTCGGAATAGCATTCCATTTGTATATTGATACAAGCATATCTGCACTTCTTGTTAGAGTAATGAAAACTCTTTTATTTAACAATTTTAATAAAATATTTTTCCATTGTTTTTCTTTTTATCTCCCTCTTTTTTCTACTTTTGTTAATAGTGTAAAAACCGATATGCTACCAGGACGTGCATTCAGTCGTCTTTATATAGCCAATGCGAATCGTCATGATAATGGAAACTATTCATGTATACTTGGCAGTGATATCACTGGAACTGTTATGGTACATGTTCTTAATGGTATGTATATATATACATATATATATATATATGTATATGGTTAATATAATTCTAGACTTTTATCCAAGCAGTTGCTTAGACATGCTTAGAAACTATTGAAAATTGTTGAACATTTCATTACACTTTATAACACCCACCTCCCTCCCAATCAATGCGAAACATTTGCAACAAAATGTGCAATATTTGTATTTTTTGTTGTTGTTTCTTTAAACACTTATTTCATGTTCGTGCAACGAAATCATTTAAATCTGTATCGAACTAATACTGAATAAGTGTTGCAATTTTGGCTGAATGCGTTTCGAATATTTTAAATGTTGCCTAAAATTATCCACCAAGGGTGTCAACTGAAATAGTATAGATGTGAGTTTATAAAGTGGTTTAAATTATATTTTCAATATTGCAGATATTAAGTAATGAGGTAATTATTTAAAGCTGGGTTTACCCATGTTGTGCAAAGAAAAAAATTTTTCCTAACAAATTAATTTTTTTTTTGAGAGTTTTCTGTAACTTCTGTGTGAAGTAAGACCCTTGTCATGATCCGTTAATGGTGGGTTTAAACCACCCCGAGCTCCGGATGAAACTGCCGGTTCCCTTAGAGTCACGTTCGCCACCATTCCCAGATCTTCAAAAGTTCTACCATTCAAAAACCGATAGCGTCGTCCTGAAGTGCAGGACACTCTCATAAAAGGTGTTGTACCGATTCCGTTTCCTCCACATCAAGGGAGCCTCTGCAGTAATCCTGATGTTGCAGACCGAGCTTGTCAGAGAAACTGCGAATAGAGCAGTATCCCGTTAGAATGCAAACCGTTCTCTTGTCGATCTCAAGTAGTTTCCTGCTACTCCCGATGTCCCCTGCTGACACAACAGTTTTGAAATTTGGCAACCAGGTATGTTGGAACACCCACATTTTGTTGAATTCTATGCTGCTTTTTCCGATTTGGAAATATATCCTTATAGACATCTCCTAATACTTCTCCCAGTCCATGCAACTCTTGACGCTGTTTGATTTGACGAGATGGGATCGCAGTGCTTTTATTGTTGCTTGACGGTCCGCCATATGTTCAAATTCGAAAAGGTAGATCCTCGGTTTCAACCATGCGTACAGCTTGTTCAATAGCAAAAATGCATACGTTGGCCTCGTTAGGTAATCTGTAGACCCGATGCCAGTGCCAGTTTATCGGAATAGACTCCACATTCAGTTCCACACTCCAGTTTTGAGACGTCGATGAAGATCGATATAACACCGTCACCGATGACAGCTTCAGCAACCCATTCTTCCTGTGAGGGAGAGTGAGTTTTGTTTTTTTAAAGCCAGTATACCCTGGCAGTACGCGTTCTGACTGTGTTTGATTCATTACCCTACAGCCTAGAGACGTTGAGCTACAAATGCCTTCTCATATTGACCCCGTATTAAAATCGGTTGGCCGAAGAGTACTATTTACAATGTCCTTATTGACGGTATTCTCATCGCACCACTTATTCCCAAACATCAGATATATGAACATGAAATAAATATTCATATTCTTCATCCTTCTCTCAGAATTTAAACAGAAATAATAGGCATGGTAAACACTTCCTTCTAGGATGCAACGAAATAAATTTCGATGGCGATAATTTTGAAGAAAATTATCTGTCTTTTTATTTAAAGCTGCAACTCAATTCCAAACTAAAATACAATAAAGATCGAATGTATAAATTGAACTACTTTTAATTTACATACATACTCCCTGAGGTTCTAATAAATTCCATAAGATTTTAATCCAACTTCGAAAATTTATTTGTAATTACAGGTGAAGAACCAGCTGCCATGCAGCATGCATCAGGTTCAACGATGAATCCAATACTCTCGGTTGTGTTATTTGTAGTATTTGTTGTAGTTTTATGTCAACGATGACGATACTAACAAAACGTATATAAAATTAAAACAAAACTAACCAATGTGTCTATTAGATAATTAACATTAATATTTTAGTAAGAGTATTTAAAATATGAAACCAACAAAAATTTAAAGAAAACCAACAGATGATGATGATAATTTTACATAAATTTGTAATGGTAAGAAATGTGTACAACTTGAAAATATCTGCATTATTTGTATGTATGTACTCGTATGCACACATACATACATATTAAATTGTTTGTAAATTCAAATACCAACATATAATTATGTATGTGTACAGCACACATATGCATACAAATGCATTTATTTATTTATTTACGTAGTTTGTATAATTAACTATAAGCTTAACTCAAAATAATTTACAAACAAACAAACAAATAATTAAACTAGGTAAATGCGTATAACTTGAATAATTGCATACATACAAACATTCATATATACATATATGTACATAAGAGAGAACATTGATTTACAGCTGTTGTTTGCTAATTAAAAATATTTATTTTAAACTTGAATATAATGGATTTAATACATGATTCGAAACCATAGATGGGGACATTTATTTTATTAATCTGTCTAAGTTGTTCAGCCACAAACTTTCAGCTTCCCTGAACAAGCCACCTTTCAAACCCAAAAAATTTCTTCAATTATTTTCAAACTCCAGGTCAGACATCTCCAACAAAACAAAATATGAAGAAATATTTCTTCGGTGATTTCCTCTCAGCAAATTTCTGGCAAAAACTCTAAGAGTATATGAAATTGCCATGGAAAGTTTCACAAAAATCTGTAGTTGTGAGTCATTTTAAACTGTAGGTCCCGGATGCAATTAACACACACAATATACATAAGTGGTGTGAGATGACAAGTTGTAATCCTGACTAAAAGATTGTAATGACCAATTACGTATGTATGTATGTATGTATATGTTGTGAAATTGTAATGTGCTGTGACCGAGAACCATTAGCAGAAGTTTTTCACCCAATTATTTGGGAAATGTACTTTATAGATCTGCTTTATACATTACAATCAAGCTCTTCCTAAATTCAATGTAGAACTTGTGACAAACATTGAATTCATGGAATTTAAATCCCTTACTCTCGCTCTTTCTTCACTTTGGCTTTCCGTAGAGATATCAAAAAATAGCAGGAACAGTAAAATTGTTGTTACTGCGTAATGTTCGTAACTCTTCTTAGCTTCACCGCTTAAGCCAAACAATCCAAGAGGGGCGAAACATTAAGTCGTTGCACAATTAACATCACATGTATGGTGTGTTAAAGCAAACATGGCCTCTTCTAGCAAAATGATCAATAATATGCGAGTTATGCTAGATAAAATTTACTTTTAAACTTAAATTGAGTCAGTGAGTTCTAAATTGAGCTATGCAATTGCGTCGCCACAGACAGCGCAATTGAATTCATTCAATTAGAATGTTATTGATGGTGTTAATGGTATTTAGAAAAACTAAATAGTTCTACAAAATATGACCATATTAAAAAATACAGTAAAGGGTAAAATTATAAGAACCCCAATGTAACTCATTGAGATTTGATGAGAAAAAAATTAAATTAGAAAATTGCAACAAAAACAAATCTCATAGCGGTTTTATTAATTTTTTAGTTTAAAATTTTTATTAAATTAAAATTAAAATAGAAATTCATTTATTTTCAAAATAGTTACAAAAAGCTCATATATTTTACTTGTCTCTCATCAAACCTATATGTGTCACATTACTGTATATTCAAATTTCTTTCAATTTACCTGACATTTCTGACCAATTTTTTTCTGAATATGTATATCATCATGTTGTTGTCATTACTATACATACTTCATACAAAGTCACTTTTGCTGACTTAATATTATGTATTGTATTCCATAAAATACACTAATCAAGGTCTTAATTGCATTAAATGCCTTAATTGCGCAGTTTAAATTACATGGTACTGTTAATTAACGAACACTCTATATTGTTGTTTTTTATTCAGCACTTTTTCATATTTTTCTGGATTATCTTCTTCCTTTTACTTCTTATTGTGTTAGTCATCGGCAGATTTGTCGTAATATGCCCTCGACCAGTTGGAGATAGGCTCGCAAATGTCTTTATAGGAATGCCTCATCTGTAACTGTCATATAAAATAAAATATCATGTTATTTGTTGTGAAATAAAAATAACTAAGTGGCAATAAACGTAATGTATGTGATATTTTGCCAGTTTATATATTCTAATAAGTATAAGCCGCGGTTATCCAAACGTCCGCGGAACGTAACATTATGTACGTTGGTTTTTAGAATACGAAAAGCATTTACATTGCTGCTCATATTCTAAAAACGACGTACGTTCCGTGGACGTTTGGCTAACCGGGTCTTTACAGTCTAAAAGCGCACCATTCGTATGTGGAATAACCTTGTCTCAAGAATTCTTTACAATTAAAAAGATGCACTATTAACTCATTGCGTGACGCCCATATCTTGAATGTTGATTGTAAAAAAAAATATTTTTTGAATTGTTTGAGAAGTATTTCAACATTATCCAAGATTTTATTTTTTTTAATCAACCACAAATTTTATAAAAATTATATTAAATAACAATATTCTTAATATGTACATATGTAAACCATGTTTCTAAAGTTCTAATTAGACAACAACAGGTGTAGGTGTCATACAAGCTTATGTATATAAATGTATATGTATAGCTATAAATTAAATGTCAAAATTTTAAATTATTTCGTTCGTATTGTATATATACATTTAGAGAGTATATTTGTATGTGTGTGTTTGAAATCCAAATTTTTTTTATTCAAAAGTATTCTATTATTTGACTCAATCTCGATAAATATTTCATTTGATTACTGTATTAGTAACACGCAAACGATTGTGAATTAAAAAAATAAAAAACATGAAAATTAAATAATTAATAATACAGATACTATCATATTATAATTTATTTATTCATTTATTTATTTTTTTCGAACTTCATTTAAAACAATAACAAACTTAAAAAGAACAAAATATGTGTATAAAATGCGGACAAGAGGCAAACGTTTTTATTATTAATTATTAATTTTAATTAAAAAAAATTAAACAATAATACACGCATTGTACATGGTTTTTTAATATTCAATCGATTACATTCATTATTCTTATGCTTGGAAGTGTTTGAAAGGAATAGTACAATACCTGTGCAACCATATCTCTAGCAATTTTACACCTCTTGATTGTACACCAGTTGATTGTCACTAACAAATGTAACACAGTCTATTAGCTAATCTAATCTCTATTTTAGAGTTAATTTGCCTACCTTTCCCTTAAATAAATACCCAAATTACTAGTTTTTCTCCTTTAAAAAAATAAAGTAATTATTAAAGCCTAAAAGTTTAGCCTTCTAAACTTTGGAACTTTAAGTTAAAGTGTTTACATTCAATAATTCTCCTTTTTTCCTACGTGGAATTATTAATGTCCTGTGTTTGTGATATGTTTGCCGGACCTTGACAGGAAACCAATTTATAATTGCTTCATTCAGTTATGAACTTAAACCTGTTCAACCTGACGTTAAATTGTTAAATTTTTATCCATGTATTATTATTATAACAAAATATATTTTGTATGACAAAATATGTTTTATAAAAATGTCTGGCACTAGCACTCAGTCGTTAACAAATACCTTCCGACTTTTACTGAAAATTTTCTTTATTACCAACACATATAAATGCAATAGATTTATTGACATTTCGGTCAGTGACTCTTCTTAATATTCCGTTTTCAGGTATTTTGTATTCAAAT
Source organism: Sarcophaga rosellei (assembly GCA_930367235.1). Lineage (NCBI taxonomy): Eukaryota > Metazoa > Arthropoda > Insecta > Diptera > Sarcophagidae > Sarcophaga > Sarcophaga rosellei. The sequence goes on along the minus strand of OV884018.1, from coordinate 44,018,236 downwards.
CAATTATTGTAACTCTTTTTTTGATCTTCGAGTATCATAACAAACTTTTAGTTAGGATTAAAACCTAATTTTTTACACCACCCATATTGTCCGTGTTCCTTCTATATATGTGAGTCATTGGACCTACTGCTAAAAGTCAGGTTAGAACGACAGATGTTTGAGAAACTGTCATGACTTTTATTTATTTTATTTTATTTTATTTTGTTTGAGATGTCTGGGGTTTGAACCACGGATTCGCGTCTAATAAGTCATCACATTGCCTACTGGACTACGGTGACTTAAATTCAATTTTAGTTACCATTTAGTTCACTCACATCTCTAAGGAAGAGTTCTTAAAACTATAAAGTTAATAAAACTGTACAAGCATAAAGATATGTATACAGAAAGAAATACATATATGTATAACAGTACATATAATTACCGAACTAATATATATAATTACGTATTACTCAAAGCCTTTTGCTCTAGATAGCTTGCAAAAATAAGCCACCACGTCAAATAAAGATAGTGAAATGTTGGTGTTGTTTGATAATGAAATATTTATGTCTTCAACAAGCAGGTCAGTTGAAGAACCTTTTCTATGGTTCATAAATTTGGTTACCGCAGGTCCATTAACAGTATGTTGGCTTAATAGACAACAGCTTGGAGTTTATGTCTGAGTTCTAATGTCTTGAAAAAAAATGATAAATATTTTCGACGAGATCCTTTTATCAGTCTTCTGACAAAACAACTGAGAATAAATAATTGAGACAAAAACCCTCACATTTACTGTCCGAAATCGACACTAAACTAGAAAACCCATCTTTCATGGTTGACGGAGTATGTACTCGTATGTGTATATAGTGTAAAAGAACTAGTACCAATAAAATTTAGTATTCACACATAGTACAATTAAGCTTACTTAATTAGCGTTTGATATTTGGTTCAAGTTTTATTTGATAGAGTATTTCGATATTTTTGGGCACAACATATACGTTTCAATACACAAAGTAAATTTATTTTAAAGGTAGTTTTGAAAAATCAGGATCATTGTATATGCCTCACAGTCCAGTAAAAATTCCAGTAAATTCACAATTTTCTGTCAGTTCAAATGTCTTTTTTAACTTTTTTAACTTTTCACTTTTTGGTATACCTTTTTTTCTTCTAGAAATATTAGAGTATTTTAGCAAAATCGTTATTAATTTATTTACTTTGATAAGGTCTTACTTTCATTGCCACGGTTTCTTTCAATACTTAAAACCTCAAAACTTGTTTTACGGTCAACACCTGTAATCTTGGCTACTATTTTTTACAGGCGAAGCAGATTGTTATTCAAGATTTTAATTTTAATCCTCTAAGAATCTTGTTCAATGACAATTTTCAGTATCAGTAAGTAAAGTTTGCTTATATCTAACTTTTTCATATGCACTCTTAAGTTGGACAGTTGAGTATTTATTTACTGTTTGAACTTTTTATGATAAATTGAATTCAACTGTGGCCTTATTTTAATGAAATGTCTTCAATGCGCAATTATGGCTTATATGGGAACTGGGTATAATACTATGCTATAAACATATTCAATGCACCAATTGCTGCGAGGCACTTTTTGAGATTGCGTCCTTAAGCAAGCAATCTTAGCTAATTATTTTAATTGCGGCAGCGTCCAGGTATAAGTAAATTAATTAAAAGTGAACAGTTGACAATAAATTATTAGTTTTGCGTTTTTAATATACAGAAAAAGCCTCTATTTTATGTGTTTTAACAGCACTGACCCGTTCATTGACGTGAACAAAAATAGAAATTAACTAAAAGACCTCTTTACAATTTACTTAAAGTCAGGAAGAAAATACTACAGAATTTCAACCGTATTTTAAAAATGAGAGGAAAAATCTTACGACAGATTTTTTTGCGTTTACACCTTTAGTAAAGTACTAAAACAAAGTAAAATGTATGCATCCACGATACTATTCACTCTCTTTTACACAGAAACTTTACATATCGTATATATATCCTCCTTAAGTGATATTTTTTTATAATCGTTGTAAGCTTATTCTCGAACGAGTTAAATCTGTAGTACAAGCAGAGAGATTATTCGCTTAAAAAGCCCTTGTAAATGAAAAATGTTTGTGAAATTATTTCAATTGTGAACCATTAAATTCTAATATTAATACTACTTTAACAAAAATTTCTCAGAAATAATTTGATGTAAACTATCTATCATGAATGTCAATCTAAATTCACTACTGCTCCGCTTTGTTTTAATTTTAAATTAATGTACGCTGCAATTGACAAGTGTACGGAAACGGAAATGAAATTGACATTTACAATACAATTACAATATAATTTAAGCATAAGTCATTGTCATTATATTTAAATTGCGTACATATATTAATAATTATATTTCTATTTTGGAAACTGTTCACAAAGGCGAATGTACATGGCCGGAAACGGAAAATTGTGAAAGTGATGTGGAACAATATGTGAATATCAATAAATCGTAATTTTTGTCAACTGAAAGGTAAAAAACATAAGCATTTATATATAAGAATTGATCAAAGCAAGAAACCAGTCTAGGGGCAAAAGACAAGATGTGGCTAAGGAATAAAACGAAACTGTAATGAAAATAACTTTTTTATACACATGTTTTCTTAAACTTCTTAATTTCTGAAATTGAAAAGAATCTTTTAAAACAAACTATATGAAACTGCTATAGAGAATACTATACCGTAATCTAGTAGGTAGTGCATTGGGGCGTTATTAGACCTCAGGTCAAACCTCCCCAACAAAAACGAAACATGAAAAAATATTTCTTGGATGACTTCCACTCTACAGTCCTCTGGCAAAAACTCTCAGATTAAATGAAATTGCCATGTAAAACGTTTATTAAAAATATGTCATTCGAAGTCGACTTTAAAACGTAGGAACCTCCACTCATGTTTAAAAAAACATAAGTAGTGTGAGAAGCTATGTCGTAATCCTGACTGAAGGGTTGTAATAACCATTTAGGTATGTACGTGTAGACTAATATTCTTTATTCGAATACTTGGATTTAAATAAGGTAAAGAATATTAATTTTTAGTTAGTAGGTTAAGAGACAGATGGTTTTTAGGAAATTCTGGATTGCAATAGCATTTCTGACTGTCGCCTAAATGCTGTGAGACATATGATGACAAGAACAGAATTGACTGTATTGAACTACACAAAACTACAAAAATGAAAACTTGACTGAAGGAACGACAAAATATTGCGCATGTCGCTACCATCAGACTGTGAATCTTGGGTTTTCACGACTTCCTGAATTAAAAAAGAATATTCAGTGATATTCATATTAATTTTGTACGGTTTACATGAAAAGGCCTGAAATCTCTTAGTTTTGCATGCTTTTCCGCACACCTCGTTACTTTCTCTCTAACTATGGACACTTCCTCTCTAACTGTGGACACTTGATGTACTATTTGCATTAATCATAAATAGGGCCGGCAGCTGTATTTTGCTGCACCAAATTGATTTAAACATCTTATTATATATGCTTACTTACATACATATATAGGTAAACATGACTCCCTAAGCAATGTGAATATAAGGTTAGGTTAGATTAGTGGGTAGCTTGACATACACAGGCATGTTCGATGGCCGATATGGCACATTGTGTCATCCAGTGTGAGGTTAGCCCCTTTGGCATGATCCGTTAGTAGTGGGTTTGAAAAACCCCGATCTCCAGATGAAACCAGCCAGTAGCCTTAATGGCACGTTTGCCACCATGCCGAGATCTTTAAACGTTCTGTCACTCAAAAACCGATGACGTCTGTTGAGACGGACGGAACTATGTATGTATTATGTTAGAAATTCTGTTAGAATGCGAACTCAAAACACAGCACTTTTGAATTTCGGCAACTAGGTTTTTGAACCACCTACGGTTGAATTCCATGCTACTTTTTCCAATTTGGAAAAGTATTTCTGTAGATGCGCATACATATATCGCCTCTATCGTCCCATCCTCAGATATACCCGATCCATTCCGTACCAGTTCGTCCTCCCCTTCGTTTCCCTCTATGCCGTCGAGAATCCATACAACTCTTAACTCCAATGTGAATATTACGTGTGTACACTTAGGCTTATTAACCTTTTTCTTTCCCATTGCTTTAACCATACCTCAAGCCGCGTGATATGCTTTTGGAAAACATGTATTGAGTTTCTTCCTGCAAGTTTCCTTGCTGTTTGGCAAGCAATTTTGATGTACAGGTAAGATTTTATGCTGGCATATCGGAGGAATATATATAATACAAGCCAGTAAATTGATTAATTTTCAAATTTTGTTTATCAGAAATATTCCCTTGGGACTTAATTCGAAGATTAGAGAGGGTGAGGGAACAATTTACGCATTTCTATAATTTTTTCCAATATTTTCTTTAAATGGTGTGATAGTTATGCAGCACAAGCACAAAGCAAATGACGAAAGTTGTTCAACAAATAACCCACCCTTGTTAAAACAAATTTTTTGAGCATTTGTAAATTAGAAGGTTTGCTGTAACCTATATAAGAAGAAACTCTCGTTCAAGGCAATGAATGGAAGCCAATTTTTAAATTTAATTTATATTTTTTTTAATTTTAGTTACTTTTAACACTACATATTTTAAATCAAATTAATTACATTGTTTTGGTCAAACAAATTATTAAATTTTAAGTATTTATTTGGTTTTTTTATATACCATAAGTGTAACATCGCCAATATTTGTACTATATTCGTACATACAAACATACACTCTATAAAAATTTATAACAAATTAAAATCAAATTTAACTACTAACCGAAAACTAAATGGAACAAATTTTTATTATAATTATACTCATGTGTACAACAAGAACAAAACAAACAAAAATAATATATATACATTTATATTAAAAATCAAATAAATTATATTATGAATTAAAAGAATAACAACAAAAACAATTTAAATTAATTATACATACATATTTTATAAATTAAACCAAATTATTAAGCTCTAAAATAAATCACAAAAAAAAATAAACAAAAAAATTAAAGATAAATAATTAAATTAACAAATAAACAAAAACAAGTACCAAATGTTCATAGAACATGAACTAATAGTATATATATAACAAAAACAAAAAAACATAAAGAGAATAAGCAAATAATTGAATAAAATTTTATAAATATTGAATGTTTTTGTGTTAATTTTAATGCATAATTTATTATTGTAAGTGATAGTAATAAAACATTTAAATAAAATTAATTTTTAAATTGAACACAACAGTTTTCACAACAACAACAAATTATAACTTAATAGTGTTTTCACACCAAAAGTTAAAACCTGATTTTAGCATTAAAACCATAATCAGCTGATTTTGCGTTCACACTGCAAATTTTCTTAAATCAGGTTTTAACTTTCATACATTCATGACGGAACAGAAATGTTTTTGTTTAAGAAAAAACAAAAAATATGAAAAATTGAGAAATAATATTAATATTATTAATATTATTGTTAAAATATTGTTATTTATTATTTTTGTAGCATTCATTATTTGAAATTTTACATTTTTATACAACCGGCTTCAAAAAAGGTTTTAAGTTGATTTTAACACAATAATTTTGTATGGTAAAAGCAGGTTTTATTTTTGCTTTTAACGTTAAAACCAACTTTTGCGTTAAAACCACTCGGTGTGAAAACACTATAATACAATTGAATAAAATCAATTTTTTTTAATCCTAAATATATTAGGGTTGTCGGTCAAATAAGAAAAGCTTGTAAAAGTAAGAAAAAAAATTTTTTTTTATCTCAAACATATAAACAAAATTTATAATTTTGTTCAATAAACCATAATAAGAATGATAATGAATTCTAACAGTAAAAATTGTAAATAATAATATTAAGAAATATTTTAAAGCATAATTGGAGACAGAATTTTTCTGTTTTCTTGGAATTACTGGTTTAATTCTTCAGAAAAAATGCTTCTATAGTAACATAAGGGAACAATTATATTACTAAACTGCTACCAAGCAATGCAGCAATTTTTGTTAGAGAAGTTTTTAGTCGATTTATAATATATATTCCCCTAAAGAACTGAATACCCTTATCGCAACTTTTCAATGACAATCGCCCATGTGATTGCTTATACAGTGCACTGTGAATAATTATGTATATCTGTACTCATCACAGAATACACACAGAAGCGAATCGAGATTTTGACAGTTAACCTAGCATTGCGAAAGGGACAGAAAATATTACCAAAAAGTATTTCTGTCCTTCTCTGATTGTAACTCTGTTTTGTTTATTTATGTTTTTTAGTTTTCGGGGTGGGTTTTTTATATTGGCGAGAGTTAAAAAAATTTAATTATTGTCTAAAACTATTAATAAATAATAAAAACAATTAATAACAATAACCTTTTTAACTTTTCCTTTCAAGAAATTAAAAAATATTGGCATCTTTCAGTAATATTTAGCTTCTTAATTACCTCTTGCACAAGAAACTATATTCATTATGACCGAAAATCACCCACATTTCGATTAATATTTAAATATTTAAGAATCTTTAAACTTTTCATTGAAGAAATTAAAAAATATTCCAAATTTTCCCTTTTTTAACACAAAATAAATGTTTATTTACATTTAGTTTTTCTACTTTAACCGCCAGTTTTCACTCTGTATATCTGTTGCTTCTAACACATTTGTTTCGCAATACATTTTAATATTTTTTTTTCTCCCTCTAATGGATAAGTTAAGCTACTGCTTTGAGCGTTTATTAAACGTCAAAGGTATCGATTCTGTGTGTATTCTGTGGTACTCATATGACTAAGTTAAATCAAAGAATATGGATATAAAGAATGCGCATTATGTAGAAGTTAAATTTCTTATGGCGGGTTGTAACATCATGACCCGCTCTCACCAAACATTACGACCCGCTCTCACTAAAATCATTTCTGGATGAGGAGGGTGGAAGGCAGAAGGAAAATAAACACAAACAAAGAGCGTAACAATGTGTTGCTCTCATCATGAGAGCGTAAAAATGCATTCAGTTGCTTTGCTTGTCAGCTTCTAAAGAAGAATGTTCATGTCGCTTTTTGCAGACTTCAATTTTACACCCACAGAAATATTACAATAAGATTCACTAATATCAATGAGAAATGATTTCGATTTTTGGAAGAATACTAGCCAAGTTAAATACGGTGTTTTTAGGTTTTTAGCGCAGTACAATTTTTCTATATTTTTCGCTCACATATACATATTATTGGGTTAATAAGTAGACTTGAAAATATTACTAACAATTTTCCTCTGGGTTAACACATGCCTCTCATAATTTTTATCATGTTCTCTTTGTGCCGAGAACAGTGTTGCAGTTTTTGGTTATTTCTAACCAAAATCGGTTATTTTTTTGATCAATGTGTAGATGTGTAGATTTTTTTGGTTTTGGTTATTTTTTTCATATAAAAAAAGCTATTTTTTATTTCTATTTTTATTAATTATAATTTAAACTTGAAAAAAAAATAAAACAAAAGTCTACGAATTTAATTTTGGTTATATTTTTTCTTATTTGGTGATTTTTTTCACAAATGTTGGTTACAAAATTTTTTTTCGTGGCAACACTGTTTCAGAAATATAAATAAAAAATTAGTCAAACAACAAAAACGCACGATGAGAACAACGCATAGTTACGCTCTTGGTTTATTTACCCTTCCCTTCTGTGATATACAAACCCGTTGCTTACTTCGTTTAACTTTTTTCTTATATTAGAAGCGCAAACAAGACTTCAGGACGTCCAAATTCATTCTCTTCTTTATTATTAATGTTTCTTCTTATATACTAAAGTATTTAACATCGATAACTTAAAACATAAATGAGTTGCCAGATGTTATTCAAATATACTACAATACCCCCCTTAAAAATTCCAAAAAATAGAGTACAAAATTCAAAATTCACTTATTTCAATATTACATACGTACATGCATCTTCATTTTCTTTTTCTTAAATTATATTTTTTTGGAGATACTGTTTGTATATTACCCTTATCTATTATATTTGGCATATTTATAGTACATGATTCATTTAGATTTTTGTCTAAACACGCTAATTTTTCCAAAGGATCAGATATAGTATTAAGAACTCGTTTACTCTGTTCAGAATTGTTACGTGCAATCATCTGATTTACATGCCTTTTCCATAACTTATTTTCACAAGTTTTAACAAGATAAGTTTGTCTTCCGAGTCTTTTAAATACAACGCCTTTTTTCCATAAAACTTTTCCCGGAATTGAAAAATCCCTTGCTAAAACTGTGTCATCTTTTTCAAAAACATGTTTTTAGAGCCTTTAAAATACTTTATCTGATCATTTTGTTTTTTTCTAACAAAAAATTCAATATCCTTCTTATTTCTAGCCGTAATAGTTCTTTTTTCATTTAAAAGATTTAATCGTGTTCGTAATCTTCTTTTCCTAAACATTAGAAAAGCTGGTGATACACCTGTACTTGTATGTACTGTATTACGATAATCAAATAAAAATCTATTTAAGACCTTGTTGAATTCTGACACTGGCACCTTATGTAAATTACGTTTTAAGGCCGTTTTAATTGTCTTTACGGAATTTTCCGCTTGCCCGTTTGTAGCTGGATTTCCTACCGGAGAGGTTCTATGTTCAATACCATTTTGCTGCATGAAATTTTTAAACTCTTTTGAAACGAATGCGGTACCATTATCCGAAACAATAAGCCTTGGCAAACCAAAGCGTGCAAACATTTCCCGCAACACGGCTATTACAGCACTACTGGTTGTATTTCTTGCCATATCGATGCACTCAATCCACTTGCTCGTGCTATCAACTATTACCAAACACCAACGATTCATTAATGGACCGAAAAAATCCAAATGAATTCGTGACCATACCTCTTTGCTTCGCTTCCATGGTAACAGTTCATGTTTTGGTGGACTTTGGCTAGTTAACAAACATGGTTCACAACCCTTAACAATTTCCTCCAAATCTCTACCTTGATTTGGCCACCAACAACATTCCCGTGCCATCGATTTCATTTCCACAATGCCCATGTGTGTCTCGTGTAAAAATTTAGCTACCTTTAATTGAAAATTACTCGGTATCACTACCCGATAACCCCAAAATATACAACCTGAATCTTCACTAAGCTCAAATCTTTTCTCAAAATAAGGAAGTAAGTTTGCGTCAGTACACTTTTTTACCCAACCTTCTCGTAAAAATTTTATTACCTTCTGTAATACTTCATCCTTAGCTGTTTCCCTTCTAATTGTATCCAAATTCAACATTTCATTTTCAGAATTTACTTCCTGAAAATAATTTGCAAAAATTCCACACGGTAGTTCAATTTGCTCTGTTTCCTGCTTTTGAGGGTACCTTGAAAAATAATCAGCGACGTTTTCGCCCGATTTCACATATGCTATTTTAAACTGATAACCCGACAAAACCAAAGCTATTCGTTGAAGTCTGTTGGAAGCCATGACCGGTATGCCCTTTTTAGGGCCAAAAATGTACTCTAATGGTTTATTGTCAGTTACTAGAGTAAACGGTCTTCCAAACAAATATTGGTGAAATTTTTTCACTCCATACATGATAGCGACAGCCTCGCGATCTATCTGCGAATACCTTTTTTCAGCATCAGACAGTGTTCTGGATGCGAACTCGACCGGTCTTTCTTCACCAATATCATTCACCTGAGACCAGACCGCACCGACCCCTACGGGACTGGCGTCCACTGTCAACTTTGTCGTAAACTCCGGATTATAATGTGCTAAACAATCCTCCGATATTAAAAATTGTTTCAACTTATTGACCGCCGCCGCACATTCTGCAGTCCATTCGAAATTAACATCCTTACATAACAATTTATGCAATGGATTCAATAAAGTTGAAGCATTTGGGATAAAACGCCTATGAAAATTTATAACACCCAAAAATGATTTCAAGCCCTTAACATTTGTAGGTATTGGCATACTCTCAATTTCCTTTACCTTATCAGGGTCCATGTGAAGACCATTTTTGTCAATAACATGACCTAAATATCTAATTTTCCTACAAAAGAACTCATATTTATCCTTTGCCAACTTAAACCCTGCTTTACACAATATGGAAAGTACTCTTCCGAGGCTTTCCTTATGTAAGTCTCTATTCGGAGCGGTTATAAGGATGTCGTCCAAGAAAACGATGACCCCTACAATTCCCATTAGCTAAGATTCCATAATCTTCTGAAATATCGCAGGCGCAGATGCTAGTCCGCGTAAATTTTCGCGAATCCTTATCTAAAGCTACCTGTTGATAAGCGGTACTCAAGTCCAATTTCGTAAACTGAACTCCCCCGTGAAGCTTTGTAAAAAGCTCCTCAATCCTCGGCAATGGGTACCTGTCAACGTTCAGTTGAGGCTTCAAGGTAATCTTAAAATCACCACAAATTCGTACCCCACCGTCTTTCTTAATAATTGGCACTATCGGAGTCCCCCACTCACAAAAATCGACCGGTTCCAATACTCCAAGTCTTACCAAATTATCTATTTCCGCTTCAACCTTTTCCTTCATTGCCAAAGGTAACGGTCGCGGTCTAAAAAATCGAGGTTTAGCATCGCCTTTCAAATGTAATGTGGCTGCGGCACCCTTAAATAACCCCAATGAGCCATCAAACATACTTTGAAATTGTCTTAAAACGTTAGCTTTATCCTCCACAAATGCCTGACTTGTATATTTTAAATCAGCGATTAAAATTTCAAAAGCGTTTAAAAATTTTCTGCCCAAAAGTGGTGGACCTCCATTCTCTGTCACCATAAAAGAAAGCATTTTGCTCCTATTTTTAAATTTAACTTCAACAGTAAATTCACCTATAGAATTAATATATGTGCCATTGTATGACTTCAACAAGATCGAATTTGTATGCAACTTATACTTTTTAAAATACTTTTTATACAAATCTTCCGACATTACATTATTTTCAGACCCTGTATCTAAGTGCATCTCATGTGGCTGATTATCAATAAATAACCTTACTAAAATTGGTTTATCTCTAGCACTATTTATAGCAAATAATTGTAAATCCTCACTCTCTACAAAGTTTATATTTTTTACCTTGCACATTTTTCTTAAGTGACCTTTTTGTTTACAATTATTACATTTATAATACTTAAACTTACAGTCAGCACTGCTATGGTTTGTATACCCGCAAACATTACATTGTTGTTGTTGTTTTTCCTGCTGTCTGGTTTGCCTTTGCTGTGTCCTCTGCCGCTGCTGTTGTCGTTGCTGCTCACTTCTCTGCCACTGCTTGCCTTTTAAAAAATTTAAGTCATGTTCGGTCTTAACCTCAATCATAGCATGATGTTGTAAAATATACTCGGTGGTATTAGCAATTTCCATGGCTCGCTCGAAAGATATATTAACAGACTCTAAGAATATTTTTTCTCGAGCTGGACCCTTCTCTAGTCCCATAACAAATTTATCACGAAGTGCTATACTCAAGTGTTCCCCGAAGTCACAATTTACTGCCAACGAACGTACTCTTGCTGCCCATTCATTTATGGATTCATTTGGAGATTTCACTGCATTATAAAATGCACAACGTTCCGCAAAACTCGATGTGGTGGCTTTGAAATTCTTTGCCATTGCCTCCATGCACATTTTTACTGTTGTTGTAGTTGCTTCCAGGTCTTTTGGACTTAACAAATTTTCCAACAATTTGTAAGCATTTTCGGACAATGACGTGATCATAATAGCCTCCTTCCTGACATCATCAGCCAGGCCATTTGCTATAAAAAACTGTTTCAATTGTTTTTCAAATACACCCCACGTATTGTCTTGCATATTAAAATAAGGAGCCCTGATGGACACGCCCGTCAACTGCGTTCAACTTATATCACAATCAGGTGCTGCCGCCTTCATCTTGCATTCCCATAAATAGCATTAAACAAATAAATTTTAAATTTCCTTTTTTCTTTTTTTTTACTTTGGTTCTTCTCCTCGTCGCCACTGTGATATATAAACCCGTTGCTTACTTCGTTTAACTTTTTTCTTATATTAGAAGCGCAAACAAGACTTCAGGACGTCCAAATTCATTCTCTTCTTTATTATTAATGTTTCTTCTTATATACTAAAGTATTTAACATCGATAACTTAAGACATAAATGAGTTGCCAGATGTTATTCAAATTCCCCCCGCGTCATGAAATATTTTTGAGAAATATTCCAAAATATGCCCAAATGCACATTCTTTATACCTTATTTTCTTTGGTAAAATACATATGTCACGAATAGATACCACACAAATAACTATTGCATAACAAAAAAAAACTTGTAACCCTTTTTACTTTGTACAAGACGTAAAGCTCTCTGTAAAGCTAATTTACTAAAATGTAAAATTAAAATGATTTCAGAGTCATTCAAATTATTTTCAGCCCACACCATTGTCTTTTTAAAAATTTGAACAGCTTAAGTGGTTGGAAAAATTACTGTTTTTGGTGAATCCTCCAAACCTTCATTATCGGTGATGGCATTGGAATCGTCAATAACAAATAACGGAAGCACAGTTTCTGCATAGGTCCATTGATTGGATTAATAGCGTTTCATTTAGTGGCATAAATACAACAAAAATGCAACCATCACTTGTAATTAGTTCCCACTGGGGAGGATGAGAAGGTGAGCTATCAAGAAGCAGCATTGACTTTATTTGCAGGCCATTTTGTTTTAAATGGCTTGATCTAGATATGCACACAAAAGAATTAAATACATACATAATTGGCCATTACAAGCCTTCAGTCAGGATTACAGCCTAGCTTCTCACGCCACTCATGTTGTGTGCGTTAATTTTATACGTGAGTTCGACTCCGAACGACAGATTTTTGAGAAACTTTTCATGGCATTTTTATTTTACTCTCAGAGTTTTTGTCAGAAATCTACTGAGATGAAGTCGCCGAAGAAATATTTTTTTTTTTCATATATCGTTTTAATGTCTGATCTGGGATACGACCCGGGCTTTACGTCTTAATAAGCCAACACACTACCTACTAGACTACGGTAAGAATTAACGGCATTCAAAAAAGTTTGATTATTTTATCATTGGTTGTGCAAAACCACAGCGTTCACTCTCTAGAGTTTTGTGTTGTTCACTATTTTGAGTAACTAATGTAAAAAATGATGAGTTGACTGTACCCAATAGATCGAATGACAAAGGGTTCAGTACATCCTGAGTGCACTGTATATAAAATATATTAGGATCGTCTGACGAAGCAAAGGTGTCAATTAGCAATTTAATCGAAAACCTTAACAATGCTTTCCAACTTATTACTTCTACCCTGTAGAATGCACGCACAATAGAATTTCTTCTTTAGAAATCGAACTGTTGCCCAAGCAAAAATAGTCTGTAAGCAGTGACATTTCAATGCATTTAAGAAAAAAGTTCCTTAAATTAACCTTATATTCTTTGCCAAATTGAAAAATCTGTAACAAAACAATTATTTATTGATTAGTTTTCCATTTAATTAAAGATATATTTAATATTATTTATTATATCTTTTTTTTTTTAATTCAATCCCTACTGACAACAAAAATTGAATTACAAATATTGCTTTAATTAAGAACTTCTATAACGTTAAAATGAAATGGAAAACGATTACATATTAAGAAAACCAATAATATTACGTTTTATAATTCATAAATATACAGAAAAATCAACAAAATCAGACTAATAGTTATACTGACGACATAGTTTAGTCAATGAATTTGCGATTGCATAATTAGTTCGTCATAATAGAATATAATAAATAGGTTTAAAACAAAATAGGTTTAAAATATCGAAGATTACGACAAGGTATATGAAATTTAACAGATCTCAACAGAAATTCCTAACAAATATTTCCATTGATTAGGTTAATTCATAATTTTTTTTCCTTTTAAATTCTCATTAATTAATTATTACAACTAGTTATTATAACTAACAAGTAGTTTTCTTCAGGTAGTAAAATAAACATAAAATTTAATTTAATATATATTTATGATGATATTACGTCATCAAGCCAAAAGAGAGCTTCTGATTAGGTCGGATGGCTTCCTTCTTTTAAGTCTGCGCTCCAAACCAATGGGATCAGCAAGAGATGATGCTTCTGTATTTACGTGGTCTCTGAGTCGGGTGTTATGTTTTGTTGCAATGTTTTCAATCTCTTTTCTAACAGTATTTACACCTAGGTCACGATGTAAATCACTTGTGCGTATATACCATGGTGCGTTTACGATGCCTCTGAGTACTTTGTTCTGAAAACGTTGAATAATATTTATATTTTTCTCGCTTGTGCATCCCCACAATTGTGCTTCATAAGTCCATATAGGTTTTAATATTTGATTATATATTAACAATTTATTTTCAATAGACAGTTTGGATTTCCTCCTAATTAGCCAGTTTAGCTTCTTCCATTTTAGATGTAGTTCCATAATTTTAATTTTAACATGCTCATTCCAACGTAACTTCGCATCCAGTGTCATATTAAGATATTTTGCCGTATTTGCATACGGTATTTGTATGCCGTCCATAAATATAGGGATACCTAAAGTTGATTTATTTGTAAAGTCAACATGTGTTGACTTAGAACTGTTTAATTTTATGCACCATTTTCTAGTCCATTCTAAGACTGAGGTAAGTGCGTTTTGTAACTTATGTTTCGCCTCATATTCAGTTCTGGCAACTGACAAAATAGCCGTGCCATCGGCAAATGTAGCCATAGTCGTTCCAGCAACTTCTGGTATATCACTGGTGTATAGTACATACAAAAGTGGACCCAGAATGCTTCCTTGTGGTACTCCTGCTTGTATTTCCCTTAATTTGGAATATTCATCCTCATATTTAACGCGAAACAACCTATTCTTCAGGTACGATTTAAATATAGTACAGTACGCACTTGGCAATTGCGTGCTTAATTCCGTGAGTAAACCCGCATGACTGACTTTGTCAAATGCTTGTGAAACGTCCAGGAACACAGCGGTACAAACATTTCTTTCCTCTAAAGCTCTTTCTATTACATCACTAATCCGATTAACTTGGTCAATTGTTGAATGCGCATTTCTAAAACCAAATTGATGTTTAGGAACTAAGTTTATTTGTTCAATTACCTGTTTGATGCGAACTTGTAATATTTTTGCATACAATTTGGATAAGATGGGCAGAAGCGAAATAGGTCTATATGATTTAACTTCAGTTGGAGGTTTTCCAGGTTTTGGTATCATTACCACTTCAGCGACTTTCCAAAATGATGGTACATGAAGCAATCTAAATGAAACATTGAAAATTTGTGTTAGTTTTAGAATTATGTTATTTGGAAGATGTCTAAGAACTTCAGTTGTTATTAAGTCGAATCTAGGGCATTTCTTTAATTTTAGATTAAGATGAATTTCTTTAAAAACTTCAATTGGTGTTATTTCGGGTATTGTGTAATCATCTCGACTATTAAGACTATTGACTTCCTGCGTAATAAATGGTGGATCAGTATCAAGAGAGAACACAGCAGCAAGATAGCTAGAAAACAATTCTGCCTTTTGGCTATTTGTTCTGGCCCAATTTCCGTCTGCCATGTGAATGGGAGGAATTTGTGCTGTGGGTCTGTTTAAGTTTTTTGTTGATTTCCATAATGAGTAGTCTGATGTTTTTTCATTATTCAAACTTTGCAAATAGTTACTGAAACGCGAGTTCCTATATTTTTTTATTTCTAAGCTAAGTGTCATTCTATTAAGCCTTGCCTTGTCAGCCGGAAATCTAGATCGTTGCCATATTTTTCTCAACCTTCTTTTATTTTTAATATCTCCCTTATATAAGCAGGGTATGAAACAACGTGTTGTTTATCAGGAGGGTTCGGAGTGCTTTCCCACGCAGTACTTTGAATTAGGTTTGTAACAAACTTATATCTTCCTCAATTTCGCCAACTGTTTCTGGTTCATTAGGGGGTATGTTTGAATTTTGCAGCACAGTCTGAAAACATTGCCAATCGGTAAATTTATTCGTTAAAAAAGGAGATTTTGTCCTATAGATAGCCTTTTCATAAACAGTCATATATATAGGCGAATGGTCAGAATTAAGATCAAATCCATTTTCAAACTTGATACACGACTTTGATATCTTATTTATTATAAAGAAATCTATAAGATCAGGTGTCTGTTGGCCAATACGTTGGGTTGCCCGTTGACACAACTTCACATCCGGTTTCCAAAATTGCCTTATATACATAGTTCATTTCCCTTAGGAGTGTTCAAACGGGATCCCCAGTAAGTATTCTTAGCATTAAAGTCTCCACCCATGATGAACCTCGAATCATGTTTTGCTATAAGATTTTTATAATCAATTGACTTAATTGAGTGACGCGGAGGGCTGTATACTGACGTTATCAGCAGTTTCTGTGAGTTTGTTGTTAATCGAACTGTTTTTGCTTGAAATTCTTCAGTACTTAGTTTTTCTTCTTCGTAATGTTTTATGTTTTTCCTTATTATAACCGCACTTCCTGCTCTAGATGTATTTTGGGGATGAATTGTGTGATATACTTCATAATTTCTGAATCTTATAAAAGATTCTCTAGTAAAATGGGTTTCGGAGATAAGGCACACATCAATTTTTTCATTATTCAGAACTACTTCTAGCTCTCTTTGATTCTTCATTAGGCCATTAGAATTCCATAACATAATTTTTAACTCCATTTAAATTTCAATCTTGTTGCGTTATCTGTTCCAAAACATTTAAACGATACTCTATAATTTTGAAAAACTCTTCCTGCCTACTTAATTTACCTAAAATTTGTGACAACGCCCCGTTACTTGTCGAATCATTACTTCGATTTTTCAGAACAGATGCGTAAGATAAATGTTGATCTACTTTGCTCTGTTGACCAGTTTGTTTAAATGGATTGTTCAACCCTCTCAAGGTTTGTAGATCTCTACTTTTATTTGTTTGTCGGTCGTTACCATCAAATAGCCGATTTGAATTAAAATTTTCATGCATTTCCCTATTGGATGTAGTACGGGATTTCAAATTATTATCGCGCCGTTTTTGAAGCTCCTTAGCTACGATGCAACCCCGATATGTTGGTGGGTGTGGACCATCGCAATTGGAGCATTTCGGTTGACTTATTTCGCGATTACATTCAAGGGTGCTATGTTTTACAGCATATTTTACACAACGCGGTTGTTTGTTACAATAATTTTTCGTATGTCCAAATGATTAACAATTTCTACATTGTGGGACAAATCTTTGCTGCTTCACTGGTTCCACTTGTACTATTGTATTAAGAATATGTTTTATTCCGTATATCTTTTTAACATCTTCTGTGGATTCAAATGATACTCTGAACGTATTCAGAGGTTCTTTTGATTTCCATTGAAATTTATTTACAGCTTCAATAGCCTTAAGCCCCTGTGATCGCAAGTCGGCAACAATCGTATCAGATGTATGCGAATAATGTAAATTCTTGATCATAACTTTTATTGGTCTTGCCTGCTTGTTTTCAAAACTGTACCAATCAATTTTATCCGAATTTAACGACCTTGTAATGTTCCTATAATCATCTAAATGGAAAGTACTTATCTTCTATGATCTCTTAGTTAACAATTTTATCAGGAATTTATTATTTATTTTTCTGCTTAGGTAACTATGGAACTCCTGGAAATTGTCCACATTTGAAACCACAATTGGAGGTGGTCTTAATTCTATGTTTTCCTTATCATTTTTAGCAGTGTTTCGAACGTTGTTGCTTTGAGGAGTACCACGACTTTCGAAAGATACAACTGGTCTTTGTGTTTTTGTTTGTTGTTGTAAGTTACCATCTTTATCTGTCCGTTTGATGTTAGTTCCAGAGCATTCAGGCGATGATTCAGCTTTCCTTTTCTTAGTTTGCTTTTTCTTCCTGTTCTTTTGAAGTATCCAGTCTGTTTCCCTGATAAGTTCTTCTTCATCTGTTTCGAAGACTATATCAGTTTGATTTGGGCCGGATTTTTCTGTACCAGAATTAACATTCTCCGAATTATTTTCCAAAATTGTTCTGAGTTTTATATTTTCCTCTTGCAATTGTATACAAACTTGTTCCAATTGTTTGACACGTTGAATTAACTCATTGTTGCTCTTTTCCAGCTCTTACCTTGGTAATTCTGAAAGTACTGAGGCTATTGCGAGGTGTATCGCTTTTATCCTGATCTATCGTCTTCATTGCCTATGGGTATTTTATGTTGTGGAGAATTAGCTGAAACCATAAATGTTTAGCTAATACAACCACCACCCACCCTACCCTGTTTTTTTTACTTTCTTTTAACTTGAACCACAAAAAATTATACATTGAATGTGTGCGTTTCGATGCCTCTTGGAGGTAAAACGATTTGCGCGTGTTTATCCCCACAATTTGTGTTCGAAAATTTAAAAATGTTATTATTTTTTTTTTTTTAATTTTTTAATAATTTATAATTTGCACTCAAATTGCAAGAATAGGACAATAAAACAAACAGTAAGTAAACAAACATCAGTTGTGTTACTCCAACAAAATACTGGTAGTTAACAGTTCCCGGTGAATTGCAATTCATAAATGATACATTTAGCGTGGCACGACGAATTTTAAGGGTAGATGGTTTTATTACTGCATTTCTGCAGCATATGCCGGCATATCCATATAATTCCATGCAAGGACAACAAAATAAAAAGAATAGTTTATGCACAGATTCAATGTGATGGCTATTAATATTGTAATAAAAGTCCAATACTATCGATTCGTACTACAGAATAGAACGAACTGGTGAAATAGATAGCGGTTGAGTAATCTATGGATCGGAGAACTCTTTTGCCCAACACTTAATATAGCCAAAAACATCATTCTCTTAAGCGAAGAAATTCGTCAATCCCTTCGGTGTCCGTTTTTAAATGAGTACACTGTACATCTAACCAATGACTATTAAATGAATAATTAACGCTAATAAAATTACTTCTTCACAATCTCATACATTTACATTTCTTACTATTCGCCTCCATCATGAAAAGACATCATTGAGATCACTTTGAGAGAGTCAGCGTACATCAAAATATTAAAGAAATTGATAACATTCGCATGATAAGTAATAAAAACTGAAAAGAGAAGTGCTCCAAAATGGCAGCCTTGAAGAATACCAGATGAGGCGTACATATGTATATGTATGTACTTAGATATGTTATTATTTACTCGCAGTCTGCTTTCTGCCAGTCAAATACCAGACCTTGACCAACTTAAGCTTAATTCACTTTATCCAATGATGTACTAAAATCTGTATAAACTACATTGGAGTCTGCTTCCCGTGAATTAACGCAGCATTAACCATGTTAACATCCATGGTTGATCCCATGGGAATTGTTTTTAATAGCAACAAATAACAGATCTTTAGAACAAATACTTCTCATCAAATAAATATATAAATTATAATTAGTCCGATTAAAACACAAAAACTTTAGCTGTTAGAAGAATTAAATTTAGATTTTGTTGCAAAGTGGTGATAATTTACAGTGTAGGATGATGACGACCCGCAGTTAAAGTTACAAGTTCCGAACGTATAACGTTGCCATTATTAACATCATTCACAAACACCAGATCAGTATCACCAGAATGAGTTGAACTAATTTCAGATGGATATTATGAAGAGACTGCAATTAAAACACCACCTCCTCTACATGAATTATGATTGTATCTATATATTTGATAATTGTCGCAAAGAATTTCTGCATTACAAACGTCGTCAGTAACTATTAACTAAGAAGTTAATAATTTAGTGGTTAGCCACGTACATTTTGGTATAAAATATTTCAATAATTATTACAGGTTATGGCATTATTTCTATCATAGTTGTTTCTCAGTTTTTCTCCAAAAGCATATTCACAATCATAAGTGTTTTCAGGAAAAAAGTTCGATTTAACAGTAAGATTTTAGCCATCACCAGTGAACGAAACTTTAAATGATGAAAATATTCTAGGTACGAATTTAAATTCAATATAATAACATATATCATCCGACGAAGTGTCGCTAGCTAATCGAAAACAAGCTCTGTTTTCTTAGGTGGCACAGCTTGAATAGATTTTTAAAGCCCTTGGGCATCTATTGTTCCAATGTGGATTCATAATTACATAGTATTTTTCAGTCCACTGCCATTTCATTTGATGAAATTTTGTTTAACGGACGGTAACAAACTGAATTTGGTGACATTGATGCCGTAGAACTTAAATCACTAACCGTTAGTAACAACAGACACAGACGAATTGTTCAAAGAAGGAACTTCTAGGTTCACTTCGACACTAAATGAAGCAAAGGTACTCCTAATTATTACTGTGGCTTCAGCGCTAAATTTAGGAAACAGATTGATTGGTAAATGTCATAACAAATTCTTTTGACGAAAATAAAAATAATTTCTGCCCTCATTTCATTCACATATTCCAAAATTTTCACAATTTTTTACACTAAAGATTAATACACAACTCAAAGTTATATACTCGTATACGGATGAGTATTTAAAAATTTTGGAAAGCTGCTCCAAAAATATGTGCAATGGTCGTACCAAATGGTTGAATTGATTTTTATCCAGGATACAAGACTTCAATGTAAATAATTGCTAATAGGTCCCACAACGTTCTTAATTATAATTTATTTTCTTCCTTTTTAAAATTTAAATCATTGGCAACAACGTTGCTCCAGTCTTTTTAATAAAAGCCTAAATACTGGAATTCATTTAATTATAAACATCGTTATTGTGAAAAATCAAAAAACTACTACGAAGAATTAAAAATCAAGTGTTTTCCAGGACAAATGAAAATCGATTGCGTGATTTCAAGAATTATTGGTGATTTGAAAACTACTCTATTTATCCGAATGTCAAAAAGAATATGTTTTGAAACTAAATACAAAGAAACTAAAATTATGACAGCTTAATTACACCAGCCAAAGTGTGGATTGTCTTTTTGTCAATTTCGATTTTACAAATTTTGTGATCTTAATGAAATGAAATTAAATGCCAATTTTATTTGATATTACTATAATTATTTGATTAATTATTAAAAGTAGTTTCATACTCCTTCACCTAATTTCCGTGATCTTAATATTTTTTAAAACATATAAACACTCCGTTAGTTTTGCATATCTAGTCCGTCCTTCATATTTATATGACATATTTCTATCAACCCTTTTAGAGAAGAAGATAATTATTTAATTAGTTTTGTATTAAAATGTAAAACAAATAAACATACTTTTAGTTTATTCGAATTATTTCCATTAGAAATATAAATATATAAATAAATAAAATTAATAATCCTTGCTTATAATCATTCAGACATTATTTATTCGTTAGCATAAGCGAATATATTTAAAAATTTTATAATAAATTTCATATTCTTTCGATTATAAAATTATCTACTCTTGTATATACGGAGTCATATCGTTAGTATAATTCGCAAAGACGCTACTTTTTTCCAAAATTGGGATTTTAATGCAAAACGGTAAACCTATACATAATACATATTTAACGACAACAAAAAATGTCATTATGTAGTTTAAAGTTGTAGTAATTTTGTGGTTTGCAAAAATGCTAAGTCCACAAAACTACGAAAAATATTAAAAGCACGTGCTAACTCCACAAATAGTAATTTGTTCAATTGAATTTGGTGTTTTCTGTTATATTTTTTCTAAAGCCGTAAAAAGTGGAGACCTAAAAAGAAAACATAAATATTAAGCGTCTTTTCAATGACGGTCTGAGTTCCGAAGATTTTGCAAGTCTTCGGCCTTATTTTATAGAAAGAAAAGTTCCTTGTGGAAACGATAATCCAAAAAAATCTTTTATAGCGATGGTTGTACGTATGAAATAGAAATTGTGGTATGAGCAATGCCCTGTTAAATGTGGCTACCAAACATGGCATTGATATTGAGCAAAAAATTCTTGAAATTGGCCATACACAAATGGAGGCAGATAGCGTTCATTCCACTATAGAAAGAGCTATGAAAAAAAGAGTAATTGACGTACCTTCAGAATACATAGATGTTTATAAAAGTGTTATGAATTTTGATCATACATTTTTCAAAAGATTTGATAACGTCCAATTTCTTAAGAGTATCAGACCTGGGCATAATAAAGGTAATAGTAAAGTTACAGGCATTAGAGCTTTAAAGTACACCCCAAGCAAAAAAATATATATAAAAATTCTTTTTTCTGATGAATGGAAAATATTACCGCTAAAAATGGATGATAAAATAGATCCTATAGACTTTGAAAATCTGCAGCAACTTTATCAAGAAAGAAGAAAAATTACTATAAGAAAGTATACATACATAATTGAGCATTACAACCCTTCAGTCAGGATTACGGCCTAGCTTCTCACACCACTCATGTTGTGTGCCTTAATTTTATACTTGAGTGGCGGGATCTACAGTTTAACGTTGACTCTGAACGACAGATTTTGAGAAACTTTTTCATGGCAGGTTTATTTACTCTCAGAGTTTTTGCAGGAATCTGCTGAGAGGAAGTCGCCTAAGAAATATTTTTTTTCATATTTCGTTTTGATGGCTGGCCTGGGTCTCGAACCCGGGTTTACGTCTAATAAGCGAACACACTACCTACTAGACTACTATGAAAGTATGAAGACTTAGAATTCCTCAAACCAACCTTACCCAATGAACACCACAAATTTTACAAATGATTTACCTCTCCTTTGCATTTCTTCTACTTTAAGTTAAAAATGTATATAGTTATATTTTTGTATCTTATTAATAGAAATGAACTAAACTAGTCTTAAGTTTCTGTTTTTAATAAAATGAATGTAGAAAATTAAATCAAACTTATTTTTCAAATTAAAACTGATTGCTGGAAAATGTGCTAAGTCCACAATAAAACGAACAAGTTTACAAAGCAAAAATGCTAAGTCCAAAAAGTGCGAATTTCCCGTCCAAGATTTTGTGGATATGGATTTTTGATCTAGGTCATGTAAAGAGAGTTATTTTGTGAAAATAATTGCGATTAAAAAGTTTATAAATTTTAAAAACTAAAAAAGCTGCAATGTTTTATGTATCTCCTGTGAAATTTGAAAAATTTGCGAATTAGACTAACGATATAATAAATTTTACTGATTTTTTAATCGTGCAGTAATATATTTACAATTTTAGGTATTCGCTCTCTTTTTAGACGGTTAACAACTTTGTTTTTGAGAATTTAAATAATTTTCCGTTGTCCTTTGTGTATTTAAACGTCCATTGGAATAAAATTATAATTATTCGAATAATAATTTTTCTTGTTTTTGTAGCAATTTATGAATTTTGTAAATATTCGAACCTACCTCGACTAACATTAAGGACCATTATTACAACTTGCCGTTAAAGTTGTGTTTAGAAAAAGATAATTTTAGCTAAAGTGAACTTTAAAGTTACTTTTGACTTCTTTTCGTTATTACAACTTAATATAAAATAAAGTTAACTTTTTCAAAAATATGGCAGTGCCGGAGCAATGTGAGCAACGACAGGCTTATTTTTTGTTATATTTGCTCATTTTGTTTATATTTAAAGTTGCCATATTGAAAATAATAATAATGTGGCAAGTTCTAACAAAAACTAAACTTAAAAGTTAAAGGTAGGATGATCTTCCCTTTAGCTTAACGCTCAATTCTACCTTACTGTCCACTTATAATAATGAAAAAAACGGCAAGTTGTAATAATGGCCCTAAAGTTATTATAACTGACAACCATAATCTATTCACATACCTAAGTCTATGGTAATCGATTAACCGTTCTTTTGAATTGTCAAAAAGCATGAAAATTTATCCTTTTTTTCATTTTCAAATATTTGACAACCCTAGTGTATATTCCTCTTATTCATTGTTTTCCAGTATGCAGAAGTACTTAATTATTAAGTGTAAATAATTATTTCACTAAAAAATTATTATAATAGGCATAAACAACAACAGAAAACAAAAAATAGAATAAACGAACATTAATATAGATTAAAAAAAATATTTATAATACTTAAACAAGTTTTTCATGGGAATTTAAATAAATTTAAGAGAAATCTAAAAAACGAAAACAAGAGAAAACTATTATTATTATGATCTGCATTTATAATTTAAATACAAAACCAACAACAAAATGAAATAAATGTAATTTTTGTGTTTTTTTGAAATTCAATTTTTGTTTTTTGGCAAAATGTTTGAGTGAGATAACAAAACAATACTTATAATAAACAAAAACAAATATTAAAAACAAATAAACAAACAAAAATTTATAGATTTTAAGCTCATCCATACTAATAAATACCAAACTAAACCAAAAAAAATACATACAAAATGACAAAAATAAATAAATATTATAAACAATAAAAAAATCTTTACATTCATATAGCCATATAAATTACACATAAGAATATAGGAAAACTTTATAAAAAAAAAACAAAAAACCCACACAAAATCTGAGAGAAAAAACTGTATGTTTATCATATGGCGTACATGACATCCATATATGGGCATACATACATATATTCTACTATTTTATTATAAAATCTAACAAACAACAACCAAACAAGAAAATAAAATAAAAATAAAATCAAAACTCATAAATATAGTAATTAATATTATCTTAGATACATAAATTTCTATAAAAACCGTAATCTAAAATTCTATACTATTTCTGTAATATCCTACCATATACTCCCCTTTAAACAGAATACATTCCACATATATATTCTAACACATGCATAGAAATGATCGGAAATTGATTACAAACAAAGTAAAAATAACAAAATTAAAGTTCGCAAACAAATTATTTCGTATGCATATACAGTGCAACACAAAACATATTCCGTTAAAGTTTACCTTGCCTAAATAGACAAACATTTTAATTTAATTCCACTTCAAATCAAATAATAATTTAGAAGTTTTTACTTATTAGTTGTTATTCGTTACCCATGTGAATGAAGAAGAATTAAATTCACGTTTTATTTAAAAAACTAAATAGAATTATATATATGTATATATGTATATATATATATATATATATACAGTGGTGGCCACGAATTTAAGACACGACATATGACTGACTTATTTGTGATAATTTTGACAACCCTGTAATATCAAATTAGATATTCTTTATTTTTCTATGTACCCTGTAATGTTAAGAAAAAGTATCGTTATTTTCTTTTTTTTCTTTTTACATTTTGTTGCTTTTTAATCATATTAATGTAAAAACGAGTATTTGAAACTGGCCACGAATTTAAGACATTTCAGAATTTTCTGATTTTTAAGCGATTTTTTTGGTGTTTTTTGAAGCTAAACGGTGAGTAACGAATGTTTTTATTATTTTATGTTGAAATACATCGAAATATTTAATTAGAAATGGCCAGAGGTACTTGGAGTTCCGATGCCGAGCGAAAACTGCTCCAACAACTAAAATCTGCTGGAAAAACAGTAATAGAGATATCCATGCTGCTTAAATGTTCTAGATGCAAGATCTACAACGCGATGGAACACATCAAGCAACATGGTACCACCAAAAATATCAAACAGCAATCTAGAGCCCGAAAAACTACACCCAGGGAGGACATTTTAATTTATAGAGTAGCTGCTAGTAATCCTTTCACGAGCTCAACTAAAATAAAAAATAACATTGCATCGGATTTTCGCATTAATATTTCGTCTAGGACAATAAGAAGACAATTAAATGAAAAAACTTGCGTGGGTGTATTGCACAACGTAAACCACTTGTGTCAAAAAAAAATATCAAAGCCCGACTAGCGTTTACGAGAGAACATCTCAAGAAACCCATGATATTTTGGAAAAATATTCTTTGGAGCGACGAGTCGAAGTTTTGCCGCTTCGGCTCTGATGGAAAGCGGTACGTATGGCGCCCTCCAAACCTGGAGCATCATCCAAAGTACACCCTAAAAACGATCAGACATGGTGGTGGAAATGTGATGGTGTGGGCAGCATTTTCCTGGCATGGTGTAGGTCCCATTTACAATATAAATTCTAAAATGGACCACCATGTTTACAAAAATATTGTAACAGACACAATGGTACCATTCGCTGAAGGCAACATGCCTCTAATATAGAAATTTATGCATAATAATGACCCTAAGCACATTTCACGTCTAGTGAAGAGTTGCTTAGAGGAAAACGATATCATTGTTCTTAAATGGCCAGCTCAATCCCCGGACCTCAATCCAATTGAGAACCTGTGAAATGATGTTGAGGAATATGTACGAACAGTTAAACCAAAGAATTCAAGCGATTTGTGGGAAGAAATCTGAAGGGCTTGGTATGCAATTCCAAAGCAACGTTATGTGGCATTAGTCGAAAGTTTACCCGGGAGATGTGCTGCTGTGATGAAAAATAAAGGATTTCCCACTAAATACTAAGATTTTTTTATTAAGCTGAGCTTAATTTAGAGAATAGTGTTATATTATGCCTATGTCTTAAATTCGTGACCAGGATAAAACTTGTGTTTATGCATATAATATGTAAATAAAAAATTTTAACCGAATATAGGTAAGAAAATATTATTAATTTTTCTTCATAACATTACAAAAGCCTTAAAAAAAATATTAATTTTGCAGGAGTAGAGTAGAGTTCCCGATACTCGAGAGATTTCTTCTTCTGTGTATTCCCTTATGTGCTCCATTACGGTAATAATAAAAAAAACAATTCTTATCTTGTCCTTCATAGTATTTCGTTGCCATCCGTTGCCAGGCCATGGATATGGCAGTAAACAAAATGTTCTTGTTTAGAAAGTCCACCTGTACTAGCTTTGATGAATTTTCGTTTTATACGCCAGTTCTAAATCCATTTTAGCATGCATTCCGATGCTTGCTGTAATCGTATCTTTGCTTTGATGATATGATTGCAGTGTCATCAGTAAATGTTGCCATAGTTGGAGCAGGACACATTGGCATATCACATGTGTATAGCAGATAGCATATATGTACATATGAATAATTCATTTCTACATTTTATTTTGTACATAGAATAGAATCATGATCAAAAGTTTTTCACCTCTATACTGAACACTGTAAAACAGAGCCCGGCAACACTTGCTATTGGTCAATTGTTGCGAGAGCGAAAAATACGAATAGAGAAAAATTTATACTCTTACATTCACTACAATGCAGGCATGGAAAATTGAAATTTTTAAATGGTGGTATTTTAATTAAAAATATTAGTTTATTAAATTAAAATTTGTAAAGCTCGTTTAGACTTCTTTGATTATATCGATTTAAGAAAGCATTTTAGATTATTAGATTATCGAATAAATTTCGAAAATTTTTGTTTTTCATAGGATTTTCTTGAAAAATACTTCTTTTTTATATGTAAATAGTTTTTATGAATAGTGAAATATAAGTTGTTTTTGTTTTAATAAATTAGAAAAAAGATTATAATTCTAAAAACGTACACCATACGCTGTTGTTAAAAACATTAAGTTTTCCATCCCTGCATTAGCAGATCTTCATCTACAAAAGCAAGAAACATGCGACAACACATCCGCTTTCAATGAATGCTCAAACGAGACTGAGAGTGTTTTTGATCGTTGTTGTAAATTTAGTAATGGCTGACATGCACGTGTGCATAGGAATTGCCGGGCTCTGATTTAAATAAGAATGTCTAGGTTGTAGCTACACCGAAATGATCAGTAAACGAATTGATTTAACTTTATTTAAACTTCAGTATTAAACTTCTGTTTTGCAGCGGGCAAAATGTCTTGCTATGACATGTTTTAGACAACAGATTAACAACGGATTTATTTTCAGCCATTTCATGATTTTATAGTACCACATAGAAATATCAAATACACTAAATATTTCCTATGTTTCCCTCAGCGAACAATCCGAAAAAATCAGAAATTATTTCGTCCTTTATTATTCAATCGATACTTTGTATTGCATGAAGATGTTATTGGAAAACAAATACAGTTTAAATTGAGTTTAAATAAAGTTTTACCATAGTTCACATCCGTCATTATATTTGAGACTTTTATCTTTAGCTGTAGAAACAATTGTTCATTGCATTTTTCAATATCGAATTTTGCACGAAAAACACCCATAATTTCAGTTCTTTAATATTTTAATTCTTTATTGAGAAAATGTTTTGCTTTTCACTGTATGTATAGTTTATTAGAAAAATTGTTGTTTTTAATAATTGTTCATCTCCCTTACCCATAAAAGTATATACTAATCACTATTTACATTGTTATCGTAGAATATGCTACTTATAAATCAAAAAACATTCTGTAAAACCACAATTTACAACAACTTTAAGTAGTTGCTTAAAAAATTAATTAAATTTAAAAAAAATAAATTAACACAGCATTTCAATTTTTTATTAGTTGTGTTGTCTTGTTATCAAGTGTTTTATACATATACATATCAAGCCTGAAATCAACTGCCTCTGATAGGAATGCCTACTATCTCCGATAATATTCCTAACTGTATCTGATTAAGTTACATATTAAACAATCCCAGAGGCACCAGTCGACATCTAGTGATACCTGAATCAACACCTACAGAATAAGCTCGATAGGCTGTATTGGAAATAGACGAGGAGTCGCAGTGCAAGTTAACGTTTCGAAATTAAAATCGGTGAAAGCTGGAACAAAAAAAACGTTCCCTTTATCCAAATATCTCACAAATTTTATTGGAACATATTACTTGAGCGGATATAAAAAAGTAAAATGTTATCGCCTACAGATTGAGAAGTATGGAAGGCAACCTACTCCACTACAATAAAGTTATAGGTGGGATATTTGGGTACTTACTATCAATTCAAGGGTATACACTCACTTGGTCATATTCTCAGCAAAAATCTTGAAAATCTGCATGGATGTATGTGCAATGGAGTCTTAAAGACAAATATAGTATGGGTTACCGTAAAAGTACTATAGTTCAGTAGATACAGCATACTGGAATAATTGTCTATGCTGTTCACTAATAAGTGATATGGTGCATGAACGAATCTGTTGTAGAATTCTCATGGAGTTTTCACGAAAAGATATAAATTCGTGGTTTTTGTATTGCTCCATCTCTGGAGTGGCAAACAAGAATATAAGAACAATTAAATAAAGAGAAATTAATAGAGTACGAGTGACTTTTTCATTTAAATGTTATATTGGTGTCACTGTATGGTATTTTCGAATCTTTATAGGCAATTTGTTAAAGTTCAATCCAAATCATCGTTAGTATTGTCACTCCATTATTCATTTGCCTTTTTCACGTCTGGGCCACATCTTTTACTGATTTGGGAATTCCAATCAACAGTTTTCGATGTAATGTCGTCCGCTAGCTTGTGCAAAATAATAACTCACCACCCCCACTTACATTTTAATATTTCAGTTCGTATTAAGATTCGAACCACACATCTACAAGTAAGTTTTAATCATTCTTAATCATCAATCCTATCAAAAAGTACAAGGAGTGCGTTGTTGCATTTCAAATTTCGCTTATGTACTATAGACTTCATTTAATTTTGGTGTTAGATATCAAGAATTTTGACCTTATAAATATATAAGACACTTTACATAACCGGTTTTCGATAAAAACTGTTGATAAGACATTGATATCAATGGTGCTACCTAAGTTTCTAAAGTTAAGTTAAATATTTCCTTATTGACTGTATTGACTTTATTTTACTGTTAGTTCTTATATATTTGGTTAAATACATATTTTGAAATATTTGCCCTTTGAATTGTAGGTACAAACAAAACTTTTTACAAATTTTCAAATTTCATTTCTTGATGATGATTTTCTTAACCGCAATTAAATAAATCATTATGATATTGATATGCAATTTAAACGATTTTTTAACGATTACTTTTTGGATTATATTTCGAACTACTCATACCTGGCATTTTGATGAAAGAGGAGTTTAATACTTATTTCAAAAACAATTAAAACCAGCGTTTTAGTAAAAAAGTTCAAAGTCTGCTTTTAGGTGCGAATATTTTCTTTTAAGCTTAGAACACATGTAAACTTCAAACACATTTGCAGATACAACCAAGGCATACAATTCGCCATTAGTTTCTAATATTTGAATCAGGATAATGTTGTTAGTCCAGTTGATTTTTATTGAGTTCAATTGCGCTCAAATTCCAAAAGTTTTGTTTACATTTTCTCAATTAAACGCCCGTTGTTATCTTATAATTTTAAAAATATATTTTCTAATTTTATTTAATACATATTGTTTTCAATTTATGCAGAAATTTACACACAAAACAAAAAATACAATTGAATGTCATTACATTTGACAAAAAACTTACACTAAAGAAAAAGCAACAAAACGGAGTAATTTTTGTCCCAAATAATTGACAAATTGCGGTGTTGTAATACTGCTACCGCCTTATACATTCGCTTTGTTTACAATATAACGAAAATATGATACTTTTGATTTTACTTTATTAGTGCATAGATATCCATTCCACCGTACATGTTATATTGTGCCGTACATGAGCGGTTCACTAATTTCAAACAACACAAATCCAACCATGTATTCGCATTAAAGTTAAACATATTTTTTTGTTACATAATTTAAACAACAATCGATATTGTCCATATTTTAACCATATGAAAAACATTATTAATTACGAAATAAAAATCTAAATTTTTAGAAAAAAAGAAAAAACTTTAAGGAAAACCAAAAATTGTGTATTAATTCTAAGTAAAAGCTAAATTTGTAATATTAAAAATTTTTAAATAAAACTAAATCACTCTATTGTATTAGAATACATGTATTATAAACAAAAAATTATTATACATAATTATAAATAATAATAAAAATTAAAAAACAAAATATTTTTTCATTTTGTTAAGAATATTTTAGTAATTATTACATATAAAAACTTTGTTAAAATATTAAGAATAAATTAATAACAATATACATACTTGTTATTTAGTTTAACTAAATTGTTTTTGATATGAATGAAATTATTTTTAAATAATTAAAATTCTGTTCTAAATTCAATTACAAATAATTTTAATAAACAACAAAAGAGACGACTATGATGGTGACCCCTATCCCTCCCACTTATTCTCTCTTTAACTTATACCTTTGTTATTATAAAATTTTTGTGATAAAATGCTTTTTATAACCAAAAAAAAAATAAATAAAAATAAAAAAACTAAAAAAAACTCATATCATCGAACAAAAAAAGAACAACAACAAGTCTATAAATTAATAAAGTGTCCAATAATTAAAAAATAATAAAGCAGAACAGTGTTTTAGTTTCAATTAAAAAGTAAGTTCGTATATTTACATAATGGAAACGTTTATTATCTTTAATAATATTTTTTTTTAATTCATTCAATTTAAAAAATAGTTCATATATAAAAAGTTCTTGAAATTTTTTACTTTATTTTTGCGTCTATGATTCAAATCCAACATCCTGATCTGTGTACATTTCGACAGGCACTGCCGCTGTTTTATCTTCACATTCCATCATTTCAACATCACGACAAGAGGCAGCTAACAATTCTCTACGAATTTCTGGTGTTATCTTTGGATGAGATTGTTTTCTAAAAAAAAGAATAAGCATAATTAAAATTAATTATTAAAACTTTATTTTGACGATAAGTAAAAAAAAAATCTTGAACTTAATGTTTTCGTTAAAAACAAAAATTACAATTTAAATTTTAATTATTTATTATATTACATACATACTACATTGTACATCATTACAACCCTTCAATTAGGATTATGATCTATCCTCTTACACCGCTTATGTTGTGTGTATTTATTTTCTACATGAGTGTTGGGACCTACAGTTTGTAGTCGAATCCGAACGAACGATTTTTGGGAAACTTTTCATGGCAATTTTATTTTCAGCCAGAGTTTTCGCCAAACATCTGCTCAGAAAAAAGAGATTTCTTAACATTTTATCTATTCCAATGGAATATTCGAAAAGAAGTCATGTACTCTGGATGTATGTACACTGTCAGTCCGTGTTCGGCACCTGAATATGTCAGAAGTCCCGCAGTCGTTTGAATTCCGTTAATGACCCCACATGAAAAGATTGTCTACATGAAGCTTTCAATGATCGCTTTTTGCTTATTTTCATATTCCTCTCATTATAATACCCGAGGTGTAGAGAAAATTTCAGGAAGCCTTTTCAGAGGATTTTTAAAGAATGAAGCTGACAACCTCACACGTTAAAAAATAGAAAATATTTTCAAACGTCATGCAAATAATTCAAACTGTCGACGCCTATTCATATGAAACCTATAGAAAAAGCAACTACAAATGGCGAAAAGCTCTTGAAAAGTTTAACACAGAGCGCAGAGCGTTTAAGCGTTAAATCTATTCTATTATGTGATTTCACCACTTGTGAGTGACACCGCAAAATATGTGGTTCCATTATATTTGTCATCATTTATTACGAATTTCTGGCCAAAAAAATTGGCGGGGTCTGTTAAAAACAGCAGTTGAACTTTAGGTGACAAATAACAATTTTTAATTGCCGTAAAAAGTTTTTTCCCTAAAAAAAGAAAATTTATAAAACCGCAATGAATTGTTTTTTGTGATATATAAACTGAAAATAATTGCAGTTACGTATCAGCAATTTTCTCATTTAACCTACATTGGTTTCATTATTAATTTTCACATCACTGTAGATAAAACCCAAAAAGGCTTATACCACTAACTATATGTAAATACAATTAAACAACTATTTCTCTCAAACATTCTTCAGAGAATGATTCAAAGAAGTTTAGGTACCAGTTTTAAAAATTTCCAATAAATTATGACAATAGGTTAGGTTAGGTTAAGTTAGAGGACGTGTACTTGACAACTGTGATTTATCACACACATTTATCTCACACCACGTGTACGTTAATATTGCTCATGAGTGGCGGAACCAGAAACCAACAGACATACTTGAGAAGCTATTTCATAGCAATTACTTTATCGTCAAATCTTTTCCAAAAAAAAACTGCTGAGAGGGTCACGGAAAGAAATATTTTTTTTTCACATTTCTTTCTTTGTGTAGTAAGCTCACCGACTGTTCACCTGGACTACTACATTTTCTTATTATTATAATATTATTATTCTGTTAAATTTCTTCAAATTCATGTAATATTTTTTTATTTTATTCATAAAATGAAAACAATGTCTTACCTTAACAAGCCGATTAAAG
Source organism: Sarcophaga rosellei (assembly GCA_930367235.1). Classification (NCBI taxonomy): domain Eukaryota; kingdom Metazoa; phylum Arthropoda; class Insecta; order Diptera; family Sarcophagidae; genus Sarcophaga; species Sarcophaga rosellei. The sequence continues at coordinate 43,985,128 of OV884018.1, read as the reverse complement.
CTTCCTTTTGTTCGGATGAAATATCGTTTTTGTAGCGTTGAACAAAAGTTAACAAGCTTTGGTGCCATAAAACAGGCATTTCTCTCCTATCATTTTCAAACCTAAAAAATCAAACAGAATTACATCGAGGCACTAACTTAAATTCAAAAGTTACCAACCTTAAGAAATGAAACACTGCGGCATCTACGACGCGATATGGCAGAGCATAACGCTTGTCAAGGAAATACCGAATAAATATTGAATTAGCTCCTGTATAACCCATTTCGCAAATTTTTAACAGACAGGCAGATGAATGCAACACAGGTATTGAATTACGAGCGATGACACTACCAAAAATGATAGCCTCTCTTAAAGTACAGTCACCAGCTTCTAACAATGGTAGAATAATGCCTTTCATAAAAGCAGCCGGTTTAAAGAGAGCCCTTTTTAGAGCATTATAAAGATGCATATTTAATTTTTTATATTCTGCCAAGTCATCACGTATGCGAGGTAATAAAACTAAATTATAAAAACGTTGCGCCATAGCTTGAGACAAAACTGAAGAAAAAATTCTAACGGCATAATGTTCATTAGACATTGAAATCGATTTAGAATATTAAGTAAAATCTTTACCTGGCTCCTTGAAACATAGCAGCAGCGCTCCAGTTATGTGGCTCTGTTATAAATAATATTTGTTCCCAGTTACGTAGCTTGGGTATAATTTTAAATGCTTTAGGAACTTTACCGCTGCGATAACGTTTCATAACATCTCGTACACCTTCGTACATTTCCTTAACTCTGGAATCAATATCTTCAATTTTCAATGAACCCTCATCGGATAATTTGCTTTGTATATCAGCCTGTTTTTCTTGTATTTTTTCCATAATTATTTCGGCCAATTTCAGGGTACGTTTGCCACCATCTGGATTCTGAAAACGTTCAAAGGCTTTTGCATCCTCTTCATCGATTTGTAAATCATCCATAAAGTCCTGTTCATTAACGTTGACATTTTCATCCTCCTCATTTATATCACCTACAATTATATTTCACTCAAGGTATACTTTTTTGTTATTTTAAAATGCCACTACAACTTACCCAAATTGAAATTGACTGATTTCTTTGGCGCTAGGCTAGGAAAGTTTTCTTCATTTAATTCCAACTGTTGTTGTTTAGCTGCTTCTAAGATTTTCTTACTTGTTTTGCTATCCAAAACCTATGTCATAAACAATAAATAAGCAAAAATAGTTTATTGTGGATTTAAGAAAGCAAACTAGCACCTACCGATGATTCTTCTGCCCTGATGTGTACTTTGTTACGAACTTTTTGTTTCACCACTTTACCATCCAATAACTGTTGTTCCAGAGGCACTTTTCTTATGGATGCAATATTAGACTTTTTAGGTTTACCCATTTTGATTTAAATGTAATATATATATCCCCGAAAAAAAATACAAATTAATACGACTTTCCTTAAAACCCAACTGCACGTGTTGTTGTTTTGATATTAAATTGTCACAGCTATATTTTCATCTGTTATCAAATTATAGTGATTTTCGTGTTAAAGAAAAAGAAGTCATTGCTTTTTCAACATCTCAACATATAACATCTCTGTAATTAATGGCACCCACGTATATTTAATAACGTACGTTATATACGCGTATTATTCAAATTGTTTAAAAGTTTTGGTATCTCCTGAGGACGAGACACATAGAATCCATAATGCGCAATTTTCAACTGACTGCGACAAAGCAATGCATATGTATGCCGTAATGAGTATTTCGACCGATCAGCTGTTTCCTTTGCATGTTTTTTAAATAAACAAAATTATATTGTCAATAATCCTTGTTTGTTTTATCGTAAAGACAGGGAAATATCTGCACGGCTTCAATTAATTAATCATTCATTAATTTTTTTACTTATTACTATTTAGTATTTATTTATTTTTATATATGTTAACTGTTTTGATGCACTGTGTAAACCCAGATGTACTGAATGTAGCAACCCTCATAAGAAAACATGTATTTCAACTTAGCTGTCAATTAAAACAGATTATGCATTACGGATTCTCTGTGACTCGGCCTTTAAATTAGAAATTAACCTGATTTAACTATCGTTTTTGAAATGTGTTTAGTTAAAACACTAAAAATCGAAACATATTATCAATTTCGTTTCAATTTGTGATGTTGTATGTATGTTAAAATTAAAAAGCAACTATGTAAACTTTCAAATAGTAAGTTATTAAGTTTATTTCGTGAAGCAATAACTTACAAATACATCTACTTCTGATCTGAAATATTAAGTTTTATTTTTTATCCTCTTAATTACTATTTAGTTCGATCAAACATTGGTTTCAAAACAGACTCAACCGAAATACAGCTCTGCATAGTGTAAGCTCGCCAAACTGTCAAAATCGGCCAAATATGTAAAAACGCCCTGTCACCATCTATCATCTGTCTCTTTTGACATCTTTGCTACTCCTTTTAGTTTGGTGTTCTTCCAAATCAGACATTAAAAAATGAAGGTGTGTAAATTTTTATTAAAATTATGTGTTAATTTCGATTAAAACTTTAAAATACATGTGCGAAAACCTAAAATTAAAGATTCTTTTCTGAAATTCGTAGAAATAATGGGTATTTTTTAAGTGATTGTTTTAATAAAGTGCGATTATAAATTTGTAACGCTAACCTCTTTATATATACATTAATGTTGATATACGCTCGGCTTAGCAAATTAAGCATTAATAATAAATTGTGTTTTTTATTTAAAATTATAGCTTAACATTTCATTTCCCGTCACGGGATGCCAAAAGCTTTTCGAAGTTGTTGACGAACACAAATTGCGTGTGTTCTATGAAAAACGTATGGGCCAAGTTGTCGAAGCCGATATCCTTGGTGACCAATGGAAAGGTTATATGCTTCGCATTGCTGGAGGTAACGACAAACAAGGTTTCCCCATGAAACAGGGTGTCTTGACTCATGGTAAGTATATCTATGGCATAATCAAAGTTTTCTGACACTGATTCATTTTTATGTATTCTTCTTAGGTCGTGTTCGTTTATTGTTGAAGAAGGGACACTCATGCTATCGTCCCCGCCGTACTGGTGAACGTAAGAGGAAATCAGTCCGTGGTTGCATTGTAGATGCCAATATGTCTGTTTTGGCTTTGGTTGTCGTCAAGAAGGGCCAAAGTGAAATAGAAGGTCTTACTGACACCACTATTCCCCGTCGTTTGGGTCCCAAGAGAGCCAGCAAGATCCGCAAGTTGTACAACTTGACTAAGGAAGACGATGTCCGTCGTTATGTTGTACGTCGCCCATTGCCAGCCAAGGATGGCAAGAAGGCCACCTCCAAAGCTCCCAAAATCCAACGCCTCATTACCCCCGTTGTCTTGCAACGTAAGCGCAGACGTATTGCCCTCAAGAAGAAACGTCAAGTCGCCTCAAAGGAAGCTGCTGCTGATTACGCTAAATTGTTGGCCCAACGCAAGAAGGAAAACAAAGCCAAGCGTGAAGAAGCCAAGAGACGCCGTTCCGCTTCCATGCGCGAGTCAAAGAGCTCCATCTCTAGTGACAAGAAGTAAATAACAACAATTAAACATATTGTTTATTTTTAAAATAAGGAACATTTTTAAACAATTTCGTGAGAAAGAGCCACGAAGGAAGGAATGAAAGTAAACTTGAAAATAAAAATACTGTTTTTTATTTACAACAAAATTTGAATCGTTTTTCAAATTTTTAAAATTCCAGCTAGAATTGCATTATCGACTAAAGGTCTATGCTGTTTGTATTTCAAATAGCGAAATATACCATAGATTAATTAAAAATAATGCTGCTTTAAACTAATCTATTACCGAAATTGCTTTATTCAGCTTTTAAATAAATAGGAATCGCTTGAATTCTTAATAGAAATTTGAAAATATGCACCGATAAAATACCGATACCATAAAAATAATTTGGGTAACACTAAAAGCTTACTTCTGTTTGAATTAAATAATTTTTTCTGAAAAGAAATTTATCAGCCTAGGATACTTTTTAAGTTAATTTTAAAAAAGTTAACTGCTCATCATTTTATACAACCACGTCCTGGTTACAAACTCTCAACTCAACTGAAATTCCGGTTACAGTCAGATTGTCGGGCAAGTTGATGTAGAGTAAAATAATTGGGTAAACCCAACTGAGTGCAACTTTTGTGATATTTTTATCAACCACACCTCAAATTATTTTTAATCTTCAGCAAAAAGTTAAAACAATATTCAAAGGAATTTAGTTGAATATTAAATGCGCACTTGTTCTGAATTAAAGGTTTCTTAACAGCATTTGTTTTGTAATGGATAATCCGATAATTATAGTTAAATCAACTAATTCCATTCTTGTGGTTAACTTGATGGACTATTGGCTGTGTCTTAAAAATTTCAGTCATTTAAAGCTACTTTAAATGTATTTGAAGACAAAATGCTTCTATATTGATGTATTCCAAAGAACTTTGTGTTTAAATTAAATGTTTTTTATATTTGTTTAAACAGTTCATAACAAAATCAAAACCTTCATTCCTTTTTTAAGCAATAAAAGCAAAAAATTTTCGTTCATAATTTTTTCTTATTTTTGTTTATTATACACTTAGATTATTTTACGAATAATTAGTTGTGTTTAAAACATCTCTAACTTTTAACAACTCCAAAGGTCTCACAACCAAACCTCCTAGCAATACAATTACAAATACATTCATTATATATTTATATATATCTAGTAATAATTGAATTAAATGTTTTCCATATGCTTGGGGCTTGAAGTTTCTAAGGAATTTGTTATTGGCAAGGTCTGTTGTTGCGGTATATTAACATTAACGTCAGTTGATTCGACGTCAGCATCTTCGGCTTCATCATTATCATCTTCAACGGGCAGACCAGCTGCTCTCATTTGATCTGCATAACGCTGTATTTTATTCTCTTGATCTGTTAGTAGTTCTAATAAATCTTCTTGGTCCTTTTGTAGCTTGTAATAATTCCCATTAGCAGTATTGACAGATTCTACAGCTTCCTGTAAGCGCTTTCGTAATGTTTCCAGTTCTTGGTTTAAGCGTAAATTTTCAGTATAATAAAGATTTGTTTGAAATTGGGCAGCATTAAGCGCCTCTAAGGTGATTTGATTGGCATTTGAGGTGTTTTGAAGATTATTTTCGTTATTAGGTGTCGAAGAGTTTGTGGAAGAATCATTACTTTTCAAAGCTGTTAATTGGGCCTTGAGAAGAGTGTTTTGGTCAGTTAGTTGATGATTTTGAGTTTGTAATTCGATTAGGTTTTGTTCTTGTTTTAAACCTTTTGCTTCTAGTTGCTTTACTGTATCCTGCAGTGAATTTATTTGAGCATCCAGACCTCTTATAATGCCTTTATATTGAGCCACCAAAGCTGAAGCTTCCGAACTCAATGTAAGTTCGGTTAACTCAATGCCATTTAGATCAAAGCCAGTTACAAGCTTGACAACCAAAGCTTCTAGACCCTTGAACAGTTTGCAGTATTCATAGTCTAAAAGTAGTTCATTGGCTGATTTTGCTCTTATTTGTGGTTGTTTACAAGCTCTACTATAAGCTTCGTGCCTAGAGACTTCATTCAGTTTGTTGCAAAAATTTTCTTGTCCAATTCGTTTAATAATTAGTTGACAAATTTCATCACGTTTCTGGCCCGGCAGGCTGTTGTCATTAAATTGTATACAAAGCCCCATAAGAAAAGCACATAGTCCCTGTACTAAATATTCATTTTCATCATGCTCATTGCCGCTTATTTGCGCAGTTAAATAAGCCATTATCCCTTGAGATTCTAGCAAGGTTTTAACTGCTGCCGGACAATGAGCCAACCACATGCTTAACAACATTAATAGGCCTACTTTGCTTTGTAATTTATAAGATTCTTGTTGCAAAAGATTTGTACATTGTTCTAGCAAGGTTATAGGCTTATGGCCACCTGGAGTAGCCAATAGTACTCGAAGCAGCTCCTCTTTTTGAGCTGTATTATCTACTAGAGCATGCATCAATGCAACAGCAGAAAACCAATTTGCCAAAGCATCAGTTGAAAATAAACCTGTGCATAATAGTTGACCGGTGGATAGACTGGAAACATCTGCCGCAGAAGAAGGTAATAAAGTCGATACAACTGCTTGCTGGCCTGATGCATTACGGTATAAATAACATTGGAATGAATAGAGTACGGAACAACGCAATGCCAACATCTGTTTCTCATTAATCATAGACATAAGTAAAACTACTATAACTGGTCTTGGCGGCGTACTGGGTGCCATTACTTTACTAAGTTGATCTTGATTATCAGGATCACCTCTTACTACCTCGGCTACGGCGTTAATAGTTTCTGTTAATATATCAGCAGGTACACCACTACTCATGAGTATTTCACATAGGGCTTCTAAAAGTTTTGAATGTTTCATAGCCTTTTGGCATGATGCTACCACTTGTTGCTGATTACTAGGTGTGACTAATGATCTCACCACTTGTAACATACAATGAACATTTGACATTTTCTGCGGTGCCCAGCCCTGCTCACCTTCCACTTCTCTATTTGTCAGTTCAAACATTGGAGCTAAGCGCTGTATATATGAACCCTCTTTAAAAAACTGCTGATTACTGGAATTATTTTTTAGGAGATTAAGTAAAAGTATTAAACAGTCTTCCACAACAATGCCACCATCGGCACAACCCTCATCATGTATTATATCAAATATTTTATCGAAAGCATTTTCAAAGGCTACAATCTTTTGGATATTCGAATTCCCTTTAGTCAACTGTATGAGCAACAGTAAGGCATCGTTGCGTATAACTTCTCTACTGTCTGACAGCAAATCCATAAGCTTTGACACACCCATAGGACTAACCAAAATAAGTTCCTGTAAATCCCTGGTCTTGTTTTGTATCAAAGTCGTCAATAACTGAATCGACGCTCGTCTAACGCGAAAATCGTACTCCTCCAAACAGCCCATAATCAGAGTGACATGTTCGGGATTTTTGATAAACATTTCTGTAAATTGTTCTCCCACATTTACCGAAACTTCTGGATTATCGGCTTCTTCGTCAAACTCTTCAGATGTTACAATATTGCACAGTGTGTCCAAAGCGTATGACACGATTTCACAGTCTTGACAATCGTTCTGCAAAACCGACACTAAAGCTGGCATACCCTGAGCACCCACCTCTATACGATATTTTTTGGAAAGTGCTTTTAAAGCACGACATGCATCTCGGCGGTCTTCCAAAAGAGTCGATGATGCTGCTCTATCTACCAGTTTTTCTACCGTTTCTGCAGGGCTGGGCTGTTGACCCGGTTCTGTGGCCCCTAACACCGTTTTTATGCCACTTTTTAAGAAATCCATTCGGGACTTATTGCACTAACAATACTTTTATTTTTATAATATTGTATTATATACGTTTCCTTTTATGTTTTTTTAAACAATGAAAAATATATGCCAACAAATTGGTTTTACTTTATTATCTTCTTTTCCCTACGATTTTGCTACTTGTACACGTCTGTTGTCATTTATGCCAGAGTTGTCAAACACTCAATACTAATTTTTCTGGGGATTAATCTTTTCAAACACATAAATTTTAAATATGTGCATTATTTTCCATGACGTTTTAACTGTTAATTGTACTTAAAACTTAAATATTTTTTGTAATTTCATTTCTGCCATTAAGTAATTTGTTTTTTATTGTTTTCTTTTCAGAAGGTTCTGCAATAAAGAAATCAAAATTTTGAACTCTGGCAACATACTGCTATGTTTAGTCATTTGTTGTTATACTTTAGTTTGTTTTGTTCGCTGCTTCTTCATCTCTGGCAAAGATGTTTTTTTTCCGTACTTTAATTAACAATTTGTGAATGAAAGGGAAAGTTTTATTTATTCAAAAACATTGAGAAAATTGGAGCAAACAATATGGATAATCAAAAAGCATTGGATTTCGATAAAGGAAAAAGTATGCTGACTTCTAGCAATGAAGAAAACCAGATACAAGTGGATAATGTCACAGTATTGAGAAAATCGCCAGCAGTTTCCTTGCTTAATTTGGAAGCACTGGAGGCTTGTTGTGGAGAACAAAACTGGACCAGACTTTCTCAGTGGATACAATGCATGTGTATAGTGACATTCGATTTGAATTTGGGTCAAGCTTTAGAGTTTGTGTATCCTTTAGATTTTATACCAACTGAGCAGGAAGTAACTAATATCTGCTATATGGCATTTCCTGACTCTAATTCTGGTTGCATGGGCGATACCAAATTCCATATGCGCTTAAGAATGTCTCCAGATACCAATAGAACTATAAACTCGCAACAATTTCGTTGTTACAACAGTGACTGCCCACCAGTACTCAAAGCTGACCAATCCCACTATTGGGGCTTTGTATACTTTAGGCAAAAACGAGATCCGAATTTACCTCGTGGCTATTTTCAGAAAAGTTTTATTATAGTGACGCGCCTGCCATTCTTCAATTTGTATTACGAAATGCTAACCCAGTTGGCTCAAAAATATTTTAATGAAGGTGAAGAAATAATAAAGCAGGCCTGTCGTCAAATCAACACGGAATGGCCTCAACTGCAAGTTGGATTAACTTATAATTTACCTCTGTTTGATCAATGTTATCAGATTCTCATACCCAGAGCCAGTAGCCGTAAGACCACTTCTCACAATGACAGTCCAGAAAATAGCTATACCGATAAGTTGCTTATGTATAAACCAGTTTCGGTTAAAGTTATAGCATCGGTCAACGAAGTAGAATTGTTTCATAGCTTAAGTTTCATCATTGACCATATGTATACACTGTGGGAGTTAGTCCTAACTACAGAACCCATAGTGGTCGTAGGTACATCACCAGCCGATTGTTCGCATATGGTTCAAACCCTAGTAGCACTGATATCACCTTTGGAATATTGCGCCGAAGCTAGGCCTTACTTTACTATACATGATAGCGAATTTAAGGAATTCACCCGCGAAAGTGGAAAAATTCCGCCACCTTTAATACTGGGCGTAACAAACCCGTTTTTTGTGAAACTGTTAAAAGATTGGCCTCATATGTTACGTTTAGTAGATAATCAGGTAAATAATATAGAACTAATACGTGTATGTAGTTTAATATTAAACTGCTTGGTAATTTAATGATAGTTTTAAAAGCGAAAATATAAAATGTATTTTCAGGTCAACATACAAAAGCAGCAACAAATAGCTATAAAAAATGCTAGAAATACAAGTTCTGTAACGTCTCTTAGTAATACTTGTCCACTTAAAATTAACAATGCCATACAGTTATCTTCTTCATCAACATTGTCCCTCACAAGCAGCAGTAGCAGTGAGGGTGCGATACCTGGTTTGCATACAAAATATAAGCCATTTTTAAAAAAAGATAAAACGCTAATAAAAAAAGTTATGCTTGGTTTGAAAACTAAACGTCCTGAACATGTACAAACGGCTCTGTTAAGGCGTCATTTGTTGGAACTAACGCAAAGTTTTATGATACCACTGGAACGTTATATGGCCTCTTTAATGCCATTGCAGAAGGACATCAGTCCATTTAAATCGGCGCCAAATGCAAATGCCTTTAAATTGGATGATTTTCTTGCCACCTTAGAACTTTCCGGACCACATTTAACCTCACCTTTAAAAGGCGATTGGAAGGGTCTCTATCGACGTTTCTATAATTCACCAAACTTTCGTGGCTGGTACGATTCTCGTCATAAAGAACTTCAATTAACTTTACAAGATCTGCAGCTACAGGCGCTATCCGAGGCGAACTTAGAACAATGGGCTCGTGATAAGCAAGAAGTAGAAATAATAGATATGATATTAAAGCTAAAACAAAAGTTGAATCTCTATAATGATAAACTGGCAAATAATGTTAGTAGCAACACGATAAGTAGTAATGGTAATAATGCCAACACAACTCGTGATCAAATTCTCGCTCAGATCAATTGTATGAAAGAATTACTTCCAAACGATCTAAAGAATGTTGTTAATATATGATGATTATGTGTTTTCTAAGTAAAAATGGAATTACATTTGAAGTTAAATACTACAGTGCTGAAACCTAATATAATTTGATTTATATTATACATCTATCACGTTCTGTACAGAATACGATACACACATATTTTGTTAATTCTATGTATTTTATTATGAAGTTTTTAGTTCAATTTATATTTTTTGTTTTTTATATATAAATAATTTGTAAAGAAATATATAAATATTCTTTTAATTGTGTATTAAGATATGGTCAGACTGTACAAACATTTGTCGAAAAACTAAACCACTAATTTCTAATTTCTGTTAAAAAATTTACCCAAAGATGGGGCCACTTTTTTTTGGTAAAAATTAGCATAGTATGACCGTACTTTTATACTGTATATTTAGACCTAATTTAATATTTTAACTGAAATTACTTTGTTAAACTTGTCTTAAAACTCTTAGATGTTTAAGTGTTTTAACAAATAAATTTTAAAAAACAAAAGAAATTGTTATTATTAATTAATTTAAAATGGATTCAATAATATCAACTTTTTACTATCACTGAATATATTCAAGCATATGTACATATATGTACATCTTTTTATACATGTATGTAGATATTTTACACTAAGCCCCAGTAAATTAAGCAGACGTGAACTAGAGATTAAACATTTTAATTGTAAGAAAATAATGAAAAGTTTTATTATAAAACCCTAAAAAAAATTTAAAAACAAATAATGGTGTAGAAAAATCAAACGATTTCGAGAATTACTTTTGAATTTTAAAAAATACGCCGATACAATATACAAAAATATTTATCGTTTGATCATGTTTTGTTTCATGAACAGAAGTTGAAAGTTCTAAAATGTGAGTTAAAATGTTGAACAAATTTTTTTTATTTACATTCACCCCTATCATATTATTTATAATATGGATGATTGTCTATTGGGTACTGTTAATAAATAACAAATGGTATCTTTAAAATTGAAATGGTACACGATATATTAGCTTAACAGACAAGAGCTCGTGAGTTCAAACCTCAGTTCTGACATCTCGAACAAAATGACGACTTACTGTCATCAGTTTCCATGCAAAAACTGAGAGAGTAAATGAAATAGCCAACAACAACTTCAAGACAATATTTTGAATCTCTCTTTTTTTTATAAAAAGGAAAATTGACTATTTCGATTTTTATCTTCATTTGGAGTAATCCTCTGTATGTATACCAATAAGCTCTGTAACTTATAGGCGTAACTTATGTAATTAAAAAGCCGTCTAGAAGGCATATGCCTAACGAACACATAAACGATCGATACATTACCTGTTTTATGTGAATGAATATATTTTATATAACATTTCAAAATTTTATATTTATTAATCTTTTTTATGTTCATATTTGCTTTTCATAGCGGCATAATTATTTTTCATTCATTTTCAAAATTTGCCGGACTTAATGCTTATTTTGTAATTAACTTAATTTTAAGAATATTTTCAAGTTCAACTCAAAATAATGTATTTGTCAATTATATTATTTTATAAGCAATACCACATGTATTGAATAAAGGGAAAAAGAAATATATTTCTATTCAAGAAAGTGATGTCGAAATTTAAACTATAATGGCAAACTAAAACGTTTATATTATCCTTAGACTAAATCGTTTATAATTTCGATATTTTTAAGCTTATAAATTTAACTAATTTTACTTATGGTCAATACAAGATTCAAACAAATATTTAAATACAAATAAATAAGCAAACAGCCCATTATATTTATAGTATTAATTTGGCATGATAAATCAGTCTAAGCAGGGTAAGGATATAACAACTTCACCTATTAGTTTGTTATCATTGCTATCATTAGACACGATAATACGTTGAGCGGCATCTTGTTCATTAGTTTTGGAAATAATTTCGTAACAATTACTGTCTTGTGTGACTTCAGCTGCCTCAAAAGAATTTGGTGTTAATATTTGTTCCGTTACTTCTAAACTTTCGATACGTGTTGTTTCCAAACGATAAAATCCATTCTCATCAATGCGATATGTGAAACGCCGATGTCCTGAAGGTAATAGGAAATCATGTTTTCTAATAAGATGAGAGGATAAAGTTTTTCCATTCTTAAATGGTTTCTCACAACAATGGCAGATGTAAATGAATGCTGTATTCTTGTGTATTTCCAAATAGTGCTGAAATTAAAAATTATTTTTTTGCGTTTTTATATTTTTACTTTATTATTACGTTAATTTATTTTATAGCGATGTCGAGCGTACTTAATGTTTAGAATTTGAAAATATAATGTATTAAAGCGGGGTTTAAATTTTTTATTTTTTAACTGAAGCCGTTGAAAAAGGCAAAGCTTTTGCCAAAATACAGAAATACCTTTCTTGTTCTTGTTATATATGAAATAAATCACTAAAAATTTAACAATAACTCCAGTCCTAAATATCGAAAGAAAACCTTGTTGTTAGTAATACTACATAAATGTAATGTATTTTCGAAGTATGCATGAAATAATTTATGCAACAAATTTTTAAAAAATTTAGTGAATTTTTTTTGTAATAAATTGTTGAACTATTTTATTTAATACTCCAAATGTTTCCAATAAACTTTAATATCCCTCATCGAATTGCAGCATATAGCAAATTATCTATACGTTTGCCCAGAAAAAAATTAAGTGAAATGTAATAATATGAAAATATACCAAAAAATGAATATAAAAAGCTAGTATCGCTTTATGAATTTTTAAGCATATTTAAATATAATTTAATATACTAATTTGGCTAATACGAAAAAGATAATACAAAATTGTTTCAAACTTAGAAATGTTTCTTTTGGGCGAAAATAGGTAAAGACAAATTTTAATAATATATTCATATATAGTTAACTTATTACCTATAAAAAATAAATGTTATTTTTACATTTATAAAAATTATTTTAATTTTTCACCTCTTTGATATGAATAAAATTTATCTTAGGCTTTTCTTGCAAATATAATAAAAATAATTCACCCCATATTAGTTGCATTACAAGTACAAGGGTGAGTTTTTCAAATTAAAATTTGGCTCAACATTGATTCTTAATTATGATAATGTTATTGATTTGGGAAAATGGGCGAAAATATTACGTCATAAATTAACAATTTTAAATGAAAATTGTAGTATTTCAGATCTTTTAAAGAGGTTATTTTGCATTTTTAGCTTTTGACTGATTTATAAAAATATATTTCATTAAAAACATGATATTAATTTCAATGCATGTACCTCATTTCGTTATTATTATTTATAATTAACAAATCTATAGTAAATTTATTGGCAACTTACCCTTCTAAGTGCCTGAAAAGTTTTTACAGCATAAGTACAACCAGGTTCTTCACAACGATGCACCTCCTGGCTGTGGACTAATTGTACATGCTGATTCAGATCGGATTCTCGGACACAACGGTATTCGCATTCGACACATTTGAAAGGTTTATCCTTGAGATGACGATAACGAACATGTGTGGCTAAAGCACTGGCGGAAGAACATGTCATATCACACATAGTACATTTATAACAATTAACATGTTTTATCATATGCGAACGTAATAGCTTTTCGGTGGCAAAATATTTAAAACATTGGGCACATTGGTATTTTTGGGCTAGAAGAAACAAACAAAACTTTTTCAAGACAAATGACACTCATAATTGCAAAAAAAAATCAATAGAATGTCATCCATGACATAAAATTAATGAAAAAACTAAATAAAAACAATCAACCCTAGATTGTTCTACTTACTATTATTATCTGGTTGACGTCTGAGATGATCAAACAATGTAGTCTTTGTCCTAAATAATTCACCACAATGAAAACATGCAACCTGTTTTTTGTTCGAATGGGTGCGTATATGTTCGATCAAACGGTATTTATTGTCCATTTGCTTTTTGCAAAAATTCCAATTACATTGAATTTTAGGTCTCTCATCATCTGGGGATTTTTGTATTTCATATTCAAAAGAGGCGTGTTGCACAATATGATCTTGAAATTCTATTATCGATATAAAGGTACGCTCACAATCCATCCACTCGCACCGAAAGTCTTGGGTTAGATCAGGTATTTTATCACATCCTCTGGGTGGAGCATTGCATCGTGGAATTTGTTTATTATTCTCCAACTCGTATTTGCCCAAAACTAAAAGACCGTTGTAGTAACCATGGTAGAAGATATGTCTATGGATTTGTGTAACACATTCTGTGCTATATTCACAAGCACCCCATACGCAGTTATATTTGCCTGTCGAGTCGGGATTCAGGCTCTGCAAATGTATTTCGATATGACCATTCAGCTCCCAATCGTTATTACATTGTACATTACAGTCAGTCCAGCTGCAAGGTATAGTTGGCAGCTCGATTTTTTTCTTCTTATTATTGCTCATTTTCTTAACACTGATGTTGTACTATTTTTCGTTTCGGTCGATTTTTTTGCGACTGCTAATTGCAAAAATTATTGCTTTATAAGTGATAAAAAGTGTATAGTTCTGAGCTAGATTTTCCACTTACATCGCGCTCATTTTGTTTACTAAAAAAGACAGAGTTGTACAATACCATATGATAGATGAAAAATACAGAGTTGTTTTAAAGGGGTTCAAAATACTGGGATATTGACACACTCTCGCACTAAAATTAAAAAGCACTGCTTTTATCAACACTACAAACTTAAGGCGCCCCGACACGATCAAATAAAACCATCAACGTCTTATATGTGTGTGTGTTGTCGTTATATACATATACGTTGTCGGCTTTGATTGACGAAAATCAAAAGATTTTGATTTTTTCATTTGATGGAGTTTTATTTGATCGTCTCCAACTCTGATTGACAAGCATTATCTCATTTGCTACGATATCGTCGTAATGATATCGTAAAAACAAATATTTTTTTATTGTGAATAATGTAATAGTAAACAAACAAGAATTATTTTTTTTATTGTGAATATATATTTTATATTTTGTGTGTATATTTTATTTCTTTTTATATTTTTAAGAAGTTAAATTGTGTTTGGTAAACGTTCGTATTATCATTGAGAAATGCAAAGATGAAAAAAATTATATTAGAATTAATTGCAAAATATCAATGTTTACCAGCGTTGTGGAATTTTAAACTGGAAGAAACAGGAATAGAGAAGAAAAAAGAAAACAATATGAAATTTTTCATCCAAAGATTTTTCTTTTTTTTCATATTTTCCTTTTCATTAAAAAAATTGTACAATATGTTAAAAGCAATAAATAAATCGTCATCCGATAAAGGCATTATGCGAAGCGCACACTACAAAATCAAAATGCAAATGATGATTAGCGAATTTATTTGAACGTCTCCTTTCATATGTCAATCACACGACACTCACACTTATACATTATTTGATGAAATTATTTGATCGTCTCCAGGAGCCTTTAAACATTTGAATCAAGGCCAATTCAATAAGGTAACCTTATCTCTACAACAATGCAAAAACAACAGGCATTTTGTTTTTGTTAAACCGCCTTTGGGATGTCAAAATAGGAGAAAAAAATGGAAAAGGAAAAAAATGAACAACAACACGCACACGCACAACAAACACACACAAAAACAACAAAATTTTGTCAGCCCAAAACTAGTCAGCTGTTGACTTAAGGCCACTTGTTATGAATTCGCTTTGATTTGAATATTTTCCTATGAAGTTTTGAGTTGCCTTTTTTATATATTTTGTTTATTTTTTTTGAACGCCATCTTGAATTTCACCCAGCACTAAATCTACGTTTCGAATATATTGCATACAATCTTCGCAAATATATCTTACAAATTTATTTGATTCCAATACCCCGATAGAATACTGGTCCATACCCGAACATTTCTTTGAGCAATGATAAACCTTATCGCAAACACCATTGTATTTAATACCGGATTCGCCCCTAATCGCTGATTTGCATGTACTGCACTCAGTCATTATTGGGCAACAATTTTTTAATTAAAATTTTCGTCCCCAAATTGGAAAATTTATAAGAAACTTCACCAATTACAAAAGAAATATATCTTAACAAAGAGTTTGCCGTAAGTTTTAGAAATTCTCATGAAATTTTAACCATCAATTTAATTATTTTTATCAGACCTCAACTTTTTTGCTTCTTCTAATTCAAAAATTCAATATAGGTCAATTTGGTGAACAAATATCGAATATTATATAATTTTGCAATAAATTTAAGGAATTAAAATAAGAAGCAGCTTAAATCACTAATTCTAGGTTTCATATCATAAATGATTACATTGATTGTCTGCGTGATCTACAAACGTCAAATTCTTTAGCAAATAGAAATTTGTTAAGTGTAGACTTTAGCATTCTCACAATAATCATAAAAAAGGTAAATATTAACAAACAAATAAACAGCTGATGTGCATCATTTTTTTTTTAATTTTAAAACAAACGGTTGTTAATAGGTATAATCAATTCACAAATGCATATGATTTATCGCACAGAATACACAATTTATCGAATAGTGAAAACTTCCCTTCGTTTCAAATCTCCAATGATGGAATTATGCCAGCGGACATACAGATAATTCGTATCATGAATTTAGATAATCCGAGTTTGCTTGTCTCATATTCCTTTATACTAGGAGGTTTTCAGTTTACTTAGTTACTTCATTGCTAATTGCAACCATTTAGTCAGGATTACAATCTAGTTTCTCACACCACTCATGTCGTGTATTTTAATTTTATTTATGGGTGGCGGGTCATATTATTTAAAGTCGATTCCAAACGACAGATTGGAGAAAATTTCTGTGGCAATTTCATTTCATTCTCAAAGTTTTTGCCTGAAGACTGCTGACAGGAAGTCGCCAAAAGAAATAATTTTTTGTATCTCGTTGAACTACGTTCTCTCGTCTAATAAGCCAACATACTATATACTAGACTACGAGCGGTTTAAAAGATTGTCCTTATTCCCAAATCAAAGATTTTAGAGATCAGAGATTTTATCCTCTAAAAAATCGGAACAATTATTTCACCAGGATAACGGTAACAACCGAATAAAATTTCACGATTTTCGGACTAAGGAAATACGGGGTGAAATTCAGCAGAGTTTGTGGAATATTCGTTAATATTTAATAATAAATTTCGAAAAACCAAGCACCCTCTTTCACGATCTCAGAAGTTGAGGCAGTAATATCTAGATATAAACTATTAAAAGCGCTGAAATCAGACGACATTTTGATGTTGATATTGAAGAAGTTGGTACATACAGCGTTGGAATATATAAATGAACTTTTATAACTAAACTGAAGATCAAAAGGTATTTGACAGTGTAGACCCTGCAACACTTATACATGGAAACTACATTGCCTAGCCTAATGACACTAAGAGATAGTTTTGTGGTAGTGTGGTTCTTAAGACGGAATCTGATGGGATTTTATTCTAATATTGCTGTGGCCTTATTATTAGAAACAACTTAGCACGCTCCACACTTTGAGTGACATACCTTTTATCCAACATGCTGACGCATCGATCATTGAACTTAAACTTGGATATGCTGACTCTGCAAGCAGACTTGTTGTCTGCGTACATACAACAAATACATATGCTAAACTTGCATTATCAGCAATTCCAATTATTTATTAAGTTATTTTTATTAATTGCTTTGTAAGGCTAATTTAAGTATAAATAGTTTGTCATAAATGAATTGTACTTCTACTTTTGGACACTGGAAATAAAGGTAATTAAATTAATAACATTTGTTTCATTTCTAGAACAAAGGCCAAGGGTTGGCCCCAACCTTAATTTTTTAGCGTTCCCTTATGGGAACACGTCAACTGACGCCCGAGCAGGGACCCGCTTTAAAAAATGCGGGATCCTAAAAAACCTGACTTGGATGAGTAAAAAGTTCTGCGATTCTTACGGGACCCTCCAGAACATTTTAATTAAATAATAAACTAAATGATGTGCTGCGATTCCTACGGGACCCTCCAGTACATCCTATAAATAATAAAGGCTATAGCGAATCCTACGGGACCCTCCAATAATCCTTCAATAATTTGGAAAAACAAAAAATTATAACTGTTTATAAGTTGCTGTCAATCTAATAGGATCACACGAGCAAATATAATTCAATAAAAAATCATCCAGGTGACAATAATTCTGACGAAATATAGAGGATGTACTCGTTAAGAGTCGTCAAGGTTCTACTCCTTGTCAGAATTATTCAATAAAATTGGTTAACAATGTTTATCCTGTGTGATAGTTGCACTAGGCAACTTCCTGCATTCACATGGGAACATGCGAGGTGATCACGTATGGAAAATATTGTTGTGAAGCCAGTTGTGCCTTAGTAGGTTGAATGCAGTTGATCTGCTGCCAACTAAAAAGGACAACACGACCCTTCCTTGTCCGTTAAAGCAAAAATAAAAAGGCTGGTGTTGGAATACCAATTTGGTACCGCCGCCGTATTCATGAAGATTACGGTTTAAATTTCAAAAAGTGTAAAAAGAAAAAGAAAGTAAAGATAAAAAGGCTAGTGTTGGAATACCAATTCGGTACCGCCGTCATATTCATGAAAAATACGGTTTAAATTTCCAAAAAAAGAGTATAGTGAAAAATCTTTTAAAATCTTAATGTTGAAAAATTAATATTTTTTTTTTTAATAAGATATGTTGAAAAAAAAATAAAGTGAAAAATCCTTTAAAACCTAAAAGTGAAAAACTAATTTTTAAATAAAATATTAAAATATTTTTGCAATAAAAGATATATGTTCAAGATAAAAAAGGAGAAAAATCCTAAGGAAATTATATATTGAAATAAAATATGAAATTTATAATATTGAAAAGTTAAGAAATATAATACACAAAGTATTTTAAATAAAGAATTTATCATGGAAAAATTAAAACGTGAAAAATTGAGCAAAAAGCAAAAAATTTTTGTAAAATGAAACGAAATAAAAAGCAGAAAATATATAAAAAAGTTAATTTAAAATTTATAAAAAAGTAGAAAATTGCAAGAATTGTGAAATTGAGAAAATCAAAAAATTGAAGAATATATGAAAATTAAAAAAAGTGAAACGAAGAAGATGAAGTAATTATTATCAAAATGCTTAAAATGAAAAATATAAGATAGAAGGTTAATTTTGAAAAAATTTAGATGTGAAATTATTTTTATAAAAAATGTTTAAATGAAAATTCTTACAGTGTTTTTTTTTGGTTTTATAGTAATGCTATTGCTGTAAGTGACCACAGTGAGACAATATACAAAACAAAGTCAAATAACCAAAGGATTAAAAACCAACAAACAACGTTCCTGAATTACCAAGTGGTGAGTTTAAAACTATTTATAATTAATATTTTTCGATATGTACTCCTTAACTCAATCGGTTACTGAATTGTCAGGCTCGGTAGGAGCCCTGATGAACGAATTAAGAAAGGCGGATAACCGCATCCGTGCTTTAGAAAGGTTAAACGTTCAACCCGCGATCTCTCAGGCTATTCCTTTACGTGCTCCTACTTCGGAGGACGACTTAAAGGAAATAAATAGACTTCCTGACTCGGTAACTTGGATACATACCGTCGAGGGTATCGTTAGTGATTACGAAATTGTGCGTGGAACACCAATTTATAGGGCGATTTTAAAAAGTATTCGTGGAAAAATTAGGGGTAGTGCAGACAGTGCGTTAATTTCACACAATATCTTTGACGATGATTGGCCGGCAATCAAGTCATGTCTGTCGCTTCATTACGCGGACAAAAGGGACATTAGGACGCTAGAACATCAACTCGGACAATTGACGCAAGGGAACTCCAAACTAGATGAATTCTACGCAAAGGTTAACCACCAATTTTCATTAATAATTAATAAACTAAAAACCGAAACTTACTCAAAAGAGACGATAGAGGCATTAATGGAGACTTACAGAAATAGGGCATTAGACGTTTTTATCAGATGATTGAATGCGGACCTTTCTCGAATGATAATTGTGCAGAAGCCAAAGAGCTTGCCAGAAGCGTACACGGCGTGCCTGGACATACAAAAACTCAACTATAGAAATTATCCTATTCACCACTCGAATATAAGAAATCTAGTAACTGTGCCAATTAACGCAATAAACCAAAGAACTAGTCCTCCGAGGTTACCCCCAAGAAGGACAAATGTGTTTGAAGGCAGAAACAGTCGATTCGGATCTAAGCCGTGGAACATTTTACCGTCTGCTGAAAAAATGGATGTCGACTCGTCCGTACAAACGCGTCAAATCAATTATATGAATCGACCCCAAAATATTAAGTCCTTTAATAGGAAATATGAATCGGATAATTTCCGCCCGAAGCACCAGCGAATGTTCAACATCGGACCTAGGAGCGATGACCATGAACCCAGGAGAAGGGGTGATGACGAAAAATATTATTCAGCCAAACATTCGGAACAGAAGGTAAATTTTATGGACCAAGCCTATCCAGCGTACCTTACATAGAGTACTTTGGTAATAATGGATTAAAATTAAAATTTCTGCACAGTCATCGTCTAGCATTCAAAGCGTACGGTTGTTATTCGATCTCCTTTTGCTTTATTTTTCTCTGAACAAGTGTATTGCTGTACCGTTACTTTCTCACAGTTACTTTGCCTTAATATTATTATTTTTCTTAATTTCTCGCGTTTGATTGTGATTTTTACAAACCTTCAATAGGAATTCGGGCACATTTTTATTGACACCATGGCTCCGGATCCTCCGGACAAATTCTCCAGCAACAGATTCTCTGTTCTGGGGGATTATATTGAAAGCCGACCTAAGAAACAGAAACTTACTGATTATCCTGATCTTCCCACTCCACAGAACTGCATCAACAATAATAATAATAACCCAAAATACGTTGTTATTTCTTCGACTGACCCACAAAAACCACTATCTACTTTTAGTCCGTTTGCTTTAAAAAAAGGCATAGAATGTATCTCCACTGAGTACACATCCATAACCTCACTCCGTGATGGAAATTTACTAATCCTCACGCGCAACACACGTGCTGCCGACAAATTTATAAAAGCCAAGTTTCTCGCAAATTTATGTTCAATTTCGTGCAAATTCCATGATACATTAAATTTCGTCAAAGGCGTTATATACGCACCCTGCCTCATAAATGTCCCAGAGCAAGAAATAGTGCAAGAAATGAAGAGTCAAGGCGTCACCAATGTTAATAAATTTACAAAACCTAGTGAAGACGGCAACTCACGCATTCCATCTGGTAAGATTATCCTCACTTTTGATCTTTATCGCCTTCCATCGTCGGTAGATGTGGCCTGGTACAAATGTAAAGTGGATCACTACATCCCGAATCCAATGAGATGCAAGAATTGCCAAAAATTGGGCCACACTAAAAACCGCTGCAACGGCAATACTACATGTCCCACATGCAGTCTCCCTCCCCATGATCCCGAAAAGTGCACCCGGACGCTCTGCACAAACTGTTCTGGGGAACACTCATCTGCCGATAACAACTGCCCCCGTTACATTCAATTAAAGGAAATATTGAAAATAAAAACAAAGAATTTATTTCGCTGCAAGAAACACATTGTCCCTACAACTTCAACCCCATTCCGCCAAAAAATTACACCGGTTATTTTGTTAACTCACCGGATAATAATACCTTAAAACAAGGTGCTGGAATCTTCATAAAGTCCAACATTCCTCACACATTAATACCAGTTAATTCCACTTACCAAATAATTGCCGTCCAAGTTAATTTAAATATTAAATTCACCATTTTATCTTTCTATATTCCACCGAATCAAGACATTTCCTTAAGGGATGTTAGTAATATTATATCGTCGTTTAATACACCTTTACTGGTAATTGGAGACTTTAATGGCTGGAATACTCTGTGGGGTTCTGCAAGTAATAACAACCGAGGCATTATACTGGAGAATATCGTGCTACAAACTGACCTTTGCATACTGAATGATGGCAGCCCCACCCATTTCTCGTCACATAATACCCTCACTAATTTAGATGTTTCTTTCTGCTCAACAAACCTTCTTCCGTTAACATCATGGTTTACTCTAGATGACTTGCATAATAGTGACCATTTCCCAATTAAAATTACAATAAAACTATCAGAGGAAATCTACAATCCTATTAAAACCTGTAAATTTTTGCTTCACCTGGCGAACTGGGAAAAATATGCAGCAAGAGCAGAATCCGAAATTTGTACTCGTATGTCTAATCCACTAACTTCTTCCAGTAACAAAGATGCTGCTAGCATTACTAAGGCAATTCGAACTGCAGCTAATGTCCATATCCCTCAATCAAACCTGACCATTAAAATGAGAAAACCTCCCGTTCCCTGTTGGAATCCTACACTTGCTTCCCTACGAAATCTGAAAATGAAAAGTTGGCAACTCTTCAAAGCCAACCCCACACTGCACAACCTTTTAATTTACAGAAGACACAACGCAAAATTCCGAAAAGAAATAAAAATTGCCAAGCATAAAAGCTTCGAGAACTTTACCAAAACGATAAATAGAAATACTCCCACATCTATAATTTGGAACAAAATCAACAGAATCACCCGTAATGGCTCTTCCTCTTCTATCAAAGCAATCGATAGCCCGAATGAGACACTTATAGACCCATTAAAAATAGCTGATTACTTCGCCGATGTTCGGGCTAAGTATGCTTCCGACTCTAATTTCTCCTCCTCATTCAACTCAGCAAAATCCACCTTTGATTCAACTATCAACACCACACAGGACAAAAAAGCCCGCTTCTTAGAACTCCCCATCGCCATATCCGAACTGAAGAACTGCCTAAGTAAAGTTAAAGGTAAAACACCAGGACTCGACCGGATCTCCTACCCAATGATTAAAGCGTTATCACAGGCAAGTAAGGCCAAACTACTTCACCTATACAACACCATATTTCTAAGTGGCCACATCCCTCACGTTTGGAAACTTGCCATCGTTGTGCCTATACCGAAAACCAAAAACACGTCTTCTATCGGTGCCTACCGCCCTATATCGTTACTTCCGTGCCTATCCAAAATCATTGAACGGATCATAGCCACTAGACTTGCTTGGTTTTTAGAAAATAAAAACCTTATAGCTAAGGAGCAAGTGGCTTTCCAAGCTAACAAAGGATGTGACGACGCATTATTACACATGGAAACCACATTACTATTCTATCAATCGACTTGAGAAAGCATTTGATAGAATCGGCTCTCATGTTGTTTTGAGCATTCTAAAATCTTGGTCGATAGGCCCAAAAATGTTTACCATTATTAAATCTTTTTTATCAAACAGGCGTTTCAGGGTAAAAATTAATGGTCAGCTATCTAAAACAGTTTCTCTGGAAAACGGTATACCACAGGGGTCACCACTTTCTGTGATACTTTTCCAAATTGCCTTTAACGAAATTAGCAAGATAATTAGTGCTAACCGTTTTGTTGATCATTGCTTGTACGCCGATGACTTATATATAATGTGCAAAAAAAATAGTAACAACGACTCAAATAGAATCCTACAAAAAGTCCTTATAGATATAAAAAACTGGTCCGAATATTCCGGTGCAAAAATTTCTCTCTTAAAAACAAAAAAATTCCATGTTTGCAGAAAGCACAATTGCGACTCATCTTCACACGCAATAGTTATTGACGACACTTCAATCCAAAATGTTTCAAAATTAAAAATTCTCGGCCTTACATTTTCGCGAAATTATAACTGGAAAGAACACTATCTTCAAATAAAAAGCCCACTTACTGCACGTGTCAACATAATACGCTATTTGTCCAATAAAAGCTTTGCCCATCTTAATACTTTAATATACCTCACCAGAACTCTAGTATTGAACAAAATAGACTACGGCCTTTATTTATATGGCAACAGCAGTAAATCAAATATTAACATATTAAAGCCTATTTACCATCAAGCCGTCAGGTCCAGCATCTACGCTTTCCGGACAACCCCCATAGACAACATACTCCATGAAGCCAATCTCCCTTCCCTAATCGATAGAATTTACGAAATGAAAGCCAGATTACTACCTAAACTCCTCAATAGTACCAACTCAATCCTTGATAGCGATATCTCCTCTATTATATCTGCCGCTAAGCCTAAACGAATCAAATCTGCAATAGCTTCATCTTTATCATTATGCTCCGATCTAAACATTCCTCTCTCCAGATTTAAATACCTCATGAAAACTCCCCCATGGAAATCTATTGACTCATGCTTCGATTTGTCACTTGCCAAATATAATAAAAGATTGACACCAAAGACCGTCTTTCTTAATTTGCTATCAGAACGTAATAGCCGCTTGAGAAATAGTGGCTGGCGCTTTTTCTACACGGATGGCACTAAGTCCCAAAACAACATTCCAGCTTACGCAGTTGTGGATGATTTCGGAGAAAACCTGTTACTAAGTACTTTATACCAACACTCATCAGTATTCACAGCGGAATCCTGTGCAATTATCAGGCTATTCGGCTAATACAAAGGGACAAGATTAAAACCGTTATATTCTCCGACAGCTTTTCAGTTTTGAAAGCAATTTGTAACCCATTCAACAACAAGTGGATAATAATAAATAAAATCAGGGACTCTCTTGCAAAAGACTACAACATAATAAAAATACACTGGATTCCCAGCCATATCGGCATTGCAGGTAATGAAAAAGCAGATATTGCCGCTAAATACGCTTCCTACGCACCTGTAATAATGGACAACACACTTGAAAAAACCGACATTCGCCGTTATGTCGCTAATTCACTCAACTTGAAACTCCACCAAAGGAAAATCAGTCATCCCCATTATTCAAACATTAATCCACACCACATTAACCCAATCTACCCTACTTCCGTCAGCAACCAACAAATACGAACGTTCTCTAGGCTACGCTTAGGACACACTATTTTCTCCCATCAATGGCTTTTAAGACAACCAGCTCAACCTCCAACGTGCAATCGACGCAACTGCCACTTAACTATAAAACACATCTTAATTGAATGCCCATCTTACTCAAACCATAGACGTAAACTCTTCGGCAACTTCTCAGGATTTGACCTTCTTAGAGAACCAACCTCCATTAATATCATCAAAATACATGACTTCATTATTAGCTCCAAATTGATCATTTAATCTTACTAAAATTGTTAAATTTTTTGTACATATGTATATTGTATCTATTCAATAACCCCAATTGTAACTCATAATCTATCTAGTTTGTAATTCGAGCTGATGGCCTTAGCTGCTAGTGCTCATTAACTGTATATAATCATTGGATTAATCCATTGTTTTATATGAATAAATAAATAAATAAATAAAATTTCTGACTGATACCGGCGCGAATAAAAATTTTGTAAATCCTTCCCTTTCAAAAAATTCAATAAAATTGTATAAACCATTTCCCGTCCAATCTGCTGGGGGAGAAATTATGATCACAGAAAAAGTAGAAGGACAATTTTTTTCCTATGTTGGAAACAATACTGTATTAACCTTTTATGTGCTACAAGGATTAGAGTCATTTGATGGGATCATCGGTGATGATACCCTTAAAGGATTAGAAGCCGTAATCGATAGGAAAAACCATGTAGTTACAATTAAACCCATGGTGAAACTTCCGTTATTTGAAAAGGTTTCAAAACAGGTCTATCCCATAACTGAAAAATACCTTTCCGAAAATACTAAATATGCCTAATTGAGAAATATAAGCCGCTATTTGGACCAATTGATGACAGCGAGGTTGCCGGAACGAATGTAAGAGCTGAAATAAGGACATCAACTAACGAGCCAATTTATACCAAGAGCTATCCCTATCCATCTTGTATGCGGGAAGAAGTGGACCGGCAGGTGAATGAATTACTGGCGGGAGGAATCCCATCAAGGAGTCCCTACAACTCTCCAGTGTGGATTGTGCCGAAGAAACCAAAACCAAACGGCGAGAACAAATATAGAATGGTTATAGACTTTAAACGTTTGAACGCTGTGACACTACCAGATGTCTATCCCATACCAGATATTAATTCTACTCTTGCTAGTTTAGGGGTAGATAAGTTCTTTACGACTATAGATCTGGGTTCCATCAAGTTCCCATGAGAGATATAGACATTCCTAAAACTGCCTTTTCCACGAGGAATGGAAAATATGAATTTTTGAGACTTCCATTTGGCCTCAAAAACGCACCCGCGATATATCAGCGCATGATAGACGATGTTCTCAAAGAATATATCGGAAGAATATGCTATGTGTATATCGATGATATAATAGTATTCGGTAAGGACGAAGAAGAGCATTTGAGAAACATGGATACGATTTTTTGTAGGCTTAGTGAAGCTAGGCTGAAGGTGAATTTAGAAAAAACACAGTTCATGAAAACTAGCGTAGAGTTCCTAGGGTACATCATTACACCTGAGGGTATTAAACCTGATATGAAAAAAGTTGATGCAATTATGAACATGATGCCTCCAGAAAACTTGAAAGAGTTGAAAAGTTTTCTTGGAATAACTTCGTACTATCGGAAGTTCATACGGGATTATGCTCAAGTTGCCAAACCTCTAACCAATCTGACGAGAGGAGAAAATGCGCAAATAAAGGCAAATCAGTCCAGAAAAGCTTGAAAATTAAGCTTGATGATGCTGCCATGGAAGCATTTAACCATTTAAAAGATCCACTAGTTTCAGCAGACGTCTTGGCCCTCCCTGACTTTGACAAGCCATTTAATCTCACGACTGATGCATCTGACTCCGCTATAGGAGCAGTATTGTCTCAGGGCGAAAATGGTAAAGATCGACCTATATCCTTCATTTCTAGGTCCTTAGTAAAACTGAAGAAAACTACGCAGCAAGTGAGAAAGAGATGCTAGCGATCGTCTGGGCTTTGGATAATTTGAGATCTTATCTTTACGGTGCAAAAAAAATTCGCATTTATACCGACCATCAACCTCTAACTTTTACTTTAGGACCAGAAATTTCAACGCAAAGCTCAAGAGATGGAAGGCTAGGATTGAGGAGTATAACCACGAGCTGGTCTATAAACCAGGCAAATCCAACATTGTCGCCGATGCCTTATCGATATTAAGGACTGAAATTAACATCCTTTTGAATGCTGGGACAGATGATCCAACTAGAGAAGACTCCGCCACTGATACGGCCAGTGAAGACAATTCCAGAACAATAACTGCGAGTGATAGGAAAGGAAAATTTGATAGAATTTCTAAGATCACGTCTGAATCCTTCAGTGATTAATGGGATTAAGATTTCTGAAAATCGTCTTCTCTACTACAGGAAGTTTATTTCGAGCATTTCCTGTATTGCAAAATAATAATTACCCTGCGGTTGGTTGAAGATGTTGCCAATGAAGATAGGATATGCAATATTATAGAAACAACACATAAAATAGCTCACAGAAATCCTGCTGAGAATAAGCAGAAAATTTTAGAAAATTATTATTTCCCTCGAATGACAAGCAGAATTAAAGAATACACTAAGGCTTGCGAAACATGTCGGTTGAACAAATATGATAGACATCCATTTAATCCGAAAATCAAGGATACCCCTATGCCTAAGTACCCTTGTGAAATCCTTCATTTGGATATATTCGAAATCCAAGGGCACAAATTTTTGAGTTGTGTTGGCAAATTTTGAAAATTTGCCAAGTTCATTTCCATTAAAAACAAATCAGCAGTGCATTTAAGGCACAAAATTGCGAAATTACTGCATTACTTTACTGTTCCTAAAATCATTGTTACAGACAACGAAAAAGGATTATTAAGCCCCCAGGTCTCCAACTACATTAGAAGCTTCGGAATACAAATATACCAAACACCATCTCAAAGAAGCGAAGTAAATGGTCAAATTGAAAGACTGCACTCTACGATCATAGACATTTTTAGATGCCTGCAGAAAGAGGTTAGAAGCACAAATACTAAGGATATGGTTTACATAGCGGTTGATCGTTAAAATAACACCATTCATTCCGTAACAAAAGTAAAACCTTGTGATATTTTCTTTAATAGAGAACAAAGAATTAACTATCAAAATGTTTTGAACTTCCAAAACAAACTGTTCCATGATATTGGAAACAAGAATAAGAAATGATCAAGCTAAGAGAAATCACAGAATGAATAAGAAAAGTCACGATCCAAAGCAATATGAAAGTGGTAACGTAGTTTATGATCGTGATAAACAAATTAAAGCGAAGCAAAAACCTCTGTACAAACGCGAAGTAGTGAACCGAGACAATAGGGTAACAATAGCGACTGACACAGGTAAAAAAATACACAAGGTCCATATCAAAAGTGCAAAATTGGAATCTAATTTTAACTGAATGAAACAGAAGTAAAAATTAAAACTAAAAGTTATATACAAAATTGAATTAAATAGGCATCAAATTGATTTCTATATTAATTAATTCAATTTGATAACTAATATTATATTTTGAAAAAATTAAATTAAATTAAAATTAATATTTTGAAAATTAAAAATATATCTTGTCCTGTAATATCAAGGAAAAAAGTTAATACATTTGTAAAATTGCAATACTTACATTATTGTATTATATTAAAAATCAAGTTAATTGATACTTGAAGTTGATTGTATCTATACTAAAATTTTACTTATATTATATTGTCAATAAAATTATATTTAACCTTTGGAAAAAATGACTTAACTCATTGGTGAAATAGTGGGTAACATGAATTGTTATCGAGGTTCGACTACTTGCCAAATATTAAAAAAAAAGACTTAATTGTCAAAATCTTAAATTAATTAAATTTTTTACTTTCTTGGACCGTGAGATAGACTTGTTCTAATTCCCACTGCATTTGGATTCAACATATTCACTGGTAACTATGGAGCACGGAAGCGGTTTGATTCTTAATGGTTACTTTAAACTTGTACATAAAATTAATTTGGATGAATATCATCGGGCTTTAATCACTATTGAGGACGATATAAAAGAAATGGCTCAAAGTCCTATGAAAACTATCATAGAGTTCCACTTGAACATCACAAAGTTAAGACTGGATGAATTCCATGGAAATAAAGAGAGGAAACCTCGTTCTATAAACTGGATTGGATCAGCATGGAAATGGATCGCAGGGTCACCTGATGTAATTGATTGGGATTCAATTTTGAAAAGAAAGAAATAATAACAAAAAATATTCACCCTTATTCTGGTTGTCGTCGTCGTCTACGTTTAAGAGTCGACATCGTTTTCTATCGTCGTCGACACTGTTTTGGTATTCTGTAACAGTACTGTGTCGACGTCGACTGTTTATCGAAAATTGTAATAACACAAAACACACGTCTAATATTTAAGTCAGCTGATTCATTTTATGCTTTATTTTTTTTTAAAAAAAGTTTTTTATTTCTGTGATACGAGCGTTATTTTTTAAAAATGTTTTTTATTTGTGATACAAGTTCAGTTTGTCCACAATGGATAAAATTTGAAATGTCCGATGGGGAAAAAAATTAAGCCCAATTAAATTTTTTTGAAAACGAATTTTCCTGGTGTTATTGGTCGTGTGGACGGAACCCACATTAAAATTTTTGCAACAAATATAGAAAACCTAAATTTATATATTAACCTAAAGGATTTTTCAGTTTAAATGCTATGGTGGTTCGTATTCTAAAATTTTATTGTACCTATTTCATAAACTTAAACACTTAATTTTAATGTAGATTTGTGATCATAAAATGCGAATACGATTTTTGGATTCCTTAATATGGAATATAAGCCATGCAAAAAGAGTATTACAGGAACGGTATTCAGCAGGTGAACGAAATTCATGGCTTTTAGGTAAAATTTCTATGTCATTATGATTATCATTTAATAATGTTACTTTTAAACTAGGTGATGCAGGATATCTTCTTGAGCCCTATCTAATCACTCCATATCGCTCTACTGTTGAATGAAGTGCTAAAGCTATTTTTAATACTAAACATGCTAAATCAAGAAATATAGTGGAAAGAACAATTGGAGTACTAAAAAATCGGTTTAGATGCCTTCTTGGAGCACGTCAATTGCATTACATGCCTGCCAAAGCAACTAAAATAGCTAATGTTTTTGCTGCACTTCACAATATTTGTATTGAATATGGCTTAGACCATGCCACTTATGAAGATTTAAGAAGCGCTGAAATCAACCAACATATTGATGTAGTTAATGTGCAAATTTCAGAAAGTAGTGAGGCGTCTGACATAAGAGAAGAAATAAAACGAAGTTTTTCATAATTTAAATCATTCTTTTTAAATATTTTTTGTTATATTTTTTGCTTTTTAACTTTGAAACAACAACTTGTCGTTACCAAAAATGACGACGACAAAATCAGAGTCGACACAACACAATCACCCCTATCGTGAATATTATGGGAATAAGTTATTTGGGAGTAAATTCCATCCCAAAAAATCGGTATTGCGAATATATGGGGAGTAAAAGTTTTTATTGTGAATTAGTTATAAATGCTCTATAAACAAAAATTGTTTATTGTGAATTACAATTTTCAACAATCTCAACAATTTTTCAAAGAAAAATACAAATTGTAAAAAAATGAATAGTGTATATCTTCGTTTTTTGGTGCTGGAAGAGTAGAAACAATCCATTGAAAGGTTACAGCGAAGATCTAGGTATACTTTCATAATAATTATAACATATACATATTTTTAATACATCTACTACAAATGCTGCAGAGGGATCAAGAGAAGGACCAACGGAGTTCTTAAAAACAGATGGCCTTGTTTGCTTGGAGCACGAGAGTTACACTACTTCCCAAAGAAAAGTGCTCAAATTGTTAATATTATAAGTGCGGCTCACGCATTCGTACTAGTTCACTTTGATAGTTTAAAATAAAATGTTTATTTCATCACTTTTGTATTTACTTTCGTAAATAAAAATTGTATACATATATGTACATACATAAAAACAAAATAAAACCAGTCTTCTCTGGAATACTTAAGCCGAAAATTCATACCATGCGTTGCATGCGACCTTGCATTACATGTGAAACAAATTGGGGTTGGATAATTTGTTTTTAAATCTCCTTTAGATTTCTTTTGTAGAGAGAAATCTTTAGGAGATGTGGATTGTAATTACTTGTAAGTAATTACAATCGTTGGGTTGCGTGATATGGGAAGAGAGACAGAAAGAAATAGAATTAGTTCGATTTCTTGAGAAAATTGAGAGAAATGAAAGAGAGATTCTTACCCTTTTTCCTGCGATGAAATAAACTTTTAGTGTTTTCCAATATGTCTTTTGAATCTTTTCCACATTTGAATTTATTAAGGAGGTAATTATTTAATGGAGGTAATTCCGGTAAGTATAACTTTATATTAATTCACTTTCCTTTTATTACAGGTAGGTATATTTTTAAGGGTAAGTATACATTACAACCAATTCACTTTCTTTTCTTTTAATTATAGGTAAATATAACGTTAAGGGTAAGTATAAATTTAAATATAAGGTATAAGTATAAATTCACTTTCTTTTATTATAAATAGATATAAACAATGTTGAGGGTAGGTATAAGTTTACAATTTAAGTCACTTTCCCTTTAATTTAGGTTTTAATTTTATTAAAATTTTAAGTAACTTAAGAATCAAAAATGTAAGTTAGAATTTATGGCATTTTTTTTTTTTGATAATTTGAATTTAATTTAAATATATTTTAATTTCACATGTATTTTATTTTTAATTCCTTTTTCCTTTAATATTATTTTTGAGCACAATTTTGTACAGTAATTTTTATTAAGTATTTTACACAAGGTTTTCCTTTTTGTTAATTTTATAAATTCACACAACTTTTTTTTTCTATATTTTTTTTTTTATTTTAAGATTAAGATGAAATAACTATAATAAAGTAGTTGCTGATGCGAGTGCAAGATGAGAAGTGAAAGTTGTCTGTGGTTTTATTTTCCACCAGACTTCTGACAGTTTGCATCAACGGCACCTTTCCAAATTATGTGCCGTTAACTTAATTTTTGTAGACATTATTTGCGTCTGATGGAATGATTGTTGCTGGAATATGTGTGTGTTCAAACCTCGTTTGAACATATCGCCGGCCTTGGGGTCAAGCACAAGATGACCTCTCGCCTTGAGGTGTGGTACACAACACTTGTGCCAATGATTTAATGGATTCAGCAATTATTTTGGCATTTGACGCTGCGGGCAAAGTAGCTGGTGGTGGTTTATTGGTTGATGGTTTCTTTCGCACTAGTCTATTTTTTTTGGCCTTTTCAGGGGTTGGATGAAGCAAGGTGTGATGGAACCTGTCACATTTTTTGCACATATCTAAGGAAGTGCAGCCTCGTAAGTCGTGGCTCTTTGCCAGACAATTTTCGCAGTAGCGATGCTTGTCAACTATTTCCTGCCTTTTGTGTATCGACATCTTCAGGAATTGACGGCAAAACCTCAACGCATGAAATTTCCGGCATAATCTGCATTCATAAATCTCCGGATCTGGTCGAGATCTTGGGTGACGTCTATTGGAGTTGGGTTTGTAGTTCCGGCGTATGATGGTAAATTTACGGTTATTTCTAAGGGAGAAATTATAAATATTAGTGGATATTGCAAAGTAATGAGAAGCTGAATAAGTCAGGACATGTTAGTAGTTCGAGAAAAAAGCGAGTTGTATTGAAAATTTTAATCAGAATTTATTTCAATTGGAGTTTTCTTCATTCAAAAATGGAAGGCGACATAATCTAACGATCGGTGCGAATGTCCACGGTACGCACATTCTTATCCGGTGGAGCACGAGGGGGGATTAATTTCCATTGATAGCCATACGTCATGTACCTTCGAGCTGTATTCTGGGCTGCTGTTTTTACCAACACATTGACTTCACGTTCGAGTGCTGCGGGAAACTTACGACCATTGTCAGTTACTACCCTTTGGGGTAGTCCACGCCTCCCAACGAAACTAGAGAATGCGGCTTGGGATGCTGACGAAGACTGGTCTGAGCGTAGTTTAAAATGTATAGCTTTAATGTAGGCTTTCGTAGTATTAGAATTTAGTATTGCTGCAATTTTAATTTCACATAGGCCAGCAAAGTCAATGGATGTGACCTGAATTGGAGGTGAAAGAATGCATCTCCATCGGGAAAGTGGTGCCATTATATGGGAACGAGATTGTTGTGGTTTTAAGTTATTGCTTCTTGCGTATAATACGAAGTCGCATTTCTTATTAGCGGATTGCTTTTGTCCGCCAATGCCGACAATATCAAAACGAGAAGTTTTATAGGGGAGTTGATGTCGGCTTTTAATTCTTTTTGTGAAGAATGTTTGTTGACGATTAATATGAGTGGGTATGGTGAAGGGTTCACCTCTATATTCTATTTGCTTTAGAGGAGTTCGCAAAAGAATATTTTCATTACTTGTAAAGTAATTAGCGTGTTCGTGTTTCAATGTAGTTTGAGTTACATTGTGGATGTTTCGGGTAACTTTTGTAGATTGCGGGGAATTACTGCTACCTTCACAATGTGAGTCATGAGATTTTTGCGGTAAAGTTTCTGACTCTTTTGTAATGTGTAGTAGAGGATGATGAGGGTTTTCCTGAGTTACCTCTGTATCGCAGGGGGGGAAGTCTCATAGAATTGTTTGCGGATTCAGGCGTGTTTCGGGTAAAGGTGTGTGAACACTGGGATGTTCCTAGGTCATTATAGGAGTTCAATTGAGCTATCTTTTTTAACTCAAGAATCTGTGAGGTGCAAATGTAGTAGGCATCCATACAGGCATCGTATTTTTTCTTCGCCTCTTCCTTAAACTCTGAGGTTACTGTTCTGTCATGGGACAACATTAGTCTCTCATAGGAGCTTTCGAGTTTTGCCCATATCGAGTCTAAGTGTTTCAACTTGACTCCCAGAACCGATTCCGATTGTTTGTCCGTGGGAGTTCGTTGGAATAGTTGGCAAAAGTGGATCAAATGATCGCAATGGAATAAGAAGCTTTGTTTTGGAGAGCTGTTTGCTTCGCTATGAGATGAGGTAGACATTTTCTTAATAATGGGCTTGATATTTCAAATGATGTGAGAAAAGAGTGTTGAGATTTAAATATTATAGCGGTATATGTGATACGACTTGTCTAGAATTTGAGAGATTTGGGCTAGGGGAAGTAGAGCTGGAACTGCTATCTAGCAAAGTTTCAAGAGAATATATGTGAGAGTGGAGTATACTGGATATTGTAATCCAGGAGATTAGGGCTACTGGGAAAGTAGTACTAGAACTGCTATCTAGCAAAAGAATATATAAGCGGGCAATGCTGGATGTTGTAATCCAGCTGAAGAAAAAAGAAGAAGAAATTCTTTTCTATATTCTATGAATAGGGGTTTGGGGCTATATGGGAATAGCACTAGATACCTGTTATCTAGTTTAAAAAGTGAAAAAAATAGAATATAGAATTGAATTCCAAAAAAAATTTTTTGGGATGTTATAAATTTGTCATGTGAATTGCGGTATTAATTCGGGAATGAGACTTGAGAGTAAATCTACTTTATGACACAGTTCTCATATTAATATAGGTGAGATTAAATTTTTTCAGTTCGGTAATAAATGAAAAAAAAATTTTATAAATTCGAAGAATCTATACTTTCCTCCTCTTCTGGGGATTATTGAATTTAAAAAAATATTTTCAAATATTTTTTATTATTGAGACCGAAAATAATTTATTCGAATTTCCAAAATTAATTTAGTATTAAATTTTAATTTAATTTTGTGATATTTTGTGTTCGCCTCAATGGGTTAATTCGTAATGTTCGTGATCTTTATAATGGACTGTATTGTTTTTATGGGAAATAAACACCAGTGATCTAAAGGAAAAAATCATTTATCATCATAATCATTTATTTTTTCAATTTTATTTTATTTATTATATTTTTTTTGTTTTTGTTTTTATTAAAATTGTTGCAAATGAGGGTATATGAGATACAATTTATTTATTTATGATATTAATGTATTTATTATTTATTATAATAATAATATGAAAAACAAAAATTTTCGTCTGAAATTTTTTTTGTAGATATCACTCCTTTATTTGTCTGCAGTGATGTTTGTTTTTTTTTTTTTTTTGGGTTTGTGTTTCTTTTCTTCGTTCGCTTCCTTGTTGATGTTATTTTGAGTAATCCGCTATTCTCTTGCTGGAATTTTGTAACAAAGAGATTTGTTACAAAACAAGAGAAATTGCAATGGAATTCTCAAACGGGAATATAGCAAATCAAACACACTTCTCTTATGTGTGACTAAGAGAGTGGTGTATTAATTCACTGTATGTTTGATTTACAGAGATTAAGGGAGATGAGATCACTTTTTGTTTTTTTTCTTTTTCACTTTGTTCCTTTTTTAAAGGGGGAACTTTCAAACGGTTTTTTTTTCATATACAGAAAAGGAATTTCTGTATTTTATATAAACGAAACGGGAAAATGAGAAAACGGTACTTATACACGGGTAAAACGAGAGAAAAACGTATATTTGTATTTTTTTTAAATATACAGAAAAGAGATTTCTGTATATTATATACAAATTGGGTAATGATAAACGCGAAATTGGGTAACGGTATTAATATTTTTTATGTATATAATATATTTTATGTATATAATATATATAATTTATGTATATATGGGTAATTAAAAGTGTTTGTTTAATTGTGAGTGAAATAATTTATTTCTAATATTGGGATTTTTTAATAGGTTATTTATTATATATAAGTGTAAAACCGGGATAGATGGGAAAACGGTACGCGGGTAAAAAGAAGAGAAAAAACGGGACTTATGTGCTTTTTGTTAAATGTAATTTTACCGTAAGCATATGTCCATCTAAATGTCCATATGCTTCTTTTAACCTTTTTTGTTTTTCAAGGTTAATTTCTATCGAGATAACACCACTTTTTAAGCACTTTTTTCTTTTTCTTTTCACTTTAAGTTTTTTCTCTATCTTTTTTACTTTTTTTTTTTTTACGGTTTACGCGAAATTAAATTTTCTTTTGTGTGTATTGTAATGATCTAATCTCTTACACGTCTTCTCGCTAGCACGCTTCTTTTTATTCTGACCTTTTTACATTTTTACATAAAAGACGCGCATGCTCAACCCTTATATTTAAGTGTTGGCTGCATCTGTTACATAGTCGCTTATAATGTAGTGTATCTTATCTAATGAAGTTACATAGTTGCTTATAGTGTACTGTATTCTATCTAATAAGGTTACAATTGAGATATAGAGGGCGCTACATCTTAAAACTAATTATTAAAGTAAACTTAATATAAAATATATAAATAAATACAAATAGTAAAAGTAACATAAATGGATAGTGAATATAGTGTATATTACAACTCGGCCATCCTGACCGTTGATTGTCCTCAATCAAATTTTCAATTTATCCATTTTCGCAATTTTGAAGCTTCAATTACTCCATCATATGGCAGCTGGGTGATTTGGCAGTTTTCGACGTCCCTAATAACATATCGATCGTTACCTAAGACTTTGTGTACTACGTAAGGTCCTCTAAATAAGTCGTTCAATTTCTTGTTCGTCCCAACTCTCGTGTCGTTATACCGAACGACAACAAAATCACCGACTGTATAAGATTTAGCGGGTCTGCTTCTATTCAAAAAGTACCTTAGATTGTCATCCTGAGACTTATGAATAGCCACTGCTGCATCCGTTCGAATTTGTCCTAAGTCACGGACATACCTGTCTGAGGTCCTTTTTTCCAAATATTCCGTTAACAAATCTATAACTGCACCGCGCTGTTCAACACCAAATAACAATTTACTAGGGGGTTGTCTAGTAGAAGAATGAGTTGTATTGTTCATAGCAAATTCAACCTCTGTTAACATCCGCGACCAGTCAGCATGGTTCAAAGGGCTCGTTACTTTACTTAGCATAACCTTAAGCACCCTGTTCACTCTCTCAACTTGTCCGTTCGCCTGTGCAGATGAAACTGCTATTCTAACATGGTCTATATTATTGGACAATAGATATGAGCTAAACTCAGTAGAAGTGAAACAAGTTCCCCTATCACTGATAATCCGTCTAGGCCTAGAGTAATTCATGAAATATTTATCTAAGCAGGCAATGACCTCCTTTGTGCTTGTCGATTTTACCGCAAAAAGTCTGACAAATTTAGTAAAAGCATCAATTACAACCAATATGTGCTTCCGTTGAGAATTTATTGAGGGAAGTGGACCAAAATGGTCAATGTGCAACGTATCGAATGGTACAGGATTCTTAGGTATACTGTACAAGTTCTGTTCATGTATTCTAACCGGAGGCGAGCACATAATACACCGTATGCAGTTCTTTATAAAATGTTCAATCTTGCATTTCATATTCCTAAACCAGTAGTTCCTTCTGACTTGCTCGTATGTCTTTTCGATCCCCATGTGACATATTTTCTCATGTATCAATCTTATGACGTTCTCCTCTAACTCGCCAGGGACATATAACAGTAAATCTCCCTTGTTGTTCTCCCGGAACACTATGCCGTCTACTAATCTGAATCCTGACAAATTTTCCTCTTCCAACCGTGCCCTTATCGACGCAATTTCAGTATCCCTACTCTGTGTTGCATGTATCATAAAGTTAAGATCGCCCTCATCGGAAACATTAACAGTCCTACAGGGTACAACATTCGGTATATCAAAATCCTCTCCATCTCCGTCACAAGTGTCCGTCAAATCACCATAGAGAACAGTAGAAGCTAGATGTTCGATATTATCGTTCGGAGGTTGTTTATAAGATTTCGGAGGGCCAGTCGTATTATCATCACAGCTCGTAGGATTCAAATATGTTCCATCTGAACCCAAGTGGATTTTGTCCAGGACAGAATAACAGCAGCCATTAGTTTTCATTGTGCGTTCGTGGCATCTGCTTAATGCATCAGCGTGGCCCATCGTAATCCCGCTCCGATGTAATATTCTATAATCATACTGTTCCATCTGTAGAGTCCATCTAGCAATCTTCGGACTTATATCCTTCTTGTTCAAAGTTAGTGCCAAAGCGTTGCAATCAGTAACTATCTTGAAAGGAATACCCCTCAGATAAATGTCGAAACGATTCAGAGCATGAATAATGGCCAAGGTTTCAAGTTCAAAACTGTGCATTCTCGACTCTGCCGCCGTAGTAGCCTTCGAAAAAAAGAAAACGGGATGGAACTTCCCGTCCCCCTGTTTCTGTAATAATACCGCTCCGAAGCCCACCCTACTTGCATCTGTATGCAATTCGGTTTCATTCTTCGGATTATACAGAGCCAATACCGGTGGCCTCGTCAATTTGTCCCTCAGTTCATAAAACGATTGCCTACAAGATTCATCAAAATTATAAACGTCACCATTTCTAAGCAGTTTCTGAAGAGGGTGTACTATTCTCGCGTAATCCTTCACAAATTTCCGGAAGTAAGAAAATAGCCCAAGGCACGATTGCAACTGTTTGAAATTACCGGGCGGAGGGTACTGTGCGAGAGTCTGTAAGTGTGCATCACTAGGGCGTATTCCATTAGCATCAACCGAATACCCTAGATAATCTACAGTCTCATATGCAAAACTACATTTCTTCAAATTTAATTCTAGACCTAAGCTTGCCAGGCGGTGTAAAACTTCGGCCAATACACAACAATGGGTCTCAAAGGTTGGCGTCGCTATAGATATATCGTCAAGGTAAACAATTATCTTCCCTGCTTCAATCAGATCACGTAGCGCGCAATGTATATATCGTTGGAAGACTGCAGGTGCATTCTTCAGACCAAATGGCATACAGTTGTACTCGTACTGCCCATCTGGTGTCACGAATGACGTATACTTCTTCGACCCCTCAGCCATTTTCACATGAAAAAACCCATTTTTCAAATCCAATGTGGAGAAATACCTATTATTGCCCAAATACTCCATACATGTCTCAATAAGTGGTAGCGGAAAATTGTCGCGGACAGTGATCTTATTCAATGCCCGATAGTCTACACATTTACGATATTCTCCATTTTTTTTAGACACCATCACAACAGGAGAAGCATATGGCGATTCACTCTGTCTGATAATCCCCTTTTCCAACAACTCATCGATAATCTTCTTTAGAGCTATGCGCTCACCGACAGCTAACCTACGAGGTCGAAAATAAAAACGATCATTGCTATTCAATCTAATAGTCATTTCATAATCAAAGGGACAAACCTCAGCCTTCGATTCCAGGTAGTTCTCTTTCACTATATTCCTAATTCTGTCCTTATTAGTATTTCCTAATGCGGGATTTATATTCAACTCATCAAACTCAGAACGAACATCTATAGCCAAAATCTGATTGCAAACAAATTCGAACTCTGCCGATGCCCGCAGTGCATTCGCCTCAGATACATCACAATCAATAAAATCATCCGAACCAAATTGTAAAGCAGAAGGCAAATTATCAATTATCTCACCTAATATTCCCTCAGGTTCCTCATAATTCACCGTACACGAAAATAAATTGTCACAAATATTATGATACCTAAAAAGATATTTATTACCTGATATCACTGGCCTATTGATATAACATAAACTAATATTAAATTTGAAGAGAAAATCACGTCCTAAAAGTAAGGGAACTGGTAGAGTATTGTCTGGCACTACAAGTAGAGTAATTAAATGATTTTGATTTCCGAACGATATTTCAGCCTCCAATCTTCCAAAGGTATCTATCCTGGCATTGCAAAGACCCTGATATTTAGTACGTGTTGTTGTCTTTCTAATGTCAAAGGGTACCTCAGATTTTCGTACCAAATTTACCGGGCTGCCAGTGTCGAAAATAGACAAAATAATTTTACAATCACTATGTTCACCATTTACATAAACAAACCTTAAACGTACCTTATTTATAAAATCTAAAATATCTGCATCTTCACCGGATGAGTCTCCCTGGGTAGCAGCTGCGATCGTATGTTTTAACTTTTGTATGCGTTTTGCATTCTTGCATGTTTTGTTGTTATGTCCGAATTGCCAGCAATTGAAACAAACACCAACGGGCCGCTCCTCATAAGGACACTGTAATTTTATATGCCCCATTCTCGAGCAGTTATAACAGCGTATTCCCTCGTTGCTTGTTTTAGAAGCAACGGCTTTTACCTCATTTGTTTTTTCTGTAATGCCTGTAGGGTTTTCGCCACCACCTCTTACGCTTTGTCGCTGCTCATACATAAGAATAGCATTTTTGATGTCATTCATTGTTTTAGCAGCCGCAAAAAGGATGAAGTCTGTCACACGCCCTTGAATACCTTCCTGAATAAAAGCTACGAGCTCGAAGTCGCTTACATCGGTACGGAGGGCAATCGATTCCATCTCCATAATGTATCGGCGGAGGCTTTCATCTGGTCTTTTCTTTCGTTGGCGTAAAATATTGTAGATCTCATGACGACTTACTGTGTGGCCAAATTCTTTAAACAGTTTTGCCTTAAGATCTGCGTAGGTCATAGCACCTCTTCCTAGCAACAAACGAGCTGATCCAGTTAACGAATTTCTGAGGGTTAAAAATTTTAGCAATTCGTCAGCTTTTACGTGTTCCAACACCTCTTCAAGATTTTGAAAGAATTCCGTAATTCCAAAAGACCGATCTTCGCCGCTAAATTTTATAATTGCATGCTCAATTTCTTGGAAATTTACGATACGATGTGGTACAGTAGTGTCTGTGGTACGTTCCATTTTTTCGATTTCTTTACGAAGACGTAGGATTTCGTAGCGGCGGCGTAAAATGTAAATTTCGTCGTCTAATTTATCAGCTTCAGTCTTGTGGTCTTCAAGCATACACGCAGCATCAGAGGTTGTCGTACGGAGGTTTGAGCTAAGATTTGGAGGAGTGACAGTCGCTTCCATCGTAGTAATTGTAGCTGTAGCGGAGGTGAAGGATTCGGAGGCAAATTGCGTAGGATTCGTAGGGTCTGTAAAATCAACAGCAGCGTTGTTCTTTTCATCATTGATGCTAGTAGGGTCTTCCATCGAAATGTTGGCAATAACGGAGGTTAAATGAGGAGGAATGTTCGTAGGTTCATCAACGATGTCGGAGTTATTTTTCAATGTGACCTCTAGCATGTCCTTATTCTTCAATGTGACCTCTAGCATGTCCTTATTTTTCAATGTGACCTCTAGCATATCCTTATTTTTTATAAAAATTTTCCGGAGTTCCTCAGTTGAGCACTTATTCGACACAGGTATACTCGCGAGCTTCAGTGCGTCAACTGTTTTCTATTTAATGTGGACTCCATTTCAATTTATTAATTAGGTTATGTTTTTACCTTAGGAATTTTCCACGTGAGAAAAAAAGAAATTTTTGCAGGTTATCCCACTTCTGACGTTGTAATGATCTAATCTCTTACACGTCTTCTCGCTAGCACGCTTCTTTTTATTCTGACCTTTTTACATTTTTACATAAAAGACGCGCATGCTCAACCCTTATATTTAAGTGTTGGCTGCATCTGTTACATAGTCGCTTATAATGTAGTGTATCTTATCTAATGAAGTTACATAGTTGCTTATAGTGTACTGTATTCTATCTAATAAGGTTACAATTGAGATATAGAGGGCGCTACATCTTAAAACTAATTATTAAAGTAAACTTAATATAAAATATATAAATAAATACAAATAGTAAAAGTAACATAAATGGATAGTGAATATAGTGTATATTACAGTATAAATATATCACTCACTTTTTGCAAATTCCAGATTATTATAAATGTATAAAAAATGTACGTTACTTACAGCTTTGTTGTTTTATATTGTAGTGATGAGATTATTGTTCTTTTTACCTCATTTCTGCTGTTTTTAAGTATTGAGTTGTTGTTAGGGTTTTTTTTTCACTTGTTGTTTTTATTTTAGATTGTGTTTAAAGCGCCTTTTTCCTTTTTGGGTAGAATCTGTATGTTGCGGGGCATTCGGTTCGAAGGACCATGAAACAAATTGGGGTTGGATAATTTGTTTTTAAATCTCCTTTAGATTTCTTTTGTAGAGAGAAATCTTTAGGAGATGTGGATTGTAATTACTTGTAAGTAATTACAATCGTTGGGTTGCGTGATATGGGAAGAGAGACAGAAAGAAATATAATTAGTTCGATTTCTTGAGAAAATTGAGAGAAATGAAAGAGAGATTCTTACCCTTTTTCCTGCGATGAAATAAACTTTTAGTGTTTTCCAATATGTCTTTTGAATCTTTTCCACATTTGAATTTATTAAGGAGGTATTTATTTAATGGAGGTAATTCCTGTAAGTATAACTTTATATTAATTCACTTTCCTTTTATTACAGGTAGGTATATTTTTAAGGGTAAGTATACATTACAACCAATTCACTTTCTTTTCTTTTAATTATAGGTAAATATAACGTTAAGGGTAAGTATAAATTTAAATATAAGGTATAAGTATAAATTCACTTTCTTTTATTATAAATAGATATAAACACTGTTGAGGGTAGGTATAAGTTTACAATTTAAGTCACTTTCCCTTTAATTTAGGTTTTAATTTTATTAAAATTTTAAGTAATTTAAGAATCAAAAATGTAAGTTAGAATTTATGGCATTTTTTTTTTTGATAATTTGAATTTAATTTAAATATATTTTAATTTCACATGTATTTTATTTTTAATTCCTTTTTCCTTTAATATTATTTTTGAGCACAATTTTGTACAGTAATTTTTATTAAGTATTTTACACAAGGTTTTCCTTTTTGTTAATTTTATAAATTCACACAACTTTTTTTTCTATATTTTTTTTTTTTTATTTTAAGATTAAGATGAAATAACTATAATAAAGTAGTTGCTGATGCGAGTGCAAGATGAGAAGTGAAAGTTGTCTGTGGTTTTATTTTCCACCAGACTTCTGACAGTTTGC
Source organism: Sarcophaga rosellei (assembly GCA_930367235.1). Lineage (NCBI taxonomy): Eukaryota > Metazoa > Arthropoda > Insecta > Diptera > Sarcophagidae > Sarcophaga > Sarcophaga rosellei. Next base: position 43,942,367 of record OV884018.1, on the reverse strand, counting down.
ATCAACGGCACCTTTCCAAATTATGTGCCGTTAACTTAATTTTTGTAGGCATTATTTGCGTCTGATGGAATGATTGTTGCTGGAATATGTGTGTGTTCAAACCTCGTTTGAACAACATGCGTATACCGAAAAAGTAGAATCAGTGTAGTTGTATGTAACAAGAAACATAAGAAAATGCATAGAATGCATAGACGCGTAGAACGCATCAAGTAGGTTTAAGCTGGAGGTCCACACCACGCGTTCTACGCGTTTTCGCATTCTACGCGGCTGTCAAAAAAGTAGAATTAATGTATTTATTTGGCGTAAGTTACACGCACAAAAGCGTAGGATGCCTTGACGCATAGAACGCGAAAAGTAGATCTACTTTCTACTTTTATAAAGCATCACAAGCGGCGCGCGTACAAAACAGCTGATTTTGACAAGTTGTTTTGTTTTAATTTGTTTAAATTTTTTGATGATCTCGTTCCAAGTATAAAGGACGTACCCAAAATCGTCGTTTGTGCTTTCGGAGCTTATTGTACACACTTGTGCCACAAAATATTCTATTCACAAACTCATTTAATTCCCTAAATTCTTTAAAATTTTCAATTTCCTTTGCCATTTTTGTTTATTGAAGTATTTTCATTCAAATGTTTTCATTTTGCTAACAGCTGATCAAAACAAACATTGGCGCGTAAAAAGCGTTGCATGTAACTTGAAGCGTAGAATGCGAAGAAGGTATGAAATGCACGCAACGCTTTGACGCGAAAACGCGTGGTGTGGACCTCCAGCTTTAAGCCGAAAGTCCATAGCATGCGTTTCATGCGTGCTTGCATTACATGCGTATACCGAAAAAGTAGAATCAGTGTAGTTGTATGTGACAAGAAACATAAGAAAATGCATATAATGCATAGATGCGTAGAACGCATCAAGTAGATCTACTTTCTACTTTTCTATGCGACTCATGCAGTGTTGGAAAACGTCAGCAGTTTTTTAAACTTGGCATGCCAAATTATATACTATTGTGAATGGTTTCGATAGATATGTTTACATTTTACGACATTATTATTTTCGCATTTTTCTTTTTTGCATTATAAAAATATTAATAAAAACATATTTCATAATAAAGTTTACTACTAATTTAAGGGGAAAATACTTTTTTAACACATTTCTGAACATTTCATCATTTCATGAACAAAATATGCATGTTACATCTACTTTGAATTTATTTATTTGTAAACATGAAAAATGGAGGATAAATTAACCGAAAACAATCGTCTTGTGTTCTTTTGAGGATTTTCGTAGGACCTAACAGCACAAAATATCACATATTTAAACTCATAAATTTGTAATTAATGGCATAAATGTTCTTGTTTGCTTTTTTATTGTTCACCACAACAGCTGACCAACACAAAAAGCCAGTCGCATAAAACGCATTGTGTGTAACTTGCAGTAAGAACCGCATAGAAAGCAAAAATTGCATGTAACGCAGTCCGCATGAAACGGATGGTATGGACTTTCGAAAACGCGTGGTGTGGACCTCCAGCTTTAAGCCGAAAGTCCATAGCATGCGTTTCATGCGTGCTTGCATTACATGCGTATACCGAAAAAGTAGAATCAGTGTAGTTGTATGTGACAAGAAACATAAGAAAATGCATATAATGCATAGATGCGTAGAACGCATCAAGTAGATCTACTTTCTACTTTTCTGTGACTCATGCAGTGTTGGAAAATGTCAGCAGTTTTTAAACTTGACATGCCAAATTATATACTATTGTGAATGGTTTCGATAGATATGTTTAAATAGTGCAATACTATTTTCGCATTTTTCTTTTTGCATTATAAAAATATTAATAATAACATATTGTATAATAAAGTTTACTATTAATTTAAGAGGAAAATACATTTTTAACACATTTATGAACATTTCATCATTTCATGAACAAAATATGCATGTTACTAGTTGTCGATTGTTTTTATGTACTGAGTGTCATCTACTTTGAATTCATTTATTTGTAAACATGAAAAATGGAGGATAAATTAACCGAAAACACTCGTCTTGTGTTCTTTTGAGGATTTTCGTAGGCCTTAACAGCACAAAATATCACATATTTAAACTCATAAATTTGTAATTAATGGCATAAATTCTTTTAAAATTACAATTTGATTTTCTATTTTTCCCAAAAATGTTCTTGTTTGCTTTTTTATTGTTTACCACAACAGCTGACCAAAACAAAAAACCAGTCGCATAAAACGCATTGTGTGTAACTTGCAATAAAAACCGCATAGAATGCAAGAATCGCATGTAACGCAAGGTCGCATGAAACGGATGGTATGGACTTTCGGCTTTAAATCTAAAAAACAGTCTTCTCTGTAAATATCCAAAAATTTTTTGGTTATGCATTAGTGAGTAAGAGAGCGAAAATAAGGTGAGAGTTTACAGTCATAGAAAAGTGTTAGTAATATGTATACGCTATTTCGATTTTCATTTCATCAACATACATAAAGTTATTTATTTATTTTATTTATTTATTCTTACGGTTTTTTAAACCTAGATATAGCATTTTCAGTTTAAATTAAACCTTTTTCAAAATAAATGAAACCTTTTTCAAAATGAACGAAACCTTTTTCAGATTAAACGAAACTTTTTTTAAATTAAACGAAACCTTTTTCAAAATAAATGAAACTCTTTTCAGTATAAATAAAACTTTATTCAAATTCAATTAAACATTTTTCAAATTAAACTGAACCAGTTATAGAATTTAATAGAAAACAAACATATTCATTTTTATATAATACTTGTTAAAATTAATGAAGAATTTGTCCACTGACCGCTTTAGGAATTCTCATGATCATATCCATAACATAGTTCGCACAATCATTTTGATTAATTTGTGCGAGACTTCCCTCAATTACACTTACTATGTTATGCTCTGTGGTAATGCCACTTAATAATGATCGGGCGTGGAATTTTATCTTAGAAAATCGGGTTCAACTTAGGAGAATAAAGTGGTAAAAATTTAAGTGTACAGCTACTATTGTTCACCATATTTCGAATTTCCTGGGTTTTATGGATTCTGACATTATCCATAATTAAAAATTAATTTTGTAACTCGGGGCTGCTTTCAATTTTATCCAGGGGCTCCCTCAGAAATATTTGGAAACGGGCTGAATTTACAGTGGAAAGGGAAAAACTTTATGGTAAACAACACCAGCATTATTTATCGCAGCAATTAAAGTAACGTTCCTTCCCCTTACGGTTGGCACAACAACATGAGCTCTTTCACCTACCTTAGCACGTGCTTGTGAACGCCGTAAATCTATAAAAATCATTTTTTCTTTTTGTTGAGGAGACCAAACTGCAAATTCTGAGGCAGACTGTCGACGGTTTTCAATAGTGGATGCGCTATTCATACGGTCTTTTAATCCGTTGAAAATTGTAGACAATGCAAGCGTTACATTAAGTTGTTCAAATAACTTTTTGCGAATATTTCTCAAAAAAAAAAAAAATACAACAGAATATGATAAACCTACAAATTCTATAACTGGTTTAATTTAATTTGAAAAATGTTTAATTGAATTTGAATAAAGTTTTATTTATTCTAAAAAGAGTTTCATTTATTTTGAAAAAGGTTTCGTTTAATTTAAAAAAAGTTTCGTTTAATCTGAAAAAGGTTTCGTTCATTTTGTAAAAGGTTTCATTTATTTTGAAAAAGGTTTAATTTAAACTGAAAATGCTATATATATATACAATATGTTAATTATTTTTACAATATTCAATTAGGAGTTTCTTAAATAAAATCATATTTTCACAATCTTTTAAGTTACTTGGTAGTTCATTATACTTTTTTAATCCTTTATATTCTAAACAATTCATATCCCTTGTAGTTCTCATGAATGGTAATCTATAATTATCTTTTCTTCTAGTTTTATAATTGTGAATTTCATGATTACATTGTAATTTTTCATTTAAATATTGAGGACATTTTCCAAATCTAATGTTAAGAATAAATTTTAAAGTGTGAAAAGTAATAATCTGTCTAACACTCAACCAATTTAATTCTATCAGCATACTTCTTATATTTGTATCATAATTCTTGTTTAAAATAATACGCATAGCCCTATTTTGCAACTTCTGAAGTTTGTCCATTTGAGTTGTGTTTAAAAGAAATAGTACTGACGGGCAATAAACAAAATGCGGTAAAATTATACTGTTATACACTTTAATCCTATATTTCTTATTTACTAATTTAGTTGATCTAGCCATTATTCCAATCTTCTTTGCTATTTTGTTTACAATATACTTTAAGTGATCATCAAAACTTAAATTTTCATCAATCATTATGCCCAAATATGTAATCACATTTACTCTATCAATAGCGTCATTCTTTATTTTTATTACACACTTATCCCTATTTACATGATTTCTTGTCAATATCATGAATTTAGTTTTATTAATATTAAATTTTAATTTATTTTCACATAACCATATATATAAATTGTCAATATCTTCCTGCATCTTCCTCATAGCATTCTCCAAATTCCTATCCGCAATCATTAATAATGCGTCGTCAGCAAATAGTCTAATCTTTGTATGTTTTAAACATGACTTTATATCATTTATACATAAAATAAAAAATAAAAAGCAGCGGTGCCAACACTGTTCCTTGCGGCAATCCTATATTTACATTAATTTTTGTCGATACCGTATCAGATACAACCACTTGTTGCTGTCTATCACTCAGATAGCTGGTCATCCATTTGTCCTCAGCATCACCAATTCCTATCTTCCGCAACTTTGTCATCAATATATTTCTATCCACTGTCTCAAATGGTCTTTTCAGATCAAGGAATGTTGCAACTATATTCATCTTGTCCTTGAGATTATTCTTCCACTCCGACAGTACCAAACTTAACGCTGTTATACATCTTTGACTTAATAATTAGGGAAAGTTTTTTAGATATTTGTCGGAATCTAATTTTGGTTCATAAATTTGCTCTCCTACCAATGACCAACCTTTTAATTTTTCCAAAATATTGCTTTATGTCTATAAAAAAGTATTTCTCTATTCATAACATCTAAATTATTTACTTGACTATTAAAACAATCGAAATGTGTTTTAAGAACATATAAGGCTTTGGCTTTTAATAAAAGCATTTTTTAACATTAAATATTTTTTGAGTGTACCCATAAAAAAATGTCATAGCATCCGCTGACATGTGCACTAGCCGCAGTCTGATCGACGACTAAATAAAAGAGCATAAGCAATGTGTGTGAATTCGCTCTGCACATCTGTAATATCAAATGGTAATCATTGACCTATAGTATAGGTCCTATACTATTATTACATTTGCGTTCCTTCAATAAAACAATGTACTTAGTTTTAAAAAATCAACACTAAAACAATTAATAACATACATGTTCGCTTCTTGTTCCCTTGTTTGTTGGTAAGTGTTGCAATATACAATACAATATTTTTTCTGTTTGTGAATTCACTCCCAAAAAATTTTTTTGGGAATGATTCACAATAGGAAATGACGAAATTTGGGAATTTTTTTATGGGAATAGTTATTTGCGATAGGAGTGATTAACTATGTTACTTATTTTAAAAATAATAGCTAAAAAACATACATACATAATTATCCATTACAACCCTTCAGTCAGAATTAAGCCGAAAGTCCATACCATCCGTTTCATGCGGACTGCGTTACACGCAATTTTTGCTTTCTATGCGGTTCTTATTGCAAGTTACACACAATGCGTTTTATGCGACTGGTTTTTTGTTTTGGTTAGCTGTTGTGGTAAACAATAAAAAAGCAAACAAGAACATTTTTCGGAAAAATAGGAAATCAAATTATGATTTTAAAAGAATTTATGCCATTAATTACAAATTTATGAGTTTACATATGTGATATTTTGTGCTGTTAAGTCCTACGAAAATCCTCAAAAGAACACAAGACGATTGTTTTCGGTTAATTTATCCTCCATTTTTCATGTTTACAAATAAATAAATTCAAAGTAGATGACACCCAGTACATAAAAACAATCGACAACTAGTAACATGCATATTTTGTTCATGAAATGATGAAATGTTCAGAAATGTGTTAAAAAAGTATTTTCCCCTTAAATTAGTAGTAAACTTTATTATGAAATATGTTTTTATTAATATTTTTATAATGCAAAAAGAAAAATGCGAAAATAATAATGTCGTAAAATGTAAACATATCTATCGAAACCATTCACAATAGTATATAATTTGGCATGCCAAGTTTAAAAAACTGCTGACATTTTCCAACACTGCATGAGTCGCATAGAAAAGTAGAAAGTAGATCTACTTGATGCGTTCTACGCATCTATGCATTCTATGCATTTTCTTATGTTTCTTGTCACATACAACTACACTGATTCTACTTTTTCGGTATACGCATGTAATGCAAGCTCGCATGAAACGCATGCTATGGACTTTCGGCTTTACGGCCTAGCTTCTCACACCACTCATGTTTTGAAATTTTGAAAAACTTTTTCATGGCAGGTTTATTTACTCTCAGAGTTTTTGCTAAAAATCTGCTGAGAGAAAGTCACCGAAGAAATATTTTTTAATATTTCGTTTTTAATGTGTAGCCTGTGGCTCGAACCCGGGCTTTACGTCTAATAAGCGAACGCTACTAGAGTACGGCGACTACAACAAAACAATACAACAAATTAGCTTTAAGTTTAAAATAAAAAAGAATTTTTTTTTATTTTATTTATTTATTTAGTAGTATTTGTAATACTTTGTTTAAAAACATTGTAAAATAATTTATCCGATTGACAAACTTGTCAGATTGATATAACTTGTCAGATTCTGATACTTTAAATTATAAGATATTATGTCTTGTTGTATCAGAAATTCAAATTTAATAAATAAATACAAATACAAAATACAAAAAAAAAAAAAAAAAAAAAAAAAAAAAAAAAGACGCTCTTATGAAATATTTTTGATATAACAAATACATTTTCTTTTAAAGACATTTATATTATTTTCATTTTTGACCTCCCTTGGCAGCTCATTAAACACTTGTAGACCCCTGTACAGCAGACATCTCTTCATTGCGTTGTTTGTGGCTTTATTTAATCTAAAATCGCTAGCGTTCCTGAGGTAGTAGGCTGAATTTCGCTTACATAATTTAATTGTTGTGTTAAATATTCCGGTGCATTTTCTGTTTTCATCTTGTATATATAAATACGTATTTAGTTGTAGTCGTTGTCTAATGTTAAGCCATTGTAACATATTCAGCATAAATTGTATTGGTGTATATCTATTACATTTTATTATTGTTCTCATAGCTTTATTCTGTAGTTTTTGTAGTCTTTCTATTTGACCATTAGTGCAGCACGTATATAATATTGTTGAACCGAATTCAAAGTGTGGTTTAATAATTGATTTATATATATTTATCGCAATTAATGTTAATATTTTTTTCTTATTCTTCTAAAAAAGTTAATTTTTTTTAGCAATTTTCTTACAAATATAATCTATGTGGTCTTTAAAATTCATCCCATTGTCTATTATAAAACCGAGATATTTAATTTTTTCCACTTTTTCTATAACTTTATTATTAATCTCCATATCTGAGTTGTTATTCATATTTATTTCCATAATCTTTGTTTTATCTTCGTTTAGTTTTAATTTATTCATTTTCAGCCATTTATTTACATTATTAAGATCATACTTTAAGTTTACTTGACATTCTTCATCCGTTTCCGATATATTAAATATAAGAGTATCGTCCGCATATAACACTATTTCACATTTTTGTAAAACATTAGGCATATCATTAATATATATTATAAATAGCAAAGCACCTAGGATTGATCCCTGTGGAACTCCATATTCATTTGTTATTTCGCTTGATTTCACGTTATTGACTCTAGTTATTTGTTAGATATGACTTAAACCAATTCAATTCATTATCTCGTACCCCATAGTTGTATAATTTTTGTATCAGAATGTCTCTATCTATCGTTTCAAAGGCCCTTCGAAAATCAAGAAAAATTGCCATTATTTTTGCCAATGTTTTTCCATCTATTGATAACGTAGTTCACCGCGGTTTCACATGAATATCGTTTTCTAAACCCCGATTGATATTTAGATAAAATATTATTATTTTCTATGTATTGTTCGAGTTGTTTTTTTTTTACTATTTTTTCACATAATTTAACGAGTTTATTGGCCGAAATTCTTCACATTTACTTGTTCCCGACACCTTCTCAATAGGCGTTATCATTGAAGTCTTCCAATTTTCCGGGAAAATACCCGTTTCCATAGACTCATTTATAATTTTCAGTAGTCTATCACCAATTATATTCCAATTATCTAAAATCATTTTAATATTTACGTTGTTGTAATCTGGTTTCTTTTTTATATCTTTGCAAATTGTTTTTAGTTCGTATTTTGATATTGCACGGAATTTGAATCTATAATTCATCACATCCTGTTGATTAATATATCCTACGTATTCTATTTTATCCCTAATTTCCTTAATACTATTTACAAAATATTCATTAAAATTGTATGCTATTTCTGCATTTGTTTTATACTGTACATTATTAAATATCACAGTTTTTATCACATTTCGGTTACTCTTTAACACTAGATCTTTAATATTATTCCACATTTGTTTTTGATCATTAGAGTTCATCACAGCATTTTTTATTTTTTTTTTAATATACATACCTGTTGAATATACAAGGAAATTTAATAAAGCTCTATAAAATTAGAGAAATTTTTATAATAAATTGTTTAAAAAATAGATAGAGACTATTCTAAAAACAAAATTAAAACTAAAATATCAAGTGTTGGTGAAGGCAGAAAAAATCTTGCAGATTGAAGTTTTTTTTGTCAAGAACAATAAAAGGATGGCTGAATGCACTAAGTGCAAGTCATCGATAAGAGGTGAAAGTGGCATTAGATGCAATGGAGTATGCAACAAGATTTATCATTACACTAAGAAATTTGCCGGGATCGATCAATATTCCGCAAAAATTCTGGAAGAGGATAATTTCGTGAGATTCATATGTGATGACTGTTTACAATACATTCAGAATGTTGATCTTGTCTTAAGTGGTATTCAAGAGGGCGTCAAAAAAAACAAACAAGTATTGCAGGAATATAAATATGAGTTTGAAAGTTCACTAAAGAAAAATGAAAATGAAATTAAATCATTGTTGGAGGTAATCGAAAAACGGTACGATGAAAGATTTAGAAAAATGGAAAAAATTCAAAAATTATGCGAAATAAATGTACAAGAGGTCAAGGACATTAATGGAACGGTAAACAATATCGAAAACAAGAATAAGGATATGTATGAAACGATCGAGAAAAGCAATACGAAAATATGTAATGGAATAAAGAAAATTGTCAAGGATACGAATGTCAAACAGAAAATGTCATACGCACAAATAGCTGCAAATAATATAGTGATGCCAGATGTTTCAAAAAATGTCCCCTTAATTATAAAGCCCAAGGAAAAACAAAGTGTTGAAAAAACAAAAGCAGAATTGGATGAAAAGGTGGACCCAATTAATTTCAAAATAACGAACGTCAAAAATAGGAAAAATGGTACACTGGTAATAAAAAGCAAAAATGTGGAGGAAAGAGAAAAAATTAAAGAAGCTATTGAAACTCAAATTAGTAAAAGTTATGAAGTGAAAGTGCCAAAGGAAGTAGGTATGCAAATTATGATAACGGACATGCATTTTAAAATGCAGGAGAAGGAACTAATAGAGAAATTGAAAAATCAAAATGAAATATTGAAAGACAGTAAAATAGAACTTATCAAAATATATGAATCTAAGAAATTTAATATACATATAATGCAAAAATGAAAATTGATAATGAATTGTATCCAAAAGTGATATCGGGAGTAAGGCTTAATATAGGATGGGATAGATGCCGGGTTTTCGATGGTACTGATGTGCTGCAATGTTTTAAATGCCAAGGATATAACCACAAATCATCGGAATGTAAAAATGAGGATACATGTTATAAATGCCATGGAAATCACAAAAGCAAAGAATGTAATAAGGAAATAGTGAAAAAATGCATCAATTGTATAAAGGAAAATAGAAGACTTAGTCTAGGGCCGGACGAAGATCATGCCACATTTAATAATAGTAAGAAAAAGAAGAATTGGATTAGCTATAAATAGCAATCAAAGAAAATTCATGGAATTTATGCAAATATACAAGGACTTTTGAATAATTTTGCTCAACTGGAAATAATTGCCGAAAATATTAAACCAGATTTTATAATGCTCTCCGAAACGCACATAACGGAAAAAATAGATGAATGCGAGACAGAATTGGGTCTTTACGATCAATACGTGACAATGTCCAATTCACCCAGGACAGGAGGAGTAACATTATATTTTAAAAAACAATGGAAGGTAAATAGAATTAAGGAAAACGTAAAGGACTCCAAACACTGGATTAGCGCATATTTGGCGAAATGTGAAGGCTTATCATTTATAATAGTTATAGTTCTGTGAAGATTTACAACAGTTTTTGGAGGACTTGTGCGAGAAAAGTAATGACATTATAATGGCAGGAGACTTCAACATAGATTGGCAATCAGATTTTTATAAAGGTAAATTGGAAAGCATATTGAATGATAACGGGCTAAAACAGATAATGAAGGAATATACGAGAATAACGAAAGATTCTAAAACATTAATAGACTATATAATCACAAATAATGAAATGGTGTCGGCAAGAAATAATATAAACAATAAAATATCAGATCACGAATGTATAGATATTATTATCCAAAATGGAAACGATCAGAAAATACGGAACATGGAAATAGACATATTCAAATACAATAAAGACAGATTTAATAATGAACTAAATGCATTAATAGAATTTAATGAAATAGATAACATAAATGAATACCTTTATAATCCTGATACTTGTTTGGAACAAACAATTGAAAAATTTGTAGTGAAGAGAAAAGTGCGCGAAAACAATAATAATAAATGGTTTAGCAACGAACTAAGAATATTGAAAAAGGAAAAAATTATAAAATATCAAAAGACTTTATTTGAAAATACAGCATCGTCGTGGAATAACTACAAATTCATAAGAAATTTATATAAAGTGAAAATTGGTAATGAAAAAAATAAGTTTATAAACAATAAGATTACGAATACAAGCAACCAAAAGGAAATGTGGTATAAAATAAAAGAACTAGTCCTAAAAACTCCCAAAAATGTGATTAAATCTGTGATATTTAATAATATAGAATGTAATATTAATTCCGAAATAGCTGAAAATTTTAATGACTACTTCGTAAATAGTATTAAGGAAATAAGATGCTCCATAGAGGACGTGCAATATAAGAACCAAATTCCTGTGATAAACTGTAGATTTAAATTCCGTGCAATTTCATTATTAGAATTAAGAAGCGCCATAACTTAATACTAACATTATAACATTAACATTAACATGTAAATAAAATTAACATAATATTATAATACTAATTGTCAATACTAATAAATAATTTAATTAATATATAATGAATTGAATAAATGAAAATAAGTATCACCCTAATATTAGTATTAAGTAATGTTAAGGTTCATGACCACATGAATACAAGGTCATTAAATAATAAGTAAAAACAAATAAATAAATAAGCAACGGAGTTGCTGAATTCAATAATACAGTTAGGATTAAGTAAATAGAATAAGATAGAATTAAGGAAAAATGAAATAATAAAATAGTTGAATTGTAACATCTAACTCGTTCGGTTGAGTCTTAATTCGAAAGGTTTGGTCTTGGCGGTTTCACAGTGTCTCAAAAATATAAAATTATAAATTATTTAATTTTAATTAACTTCCTTAAAAACTATTAAGGATAAACATTTTGGCGCCCGAGCAGGGACATTGTGAAAAATAAAAATAAATAACAATAATAAAAGTGTTGTTTTTTAATAAACGCAAAAAGACCAAATCCGCGCGAACCTTTTATAAATTAATTAAAAGTTACGCGAGTGTTATAAATTTTATACATTCTTGAAAATTAAAAAGAAAAAAAGTGTAATAAAGTTTATAAAAAACCTTATAAGTTAATTAAGGTTTACAATTAATATATAAAACCACAAAATATACTTGGTTTTTAAATATTAAGTTAATACATATATACACTAAGAATATCTCTTCTACAAAATAAAAAACAAAAGTGAACGATACACACAAATACAATAAAACATACAAAAAATATTTTAGTGAATTCAAAGTAAATATAAAACATAACAAATTGAACAAAACATACAAAAAATATTTTAGTGGCAGAAAAATAATATAAAATCTCAAAAAAAAAATAAAAACAAAGTGTGTGGTGAAACGAAACAAATCAAAAAAAAAAAAAATATTAAAAACAAAAAGAAAGAATATAGAATAAAGAATAAATAAAAAGAATCAAAACAAATAATACGAAACATAAAAAGAAAAATATACATATATATATACAAAACAAACATAACAAAATAACAATAGATACAGTGGTACATTAGTGCTGTGAGAACATACAAACATACACAAAAAGAAATAGAACAAGAAAAAGAAAAATAGAATTGGAGAAGAATCAACACAGTGTACAAAGAAATACAAACACACAAGTGCCATAAATACAACATTAGTAATACACCGAACAAATCATCATACTACACAACCAACAACATCACATCGTTGGACGACTCCAAAGCCTACAACTCCAGGAAAGGAATTTTGCACAGATGCCTAGTTGTCACTGCATCCTGTGCCGGTCGGACAAAAATAAGGGGAGTACTTCAGACTCTCTCGAGGTAAAAAGTGTGAAATATATTGTGTTTCTCTTTCCTTAAATTTGTAATTTGATCAAATTTAAGAGATTTTTTGTAAATTAAACGAAAAATTGCTAATCGCTTTAACAGCAGAACACAAGAGTATATTTCACATTTTAAAACTTTCAACATTACATATATTTTCTTAATATTCAATATACATATTTATAATACACGAAAATATTTTCATATTATTATTTATAAATTAAGAGAAGAAAACCCACCCTTATGTAGTGAACTAAATTCGCGAGTGTTTGATTTGTTTGAAAATTACACTAACAATTCGCTTGTATTATTTGTGAGAGAACATTTAGCGTACCACTTGTGTTGCTTTTGTTCATTTCTCTTTTGTTTTATTTTTCGTAATTTCGTTCGATCAGTGTTCCGTTTCACGCGTTCCTATACTGCTTGTATATAAGTTACATATCACAGCTGTGTACAGTGGTCACACTAGAACAAAAATCAAAACGAATAATTTCAATAAAAATTGTTCACATAAATTTCGGTCATCGAATTATTTTTTATTGTTATTATTCATAACGCTGTGTGTTCATATTGGAATTTGATTTTTTGTTTATTGTTTACAAATCGATTATTAGGCGATTTTACTTGGTAAATTAGAATAATTTTTCTTACCGAAGGCTGTGTGTCAAGATTTCTTATTTCTACTTTTTGAGATCAAGTAAATTATTCTTGACTCGATTAACGCCAGTTGTGAATTGGAACCGGAACTTTCAAATATTGCGTACCGCGATACTTTGATTACATTCTATTGTCCAAAACACGTGACTACTAATAAATTCGAATATACTTCGACCAATAATTTACCTTGGTCAATTTTAAATTTTGTTTTGAAGAATTTTAAGTATTCGAAGTCACAATGACTACTAGAGGCTCCAAACGCCAAGATTCTCCTTCCAGAGTGGAAAATTTGGAGAAATTACTCGCGAAGAAAGCGAAGGTCATAACTAATATCGACAGAATTCGACAGTCCGTTATAGATAGAACTATTTCGTTCAATCCTATGGAACTCGAATGTCGATTGGAGATCTTACGATCATATATTGACCAAGCAATGAAGCTCCAGTCGGATGTGGATAATTTGGATTCCGGCAATGACGATAGGGCCGAGCTTGAGAATCTGTGTGTAACCACAAAAAGTTTGTTCATGAGCTTGTTGGCCAAGGGTCGGCAATCGATTGTGCCTGAAACTTCATTCAGCGTACAAGCTCGCCAGTCAAGACTCCCGAATATGAAGCTCCCGAAATTCAGTGGAAAATATGCTGAATATAAAAACTTCATGAGCTTATTCGAGAACTTGGTTCACAATGATCCGACTTTGACGGATATTGAGAAATTCAACCACCTAATCTCATGCTTGTCCGATTCGGCCTTGGGTACAGTGAAGGCCTTTCAGATCTCCGAGGAGAATTATCCCAAGGCAATAGCCAGCTTGAAAAAAGTATACGATAATAAATGCTTGATATTTTTCGACAATATTGCAAAACTTTTTGATTTGCCCGAAATTACCAAGCCTTCGGCTGTTGCTTTGCGAAGCATGATTGATACTGTTTCTGCCATCTACGATTCATTGTTATCAATTGGTGATGACAAGAAAATAACTAATGCGATATTGATACATTTAGTGATGTCGAAAGTGGACCCAATCACCAAATCAAAGTGGGAAGAACAGCTTGATTTCGATAAGCTCCCATTGTGGTCAGATTGCGAGGCCGCCTTGAATAGACGTTACCAGCATATTTCGGCTGACGAGTCTTCTAGTTCAAGGCCGAGGGTTAACAAACCTAAGAATGAACATTTTAACTTTCGAACGAATAAAACATCACTAAATTGCACAAAATCGAAACAATCTGTTGACAAATGCCTATTTTGCAAATCGACGCAACATACGATTGGCAATTGCCCTTCTTTCACTGCTGAGCCTATAGCCAAAAGATTCGATTTCATAAAAGCCGTGCCAGCATGTATAAACTGTTTGAAAAAAGGACATACAGTTGCCAGGTGTCCTTCGTCTAAGTGTCGGATATGTAATGGTTCACACAACACATTACTTCACCGATATAATGCTAGTTCGAACAACACGTCAATAAACTACTCTGAACAGCCTTCGAATTCTCACGCTTCTGTGAACTATTCGGCGTCAGATGAACGCATAATTCTCGCAACGGCTGTGGTAAGAGTAAGGAGTAGTTCTGGCCAACTGATACCAGCCAGGGCTCTTTTAGATTCCGGTTCTCAACCTAATTTGATAACCGAGGAACTAGCGCAACTACTACGTTTGAAAAAAGAAGGAGGCAGATTGAATTTGAATGGCATTGGTGAAACAAATTCATTGTCCAAATCTCGCGTCAATTTAACGGTTACTTCGAGTGTCAACTCTACCCAATTTACTTCAAAGTTTTGGGTATTAAAATCAATCACAAATCTACAACCCGATCGTAGGGTCAACATAGCTAATTTGAATATTCCGTCGAACGTGGAATTAGCTGATCCTTGCTTTTACAAGCCACAAAAGATTGATTTGTTAATTGGCGCAGGTCCTTTCTTCGACTTAATGTGTGTTGGCCAAATCAAATTGGGCCTGAGTCTTCCAGTTCTTCAAAAGACTTCGCTCGGTTGGATTGTTACTGGAAGATACAATCAGTCAAGGGACTCTTTTAATTCAAAGGTATTTCATTTAAATACTTCAATCGAAGACGAGAGTAATGTTGATTCCATCGTCCGGAAATTTTGGGAGTTAGAAGAACTTCCAATCGAATCAACTCAAATTTATTCTGAGGAGCATAAAAAATGTGAGAACGAATTCAAGACTTCAGTAAGACGTCTTGCGTCGGGAAGATTTGAGGTTTCTTTACCTTTTAAGTCTGATCCTAAACTATTAGGATCTTCGTTTGAAACTGCCAAGCGACGATTTCTCTCTTTGGAACGGAAACTTTCCAAAGATGATACTATGAGGCAGATGTATCATGATTTCATGAAGGAGTACTTCAACTTGGGTCACATGTCACTTTTGGACAAATTTCCTGATACTCCCCACTATTTTATTCCACATCAGTGTGTTTTGCGACCTCAGAGTACAACTACCAAACTTCGGGTAGTATTTGATGCTTCATGTAGAACTTCTTCACATGTTTCACTTAACGAACTGTTAATGGTCGGTCCTACAGTTCAAGAAGAGTTGTATTCTACATTGATCCGTTTTCGATTCCACAAGTATGTAATCACTGCAGATATTGAAAAAATGTATCGTCAAGTCATGATTGGTGACAAGGATAGAAATTTTCAATTGGTCCTTTGGCGAGAGAATCCATCTGATGAGTTGAGGCATTTTCGGCTGAATACTGTCACTTATGGTACAGCTTCAGCACCATTTTTAGCCATCAGATGTCTGATTCACTTAAGCGACATATACAAAGAGACTCTGCCTATTGGTTCGAAAGTTGTTCGCAGTGATTTCTACGTAGATGATTTACTTACCGGAGCTGACAGCTATGATGAATTGATTTTAATTCGAAATCAAGTGACTGAAATTTTGGCTTCGGCTGGTTTCAATCTCACCAAGTGGTTTTCAAACCACCCTGAATTTCTGAATTCTCTACAGAAAGAGAAACTAATACATAGCGATTCAGACTCTGCGAAAGCATTGGGCATACATTGGGTTCCGAAGAATGATTTATTTAAATTTCATTTGGAAGATAAGTTTCAGGACTTAAAGGCTACAAAGAGAAACATATTATCGGTGTCTTCTAGATTATTCGATCCTCTCGGACTGTTATGCCCGCTTGTTACGAAATCAAAGATCCTATTGCAAGAGCTTTGGATTCAAAAGCTTGACTGGGATGAATCAATTCCCTTGGGGTTGAATACTTCATGGGAAAACTTCAAATCTAATTTAATGGAAGTTGATTCAATTAGCATCCCAAGATTTGTCCATACTACGTCTACATCGAGAATTCAAATTCATGGATTTTCTGACGCTTCAATTCGAGCATATGGGTGTTGCATATACATTCGAAGCTCCGAGACAAACACAATCGTCTCGAGACTACTTACGGCTAAGTCCAAAGTTGCTCCCCTCAAGTCTAAATCACTTCCTAGACTTGAGCTATGTGCCGCACACCTACTATCTAAGTTATGGAACAGAATTAAGCGTATGATGAATTTCAAAATAGACGATGTTTATTTCTGGACAGACTCCGAAATAGTACTGCATTGGATAAAAACGCATCCATCCTCTTTGACGACTTTTGTGTCAAATAGAGTCGCTGAGATTCAGGAGTGGTCGGACCAAGTTTCGTGGCGCCACGTACCCACTAAGCAGAATCCAGCTGACCTTGTGTCAAGAGGATCCGATGTAAAGGACTTGAAAGACTCAATATGGTTTGAAGGACCGTCGTTTCTACTAAACGACAGTTCCAAATGGCCTGTTAATGAACATTTTGAATTAACAGAGAACCAGAAACTATTGGAAGCAAGGAAAGTGAATGCATTTCTTGCAGTAGAGGGGACGTCTAACTGTCTACTGGAGATGATATCGAAATACTCGTCATATAAGAAGTTACTGCGAGTAACATGTTTTGTACTCAGGTTCATTGATAATCTGAAGAAACGAAAGTCAAATCAAAGTATCATACCTACTGCAACGGAAATGAAGTGGTCATTTTATCGCCTTGTAGAAGCTATCCAGAAAGCCAATTTTTCTGAGGAGATTTCTAAATTACAGAAATCTCTGATCTTACCATCGAACATACAGAGACTTACACCTTTCATTCACACATTCACTGAAGAAGGGAGAACATTTTCACTACTAAGGGTAGGTGGGAGATTGCTTAATGCAAATTTGCCATATGATGCAAAATTCCCACTGTTGTTACCGAAGAAAAATGACTTTGTCACACTTTATTTGCGATATCTTCATTTCGAAAATTGCCACGCTGGCACAAAAGCGCTCATTGCTCTCGCTAGGGAGAGAATCTGGCTCATTAACGCCAAGGAAGAGTGCAGTAAGATTGTTCGCAAGTGTGTACATTGTTTCCGCTATAAGCCAAGACTTATGTCCCAAATAATGGGAAACTTGCCCACAAATAGAGTGAGAGCTACACGACCATTTCTTATCGTCGGCGTAGACTTCTGTGGTCCCATTAATGTCTCTTTGAGAATTCGAGGTCGACCACCATTGAAAATGTATATAGCGGTCTTCGTGTGTTTCACTTCTAAGGCAGTGCATTTAGAATTAGTATCCGATTTATCCACTGATTCTTTTCTTCTATCTTTCAAAAGGTTCGCTGCCAGAAGAGGTCTTCCGAAAGAGGTGCTATGCGACAACGGAACGAACTTCGTGGGAGCCAGCAACGTCCTCAAGCAGCTGCAGCAAGCATTCGACAGGAGTCGACCCGCCCTTGAATCTTACGCAGCGTCGTCCGGGGTGAAGTTCACCTTCATACCACCTCGGGCGCCGCACTTCGGAGGACTGTGGGAAGCAGCCGTCAAGCAGGCGAAGTTCCTGTTTCTGCGCGCAGTAGGCAACGCATCGCTGACGCAAGAGGAAATGGAGACGGTGCTCGCAGAAACAGAGGCGGTGCTCAACAGTCGACCCATTGCACCGCTGTCTCCAGACCCCAACGACGGAGAGGCGCTAACTCCAGCTCATCTGCTGATAGGAGAGGGTCTGCGTTCGCTGCCGCTCGAATCCGTAGGCGACGGGAAAATCAGAGAGCCCAAATTATGGAAGCGTTGGCGACTACTTTGCGGACTCAAGCAGACGTTCTGGCAGGCTTGGTCTCGAGACTACGTCCTGGGTCTGCAAGGCAAAGCCAAGTGGACCAGCGAATCACCCAACCTGAAGCGAGGCCAGGTGGTGATCATCCACGAGGACAATTGCCCGCCTCAACATTGGCTGACCGGGAGAGTCGTCAAGGTCGTAGAAGGAGAGGACGGCAAGGTCAGAGTGGCGGAGGTCGCAACGCGCAACGGCGTCTATAAGCGTCCAATCCAAAAACTGGCTCTACTTCCAATGGATTGAAGGAGCCCAGCCCTTCAATGGGGCCGGCATGTTGCGCCATAACTTAATACTAACATTATAACATTAACATGTAAATAAAATTAACATAATATTATAATACTAATTGTCAATACTAATAAATAATTTAATTAATATATAATGAATTGAATAAATGAAAATTAGTATCACCCTAATATTAGTATTAAGTAATGTTAAGGTTCATGACCACATGAATACAAGGTCATTAAATAATAAGTAAAAACAAATAAATAAATAAGCAACGGAGTTGCTGAATTCAATAATACAGTTAGGATTAAGTAAATAGAATAAGATAGAATTAAGGAAAAATGAAATAATAAAATAGTTGAATTGTAACATCTAACTCGTTCGGTTGAGTCTTAATTCGAAAGGTTTGGTCTTGGCGGTTTCACAGTGTCTCAAAAATATAAAATTATAAATTATTTAATTTTAATTAACTTCCTTAAAAACTATTAAGGATAAACATATATGTAAAACTATTAAAAAGAAAAACGATGATAGGAGAATATCGAGCAACTTAATATTGGATAACTGGGAGTTAGTAGGTAACATCTTGCTTAAAATTATAAATAAATCGCTGGAAACGGGAATTTTTCCCGATAATTGGAAAGAGTCATTGGTAACACCAATTGAAAAAATTAAAAACACTAATAAATGTGAAGAATTTCGTCCTAATAAATAACTGAAAACATTTGAAAAAGTTCTAGAAACTGTTGGAAAAATACATGGAGGAAAACAAGTTACTGTCAAAATATCAGTCAGGTTTCAGAAGGAAGTTTTCATGTGAAACTGCTGTAAATTATGTCATAAGTCGGTGGAATAATACGAAAAATAATAAGATTCTTGAAATTTTTCTGGCATTTGAAACAATTGATAGGGACATTCTGCTGCAAAAACAAATGAAGTATGGAATAGAGAATGAAGAGCTGATGTGGTTTAGGTCATATTTAACGAACCGTAAACAAATTACAAGAGTTAACAACATTGAATCCAGCCCAATTGAAAATAAGTATGGAGTACCACAAGGATCAATATTAGGAGCGCTGTTATTTATTATTTACATAAATGATATGGAAAAGGTTTTGCAGAAGTGTGAGATAGTGCTATATGCGGACGATACTTTAATTTTTACAGATGATAAGAATAATATCTTATGTCACGAAAATTTGTCAAAGGATATGGAAAATATAAATAAATGGTTAATGATGAACAAGCTAAAACTAAATGAGAATAAAACCAAATTGTTAGAAATTAATATGGACAATAATTTAATATTCAAAATAAATAATGTAATAATAGAGAAAGTTAATTTGATAAAATACTTGGGGTTCATAATAGATAAAGAATTAAAATTTAATAATCATATTGAATTTATTTGTAAAAAAATCGGATTTTTCAAACGCATAAGAAATAAAATGTCAATTATAACATCAATAAATATTTACAATACAATAATTAGACCACATTTCGAATATGGATCAACAATATTACATACTTGCTGTTCAGATCAACAAATAATAAGACTACAGAAATTACAAAATAAGGCAATGCGTGCAATACTTAAAGTAAATAGATTAACATCAACAAGATGGATGCTAGATACTTTGAAATGGTTAAATATAAAGGAAAGACTACAAGTTAACACTATATACTTTATTCGAAAAATGAAAATAGGTGATGCGCCAGAATATCTAACAGAACAACTACAATACGTTGGGGAGGTTCAACCATACAGTTTGAGGAACGTCATGGACTTCAGGATTCAACAAGTCAACACCACTGCAAGGCAAAAATCGCTGTTTTATAAAGGACTAAACCTGTACAATATGTTGCCATTTGATGTTAAAAATGAAATTAGTGATAATGTTTTTAGGAAGAAAACTGTAAATTTTATAAGAAGCATTAATTAGAGCATTTGTATTTATAGTATAATTTTATAATTTTAAATGTTAATTAAAAGTATTATTAATACTACTTAATATCAATAAAAAAAAATCAATACCATTTTAAAAAAAAATTACCTAAAAACAAAAAATATTCTTACAAACAGCCTAAGGAGAGTAGGCCCGTCAATTACATTTTTCAGCATGACAATGACATAAAAACAACTTCCGCGACTGACGAGAGTAACGCCCTCATAGCTTCTATCGACATTCTGCGATATGACTTTTCGACCAATGCCGGGGAAACCAGCAACAACAGACAAACATTCAAATATACGTTCGTTAATTCTGGAATTTGTGATGAGATAACTATCTCCTATTATTAACCGATTAGTTCTCATTAACTATACATTAATAAATTATCGTTATTTTTATTTTAAAATTGTTTCATTGTCAGTTTTTAAGATTAAAATAACAAAAAACTTTCAAAGTATTGACAAAGTTTTTCGGGCAATCTACTAAGTGGTGCATATTCTTATGTACTGTATATACCTGTTTGTTTTCAGTAATGGTTTTATACCGAATATATTGGATAGATTACATCCAGAAAACTTCATTAAAGTGATCTTCAGCCTAATTGCAGTAATTTTATTCTATTTTGCGCGGTTGTCGAGCTCTTTGTGACACTCCAGTGCTGCCTTAGTAAACTTCAGTTGCACTAAAAATTTGTAGTTACCGAAAAAATTTTCAAAGCGGAATTTTTGAATTTCTCTTTCAGTTCCTATCTGTAATAATTTTTTTAGCAACTGTCAACTGAAGTTCAGTTGACATCCATTATCGAGCCATTAATGCTAGACTAACCTTATGAAATAGTGATTAAAAACGATTGATTGCTATTAACTAAATTGTAGTGTATTTGATTTTAACAGACTAATAAAACATCAACAACAACGTATTTATAAGTTACCTTGATTTCACTAAGTTTGGCCCGTACATTCTAAAACTTCATATTTCCTTTTTTAAGATCCATCAACATTTAATTGAAACAATTTTTTATCTAAATAGTGTCGACAACAATATACATACTGCGGAAAGTACTAAAAAATTCTTACGAGTGCAATTTTAAAATAATCAATTTATACAATTTTTGACAACTGGAAATTAAGCTACAATCAGTAATTAAACTCTAGTTTCGTTGCTGGCAACTAATAATTTGTAGTAAATATTTTCTTCCATTAATTCCAATTCCTTAATTAGTTATGATTTCAAAGGAGAAGGTCAAAGGAGAAGGTCAAAGCAAGACGTCATTCTATCATAACAAGACACTGAAGTCGAATAACATTATTAAACACAAATTAGACTACTCTTACCAAATTATAATTTGTTTTTTGAAAGACGACTTCATTCGTTAACCAAAGGTTTGTTGTCCACATTAAAACGCTATTGTTGGCTCTCTGGAGGAATCTGTTAATTATGGATTTCAATGAGTATATATCAGAGAAATTCGAATTGAGACAAACCAATGCCGCACTTCCACAACAGCACAATAAATAAAAACTGTTTTTGTAGTACGTGTTTTTCGCTTTTTTTATTTTCTTTACCATTATCACTATCGTTAGCAAAACGAGGAAACAGTGTTACAAATACACTAAAAATAAAAAATTCACTCATTTTTTAAACTCGCCTTGTTCATGTTTACTTGGCGTGAGTTTGAGCTTTTCTCATTTGAGTAAGGATGTTGGACAATTCTTCACGCTTCCTCTTAGCACGGATGTGTGTGCCCAAGCGGCGTTTCAAGAATTTCAAGGCACGCTTATCCTTAGAAACCTTCAACAATTCCATGGTTCTCTTTTCATAAGGAGCATGACCAACAACTTCACGTACCAAATCGCGCATAAACTTGGTGTGACGGGTTTGGATCTAAAATGGAATGCACAATGATAAACAATAAATACATGTTCTAAAATAATAACAAAAACATTTTCTCAAGAAGTAAACAAATAGTTTACAAATAAATAAAAACTAACTCAGTGCCAATTTTTTAACCATGTTACCATAACAAATTACTTAAGACTTGCAAAAACCAAAAGAATATTGGATCCGCTTGCCTTGATAAATAATTCTTATATGGTAGTCTGTGAATGGTTTAAATGCTCATCATTGAAACAGTACTAACGAAATGAGTTATCTACACTGAATGTTTTAAATTTGTCTATAATACTCACATTCTTCAAACGGGAACCACGCAAGCCCTTAACTTTTTTGTCGCCAGTATATTTCACATTCCTGACTTTGGTGGTTTTATGTCCCTTGTTGAGACCGACACAGAGTTCGTAGCGTACTGCCATTTTGGCTGAAACAAATTTAAGAGACAAAATTAGTACAAAATCAGGAAACATCCACTAATAAAAATGACGTAGTAATATAAATTATTTGCAATACAGCCATTTTTGTTTTTAGCCAACAGATGTTGGAAATATTTCACAATTTTTATGCTTTTTAATATTCGTTCACCTACCTTAGCAATTGTCAAAAGGCGGAAAGAGCTTTGACAGGGCTACTAGTTTAGTAGTCATTTTTTCGGCCGTTTTTACACAATATTATGACAGTGAACTTAATGTTGCCAGATATTTTGCAGACATATTTTCCTGTTTTCAACACGATACAAAAAAATTAAAGAAACACGATAGGAAAAAAAGGAATTTTAATTAATATATTAACAAATTATAACCATTAAAAATAAGATGATAATTATGGGGAATTAATTAGTTTTCATTCAAAATTAATGGATATGATGTTTACTTTTTATGTGTTTGTTGTTATTTTTAACTAAGATTTGTCATTTTTAGCAGACGAAATACACAGGGAGAATCAGATTGAATAGGAAGTGTACTTATAAAAGCAACAAATACATGTTGTTTTTCAAACAAATTTAAAATTGTAATGCTGCTACTACCTTTATCAATATATCCTGCGCAAAGAAGTTGCATCAAGATTGATATAAGTAAAGGCTAAAGATGCGTACTATGTTCCATTGACTGATGTAGAAAGTAAAGTTTTTAGCCTATGTGTCCGATTTTACAATTCTCTAATGTCAAACTGCCGACGTTACGTGCGTAACCTAACTTTTCCTTTATGTTTAGAACATTTAAATTCGTGTTTTTAAGCGAGTATTTTTTTTTTAATATTTTTCAAGAAAAAATATATTTTAAAAATAATGTTTATACATTTTTTCATTAATATAAAAAAAACAAAAAGTTTAAAGTTAAATTCTTGCTTTTATCACACATGCGAGTAGTGGGGCCTATTTACGGCAACGGAAATGAAGTGTTTGGGCTAGTGGTTTAATCGTGTATGAGGGTTTTGTGTGATTTATATTTTGCTGTAACGATGTCAAAGCTGATCTTTTGCTGACGGTGCGTCTTGATGTTGTAGCGTATGGCGAAATTAACTCAGTTCAGAAACGTTTTCATATTATTAAAAAATGTTAAATTTATTTGAATGTTGCTTACTCTCTAATACTGTGAGCTTAAAAAATCTTTTATTCTTGTTTGTATAAAAGAAACGGACATGTGTTTTATAATGCAATTTTGAAAATAGATAATGACTCAAATACCAAAATAATGAATAAAGAGAAAGTCAATATCGGATGGGAAAAATGCAGAATATTCGACGGCACTGATATTATACAATGTTTTAAGTGCAGAGGATATAATCACAAATCTGCAGAATGTAGAACTAAAGATATATGCTATAAATGTCATGGTGAACACAGATCAGATAAGTGCAATAAGGAAATCATAAACAAATGTATAAATTGTATCCATATGAATAAAAGATTGAATCTGGAATTGGATGAAAACAATGTGACTTTGAGTAAAGAATATCCAGTATATATGAACAAACTGAATGCCAAAAACAGAAATGTAGGTTTAGTGGCATAACAACTAGAGCAAATATATGGAATATATACGAATATACAGGGACTAATAAACAATTTTGATCAATTAGAGACAATAGCGGTGGAGGAAAAACCTGAATTTATTATTCTTGCGGAAACCCATTTAACGTGTGAAATTGAAGAATTGAAA
This sequence comes from Sarcophaga rosellei, assembly GCA_930367235.1. Classification (NCBI taxonomy): domain Eukaryota; kingdom Metazoa; phylum Arthropoda; class Insecta; order Diptera; family Sarcophagidae; genus Sarcophaga; species Sarcophaga rosellei. The sequence continues at coordinate 43,917,493 of OV884018.1, read as the reverse complement.
ATTATAATCATTACGCAACGTTATCAAACTCAGCAAGAACTGGAGGAGTAATAGTATATTTTGAAAAAAGGTGGGAGGTTAAAAAATTATCTGAGAAAATTATTGAATCAAAAATTTGGATAAGCGCCTACGAAGCAAGATACAAAAATTATGGATTTGTTGTAGCGGTAACACAGGATTTAAGTTTCGTGAAATAACACTAGATGAATTAAGGATAGTATGTAAGGACCTGAACAACAAGCCAGACTTTAATAGAATATCGAGTAAGATTATACTTAATAGCTGGAACGTGATATGAAGAACATTGTTGGATATAGTAAATAAATCAGTAACAACGGGAAGCTTTCCAGACAATTGGAAAGAGTCAATGATAACTCCAATTCAAAACATCGCAAAGACAAAACTATGTGAGGAATTTCGCCCAATAAATACACTGAAAACATGGGAGAGAATAATAGAGAAAGTTGTAAAAAGCCAACTAGAAAAGTACATGGAATCAAACGCCTTACTGCATAAATACCAATCTGGATTTAGAAAGAAATTTTCATGCGAGACAGCTGTCAATTACATTATCAACAGATGGAAAAAAACCGAAAAAGATAAGAAAGTAATAGCAATCTCCTTGGATTTTAAGAGCGTTCGAAACGGTAGACAGAGTTATACTGCTACAGAAACTTTATAATTACGGCATTCAGGGGATTGAACTAAAATGGTTTGAGTCATATCTAACAAATAGAAGACAAGTTACAAAAGTGAACAATGTTATATCGCCAACAGCAAGTAATGAATATGGCGTGCCGCAAGGTTCAATCTTAGAAGCTCTATTATTTATTATATGTATATATCAACGATATGCCAAACGCATTAAATGATTGTGAGATAATATTATATGCAGATGATGCACTCATATACATCGAAGCTGATACTGTAGAACAATGTTATGATAGACTTAAGACAGATATTGATAAGGTGAATACATGGCTGAAAATTAATAAACTAAAATTAAATGAAAGTAAAACTAAAATTATGGAAATAAAAACTAACAGCGATATAATTTTTGAAATTAATGACGAACATATTGAAAAAGTTAGTCAGATTAAATACCTAGGATTTATTATATACAACAACCTAAACTTAAAGAGTCACATCGATTTCATATGCAAAAAATTGGGGGAAAAAATTGGATTATTTAAGAGATTAAGAAAAAATACAACTGCACTGACAGCAATAAATATTTACAACACGATAATTAAACCTCATTTTGAATTTGGGTCGACAATTATGTACTCATGTTGAATAAATCAACAAATTGAAAGATTGCAGAGGCTTCAAAATAAGGCAATGCGTGTCATATTAAGATACAATAGATACACCTCAATAGAATATATGCTTGAATCTCTAAAATGGCTTAATGTTAAACAGCGTCTAAAATTAAATATCATAAACTTTATTAAAAAAATAAAAAATGGAAATGTACCACAATATATAAAAGATCAAATAGCCTACGTCGGAGAAATGCAACCATATCATTTGAGAAATAATAACGATTTTCGTATTGAAATGGTAGATACGGTGGCGATGCAGCGTTCGATTTTCTATAAGGGATTGCAATTATATAACCAACTGCCTGATTATGCGAAAAATGAACACAACAATAGTGTATTTAGAAGAAATGTTGTAATACTTGTTAAGAACAATGTAATATAGGGCTTGTTATTTACATCGTCTAATATATGAGACTGTAAAGATATTATGTAAATTTATAAAGTATTTTTTGATACTAATAAAGAATAATAATAATTTGTGCAATCAATTGATTGCGCGTGAAAGCCGTTGCCGTGTATGCCCTGCTTAAGTTATATCGTATTGTTGGATGGTGCAAATTGCGAAGTTTTTAGAAGTTTTTTTTGTATTAATAATGCAAGATTAGCATCACTGTACATTGTTCCAAATTTCGCAACGAATTGCTGGTAATCGTCATAAAAACCAACTACTTTTTCGAACTATTTTATGTAACTCTGTTACTATAAAAAAATACAACACTGTGTGTATATGTGTGCCGGCCATATTGTTATTGTATGTAGTGAAATAAAAGGCTACTTTTCAATCCACGTGTTTAAAACCACAAATTCTTAAAGAAAAAACAGTGAAAAATAACAAAAATAAAAAATAAACTATAGAAAATATAGCAAACATTGTGCAAAAAATAAAAACATTAATTTTATTTTGATTTTCGTGATTAAATAAAGGTAAGTTATGGTTTATAAAAAGTATATTTCTATCAAAACATAACCTAAACATTGAAAATTAAAAAAAATTAAAAAATATGCATAATGAAGTGGAATTATGGATAAGTACAAAAAAGTGAAAGGGGCAATAGATTAATGAATATAAAGTTGTTATTTGCTTGAACAGAATTTCATAACGTGTGGTAATTTGCGTCGTCCTTTAAGTATTTATCGATTGTAATAGTATGGAAGGGGTTACGAGACAAATTTCTTTTCTATCTCAGGGGGTGGTGGGAGGTTAAAGAACTCTTTGTATGTTCTAGAGAATCTTTTGTTATGTTACGATACATGTATAGCATAATCAATAGTGCCAACACCTCGTTTATTTTGCGTTTCTTTTAAAATAATAAAGTTAACTTATGTTTTCGTGTTATGTATGGAATAATATTAGTAATTAAAAGTCTAAACGAAGATTAAATATTTATGTTGCTATAATTGAACAAAGTCCACTTTTGTGTTTTTGCTTTCGTTTCATCACATTTGGAAAAATTAAAACTCCTATCAAAAAAAAAATAATTTATAAGTATTGTCTTAATATGTATTTTTTTTGTCTGATGTCTGCATTCTATTTCGGCATTGTTTTGTTTTTTTTTTACGCTAGTGTTTTAAGCATCAGCTCTAGTGTGTACAATTTAATAAGACCTGAAAATGATTCATTGATAATATTTTCAATTTAGGGGTGAACTCTTTTAATTGCGTTTTACATTATTAAAATGTTTTCCTTTCATTCATATCATAATTGCTAGTGTTTTCAGGGTTAGAACATTTTTCTATTCTTTTTGTAAATACGTTAGATAAACTATTTTTACTTTATTAAGAATAAATTTGAGAAAAATCTTTTTTTTTTAAGTTAATGTCACATTTTACAATTGGAAGCAAAATAGTTATTAAATTTTTATATGTAATTTGAAATTTTTTATATTGTGGCGCAAAGCATTATTATTGTAAAAACTTTCCATTTTTTATTAGCTATCAGTTAATAATAAATTAATTAATCTTGAAATGACAAACTTTACTTACTATACCATACACAATGCTTTAATAATTGTATGTACAAAAATCAAACAAATTTCAGTAGTTTTTAGTACTTTTCAGAATTTATTTTTATAAACATTAAATGGAAACGTATACCATTTAACTTAAATAATTTTTGATTTTAACAATTGAATGTATCTGGCGTCAATGATTACAAGTCATGTGTTTTACGAATTTGTTGCTAAATATTTTACCTGACTATACATACATTTGTTTGTTTGTTGTTTTTCTCTTATGTAGATTTGTCCGGCCATCTGTCAATTCTTCTGCTTGCTTCTGGCTGCTGTATTTATTGTTTTTTTTTTTCAATAATAGTACATTCTATTAATATTGTTTTAGTTATTTTTCTTTTAGTTTTGTGTTTGCTTTTTACATTCATGTTGTTGTACATGTTAATTTTAAAGGTAACCTTCAGTTTGTATTTCTCTTTTTTTGTGGCATTGACTTTTTGTCATTAAATTTTAAGAGCGTCGAAATGCAGAGTGTGTTACGCTCTTTGTTTGATTTTTGTATTTCAAAATTTCTTAATCGAACAACGTGTTTAAATTTCAAACAAAGTACACTTTATTTATTGAAAACAAATTATCATAGTTTAACAAGTTGTATGGACGTTATTATTAATATTTGTTAACATGAACATTTAATATTTAACTTTTGTTTTAATATATTACAATTTCAAATAAATTGTAATAAAATTCCAAGTAGTTCTCTTAATTTTTGTCAATACAACAAATTTATACATTGAAATTAATTATATTTAAACCACATGTTGTTTAACATGCTTCCGCATACTAAGAAAACAACGATCATATAAATAACCAACTCTACAACTTATAATTTCAATATTAAGCGAGTTCACGCTATCCATATTACTTTCGACATGACAGACATTTAAACAATATTTAATATACATATTTTGCCTAAACTTTAACCTAAAACCATAAATCAATAACTATATCAAAATTAAATGAAACTCTTTTTACTCCCCACATTCCTTGTGAATGTCAATCTAAGACTTTCTAAAGAAGCGCATAAATGAATTTGTCAGTGTACCTCTCTATGTACGAGCATATGATTTTATTTTTATTAAATATATTTTAATTTAAAACGCATTTGGAGCTATAAATACATTTTACGTTGCAAGAAAAAGCGCTAAAAATTTGTGCAATGCTAGTACTTTATTATTCTTTCGAAAAATTCTAAAAAGCGAAACGCATAATAGTTGTTGCAGTATGAGAGAATAAAAATCATGTTAAAAAAAAAAAAAACTTTAAAAACAATTTTGTATCGGTTTGCAAAATTTCTTTAGTCAATTTTTATTTTGACAAATAATTTATAAGATAGTATTCTTCAGTCTTTTTCTCTTTCAGTATGCCGACAACGATTACGAAATATAGTCGCCGTGTACATTTAAGATAGAAAATATTAAATGATACAAAAAAAAAAAGATATTCGAATTAATTGAAAGAATCGAGTTTTAAACATAATTAAAAATACAAATAAACGTTTTTAAAAATGTGTCTTTAAAATAAAAATCAAACAAAAAAATTTATACGAAAATACAATAGAGCAGAGAAAAAGTCACAAGTATTTTGTAACGATTTCATAATACATCTACAGAGTGCTTTTTTAAAATAAATTTCTACACGTAAAACATATATACATATATATATTTTGAAAAAAAGTTTATTTTTAACTTGTCTTGTATATTTGAAAAATTTCCGCTGTGTTGTGTGTTTTTTATATTAGAAAACATAATTTTTTGTTTTAAAATAAAGAACATAATTGTAAGTAAAATTAAATTAATAGAATTTTGAATAGAATTTGCCGTGGTCTAGTAGGTAGTGTGTTGGCTTATTAGACGAAAGGCCCGAGTTCGAATCCCAGGTCAGACATCAAAATGAAATATGAAAAAATATTTCTTCGGCGGCTTCCTCTCAGCAGATTTCTGGCAAAAACTCTGAGAGTAAAAATTGCCATGAAAAAGCTTCTCAAAAAATCTGTCGTTCGAAGTCGAATTTAAACTGTAGGTCCCGCCACTCATGTATAAAATTAACGCACACAACATGAATGGTGTTGAGAAGCTAGGCCGTAATCCTGACTGAAGGGTTGTAATGGCCAATTATGTATGTATGTATAATTTTGAATTAATTAATTAATGTTTTAACGACCTTAAGTGATCATAAAGTACTAAAAACTTTGTAATAAAAGGAAGGGTACTGACATTGGCATAAGGTCAAAAATGTTTAATTATAATATCAGTTGTAAAAAGAATAATATTGCACTATTAAACGACCGTTTCCAAGATTTATAGAATAAACCTTTGTGCTAAGTAATTGTACACACTACGAAACACCTGTACGCACAGGTTGTGATTTAAAATCAAGCAATTTAGCATAAAACATTAATTAGTATCACAATTAATATTGTATATATGTACATATGCATATCAAATATAAACACTTGTTTCCATATTGAATTAGCGCATAGTGTAGTTATTTCCTTAGAAAGTCAGAAAAACTGCTTAAAACAAAACTTTGTTAAAAAAAAAAGAAATACCATTCTGCATTCACAATATGTTTATACCTTTAAAGAATATCTTATTTTTATTTAACATTTTCGCTAAATAGCATGCAATGACATTTTAAAGAAGTTATTTTTTTTAACATTTATAGATACTTATATACACATATATAGCTATATCCCTGTCGGAAAAATAGTTAACTTTAAACTAACTTTAAGCTAACTATTTCTCAACTAGTGCTGACTACCACTTGGATTCGTTCCCGCGACAATCGGATCTACGTTCCGGAACGACCCGACTCAACATCGGCCAAGGATTGTCAACCCAGCGAAAGCTGTATCAACCGGAAGTTTTTTCCCAAGGGAGAAGCTTCTGGAAGCAACAGCCGAACTGCTACAACAACAACAACCACTTGGATTACTTTTCAATGGCAGCAACTAACTATTTTAACATTGTGATGTCCTAGGCAGTAGTCAGTTGTTCTATACATTACTTTTCAACTAACTTAAAGTTAACTACTTATAAGTTAGCTTTAAGTCGACTAGTTATAAGTTAGCTTTTAGTTGACTTTTTGTATCTAGCTTTCTATGTAGCTATAATATAAACTCTGCGTCTTTTATTTTTATAATTAAACTAGCTGTAAACTGCGCGCGTTGCTGCGGCACTAACTAAAATAAATTTGAAGGAAAGACATTACACGAATATCCAATTAATTTTGAATCATTTTATCGATTTTGTTTCCCGTTGTCCAGATGATTCAGACGAACAGGCCTGAGTAGTACGCATTCGATCAGTTTCTAATCTCACTTCTCCTTGTTCAAGTTATTCATGCCAACCAGTCTCAACGGCATGTACTTGAAGATTTTCCAGTCTCATTGCTTGTTGCCAGTCTGATTCTGAGGCTCGTAATGCTCTTTTCTTCCATGCTTGAGGTGTAGGTCGACCAATTGCTTGTCGCTTTGGATGCATGATTACACGGTAATGACGTGAAAAATGCGTTCAAATTTGTTAATATCTCACAATGTACCCAATCCAATTGAACCCAACAGCATTTTTAAAAATTTTTCAAAATTAAAATTTTCAAATTTGTGATTGACAACTGCTCAGAATATACACTTCAGTTAATGAAAACTCTGTATTGAGTAGTAGTTAGCTTAAAGTTAGTAAGTAAAAGCTAACTTAAAGTTGGTTTTTTTTGTAGTCAGCTACTCATTCTCCTACAGGGATGTTTCCTAATGATATTTAAATATATTTTTATATGTTGTTGTAAAGAGAAAAAACCTAAAAACGTTTTGGATGTGCTATTCTGTCCATAAAAAATTTGTGATAAATTCTATACTAAATTTAAAAAAAGTTTTTTTTCAGAAAATTTGTTTGGTGTTTTGATCGCGTAATTTGTTACGAAGGAATGAATCATGAATCTTTTTTTACAGATGATCTTCAACTGGAATCTGTAAAATAAATACACTATAGTAAATACTAGTCTTATCTGGCATTAGTTTTATGTAATTTAGATAAAAAATTTTTGAGATTTTCATAAGAAAACTTTCGGTTTATAAAATATTACATTTCATCAACGTAAAAGTGCCCAAATGTACTTAATTTATTTAGTGTATTGTATATATTATTTGCAAAAGTAATTAACACATTTTTTTGTTTACGTAATTTGATTAAGAGTTTGACAATTAAAAACCAATTTTAGTTCTGTTTAAAATGATTTGAGCTCAATTTGTTTTAAACGGCAGTTCTATGAATGTACAGACAATTCTAAGGCAAAACCTTAATATCTATAATTCGGTTTCAGTTATAATTTTTGTTAGATTAAGTTCATTCGTCAAGGTAAAAATGCTTAGGTATTTTGTCCGTTTCTTATCAGTAAATAAATTTCGGAAATATTTCTTATGGTGATAAATAAGTTACCATGTCGACAGTGATACAAAAAGTTTATGTGTGTATGTACATATATAATAGATACAATCAAGGTCACTAAATGTTGATATAGTAATTCTAATTTTTAGCTACAACTGATTTGTTTATTTCCCATGATTTCTTATTTGTTGGTATAAACAATGCAAAGAGCTGTTATTTTTGCTTAGTTTGAACTCAAGATGGTTCGATTTAAGCCTTTGAGAAAAAAGTTTCCTTTTACATATTTTCATTTAAGATATTGCCGTATGAATAATTCTTATTTTTATTTTATTTTTTATTGTAGGTTTTTCAACATTCAGCGAAAATGGTATCTGGTCGACCACTTTTATATATGTCACTGCCTGGTGTAGCATTTATTCTTGGCGTATTTTGGTTTCGGCGTCGAAACAAAAATCGTTTAGATAGTGATACAAAAACGGAAAATGGCGGTGTAGGCGAAAAGTTATACTCCTCTAGTAAGAAGATCGAAGCTAATGAAGAAATAATTACAAAGACTACTGCAAATGGTAGTCTTAAAAATAGTGTTAATCCCACTCCAACAAAGTCTATTAACATAAATGGCGGAAAAACTAATGACGACGAAAATAGGATATTTGGCAAATCGGCACCTATAAAAATTGTACAAAACGGCCGTGGCACATCTCCTGTTAAGCAGCCTCAACAGCAAGTCGATTCCGAGATATTAAAATCTAAAATTCAAGATGCTGAACACAAACTGTTGAGATCTATTGACGAAGACTTTGAAAATCTATCATCACCAGTCGATTTGCCAGACTCTGTTAATAATCGTATGTCGTTTTACTCTCGTAATGTTGATATTAAAAAAGATAAGCCAGTTGTAATAATGGCAACAACAGCACCTAAAATATCGCCAGAAAATTCTTTTATGGAAAGTAAATACACCAAAGAATGTGAACAAAATAATAATGTTAAAGATAAAAAGTCCGTTGACAACAGTAAGAATGACAAACTGATAAAGCCATCACCTCCAACAGCATCAAAACATAATGAATTGGAAAAAACTAAAGAAATATCTAAGAAAACTTCTGAAGCAACTACTGGTGTTATTAATACCAGTGATAATACAAAAAAATCGGTTATTGTTAATGAAACCGAAACTGAAACAAATGCCACTGAAAAACGTAATGTCGATGCGGCTAGTCCCTCTTTAAGTCTATGCAGTGTACAATCTGGTGATTCTGGCAAAGGTTCAAGTTTACCCCGCTCAGAGGCAACAAGAGCTAAGACCACATACGAATTTTTCTTACCCAACAGCTTGGTGGGGCAGTTGTATGGTCGTAAACGCTCATATATAAATTATATAAAATCTAAAACAAATGCAACAGTTGTATTACGCCAAAAATTATATACCGGAAAATTACGAGTGTGTGCTGTTGAGGGCACAGACAGTGAAGTACAAGCCGCTTTGGCATTGATACGTCAGCGTTTGCCAGCCAAGCGCTATCCAAATCTAACAATGCAAAGAATACATTTTGCACTTCCACAATCCGTAGTTCCTTTATCAACAGAAAGTCTGCTTAATCTTCAAGTAAGTAAATAAATTATTTCATTTATTTCCCTTGTTAAGATTATTAACTTGAAATGTTTGGATTCCTTTTTTTGCAGTTAAATTTAATTGAAGGTATCAATAATGATGTAGTTGTTAGTGCTATTGTTTCGGGTGGTCACATTTTCGTACAACATCCATTACATCCTACACATCCTTCCTTAGCTATTTTGCAAAAATGTCTTTATGATTCGTATACCACAGCTGAAGCCCCTTTGCTGCCTGGCATTGAGTTAAATGCTGTGTGTGTAATGCCAGTTAATGGTATTTGGTATCGTGTTCAAATTGTGGATCAAGACGCAGAGGACGCCGAAAGATGTATAGTTAAATTTTTAGATTTTGGAGGTTATATGAATGTACATTTTAATGATTTAAGACAAATACGATCAGATTTTATGAGTGTACCTTTCCAAGCCACCGAATGTATACTCTCAAATGTTGAGCCAATAGGTAATTTAGTTGATCTTTATAAACTTTTTAAATGTTAAATGATATACTGTTTTCTATATATGTCCATTCTAATTTTTCAGATACATGTTGGTCAGCGGATTCTGCAGATATTTTATCACAACTAACCAAAGGCATTGTTTTGCAAGCGCAAGTAGCTGGTTACAACTCTCAAAATATACCAGAAATCTATTTGTTCGCTTGTTTAGGCCCCAATGTGAGTATTCTACTCTTTATTTTCGTAAAGAGTTGAAAAATAAAATACTGAAATGCAAAATTCCTTCACAATAAAAATCCTATGTACAAGCATGGATTTGAATTTAGCATGATGATGTATTAATGCAATTATCCAAACACGGATAAATCTGTAGGGGAGCCAAGGTTAACTAACAAAGGGTTTCCCGATGGTTTTAGTAAACCGAAAATAATTGGTTCATCTTTTAAAAGGTTATAGAATTCATGGTGGTTAAATTACACCATAAGTGTTATTTACATAAGCAAATGCCTTTATTGACTAGATGTGGGTATGGCGACCTTAATTTGATGATGCGTTGCTCGCTTATGTGCTGGTAATGTATACATTAATTAAAACATATTATATTAAAAAATATGTTTTGGAAAAGATATGTCTTTATTGATGTGCATTTAGAAGATGAAACGTCTCTGACAAGTCTGTGACTAGAGCAGAATAAAAAAAAATTAAACAAATTTATTTTTGTTAGTTAAAAAACAATCGAATTGTTTTTATAATACTAAAAGCATAGCCAGTCCCGCATCCAGTGTTGTACGTATGTATATCAGTGATATCAAAGAATATGAATATAAAGAATACGCATTATGTAGAAGTAAAATTTCTTATGGCGAGTTGTAACATTACGACCTGCTCTCACCAAAATCTTTTTAAAAAATCATTTCTTGATGAGGGGGGTGGAAGACAGAAGGAAAATGAACACAAACAAAGAGCGTTACAATGTGTTGCTCTCATCATGAGAGCGTAAAAATGCATTCAGTTGCTTGTCAGTTTCTAAAGAAGAATGTTCATGTCACTTTTTCAGACTTATTTTACACCCAAAGAAATATTACAGTATGATTCACTAATATCAATGAAAAATGATTTCGATTTTTGGAAGAATTCTTGCCAAGTTAAATACGGTGTTTTTAGGTTTTTAGCGCAGTACAATTTTTCTATATTTTTCGCTCACATATACATATTATTGGGTTAATAAGTAGACTTGAAAATATTACTAACAATTTTCCTCTGGGTTAACACATGCCTCTCATAATTTTTATCATGTTCTCTTTGTGCCGACGTCTGAGAATAAGTGATTTGAGAACAGTGTTGCCGTTTTTAGTTATTTCTAACCAAATTTGGTTATTTTTTTGATCAATGTGTAAATGTGTAGATTTTTTTTGGTTTTGATTATTATTTTTCTTATAAAAAAGCAATTTTTTGTTTCTTTTTTTATTAATTATAATTTAAATTTGAAAAAAATAAAACAAAAGGACGAATTTAATTTTTTTTTTTGCACAAATATTGGTTACAAAATTTTCTTTATCCTTCCCTTCTGTCTTTCCCCCCGCGTCATGAAATATTTTTGAAAAATATTAGAAAATATGCCAAAATGCACATTATTTATACTTTATTTTCTTTGGTGATATACTTTTTTCGAAATAAATATACTATTGTATTCGAATGAATATGGGTTTAATATGTTAAAAGTTCTAATTTTACAAAAGTTGTATTTACAATATGCATATGTGAACAATTTTAATAAGATGTATTGACAGCATACCTTTATTATTCTATGTAAATTTAATAATGCATAATTATTGATTTTCACAATTTCAAATAGTAAAATTTAAATAGCATTTTTTTATTATATAATCTTATACCATACATTTTAACGGACTCATTTTTTTGTTCAATATCTATTTACAGAACGTTATATTTATTAATAAGGAACTTGTTGCCAGAAATCTTGCAAAATGGGTAGATATAAGAGACTGATTATTTCCTATGGATATGCACATTAAAGATGAAACAACAGAGGCTGCCGATAGCAATAATAATCATTGCCATAGCAGTCAGCGTTAATGATTAGCAACGTAACTAAGTTCTCAAAGTATAATATAAAATTTAAGCAAATTTTATCAAAACCCCAAAACATTTGCCTCATCCGTAATTGACAAGATAAACAAACACTCACTTCTCATTTCTCCTCTAAAAACCCGTTTTCTCAACCTGAAATTTGAATCAACTAAAAACAATGCACTTATGAATTGTAAAAGCCATAATACTAAACAAAATAGCTAAAATATATATGAAAAACGCAATCGTTTTTTCCATAGTTATCAAGAGCACAGAAGACACAATAGAGCAAACCAATAAATTGCTTTTAGAAAGCAACTACAAAACGTGCTAAAATCAGTCAGCCAGCTCTTAAAACTTAAATAACATAAACAAAAGTAAAAAAGCTTTTATGTAGGCATCTTTGTAAATATATATACAAATTTAGGACTAGGATTAAAAAAAAAAAGAAAATCAGAAAAAAAATGTTATACAAACATACAAAAATCATTAATCATTTTACCTTACCTTAATTCATTTGCTTCTCAGTCAGATCCCTATTTTTTAAAATACTGTTTTATCTCCTTTTTATTACATTTAAGTGACAAAATAAAGCAGTCATTATTTACAATGTCATCCTTTTTAATATTTATATGTTATATTATATAATTCTTATTTTCACAATCACAAATTTTTATTGTGTTGTGTTTTTATTTCATTTAACTTATCATTTAAATAACAAATACTTATAAATTTGAAAAAGAAAAAAAAACAAGAAAAAGATATATACCTGTACATAAACATTTAGAATTATTTTTTATTTTCGTTTTTAAGTTTTCATATTAATTTTGTAATTTCAAAAAAAATTTTTGTTGTTATGAAAAGATTAAAAAGAAATGGCATTTGATTATTGAATAACGATGTTATGTTAAATATTACCACCATTTAAAATTTTGAAAATGCTTTATACATATAACATAAATTTCACAAGTTAAATTACTTAACTGGCGCGTTACTAAAAAGAAAGAGAGGAAGATTTAACATTATTCATGTATTTAGAATTTCTTCTTATGGCTAAAATCTTGATACTTTACTATATATGTGGTGCATGCATTGCCATTACTAATAGAAATGCAACAAAGTTAAAGGTTTTCGATTTATACTAGCCAAGATATTTTTAATTTATCTCCAATATATGGTAATTTGATTTGTCTAAAGCAATTGATTTTCCTTGTTTATGAAATCCTCTTATTATTTGACAATTTTTGAATAAAATTAGTTGGATCACTAAACAAACAAACATTTTAACTTACAAAACATTTTTCAGATTAAAGAATAAAACTTAAAAATTAATTAAACTGTCTAATAACCTAACTTAATAAGTACATCAAGTGTAATTTTTGAGACAAAAAGCAACAAAACGTGTTAAAAATTAAAATTAGACTAAAAAAAAAAAGAATGTTAAAATCTATATCCAAAAAGATTAATATGTTCGAAAAAAAATATTTTCAAATCTAAATTTGACGGAACTAATAAAACAAACATACGGTTAATAAAAACCAAACCCTTAACAGTAAGGAAATTATTTTCTATGAATATCTGCAATTTTTTATATTTATTAATTATCTGAAAAATTTTGTAAGTTAGTCTTTTTCCTTAAACCATGTTTACAAATATATATGCTTTCAAAATAAATTTAAGTTTACATTTTGTTCAAAAATATTTATTTTTATTACTTTTTTTTTTACAATTAAAGCTTATGTACGTGCGTGAAGCTACAAATTCTAAAATATGCAATATTTCTATCAAACAATGTGTACACTCAGTTAAGAATTTTATTTTATAACACATAAATGTATTTCTACTTAACAAATTATTTATACATTTAAAGCCAGTTTATGTTAAAGTATATACTCAAATCATTTAAAGTAGATAATATTCTTTTAAATAATTGTGCTATAATAACAGGATCCCAGAATAAAAAAGATCATAAAATATCGAATAAGTTGCAATAAGAGAAGTGTATGGCATAATTTAAACTTTAAGCCAAAAATGTTTAAATGTGAATTTTAAATGTATAATACAACATTGTAGGAAACATTTTATGGTGTTTTAAAACATTTAGATACATTAATAGTTTAATTATGAATGGAACCTTTTTAGTTATATAGTAAATTTTCTCTTGATATTCATTCATTATTATATGAAATAATCGTTTAAATACAGAAATAACAACAAATTTGTATCTTTTTGAAGTTACATTATTTATTAATAGAAAATTTCTGGCTTCGTTATTATATTGTATTACTTTAGTTAATATACTATTAAATTTATTTCAAATGTTTTCTTTATAATTTTTTGAATAAAATGAAGTAATAACGTATCTAGGCTTAATGCTAATTTTTATTGTCATAAATAAATAATTATTGTACCGTATTTAACTTCATTAATTTAGTTAAAGAAAAAATCAAAACATTACAAAAAAATATTTCATAAAGTTATTTAATACAGTTTTATTCTATGTTTATTTTATGCTTTCCTCAATAATTGTCATTCATAATTTTTTTATGTCTTATTTTATTCTTTTTTAGTCTATGGAAGTAAGAAAAATTAAAAAAAATTAAACGTATTGCCGTTTGTCTGTATAGCCCCATTATTAATTGACTAAATTCCTACTGTTTTCCTTAAATGCAAACTTAATTTATTTCATACAAATTGTTGTAAAATACTATCATCTATACAAGAATAAAAACAAAAAATAAATAAATAAAATAAATTATATATTCTTTTTTATATAAAAAATATTAAAGAAAAACTAACATAAATATTGCATATATTTTTTGCTATAAGTTATTTTAGAGTTATATGAACAAATTATTATATATTTATTAAATATATATTTAGCAAACAACAATAAATAAGCAAAAAAAATAACATTATATCCCCTATACAATAAAACAGTAACATAAATTTAATAATAATGCAGGAATTTAATTTTTAATGTTTTTATTATTTTTTAAGGAAATTGATCGCAAATCTCGGCAGACTTTCCTTAATTTTAATTTTATAAGGAAAATGAGTATAAAAATGGAAAGAAATCAAGCAATAGGTGAAAAAAATTAATATATAATAAATACATGAAACAAATAAATACAGAAGCAAGTAATACACAATTTACTCAAAACAATGTGCAGAGTTAGAAATTTAAATAATAAAATTGATAAAATTTAAACTAATGGCAACAAATAAATAAAACAAAATAATATTAAATTCGTTGAAACATGATTTTAATCAGTATTTTTATTTAATGATTTTGACAAGGGAATGCAAAGAAACATTTCTCAAATATGTTCCTGTTGTAAAATTAATATTTTTATAATAACATTGAATAAGCATTTTTGGAAGGAATAGTTTAATATTTTTGGTATTTGAAAGTAATATAAGGTTTATGAATGCTGTGCATGTTCTGTGATTTTGAATTTTGTTGAATTAGCAAACTTATATTGGTGCAAAGTAAATTAGTCACCCCTATCATGAATAATTTTTCCCTTGAAATGTTTTCCCATTTCCCAAAATTGCGATCATAAACTACTTTTCCCATTTATTAGTTTACCTTTTTATGATAATTCAAAGGGGAATGATATCCTTAAAAAAAATTTCCCTGATTGTAAATATTTTCTCCCCTCGTAATATTCTCATTTTACCCTCTGAGTTGTTCACATCGTTTTTGCTTGGGAACTGCATTTATCATGTAAGTATTAACCCTTTCCGTGGTTTTGTCGAATATACAACATACCCTGTTTCTATGCGATTTTACTATATAATAAAATACAGTTAGTTTTAATTTTTTTGTTTAAAATGAAAGATAAACACTAATTGTATTTACAACTGTTGTTTATCAGGGTATTTGATCTGTTTTGTTATTTTAAATCCTGTTTTAAAAAAGTAATCACTACGTACATAAAAATAATCTCGTTTTATGTATAAAAATATATATTTTAAGAGATCTGACTATATCGAAATAAATTGTAAGTATTGATACAAGTGTGAACAAACGTTTTCCAAAGCAATTTGTATTAAAAAATAATGCTGGTGCTCTTGGCGATCGTTTTTCGAAAGTCGAATATATTCGACATTTACCTTCAGAGGTTGTTTCTTTCCTATTACTATACATTACTAAGTAATTCTTGGGTTCGAATTGGTTTTATAGAAAATGGAAAAATTAACTGTTGATGACATAATGACCTTGTTAGAAGCTGATTCAGACCTTGATGACCCAACTGGAGCTGATGATGAGGAGACATTCGACGTACCGCAGGTACGAACAATGGATATTCAGCCCCGCGACCATCAAGCAGTCTCAGAGGATAATATTGATGACACTGAATATATCGAGGATACCTCTAAAGATCACCAAGATACTGAGACAAGTAGTGAATCAGAACCAGAAATTCTATTAAAGTATACCCATAAAAGCAATATAAGTTGGAGAACAGTTCTACTACCAGAAAATTATAGAGGCATTACTTTTGAGCCTTTATTGGAAACAGATGATGTATGTGCAGCTGGAACACCGTTCTGATATTTCAATAAATATTTAACAGATGATTTATTTTCAAATACTGCACACTATACAAAAACATAAAAAATCAAATATTATTACGGCAGATGTTTTATTCAATATAGGTGTCTTTGAAGGTCTATGTATGTCGAATATATTCGACATTCTGTAACACACTTGGGAGCAACCAAATACAAAAAATTTTATTTTTCCCGGATTCAGCGTACTCAAATTACCCTAAATAAAAATTTTCAGATTTTTAGCTCGACCTAAATTATTTTTGACCCTGAAAGGGTTAAATTATTGAAATAAAAATATTTAAATTTATATTCAATTATTTTAGGAGTAGAAGTGTTAACAAAGGGCAAAATGAAAATTTGCTTAACAAAATGCAAACTAACAGGGCTATAGCCTGTAGTTTTTCAAAAATTCCTAGAGACGTGTTGGCAGAATTTTTGGAATTCATTTTCTGAAGAGCTGAATAGTGCTGGACCTCCAATTAAACATGTCTCGGATTGGAAGAAGGTAATAAAGTATTTTGTATATTGGTATAATTTGTTTAACCCATAATTTGCACAATAGGTTTGGATAGACCAGAAGAGATATGTGCGATCAAAAGCTGCCACAAATTTGAAACACCAAAGAGAGATGGGAGGAGGACCAAATCAGTTCAAATGCCTTTCAGCAAATGAACAGTTCATATATGAGCTAGTTGGTATGAGAGAATCAATACAGGGACTAGAAAGCACTCGGACGTTTGGTTTGCAAGAGAGCTT
Source organism: Sarcophaga rosellei (assembly GCA_930367235.1). NCBI lineage: Eukaryota > Metazoa > Arthropoda > Insecta > Diptera > Sarcophagidae > Sarcophaga > Sarcophaga rosellei. Next base: position 43,900,298 of record OV884018.1, on the reverse strand, counting down.
TTATGACAATCAAAAAGAAAATGTGTCACCAACATCACCTAATAAATAAATCACCTGAAGCAAGCACCTCAAGCACTTCTTAAATTGTGTATAAACGCAGACTTAATTACCCCGTAATGTTGTATAAATCTAATACAAAAGTTATTTCAATGTGATCATGTAACTTACAAAGTTTCCGGTAACTCTAAGGGATTTGATCCATCTCTCAAATGTTTACGAGCCATACGATTTTTTCTTGATTCTTCTTCTTGAAGGACAACTAACACTCCAATTCTAAAAATTTTTAACTTTTAATAAATATTTGCAGTCTTTTTTTTCCACCTAGGACTCACTGTAAACAGGCAGCTTACTTCAATTTGAACAGCTGTTTAAAAAAGGGATATACGAATTCATGGGAGATTCACAATAGCAATTTTCCCTTCGAGGGGAATGAAAATTTAATGGGAAAAGAAATTTCCCATGTTATTCATGATAGGGGTGAATGTTTGTTATACCATTACTAAATTTACTCTCACGATCAAAAACACACTCAGTCTCGTTTGAGCATTCATTGAAAGGGGTTGTGTTGTCGCATGCTTTTTGCTTTTCTACATGAAGATCTGCTAATGCAGGGATGTACAGTATGAATATCCCCGAACGTTTTCTATTAAATATGTATATTTCCAAAAAAAAAACAAATTTTAATCTAAAATGCTTTCTTAAATCAATATAATCAAAGAAGTCTAAACGAATTTTACAAATTTTAATTTAATAAACTAATATTTTTAATTAAAATACCACCATTTAAAAATTTAAGTTTTCCATGCCTGCATTGTAGTGAATTTAAGAGTATACATTTTTCTCTTTTCGTATTTTTCGCTCACGCAACAACTGACCAATAGCAAGTGTTGCCGGGCTCTGATCTAATATGATCATCAACCGAACTTTGAATTGCCAGCTAGCAACCAAAAGTCACTGCTTGTGTTAATTGTTATAGTGTACTATAACTGTTCTCTAAATAAACTAAGTTGAAGGGAAATAAAAACAACTTGGTCGACCAAAATTATATGCAATAAGGGAATTCCTTTTTAAATCGAAATGCCTTTAAACTAGTACGTTATGCTGAAGATCTATCCATAGCTAGACGATCAAGTTCATGCTGTGCACTAGAAGATGTAACATAAGATCTCGAGTATCAATTCTTTCAGACTGGGTAGAATTGAACTCTGTTTATCCTCCCCTACCAAATACCTGAGATATGTCCTACATTTCAAACTCTCATGGGATCACATATCCTTAAAATGGCCCGGAAAACTTTTATAGCCGTCTTTGCTGGTAAACATAACATTGGTAAAAGATGGAGGCTCAAAATTTTTTTCACATCCTGGTTGTACTGGGCAGTAGTTGAACCGATAATGCTTTACGGTACACCCGTTTATTGGGAGGCAGTTTCCCGACCATGTAACTTCAAAAATCTATACGACGGGAGAAGCCAATCTGCCTTATTACTAGGACGACTTCCACTACTTCGGGAGTCCATTTGGAGCAGCAAACCACTTTGCAACAATTAAGTTTGACTTGGTGAATTGCTGGCCTAAGTAGCTTCTAAGTGTGCTAGGGTCATAGACTCTTATTGCTCAGTGCCGATTAATTACACGGTCAGCAATAGCTATTTAATTAGACAACAAGTAAAGTCTACTAGAATGAGTAGCTAATTTCTAATCCTCTGGAAATATACACTGATTGATCTCGGTTTGTACTTCGACTTGTGTCTTACATGAGTATCGTCATGTAAGTAACATAGTATTTCCTGGGAATTTATTAATTCACTCGGACAGCTCGTCATGTTGTCGTCCAGATTTAATCTTAAGTGTCACATATTTTTCGAGGAAATAGCGTATTATTCGAAGGATTGGATCAGTAAAAAAATTTTATTTAAAAGATCTAAAATGTTTATAACGAAAATTCAATTTTTTGTGAACTTTTGTTGGCCCGAAAAAAAAGAAAAACAAAATTGAATTTCCAAATTATTAAATTTTATTGTTGCAGACTTTTGTTGATTGCAGTACATGATTAACCAGTAAGAACTTAATTAATTTATACTTATTTGATTGCTTTAATAATTTTAACTTGTATCCTTATCAATTTATTACCCTCCGATTAAAGTGTGTGATTTTTTTTATATGGCAGCAATTAATATAAGGGGTGTGGATGAACTTTTACTGTTTCAATTTGAGGTTTTTGTCTTATTGTAAAAATACAATAAAATTGATATATTAAAAAAATATAAAAAATGTATTAATAGAACAGAGTATAATAAGCAAAAACAATAAAAATTATGGCTAATTTTTTAAAATAATAAACCTTGGGGAATTTATGTATTAACAATGATTGTTATATTGAAAGCCATTTATTATTTACGCCCAATTAACCAGAAGATATGCAGACCACTAAAGATTTTTGATAAATTTCAGTTTAAATTTTGTTTGTCTCTTAATCTACAATAGGAGCTTAGGTATACATAAAACTAAACGTATGTTTTCGAATGCAATATAAATTTTAGCTTATACAAATGGAAAAATTTATCGCAGACTCATAAGGCTAAACAAAAGAAGTTGGTAGTCATTGTTCTTTATAGTGCTCGCCGTTGACCTGGCCAACATAGTTTTCAATTGAATATGGACCGATAACGCCGCCAGCCTAAAATTTACACCAAACAAGGACGCATTGATCAAATTCGGCAATTTGATTTTTTCACTCACACATTCATCCAGAAATGGGTTCATATTTAAAGATAATTCTTCAATGAAAATTAGTTCTGCAGTGCCTATTCAGACTAAATAAATGATAACTATTACATTTTGACGCATATAGCGTTGATAAGATGGCCGGTATTAGCTGTCAAAGTTCGGAAGTCCCAACTATTTTGCGGAATTATTGTCAGTTTGTTCGTAAGGTTTTTATTCTCATTTTAAAAACAAGGCTTGAAATCCTGTAATATTGTCTCTCTGTCTTTACGTGCGTAAAGTTGCAGCGTGTATATTAAGCTTTACAAATTACTAGAAATCTTTTATCCTTAATATTTCAAAAAAATACAACATGTTATGATGCCTCGTGACCTAAAGCATAAGTTTTACAAGTTTGTTGGTCGTGGCTGATTACAAGTTTAGAAGTGTTGTCAATATATACTATATTTTTTTGATGTTAAACTTCGACTTTGGGCTCAAAAATGTCGGAAAAGTTATCGGTGAGCAGGAAAATAGGCTTAGACGAGGTCATAAAATACACTCCACCATTGATACTTCTCGTTCTAATACGTGTTGCTTGATGCTTGATAAGAGGACGATAGAAATTGCTTAGGCTTTAAACAGTCCTAGGTGTATGTTATGTATCTTTGGCGCCTTGCCGTTGTTATGTGGGCGTATTGCATTGTCGATGTCGATTTCATAGATTTAGATTACGATTTTGTTTTGGTTTTATTATTGTACAAAAACTTGTTTTTTAGATTTTTGTAATGAAAATAATAATAACTAAAACACACTATTAATATTTTATTTATATTTTAGGTATTTGTAATAAAAATAATAATAACTAAAACACAGTATTAATAACAACAAAAAAATCTTTACAAAATAATTACAACTTAAAAAATACAATAGTAATCAAAAGTCATGTTATACTTTATTTAAATGGAGTAAGTGTAGTTGGATAACATTTTTATGAAGTACATTGTATGAAGTAGTGGCACAAGCAAAATTTTCTAAATGTTGACATACAAATATTTAATATTGCCTTTCATTGGAAATAAAATATTGCAAAGTTTTCCCACAGATGAAAGTGTTTTGTTTTCTATGGCAAATTCATAATTATTTTTATAACATCATTTACATTATCATAATACGAGCAAATTAGTATTATTAAGAAAAAATAATCGTCTAAAACGAAATTATGACGAATTATTAATAAATGATTGCCTCACATTAATGTGGATAACAAATTTGAACTGGGTGCTATAAAGGTTTGTGTGGTTATTTCCTAAATTTATGATTTTCCTAATGATTATTTCCTAAATTTCTAAAAGGACTACTTGGTTATTTGGTTAAATTGAAAAAACAAAAATATACAAAACTGCCTGTATGATTGAAAGGCAGTTTTGACTAGTTTTTATGTGGTGAACAAAATAGTCGCTGTGGTACAAAGTCATGAGTAGCGCTGCAGGCTGTCTAAAGTTAAAAAAGGCTGTTCTAATAGGTATCAATATACATAATACGTAGTTATTGTAGTCGCTGTAGTAGAAGCTGAAGTGTAAAATTCGAAATTTTGAAATTTGTCGCGCTACATAAATAAATTGTAAAGCGAGTTCCTAGTAAATATGTGAAACATAGAATTTGGTGTTGCTGGAGAGAGATATGTAGTTGAATATGTATTTATTATACAATTTGAAACACATTGCGTTAGACAATTCACATATAATTCTTGCATTATGCTGTAATTTTTCGAAAAAGTTGCGTTGCGTCACCCCTTACTTACTCCGGGGCTTAGGATAGACTAGGAGGGTGTGTCAGATTGAAATAAAAAAAATACATTGCCATGCTGCTGGGACACCATATAAAGCGATGCTACCGCTATATTAGACGTTTCCTAACTAACGTGTTCAACATTCAGCATTAAGACTTTGCATTAAAGTATAGCTTTTATGAGAAATTTTGAAAACCAGCCTAATATTTTAATAAATTTGCTGAACAATCTGATATCAAGTAACAATAGCACCATTAGACTATGAAGGAATGTAGCGGGTCTGAGACGGACATTGGCAAATTAAGTGGACAATGCTTTCTTTCTTCCCTGCAATACAATGGTTTTTTGTTGGAGGTTACCAAAAGGTTAAGAAGTAAGTTTAATTTTTCAACATCATTTCGCAACAATGATTTGTGAATTATAAGATTTTTAAAATTCTACTCATATTAGTGTAAACAAAATTTTTTTGTGCAAATAAACTGCAAATAAGAACATTTTAAATTATAATTAAATGATAAATATATGGACAATACAATAACATAAGTTTCCGTATTTACATCAAAAATGAAATCTAGAAAGAATCGACAGATTCAAATATTTTGTGAAAATATTAAAATAAAAATTAAATTCCACCACATGAAGAAACAACATACAGTGGACCACGTAAAAGCACAGGATCTTCGAAATGTATACCGCGAACTTGCAATTACTGTCCTTTATAATAATGAATGCAAAAGACCAACTGTTATCGTTGAAATTCAAATAGCATATCAGTGAGAATTATTGGGATGCGTGGTACTGAAAAAATTCTTAATTTAAAATTATTACTTTAATAAGTAAAAATTTGCAGGAAATTGATTTGATTTGCTTAAATTTACTTTATTGGCGTGAAATTCACAAATTATGGATAAAAACTTTCCTTAAAAAATTAGTTTCTTATTTTCGCAAAAAAAAAACGCTGATTTCATACCGGTACACCAGTTGCATCAACATAAAAAATATCTCCATAGGGAACGTGTTAACATCTGTCAAACATATTCGGTATACATCAAATTAGTGAACAAACGTATCATATTTTTTTCGGAGTATACGGTGATCATGTTCTTTCGGAAGCAACATGTAGAAGACGGTTTCGACGCTTCAGTGATATCGTTTTGGATTTGAGAAATGGCGAGTTTTTAAGACTACATAAAAAGGTTGAAGATGCCGAATTGTTAACAATATTGGATGAAGATGACACTTTGAATGAAAAAAAAATTGTTACAGGTCATTTTTCCAACGTTGCATAAATCAGTTTCAAAATCAAGCATAAATTAATTCCGGCCATAAACGAAATTTTCGTTCTTGAGCAATTTTCACAAAATTAAAGTTCTTACATGTTACTTAATTTACTTACTTAATTGGACAATCCTCAGTCAGGATTACGACCTAGCTTGTCACAGCTTGTTACTTGTGATAATTCAGTATAAAAGATATTTACTACGCGAATAAAGTTTAAAAACTAAAAGGCGTAACATTTTACATCTTTTTGCATCACCCCGTGTAATAACTCATACATTAAACAGATTGTTAATGTATTGACGGGTAAGTTAAATATTCTCGAGCAGGTGTTATAATCGTTGGGTATTTCGTTATAACCAACAAATGTACACACAATATGGACACATTCAACAAGTTGAATACAATTGAAAATCCGAATACTTATACGAATGAATGCACGAACAATAATTGCATGTACTTTTACTTTAGCATTGGCAGTGAAATATGAAAAAGTCTTTGTTTTTATTCCGAACGCTTGAGTACTTTACGTTGTTTCAATACAATCCGTTGTTCTGTGGGTATTATTCACGTGTTTTTTGATTTACTCATATTCAATTTTGTTAAATTAAACTTGGCTTATTTCATTTGAATGTCTATGTGTGCCATTAAAGCAAATCGTAAATAGTATTAACAATTTTGTTTAATATTATTATTCTTACTTTAATTATTGATGTTGAGATAAAACAATCGGTAGTACCATTTAAACCTTTTAGCAATTCACATCGCCTGCAAAGAATCAATTTAACAATAACTTTTTAACAGTCTCATTCTATTGAAATTTCAATTTGAAATAAAAATCATATGCGTGCTAATAGTGTTTAAAAATATTTTATTAATTATTATTTAAGCAAAACAACTAAAAAAGAAAATGAATTAAAATTTAAACTGTGAATATTGTTAATTACAAGCTGCTTATTAAAAGAACCACGTTAAAAAGTTAAATGTTTATTAATAAATAATAAAATTATTTAACAGCAACGAAGCATTAAATTGTTTTATGCATTGAAAATATAAAGCAAATTATACAGTTTTTTACAAGAATAAATTAAAAAGGAAATAAAAAATGGAGGTTAAAACAAATGAAACCAATGGTCGGGTTACAACCACAATTGCAATAGAAGTAAATAAGCAGTAATTAGTGTATAAATTTATTATTTAATATTAATAAATTAAATTAAATATAAGTACATACTACTTGGTCTTTCAAAAGTATCACAAAATCCCAAATTGTTTCATACAATGAAAAATTTTATTTCTTTTTTGTCCACTAAGGTCCTAAATTTAAGAACAATAAAAGCTATTAAATTGAATGGGATAGACAATTAAAAATGTAAATTAAATTGTAAACTATAATAACTTTACTATGCCAACAATTTCACAAAAGTAAACATTTTTATATTGTAAAAAAATATTAATTGAATTAAACTTTAGCAGTAATGAATAAGAATTAATTACACTATTAAAAAGATTTTTTGAATTTTTAAATTATATTAGTTCTCTTTATCTGTAACTAGTTTTGTCGTTAAATTATCGCCTATCTCGTCTAATAACGCATTAGCGAGAGGGTTAACTCATGGCTTAGTCTAGTCAAATACTTTTCGTTTAATGTTTAATTACTTCATTAACATTTTGAACTCTTTATTGCGTCGCACACTGTCGCGATTTCATATAACAAGTGGCCAAAAATAGAAGGAGTAATAGTAGAGTAATGAAATTTGGCACACCTATATTAATTGGTAAAACATAATCATACTTAAAATTCGCTCATTTAAACTCAAAGGATTCGTCTCCTTCCCATATATCCTGAAATTAAAAATTGCTATAACTTAGAGGAAAAAAAAAAGATATGTTAATAAAATTTGGTACACTTATTAGTTTTAGCATGCTTAATACTTCCTCCAAATTTGGAGCAAGGGTACGCCCACCTTAAAAATGTCCTTTTTCAAAAAAGTATCAAAAAAAACTGCATATACATATATTTTTTTCGAACCGCAAATTATGATTTCAATGTTTTACTAACTCATTAAAATTTAATTTTCTCACATTCCGTATATCCTTAGACAATTTTAAGGATACATTTTTACCATAGCTGAAATACTAATTAAACAACATTTTATTAAACAATTTAAAATCACTTCCTCAACTCAGTTTCAAACCTTCTTTTTCCACGTCTATATTTTGTCCAATTATTACTAATTTTTAAAAGAATGAATTTTAGTTAGTCCTTCTCTATATCTGCTAGAAATCTTTGAATACGACTTTCCACAAATTGTACAATATGATGCAACACATTTGTTGTATTATTTTTCTTAAGCTGCACCCATTGCTCAAAAATATCGTGAATCTGCAATGATGTTGACACTAAAAACATTTATAACGCCTACAAAAGCAGTCAGAAGCAGCTGAAATTTATATATGTTAAAGTACATACTTGTGGCAATAAAATATCAAAAAATTTTAAAAGTGATGCTGGGTGTTTTTTTTAAATCACTACTGAAGTTAATAAATGTGTGAAAATCTTAATTTTTTGAAGACCTGTACTTTGGCTAAGGATATGTCACATATGATTAATATTTGTAAACAATTATAGCGCTGTAATTACAATTACATACCTGGCTTACAATTCTATTACAAATAATTTAGTCATTACCAAAAGAATTTTTGAATTTTAACTATGACAAAAATATGTCAAATTTCAAGTTTTCGCACAAATTTTCTATATTGCATGGGAATTCTTAACTTTGAGATACAATAACTAAAAAACTACGCAAAAGTTTATAAAAAAATTTTACATATCAACTAATAGAAGTGTTTTCCATAAGATAAAGGTAAAAAAATATTGAATTTCCCACATTGACTTTAACCATTTTTGGCCACGCTCGCGACAGTGTGCGTCGTTCGTAATGTACCATTGTGATTGAATCATAAGTCTAACAATATTGGACTATTATCTTTGGGTTATTTCGATATTTGAATGATGGAACATTTTTGTTGCAACCCTATGTTACCACAAGGGATAAAAGAAAAAATGTAAATTGGATCTAAAATGGCCATACTGTTGATAGCAGTGACATTAGTGGAGAGTTTTAGTTTTTTTGAGAAGGTTCTATTGTAACCAGTGGTGTTGTCGAGCCGGAACGTCGTTCCGGTACTTCCTTTTTGGACAGGAACGCGTTCCGGAACTAAAGATGATTTCTGATAACGAGAATTGGCTGACGTTTTGAAAAAAAAAATTTTTATATGTATTTTTATAAACAAGGGTTTGAACCGAACCCGAACCGGAACGAACAGGCTTGTTTTTCCGAACCGTGAGCCGGAGTCCCGAACGTTTTTTTCTGCTGAACCGGAACGCGTTCCGGTAAAAAAAAATTAGCACAACATATGTATGTACATATTCCGTTATTGATATTGTTTAATTTGTAACATTTCTTGCTATTTTCTTCCGGTTTGAGATCCAAAAAGAACATACAAACAAAGTGGTTGTTTAGTGCAATTGCTTTTTTAATGTTAGAAATATTTCTGGCCTTATGTTAAAATTGTTCAATAAACGATTTGATATCATTAATGTGTTTGGAACTATTCTGAATGCCATGGCTTGTTTTGATTGGAATGTATGATAATTTATTTTTAAAAGTTTAAGGCTCGAAACTAAGCCTCTATAAGAACTTATGGTTTTAATCATAACTCTCATTTCTCCTAATTAATTCCCTTGGTGATGATGGGTATTGTTCTGTTTTATATTTTGTTTTTTTTTTTTTTTTGAATTAGCATTCAACAGTTTTAAAGTAAAAAAGATAATTGAAATAAAATTGTTGTAAAATAAGAAGAAGAAAGTAAAGTAAGTTTAACACTGCGAAAGTTTAACGTTCTAACGGAGGGTTAAAATAAAAATTAATTATTTTTCTTTTAAAAATGTAACTTATGTGTCCCCCCTCAAAGGCTTCATGGTCTATTGTGTTTTGCAATATTTTTTTTATTAATTTTTTGTCCTTGAAGGAACACAGGGTAACTCTCTCATGCTTTTTATTATTTCATTTTCTTCGATTTCCTTAATAAAGTTTTGCCAGTTAATCAGATTTATAGTCTCTTATAGTTGCATCTAGTATAATAAGTGTTTCAGTGAACAGGGTTTGCTCAGTTGCATTGATAAAGGACTTTGTTTTTAAATCCTAGTCTTCTTATGATGATACCCAGCTGTTTATTAAATTCGAAAACGTTGATGAAAATGTATACGTCTTTTCCCGGATTCGAGTGTGAATCTTATAATCAATAACTTAAACCACTATCACTAACCACTGTGCAACATACAGTTAAAATTTTTCAGGTAATCGATGAGACAATCCATCAGACAGAAGAGGATCAAGGTGCAATAGCCTAATTTATAGATTTTTTATCATAAAAACTGCACATGTTGCTCATTTGGGTATTTGGGCGTTCAGTGTTTTCCGTGCTTATGTTTACATAAAATACCAGCTTATGTTTCTAAATTCATTCTGAGCTAACTATGAATGTTAAAATAGCTTTGGAAAAAATTGAGTTGTACAAATACCAGAGAACTTCACTTGTTGATTAAAAAACCGTTCAACAATCACAAAGGCACAAAAAACTTGTCTCTTATTTGCAAATGATCAAACTTGCCAACACACTCTCTTTTGTTGTTCATTTTAAAGTAAGCGAACATATGCCTCTTTATTGGTTCTGATGGTTTACACATCGGCTGACTCATGAAAATAATCTTCCTTAAACTGAGAATGAGTGAATTACTCAAACTTGTTCGAACTTTAATGAACTTTGTTCACTTTAAGGCAATCGAACCACTTGTAGGTTGAATACTGAATAATCAAACTTGTCAACTCGTATACTTGTCTTTTCCATTCAACACACAAACATTGAAGTACAAAAAGCAAGAAATCATTATGTATGAATTTGTTCATTCCTATCAACAAGTGCAAGTTTTTTTATTGTATTTTAATTTACAGTAGCTTTGATGTCTATTCGTCTTGTTTATGACAAAATAGGAAATAATAAAAATAATTTGCAGTTCGAAATTGCAAATAACAGAACTAAAAAAGTGCCAAATTCGGAAACACCGTAATCAGTGTAATGATACAAAAACAGTACAATTAATTAAAAAAAAAACAAAACGGGACATTTATTTTTAAGTAAAAACTCAACAATTTATTCAAATGATTACAAAAAAAAAAAAAAAAAAAATATATATAAAAAAATATAAAATATAAAAATGTGAGATCTTATAAAAATGTGAGATCTTATAAAACAGCGTGCATTTTCCCACGTGTACTTCCCCTAACTTTGTTTTTGATGATCAAATTCAAATACAAACTAAACTAAACCTGTAGCTGCACTCATTTATCAATGTTGAATTGGTTATGTCGTTTGCATTGTTGGCGTATCATATCACACAGACGATTGATTCAAACATGTTGTATAGTTAAAGAGAATAAGAGTGTTTGGACGCGATAAATTTACTACAAACCCTTCTCTTGCGTGTGCGAACTTGTTCAAAAAATGCTTTTATTAATTCTACTCATAATCAGAATTTGAAGTATACAGCAAAATGAATATGATTTTTAATCATCATTGAATTTTTCTTTATTCTTTAAAATGAACAAAAGTTTTTGTGCTGAACAAAATCAAGAAAAACCGTGATTTTGAAGTTCTCTGACAAATACTGACCAAATGGTTTATTAAAGACCATATGATATACATTAAGTCTCATTTTGGATTGATAGAAATGCTTCCTAAATACCTAATTATTTTGAAGGTTAATCTAGTATATCTACCTATTAAAATACACTACAGATTCCGTTAAAGCCTAAGCAGAACAATAACTGAAGAATAAGGAAGCTCAGAGTAAATTTAAAATACAAAGGCCCAATATATAGTGTATAAAAATTTTATCTCAATATTTAATAGGATATGCCTTAAGGTCAGGCGCACCATTTAACCCATTTGAAATTGAATTGAATGATATCTGTCGCCAAGAATGTTTTTCAGTTGACTTTCATTTCAGGATTATTGGCTACTTAAATTGCTTCCTAATGATCTCCTAAATACTCTCTTGAAGTTATATCTGTACAAATCATATCTTCACGTTAACAGCGGTATGATTGGCTCATTGACTTGTTGGAAGTAATAGTAATTACGAATTCTTAATTCTTACGAACTTGAGGTGAATTTGTTCTTTATAATGTTTAAATACTTTCTCTTATTCAATATTTCCTCAATAATTTCCAAACGAGATGTGGTTTTAAAAGAGTCAGGAATATTGGATGGATGTGTTTCAATCAAGCTATTTCCACTCAAAACTCGAAACATCGGGTTCCTTCAGCAAAAAATAAATAAACCCAATGTTTTAAATTGTAGGCATCTTTATATTTGGAATGAGCCAATGTTAGTCCTTGTTTTCCGCAATTATTTATTAATGAAGTTATTATACAATCAAATAGAATATCTAAAAACCTAATACAGTAGTTTTGCGATTTAACGAACATTCGATTCAGTAGAGATTGCATTTAACGAACGGCCAAATATGTTCTACCTTATATGAAAGGCGAGGCTAAACCACTGAATTCTACAAAAAAAAAACAATTTGAATTATTACTTATGTATTTTTTTTTACCAAATATGCCCTCCATAAATACTAAAAATTCAATACAATTTAGGAAGGTGGTTTGGATAAATATTGGATAAAGGATTCAAATACAGCTTTCCTTACCTTCAGGCGTTACTTAAGACAGGCGATATAAGCGACGAAGCTAACTTTTTTTTACAAATTAGCAAATAAAGTGGATAAAAAATGGATGAAGTAGTGGAAATGGACCTTTCTATTTAAATCGCGCCAAGTTGTTGGTGTTTTGCGTTTTATGTTGATGACTTCCATTTTTTTGGTATTTTTAAGTCGATATTTTTGGTCGAAAGCTAGTATTTTTTTGATCGAAGACATGAATTTTTGCGTCAATGACTTGCATTGTTTTGGAATAGATAGATAGATATTTTTCTCGATTTATGAAGGATGTATTTGGTGAAAAAATCCTGTACTTTCAACTTTTTTAATTATCCATGATGAAAAAAACAGTTTTTTCATATTTGTTTGTTTTGCTGTGAAAAAGGTTTTCCTTCGTCTTTCTTTTAATTTTTATTTCTTATTATTCCAATTTTTATGTTATAGTAAAGAAAAATGCTAGTATATTACGTTTTTTTATATTTGAGCTTTTATTTATTTCAGTAGTTTTAATACATAAAATATATTTTTTACAATAAAAGCAAACACTGCAAATATTTAAATAAACAAACTAAAAATTATAAACCTAAAATTCATATAATTACAATAAATAAAGACAAAAATAAAATTTGTTTTACATGAAAATAATCTAAAAGAAAAATAATATCTTACCAGTAATTTATTCATTTGATATACATATATGAAATTCCTTGAAGCAATTTCTCGATCCATTAAGAATGCACAGGAAAATATTACACTTTGAGTTTGACCCTTACATCCTTTGACTTTGCATTTCCTTTGTCTGTCTTATGTTCCGGCCAATGCTGATTTCCATCATATCGAACAGAAGTGTAGGGTGCAGTATTACGTTTCTTGTCGGAGGTCGTTAGACTAATTGGAATATCCTCATTTAGGCATGACGTTTGGCGTCCTCTTTTACGGGAACATGCCTGTTGCTTAGACCGAGCTAAAAGCCCATTCGCAATATCATTACGAAAGCTCAATAAGTCCATATACTTATTTTTCGGGTTATTGTTGTTGTGATCCATCCGATACTCTAACCACGAGTTGCATACTGCTAAATCAATGAAGTGGTCAAAAATCTTAAGAGTCCACTTCCCAGATCTTATAGAAATTCTATATAAAGAAAGGAGGAAATCCATTTTATCTACTCCTCCCATATTGATATTGTACTCTGATTCAAAGATTGGTTGTGCTATTTCAAAGTTTTCTTTTTTTCAGAAGAAAATCGGGATACATTATTTTCGGGTTCATTGCCATGGATTGATGACAAGAGTTGCACAATTCCTCCATCAAGCCATTTGAGAAGAAAAATATTGTCTGCTCTTTCTACACGGTAATCAAAACTTCCGAATCTGTTTCCTCTTACAGTACCTGTTGCCCAAATTCCTTTTTGACGTAAATATAATACTAAATTCAGAGTAGTAAAATAATTATCAAAATATAGTTTATGATTTTTTTCTTCAAGAACAGTTTTTCCTAGGTGTATCACAATATCAGAGCAAAATCCCAGCTTTGAGTCAGTTAATATTGTACCTTTTCCCTGATATACTATCTCAAAATCGTAAACTATGCCTTTTGAGCTGCAAAGACAAAATATCTTCATTCCCCATTTAATGGGTTTCTTCGGCATATACTGTCTCAGAGCGGTTCTACCTTTAAAAGGAACCATCATCTCATCCATACATAGATTTTCATCTTTTGGAATAGCGTACGATTTTTTTTTAACATATTTATAATAGAGCGAATTTTGTAAAGTTTATCGCTTCCTGGTGTGTCTGTTGTGAACTTTAAATTATTTCGAACAAAATGGAATATTTGCCTGGACATGTTTTCAGCGAATGATGGTATTACGGTACCGATTTTCCATTAAATTTCCAAACGCGGATAGCCAATAGTACCAATCATTATTTTCAGAGCTAGATATTTCAGAAGTTCGTCGGTAGTTAAATTAACAGCTTTTCCAGCTCTAATCATTGAAGCCTGGTTTGTTGAAAATACCAGTTGTTGAAGAAAGTCTTCTGTAAGGTACTCCAAAAAATACTCTACAGGATTTGTCTCTGGATTTGTCCAGGAAGTTTTTTTCCAACGAAATTGTTCAATCGTTTTAAGTGGAACCTGTGGGGTTTGAAAAATTGTTGGACTTTTTTGAACTATTCTATCAACTGTGTTACTCTCAACTATATCAATAACCATATCACCTTCATCATTATTATTAACATCAATAACTCGATTATCAATACCAACAACCCTATCACCTTCATCATTATTATCAACATCAATAGCTTGTAGTTGATTTCATAGAGACCTTCTCTAGAAAGTTCTTATAATAAAAAGCTGTTATTGTTATCGAAAGCATCATATAAATTGTGTATAACTTCAGATTCTGCCAAGTCAGAAACATCAGAATCAACAAAATTGGTTAAAATTTTTTCCCTTTATTTTTCTTGACATTTTCTTTGGTAAATTTAAATCAGAGCTAAAAAAGAACGTCTGTATCATAGCAGCATCAAACGTAAAATGTCTGTATTTGTATTTTGCGTATATCATTTATAACCACACTTGCGTTTGTATCCATATAGATACATACAATGTTTTAAAAATCCGAACAGCATTGTTTTTGTTTAAAACAAAAAACTATTGATGCAAAAAGTTAAAATAAACATTTTTCTTTATGTTGGATGTGTTTTTTTAAATTATGGTCACATATATATGTTACTTGTAAAATAAAAAAAACCTTTTTTTCCAAAAAAAAAAAAAATATTTTAAAAAACGTTTTCTTTAAATGCTATATTTTTCCCAATTTTGTAAAAATTCAAAAGGTTTTTATTGAAAATGAGTCATAAGATCTTAAAAAACAATTATAAGTCGATATCTAAATCAATTCTTTGACTTGGAGACTGCCAGATGCCTCCAAAGTTGAGTGTATCCATATGGATACAATATAGCGAAAGGGTTAACTTAACATCACAGTAAAAAATGAATATAACTTTCGTAGCGAAATATTAAAAACACTATATATACTTTAAGTTTTGAATAAAATGGATAATGCTTTTCCTTTTTAACTAAGTACAGGATCTAACGAACAATAAACTTTAACGAACAGGCCGGACAATAATTAGGTTCGATAAATCGGAAAACTACTGTAAATAGAATTATTTAGGTAAAAAGAGAGTTTTGGTACCTCTTTGGATAAAATAGTATTTTTTTCTGTTGGCATGTGAAAATTTTGAACCTATGCTTTTGTGGAATTTTTATTTTTATCTTTCTTTTACTTTTTAAATTTTATTCCTATACACGATTTATTATTTATTCGAGTTATTCAAAATAATAACATAAAAATAAGTAGTCTTTTAATGTGGTACATTTTGTAGAACTTGAATTTGATTTAATTCATAAATTACATAAATTTATAAGAAAAGACTTCTATGTCTATACTAAAATTTCAAACTATAGAATATTAAAAACTTGTGTAACCTTTATCTTTAGGAACATGATTTAGCATAAATCTCACAGTAACGCCTCCAATACAGCAAGTATTATCTTTGTTTTTATTGTGACTGAAATTGATAAAAATGTTTAAATGATTTTCTAATTTTAATAAGCAAGAAACTTCAATCCCTTCCAAATAATTAAATACTGCAGCCTCTTGACACCTGCCTCCAACAGAAAGGACAACGGCAAGAACGAAAGAAGGTTAGACAGCGCCATACATTTAGAACGAATTGGACTTAATAAATAAAGTTTTTTTACTTTGAACCCAATAGAATAATAACTTAAACATTTTCAAAGGGAGTATTGTTTCTAGGCAATAAAAGCTAGTAACTTTATTATACTAGGATCAGCTACAGTATGATAATTATCTACTTAACTGCAAAACTTGAGTAATGAAACTGAAACAGACAAATATAAAAAAAAGATGGGGGAACAGCTCTAATACAAAAAAAAAATTGTCTTAAACTAGAAAAAGTGGAACACTTTCTTATATCTGGATAACTTATAATCTTCCCAATTTATATAGACAACTGTGTTATACAGAAAAGAAGAGTATATATATATAAATTCACATATATCTTTACCTTTGCAGTCTGTATTATGGATAACGGATTCCATGTAAATCTGCCGAAGATAAAACTGATATACTTTAAGGAAGTACAAAACTCTTAAGTTATTGGATGATCACGTTCAATTTTGAATTCAAAATTCTAAGGTAAATGAAGTCTTAAGTTCTTTATCATTCACTGATTGTTTACAGCGGCACATACATGCATTCTGTCGTGCATGACATCTGAAGTTAGTAAGAGAACGTTCTTTAAGTCCATCTTAAACTTCTGAATCATTATTAAGCAAATCATTATTATGTCTTCGGAAAGGTGTATATTGGAACAAATGTTTCTTCATAAATCTTTTGATGTACTTTTGCTCTCTAGAAAAGACTAGATGGTGGTTTCTGTGATATAACAATGATTGCTAGCGTTTTTTTCTATATTCTCAAATTTTTTGAGTCAATCAGAATAGTACTGTCTAATAGAAGTAAATGTACGCTAACAAAAGATCGGACGTGGTGTACGGCGTAGGCTTGGACGCAAATGAAGTTAATATATTTGTGGATGCAGCGATTAACTTATTTTCACCGTTAGGGTGAAATCCTAAATTCCTAAATTTAGGAAAAACTAACTAACAAAAAAATAGATTATTTGATGGACGATAGAAGAGATGTATTTAGACATAAGGTACGGTGTTGATTTTTTTGTTTGCGTATGGCTGTATTATTATGTATAACCAAGGTTAATAATCTGTTTCTTAATATTTTTATAGTCGTTTCTTTCATGTTCTTATCACTCATAAACTGGTAAATTCAACAGCAAATGTTTCTTCATTATAAATACTTTATGATTGTATCTTTAGGATAATGTGCTTATATGAATAGCAGTTAATAAAATATAAATAAATGATTAAATGATTAAATATAAATAAACGTTTATTCTTCATTTTATTGTATTATTCCGAAATTGTTTAAATAATTTATACTTCATTATCTGATAAAAATCATAAGATTTTCTTATAATTTTATCGGACAGGTGAATGTATGTATACGATATACATACATATATGACCATTAAAACTTTATAGAAGCTAGGCCATAATCTTGACTGAAGGGTTGTAATGGCCAATTATGCATGTATGTATGTAAAACTTTACAGTCTGTATATCGTTTTAACTGCTTACGTCACTCATGTTCTATGTGCCAATATCCTCCGAACTCCGAATAATAGATTTAAGAAGGTTTCTTGAGGTAATTGGTTACTGTCCAAACATTTACTACGCTCCTGTCTAATAAGCCAATACACAACCTGTTAGACTACAGTGACTATAGAGTTTTTTTTGTATATGTACTTACAAATACTTATTAACTCTGGAATATGCAGCTACCACTGCTCCATTTTCCTTCAGTATTATATTTGAAATATGTGACTAAATAGCAAATAACGTAATACGTACTTTCCAAATGTACATATATATATGCATACATTATTGATACATTTTAGACAGAATTACAGCCTAGTTTTCTACACTACCCATGTTTCTTTGAATACCAGATATGAAAAGAATTTTCATGGCAATTAGTTACTCTCAGAGAAAGGAATTATATTATCTTAATTACGAGCTGAGTAACTTAGACCTTATGATCGGTGTAGTGTAACAGACTAGAATCTCTGGTGGAAATCGAACCCACGACCCTTATGCAAATAGTCTAGCACACCGTTTCATTTTAGACATATGGTTTCAGTGGTCTCGCAAAACGGTCAATCGCTTAGAATTATGCTGTCATAAGTTAAGTGGTCTCTCAAGCCATTAAAGCCTTCCTAACAATCCACTGACTTCTGATAAATATTGATGACTGGGCTTATGTAGTATCAAATTGTATTTAGTTGTAAGATATTTCCTTATTAAAAAGCCTGTTTCCGATATAGTAAGTAACGGAATTTCAATTTATAATTTCATTAAGACAACATTAATAAAACAATTAACCTATTTACCAATATTAAAAATGTGCTTTAAACAAATTATAATTTATACGTTCTTAAGGAATTATTCCTCTTATTTGTTTACATTTTCTGTTTTTATGAAAATTTTATTTGTATAATTTAATGTTTACTTTGTACTTTAACGACTGCATATACATACATACGTACATACGTTCGTTATTGTTGGTATACGAGGTTTCCACTTTTGTTAAAATACTTTTTTACTCTCTTATATTGACTTTTAAATGATCTCAGACGTTTTAAAATGCTAATGACTTCAAAAATATATTTATAACATTTCTTTTTTTCGTAACGGCGCTTGAAAAGTTGATATTGTTTTAAAACATTCATACAAAAAACGAAAAAAAATTTTAAAACAAAACATTAAAAATTTATTAAAAAACGTGGAAATTTAAAAGTAATGCATATAAAGGGCGGAATAATATTTAATGTGTAAATTTTAATTTGAACATTTTTTACAGGTGTGTGTGGTATTTCACAATTTCTGAGCCTTATAATAAACATGAAAAAAACACAATTTGATAATAAAGAAATTCCTATAATCCAACTTGAAATTCCAATAAAAACTTTTTTTTTGGGCTCAGCGACCAGGAGATCATACATTTATTTTGTCCGGTTGGCTAGTATAACAATTAAAAACCTATGGTACCAAATCCCAAGTACCATGGTAAGAGAAACAAGCCTTGTTGTACACAAATTCTGTTTGGAATTTTTCTTTTTTTTCTATTTTATTTCAATATTATACTGTACATTGAACTCGGATATTATAGCCATCTTTTATACGATTATGGGATATCTAATTTCAATAAAATTCTACTTATTTAATAGTAAAAATCTTTCCGTGGGCAAGAATAGACCAACATTTCATAAATACATACATTTCTATGCGTTAATAATAGTGTGTTGGCATATTAGACGTGAGGTCAGACATCTTCAACAAAACGAAATATTTCTTCGGCGATTGCCTCTGTCAAAAATTCTGACAGTAAATAAAATTGCCATCAAAACTCTGTCGTTCGGAGTAGACCTTAAACTGTAGGTCTCGCCACTCATAGTATATGAAATTAACACACACTTCACACATGTGAAGGTCGTAATCTTGACTGAAAGGTTGTAATGGCTAATTATGTATGTATGTAATTGAAGAAGTGTTCAAAAATTGAAAATTTATGAGTTTTCTGGGCCGGTACGGAGCTCGCTATCTCCAACGTGTTTCAGGACATAGGTATTCTGATTACCTTCGTTAATTTGGGCGTTATTCACTCATTTTACTGGGAAACACAATCCCTTTGGCCGCCAGATGCTACGTGTAATATTATTAGATAAGAAGAGGACCGCCGACCTTCTTTCCTTAAATCGCATTCATCATTCATTCATCGCACAATAGAAGTTCCCACGGACCACTGTCCTTTCGGTGGACATGCCAATGTCCCATGTTATTCTATGAAATAACTACTGCATGGACGAGAGCTAGACTGTCTTTAACCATATGTCTCAGCACCCAGATGTTGTCATAAAAAATACGTAGTTTTGTAGAAATGTTTGTATATTTGATACGGAATGTTTTATATTGATTGTGGTATCACAACGGGATTAAATGCTAGTCCACCAACTTATAAGGAATTTTGCATATCATGTAGGAATAAGAGCTTTAGTGTCCCTCTTTTTTAGGCGAGTGTGGTCACGGCAGTACAATGTTTTATTTATTTTATGAATATAACAAAAATAAATTTCAAATATGTTTTTATAGAAAACCCAAAAAAGAGTTTATGGAAAATAGTTGAACACAGCATTTTCTGTAACCACAAATGCAACTAAGACTAACTAATACCAAATTCTAATAAATTAAATTCGATACACAAGAAAAACTATTAATTTGTACTTTTTCTTTTTTTTTATTCAATAACAAATGCTTAAATTACAGCCACTAAATCGCTTACTCTTGAATTAACTAACCTTGTGTATATACGTATATGTATGTATGTTTAATACATATTTATTTCCTGATTTCTTAATTATTTGTAAAAAAGCGTTTACTAGTAAATTAGTTATCTTAATCATAAACGAATTAGTCATTATTTTCTAACTAATATTACACACAAATGAGTAAAAGAAGGAAATTGTTCAAATTAGATGAATGGGCTTTAAACATAATTTTTACAATTAAGTTTTTTAACAATCAATTTGCATTTGTAAAGGATTCTTTCATTTTAAAATTTAATACAAAAAAAAGATAAATATTTTTAATCCATTTACTGCCGAACCTAAATTGTATGTAATGGTTTTCGCTTTGCCATTTCCTCTTCTTCTTTTCCTATGGTCAGTTAGTAAGCTCTGTAAAAGTAAAATTTAGAATCTCCAGATGGAAATTAAAAACTTGGTTTTAGTAAAATGAGTTTTATGAGGAAGGAGTTTTAAAAATGCACTAAGCTTTTGATATTAATTTCTAGAAGGTAGAAGTCGCCGTAGTCTACTAGGTAGTGTGCCAGCTTATTAGAGGTGAGGCCACGCTTCAAGCGCAGATCATATTTCTTTGGCGATTTCTTCTCAGTAGATTTCTGGCCAAAACTCGGAAAGTAAGGAAAATTTCCACTAAAAGCGTCTCAAAAATTTGTCGTTCGAAGTCGACTTTAAACTGTAAGTCTCGCCACTTATAAATAAAATTAATACATACACATAAGTGGTAGGAGGAGCTAGGTCGTAATCCTGACCAAAGTGTTGTAAATACCAATTAAATAAGAAATTAAGTAAGTAAGTTATCCTTCTCTGAATAAAGAACAAACAACAGTGTAATAGCTATATTTATCAGATGAGGGGGTACCATCAGTTAGCTAATGTATCCCTGTTAGGATAACTCTGCTTTGTAGCGCCGATTACAACTTACACATATTCGTTGTATACAATATCATAATACTTTAA
This sequence comes from Sarcophaga rosellei, assembly GCA_930367235.1. Classification (NCBI taxonomy): domain Eukaryota; kingdom Metazoa; phylum Arthropoda; class Insecta; order Diptera; family Sarcophagidae; genus Sarcophaga; species Sarcophaga rosellei. Next base: position 43,878,746 of record OV884018.1, on the reverse strand, counting down.
AAGTCAACTGCCTTTAGGACTTGAAAAGTCCATAGGAGAGCAAAAGGTGTAAGCGTTTGGGAATTTTTCATCTATGAAAAAAAACATTCTTATTCTGAATCGACATTCTGTCAAATTGAGATCTTGAATGTATAATGATACAAATGATAAATTTGAAAACTTTATCATCCCCGTATACAGTCAGCCCTCTTATAACGCGGTACTCTTACAGCGCGGTTTCCATTCAACAACATCCCATAAGTTCCTTCTCACAGCCTATGAATGACTTTAGTAAATAGATATTGTAAGAGGGTTTAGTGTCAGTTTTAGTTTAGACTCAAGAATACACCCGAGGTATATAAACAACATGTTTATATAAACATGCCAGCTTATCTCATGCCCGTATACGGTTTCAGTCATCACAGAGCTCTTTCACAGTATAAACGATTTGTCGGTGACCAAGTCTTTCTAAAATTTTTTCTGCAACTCAAATCTGACAGTGAGAATGAATGTTGAATAATGACATATGTAATTTTACAGACCTTTCTAATTTGTTTTGGAAAACAGTCTTAGCCTCTAGTTTAGTTTTTGTTTAATTTTTTTTATCAATTCAATAAAAATAATTTTTAATTTTTCTTATCTTGGTCTCCATATATAGCGGTACGAATGATGCGATTTGTACTAATTCCGAGTTTCTAATAGCGCAGTTTCCATACGACGCGGTGAGTGCGTACCGCGTAGGAGAGTATTTCCCTCTTTTTACTTTTTCCAGAAGGGAAGGAAATACATTTAAAAAACGCCCACATGCAATATTGTTTGTTTTACTTTCGGCGGAATCCATTTATTTAAAAAATCTGGCCAGAGTATATATATGTATATATTTTAAAATAATAAATACAAAACAAAATTAATTTTATGTTTGTACATATGTACATTGTTTTTTTGGGTGATAAATTTCACTTTCATAACATGATTTAAAACTATTGACTATTTATAGAAAGCTGTGCAGCACAGTTTTTGTTAATTATTCTGTTTCCATGTAATACTAGCTTACAAATTGATAACTTACAGTCGCAGCTTGGGCAAAAAAAAGTAGTTACAGAATTTTTTAGGTGTACAACAAACTTAATTTACAGCTTTTTAGTTGTAAATAACTGAGTAACTAGTTTGAACTCGAACAAGTAAATAGATACTGAAACGTCATAATGGCTTAAAGCAAGTTTGTAGTTTAAAGCATATGAGTATTAGACAACTCATATAAAAGTAATAAAATATTATATTGTACGGAAAGGTACTTTTTTTGTACGCCAAAGGTTTACAAATTTTTTAGAAGGGGAAAAACTAAATAATCTATATTTCATTAAACATGATAGAAAACACAATATAAGTATGTCTTATATATCGTAAGCACACTGTTTCAAACAATTGTTCGTACAAAAGGCAGGCAGAAACTAATTTCACAATATTTCAAAAACAACTTACTAGATTTGAATAAATTAAAATTGTTCTAAAAGTTCAATTTGTGCTTATAATAATTAGATACGAAATTGTTTTTGAGGGAGTTCATTTATATTTTACATAAAAACTTAATAAAAAATTCAATTCCAGAAATTATCTTCGAAACAATGAATAATAATGGATTTGATGTCATTTGACGATAACAACTTCTAACTTCTTCGATTTTTCTTAGGCCATATTTTACGTCATTTCTGTTTTAAATTTTTTACTTGTACAGCTATAGTATCTTTAAGGTTTTGCTTATTAGTTATTGTGTGCTGTAAAATTTTTATTGCCTCAAATAAATAACTAATTTATGGGTTTTAAAAATGTTGTTTGGTTTAGTTAGTTATTGATTATTTAACAATGTATACAAATCAGTATTCCACAATTTTGAATGAGTGATTCGATTATCGTGAAGGTCTCGAAAACGGTGTTTATGTCCAAATTCTTAGTGCTTATTTTAAATTTTTTTTTTATCTTATATACGTTTTTATCACCAGTCATTTAATTTATTCATATTTTTTTTTTGGCATAAACTTTACTTAGGTTTATATCCTTGTCTAATGTAATCTTCTGTAGTAGAAAACATACCTTACCTTCAGTCAGAAGTAGAAAATTCCGCAAGATTTGTGTATTTAATAAAACATTTTCATAAATAGTTTATTTTTCCATTCGATTTTTCTTTCCCAAGAAGCAATTTATAACTTTTGCTCGCCCTCTTGCTGGGGGAATTAAAAGTGAACGCGTACCTTTGATGTTACCTTTCTGTCACATATTGAACTGATATTGGTTTAGAAATATTTTTAGCAATTTCCCGCAAACTTTTTCCGTCATTATGCAGCTTAATAATCAACTCTTTGATGTCAATACGAATTTGTTTGTAATTTTTTTTTATTTGCACACATTTTGATGTTAATTTTCAGGTCTGATTTAACCGAATAACTACTAATAACTCACTATCCCTAGATTTTGCGAAAACCAATACAATTAGAAAAAATTCGTTTCGTTAGAGGCGGGTGGGTACCTTTGTCTTTAAAATGTCTCATGAAACCGAGATTTTGCGAAAACAATACGAATTCTAAAAAGACATTATGTAGGAGGGGGTATATTTGTCTCTAAGAAAACTAACAACTGCTTGAGGTAATTTCTTAAGTCTTTTTGTTTATTTTGTTTTTGTAGTACATGTTAACAAATTTTGTTGTTTGTTGATTCTTCTTATTTATGTCAGTAAAATAAATAAATTTAATTATTTTAATTCCGCACTTCAAATGTTGTCCGAGACAATATGTAAATTGTAAAATAAGTATCACGATTTTTTTAAATTTAATTGTAACAGGTGATTTTTTAGCCGTGTTTTACAATTGGCAGTAAACAGGAAATTCGTCGGGACGATAAATGAATGCCTACCGTTGACATGTTAAAGATTATTTTACGAAAATATAGCTGGCGCTTATACCTTAGGTGTCCATGGTTAATTCCAAATTTGGCATACTTTTTCTGGTACTTCTGTCAAAATCTCACAGGTGGTAGTTGTAATGTAGTTTTCAAGGGTTTAAGTTTTGGGCTGGCTTGTCCCAGCACACGAGAACCTTGCCACCAAAAAATAGTGAGGTTAAATTCAAAAATCTTGACACCCCATGGACAGCTTGAAAGCGTGAAATTAATTTATCACCAAACTCAGCTCTTAATACATACATATACATAATTGGTCATTACAACCCTTCAGTCAGGATTACAACCTAGTTTCTCACACCAGTTATGTTGTGTGTGTTAATTTTATACATGAGTGGTGAGACCTACAGTTCAAAGTCGATTCCGAACAACAGATTTTTGAGAAACTTTTCACGGCAATTTTATTTACTCAGAGTTTTTGCCGCAAATCTGTTGAGAAGAAGTTGTCGAAGAAATATATTTTCTTATTTCGTTTTTTATACGAGATGTCTGACCTGGGATTTGAACCGAGCCCTCACTTCTAATAAGCCAATACACTACCTACTAGACTACAGCGACTTCATCTCATCTCTCAATAGTTTCATGATATCACATGTCTTGTAACCAAATTAATCCGTTTTGATCCAGATGAATCCAGATGTCTGACCTGGGATTTGAACCGAGCCCTCACGTCTAATAAGCCAATACACTACCTACTAGACTACAGCGACTTCATCTCATCTCTCAATAGTTTCATGATATCACATGTCTTGTAATCAAATTAATCCGTTTTGGGTCAAAAAACTTGGCACGGTTTTTTACAGTAAGCAGGGGATCGAAGTTATTGTATGTATCGGACTAAAGAGAGAATAAGACGAGAAATAAGAATAATTTTCACAAATTTGATATGTCTTCTTTTAAAGATAGACTAATTTCCTGCCCAGCCTTGTAGAGCGTGAAATGAAATTATTTTGTAATTTTTGTTCAATATACCAAGTAATGCTTTTTACTTTCACCCAAAATATATTTGATATATCAACGCTAACAAAGTAGTGCTGAGTAGCTACATGCTAGCCAATTAATTAATTTAAATAATAATAGATATTAATTAACCACATATTTTACGTGTTGACGTGTAATATGTAATTATTTATTAATGACAATATTTTATCTTTTCATTTTAAACTATGAAAATGAAGATGTTAGACAGACAGTACGATAAAAACAATTTGTATTTCATATTTTTAACTAGAATTTCTTTTAAGTTATTTGCTGATATTATTAAATTACGGAGTGAATTACTTCACACTATAAAGACAACTTTATGAATGCATTTACCTGGGAATTCCATTTCCTTGTAATTTTTACAGGTTTATTAAAACCACATTTAAGACTTCCAATTGCATTAGGAAACGATTAATCTCCCTTCTTATTTGAATTTAAATATGCATACCTTACTATGTATGTAATAAATAACATCGTTTGGGGAATAACCAAATAATATTTCCACGTATTAAATTCATTAACGTTTTTCAGCTGAATAATAAAGAAGAGAAAAAACCTGAAGATACGGCTTCTGTGAGTAATGGTGGCATTGCGGCATCAGGCGACAAGGAGAGACCCAATTGGGGTAATGGTTTAGAATTTCTCATGTCATGTATATCGATGTCTGTAGGATTGGGCAACATATGGCGATTTCCCTTTACAGCCTTTGAAAATGGTGGCGGAGCGTTTCTTATACCCTATTTGGTGGTGTTGTTTTTCATTGGTTTGTAATTTAAAATAATGTTTGTATAATGCATAAAATAATTATTTTATTCGTATTATTTTTAGGAAAGCCTATGTATTATTTGGAAATGATATTGGGCCAGTTTTCCAGTAAAGGCTCTGTCAAAATATGGTCCATTTGTCCATCATTTTTAGGTAAGTACAACTATGTACTTAGAAGAAAATATATATTTTTAATACTTTTCAATTTATTTATTGTTACGCAAGTAAGTTATAGGGCTTAATTTGCTTCGAAAAAATTAGTTATTTTTGGGATAATCTAGTTCTAGTCTAGTTAAACTTTATTTTTATAGCCCCTTGCCAAATCTATCATAGGCTATGTGCATGGTCAATATTACTATGTCTTCTTCGGAATCTAAATTAGTTTTCTGGAAACCGTTCTCATTCTCATTAAGTATAGGGAAAAACTTTCGATATAAATTTATAATTCTACTTGAATCCGTTATTGTGCGATATCTCTAGTACTAATGCGAACTTTTCAATTCGGAAAATAACATTTAAGGAGTATAATAGCATATAACACAAATCTATTTATTTTCATTGCTTACGGTTGAGCACCGACAACATTTTGTTGCTCAATTTACTAATTCACGAGACTTTTTGAGCTTTAAATAAACAGCAGCGTTTACAATATTTTAAATCTTAAACCTCTTGTAAATAAATTCTTTCAGATTGTAGTATCGTGCACTTATTTACGATGTAATCTTTACAGACTTCTTATCACCCGCATGAATTCATACGACTCTAGAGTGCAAAATACTGTTTTTATAGTAATCATGATGAACTAATTTATCTTATCTTCCTCTTCCGAGACAGGATCTTCCACATGTCTTCCGAACTTTGTCAATTGATAGTGGCCATTTTGTTGAAACTATCTTTTTCCAATAAATTGCCGTTTATTCAGTTTATTTTACCAAATTACCAACTCACCTTATGCTTATATATTCTAACAGACCAAAATCTTTCATGGGAATGAAACCCACGATCCTTACGATATTAGTTTATCACATTACCCACTAGACTGACAGAGCGCTACACATAATAAGTTAGTTATTATAAAATTTGACTACAAAAATATTTACTAGAAATAATTTAAATGATAAAATAACACTCGTGGGGTCAGCTAGTGTCACTATATAAATATTTGTGGAAATTCAAATCATACTTTATGACAAAGAAAAGAATAATGAATTATAAAAGGAAAATATTTACATCAAAAATTAGATTATAGTTCTCACTATTTTGACATTTAACATTTTTCTTCTTCTTTTTTAGGTGTTGGTTATGGCCAAGCATTCGGCACGATATGCATTATTACCTATTATTCGTCTCTCATTGCTCTTACGCTGTATTATATGGTAGTATCATGCCAGAAGGTTTTGCCCTGGACATATTGTCGGGAAGAATGGGGTTCGAATTGTTTGGATTCTTTACCAAAGGAAGAGACAATTCAACAACATAATACAACTGAAAAATTAACGAGCAGTTCGGAATTGTATTTTACGTCAGTTGGCAAATAATTTCAATACATACATACATATTACACAGGAGACTAACAATTGTTTTATTTTTATTTTGATTTTCCAGAGAAATAGTTGCGAAAGAAAAATTACAAATTACAGATGGTTTGGGTACACCTGACCTATATTTGACCATAACCTTGTTTTTTTCCTGGGTTGTTATATTTCTCGTTATACGCAAAGGTGTGAAGAGTTCCGGCAAGGCAGCATATTTTTTGGCCATTTTTCCATATTTGGTATTGATTGCCCTATTAATACGCAGCGTTACCTTGGAAGGGGCTCTTGATGGCATAATATTTTTTCTGAATCCGCAGTGGAGTGAATTACTTAATTTGAAGGTAATTTAAATGTAATGTAAGGGTTAAAGTAGAGTTTAATTAATTTGATTAAATCTTATAGGTTTGGAAAGAGGCTGTGGTGCAATGTTTCTTTTCATTAGCAGTTGGCGTGGGCCCTATAATAATGTTTTCATCTTATAATCGTTTCGATCACACAATTTATCGGTAATGTTAAATGATTTAAAAGTTGTTATTATTTTTATTATTATTGTACTATTGTTTTCAGTGATGCCATGATAGTAACGAGCCTGGACACTATCACCAGCATGCTAGCTGGCATAACCATATTTGGCATTTTGGGAAATTTGGCCCATAATCTAAATGTTAGCAATATAAAGGAGGTGGTGCAAAGTGGCACTGCCTTGGCATTTATATCATATCCCGATGCCATAGCTAAATTTCAGGCAATACCACAATTTTTTGCAGTATTATTTTTCTTTATGTTATTTGTTTTGGGTGTAGGATCGATTGTGGCTCTACAAAGTTCCATAGTTACGATAATATGCGATCAATACAAGTCTTTAAAATATTGGATGGTAGCCTTAATAACCTCAATATTTGGATTTCTATTGGGCATTGTTTATGTAACACCGGTAAGTGCAATTCCAACAAAGGTTTAATAATTTATTTTAAGCAAAAAATTAAAATAATTTTACATTTAGGGAGGTCAGTGGATTTTAAATTTGGTGGACTTTTATGGTGGCACTTATGTGATTTTTGCTTTGGCTATTTTCGAAATTGTTGGAGTTATTTGGATTTATGGTAATTTTTCTTTTCGAAATATTTTGGAATAAAATAAACAGATACATATATGTACATTGTTTTTGTTTTTAGGCTTACAAAATTTTTGCGATGATGTGGAATTTATGACGCATCGCAAAGTTTCCATGTATTGGCGTATATGTTGGTCCTTTTTAACTCCTGTTCTGATGTTGATTATTTTTATATACTCTATGATAACAATACAACCTTTAACCTACAAGGACATTGAGTATCCAGATTCAGCAAGTGGTAAGAAATTTTCTACTGCGTTACAAATGGAAACATTAGCTATAACAGGGTTATCTTGCTTTCTTGTGAGATAACAATTTTTCTTAAATTGGATCAAATTTGTTCTAAATAAGCAAAGCTTTATATATGAGAATGATATGAAACAGCTACACGAATTTGAACAAATTTGTTTGTGTTTGACAGCTTCTGATAGTAGATTACCGCCTGATGTTATTAGGAAATAAAAAAATAAATACTCATGCAAAAATTGCAAATCCATTAATTAGCCTCCGAAGTGCTGCTTTATCTGGCTTATTCCCCGGTTTAAACTCCAAGAGGCCATTTCTAGTTTTCAAACTTGTAGGAAGATTGTAACGATGAAATTATGTCGCAAACAAATCTACTTCGATGACTCAATAATGTAAACCTCTTTAAAGAGGTTACATTTCCCGCAACCTTTTTCTAGTCAATGTTTTGAAGTGAACGGACGTGTGCGCAAAATAAAAATAATAAGCAATAAAAAAAAACACAAAAACAATTGTAAGAAGTGAAAAAACCGGTTTTTCTAAGTTACGCGTGTGGACAAATAAAATAATTAAAAAAAAAAACAAACAATTATCATTAAGTTCTAATTTACTGCTTACAGTATGAACAGTGATAGCGAAGAACATGATTCTACTGACAAAAACAATTGCCAAGTAGTCAATTCTAGAACACGTTACAGTACTGAATCCCCAATGATAGAACGTAAACGAGTAACACCAGCTACAACAAAGGATCCATGTACTAGTCGTAACATGTTTCAATTATTTGATAAGAACACTAGTAATGATGATCGGAGCGACAACAACGATATTGTGCCTACACCTCCATCAATATTTATACCCGATGTTGCAGACATAAAAATATGGTAGACAATTTTTGAAGTTAATCAATTCAGAGAATTTTACATATAAATATTTGATAGATGGGCAAGTCAATATATCAACAATTTGGCCACACAAAAGCATACTGTAGGAAGCTATTTAAATGCGTCAAATGCGGCTTAAATCATCCCACCATTCAATGCACAAAAGAAAATACTCCACCACAATGTACTAACTGCTCACAAGCTCTCATTGAAATTTATAAAGAACTTCTGAAGAAGAGAAATTTAATTAAAAAACGAAATAACAATTACTACACTAATAAAGACACAGATTTGGTGTTAATGCTCACAATTTCCCAAACTTTATTGGCAATAATGGCATAAATAACAATCAAAATAGCCACAACCAGAGCTCAAATAAAGTTTCGTATTCTCAAGTTGTTAGAGACAGTAGTTACTAAAATTAAAATTTATCAAGTTCATTCAAAAGAATAGAAGCATTAATGGAAAAACAAATTGAAACCACTACTACACTACTACTATGATGTCTGCACTTCCCACAAAATTTTGCAATTACATTTGCCTATAGCAATATGGAATGCCAACGGCCTTTCCAACCATACTCGTGAAATTGAAATTTTTCTCAACGCCAACTTCATTAGTTTCAGAAACTCATTTTACAAGCAGAACCTATTTCCATGTTAGGGGCTACGATTTAATTAACACAAACAATCCAGATAATCGTGCCCATGCAGGTTCTTGCGTTTTAATTAAATCGTCAATAAAGTATGATATATTGTGTGAAATTAGGAAACATTTTCTGCAGGCAGCTAATATACAAAATTAATTGCAACAACTACGATGTTGTTATTAGTTCAATATATTTTTCCTCGAGACACTCTGTCACATGTCCGGATTACGACCAATTTTTTAAAACATTGGGTACAATGCTAAGCATCCTTGGTGGGGCTCGAGAAGTTCAAATCCCAAAGGAAAAGAGTTATACAAATGCGTAAGAAATAACAATTACTCTATACTTTCAACTGGGTCTGCAACACATTGGCCGTCTGATGCCCGTAAGCTTCCTGATTTATTAGATTTTGCTGTATTCGCAGGAATACCATGTAATATGTTGGAAGTAAAGAGTCTTCTTGACTTGAGCTCCGATCACGCTCCTCTGCTCATCAATTATTGCACTTCCGTTAACTTAAAAAGTTTAAATAGAACCACTTTAACACCTCACACCAATATTCAAACCTTTCAATGCTTGATCAACATATTAACTTAAATTTAAGTTTAAAGACTGGAACAGAAGTTGATAACGCAGTGGAACAATTTATAAATCTCATCCCCGAAGCTGCAAATTTGTCAACACCAAAAAAACAATATGATGAAGTAATGGAATTCTTAAATTCACCGTGTCAAATAGATTTACCCATAAAACACTTTACGCCTATCTAAGTTAAATCTGAAATTAAAATGTTCAATAAAAATAAATCTCCTGGATAAGACCTGATTTCTGCAAATGTCGTCAATAAATTAACTAGAAAAAGTATAATATATATATATATATAATGTGAGGAAATAATTATGATTCCTAAGCCTAACAAACCTGAGCATATGTTGTCATCATACATCAAAAATATTTGAAAAAATATTTCTCCGAAGATTATTGCCAGTTCTGGATAAAATATTATTCCAGATCATCAGTTCGGGTTTCGTCATAAACATGGAACCCCCGAACAACGTCATCGAATTGTAAAAGTAAGAACTGATGCTTTGGAATATAAGCGATATTGCTTTGCGGTTTTTCTTGACATCCAGCAAGCTTTTGATAGAGTATGGCACCTTGGCTTACTTTTTAACTCACTTACTTTTTTTCTCATTTTTTTAAAAGCTATCTCTCTCAAAGAAACTTTTATGTTAAAAGTAAAGATGAAAGATCAGCTCTATACGAAATCAGAGCGGGAATACCACAGGGCAGTGTACTAGGACCTGTTTTGTACTCAATTTTCACAGCAGATATTCCGGTAACAAACGACGTCATAGAAGCAACATATGCAGATGATACAGCGGTAGCAGCATCAAGCCAATCTCCAACAGAAGCTTCTCTATATGCAGTGGTGTTGTGCTAATTTTTTTTTACCGGAACGCGTTCCGGTTCAGCAGAAAAAAACGTTCCGGACTCCGGTTCACGGTTCGGAAAAACATGCCGGTTCGTTCCGGTTTTTGTTCCATTTCGGGTTCGGTTCAAACCCTTGTTTGTAAAAATACATATACAAATTCGTCAAAAATTAGAAAAAAAAATCAGAAATTCTTTTTAATTTTTTTTCAAAACGTCAGCCAATTCTCGTTATCAGAAATCACCTTTAGTCCCGGAACGCGTTCCTGTCCAAAAAGGAAGTACCGGAACGACGTTCCGGAGCTTTCCGGCTCGACAACACCACTGTCTATATGTCCAGCGCCATATTGACCTCCTTGAAAAATGGCTTACTACGTGGAATATTTAAGTAAACCCTGAGCACCTTCGCATTAAGGACAAGTACCAAACGTAAATGAAGTTAAATATCTGGGTATTACTTTGGATAGAAGGCTTACTTGGAAGCCGCACATTAAGGCAAAACAAACTCATTTAAAGCTATATTGGTTATTAGGACCAAAATCTGAATTAACTTTAAACAACAAAATGAGAATATACAAAGCCATCTTGAAACCGGTTTGGACATATGGAATTATGTTATGGGGAACAACAACCCAATCAAATGTAGATATTCCGGAAAGGTATCAGTCAAAAACTTTAAGACTAATTACTTCTGCTCCATAGTTTGTATCAAACAATTGCATTAGACGACATCTTGACCTCTTCGGGGACGCATTTTTTATGGTGACAAAAAAATAATTAATTAATTAATTTTATTTTAATATGAATTCAGAAAGAAAAAAATGGAAAAAAAAATGAAAATTCAAAGAAGGAATAACGTCCACATTTGTGGCCATTGAGCGTTAATGGTAATTTATGTGTGAAATGATTTCATACATTCTGGGCATATATATTCTTCACATTTCTCATAAATGTAGCGAGTTCGTCATACACAATTTTTGTCGTGACATCTGGGGGGAATTCTCAGTTCCTTGTATTTAGGACAATGACCTATACCGTCCAGTCTAATGCCAGGATTAACTTTAGTCCAGCTTTTAGATTTTTTAGGTGGTGGTGGTAAAACTTATTATATTAAATATATCTGATGTTATTCTTTCATATTTTAACGATTTCTTGATATATAGTCCAATAAAACAGATTGCCGAAGAATTATTTCACTTTTTTTTAAGTATCTAACTATGCAAAGGAAATAATGTCATCAGTGCAGACAAACGTTAAAATTTTTACTTCTCTTGTTGGAGGATTCGGTAGTCAATAAATTGTTATCAAATTTTTGTTCTTTTGATTATTATTATAATTATAAAAAATTAAACGTCCACATATGTGGCCAAGAGCGTGAAGAGGTTAATGTTTTATCAGTAAAGGATGAAATTAAAAAATTTTCTGTAAAATACCTTCAAAGATTAAGTGATGACATAAACCCTCTGGCTATCGCACTACTAGACGCCGGCACTGAAACTAGAAGACTGAAAAGATCACATATTTTAGATTTATCTTTAAGAAGATAATCTTCTTATTTTGTAAATGTGTAAATAAATTTAAAATCATTGTTAACTATGTTTAATTGTATATAGTTTATGCATTTCACTGGAACTGCATAATTCCTGCTATTTAATATTTAAGTTATAAAATTTGTCTGAAAGTGGACAGATTGCAAATGAATAAAGAATTTATATATGTATGTATATATATGTATATATAAAACCTTTTGCCATCATTCTGCAGCTTAACAATCAACTCTTTGAAGTTAATACGCATTTTTTGTGATTTTTCTTATTTTCTCACTCTTTGGAGCCGCCGTAGTTTAGTAGGAAGTGTGTTGAGTTATTAGACGTGAGGCCACGGTTCCAATCCAAGGCCTCAGACATCTTCAACAAAACTAAATATAAAAAAATTTTTGTTGACACAAATCGAGATGGTATTTCTTGAAATACAACGCAATATATTAGCAATAGCGCGGGTACATAATTTTATTTGGGACAGTGTATAGGCATTGTAGTCGCCGTAGGCTATTCAAACCCCATTCAAACATCTCCAACAAAACGAAGAAATTTCTTCGGCCAATTCCTCTCATCAGATTTTTGGCAAAAACTCTAAGAGTAAATAAAATTGCCATGAAAAATTATGTGTGTATGTATGTGTAGGCGTTCAAAATGCCTATAATGTATATAAATTTCTTGAAGTTAGGCCAAATATGCCTCTGAAGGTTTACGCATTTTCTCTCCGTTATCCTATATCATTAATTTTATTTCAATAATGAATATTACTTATGAAAATTAATGTTTAATATAGTATTTATTTTTTTATAAGTAAATTTAAATATTATAAATACATTTTTCTTATAGCTGCTGGTTGGATAATATTTGTCATTGGAGTTTTTCAATTCCCTCTCTGGGGAATTTGGTATATTAAAGGACATTATAAGGATTCATTTCTAACAGTAAATATAAAATTATTACCTGCACATTTGTTAAAGAAATAGTTATAATGATTTTGTTTCCCTGTTTCAGTCATTTCTAATTTCATTGAAAGCTACGGAAAATTGGGGACCAGCAAATCCGGAAACAAGAGCAAAATGGTATGCGTATAAAACTAATTTAGCAGAGGAAAGAAGAAAATTATACAGCAGCAATAAAATTAATTTTTTCAAACAAAAACTGTACAATATAACCGGTAGAACGAAATAAAAGTAACACTAGTATAGATTATTCATAGTTTTCCTATTATAAGTATTTATAAAATAAGGCAAATTATAATTATTTGTATACGTTTGTGTGTATGTTGTATATTATAAAGTAATTTAAAATTTATTTATTATTGAAAAAAGTATTATTATAATTACTAATTTAGTATTAATTACTTTCAAGTATATGAAAATAAAATAAATTTTAATCTACAAGAAGCATAATTTTTAAAAGCTTGGCTCGATTTAAAATTTAAGGAAATGCTGATGACAATGTTTCATGTACATATTACAAGACAGTCCTTCAGAAGCCTCTTTACCTCTATAATGATTTATTTAATTAAACTAATATAAACTGAACATAATGAAAACATTTAGCTCAATTACAATTAAGAAAAAATTCTAAATGCACCCACTTAATTTGAACATTTTAAATACAAAATATGTTTACAAGAAATAAATTCAATAAAGAAACAGTAATAGAAATCACAAAAACTTCACAAAAATTCACACACATAATTACATATATACATAATTGATCACTACAACCTCTCACACCACTTATATAGAGTGTGTTAATTTTATAAATGCCTGGCGGGACCTACAGTTTAAAGTCGACTCCGAACGACAAATTTTTATTAAACTTTTCTCGGCAATTTTACTTACTGTCAGAGATTTTGTCCGAAATCTATTGGGAGTAATATTTTTCATAATTCGTTTTTTGGAGTTAGAGCCGTAGCATCACGTCTACTATACTACGCCGAATTAAAAATGCATGCAAAAAAAAAAAAAATAAAATAAAGCAAACAGAATTATTTTAAAATAAAAATTAAAAAGAAAAAAGTTTAAAATTTGTCACAATCACCTTCGGCATCAATTGCAATCAATAGGCGGAAAAGTGTATCGTGTAGTATTTCCTTTCATACTTGACCAAGTTCACTTGTGATGATTTACTTTCGTTAGATGTCTGAAAACTGGTTAGAAAAGCAGACTTCGATTCAAATTTCCGCCACGGCTTCTCTCCTGACGTATGTATATCAGGCTGAATTTTACCGATTACATAAGGTGATGTTGACTTTGTTGACCGCTGTAGTTTGTGACTTATTCGTATACATGAAGAAAACACCACAAGCAATAGGTAAAATCGCACAATCTCGGTGGCCAGTTCACATCACCTTTACGTAAGTTGATCATGTTCTCACATTGCTCGTGTAGGATATTCAATGTGGCATGAGCTGCTGTTAAAACTGTATCTCATATTTTTTTTGAAGCAGCCTATGATGGGCATAAGAAACTGATGATCATCGACCTATTGGGAAAAGATGCAGGAATCAACAATCAGCAAGACTCGCCACCACTACACAAAATACTCGGAGGGCGTTATTTCTAGGCAACAATGGACGGCAGCTCCATTTTCCTAGGACTTGCTACAGCAGACGAATCATCTGCTTAGCTGGAACACCAAGAATATATTAAAGAAATGGAAGCAAGACAGAAATGCTTTGTAGAAGGCATTTGACCTATAGTTCTCGACGCAGATATTGATGATTTCGTTAACGTCGTTCTCAAAAAATACAAAAATAAAAACCCAAAAACGATGCATTAAGTGCTCTTGGATCTCATGTAAATTGTTACCTTCCCACATTTCACAATTTTGTTTGTTCACGTACTCATTCATCATATCGCTGAGGATGATTTCTCTTTAAACGTAACGTGTCCACTTTGATAAAACAATTTTATTGTTTCATGATGATTTGACAAATCAGACTGATTAAACGATAACTATGTTGATATACATATGCAGCTTAAAAATGTAACAGTCAACAACTGGCAAGCTTCGGAAGTCTCTGTTGGAAGACCCGATACATACTTTCAAATAATTTTTAGTGGCATAAATAAAATATTTGTATTTGAAGAGATGTTAACGTGTCTTAATTATAACGATATACTATGGACGTATGCGTGAACATTCTAATATCTTAATTATAGTGTTTATAGCATTGTTTATGAATGAATGAATTTGTTAACTAAGATTAGCAGACATTAGTAGACGTTAATAAATTAAGAAAATAAAATTTTATCTGGCCAGTGTTTGTCTATAAAAATATATTTTTTTATAAAAGTAACAGTTGATTAGTTAATTTTTTTAACTTATTACTTTCATATATTTAAGGATGGCATAATAACGATAACGATGAATATCATTTAATCCGTAGTTTTGCTAATGATCTTTTTATTTTATATTTTCATGAGTCCTGAAAGTATAAATAAATGCAATCTCTAAAATACGTATGTGCAGTATTTGAATGGTAGGCAACAAAATTAAAGTCAAATACTTTTTTCTGTACGATATGCTCCAGATATGTGATCAGAACATTAGAGAAAATAAACGAGGATGTCTCAATAGGGTTAAGATTGCCATTTTCTACTAGACAGGGAGTTGTCTTACGAGACAAGAGGTCATGAGTGTACACCTCAACTTTGATATCTTGACAAAAAATATTTCTTTCTGCGACTTCATCTCAGCAGTTTTCTGACTAAACGTTTGAGAGTAATAATTGCATCTTATATCTGTTGTTCAGAGTCAACGTCATAGGCCCCGCTGCCCTCAAAATAGGAAACTTGTTTAAAGCTGACTTCGAAGATTTTTGAAAAAATTTTCATGGCAAAATTTATTATACTCAGAGTTTTTGCCAGAAATCCGTTCAGAGGCATTCGCCGAAGAAATATATTTTCATATCTCGTTCTGTTGGGGATGTCTGACCTGGGGTATGGCTATTCTAATCGAACCCAGTACAAATATTTTAATGTTATATAATCTTGGATTAGCTAATTAAAAAAAATATACAAAGGCAATAAAGAGGCAGTTTGAAATTTAGAGAATTCTTTATAATTTTACTATTTATAATGAATATTTATAGATGACGGCTTAAAGTAACGAAACTTTTATTCAAGATTTTAAATTTGATAGCTACCGATATGCAAAAATAGCATTTATCGTTTTATTATCGTCTCTAATACGACTTAGTGCATACATTTTATTGACAGACCAGTTAGATTTCAATTAAAATAAATTTATCGCAAGACTGGCTGATAATTAATAGCCGAAACCAAGTCAATTCATTTGCACAACCAAACCATTTAAAGCGAAAATGTGTGCAGAGACGAAGAAAACAGTATCGTCACAGTATCAGTTTTAACAGAACAAAGAATTGTAAAAAAAGGGAACATCTGAAGAGTAAAAGTTTTCAATTCCCTTTTCTTGTGTTTGATATGAACGGTATTTATATATTAATTTTGTTTTTTTTCAAAAGCATAATATAGATTTGAGATGTAAAGAGAAAAGAAAAATGATTGCCTGTCCTCAGTATGAATTTGCTAACCGTCGAATTCACAACATTTAAGAAAAAAGAAAAATTCCTTTTTTATAGTATTTTGCTATTTAATAATTAACCAGTGATGATAATTTAAGATACAAAAATTAAAGAAAACATGAAATATTTAAATTTATATTTTGAATAAAAATTAAAAGTGTTTATTCAATGCATATTTGAAAATTTAAAATATTTTAAATCAATTGCTATTACTTTCGATTGATTTGTATTTACATAAGAGGACGCTAAAAAATAAATCAAACGAATTCAAATAAATAACAAAAAAAAAACGATAAAAAAGAAATCGTCGTCATCGACATCATAGAATTGATCGCGTGTAAACTTTTACGAGTAATACGTACATATCATATATGCAGCATCTTCTACTATACAGTGGTCAATCATAAAATCTATCCTTAGTTCACTCATTGATTCAATTTGTTGCCAATGCTGTTGCTGTAGCCACTTATGGTTGATTTAATAGTGCACTGTAGTGATAACTATATACATAGTACTTAGTGTGACGTTTAAAAACTATAAATAATATTTATAGCTTAAAATATAGTGAAAGATCTTTAGCAAAACAAAAACATAAAAATAAAAATAAACAATTACATCGAAATTTATATTCACATACATATAGACAATGCATAATACTGAGAAAGGTAAAAAATCTTCTGCTAATTCAGACACATTTAGTACAACCGAAACTACCAGTAATGGCGTCATTAATGATAGCCAAGAGAATCAACGTGAGAATTGGGGCAGCAGTTTGGAGTTCTTGATGTCATGCATATCGGTATCAGTGGGCTTGGGTAACATATGGCGCTTTCCATTCACAGCTTATGAGAATGGCGGTGGTGCCTTTTTAATACCCTACATAGTGGTGCTATTTTTAATTGGTAAACATAATACATACTTTCATATGTATATATTTTTTATTACCCTGTATGTGTATTTGACTTACTTTTGTAATGAGTTTTATTATTTCATTTGCTCTGTGAATTATATACAACTGTGTCGTGATATCTTATATTTCTATTTTTCAGAAATATTGATTCCTAATATTCTATTAAATTAAGATATTAACACGATCTAGTGGTTTACTGTCAATCACATCTGATTGAGACTGGTAAAGTCTATATTACGAATTACTTTTTAGTGATATTTAATCTTGTGCTTGAAGGTGGGAACTAAAAGGTTTAAAGTTTTATCCCAATTAAACTTCAGATATAAACAATAGCAATTAAACGCAAATGAACGATGATTAGTACTTGGTCTTACAACCCTCCAGTCAGGATTACGAACTAGCTACTCACACCACTTATGTGTGTGTGTTAATTTTATTCATGAGTGACGGCACCTACAGTTTGAAGTAGAGTCCGAACGACAGATTTATCTGAGCAACTTCTCATGGCAATTTTATTTACACTCAGAGTTTTTGCCAGAAATCTGCGGAGAGAGATTCGCCGAAGAAATATTTTTTCATATTTCGTTTTGTTGGAGCTGTCTGACATGGTGCCTCGCATCTGATAAGCCAACACAGTACCTTCTAGACTTCGACGACTTAATTTAAAATATTTAGAATGATTTTATTCTACAATTGGACAATTCGAAATGTATTTTTGTTACTCACATTACGAGAATTATTACATTGCGAAGACTATAAAAAATTTAGATACATATACATATATGACAATACTGAGCCAAAACATCAAGAACAAAGCCTTATACTTTTAATGAGAATCAAAAAAATGATTTGCGACGTGTAAATAATTAGTAAAACTTATCATTTCATTATTAATATACTAACAAATGAACAACAGCTAACATACTCACATTTTATTAACGCGATTACTGCTGCGTAAAAATCGCTTATCTGTGGCACTATGGGTGTCGCAAAAACCGATACTATGAATTTATTGGGAGCTGAGTTAGGAAAGGAAAGGAATGCAAAAAGGATGAATTAATGAAATAAACTTAAAAAAGTAAATGACAAGTTTGAAATGTTTCAGTGCTTTTTATTTTAGTTTTCAGAATCCAAATAATTAAAAAATCACTCGTTATTAACTGATTTCGGGGATAAACTCTCATAATTAACACACACAGCATAAATGGTGTGAGAAGGTGGGGCATACTCCTGACTGTCGGAGTCTTTGTCGTATTCAACGAAATACAAGCATCCGAAAAGTTTATCCATTGATTACTGGCGAAAGGTCTAAAATCGGATTAGATAGAAAAAGAAAGCCGAACGAGCTGAAAATTACATAGAGAAATTCCATATCCGTATGGCAGGTCCTAAGCAAGACCGCAATAAAAGAATGAAATACCTAAAATCTGACGAACACGACATGGAACTATGTACTCGTTATTAGAGTCATTATTAAGCACTGCATGTAATCTATGAGATTTTATAGCATCGACGTAATGAAGTGATATCAAGATAGGCCTAATGTTCTCAAAGTGTATGCACTAATCAGGAAATAACCACTTAATCTAAACTTAAAACCGAATCCAATATTATATCATATCAAGCAGAGAAATACACATATTCATTTTAAGTAATTTAGGATTTAGATCCATAGAGAGTGTGTTCCCTACATCTAAAGTTGTCCAATACTGCCGGATTAAAGTTTATATAGTATAAAACACATGCTGACATTCAGAAAATATTTCAAAGTCGACAGTAATATTCATAAAATGATTTAAATAGCGTTTCGAAATAGCTTGTGATTTGAAAGTAATAAAAATTATTTTTAGTGCTAACATAAAAACATTTTAGAATTTTGTCTGCACATGATAACAAATATGACCCTTTGTTATAACGATTCAAATTCTTATAAATACTTTAAGAATGATATAAAAAATGTCTGAAAGTTTAAATAATTCTTGAAAAATTGGAACCAAGGTAACTAGAATTGCTAGGTATAACTTTTTTTAGGAATATAAATTTATAACATGCATATGCATTCGCTACTGCTTGCTCAGACAGATAATATTTATAAAAAAATTAACCAACCCATGGTGGAATTGATAAACAAATTATGTTAACGTTTATGTTTGATAATGAAACAAGTAAAAAAAACCTTACAGTTGCTAAAGCTAATATTAGCTTTAGTCAATTAGAAAAAGCAGAAAATTCCTCTACTAAACTCATTAGAAAAATTAACGGATGGAATATACGTTGAGATAAAAAAATATCAAAATCTACACAATATCATATCAGAAGAATTCTTTTAAACAAGCAATACAATTTAAAATCCTATTCGATGGGACATGCGAAAAAATATTCTGCAGACAGAGAGAGAGAGAAAGAAAGTATAGTTAATTTGTGTCCCATTGCAATATAGGTAATGTATGTAATATAATTGGTCATTACCAGCCTTCAGTCAGCATTACGACCTAGATTCTCCCACCAGTTATGTTGCGTCTGTTAATTTTATACATGAGTGGCGGGACCTACATTTGTGAACGACAGAGTTTTCAGAAACTTCTTTCAGGCAATTTTTTTACTTAGTCTCAGAGTTTTTTCCAAAAATCTGCTGAGAGGTAGTTGCCGAAGAAATATTTTTTCATATTTCGTTTGGTTGGAAATGTCTGACCTGGGGTTTAACAAGCCAACGCAATACCCACTAGACTACGGCGACTACATTTCACACGTAGTGGCATCAATAGATCTTTCGAACGAATAAAAACCTCAAGGACGAAGGCAGTGCTTCATGAAATACCCGATTTACATATATCATATTGGAAGAGAGAAAGAGAAAGGGGCTCCACACACAATTGACTTTAGTCTATAGAAAGAGATTTATATTATTTTACAATACTCCTACATATATGTATATGTGTGTGGTTCAATAAGTAGAGCAAATATTTGTTGCCACTTAATGACAAAGAATTTATTTATTGTATCTTTTATTACAGGAAAACCTATGTATTATTTAGAAGTATTATTGGGCCAGTTTACCAGTAAAAGCTCAATTAAAATTTGGTCTGTATGCCCTTCATTTATAGGTAAATCGTTAATGTTTTTTCAAATCTTTTTTTCATTATATTTTTAATCAAAATATTCTCTCTTAACATTTATAGGAGTCGGAATAGGTCAAGCCTATGCCGGTATTTGTGTGCTCACCTATTATTCATCATTGTTAGCGTTAACGCTTTACTACTTTGTATCATCATTTCATGAAATATTACCGTGGTCATACTGCCGTGAAGAATGGGGTCCTATTTGCGTTGACTCAAATACAAATGTAAATATTTACAACAATAACGACTACAATGGCTCTGGCTTAAATGTAAAATTACAAAGCAGTTCAGAGTTGTATTTTTTGTACGTAACTAGTATTTGATTTTAACTGTAAACGAATGTATGTATGTATCTTGAATGAAATTTTTTTTCCGTTGACTTTAGGAAAGAAGTGGTAAGAGAATGTGATGACATT
Organism: Sarcophaga rosellei; assembly: GCA_930367235.1. Classification (NCBI taxonomy): domain Eukaryota; kingdom Metazoa; phylum Arthropoda; class Insecta; order Diptera; family Sarcophagidae; genus Sarcophaga; species Sarcophaga rosellei. Next base: position 43,857,669 of record OV884018.1, on the reverse strand, counting down.
TCAAACGGCATTGGTATGCCTAGTTGGAAACTTACATTGGCTTTGTTTGTTGCCTGGCTGATAACGTTTTTAGTTATTGTTAAAGGTGTTAAGACTGCTGGCAAGGCTGCCTATTTCTTAGCTATATTCCCCTATGTAATACTTATAACACTACTTATAAGAGCAGTCACCTTAGATGGCGCTATAGACGGTATTATATTCTTTTTGAAACCCAATTGGAATGAATTATTGAATTTGAAGGTAAGTTTACAAATTAAAAAAACAAAATCAATCAAAAGTGAAAAAAATGAACAAATGAAAAAAGAACAAATTTCTAGGAGAAATTTTTTCTAGCTATCTCCCAGAACGAAATGCGTGATGTAGAAAATTTAGATAGGAGGAATAGGAGATTAAACATTTTTGACAGAAAAACAATAATATCATGTGTATAACAATATCATGTATAGGCAACAGTCCTATTACAGGATTGATTATGCAGAGACTCAGACCGTTGATTAGCTTCAGACCTGCACCAGGCCATATTAATAGAACAGCTTTACAAATACCGATGGATTGTAGGTTTTCTATCAGGAATCAATTGTCTGAGAATGCGTTGCGTCAGCTGGTTACGCCTTCTGGATGGGACAGAGTGTAGCCTTTGTCTCGATGATAATGAAACCATAAGGGATATTCTATGGAATTGCATAGTTCTGTCTAATTTTTTGCTACTTTTTCTAATAAATCTGGCGAATGGCTCTAGTAGTGAATATCGGCTTCCAATGGCTTAAGAGTTGCTATACCCAATGGCTTCACATATCCCCATAAAAAAATCCAGAACCGATTAATCGCACTTATGTATGTGAGAGCTAGTGAACAGGACCAATTTTTGGAAAGAAAGTTGTCACAAAGTGGGTGCATATAAAACAAATTTAGAGTATGAAGCACAATTTTTCCTGTTTATAAACGAAGAATGTTTAAAAGTGGGATGCATGTGTCGAAATAGTTTTAGAATATTTTAAAGCAAAAATCTAAATTGTTAAGTTTCAGTTCTATTAAGTGGGGTATTATTATATCCGGGGTGCTTGTGTCCGGGAAATACTTTATTTTAAACCAAAAAAACAATTAATGACCATAAAGAAGTGCTTTTGACTTTACTGAGATTCTTGTTTGATTTTATCAAAGTCGCGTGGGACTAAATCCAGTACACGCGATTGAGAGCACAAAAATTACCATTTTTAGACGAAGTACACATTTGTCAACTTTCTTTCCAAATCATGTAGCAGCGAACAATCAAAGTCTGTCAAACTCAAACTAAATGGCGCAATTTTTTAAAATTTCGAAAGGATCCAACTAACTGATGACTGTTGACCGAAACAACGTTGCCATTAAATGTGTCAAAAAAGGTTCTGACGTCTTTTCTCATTAAAATTTTCTTTACTTTTCAAAGTTTTCATGAATCTTTCCTCAGCCTTTTCGAAACAGCTTGTATTCACTATAAAAACAAAATTTTAAGTGTCATGCAGAATTTAGTACCAAGTTGGAACTTCCAACTTACTAGTATATCACTTCCTATATTCACATATTTACCCTTTTGTTTATAATCTGTTTATTAATTACAATATTTCTAAATTGACATTATTGATGTTAATCACAGGTATGGAAAGAAGCTGTTGTTCAGTGTTTTTTCTCTTTGGCTGTGGGGCTTGGACCAATTGTTATGTTTTCCTCTTATAACAAATTCCATCATAATGCTAACAGGTAAAATGAATCAAATCCACGATACTTTAAAATAAATAATTTGTTTTATTCACAAATAGGGATGCTATAATTGTTACTAGTTTAGATACGGTAACCAGTTTAATAGCCGGCATTACGATATTCGGTATATTAGGAAATTTGGCTCATAATCTGAATGTTAGCAATATCGATGAAGTGGTACGCAGTGGTACAGGGTTAGCTTTTATATCATATCCAGATGCCATAGCTAAATTTAAAGCTGTACCTCAGGTAATTATTACATACACAATATTTAAAACGTATTTTCACTGAATCCATACATATCTTATAAAAGGAATCCTATAAGAAAGAAATTAATGTAATCTAATCCTCTTTATAGCTATTTGCTGTGTTGTTTTTTATAATGCTATTCGTCTTAGGCATTGGCACACTAGTGGCTCAGGCCAATACCTTTGTAGCGATATTATGCGATCACTATAAATGGATGAAGGCTTCGCTAGTGGCTTTGATAACAACAATTTGTGGTTTTCTTTGTGGCATTATATACGTTACACCGGTACTTATATGTGATATATATACTCTCGCACAGATTTCATTCATACAACACATTTATTTTACTTGTTCATGTCTTTATCCATTTTGACTTTTTTCAGTGCCCTATGTTTTTTATTTTCTTTTATGTTTACGTTACTCTTCATACATTTTTATTTAATGTATTAAAAAATTAATTCTTTCGAATGTTGTTTGATTGAGAAATATCCAGGACCACAAGACCAACAACAGCTTTCGAACGCAATTGATTGGTTATACAATAATTGACTTTTAAAGACTGTTCACAAAAAAATGTATCAAATGTAGCGCATTTTTAATGTCCCTTAGAGTTCCACAAATTGTTAAAATACAAAACAATTTATTTAATTAATTCAAGGCTGGTCAATGGATTCTAAGTTTAGTTGATTACTATGGTGCAACATTCGTTATATTTGGTCTAGCGTTATGTCAAATTATTGGCATTGCATGGGTCTATGGTAAGATGACATTTTATATTGTACTAAATTGAATACTTATACCAGATTTATAGTATATATGTATAGTATATGTATTTATAAGTTGGAGAATATATAATGTAAGAAGTAATTTATTAATGTAAGAAGTAATCGAAAGTCGGTGGGATTCGCTACATCCAATCTCTTATATTTGAATTCCATTGATATAAATTAAACGAAAGTTCATAACATTTAATTAATTCGCAGTGTCTGTAAGCAAGTATTTTCAGGCGATTAAAAATTACAATTTCATTATTCATTCACTGTTAAGTAACTGACTGATATTTCGTCCAACAGATTTAAAATCTTGTTCGAAATCTACACAGTTTACAATACATTTTTAAGATGTTTACGGAGATTTTATTGTTACCTGTTAACAGAGGTTTGCAGGCCTACAAGAAGAAGAATAAAATGTGCTTCCGTATAAATATTTAGAATTGAGCTGTGTATTCACTGTCGAAAGCAGACAACATACATACATAATTGGTCATTACAACCCTTCAGTCAGGATTACGACCTAGCCTCGTACACCACTTATGTTGTGTGTGTTAATTTTTTATACATGAGTGGCGGGACCAACAGTTTAAAGTCGACTCCGAACAACCAAATTTTGAGAAAATTTTCGTGGACATTTTATTTCTTAGAGTTTTTGCCAGAAATCTGCTGAGAAGCAGTCGCCGAAGAAATATTTTTTCATATCTCATTTTGTTGGAGATGTCTGACCTGGGGTATATGTATGATCAGTTAAATTTGATGTGTAACCATGCGGCACTACAGTTGCCACAACATCAAGTGTTCCTTCATCTACTTTAGCGTAATTTTGCGTTTATTTACTTTTTAACAATTATAGGTGAACTAATGACACTATGCACTGTTTAAACGTTATATTATTATATTGGAAACAATGGTGCAATAGTAGTGCTTCCCGTCTTTATACTCATGTATACTTTGTTTCACTCAAATTAATTGCTTTTGACTTTTGAAGGTGCAATCAATTTAATTTTAATATACAATTGCATTAAGCCGCAAATTCCCAAATGTACACAGTAATGGCTCAAAAAACAGTAATGCAAAGCAAAAACAAAAAAATGCGAAACATTTTTATTTGATTTAATTTAATTCGGAATAAATGTTTCGTTTATATTGAGAAGAGAGTTTTTATTGGTGAAAATGAAATACTTTTTTTTTGAAAAATGTGGGGTATGTGAAGAGCTCTTAACTACTCTAATATTTTAGAGTTTTCAATCACAAAAGATTTAAGTCCTATAGAAACAGAGGTTAATTTTATGGAATTTGTTTGATAAATTCTTTAATTTTCGAAATACAGTAATAATATAAAAACTACTACGTGTCGAGTGTCTAAGATATAAGCTCGGTACAGTGTAACAAAATATGACTCTTTAAATATTTTGGTATTAAAATATTAATAACGTTCAACAAATTACATATAATAAAAAAGAAAAGAAAACTTTGTTCATTCATAAAATATCTGAAATTCGTTGGCACTACGAGCCCTAACCACTATTGATTCGTACTCAGAGCATTTTTCTTTGATATACGAATATTTTCTTATTCCATATTTTGGATAATAATAATGGCATAGACACGAGAGTTGCATTTTCTGAAACGTAATTTTATAATCTCTAATTCTATATAAAATAAGTAAAATTTTTTTTATAAATGTATTGAAAACGCAAATTAAAGCAAAAGTTCATTGTTTTTAGCCCAAAATTGTCTGACCACTATTTACTCACTATTTTCTTTTGTTATATAAGATTTCTTTATTTTCATTATATTTGTACATTTCACTTAATTTAGGAAAAGTACCACAAAAATTCACTTCATCATTAAATTATACACTACACGAATTAATAGTAGTCAAACAGTTTTTGATGAAAATAATGGACTTTTGTTTCAGGATGTGTTTACAAAATATTTACCCCAAAATGTACAAATATATTTATATTAATTTAAAGATTATAGGATTACATTTCAGAAACAGTGACTCTTAAGGCGCAGTCGTTATTATTTTCTAAGGTAAGTTATTTTGAATGTTGATATATGAAAAAGCGCTTGATGTATGAATTGATAGTGATCACGTAAGTGATACATTTTTTGTTGTTTTTTAACATTTTTATAATTTTGTTATAACGGTACACTCTCATTTATTTCTAATTTAATTTTTCATGCCGCGTTGGCAAGAATTTTTACACCCTGCTAAATTATTGTGGTCAGATAATTTTGGTAAAAATTTTTGTATATGAATATAAAACAATTTTGTTGTTCCTATTTACCGATAATTTGCAAAATATTAAAAATCTATCTCTAATTTTATTAATAAAATAAAATGAATAAAATATACGATGAAACAAACGACACACTTTGCCAACTGCATTATTGTTGTTTTTATAAGTATGTATGTATTTACTCTCTGAATAAATCCTTCACTTCATATATGGCACTTTCACTTGTATGCATTGTCAGTTTTAACGTCGTAACTACTGTGAAATAAACATTTATATTTATGGCCGCATGCCCAAAATTCAATTCTTGTCAGTTTTATTATGCAGATACATACGTATGTGACAAAAAAAGATACAATATTTGAACATTCTTGTTTTTCTATATTTGAAATGCTTATAATTCCTATGGTACCACAATCAATACTTCAAATTTCCGATAAGTATTTTGTTTAAATTCTGTTCACTTAACATTTGGATACACTAACTATTATACTCTTCTTGTGCGCTCTATTGTCTACAGTAAATTAACTCCAGTTTTTTTTATAATGAATTTATGAATAAATTTATTAAAGTCTATTTTTGTTTTTAACTATATTTAACTATATATTATTTTTAACTATAACTTCTCACATCACATATGTTGTGTGTGTTAATTTTATACATGAGTAGCGGCACCTCCAGTTTAAAGTTGACTCCGAACTACAGATACTTGAGAAAGTTTTTCATAGCAATTTTATTTACTCTCAGAGTTTTTGACAGAAATCTGCTGAGAGGAAGTCGCGCGAAATAATATTTTTTTCTTATATTTCGTTTTGTTGGAAAGTCTGACGTGACCTCACGTCTAATAAACCAAAACACTACCTACTAGACTACGAAGACTTCTACAAGTTCAAAACCTAATATATCCCAACCACAGCTTTTTAAATTTTATCGAATCCTGACCGATTTGTGGAAGGCATATTTGGTAAAAGTACCTGATTTTTCAACTTTATTATCTCCAATAAGCGAAGTATTATTTTCATATTGGTTTTTTTTGTGTAAAATTCAAAATTCGTCTTCCTTTAATCTTTTCTCCAATTTTTTTGATTTTTAATCGATTTTCTTTCTTCACATTTCCAATTTTTTAATCATGTTAACTTAACTGTTATTCTGTTTACTCAGTAGAAAATTTTTAGGTGTTCGTTAAATGCGATGTTCACTGAATCGAATGTTCGTTTAATCGGAAAGCTACTGTATATCAATAATTAACTACTGATCTATATTGAATTCATGGCAAAAGTACAAATGGAAAATGCTCCGTAATATTTATTCATTGTAGCGAATTGCCGTCTACTGTTGCACAAGTTATTTATTTCGAAAAATATAATATAATGTATATTATTTATAATACTTTTTAATTTTAACAGTTTTCCTAATTTTCCATATTGATTATTACCTTTAAAGGTTTACAAAATTTCTGCGATGATATCGAATTTATGACTAAACAACGTGTTTCCCTCTACTGGCGTATCTGTTGGGCAGTTATAACACCTCTACTCCTATTATTTATTTTTGTGTACTCATTGGCAGAGCTAAAAACTCTAAAATACGCTGGCATGGATTATCCAGAATCAGCGAATAGTTAGTAACAATTATTTTAGATCGAAAAAAAAAAAACACAAAAAATATACATTATTTAACAAATTTGTATAAAAAAATTTTAGTTGCTGGTTGGATTTTATTGGCCATTGGTTTCATACAATTTCCCTTGTGGTTCGTTTGGACTTCGGCTAATAACAGCGATGGTTCTATATGGAATGTAAGGTTTTTTTGTGTGTAACCCTTAACAGACTTGAATTATGTATTTTATTTTCTTTTTGTAGAGCATTAAAAAGGCATCATCGCCCAGTGAGGATTGGGGTCCTTCAGATCCCATTATACGTAAACAGTGGTTGCTTTATAAATTCGAAGTGAAAGAAAAACGTAATGCCATCTGTTTGGATAAGAAATATTCACAATTCTCACAAAAGTTAAAAAATGTTTTTTGTTGAATTGTATAGATTATAGAGGCATTTTGTTTTAATTTTTTTTGTTTCTTTTATATCGAATCCCTACTGCCACAAGTGCTTGAGTAACAATTGATTTCATTTTTCTCTTTTGAAGAAAACTATACTAAGTCCTCTGACAAATGTACAATATAAACAATATAGATTTAAGACAGAATTTGAAATTTATTAGTAATAATCATCTTTGATGTCAATTTTAATGTAAGCACTTAAGTTATACATACATCTGGCTGTTATTGGGACGATATTAGCATTTATTCTATTCAAAATAATCAATTATGAGATAAAATGTACTTAATCGATAAAAGAAATCTTAGAATAAAGACGATGTATTACCAGTAAATTAATTTCAAAATATAACGGGTCCATTTTAAAATCGATAATTGAATGTTTGTAAAAATTTAGAAAGATTTTCTTTAGTATGACTTACATACATAATTGGTCATTGCAGTATGATTAAAATGAAATTAATAATGCTAAAACATGGCTGATAATGAAAAAATTTAAATTAAATGAAAAAGGAAGACAAAGATGCTGGAAATAAATTGAATAGCGAAACAACATTCAGGATTACCAATGAAGTTATAGGAAAAATTGCAGACATAAAATTTGTTGGATTCATAATATTACAAAAAATGCTTATGTAAAAAAAATCCGTAAAAAATTGTTTTTTTCAGAAGAATTAGAGATATAAAGTTTCTATAATTACAGCAATGAATATAATAATAGAGCTTGATTTCGAATTCGGTTCAACAAGAATATACATATACTATTCAATCATACGGACTATTTTAAAATGCAATATCATTGGTTTAAATTTGAACCATCAGTTATTTCGAATCTGGCAATACTTACTATATATCATTCTATTCCATCACAAAATTCAGTACATTATCTCCACTGAACGTAATGAATCGATTTACGCTTGAGTAACGTTGGGATCTCTTGGCCCAACGAGAAACGTACGATGGTGGCTCATTTTCATCTTGGTGGGTACGTTAATAAGCAAAATTGCAGTCTTCGGGGCTCGGAAAATGCACACGTGGTCTTACAGAAGCCAATGCACCCACTTCGAGTGACTGTTTGGTGCGGTTTGTGGAGCGGAGGCATCATTAGTTCATATTTCTCTGAAAATGAGGACGACGCAACCATTACGTTCAATGGAGACACCTATCGTAACATGATAACAGCTTTTTTTGTACCAGCTCCTCATGGTATTAATGTGAACGATGTTTGATTTGAACAGGATGGTGCAAATATGATGTTATTCTCATTTTTTCAAGTTTATCTATTCTTAATTGCAGAATTTAATTAAAATACTAAATAAATAATATAATAAGGGACGACATTCTGAAAGTGCATTATCCTGTGAAGAGAATCGGAAAAAACTTACCGTAGTTATTATTTAAATAGTATAACAGTCGCATCATATTTTTTATGTATGTCATCTTAGCAAATATGCTTTCAGTTCAAAAATTTTCCAAAGTTTTCATGGATCTTGATTGTTTATCCCAAAATGTGTAAAAAAAACAAGAAATATAAAAAATAAAAATATATATGAGTTCTACTCAACAAAACTCACAACTTACACTATGTCATTAGCTGGGTGCATTTAATTTTTTTTATTTTGTCGCATAGTGTAATTAACTTTATTGAAGATAACAACATTCTTTCTGTTCAGCAATTTGGGTTTCGTACTCAACATAATACCACACAGTCTATAGTCCGAATCAATCAAATTGTTAAAACAATTTCATTGATCAAAAATTTAAGGCCATGATTTTGTTAGACCTGGGTTAGATCTTCAAACAGTTAAAATAATTTCAAGCTACCTCACTAATCAGTCACTTAGAGTTCATACTAGAAAACAATTTTCGGAAGAGTACAACGTTCTTATTGGTTGCCCGCAATGCTCTTCTCTTTCGCCAATTCTCTACAGTATTTTCACCTCTGATTTCTGAAGACTTTTTGGATGTGTTCGTTCTTTGCCAATAGCATACTGAACAACTTGCAAAAATTACAACCCTAAAGTAATTGCTTACTTTATTATCTAGAAAATTATGGTTAACCCATCTAAAACCTAATCCATTTGCTTCTCTATGAAGCGGAAAGAATATTTCTTACCTCAAAATAACGTTCAAGCCAATGGCTTTCATGTTCCTTGGCTGTCTACAGTAAAATATGTTGGGGACACCCTTGAAAATGGCTATTCAATGACGTCATTAACAAAACCAACCAAAATAATGTATCTATTTATTAATAGAAAACTACATATTAACACTGAAAATAAAATTTTAATTTTAAGGGTTATGTTTTCCACAATCCCGTCCTATGCTTATCCTGCACGGCATGACGCGGCTGATTGTCATTTCAACATTTACAAAACTGTCAGCATAACTTTATGAAAGTGTTTTATTATTTACCACTGCTTTGTTGAACATCTCATTTACGCTCACTATCTAATATTATTTTCTTAAAAGGATTAATTGTTTTATCATACGATATTTAAAATAATTTGCTGACAGTAATTAATAAAACCTAGTAAATAACTAATAACATTAATTTAGTTGTTTGCAAGTTTGCTTTTATCTTTATTAATTCGCCGTTACCGCCATTTATTTTGCGTTATTGTTATCCATCTATTTAATTTGGTTTGATTTGGACAGCTCCTAAACGTATGCTTTAAAACTTATGAACAATAAACGTGCTAGACAGTTGTCCCCTGAACAACTGATAGAAAATATTAACAAAAAACAAATTATTACATGTAAACAGCCCCAAGATAAAATAGAAAAACATTAATAATAACTCCCCCGCTGTTTTTTCATGGAACAAATTTTGTAGTCTATTAGATGACAAATTTAAAGATGTTGCCAAAAAAGATGATGTGTTATCGATAAGATCTGAAATAGACGAGCTTCGTGAGGAAAATACAAAACTTAGAAATGAAGTTAAAACTCTTTCTTCACGTATTGAACCAGAAGCCGATCCTCAAATATTGTTGTCAAGGGACTTATTACCACTAATGTATCAGAAGCCAAAGAACATTTTATCAGTCTGTGCTCTAATAAATTAGGCGTTAGTGCAGATATAGTTTCAGTCCAAGCACTGCCACATTCACGCACGTTTTTATTTAGTTTGGCATCTTGTCTACAAGCCGTCAATATATTAGCTGCGAAAAATAAACTAAAGGGAGGCTCGATTTTGATACCAAAGATGAACAAGATACGCGTTAAGACAGATGAACAAACAAATTACAAAGTTTAATAGGAATTTAACGGTACGTCTAGGAGAATTTTGCTCCTTCATCAACAACAGAAAATACACTTGGTTGCTTGGTAAAGTTGTCGCCTCTTTACATTATGACGCTGAATATATAAAACAACTGTTGATTCAAGCGAACCTCCCCATTGATATTATTGTCAAAGAAAATGCATAGTTCAAAAAATTCTAATACGATTAAAACCAGTAAAATAAATGGCCAATAGCAATACAATTTTTGTCGAATATTATCCTATAATGTTGCTAATCTTGCTAATAGTATCAATTTTGGAAATTTTATTGCGTATATTAATAAATTTTATGTATTTTTTCTATTCGAAACTCATGTTTTGTCAAGTAAACAATAATTTTTTGCTGATTATTTTACAAATTACAATCTATACTGGATTGATGCCATAAAAAGTCACAACTCTGGCCGTACTAGTAGGGGTTGTTTATATGGATTCAGAAAGGAAATAGGAAAATTTTATGAATTTAAATTCTCTGATTTCGCTAATGGTAATATTGTGTTGACTGGAAGACTGAATAATGATATTTTTTACTTTATCCCACGATATCTTAATTGTACAAACTGGAATAGTGATTTTGAAGTATTGGAAGCTTTCTTAAATTATCTGTGCGCCACAAATTTTTGCATTGTTGGAGATTTAAACGCGCGAATTGGAGAAGAACAACTTATATTGGATACAAACTTATTAGAAGATCTACCACATATTAAAGAAATTAGATATTCCGAAGACAAGACTGTTAATAGTCAAGGAAAATGATTATTGGATATGGTTGAAAACATGGGAGGTATTGTGTTGAATGGCAGAATTGATGGAGATAGTGAAGGTGAATTAAGTTTTTATGGAGGTAGAAGTAATTCTTTGATTGATTATTGTATTGGCTCACATAATTTCCTAATTCTTGTAAACAGTTTCAAAATTGCTAATAAACCTTACTCAGAATATATGCCTATAGATTTCAAATTAATCATTCCAAACAACAGAAATCCTACGTTAAAGTCTGAATTACGATCTCAGAGTATACACTGGAATAGAACCAATGCTGTCAGCTATGCCGAAAAATTGAACCAATTGTCATGCTATTCCCCTTCTGATGAAAATAATTCGGTCGATATGTTGGTTCTCACAGTTAAAAATAAAATATTAGACTCTTAAGTTAAAAAAGTGAATATATTTAATTTTCAACCTAAGCAAGATTGGTTCAATTGGAAGTGCGCTCGTGCTCGTGGCAAAATTATGGTGTATCTTAAGTTGTACGGAAAAAACCATAAAAATACCAACAAATTAAAGTACGTTGCAGCTAAGAGGAAGTATCTAAATATATGTCGCAGTAGCAAATTAGAACTCTACAACTCCAATTTAAACAAATTAAAACATATTAAATGTGGCAAAGACTGGTGGAAATTGTCAAAGGAATTAAAAGCTTGTTCCATACGTATTTGTTGTGACTTAAGTGCTGATGATTTTCTTCAACACGTTACCAAGATTTTGGATAATACAGAGCCCATTAAGACTTTTCATTGGTGCATGCCTTACAATGTAGAAAAGTTTAAAAGACAATAAATCCTACGGACAAGACGGTATGAATTTTTCTAATATGCACCTATCAGCTTTATTAATGAGATCCTTTATACTTTCAATGCTATTTTTCTTAAGGAATCTATTCCAGAAAGTTTTAAATCTGCTATTTTAATTCTGCTTCTGAAAAATGGTAATCCGACTGTCCATCAAACTATCGTGGCCTGTCTTTAATTGATACGCTTTGCAAAATCTTCAATAACGTCCTTATGATTCGTATTACTCACTGAATTAACAAGCATAATATCTTAAATGAATCTCAAGCTGGATTTAGAAAGGAGTACTATACAGTTGATAATGTTTTCAATTTAATAAATATTGTACATTTGAATAGGATAGAATATCGTGATTTCAGGAATATAGATTATGTGACTTTGGATATTGAATTGGGTAACATATATTGGGACCAGGTTTATACACTGGGTGATGTTGACGACCAATTATCGTTTATTCAGGAAAATGTGCGTTGACTTTATGACAGATGCGTTCCAGTCAAAACCAGGCTCGTTAAATCTAAACAACAACCGTGGTTTACTACTGAGATAAAAGCACTAATTGAGAAGAGAGATAGTGCCTACAAGCGGTGGAAGAGGTTCAGGACTGATGACTTGAAAGCTCTTCATAAATCCGCACGGTCGGAGGTTACCAGGAACATTAGGGTTGCAAAAACATTGTACTATGGTAGGAAATTTTCCAACGCAATGGACAATAAGTCTAAATGGAATGTGATTCGTGAAATAGGAATTGGTGGAAAATGTCCTAAAACAGACTCTGACGTAGACGTGAATGAACTTAATGAACAGTTTGTACACCTTAGAGTTCCCACGTCTATCGGTAATCTGTATGATGACTTTTGTTATGTCCCTCCACAATAGTTTTAGTTTTCGTTGCGTAGATCAGTTCGAAGTTTTGAAATGTATTTCAGCGGTAGGATCGAATGCAATTGGTTCTGATGATTTAGATCCTCTGTTTTTAAAAGTTTTGACACCTAGACTTTTGCCATATTATACCCACTTATTCAATACAGTGCTGACTAAATCTACCTTCCCAGATGAATGGAAGCTGGCCAAAATCCTTCCCATTCCCAAAACGAACAATGAGTTCAGGCCAATTGCTATACTTCCTTTTTTGTCAAAGGTAATGGAAAACATTATAGCTAGACAAATCAACAGTTATCTGGCGAGTCACGATTTCTTAACTGTTAGTCAGTCGGGTTTCATAAAAGGTAGGAGTTGTACTACCGTTCTATTGAATGTAGTTGAGGATCTAAGGTTGGAGCTAGATGAGAATAATGTAGCGTTTTTAGTTCTTCTCGATCACACCAAGGCTTTCGATACGGTTGATCACAAAGTATTATTGAATAAGCTCCGGAAACTGTTTAATTTTTCTAATTCTGCCGGTAATTTAATTTCATCTTATCTGTTGGGCAGATGTGAAAAGGTTCATTTGAATGGAAAAATTTCGGATCCGCTTAATATTAGTAGAGGTGTCCCCCAGGGATCAATACTGGGGCCTCTGTTGTTCTGCATGTATATTAATGATCTACCAGATGTTTTGGTTGGTTGAACATGACATGACATATGTATGCTGATGATGTGCAGCTTTATACCAGTACTCGTAAGGAGAATATTGATTCCTGTTTACACTCCATTAGCTGTGATTTGGAGCGAATTGCCAGTTGGGCCTCGGCAAATGGACTATGTATCAATCCCTCAAAGTCCAAATGTATTATGCTTTCAAAAACCAATAGATCGCTTGTCATACCGGAATTGAGTATCAGGGGTAATAGAATTGACTTTGTCGAGTCTGCAACCAATCTGGGCATTGTCTTTAATGACAGATTATCGTGGTCTAGCCATATAAGTGTTGTTGTTGGCAGAATTTGCAGCATGCTTCGGAATTTATGGGCTGTCATAGATTCAACTCCTTTCGCCATTCGTATGCAACTTGCTAAAACATATCTAATTCCTGTGCTTTTATATGGATGTGAAATCTTTTCAAACTGCGATAGTAATGACAAGCGGAAACTCAACTTGGCATACAATAATATAGTGAGATATGTATTCCTTAGAGGTCGCCGGGATCATATTTCTCATTTGGCCTACCAGATATTTAGTGTGAGATTTGATAATATTTTGAAAATTAAATGCCTCATTCTATTCCATAGAATTATTAACTCGAGGCAGCCAGAATATTTGTTGAACCGAATTAGATTTGCAAGATCTTTCCGGGGCTTGAAGGTTTTTCAACAACGGTACAGAACCCTTCTGTCACAGCGACAGTTCTTTATACACCACCACAAGTCTTTGGAATTCCCTACCAAACCAAATTCAAAAGTTAGGCAATGCAAGTGCGTTCAAAAAGGAGTTATATAAATTATTCTCTTAATAATAGATTTTTATGATATTAGGTTGATTTTATATCGTTTAATATATTTTACTTTCTTAAACCGATTTTTAAAATATGTCATTTTTATATTTCTATAATTCCCAATTTTTTTAACTTTTTTATTTACTTCTGTAGTATTGTTATTGTCCTGTTATATTTTCATTTATATTTAAATTCTTTTTTATATTTAAAATTTACTTTTTTACTTCTTTATTTTTACTTAATTTCCAATACTTAATTAATATTAGTTTTTTTTTTAAATTTTATATCTTAGTGTTCTTACGCATAACACTATAACTTATAAGATTAACATCTTGTTGTGTTATGTTAATTATATAAATAAATAAAAAAATAAATAAAATAAATAAATAAATGGTAGAAGTACGTATGCATTCTTTGTGGATTTCACCTGTGCTTTTGATTCGATCCCCAGAAATTCGTTATTTTATAAACTAGCAAATATTGGATTATCTTCGAAAATATTACGTTTATTACAACAATCGTATGATGGCACTGCCAGCAGAATATTTTTTGGTAATTCTTTTTCCAACTCCTTTGATGTTGACCTGAGAGTTAAACAGGGTTGTATTCTAAGTACGATTCTTTTTGCTTTGTACTTGAATGACTTAGACGACGCTCTTCCTATGGGAATAACTATCGGTGATATCACAGTGAAAGTTCTCCTCTATGCTGACGATATTTTTTTGTTATCTAATTCTCCCAGCAATCTCCAGACCATGATTGAATACTCTGACTTATGGCACTTAAGAGTAAATCTTTCAAAATCTAAAGTATTAGTTTTCCCTAACGGCACAAGAATACCAAAAAACTTAAAGTGGAAGTATGGAGCAAATGAAATCGAAATTGTAAATTCCTATAAATACGTGGGAATAGACTTATGTTATAATTTGTCATTTAGCAAACATTTAGAAAATAAACTAACTACGCCGAAAATGGCAGTATCTTCATTTTCGCATCAGCGTCATTTTAGTCTGATAATGGAGAGGTTACACCCGCATCAATATTAATACTGTCAAAGAATTCTCCAACCAGCTCAGAGTTGGATATTTTGCTGGCCGAGCAGCATCGTGAAGGTAGGATTCGAGACGAGATGCTCTGAGGTGGGGTCCACTGGAATAGGATGCGGTCTGATGGGGGTGCAAGACTGTTCTTGAGTCCGACTTATATATCCTGAGCTCGATTAACCCGAAGCCATATTTTATTAGTCCCCCGCGGGCTTTGATAAGGATTTAGCATGATGGTAGTCGCCGTAGTCTAGTAGGTAGTGTGTTCACTTATTAGACGTAAAGCCCGGGTTCGAGCCCCAGGTCAGACATCAAAACGAAAATATGAAAAAATATTTCTTCCGCGACTTCCTCTCAGCAGATTTCTGGTTTCTAAAAATCTGTCGTTCGGAATCGACGTTAAACTGTAGGTCCCGCCACTCAAGTATAAAATTAAGGCACACAACATGAGTGGTGTGAGAAGCTAGACCGTAATCCTGACTGAAGGGTTGTAATGGCCAATTATATATATGTATGTATGTATGTATGTATTAGGATGATCACTTCACTGGTCGGCAACTTTGGCTACACTCCAATTTTCATCGAGTAGATTGGTGTTGCTGACCGTGAGGATCTTTGAAATGACTTCAGGGTCAGACGTTTCCTCGAAGATTCTCGATCTAGAGCGGTGTGGAATCTGGTTCGGGTGGATGGCAGTAAGCCTGGCTCTCGGTCAGACCTCACCAATGCTACTGATAGCCGCCTTATAAAGCTCCATAGATCAGAGGTAGTGATTTATTTTTCAAGAACTGAGGACATACACCAACTTGTGTGATTAAGTCTAGGATCACATTAATAGATATCACGTTGACAAATAGTTTTCTCTTAGCCAGTTTAGCAAGGAAACCTTAGAGAAGACTAATTGAAATCTTTTTAGGAAATTTATCGAAAGGCAGAATATTGGGTGCGCGGAATTGTGGAAATAACCAAAAGGGTTAAAAGACGTAACCGGAAAGGTCACCCACTCCCTGGTAGATAGTTTTTAGCTCGCTTGTCCACTTGTTTATCCGGTTGGGCAGAAATTGCCGAAAGGGTGGACGGCCGAACCAAAGGCGGAAAGATCAACTGTGAAGAGTTTCAATACGTATAGAGAGACAAAAATAGGGCAAAACTAATCCATAGAATCCGCAAATGGGCTATCAAGATTTAGGCATATACTATCAAGATAGGCGTATACTACAGTTACTGAGCGATATTATCTGAGTAGGATATGTTTAAATCCTACATAGGACAATCATGAGATTGTCGGTTATATAGAAAAGGACATGCAGTATAAGGAATATATGCTGGAATTTTCCTTAGATTTTAATAATATTGAGAGAGCGACAATAAAGGAGACACCGAAATACTTAGGTGTTCAACCCCTTTCAGTCCAGTGGATAAGTTTGATGCTTAGCAGTAAAGTTATCGGATCAACTTTGGGGGAGGGAAAAGCTGGATATACGGATACCAGCTAACGTCAACAATTATTCCGTTAATTCTCCACAATCCACAGTCTTCTTCTTGTTTTCAAAAGCTAATTAGGCTCTTACTTTATTGAGTCATAATTACTTAAGTAAACTTAAATTACTTAAGTAAACTTAAAAATTACCATTAGATAGTATCTAATAGATACATTATTTATTATTAAGAACATATGTATGTAGCGTAGCATAATTATATTTGTAGTTAAACTTTATTTTATTTTATATTATTACTATTATACTACCGATTACCATTAAATTGTACGTCACTAGCATGAGTGACTTTCTTACAGCCCAACCTAAATTACGGCGTAAAGCGCAAAATAAATGTCAAAATTTTTCATGCCCATATCAAATGTATGAGACCAACCATAATTGCGCGGCGTTAACGCTTTGCAATTGGAAAATCCAATTTTGACAGAGCGTAACAGCCCAACCTAAATTACGGCGTAAAGCGCAACGTAATTTAGCGCCCAGCTTTTACGCTGTAATGAGCAACCTAAATAAAAGCGTCAACGTTGTGCCAAGAACAGTAATGTTAACTTACCATGTTAAATAAAAATCGCCAAATGAAAATAAAAAGTAGAGATAAAATCGCAAAATTGGACTGAAAGCAGCTAACATGTCATTACTTAACTTTTGTAAACACAAATATAAAAGTAAACAAATAAAAAAATCACTTGTTTTGCAACAAACTTCACTTCTTTACGCTCTGTCAAAATTGAATTTTCCAATTGCAAAGCGTTAACGCCGCGCAATTATGGTTGGTCTCATACATTTTAAATGGGCATGAGAAATTTTGACATTTATTTTGCGCTTTACGCCGTAATTTAGGTTGGGCTGTAAAATTTATGGGTTATTGTTAAAAGAAAGGTGATAGCATATGAAAACCTACCAAAAAATTTTGACGAACTTTGGGAGAGAATACAAGAACGGCGAGCTCTTGACCGTGATACCATCCAAAAGTTGGAGGAGAGTATGCCAAAACGTGTTGAAAGCTTAATTTAAAATAAAGGCCTTTGGACGAAATATTAAATTAGCGGCGATTAATGATTTTCAACAAACACCACAAACAGTGCAAAAGTGTCCAAATGGTGAATTTTTTGTTTTTTTAATTTTTTTTATTTTTTTGAAGCAATTTATATAAGTTTTTGTTCTTTATAATTTAGAATAATGTTCAATAAAATGAAAAAATACATATATTTGATAATACACCTATATTTGTATTACTTTCATTACCTTACTTTCTTAATGCAAAACATCTGGACAGTTTTGCTTCCCACTGTATATATATATATTATACATATGTAACGAAAATGAGTTCACTTATTTAAATATCTGTTTTATAACTGTTTGAATTTTGATTTATAAGGTAAGAAGAAACAGATGTTTTATCATTTTCTTTTATTTTATAATAAACAGTGTGCAAACCTACGAACTATTAATGGTGAGAAAAAACGGATGGCATGATTCGAATAAAAATACAAATATTTAAGATAGAAAAAGAAGTGGATTTATTTGTAATAGATCAGAAAAAAATTTAAAATGATTGCCTTAGACATGATAAAAATGTTTAAATTAAATCGAGATGAAAATCTGAAAATAACCCAAACATTAATTGATTCTAATATGAACGAAAATTTAACGGATCCTCCTAAAAATTATTGCAATACTATTGTATTGTACAAGTAAAAAAAATAATTTTTGAAAAATAATAAATAAATTAAGACTGTCTATTGTCAGTTTGTGTTTTATATAATTCATAATCACTTAAAAATTTGTCTTATTTGTCTTTCTCTCACTTAAAAGCTTTTTTTAAATGAAATTTGTCAACTACTTTTCATGGTTTGGTGGTTTAAACTTAACATTAACTGTAGGGTTAAACTTAAGATTAACTAAATTCAAAAACTGAAAACGAAGGTTAACTGGAGATTAACTTAATGTCGAGTCTTAACTTGCATTCAAAAACTGGCTCTTAGATGTAGAAAATTTTAAAATCTCTATAAAGCATATATATTATATATTAAAAGCAATAATGGAAGCAGGATTCAGACTAAAACTTTCCAAGAGTAACTTTGCAGCAGACTCCGAAACGTATTTAGGGCATATTATAAAAAATAGGTTAGGTTAGGTTAGGTTAGAGGACGTGTACTTGTCAATTAAGACAAGTATAGTACCCGGAGGTCGAATTGAGGGAATAGGATATAAAGGAAAGGAGATAGGAAAGGGAGAATGGGAAGCGGAGGGGTCACATAGATCCAACAAAGAAGGGAGAGCGCGACTACCCTGATGAAGCCCTGGCGCCTCTCAACCAGCCTAAGCCACTAATGAATCTGTGGAGAGCCTTGATGTCGGCTCTTGACACAGAGTTCAAACTCTCAAAGAAGGCCCTGCCAAGGGTCCTCAGCCTCAACCTACCAAGGGCTGGGCAGTTACAGAGGAGGTGTTCGATACTGTCCAACTCCTCCTCATCGCAACATGCCCTGTGATAAACCCGACAACCAACCTTAAGCTGGCCTTATCCAAGCCCAGCAGCCAACCTGTTCTCTTACTGTCCACAGCAGGCCATAGACATCTAGAGACAACACAACCCGATCCATTCCCCCAACGTCTCTGCTCTTCCTCCCCGACCCATCCATTGATGAGACCGTAGAGGTGGCAGACCGGGGGGTCAGGACCAACTATTAAATCGCCCCCAGAGAGCGAACCTAACCTAGCGAGGGCATCCGCCGTCCCATTGCCCAGTATTCCGCTATGACCCGGAACCCAGCAAAGAAAATAACTCAATAAGCCCTTTGGAAGATAACTTAATTGCAATAAAAATGTTTCCAATTCCAAAAACTCAGGAAAACGTTAAACAGTTCTTGGGGAAAATTAGTTTCTATAAAAAATATATCCCAAAAAGTTAAATTATATTAGATCCACTGCACAATCTGTTCAGAAAAGGCAGCAAATTTGTTTGTTAAAAATATTACTCTGTTCACAGCCCATCTTGGCAATTTTTGATAAAGACTTACCAATAACTATTTATACAGATGCCAGTTTAAAAGGTGTAGCTGCAGTTTTTTAAAAACAAGTGGCATATTTTTCAAAAAAAAAAAAAATTAAACCAAAATCAAATGAGAAAAAAAGGCAATTAAAGAGGCTGTTAAATACTGGCAATATCGACTCATGGGTACTAAATTTACAGTAGTCTGTGGTCACAAACCACTAGAAAATATGAATATAAAGGCCAGGACAGATAAAAAATTAGGGGATTTAACATATTATCTGTCACAGTATGATTTTACCATAAAGTATACTCCCGGAAAAGAAAATTTAGAAGCGGGTTGTTTGAGCAGAAACCCTGTATTAGAAGCACATGAAAACAATGATTATTTTTTAAAGGTAATACATTTTATTAAATTAGAAGAGATTTCATCCGATCAGAAAGAAAATGAAAAATTACAGACTAATGAGGAGAAATGTATATTAAAACGGAAAATAAAGATAATCCAATACTTGGACGACAATAGCGTAAGAGTGTGTTCAGTCATACAACGGAACCGAACACACAGTTACAGGATTTACACCAAAATGTTTATTAGAAGTCACAGACAGCTCAATATTACCCGATGAATTAAAACAAGAAAGCAGATATGAAGACTGGTTTTATAACAGGGAAAGAGCTTTACAGAATACAATAAAATCCCACAACTACAACAAAGAACTGTTTGATAAGAATAGAATACGTCTTGAATTCCAAGTAGGAGACATGGTTTATGGCGCAAACGGTAATAAGCTAAATCGGAAAAAGTTGGATGAATATTTTCAAAGTTAAAATTTTTATTGTACCAATTTGCAAAACATGATATATTCTAACGGTAGTTACAACGATATCTAAGAAATAAAATACAAAAGTAACTTTAATATTTATGATGAAATTGATTCATTTCTGTGTTTGCCCTTGACTTCAGTTGATCAAAAAATTGGAGTGTGAGTGCTTTTTTAAAAAATATAACAGCGTACAATTAAAAAAGTGGAAAGTAAGTTTTAAAAAAATGAAGTAATAGTGGGACGAAGAAATCAATGTTCTGAAGAAAAGAGAGAAGTAATTACATTTTTCGAAAAAAGGGCAAAACTTATAAAGAAATTCAGGAAACCTCCGATCAAATGATCGCAAAAGCATTAAAATATAAAAAAGCTAGCTCAGTCTCCTGACTTCAATCCCATAGAACATCTATGGGGAGAAGTTAAAAAATATGTTGCAGAGAAACAACCTTCAACTGTGGATCACAGTGCGCGATGTGTGAAATCAAATTCCTTTCAAGAGACGCCAAGATCTTATTAACTCAATGCCTCGTAGATGTGCTGAAGGCATTAAAAACAAAGGTTATTCAAACAAATACTAAAATAGCTATACTATTTTAAGATAATATCAAACTTTTGTGCCTTTGGCTTAAAAATTATTATTTTGAACAATTAATTTTGAAAGAAAGCTTTATTTACATGAAATATTTTTTGTTTATGTAGTTGTAAATAAATAATTAAATGGTAAAAAATGTTGAAAATGAATTAGAAATAAATTTTGAATCAAAAGGATTTGATATTTCCTTTTTTATTTTTCTTAATTTTAAACTTTGCTTTTAAATGAAGGACAGTCCTATTATTTTGAACACAACTGCATGAATATATTATAGATTATATTATTTTTGTATTTTTGAGATGTATAGGGTGTTTTTTATAGAGGTATAGAACTTTAAGTTGCACTAAAACAACGATGGATTATTCGATTGACATGAATTTTATTTATCCGAAAGATAATCTTGTGGCATTACATTTTAAATATGATTTCTGGCATATAACCGCCACGGCTGGTGCGGATGTAGTCCAATCTGGACATCCAATTTTCGATGACTTTTTCCAACATTTCGGCAATAACACGGCGAATGTTGTCTTCCAAATGGTCAAGCGTTTGTGGCTTTACCGCATAGACCAATGACTTTACATAGCCCCACAGAAAGTAGTCTAGGGGTGTTAAATCACAAGATCTTGGAGGCCAATTCACAGGTCCAAAAACGTGAAATTTGGCGGTCACCAAACGTGTCTTTCAATTAATCTATTGTGGCACGAGCTGTGTGACATGTCGCGCCGTCTTGTTGAAACCACATCTACTGTACATCATGGTTATTCAATTCAGGAATGAAAAAGTTAGTAATCATGGCTCTATACCCATCACCATTGACTGTAACGTTCTTCCTCAATGCTACGCTCTACAGCAGCAATAGCTTCTTCAGCATCTCTGGGGATGCAAGTTATTAATAAGAGTAAACGTGGTGCGAAAACGTTCCATGGTTAATCGAATTAACTGCTCTGATGGACGATTTTGTCGACGATAAAATGGACGTAGTGCGCGATACATTTTCCGCACAGAACCATTATTTTCGAAATAAAATTGAACTATTTGCAAGCGTTGTTCAGGCATGAGTCTATTCATGATGAATTGCCAAACCAAACTGAGAATAAATCACTTGACAGCTGTTAAATCGGTCGCCATCTTGAAAAGTAATGCCAACTTAAAGTTCTATACCTCTATAAAAAACACCCTTTACATACATATATTTTTTGTAGATATTTATGTTTTTCTTAATAATTATATTTTTTTTATATATGTGAGTGTTTTTAACGCCTCATTTGTCAAAAATTCCGAAATCTTCCGAGGAGTCAATTGAAAGAACGGAGAATTAAGGATTTGAGGATTTATCCTACGATGGTTTGGAGCACTTTTCTTGATATACAGTATTGGACTAAACTAAAGAATTTAGTTCAAAAACACTCAATTTAGTTTGTATTTTCCATACAAATAGACGAACGTGTTAAATCGTTCGAATTATAAAAACAGGGGAGTATAAGTATATACAAGATGGTATATGTATGTAACGAGTAGCGCTGCAAGATATCAAAAATTAAAAACAGCAATTTAAATTCGTGTTAACTGAATAAGTAGTTGTAGTAGTCACTGTAGTACAAAATAAATCTTAAAGACATTTTCATGATTTTCAAAATATTCAACATTAAATATGTGAACCATAAAATTTGATATTGTTGGATAGAAATATGTTATCGAATTTATTATACAATTTGATCCGCAGTTTGTTAGAAAATTCACATACTATGTATTCTTGCATAATTCTCTAAGTTTTTGAAAAAGTTGATTGGCTTCACTATTCTGTTTGTTTTCTCTTGCTATGCTACTTATTTCGTCGTGAGCTTCAGATTATATTACAAGTACTTCATTCTGGTCCAAGCTTAACAATTATATCAGTGATACAAACTTCTAACCTTTTAAAATCTACTAAAATTAGAAAAATTGTTAATTTTAAAGTCGTGACCTGAATGTAATTTTATAAATTTCTTAATGTAGTCATCCTAACAGCAGGAAAGATTCCGTTTAAATTCGATTGACTGATTAATCAAATTTTAAAAAATTTATTTATTAGAAGAGCAGATAAAATTTCTGAGAAATCAGAGTATGTTTCTTACAGGAAATTCAGCAAAAAAAATTTAATAGAAATCGAATACAGCTTAAACCCATATTTTTTCACTTTTAGATTAGAATATCCTAACCTATAAGCCTAAAGCGATGGGGCAACTCTGAAAATTTGTAGAAAAGCATTATCTAGTTCTTGGGTTATTTTTGTTCTTAAATTTTGTCGGCCTGTGTTATTAGTTTTTAGACAACTCCAAACCTATAGGGCAGACACACATCTACGTAATGAATTAAAACTTTGAATTTAATTTTAGTTCTTTCTATAATATCGATATTAAACTTGTGTTGACTCAGCTGATTTGCTGGTCGGTTTTGATTTGTCCGGGCGGAATCACCGGGACAATTATACAAACAACACAAGCATTTAAACTTGGTTGTAGTGGATTTTGAATAACACAAGCACTTGAACTTGGTTATTACGGAGGGTGTGGCAATAAAACAACCGTTATCTTTTGTTAATCAATTGTTTCTCTCTTTTATTTTGGTTAAACCATAGCCTTAAATACTATATTATTGCCAAATTGCAATAAATTATTTTTAATATATTTAAATCTATTTTGTTGCTGAATTGCAACAAATTATTCTTAATGTATTTATTATAATTGTGCTTTGGACTTATGCATTTTCCCACACGTGTAAAAAATTCCAGAAAACACGAAACCCCAGACAAATGGAATGCAAATAAACAAAAAACTACAGCAAACCTTGAAACTTAATCAGAAATTCAAGGTTTTTCTTTTATCATAATTTGAAGTAGCTGTTAAAATCAAAAATAAGGAAAAATGCATAAATCCAGCAAAAATAAAAACAAATAAAAAATTACATAAAATCAGCAATTTAAGGTTGTTCACCTAATTTCGTGCAAGCATATGTACGCAAGTATGTTTGTCCATTTATACAAACGTACATGCGGACATATGAAAGAAATTTATTGTGAAGGTCTGAACATGTACCCCGCCGTTGAGTCATGCTCAACAAAATTAAAAATGTGACAACCTTATATTGCCCTTCATATATCTTAGAATTAATGGCTTAAACTACTGATACTTCAAATTCTGGCGTTGGAATATGTTGACGTACAGCTGAATGTGGAGTTTGTTAATTTGTTTCAATTCTCTTGCAATGTGCCCTTTTCCAGGTGATCCTCAGGCATATTATGACTACGAGAACGAGAGCAGCATAGGCAACGGTCCCGTGGTGATATTTCTGATGGAAGTTCAGCAGATACTCTTTGGTGTAACTTATTTTGAATTTCGGAGATATCTTTAATTTGGTCGGAATTAATCTTGTTGTGAATTCTTGCACTTCGAACCTCGGCTGGATAACTGATGTCACTTATAGTGCTCATTGCGGTGTATGATGTTTGAAAAGATGTGGAGACAGTTTGATGGCCTTTGATGATGATTGAGTTGATCTTAATTGTACAATCCGGCGATATTTTTAGGAGGCCGGATCCTTTCAGGGTTAGCTGTGATTTTTTTGACCACATACAGCATTTATTCGGGACGGCTGATGCATAGTGTAAAGCAATTGATTGCTGTATTCTAACTGTGTAAGCGACGTTCTATCAGCAACAGTAATAACGTTACAACTCGTTTGATTGTTAAAATTAAGAAAAGACAGCTCGCATTAGCATTTGTCAGCGTTTGCAGTGAATTTTGATTGCATTTGTGGGCATAGAAATTCATTCTCTTTTATTGTTGCACATGTGGTCCACTGTCTTTCTGTCAACACGAAATACTGATCTTTATGAGCATTTATAGCCAGGAAGTCGCTTCATGGTCTTATAGCGAGCATTGTGCCATTTATTTGAACAGGAATTGGGTGTGGTTTCAGAAGTTCGAATGTCTCAGGATCAGATAATGGAATAGATATGTGAAAGATGACGTGGTCTTTTGTGACACCTTCCTTTACATTCATAATTTTGTACAGTTGTAGTATATTATCTTTGCTTACTGGTAGTTCTAGAGATCTTGGAAGATGATTTCTTACTTGTATTAGCTCGGCTTGAAGTTGAGACGGTGACAAAAGCATTGGGCTGATTTTTCCACGGTGTGAATCCGTTAATGCTGCTATGATTTCTGCTTGAATTCGGTGTAACCTTGCTGATGTTAAAGAAAGTTGAAATGATTGTAACATGAATATTCGAAACAGCCTTGCTTTTTCATTTTCTTGTAATCTAGATGCAATTTCTGATAATTGATTATCTACGTTGTTGAACTTTAGTCTCACATTTTCTTCATCTTGTTTAAGGACGTTTAGAGTTGCATCAACAATTGATGTTTGATTCATAAGGAGTTGTTTGAGATGGTTTTCATTGTCGTTTACTGCGTTGATGGTGTTTGATATTTGTTCAGCATAATCCGAATCCAGAATACCAAACAGTGAATTAGCGACGTTGCCAACAATATTAATAGCACCACGCTTAGCTCTCCTCTTTAGTAAGAGGTTTTTATCTTTAAGGCCTGCTAGGCTGAAGTCAACTGCCTGGAGAACGCTCGAACAAGTCGTCCTTTGAATTAGAAGGTTGCACAAGCGGTGTAATGCCGATGTTTCGTTCACGAAGGTACTTATTTCTTGCCAGTATGGTTTTAAGTTATAGTAAGAAATTATGTTATATTCTGACAATCAAAGTGCAAGCCGATATTGGGTTCAAACTGTGTTACTTCAATTTTATCTGTGGACACGAGTGGGAGCAATAGCAATGTTGTGAGTAGGATGGTCGTAATTGAGCTTGTCAAGTGTCGCTGTTTTTTTAGCAAGTGGCCTTGCGTCCAATGACTGTTTTGGTGATTGGTTTTCTGCTAACATCTCATGATTATCCTTAGGTTCTGTGAATTGGAAACATGATTGTTGTTCTTCTTCTTCGGGTTCGTCATTGAGCTTAGGGAGTGGAGCTAAATATTGAATTGCTCGTTTAAAGATCCCTGAAGCTGTTTGGACATCCGCTACTCTTACAACGTCGTCGTGTCCTTTGTATGTTTTTATTAAGCGCCCCAGAGGCCATTTCATGACTGGAACGTTATCTTCTTTTAAAATAACTATCGCCCTTGGTTTCAGATTTTTTGATTGTTCTCGCCATTTTAGCTCATTAAGGTAGTCTCGTGACCACCTCTTCGTGCTTAAGACGAGAAACTAATTTCCATCGTGTTTCCAATTTAAAGTTTGTGGGCTTTGCTTGAGCATCTATTTGGGCTGTTAGTGGTTCACCTATTAGAAAATGTCCCGGAGTCAATGCGCCTATGTCCTTTGCGTCATTTGACATGGGTGAAATGGGGTTTGAATTCAATGTTGCTTCAATTTCGACAGCTATGGTTTCAAGTTCTTCGTAAGTTAGGGATGCATTCCCCAATGTCCTCATCAAAACGTATTTTGCTGACTTAACAGCTGCCTCCCATAAACCACCAAAATGCGGTGCCCTTGGTGGAATGAAATTAAATTGTATACCCTTTTTGTTGCTAGCATTAGTAATAGCTTCCTTTGCATCTGACGCAAGTATGATTGTGGAAAGTTCAGGTAATTTGTTCTTAGCTCCGACGAAGTTTGTCGCATTGTCGCAGTGCAAATTTTGGCAATGTCCACGCCGGGGTATGAAACGTTTAAGAGCACCTATAAATGCTTCAGTTGTGAGATCTCTCACGAGTTCCAAGTGTACTGCTTTTGTGGCAAAGCAACAAAATACGGCAATGTAGGCCTTGTGTAGTCGTTTTCCCCTTAGTTTATAATGTACTGTAATTGGGCCACAGTAATCCACTCCGGTATTGATGAAAGCACGGGCTGGTGTGACGCGTGTCGAGGGTAGGTTTCCCATTATTTGGCGAAATAATTCTGGTTTGGCTTTGCTGCATATCGTGCATCGATGAACTGTGGCTCTTGCCATAATTTTTCCCCTTATTGGCCAGAAACGTTGTCGAACAGTTCCTAATAATGTATGCGACCCAAAATGCTTATAATCTTCATGAATCTTTTGGAATATCAATTTGGAAAAGGGATCGTTGTATGGAATAAGAAGTTGATGTTTCGAATCATAGTCCAACAAAGAAGCTTCGAGTCGACCACCGACCCGTATTAATCCATTCTCGTCCAAAAAGAGTGTTAAATTCTGAATAGAGCTTGTTGCTTGTACTTGTTTGTATTTTCTCAGTTGAGTTATTTCTTCTTTAAATTCTGAGAGTTGCATTTGTGAAATAATAGGAATCAGTGCTTGGCTGAGTTCCGTTGTTGTTAATAAATTGGACGGTTTTCGCATGTGCTTTTGACATCTAGTGTGGGCAATGAAGCGTAGAACATATCCAACAATTCGCTGCAGACGATGGAATGAGTTTTTATGGTTGATTTGGTAAACAAAAGTGGGTTCCGTTGTTGTCATTGCTCGTGATTCAAGCAGCTTTGCCTTTCGTTCAAGATTTGTTGGTATGTTGGAACTTGAATTGAACTTAGGTGGCCACATCTTCTCTACCCCATGGAGAAACATTGGCCCATAAAACCAGAGAGTATATTCTTTAAGAGCCGCTGGAGACATCTCACGAGATAATATATCTGCGGGGTTACACTTTGAGCTTACGTGACGCCATTGTTCTGCTAGGGTTTCTTCTTGAATTGCTGAGATTCGATTTGCTTCAAACGTGTTGATTGAAGATGATGATGAATTTATCCATGAGAGCACAATTTCTGAATCAGTCCATAGCCATACTGGACATGTAAGTCGAAGGTCAGACCTGACTCTTGTGGCTAGTTGGGCTCCAAGCGTGGCTGCACATAGTTCCAATCGTGGTATTGTTTGCCGTTTAAGTGGAGCTATGCGGGATTTAGCACAGAGTAAGTGTACCACGATGGTACCGTCTTTAAAAACTGATCGGATGCAAGCCTTTTCAGATGCTTCTGTAAAAATATGTCTTGATATTTGAAGATTTTTCAATGTATTCAGGTCTGTGCGGAACGTGATCCATTTAGTGTGCAGTGATTCAGGCAAAGAAGTATCCCAATTCAGTTTTAACTCCCACAATTCTTGAATAAACATTTTTGCCAATGCTATAATGGGTGACAGAATCCCCAAAGGGTCGAATAATCTTGCAAGGTCCGATGTGACTGTTCGCTTAGTTACTCTCTTAATGTTGTCAGTGTTGAGCTTAATACCTAGTTTATCAGCTTTCGCGCAGCCAAACAAGTCCTAATGTTTTGATGGTGTCGACTTCTGTGCTCCCAAAATCTAAGTTTACCTCCAAGTCGTCTTGTGGAATATTGTGGAGTAATTGTGGATGGTTCGCACACCATTTGCGTAACACGGAGCCGCCCTTTTTCATAATCTGCACAAGTTGCTCTGGCAATTGCATCGCTGTTGATAAGTATTTGACCCGCCCAAGCCATCGTTTACATCGAAATTTTCTTTAATAAATTGCGAAGCAAGCGAATAGCGTATATTATTTTCTTCAGCCAGTTGATAAAGACATTTTGTTGCTAAATATGGAGCAACTCTTGTACCATATGTGACCGTGCTGAGTTGATAGTATGAAATGGGCATTTTGGAATCCTTTCTCCAAATTACTAGCTGAAATTGACGATCTTCAGGAGCAACCAATATCTGCCTATACATCTTTTCAACGTCAGTGGTGAAAACGAACCTTGACATTCGAAACCTTAACAGTGTGGAGAATAGTTCGCTTTGTAGTGTTAGTCCCGTGAACATCAGGTCGTTTAAAGAGTAGCCTGAGGAGGTTTTGGCTGAGGCATCGAATACCACCCTGAGCTTAGTGGTTGAACTTTCTGGCCTTAGTACGCAATGATGTGGGATATAGTAATTTGGAGACATGATGGAGTCTGTTTCCAATTTAATCATGTGCCCCATTGATTCATAATCATCCATAAATTCAGTGTATTCGGCTTTCAATTCCGGGTTCTTTTGCAAACGCCGTTCGAGAGCAAGAAATCGGTTTAGAGCCATTGCGACTCACCCTAGGGTATTAAGGGTTTGGTGGAATGGTATTCTGACAATGAAGCGGTCTTCATGGTTTTTAGTTGTATTTTGTACGAAGTGCTCTTCACATTGTCTATCGGCTATTGATAGTGGTTTTTTAGTCGTTTTAACTTCATCTATTGCCCAAACTCGAGCGATGGAAGCTTCAAGCCCTTCATCTTCAGTACATATTCCACAGGATGGGTCTGTATGGTGTTCACTATTTATTTTTCCTGCTACAATCCAGCCAAGAACCGTGTTCTGCAAAATCGGAAGTTGTGGAGATAATTTTATTTGCCCAATTGCGAGCAGTTGGTGATAATGCTCGGCACCCAGCAATATATCGATTTTACTAGATCGATTGAATGTTGGGTTAGCTAACATAATATTTCTCGTTAGTGACCACTCATCAATGTCGATAAACTGTGATGGTTGAGGCGCAATAATTTGAGGCAGGACAAGTGCCTCCAGGCGTGTTGAGAATCCATTAATTCGAGAATGCAAAGCTACATTGACTCGGTGATGTGTTTTTGTTTTAGAGTTCCCGATTCCATTGATGTTTACTGATGACGTCTGTTTTGCAATATTAAGTCGTCTTACCAAACGATCTGTAATCAAATTGACTTGTGAGTCAGAGTCAAGTAAAGCGCGACATTCAATCTCCATTGCATCAGTTTTGATTTTTATTAGAGCCGTGCTGAGAAGAACGTATGATTTAGACACCTGACCATTTGCTGCCGCTAATGAGGATGCTTCTGGAGGTCAAGGTGTCGCTTCATTGAAATCGGGTTCAATTATTTTAGGTTGATAGGCAGTGCATGATGATGTCTTCTTGGATCCCTTTTCACTTGTTGGCCTTTGGTTTGATGACTGAATGTTGCTCTGCAGATGAAGTAGCGAATTGTGTTTCTTCTTGCATGTCATGCATAATCCTGATTTGCAAGTTTTGGCTGTGTGTCCTGATTTTAGACAGTTCATACACAGGTTTTGCTCCCGAATGAAAATGAGACGGACAGTTGTTGAAATTTCTGACACCGATACAGTTGGTGAAAGTTATTTTTGCAGAGTGAGCACGTGGCTTCTGTTTTTTTAGCTGAAATAGTGGAAACATAGACCTTTGATGATTTTTCTTTCTGGTTTATAGCTCCTAGGGATTGAAAACGATTTTCAAGAAAAGTTAATAGATCTTTGATTTTTTGTCAGTTAGACTCGATCACTTGTTGTGTATAGTCGTGTTTTCTATTGCTCTCGTTGACAGTCTCGCTTTATACATTGTTGTGTGTAATTAGAATACTAAAATTTATTTAAAAGTTGAAAACAAAACAAACATTAAAAAAAACCCGTTACAAAATTTAAGAATTTATAAAAACAAAATCAAACGTACACTTGTTTGCGATAATAATAATAATATGAATAAAAAACCAAAAACAATCAATGCAACTAGTGCATCAAAAAATTATAATTACTTTTCTCCTCTTCAGACCATTGAAGATGATAAAATTGATGATGATGAAGTTATCGTTAATAAAGAAGTAAAGGTTCATATACCGCCAATAACTATATTAAAGTGCAAATTTGCAGAAGTTCAAGAAATTTGTAAATTAAGCAAAATAAAAGAATATGTACTCTATATGGAAAATTTCAATTGGATTGAAATTATTTCTTAAATCTAAAGCAGATTACGAAACCATCTGTAGTGTTCTCACAGGCAAGTACGAGTATTTCTGTTATGCCACCAAAGATGAAAAGCCGTATAAAGCTCTTCTGTTTGGTCTTGATAAACTAGATCCACTGATCGTTAAAAAAAAATTAACAGATATGGGTCTTCATTGCTTGGACGTTAAAATCGTTATAAAGAGAAATACATATAACGTAGAGTTTGTTATTTATGTTGTATATTTCAAAAGATTAACTGTAACAATTAAAGAACTAAGGCAAAAATATTCTGTAATTGACTATTTAAGAGTGAAATGGGAATTTCAACAAGCAAAAAAAACCAGATAACGCAATGTTATAATTGCCAAATGTTTGACCATGGTTCCAGCCGCTGCAAGGTTAAAACGTTTTGTTCAAACTGCGCTGGACAGCATAAAACATCTGATTGTCAAGAATCTACACCTAAATGTGCAAATTGTAATGGCCCGCACAAATCTACATATGACCAATGTCCAAGTAAAATACATTACCTAAATATTGGTCAACGCGCCCAACCACCACAGAGAGGACCGGTCTGTACAGAAGTTCTGCTTATCAAAAACTATAGTAACAGTTTTCCTAATACACTGCGCCAAAGTGTTTCAACTACAACTACTAACTGGCAGGCCCAAAGGGATCTTATAAACAACAGAAGCAGTAATAACGCTAATGACAACTGTTCCAATGATTTATTTTCTATTGATGAAATAAAGAATTTAACATTCGAATTAATTACCAATCTTAGGAACTGTAAAAATAAGGCGGATCAATTCGAGGTCATCACGAACCTTGCATGCAAATTTTTATCATAATGGAGGACGATAGAATTAATATTATAACTTGGAATGCAAGAGGCATTCGCAATAAATATTTAGAATTATTTCAATTTTTAGCTGACCATAGTATGCACATTTGTTTAATATCTGAAACAGGCCTTAATTCAAACTTATCTATTAGGAACAGTGAATTTAAAATTTATAGAAACGATAGGATAAATTCTCGAGGAGGTGGTGTAGCTATAATTATCAGGAAAAATATTTCACATCATTTATTACCTATTGTTAACACGTCTGTTATTGAGAACATTGGTATCAGACTATTTAGCAATTTGTGTTCAATTGATATATATTCATGTTACTACCCTGGTGGTTCGGCTGGTCCGGATGGCGTGAGGAAACGGCAATTTGCATCCGACATCCATAGTTTCAGTGGCAATGAAAGGTATCTTTTGGGTGGTGATTTCAATAGTAGACACCGGTCTTGGGGTTGTTTAAGAGCGAATTGCTGGGGAAATATTTTATATGAAAAATTGGAATACTACAATATTAATATTATATATCCCAGTGATAATACCTACATACCTTCGAACGCTAATAGACAGGGTTCCACTCTGGACTTCTTTCTGACTAATGATCCCCTTATAATGTCCCAGGCAGAGGCCATAAACGATTTAAGTTCGGATCACTTACCAGTAAAAATGTTATTAAATAGTACTTTCAATAACTCTAATTTTTTCAGAATGCCAATTGGAACCAATTTTCCAGATATTTAAATAGAAATTTAAACTTACCTAATATTGACAACATTATAAATTGTGAAAGTATAGACGAGAGTATTATACATTTCGAAAACGTTTTGAATGATGCTGTCACTTGTAGTGTGCCAAAGATATACCACTCACCGGGGGGAAAGCCTTTGCCTTACTACATTAAGATTATGATACGAGTGAGGAATAGATACCGAAGAGATTGGCAAAGATATATAGATTTCGCCGACTTCCATCAAGTGAAAATATTTAATCAGAGAATTCGTGAGAAAATTAATTTATTCAGAAATAAGTCTTGGGATTCTCTGTTGTCAACGCTTGAAAGGGACTCGGCGCCTTTCTGGAATTTGACGAAAATTTTGAGGAAAAGGACTAATAATATCCCTATATTAAGACAAAATGGTTCTCGGTTCATTACCAATCGGGAGAAGTGTGAAATCTTAGCACGAGCATATGCTTCTACCTATTCCATTTCAGCCAATTTGGGCGACCCAACTACGACTTCTTTAATAAATGATACTCTGGAATCTTATGGATCTTTGAGAGTTGATCCATTGGATGTTAACTTAGTAAATATCTCTCAGATTTCTGACATATTAAGAACCTTGAGGAATGGAAAGAGTTCTGGCATCGACGGTATTAATAACATATGCCTTAGGGCGCTCCCTAACAAGGGCATTAAATTTTTGACCATCATTATTAATTCCTGCTTAAAGTTCTGTTATTTTCCTCAAAGCTTTAAGGAGGCTAAAGTTATATCAATAAGAAAACTTGGTAAACAAGCTGATTGCCCATCTTCTTACCGACCCATTAGTTTATTGTCGAGTGTGGGTAAAGTTTTGGAAAAAGTTATTAAAATTAGACTGACTGATTTTATGGAAGCCAGTGGTATTACTCCGGCTCATCAATTTGGTTTCCGCAGACAGCACAATACAATTCATCCCTTAGTGAGAATTCGAAACTTAGTGAGAGCAAATTTTAACCAACAAAGATCAACGGGTATGATTTTATTGGATATTAAAGCTGCCTTTGATTCAGTCTGGCACGAAGGTCTCGTTTACAAAATGATTAATTTAAATTTCCCGAGTGTTGGTCAATGCCACAGTTTTCTCACTTCTCGTACTTTTAGAGTCCACATTGGCTCACATTATTCTGAACGCCACACTATAACGGCTGGTTGCCCTCAGGGGTCATGTTTGTCTCCCGTTCTTTATAATCTATATACATCAGATTTTCCTCAATTAGATTATTGCACGGTGTCAATATTCGCTGATGACACAGCTATACTTAGCTCAAGAATTCCGGCTGTTGATATAATAGCTAATCTGAATAGGACATTATCTGATATTTCATCCTATTTCAATAAATGGAAAATTATGCTAAACTGTGAAAAAACTCAGGCGATATATTTTACGAGGAGACGGAAGGAGTGTTATGTACCACAAACTAATATTAGGATGAATAATAACTCTATACAGTGGGAACAAAAAGTGAAATATCTTGGAGTTATGCTTGATCCTAAAATGAAATTTAAGGACCACATATCTTATGTGGTAAATAGAGTTAATATATTAACTCGTATACTGTATCCTTTTATTAACCGGAAATCTAGCCTTAATCTTTATAATAAGAAACAAATTATAAAGTCCATTTTTCATGCCGTATTATTTTATGCAGCCCCAGTTTGGTCTACGAGCGCCTATTGCCATATCAAGAAA
Source organism: Sarcophaga rosellei (assembly GCA_930367235.1). Lineage (NCBI taxonomy): Eukaryota > Metazoa > Arthropoda > Insecta > Diptera > Sarcophagidae > Sarcophaga > Sarcophaga rosellei. Next base: position 43,823,395 of record OV884018.1, on the reverse strand, counting down.
CTGCAAATAGCTCAGAACAAGTTGCTAAAACTTATATATAATCTACCCTGGTACTTTTCAACTACACGCCTCCATGATATTACAGGTTTCGAATATGTTTCAGATAAGATCGAAAGACTTACACAAAATTTTAATAACAGATGTAGGAATTCTGATTTCGTCCATATTAATGATCTAGTATCATCTTAGGTTTTTTTCTAGTCGTAGTTAAGTAGCATAAGTAGTTTTAAGCAAATCATATAGGTTTTTTGCCAAATTTTCTCCTCCAAAATAATAATGTATGTATATGTATATAGTAATTTTGTTAACATAGATCCATTATTAAGCTGAAAAAGAAAAAAATTATCTTGAACTCTTAAATATGTAATTTAGTTATAACTGATTTGTAAATATTATGGATAAATAAATGAATTGAATTGATTTTTTGTAGCCCTTTTGGATTGCTAATGGCCCTCTTATATAGAATAAGAGTACCTCGATCCAATTTTTCACAAGTATGTGAAACAGCATTGGATCCCACGAGGTGGTATCGATCCCGATGTTGTAGGCATTCTTGTGTTGTATCATGTAATTGTTTGATAGCAGCAGCTGATGATCCGGCGTTCGGTTGATCCAAAAATTGTTGCATTAATGTTGTTAAAATAACGCGTTGATTATCGTATCGTTCTTGCAATAGGCTCCATGCGGTTGCGTAGTCTTCGGCTGTGGCTGAAAGATGACTTATTAGTTTTTCAGCTTCGCTCCCCAAGTTTGATTTCAGGTACGACATCTTTTGTTCCGCAGGAATATGCTGGTTGTCTACTAGTTGTGTAAACAAGTCGTGAAAGGATCTCCATTTTAAATAATCTCCATTAAATTTTAGGATTGAGACCTTTGGCAGCGGTAGCACGCTGGTTTGCATTGGTTCGAAACCTTTCTCTGGTGTGCGGGATCCTAGCTTGAAATTTTCAATGATTCGCTTCTCCAGGTTTTCGTAGGACTTCATGTCGTATCCTTCCCTCAGTGGGTCATCGCTTGATTCCAATATTTTGAAATGTAGCTCTTGTATTTCTCCCCACAGTTTTTCTTTTAGATGCATATTGGTTGCCGTAGGGTCCGTGTCGAGTAGCCGCTGTAAAGATGACATCATGACATTGTGCCTTCTTATAAAAGCATTTGTTGAACTACATGTCAAAGATGTTCTTGCAGATGCTGCAGTCGCCTTACTGGTATTTTGTTGATAGGTGTCCAGCGTTGGCGTTTTCGATGTCTCATCTATGCCAGATTCAAATATTTCTCCGTATTTTGTGACGAGTTCCTCAGTCTTTTGGTAATAGTTTTTGGTGCAATATTTGTGGTCTAACTGGACCTTCTCAAGGTATCGTATTTTATTATCGGTGTGTTCGAATTCTGCCCAAGCGGAGTCTAATCTTCTGATCCTTTCTTCGTAGGAATGGACAGTCTTTTTGGATGATGGGTACTTTTTAAAATTCCGAATGATGGACTCAACCAGTTCCCTTGTTGCTCGCTGAGCAGTTGTAAGCTGTTCCATTGGGGAGGGTGTTTCACCAGTAGCCATGTTGTAGCCTGTTCGAGGAATTTGTTCCTGGAAGGGGAGCTGACGATTCCTTGAAGTTGATCAATTTAAACCAATGTCGATTTAGTAGTTGGAATTAACTACTTAAAAAACGTATACAAGTTTCTAAGTCGATTATTTTCACAAAAGGATTGACGTCGAAAATCACGTCGGGGTCACCAAAATGTGTTGACTCAGCTGATTTGCTGGTCGGTTGATTTGTCAGGGCGGAATCACCGGAACAATTATACAAACACATAGACGACAAACAACAGTTTGGCAGCTCGACAGAAAATTCTGATAACTGTTTTTTCTGCCATATGCCGACTGCTTAAATTAAATATTTAAATATATTTTCAGTGTTGTCACCATCAGCTTTTTTGTACGCAAAAATAAACTCACTTATGAAAAAACCGCACACAAAAAACATTTATCAAATGAATTCAGATACAAAATTGAATCTATAATTCTATTCTATATTATGAATACATTGATTGCTTTTGATTTCTTAATTTTAGAATTGTTCTTTCTCTTCAATAGTACAAGTATTTTTAGCTGTTTTTTTTATTATGATTTTATGTTGTATTGGCTCCACTAATTTCATATAAACGTGTGTATTCTATACTTGGCAGCTTTCTGTTGTCTGTCGTCTATGTGTTTATACCTTAACACAAGCACTTGAACTTGGTTATTACGGAGGGTGTGAGAATAAAACAACCGTTGTCTTTTGTTAATCAATTGTTTCTCTCTTTTATTTTGGTTAAACCATAGCCTTAAATACTATTTTATTGCCAAATTGCAATAAATTATTTTTAATAATTTTAAATCTATTTTGTTGCTGAATTGCAACAAATTATTCTTAATGTATTTATTATAATTGTGCTTTGGACTTATGCATTTTCCCACACGTGTAAAAAATTCCAGAAAACACGAAACCCCAGACAAATGCAATGCAAATAAACTAAAAACTACAGCAAACCTTGAAACTTAATCAGAAATTCAAGGTTTTTCTTTTATCATAATTTGAAGTAGCTGTTAAAATCAAAAATAAGGGAAAATGCATAAATCCAGCAAAAATAAAAACAAATAAAAAATTACATGAAATCAGCAATTTAAGGTTGTTCACCTAATTTCGTGCAAGCATACATATGTACGCAAGTATGTTTGTCCATTTATACAAACGTACATGCGGATATATGAAAGAAATTCAGTGTGAACGTCTGAACAAAACTATTGCCAAAAAGTAGTGAAAATGGTGTGAAATATATACTTTTCAAAAATTATAATTTTTCAATACAGCTAATACAGTATTTAAGGTGTGTAAAAGACGAAATTTTAATGAAATGAAATCTAAAAACGTTTTTCATACGGTTTTACATACACTCCCCGAAATATTTATAAGACCAAACGTATTTCTCGAAAAACTTAAAATCTTTTAGACCAATTCGTACCATTTTTGGGTTAAATATAACTAACTATAATATAAATCTTTTTATGTAAAAAAAATATTTTTTTCTTTGTTTAATAAAAGGATAGCACAAAATGAATTTCATTTTCAAACGAAATAATTATAAGACCAAAATTAAATAATATTCACCTAAAGCTAAAATAACAATGATAAAAAACAACTACTGAGTAATTTTTGTATTTATTAGTAATTAGTGTGTCCACCGTGATTAATAATGACTTCCTGAAGTCGACGGGGCATAGAATTTATTAAATTTTCAATGCAATTTTGACCAATCCTACTCCATTCTCTTATGATGGCACTTTTTAAACATTTTACATCCTTATACTGAGTGTTATTATTGAAAAGTTGGTCTGATAGTATTGCCCATACATTTTTTATCGCATTTAGATCTGGACTACATGCCGGCCAATTCAAAACTGGTATGTTTCTGGAGGACAGAAATGATTTTGTTGCTTTTGATTTATGGATTGCGGGGTTATCCTGCTGAAATATCCAATTGTTGCCTAACGAATCATCCCCAAAATTAATTAAAACGTCATCTCATAATTCAATACACTTCTCGCTATTCATTTTAGTTGATACAAAACAAATAGGAGTCCTTCCCGTAGTCGAAATCCCAGCCCAAACCATTACGGTGCCTCCACTGAAATTTCGCGACATTCGTTGAAGTTATTCAACGTTATCAGTTATTTTTTCTGATGAAAAAAAGTTGATTTAGATGGTCCAGATGGTTCCCAAAAATATTGGATGGATTCACGTAAAAAAAGAAATCAACGAATGTCGCGAAATTTCGGTGGAGGCACCGTAATGGTTTGGGCTGGGATTTCGACTACGGGAAGGACTCCTATTTGTTTTGTATCAACTAAAATGAATAGCGAGAAGTATATCGAATTATGAGATGACGTTTTAATTAATTTTGGGGATGATTCGTTAGGCAACAATTGGATATTTCAGCAGGATAACCCCGCAATCCATAAATCAAAAGCAACAAAATCATTTCTGTCCTCCAGAAACATACCAGTTTTGAATTGGCCGGCATGTAGTCCAGATCTAAATGCGATAAAAAATTTATGGGCAATACTATCAGACCAACTTTTCAATAATAACACTCAGTATAAGGATGTAAAATGTTTAAAAAGTGCCATCATAAGAGAATGGAGTAGGATTGGTCAAAATTGCATTGAAAATTTAATAAATTCTATGCCCCGTCGACTTCAGGAAGTCATTATTAATCACGGTGGACACACTAATTACTAATAAATACAAAAATTACTCAGTAGTTGTTTTTTATCATTGTTATTTCAGCTTTAGGTGAATATTATTTAATTTTGGTCTTATAATTATTTCGTTTGAAAATGAAATTCATTTTGTGCTATCCTTTTATTAAACAAAGAAAAAAATATTTTTTTTACATAAAAAGATTTATATTATAGTTAGTTATATTTAACCCAAAAATGGTACGAATTGGTCTAAAAGATTTTAAGTTTTTCGAGAAATACGTTTGGTCTTATAAATATTTCGGGGAGTGTAGTGATGGAAATCAAATGATTAGGTGCTGATTCTCCAATAGATTCCAAAATGACTGGAAGGTAGATAGGTAGTTAGGTATAGATGACCGTCCATTCAATGCGGTTGGATAAACGCACTTATGTTACATACGGCTTATTCTTATACCAGAGTTTTCCATCATCTTCTAGTACCGTAATCACTCAGAGCTTCTGATGAATCAGACTACCAATGTCAATGACAGTTCCTCAAGATCGTTTACACAGAAGGCACCAAGGTGCCTTCCTGTTTTATGACATAGTGCAGGTATGTATCCATCTCTCCTTCTCTTTCTCGTCTTTGTCCAACACCAATGCGCCTCGTATCCGTGCCCACAATGCAATGCTCCGTAATGATCCAGAATACTATACTCAGAGTGCTTCTTTAAATCTTAAATAAATTTATCCTACTTCCACCATCCCGTTTGGCAAGATTTTGTGCGCCGTTCTGCCTGCGTTCGAAGAGGTCCATCTATATTTGACGGATTATCAATTATTAGCTTGACGGCGTTGTCAATTATAAGCTTGTAGGTAATTCTGTTACTTATACGATATGAATATCCCATTGATATCCCGCTTGGGGATATTTGCCTGCCTTATACTTCTTGTCGCAATATTTAGTGCGACGCTACAGTGATCTGGAACCCTTATAGACTGAACTATTACGATTGATTCCGAATAAATTCCAGTTCCAATGGTTCCGCCCAATTTAAAGCCATGGGTGTAATTTAACACTGAGTCATTTTAGAAGTGCGCCGCACCATTTTCGCATATGCCTTTTTTTTGCAATATGTCCTGAAACTCATTAAAAGACACCGTAACGCGGTGTCATGCAGTCACAGCCTTCGAAAGTCCCAGTTTCTTTTAGCATCCTTGCGTGACCAATATTCGATTTATGTCACTGTCCATTCGCACAGAGACGCCTACTTATCTTAGCCGCCAAGCCCCTACAATGGAAATCAAGCGAAAAGAAGCCTAAAATTACATCCTGTGCCGACGTAGGTATAGTGCGCAACGCACCTAATAATTATACAAGGAAAACTTTGCAACGGCCGTATTAGGTTCAAAGTAGATGTCATATTCAGAGATGACGACCAAATTGGGCATCAAAGGTCACTGACAACTGCTGTGTATATTCAGTAAGTCTTCCCAGATTCCAGGCCCTATTTTTCCCCCAACACTTTGTTACAAACGTAGGATGGTTTTCCACATTTTGGACATGCTTTCTCAAAGCCTCTATATGACCTTTGTAAGCTTGGCTATAGCAGCTTAAATTTCCAAAACACTATCTGTTTTACTACGTGTAAGTAGATCCACGCTCATCCAATCTCTGATGTCATCGAAAAAATTTCGCGTGGTAAGGGTTACATCCCCCACCTGGGTAACAATCTTTCCGCGATGTGGGGACTTAAGTGTACTTCGATTCACTCTGGGAGCCAGAGTGAGTTGGAGTGTATGACTAAAGGTTACTCTAATATAGTAGGAAGACTCTGTTTCGGATTGATGTCATGCTTGATCTTTCGAACCGTCGGACCACGTATATTTTAATACCCTATTGGTACGGATCCATTTCTATTTTCCACGGACCATCTTACCCTCACTTCTCTGAACTGACTGCTCCGAGTTGGTGGTTGTAGCTTTCTGGACCAAGTTGCACACGCACGGTAGCACCGGGGGCTGCAACCGCCCCCGTCCCGATAAGTTGGTGGTGTCGGTTATGTTGAGAGGACTCCAAAATTAGTACGCGGTCTGGCTCTGAGTACCTGTCCATATAAGGGCTGGTGCCAACCATCGCGTAACATCCCCGCTTGCAAAGATAACCACGGGACTACACATGGCGGTCAAGAATAGAGGCTTTGAGTGGGGACTCTTTTAGACATGAACAACAACAACAAACAAACGAGCAGACAGACACTCAAGGCATCCACAACACTGTCCAGACAGGCTCCTGCTAAAAAAGCAGTTGCCCCCGCCAGAGATGTCAAAGTCCCTACGACTTTGGCAGCACCCCGATAGCAAAGCTGGTCTCTAGTGTCCCCACATCCTCCGCCTTGGTCCACCTCCAAATCTGAATTTGTCCATGCACTCTTCAGATGCCGTCAAGACATTGGTACACAAGTCTGACGCAGAGGCCGTCGACACTGATTCGCTTTCTGGTGTCAAGAACACCCTGAGTGCAAGCAGCAGAGCGTATAGAATCCGCAGATAGGCTATGCTTATAAATGCACGAATAGGCTCTGTAGACCCAACTCTTCTATCGGAAGACGACAAGGGCCGTTTGGCGTGGGCTAAGGCCCACCAAAATGATCGACCTCCCACCTCTCCGGCCACGACAGAGACGGCCCCCAAGAGGCAACCATCTGCCGAGCTCAACGCTAACCTCCAGCCACCCAAGCGCACCAAGGTGGCCAACCCCAAAATACCCCCACGTGGACTCGCACATTCATGCAGTCCACCCAGTCCAGATGCCCTGAACTCAGTAAAACCTCCAGACCTCAGCGAGTTGATAAAGGATGGCCTTATGGGGGTGTTCAATGCTCAAGGTCACCCCGACGGATGTATCGCCCCCACCAGGTGGAGGCTTGTTGAACGTGCCATCCTCGATGTCTTTCTCGAGGTCATGGTCTCAAATCTCGGTCCCCCACCACTTCTGACCCTATTTCGGAGCCCCACGGCTCAGACCAAATTGTTGAGGATGTCGAATGTAGGAGTGTATGCAGCCACTCCTCGACTAAAAAATTATCCAACTCGGAACTGGTTGGAGAATTTTTCGACAATATTGAGATTGACGCGATTGTAACCTCTCCGTTATCAGACGAAGATGATGCCGATGTGACAATGGTGGATTCTCACGCCGATGCTGAGAGTCACAAAAATTAATCTGCAACACTCAAAAACTGCTTCCGGCGCTCTATTCCTCCGCCTAGCAGTGAATGACGTAGAGCCCGTACTAGTCCGAGAACCCTGGGTCGTAGACTGCAGGGTTTGCGGACTCAATGCTAGCGGTGAAGACTAATATTAATGATTTTCTTCTTCCCAGGTACTGCGACAGGACACCTTCACTATGGTCATCGAGTTAAACTCGAGGGCCATCTGGATCTCTGTATCTTGAGCATGACTATATGCTCTTCCCATCAAGAACCCATTGGCCGACTGGTAGCAGATGCGCAACTACGTGTAAAATAGAGTTTTTTGTTCAAAGTTGTTTTGTTTAATGCCAAGTGCGCCAGAAGCGCACAGTTTGGCTATAGTTTATTAATTGATTCTTGTCTCTAAAATTATTCAGAATTTATTCATAAATAATACTGATCAAGCATTATGTCTACAGTGGAAAGTATAGCAAGAATTTCAATCATTTATTAAGAATATGAAAATATGAACATGTCCAACACTAACAGTGTTGATATGTAGCATTGACTATTAAATTGCAAACGCAAGCAAATTGATCGTTGCTTGAATTTACCAAACTGAAGTGCTATCAACAATGTGTGTGTGTACATGTCTACGATATTGATAGTTTGTATTTTTATAACAAAAGAATTGTTTTAAACATGCGTCGGGAATGCTGACATCATGAACACGCTACACCTCATTTTTACGGTAGAATGTTCATATAACTGACAGTTTTATGGGCATTCTTTTACTATAATCAAAAAATAATTCTTAAAGTAAATTTATTGCTATATTTTTAATTTCTTAAAAATTTTGTTAGAGCGTACTGTGCTCCTTACTTACAAATGTATATATATATTTTCTTGATATTGTTTTTTCTTTTTTTTTACTTGGGCGCGCTCAGTAATTTAGTTAGACATTTTTATTGTATAGCTTAAGTCTATTCTTATGTACTATTTGTTCTTTATTAGTTATCTTATCCACTTTGGTTAAATTATTTCTTAAATCTAATTTCTTAATTTTATACGGATCTTTATATCGGTAATCCAATTTGTGTCCGATTTCATTTTTAAGAAATACTAAATCTCTTATTCAAAAATTACAATATAATGTATTCCTATCATAGTTATTCTTTTGATTAATTTTATTTAAATCTAATAATAGTTTGCCTCTCTTAAGTGCTACTTCTAATCTAAATTTTGCTTCTTTAGCATAATCATCCATATTATATAGTGGTGCAATTCTATCTACCTCATTGAAATTTTTAAAACTATTTGGGATTTTACTGAAAACTTAATCATAAGTACAGTAATTATGTACTGTTAAAACAGTAAGTAAAATATCTAAGCCATTCATCCCAGTCAGCGTACATACCTACATATACATACATAATTGACCATTACAATCCTTCAGTCAGGATTACGGCCTAGCTTCTCACACCACACATGTTGTGTGTCTTAATTTTATACTTGAGTGGCGGGACCTACAGTTTAACGTCGACTCCGAACGACAGATTTTGAGAAAATTTTTCATGGCAGGTTTATTTACTCTCAAAGTTTTTGCCAGAAATATGCTGAGAGAAAGTCGCCGATGAAATATTTTTTTTCATATTTCGTTATGATGTCTGGCCTGGGGCTCGAACCCGGGCTTTACGTATAATAAGCGAACACGCTACCTACTAGACTACGACTGTTGATGGTGTTGTATTAAAACAGTAAGTAAAATACCTAAGCCATTCATCCCAGTCGTCTTTGTCTACTGATAGATATGAGCGTACACACTCATTAAATGTTCTGTGCCTTCTTCCTATTGTACCTAATGCCTGGTGATGAAGTGCTGTTGAAGTTAATTTTTCAACTTTCAATAGGTTGTAAAGTTCAATCAGTATAGAGTTTTTGTATTCTGTATCCATGTCCGTAATGAACATCTTCATCGGACCATAGGTAAGTACAAAGTTTTCAAACATCGTTTTAGCGACAGTTTGTGATTGCATATTAATTTCCATTCATTCATCTAGGAAATGATCCGATTGCATCTGCATACAACGTATCAAATGGCATAATAGTACTATGTTTAAGTACCTTCTGGAGCAATTTTCCAATACAAAATTTGGCTCATGCCTACGCTACAGTCGGTAATGGTCGGTTAGTCGATAAGTTTGTAACATGTATTCTGAAAATTCAATTCCATTTTAATGTGTGTGGTTGTTGTCCATGTTATGTTGGCAACTCTGGGCAGATGGTGTTATGGTTGTTGTCCACGATTATATTAGTTCGAAGAGTATGTTATGTTGACAAGTCTATGGTGGAATATGCAACCCTTTTAAATGTTGTGGTTGTTGGTACAGTCTCCGGGGACCCAGACTGCCTAGTTGAGGCAGCGGCAACTTTCCCTAACGATCCTGGAATTTTTCGCAACGTTCGACAAAGACTATGGCAGCCTGGCTATCAGAAAAAATCGAGATGCGGGTGAAAGGAACCCTATGCGAGAATCCATTGTGTGGTTCGGTAGATGGCCATTACTTCCGCCTGGAATACGCTGCAATAGTCCGGCAGCCGGAGTGAATTGTTCAAGTCTAATTTCCCAGAGTAGACATCTCTACCCACCCCGCCATCGAGCTTGGAGCCGTCGGTATATACATCCAGGAGTTCCGGGGGGACGGTCGTGTCAGGGGTCCAATCGCTACTGCTCGGGATCGGGGAGTTGAAACCCCTGTCAAAATAGTATTCCATAGGGAGATAATCGAAATCCAGGATCAATCTCCAAAATAGAGGAGTGACCAGAGGGGACGACTCGCCAATGAGACAGGGCATTGATTCTTGCCGCAGTGACCTTAGTCACCTGCTTAGCGAGGAGCTCAGTACGAAGCCAGTTAAGCATTGCCATGGAAGAAGCACAGACCGCCTTTCGCGCCCTAGCAGCCAGATTCGCCCTCCAGTTGAGTTTGGGATCGTGAGTCTTGTCCCGTTTACACTAGGGAGGGTGAAGGCCGAGACCTTATATCTCCTAGTGAAAAGAATTGTATCTGTCTTGGAGGGATTAACAGATAGTCCAAAAACTCCGCACCAGTCCAGTACAATTGACGGCGCCAAGTTTAGCTTACAGACGGTGTCTGTGGACATATCCCCGACGCAGCTTATGTCAGCGTATGCTATGGCGTTATTACCAGAGCATTCAAGTCTTCTCAGGAGTGAGTTGACTGCGACATTCCAGAGAAGTGGAGATAGAATACCGCCTTGTGGTCTACCTCTACAGATAATTCACTGACACTGTGAAGCCCCTACTGTGGAGGTTATTATTCTCGATTTGAGGAGGAGTTTAATGAACCTGACCAGATTCTGATCCAGGTTGAGAGAATTAAGAGCTCTAACTATAGCGTCCGGGTTGACGTTGTAGAATGCACCCTCAATGTCCAGGAAAATGGCCAGAGGGTATTCTTTAACGTGCAAGGACTTTTCCACCCGAGAGATAAGGGAGTGCAGCACCGATTTACCCCTCGTGTAGGCATGTTGGGATGAGAATAGAAGTAATGGATCAATCGAGGCCCTACTATGAATGACTCTTTCCAGTATCTTCAGAAGAAAGGAACAAAGGCTAATTAGTTTATAGTCATCCGCCTTAGTGTGGGACGGTTTCCCAGCCTTGGGAATGAAGATAACCCTGGATCCTATCCAGCTCCATGGGATATAAAGAAGATTAAGACTAGCGTCATAGATGGCAAGCAGCCAGGGGAGAATAATTTCTTCCCCATGCTGGATGCTACCTGGAATAATACCATCCGGTCCTGGGGAGGGTGGTCTCCAGACGGCGGTCGGTAATCTGATAGAGAGCTTGACCTCCAAGGGTGGCACTCCACGGAAAATGAGTGTCGTGGAGAAGTTCAAGCGTTTTGGTCCAGCTGCCGTCAGGTCGTTGGATGCATTCGAGAGACTTATGTGTGGATCTTAGAATTTTGCGCAGACGGCTTGCCTCTTCGCCCGCCTTACAGCGTATTTAAGTTCCCTCTTTTTGGCTTTGTAAAGTGTCCATCGGCCTTTGCTCTATTGAAGAGTTTGCCACTGGAACGACGGAGATACTCGATCTCCTAGTTCTACCAGGGCGGTTTGGGCTTACCTCTGTGGACAGAGGGATTGGCGGAAGATACGGCCGCCAACTTAAGTGCCGCGGTCAGTGTGTCCGTAGCCGTATCTATATCAAAACGGGTGGCAATGGTCGGAGGGGTTGCGGGAAAGCAGTTACGCAACCTGTCCGTAAAAGTGATCCAATTGGTTTTTCTTCTATTGATTGAAAGGGTCTCCCTATGTGAAAACTCTATCATGTCAATGTTAAAGGCGATGTATCTGTGGTCCGAAAAGGAGCATTCCCCAGATACATACCAGTCCCTAATATTATCAGAGATAATCAAAGTGATGTTCAAGACTTCCTTTATGTACGATGTAAAGAAGGTTGGTTCATTACCCCGATTGGCTAAAACTAACTTATTACTAATAATAAAGTCAAGTAGGTACTCACCAATCGTTGATGTCAGAACTTCCCCATATCGTATGGTGAAAGTTGGCGTCGGTTCCGATAATTACCGGAATCCCATGGATACAGCGCGTTCATAATGTCAGCATTGCCGACGCATGTTTGAAACAATTCTTTTGTTATAAAAATACAAACTATCAATGACGTACATATGTACATACACACACATTGTTGCTAGCACTTCCGTTTGGTAAATTCAAGCAACCATCAATTTGCTTGCATTTGCAATTTAATAGTCAATACTCTCAACACTGTTAGTGTTGGAAATGCTTATATTTTCATATTCTTAATAAATGATTGAAATTCTTGTTATACCTTCCACTGTAGACATAATGCTTGATCAGCATTATTTCTTTATAAATTCTGAATAATTTTAGGGATGAGAAACAATTAACAAACTACAGCCAAACAGTGCACTTATGGCGCACATGGCATTAAACAAACAACTTAAAAATTGTTTTCTTATTTTACATGGCGATCCTGCCAGTCCTGGAGTGACATTCATTAAGCACCCACAAAAAACAAAAAAAGCAGGCCAATCCTGCCTAGGCCTTGGTGAGATAAATTTAAAGCACACAAGGAACAGAAACAAAAAATAACAACAACTAGTGTGCTCAAAAAGCACCTAAAATAAAATTTACATTATATTCTGACGGACAGCCAAAAATCCATCAGTTGCATGTAGGAAGATCAGCCTACCAAAAAGGCATGAAGGTACTTCCACCAGGACAGGGTCCTCAACCAATAACCACACACAAACCCAGAAGCGCCGAATGCACCCAAAAGATAAGTAAACCGAAAAGAAGTGGTCGCACCCAAAAGCTAGAAGGCCATTCTGTTGCGAATGGTGCACTCCAAACCACCACCGCCTTATATCGAATTCATGATTGAACAACATGAACAATGGTAAATAGATATATAAATATGAGCTTGTAAAAGACGTGCGTTCTATCCGCACTCTTAGGGACTATAAGCGAAATAATCGCTCGAGGCAAGGCATTTTTTCTGGAATTTTAAAAGAATTTAATTAAAATTAAAGATTTCTGAAATAAGTTATAGATGTTAAAAGAAAAGAATATGTGATAAGAAATTTATTTTTGCATTTTAAAATAATTGTTAAGAAATTAAATCTTCTAAAAACAACTTTCCTATACCATTTGACGGTATCACTGGTATGGACTTTATTGAAAGGTACAATTGTGTATTAGATTTTATTGATGAAAATGACTATTTTATCCTACGACAGTATACCTATACCGATGACCAATAAACAAAACGAAATTGTATTACAGCCAGGTCGGAAGTAATTAGACAAATTAGACTTGTAAATCTTGAAAATGATATAGTTGTGCTAAATCAATAGATTTTACCAGGTGTTTTCCTTTCAAAAATGTTGGTGAATCAAATAATGCATTTATTCGCTTTTTAAATACCACTAATAATATAGCTACAATTAAACAAAATAATATACAAACCGAATATATTTCTGATGATGAAATAATCATACAAAACTGAAACAAAAGTGAAGAAAGAGATTCTGAAGTTATAAACTTACTAAAGAAAAATTTTCCGGAACAATTCAAAACAACGTTGACTAAACTTTGTACAGAAGATAGCTATAGTTTTGATTTAGAAACAGAAGCAATATCAAGAAATAATTTCTACGAGCAAAAGCTGAGGTTGAAGAGATACGCAATCGGTGTACATTAAGAACTACCATATACCACATTCACATAAACAAGAAATTAATAATCAAGTTTAAAAACTGATAGAGAATAATATATGTAGTTGAACCTTTGTTTTCAGAATATAACAGTCCAATTCTATTAGTTCCAAAGAAATCACTTCCAGGTTCAAACGAAAATAGATGGCGACTTGTGATAGATTATAGGCAAATAAATAAAAAATTGATATCAGATAAATTCCCATTGCCTAGAATCAATGATATTTTAGACCAACTTGGTAGAGCAAAATATTTTTCTTGTTTAGACTTAATGTCGGGTTTTCAATAAATAAGGTTGATGAAGTCTCGAGAGACTTAACATCGTTCTCAACAAACAATGGTTCATACAGATTTACTAGGCTATCCTATGGCTTAAAAGTAGCACCCAATTCTTTTCAAATGGTGCTAACACTTGCTTTTGCCAGTTTAAAACCAGATCAGGCATTCTTATACACAACATGGACGACTTGGTCGTATTAGGATGTTCTGAGAAGCATATGCTTTCCAATCTTAGTGACGTTTTCGATCTTTATCGCAAATACAACTCAAAACTGCATCCAGAAAAATGTTCATTATTTATGAACTTGGGCCACAAGTGTACTGATAAAGGAATACTACCAGATGACAGTAATACTCGGTGATCGAAAATTATCCGACGCCTATGGATTCAAATAGTGCCAAAAGGTTTGTCGCGTTTTGTAATTATTATCGATGATTTATTAAAAATTTCTCTGAGTATTCCAGACATCCCACACGTTAATCTGTACCATTTGAATGGACAGCTGATTGCTATTCGGCATTTAAATACCGAAAGAAAGCATTAATGAGTCCGATATTACTCCAATATCCCGATTTTAACAACTGATGCAAGCAAGCATGCTTGTGGAGTTGTACTAACTCAAGAATATGAAGGTAAACAGTTAGCAATATCTTACGCTTCAAAAACATTTACTAAGGGAGAGAGCAACAAGGCAACCATTGAGCAAGAATTAACAGCCGTGCATTTCAGACCATATATCTATGAAAAACATTTTTTGGTTCGAACCGATCACAGACCACTTTCTTACTTGATTTCAATGAAAAATCCTAGCTCTAAGCTCACTAGAATGAGACTGGATTTGGAAGAGTATGATTTCACAATTGAGTATCTTAGGGGAAAAGACAATTACATATGTCGCAGACGCATTTTCACGCATTACAATAAACTTTAAAGTCATTTAAAGAAATAAACAAAAAAGTATCTTCTGTGCTAAAAGTCACGATAAGGTCGATGGCAACAAATAAAGACTGTAGTAAAATGATAAATCAGCATAAAACAAACAAAATTGAAAAGCCCAAAATATATACCAATTAAAAATACTGTCGTCAGAAAATGTTATAAATTAAAGATTTTTCCTAATAAAAGTTATATAAAGAAAGTAAAATCTATTGTAGCTAACATAAAAATAACATAAATATTTGTGATTTGTTTACTAAAAAGAATTTTTCTCCAGGGTCGAGGAAGTGGCAGTTAGCACCTAGAATTTATTCGAATATTCGAATTTATCTCAAGAAATTTAAAGATACGGGCAATAATGTATTACGTGAAATTAAAATAGCGCTTTTAAACAAAGTAACAATAATAAATTATAAGAATGCTAAGGCAATTCTAGAGATAATGATGAAATACCATGATGACCCGGTTGAAGGAGGCCATTGCGGGATATTTAGAAACGCCGAAAAAATAAAAAGATACTACTACTGGAAAAATATAACCAAAATAAACCAATCATGTCAAAAATGTAACTTAGCAGAAACAACAAAACACTTTAAAAGGCCGATGACTCTCACGGAAATACCTATTATACCATTTGATACGGTGTATGCAGATAAAATCAAACCATTTCCTAGATGAATATGCAATCACATTAATATGTGACTTAACTAAATATTTGGTAACGGTACCAATACTAGCTAAATCGGCAAAAACTGTCCCTAAAACGATGTTTGAAAACTTTGTACTTACTTATGGTCCGATGAAGATGTTCATTATGGACATGGATACAGAATACAAAAACTCTATACTGATTGAACTTTGCAACCTATTGAAAGTTGAAAAATTAACTTCAACAGCACATCATCACCAGACATCAGGTACAATAGGAAGAACGCACAGAACATTTAATGAATGTGTACGCTCATATATGTACATATGTCAGTAGACAAAGACGACTGGCATGAATGGCTTGGGTATTGTACTAACTGTTTTAATACAACACCATCAACAGTACATAATAACTGTCCTTATTAATTGGTTATCAGTAAAATCCCAAACAGTTTTAAAAATTTCAATGAGGTAGATAGAATTGCACCAGTATATAATGTGGATGATTATGCTAAGGAAGTAAAATTTAGATTAGAAGTAGCACTTAAGAGAGTCGAAAAATTATTAGATATAAATAAAATTAATCAAAAGAATAACTATGATAGGAATACATTAGATTGTAATTTTAGAATAGGAGATTTAGTATTTCTTAAAAATGAAATCGGACACAAATTGGATAACCGAATTAAGAAATAATTTAACCATAGTGGATACGATAACTAATAAAGAACAAAGAGTACATAAGAATAGACTTAATCTATACAATAAAAATGTCTAACTAAATTACTGAGCGCTCCCAAGTAAAAAAAAGAAAAAACAATATAAAAAAAAATATATATATATACATTTATAAATAAGGAGCATAGTACGCTCGAACAAAATTGTTAAGAAATTAAAAATATAGTAGTAAATTTACTTTAAGAATTATTTTTTTTATTATGAATGTCCATAAAACTCTCGTGTTCATCAAAGTGTAACAAGTAGTGCAAGCTTTGACAGTTGAAAAACGTTCATAACATATAAACGCAGGGCGGCTTAGAGGGAGAAAAAAGTCTTACAATGTATTGCAAAGCAAATGTGTTAGAAGCAACAGATATACAGAGTGAAAACTGGCGGATAAAGCAGAAAAATTAAATGTAAACAAACATTTATTTTGTGTTAAAAAAGGGAAAATTTGGAATATTTTTTAATTTCTTCAATGAAAAGTTTAAAGATTCTTAAATATTTAAAAATTAATCGAAATGTGGTTGATTTTCGGTCACAATGAATATAGTTTCATGTGCAAGAGGTTATTAACAAGCCAAATATTACAACATCAAAATAAAACGTACTGCTCATAAAAAAGTTTTCTTGTTGAAAGTTGCCAATATTTTTTAAATTCTTGAGAGAAAAAGTTAAAAATTATTAATGTTATTAGTTGTTTTTATTATTTATTAACAGTTTTAGACAAAAATTAAATTTTTTATTAACTCTCGCCAATATAAAAAACCCACCCCGAAAACTAAAAAAACATAAATAAACAAAAAAGAGTTCCAATCAGAGAGGGACAGAAATACTTTTTGGTAATATTTGCTGTCCCTTTCACGACTGGCCTATGAACTGTCAAACCGATGCGTTACTTGTTATACTTTGGTGTTCATGATGTCAGCATTGCCGACGCATGTTTAAAACAATTCTTTTGTTATATAAACACAAACTATAAATAACGTACATATGTACATACACACACATTGTTGCTAACACTTGTGTGCAGGGGTGCCAGATAATTTTGAAGGAAAATCGGCAACTTTATCAATTAAAAAGGACTTGTTATAAATGTATGAAATCAAACATTTTTATTAAATAAATATATATCAAAATAAAAGAAATCAATTTAGCAATCAACATATTAATGTTAAACAAAGATAACATTTTATGTCTGAATTTTCATTATTTTTAATTTTTATTTATACATATGTACATACATATGTATATAGTAAATATATACTGTAATTAATATGAGATAATTTCGAGTTTTTTAGTTAAATATTTAAGTAAAAATAATGATGAAATGAAAATTGGTTTTCAAATTTTAAAAATACATGCTTGAGTTTGTCAAGTTTAAAATATCTTTCTTAACATCTTGATATAGATTTGAATTGTTATATTTTAAAAAAATCTTTGAATAAAGAATACCTTCTAAAGATTCGTTTACAAGGGAACATCGAAATTTTGTTTTATTAAGATTGAATTGACTAAAAATACGTTCAACATTTGCAGAAGAATGTGGCAGTATCATTATTTGTTGAATAAATTTTTCTAACAATGGGAAAGCAGATGATTTATCGCCACGCTTTTGTCCACAAACTGTTTTCCACAACGTTGGTAAACTAATTTCAATATCATCAAAAATGTCCTTAAAATTCAAAAATTTTAGCTCTCTAAATTCTGAGTCCAACATTTGTTTTTCATCTTGATCTACAATGTTTGGAAACTCATTTAGAATATCCATACATGAGTTATATTTTCCTTCCATAATAATTTTTCATTTAAATTTCATTTAAATGTCATTTAAATTTAGATTGCATTAACAGTAAAATTTTACTTTTTTTCATTTAAATTTTATTTAAATTTCATTCAAATTTAGATTGCATTAACAGTAAAATTTTACTGAATACTGAAATTTTTTTCAGTAATCAGTAAAAATCAATTTTTACTGAAATTTTACTGGTACTGCAAAGTGCCCATCTATGAAACTAAGTAGTAGTTACCCAACCGTAACGTAACGTACCGTAGAAAACGTTCTCTTTTTGGCATATGGAGAACAATGTAAACGGTTAAGCAGCACAGCCACGATCAAACTAGATTGATCAATCTGCCATTTTTGTGATTGTATTGGTAAAACTGTACTCACACGTACAGAAAACTGTCCTCACACGTACAGGCTGAGAACAGATTGAAGAATATCAAAATACTTTTGATTTTCGCTACCTGCTCCGCAGAAATTGGAAGCAAATTTGATGTGTGTGCGGGCAATTACTTCAAATTTCATTTTTTCTGCAGATTTCGTAGGAGTAGCATCACTCTTTGTTTCGCGGGTGTTACGAATGTGTGTAGAAAAAAGGTGATAATAAAAATAAAAAAGTAGATGTTTTGTAATTTTTTATGTAGTTCTTATGAATTTTATTTATGAATTTTATGATATTGTTCCTTTAGTTTTATGAACTTTATTTTGTTTAATAAAAATTATGTGAATTATAAGCCGAAAAAATTAAGTCCATTAATAATTTGTTTTAATTGCTTTTATTATATATCTAATTATTATTATTATTTTATTTTAAAATCTTGTTTATTTTTACATAAGTTTCAATAAAAGAATATTATATTAAAAGAAAAAACTCGGACACAGAAAACAAAACAATCTCCCAACCAAAAGCCCATATGTTCTTTCAGAAAACCTAAAAACAAAATATTTTCGAAAAAAAAGAAAAAGAAAGCCATAAAAGAATTTTTTCCGATGAAAACCATGTTGTCTTCTCCACAACATTTTTAAAATGAAATTTGAAGGCTGAAATTTGATGTGTTGCTGTGCTGAGTCAAACAAATATTACCAACACATATGCAAAATTTGAACACCAGAATTTGAACGTGGCCGAGGCACTTTACTGAAACGTTCTCTCTCGTTAAGTGCCTCGGCCACGTTCAAATTCTGGTGTTCAAATTTTGCATATGTGTTGGTAATATTTGTTTGACTCAGCACAGCAACACATCAAATTTCAGCCTTCAAATTTCATTTTAAAAATGTTGTGGAGAAGACAACATCACATGGTTTTCATCGGAAAAAATTCTTTTATGGTTTTTGTTTTTTTTTGCAAACATTTTTTTTTAGGTTTTCTGAAAGAACATATGGGCTTTTGGTTGGGAGATTGTTTTGTTTTTGTTTGTTTTTTAGTTTTTTCTTTTAATATGCCAATGATTGTTTCATAGTCATTGCCCTAGCGCAGGCAATTAAAAAAACAAAAAAAGGAAACTGCGAAGGGTCTTTGGATGAAAGAGTGGTTGAAGAAAAGGGATGCATTTACGCACCAAAATGTTCTCAATGAACTCAAATTGGGTCCTCCAAATGATTTTCAAAACTTTTTACGGATGGATGAAGGCACATATGAGGAACTTCCAAATTTGGTTGGCCCGAAAATTCAAAAACAAGATACTCAAATGTGTAACGCCATCTCTCCGAATCAACGTCTATCTATAACATTGCGTTTTCTTGCTACAGGCAATTTCTTTTCTGATTTAAAATTTGTCAGCGCTATTTCGGAACGAGCAATTGGTCGCATTGTTATAGAGACTTATGGAAAAATAAACAAGATTTTAAAATATAATATAAAAGCAATTAAAACAAATTATTAATGGACTTAATTTTATAAATAAAATAATTTTTATTATTTTTTTACAAAACAAAGTTAGTAAAAATAAAGGAACGACCATAACGAATCATAAATAAATACAAAAATACATATACAAAAATACATATACAAAAGCAAAACATCCACTTCTTATTATTTTTATTATCATTTTCTGCTACACATTTTCAAAACATCCGCGAACCAGATGGTGATGTTTCTCCTACGAAATCTGCAGAAAAATGAAATTTGAAATAATTGCCCGCACACACATCAAATTTGCTTCCAATTTCTGCGGAGCAGGTAGCGAAAATCAAAAGTATTTTGATATTCTTCAATCTCTTCTCAGTGTGTACGTGTGAGGACAGTTTTCTGTACGTGTGAGTACAGTTTTACCAATACAATCACAAAAATGGCAGATTGATCAATCTAGTTTGATCGTGGCTGTGCTGCTTTAGCAAAACGGAACGATCTGTATAAAACTGAATTCTCCCACGTTTTTACGTGACATTTGAACATGAGAGAGGATGAATAGTGTTGCCACGAAAAAAAAAAAATATTGTAACCAACATTTGCGAAAAAATCACCAAATAAGGAAATATATAACCAAAATTAAATTCGCAGTTGTTTTATTTTATTTTTTCAAACCTTAATTATAATTGAGAAAAAAGAAACAAAATAAAATTATAATCTTACTAATTAATTAATTTTAACAAACAAAACAAAAGCTATTTTTATAAGAGCAACAATAACCAAATCCGAAAAAATCTACACATTGAACAAAAAACGGCAACACTGATGATGAGTCTGTATACCAATTTCTTTGCATTGTGTTGTGTTCGTTTGTGTGTTGCTTTTGTTTTCTTTCGTTTTTATACACATTCTTCGTTGACATACACTCCCCGAAATATTTATAAGACCAAACGTATTTCTCGAAAAACTTAAAATCTTTTAGACCAATTCGTACCATTTTTGGGTTAAATATAACTAACTATAATATAAATCTTTTTATGTAAAAAAAATATTTTTTTCTTTGTTTAATAAAAGGATAGCACAAAATGAATTTCATTTTCAAACGAAAAAATTATAAGACCAAAATTAAATAATATTCACCTAAAGCTAAAATAACAATGATAAAAAACAACTGCTGAGTAATTTTTGTATTTATTAGTAATTAGTGTATCCACCGTGATTAATAATGACTTCCTGAAGTCGGCGGGTCATAGAATTTATTAAATTTTCAATGCAATTTTGACCAATCCTACTCCATTCTCTTATGATGGCACTTTTTAAGCATTTACATCCTTATACTGAGTGTTATTATTGAAAACTTGGTCCGATAGTTTTGCCCATAAATTTTTTATCGGATTTAGATCTGGACTACATGCCGGCCATTTCAAAACTGGTATGTTTCTGGACGACAGAAATGATATTGTTGCTTTTGATTTATGGATTGCGGCGTTATCCTGCTGAAATATCCAATTGTTGCCTAACGAATCATCCCCAAAATGAATTAAAACGTCATCTAATAATTCAATATACTTCTAGCTATTCATTTTAGTTGATATAAAACAAATAGGAGTCCTTCCCGTAGTCGAAATCCCAGCCCAAACCATTACGGTGCCTCCACCGAAATTTCGCGACATTTTTTGTGTTGAATGGGCTTCAGTTATTTGTTTTGATGAAAAAAAAATTAATTTAGATGGTCCAGACGCTTCCCAAAAATATTGGATGGATTCACGTAAAAAAAAAAATGTTGCGAAATTTCGGTGGAGGCACCGTAATGGTTTGGGCTGGGATTTCGACTACGGGAAGGACTCCTATTTGTTTTATATCAACTAAAATGAATAGCGAGAAGTATATTGAATTATTAGATGACGTTTTAATTAATTTTGGGGATGATTCGTTAGGCAACAATTGGATATTTCAGCAGGATAACGCCGCAATCCATAAATCAAAAGCAACAATACATCATTGTTATTTTAGCTTTAGGTGAATATTATTTAATTTTGGTCTTATAATTTTTTCGTTTGAAAATGAAATTCATTTTGTGCTATCCTTTTATTAAACAAAGAAAAAATTATTTTTTTTACATAAAAAGATTTATATTATAGTTAGTTATATTTAACCCAAAAATATTACGAATTGGTCTAAAAGATTTTAAGTTTTTCGGGAAATACGTTTGGTCTTATAAATATTTCGGGGAGTGTATGTCCCGTTTTGAACGTTTCTATAACTACACAAACGTTTTTAATGCTACGTACGTTACGATTTTACGTTTCTTACGGATGAGTAACCAGCCCTTAAAACGCTCTTAAAGCTCCATATAAAAATTTATACAGTTGTTTTTGAATTTCGCATTTATTAGATTTCGTTTTTGAAATTAAATCACTTGTGTGAAGACCCAAATAAACTTGATCGTAATCCAATGAATTATTCTTATTCATAATAAAAATATGTAAAGTAACAAACTTTTTAGTATTAAGTAAAAAAATCGGCATTTTTGGGACAAAAATTGCGAAATCGGCACTTTGATATTCTTAAGGTATAAAATTGGCAAAATGCCGATAAATCGGCAAATCTGGCAGGCCTGCTTGTGTGCGGTAAATTCAACAACGATCAATTTGCTTGCGTTTGCAATTTAATAGTCAATGCTATCAACACTGTTAGTGTTGGACATGTTCATATTTTCATATTCTTAATAAATGATTGAAATTCTTGCTATACCTTCCACTGTAGACATAATGCTGGATCAGCATTATTTATGTATAAATTCTGAGTAATTTTAGGGATAAGAAGCAGTTAATAAACTATGCGCTTCTGGCGCACTTGGCATTAAACAAACAACTTAAAAATTGTTTTCCTATTTTACAGTTCTAATGAAAAACTATCTCTTAATAAAAAGTTAGTAGCATATGATTGGAAAGCCTTATTGTCAGGGACAGTGACTTTGGTATAATTGAACGCTAACAAAACTTCTAACATAGCTTATTTAACATCAACCGTAGACCTGAATATAATTGGTTAGAAAATTCCTCTATGTGTGTTAAAACAATTGCTTTTTATTAATTAATATATCCATATGACGAATTTCTTCTAGGAAGTGTGGAGTTGGTGTTTTGCCTATTCCACGATCGGGTGGTCTTCGTTGATATTTATTCTCTAAGCATAGTTTTTAATTTGTTATTATTGATTCCAATGATTTTTTTTATGTTTGGAAATATGCAAATTAATTCGACGAAAGTTTTCATGTAAACATCGATGAACCTGATTGTCTTCCGTTGCTGCCACTTCCATTTAATCATCTTTGTTGATTAAAGCAGTTAAGAGCTCAGTGTGAATAAATTTAATACCAGGAAGAGCCAATAATATTGCATTCTGTATCTCAGCTAATGTCCTGAGGTCACAGAAAATTCCATTGGTAATGTTAGGCTTAATAATAGCTCTCAAGATCGGAAGAAGATTCTCGAGAGAGTCAAAGGTGATCGTGTAAAGAATCAATTTATTGAAAATAATTTTAGTATTTTTGTTAAAAGAATTTGATTTGGAAATTATTAACTGATTATTGAATTGGTTAATAGGGTATTTGACTGCCTTATGTATTGTATTGTATTGTATTGGTACTAGACCAAAAGCAAATGTAAATGTAACATGAATATTGAACCGCTGGTGTAACGATTACGGTGTGCAGTGATTATGCAGGAAGAGGACTGCGGGAGCCATTGAGTTGCTAGCAACAGTCGGGTGGGGGAGTTCGGTCCTTTCCTAGCAAAATCTGTCTACAATACAAATTTATTATAGACTCCCTATTTTGTGATGGTGTTTAAGGTGTATGGTCTGGGATGACTAGATTCTGATTTAAGAAGTTAACTATGCCCCAATCTAGTCATTTTGGTAATTTAACTATGGTTTCGGTTAGTCAAAGCTCTCAGATAAATATCATCACCACTGTTGTTGTTGAGGGATGTTACCTCATAACCCACGCCTTCCAAGTTTCCTAGGCAAAAGAAAGTATTTTGTGGAAACCCCAAATTTAGCCTAAGTCTATCACTAATCTATATCTTCAATTTTCGAAAACACCCCTATTTCAAAGCCTTAATTTACCATTCTATATAAATACAAATTTATTAAGTTCATTAATTTTAACAATATTTATAAATTTCTTTCTAATCTTAAACATAATCAAATATAATTTAGAAAGTAAAAAAATAAAGCAAAATATATATATATATATATATAATTAAATTTTTTCATACAGAAAGAAAATATATACAAATATACTAAATTCTAGCAATTGTATGAAAGTTAAGCATAAAAACAATTTAGCAATTAGGCCGAGCCTCAATGGGTTAACATTGTAAATGTAAAAGAAACAAAAACCAAAAGAAATTTAAAAGATACCATCGCAAGCAATATAAAATCATTTTGGAATTGGAACACAATAATCTCATTATAGCAGTGGTGCTCAAACACATACTATCATAGGCAAAGTATAACAAGTAGTGCTACCTTTGACAGTTGAAAAACGTGCATAACATATAAACGCAGGACGGCTTAGAGGGAGAAAAAAATCTTACAATGTATTGCAAAGCAAATGTGTTAGAAGCAACAGATATACAGAGTGAAAACTGGCGGATAAAGCAGAAAAATTAAATGTAAACAAACATTTATTTTGTGTTAAAAAAGGGAAAATTTGGAATATTTTTTAATTTCTTCAATGAAAATTTTAAAGATTCTTAAATATTTAAATATTAATCGAAATGTGGTTGATTTTCGGTCACAATCAATATAGTTTCAGGTGCAAAAGGTTATTAACAAGCTAAATATTACAAGATCAAAATAAGACGTACTGCTCATAAAAAAGTTTTCTTGTTGAAAGTTGCCAATATTTTTTAATTTCTTGAGAGAAAAAGTTAAAAATTATTAATGTTATTAGTTGTTTTTATTATTTATTAATAGTTTTAGACAAAAATTAAATTTTTTTTAACTCTCGCCAGTAATAAAAATCTACCCCGAAAATAAAACATAAACAAAACCACAGAATACACACAGAATACTTACCTTTGACGTTTAATAACGCTCAAAGCAGTAGATTAACCTGCCAATTAGAGGGAGAAACAAAATATTAAAATGCATTGCGAAACAAATGTGTTAGAAGCAACAGATATACAGAGTGAAAACTGGCGGTTAAAGCAGAAAATCTAAATGTAAACAAACATTTATTTTGTGTTAAAAAAGGGAAAATTTGGAATATTTTTTAATTTCTTCAATGAAAATTTTAAAGATTCTTAAATATTTAAATATTAATCGAAATGTGGGTAATTTTCGGTCATAATGAATATAGTTTCTTGTGCAAGAGGTAATTAAGAAGCTAAATATTACAAGATCAAAATAAGACGTACTGCTCATAAAAAATGTTTCTTGCTTAAAGATGTCAATATTTTTTAATTTCTTGAAAGGAAAAGTTAAAAAGGTTATTGTTATTAGTTGTTTTTATTATTTATTTATAGTTTTAGACAATAATTAAATTTTTTATTAACTCTCGCCAATATAAAAAACCCACCCCGAAAACTAAAAAAAAACCTAAATAAACAAAAAAGAGTTGTATTTAGAGAGGGACAGAAATACTTTTTGGTAATATTTTCTGTCCCTTTCGCAATGCTAAGTTAAATGTCAAAATCTCGATTCGCTTCTGTGTGTATTCTGTGAACAAAACAAAGTTGCAATCAGAGAGAGACAGAAATACTTTTTGGTAATATTTGCTGTCTCTTTCACGACTGGTCTATGAACTGTCAAACCGATGCGTTACTGGTTAGCTGTGATCATAGGTTTGGTTGTGTTGGTAAAGCAGCGGAGAACAAAATTCAACTGAATTTTTGAGAATCGTACACTGGGAAAATAATAAAAAAAGAAAAAAATTGGTTTATTGTGTTGTGTGTATGTTATTACAAAAAACAAAACACATTTTTCGCCAAAACAACTCAATACGTCTGTCGTCAAATTCAAGAAGAAATTTCCATCATCGAATGGACGGCTCTGCTTTGCTAAAGCCAAAGCAACTGTATATGATGCCTTTTTAAGAGGCAACGACAATTTCTCGTTACTACATGGTAAATTATTGTAAATTCTGCTTTTAATTGCAATAATTTTAAAGTCCTATCATTCCCTTTAATGTTGTCGAAAAATCCATGGCTAGCCTCGTAATGTCTTTTCATAAAAAAAAAATTACTACATAAAGCGCGATAACACACAATACATTGTACATTACCATCCATATTCTCTATAAAAAATATCATATTCCCAATTTTCATCAAACATTTTGCTGCGTGTAAAACGTCAGCTGAATTGATTTTGTTCTCTGAGAACAACACAAAACAACAAACAAAGCAACAAACACACGATCATTATAAGAAACCACACAAGTAAGCTTACAGTGTACGTGTGCCAACGGAGCGTCAGCAGATTTTTCTTTGCCTATCACATGTGATAGGAAATTTCGATTTTGAGCATCACTGCATTATAGCCTTTTTACACTTAGCATCATCTTAGAGGAATGAGTGGAAGATGATAAAAATGAAAAAAGTTGTTTACATTTGCATCATCTCTCATCTTTCATTTTAAATACATGAAATCTGCTTATAATTTATGGAAAAAAATAATACGAAAAATTCTTCAATTATCGGATTAATAATTGCACTTGAAGAGCAAAATCAATTATTAAAACAATATACGGATCTGCTTCATGTTATTATATATATGTTAAGAAATCTTACCAATTGCACGTGCCTCAAATCGACGAAGTTTTTGGTCATTTGTAATAATTTTTTTTATATCTGGAATTCTTAAATTTGTTTTTAAATACACATATATTTTAATAACTTTAGATTCGGTATGGAACTTCCTGGGAGAGAGACGTTCCAAATAGTAGTCCAGAATTTTTTAAAGAAAGCTTTCGAGTAGATAGGACAACCTTTTCATTACTGGTGAATTGGTTGGAGTGTTTAAGAAAAAAGGACACAAACTGTCGGAAATCTATTCCATTAGATAAACGTGTGGCCATAGCTCTTTATACGCTGGGGTCTTCATCTGAGTATAGCACTATAGGGAGACTTTTTGGCGTTTCCACTAGAAGTGTTTGTATTATTTTGCATGAGGTTTGTAGGGCATTTTGTGACATTTAATTTTTTTATACATGTAAACAAATGTAAAATTTTTAGTGATGACACTAAAATAATCGAAAGATGATGAGTGGAACAAAATGAGATAGGAACATCTTGTGAAGATGATGAAAGATGACGCTTTTTTGCTCTGTATATTTCTTATGGGAAGATGTTGTCATCTTGCCAATTGATGAGAGATGAAGCTCAGTGTAAAAAGCCTATTAAAGCCCTAGTTATGCTACCGTAACGGAATGTAACAGTAACGTAATGTAACGTGTACGGAACGTAAAAATGTAAGTGCAATTACAGATCGTAAAAACGTGTCATATGTTTTTATGTAAACAAAACAGAAATAAACAAAAACAAATAAGGAAATAAAAATTGCAAAAACTAAAAGACAGAGATTCAGATAAGGATATAGAAGACATGTTTTTTTGATTGCATTTATATTTTATTATTGTTTTTTAAATAAATTTAATATTAATTCCAAATTTTGAAAACTTTGTTTTCACTCCTTTTATCACTTTCAATATGGCGCCTTTTGTTTCTCTTTAATCCAGCTGTTAACCAATGTTATCACCACAGAGTTTTTAGGTTCATTTAAACGATTTTATATTTATTTAAAGGTACTTATTAATAGTTTTATGTACAGTTTCTGTAAGCCAAATAATTTCACTTTCACTCAAACAAAAACACTAAATTTAGTTTATTTGTTTGTTGAGGAAAACAAAAACACAAAATTAAGTGCCTTTGATTGAATTTTCTATATTAATAGAGAAGCAAGTGAAATCGTTTATACTACAGAAACAGGTCAGGTATTTCGGAAACCAATTTTGTACGAATGTTAAAACGTTTTATTCTTCTCTAATAAAAGTAAACTGCAAACTGAAATGCTTTTCGAACGCTTTAACTAGTTAAAAATCGGTAAATAAAGTTTTTCTAATTTAAAATAAAACTAAACACTACCTACATAAATAATATTATAGTAAAACAGTGTTTATTTTAAATTATAAAAGTTAATAATGAAATAAATTATAATTTGGGTTTCTAAAATATGTGGAGTTTTATTTAAAGAGAAGTCCACATACAGACAAACATAGCATACATACAAAATGTAAATTCTGTTTATAATTTAAATTTTCAGTTTTAGTGGTTTTTAATATTGACATGTTGTTAACACTGCTAAGCAGATGTCAAGTAAAAATGTAAGAAAATTCTATTTTTACAGATTCTTACATTCCGTTTACGTTTCATTACATTTCTATAACCATTCGTATTGCTTTATACATAACGAAAACGATCAGCTGTTGCGGTTACGTTCCGTTACGGTAGCATAACTAGGGCTTAAAGATATAAATAACATAGCAAACATATGTTAATGTACAGTGGGACAGAAAATTATGCTAGCGATCTGATTGGTTGTGGTTTCTTTTAGCATTTATTAATTTAATTTAATAATTCAAATATAAAAGATCATTGTTGACTTACCAAATCAATCGAACTGAAGATGAAGGCCTCCAGCATGATGTCGATGATGTGGTTGCTATATGATGTCCGTATTCAAAATCTACTAGGAATACTGTTAAATTCAACAATGATAATTTATAGGTTAATTTATAGTCTAAGTTTTAATTTAACATTGGTTTTTATAATTTTAATAGAAAATTACTGGCATATAACAATATTTTCATTCTTAAGTAGTAACTTAAATACAAAACTATAATAATAATTTTATGTTAACATAATCAAAATTTCAAACTTTGAATTTTTATTTATAAAATTCACTATTTAAAGCTATTACATTTAAAAATTATTACATTTAATATTTCCTTCAAATTTAAGTTAATTCCAAAATAATTGTGATGCTTTCAGCAATCTTTCATTATTTAATTCACTTTTATAATCAATCAAAAATAAGTAAAAATTAGAATAAGTTAGAATAGAATAGAATTAGAATAAGTTTTTAATAATAGTTTCTAATAATGATTAAGAATAAAAATTAATAATAGCGTATAAAATTTTGCCATGCTGTCGTAATTAAAATTGGTGAGATTTCTCTTTTAACTTATTTCTGTCATAATAATGTTGAGTTAAACATTTTTTTATTATCAAACTTATTATTTATATTGTTATATTTAAACCCGAAATTAAGCTTTTTGATATTTCTAGTTTACATTAATTTATAAGAATAATTATAATAAGTAGATAAATTTTGTTTAGGTTTAAACAATTCATTTCGTAAATTTATGTCGGAGTCATGGTTTCTTGAGATAGCGCTCGTACAGTCGGTTGATGACGCTTTCAATTTGGGATACTAAGGGATTAGGTTAGGTCAAATCCTCGTGATCCACCTTCTTCTATTTTTCCTGGATATGGAACACTTCTTGAGTTTCATGTCAATCCCAATAGCCAATGGAGATTTCATTCGTGTATATTTTCTTTTATTATTTTCAGATTTTTTTATTTTTATCAACTTTTATTATTTCACACACAAAACAGAAAAAATACTTCACTTAAATGAAAATTAATTTATGTGACATTTTAATAAAACGGTTTAACTTATTCCGAGGTTCACGGTGTGAACGCTTTGACGATTAAAATCAAAAGAGATGATCGATGTGAACACTTTGAAGTTCAACAGAAAAAGAGATCGATTAAGATCGCGTGATCACCCACGCTAAGTCGTTTCTAGATCATTCGATTATATTAATAGGAATAAAACCGCTTGTTCGAAAATAACTGTAAATATTAAAGTTTGAAGCCCTAGTTATGCTACCGTAACGGAATGTAACAGTAACGTAATGTAACGTGTATGGAACGTAAAAATGTAAGTGCAATTGTAGATCGTAAAAGCGTGTCATATGTTTTTATGTAAACAAAACAAAAAAGAAATAAACAAAAACAAATAAGGAAATAAAAATTGCAAAAACTAAAAGACAGAGATTCAGATAAGGATATAGAAGACATGTTTTTTGGATGGAGTTTATATTTTATTATTGTTTTTTAAATAAATTTAATATTAATTCCACATTTTGAAAACTTTGTTTTTACTCCTGTTATTACTTTCAATATAGCGCCTTTTGTTTCTCTTTAATCCAGCTGTTAACCAATGTTATCAACACAGAGTTTTTAGGTTCATTTTAAACGATTTTATATTTATTTAAAGGTACTTATTAAAAGTTGTATGCACTGTTTTTGTAAGCCAAACAATTTCACTTTCACTCAAACAGAAACACTAAATTTAGTTTATGTTTGTTTGTTGGGGAAAACAAAGATACAAAATTAAGTGCCTTTGATCGAATTTTCTATATCAATAGACAAGCAAGTGAAATCGTTTATTCTACAGAAACAGGTCAGGTATTTCGGAAACCAAATTTGTACGAATGTTAAAACGTTTTTATCTTCTCTAATTAAAGTAAAATGCAAACTGAAATGCTATTCGAACGCTTTAATTAGTTAAAAATCGATAACTAAATTTTTCTAATTTAAAATAAATATAAACACTACCTACATACATAATATTATAGTAAAATAGTGTTTATTTTTATTTTAAATTATAAAAGTTAATAATGAAATAAATTACAATTTGGGTTTTTAAAATATGTGAGGTCTTATTTAAAGAGAATTCCACATACAGACAAACATAACATACATACAAAATGTAAATTCTGTTTATAATTTAAATTTTCAGTTTCAGTGATTTTTAATATTGACATGTTGTTAACACTGCTAAGCAGATGTCACGTAAAAATGTAAGAAAATTCTATTTTTTACAGATTCTTACGTTTCGGTTACGTTACATTACATTTCTATAACCATTCGTATTGCTTTATACATAACAAAAACGATCAGCTGTTTCTTACTGTTGCGGTTACGTTCCGTTACGGTAGCATAACTAGGGCTTGAAGCTTCCAATTTCAAAATTCCAATATGTGAAAAAATACGACCTTGTGAAGTTTCAACGATTTGCACTATGGCAACCCCAATCCTATTTTCTGTTTTTCTCATCTGTACCCCGTTTCTGTAACTATTTGTGAGAAGTTCTCACATCGAGAAGTGTGAAACAAAAAATTCCACCGTTTCTCGATTTGCGAGAAAAAAGTGTTTCTGTAACTTAAAGTGAGAAGCGTCAACACTAATTACGTTTTTATTGGAAATTTCCAATAAACCAGCTGCCAAAAACATAAACTAGAAGAAGAAAACTAAAAGCGCCAAACAAAATTATAAGAAGATATAAAAAATATACATAAATATATTAATTTAAGTGTTTTACTGTATTACTGAAATTTTAATAAAAGTAAAACCATTTATTTGTTTATTAAAGCAATCGAATTCATTTATATTTATTTTCTAAAATATTTTCTAATTTTCCTAATTTAGATAAAATTGCATGGTTTTAATTTTCTATATTATTTAATTTTGAGATCAAGTATTTATGCATTTCCTTTGCTTCATTCAATGCTTAATTATATTTTGGTAGGTTTGAAGATAGTGGTGTTTTGTTTGACGATATAGGAGTTTTATTAGTTTTGTTTTGGCAAACTTTAGAGGTTGATGGGGTTGAAAGTAAGGATGTTGTTTTAATTTTTTTTTGCGGGAGTTACAAAGATTTCGTAACTTTCCAAATACTATACTGACATAAAATCCTAAAAGAGGTTAATTTAATAAAAAAGGGTTTTACATATTTACTAATTTGTTATAAAAAAATCCAACAAATCCACAAATAAACATACATTTTTCATATATATGTAGATCAACAAACCTCAACTGTAGAGGTTGATGGCGTATATATTGGACATGTTGTTAATGTCGATATAAATGTTTCTTCAGTTTCCAAAATATCCACTGATGTTAAATCCTTAAAAGAAGTTTATTAATAAAAAAATTTGTTAACATAATTATTAAAGTTTTATGACGAATAAAACTTACCACCTTAAATTCAACACCGGCTTCCGGTGTGGATGCATCCCCGTCGACAGCATCTACTGTTATAATTGAGAGTATTTTCTCTTCCAGTGGATTGAGATCGCGGGGTACATCACTCCAACTACCTCCCCCCGTTTGATTTATACATTTTCGTCTACCATTGACACTTTTCTTGACGCCACTTTTCAAATCTATCCAACACTAACAATTTTAAGGGCTTTAAAATATATATGTATGTAGATAATGTATACAGTCAAAACTTACTTTTTTCCACTGCTCTGTAAGTAGTTGCCATTGCTCTTTGTATCCCTCTTATCCCGCTGAACTGTCCTCTGGCAAATTCCAAGTTTTCGCTCATATAATCCACTAGCTTTTCCTTCTGGAACTTTGAAATTCTTTCAATTTTCTAAAATTAATTAACATTAACATCAATTTAAATTTTTTTTTAAATAAAGCCTTACCTTTTCTCTATTTTTTGAATTCATCGAATATTTTTTTGAAAAATTTAGTTTTCCGCACCGTTTTTAAATGTGAGTTATTTTGACAGTTCATGTGAGAAACTTTTCACAAAATTTTCTTACAGAAACACTTTTACTCACAAATTTCCAATAACTTATGTCAAAAAACTTAAATGACAGATAGTTCTCACAAAAAGAAATTGCAGAAACACTTACATGTGAGAAACTAAATTTTGTTTCAATTCACGTTGTTTTTTCTTCAATTTCACTGTTTCATGCGAGAAATTTCTCGATGCGAGAGTTACAGAAACGAGGTACTGGTTCTTTTTCTAAATGATATTTAGTACATTATAAAGTAAGTGTGGTGAGTATCATTATATTTAGATACTTAACCTATTATGAACCAACAACAAAAATCAAGTAACCAATTATGGCACTGCTTTGCCAGGAGAATGTATATCTTTGAAAAAGAAAAAAAAAGTTGTGAATTAAAACGACCATTACACTTAATCGCTTTACTTAGAGATTGTTCGTTGTGAACGGCGCCGTAACTTCACTCAAATGGTGGGAAAATTGACAAGAAAGTGCATCCGCTATCACATTATCTTTTTCAGGTTTGAAATGAAAATTGGGCGAAAACTCTTCGATGAACACTCGCCATCTTTTCATTTTAGCATTAGGGTTTTTCTCCGACATTGCAAAGATCAGTGGCTGATGGTCAGTAAAAATTTGTATGTCTTCCTCAAAGGCCACACAATCGCATGTAGCTCACATTAGGCTAGGTAGGGCTACATTTTTGCTACAAAATTGCGCCTAAAGCTGTGGAAGAGACATCCGTTGTGAGCTCGAAAGGTTGGTTATAATCAGGATATTGAAGTAAAACATCTTCCGAAGCTAGTATGTTTTTTTATTCGATCAAAGGCTTGCGGAGCTTCCGGATTCAAATCGGTTTTTTTATTCTTCGAATTGCGCGTTGACACATGCCTATTTTCTCCGCGAAGATAAACAGTCAAGGGTTTAACTATTGCGGCGTATTCTTATATAAAATGTCGGCAATAGCCTGATAAGCCAAGCAATGGACGTAATGCTCGAAGGGTTTAAGGAGGTTCATAATTAATAATATCATGAACCTGATCCGGGTAGGTATTAATGCCTGCTTCAGAAACGAAAAATCCCAGAAACTCTACTTGAGTTTTCAAGTTTTTGGAATGCGACGATGTGTTTTAAACGAAAATATTATAAAAAAATGTAATATACGTGATAAACTTTATAAAAAAATGGCAAAATAATAAAAATAATAAACATTATGAAAATAATTACAAAAAATATAGAAACTCTTTAAATAGAGAAATTATTTACGTGAAAAATAACTATTATAAGAATAAATTCATAGAAAATAGAATTAATATACACGTTACATGGCAAATTATAAATGAAATAATTGGAAAAAAATCAAAAAGTATAGATGACAACATCTTACAAAATTTTAAAAATGATAATATTACAAGTATTTTAAAGAACTTTGCGACTAAATAAAATAATTCGCAAATGTAACATTAAAACCTTAGACAATGTCGAAATTACAAGACAAAATCCAATTTTTATGGAAAACACTAATGAACAGGAAATATTTAATATACTGAAGATTTAAACATTAAAGAGTGCTGGACTTGATGGAATACGAACAAGAGACATCAAGAATAATGCTGTAATCTTGACTCCTACAATAACAAAACTAGTAAATTCAAGCCTGAATAATGCTGTGGTGCTAAAAATGTTGAAAACATCTATAATAAGACCAATATATAAAAATGGAACAAAATCAGACTATAATAATTATAGGCCAATTTCAATTTTACCTGTGTTAGAGAAGATTCTGGAGGAAGTAGTGGTTAGAAGACTAAATAATTTCCTAAAAAATTCAATGTGATTAATAGCAATCAGTTTGGCATCCAAAAAGAAGAAAATATTAACAATCTATTAGGAAACTTTGCTAATTATATAAATAACTGCTTAAGTAATAAAAAACATTGCTTTGATTGATCATTGATTTCAGCAAAACCTTTGACACTTTGTCACATACCAAACTCCTTCAAAATCTTGAAAGAAACGGTATTAGAGTAATACTTTACTATGGTTTAAAAACTATCTTGAATATCGAGTAAAAATAAATAATGAACTAAGCGATGAAGTATGAATAGATTGTGGAATACCACAAGGATCCAAACTCGGTCTAATTCTTTATATAATGTATGCCAATGACATGCTCAACGCTTTGCATAATAGCCAAACTTTTGCATACGCTGATGATACAGCAATTGTGGTATCGAGTGAGTCTATCCTAGAGGCTACAGATGTAATGCAGAACCAATTAAATATTGCATCCAAATGGTGTCACGATAACGGTCTTATCATAAACGCCCAAAAACAAAACTTATGCATATAAAACCACCAAAGTTTGCTGACTCTAACATTGTAATTAAGTTTCATGATATAAATTGTCTGTATAATAGCAACAGCAACAATGATACATGCGTCACGCTAATAGACCTTGTGACATCTTATCTGGGAGTCTACGTTGATAATAAATTTAAATGGAATATTCATGTCGATTTTCTCCAAAAGAAGCTGCGAAAAGCCGCCTTCATGTTATATCATCTAAGCAATTGTGCCACCTATGATGTATTAAGGCAGGCGTATTTCGCAATTGCAGAGTCGTACTTAGGCATGGGATTGCGGCATGGGGAAGTGCTACCAATTGCAGATTACTTCAAAAAACTCAAGATCGGCTATTCAAAATTCTGAAAAAAAAATCAACGCTTCAACATAAACAATAATAATTACACTGTAAGTACCAACATCAATAATAATAGCATGATCAGCAACAACATAGTTCACAACAGCAGCTTCATCAATGTGGGGGTGATGGGGAAATAAAATCAAATATTTTCGAGAATAATAAAAATCGATTAGATTATTTATATATTTATTTGGGGTATTCACACGGTCGTCATAAAGTCATATTATCATAAAATAATAACACGAAAAATATGACTGCTGTGAGCAACACTCATAAGTTAGTGTGCTATTTCAAATTTGAGCCAGCTGATGAAAGAAAAATACAATTATAAAAAATTACAAATATTTTTAATTAAAAATGCCAAAAACAAGTCAAGAAACTGAAATAATAGCCGGTTTGTGCGAAAAATACATATTGGACATTATTATGGCTGATTCAAGTAAATAAGAAAAAAATAATTACATGTTCATATTTAAATAAATCATTTTTATAAAAATTATTAAATATTTTGGCACAAAAAAAAATATTTAAAAACATAAACATAAACAGCTGTTATTGATTACTAAGCCGGTAATAATTTCTGACGGCGGTTATTTTAAATACGTTCGGTGCCGCCAATCAGCTAAAGTATGCAAACAAAATTTTCTTTTATATATTAATGTATCAATTTTTTATTTAACTTTATAAAAGTTAATAACTTTTATAAATAAATTATTAAAATGTATTTAATCTCGAACTTATAGAACTTTGCAGAAGTTAATAGCATGTTTCACGTACATGTTCCGAATATTCTACGGCGCCAACTTCTAAATATTATCAAATGCTCGATGACGACTTTTGTTCTTTGACTTAGATTTACACTGTTTAAATATGACAAAACTATAAACACATCACAGAAGGTACTATTATTTTATGACTTTTTTGTTTGAAGCACAACAACAATTTTTTTAAACTATCATAAAACTTTAGTATTTTATGGCAATATGACCTGATAGCACACCGTGTGAATACCCCAATTATATGTACATTCAAACGAACCTTAGTATTCGGGGGTGGATTTGACAATAATCTCTTTTCGTTTTTATAGTTAACAATTCACAATAATTAATAACACACGGTTGTAAAATAATTTAAAACTAAACTTAAAATTAGGGTTTCCAGCGTGGACATCCCGCACTAAACGGGGTAAAGTTTACACTCATACAGGCGCAACTTTTATTTTGGCACCGAGCAAGTGGGTGACAAATTCACCAGACGGGGTTAGAACTCTACTATACAGAATGTCATCATATGATTTCTCAGAAGCATCACAACTTGCATGAAGTAGTTCACGCTGAGGGTTAAAATTAACCCAACGGGGGATGTTAATCCTGTCGATGTACGAGTAATCATCGACAAACTCAAGCCATCTGTTAAACGTCATGGGTTCCAAACATTCGTCCCAATCTGTTCTGCTTTTACAAATTTGTCGCATAATAATATTAGCAAATACGATTATAGGTGCCACTCACCCAACGGGGTCAAATAGCTTTAGCTATCTGATGCAAGACAGAACGGTTTGTGACTATAGAGAAAAAGGGCGTTGGAGCTGGCTTAAAAATAAATTTATCAATGCTCGCATTCCAACGTAAACCCAGAGTTTTAGCGGTGCTGGCGTCTGACAATTTAAAAAATTCGGAATCCAGTGGATATTCGGATAGCTCAAAGGAAAATATGAATGATGTGATTTAATAACGATATGATGGGGTAAAGAGTAACTGGGTTAGGAGGAGAATAAAATCGAGCCATGGTCCGCGTGTCCCCTAGGGAAGGGTATTTTCCAATAACTTCTTCGTATTATGTTTTAATCGCGGGGCTCGGTAGCAATCGGATTTCAAATTTTGAGCAAACGTACCCTTACGAGATGGACCAAGACTCGAGTCCGTAGGAGATTCGGACTTAAAGGATAACGAATTTGACTGATGTGTTTTACCAGTTACAATCCAACCGAAAATGGTTCGTTGGGCGATTAAAGGGTTTTTGGGGTCCTTTCGAACTCTAGAAAGCATTATCCGGTAGTACACATCTCCACCTAATAGAAAATCCATATGGGCATATTTAAAGTCTGTTAACGGAAGATCGGGTGCATTAAAATCAGCATACTTCGCTAACAAGCATGGTGGAAATTGACCAGTGAGCTTTTCAACAACATACGCTTCCGTGGTCAATTTAAACGATGGATCAATAGGAGATCCTAGCGAAATAAGACAAACCTTTGTAGAGTTTGCTACCACTGCGCCATTAAGGCCCACAATAGTGGCAGCAGGTGCCGAATAAATTGGAAGATCTAGCTTCCGTTGAAATTTTCGAGAGATGAAAGTAGCTTGAGACGCTGGGTCTATCAGAGCTCTTGCAGAAAACATCGCATGATCCAATTCTATATTTACTTTGGCAGTTCCTAACAGAACTGTTGAAGACGGGGTGGACTGTAGGCGGGTAGCGAAGTTTTGAAAAGACCGAGCAGCAGCGGATGTTTTTTTATTTTTTTTTTATTTGAAGTCTATGGAAAATCCTTACAGAATAATTACATTTTATATTACAAAATTTATATACAAAATTATTATTATTAATATTATTACGGTTTCAATATAAAAAAATAATTTAAAAAAGAAAATAACATTGAATTTATTTATTAAGTAAGTTTAATTGTAAAATTTTTATTAAAGTCTATATGAAGGTAAAGATTGTTAAAATCATTGCAGATTCTACGAAATGGATCGAAGTTCGCATAGTTAGTTGTGTAATATTTTATATTTATGAAATTATAGTATCTTGTTGGACGAACAGGTATATTTATGTAAAGTTTATCTAGAAGAAATTGAGAATTGATAACACCATTAATTATTTAAAAAATGGGCCATTATCCACTTCATTTCGCCATTGTGCAGGAGAAGGCCGATGGATTTCTGGAGATCGATCTGGGGAAAATAGGTTAACGGGGTTGGTTTCAGTTCTCGGTTTCTCCCGGGGGGAAAATTCGGTACGATGAAGTAGCGAATGATGTTTTTGTTTGCAAATATAGCAAACATTTGAGCTCTGGCATGTTTTGAACTCATGCGAGGCTGCCAAACAATTCGTGCAGCATTTATGCTCTTTAGCGGTTGGCCAACGAGCACAAACCGTCATTATCAAAAAGTCCGAACATGAACGAATGGAATGATTCTCACTGCAAACTGGACATTTTCTTTGGGGTAAGTTAGGGGCCACAGTGATCCCAAAGGTTCTCAATTTTCGAAGGTTACCAGAACTGCATTGGTTATTAACCCCTGCAGTACCTTGGGAAAAATTGTGGCTGCCGATAATGTCCGAAACCGACTCCAGAGTTCGGTATCTGGCAGTCAGGAATTCATCCATCTTGCTCCACTTGGGTAGGTCTGAGCAAGGCCCTTGAGACTGCTCCCAGAGACCTAGGGTGTGTTCGGGAAGTTTAGTGGAGCAAATGTAAACGAAGATGATATCCCAATTCTTAGTATCTATTCGCAGCAATGACAAATTCGTCACACAATCATTAATCGTTCGTTGCAAACTCTTAATGGACGGGCCAGATTCATTGGATATGGAAGGGAGGTTAAAAAGGGGTTTCAATTGAGAATTTACCAAAACGCGCTTATTCCCATACCGATCTACCAGGTTCTGCCACGACATGGCGAAACCATCATTCGTCATGGGGCAAGGTCGAATAATGTCCCTCGCCTCACCTTCGGTCTTTTGTAAAAGATAATACATCCTTTGGATGTTGCTAATATGGGGGTTGGTTCCATAAATGGCCGAAAACATGTCCCTAAACGTTGGCCAAGATGCATAATCTCCAGTAAAGGTTGGGGTGTCAATGAGCGAGACGCATTGAAAGTATATGCCGACATATACTTGGCCTTCAGGTCTTTAGCAGATACCTTGGTATCCTCGGCATTTTCCGATGTCCTCGTAAGTGTCACGAAAAGCTTCCCACAAACGGTTTAACTCCTACCAATGGACACTCAGAGTGTGAAAAGAATGTTCTTCCTTAGGGATAGCCTGAATGAAACTCTCAAAATCGACCAATCGATTGTAGTTCCTTCAGTACAAACGAGAGAAACGAAAAGTCAAAGAAAACTTCGAATAAAAAAATCGAAAAAAACAATTTAAATGTTCACCAAAGGGGAGTCCCAAAACAAATTCCAAAGAATAGAAACAAATAGGAAACTTCAAACGCGAGAAAAAGTTCGAAATTATTAAAAAAAAAATAGGAAAAACAAATCCCAAATATTAAAAAAAAAGAAAAATTTTAAATTACTATTTCAAACACGAAAATATTCCGAAAAATTTTCGAATCAGAAATAAAAAGTGATACAAAAAAGATTACTTAACAAAGTAAATCAATAATAAATTAAAAAATATGTAAAAATATAATAGAGGTATAATAAAAATATATATTTAAATCAAACAAATGCCTCAAACCAAAATATTAAGTCACAAATATGAATAATATAATTCGCTTATCATATTGGTGTAAGAATATACTATATACGACAAAAAGGGACGGCGGCCACCTCGATTTGGCGATCTTCAGCTGTTTACAAAATATATACACAACACAACAACACGCAAGGTCAATACATTCTGTGTTGCTTATGTTTTCCTCTTTTTACTTCATCACCTTATTCTTCGTATATTCTTACATGCACTTCAGTGTATTTTATATATTTATTTGTTTTTCTTTGCTTTCTTTTCTGTTTACTTTGACACCAGTATTTCACAGCAAATTATATGTGTTTTTACGTACCTTATAAAAAATTCTTTATGGAAAATAAATTTAATAAACCAAAACGGTAAAGAGGGAGCGGTTTCCAGCAACAAAAAATATCCACTATGGCGAACTTCGAGATAATCTACAAAGAGATTCTCGTCAAATATTTTATTTTATTTTTTAGGGGATGATCCGTTTCGAAGGACCAAAATGTGGGGGTGATGGGGAAATAAAATAAAATATTTTCGAGAATAATAAAAATTGATTAGATGATTTATACAGTAAAACACGTTTATAGCGAACACGGTTATAACGAACATTGCTTTTAGCGAACAGTTTCTAAAAGTCCCAAGCACGAACCATTGGTTTTTCATACAAACTACTATGTTTATAACGAACACGGTTATAGCGAACTTTCCTAATAGCGAACATCTTTTTCTGTACCCTTCAATGATTTTTCATATAAATTTATACCTTTAAAACGAACTCAAAAAATTTTGACAACTCTTCAAAAACGCTGAACTTGAACTCTTATAAAAACTCCTAATTTACCTATCCTATAAAAAAAACTCAGAATATCAACACATAAAACGAACAAACTGATCAGCTGTTTTCATATGCAAATAACAAACAGTGTAAAAGAAAAAATGTCGACAGAAAAAAATAAAAGAAATTCTTTATCAATTGAAACTAAAATGCAAATTATTCGTGAAATTGACAAAGCAAACAAAAGTAAAAAACAAATATGTGAACATTTTAAAATACCAAAATCAACATTATCCACAATTATTAAAAACAAAGAAAAAATAAGAGACATCTTTTGCACTTACAACATAAACAATTCCAGTAAAAAGATTCGCTTTCGCAGAATCAACAAAAATGCCAGTAATAACAGTACCAATAGCAACAATATTAGCACCCATAATTACAACAACAATAGTAATATCGCCAATGGATTCAGATACCTCAATTACAACACCAGAATAACCAACAATACAGTTCAAAATAATAGCCTAGCAAAGGAACAGCGTATATTAAATATTAAATTTTTTATATAACATTAGCAACTGAATTCTATAATGATTCAAGGTTTCTCAAAATGATTGATCATCAGTACAACACGAGGCGAAGAGTAACAGATTTAAAACTAGTAGCTTCCATAATAACTACGGTAAAAACACATTAGAAGTAACTCTACCACAAATTTTCAATATGTTACCAACAGAACTTTTAAATATTCAGCACAAACAAAAAAGAAAAAAAACTTTTGTAAAACTTTTTCATGAGCTCGCAAGGTTAACTTATGTTACCACCTTCTCATTTCATTTTATTTTGTACAATTTTTATTTTTTTCCATTAGTTAATATTTTATTACTTACTTTTTATTTTATTACTAGCTGTACCCTGCGCGCTTTGCTGCACTACAAACTAAAATAAATTTGAAGGAAAGACATTAGACAAATATCCAATTAAGTTTGAATCATTTTATTGATTTTGTTTCCCGTTGTCCAGATGATTCAGACGAACGGGCCTGAGTAGTACGCATTCGATCAAGTGATTCATTGTTCAAGTGATTCATGCGAACGGATCTGTGCGGCATGTACTCGAAGATTTTTCAGTCTCAATGCTGATTCTGAGGCTAGTAATGCTCTTTTCTTTTCAACACAGGATCAAATGCACAGTTTACGATTTAATTAATTTCGAAGAATTTTCAGTGGCGCCACCTGTCGGAAATTGGTTATACCAACTTAGAAACCTTCGTCGGCTCATGCGCAACAACTTTGCTAAAGATTAAATGCATAGTTTACGATTCCATAAAGTACATTCATTTTTATATGTATAGATAATTTAAACTTGAAAAAAAAAATAAATAAAACAAAAGTCTACGAATTTAATTTTGGTTATATTTTTTCTTATTTGGTGAATTTTTTCACAAATGTTGGTTACAAAATTTTTTTCTTTCCCTTCTATCTTTCCCCCCGCGTCGTTCTTTACACTTTATTTTCTTTGGTTTTATACATCAAGAATCACAGATAGCATACTTGTAGGGGTAACTACTATGCGTATGAGTGGGGAGCGGGTATGTAACTACAAGGCAACGCTACTGATTGGTTCCAACCTGGCGGGGCCCGGCTGAGTACTTGCTAATGTGAGAAGGCAAGATTGACGACTCGGCACGACCTTGACTATGAATGAAAAATCGATTATGAAGATGACGCATGTGGGCTGACGTTTGTTGCATTCTGTTACCTGAGTACACCGGATGAAAACCGGTCGAAATGGCTTTCAGGCTAATGTTGCAGACGCCTCCGTTCCGTTAAATCCGTGGCAGGGCTTCAAGTACGTTCGAATATCGTCGCCATTTAGTTGGTGGTGCAGGTTTAGTTGAGATGACTCCTAATTAGTGTCCGACCTGGCTCTGAACGCAAACTCCCATGAAGATTTGCGTCAACCCTCGCGAGGACCTCACTGATTACCATAGGCACCCTCGGGGTCTTTAAGGGACAACTGCATACCCGATATGAGATAGAAAAAATGAATAAAAGAATAACAGAAGTAGAAGAAATGATTCACGGCGAGGTTGCCTTTATGAGCAGCCCAAAAATCAGGCGATCACCGGTGAAGAAATCCCAAACGGTGGCGAACTCTCAGGGCACATCTACGAGGAGTACTGGGATTGAGAAAGCTGTCACGACACCTAAACCTGCGCGGGAAGGTGCACAATCGCATGCACTGCAACCAGTACGTGGAGGAACAGGAGAACCGCTTTTGGGGCACAGTTCCCCGAGACAGGAGTTTATATCCAAGATGAGAAACTCAGAGGAGGAGACCTTTGCTAAGTGCGAAAGTGCTATCCGCAGGATTAGAGCGGCAATGACGAAGGCAAGGAACATCAGTATGGAAGTTCAGAGCGGAGTATCAGAATTAGAGGAGCTCATTGAAGTAATGAGGAGCTATAGAGAAAACTGGAAGACCGCAGAAAAGGAAAAGGAAGCGAGTAAGGCCCTTGAGGGCGCGAGGAAAACCGGGAACGAGTGTGATGTCTCCACACCTGTAAGTTCCCTCAACAAGCGAGGCGCCTCAAGCCCGGCGGAGATCCGCCCGGAAAAGAGGCCGAGAGCAAAACCGGCAGACACGGCACAGCTCAAGGAAACATTAGCTGACGAAGAATGGAAAACAGTTAAGAGCAAGAAATCGACGAGGAAAGAGAAAAAGGAGCGACGAAAAACTGTGAAAGAACGTCCAGAAGCTGTGATCATTCACCCAACCGAGGGGCGCAGCTACGCTGATGTTCTGCGGAACATACGGAGCAAAGTAAAACCAGAGGAATCGGAGATAGCGATACGCGCCGTCGGGAAGACAAAAACAGGGGCCATTCTGATTGAAATGGGTAAAGGAGGCAAAAGAGACGAGTTCAGGGAGAACCTAAAGAGCGTCCTAAATCAAGAGGCAACCGTGAAGGAGCTTGTACCTACGGTCACTTTGGAGATTCGCGACCTGGATGCCCTCACAACCACCGAGGAAGTTTTGGCAGCGGTACAAAGAGAAGCGGGCGAAATGAATCCAGATATATCCATTAGTCTAACCGAGGCAAACAGTCGAGAACAGAAAAGAGCCTTCGTGACAGCCTCTGCAAGTTGTGCGAATGCGCTTCTGAAACTACAGAGGATCAAAATAGGCTGGACACGCTGCAGAGTAACTATCAGAGACGAACCGACACGCTGTTACCGATGCTTTAAAATAGGGCACAGACAGTGGGAATGTGATGGACCGGACAGGTCAAACCTGTGCATGAAATGTGGCGAAAAGGGACATAAGAGAAAGGAGTGCCGAAATGCACCGAAATGTTGCATATGCTCTGAGAAGCCGGGAAAACGTCTGGATCACCTCCCGGGATCGCGGGGCTGTGAGATGAGCTTACGAAAGGCAGCATGAGGATTTTGCAGCTGAATATGAACCGAGGGAAGGTGGCTTTTTCTTTGCTATCGCAAATAGTCAGGGAGCAGGACGTTGACGTAGCCATTATAAGCGAACAGTATGCATCAAAAAATAACGGATTCTGGCTGGGCGATGAAACATCCACAGCAGCCATATGGATACCGGATAACCAGGGTCCCCGACCGAGAAGATCTGGTAGGGGAGATTGTTTCACCTGGGTACAGTTTGATGAGATTACTCTAATGAGTTGTTATTTGTCTCCCAATGACGACGTGGGAACCTTTGAGGAAAAACTGGCCAAAATCGAGGACGCAGTGGCGCGGATCGGCGGCAACCTCATAGTGGCAGGCGACTTTAACTCCAGAGCTGTAGAGTGGGGAATGCAGAATACCAACCCAAGAGGCAGGCGAATTGTGGATATGGCAGCTCGAACCGGACTGGTCTTCGCGAATGAGGGGAGCGTAGCTACCTTCAGACGACCAGGCTGCGAGGGGACCAT
Source organism: Sarcophaga rosellei (assembly GCA_930367235.1). Classification (NCBI taxonomy): domain Eukaryota; kingdom Metazoa; phylum Arthropoda; class Insecta; order Diptera; family Sarcophagidae; genus Sarcophaga; species Sarcophaga rosellei. The sequence continues at coordinate 43,778,890 of OV884018.1, read as the reverse complement.
CCCTGATATAACTATGGTCTCAGAGAGCATGTATCACAGAGTGAGGGACTGGAAGGTCTTGGAAATATATACGGGCAGTGATCACCAGTACATATCGTACACTTTTACTTCAAGAAATAGAGTAGAGGAGGACAATTACATCACGAATAGTCGAAGATGGGATGCACGGAAATTGAATGCGAATCGGCTAATTTTAGAAGTCGACAGATTGTGTAGCAGAGTTGAATTCTCGGGCGATGCGAGGACGAGAGTAGAACAAACCATGGAGGTAATAAGACGCGGATGTAAAAAGGCAATGCCCTTATTCAGACCCCCGAATATCAGGAAGAAGGCAGTGTATTGGTGGGACGACAACATCGCAGCACTCAGGCGGGAGTGCCTACGACTACGGCGGAGGTACACTAGAGCTAGACCCGACGGACCAGCTGAAGAGGAAATGCGGGCATACAAAGAGGCAAAAAAGTCACTGAAGAAGGCCATAACGCTCAAGAAAAATCAGGCATTCCAAGAACTACGAGATGACGTGAACGTAAACCCTTACGGACTTGGATACAAAATTGTAATGGACAAACTTAACAGGAGGAAACCAATGGAAATTATGGACGAGCGAATAATGAGAAATATAGTGGATACATTATTCCCTACTCATGAACCAGTGACCGAAGGACGACAGAATATGCTCAATACGGAATTTTTACCATTCACCGTAGAGGAGGTAAAAGTAGCCGCAGCAGGACTAAAACCCGGTAAGGCACCAGGGCCCGACGGCATCCCGCCTGAGGTAATGCGGGAAATTGCCAATCAAAGACCGGAACTCCTACTAGGAATGTACAACGCGTGCCTAAAAGAGTGTATTTTCCCCGAAATATGGAAGAAACAACGGCTAGTCTTAATAAGCAAGGGAAAGGGCGACCCAGAGGACCCATCCGCCTACAGGCCACTGTGCATGCTGGATACTTCAGGGAAGCTGCTCGAGAGGCTTTTGAAGCCAAGGCTTACAGCTGCTATAGAGAATAGTGGCGGACTGTCGGATAGACAATATGGTTTTGACCTGGTCGGTCTACAATTGGCGCCCTGAGAGAGGTGACTGAAGCGGCCATGGTCACACAGCGAGGAAATAACTTTTCGAGGCCTGTGCTACTGCTTGCGACTTTGGACGTTAAAAACGCGTTCAATAGTCTTAGATGGAGCGATGTATTAAATACTCTGGAGTACAAATTTTCGGTGCCACACTACATCTTGGCCATGATAAGTAGTTATCTGAGTAACAGACAGCTGGTGTATAACACAAGCTCGGGACCAAAGGTGAAGCTCATAACATCAGGTGCGGCACAAGGATCTATCCTAGGCCCCGAACTATGGAACGTTAACTACGATGGAATTCTGAGAGAGGATATGCCAGAGGGAACTTTTTTGGTTGGATACGCGGATGATATTGCAGCTGTTATTACGGCCAGGAATACGGAAGAGGCACAGCGAAAACTTAGACGTGTCATATTAAGAACAAAAACATGGTTGGATTCCCACGGCCTAGACCTGGCCATGCATAAAACGGAATTACTTCTGATCACTGGTCGTCGTATCCCTTTGCACGTGGACATGAGTATTGGAAACGAGGTAATCAGGACCAAGAGCTCGGTAAAATACCTGGGAATAAGGCTGGATCCCAGACTGACATTTTCGTACCAGATTCAGTACTCTGCTAACAAAGCCCAGAAGATCGTATGGGAGCGAGATTTGGGCCGAAACGCTAGATGTCAAAAAGCGGGCAAGCTCACTTGTATCGGTACAGAGAACGGCTGCATTGCGTATCACGTCGGCATATCGCACAGTGTCCGCCCCAGCCGTACTTGTGATAGCAGGTACAATCCCTGTGGATCTGCTGGCGGCAGAGCGGATGGAGATATATAGAGCGAAATCGGCTGGAGATCATATAACCGGCCACTTCAGGGAAAACACCGTCTCAAGATGGCAACGACGATGGAACGATGAAGATAGAGGAAGGTGGACGGCGAGACTTATCCCGGACATAAGGCCATGGATTGGTCGGAAATTTGGAGAGGTAAACTATTACGTTACGCAGATGCTATCGGGTCACGGATATTTTAGGAAATATCTGCACAGGATAGGCAAGACCGCTTCCCCTTACTGTCTTTACGAAGAAGGGGAAGTTATTGATGATGCAGAGCACACGGTTTTCGAATGCGCACGGTGGCAGAGCTATCGCTCTGTACTGACGTCGGAAATCGGAATGATCACGGCCGCTAACATTGTCGGCGTTATGACTTCGAGCAGAGAAAATTGGGCCTCAGTGGCGAATTACGTGGAGCGCATTCTAAGGCTGAAGAAGAGCGACCTTGAGGCTGCAGAACAGGCAGGCACGCCGGCATAATTTATACGGACACATGTGTCAAAGGAAAACGACACGGGATCCTGATCTAAATGAATAGTGGAGACACGTGAATGTCTCCTCAACTTACGACACGCAATCCGGACGCGGATATGAACACGCAGGGGCCAAATGGCCAAAAGGACTCCACTCCGAAGTAATACCACCGTAGTTCCGGAGTGGGCACAAGTCCACGAGACGAGGGGGGGAGTTTAGTGGGTGAGGGCCCCACACACGGAGGATGTGACGACTTCCTCTATGGTGCGGTTAGGAACATTCACCCCTCCTCGGCGTGAAAAAAAAAAAAAAAAAAAAAAAAAAAAAAAAAAACTATGCGTATGAGTAATATATTTCAAATGCAATTAAATATTAAGTATGTAGTATGTAGCATACGTGGGCATGGCCCCTCGCTCGTTTGGAATATCAACATAAAAAGTAGCCTATAACTCCTTCCAGACATACAGGAAGATACTGTGAAAATTTCAAGAAAATCGGTTCAGCCGTTTAATCGTCTATAAACTTCAAACATACAAACATACAATCAAACACACATTCATTTTTATATATAAGATAAATCTTCTGCAGACAAGCTATATTGCTTCGCGGAACTAGTAATTAATAAAACTTCTTGTGAAAAAATTAATAAATTATATACCTGTAATTATCTATTAGCTTCAATAGATTTGTTAAAAAGCATGTAGTTTTTCTAAATATATTTGAATTGCTTTCCTTTTGTATAAAGGTTTTGCCTCCTATTTTTACCTTTAAATTTTAATGTATTGTTACGAAAATGGAAATGGTGTTATTAAAATAATAAACAAAAGCTCCAAAAACAAAACAACGGACTTGATCATGTATAAAGTGATAAACAAAAGCTCCAAAAACAACATAAGGCAGTTGTTTACATGATCAACGAAGAAGTAAACACATAGCAACAAAAACAATGGCTTGATCGCGTGATCAAAGTAAACAAGCAACAATAACATCAGGTATAAAAAGAAAAGGGACAAAGTAAACAAACAACAACAACACTACAAGGATAGATGTAAACAAGATCCACCAATAACAATAAGGGAAGCGAGTTGTTTACGTTTTTAGATTGTTCCCGAAGGCAGTCATACTCAAAGTATAACAAGTAGTGCTACCTTTGACAGTTGAAAAACGTACATAACATATAAACGCAGGACGGCTTAGAGGGAGAAAAAAAATCTTACAATGTATTGCAAAGCAAATGCGTTAGAAGCAACAGATATACAGAGTGAAAACTGGCGAATAAAGCAGAAAAATTAAATGTAAACAAACATTTATTTTGTGTTAAAAAAGGGAAAATTTGGAATATTTTTTAATTTCTTCAATGAAAATTTTAAAGATTCTTAAATATTTAAATATTAATCGAAATGTGGTTGATTTTCGGTCACAATGAATATAGTTTCATGTGCAAGAGGTTATTAACAAGCTAAATATTACAAGATCAAAATAAGACGTACTGCTCATAAAAAAGTTTTCTTGTTGAAAGTTGCCAATATTTTTTAATTTCTTGAGTGAAAAAGTTAAAAATTATTAATGCTATTAGTTGTTTTTATTATATATTAATAGTTTTAGGCAAAAATTAAATTTTTTATTAACTCTCGCCAATAATAAAAATCCACCCCGAAAATAAAACAAACAAAACAAAGTTGCAATCAGAGAGAGACAGAAATACTTTTTGGTAATATTTGCTGTCTCTTTCACGACTGGTCTATGAACTGTCAAACCGATGCGTTACTGGTTAGCTGTGGTCATACTCTGCCAAGGGCATTCATTAGACTGATGATCCAGCGATATAAAAGGCAAGACAAAGCGAGCAACGAGGAGTGAGTAAAGCAGCACAGCCACGATCAAACTAGATTGATCAATCTGCCATTTTTGTGATTGTATTGGTAAAACTGTACTCACACGTACAGAAAACTGTCCTCACACGAACAGGCTGAGAAGAGATTGAAGAATATCAAAATACTTTTGATTTTCGCTACCTGCTCCGCAGAAATTGGAAGCAAATTTGATGTGTGTGCGGGCAATTACTTCAAATTTCATTTTTCTGCAGATTTCGTAGGAGAAACATCACCATCTGGTTCGCGGATGTGTTGAAAATGTGTAGCAGAAAATGATAATAAAAATAATAAGAAGTGGATGTTTTGTTTTTGGATATGTATTTTTGTATTTATTTATGATTCGTTATGATCGTTCCTTTATTTTTACTAACTTTGTTTTGTAAAAAAATAATAAAAATTATTTTTTTATAAAATTAAGTCCATTAATAATTTGTTTTAATTGCTTTTATATTATATTTTAAAATCTTGTTTATTTTTCTATAAGTCTCTATAACAATGCGACCGTTCCGAAATAGCGCTGACTAATTTTAAATCAGAAAAGAAATTGCCTGTAGCAAGAAAACGCAATGTTATAGATAGACGTTGATTCGGAGAGATGGCGTCACACATTTGAGTATCTTGTTTTTGAATTTTCGGGCCAACCAAATTTGGAAGTTCCTCATATGTGCCTTCATCCATCCGTAAAAAGTTTTGAAAATCATTTGGAGGACTCAATTTGAGTTCATTGAGAACATTTTGATGCGTAAATGCATCCCTTTTCTTCAACCACTCTTTCATCCAAAGACCCTTCGCAGTTTCCTTTTTTTGTTTTTTTAATTGCCTGCGCAAGGGTAATGACTATGAAACAATCATTTGTCATATTAAAAGAAAAAACTAAAAAACAAACAAAAACAAAACAATCTCCCAACCAAAAGCCCATATGTTCTTTCAGAAAACCTAAAAAAATGTTTGCAAAAAAAAAAAAAGAAAACCATAAAAGAATTTTTTCCTATGAAAACCATGTGATGTTGTCTTCTCCACGACATTTTTAAAATGAAATTTGAAGGCTGAAATTTGATGTGTTGCTGTGCTGAGTCAAACAAATATTACCAACACATATGCAAAATTTGAACACCAGAATTTGAACGTGGCCGAGGCACTTAATAATTCAGTCAGACTTGAGTGCAGACAAGTTGCGTGTGAAGAGAATCGTTGTTCGAAGTTATAACGAACGAGTGTACAAAAGAATAACAATAAAAGTGAATTGTTGTTGTGTACAAGAAGAATAACAATTCTAAGCCAAATTGTTATTATGTGAATAAATTTCAACACAGGGTGCACACAGATTTGTGCAGACAATAAAGAATTGATTTTGAAATTAAACACTAATTTACTTTTATTTCATTTGCAATCTACGAACTCATATTTTAACGTTTTTAAAGGGTAAAAACGTAACAGTATATATTGTAAAAAAAAATGATAACCAATATCTTAGGAACCCTAGCTTTAATGTTAAAATATCTAGTCGATAAGATCTCAAAATGTATAACTCATGAATATTGTAAATAAAATATTGTAAATAATAAAAAAAATACGACTCCCCATTTGGAGAGTAAATAATTATGTCATCAACATAAACACGACAATATTTTCCTATAGCCTTACGTAAAACATCATCGATAGCCCTTTGAAAGATACTGGGCGCATTTCTTAAACCAAAAGGTAATCTGCAAAATTTATATTTTCCATTGTTTATATTAAAAGCCGTTTTTTGTCTATCCTTCTCACACATAATGATTTGTTGAAATCCTGACAGGTATAAGGTTGTAACAACTTTACAAATGTTGTTGTTTACATAAAGTTGTAAACAATGGCACACAGAATTGTGCGAATAATAAAGAATCCTAATTAAAACTAAACATCATTTTATTTTTATTGTATTTGGAATCTACGAGCTCATATTTTATAAACGCTTTTAAAAGGTGAAAACGTAACAATTGGTGTCAGAAGTGGGATTGCAAAATTTATAAATAATAATAAATAAAAAAAAATTAAAATCAAAAGCTACGAATTAAAAGTGGAACGGCTCAAACGAGAATTGAGTAAATTAGAGCTGTCAACAACGGGCAGTAGGAATAAACTCCAAAGGCAGTTAATGGCAGAACTTCGGCATAGTGGCATTGATATCGACACTTACGAGTTCGAAGCTGAGGAAGAACGAGAGATACAGGCCACTGAACCACCAGCAGTATTGGAATAAATTCGTTTCCAGCCGCTATAATGGAAAAAATACAAGTATTAACTGATGATCAAGAGCTTTTAGAGCTGATAATCAAAAACGTGTGGAAGATTATATGGATGGAAAAAATGCAAGTAGCAAACCAAAAGCTATTTGCTGATGCACAAGGAGCTTCTAGAGCTGAAAATCAAAAACTTCTGGCTGAGTCTCGAAAAGATAGTATTCAAAGGATGGCAAAAATGCAAGCAGCAATTAAGACAAAAAAGGAAAATACGGAACAAAAATTTTAGTCAAAAACTTAAAAGAAACTTGAAGCAAAAACAGAGAAGCTGCACGAAACAATTAGTCGGTTAGCAAAAAAATTACTAGTGTCAAGGAAGAGGTGTCAAAATTAGAAAAAACCGTTGACACGGAAGTGATTAATTTAGAGAGACCGTTTCGGTACCGGCAGGATAAAAACACCTTGCTTCATATTTCGAGACAGTAGTCTGCAGAAACGGATGAGACGATGGAGAGAAGGCTTTGGAACTAATTTTGGCGTTAAAAGGCGTCGCAGTCGAGATTGTAGAAACCATGCCAGCCAGCATGGAAACAACTACAACGACTTAATGGCGGCGTTACAGCGTAAATTCGGAACAAACGAGAACTGTACGTGGAGTTAAGGTGCCGAGCGAAAAAGGCTAATGAGTCGCTTCAAGCCTTTGCAATGGAGGTCGAGAGATTAGTGCAGCTCACTTACCTAGGAGAAAACTTCAGCTGCAACAATATAACTCGGGCACACCTTTCGTTTCAGTTATGCCGGAAACCGATAAGGTCTCGTCGTGACGGATTATTTCCAATCAAGAGGCGAACACAATGTAAATGTTTTTGTGAACAACTGGGTATGCCTCTACGGTGTTCCAATAGAGCTACATTCCGATCAAGGCAGAAATCTCGAGTTGGCTGTATTCAAGGAGATTTGTGAGGTATATGGTACTATCTCATATCGAATTAAAGGGAAAACACCATACAAAACATACGTGGCAATTTTCGTTTGTTTCGCTTCGAAGGCTATTCACATGGAAGCAGTCTCAGATTTGTCTACCAACACCTTTCTGTTATATCTGAAACGTTTTATAAGTAGACTTGGGATACCTTTGCGGTTATACTGCAGCACCAAATTTCAAGATTTTAAATAACAGTTCTTCAACAGCGAAAATGTGAACTCTTTAATGCACTATAGAGAAGTAACAGGTTTCAAAGTCGAAGTAAAAGCAATTTTAATTTCTCGGTCTTTAACACCTAGATCTGATGATCCAAATGATAGTGAAGCTTTAACCCCAGCCCATATGCTCATGGGTTCATCTTTGTTGTCCTTACCAGATGAAAACTTAATTCAATACAAAAACATAAATTATTGGAAACGTTGGAAATTAGTCACATTTTTAAAACAACAATTTTGGATTCAATGGCGTCGTGATTATGTTCTTGACCTTCAACAAAAGGCTAAGTGGTTTTAACCATACGCAAACATCAGAGAAGGACAATTAGTTATTGTTTATGAATAATAATAATAATTTACCACCACAGACATGGCTCCTTGCTCGTGTTGTAAATACAATCTATGGAAGAGATGGAAAAGTTCGAGTTGTGGATATCAAAACTTCAAAAGGGATTCTTCGAAGGTCAATACACAGAATCACCCCACTCCCAATTATCGAAGCTGATTGAAAGTGCCTTTCAATGGGGACAGTATGTGCGGTCAGCACTACACTATTTATAGTTATTTATTATATTTTGTTAATAAATTTATTCTTCTAAATGCATTGTCGCTTTTCGATGTTTTTTCTAGACTTTTTAAAACAAACATACCTACATATGTACATATTATTATAGTATACACAACTTTGTAACGGGATTAAATTCCACACATTCTTTTTGAAGTTACATTATTGTTCTGTGCGAAAGCTGTTAGATCGTTGAATAATAAATACCATTAAAACTGTTCTCAAAAAACTATTTGTTTAATTTTTATAATTTGAACTATTTTGTTTAATTGCTTGGATTGCAATTTTTGATGTTACAAATATAAGCAACTATCAGCTGACACAAAACTGATACAAAACACAAAAAAATATGAAAGAAAATCTTTTAAATTTTTACAATAATATTTGTATAACCATCATTCCGCATCATTCAACACAAATTTATATGCGCGAAAGTCATGCTTATATAAAGTGCTTGACAAAATTGTTCAAAGTAGACTATGGTGGTTTGATAGTCATCAAGTCGGAAACTATCCTCTACTTTATGCAGACTATCAGATTGCCAAAAACCTTTCCTTGGCAAACCGTCTATTGATTACTCGACTTCGGAAAATTCTTTGATATAGACATAAAGGCTTATATTAATAATAGGGTCTAATTGATTGGAACGTTTTGTCAAATATATTATATCCATTCCTAACATCATGTTTAACAGAAAAATTATGATAAACGTTGGGAGACATTACATAACGATATTCCGCAAGGATTTGTTCTATTAGTTTCTTAGAAAGGAATATTAATTTTTCAGGCATAACAATTTCCTTTTTACAGAGGAAGAAATTATGAAAATATCATTATCTTAGAAATTTCAATATTTTCGATACGACATCAGAGTTTTATAAAAATATTAACCCAGGACATAATTAAAATTTTATATACCACCTAGGTTACAAAAAAACTATTTCATGGATAACTACCCAATTTACCTGTTGACCAGCCATGTAATTGCAATATACCCATAGTCCTGCCTAAAATTTCATAAACCTAGTCCAGATACTTTTAAAAATACAATTAATCCAATATCCTTCCCTTCAAACTCGTCAAAAAAGAATATAGTCCATGTGTTATATATGCGGTATTGACAACACTTTATTTTAGAATGTAATGGCAACTCTCTCTCTCTTTTTTATGATTATTAGAACTTGTTTGGTTTTGTTGAGTTTTTGAATTGTCTGTCTAAAGGCCGTGTCAGATACAACTTTTGCTTCGCGGTGCGTTGCATATACGCTTTGACATTTGAGATAAATGTACATGTTTATATGGCACTTGTCACATAAACTGCTTTTAACGCAACGCAAGGCGAAAAGTTGTGCATCTCTCATCTTTTTGCTCGCTTTGACAATCAGCTGTTGATTATTCAGTAAATATTTTTGGCAAATTTGCGCTCAAATTTTGTTTTTTTAATATTTTTCTTTAAATTTAAAGTTTTTTGTTTTTGTTTTGTTTTTATTATATTAAAAAAAAGGGAAGTGAATTTTATGTTTTGGAAGAAGTATTTAATATAATTTTCATAATTTTACTTAGTAAAAAAAAAACTTACGCGCCAACCACTTTTAAAAGATAAACAAACAACGCGAGTGTTGTCAAAGTTTTGGTTGTGTCATACACCTTTTGCTTTACGCTTTCCTCTCAAAGTTATAAACGTCACGCAAAGCAACAAAGTTTTATCTGACACGGCCTTAACTGAATTTTCACTTCTTGTAATTGTTTCTCATAAAGACAACGATTCACTTATTATAATTGAAGTACGTGTATTATATTAATTCTTGAATACGAATACGGATGTAATACCATGAAAAGTCTTTCCTTAAAAACCGGACCAAATTGGCATTACCTTTATCTACACATTAGTTAATCTTATAACTAATCTCTTATAATGGTGATAAATACAAAATTATAATCCCTGATAATTCAATATGATATCAACAAAGGCTTGCGAACATTTTTATTCTTTTGAATATTTGTTTGGTTTTATTTACTGTACGGTATTTAAAAACAATATTCAAAATTACACAGAATTTTATACAAAAGATTTTTATTGTATTTTTAAATGTTAATCTTTTCGCGACATATGGAAGACGCTGTAGTCTACTAGGTAGTGTGTTGGCTTATTGGACGTGTGGTCACGTTTTAAATCCCAGGTCAGACAACTACAACAAAAGGAAATATGTACAAATATTTCTTCGGCGACTTGCTCTCAGCAGATTTCTTCCAAAAACTCTAAGATTAAATAAAATTTCCATGAAAAGTTTCTCAAATATTTGTCGTTAGTAGTCGACTTTAAACGATAGGTCCCGCCACTTACATACATGTGTGTAAAATTAACACGCACAATATAAGTAGTGTGATAATCTAGGTCGCAATCATGACTGAATTAAGTTAGTATGTACATATTATGTATATTAAAATTATATTTTATAGCCTTCTCACTGTTTCTTTTCATTTTCTTCGTATTATAATTTATATTTTTCAGTTGAGGAACGTATAATCCTTTTTAAATTAAATTGCGTTTTAGCTAGAAAAATAAGTAGTCATTGGTTTGCTTTTGAATAAATTAAATTTTTAAATAAATTTCTTTTGAACATAATTTTCATTCTTATTATGTACGCTTATTAACATGTAAACTTGTAACTGTATTAATACTTTGTCATTTCAAGCGTATAAATAATTATAAAATGTTTATGAGTGTTGTAAACAAAGAATGTAATTTAACAATTTTAATGCATGAGTGAGCGTGTGTCTGAATTTATGGATGTGTCCTGTTCGTTACTGATAGTATTTAAATTTATTTATAATTTCTTAATGACTAAAATGTTTGCGTAGGTGTAAAAATTTTGTTTATATTTTATTACATACATACATAATTGGCCATTACAACCCTTCAGTCAAGATTACGGCCTAGCTTCTCAACACCACTCATGTTGTGTGCGTTAATTTTATATATGAGTGGCGGGACCTACAGTTTAAAGTCGACTCCGAACGACAGATTTTTTTAAGAAGCTTCTCATGGCAATTTTTACTCTCAGAGTTTTTGCCAGAAATCTGCTGAGAGGAAGTCGCCGAAGAAATATTTTTTCATATTTCATTTTGATGTCTGACCTGGGATTCGAACTCGGGCCTTTCGTCTAATAAGCCAACACACTACCTACTAGACCACGGCGACTTCCATTTTATTAACTAATTTCAATTATACTATTTAAGAATTTATATGTATTTCACATATTATATTCGAAGTGTTTTATTCGATAGTGTTGTTTTGCTTATATGTATAAAATAGCCGAAACTAAGAAAAGCGAATGGTTTATTGTGCTTATTCTATTACATGCTATATATGTACATATTACTCATTAATATTTTTGTATTATTTATAAATTAAAGAAAAATATCTTCCGTCAATATATGTACAAATATACGATAAGTAATATGTGAGTAATAGTGTTCGCAAGTAATAGATTTATGATAGACGTTCTAGAATACTATAGACATATTGCTTTTTCTCCTCTAATTTCTCTCTCATTGCTGGTGTATAAGGATCAAATGATAAAATACGTTTCTTCCTCCTAAAAATCCCCTCTTTTCGTACCAAAGCACAATGTAATAGATTCTATAAGAAAAGTAAAAATTATTGGTATCTGATAGAGTGTAGTTGGATGAATAAATTTCTGTACTTGCCTCGTCAATCGGAAAGCGGAGAAATTCTAAAATACTTCGTAATACTGGTTCGAGATTATTGACTAAGTCGTCATAGAACACAATTTTAAGATTTCCAGTAAAATTTTTAGCCCAATTGAGATTCATCATCTCCCAGCCCCTCAATTTATTCGTTACGAATTGTTGCCAATCTAAAATCATAAATTAATTAATAAATTAATAGTTATGAACAGCTCTTGTTTTTTATTTGTCAAAAATTTATCATTATACATTTTCCCTTTGTTCGCTTGTAACGATCAGGTGAAGCGAAACCTACATGACCTCCACTTTGACGATTAAATTCAGCAATAATGGCTTTTTCTGGATCTCTAACTAATAAAATTGCTTTGGAAAATGGTGTCCATGCCTTAGGCCCCCATTCATGAGTTTTAACTAATAACACAGAACTGTTGCAAATATTTTCTCCTGGAAATCCAGTTTTAAGTAAACCGTAATCTTTGTATATACTCCCGGTCAGAATGCCTAGAAGAGAAAGAATAACAAAAAAAAACATGTTTATAGCATTATTATCAATGATAGAAAAGGTTAAATTTTAAAAGTTAAAAATAACAAAGAAGCCAGATAAAACTTTGAAAATAAATTAAGACAGAAAAACAAATAATCATGAATTTTTTTTATTCTTGCTGAAAATGTTTGTATCCAATTTAGAAGTAAAAAATTAAAATACAATTAACAAAAATAAGCCAAATTTTCCAATTGCATGTTTTTTAATAACTTCCGGAAAGAATGTGACTGTTTTTTTCTTAAATGTTAAAGATCGACAGAACATCTATTTGGGATCTTAGAACATGGGCGATAATATATTCTGGTAAGTACGTTTGAGCAAGCATTTGAACATACGAAGCTTATTTAATATGTGGTCGCAAACTCCCAAGACTAAAAAATAATCACAGAATCAAAACGAGATTTTGACAGTTAACCTAGCATTGCGAAAGGGACAGAAAATATTACCAAAAAAGTATTTCTGTCCCTCTCTGATTGTAACTCTGTTTTGTTTATTTATGTTTTTTTTTAGTTTTAGGGGTGGGTTTTTTATATTGGCGAGAGTTAATAAAAATGTAATTTTTGTCTAAAACTATTAATAAATAATAAAAAGAACTAATAACAATAACCTTTTTAACTTTTCCTTTCAAGAAATTAAAAAAATATAGGCATCTTTCAGCAAGAAAATTTTTTTATGAGTAGTACTTCTTATTTTGATCTTCTAATATTTAGCTTCTTAATTACCTCTTGCACAAGAAACTATATTCATTATGACCGAAAATCACCCACATTTCGATTAATATTTAAATATTTAAGAATCTTTAAAATTTTCATTGAAGAAATTACAAAATATTCCAAATTTTCCCTTTTTTAACACAAAATAAATGTTTATTTACATTTAGTTTTTCTACTTTAACCTCCAGTTTTCGCTCTGTATATCTGTTGCTTCTAACACATTTGATTCGCAAAACATTATAATATTTTTTCCCCCTCTAACAGGCAGGTTAAGCTACTGCTTTGAGCGCTTTTTAAACGCCACAGGTTTCGATTCTGTTTATATTCTGTGAAAATAATGTGCCATTCTATTTGTCAAGCTTGCGCTCAAACAATTAAAACATACGCTTTTGCAATGTGAGACATACATATGCAGGGCGAACTCAACTAGATGATGATCAATTCGCAGTGTTTTTTTTTTAACAAAAACAACATGTATTTTCTGTTGTTTTTGTGTGACCACTAATCTTATATATAAAAATGAATGTGTGTTTGATTGTATGTTTGAAGTTTATAGACGATTAGCCGGCTGAACCGATTTTCTTGAAATTTTCACAGTATCTTCCTGTATGTCTGGAAGGAGTTATAGGCGAGGGGCCATGCCCACGTATGCTACATACTACATACTTAATATTTAATTGCATTTGAAATATATTACTCATACGCATAGTAGTTACCCCTACAAGTATGCTATCTGTGATTCTTGATGTATAAAACCAAAGAAAATAAAGTGTAAAGAACGACGCGGGGGGAAAGATAGAAGGGAAAGAAAACAATTTTCTTTAAGTTTAAATTATCTATATATATAAAAATGAATGTACTTTATGGAATCGTAAACTATGCATTTAATCTTTAGCAAAGTTGTTGCGCATGAGCTGACGAAGGTTTCTAAGTTGGTATAACCAATTTCCGACAGGTGGCGCCACTGAAAATTCTTCGAAATTAATTAAATCGTAAACTGTGCATTTGATCCTGTGTTGAAAAGAAAAGAGCATTACTAGCCTCAGAATCAGCATTGAGACTGAAAAATCTTCGAGTACATGCCGCACAGATCCGTTCGCATGAATCACTTGATCGAATGCGTACTACTCAGGACCGTTCGTCTGAATCTTCTGGACAACGGGAAACAAAATCAATAAAATGATTCAAACTTAATTGGATATTTGTCTAATGTCTTTCCTTCAAATTTATTTTAGTTTGTAGTGCAGCAAAGCGCGCAGGGTACAGCTAGTGTCAAATAAAAATCGCCGTAAGCCAGGAATGACAAAGGCGAATCCATATAGTGACATAAAGTTGTTATTTTGTGTCATTATTTCTCTTTTGTTTCTTTTCGTTTATAAAAAAATGTTAAAAAAGAAATTTTTTTAAATACGAGCTGATTTGCGCTACCACTAAGGTATGACGACCTTCAGAGGAATACTGGGAAGCATAAAAGCAGATTCTACAAGAAAAGTTGTGCCCAATCATCCAAAATATTTAAATAAATTATGAATTGTGTAGAATAAAAATGTAAAAGGAAATAAAAAATAAATAAACAAAAGAATGTATATATAGTGAGAAAAAAAAATGTGTACACTTATTATAAAAAACTAACAAATAAATTATTCCACAGGATTTTGTTTAACATGACTTTCTAGGAAACCCGTTAGCCATAGTCAAAAAATCACCACTTTTTTACCTGAAAATGTGGGAATTTTTAGTTTCGACAATTACTTTCCTTTTTACTTAACCAATAGAGCAGCGGTCGGGGAACTGGGGTAAATTACCCCAAATGGGGTAAAAATGAAACTTTTGTGGATAAAAAATATTGTTACGAATCTTTCAAAAAAAAAGTCAATTGAAGAAACATTTAGATAATTTGCATTCACAACTGTCTTCCAAACCGCGAGAATACATTGCAAATTTAGAAAGATATGTTAAAAGACAAAGATTGAATAGCAACTTGTCGTCCTGGTTCGAAGACGACACAGGCACGGCCGCACTTTGGATACCTGGCAGCGGTAGGTTTACAGTTACGGAACACGGATCCGGCTCTGGATATACATATTTTCGAACCGGATTCCTGACTATAATGAGCTGCTACCTCACCCCTAGCGATGATATAGAGCAATTTAGAACGAAGCTCAGCTTTATTGAGGACAGAGTACTCGCAATTGGCGGACCGTTCATAGTGGCCGGGGATTTCAACGCCAAGGCTATTGAATGGGGTGATCGAACAACGAACACTCGAGGAAGGTGCATTCTGGATATGGCGGCAAGGTTGGCCTTATAGTGATGAATACTGGCAGCACTCCGACCTTTAGACGGCCGGGATGCGAATATACCACGCCAGATATCACTTTGGCAACTGAAAATCTCGCAAGGAGAATAGCGGAATGGAGAGTTCTTGAGGACTATAACGGAAAAGACCACCACTACATTAGCTTCCGAATCGCTGATGGAGTGGCCCCTATTCCGACAGCCTGGATCAAGGGAACGCGAAAATGGAACGTCGCGAATCTTCATAGCGCAGCTTTCTTTGAGAGATTCGATGAGAACTCACTCACTCGAACCAGTAGCGATGCTAACAATCTGGCTGACGAAACTATGCATCGCATAATTCGTAGTTGCATATCGCAACATCGCAGAAGGCGATCTGTATATTGGTGGACTCCGGAAATCGCTGAACTCAGACGAACCTGTCTCCAGCGTAGGAGAAGATACACTAGGGCTAGAAGATACGGTAATGCAGTGCATGAGGCTGAGGATTTTAAACGGGCCCGAAGGGCACTGAAACAGGCAATCATAGCCGCCAAAAAGGCGAAATGGGAAGAGCTTCGTAATGAATTAAACACGAACCCCTGGGGACTCGGTTATAAAATTGTGACCAGGAAGTTGGGCGCTAACTCCGCCGTGCCACTTCTAGACGGCGAAGCTATCGGCAATGTAGTGAGGACCTTGTTCCCCGTGCACCCACCATTGCGTGAGGAACGTGAACCTACGGCCAATTACACGTCAATACCCTTCACAGAGGAGAACTAAGAACAGCAGCAAAAAGTCTCAAGGGAAACAAGGCTCCCGGACCAGGCGAAGTACTCAAATTGATTGCTGAAAACCGACCAAATGCACTTCTGGAAGTGTACAATGCCTGTATTTCCCAAGGTGTCTTCCCTAACCAGTGGAAGATACAGAAATTAACGCTGATTAGCAAAGGAAAAGGAGACCCGCCGCATCCATCATCATACCGTCCTCTTTGTATGTTGGATAGTGCCGGTAAACTATTGGAGAAACTGATCCAACGCAGACTGGCGGCGGCGATTGACGCAGCTGGTGGACTATCGGAGAGACAGTATGGTTTCCGGCCAGGTAGGTCTACGCTTGGGGCCATAGCGGACGTAGTGGAATGCGCTGAACGGACTAGACTTAGACGTTACTACCCGAAGCGCATTGTTGTTCTAGCCACGCTCGATGTGCGTAATGCTTTTAACAGTCTACGTTGGGAAGATATCATTAGAGCACTACGGGAAACATTTCGAATTCCTATGTACCTTCTGAGAATAATACGCAGCTATTTGAAGGATCGAAGGCTTCTCTATGACACACCCGATGGCCAAAGAACCGTAGAAATCACGTCTGGTGCAGCTCAGGGGTCTATTCTTGGACCTGACCTTTGGAACCTGAGCTATGACGATATCTTGGGTATAGAAATGCCAGAAGACACATACCTCGTGGGATACGCGGACGACATAGTGTCGGTCATCTCAGCTCGCGATATGGAGGATGCCAGGAGAAAACTAAATCAAGTCGTGATAAGGACGCGGATATGGCTCGAGGACCACGGTCTAGAGCTCGCGGGAAACAAGACCGAAGTCATACTGATGACATTGGCTCACATTCCACTCGAGATAAGTATGCAGATAGGTGATGTGTCCCTGACAACGAAAAAAGCGGTGACATATTTGGGTATCAGACTCGACTCTAGACTTAATTACTGGGCCCAAATACAGCATGTGGCTACCAAGGCAGCAAAACTAACAGGCATGTTGAGCAGACTGATGGCAAACATCGGCGGACCAACGCAGTCGAAAAGGAAATTGATTATGGCGACGACAAACTCGATACTACTCTATGACAGCGAGATATGGGGAGATGCTCTGGAGTTTAAATCTAAGCGGAAAGTAGTAGCAGCGGTGCAACGAACAGCGGCACTAAGAGTTGCATCGGCTTATCGCACGGTCTCAGGCGCTGCAGTCCTCGTTATCACCGGTGAGATACCTATCGACTTGCTGGCATTCGCGCGAAGACGATTATGGAAAGCGAAGAGGGAAAACCATGCCATTAGTCCGACAGATGTCAGGTCGCAAACAATACGACGATGGCAAAGCAGATGGAGCGACGAAAGAAGTGGAAGATGGACGGCTAGACTTATTCCATCTATAGAAGCGTGGATACAAAGAAATTTTGGGGAAACTAACTACTTCCTGACACAGTTTCTTTCGGGTCACGGTTATTTCCGGCAATATCTACACCGCATGGGCAAGGTGATTGACCCTGGCTGCATTTACTGCGAGGAAATAAATGACGACGCTGAACATACTTTCTTCCATTGCTTCAAGTGGCAAGACGAGGAGAATATGCTGATGGTGCAGATTGGTGAATTCACACCCGAAAACATTGTGGATGCAATGCTCGAGAGCGAGGTGAAATGGAACGCTGTGAGGAAATACGTTGAGCGTATACTCCGCAGGAAGAAGGTCGACCTTGACATAGCGCGACGAAATGATACACGAGAAGACGAGCCAATAGCTTGAGGCTGGCTTCAAATATGGCGTACCCAGACGTGGGAGAGTAGATAACGGTCCTTTACGGGACGTCGTTCTGGGCCCTTCCCGAAGTAATGCAGATAGCCGTCCCGGGAAGGGAGTATCCCCAGAAGAGGAGGAGGGATTGTTTTAGTGGAAGCACCACTCGACGCAGATGACGACGGTCACTGTAAGTGCGAAAGCATTTTGAACCCTACCTCACACGCCAAAAAAAAAAAAAAAATAGCAACTTGTTTGGTACATTTGATCAGTGTTCAGCGTCAAGGGCTAGCTTTGAAGTAGCCTTCGAGATGTGTGAACCTTTACTTTTATTAATTTTTATTAAAACGAATTATTCTATGTTGGCCATTTTCTTACTAAAGTATCGAAAAAGTCCACGGATGCGCGTGCTTTTCCCACCGTAAACAGATGTATTAATACGTTTTGAAATATTCGAACAATTACACTATGCGATCAAAAACAAAAACTTAAATACAACCGAGTCCCGTATATAGTCTAAGTCGTACATTTAATTAAGTAGAACTTAAAAAAACTTTTTTTATATTTTTCGAACTCCCAAACTTGCTTTATTTGAAAAAAACGGTATTTTTTTTTTTTTTTTTGAAAATTTTCACGTTTTTTGATGGTGAGCTTTTCCCGCATAAAATAAAGGTACGAGTATTAATACGCTTTGAAATTTTCGAACGATTACACTATGCGACCAAAAACAAAAAATTAAATACACCAGGGTAGCTATATAACATTTAATTGAGTAGAATTTAAAAATATCTTTTTCATATTTCTTGAACTACTTTTCACACAAAATATTACGCCACTGTTATGATCTTTAAATAATAGGTACAGCAATTTTTGTCCGATTTCATCAAACAAGTACAAGAGAATGTTTTGAAATTAAAAAAGGTCAAATTTGAAAAAATAAGTAAAAATCTTATTTTTCAAGTTTAAAAGATCAAAACTCATAACATAAAATTTTAATATATTTATGTGCATAATTTTAAAGTTTTATCTTTTCCCATATATTGATTTTTCAAAATCTTTTCAAAAATATTTGAATAATAAATAATTTTGTGCGAAAAGTTTTTGTCAAATAAAAGAAATATAAAAACATATTTTTGATACCTACTCAACTAAATGTACAACTTAGACTATACGAGTATAGTTACTCGGATGTATTTTTACTGTCGCTGCATGTTATTTTCAAATTTTCAATATATTCGAATGCTGCAGTTAAAATAAAAGTGTTTTTTTACTTCTGTTTGTTATAAATAATTGGTTTTTTTTATTTAATTAAGAACACAGTTTTGTCAACAAGAGACAGAACTTCGCTATCTACTTTATTCACGTAACGTTTAACGACGCACTTTTTATTACAGCTGTCAGTCTACTACTGGCTATTCACGCCTGATTTGCAGCATCGTTGCTCGGTCCATGCTTGTGATGTCGTATTTGGCATTATCTTATAAAACAAATGCGGGTCGAAGCTGTCTAATCTGTTCAGGTACGTAATCACTAAGGCTTGCAGCAGGATAAAGTGGTTGTAATAAAAACTAAAGCTGACTACATAATAAGTAGGCTTGCAACAAAAAATGTGAACAGAATAGTGAAGCTCCTTTTATGGTCATCAAATAAATGCTTCAATATCTTAGAGAACTATGCAAGAATGATGTAAGGTCATTCTAAAAATTTTCGTTTCAACTATAATAATGCATACTCAACATATTTCTCTCCAGGAAGACTATCTGCAGTGTTTCACATATAAGAAGTTGAACTAAATTCAAAATTATGAAAACCTTATTCACAATTTATATTTAACAATCAGCTGACAATGAATTTTCTCACGATAAATCCAAAAATTCGAATTATGCGCATCAGCTCCAACTACTACGACTATAACTATGTACGTATATATTTAGTTGACACCAGTTTGAATAGCCGTTTTCAACTTTTGACAGCTTGCATCTCTACTCGTTGCACTATGGCAACGACAAAACGAGCTAACAACCGCAACATTTTCAAACCAAATGCTTTTAATTGGTAATTGTAAAATGCCAATTGATAGTACTGATTTTATTACAATGCCAATATTTTTGTATATGTAAAGAATCAAAAGAAGAATTAATTGAAAGTCTGTGGATGTATAATAGGTAGGAAATACAACTTCGTTAGTGATTTGAATTTCAAATATGTAGTTGAAAAATTTGTCACTTATTTATATAAAAATCTATACTGTACTGTGAAGGAGTACCACTTCCAAAAAATTTATGTTCCCTGCATTTTATTTTTAAGAAATACACTAGTTTCTTCTAGATGATTTTCATTTTTAGTAACGCGGGCAGGGTAAGCCCAGCAACATTAGAAAGACAAATTCTTGCATCATGTCAATATGTCTCATTCCTTCTATTTATATTTTTTATTCACACAATAAAATTTCTACCGATATGGTAAATCGAGAATAATCAAAAAATTATTTAATTTGATGAGTAACATGCATGTTCCTACCAGTCGATTGTTGCAATAGGTATCTCAGCCATGTATTTCCACTTCCTGGAAATGATGCTAGCGCAGTCAATCCAGTCTTTGTCATATCATCATTATCGCTTATATTAGGAGCTGAAACACAGTATCAAAAATTTCATAGAAAAATAAGAATTAATTAGATTCTGTTTACATACAATTAAATTCGGAAGCTACATCTGGTGCAGTGTTTATTGGAAGCTCAGTTTGCAAATACTTTAGTTCTTTACACCATCTAATTGTCATCTTCTGATTAATTCCAGATATCTTTTGATTATGATAATTAGGAAACTGTCATTAAAAACATAACACTTAATTTAATGCAATCGAAACAAAAAGCAAAGAATGCTTCATTTAACATATTTTACCTCTGCAAAACGTTCAATTCGTGTACGTCTTGGATGTGAACCAGGAACATTTTTCATAGATAGAAAAAGCACACCTCCAATGTATATTACAATTGTTACTGTTACCCCACAAAGTCTCCAACCTTGTAATGCCATACCGCTTTTTTTTCATAACTGTAAGGAAAATAATAATAATTGGTTTTATATGATAACGCAAATAAACATGCATGTGCCTCATTTCACGTCAGTCCAATACATTGAATTACTGCGTGAAGAAGTTAAATGATGATCTATTTAAAATCTATATACATATATATAAATGAATGTTTGTTTGTACTATGTAACTTATAGAATCGTAAAATATGCATTTGATTATTTATTTAAATCGTAAACTGTGCATTTAATCATGTTATGATATTGATGCGCAATAACGCATGAGCCGACGAAGGTTCTAAGTTGCTATGACAAATTTCCGACAGGTGGCGCCACTGAAAATTACTAAAAATGAATTAAATCCTAAACTGTGCATTTGATCATGTTACGATCTTTAGCAAAGCTGTTACGCATGAGCCGACGAAGGTTTAGATCATAGTTTACCATTTCATAGCACAGTTGTGCAGAGAGAACTCACACGCATTCTTGTGTTTTTTATTTAGTTGTCGATCAGACTGCGACAAGAACACATGTGCGGCGGATGCTTTGTCATTTTATTCCAGAATGACTCTCAAAAAATATTTTATGTTAAAAAATGCTTTTGATAACATTCAATGCCTTATATGTTACAAAACATTTAAAGAATGTAGGGAATATGTTCTTAATACAAAATGGGTTTTTTTATTTTTATTTATCTAAAAAACATGAACTAATTTCTAAGCCAAAGATGGCTTCTTTTAATAAAAAATTGATTTTTTTATTTATCTAAAATTATTAAGCCAAAGATAAATAAATAAATATGTTGATGAAATGAACATCAAAATAGCGTATATTACTAACACTTTTCTATGGGTGTAGATAAATAAATTCTCTCAACTTATTTTCTCTCTCCTACTCACTAATACATAACCAAAAAGTTTTTGGTAACCTCTGGTTTAGATGTTGCTACGACCAATTTAAGACAGGTGGCGCCACTGAAAATTACTCAAAATGAATTAAATCGTAAACTGTGAGTTTGATCATGATATGATCTTTAGCAAAGTTGTTGCGCATAAGTCGACGGAGGTTTCTAAGTTGGTGCGATTAATTGCCGATAGATGGCGCCACTGAGAATTATTCGAAATGTATTGAATCATAAACTATGCATTTGATAATGTGTTGATCGGACAAATGCCAGACATTTTTGGATTCATCATTTATGATTTTAATAACATTTAGTCTAACTCATCATTTATGATTTTAATAACATTTAGTCTAACTCATTCCCGTAAAATGTCAATCACAAATTTGTAACATTTTATTTTGGAAAATTTTTAAAAATGCTGTTGTGTTCAATTGGATTGGGTATTTAAACGTATTTTTCACGTCGTTCCCGTGCAATCATGCCTCCAAAGTGACAAGCAATTGGTCAACCTGCACCTCAAGCGTTATGAGCCTCAGAATCAGACGGGCAACGAGCATTGGGACTGGAAAATCTCCCAGTACATGCCGCTGAGACCCGTTGCCATGAATCACTTGAACAACGAGAAATGAGATTAGAAAGTGATCTAAAATGCGTACTACTCAGGCCTGTTCGTCTGAATCATCTGGAATCAAAATCAATACAAAATTTTATTAAATTTATTTTAATTTTAACAGTTCCTAATGAATTGAATCCAGGGTTTGTTTTTGCTTCACTGTGTTTTGCTTTTTCTTAAATGCTTCACTACAGCTAAGAGAAAATAAAACAGCAAAGGCAAACAGCACAGTCAAAAAACAAAAATAAACTCATTAGCTATAGCGGTACAGTGAAATGTTTTCTACTAACGCAGTGAAGCACAGTTGTTAATTTTAAAACGATCACTATTGCTTACAGCGTTTCAGCTCTTGTGGTTTCTCTTGTGCTTTTGCTGTACTTATTTGCTGCGCTGTTTTACTTTGTAAAGAACTACTTAAAGGTTTTATATGATAAAAATGTGGGTGCATTTGTCAGAAGCATGTGTATAACCCAGAGGAAAATTGTTAGTAATTATTCTTTCAAGCAGTGTTCGAACAAATATTGTTTACAAAATATTGTGCTTTTTGATCCCATTTATTGCTCTTTAGAATAATAGAAATATTTCACTTAAAAATTCACAGAAAAATCTGTGAATTTTACCCATTGCAAAGGATGGCAATATTTCACTAGGCAGAAAATATCATTATGGAAAGATTTACATGCATAATAATGTATGGAAATTTTGTAGTGACCAATTTGAGGACCATAAAATATAACCCTTTGGAATATTCAGGTACCAGAATTTTTAAAAAGTTTTTATAAAGTTTTATTTTGCACTAGCATTCGAAAATGAAATGTAAAATTTTTTTATAGTTCTGTTGATAAATAAATGTAAAATGTTGAGAGTGTTCAAGTTTTTGCATGCAAGAAAAAAAAAATAAACATAGATGCAAATTGACGAATAGTCATTTAGCAATATTATTAAAAATAAAAAATTATGACAAAGAAATTAACATTGGTCAACTCATGGAATTTTTAGATTCGCAAAAGAACTGTTTCTCATTGTAAATGAAATATTTCACCAGGCAGAAAATATTATGGAAAGATTTAAATGCATAATAATGTATGTAAATGGTGTGGTGACCAATTTGCGAAACGGAAGACCATTAAATATAACCCTTTGGAATATCCAGGTACCTGCAATATGTAATGATGACTCTTACTACAAAACCATAAAAACTTGTGCGAAAAATACAAATGTCGGTCGTTTGAAAAAAGGCTACATTGAAAATCACAGTTTTAAAAATTCTGGTACCTGAATATTCCAAAGGGTTATATTTTATGGTCCTCAAATTGGTCACTACAAAATTTCCATACATTATTATGCATGTAAATCTTTCCATAATGATATTTTCTGCCTAGTGAAATATTGCCATCCTTTGCAATGGGTAAAATTCACAGATTTTTCTTTGAATTTTTAAGGGAAATATTTCTATTATTCCGAAGAGTAATAAATGGGAAACAATTTTCCTCTGGGTTATACACATGCTTCTCACAAATACACCCACATTTTTATCATATAAAACCTTTAAGCAGTTCTTTACAAAGTAAAACAAGGCAGCAAATAAGTACAGCAAAAGCACAAAAGAAACCACAAGAGCTGAAACGCTGTAAGCAATAGTGATCGTTTTGAAATTAACAACTGTGCTTCACTGCGTTAGTTGAAAACATTTCACTGTACCACTACAGCTAAAGAGTTAATTTTTGTTTTTTGACTGTGCTGTTTGCTTTTGCTTTGGGTACAATTGCTGAAAAACTGTAAGCACAGCAGAAATTTAGGTGCTTTTGCTAATTTCAAGCAAGCAATACAAACCCTGATTGAATCATGATCAGATGTTCAGTTCAATTATACACAAAAAACTATGTTTCCAGTGGCAGCAAAAACCCTATTCACAATAAATGTGAATAAAATATAATTTGTTTGAAACTCTATAATGGGTGATTGTGGTGATATGGTAAAAACGCAAAAAATTCTATATTCACGAATTACCTGCCAGTTAATGACGAAACAGAAGTACATCCATCCCCCGTTTCACACGGTATTCGTTTTACACGTTTTCGATCTTACACGGTTTTTGAAAATAAAATTTTTTTTTAACGAAATTTATTAATTTTGCATTTACACGAAATCATAAACACTAAACTATAATTTTCTTATATCTACAATATCATTTTCATTGTTTTACTGTCAAAATATTTTACTGTCAAAATACTACACTACAAAATGTATGTAACAGTTACGAATTCTTAGTAGTTTATGTCTATGATGGAAATAGATAAGACGGGAACTCCCCGTTTTATGATCAAAACTAAATTTATTGTGTGCTAGTTTGTTTGAAATACCAAAACAAAGAGCATCAATGTTTTTAAACTTTGTGTTTAATTAGAGTTTAAATATAATTGATAGCGTAAATTTATTCAAGGTGAGCAAATAACGTTCAATGTGTTTGTTATTCATCATATTAAAAACTGACAAAAAGGGATTTTTTATAGTGATTTTCGTTTAACACGGTTTTTCCATATAAGAGTGAATTTTTCGAGTTACACGGTTTTTTATGGAACCTATCTTCCGTGTAAAACGGGGGATAGGTTTATAGCATTTACGATCGTCGGAATATGCAGTCTTGAGGCCAAATTTATTTAATTTCGCCGTCTTCAATTTAAAACGAGTAGCAATTCAAGTTGACAAAACTTAAATTCTTCTATTCATATTGGTGACAACAGAATACGTAATTGTATCGACGATGATGCCCAGTTCTAAATGAATGGGCACGCGAAAAAAGAAAATTGTCTAATTTAGGACCATAACAAACCACATGAAATCCGAGAGCTTTTAGTAGCATATTTCTATGGGAATGACGTTGGTCAGGCCATCACTGTCGACGGTAATCGATGATTACCAATTTCGTTTGATCTGAATTGGACGATCTGGACATCAACAACATTAGGTTTCAACAGCACAGAAATTACGTAAAATTTTCAGTCTCGCAATCTCGGGACCTTTTTGAATAGAATTGAAATTTGCTTTCATTCTATTCTTGGTTAGGTTTGATAACAGCCGATATTTACTGACAGTTACTGTTTTGTGTTTATAGTGTAATTTAATCTTACGTAGACATATTTCATGTAAATATACACTATGACCGCATTCATAATCGAAAGATTCCCTCACATATATGACAAAAAAATTTTAATTTAAAGGCATCTGGACCCACAATATTTGTACTTTATAATTTTGGTTTTATTAACACTTAAATAGATTAAATTTACAATTATAATTAATAATTAATACAGGTAGTAAACCAATTCGTTAACACGTGTAACCAGGACTGCGAAAAATCACAATTTTGCGTATTTGTGCATGGGGGGCATGTTCATGCCTATATGTACGAGAGTAAAGATATAGAATAATTTTTCTGAAAAATGGTAATATTTAATGATTAGGATATATACAAAGCACATTTTTAATTTTTGCTATTAGTATACAATACTATTTAAGATTTTTATTAATTTCCTATTAGAGCTCTTTGATATATCTATTCCTAATTTCACCATTTCATTTGTGAGTCATTAGAACTATTAATTTATAAATATGATTTTTAAAATGTTTTCCCATGCTTTTTATATTTCTCGATCCTCCAGATCCTATTTAATTTCTATTAAATTTTCTGTGTGCGATTAAGGACGGGTGATTGGGATTTAACATACACTAATTAGTTATTTGCCGGCTTATTAAAAAAAATTCTTATCAAGTAGCAGGGATGGAAGATCTCGTACAACGCCAGCTAACGAAGACAAATGATAATTCGAAAAAAAGGATCCATATTTTTCGTCACAAATAATGCCAACAAATTCATTTAAATATCGCAGTAAGAAAAGTGGAAGATAGATCATTAAAAGCATAGCTACGCTCCAGTAAACTTACGAAAAAATCCATTTACTTTACTTGTAAAGAGTAAACAGAATTTGCTGACACTTTTACACTGAACTGTTGAAGAATTGATAAAAAAAATATTATAATTTAAAAAATATATGTTATAGCCCATTTACACTACAGCGAAATCTAGTAGATTAGATTTCAAATCTTGCTCAAAATCTAGATCGTTTACACTGCATTTATTTGACGGTAGCAAGATTTCATTTTAATAACAAAAACAGCTGACTGAAATTTAAAAGAAAATAATAAAGGGTCCGTCAAATAACCTTTTTTTTTTTTGAAAATGCTTTAAAAAAAACTACTGAAACTCTTCAATTTTTTTGAACAAAAATTCGTTCAACATGACCCGATAACGATCGCCATTAACTGAAACGGCCAATGGCCCAATTATGCCTCTGGACCAAAATCTGCACCAAACAGTTACTCGTTTTGGGTGCATCGGCGTGCGAGTTTTCTGTGCCCCAAATGCACCAAATTTTGCTTGTTTACATACCCGCCAAGATCAAAATGAGCTTCATCTGAAAAGATGATTCTTTTTTTTGCCAAAATCGGCATCTTCTGTAGGCTACTGCATGGCCAGCCGAGGCAGCCATTTGAATGAAATTATTTTCCATTATTAACCAGAAGGATTGTACTTTCAAATAAAAAAAGAATTTTGAGAAAATATTCAGTAGTTTTTTTAAAGCATTTTCAAAAAAAAAAGTTATTTGGCGGACCCTTTACAACATTTAGAAAATGTATTTTTAAATTGAAATGTCATTTTTTTCCTGTGCAGCGTTGTATTTTTAAGTACTATTTGGCAAAACACATAGTTGCATTTCTATTTTTACTAGATTTTGAGTAGATTTTGCCGAAATCTACTAAATAAGTAGATTTTGTTTTGTATGGGAAATCTAGTTAAAATCAACTAGATTTGGCTCGAAATCTCATAAGTACTAGATTTCTCTGTAGTGTAAATGGGGTATTAGCTCCAAGTATTGTAAGTGAAATATTAAGTGTGTGTGTGAAATATGTAGTGTGGGGGTTGTTTTCACTTAATGGATCCGGGCATTTTATTAATTTGAGACTATGGATCGCTTATTCTACAAAAATTATTTGGAAACTGTCATGCAATTGTCTCTAATAATCCGCGATATTAATCCAAAGTTTACATCGAAACGAGTTGAGTCCTGGATTTAAAATATTACATACAACATATTATTAAAAGACCAGGACAGTCCCCCGTCTTAAATTCTGCAGATTTCTCTGGGAATATGAGTGGATAGAAAAAGAAAATAGTCAGGAATCGGAAATTTGTTCCTCCAAAGTATAAGAAACATGGGACAACAGAAAGCGAAGTTGATAGTTCCAACGCCTCGCAGATGACTTGCAAAATATATGATATTCCATTGATAGTTCATATATGTATATAGAGAAAAATAAAAAAGTTTTTAAATGAGTTGCTTTAGTTTTTGCAACTTAAATTTTTTTATTTTATTATTAAAAAATTTTTTTTGAGATATTTTTTTTAATAAATTACGAGGACCTAAAATACCTTAAAAATAAAGGTTTGTTTCTTTTTACCAGATTGCTATGGAAACGCCAGAATATTAAGTCAATTGAATTAGTTTGTGCCACTAGTGTATACTACATAACTTTTTATGCTGCTACTTTGAGCATCTTATCATTCTTTCATATACATGTCTTTATTTTTGTGATTCTACATTTGCCAACTTATTGATAATCTCTTTGTTCACTTGGAGCACTGCAAAAATTATCCTACACCGTGAAACCAACGCATCTGTAAGCCTTGATGCGCTATGTCAGAGCTTAATGCCAGGTTCCCACGGCAGCAATTTTTCGTAATTCGCTCTCTTATTCGCAATTCAACACCCAATTATGTGCTAAATTACGTCATTCGCCATACAAAATTTTGTGAGCGAATTACCCAAATTGTGTGTAATCCAATTTCTATTACCCTGTGGATTACTTAAAAATCAATGTAATCTCTAAATTTTATCGTATTTTTGCCATCACCAGCTGTCAAAGCACAAAAAATATTGTAAACAATAAACAATAATGGAATCCAAATATAAGATTTTAAAAAAGTATTATTTATAAGAAAGTTATTCGCGAAATTAGCGGAGGAAGCCACTATGTGTGTGGAAAACCTTTTGAAAAGTATTTGCAGCTTCTGAAGAAGCTGTATGAAAAATATTAATAATAATTTAGTAATAAAAAGAAGAAGAACTGTAAAAAAAGAATTACAAAACTACCGTGTGAACATGATAATTCAAATAAGTAATTCAAACAGAGAGCGAAGTAATTCGAAGGCTCGTGCGAACATAGCATAAGCTGATGTTCTATATTTTAGGTTCTAAAGAAGATTCATTTAAATTGAATTATTTTATGTTTATAGATGCCTTCAAAAATATATTATTAAATTATTGTAATTTTTTATATTATGCATTGAAATTTTTTTATTTTATACGTTAGTGCACTATCAGTAATGTTATGTTCGCACCAGACTTCGAATTACGTCGCTCTCTATTTTGAATTATAATGTTCACACGGCAACTTTGTAATTCTTTTTGACAGTTCTTCTTTTCTTCTTCTTTTTATTGCTAAATTATTATTAATATTTTTAAATTACAAAGTTCATACAGCTTCTCCAAAAGCTGCAAATACTTTTCCTGTAGATTCAACAGGTTTTCTACACTCATAGTGGCTTCCTCCGCTAATGTTGCCAATAACTTTCTTCTAAATAATACTTTTTAAAATGTTATTTTTGGATTCCATTATTGTCCATTGTTTACAATATTTATTTGTTTATATTTTTATTGCTTTGAAAGCTGGTGATGGCAAATATTACGAAAAATTGCTGCCGTGCATAACACAACTACATTTTTAACCAAAACTATAAGGAATCAATAAATGGGAATGAAAATCGGTACGGGCGTTTTTGATGCTGATGATTTGAGGTAAAATTTTTCAAATACAAAATGACGTACATATTAAATGTTAATGCTATGCATAAAAACAAAGTATAACAAGCAACGGAACGGAATTTGACAGGTCATAGGCCAGTCGTGAAAGGGACAGCAAATATTAGCAAAAAGTAGTTCTGTCCCTCTCTGATTGCAATTCTTTTTTATTTGTTTATGTTTTTTTTAGTTTTCGGGGTGGTTTTTTTATATTGGCGAGAGTTAATAAAAATTTAATTTTTGTCTAAAACTATTAATAAATAATAAAAACAACTAATAACATTAATAATTTTTAACTTTTTCTCTCAAGAAATTCAAAAATATTGGCAACTTTCAACCAGAAAACTTTTTTATGAGCAGTACGTCTTATTTTGATCTTGTAATATTTAGCTTGTTAATAACCTCTTGCACATGAAACTATATTCATTGTGACCGAAAATCAACCACATTTCGATTAATATTTAAATATTTAAGAATCTTTAAAATTTTCATTGAAGAAATTAAAAAATATTCCAAATTTTCCCTTTTTTAACACAAAATAAATGTTTGTTTACATTTAATTTTTCTATTTCATACACCAGTTTTCACATTGTATATCTGTTGCTTCTAACACATTTGCTTTGCAATACATTATAACATTTTTTCTCCGTCTAAGCTGTCCTGCGTTTTTATGTTATGAACGTTTTTCAACTGCCAAAGCTTTCGTTACTTGTTATACTTTGCATAAAACATCTGAGTGGGTAAAACCGTTAAACTAAACTTTTTTGTCTAAAATTTTCAAAAAATATGTTGAAACTTATGTAGAAAGTGTTTATTATTCTGTTTTTTATAAAATTATTAAAAAAAATGCCTAAAAAACAATAAATCGCAACATGAAATTGACAAAAATAATTCAGTTAACACGTTCTTTACAGTTTTAACGTGACCTAATTTGCGGAATTTTTTTATCCTAAAGCTGGATTCACCCATTGTTTCAGAACAAAATGCTTGTTCCGAAACAAATTCAGTTTTTTCCAAAACGATTCACCCACTTCGAACAATTTTGTAAAAACCAAGTTACCATATGAAACATTTTTGTAAACGAAGCGTCAGTTTTACAATCAGACAGCACAGTAGCAGATGATCATTTAAATCCATTTTATTTTTAATATTGTTTATAATTATTTAGTTTTTTTTTTTAAACAAACAAACAGTATTAAATAACCGCTCTGTATTTTATTATCCATACATACATACAAATGTACATATAATATGATGTGGCAGCTCAGTTCAACTTTACTTATAAAATTAAAGTAGCTGGCAGCACGTTCGATTGTTTCGGAACAAAAATTATAATTAAACCAATTCGAGCTGAAATTGTTCCGAAACAAGCTTACTCTATTTCGCTCTCAAAAAGAGAAACATCAAACTACATATAAAAAAAAATTGTGTCGGAACAAAATTTTTGTATATATATATATATTATTGGGGTATTCACTCGGTCGTCATAAAGTCATATTATCATCAAATAATAACACGTAAAATATGACTGCTGTGAGCAACCCTCATAAGTTAGTGTGCTATTTCAAATTTGAGTCAGCTGGTGTAAGAAAAATACAATTATAAAAAATTACAAATATTTTTAATTAAAAATGCCAAAAACAAGTCAAAAAACTGAAATAATAGCCGGTTTGTGCGAAAAATACATATTGGACATTATTATGGCTGATTCAATTAAATAAGAAAAAAATAATTACATGTTTATATTTAAATAAATCTTTTTCAAGGTGATGATGACGATGAAGAACAAATAAATGAAATGTTCTTAGCAAACGTCGCTAGTTTGCTCACTAATCGTAGAAGCATCCACCTTGGAGTTCCAAAATCCAATAAGTGGAACCAAAACGTGTTAACAATGTTTGACGACAGCCGGTTTAATCAAATGATTAGGGTCCGGCCAGAGGAATGTGTGCATATACTGAACTTGATTAAAGAATATGATGTGTTTAACACAAGTCTAAAAACAACACAGCTTCCAATTGATGTGCAGTTAAAAATCGTACTTTATCTGTTGGGATCCTCTGGCGGTGGACTTTCAACACGGAAAGTAGCTACCCTCTTTGGAGTAGGTGACGGAGGCACAATACAAAAGGTCACAAAACGTGTTTTTAAAGCAATTTTAAAGAAAAATTCTTAAGCTGGCCTAATGCAGAAGAACGACAACAAATTTTGTTCGCAACTAAAGACGAAATGCCTGGTTGCGTAGGATATATAGACGGCTCTGAAATAAAATTATCTGAAGCACCTGTCAAAGACCACGAGTTATTTTTTTTCTCGAAAACGTCAATATGCCGTTAAAGTTCAAGCAGTTTGTGACTACAAATTACGAATAAGACAACTAACAATAGGTTATCCAGGTAGCGTACATGCCGCAAAAATTTTTTTAAACTCTCCACTAGCAAAACACCCTGAACGATTTCTGTCGCCACCGGAATGGATTGCTGGTGATAGCGCTTTATAAAAATTATTAAATATTTTGACACAAAAAAAAAAATATTTAAAAACATAAACATAAACAGCTGTTATTGATTACTAAGCCGGTAATAATTTCTGACGGCATTTAATAGGTTAATTGCTAGCACGTTTGCGTGGGTACCTTATTTATTGAGGTATCTTTCACTAAAACGATTAATTTCATCTTTACCTTTTGCAATTTGTAGATCGTTGTGTATATTATCGTTTTCCACAAACCAAGGGGCATTTGTTATTAATCTTAAACTTTTTGACTGGTATCTCTGTAATATTTCAATGTTTGAGTTACTAGCAGTCCCCCAAAGTTGAATACCGTATGTCCATATCGGCTTAAGAATTGTTTTATATAGTAAAACTTTATTTTCTAAACTTAGCCCAGATCTAGGTTTTAATAGCCAATACATTTTTCTTGTTTGAATGTTCAGTTGCTTTCGCTTATTTTTTATGTGTGTTTTCCATGTTAGCCTTCTATCAAGATGAAGGTCTAAATATTTGACTGTATTACTTGTAGGTACAATGCATCCATTTAAATACACTGGAGAACATTCTTCTTTTCTCAAAGTAAAGGTTACATGAACCGATTTTTGTGTGTTTACTTTTATATTCCACTTCTGCAACCAATCTTGGCTAAGGTTTATTTGATTTTGTAACAATTCCGAGGCTATTATTGGGGAATAATTAGACGATAATATAGCAGTGTCATCGGCAAATGTTGCAGTAGTTAGATTCTCCATTATCGGCATATCAGACGTAAAGACAGTATATAGTACTGGACCCAAAACACTTCCTTGTGGAATTCCAGAGTTGATGAGATCAAAATCTGAGTATTCTTCATTAATACTAACAAAGAAGTGTCTTTCATGGAGATATGGGCTGACTTCATAAACGCAGTTTGCAATGCAACCATACAATGCATGGTGTTCATAAAAGCAGTAAAATTTGTTTTGGCAATGCCTCATGTTCATTATTGCAGGGCAATGCTTTTCAGTGCGTATTATTTGTCAATTTCGTGCATGGTTTTTATTTGTGATCCTTTGTAAACATTTATTGGCTGCAAACATTTTGTGGTAGAAATGACAAATTTTTGGTAACTTAAGTTTTTTATTAATATAAGTACAAATGTGATTTAACATTTAATTTTTTGTATATAGAGAAAAAAAATGGAATCATGAAAGAAAAAACCTACTCATAGAAGTGCGTTAGCAAAAAATCTCAATTTGGAAACAAATAATGCGGGATATTAAGGAAATTGATAGCACATCTTTGAAAGAACAATTATTGCTCAGTTTCCAAATTCTTATTTGTAATGTTTTTTGTAGCGTTATTCCAATACGTCCAGTTTTTCGTGAATACCACTAGGGTTTAATCGCAATCTGCAACTTTGTATTGTACTGTATTGTAATAGTATTGTATTGTACTACTACTAGACCAAAAGAATGTAAATAACATGAATGTTGAACCGCTGGTGTAACAGAATACGGTGTGCAGTGATTATGCAGGAAGAGGACTGCGGGAGCCATTGAGTTGCTAGCAA
Source organism: Sarcophaga rosellei (assembly GCA_930367235.1). NCBI lineage: Eukaryota > Metazoa > Arthropoda > Insecta > Diptera > Sarcophagidae > Sarcophaga > Sarcophaga rosellei. Next base: position 43,745,341 of record OV884018.1, on the reverse strand, counting down.
CAGTCGGGTGGGGGAGTTCGGTCCTTTCCTAAGAAAATCTGTCTACAATACAAATTTTTTATAGACTCCCTATTTTGTGATGGTGTTTAAGGTGTATGGTCTGGGATGACTAGATTATCAATAATGTAATTAACTAGGCCCCATCTAGTCATTTTGGAAGTTTACTATGGTTTGGGTTAGTCAAAACTCTCAGATAACTATCATCACCTCTGTTGTTGTTGAGGGATGTTGCCTCATAACCCACGCCTTCCAAGTTTCCTAGGCAAAACAAAGTATTTTATGGAAACCCCAAAATTTAGCCTACGTCTAGCACTAATCTATATCCTCCCTTTTCGAAAACACCCCTATTTTAAAATCTTAAATTCGCATTCTATTTATAACATACATTTATTGAATTCATAAGTTCTAAAAATATTTATAAAGATTCGTTCTAATCTTAACCATAATCAAATATAAATTATAAAGAAAAAGAAAATATATATATATATATGTATGTAATTCAATTATAGTACGAAAATAAATATACACAAATATACAAAATTCTAGTAATTATGTGAAATTTAAGTATAAAAATAATTTAACAATTAGGCCGAGCCTCAGTGGGTTATATCATTGTAAATATAAAAGAAACAAAAACCAAAAGAAATTTAAAAGATACGATCGCAAGCATTATGGGAACAATTTGGAATTGGAACCAAACAATAATGTTATTAAAAATGAAAATACATAACAAACATATGTTAATGTACAGTGGGACAGAAAAGTATGCTAGCGATCTAATTGGTTGTAGTTTCTTTTAGGTTTATTTAAATTCAATGGAATAATTAAAATAAAAGATCATTATTGACTTACCAAATCGATCGAACTAATGATGAAGGCCTCCAGCATGATGTCGATGATGAGGTTGCTATATGATCTATATATATTCAAAATCTTCAAGGAAATAATGTTAAATTAAATAATGATAATTTATAGTGTAATTCCAAGATGAAGTCTTAATCTAATATTAGTCTTCACAATTTCAATTTAAATTTACTATGCTATTACATTTTTGTTTTCTTCATTTTTATGTAAAAATTTAGATACAAATATTTATCTCCATAGAATTTTATTATAATGTAGAAAAATAATTTTATGTTAACATAATCAAAATTTTGAGATTTATCTTTTAAACTTTAAACTTTTTAATTATAAAACTCATTATTTAAGGTTATTGCATTTAAAATTATTACATTTAATATTTCTTTCAAATTTTAGGTTAATTCAAAAATAATTATGATGCTTCCAGCAATCTTGGACAACAGATATATAAATACATAATTTCTTTATTTAATTCACTTTTATACTAATTTCTTCACTTTTTATAAATTTGTATCCAAAAATATGCAAAAATTAAAATAATTCATTATTCTGTTGATTTAAATTCATAATTTCATAGTTTTTTTTCCATTTTTAGAATACTAAATGCGACTTTTTATTCAGAATAAGCAAAAATTAAAAGAGTTAGAACAGAATAGAATAAGAAAAAGTTTTTAATAATAATTTTCAATAATAATTAAGTAATAAGAACAGAATAGAATAAGAAAAAGTTTTTAATAATAATTTTCAATAATAATTAAGTAAGTATTAATATTTACATTTACGTATAAAATTCAGCCATGTTGCCGGGGAGTAACACTGTGACACATCGGGATATTTCAGGTTAAATGATGCCCATAATCTACACTCAGATTCTGTCAAAGATGATTTCTGGTAAAGATGATTTCAGGCTCTCCAGGTCTAATACCAAATCTTTTTGGAGGTTAGGATTTTTCAATTCACAATTGGATGCTCGCCAATGAAAATGCTTGATAATATTCATTCCGAATAGAATAGGAGACATCCTTCTATTTTCAGGTTATATATTTTTTTTATATTCTATTTTCTCTATTTACACACAAAAACTTCACTTGTATCTCAAACTTATTTAATAAAGAACAAAAAAAAGAACTTTATTCAGCGTCACATTTTAATAAAATGACACTAATCCCGAGGTTCACGAGGTGAACGCTTTGACGATTAAAATCAAAAAAAGAGATGATTGATGTGAACACTTTGACGTTCAACAGAAGAAGGGATCGATTAAGATCGCGTGATCACCCACGCTAAGTCGTTTCTCGATCATTCGATTATATTAATAGGAATAAAACCGTTCGTTCGAAATTAACTGTAAATATTGAAGTTTGAAACTTCCAATTTCGAAATTCCATTATATGAAAAAAATACGACCCTGCGAAGTTTCTAAAATTTGCACTATGGCAACCCCAATCTTATTTTCTGTTTTTCCCATCAGGTTCTTTTCCTAAATGGTATTTAGTACATTATAAAGTAAGTGTGGTGAGTATCATTATATTTAGATACTTAACCCATTATGAACCACAAAAAAAAATCAAAGTAATCAATTATTATATTAAAATGTATATTTATGAAAAATGAAAAAAAATTGTGAATCAAAACGACCATTACAAACCAAGAAATTTTGGAGGCATCCGGTGCAAAATTTATAGGAACAAGTCGTTTAGGGTCTAATGTCTTTTCCGTGATATGTACCAATAAGTTTTCCTGCCAAATCTTCCAGAATGTAATAGTGGTTTCCTATTTTCTCACGAATTCTAGCTTTGACAAATAAGGGTGATAATTTAGCATTGAAGTTTTTCTCGGCACTACTTTGGGCAAAATTTCTCCTATAGATTTCCTGGCCTACTTTAAATGTTTGCACTTTTGAACGAAGATTATATTGCTGTTGATTAGTTTTATGTGCTTCCCTTATATGTTTTCTAAGATTTTGTCATATTAACTGCAGGCTATCTTCTCTAGTTATCTTCGCCGTAGGCTCATCTAAAAGGTTAAGATTTCGTAACAACTCATAGGAGGAAGCATGAGTTATCATGTTAAAGCCAAACAAAGCTTGATAGGGTGAAGTGTTTATGGACTGATGGAACGAATTCCGAAGTGCACAGCTAATTTCACTAAGTTTCTGGTCCCATAATCGATGATCAGATTTTAAATATGCTCTTATACCAGCGATAAGTGAACGATTAACCCTTTCAGATGCATTAAATTGTGGAGAGTATAATGCGGTATATATATGTTTGATACCATATGAAGTCAAAAATGCATTGAAATCACAGGCACGAAATTGACTGCCATTATCACTTATAATATTTTCGGGGACTCCATATATATGAAAGATTTGTTTCTGTACAAATTCTATTATGCAAGTAGAAGTAAATTTACGTAAAGGACAAATCCAATGAAACTTACTAAGGTGATCGAAAACTATAAGGAGACCAATATAACCATTTTTACTCCTAGGATACGGTCCTAATAGATCTTTATAAAGACGTTGAAACGGTCGAATTGACATGGTTTGGTTGCCCATAGGAGGTTTCATAATAAAGTTAGGAGCTTTTGTTGTTTTACATACTTCGCAATGACGTACGTAATCACGAACATCTCGAACCAATCCAGGCCAAAAGAAATTTCTTCTTACTAGTTCTAGCGTTTTTGCCATTCCACCATGAGCTGTAATCGTACTATCGTGTGCTCTAGCAATTACGTGCTCTCTTAATTTAACAGGTACCCATAGTTTCCAGCATCTTTCTTCTTGATCTTCGTCTCCTCTATAATGATCCGTGCGGTAATAAATATATTTGTCTATAATTTTTATATCTGGATATTTCGCTGCATTTTTCTGTACCTTTTCTTTTAATTGCTCACACTCTTGGTCAGAGAAATGAGGAGAATTCAAATCAATTTCTGGTTCAGTCGCTTCTACGCTTGAAACTTCATTTGAAGGTATACGAGACAAAGCATCAGGTACTACATGGTCTTTACCTTTTCGATGGCTAATAGTAAAATTGTACGGTTGTAGCTTGAATACCCATCGTGCCAATCTCCCACTTAAATCTGGTTGACGCATTAACCACATTAAACTGGAGTGATCGGTGATGACCTCAAATTCTTGCATTTCCAAGTAACAACGAAACCTTTTTATTGCTTCTACTGCTGCTAAACATTCTTTTTCTGTAACACTATAATTCCGTTGTGCGGAATTTAACTTCTTACTCATGTAAGCAATTGGTCGTTCTTGTCCTTGATCATCTAACTGAACTAATACTGCTCCTATTCCAAAATCACTAGCGTCGCAATGAAGGAAAAATTTCTTACTGAAGTCTGGATTTGACAACACTGGAGCTGAAGTTAACAAAGTTTTAACTTTATCGAATGCTTCCTGTGCTTCTTCTGTCCATTTGAACACCTTTTTGCGGGACAATAACTCTGTGATGGGGAACACTACAGTAGAGAAGTTCTCAATGAAACGTCTGTACCATCCTGCCAAACCAAGAAAACCTCGAACTTGCCTAACAGTCTTAGGAACAGGCCAATCATGTATTGCTCTAATTTTCTCGGGATCTGTTGTGATACCACCATTTCCAATCACATAACCTAAATAGTTTACGTCGGTTACACAAAACTTTGACTTTGATATGTTTAACGTTAAGTTGGCTTTTCGAAATTGTGATGCTATACGAATCAACATTTCAAGATGACTGTGAAAATCTTCTGATACAATTACTAAGTCATCCAAGTAACCAAAAACAGAATGTTTTAGATCTGGAGGAATGATTTCATCCATTAATCTACACATTGTCTGTGGTGCATTGCAGAGGCCGAAAGGCATGACAACAAATTGATAAAGGGGTCTACCTGGTACTGTAAAAGCGGTAAGACTTTTCGAATTTTCATCCAAAGCGATTTGCCAATAAGCATCTTTTAAATCCAACTTCGTTATTATGTTTGCTTTTGGAAGCCTTGCGAAAATTCCCTCAATGTTTGGAAGCGGATAGGCATCCTTTTTAGTTACTGCATTGACTTTACGTGCATCTAAACACAAACGAACCTTATTGGGTTTTACCACCAATCTCATAGGAGAACTCCAAGAAGATGTAGATGGTTCTATTACACCTAGTTCTAACATTCGATCGAGTTCACCATACATTAATTGCTCAACTGCTGGAGAAACTGGATAAAATCTTGATTTAATTGGTTTTGCGGTGCCTACATCAATTGAATGCGTAATAAGACTAGTTCTTCCTAATCCTTGCTTTTCAAAATTAGGAAAAAGTTCAATAACAGCATTAAGCTGTAACTGTTGGCTTTGAGAAAGTGGGTAGAAGTTTTCTCTTGTGGTTTCTAAATGCTTTACATTCTCAGAATGAGTTTTAAGTTTGTCGGAAATATCAGTTAACTCAGAAAGAAGCGTGTTTGATATTTTATCAAAGGAAACGATATCAGTACATCCAATTAAGTCTGGAAAAATAGCAAAAGACTTTACGAAGTCAATTCCCAAAATTAGTCTCTGTGCTAACGATGGTACGATAAATAATTTTAGTTGTTTAGATTCATTTTTGAAATTCACTTCAACATTCAGCCATCCATAAACTGTCTGTGAATGACCATAGCAGTTTTTACATAATGTTTACACTTTGTAAAGCTCTGTAGCTTTGAAAAATCATACGATGCTAAATCTGAACCTATACAACTTACATTTGCTCCTGTGTCAATTAGTCCTAATTCATTAAAATTTAAAAAATTAACTCTTGCGTAGTATCTCAAGTCTTTTGGATTTGATACTGTAGACGACACTACAAGTTTTCTACAGATTCTACGAATTTTGTAATATCTACGTAATCGAGTAGTGGAACGTTTAGGTTTTTTCTTACGTTGATAATCAGGGGAAGATAGACAGAAAATTTGTTTACGTTTTCGCAAATACAATTCCCATCGTCTATGATAGGGCATTTTTGGCATAATAATTTTCGAAACATCCTCATTTTCCATATTTTCACCACTTACTTCACGTTTAAGTATGCTAATTTTTCTAGTTTTATCAGGGTTTAAAGCAATATTTTCAGTTCTATCAGGTTGTAAAGATTTATTAGAAGTTACGTTAATATTTTGTGCTAAGTTTTCTCTTTCGCTACTACAGCTCGAAAGTTTTTTGACTGTTGTTGTTTATTTGCAGCACATTTCACACAATTAGGTTTATAGACATTCTTTGTGCCACATCCATAGCAAAATATAGATCTTTTCTCAAGACAATTTTCCCAATGGTGGCCTATCTCATCACAATTCCAACATTTTAACTTGATCTCGCTACTATGAATTGCTTCGATAGAACAATCAGTATCCTTGTTTAAATCGACATTAACTTCTCCTGTCGTGTTAATTTCTGAAATATATTTTCTAGCAAAAGCTGAATTTTGACTGCGATTAACATGCATATTCTTTCGAACAGTTTCCTCATTTAAAAAGTTTTTTCGCATTTGCACAAGTTTTCGTAAATGTGAAATAGAGTGTTGGGACATAAAGTAAATCCTGTCGTATCTCAGGTCTTAAATTTCTTGCTAAAATCTCTATCAATTCTGCATCAGACATCGGTATGGGAAGATGATCCATAATAGATAATATTGAGTCGAAAAAGGAATCAAAAGTTTCACCTAACTTTTGTTTTCTATTTCTAATTTCTTCTCTGATGTCAAAAGAGCTTTTATACGATTTGTATTGACATCTAAGAGCGTTACAAAAGCCGTTCCAATTTATAGTCTCGACTTGTTTATGATACCTCCAGTACCAATCTCTAGCTTTTCCTGTTAAAAGGATATGTAAGTTTCGACAAATAACAGAAAAGTCACCATTAAATGTATCTTTGGTCAGCGATTTGATTCGATATAAAAATTCTTCTACTTGTAAACCTGTTGATGAACCATCAAATTTTATGTTCCAATTCTGGATAACAGAGGTAATTTTATCAGCATGTACTGAACTTAGATTCGAGTTAGAATTTGCTATCGGGGAAAATAAATAAGGATTATTGGGATTATTGTTGGGACGTTGAGCTTGACTCGCAGGAAGATTATCCTGTACATGATTAGGCTGATCATTGATATTAAATTTTGTTGGCCCTATACTTATATTTTGTAAAATTCTGGTAATATTTGCTTCAATCATACGATTTATTTTCTCATAGTCAATATCAAAAGATTGATTGTTCTCATTTGTAGGTTGTACAGCTTGACTTGTGTTATGCAAAGGAGAGCTTAAAATATTTGCGTCTAACTGATTATCCTCATGTACACTTGCTTGAGCTATATTAGAATCAGTATTGGAAACTGACTGATTAAAATCTTGAGCAGTGTTGCGATTGCTACTACGAGTATTGTAATGTTTTGCTAATGCTCCTCTTGTTTTGCTTTTGGCCATTAGTCTACTTGATTGAGGTCTAGAGCTAATTCTTAATTTACGCAGCTCATTTAATTGACATGAGTGCTTACACACTGGACATTCAGAAGTGGATGATAAATATGATTCGATACATGACCTATGAAATGCATGTGAGCATTCATTAATTATCAAACAGTCGTCCTCTTCAATCATTGTTTCCATGCAAACGTGACATGCGGAAGGCTCAGAATGAATTGGAGCCAAAGGTAACGGTGGAGGAAAATCTGTCCGTGAAGGAGTTCTTTCCAACGACATTTTGACTATTCTCAATATTCTACACAATGTAAACGAAAATAAAAAGTACTATTGATAACGTATAATTGTACCAATATACAAAAAAAATAACTCAGAGAAAAAAAATAAAAAAAAACTAACAGAAAATAAATGCACTCAAAAAGAAATAAAATAAATTTGAATCTCAAAGGAGAAAGAGAAAAAAAAAATTTTTTTTTTTTTTATAACTTAAAATATAAGAAAATGATAAAAACAATTCATATAAAATTTCAACAAAATTTTTGCCGGGTGTTTTCTTTTAGAAAGAAAATAGAAAAGTCTACTAGACGTAAAAAAAACTTACTGAGAGAAAAAGTATTATCTTTTGACTAACGAGTTTATACAAATTGGGCTATGGTGTAATATCTGAATGAAAAGTATTATGACTAAATTCTCACCTATCAGCACTTAGTAGTTACGAATCAAAAATATATATACATAGATCTCTACCATACATCGGTCATTTACTTGCATCCAGCACAATAAACGATATCCATTATGTATGTAAGAGGCTGAGAACTTCGCTTACAAATTTAGGCATAATAATTTTATCAGTATACCACAATAGAAGTGAATAAATTCTTAGATATAACTCAAAAGGCAAAGTAAAGGATATACAGGTATTAAGCGGTCAGTCTATTCGAAATTTATTACTCAAATAACTGATAATTTCCAGCAAAATCCTATACATTATTACCAAACTCATTTTTGCTACATCCAAACATTTATCCTTCTATAAAAATGATCTCTTAAAGGTATGTATTATATAGAAAAAATATAATAGAGCCAGAGCTTACTTGAGAACTTTGCTCTTCGCACCAGAACTGAATCATCAATCCTAATTTGATCTCTTCAAGCTTTATGCCTCCGAGCTAAAATATCATTAAGTCACTCAAGAGCACTGGCCTTGGCCCCACGTTGGGCGCCATTTATTGTATTGTACTGTATTGTAATAGTATTGTATTGTACTACTACTAGACCAAAAGAATGTAAATAACATGAATGTTGAACCGCTGGTGTAACAGAATACGGTGTGCAGTGATTATGCAGGAAGAGGACTGCGGGAGCCATTGAGTTGCTAGCAACAGTCGGGTGGGGGAGTTCGGTCCTTTCCTAACAAAATCTGTCTGCAATACAAATTTATTATAGACTCCCTATTTTGTGATGGTGTTTAAGGTGTATGGTCTGGGATGACTAGATTATCAATAATGTAATTAACTAGGCCCCATCTAGTCATTTTGGAAGTTTACTATGGTTTGGGTTAGTCAAAACTCTCAGATAACTATCATCACCTCTGTTGTTGTTGAGGGATGTTGCCTCATAACCCACGCCTTCCAAGTTTCCTAGGCAAAACAAAGTATTTTATGGAAACCCCAAAATTTAGCCTACGTCTAGCACTAATCTATATCCTCCCTTTTCGAAAACACCCCTATTTTAAAATCTTAAATTCGCATTCTATTTATAACATACATTTATTGAATTCATAAGTTCTAAAAATATTTATAAAGATTCGTTCTAATCTTAACCATAATCAAATATAAATTATAAAGAAAAAGAAAATATATATATATATATATGTATGTAATTCAATTATAGTACGAAAATAAATATACACAAATATACAAAATTCTAGTAATTATGTGAAATTTAAGTATAAAAATAATTTAACAATTAGGCCGAGCCTCAATGGGTTATATCATTGTAAATATAAAAGAAACAAAAACCAAAAGAAATTTAAAAGATACGATCGCAAGCATTATGGGAACAATTTGGATTTGGAACCAAACAATAATGTTATTAAAAATGAAAATACATAACAAACATATGTTAATGTACAGTGGGACAGAAAAGTATGCTAGCGATCTAATTGGTTGTAGTTTCTTTTAGGTTTATTTAAATTCAATGGAATAATTAAAATAAAAGATCATTATTGACTTACCAAATCGATCGAACTAATGATGAAGGCCTCCAGCATGATGTCGATGATGAGGTTGCTATATGATCTATATATATTCAAAATCTTCAAGGAAATAATGTTAAATTAAATAATGATAATTTATAGTGTAATTCCAAGATGAAGTCTTAATCTAATATTAGTCTTCACAATTTCAATTTAAATTTACTATGCTATTACATTTTTGTTTTCTTCATTTTTATGTAAAAATTTAGATACAAATATTTATCTCCATAGAATTTTATTATAATGTAGAAAAATAATTTTATGTTAACATAATCAAAATTTTGAGATTTATCTTTTAAACTTTAAACTTTTTAATTATAAAACTCATTATTTAAGGTTATTGCATTTAAAATTATTACATTTAATATTTCTTTCAAATTTTAGGTTAATTCAAAAATAATTATGATGCTTCCAGCAATCTTGGATAACAGATATATAAATACATAATTTCTTTATTTAATTCACTTTTATACTAATTTCTTCACTTTTTATAAATTTGTATCCAAAAATATGCAAAAATTAAAATAATTCATTATTCTGTTGATTTAAATTCATAATTTCATAGTTTTTTTCCATTTTTAGAATACTAAATGCGACTTTTTATTCAGAATAAGCAAAAATTAAAAGAGTTAGAACAGAATAGAATAAGAAAAAGTTTTTAATAATAATTTTCAATAATAATTAAGTAATAAGAACAGAATAGAATAAGAAAAAGTTTTTAATAATAATTTTCAATAATAATTAAGTAAGTATTAATATTTACATTTACGTATAAAATTCAGCCATGTTGCCGGGGAGTAACACTGTGACACATCGGGATATTTCAGGTTAAATGATGCCCATAATCTACACTCAGATTCTGTCAAAGATGATTTCTGGTAAAGATGATTTCAGGCTCTCCAGGTCTAATACCAAATCTTTTTGGAGGTTAGGATTTTTCAATTCACAATTGGATGCTCGCCAATGAAAATGCTTGATAATATTCATTCCGAATAGAATAGGAGACATCCTTCTATTTTCAGGTTATATATTTTTTTTTTATATTCTATTTTCTCTATTTACACACAAAAACTTCACTTGTATCTCAAACTTATTTAATAAAGAACAAAAAAAAGAACTTTATTCAGCGTCACATTTTAATAAAATGACACTAATCCCGAGGTTCACGAGGTGAACGCTTTGACGATTAAAATCAAAAAAAGAGATGATTGATGTGAACACTTTGACGTTCAACAGAAGAAGGGATCGATTAAGATCGCGTGATCACCCACGCTAAGTCGTTCTCGATCATTCGATTATATTAATAGGAATAAAACCGTTCGTTCGAAATTAACTGTAAATATTGAAGTTTGAAACTTCCAATTTCGAAATTCCATTATATGAAAAAAAATACGACCCTGCGAAGTTTCTAAAATTTGCACTATGGCAACCCCAATCTTATTTTCTGTTTTTCCCATCTGGTTCTTTTCCTAAATGGTATTTAGTACATTATAAAGTAAGTGTGGTGAGTATCATTATATTTAGATACTTAACCCATTATGAACCACAAAAAAAAATCAAAGTAATCAATTATTATATTAAAATGTATATTTATGAAAAATGAAAAAAAATTGTGAATCAAAACGACCATTACAACTTCTTAAAATTGAAAATATTAATTAGTTTTATCAAATTATACCATTTGTTAATAAATACCTGAAATGTACTTTTCTTTATTAGAAAATGAGAATAAATCTCATCGTCCTACATGCTTGCGATAATTTTACACAAATTTTAAAGTTTTAAGAATTTTTCTCTCGCTAGTTAATAATGCTATACGACGACCCTTTCTTTTGTTTAAAATACTTTTGATCAAAGTGCTGCTTGAATTTTTATTATCAGCCAAATCGAAAACGGGTTTCAAAAGAAGACTGCATTTTTTCTGAATATTCATTTTAAAATATTAAATTATACAAAAAGTCATACAAGGGTCAACAGTTTTCGCGTTCATAAACGTATTAAAATGTCATCTCATTATTTGACAAAGCAGTGTTGCATTACAAACTGCGTTTATGAAGTCAGCCATGATTTTAACAGCAAATAAAATGTAAACCATATTTAAAAATAAAATTTTTTAATTAATTTTTGAGTAAGAAATTTTTTTGTGCCCTGTATATTACTCCTTAGAAAAAAAGGGGAAAAGAAAACCCCATTTACAGAAAATTAACCGTAGAAACAAGAAGTTAGAGTTTTTTTTTATTATTAAAGTGTATATTTTTATTGTTTTAAAATGAATTTGTGGAAATAAAAGTATTATCAGTAATGAGTGATTAGTCAGGGAAATCAGGTAAGTCAAGAGGATGCTGGCAGGGTAATCGTGGAGTAAGTCGATTTAGGGATAGCTCTGAAAATCTAGAGCTATCAAGGTGGGATCTTTTGTGTCTCTGTGGGTGGGGTATAGAGCTGCGACAACATCTGCAGTCTCTCATCATTGAAGTTGTGTAACCTCAGTCGGTATCGGTTAGTTATAGATTTCGTTATGTTTCACTTTCGGGTCCCTTAGCATGTGTTTTTTTATTGATTGTTTTTGATCTAAGGCTGGTATGGATTTTTTATGTCAGTACCTTTTGGTGTAGATAATCGGCAAGAACAACCTCATCTGGCGAGCCACAGCGAGCATACCAGCGACGCAGATTATCTGGCCACACTGGCTTCAGCTGTTTAATTTGTAAGCAGCTTTAGCTCAATTTTCGATAGCGTGTTAATATCAGCGCGTGCCTCTCACTTTATAAATGACTGGTAGCAATGATTGTGAACTTATATTAGATAATTAAGATCGATGGGAAAACACACGTCAGTTGATTTTTTTTAGAGGCGAGCCTGTTCGGTTTAATTATAAAACTTCCTCGAGATAATTTAACTATTTTAATATTTACTGTGGCAGATCGGCTAACTCTGTTTCTGGACCTTTGGGTACTAGAGCAGTCAAAATGTCAATCACAGTCCATTGTTATAACTTTTTTACAAGTTGTGATTTGCTTAATAGATTATGTAATTTAGGTTACCATGCTACGGGAATAATCGTACTAAGAAATGTAAAGAAAATGATGATAAAGATTTTGATTATATGTTCGATAAAACAGCGAAATATTACTAGACCATTGTAATGATAACGGCATTTGCAGAATCGGTAGCAGTCGTGCTTCTTAAACGTCAGTAATATTTGCAAAAGATGGTGTTCCCAAAAACAGCAAAAAATCTGATTAGTGGATATCAAACTCTTCTCAACGTGGTCATGGGCGGAGTCGATAAAATGTATCAATACATCATTACAGAAAATTGACCTTTATAGCAGCAAGTTGTATTGCGGTTTACTACTGTAAACTACTGTATAGGGCATCCCAATTTATCTGCTCCAAGCCTATTGGTCTGACAAACTTTAGGGCTCGATGTAAATAAGAATGTACGCAGGTGCTTAACTCTGGGATGTATTACAGTTTTCAGATAATGTTCTGATGATTAATTTTTATTAACCCAGATTTTACTTTACAAAAATTTTTTATGGCCTCTATGTATTTCGTTCAGCACATCCTACAAATATATTGTCACATCACAGAAAGATTGTGGAACATTCAGCTGAGTGCACTTGGAATATTTCATTCTGGAACCTACATGATATATATGGCTGTATATAAATGCTTAGCAATTGCATGTATTTAATAAAATAACACTATGAATCAGTGTTTATTTCGACGAACAATAGCCAGACATTACCTTAAGTCATTATCCAAAATGCACTGCTTCTTCAGAAAATATTGAAGGCTTACAGCCGATCACGTTCCCTAAGATTTCAATGCAATTACATTAAAAAAAATTTATGAAAAACATTCTCAAAGACAGAAATTTGGTTTTATTTTTAAATCTCATAATTTGTGAAAGCGATGTGGTTTGAAAATTATTAATTAAGAATGCAATGAATTCAATGTTTTGCATTTTTATATACCATTCCTCTTTCAGACCTTTGCCACATCCCAATACACTTATAAAAACTTTGTTGTTTTTATTTAATTATCAAAATATTCACAGGAAATAATTTAATTGACAAAACAATGTTTGCCGGGATAATATATATGTATATAAATCATTATTCAACCATTTACCATATACGAAGGCAGTTCTGTAAACAACTTATCACTGATTTTATCCATTTCAGGAGTTTGCTGAGTTCAGTTGAACAATAGCTTTCCGAATCTCACAAAAAAGAGTTCAGGCAATCCAATTGCAAATAGACAATCAATTATATTACTTGCAGACAAACTATTTAAATTTTTCAGAATCTTGAAGAGAACTTTCAAAAAGTTGGTTAAATGTTACAATGACATATCTTTAAAATTAAACAACTTTTTAATAACAATACTAAGCAAAAGTTTTTAGAAAAAACTTTGTTTCGCATGAAAAGCACGAAAAACTCAAAACGACCAAATCAAAATTACGCTTATCTTAACTACAATGGACGTGGTCCGATCTTCAAAAAATAAAGAATGTTTTACAGATATGTATTCTAGGATATCATGTTGCAACAACTACTAACTTCGCATATATAATTCGATTAAATGTTTCTTACTTTAATTTAAGTTGCCAATTAGCTATACCAAACCGGATTTTATTGATAAACATATTCATAACACATCATCCTTTCTTTTCTACTTGGTAATAATAAACATCACGTACCAAAAACTGATCCACAATACAAGAATGCATAAAATAAGCAACAATCAAAATTATAATAATAAAATCTATTTATCCAAATTCGATGTTTTACATCAATATACAAAGGAATATGCTAGCTCCTAATACAAATTTCTTAGTTCAGTGACGGGCGACCTATAAAACATATGGAGACACATATGTCTTAAGGTACAGCCAGATACGTCAAATATTTGCCAAAATTTTGTTTTCCCTTCTTTGCCAAAATATGACTGAAACAACAAAATTTTTGTTTTGTGGTCACACTATGCGCATTTATTTTCCCATTTTTGTTTCACCAAATAGTGGCAAACAGAAATATATGCAAACATGTTTGCCTTTTGGTCACACTTAAAAAATATTTGCCACAAAACAAATGTTTGACTAGAATTTTGGAACAAAAAAATACATACACACATTTTCATTGATAATGGAAGACAAATATTTTCGCGTTTTATGTTGCGAATCTTCAGTGATATTTTGCGAAGGAAAAAAAAGGAAGAGGCTTTGAAAACGGGTTCAGCGCATAAAAGAAGAAAAAAAAAACAGAAAAATTCTGTTTTTAATCACAATAAAATAAATAATAAAAAGAACTAATAACAATAACCTTTTTAACTTTTCCTTTCAAGAAATTAAAAAAATATTGGCATCTTTCAGCAAGAACATTTTTTTATGAGTAGTACTTCTTATTTTGATCTTGTAATATTTAGCTTCTTAATTACCTCTTGCACAAGAACCTATATTCATTATGATCGAAAATCACCCACATTTCGATTAATATTTAAATATTTAAGAATCTTTAACATTTTCATTGAAGAAATTAAAAAATATTCCAAATTTTCCCTTTTTTAACACAAAATAAATGTTTATTTACATTTAGTTTTTCTACTTTAACCTCCAGTTTTCACTCTGTATATCTGTTGCTTCTAACACATTTGATTCGCAAAACATTATAATATTTTTTTCTCCATCTAATAGGCAGTTTAAGCAACTGCTTTGAGCGCTTTTTAAACGCCAAAGGTTTCGATTCTGTGTGTATTCTGTGTCTAAAATAATGTACACATTTTAAAATAGATGTTAAATCTAAAAATTCCAAATCGAATATACAGCTGCGTGCAACTACCTCGATGCCTCGCAGATGTCAAGCTGTTATCGACAACAATGGTTTTGCAAAAAAATATTCATTTTTATCTAATAAATACATGTTTTTCATAAAGTTTATGGTGTGTCCTTAATTATATGCACGAATGAAATCAATATTCTTTAAAATATGGCTCACAGCGTTATAAATAATACATTATTTGACACAATAAGCAATTATTTTCTACGACTAAGAGATTAATTAACTAAACTTGGACAAATTTTGACAATATCATACAGCCATTTGTATTTTTTTTTTTTTTGCTCAAGCTCACATGTAAGCTTCGTGTCCTTAATTTTAGGTCTCATTTGAAAATTTATAATTCAAATTTATCCTCCAAAGTGATTGCATTTCAAAATAAACTGCATATACTTGTGTAAAAGGAAAATTGGAATTGCTATGTTGTTGTGTTGAATTATAAATCTCCATTACACCGTCCACTTCAAGAGTTCCATTCATAACATTGAAATGTGAATATTTTCACCTGCTCATTTTAAGGAACAAAAAAAAAAAAATAAAGTTTACTTGATAATTTGCAAAAAAAAATTCAAAATCATTGCAATAAACATTCAAAATTATCTATAACAGAAACAAAAACTCTTTAGTTTTATGTACTTAAGAGGTCGTTTAAGAGAAACATCTTTCTCTTTAATGAGATTAAAAACAACCATTTTACTGAAAACAAATCGTTACAACCCTTCAGTCAGGATTCCTACCTAGCTTCTCACATTCCCCATGTTATGAGTGTTAAATTTTATCAATGAATCACGCGAATCTACAGCTTAAAGTCAATTCCGAACGACAGAATTTTGAGAAATTTTTTCATGTACAATTTATTTATTCTCAGAGTTTTTGGCCAAAAATCTGATGAAAGGAAGTCGCCGAATAAATATTTTATCGTATTTCATTTTATTGCAAATGTCTGACCTGTAGTTTGAACAGTGGTCTCACTTCTAATAAGCCATCTCACTACCTACTAGACTACGACGCCTTCACATAATACATATTAAATACGTAATTAAATAATTGTTGCAATTTTTCAATATTTGCCTTTACTTATCATACAAAACATTTTTTCTATTTTGAATAGCTTTGATGTAGAAAATTATATAAATTGATATATGCATTCATGCCTATTTAAATTTTAGACTCTGAAAGTACATATGTATATGTGGGCATCCAAATATTTATATGTATATAATGAAAAATAAATAAATGTATAAATAAAAGGTTTGCATAAAACAAATTACTTGTTTACTTAAAATTTTATTTCATTTATTACGATATTGGTGATTTAGTTTTGCTTGTAGACAACATAGCCATAATCTGCTGTTATTTGCCTATGTTTGACCTTACGAAAAATATGTAAGAGCAAATAAATATTTGCCCAAAAATGACGAAAATATTTGACACGGGGTGGACACACTTAAATTATTTTTGTTTGACGGCAAATAATTGTATTTGCCCGAAATCAACGATTTTTTTGTTTGCCATTCAAAATTATTTTGTGGTCACACTAGGGCAAAGAAATATTTTATGGCCATCTGTCAATATAGTTTGTTCTGAGAACTATATGAAATGAAAATACAATGCACACATAACTAAAGCCGAAAGTCCATACCATCCGTTTCATGCGGACTGCGTTACACGCAATTTTTGCTTTTTATGCGGTTCTTATTGCAAGTTACACACAATGCGTTTTATGCGACCGGTTTTTTGTTTTGGTCAGCTGTTGTGGTAAACAATAAAAAAGCAAACAAGAACATTTTTGGGAAAAATAGAAAATCAAATTGTAATTTTAAAAGAATTTATG
The DNA here is from genome assembly GCA_930367235.1 of Sarcophaga rosellei. NCBI lineage: Eukaryota > Metazoa > Arthropoda > Insecta > Diptera > Sarcophagidae > Sarcophaga > Sarcophaga rosellei. The sequence continues at coordinate 43,728,103 of OV884018.1, read as the reverse complement.
CCATTAATTACAAATTTATGAGTTAAAATATGTGATATTTTGTGCTGTTACGTCCTACGAAAATCCTCAAAAGAACACAAGACGATTGTTTTCGGTTAATTTATCCTCCATTTTTCATGTTTACAAATAAATAAATTCAAAGTAGATGACACTCAGTACATAAAAACAATCGACAACTAGTAACATGCATATTTTGTTCATGAAATGTTCAGAAATGTGCTAAAAATGTATTTTGCTCTTAAATTAGTAGTAAACTTTATTATGAAATATGTTTTTATTAATATTTTTATAATGCAAAAAGAAAAATGCGAAAATAATAATGTCGTAAAATGTAAACATATCTATCGAAACCATTCACAATAGTATATAATTTGGCATGCCAAGTTTAAAAACCTGCTGACATTTTCCAACACTGCATGAGTCGCATAGAAAAGTAGAAAGTAGATCTACTTGATGCGTTCTACGCATCTATGCATTCTATGCATTTTCTTATGTTTCTTGTCACATACAACTACACTGATTCTACTTTTTCGATATACGCATGTAATGCAAGCACGCCTGAAACGCATGCTATGGACTTTCGGCTTAAAGCTATGGTCAGACTGAGTAAATATTTGAAGTAAAACATAATTTTTTTCTTTGCTCTAGTGTGACCATAAAATATTTTAGGGGTGCAAACAAGATTTTGAGAAAACAAATTTGCTTGCAAACAAAAACGTCTCTAATGTGACCATTGTGTGACCAACCGTGTCAAATATTTTCTTCTTTTTTCGAGCAAATAAATATTTGATCTTGCAAAAATTTTGTAAGAGCAAACAGTGGCATATAACAGCTGTTGCAAGCAGTGTTGTCCACTTTTAAAAATAAATTATAAAATTTTTTCGTAAAATCACTAAAACGGAAAATTTTTAATAATAAAATTTATATGAAAAATAGAGATTAAAAAAAATGAGTGTAAAGACCTTTCGACAGGTTTTTATCCATGAGTTCAATGTGAACCAGGAGTATTATTATTATTATTTTTTTATCACATTTTTTAAATGCAAGTTTGTACCAAATGAAAGATCATACATGTAATTTGGTACAGAAAGTTATATGGAATAAGAAATCGATAACCTACTAATTTCCAAGAAAATTGCAATATTGAAACAAAAAATCAGGTAAAGATCATAATTTTTGTTTAATAAACGAATGGGTTCAAATTTGTAATACGTCAATCGAAAGCTCTTTGAAAGAATTTTTCTTTGATATCCATCTCAGGGATGATTATATATCAAAGTTTTATTAAAGCAGCAATTTAATATCTGGACCTTAGAGACCAATATTTACAAAACCAGTCTTCGACGGCCCAAAATTTTTATGTATCTGTGGCAGTAAATGATAATAGCTTAAGTTGACATAAGCGTTTTTCATTATATTACATATATTTATTCTCTTCTTCAAGATCTATCACTCAGCTAAATTTCATGTATAAAATGTCATTATTAATGAAACTATATTTATATTTTATATATTATATATATTAACGCAGTTTATTTCAGAAAGAATCCTTAACATCTCTAAACACGAAATTTCGACTTAAGCTATTATTATTTAATGCCACAGGCAATATGGCATTTAGTTTTATATTTTATTGTTTAAACGCAATTCAGTTGTCAACACTGATGTCGAAAAGAAAACAATTAAACAGCTGATCCGTAACTTAACACAAATAATGATTCGTCATCTTCTATTTCAAATTTTTATTTATTTATTTATTTATGTTATATTTTTTCCGTTTGTTTCTGTTATTCTGATTAAACAAAATTTTGTTTATGAAAAAACAAAAATATTTACTTCGGTCTGACCGCAGGGAAATCATGTTTGCCCCAAACTGTATTTGATGCTGTTTTATTGATATTTGGGAAAATAAATTTTGTTAAATATTTACCGTCAAACAAAATACAGAAAAATTTAATGCAAATACGAGTAAACATATTTGAAGCAAATATTTTTTCAGTGTGACCACAGCTTAAAAAAAAATGATCATAAAAGAAGACGCGATGTTGAAATTTTTTTCAGTGTCTTAGAATTTAAAAATTAAATACTATGCTATACTTGAAACAGATCAAAATTGCAACAGCGATCTAATACAAAATTTTAAAACATACATACAAAATACGCCATCAAAAATATAACCCCAAATAATAATGCTTGTGAATATAATAATACAAATAATAAGAAAACAAAAGATCATGAAAACAGAAAAAGATACAGAGGTGAGATAAATAAGGAGCTGCAGCAGAGATTGCAGATTAAAAAACAAAATGTAACCCAGAAACGAAGAACTAATCGAACATTTTACAAAAATCAGAAGATAAGTTTCGCTAATATAATAAAGGACAACAATACTCCAATGGAAAACTTGAGCAACCCATTCGATAATATTTTGGGAGAACTCAACAATCAAATTTATTGATAAATTTTAGTAAGCAGCAACAAATTCAAACATCTAAAATAGACAATATGTTCTCTTTGATGGATAATGGAGACCTTTTAATGAATTAATTAATTAAAATACCTCTAAATATGGTATTATTCAAATTATTGTCAATTCCTTAAACAAATTAAGTAGGATATTGCTACATATAATTTAATTAAGTAATTTTATAAGTAACAAAAACTCTTATGCAGTGTCACTTAATGAAACCAAACTAAGGGCCATTATTACAACTTGTCGTTAAAGTTGAGGTTAGTTAAAGATACCTTTAGCTAAAGGGAACTGGAAAGTTACCTTTAACTTATTTTCGATATTAAAACTTACAGGTAAAATTTTTGCAAAAATATGGCAGTGCGGGAGCAATGTCGATAAAACTGCTCAATTTTACAAGTTTTTTTTTAACGCAGTGGCAACCGCGGGCTTTGTTTTTTTGTTGTATATGCTCATTTTGTTAAAATTTTAAGTTGCCATAATGAAAATAATGTATAATATGGCAACTTCAAATAAAAAGTGACCTTTAAATGTTAAAGGTAGGATGATCCTCCCTTTAGCTTAACGATCACTTTTATCTTATTGGGTACCCGTAATAATGAAAAACAATTTATCTGCCCGTTAAAATCCTCCCTTTAGTTAACGGGAAGTTATAATAATGGCCCTAAAAGTTATTGCCTAGTACTAAATGAGAGAAGAGAATCAAAATGGGAGGTGGTGCTGTTTTTTTTAATTAAGAAGGACATATTTAAGATATTTTTATAACACTAAGAATATTATAAATAAACTTGAATATTTCAAATACTTTTATAGTAAATAGAATCTTGTTTGCTGTTTTAGTGTTCTTGGTGTAAAGAACGTATATTAAATAATTCGTTTTTTATACCCCCTCCATAGTGGGGGTAACGAATTGTCAGAGAATGGTTCGTAAAGGCACACTGCAAGGTGGTGTTCTATCACCACTTCTCTGGAATCTTGCAGTCAACTCACTCTTGAGGGGGCTGGAAAACTCTGGCAATGGGGCCATAGCTTACGCTGACGACATTGACATTGCTGCGTCGGGAATTTGTCCGCAGACACTATCGCATAAGTTGAACTTGGCGCTGTCAATCGTGCTGGACTGGTGTAGGGATTTTGGACTGTATATTAACCCCTCTAAGACCGATACGATTCTTTTTAGGAGGAAATATAAAATTCCGACCTTCTCCCTTCCCAGCATAGGAGGGACCAGACTCACGTTGAGTCGTGGCACGCAAGGCGGCATGTGCTGCTTACTGCTGCAGACCAAGGATCATGCGTTGGATATATTCCACGGTCATCGAACCCAACCTCTTATACGGTGTTGATTTCAGGTGGACTGCTCTGGGCAAGAAACACAACGTCAGACTTCTTGACAAGGTCAGAAGGTCTGCCGCCATTTATATAACTGGCGCTCTACGCACCACCCCCACGAAAGCCTTGTTCGCAATGCAAAACTGGCTTCCTACTGTGCTTCTCGCTAAGCAGGTAGCCAAGTTTGATGTGACTAGACTTAATGCTCTCTCTCGTTGGCACATTGTACCTTCTGGTCACTCCACTATTCTGGAGGTTGATCCAGTGGCCCCTGTGAACCTGGACTATTTCCCTGCTGAATATTGTCTTGACAGATGTTTCCACTCTCTGATTCCAAGCAGGGATGACTGGAATCCTAATACGGTCGTCGCCCCGGAAGTCCTGGATATATATACCGACGGATCTAAACTCGATAATGAGGTTGGAAGCGGTGTCTACTCTGGGAAACTGGACCTAAATATTTCTCTCCGTCTGCCGGACTACTGCAGTGTGTTTCAGGCGGAGGTGATGGCAATTTACCGGGCCGCTCAATGGATCCTCGTCAACTATGCTCCTTTCACTCGCGTCTCGACCTTTTCTGATAGTCAGGCCGCGATAGGATCTCTATCGGGTTTCGTGATTAACTCTAGGATCGTTAGGGAATGCCGCCGCTGTCTCGACCTTCTCTCGGGGCGCTTCACCTGTGTCTCTCTGGTATGGGTCCCCGGCCACAGTGGAATTCCGGGAAACTGTAGGGCCGACGGTGGTGCGCTCCTTCCGGAATCCTCTTCTGTTGAATTGGGTATGCCACTCGCCTCAGTCAAGTTGACCATTGCGCGGAGATTCTTTCGGGACGCCAACCTATCCTGGGTCAATAAGGATTCCTGCTTCACCGCTAGACTCACCTGGCCCAAGGTGGATAGAAGGCGTACCAATTACTTACTTGGTCTTGGTCGTGATGTCATCTCGACTACAGTGGCCGTCCTTACAGGTCATTGCATCGTGGGTAGACACGCGGAAAGAATGAGTCTCCCTTTCAACGACTTCTGCCGTGGATGCAGGTCCACTGAGGAAGAGGAGACTGTTGTTCACTTTCTTTGCCAGTGCCTGTCTCTTGCTAGGTGTAGATATAGGTTATTTGGCTCCCCATTCCTTGTTAGCTTAACGGAGCTATCATCTATTGACATCAAAGATATAGCTTCGTTCATCAAACTTTCTGGCTGGTTTTCCAGTGCGGGGCAGTCGTGCTTTTGTTGTGCAGCCCTTGCACTGACCAACTTCTTCATTTTCCCTGATTTTGGTGGAACTTGGTTATGCGTGCTCAAGTGAGCTTTGTGATATCAGAGCTACCACTCCGGCCTAACCTAACCTAACCACCCCCTAGGATTAAAGATATATTAATAACATTTCCAAAAATTTAAAAATTATTTTTTTGCCACGCCTAGAAATATCGCCCTTTTTGTTTTTTATATACTACGTCGCCATTTTAGGTCCGATCGTAACATATCATATATCAGTGTTTGTGGCTTGACAGCAGCTACATTTCACTCTAAGACGATTTTTTAATTCGACGTTTTATTCTATGCGCGACTTCTGATATCTCGGATCCTTAACCAAAATCAGTAATTGAGGCAATGTACACCCAAATCTTACACGGTTTCTTTTTACACGGTTGAAAAAAAATTTTTTTGTACAAATTTTTTAATCTAGTACGGTTTCAAAATCAGTGTCTTGTAATAATGTTTGTTTTTACCACACCTGGTACCATTGCTGAAATGAACATGCAGTGGTGGCCTTATAATTAGAAACGACTTGACAACATGGATGTTTGTTAATTTATTTTCAAAACTTTTGTTACTCACTTTAAAATTAATAGCTAAAAAAGCAATACAACAAATTAGCTTTATGTTTATAATAAAAAATTCACAGCATCATTATCATTTTTAAAAAAAATTAGCTAAAATCAAAAAATACCAATTTCAGGTTGGTCATCTAATTAGAAACAAAAAATATTTTTACAAACAGCTTAAAAATATCTTAATATATTCACATTTAATGGGCATATTCTTTAATATTTTGTCGGATAGACCTTATTTTGAACAACACCTGCAAGCCTTTTCGGCAAACTTTGTATCAAACATTGGCATGTGTGTACTGATATGTTTGGCAACTTTGTTCCACCAGCTGAAAGCATTTATCGTTATTTCGAAGGTTTTTGTTCTTAAGATCTCTATCAACAATTGCCCATACATTTTCAATTGGGTTAGGATCAGGATTTTGGGGCCAGTCCAGAACGTCAATATTTTGAACCGAAAGCCAACACTTCACTAACCTTGAAGTGTGCTTTGGGTCATTGTCATGCTGAAAAATTTAAAACGTTTGATAAAATGCTCAATAAAATGCCATAAATTTTTGAACGGTTTGAACGGTTGTGAATGAATATTTGAACATTTTAAAATATCTGTAAAATAGCTGTTAATGCATAAAAGTGAGCATTTTAAACGCTAATATTTTATGTAATTAAATGCTCTTTATTCCTTCATAGCCACAATTACTGATTTTGGGGAAGGATCCGAGATATCAGAAGTCGCGCATGGAATATGACGTCGAAATAAAAAATAGTCTTAGAGTGAAATGTAGCTGCCGTCAAGCCACAACCACTGATATATGATATGTTACGATCGGACCTAAAATGGCGACGTAGTATATAAAAAACAAAAAGGGCGGTATTTCTAGGCGTGGCAAAAAAATAATTTTTATATTTTGGAAATGTAATTAATATATATTTAATTCTAGGGGGTGACTGGCTCAACTTTTTTTTTCGACCCACCCTAGTATGTATGTATTTAATTCACTTAGATTATTTTAATAATTTTCACTACTATAGTCCGGACAACTCGATAATGCGAACTTGCCTAAAACTATGTGTGTCCGGATTGTAGAAGTTGCACTGTACATTAATTACACAGGTCGACAAAATTTTACTCAAGTAATAAGATAATTTTTTTTGCCTTTTAGTGCACTGAACTTTAGAATTGTGCTACCACTAGCGGTTTTTGAGATATACTCAATTTTATTCAGTCTTTTCCGATCTCAGAATTGCGCCTTCATTCTAAGTTTCCCATATTCCAGCCTAAAAATGCCAGAAGCACAATTTTTAGCTATTTTAAGGAGGACCTTATTGGTTTCTTAGAGTTTAAACAAAAATATATATATATTTTCATTTAACGATACCTTCTAGACAATAAAGTTATCGAAAAGGGTTTTGAATGGCAAGATTTGAAATTATATCGCAACGCAGTCGTCGTTACGTACGGAGTGTCTTTATTTACTGCGGGATTAATATTATATTTGCAGTTGACAACGTATTAAACAATTTTTTAAAAAAATTATAAATTATATACATATGCGAAAGGACGTTAAGTACAACTTATATTTTCTGTATAAAATTTAAACGATCAATATAAAAGAAAAGACCAGTGCTGTGGACACTATTTCAATTAAAATCGTTTTTCGGTATTACTTCAAATAAAATTTGACAGAGTGCGTGTATGCTCTTTTTTAAGCTCTTAAAATACTTAAAGCACAGAGTATAAATGATAGAATTGCGTATGCGACTGTTAAAGTAGAAGAAAGCGACAAAGTAAAATAAATAAAAAACTGATGACAGCTTTTTATTAACTGCGAACACAATTCGATTTCGACCCCCGCGTTTGTTAATAAACAATTATTCTACGTTGGTAAAATTGCTATTGACCATAAATAGTGGTGCAGATACGGTTAAACCAGACAACAACATGCCTAAAAGTATGTTCAACTTTTCGTCTAGTTCCACTGTTACACTGAGAGAAAAAAATTTAGACTGTCGCTTATGTATCAAATCCCACGCTTATGCTATATATCAAATTGCGATAGTGAAAAGATTGACTTATTGATTAATTTAACGAGAATAAATCGCTACATAACAATAACCAAACGTAAGTCTAGCCTTGAAACTCCCAACCAAATAAAGACCAACATTAAATCTCAAAACCGATTTGCAATCTTGTTAATCAAGGTAATGAAATGGAAGCCGCAGCACCAGTCAGGAATTACAAACAACCTCCACTCTATTTGCCTGAAGCTGTAACTAATGGTCTAGTAGGTACATTATCCTAACTCATAGGGACAGAGAACTTCTATGTTTCTACTCTACGGAAAGGAAATGTTTATGAGACAAAAATCAGGTCAATAACGAAGAAAATGACAGAACTGTAGTTAAAAATGTTGACACTGAAAAGAGTAATTATTAGCTAAAGAGTGTCAAAGGTCTGGTAGCAGTCATTAAAGGTGTTAATAGCTTCGTCCCTAAAATGCTATATTTTTACGATGGAAAAAAATCCTTGTACGCAAAGGCAGTAAAGAGAAGAATGTCGGAGCACAGTTTGGGTTCTCAAAGCAATATTGACAATTTAATTGAAACCATGAATAATTTTATGATTAATATGCAGAACATGCTGCAATTGATGAAGAACCAAAGCATGTACTGTAAGACCCCGCTTAACGCGGGGGATACGTTCCAATAAGTTCCAGCGCTAAACGAAACAGCGTTAAACGAGGCAACTAATAAATCAACTGTGACGCAGGAAAGATGCGTTCGTATTGCGATTGCGATTTCGGAAAATATAGTTGGAATCTTTTTTCTGGCCAAACTAACAAAAGAGCGTTAAAAAGATACGTAGTATACACGGTCGCTATAAAGTGCACCGATTTTGTACTACCGTGTAGTACTGAAACAGCGTTAAGTGGAGCAGCGTTAAGCGGGGTCTTACTACAAAAGCAAATGATGTTAAACAGAAAATTACTTGTTTGAGAATATGTTTCTAAATGCTAACACCTTAAGCCAATATAAAAACGAGATTCAACATATCCTTCATTCGTGCTGGTAGCGGATACTCATTTTACGCAAAAATTGTTCTAAAATTGCAAAACATCTTAGTTGTAGAGCATGTGGAGGATCAGCAAATCTTGTACAAAAGAAAGTTAAGCACTTTCTAATGCTCGAGTATGAAAAGGAACATATGAAGACAACTTTAATAAATCCGTCTGATAATGGAACTACAATTTCAGAGGCATATTGTCTTCCTTAATATAATATTCGCAAGTAGAATTTATTAAATATGTTGAAACCATTCGCCCAAAAGTCATAGCAGCCGGTGACCACAATGCAAAGACTACATCCTGGGGCTCGCGTCTTCTTACCCCAAGAAGATGAGATATAGTCCTACAAAATGGGTGCCAGGTCATCACACTTACTGGCTCACAAAATTCAAAACCAAATTCCTATCGACAGTGGCATCGCTTTTTTACAAACGAAAAACGCTAAAGCGATCTATCATCACATCATTCACCCACTATATTGCTTTAACTGAGACTACCCACAGCCTAAATCCAAATGAAGACGACAAACTAGCAAAGCTTTTAAATGTACGTTAGTTGCACCTGCCCATGAACCTATCAGACATAAATTTTTAATTTGCTGTTAACCAAATTACTATAATTATGACCTGCGGTGCTAAAGTTTACACTTATTGCCACTGTGAAAATAAATATTAATATTGCTTACCCAGGTTCTATAGAATCACTGGTACGAGAAAAGAGGAGAATAGGAAGGGTATATCAAGAATGCCGTCCTCAAATTTAAATATCCTATTAAAAGAGTGTCAAACGAAGCTAGGAAATGCTCTGAAATAAGAAAAATGGATTTCAACACCATTCTTCCACATCAATTTAGTTTTAGAAAACAAACTATTGAACAAATTCGTCGTATAACAAATTTAATTCGAGATGCTTTATGAAAAAATTGCCCTTTTCATAGGCATTTCTCAAACATATGACGTGGTCTGATATGAGGGTGTGATAAACAAAATCAAACTCTAATTTATCCTCCCAGAAAATGATTTTTGATGGCGTTCCTCAGGGAACCATCCTAGAGCCATTCCTGTATTTATTGTTTCCTGCAGATATTCACGAGTTTATTGATTAACAATTCAAGCTTCGCGGATGACCATGCGGTCATAACCACACCTTATTTTATAAAACTTTTTAGTCTTCCAAAAGGAAGGTTGCAAACTATAGATTTAGCATAAATTTTTTTTCTAACGTTTGTGCACACGAAACGTTGGTTATTGCATTGGAAATGAATACATTTTAATTTAAGATTTTCATACATATTGCTAATTTTTACGGAAAGGTTCAATAAAGAAAAATGAAGGGGAAAATATAGTAACGAGATTTCAGGAGAAATAAATCCGTGACACAATTGCAGCTCGAACAGAATCCTAACTAGTGTTTTTTAACTTTTAGGTTAAGATATCTCGAAAATTAAGGTCTGGAATAGAATGAAGTAGTTGCGGTAGAAGACGAATCAAAGTTACCGCCTATAAATTTGGCTTTGGATAATACCAAATAAAACAAAAATTATATTAAAAATACTTATGATATTAAAAATTTTAAATTTCTTAATACGTTAACATAGAGAAGAATTAAGATAAAAATAACAATCGCTTTGAAAAAAGGAAAATCAATCATTCCTTGATTGACTTCTGTCAAAAGGAAATTGTTAAATTCCTTTATTATAAAGACCGGATTTTTATAGAAATTTTTAGTTAATACTCACTTTTTTGCTTGTTTGGTACCTTTATTCACACGCTTTTTTCATATTATTTTGGTGGTAGATTCTTTTCCTTGATAATTAGAATTTCTTTTATATTTATTTTAAGCTGTTTTTAGGAAAATTGTATAATATAACAGAGCAATCACTAAGTAATACTATTTATATACGTACATATACATATATGTATGTATATATATAAAATTTATTTCTTAAATGCAAACAGCATGCGTTTATTTCACGTTTTTTACACTAAACAATAAACAAAATCGTTAAAGGAACTGTAAAATAAATGTGATATTTTTCTACTTTGTATCTGTTTATATCGCTTTGATGAAAAGAGTGGACGATTTAATAACCTTTTAAAATTTATTTTAATTTTTTCTTTCTTGGTTGTGATCAGTTACATTAAAATAAATAAAGCAAATATTAATTGCAGAAATTTTGACAGTAAAATATTTGACAAATACGAATTTATGCGCAGGCTTTTACAAACAATATGAACTTCTTGGTTTTCGAAAAAGCTCTTTGGATGAAAGCACTATCAAATTTTTGGTAAGTATGTATAGAATGTTGAAAAAGTTTAACGCAAGAACATTTCTATGTAATTATCAACTCTAAGAGTTGATGTGATGTGAAAAATAGATGGCGTTGCATTTAATATACTAGTGTATATAATTTTCTTATTGTTTTAATTACCTTAATAATTGGTATTCAAACTAGGTTTGAGTACTTAACATCGCACAAGTGGATTTTAATCAGATCCAACAACAACAACACACTTTCCATCAAACACAAAACAAACACAAGACAAATAACACAAAAGGAATGTCTCCGCATTCCAATTCCATTAAATAAAGGGAATGCCTCCACAATTTCCAGCAATGTAAATGGTCTAAGAAATTTGGTGGAAGATGAAATTGCACACCAACTTCACTCTTTTTCTTGTCTTGGAACTATCAACAATTCGTTAACTCATCATCTTGCACTTATCGTAGCAACAACCCAATTTACCATCAAATTTTCTTTTTTTAACACATTAAATAAAAATAAATAAAATTAAAATAGAAAGAATTGTGTGAAACTATCAGGTATGTGATGAAAATCGATTCGTTTTCAAGTAAAATCGAATTTGCAAAACGAACGATTTGTTATAAGATGTGATGAAATCCGAACGGTTTTAGTTTCCATTTTTTGTTTTGTTCCAAACCGTTTCATGTAAAATAACAAACTTTTCAGTAAAAAAAAAAAATTATTTTTTAATTTGTAAAGCGTAACAATGGCATTTGTTTTATCAACCTCAATTTTAATAATCAACAATTCCAATTGTTTTGAAAATATTGAACGAAAAATGTTAAGGGATGCATCAAACCCATTAAATATGCCGGGAAAAAAGTAAAACGCCATAATCTAAATTAATGAGTTTAATAGTATATAATACAAATATTTTTAGCTTTAAAGAATGTTTTAGATTAAATAAGGAAGGGTTTTCCTATATATTAAACAAAATTGAACCCCATATACAATCGAAATCAATTCCATTGGTTATCGAATTAGCAACCACATTAAGAATGTTGGCAGGAGGCAGTTTTCAACGGTCCGTTGGGAATGACTCCATTGTAGTACATACATAATTGGCCATTACAACCCTTCAGTCAGGATTACGGCCTAGCTTCTCAACACCACTCATGTTGTGTGCGTTAATTTTCTACATGAGTGGCGGGACCTACAGTTTAAAGTCGACTCCGAACGACAGATTTTTTTTGAGGAGCTTTTCATGGCAATTTTTACTCTCAGAGTTTTTGCCAGAAATCTGCTGAGAGGAAGTCGCCGAAGAAATACTTTTCGTATTTTGTTTTTGATGTCTGGCCTGGGATTCGAACTCGGGCCTTTCGTCTAATAAGCCAACACACTACCTACTAGACCACGGCGACTTCCATTGTAGTACACTACATTTTCTAAATAATTTTCTAAAATGATAGTTGTCTTGAAAAATGTTTTATGCAATCATTTATTCCAAGCACCATTTTTCTAAAAAAATACAAAATTCCTGGCGTAATTGGTTGTATCGACGATACTCATTTTAGAATCGTTAATACTACGACTACTCCACTTGAAGAACCTGATCCTAGTGAAATCGAACTTGACTTAAGTAATTCAAAAAATACTGAGGCAAGCAGAAACCGGGATGCAATTGCAGAAAGCCTATTTTTAAATAATTTCATATAGTAAATAAATGAGAAATATAAACCGTATTTTTTTATTATTAAAACAGAAAAATTTTAGCAAATCGTATACAAATGGTTGCTCGATTTAAAAACGAAAATCAAACTAAATTTTCGTTTTCTATCACACTCATATTTTTTAAATTTTTATAGAACAAAATGAAAAATGAAATCGAATTCGGTTTAAGAACAAACCCAAAACGAAACAGAAATAAATGGTGCCATCACAACTATTTCCGATTTTATATCGTTTTTTGATCGAAATCGTTTTTCATCACATACCTGTATACTAAATAAAATTAACAATAAAACGTTGTGTAAAATATTTAATGAAATTGCCATAAAAAAAATTGTGCTCAAATATAATAAAAAAATACTAAAAATAAACCTAAACTAAAATATATTAAACTTAATTCGTAATTAATAAATAAATCTATTTTCCACCCTTAAAACCATATTTCAAACCAAAATAATTTACGTAAAAAATAAAATTATACTTACCTAAAATTATATTTACCTAAAATTGTACTAACCTAAAATTATACTTACTCAAAGTTATACTAAATTATACTCAACTGAATTAGTTATACTAAATTATACTCACCTGAATCATTCATACATAATTGACCTTATCTGAATTAACTAAATTATAAGTTTACTGAAAAATATATTGTGCTAAAAGTTGAACTTCCCTAAGAAATTCTAATTTAGAAAGAAAATAAAGATTTCTCATGGCTGGAAAAAAGGTAATAATCTCTATCTCTCCATTCCCTCAAGAAATCGAATTAATTCTATTTCTTTCTTTCTCTCTTCCCATATCACGTAGCCCAACGATTGTAATTACTTACGAGTAATTACAATCCACATCTCCTAAAGATCTCTTTCTCTAAAAGAGATTTAAAGGAGATTTACAAACAAATAAACAACCCAAATTTGTTTCATGGTCCTTCTCCCAGCGAACTACCCGCAACCTGTGGATATGTTTCATGGTCCTTCTCCCCGCGAATTCTCCGCAACCTGTTTATTTGTCCTTCTCCCATTTTTAAGAACTCAGGGAATCTCGTTAAACACAGCATCAAAAACAACTCCATCAAATACCATAAACAACTCCATCCAATTCCATAAACAACTGCATACAATGAGGTAAAGAGAACATAAAGATCATCACTATAATATAAATCAACAAACCCTAAGTGACATACATTTTTATACATATACAGTAGTTTTGATTTATCTGCCTTTTATTTACGTGGGCATAGCCCTTACCAGCGCAAAAGTTTTGTTTCGTGTCTTTATTTCTCCAAATTCTATACAAAATTCTTTTTTAAGCGCACTTTTTATACCTGCATATTTAATATTTTGAACTTTAAAACTTTTTCATAACAAAAGTTAGAGTTAGCTGCATCGAACCAAAAAGAAATCTTTATAAAATTTTTTATTTAATAAAACGAAAATCTCAATTAATTTTGTCGTTGAAATTTATTCACATTTTTTGTTAAAAGCAAATATCAGTAAATAAATAAAATATAAGAAGTATTTTATGGTTGATCTTACATAACATTTAAATTTAGTTATTTGCTTTAGCTGGGCTTTGAGAGTGTAATCTTTAATTATTCCATACTTCTCAATTGGGCCGGTAAAAACAGTTAATTGACCTGCATTTTTGGCTTATCTGCACAAAAGTTCTTGCAAAAGTTAGTTGTGCAGGTTAGTTAAAACTACTGTATACATACATAAGATATTGGAACATAAGTAAAACAAACAAAAAAAAAGTATGTGACAAAGATTTTTACATACAGTATTCCCTCGATTTACGATGTTTCGATTAACGTCGTCAAAAATTTTGTTCCCTTCAACTTCGATTTGAGTCGTCATTCGATTTACGTCGCCTCTGTTGTTTATAAACAAAATCAGGGTAATTCCCTCTTTAAAAAAATTCAATATTAACTATTTGAATAAAATATAGATAGAGTTTTGAAAAAAATATATATTTAAATACATTAAATATGAGTTCAAAAAATAAAAATGTGATGTTCTAAAAAGAAATGTAATTTCGTTAAAAACCAAATTGGACATTTTAAGGCGTATGATAGTGGCGAGAAAGCGTTTGTTATAGCTAATATAATTTCCACCTACAACAATAAGATCCATCATAAAAAGAGGAGCAGAAATCCGCGCAAGTGCAACATTTTTATGTGTTCCATAACTGATTTTGTTTAATTTTTTTTCTTTTAATATGTACCATGTACAAAAAATGTGTGATTGAATTATCTTTTGAGTTTTAAGTAAACATTTCTATATGTTCCTTTTTAAATAGTATTTAAGTGTTAATGGATTATTTTTTATTAAACTTTTTGTGAACAACATATGAAATAAATTTGTAAACCAAACCAAAAATATACAAAGAGAGAGAGAGAGAAAAAACAAAGTGAAGAGAAAAAATGATAATAGGTTAAACACAAAATTTAACCCGTTAAAGAAAAATATATGTAAAAAAAGCCCAAAGGAGTGCCAAAAAAGTGGTGTTATTGCGTTACGAAATTAACCTCGGAAAAACAAAAAAGAGGTTAAAAGAAGCGTATGTACATATAGATGGTAAAATTACATTTTATAACAAAAACATAATATTTACAAATAGCACATATATCCCGTTTTTTCTCTCCTTTTACTCGTGTACCGTTTTCTCGTTTACCCCGTTTTTATACTTATATATAAGAAATAATTTTTAAAATTCTAATATACTTACAAACAAGTTTTCTCACTCAAAAACTAAATAAAATCGTTTAAATACGTATATGTACATATAGTATAGTATATTAATACCGTTTCTCAATTTCGCGTTAATCTCTTTTCTGTATATGTGAAAAAAACACCATTTGAAAGTTCTCTCTTTAAAAAAGAAAGAAAGTAAAAAAAAATAAAAAATAAAAAGGAAAACAAAAAGTGCAAGTGATCTCATCTCCCTTAATCTCTGTGTAAATCAAACATATAAGCCCAGTTCACAATCTTGGGCATTTAGATAGTAAATTTATACCATTGTAAATATTTGCCGTTAATTGTGAACGGTTTTTTTTGTTTAACTTTGCAACACTTATTGCAAACTTCTCAACACACAGCTGACTAACATATAATTTATTATTTTATTTATTTATATTTATAATTTTATTTATTTCGTCCTCTGTCCATTTTTAATCCGCTCTTCTCTTTTAATTCGTTTTTTCATGTTGTATTTTTCCATTTTTTGTGACTTTATTTTCAATGTTTTTATTATCAGCTGTTCATTTGCTCAAGTATGGCAAATAAAAACTACGGGTTTGAGTGTGGGATATTTGCCAAACCATGGCAAGGGTATTTCTGTGTATGGTAAAAGAAATACCCAACATTTGCAAATGCCATGATGCCAGACCATTTGCCCAAGATTGTGAACTCCGCTATAGTGTATTAGTACACCACTCTCTTAGGCACACATAAGAGAAGTGTGTTTGATTTGCTATCAGCGTTGTCAACTATAAATTTTCAAAAAGCACCAAACTCGTTAAAAAAACGCGTAATTTTGACAAAAAAGCACTAAAATATTATTATATTTATTTTAATTTTATCACCATTTTAAATAATTAGTAAAAAAAATTTACAAACCAAAATTAATATAATTTATTTAACCATTTATTTTGATATTTTAGTATCGTTTGCCATGCATTTTCAATATTTGTCAAAATGTCTGGTTTAGAATTAAGTTCTCTAGCTAATGACATGATTTCATCTTTTGTATGGGATAAAACATTATTTATATTGATTACTGAAATTTTGCTTAGCATTTCGTAGCTTTTAGGAAGCCTTAATCTTATTTCTTCTACCAATTTTTTTAGTTTTTTTTTTAATTTTTGATTTGGTGTCACTGACATGAAAAGAAAGCACTAAAAAAGCACTAGGCACTAACTCGAAAATTTTCCGCGTCGAAAGTTTTAAAAAGCACTAAAAACAGTGCTAAAAGCACTGAGTTGACAACGCTGTTTCCTATATTCACGTTTGAGAATTCAATTGCAATTTCTCTTGAATTGTAACAAATCTCTTTGTTACAAAATTCCAGCAAGAGGATAGCGGATTACTCAAAATTAAAACAATAAAGAAGAAGCAAATGGAGAATAACAAGAAACAGACCCAAGAAAAAAAAAACATCACATCAGAGAAATAAACGAGTGATACTTACAATAAATATCAAATGAAAATTTTAGTTTTTCAAATTTTAATAATTAATAACAAATATATTATTGAATTTTTTTTCTTAGATTTTTTTTATCTTAGAAAATAATATTCAAAGAATAAATTGATGATTTTTTACTTTTACACCACTGGTGTTTATTTCCAACGAAAACATACAATCCATTACAAATTAACCCATTGAGGAGAACACTGCAAAATTATATATTATATTACAAAATTAAATTAAAATTTAATGACAAATAATTTTTGCAAAATTAATAGGAGATACATATTTGGAACTTAATAAAAAAAATATTTTTAACCTTCTATCGTAAAAAAAAGTTTCTTTTTGAAATTTGGAAAAATTTTTAATTATCACAAAACTGGAAAGACATTAAAACCTATACCCCAATTCCATTAATATGCGAATTGTGTAGTAAGATGAATTAATTCTCATGTCTCATTCCCAAATTATTACCGCAATTTTATAAGAGAATTCACATGGCAATTTTTTAACATCCCAGAAGTTTTTCAATTCAATTCTATATTCTATTTTTTCACTATTTAAACTAGATAAGAGGTATCTAGTGCTATTTCCTCATAGCCCTAACCCCTATCAATAGGATATAGAAAGGAATTTCTTACACCGTAAATTAGCACTTAGAGTTTTTCTTAACTTTTTTACGCTAGATAACAGGTATCTAGTACTACTTCCCAGTAGCCCAAATCTCCTAAGTGCTAACTTCAGCTGGATTACCATATCCAGTATTGCCCGCTTATCTATTCTCTTTAAATTTAGCTAGATAGCAGTTCTAGTACTACTTCCCGGTAGCCCAAATCTCTTGGATTACAATATCCAGTATTACCCACTTATAAATATATTTTCTTTAAATTTTTGATAGATAGCAGTTCTAGCTTTATTTCCCAGTAGCCCAAAGGTCACAAATTCTAAACAAGTCGTATCTCATATAGGAATCTAATATTTAAATCTCAAAACTCTTTCCGCATATCATTTACATTTTCAATCCCATTATTAAGAAAATGGCCACCTCATCTCATATCGAAGCAAATAGCTCTCCAGTGAGTTTCTTATTCCATTGTGATCATTTGATCCACTTTTGCCAACTATTCCAAAGAACTCCCACGGACGAACAATCGGAATTGGTTCTGGGGGTCAAGGTGAAACACTTGGACTCGATATGGGCAAAATTCGAAAGATCCTATGAGAAAATAATGTTGTCCCATGACAGAACAGTAACCTTGGAATTTAAGGAAGAGGCGAAGGAGAAATATGAAGCGTGCATGGATGCCTACAATTTGCAATTCACAAATTCTCGAGTTACAAAAGATAGCTCAATTAAATTCCTCTAGTGACCTAGGAACATCCCGGTATTCACACGCCTTTAGCCAAAATACATCTGAATTTCCAAACAACTGTATAAAACTTCCCCCTGCTATACAGACGTATTTCAAGAAAAACCCCATCATTCTCCACTCCACATAACAAAACTTTCAGAAACTCTACCGCAAGATTGTCATAACTCAGATTATAAAGGTATCAGTAATACTCCGCTGTTCAAACTAGGTTTGAATACAACCTAATTTCATCAGACTGAACGAATGTCTACAACATCTTAATTTTTTTTATATAATTTGGAAATATGCCGTTAGTACAATTTACACTAAGAAGAAGAAGGAAGAGCAGAAGTCTAGTTTAAAATAAAATTACATACAGAAATCACTTCAATTTTGGCTTTCAAAGGAACCAGTAAACTTAAGGTGCTCCCGAGTGATTTTTAAATTAATTAAAATAAAAATGAAAGTGAATTGTTTTATAAATTTATACTTACCCTTAACATTATACCTACCTATAATAAAAAGAAAGTGAATTGTTTTATAAATTTATACTTACCCTTAAAGTTATACCTACCTATAATAAAAAGAAAGTGAATTGTTTTATAAAATTATACTTACCCTTAAATTTGTACCTATATAGTAGTAAACATAAAGTGAATCAAATCTCATAAAATTCTACTTACCATAGAATAAAAGATTTATTGAAGTTATACTATAAAATAGTGACTATGTACTAAATTCCTAATTGGAACAAAGAAAAAAACCCAAAAGGGGTACACTTCATCACTGGAAAAAAAAGGTAAATCTCAATTCTCTCAAGACATAGAAATAATTTTATTTCTTTCTCCTTTTTTCTTATCCCACAACACGCATCTCAACGATTGTAATTACTCACGAGTAATTACAATCCACATCTCCTAAAGATCTCTTATTTAAAGAGATTTAAAAACAAATCAAATAACCCCAATTTGTTTCACCCGCAATATACAGATGCTACCCAAAACAATTACGATGAAACTCAAACGAAATACATAGAATCAAGTACACGCTAATTACTCTACGAGTAATGAAAATATTCTATTGCGAACTGCTCTAAAGCAAATAGAATATAGAGGTGAACCCTTCACCATTCGAACTCTTATTAACCCAGGATCTCAACAAACATTCTTCACAGAAAGAATTGGAAACCGACTTCAATTCCCCTATCAAATATCTCGTTTTGAAACTGACGGCATTGGCGGACAAAAGCAATCCGCAAATAAGGAATGCGAGTTCGTATTATACGCAAGAAGGAATAATTTAAAGCACAACAGCCTCATTCTCAGGTAATGGCACCACTTCCCCGAGAGAGATGCATTCTTTCATCTCCATTTCAGGTCACAGGTATTAACTTTGCTGGCCTATTTGAAATTAAATTTCAGCCCTACTAAATTCAAACACTACAAGAGCCTATGTTAGTGCTTTCGTTTGTTTCAACACGAAGGCTACCCATTTAGAACTATGCTCAGACCTGTCTTCGTCAGCATTCCAAGCCGAATTCTCTCGTTTCGTTGGGAGGCTGGACTACCCCAAAGGGTAGTAACTGACAATGGTCGTAATTTTCTCGGAGCACTCGAACGTGAAGTCAATGTGTTGCTAAAAACAGCAGCCCAGGATATAGCTCGGAAATACATGACATGGCTTTGAATGGAAATTAATTCCCCCTCGTGCTCTACCGCATAAGAATCTGAGTACGACCGATATTCGCACATCGTCAGGAATCATCACTGGAACGATAGTTAAACTATGTCGTCTTCCATTTCTCATTGACGAAAATTCTAATTAAAATAAACTCTGAAATACGTTCAAACTCTAAATTCTCATTCTCATACTACTAACATTTCCCAACTGACTGAATTTCTCACTACTTTCATTTTAATCTCTCTACTTACCTTCTCTAATATGTAAAATTTCTCCCTTAGAACTAATCGCAGATTTATTATAACACGCCGTAATCACAAAAACAACTCTAACAGACGTCATGGAGGCAAAGGTCGGTATACAAGATCACGACCAGATCCGGAGATTTATGAATGTAAATTATGCCGGAATTTCCACTCGTTGAGGTTTTGCCGGCGGTGCCTGAAGATGTCCATTCATAAAAGGCAGGAAATAGTAGACAAGAATCGATACTGCGAAAACTGCCTGGCTAGGAGCCACGATATACGCTCCTGCACTTCGTTGGATATGTTCAAAAAATGTGACAAATTCCACCACACCTTGCTTCAACCAACCCCTGAAAAGGCCAAAGGAAATAGACGAGTTCTAAGAAAAAAACCTAACAACAGAACCACCACCAGCTAATTTGTCCACAACTCCAGATGCCAAATAATTGCAGAAGCCATTAAGTCCTTGGCACAAGTCCTTTGCACCACACCTCCGGGCGAGAGGTCATCGTGTGCTTAACCCCAAGGCCGCCGATATGTTCAAACTACGTTTGAACACATAACATCCCACAAGTGGATTTTAATTAGATTCAATAACAACACACTTTCCATCAAACACAAGACAAATAACACAAAAGGAATGGCTCCGCAATCCAATTCCATTAAATAAAGGGAAGGCACCACAATTTCCAGCAATGTAAATGGTCTAAGAAGTTTGGTGGAAGATGAAATTGCACACCAACTTCATTCTTCATCATGCCTTGGAACCATCAACAATTTGCTTACTCATCTTCTAGAGCTTATCGTAGCGACAACCTAATTTACCATCAAATTTTCTTTTTTTAACACATTAAATAAAAAGAAATAAAATAAAAATAGAAAAAATTGTGTGAAAATATTTAATAAATTATAATATTTAATAAAATTACAAAAAAAAAATTGTGCTCAAATACAATAAAAATACTTAAAATAAACCTAAACTAAAATATATAATATATTAAATTAAATTTATAATTAATAAATAAATCTATTTTCTACCCTTAAAACCATAATTCAAACCAAAATAAATTACATTAAAAATAAAATTATACTTACCTAAAATTACACTTACTGAAAGTTATACTAAATTATACTCACCTGAATCATTCATATACATAATTGTGCTTTTCTGAATTAACTAAATTATAAGTTTACTGAAAAATACTGAAACAAAGCAAGGTGCGTGCATTATTTTTTTCTTTCGTTACGTCAATAACTTATTGTTTTCTAATAAGAGTACATTAGTTAACGGTAACATTGATTAAAAGTTAATAACGCTATTTGCACTACTTTTGATCAATTACCAACAACCTCGGGCGAAGTGTTGTTTGCAAAAATAAAGCCAATTGTCAATGTGGAAAATCTGGGACTATATATTTTTTTACGTTATGCTATATGCTTTATAAAAACCTAAAAATACCTTAAACCATAATAAATTATAAAACTGTGAAATTATATAAATAATAATTTTTTATAAATTTAATATTTAGTTTTCCGCGACTATTTAATCAATAAAGTTTAATCACTTAAGTACGTTTTTAGTACTCTTGTAAACAAACAAATTTAAATAGTCGGTCCGTGAGAGTATCCTTTTGCAAAAGCTCTCAATTACTGCAGCAGAGTCTGTTCTTTACGGTCCCGAAGTGTAAAAAAATAACCCTACACAATAGATTTAAGTGTCCTCCCAAGTTAAAGATGTATAAAAATTTTACATAGCAGGACTGAATTTAGTGGAACCAAAGAAAACGGTAAAAAATAATCAGAAAATAATTAACGCATAAAAATTTCTTAGTTAAAATTAGAAATAGTCTGCTTTTGACTGTGATCAAGTGCGAACGTGCAAAATTCCGAGATCGCTGAAGTGTTTCAACAGAATAATAATAAAAATAAAAACAATTGTCTTGTTACAATTTAAAAAAAAAAGAAAAAAAACAAGAACAATTTATATTTCAAAAATTCTTTTGAATAAAAACAATTTACAAACATTCTTTTGTGTAAAAAGAATTTAAAAACATTCCTTTGAATAAAAACAATTTACATTGCTATCATGGATAATGATAGCAATGATAGTATTAACGATGATGATATCTGCTGGCAAGTAGTCACATCGACTAAAACAAGAAAACGTAGGCAAAGCAAATCCCCAATAATATTTTTAAACAAAAGACAAAACACCAACAAAAACAACAGCATTGCTTCTGTATCGACCCAAATTAATGCAAACAACAATGTTAACAGTGTAAGTCAAAATAAGTTTTCTAGTTTAAGCGACGATGATGAAGATAATGATACCGAAAATGATAATAAACAGACAACAAATAATAATATGCCAAAACCACCTCCAACCATCATACCTAATGTGTCAGATATAAGCGCTATGATATAAAGTTTTACCAACTTAATACCATCCTCATTATTTAATTATAAAACTTTAAGAGACGGACAGATAAGAATTATGGTAAAAGATATTGGAAAGTATAGAGTGCTGATCTCATTCTTAAAGGATAAACATATAATGTTTCACACATACCAACTGAAACAAGAAAGAGCCTACAGAGTTGTAGTTAAAAATCTACATCCATCAACACCAAATTATGTGATAAAAAGGGAAATAGAAAATTTAGGACATAGAGTTAGAAATGTCACCAATATTAAGAGCAGCATTACTAAAGATTCTTTACCAATGTTCTTCGTTGATTTAGAGCCAAGTCCAAACAATAAAAATATATATGAGACTAAAACTCTGTGCAATGCTGTTGTGAATATAGTACCACCAAAAAAGACAAATGATCTCGTACAATGCCACCGTTGCCAGGAATTTGGGCACACAAAAACTTATTGCAGGAAATCTGTTAAATGTGGTTTAGGTCATTTAACTGCCAATTGTACTAAGGATAAAGATAGTGAACCAAGATGTGTTAATTGCTTACAAAATCATCCAGCAAGCTATAAAGGCTGCATTGTGTACAAACAGCTACTTAAGAATAAAGTACAACAAAAAACAAGTAATAAACGTCACAGCGCTACTTATAACTACAACAACGAAGAGTATCCCTACTTAAACAACAACATATTTGAACCAAACATGAACATAAATCAGAATAACAGATCTTACTCTGAAATTCTTAAAAATGATCAGAAAAATTCATTTGAAAAGTTATAGCGCTTAATACAAAACCAAATTGAGTTAACTAACAAACTACTGAGTATGATGACGGTTTTGATTGTCAAACTATGCAATTAAATTTAAATATTGCAATATGGAATGCTAATGGGCTTTCCAACCACACAAATGAAGTAGAATTATTTCTTAAATTGCATTATATTGACATAATGTTAGTGTCAGAGGCACATTTTACTACCAGATCCTTCTTTAAAATAAGAGGATATGAATTGATAACTGCTAATCACCCTGATGATAGAGCACATGCTGGGGCTGCAATTTTAATAAAATCAAAAATAAAATATGAACTGTTAGATGTGGTAAGAGAGCCACATCTTCAAGCTGCTTGTATCAAAGTCATATGTGATCAAAATAGTATTTCGTTCTGTGCTATTTACTTTCCACCTCGATTTTCGGTTAAATTGCCTACTTTTCAAAACTTTTTTTTATAAATTGGGTCACAGATTTTTCGTTGCCGGAGATTTTAATGCCAAACACCCCTGGTGGGGTTCAAGACTAGTTAATCCTAAGGGTAGCGAGCTTTACAGATGCATAGTTAATAATAATTACTCTGTCCTATCAACCGGTAATCCACCATATTGGCCTACAGATACTACAAAAATACCTGATGTCTTAGACTTTGCTGTTTTCTCTGGAATTTCTAGTCAACTTCTTGACATTGCTAATATTGATGAACTCAGCTCTGACCACATACATCTCATAGCCACACTTAATACCACTTTTGAGCCAGATACAACAAAAGCGATCATAAATAGTAGAACTGATTTAAAATCGTTTTCTACTTGGATTGGAAGAAATATAAATCTTAATATATCTATAAAAACTCCTGCAGAAATTGATGATGCTGTTGAAAGGCTTAATTATGTAATTCATAAAGCAGGATTTTTATCAACTCCAAAATCACCGATTCAACGTAATCATAACCAAATTTTGTTAACATCTGAGATCAGGCAGCTTTTATTAATAAAGAGAAGACTTAGAAAAAGATGGCAAAATAGCAGAGATCCTAACGACAAACGCATTTTCAATAAAGCTGCTAAAGACCTTAAAATTGCTCTTTATAATATGAAAAATGATCAGATTGGTACCTATCTTAGTAATTTGAATACCAATAATGTAAAAGATAATGAGTTCTCGTTGTAGAATGCCACAAAATATATAAAAAGACCAACAAAAAGAAATGCTCCGGTGAAAGATAGTAGCAATGTATGGTGCAAAACCGATAAAAGTAAGGCAGAAGCACTTGCTCATCATCTACAAAATACTTTTCAACCCTACGCAAATCCTAACCCTTTTACTGATGAAATAAATGCGTTTTTAGACAGTTCTTGTTCTATGGATTGGCCCATAAAGCATGTATCCCCAACTGAAGTAAAAGAAGAAATAAAAAAACTAAACTGCAAACCCTGTAACCCTGGTTACGACGGCATAAATGGAAAAACAATTCAGGCACTGCCAAAAAAGGCTATCTTATATTTAACATTTATTTATAATTCTATGTTAAGGCTGACTTACTTTCCCTCGCAGTGGAAGTGCGCAGAGATAATAATAAGCCGAACAAGCCTGAAGGAAATCTTGCATCCTATAGACCCATAAGTTTACTGCCTATATTCTCCAAAATATTTGAAAGAATATTTTCGAAGAGATTATTGCCAGTTTTGGAAAAGAACAACATCATTCCTGATCACCAATTTGGTTCTAGGAAAAAACATGGTACTCCCGAACAATGCCATCGTATCGTTGCATTTATAAGAGATACATTGGAAAACAAAAAATATTGTTTAGGTGTTTTTCTGGATGTACAGCAGGCCTTTGATAAAGTATGGCATGATGGGTTATATTTCAAACTGAAAAAATTACTTCCAACTCCATTTTATTTGCTCTTGAAATCGTACCTAACTGAAAGAAACTTTTATGTGAAAATAAATAGGGTAGTGTACTTGGGCCAATACTATACACAATTTTCACCTCAGACATTCCAATTAGCGAATGCGCTTTAATTGCAACATATGCAGATGATACTGCTATTTTAACGGCTGATGTTTGTCCAAACACCGCATCTGTTCAGCTTCAAAATGGACTGAATGCAATTGAAACTTGGCTAAACAAATGGAACATCAAAGTCAACAGCGAAAAATTAACACATGTCACATTTTCATTACGACGAGGTAACTGCCCTGAGATACGTCTAAACAATAATCCTATCCCTCAAAGTGACTGCGTGAAATATTTAGGAATGTATATTGACAGAAGGCTAACTTGGAAGACTCATATCAAAATGAAAAAGCTGCAGCTAAATATAAAAACAAAACGTCTATTCTGGCTATTAGGCGCAAAATCTCGTTTGAGTTTAAGAAACAAAGTACTGATTTACAAAACTATCCTAAAACCAGTTTGGACCTATGGGATTCAACTTTGGGGAACGGCCAGCAATTCGAATATTGAAATACTTCAACGTTACCAGTCAAAAACTCTGAGACTCATTGTCAACGCTACATGGTATGTGCCGAATTTTTCAATCCACAATGACCTCTCCATTCCAAAGGTAATAGACGAAATAAGAAAGTTCAGTGAAAACTATTTAGACAGGCTAATTCACCACGACAATCCATTAGCAATTGCTCTTCTTGATCACACCAACGAAATAAATCGACTGAAAAGACACCACATTCTGGATTTGCCATTTCGGAACTAATTATTTATCTATTTTTTTTTTTAATTATAAATATGTAAATATGTATATACTTAACTACAGGTAACCCTCGATTTACGCGGTTTGTTGGGACCGACGAAATTATGTTTAAATCGAAAACGCGTAAAATGAGGTTAAGAATTCATATAAAAACTTATTTTGGGACCAAAAATGACGTATATCGCGTAATTCGAAACATAAAATACATGTAAAACTCACTTTTGGTACTTAAAAATCGTGTAAAAAAACACACCAAATTATTTTGTATTATTAAACTCCTATTATTTAATTTGTACTTTTCATTTATTAAAAATAAATTTCTGTGTTTTCTTAAATACTATAGTTATCAAAAATAACGTCAAAAATAAATTCAGTTTCATATTTTTTTTTTCATATTCATTTTTTAAGTTTTAAAAATTGATAAACGAAAATAAAAAATAACAAAATTTTGAAAATAATAAAATATATTTCTACTCTTGGTCAAGTGTGAAGAAATCTGTTATCCGCTTCTGTTTTTTCCATTTCATACTTCTTGAGAAGTTCTTCATATGGAGCTAACGTTTTCAAATATTTCATTTGATTGAGTGACTTCTAATATTTCAGAAATTTCAGAAGATAGGGGACTGTCCATGTTGTCAGTACCTACAACTTCCGGCCAAAGTTTTTTCCAACAACCATTAAGCGTAAAAGATTTTAAATCTTTAATGGATTCTGATGTTATAATAACGCAATTTAAAACCGAAAATTCTTTGCATAAATCTGGTAGACTTAAATTTGGCTTCTCTTTCATTAAATTTAAAATAAATTGGAACCATTTCTAAATAATATTAAAATATACTCAATCTTTTTGTACTTACACTTTTCCATACATAGTTGTACATTATAATTTTAGAAAATTAACTTGTTAACATTTGGAAAAAAATTAACTTTTCTAACTTGCTTTTCATGTAAATCGAGGGTTGCCACTATTTTTTAAACGCGTTATATCAAAATCGCGTAAAAAAAGTCGCGTAATTAGAAAAATGGATGTTATTTTTGAATCGCGTTGTATCAAAATCGCGTAAATGAAGTATCGCGTAAATCGAGGGTTATGTACTATTAATTTATAGATAAAATTTGCATTGATCTCAATGGAGTTCAACAAATATGTCAAATAAATTTTGTATCAAATTTGCTTATTATCCCAAAGGGATAGATTGTAAATAAAGTGTTGAGAAAAAAAAAATTAGAAATAAAAGAAACGCCAATGCAGTAAAGTTAAAAAAGAAGATTCTTATTAAACGAGAATGATGACATTAAAACCACTAAACGTGCTAAAAGGCAGCAACAGTAGTATATTTATGTATGTCCTGGAGCAGTTTTTCCATACAAATTTGGGATCAAGCATACGCTACAGTCGGTAGTGGTCGATTAGTTGATAGGTTTGTAACACGTAATGTGTGTGGTTAATCTCCATCATGCATTTACTCTCGAGTCTGAGTTCATGATTCCGAAGATCAGCGAGTGCGTGATGTAGGGTACCGTAAACTCTTGTGCAATGTTATGTTTTTGTTTATTTTATTTTTTTGTATTTGCTGATGTTCAAAAGTGGGATAACTACACATTGTTACTGTAAACAATAACATCACGCGTCATTATGATTTCTTATTCTTAAGCATAAGATCAATAAGAATATTTTTTAATGTAAACAAATTTTTAAACGCTTGCGCATATTACAGTTTTTAATTTTAAGTATAAAGAATTTTGGATGTGGATGTTTGGATGTTTAATTAATTTTTTTTGTTAGTGCGATAAATTTTCGTTATGTGTGGTTTTTTTCTTTCTTATGGACATATTTTATGATAGTCAAATGTAGGGTGACATTTTTGTTACAAACAATAAGAGCGCTTTGTTATCAAGCTATACAAGCTGTACTAGCTATACTAGCAATACCAGCTTGCCAGCATAGCTATACCTAGCTGGTACAACCACCTTGCTTTGATGGTAGCTCACCCCTATCCGTATTCAAATTACAATTCGAGACAGTAAAGCGGATGGGACGATGGAGAGAAAGCTCTGGAACTAATTTCGGTGTTAAAAGGAGCCGCAGCTGAGATTTTCGAAGCCATGCCAGCCAGCTGCCGAAACAACTTCAACACCTTAATGGTGGCGTTACAGCGTAAATTCGGCGATGAGCACAAACGAGAACTGTATCGCATGGAGTTAAGGTACAGGGAGCAAAAGGCTAATGAGTCACTTCAAGGCTTTCCAATGGAGATCGAGAGACTAGTGCAGCTTACACACCCTGGACAAAACCACCCTTTGATAGACAACATTAAGACCGAGGCGTTTGTAAATGGTATACGCGATCCTGATATTAAACTAGCGGTACGTTCTACGTAGAAGACAACCTTTGCAGAGACCGTGGCCTTTGCACTAGCCCAGGAGACCGCTCGTACAATTTCAAGACCACAAGTTAGCAAAGTGCGAAGAATGGAAGTACTGCAGGAAGATGAATGCCTTTTAACTAAAGTTAAGGAGATGGTGAATGAATTTTGGGAGAAAACGGACAAAAGGCTAAGATTAAATGCTTCAACTGTGGAAAGAGTGGTAATTTCCAAAGAAACTATAAAGCACCACGGAAAAGGTCAAGATCCGTCTTACCAATGAGGAATAAACGGGCGAACTACCAACCAAATACGCTGTAATATAGGTTTGATTTAGTTAGTGTATGTGTCATTTTAACTAAGACCCTATAAAATTCTAAATTATTTGAGAAAGCCTCAGAATTGTACAAGGCTTTATATCATGGCAAAGTTAATTGCCGAAGTTTTGAGAAATAAGAACAACTATTTTGAAGTCAGAATTATTTCTAATTTTATTCACAAAATTTCACGGCTTATATACTATTTCTTATTCTATGTTTTCTTATTCTATTTCCCCTACCTATTCCAATAATATTCCAGTAACATTTCCAATTATAATTGTAGCATATTCAAATTACATTATTTTAGTTCAATGCAGTTCTAGTGACCCATTTCAATTAACAATAGTCACTTGAAACTGCATATCATAATTCTTTGTTTTTCTTTCTTTTTATTTTCTTTGTGCTCTTATAAATTGTACTTGTTTACGTTTTGGTTTTATTTTATTTTTTTGTTTGTTGTGAATGCATATATT
This sequence comes from Sarcophaga rosellei, assembly GCA_930367235.1. Classification (NCBI taxonomy): domain Eukaryota; kingdom Metazoa; phylum Arthropoda; class Insecta; order Diptera; family Sarcophagidae; genus Sarcophaga; species Sarcophaga rosellei. The sequence goes on along the minus strand of OV884018.1, from coordinate 43,698,890 downwards.
TGTGTATGCACTACATGCACTACATACGAAAGAGTCCCCGTTAAACTAAAACTAGCACTGATGGGCAAGTGGTGACTCCCACAAGCGAGGGCTTCACAATCTCAATATCAGTGATGCAAAGGAACAACAACAACCTTGCGCCGTGCGGTACATAAATGGCAGACAACACACTTTCACTATAGACACCGGGGCGACGCATGCCATCAGCAGACCAGATGTAGTGGAGGGAAAGTGTGAGGCACTTAGCAATGTAAGGACAGCTACTGGAGAGTCTGCCACCGTCCACGCAAAAACAGGGGCGAAGGTAACTATAGCCAACGTTAGAGTAAGCCAAGTATTTATTGTTGCCGAGGCTATCGTTGGTGCCGATTTTATGATAGCTCATGGCATCAATTTGAATATGGGGCAACAGATAATGAGTTGGCGAAATGTGGAGATATCGCTTGACGTGGGATACAAGCATCAAGTTCACTCCAGAAGGATAGTTGCTACCGAACAACTAAAATTACAACCTCAGAGTGAATCATTGATATCGGCGCGTATGGAGGAAGATTGTGAGGAAAACCGCTTGTGGGTTGTTGAACCAGCAGAAATTCAGACGGATTTGTTATTAGCAAAGACCATCGTTAAAACTGCCTAACAGAGAATAGTCCCAGTGAGAGTAATAAATTTATCAGGCCACGAAAATCTCATCTGTAAAAACTGCGATGTGGGCCAATGTGTTCCAGTAGAGGCGGTAATAAACAGCGAACAATCGCCGCAACCTGCCGAAATGTCAGCCAAGGATCAAAAGGAATTTGGTGAAAACGTGGAGAAATGGGTAGCAGGTTTAGCAGCTGCAGAGAGAAATAATGCCAAAAATGCTTTTGCTTTCGCCACGAACAACTAAAATCAAGGAAGAATAGCCATGGTCAAACACCCTCGACACGCTAGCCGGAACGAAATGATTCTCCACATTGGATCTACAAAGTGGGTATTGGCAGGTGGAGATTGCAGACAAGGAGAATACGGTGGCTTATGGCAGTTTAAAGTTATGGCATTTGGGCTCTGTAATGCTCCGGCCACATTCGAGCGGCTTATGGAACGTGTACTCAAGGGACTCCATTGGAAGATTTGTATGGTGTACCTCGACGACATTATAGTGATGGGCAGAACTTTCGACGAACACCTCAAGAACCTGGGGGAAGTTCCGCAACGAATAACAATGGCTGGACTAAAATTAAACTTCAAGAAATGTGCATTTTTCCAAAAACAGGTAAAATATTTGGGGCATCTTGTCACAACAGATGGAATATCCACGGAGGAAGAAAAATACGAGCCGTAAAGGACTGGCCTCATCCCCAGAATCTTCTTGAACTACGCAACTTTTTGGGGCTATGTACATACTACAGCCGCTTTGTGCTAACTTTGATAGTGTGGCTGCAAGCTTGCATGAGCTCACCAAGAAATCAAAAGTGTATCAATTGGGTGAGCCACAAGAAAAGGCATCCCAGACACTAAAAGACCAATTGTCTGCTGCACCAGTTTTTGAGTATCCAGTTCGAGGGGAAACATTCATTCTAGACAGTGATGCTAGGGGATATAGTATTTATTGGTGGTGTACTTTCCCAAGTGGTCAATAGTACAGATAAAGTCGTAGGCTACTATATTCGCATACTGTCAAAGCCCGAACGGAACTATTGTGTGACTTGACGTGATTACCTGCAGTGCTGAAGTGCATAATACATTACCCTAAGAACCTATATGGGCAACATTTTCTGCTAAGGACTGATCATTCCGCACTGAGATGGCTGTTGCAATTTAAGAACCCTAAAGGACAGTTAGCACGTTAGATTGAGCGTTAACAGACTTACGACTTCAGCATTGAACACCGAAGAGGCATAAAACATGGAAATGCCGATGCTCTCTCACGCCGACCTTGTAATTTGGAGTGTAAGCATTGCGTGAAAGCCGAGAAGAAGGAATCCATAGTTGATATCCGACTAACGCGGATCGAAGCCAACGAAGACTGGTCCGGAGCAGAAAGAAGTTACCCTATATTGGCGAAGATAATAGCAGCTAAGAAAGAGGACAACGACGAACGAAATGAGATATCTGCAGAAGGACCTCTTACAAAAGTATATTGGGCACTATAGAACAGTTTAAAGTTGATAAACGGGTGCTAATATCTACATTGGGTAAGCGCTGATGGCAAGACCTCATCCAACCTATTAGTAGTGCCGTCCTTCAAAATGAAAGAAGTGTTCCATAATGGAGCCAGCGGAGGACGCTGGAAAGGCTAAAACAACGTTTTTATTGGGTTGGATGTCAGCAAGCAGTGGCGGATTGGATAGCAAACTGTACCCAGTGTATTGCAGTTAAAGGTCCAGTAAAATGAAGTCGAGGTCAGATGCAATAATATAACTCATGCGCACCTTTCGAGCGGATAGCGATGGACGTAGCAGGCCATTTTCGAATCAGCAATGCCGGAAACCGATATGATCTAGTTGTGATGGACTACTTCAGCAAATGGCCGGAACTGTATGCCATACCCAATCAGGAGGCGAACACAATAGTAAATGTTTTTGTGAACAACTGGGTATGTCGCTATGGGGTTCCAATAGAACTACATTCCGATCAAGGCAGAAATTTCGAGTCAGCAGAATTCCAGGAAATGCGTGAAGTATACGATATTACGAAGACTCGAACGACGCTGCTTCACCCACAGTCAGAAGGAATGGTAGAGCGATTTAACCGAACCCTGGAGGAGTACTTACGGAAAGTAGTGAGCGAGCAACAGAAGGACTGGGACGAACACATTCCGAGCTTTCTACTGGCGTACAGATCTGCGGTCCATGATTCAACATCTAGATCACCCGCAAAGGTTATTTTTGGGACCGAGATAAAACTGCCTGGTGAGTTAGACTTTGGTGTTAAGCGCGCCATAGAGAGGGATGCCACATGCACTGGGAAAGAAGAAAGCCTATATGAACTTTAAAAGGTCGTACACATAGAGCGGCTGGCAGTATACGGGCGTAGAGGTAATGAGCCTATTCAAGACGAACAGGCTTAAGTGGGCGGGAGTGTTACGCAAATGGAAATCATCATTTCACATGAAAACAATAAACAAATTCTAACAAATACACTATCACTAACGAATACAATGAACATGTTGATTAATAATGGATACACTAACAACTACATGTTACTAGCAAAGTATCAACATAGGTATGAAAGAGAAGGGGATAGACAAGTAAGCGAACGCAACAACCAGCAATGAGAATAAAATACACAAACAACAATGCAGTCCGATATAATTCTCGAGAAGGTGAGAACAAGAACCTTCTACTTCAAGAATGTTCATCAGACTGATTCGTGCGTATATAAAAAGGCTAGACATAGCAGGCGGTAGTCAGTAATAAAACAGTCAGGCTTGTGTGAAGTTGGGTGTAAACAAAAAGTCGTGGTTTGAAGAGTTGTTAGTGTTGGCGCGGACAGAAGTGTGAATGAATGTTCATCAGACTGATTCGTGCGTATATAAAAAGGCTAGACATAGCAGGCGGTAGTCAGTAATAAAACAGTCAGCCTGGTGTGAAGTTGCGTGTAAACAAAAAGTCGTGGTTTGAAGAGTAGATAGTGTTGGCGCGGACAGAAGTGTGAAATAGAATAGTGAACAAGCAATTATTGTTGTATCGTGAAGTTGTATACCGTGGCACACAAAAGTAGTGTGAATAATAAAGAGTTTAATTGAAACGAAACACATATTTGTTTTTATTTTGGTTTGCAATCAACGAACTCACAATCTAAGCGTTTTTAAAAAGGTAAAAACTTAACAATATAGCATTTTCAGTTTAAATTAAACCTTTTTCAAAATAAATGAAACCTTTTTCAAAATGAACGAAACCTTTTTCAGATTAAACGAAACTCTTTTCAAATTAAACGAAACCTTTTTCAAAATAAATGAAACTCTTTTCAGAATAAATAAAACTTTATTCAAATTCAATTAAACATTTTTCAAATTAAATTAAACCAGTTATAGAATTTAATAGAAAACAAACATATTCATTTTTCTATAATACTTGTTAAAATTAATGAAGAATTTGCCCACTAACCGCTTTAGGAATTGTCATGATCATATCCATAACATAGTTCGCACAATCATTTTAATTAATTTATGCGACACTTTCCTCAATTACACTTACTATGTTATGCTCTGTGGTAATGTCACTTAATAATGATCGGGCGTGGAATTTTATCTTAGAAAATGTTTTCTCTATCGGGTTCAACTTAGGAGAATAAAATGGTAAAAATTTAAGCTTACAGTCACTATTATCCACCATACTTCGAATTTCCTGGGTTTTATGGATTCTGACATTATCCATAATTAAAAATGAATTTTATAACTCTGGGCCGCTTTCAACTTTATCCAGGAGCTCCCTCAGAAATATTTCGAAACGGGCTGAATTTACAGTGGAAAGGGACAAAACTTTATGGTAAACAACACCAGCATTATTTATCGCAGCAACTAAAGTAACGTTCCTTCCCCTTACGGTTGGCACAACAACATGAGCTCTTTCACCTACCTTATAGTGTTTTCACACCAAAAGTTAAAACCTGATTTTAGCATTAAAATCATAATCAGCTGATTTTGCGTTCACACTGCAAATTTTCTTAAATCGGGTTTTAACTTTCATACATTCATGACGGAACAGAAATGTTTTTGTTTAAGAAAAAACAAAAAATATGAAAAATTAGGAAATAATATTAATATTATTAATATTATTGTTAAAATATTGTTATTTATTATTGTTGTAGCATTCATTATTTGAAATTTTACATTTTTATACAACCGGCTTCTATATTTTTATATTTGTTTTGTTTTTATTGTGTTTTTATTTAATTTTTATCAGCTGTTTTTACCATTTCAGAGCTGGTAGCTCTGATTTAGTACATAAAACAAGGTTGTATTTCATAAAATCAACAATTAACACAATAATTTTGTATGGTAAAAGCAGGTTTTATTTTTGATTTTAACGTTAAAACCAACTTTTGCGTTAAAACCACTCGGTGTGAAAACACTATTAGCACGTGCTTGTGAACGCCGTAAATCTATAAAAATCATTTTTTCTTTTTGTTGAGGACGGTTTTCAATATTCGATGCGCTATTCATACGGTCCATTTCGATGGAAGCCATTTTCAGCGTTATTTTAAGTTCTTTTAATCCGTTGAAAATTGTAGACAATACAAGCGTTACATTAAATTGTTCAAATAACTTTTTGCGAATATTTCTCAAAAAAAAAATGCAACAGAATATGATAAACCTACAAATTCTATAACTGGTTTAATTTAATTTGAAAAATGTTTAATTGAATTTGAATAAAGTTTTATTTATTCTGAAAAGAGTTTCATTTATTTTGAAAAAGGTTCCGTTTAATTTAAAAAGAGTTTCGTTTAATTTAAAAAAGGTTTCGTTCATTTTGAAAAAGGTTTAATTTAAACTGAAAATGCTATATCGTCCACAAAACATTTCTTTCATCCGAGTATTGATAGTGAATATCTGTGGCAATAAATGATAGTAGCTTAAGTTGACATAAGTGTTTTTCATTTTGTTACATATTCTTATTCTCTACTTCAACATCTATCATTCAGCTAAATTTCATGTATAAAATGTCATTATTAATAAAACTATACGCATTTATAATTTATATATTACATATGAGCCGTTTATTTTGAAAGTGACTTAAGTCCATTTTCATCTTTTATCAAGTTGGCACAAGGGATATTTATAATTTACGTTGAACTGTCAAAAAAATAAATCGGTATTGAAATATATATAGTATATTTGAAAATTTTGTATCACGTACATTTTCAAAATAATATAAATACTGAAAATCCTAATTTTGAAAGTGACCTAAGTCCACGTTTTATTGACGATGTCAAAAAGTGCGGCCCAAAATGTTGAAGGCAGTGATGAAGGGATGAAACAAAAGCTTCTAGAGCTTCCCAAGAAGTGGCTTCATGCCTCTTGAGACACCTAAAAACCCTGAAAGGTTAAAAACACATCATTGCATATAGTGACATGTGTGGACGATAAAACAGAAACATCAAAATATCTTTAATGTGGTTAAAAATTTTATCGATGGGAAATGATGTGGAAATCATAGACCACAAATTCTTAATATCAGGGCATTAATTTTTACCTAATGACAGAGGTTTTGGCGTTATAGAAATGTCGTTAAAAAGAAATCAGTTATTGTATTTGCCACAAGATTATTATAATATAATTAAAAAATGTACAAAAGGTAATACTTTCATACTAAATGAAATGAAACAATAGGATTTTATATCAACAAGACTCTTGGAAGAAGTAGTTTACAAAAGATCCAAAAATTCCAACGGAGAAAAAATAAACTGGCTTCAAATATGCTGGATGCAATTTTTAAGAAATGAACCATATAAAATTTTATACAAAACAACCATGAATGAGAACGCAGAATTTAAAATTCTTGATTAATTGCCACGTCGGGGTAGACCTAAAAAATTTGGGAATATTGTATTGCCATCTTTATAAAAGTATAAGAAGTATCACATCACTCCCGCATATTGAGAATGTTAACGAATAACTTGTTACTAAGTTTATTTCTATTATCTAAAAATATAATTTAAAAGTTTTTTTCTAGTTTTTAAGCTATATGTAACGGACTTAAGCTCTTTCACTTTTTGTACCAAAACAAATTTTTATTTTGAAAGTGACCTAAGTCCTTTTAAGGTAAGCAAGGTCAAATTATACACTTAGTAATAGCGACTTTTTAATAGGATGTATAAAATTAAATCCCTTAAATGCGATTTAACATTGCAAGTCAACCATATATCTTACGTATATTTTTAAATTTGTAAAAACGCAAAACCTTAAGTATTACAAATTAAAGATAAATGGACTTAAGTCACTTTCAAAATGAACGGCTCATATAGCATTTTCAGTTTAAATTAAACCTTTTTCAAAATAAATAAAACCTTTTTCAAAATGAACGAAACCTTTTTCAGATTAAACGAAACTTTTTTTAAATTAAACGAAACCTTTTTCAAAATAAATGAAACTCTTTTCAGAATAAATAAAACTTTATTCAAATTCAATTAAACATTTTTCAAATTAAATTAAACCAGTTATAGAATTTGAAGGTTTATCATATTCTGTTGTATTTTTTTTTTGAGAAATATTCGCAAAAAGTTATTTGAACAATTTAATGTAACGTTTGCATTGTCTACAATTTTCAACGGATTAAAAGAACTTAAAATAACGCTGAAAATGGCTTCCATCGAAATGGACCGTATGAATAGCGCATCGACTATTGAAAACCGTCGACAGTATGCCTCAGAATTTACAGTTTGGTCTCCTCAACAAAAAGAAAAATTATTTTTATAGATTTACGGCGTTCACAAGCACGTGCTAAGGTAGGTGAAAGAGCTCATGTTGTTGTGCCAGGAAATTCGAAATATGGTGGATAATAGTGACTGTGCACTTAAATTTTTACCACTTTATTCTTCTAAGTTGAACCCGATAGAGAAAACATTTTCTAAGATAAAATTCCACGCCCGATCATTATTAAGTGACATTACCACAGAGCATAATACAGTAAGTGTGATTGAGGAAAGTGTCGCACAAATTAATCAAAATGATTGTGCGAACTATGTTATGGATATGATCATGACAATTCCTAAAGCGGTCAGTGGACAAATTCTTCATTAATTTTAACAAGTATTATATGAAAATTAATATGTTTGTTTTCTATTATAGCATTTTCAGTTTAAATTAAACCTTTTTCAAAATAAATAAAACCTTTTTCAAAATGAACGAAACCTTTTTCAGATTAACCCATTAGTGCGCAGTGTCCGTTATAACGGACGCTCCAATTTTCTACTATACCACTTCCAAAAATTTTAAATTCTAAATAACAAGTATTATATGTTGTTGCTGACATTCCAACGAAACAAGATTTATTACATTCTGTTCAAAAAATTCGATCTGAGTGTTGCGTTTTATGTAAAATGTGGAATATCAATTTGTAAAAAAACGAAAATTCCGAACAGGGTAAGAAAAAGTCGAATATTTTAAATAGGATGTGAATTATTATAAGTTTTTGTGTTTTATTATTTGTGAATAAGTATAACGACTCAATTGATGTAAACAAATTATGATAAAATGTAATACCATGCGCGTAATGTGACTTTCAATGTAACGTCCGCTAAAACGGACACTGCGCACGTAGAGCAATTGTTAAACTATAATAGGTAAACAATTTTTCATACATGGGCCAACAATTTCCGCAATATTGTTTGAACTGGAGTACCTTAACGTCAATGAGCTCAATGATATTCCAATTTAAACTATTCCCGCACTAGGTGGATCCGATTCTGATCAAGATGGCTATAAAAGTGATGATGAGCATGAAGAAAATCGCATCTGCTATTTCTTTAAAACTAGCTGTTTCAAACGAACGTCTGTAGTATCATCCCAATGGTCTGACATGTGTCTCTTCACATTATTCGTCGAAATCTTCCTAATTCTTACTGTTTATAACAAACCGAGTATGGACTGTAATTCTTCCAAAACAAAACAATTCCTTTTATTATTCATACAAAATTCATTTATTTTTACGAGCACAAAACTTGTTAAGCAGAACCAAACACACAGAATAATAAGTAAAAGAGAACCCATACATAAATTCATCGTGCAGAGTTGCAATAAATATTAGTAACAATCAAAGGGATAAAGGGGATAAATCATAAATATAATATTCATAGACAGATATGATGACTCCAACATTCCGGCCCGCGTTGAAAGGGTTACCTTTCAAGAATCCAGGAAAAGTGGACAAAGTTTGGATATTGGACGCTTCAGCAACCCATTTTTAGTCTTAATAGTCACAACTCGGACCAAACCGTCATTGCCAGGATGTGTCAAAAGTACTCTGCCCATCAGCCATTGTGCGGGAGGCATATTGTCCTCTTTTATTAACACCATGTCACCAACTTGAAGATTTTTAGAATTCTGGACCCATTTTGGTTTCCTTTGCAGTTGACACAGATATTCTTTCGACCATTTTGACCAGAACTGTTGAACAAGATGCTGCATATATTGCCATCTGGTAAGGCGATTAACGTTCACATTTATCAAGTTTTCATCTGGTATTGATACCATTGGGCGAAGGATCAAGAAATGTCCGGGAGTGAGCGGATCTTCATCGCCTTCAAACTTCAGGCACAAGGGACGTGAATTCAAGCAACATTCTATTTGACATAGAAGTGTAGATAGCTCCTCATACGTTGCACTTGAATTCTTCAACACTCGTTTCAGGTGAAATTTCACTGATTTAACGCCTGCCTCCCAAATGCCGCCAAAAGTTGGACCTGAGGGCGGAGTAAAGTGCCATTGAATTTCCTGAAAGGAAAGCTCTTGATTAATATTCCCCAAGTTATTATTCAGAAATTCAAATAATTCCCTTAGCTCCTGGTTACATCCCACGAAATTTGTACCATTGTCTGTATATATATGTCTAGGCTTACCACGTCTTGATACAAACCGTCGAAGAGATGCCATAAATGCTGCTGCAGAAAGCTCCGTCACTGCTTCTAGATGAATTGCCTTTGTACTTAGGCAAACAAATACGGCAATCCAACATTTATAATTCTTGGAGCCGCGACCTTTCCAGGATTTTACCAAGGCTGGTCCTGCAAAGTCAACTCCCACACGTTCAAAAGTTGGACACGGTTGCACACGATAGCTTGGAAGGTCACCCATTCGTTGTTGATACGGAATTTGCCTAAACCTCATGCAAGTGGTACATTTATAAACTGTTCTCTTGATAAGATGAATGACATCTGGTATCCAATATTTTAAACTCAACAAGTACTGTAATTGTCTAGTGCCGGCATGAAGGTAATGTAGGTGATAATGTCTCACGATAAGAGCAGCTAAAGGATCCTTTGCATGAATTATGAATGGATGTTTTTGGTCGTAGTTTATTCGGGCATTTTCGAGACGGCCTCCTACCCGCAATATACCCTGAGGGTCCAAAAAGGGAGTAAGCGCAGCTAGTTTATTCGTTCTTGAAATGGATCCTTGGGTAGCCAAAATACGTTTTTCATTATAAAAGAAATTATCCTGAGACAATTTTACCAATAATAAGTGAGCAGCTTGAAGTTCCGCCGTAGTTATGAACCCTCGAATCCTCTCGGAGGTGTCCCCTTTAATCTTACAGTTGTTAATAAAACGTAGAACCAGAGCTGTGATTCTAAGTAGGGTATTGAAATTCGAATAACGATTTGTAATATTAAATTTGTCGGCATTGTGAATAATTGCTGTAGAAATGTTCTTTCTTCGTTCCAAATCTGTAGCATCATCCAGTTCAAATGTTGATTGGCAAGGAAGTGTAGGATTCTGAAGAATAGGCGGGCCTTGCCACCATAATCGATTATCCATAATATCGGAGGATGAAACGCCTCTAGTGGCCAAATCCGCTGGGTTAAATTGTGATGAAATATGTCGCCATTGAGTTGCAGGTAATTTGTCGATAATGTATGATGTACGATTCGCAATAAAAGTCTTCCATCTAACAGGATGATCACTGATCCATGCCAGAACAACTGTCGAATCAGTCCAACCAAAGGTTGGCACGTCATGAAGTCCAAATGCATTCTTTATTTTGGCCATAAGCTTTACCATAAGATGCGCAGCGCAAAGTTCCAAACGTGGTAAACTTATCTGTTTTATGGGAGCTACTCTAGTTTTTGATGACAGCAAACAAGTCGATATAACACCATTAGGTTTAATTACACGTATGTATATGGAAGCTGCGTACGCCAGTTGTGAAGAATCAGCAAACCCGTGGAGCTCTATAATATCTCCCATTTGAAAGTTGAACCATCTAGGTATTTTCAAATCTTTAATGTGCTGCATATCATTCCGTAGTTTAAGCCATTCATTCTTTAGGGGGCTGGGCAAATCTTGATCCCAACTTACGCCCTTAAGCCAGAGTTTTTGCATGAATATTTTCAACGTTATTATCACTGGTGATAGCCACCCAATGGGATCGTAAACCCTAGAAATGTCAGAAAGTACCCGTCTCTTGGTTATTACATCGGAATGTTCCTGGAAACATATGCTGTATTGGAAACAGTCAGACTCAGTATTCCACAATAAACCTAAGGTTTTCACTGTTTCACTGTCGTTTATAATTGCGGATGATGATATATCCCTGTCGTTTATTCCAATGGCCTCCTGAAATTCATGTGAATTTGACGCCCATTTTCGCAGGTTAAAACCTGCACTTGACAATACGGAACACAGATTTTTACGCATTGAGTTCGCCGTTTCAATGTCTGGGGCACAGGACATATAATCGTCAACGTAAAAATTGTTGTCAATTTCATAAGAAACATCCGGATGTGTTGTAAAGTTATCAATTGCAACCTGCTTCAAAGTGCGTGTTGCCAAAAATGGTGCCGCGGCAGTTCCGTAAGTAACAGTTCGAAGCTGGTATGTTTCAGGTTCTTCAAATGGTGACTTACGCCATAAGATGCACTGGTATGGCCTGTCCTCGGGATGTATCAACACCTGTCGATACATTTTTTCAACATCAGCAATAAATCCAATTTCGAATTTCCGAAATTTTAGTAAGATCGTAAATAGGTCATTTTGAATGGTAGGTCCAACTAACAGATGATCATTCAATGACAAATCGTTTGAGCTCTTGCACGAAGCATCAAACACAACACGTAGTTTGGTGGTAGTGCTTGTTGGCTTTAGGACCGCGTGATGAGGCATATAATAAGCTGCTTTGATGTCACTTGGTGTAGCTTCCATATGGTTCAGCTCTTTGTACTCGTTCATGAATTTTAGAAATTCAACTTTTAGGTATTCATTTTTTATAAACTTCCGTTCCATGGCTTGAAGTCTCTTTATTGCTGCAAGTTTAGATTCCCCAAGTTCTATAGCATCGTTTTTAAATGGTAGCCTCACCATATATCTTCCATCGTCTAGTCGTTGAACAGTATCCGCGTAATGTTTTTCGGCTTTTTCCTCATCAGGGCTAATAATCTTACCTTGAAGAGTACAGTCCTCAGTCTCCCAAAATTTCTGTAGTTGAATGTCCAAACTTGGATACACATGAGCCACAAATGTCGATCGTACCGGCTGTTCAATTATATCTCCCATAATAATCCACCCAAATATTGTGTTCACAGCAATGGGAGATCCACTTGGGTGTGTATGTTGTCCGTCTAAAATGCAATGTGGAAATACGTTTGCTCCCAAAATGATGTCAATACGATTCCTTTGATGAAATGCTGGATCAGCGAGAGAAAAATTTCGGAAATAATCCAAACTTTTGCTCTTGACAGTATGAGTAGGAAGGTATTGGGTCAGATTTCGCAAACAATAAGTTTTAACCAAAAGTGTCCTGTTGTGCTTTTCAGCAAATATTTCCAGTTGAACCCTTCCTTTAGTGTAATTCGGTTCTTCTCCACCAACACCGTACAGTACGGTATTGTCATGCGATTTAGGTAGCTGCAATCTCTGAACACAAGCTTCCGAAACGAGGGTAGATTGTGCCCCTGAGTCTATGAGAGCCCGACATGGTTGAAGGCTGTTATTTTTGTCGCGTACCATCACAATTGCCGTTGGTAACAGCGTTGTCTCATGATTAACCCGTTGGTTTACGTTGATGTTGATTGTTGTGGGATTATCATCGCTGTCACTTTGCTGACCGATTTCCGCAACTAGCACGTTGTCACCCATATGAAGTAGTGTGTTGTGTTTTAGACCGCATACTTTACAAGGACCTGACTTACATTCCCTCGAGATGTGCTTACCCTTGAGGCAGTTGAAACAAAGTTTGTTCTTAAAAATTACTTCCTTACGCTTATCAACATCTAACGCTTTGAATTGTGAACAACCATATAAGAAATGATCGTCATTACAAATTGGACACGACTGATTTGCAGTAGCAACATTTGCGATCTTACTTTGACGTTGATATTTTATTGATGCATTAGCCTTCTGTTCCTCCTCTACTTCAACTACACGATTTCTCAAAAATTTCAATAATTGCGGAAACGTTTGAATTTCGCCCTCTTTACGCTGTCTGCGCCAAAGTGTAATTGTTTCTGTATCCAATTTCTTCTTCATGTGAAACATCAAAACATAATCCCATGAATCAAGAGAGCCCTTTAGAGTTTTCAAAGCATTGTACGCCTCAACCGTATTGTGATAGAATTTCTTAAAATCTGAAGCCGTTGCATTCTTAACGTGCTTTTGATCAAAAAGGAGTTCCAGATACCTTTCCACAATCATCTCGGAGTTGTCGTAATTTTCTTTTAGAAGCTGCCATGCAACGTTGTAATTGTCATTCGTAGGCGTTAGATGTTTTATGACCGTAGACGCTTCCCCTTTCAACTTCATTTGTAGATATTCAAGCTTCTGAACATTCGATATATTAGTCCTCGAATCTACCATAGACACGAATAAGTCTCTAAAGCGTATCCAATTTGAGAGATTCCCATCAAAATCTGGTATTTCTATTGGAGGTAAACGCAGCTCGGACTGAGTAGTGCTTGACACTTGAACATTTTGATCCGTAGAATTTGAACGCATATCAGTTACGGCCGAGAGTGTTGCCGACATTGTCTCCAGTAAAGATGTCGTAGTCGACTGCTGTTGAACAATCGCCTGTATTGTCGTGTCAATGTTGTTTGGGCTGCCGGAAGCTGCACCCTCAATAACTGTTCTATCCAACGTTTCATTTGATTGGGTAGACCAAATAGTTTTTATTGCAAAATAAATATCTTCAATCTGTGTTCTGTATTGATCTTCTTTAATCTGCTCATTATTATCCTCACACAAGGAATCAATTTCATCTTGGCAGCTCTCATAACATTTATAAATTTCCTCAAGTTTATCAATACGTACCTTTATTTCATGATAACTTGCATTCTGATTATTGACAGCATTATATATTCTCGTAATAGACTTTTTTATCTGTGTACGTTTTTTCTTTAGTTCCTCCATTATGAATTTCAAATTTGTTCACTTATTCAACACCACTTATCAAAACCATGCCAATGTCAAGCAACAAACCACACCAATTACAGTTGTTAAACAATAGCAAATAATTATCAATGTTCGTTAATCCATTCATCAAAGTCACAAACCCTTCAAATCAAACCCAAGTTCAAAATTCACCGCTTTTCCAAATATAGTTATAGATGCACTGCTTTATTCTAATCTTTAGCAACACTAGTCTTCGGTCTTCAAATTAACGACTTCAATTTCTCTTTTCTCTTTAGCACACTGTTTTTCCGTATTCTCTTCACAATCACTCACATGCACTATTGTTGTTGTAATGTTCCTTTTCTTTAATTCCAATGAAACTCATCCACATCCAGGTGCGTCCATATGTGACCAGAAAACCTTCGTATAGTACCACTGTCCTCACTCGTCATATGTTCTTCCTTTATAAATTCAACAATAAACAGCACAAACCACCGACGCGACGGCGAGAATGTATGTATGTACACAAGTATGTATATGACTTTACCACGATCAAAAATAATAAAAAAAACCACGACGTACCGGCGACACGTATGTATGTCTTTTACCACGATCCGGTTCCGAAAGGACCAAATGTTTATAACAAACCGAGTATGGACTGTAATTCTTCCAAAACAAAACAATTCCTTTTATTATTCATACAAAATTCATTTATTTTTACGAGCACAAAACTTGTTAAGCAGAACCAAACACACAGAATAATAAGTAAAAGAGAACCCATACATAAATTCATCGTGCAGAGTTGCAATAAATATTAGTAACAATCAAAGGGATAAAGGGGATAAATCATAAATATAATATTCATAGACAGATATGATGACTCCAACACTTACCTTGAAGCGTATGGTATCCCATGTACAAGAGGTTTGCGAATGATGAAATTGATGGCATATGCACGATATGATGGTAGAAACAACCTTATTAATATTCTAAAATTGAAAATTGATGTGGATATTGTGGAAATAAAACAAAATGTATTTGCAACAAATATGAAAAAGGCTTTTATCCCTAAGATTTCTTTAAAATCTATCATACGCCAAGTGTACCTAGTGCGCAGTGTCCGTTATAACGGACGGTCTATAACTCCAAAACTATAAATTTTTTTGAATAAAATGTTTTTTAGACTATTTAATCACATCATTTTTATTAATAATTGATGAAAATTATAGAAGGAGAGTAGCCAGGGAACTTCATCCACTAATGGGTTAAACGAAACTTTTTTTAAATTAAACGAAACCTTTTTCAAAATAAATGAAACTCTTTTCAGAATAAATAAAACTTTATTCAAATACAATTAAACATTTTTCAAATTAAATTAAACCAGTTATACAATTTGTAGGTTTATTATATTCTGTTGTATTTTTTTTTTTTTGAGAAATATTCGCAAAAAGTTATTTGAACAATTTAATGTAACGCTTGCATTGTCTACAATTTTCAACGGATTAAAAGAACCTGAAATAACGCTGAAAATGGCTTCCATCGAAATGGACCGTATGAATAGCGCATCGACTATTGAAAACCTTCGACAGTATGCCTCAGAATTTGCAGTTTGGTCTCCTCAACAAAAAGAAAAAATGATTTTTATAGATTTACGGCGTTCACAAGCACGTGCTAAGGTAGGTGAAAGAGATCATGTAAAATTCCACGCCGGATCATTATTAAGTGACGTTACCACAGAGCATAACAAACTAAGTGTAATTGAGGAGAGTGTCGCACAAATTAATCGAAATGATTGTGCGAACTATGTTATGGATATGATCATGACAATTCCTAAAGCGGTCAGTGGACAAATTCTTCAAATTCTTCTTCTTTTCTATTAAATTCTATAACTGGTTTAATTTGATTTGAAAAATGTTTAATTGAATTTGAATAAAGTTTTATTTATTCTGAAAAGAGTTTCATTTATTTTGAAAAATGTTTCGTTTAATTTAAAAAGAGTTTCGTTTAATCTGAAAAAGGTTTCGTTCATTTTGAAAAAGGTTTCATTTATTTTGAAAAAGGTTTAATTTAAACTGAAAATGCTATATATTAACACAGTTTATTTTAGACAAAAACCTTAATATCTCTAAACACGAAATTTCGACTTAGGCTATTATTATTTAATGCCACAGATATAATCAATTGCCGACGAATGTTTGTGCAAGGCAGAGATATTTGTTGACGTATGTTATACATAAGAAAATAGAGCACGTCAAAAGACTTTACTTGTGTTTTTTAGACATGCACTATTTCAAAGGTCACACACGGCATGTAGCTGTTTACTTATGCAAAAGTTGACATTTTCAGTGATAAAACCTGTCGTATAAAAGAGTGGCTTTATCTTATATATAAAAATGAATGTGTGTTTGTTTGAATGTTTGAAGTTTATAGACGATTAAACGGCTGAACCGATTTTCTTGAAATTTTCACAGTACCTTCCTGTATGTCTGGAAGGAGTTAGAGGCTACTTTTTATGTTGATATTCCAAATGAGCGAGGGGCCATGCCCACGTATACTACATACTATATACTTAATATTTAATTGCATTTGAAGTATATTACTCATACGCATAGTCGTTACCCCTACAAGTATGCTATCTATGATTCTTGATGTATAAAACCAAAGAAAATAAAGTATAAAGAATGTGCATTTTGGCATATTTTGGAATATTTTTCAAAAATATTTCACGACGCGGGGGGAAAGATAGAAGGGAAGGGTAAAGAAGCCAAGAGCGTAACAATGCGTTGTTCTGATCGTGCGTTTTTGTTGTTTGACTAATTTTTTATTTATTCTTCTGAAACAGTGTTGCCACGAAAAAAATTTTGTAACCAACATTTGTGAAAAAAATCACCAAATAAAAAAAATATAACCAAAATTAAATTCGATGACTTTTGTTTGATTTTTTTTCAAGTTTAAATTATAATTAATAAAAAAAGAAACAAAAAATCGCTTTTTTCATAAGAAAAAAAATAAGCAAAACCAAAAAAAAAAACTACACATTGATCAAAAAATAACCAATTTTGGTTAGAAATAACCAAAAAAGGCAACACTGTTCTCAAATCACTTATTCTCAGACGTCGACATAAAGAGAACATGATAAAAATTATGAGAGGCAAGTGTTAACCCAGAGGAAAATTGTTAGTAATATTTTCAAGTCTACTTATTAACCCAATAATATGTATATGTGAGCGAAAAGTATAGAAAAATTGTACTGCGCTAAAAACCTAAAAACACCGTATTTAACTTGGCAAGTATTCTTCCAAAAATCGAAATCATTTCTCATTGATTTTAGTGAATCATACTGTAATATTTCTTTGGGTGTAAAATTGAAGTCTGAAAAAAGCGACATGAACATTCTCCTTTAGAAGCTGTCAAGCAACTGAATGCATTTTTACGCTCTCATGATGAGAGCAACACATTGTTACGCTCTTTGTTTGTGTTTATTTTCCTTCTGTCTTCCGCCCCCCTCATCCAAGAAATGATTTTTTAAAAAGATTTTGGTGAGAGCGGGTCGTAATGCTACAACCCGCCATAAGAAATTTTACTTCTACATAATGCGTATTCTTTATATCCATATTCTTTGATAAAACTTAATGGAATTGGATATCACTCATACGTCACATATCGATGGCTTAATATAGAAAGGTCGTATCTTACATTTTCAGTACTTTACAGGAGAAGGAAAAAACTTGATAAAATCTAATACAAAAGTGTTATGTTATGTTTCTTTTAATTACTGTAAATCAACTATTCGTCAACAAAGGAAACTGAATTTTTCAGAGGATGTGTATGTCTACCAGAATATGTAAAAACACCGATTTTGAAAAAAACGAGATACGACCTTTCTATATTAAGCCATCGATATGTGTTTTTTTTAATGAATTTTACATCTATATAAACAAAAATGAATGTGGGTTTGTTTGTTTGAAGTCTATAGACGGCTAAACGGCTGGACCGATTTTCTTGAAATGTTGACAATACCTTCCTGTATATCTGGAAGGAATTATAGGCTACTTTTTATTTTAAAATTTCAAGAAGGCGAGGTACTACGCCCACATATCCAATAAGTATTTAATGTCGCATATCTCATAAACTGCAACAGCTAGAGTCCTCAAATTTTGTATGGACGACTTTGACGTATATATAAACAAAATGGACGGATTGGCTATAGTGGGCGTGTCACCTCCAATATAAAAAATATTATATTATTATAACTAAGAAAATATAACAGTTAGAGTCCTAAAATTTTGTCGAACCCACTTTAGTATCAATATGAATATTTTAGACAAAAATGGGCTGACTAGGAAAAGGGTGTGGTACTTCCCATATGAATTAAATTTAAAACTTCTTCTATCTCGGACATCACCTATATATATAAAAATGAATGTGCGTTCGTTAGCATGTTTGAAGTTTATGGACGACTAAACGGCTGTACCGTTTTACCTACTTTTTATGTTGATATTTCAAATGAGAGAGGTGCCACTCCAACATATACTGCATAACCTACTATTGTAAGATAATAACAAAATGGATATATTGGAAAAACTATATCAGCAAAAATGCTGAAAATGATTGTGAACAATACTTGTACGCGGCGTTACGTTGATGAAGTGGAAAATTTTATTTTTTAGAAAATTTCCTTGTTTACATATTAAAATCATTTCATATTTTTATGAAATCATCTGGTATACAGCTTTCAAAAGTGTTTTATAGCCATCAGATAAGTGAAAATTATAAATTAAAGGTGGAAAACGAGTTTTAAAATTGCGCTTTAATAAAAAAGAATATCCAAAAGTATTTACAAAAGAAGTATAAAAGAAATAGCCGTGTGTTTGTAGTAGTGCGTGTGTGTGTGTAGAAGAAATACAAGCAAAGCTAAAGCAACCTACGTACGTCTTTTTAATATTTTTCAACTATTCTAACGTGAAGTGTGCGCTGTTAAACAATTTAGTTGAAGTAAAAATATAATCTAAAACTTTATAATAAAATTTGTTTGTAAAATCAAAGGATTTAGAAGAAAAACATGTCTGATGTCGTGGAAAATATAAGTGAACAACAAAATAGCGCGCCATCAATTGAAGCAGCGCAGCCAACTAAAGTCGTCAGTGAAGAAATTAGCAACAATGTTGAGGCGGCCAAAGAAGCTGTACCTGCGGCAATTGGAAATACTTCAGTTGCCACACTAGAAACTGCTGAGGAATCCCTACCGAAACCGATAGCAGAAGAGTCATCCTCTACGTCTCCAAAAGTGGATAATAAGAAGACTCCCGCCAAACGCACACCTACAAAACGTATGTCGTTTATAGAACGAGCTCAAAAAGAGAGTGAAGAATTAGTCAGAACGTTGGGCGGCAGTTTGGAACTTGAAGGTGGCCGAAGAACACGTTCCAGTACACGCGGAACACCAACAAGATCTACAGTGTCTACACCACCGCCGGCAAAAAAATCGCGAAATTCGCCAGCTAGTGGGGCATCTACACCTACACGACGTGGACGTGGCCGTAAATTGGATACAACGGCCGATGGATCAGCTGAAGAAGAATCGTCGCCAACAACAAGTAAGAAGAAAACTCCTGCCAAAGGTAGAAAGCCGGCGGCAAAGGACAGTGTGGAAGACCAACTTCAGGATAAAAATCAACATGTCAATGAAACTGAAAAGAAATCTGATGATCGCACACTCGCTGCTGATGCAACAAAAGAAGATAATGTTGATTCAGTGGCACCGACAAAACCAGATATTGCCGAAACTAAAGCAACGGAGGTTGTAGAAGAAATCAAAACGGATAGCAATAAGGAAACTAAAGTCGATAAAAAAGAAACAGAAAACAATGTGAACGAAGAAGAAGCACATAAAGTAGAAGATGAGACCGATATTGTCGTTTTGGAGCCGGTTGTTGAAGAGACAGAAAGTCAAGTAGCGGCAGAAACACCTGTCGTTGAAGAGAATATCACAAAGGAACCTGAAAACGTTGTTGTTGTTGACAAAAATGTGGAAGAACCCCCTAAAAACTATAGTCCCATGGAAACGGAGGAGGAATCCAAGCCAGTTGAAAGTGAGAAAAATGAAATCAAGAAAGTGGAACTTACAAGCGAAACAAATGAAATAAAAGAGCCAACACCCGAGCCAATGGAAGTTGACTCCAGCTCTAAAAGTAACGATGATTTAGAAAAAACGGAAGAAACCACCGACACTGTCGTAGAGCAAACACAATTATCAACAGCAGTAGAAAACACTGAACATCTAACCAAGGAGGTTGAAGAAAGTCAACAATCAACAGCAACGGCAACAGCCGAACCGTCATCTACAAATGCTAGCAACTTAAATAATGTTAATAAAGTGGAGGAAAACATTCAACACAATACGCTAGTAACTACTGATGAGATTGTCACTCCTGCCTCTGATAGTGTTGAGCTTAACTCAATAGGTGCTAAATTGGTAAATGAACCAGCCGCAACTAACGCTACCTTTGCCAATGAAAATAGTACAGAAGAGACAACCACACCTGCAGCTAATGATTCAAATAAAACTGAAAATGATTTATGTGAACCAAAAATTGCCACATCACCGCCAATATCTGCGGCTAATGACAACAGTACAGCAACGACGCCGCAAACTTGCAATTAGAGTAGTTTTATGAATTGCACAAATATCTATCGTATCATTTTAACGTAAAGATAAATAATGAAATATTGAGACCCTTTAATTAGTTATCCACAACTTCCCCCTCCCCCTCTCCCGCCTGGCATGTTGCGTTTTTATGATTTTTAGTATTTAGTTCCGATTTTTTTTTATAATATTTCTTAATGTATTTCTTAAAAATGTAAAACATCTTTTTATATGCAAACAACAGGTTTACTTTTTTAACTCTTCTTTGAATAATTTTATTTTATAATTTCGTTTTAAACGAGAAAGTGAACGCCGTACACTGTTTTCAAAATGTAAAATAAATGATTAAACTATTTTATTTCCTTATATATGTAGTTATTATTAATTTGATTTCTAGTTGTATGTCTACAATTTAAAATTAAAATTAAAAGAAAAATAAAAAATAAAGTTTAATAAAGATGAAAAAAAAAAAAAAAAAAAAAAAATACCTAAAATTTTGTACAAGTAACTACAGTTTTAATATAAATATTTTGGACAAAAATGGGCAAACTAGCAATATTGGTGTGGCACCTCCCATATAAAGTAAATACGAAAATCTGTTTATCTGAAAAACTGTAACAGCTAGAGTACCCAATTTTTATACGAGTAACTTTAGTTTAATTATAAATATTCTGGACAAAAAAAGGGAGTTCAGCAAAAGCGGTCGTGGCACCTCCCGTATGAATAAAAATAACAGTTAGACTGCTCAAATTTTGTACGAATATCTAAAGGTTCAATATCAATATTTTTGTTAAAAATGGGTGATCAAGCATTAGGGGCGTTGCAAACTCCATATGAACTAATTATTAAAATCTGTATATCTAGAAAACTATAAAAGCTAGAGTCTCCAATTTTGTATTCCGACTATAGGAAGGTGGTGCCTCTTTGATTAGTGAGTGTGGAAATATGCAATAGTAAGGTATATGACCCTTAAATGATTGAGTTTGAAATTTTCAACTCACATAGATAGTATGTACTAAAATTCATACTATTTAAATATTGATCTCATATACATACACATATACATATGTAATAGTTATAATATTTTGTTTACTTCTAAAAATGGGTAACTAATAAAAATATTTTTTATTTGTCGCATATCTTGAAAAACAGATCAGGTAAGTTTCATAATCAGCATTTATTGGGCGATGAATGGGGATGTAACAATAAGGAGTAATATTTTCATTCATTACTTTTAATTACCTAAGTAATAAAATGTAAACTGTCAATATTGTTCCCAAATAAAATAAGTAGTTGCAAAACTCATCAAAAAAAATTACCGGTGACCGACGCAAACCCAATTATGTGTTAAATTTCAATAACCTCAATTTCTTTTTCAAAAGGTTCATGACCTGAACCGATTTTTTACCTATTCATATTAGGTAAAATATAAAGGAATACATATGTATAACACGCATTCGGTTTTGGAAGTCAGTTGAATCTTTGATTCTAATCAAGTTAAACGTAATTTGAGTGACATTTATTTTGCAACGATTTATAAAAATGCCCCCAATAAAAGCATCCCTTTCCAGAAGCACTAAAAATGCATTGCGTTTGCAATCCCAGAGAGCAAATGAAAGTTCGGAAGAGCGTGAAAGTCGCCTCAGGACTGAAAAGAGTTTCAACCTTTAGAGCCGGAACGCCATCACAACGTGAAGAACGCCTTGAAGGCCTACGACAACGTGCCACACCATCAAGAGCTACTGAAACACCTTCAGAAAGCCAAGAGCGCCTTAAAAGTCAACGAAATCTTACCTCTTTAGCACGAGCTTCTGAAACGCCGTCATAACGCGAAAGATGTCTTGAAGGTCTTCGACAACATGCGACAACCGCACGAGCTACCGAGACACCTTTGGAACATGAAGGTCGGCTACAAAGCCAGCGAAATCTTATCGAGACATCACGAGCCACAGAAACACCTTCAGAACGTGAAAGACGAATTGAAGGCCTTCTACAATATGCACCAACCGCACGAGCTACCGAGACACCTTTGGAACATGAAGGTACCACAACATCACCAGCTAATGAAACAGAAGTCCAACATGAATCACGAGTAGAAAGTCAGCGGATTCGAACATCAACAAGAAGAGCAGCAGAGAGGATAGAGCAATATAATTAACAGGCATTCTTCTTCCTCCACGACTTCCATTCTTCGCATTTTGCTTACTTGTGGTCTAGAAACAGCGCGAGAGGTCTCCTGGGCTAGTGCGAAGGCCACGGTCTATGCAAATGTTGTCTTCTGTGTAGAACATACCCCTAGTTTAGTGACAAGATCGTGTATACCATTAACAAACGCCTCGGTCTTAAAGTTGTAAAGTGGTTTTCTCCTGGGTATGTGAGCTGCACTAGTCCCTCGATCTCCATTGGAAAGCCTTGAAGTGACTCATTAGCCTCTTGCGTACGGCACCTTAATTCCATGCGGCATAGTTCTCGTTTATGATCATCGCCGAATTTTTTCTGTAACGCCACCATTAGTGGCGTCGTTGTAGTTGTTTCTGCAGCTGGCTGGCATGGTTTCTATAACCTCAGCTGGGACACCTTTTAACGCCAAAATTAGTTCCAGAGCTTTCTTCCCATCGTCCAATCCGTTTCTGCTGGCTACTGTCTCGAATTGGAATTTGAACATGGATAGGGGTGAGCTGCCATCAAGGAAAGGTGGTTTTATCCTGCCAGTACCTTCTGATACTACTCACACTGGTTCCGGTCACTGGCTCGTTCACTTTCCTGTCATGCGGTCTTTACCAAATCGTTCACTTTTGTGTTAACGGTCTTTTCTAAATGTGACACCCTTTCTTCGACATCAGTGATTCTTTTGCTGACCGATTCATGTATTTCTTGCAACTTCCCTGATGTCGCTTCGAGCTCCTTTTCGATTTTTGACAAAATTGCTGCTTGCAGTTTCCGGTTTTCTGCTCTAGAAGCTTCAAATAGCTTTTGGTTCGTCTCTTGCATCTTTTGAATTTCCGGCTCTAGAAGCTTCAAATAACTTTTGATTTTCGACTCTATGAGCTTCTTGCACCTCCGCCAGAAGTTTTTGATTTTCGGCTCTAGAAGCTTCTTGTACATCAGCAAATTGTAGTGTGTACATTCTTCTTACCCGCACTTTATTTGGGCATTATATTATAAACATTATTTTTATGAATTATACTTTGTCAGCATAAACATATACATAGTTCACTGACAACTATTGTGCATGAATGCTTTATATTAATCGTCAGCATAAACTCAAAAGTTTACTGACACTTATTTTATTTTTTTGTATTGCTTATTGATAATTAAGCAAAATACTGATTTAGAATTAATTTAGTATATAAGCACTGCATTTCTTTAAATAAAATTCAGAATTAATCAAGAAGCCAAAAAATAAACTTCTGTCTTTTAATTTTCAATCGCAAAATGGCATTTTAATGCTCGTTGAATAGCGGCTGCAGAGCTAATAAAGAAAGAATAAGAAAACTTATATTACATGGCGAACCTGCCCAATTAAAGATAGAATTTGATCGTGCCTATTTTAAGAAGAGTCCTAACACAAATAAAACTTTGTCGCTTCCTGATGACAACACAAGAAGAAATCGACAATATATTTAAAAAATTGGAAGAATAAATTCCAATGCCGGTATAGGAGACTGTAGAAGAACCTCCATTACATTAGATGAATATAAAAAGACACAAGAAAAAATAAAAGGACTTAAGCAATGTAGGGAAAACCAGGTATCCCATACGCCTAAAGCGAAAATTCCAACAGGCCTGTGCTGACTTACAAGAATAATCAATATCAGTAAGGGCAAACAAAAAAAAGATCTCATTAATAAATTCAAAAGCTTGAGACAAAAGGACTGGAAAAACTAATGACACAGTCTTTTAAAATAAGGGAAGAAGATCTGTTGAAACAAATATTGGATAAATTCCGAAAAATGGGAACAGCGGATACAAAACTAGAACAAAATTCAAATACTTATGCTGTAAGTGAAAATAAGATATCTTTAAGTGTAGAAGTAGTAATGATATTGTCAATAATTTTGGTAATTATAGGAGTATGGAAATTGTTAAAAAAAAACACTATATTAAATAACAAGTCACTGCTAATGCAGTAATTAATAAGACAAAATAAGAAAAAAATGTATATGGACCAGATTATTGAAGAACTTAATAAACTAATAATAAATGCTAGAAAATCAAAGGGTAGGAAATACTCACTAGACACGATAAAAGAAAAGAAACACTTCATAAATGAACTTAGTAAACAGTTTCGAAAATTTGTCAGATCCAATTAGACAACAAAAGATTAAAGCTTTAAAAGCAATTGCAATTGAACTTCTGACGGAACACTCTAATAAAATGTCAAACTATGACAGCAAAAAGGCCTCAGATACCATTCCTATGTTCGATGGAAAACCAGTACATCTCGATGTATTCATATGGATGGTACAAATGGTCCACAGTGAACTGAATGAACTAGGAAAAATAAATCTGGTAAAATATGTAGTGTCAATGAAATTTACCTTTATATCTGGAAGGAATTATAGGCTACTTTTTATTTTAAAATTTCAAGAAGGCGGGGTGTATGTTTGAAGTTTATAGACGATTAAACGGCTGAACCGATTTTCTTGAAATTTTCACAGTATCTTCCTGTATGTCTGGAAGGAGTTATAGGCTACTTTTTATGTTGATATTCCAAATGAGCGAGGGGCCATGCCCACGTATGCTACATACTTAATATTTAATTGCATTTGAAATATATTACTCATACGCATAGTAGTTACCCCTACAAGTATGCTATCTGTGATTTTTGATGTATAAAACCAAAGAAAATAAAGTGTAAAGAACGACGCGGGGGGAAGATAGAAGGGAAAGAAAAAAATTTTGTAACCAACATTTGTGAAAAAATTCACCAAATAAGAAAAAATATAACCAAAATTAAATTCGTAGACTTTTGTTTTATTTATTTTTTTTTCAAGTTTAAATTATCTATATATATAAAAATGAATGTACTTTATGGAATCGTAAACTATGCATTTAATCTTTAGCAAAGTTGTTGCGCATGAGCCGACGAAGGTTTCTAAGTTGGTATAACCAATTTCCGACAGGTGGCGCCACTGAAAATTCTTCGAAATTAATTAAATCGTAAACTGTGCATTTGATCCTGTGTTGAAAAGAAAAGAGCATTACTAGCCTCAGAATCAGCATTGAGACCGAAAAATCTTCGAGTACATGCCGCACAGATCCGTTCCCATGAATCACTTGAACAATGAATCACTTGATCGAATGCGTACTACTCAGGCCCGTTCGTCTGAATCATCTGGACAACGGGAAACAAAATCAATAAAATGATTCAAACTTAATTGGATATTTGTCTAATGTCTTTCCTTCAAATTTATTTTAGTTTGCAGTGCAGCAAAGCGCGCAGGGTACAGCTAGTTATTAATATATTATATTAATTTAAGACTGCAATACTTTTTACCTGATAATTTAAAAAATGAATTTTTGTTTTTGTTTAAGTTTATTTATAAATTGAATTCATTAAAATGTAAATTTTTGTTAATTTTTATTTTCCTTTAAGTTTTTTTTTAACTTCAACTTAATTTCTATATATTTTTAATTTAAGACTGAAATGCTTTTTACCTGATAATTTGAAAAATGAGTTTTTGTTTTTGTTTAATTTTATTTATGAATTGAATTCATTAAAATTTAAATAACAACTATGTACTTCAATTTAAAAAAATTTATTTCACATTAGGCCGAAAATAAAGTAGCTAATGCATCTCTTTTTGCTTTTGCTTCTTCTTCTATTTCATCATCTATGTTGCCTTCATTATCTATAATTATATTGTGTAGAATCATGCATGCCATTGTTATCAATTTTGGCATGTGTGGACGTTGAACCTCGATGTACTTTAGCATTCTAAACTTTTTCTTTAATATACCAAATGCCTCTTCCACAACAACTCGAGTTGAACTCAGAATCGTATTGAATTTTGATTGCATTGGCGTTAAAAATCCGTTATCACGGTAAGGCACCATAAGGAACGTCTAATGGATAGCCGCCATCGCCCAACAAATGGTAATTGGAATAAATATTTATTTGCTTGTTTATTAAAGTTTTCCTAATAGAGCTTCTTTCCCAAACTGATGTGTCATGGCATGCACCTGGGCAACCAGGGGTGCCAGATAATTTTGAAGGAAAATCGGTACTTTGTCAAAAAAAATACGCATTTATCGGCATTTAAATTTTAAAAATCGGCAATTAAAAAGGACTTGTTATAAATGTATGATATCAAACATTTTTATTAAATAAATATATATCAAAATAAAAGAAATCAATTTAGCAATTAACATATTAATGTTACACAAAGATAACATTTTATGTCTGAATTTTCATTATTTTTAATTTATACATATGTACATACATATGTATATGGTAAATATAAAACTGTAATTAATATGAGATAATTTCGAGTTTTTTAGTTAAATATTTAAGTAAAAATAATGATAAAATGAAAATTGGTTTTCAAATTTTAAGAATACATGCTTGAGTTTGTCAAGTTTAAAATATCTTTCTTAACATCTATATCAAACCAATTTGAATTGTTATATTTAAAAAAAAATCTTTAGAATAAAGAATACCTTCTAAAGATTCGTTTACAAGGGAACATCGAAATTTTGTTTAATAAGATTGACCTGACTAAAAATACGTTCAACATTCGCAGAAGAATGTGACAGTATCATTATTTGTTGAATAAATTTTTCTAACAATGGGAAAGCAGATTATTTATCGCCACGCTTTTGTCCACAAACTGTTTTCCACAACGTTGGTAAACTAATTTCAATATCATCAAAAATGTCCTTAAAATTCAAAAATTTTAGCTCTCTAAATTCTGAGTCCAACATTTGTTTTTCTTCTTGATCTACAATGTTTGGAAACTCATTTAGAATATCCATACATGAGTTATATTTTCCTTCCATAATAAATTGAGAATTAATCATATTTAGGGCCATTATCACAACTTGTCGTTAAAGTTCGGGTTAGTTAACGGTACCTTTAGCTAAAGGGAACTGGAAATTACCTTTAACTTATTTTCGTTATTACAACTTACAGATAAAATTTTTGCAAAAATATGGCAGTGCGGGAGCAATGTCGATAAAACTGCTCAATTTTACAAGTTTTTTTGTAACGCAGTGGCAACCGCGGGCTTTGTTTTTTTGTTGTTGCCATAATGAAAATAATATATAATGTGGCAACTTCAAATATAAAGTGACCTTTAAATGTTAAAGGTAGGATGATCCTCCCTTTAGCATAACGATTACTTTTATCTAATTGGGTACTCATAATAATGAAAAACAATTTATCTGCCCCTTATAATCCTCCCTTTAGTTAATGGCAAGTTGTAATAATGGCCCTTAAAGATTTAAAATTTTTATTTTTAAAACTAAAACGCTCTTAAAGCTCCATATAAAAATGTATACAGTTGTTTTTAATTTTTTGAATTTCGCATTTATTAGATTTCGTTTTTGAAATTAAATCACTTGCGTGAAGACCCAAATAAACTTGATCGTAATCCAATAAATTATTCTTATTCATAATAAAAATATGTAAAGTAACAAACTTTTTAGTATTAAGTAAAAAATCGGCATTTTGAAACAAAAATCGCGAATTCGGCACTTTGCTATTCTTAAGGTATAAAATCAGCAAATCTGGCAGGCCTGTGGGCAACCTATAAATACGTCTATAAATCTCATACGACTATCTACAATAGCCTAAAAATTTTTTTTTCAAATTAAATATATTCTCATGTTAAAAAACGTAAATTATTTACTTGCGCAATGATTGAATACGTTCCCTTTCGGTTGCGATAACTGATTTCATCTTTTATTGGTTGGGAAATCGGGATATGAGTTCCGTCGATGCACCCCTGAACAAAAGGAAACGTATTATATCGCAGGTTTGAAAATTCCTCATTTATTTGTTTTTGTTGAGCTGCAGTTTTTGGAAATTTTATAACGTCTCCCTTTAAGCGGCAAATCAATTTTATTATTTTTACAAAAACCTTATAAGCGAGACCAATTGCCACACCAAAGCAATTATTGCTCAGTTTCCAAATTGTTATTTGTAATGATTTTTGTAGCGTTATTCCAATACGTCCAGTTGTACGTGAATGCCACCAGGGTTTAATCGCAACCTGCAACATCTTAAATATAAAAATGAATGTGTGTTTGATTGTATGTTTGTATGTTTGAAGTTTATAGACGATTAAACGGCTGAACCGATTTTCTTGAAATTTTCACAGTATCTTCCTGTATGTCTGGAAGGAGTTATAGGCTACTTTTTATGTTGATAAAACCAAAGAAAATAAAGTATAAAGAATGTGCATTTTAGCATATTTTAGAAATTCACGACGCGGGGGAAAGATAGAAGGGAAGGAAAAAAATTTTGTAACCAACATTTGTGAAAAAAATCACCAAATAAGAAAAAAATATAACCAAAATTAAATTCGTAGACTTTTGTTTTATTTATTTTTTTTTCAGAAATAACCAAAAAAGGCAACATCATTACTAGATTCAATCTTTGCGGATTTTTTGCAAATTACAATACATTTTGACTTTTTAGAGTTAATCCTTAAACCATTTGCAGTCGCCCAAAGAGAAATATTATTAAGGTCAGTGTTAAGACCTTTAACTCCAGCGTTGATGGAAGCTACAGCGCTATCAATGTAGAGTTGAATATCATCAACATACATTTGAATTCTAGAATGTTTAAGCTGCTCAAATGGTTGAGTTTGAAATTTTGAACTCATATACATAGTAAGTACTGAAATTCATACTATTTAAATATTTATTTGAAAAACATATACATATGTAATAGTTACGTTATTGTTTACTTCTAACAATGGGTAATTACTAAAAATATTATTTATTTGTTGCATATCTTGAAAAATAGATCAGGTAAGTTTAATAATCAGCATTTTATTGGGTGATGAATGGGCATGTAACAATAGGCAGTAAAATTTTCATTCATTTTCATTTCGAATACCTAAGTAATAAAATGTAAACTCTCAATATTTTTTCCAAATAAAATAAGAAGTTGCAAAGCTCATCAAAAAAAAAATTACCTGCGACCGTCACAAACATAATTATTTGTCAAATTTAATTAGCCTCAGTTTTTTAAAAACTTTTTTGACCTGAACCTATTTCATATTAGGTAAAATATAAAGGAATAAATATAACACGCATTCGGTTTTGGAATTCAGTTGAATCTTTGATTCTAAACGAGTTAAACGTTGAGTGACATTTATTTTGCAACAATTTATAAAAATGCCCCCAAAAAAGCATCGCTTTCCAGAAGCACTAAAAATGCATTGCATTTGCAATCCCAGAGAGCAAATGAAAGTTCGGAAGAGCGTGACTGAAAAGAGTCGAGCTTCAACCTTTAGAGCCGGAACGCCATCACAACGAGAAGAACGCCTTGAAGGCCTACGACAACGCGCCACAACAGCAAGAGCTACTGAAACGCTTTCAGAAAACCAAGAGCGCCTTGAAAGTCGACGAAATCTTACCTCTTTAGCACGAGCTTCTGAAACGCTGTCAGAACACGAACAACGTCTTGAAGGTCTTCGACAACATGCGACAACCGCACGAGCTACTGAGACACCGTTGGAGCATGAAGGTCGGCTACAAAGCCAGCGAAATCGTACCGAAACATCACGAGGCACAGAAACTCCTTTAGAGCGTGAAAAACGTCTTGAAGGTCTTCGACAACATGCGACAATCGCACGAGCTACCGAGACACCGTTGGAACATGAAGGTCGGCTACAAAGCCAGCGAAATCGTACCATAACATCACGAACTAATGAAACAGAAGTCCAACATGAATCGCGAGTAGAAAGTCAGCGGATTCGAACATCAACAAGAAGAGCAGCAGAGAGGATAGAGCAATATTATTTGCGTCGAGAACAAAATCGTAATCGAATGGTGGTGAATCGACGTAATGTTTTTCATGGATACTCAGGTATTGCATTTAACTATAGATCTGATATAGATTATACCGAAGACGAATTAGTGGCAATTGGTGACATGAATGAAGTTTGCCAATATTGCAATGCACTCAGGTACAAAAATGAAACACCTGGCATGTGTTGCTCTAATGGTAAAATCGTTTTGTCTGATTTACTTCCACCTCCAGAACCACTACAATCACTGATTTCAGGTAAGTTTTTCGAAATATATACTTTTTTAATTTAACAAAATATTAATAAATAATAAAAAACAAAATAAAAAAATTACCTCTTTTGGTGATACCAAAGTATTTCGAGACAACTTTATGCCAACGTTTCGTGTTCAATTTCAAATTTATCATAAAATGGGATCATTGTTGCCAATTCCAAATGAAGATCCTAAGTTCTTACAAATTTATTTCATAGGAGAAGAGGATAACAATGACCAAGTGCACCACCGCCAGCATTATAACCCTGACACAAAACAATGGATTGTTGCCGATTTACAAGTAATGTTTCATGAAATCAACGAATTGGTAAGGATCTTTAAGTTCACGATTAAGTTCAGATGACCACATAATCGCAATTCGTGCTGATAGAACTCCAGCTGGACAACGCCAAGGATGATACAATGCCCCAACAATGGCGTAACAATTTTGATGGGGGCGATCCAGTTGCATCACGAGATATGTATTTAATTCCGATGGGGGTAGCGAAGCACACCGGGTATTAGCTAGTTTAAAATATTAATTAGTTTTATCATATTGTTACGTTTTTACCTTTTTAAAAACGTTTAGATTGTGGGTTCGTTAATTGCAAACCAAAATAAAAAGAAATATGTGTTAATTTCAGTTAACTCTTTATTATTCACACTACTTTTGTGTCACTGTATACAACTTCACTACACGACAATAATTGCTTGTATTATTCTATTTCACACTTATGTTCGCGCCAACACTAACAACTCTTCAAACTCGACTTGTTTATTTCACACGCAACTTCACACAAGACTGACTGGATTATAACTGACTCGTTGCCTTTTTATATGTCCGCAAAATCAGTATGATGAACGTTCTCGAAGAGGAAAGTTTTTTTTCTCGTTTTTTCGAGAATTCTATGGCGACCGCATTGTTGTTTGTATATCTGGTTGACATTGCTTGTTTGTTGTTGTTCTCTTATACTTGTCTTTCTCCTTTTCTTATACTGATGTTGTTGGTATATGCAAGCATGTACGTTCTATGTGTTAGTGTAGTTACATGTAACCTGCAGATAATGGGAGTACTCCATACACGCGTGTAAAGAGTACTCTACAGGGGAGTAGGACTAGTCTTCGGCCTAACCCACATGTATTGAAAAATATGGTCCATTTACCATTGCGATGTCCTAGGAGTGGACCACGTAACCCATAGGACTAGTCCAAAAACTACTCTATGGAGCACATCAAAAGAGTAGTTTGAAAACTACTCCATGACATACTCCATGGAGCACATCAAAAGAGTAGTTTGAAAACTACTCCATGGAGCAAATTAAACCATGTAACAGCTTGACGAAAGAAATACACAATCATTGATTTATGCTGTAAATTTTTATTTATTAATAACAAACATGTTTGAAATAAATAAATCTTAAATACTAATTTTTAAAAAAGGGACTTTAAAGTAAATTGAATTCACACATATAATAATGATTACATTTAAAAGAATTATGGTTTACCATAAATTTTGAAGATGTTCTTCAGTAGTAATTGGAAATGCTTTTGTGAATGTGGTAACGCCGTGACAACTTTTGTTCAGCATTTGTAGCTCAATTTTTAATTCGGCCAACATTTCCACTATTACTTTGTTTTGCTGTTCGCTTGTTGCTAAAAAAGAAAAGATAGAAATAAATAGAGAGTCATGATAGGTAATAACTCAAAAAATTATTCTGATAGTAAAATCAAACACTACCTTGCAATTTAGAAAATTGGTCTTTTAAGACTTTTTGATCGGCTATTATATCAGTGAGAAGCTGATTTTGTTTGTCAATTCTTTCTATAAAACAAATAATTTCATTAGCATGAAAACTTTTTAAATTATTTTCTTTACTACCCACCTCTCAGTTCGGTGCACATGTCGCATGGAGGCTTTTTTGTATGGTCTGTAATAACAAATACAAAAAACAGATACGTTTATGAGTATAACACATGGGCAATTCACACAACTTTTTATGGTGTATGTTGTATTGAATACATTTGTTTATTTGTGAACGCTCAATGCTGTGCTGTATTGTGTATTTCGTGGCATTCAAAGAATTTGATAGCCCGAAACCAACACAACCTTTTAGAACATATGAAAACATATACACATTTTTTCATTCACACAATTTGACAGCACAAAATCAATACAACTTTTAAAAACATATGGAAAAAATGTGTATAAGTGTATCGGATTTTTATATGAAAATTATCAACAACAATCATACACTGTTGTATGTTCTTCCAACAATACAATGAATTCAACGATACAACGGCTTGTGTGAATTGACCAACAAATTTGTAAAAAAAAATTTATACTTACAATTTAAAAGTTCACTGCAAGCATTAAATCTCTTTAAGTTTCCTGGTTCCATTTTACTACTATTCAGATACTACACTGCATTTTTTGTTTTTTAAAAAACTTTAATATTATTGACGAGTATAAGCTTACCAGTTTTTTCTACCATAAATTAGCAAATTTTTATTTATTTTAGGTTTTTATTTTACCGCAGCTTACTTTGTTGTACACACACGAAATTCACAAATAAAGTAAGCAAATGGCTAACGGAGCTGCCATACCGTAATATTTCAGTGAAGAAATAATACAGATACTGGCAACACTGTATGCAAACATGGTACACGAATACTTGTCGTAAAGCAATAAGTTGTTGTTTATTAACAACATACTCCACATCCGTATTACATTGGACCATATTTGTAACTACTCCACTTCACAAAAAATGGACCATGTAACCCAATATTATTTGCAGGGTAGTTAATCAACAAGTTCAGTGTGTCGTTAGTGTTAGTGTGTGGCTTTTGTTTATTGTTTATGTTAAGTGCCGTGGCCACGATCAAATTTACCTGATCAAATTTTGCATATGTGTTGGTAATATTTGTTTGGCTCAGCACAGCAACACATCAAATTTCAGCCTTAAAATTTCATTTTAAAAATGTCGTGGAGGAGAAAACATCATATGGTTTTCATCGGAAAAAATTCTTTTATGGTTTTCTTTTTTTTAGATTTTCTGAAAGAAAATACGGTTTTTGGTTGGGAGATTGCTTTGTTTTTGTTTTTTTAGTGCCGAGTTTTTTCTTTTAATATGACAGATGCCTGGCGCAGGCAATTAAAAAAAAAGGAAACTGCGAAGCGTCTTCGGACAGGGACCGTAACTGTTATAACTTTTATCGTAAAAGTCAGAAAATAAAAGTTATTTTTTGACTTTTATTTTTTCGAGCAGAAATAAAAGTTAGGTTTTGACTCTTATATTTTCGAGCAAAAATAACAGTTATTTTTGACTTTTATTTTTTCGAGCAGAAATAAAAGTTATTTTTTTGACTTTTATTTTTTCGAGCAGAAATAAAAGTTATTTTTTTGACTTTTATTTTTTCGAGCAGAAATAAAAGTTATTTTGTTTTTTCAAACCAAACATTAGTGTATAACCTTAGTGTTTAAAAAAAACTTAATTCTAATAATTTTCTGACATAATTACTTTAATTTTTTAATAAATATAATGAATTCATCATGAATTTGAAACAAAAATAACTTTTATTTCTGCTCAAAAAAATAAAAGCCCAAAAATAACTTTTATTTCTGCTCGAAAAAATAAAAGTCTAAAATAACTGTTATTTTTGCTCGAAAAAATAAAAGTCAAAAAATAACTTTTATTTCTGCGCTTAAAAATAAAAGTCAAAAAATAACTTTTATTTCTGCTCGAAAAAATAAAAGTCAAAAATAACTGTTATTTTTGCTCGAAAAAATAAAAATCATGTTTTTAAAAAGCATCGCATTTTATAAACATTTGGTCCAAGACAATCAAAATGGTATACACCAATACCCCGATTTGAGTCGCTTCGAAGTTGCGTCTTTTTTAAGTTTCTGGAATTTCAATGTTGCGTCGTTTTTATTTCAGTTTGCGTCGCATGGCTTCGAAGTTGCGTCGTTAATGCTTCGATTTGTATCGTTGATAGGAAAATGTTTTTACAAAGCTAAAGCAGAAAAAGGGGATTTCCCGTTTAGTAGAAAGCAAATTTGCAGGTGTGCGTTGTTTTACATGTTAAGCGTAGTTATTAGTTTCGAATTATATATCGTGGAGTGAAGTTCAGTCTGAAGGTTGAAATTGAAAATTCTGCTTCAGTTTGCGTCGTTTCGGTTTGCGTCTCATTTTTTCAGTCCCAATTAGCGACTCAAACCGGGGTATTGGTGTACTTGGTTTTGTTCTCCGACATTTCCTTGCGGTTGCTTTTTTTAATCAAAAATAACAGTTATTTTCGGTCCCAGTCTTCGGATGAAAGAGTGGTTGAAAAAAGGGTATGAATTTACGCACGAAAATCTTGAGTTCTCCAAATGATTTTCGGAACTTTTTACGGATGGATGAAATCACATATGTATGAGAAACTTTTAAATTGTCAGCGCTATTTCTGAACGTGCAATTGGTTGCATTGTTATAGAAACTTGTGGAGAAATAAACAAGATTTTGAAATATAATATAAAAGCAATTAGAACAAATTATTAATGAACTTTATTTTTTCGGCTTATAATTAAAATAATTTTTATTAAACAAAACAAAGTTCATAAAAATAAAGGAACAATATCGTAAAATTCATAAATGAATACAAAACTACATAAAAATAACAAAACATCTACTTTTTATTATCATTTTTTTGCTACACACTTTCGAAACATCCGCGAAAAAAGAGTGACGTTGCTCCTACGAAATCTGCAGAAAAATGTAATTTGAAGTAATTGTAATCAAATTTGCTTCCAATTTCTACGGAGCAGGTAGCGAAAATCAAAAGTATTTTGAGATTCTTCAAACTCTTCTCAGTCTGTACGTGTGAGGACGTTTCCTGTACGTGTGAGTACAGTTTTACCAAATACAATCGCAAAAATGGCAGATTGATCAGTTTAGTTTGATCGTGGCTGTGCTACTTTAAACGATGTTTTCTTGGGAAACGATATTAGGTCGTTTCGTAACAATATTATACCATTTGGTAATAAATACCTCAAATGTTTTAGGAATTTTTCTCTGTGAATCTTGGCTGGTTAATAATGCTATACGACGCCGCTTTCTTTTGTTTAAAATATTTTCGATCAAAACGCTGCTTGAATTTTTATTATCAGCCAACTCGAAAGCGGTTTTCAAAAGAAGACTGCATTTTTTTTAATATTCATTTAAAAAAATTAAATTACACAAAAAGTCATACAAGGATGAAAAGTTTTCGCATTAATAAACGTATTAAAATGTCATCTCATTATTTGACAAAGCAGTGTTACAATAAAACATTGCTTTGCCTTGTTAGTGAATTTCTTTGGAGTGTTGCATTGCAAACTGCGTTTATGAAGTCAGCCTTTATCATAATCGTCCCTATGAATTACAGTGACCATCGTCCTTGAATCAATTTCAAACTCAATATTTTTATCTTCAATACATAATTCAATTTTAAGAGACCTATTCTTAAGAGAAGATATATTATTTATACAATTAAAACTATTTTGCTCCTCTTCCAACTCCTCATCTAAGCTCTTTAATTTCAGTTGATTCCTCCTCTCTTTACAAAATCTTTGTATATGGCATTGCTTACCACAATAAAACCAAACAATATTATTTTAAGAACTCTGTTTTCCGTTATTTATTTTATTGTAAGTACTATCTGGTTTATTTGCTACTGCGCTGCTTTGCTTGATCGTCTCTTTTTGTTGTTCCATAAGCCGAAAGTCCATACCATCCGTTTCATGCGACCTTGCGTTACATGTGATTCTTGCATTGTATTCGGTTTTTATTGCAAGTTACACACAATAGCGGAGTTCACAATCTTGGGCAAATGGTCTGGCATCATGGCATTTGCAAATGTTGGGTATTTCTTTTACCATACACTAACAACATACACAGAAATACCCTTGCCATGGTTTGGCAAATATCCCACACTCAAACCCGTAGTTTTTATTTGCCATGCTTGAGCAAATGAACAGCTGATCATAAAAATAAAAACATTGAAAATAAAGTCACATAAAATGGAAACTTACAACATAAAAAAACGAATTAAAAGACAGAGGACGAAATAAATAAAGTTATAAATTATAAATATAAATAAATAAAATAATAAATTATATGATAGTCAGCTGTGTGTTGAGAAGTTTGCAATAAGTGTTGCAAATTTAAACAAAAAAACCGCTCACAATAAACGGCAAATATTTACAATGGTATAAATTTACCACCTAAATGCCCAAGATTGTGAACTGGGCTAATGCGTTTTATGCGACTGGTTTTTTGTTTTGATCAGCTGTTGTGGTAAACAATAAAAAAGCAAACAAGAATATTTTTGGGAGAAATAGAAAACCAAATTGTGATTTTAAAAGAATTTATGCCATTAATTACAAATTAAGAGTTTACATATGTGATATTTACAAATAAATAAATTCAAAATACTTAGATGACACTCAGTACATAAAAACAAGACAGCTAGTAACATACATATTTTGTTCATGAAAGAAATGTGTGTCGCATAGAAAAGTAGAAAGTACTTGATGTGTTCTACGCGTCTATGCATTTTCTTCTGTTTCTTGTCATAAACAACTACACTGATTCTACTTTTTCGGTATACGCATGTAACGCAAGGTCGCATGAAACGGATGATATGGACTTTCGGCTTAAGTTCCACATGTTCTTCTTCGTCTTTAACCATCTCTACGTTTGTTGTTGCTAATTCGACTGAATTTGCTCATTCTGTTACCTTTTCAAATTTGTCCAGATTACATTCACTTAGCAATTTTTGTTGTATTTCCCCGTCTCCGACTCCACAAACAAATTGCCTTGTTTAATAATTCACCAAATTCACAATACTGCGCTTGTTGCTTTAACTCAATAACAAAATCTGACAATTTTTGGCCTACAGTTCTGTTTGTTTTAAAGTAGTATTTGTAACACTCAGCAATAATATTTCGTTTTGGTTTCAAATGGGGTTTTAATTTATTACCCATTTCAGCGTATGTAAAGTCATTCTCTGTTTTAGGAATTGTTAAGGCAACAATAATTTTGTATACCTGCACCACCAAAATTGCATAAAAATCCAGTCTTCTCTGTGTCTTTAATCGTGTTTAATTCAAAAAGATGCTCTAATCTTCTGACCTATAAATGAAAATCCTCCCCTAATACAAAGAGTTCAGATGTACCAATAAATTTTGTTATTTGTTCTTTATTTACTGTAATGTCTTTTTCCTCTTTAACCATTTATTTATTTTTACTCTCGTAGCCAATGTTATAATTAAAACCAGTATGGTTGAGTTCTACCAAAGAATATGGATATAAAGAATACGCATTATGTAGAAGTAAAATTTCTTATGGCGGGTTGTAACATTACGACCCGCTCTCACCAAAATCTTTTTAAAAAATCATTTCGCAATGAGGAGGGTGGAAGACAGAAGGAGAATAGACACAAAGAGCGTAACAATGTTTTGCGTAAAAATGCATTCAGTTGCTTGTCAGCTTCTAAAGGAGAATGTTCATGTCGCTTTTTTCAGACATCAATTTTACACCCAAAGAATGATATGATTCACTAATATCAATGAGAAATGATTTCGATTTTTTGAAGAATACTTGCCAAGTTAAATACGGTGTTTGTAGGGTTTTAGCGCAGTACAATTTTTCTATATTTTTCGTTCACATATACATATTATTGGGTTAATAAGTAGACTTGAAAATATTACTAACAATTTTCCTCTGGGTTACCACATGCCTCTCATAATTTTTATCATGTTCTCTTTGTGCCGACGTCTGAGAATAAGTGATTTGAGAACAGTGTTGCCGTTTTTGGTTATTTCTAACCAAAACTCGTTATTTTTTTGATCAATGTATAGATGTGCAGATTTTTTTGGTTTTGTTTATTTTTTTTCTTATAAAAAAAGCTAATTTTTTTTTTATTAATTATAATTTAAACTTGAAAAAAAAATAAAACAAAAGTCTCACGAATTTAATTTTGGTTATATTTTTTCTTATTTGGTGATTTTTTTCACAAATGTTGGTTACAAAATTTTTTTTCGTGGCAACACTGTTTCAGAAAAATAAATAAAAAAATAGTCAAACAACAAAAACGCACGATGAGAACAACGCATTGTTACGCTCTTGGTTTCTTTATCCTTCTATCTTTCCGCCCGCGTCATGATATATTTTTAAAAAATATTCCAAAATGCACATTCTTTATTTTCTTTGGTTCTACTTAAACACTAGTTTTATTATTGACATAATTACATTCGTAAACCTATACTACATTATAATACATAATAGAGGAAACTTAATAATAAGAGATCTTAATAATTAAGAGAGTTTCAATTATAAATACATATCAACTCCAAGAAGTGAAAAAATAGTAAAGATCAATATCGAAATAGTTGAAGATAGTGTCATATGCAATAAAGAAATAGAAATCGGAATTTTCGTTGCAAATGCAATAATACCAAAAAATGGTAATCGTTATATTAGGATTCTAAATACATTGGAAACACCCATACGACTGTCACACCTTAAACTATCTGCAATACCTTTACAATGTTATAACTTCTATAAAACCACACATCAGGATAACAAACATTATTTGGAGAGGAGATTTCAGAGGTTACTATAAACAATCAAATTCAAAGATTT
Organism: Sarcophaga rosellei; assembly: GCA_930367235.1. Classification (NCBI taxonomy): domain Eukaryota; kingdom Metazoa; phylum Arthropoda; class Insecta; order Diptera; family Sarcophagidae; genus Sarcophaga; species Sarcophaga rosellei. The sequence continues at coordinate 43,659,316 of OV884018.1, read as the reverse complement.
TGATGACGAAAAACAGAAAGCCTTATACGTACGGTGACCAGACGTTCTGTATTATACAGAACAGTACTGTATTTTAGAGCCCTGTTCTGTATAAATTATTCTTTGCTAGAAAACGTGAAAATGTTCTGTATTTTATTTAGTGTTCTGTATTTGTTCAGTATTTCGCTATTTTTTCATTTTTACTGAAAAAAATGCATAGAAAAACACACAAGAAATACATAAATATTAAAAAAATTTGGCACAAATGTAGGTAATACATTTTTTTTAAAATAACGTAGCTGATGAAAATTGCAACAAAATCAACAATGACATTTGGCTTACTTTGATCGATCAAATAACAATAAGAAAAACAAATTCAATGTTTTTGTTGTAAAACTGTCCATACAATTGATTTTATTTTTGTATACAACTTAAGGTAAATGATCTCACTGAACGTGATGTGCAGATAACTCAAATTGTAACTTTGGTGGAGCTGCAAGACGAGGACAAAATAATGTTTTTAAAAAAGTACACTCATCTACTGGAAATGTTCTTATTGGAGTCAATTGTGCTGCACAGGTATTAAATAATTGTCTTCAAATTGCCATTGAATGTCTTCCGGTAGATATTGAAATTCTTGTTGTCAAAATTTATTCATATTTTTATATTTATACCGTTCGTGTTGAACAATTTAATTTGTGATACAGTAGACGTAGAATATAAAAATTACTTGTATATAGCAAGACAAGGTGGCTTACTCTTAAACCGTCCATTGAAAGAGTATTAGAACTTTTTAAACCCTTAAAGGAATATTTTTTATTTCAACCAAAGTGCCCATCTATTCTAAAAACATTTTTTGACAATCTTTCTTCTGAAGCCTGGCTTTTATTTACACATTGCCAAGCCACTTTATTTTACGATTATATAAAGCAGATTGAGTCGCAAAAAATTAGCATGTTGGAAGTTTCTCTTATTATAAATGAGCTTATGTTTAGTGTTACACAACGAAGGGCTGAAATATTTTTACCTTTAGCAGTAAAAAATATTGAATGAGTTACATGAGAAAAATTTAATAGACGTTAAAGAATTTAAAAAAACTCAGCTTTTTTTTTATACAAATTGTATTATATTTAAATCAATGGGATTTTGCATATCAAGAAGTTGTACTATTAAAATTGGTTCTTCTTTATGAAGTTCCTACTTGGGACGCAGTTGAAACAAGTTGTGTTTTTATAATGGAAAAAAGGACAGAATTAAACATTAATGATTCTAATTTATTTGATGAATTTTCACTTATTAAAAATTATACTAGTTTAGAATGGAATAACGATCAAACTTCTACCGAAAAAGGTTGGGTAGAAATTTTCAAACATATTCATGAAATTTTGAAAATATTCTTAAAATTGTAGAATTTTGTTTATGTTTATGTTTGTTTTAATGAAAGGCTATTTTCCATTTTAAATAATGTTTTGACAAATGAAAAGACTTAAATAAAAATAGAAACTATTAAAGCAATTTTAAACACAAAATTAAATTATGAACAAAATTGAATATTTAAAATAAAATGAAAACTTAATAAAGCAAATTCATTCTTCTGAAAAATACTATAATTAAACATTTTTAATTTTTTTGTTCTTGTGCTTTTTTGAATTACAAATTAATTTTATTAGTTTTTTTTAGGTTGATTTTGTAATATCAAAAATGGATTTTAAAACGTTCATATTTTGAAGTACAAATAAATTTTTAGTGTATTTTATGTTATTTTATTTTGTGTTTTAGTATTTATGTATTTATTGCTGCGTCTTTTTGTATTTATTATTTGCTTTCTTTTTGTACTTTATTAAATTGAATTAATAAATTTTTATTTTTCTAACAATCAATATAATATTGTTTAAAACTTTATTGGCAATTGAAATTTTGACGGTTAAAAATAACCTGTTTTAGAAAATAATGATGATGTATTTTATTTTCCCCTGTTCTGTATTTTGCTGAAAAAAATATGGTCACCGTACTTATACGGCATATTAAAGAATATCAAAAAGTATTTCATCTCGAGGGAGAACCTTTAACAACTAACAACTTTTACAAACAGAGCAACTAAATGATAATACCCCAGTATATATAAAAAATTATCGTTAACCACAAACACAATTGAATGAAATAGACAGACAAGTACAGAAGCTATTACAGGAAAATATAATAGAACCATCAATTAGCCCATACAACTCTCCCTTGGTAGACAAAGAAATGGCGTCTGGTTGTAGATTACAGACGTTTGAATGATAAGGTTGTAAAAGACAAATTCCTCCTTTCAATACTGGAGGATGTTTTGGACAAGCTGGGATGAGCAAAATTTTTCCCAACTCTGGATATGACAAGTTATTTTCATCAAATAGAACTGGATACAGCATCAAGACCAATTACAGCATTTTCCACTAACAGAGGACACTGTCAATATAACAGACTACCTTTCGGATTGAAAATATCATCAAACAGTTCTCAGAGAATGCTCACCATAGCATTATCTGATTTGGAATCTGAAGCATTCCTATATGCAGATGATATAATTGTTTTCGGATGCAGCCTTAAACACCACAACGAAAATCTCATTAGAGTATTTGAAAGGCTGAAACAGTACAATTTGTGATTAAACGCAGAAAAGTGTTGCTTCTTGAAAACAGAAGTCCTATATTTAGGACATCTCATTACAAAAAACGGTGTTAAAACCGATCCAACAAAATATGAAGTTATTAAACAGTATCCTGTTCCTAAAAATTCGGATGAAGTTAGAAGATTCATAGCCTTAAGTAATTACTATAGAAGATTCATTCTGGATTTTGCAAAAACAGCAAATTGTGTAAATAATTTATTGAAAAAGAAGGTCAAATTCGAATGAACTAAAGATTGCCAAAGAGCATTTGACACATTAAGAGACAGATTGAAGAACCCATCTAGATTGCTATACCCTGATTTTGAGAAACCATTTGTACTGACACACCCGCCTCGAACGTAGCTTTAGGAGCAGTGCTTGCGCAAGGCGAGATTGGTAACGATCTGCCTATATCATATGCAAGCAAGTCTTTAAATAAACACGAAAGGAATAATCGACTGAGAAAGTATTATTGGGAATTTATTGGCTCATTCAATTCTTAGACTATATGGAAGAAAATCCACTGTGATAACCGACCATAGCCCCTCCCATAAGAATCCATCCTCAAAAATGACCAGGATCTGACTTGAGTTATCGTACTATGACTTTTACATTATATACAAAAGGGGAGCGAATAACACTAACGCAGATGCGCTGTCTCGTATGGAACTTAATTCAAAAATATTGAAAGAAATGATTCCGTTCTGTATTGATGAAAGGGAAAGAAGAACTCTGGCAATAACTCGTAGCATGCCTAATAAAGATGTAAAAAATAAAAAAGATGAAATAATAATATAGAAAAGAATTACATATCTCAACAGGAGAGAGGCCACCTCCATATGTGGGAATGTATATCAATAAATGATATAAAGAATTTTCAAAGAATACAATTTATATATCAAAATAATGATGTTAATAATCTGCAGAATAAATATGATGATGAAATTACACGCGTGATATGCAATAGAAGCGAAAATCCTATGTTTTCAGAAACATTTATGGAGAAACTTTTATTGAAAATAAAGAAATTAAAAAGAACGTACTATGTAATATATTCGTCTGGTTTGTGTAAGTTTCCTATAGTATTCTTGATTTATTTAAGAGCCTTAGAGTAGCAGTCGGCTCTATTAGATGGCAAAGTCAATTGCCGAAGTTTCTGAGAATTAAAACAGTTGAGTTCTGAATTGATTCTGAATTTTATTTCAAATAACTATGGCTTATATACTATTCTTATTCTATGTTTCTTATAACAATCTTAAACTATTTCCCCTACTTATTCTATGTTTCTTTCTCCTAATTTGTTAATGATTTAGTGACCTACAACAATATTAACAGTAATATTAAATTCGTTTGTAATACATTTCTAGTGACCCATATTAATCAACACAAGCCACTTGAAATTGCATAGTCTGAATATTACTGTTATATTTTGTGAAGTCACTTTGTATTTGTTTATTTTTATTTTTGTTTACCTTTTTATTTTTATATATGGGTGAATTCATACATTACACCCCTACCGTTCCAAAGAAAAAAAAATATTATATTTATTTATATTATTATATTTATTTATATAAAGTATTAAATTACAAATTTTTAGAATTTTAAAGTGGAAGTAGGACAATTTAACGTATACATAATAGCTTAAACTAATTTTAATCTATTTTTGTGTATAGTCATTGGTTTATTATCTTTTAGGATTGTGATATTTACATCTTGTGTGTTTATTACATTAAAAGGGCCAATGTATTGACTTTCACTTTTCTTTGCGTTTTCTTTTCTTAAAAATACTTTATCTCCTAATTCTATTTGAATATCATGAGTATTCTTATCTTTAATATGTTTTTGTTTTATTTTGTTTTCCATAAACTTTTGTTTGCCATTTCATGGGCATGTTTTAGTTTTATTTTTAATTCTGTAAAATAATCTTCATAGTTATAAAATTTTTCATTTGGCATGGGTTCGGTTGGCATTGACGCTAATCTTCCATATACGAGTTCAAATGGAGAAAAGCCTGTGGATGTGTGTGGTGTTGTATTATACGCGAATGTGTAGTACGGAATCCATTCATCCCAATTGTATTGTTTCGTGAAAGAACGCATATATTCGTTTAATACCTTATGATTTCTTTCAATACTACCTAAAGCCTCAATCATTTATTTTTCCTAAAACTAATACTAGTAAAAGAATTAAAATTATCTATTAACACCTTATTTTAAGTTTATTAACCGTAAGAGCTAAAATATTTCTTTTAATTTGCGTAATAAGTACCAGTTAGCAGGTGTCGGCTAACTTTAACTGCACGCGCATCCGCTCTAAATTATTTTAGCAACGTAACACACTGTCGCGAGCGTGGCCAAAAATGGTTAAAGTCAGTGTGGGAAATTCAATATTTTTTTACCTTTATCTCATAGAAAACACTTCTATTAGTTGATATGCAAAACTTTTTTATAAACTTTTGCGTAGTTTTTTAGTTATTGTATCTCAAAGTTAAGAATTCCCATGCAATATAGAAAATTTGTGCGAAAAACTTGAAATTTGACATATTTTTGTCATAGTAAAAATTCAAAAAATCTTTTGGTAATGACTAAATTATTTGTAATAGAATTATAAGTCAGGTATGTAGTTGTAATTACAACGCTATAATTGTATAGCTACTACTGCTTGCTAGTATAGCTAGTACAGCTTGTATAGCTGGCTAGTATACCTAGTACAGCTTGCTAGTATAGCTAGAACAGCTTGCTAGTATAGCTAGTACAGCTTGTATAGCTGGCTAGTATAGCTAGTACAGCTTGCTAGTATAGCTGGTACAGCTTGTATAGCTTGCAAGTATAGCTAGCACAGCTTGCTAGTACAGCTTGTATAGCTTGTTAGTATAGCTAGTACAGCTTGTATAGTGTTTCACTCTAAGAGGATGGAAAGTAACGAAAAAAATGGTTATAAACTACAATCAAAACAAAAAAAAACCTAATCAGTAAGATTGGAAGAAGATTTTTAAACAACTTAATAAAGAAATTACCTGTTGAATTACATCCACCTGGTAATCAGTTTTGTTGACCTGGTACAAAACTTCAAAAACGAATAGCAAGAGGAGAGGAGATAAAGAAATAAATTTATTGGATGCAGCTTGTAGAAAGCACGATATAGCGTACTGAAAATCAAATGATATAGACACAAGACATCAAGCAGATCGTGATCAGGTGTAAATCAGATTGTAAGCAGATATAAAGCAGATCTTAACCAGATATAAAGCAGATCGTAACCAGATACAAAGCAGATCAAAATCAATATAAATAATTATTATAATGTCTAAAAATTATCATAATAAAGTGTTAGAAGATCTTGTAAAGACAAGGGCTGTTCTAAAGGAAAAGTTTAAAAATATTAAACTGAATCAAATAGATAGAGTTAATTTATTAGAAGACACCTTTCAACCAATAACAAAACCACTTAAAAAAATCATCAGAAAACTTAACGATAAACATAAGGATATGTATATAGACAATAATACTATTAATGGCGACGATGATAATGATGACGTAAATGGTGATAATAAAATCATTGAAAAACTTGAAGATAAGCATAAGGATATAGACAACACTATTGATGATGACAATGATTATGATGATGTAAATGGTGATAATAAAATCATTGAAAAACTTGAAGAGAAGCATAAAGATATAGACAACACTCTTGATGATGACGATGTATATGATGTCATAACTGGTGATAAAGAAATCATTGGAGAACTTGAAGATAAGCATAAGGATATAGACAACACTATTGATGATGACGATGATTATGAAGACGCGAAGGGTGATAATGACGATTTTCAATATGAAAATATGTCAACTGATGATAATGATGATGAACAAAACTATGATAATAATAGACCAGTATCAAGTACATGTATCAAAAACTTGGAAAGAAAACAACGTTTAAAGCAGACGAAAAACTATCCATTATTTGAAAATATTCAATTACTTATTAATAATAAGCAATTGGATAAAATTTATGGTTTTAACCAAGATGCAGACGGAAGTTGGAAATATGGCAAGGAAAAATTAATATTTAGGAGAGATAATACTATGTGGATAGGAAATATGAAATTGAAAATGACACCTGGATTATTTGAGCTAGTATTTCATACAAAACCTCTCCATTATTCTAAAAATGATTTGAAAAAATATAAAGAGATTTTAATTTATACTATTGCACATAAACGTTTCTATGAACCTAATGAACAAGTGAAAGGATCAGGAGCATTCAAATATATACGAATAATTAAACAGTTATTCGAAACAACAACAAACACTTTAACAAAAGGCAGTGGTTTAATGCTAAAATTACTAGATAATCGGAAATCAAATTACATACATTGGGATGATCCTAATGAACTAGTTGACAGACTACGTTTACTTCTTTCTTCGGAAGGTGCTGGTCACAACAATCATCAAAATGAAATAATCTCTATTATCGAAGAGCTTAAAGAATCTAACATAATTTATTAGAAGAGGGAAAGAGATGATTTATATTATTAGATAAAGTTTTGATATACATAATTATAAAAACAAAAAAATTTTGAAACAAAAAATATATAACACAAATATATGATGATGTAATTGATCAAATAAACAATTTAAACATTGAGGTAAAAAATGACAATGACAAAAAAATAAAAATAAAATACATAGACAAAAGACACACGACGAAAATATATCGCACTAACAAAAACCAACAAACAAAAACAATTTTTGTTTTTAAGATATTAAAGCAGATATCAATCAGATCGTGACCCGATGTAAAGCAGATCGTGATCAGATATAAAGTAGATCGTGATCAGATACCAAGCAGATCAAAATCAATATCAAAAAATTGATATACTGAAACAGTGATCGTATAAATTGGTGTATATATAGGAAATCGTCGTGATTTCAGATATTTTTGCGAAGAGGTATAAAAGTAACGAAAGAAGAAAAATAAATGGTTATAATCTGGGGTCAAAATAAAAAACCCAGTCAGTGTAAGATGGGAAGAGGATTTGTAAACAACTTAATAAATAAATTACCTGTTGAATTACATCTGCCTGGTTATCAGTTTTGCGGACCTGGTACGAAACTTGAAAAACGATTAGCAAGAGGAGATAAAGGAATAAATTTATTAGACGCAGCTTGTAAAGAACACGATATTGTATATTCACAATCAAAGGATATAGACACAAGACATCAAGCAGATCAAATTTTAGCTGAGAAAGCCTGGCAACGAGTTAAATCTAAAGATAGTGGCCCATAATCATAGTCAAACACTAAAGTCGGTTCTTTTTAAAAACAACTTTAATATTTAAACCTTTTATTAACTGTTTCTTAACTATAGTGAAAATTAATAATAGTTTTAAGTTGAACCAGCTTTAAGTGGGTGATTAGTATAATTTTTGAAATTTTGCATACGAACTGGCATAAATACTGTAGAAGTGGCATCTCTGCACAGCTGATGCAATGAAAGCGCAAAAAAATAAACAAAATATAAATTGTTATTTTGAAAAAAACAATTGCATAAAATGAATCAGGGGAAATCATTTCCAATGTCCTCAATTGTACACATCTCTCCAATTATTTTTCAACACTTTTTCCACAATTTATGAAAAATTTAACACAATTCATAAATTTTTTGTTTTGATTTTGTAAATTTGGATAAATGACAACCAGCTGATAGAGTTAAAGTGATGTTAACTTTGTTAAAAACAACTTCAGCTTGTTTTAAGTATAAAACTGACTTTAGCGGAAAAAGTAAGCTTTTTTCGTGTATAGTAGCTGAAAAGTAGACTTTTTAATAAATGATTCTTAAAGTATACTTTTTTGATGACTATGATTATGGCCCAGTGATATTAAAGAACGTGCTAACGCGTGGTTTGGGACAAACGCTATGAAAGCTAAAGTGAAATTTTGATTAGGTTTGAAGGAGCAAAGACATAAGAAAAGAAACAATTCAAAAAGAATGAGAAAAGGAAAGATGAATAAATGTAATAAGAAATAATTCACGGCTACTGTGAGAAAAACATTAAAACAATTGATAGAACAGAAACCCCTTGATATAAATGATGCTGTTAAAATAGCTCAAAAGACTATTTATTCAAATTTTAAAGGGAAAAAGCGAGCAAACATTATAATACCTGTACCGAAAATTGGAGGATTTCTTCCACTTATTCCCGTACTAACAGCATTGTCAGCGCTTGGTGGTTTAGCAAGTGGAGGATCCGCTATTGTCAAAGCAGTAAATGCTATCAAAAATGGAAAAGAACAATTGGCGGAAGCTAACCGTCATAATAAATATATGGAATCAATTGCAATGGGTAAAGGGTTATATCTCAAACCATATAAAACTGGATATGGTCTCTACTATAGTCCAGCTCCAAAAAACTACTAGATAACCTACCTGAGCGCCCATTAACAGATTTGGATTTGGATAAATATGGAAAACATCTCAAACATTTTAGGGGTGTTTTCATGCGCAATTCTTTACCTAAAAAACCATTCAAACAAGAATGCGGCATTGTTAATTTAGATGATTTAAATGGTATGGGAACACATTGGGTAGCATATTATAAAAACCACAACTATAAAGAGTACTTTGATAGCTTGGGAAACTTGCAAACACCACTTGTGATTGTCAACTACCTAAAATTCCCCATTGAATATAATTATGAACGAAAACAGAACTTCAATACATTTAATTGTGGGCACTTGTGTTTAAAATTTGTATTCAATAAATATAAATTGAAATGAAATAATTCAGAGTATTATTCGTATTCGTACTATTGAGTTTTTAAAGAAAGGAAAAAAATGGTGACAACAGCTGAGTTAGAGGATATATTATATAGATATAGTAGTCAAATTGATAAACAACATGTTGATTTATTTTTTAAGTATTATCAATGAACTAAGAATATGTAACAGTAGTAAAATAAGTAATCTATTTTTATGTATTAATAATATCATACATTTGCATTATTGTGAAAAAATGTACTCAGAATCTTTTAACATTTGCAGATGTCAAACATTTTATGAAAAATATATAATAATTCAAAAGCTAATATTACTATATTTCATAGATATGTGTATTGTATTGTAGAAAATAATAAAATCTGAAAATAAAATATACATATGTACATAAGAAAAAATCTAATAAAATAAAAAAGTAACTTGTTTTAATTAATCTCTTTATTATATATAATTTCATTTATTTAAAACAGAAAAATAAAAAATTCGAAGTCCTTAAGACAAGTCTATTTATATTCTGGGATGTTGATGAAAGTGTAATACATTTTAGAAGTAATGGGTAGTAAATTCAATTATTTAAAAACAGATATTCTAATTATGTATGAAAAAAACCGCAGGCACAACTATACATTCCTTTCTTATCAGTTTAAAATTGAAGATCCTTTTAACACAAAAAACACAACAACAACACGTACAACTATGTTTATATTTCTTCAACATTAAATCACAACCACACACACAATCCCTATTACCACAAGGAAACGATCACACAAAAAATAAAAAACAACAAAAGCATAACATTGTACATCCCTTTTCCAATTCTTCAACAATAAGTCACCCCAATCATGGAGAACAACCACACACATTACATGTTACACATACTCGTTCTGTCTGTCCAATCATTCGTTTGAAATACAAAGGAACAAGAAGAAGCAGGCATGCACCGAAATTTGTATGGAAAAACTGCTCTAGAAGGTACATACATTTTCACATTAAATGTTACAAACCTATCGACTAACCGACCACTACCAACTGTAGCGTACGCATGCACCGAAATTTGTATGGAAAAACTGCTCTAGAAGGTACATAAACATACTACTTAGGGAGTCTTTATAAACAATTTGTAATGCAACTGAGGCGGCTAAATTAGGTCACGAACCCCCCCAACCGACTGTTAGCTAGCAATCATAGGCTCCCGCCGACCTGCTTTAGTCCGATCCTTCATCCCTAGATATGCATATTGTATGTATCTAACTAAACTCCGGTGACATCTTCCTGTGTACCCTACACCATAAATAATATGACATTCCATCACCTAATATAGCGCCTTTACACAATTATGTACTTTGCATCTAGAATAATATGGCGCTTGTGTTCATTACATATAATTAAAATGGCGATGTGATACAAAACATTATACTACGGTACCTTTGATAACATCTGGAGATGTCATTATTCAATACACAACTGTGTGTGTACATTACATAATATAAAAATGGCGCCCAACGTGAGGCAAGAATCTTGAATTTGGTTTTAAGGTTTTAGTTCCGGCTAGAATCTTAAAATTTGTTTTGAGGTTTTAGTCTCCAATGTAGTACAAGAACTATCTCTGCAGATAATTTATGTATATATTCAGGAATTTAGGTACTTGAGGAAATTAAGTTCGAGTATCCTAACCGAATATCAATGCATAAATCTTTTTGTTGGGATAGGGAAGTATTGTATTGCTGTTACTTATTTCATCAAATTTGCAGTGTAATATTGTTTGATTGGAGTTGACCTATTCGTTATCATCAAACTAGTAGCTGTTGAGATTTATATCTTAATATGGACTTTCCGAATTGATATCCACTGTTACTAGTTATACGTGAAGTACACTGAAAAAGAACAAATTTTAATTAGATTGTGATTGACGATTGCAACTAAATAATGTTTTACTCAAATACACCATAGACCAGTATTGTTATTCCAGTGTTAATTATTGTTGCTCGTTTAATTCAGCTTGTTTCAGTGAACATATAAGAGAACTTTCGTAAGGAATTTATATATATAAACTTTTATTTTGTTATTTGAATTTTTTTTTATTTTTTTACTACTATTTTTTTTGTATTGTTGAATAATAAGAATTTCGTTGAACATGTCGTTACCAAGAACACCCCCTCAATCCTCAGCGTCTGTTGCGATCTCATCGCCTAATCAAATCCCAACTATAGCTGGTGGATCAGATCTGAAATGTCCTATCTGCACAGATAAAATGGATGAAAAAGTTCCATGTATGATTTTAAATCGTTGTAATCACTTATTTCATAGAACATGTATAGAGAGTAGCCTTGCTAATGAAAAGGAATGTCCAGTTTGTAAACAAACTTGTGAATTAGAAGATCTTCGGAAAATATCTTTTCCTTTTAAGCTGAATGTCCAGAAACCTAAAAGTAAACTTCGCGGTGCTTATAATAAAACGTATCATACTAGAAGTTTGAGCAAAAATCTCTTCCAAGAACCAAGTACTCCTATAGTCGATATTAGCACTAATGAACCAAGTGATCAAAGATTGTCACAAAGTGAAAATCTTTCTCAGGTAAATACTGATAATCCCGAATTAAGCCAGAATTTAGTAGTCAATTATGACCAAATTAATAAGATCATTGAAACTAACTTGAACAGAGCGTTACAAAATTTCACTTTGTCCCAGCCTCAATACATTAGTGAACATTATGTCAACCAGTTGATTGAGTCTAACGTCCGTAGAGTTTTCAATAATTTCAACTGTTTGCCTAATCATGCAGGACATAGGCAAGAGCAAATATCTTCTAATGATCAAACGGCTAATAGGTATACTACCAATCAGAATAATGTTCTTCATAGTTATCAGATTCCCGAAAATAATCAGTCTCAAAGTAGTCAGACGAATTTTGTTAACAATAGTAACCGTACTCATTCCAACCAACAGTCCCCAAATCATTTGAATATTTGCAATACAAATTTTTTGAATTCGCAGAATTCGAATTACTACAATGATAAAATAACCTCAATAATTCAGAATTGGAATTTGAAATTTGATGGGTCACCGTCAGGATTAAATGTTGAAGAGTTTTTATACAGATTAAAATCGTTAACCAAAGATAACTTTAACGGAGATTTTGGTATTGTTTGCAAGAATTTACATATTCTTCTGGCTGGTAAAGCGCGTGATTGGTATTGGAGCTATGATAAACAAGAGAATGGTCAGATCATCTGGAATGAATTTTGTGAGTCTATTCGTTCGCAATACAAGGATTTCAATTCGACATTTGACATCCGAGAAGAAATCAGAAATCGTAAACAAAAGCCTGGAGAATCATTTGATGTATTTTTTGAAGCTGTTTCGTCAATTATGGATAGATTACCATCCGCATTATCTGATATGGAGCTAATTGAAATTGTTACCCGCAATTTGCGTCCAGAAATTAGGAAAGAACTGCTTTACATACCTGTTCACTCAATATCTCAACTAAGTTAGTTCAAATGCGCGAAACATTCTACAATGACGAAAATGTAAAAAGGAATTTTAGTAATCGAAACATTAACCCTCACATGATACGACGACACATCGCTGAAGTCGATATGGAAGTTAGTGAACCTGAATGTAGTTCATCGGATGTAGCTGCGATTCAGAAAACAGATTCCCTACGATGTTGGAATTGCGATAGGATTGGTCATGTATGGGAAGAGTGCTTATTTGATAGAACTATCTTTTGTTATGGCTGTGGGGCTAAGAATACTTACAAACCACAATGCCTTAAATGTAAAGAAAGGAAATATTCAAAAAACTACCACAATCCACCACCAAGGAACCCTACTTAGCTAATCAGGATTGTATTATAGTAAATAGCGGCCACAATACTTTACAAGATTCTCGGTTATTACCAAATTCTACTGATTGTAATTGTTCCAATAAAGATATACAAATACTTAAACGTGAGTTATCCATCGAAAGCTCAAAAATTGAGAAAGACCTTGATAGAATTATTTTTCCTAGATTGCCTTACCACAAGAAATGGGAAAGATATTTGGAAAAAAGAAGTGAAATTTTTAATGATTTACATGTGAATAACATAAATTTATTTAACAAACCAAAGAGATCAACACTACGGTTGAGAAAATTTTATAAATCGCGAAAATTTTGTTCCAAATTCTTAATTTCAGCTGTTATTAACAACACAAAAGATAATAGATTTTATGCAAACGTTTCGTTTTTAGATTTCACAGAATATGGATTGTTAGATACTGGAGCTAGTATTAGTTGCGTTGGATCAGATTTAGCACTTGAAGATTTTTCTAAATACCCTGATTTTTCAAAATGTCAGACATACGTAAAGACCGCAGATGGAGTTGCTCAAAAGGTTGTAGGGTGGTTAAATGTAAAGGTCACTTACAAGAACGCTACAAAACCACTGAACTTATTTACTATACCTTCAATATCTCAGAGACTTATATTAGGAATAGATTTCTGGAATAAATTTGATTTAATACCCAATACGATTGCGTCGGCTGATATAATAGATAAGTCCGTATTTGATATTAGTTCGCCTGTTGTTAACACCCCGAAGCCTGATGACCCTTTGGACACAATAGAACAAAATGATTTAACATTATCGAGCGAATATTGTGATTTAACTGCAAGCCAAAGACATCAAATTGACACGGTAATTTCGTTATTTCCTAATTTTGCTACACAAGGACTAGGCAGAACAAGTTTAATAAGCCATTCAATAGATATAGGAGATTCCAAACCAATCAAACAAAGATTTTATCCTGTTTCCCCCGCTGTGGAGAAGTTAATATTTAAAGAAATAGATGGAATGCTAGCTTTAGGTGTTATTGAAACATCAAATTCACCTTGGAGTTCTCCAATGAGACTTGTAATAAAACCAAATAAGGTTCGTCTTTGCCTAGATGCAAGGAAAGTTAATAGTGTTACCAAGAAAGATGCTTATCCGTTACCATCCATCGAAGGAGTTTTTGCTCGTCTTCCGAAAGTTAATGTCATTTCCAAATTAGATTTGAAGGATGCTTATTGGCAGATACCATTAGATGTTCAATCAAAACCTCTAACTGCTTTTACTGTGCCAGGAAGGCCACTCTATCAATTTACAGTGATGCCATTCGGACTCTGTAATGCACCTCAAACAATGTGCCGACTTATGGATGATCTTATTCCAGCAGATTTGAAGAATCGTGTATTTGGATACCTTGATGACTTAATCATTTTGTCTGAAAATTTTGAAGAGCATCTTGGTGTTTTAGTGCGCATAGCCGAACAGTTTCGCAAAGCAAATTTAACGTTAAATATTGAGAAAAGTAAATTTTGTGTGAGGAAAGTTAAGTACTTAGGTTATATTATAGGTGATGGCGGTATTATTACGGATCCAGAAAAGGTTAGTGCCATTCGTGATTGGCCTGCTCCCAAAAATATTAAACAAGTACGTGGATTTTCAGATTTAGCCGGATGGTACCGACGATTTATTAAGAATTTTTCTAGCCTTGTTTTTCCGATTTCCGAAACCTTATCATCTAAAAAGAAATTCATTTGGACTGCAGAAGCGCAAACAGCTTTCGAGAACATTAAATGCGTATTATCATCAGCTCCAGTATTAAGTAATCCCAACTTCGAGAAGAAATTTTACGTTCATTGTGTTGCTAGTGATGTAGGCATAGGAGCCGTGCTGGTCCAATTAGATGAAAACAACGAAGAAAAGCCTATTGCATACATGAGCAAAAAGTTGAATTCCGCACAAAGAAATTACAGCGTTACTGAACGTGAGTGCTTAGCAGCAATTGAAGCAATACAAAGATTTAGATGTTACTTAGAACTTCAAGAATTCGAAGTAATAACAGATCATCCGAGTCTTGTATGGCTAATGAGACAGCCTAATTTAAGTGGCAAACTATCTCGATGGGGTTTAAAACTGCAGTCGTATAAATTTACAATCAGTCATCGAAAAGGTAAAGAAAACGTTATACCTGATGCACTCTCTAGAATACCAATTGAAGAAATTTCGTCCATAGATAAGTCAGAACCAGACATTGATTTAAATTCTCCTTATTTTGATAGTGAAGAATATAATAAGTTAAAAGAAAAAGTAGAGAATAATAAGCAAAATTATCCGGATATCAAAATAGTTGATAAATATATCTATATTAGAACCGAACATTATGATGGTACTGAATATAATGAAAATTTAGTGTGGAAACTTTGGGTTCCAAACGAACTACGACACCCAGTAATTAGTCGATTTCATGATTCAACCATTGCTTCACATGGAGGCATGCATAAAACGTTAGAATTGATAAAACGAACTTTCTTTTGGCCAGGAATGGTAAAAGATGTTAGAACTTTTGTTCGAAGCTGTGAAACTTGTAAAACCACCAAGCATCCGAACTTCATCATGAAACCTGAGATGGGTAAACAAATTGTAACTCTTCGCCCCTTTCAAAGATTATATGTTGACCTAATAGGACCTTATCCACATAGTAAATCAGGACATATTGGAATTCTCATCGTGCTAGATCATTTAACGAAATTTCAAGGGCTACATCCATTGAAAAAGTTTACATCCAATCCTATTAAAGAATTTTTAGAAAAACATTTATTCCATATTTATGGTGTACCGGAAGTAATCGTAAGTGATAATGGATCCCAGTTTAAAGCGAACGACCTGAATGCTTTTTTCACCTCACTAGGAATACAGCATACCTACACGGCTGTATATTCGCCTCAGTCAAATGCATCGGAAAGAGTAAATCGATCAATTATAGCTGCGATAAGAGCTTATCTCAAACAAGACCACTCTAAATGGGACGAAAACTTAAGTGCAATTAGCTGTGCTCTTAGAAACGCATATTACCAATCAATCAAAATGTCACCTTATCACGCTTTATTTGGACTCAATATGATAACACATGGATCTGCTTACGGAATACTGAAAAATTTAAAACTGCTAGACGAACCAAATATTAATTTATCCCGAGAGAATAATCTACAATTAATAAGAACTGATATACAGAAATATTTAAGACGTGCTTATGAACAGAATCAGCGAACATATAATTTACGAACCAGACCAGAAACGTTCCACATTGGCCAAGAGGTTTTACGAAGAAATTTTGTGCAAAGTAGTATGGAGAAACATTTTAACAGCAAATTAGCACCAGTCTTCGTGAAGGCAAGAGTTAAGGAGAAATTAGGAAGACATTATTATGTACTAGAAGATTTAGTAGGAAAGCTAGTTGGTACATACCATGCTAAGGATATTCGTTCCTAGAGTTTCTTTCACTTTCACGAGTGTCAAAGAGTTCTATTTACGTTTCAAAGCAAATAACGAAACCTTAATGATATCGTTCTTTTTCTACCTAACATGATAGGCAATTGCCTCATGTTATGCAGTTTGTGGTGAACGATCCTGTTAAGTCGCAACAATTCTTTTGTATATATATTTTTTCTTAATAAAAGAAAAAAAACATCCACCCCATTGCGTTCAATATATCGACATAGTCGATAACCGAGTTAAGTAACTGGTAGCTGTCATGTAAACTATATTAGTACAGTACATTTCTGACAGTATACTCTTCGTTAAATATGGATGCAACAGTGTTCTTCTGCATGTATGAAACTGCCAGATCTTATTAACAATGTTGCCAACATCTAATTTGCCTGAATGGATGTTTTTGTTTCTATTTTTTTTTTAAAGAACTTGATGTATTTTACAGGATGCTAAAAAAAAGAAAAAAGAAAGAAAGAGAAAACCCAATTGCTTTTTAATATTTGTATAGACGAATGCAATGCCCCACATATTTTTTTTGTATTCGGCCGGTCAATTTATAATGTTGCCACTGACTGATCGAAAATTTAGCATACAACTCTAACTAACGGTAAAATTCCAAACGCTTTCGTTCTACTCAACTAAATTCTTCTCAAAAATTGTAGTTAGGCTTCAGCAGAAGGGAAAACGGTCTCTTTTTCATTTTAACTTTCGAGATAGCAGGTCTATCGAGAAGAAATAAAACAAACAAATAGTTGTGTAGTAAGTACAGTCAACCTAAAATTTTTTTTAAGTGCTTCGAATAAACAAAACGGAAAAAAACCATAAGAATTGTGATACATCGTGCGCATTATAGCCTAACGGTACCCTAACCAAAGGGAATTGGACCGTTAGGTTAACGGATTGGTAGCTTCCTAGATGGTCGCTTTCAATCCGCAACGTGTGCAAAACAGTTATTTGTGAAACCATCTGCACCATCAACGTACTCTACAGAATGCAACCACATAAAGATTCCAACACCAAATCTCCATAGACGACCTATTTATCAAACACCCTAGTCCATATAGTAATCCATCCCAACTGCACACCATCTACATCTGTAATTGAACTCAACATGCATCCATAGACCTGTAACTCAACACTCAAATCACCATCATCTCCAATTCATCTGGGCCAACTGTACTAAATCCTTCATTCAACCTAACTTTCAGTTGCCACAAGCTCAACATTTCACCATCGTCTACATATCCACCACAGCACAACATCTACATCTCTTCGTACTCATCGGTACCAACATTACAACAACTGCATAGTCGACAGATTCATAGAAATGTATCAACACCACATCATCATCATCTTCAAATCCATCATTAACAACTATATACCATCTGTATCATCACCCTAATCGGCATATGCACAACAAAATTACCTACCCAACAGATCACCAATAGTCTCCATATCCATCCGTACCAGTATTACCCCAACCGTATATTCACCGTAACTTCAACTTGCAGCAATACCTATTGTACTCCACAACACTATTCACCAGCATCAATAGAAATATATTCCACATCCAAGCATCATAGTCGACATACCCATCTTTAACTATTGTGCAACATCCACATCTGTAACGTAACCTCAATCTGGCCCAGTACCATTATGTCTACAACAAGTCACCATAGTCTACTTACCCACCTGTAACCAGTACCCATCTGCCTCAACATCAACTTACCATCGTCGACATATTCATCTGTAACAGGGTACTCCATGTTCATCCAGATCAGCTATAATCATCACTTTTTCCAATCATCAGTCATGGCAACTCTAACTATCATCAAATCACCCTAACCTCCATAGTTATCCATCACCTATCCCCAACAAATCAGCTCTAGACGTTTCAACATTTTCTTCACAACCTAGTTTTGTAATTTTTTAGGCAGGATATTCATACTTATCTTTATGCAAGGTCTAAAGAGTATACTCCCCTCCATTATAGCGCAAACATCGACACGAAGAGGCCTCATCGTCATCGTTGCCGCAAACCAAAATAGGGGTAAGTCTACTATACTATTTTAACATATTTTTCTTGTGTCACATTTATACCTTGCATATCTATAGTCGTATATAATATTTTTATAACATATTCTATCATATAACGTAAAAGGTTCTTAATGAACAGATTCCACAAATAACTCGTCGTTTGTGGATGGTAATTCTTTTTTCGGTGGTCATTTAAACAAAAAAGAAAACAAAGATTGTGAATTAAGAAGTTTTTACGTTTAGATAAATCATATTATTATACTAATTTATGAAGTAAACTCCGATAATACCTATTTTTTTGCGAAATTGTTCCATTCTATTGTTATAAATTTTTTTTCTAGTGTTTTAATATTATTATAGCTTTAATTCAGTATATATCTTCAATCCTAAGAGACTAATTCATAACCAGAATGAATTAATCAGTATTAATTAAGTTCAAACTTAAGATTGAAACTCCTATTTATCTTAATATTTAAGCTTCCGGTTAGGTTAATGAGAAAAGTATTAGTACTTGCTTATAAGATTTCTTTTTATTTCAATGAGTTAAATAAGTTTAAACCCAAATGGATTATATGATAAGTTTATATTTTAATAAATTGTTAATGAATTTCAAAATGAATAGTTGAACAGCCCTGTAACTTCTCTTATATGGATTACCTGAAATAAGCTGGATAGACTTAGGGATTCTACTAACAATTTGCGCTCCTAGGATACAGGCTTAGGGAGGGTTAAGAAGCGTGGTTTCTCAAAACATCCGAGAAACCTATGTAGGGAGTAATGATAATTAATACCCGTTCATATCTCAATTAGTAGTATAGTAGGGGCTTTTTTTCGATCTATACTATTCAGACCACTTAGAGTAGCGATAATAAATAAACTAGGGAGTCTTTATAAACAATTTGTAATGCAACTGAGGCGGCTAAATTAGGTCACGAACACCCCCAACCGACTGTTAGCTAGCAATCATAGGCTTTCGCCGACCTGCTTTAGTCCGATCCTTCATCCCTAGATATGCATATTGTGTGTATCTAACTAAACTCCGGTGACATCTTCCTGTGTACCCAACACCATAAATAATATGACATTCCATCACCTAATATAGCGCCTTTACACAATTGTGTACTTTGCATCTAGAATAATACGGCGCTTGTAATGAACATATAATTAAAATGGCGATGTCATACAAAACATTATACTACGGTACCTTTTATAACATCTGGAGATGTCATTATTCAATACACAACTGTGTGTGTACATTACAGGTCCGGGCGTACTACAGCATGATGCGGTAGGTAAAACGAGTTATATTTACCCTGAGACATAATTTCATGGGTGGAAGTTTCTTCCATATGATCAATAGTCAAATATTCCTTCAAAACATTATCATATTCGGCGTAAAGTTCGGAATCCTTGGACAATGTTTTTTCCATTCTGGAACATTGGGCCAATGCAATAAATCTAGACGATTCTAGGAAGATTTTTTCGGGATACTTCTTTTTAAATGGTAATCGTACGATATATCTACCATTCTCATGGCGTGTTGTAGTCTTAGTATAGAACTTCTCACAGATTTCATCTTCAGTTGAGCACGTTGAGGGAATTTCTTCTTCTTCCCAAAACTTTTTCAAGATATTGAGATCTGATCCGAGGAAACGACTGAAGTTGTGAAAGGTTGAATGTTCTGGGTTTTTATAGCTCCACTTTACACCCATCCGAATATAGTGTTATACGCAGAGGTGCGACCGCAGATATCTTTCCTAATTCCTTCAATATTAACGATGTATTCATAATCATTGCCAAGGATCAGATCTATTTGGGATGATTTGTTAAAGGTGGGATCAGCTACCTACTAGACCACGGCGACTTCGGGTAATTTAGTGGAGATTAATCTTATGAGAATAGGGTCCCAGCTTCCCACATTTACTCCCAAAGTTTTCAGAGTAGCCAGAGTCATTTACTGAAGACTGGATTCTTCTAATTGCCTCACTATCCTCGCTAGTGGCTGGTGGGATATCAAACAGTATTTTTATATGGTTGTCAACCAATACACGTTTATTTTCTTACCGGGTTTTCAGAGCGTTCCATGCCAATTCAGAATTTTTATGAGAAAGTGGATAAAGGAAGTGGAAAGACGTGTTTTGGGTCAAGGCGTGTGAGTTTTGGATTGTTCCTGCGGTACCAGTGGAATTTAATTGAGCTACCTTTATTAACTCGAGAATCTGTGAAGTACAAAGGTAGTAGGCATCCACACACGCTTCATAATTTTTCTTCGCCTCTTCCTTAAATTCCGAGGTTACTGTTTTGTCCTGAGCCAACATTATCCTCTCATAGGAACTATCGAGTTATGCCCATTTCGAGTCCAAGTGTTTTAACTTACCCTAGAACCAATTCCGATTGCTCGTCCATGGAAGTTCGTTGGAATCGTTGACAAAATTGGTTCAATTGATCACAATTGAATAAGAAGCTCTCCTTTGGAGAGCTATTTGCCTCGCTACGAGATGAGGGGGACATTCTCCGAATATGGGATTGAAAATTTAAATGATATAAACAAAGGGCGTTGAGATTCAAATATCAGATTCGTACGAGATACGCGTTAGAATTTGAGAGATTTTGGCTACTGGGACATGTCAACAGCTGACGAGTTTTGGACTGTCAAAATTTTGTTGTTTTTTTAGTGCTTTGTTGTGATAATAAATTTCTTATTTTCTTGTTCTGTTTTATATGACGAGTTTTCTTACATTCAGGTAAGTTTTTAATTTTTAATATTTTTGAAAATTAATTTAAATATGTTTTTTATATGAATATATAAGAATACATAAGAGTGTTATTATATAAGAGTGTTTTTATATTATATTTAAAAATTCAAATGTGTTTTTAATTTTATGTTAAATAATTTAAAAGTGTTTATTGTTTATAGTGTATATAAATAGTGTGTAAAATGAGAAGTTGTGCAGTTTGTAAAAAAAGAGTTAATAAAGAAAATTGGCCTTTTTTCTGCACACCAAAGTGCGAAACTAGAAGGCAAAAATGGAGTGTCATATGCCAAGTGAATTTTACAGCAAACTGCCGCCTGTGTATTGACCATTTTTCTCGGACGCAGACGCCTCATTTTTTAATCGGTTCTTTTAAGAACCACCGAAAATTTTAGAAAAGAGATACATTTTTGGTTTAATAGAAATATTTCAGGAACAGAGGTATGACTCAGGCTAAAAAATTATATTATTATTAGCCGTAAAGGATGTGAAGGGGATTGGTGTTCATGTAAGTAAATAACCTGTTAAAATAAAACACGAAGATCTTTATGCTTTGAGATGAGAAAATATAATAAGAATAAGTATTTATTAAAGAACAGTTTTAATAGGTTTACATATTTAAAAAACTGTATATATATATAATACAGAATAAGCTGATGCAATAAATACAGTGGTGTCTTCAGTCATAAGTACCCTTAACATTTAAATTTTTTATTAATTATAAAATTTCTTTCGCTGTGTGTTTTATTTACCAAATTTCTTGAATTCGTGTATTATTTAATGAATTAATTTTAAATTTAAGTTACATTGCAATCATAAAGTGCCGTCTAAGGCAACGTTTATGTTGATTAGGTGTTCAAGCTATAAATTGACAACTAAAAGGACTAAATTTAATGATTAACTAAACGAATCTATTAATTTTAGTGTTAATCTGTCTTGAATTGCGAATAATTATTAAGTCTTCGTCTAAAGTTATTGTTCATGTCCGGAGATTGCAAAATGTCATCACCGGGGATCAATTTGAAGAGGCCTAGCCACCAACAGAGGGCGCTACAATATTAGTTTAAGCTTTCTGGTTTTTTTGTTTTTATCATAATATTGTAATGTAATGTAATTAAAGCTTTAGGACTTTTTAGCATTATAATGTAATTTCAGTTTACTTAGGCCTTTGCCTTGTAAAATTTTTTCTAGAAATTCATTCGTTTTGTAACCAGCATAACAAATAATAGTGTTAAAAAGAAAGAAAATTGTGTCTTAACAAAAAGCCAAATTTGAATTGTTAAACAATTATAAGAATAAATTATCTGAATCGTACAAGTGAAAATATATTTAATATTGTAATTGTGAATAAAGTTTGAAATGGAAACAGAAAAAACGAATAAAAAGCAATAAATAAAATATTAACTCTTCGGGAAGAGATAAAAAAGGCAGACATATTTTTCTTGGTTATTCATGGTCGATAAATAAGTTGGTGAAGTAAGAAGTTGTTCGTGCCATAACGCAAGAAGGAAAGTGTTGTTTTTTTTTCACACAGTTAAAATAAATTTTGGTTGTCTTTCACCTTTTATTCTTTTTGTTGCCAGAAATTGAAAATTTTGTTCTGAAGAGATCCCCTCCATTACCATAACATCATTACCTACACAGTTCCCTGATAAACATCGCCCATACAGTCCACAGTTCAACAGTTATTCTATTATTGATTTTATGGGTGCACCACTGTCTTCACTTCTTACATCGCACAAGGTTATCTATACACTGCCCATGTTGTCATAAAAGAAGAAAAAGACACAGGTGTAGTTACATCGGTGCCATCCGATTCTCCTGATGATTATGCCGCCTTAATGGATTTGAAAAAGAAAGAGGCCCTTAGAAAAAAATACAATCAGGGGTGTCATAGAATCCAAGTCGGTTTTGCCTTTTGTCGTTTTTGAAAACCAATATTGGATTCATTTGGTGTCACAAAACCAAGTGGGTTTTGCTATTTTCGAATTGAAATAAAACCGATGTTCGAAACAGCTGTTGTTTACATTTGTGTATTTGTTTCCAATTTTTATAATTTTTTTTTTGACAAAATATATATTTATTTATTTATTTAAAATGCGTATTTTACAAAAATAAATTTGTAAAATACAAGTCCAAAATAGTGTGGGCTACATGTTCATTACACTATGTGTTGAATCTAGATTTCATGTAAAACATTTGCATATTGAAGAATATTTTTAATTTTTCTTACTGAGTTTATGTTGCTGCATTTTAGGATTTATTCTAGTGGTTCATTTGTTGAGCTTATCGGGCAATCTTTAAAGATATGACTTATGGTTAGTTCTTCTGCGCACAATTCACATTCCCTAGGTTGGGTTCTTCCATAGAGATGTTGTGTACTAAACCTTGTTGTTCCCACTCTTGTTCTGGCTACTATAATACAGTCTTTCCTGGATAGCTGCTTTGCAGATTTATAGCATATTGCCGGTTGAACAAAGACGCTTTTTGTATGGTCACAAACACAGTAAAAGAACACCTTCCCCATTCTAAGATCCCACCATTGCTACAACTTGCAGCTACGTTGCGATTTTTAGCTGAAGGGTCATACCAAGTATCTTTTGGAAATAACTCTAGCATATCGCTGGGTAGAAGCACAGTTTCTACAATTTTAGACAATGTGTTCAATGCTATGGAGCGGTTCATTTGCCATCAATGGGTGCAACTAGAAATGAACTCCAACGATAAGCAAAGAGCAAGGGACCATTTACTTAATAAATTTAAAATCCCTTCAAAAATTGGTTGCTTAGACGGGACTCATATAAAGATAATAAAGCCCAGCTTTAACGAGCATGCACCCATATTTGTACTTTAATCGAAAAAGAATATGAATAGGAGTGTTGAATATGGAATATGTTGAGTGCTTAATGAGTATGAGCTGACTTTATCATTACCTGAAAGTGAAGACAATGTTATTTTGTCATCAAGCACGACTCTGCAAAGTGAAGGTCAGAGAATCAGAGACGAAATAGCGACAACCTTATAAAAGATTAGTAAAATAAAAGCTATTTATAAAGTAAATATAAAATTGTTTTTATTTCATATAACAAACAGACAGCTGTTAGCTGCTTGATTTATTCCCAATAACAAACCCGATAACAAGACATTCTGTGACACCTAAAACCGATACTTATTCAAGTTCAAAAACAAAACCGATAATCTTGGATTGTATGACACCAAATTGATTTTTGTGTCGTTTTAAAATCCAATTCCGACATTATTGGATTCTATGACACCCCTGAATATTACAGATGAAATGGTCTTACCCTATGCACCCATATCAATTATTGAAGTACCGACTCTGGGTAATATGTGTGCTGTTTATACGTATGACTTGCTTAAAATACAATCAGAAAATTACAAAGACAAATTGGCCGAGGCTAAAGAGATGTGTTACCTGAAGAGTTTCTATGATGGTGTAATGCTGATAGGAGAACACAAGGACAGAAAGTTCAGGATATTAAAAAAGATTTACAAAACAATTGATGGACGTCAATGGAGCAGAAATCTACTATGAACCAGAAAAAAGGATTTCATACAAAATCACTTGACATTCTCCATCTACATATAATCATGCAGCTATTTGGCCTAATGAACACACTAAATGGTCCAAGGGTATGCGTGTTAATGATAATTTACTTTTAAATTCTGTTGAAATTGTTGTTGTTTTGGTAGAATGCAATTTTATTTTTGAAAAGAAAAGTATTTTTCTGTAAATGTCAAACGCAATACAGTACAGAAGAACAAGATTAAACAGTATTCATATGTGTTGTTGTTCTTTTTTATAAAATTTTTTGACATTTTTCTTCCTCAATAGGAATTCATTCAAAGCGAATTCATTCAGTTAGCTGCTTTTGACATCCCAAAGGCGGTTTAAAAAAAACATAATGCCTGTTGTTTTTGCATTGTTGTATTTGTTGTAGAGATAAGGCTACCTTATTGAATTTGCCTTGCAGCTGAAGTTAGCACTTAGGAGATTTGGGCTACTGGAAAGTAGTACTAGATACCTGTTATCTAGCGTAAAAAAATTAAGACAAACTCTAAGTGCTAATTTGCGGTAGAAGAAATTATTGTCTATACTCTATGAATAGGGGTTAGGAGCTATATGGGAATAGCACTAGATACCTGTTATCTAGTATAATAATGAAAAAATTTTTTTAAATTCCCAGAAAAAAAATTGAATTTAAAAATATTTTTAAATATTTTTTTTTTCCTCTTCGAGTTCCAAATATATTTTATTATTGATTTCCAAACTTAAATTAAATTTTAATTTATTCCTGTAGTACAATATATAATCTTCACGATGTCCGCCTTAATGGGTTAATTTGCAATGGGCTGTATCACGGCAAATTCATATAAGGTAGCCGCAACTCTACAACAAGAACAACAATGCAAAAACAACAGGCATTTTGTTTTTGTAAAACACTCCTTCGGCTGTCAAAATAGGAAGAAAAAAAATTTAAAAGAAAAAAAGTTAACAACAAAACACACACGCACAACAAACCCACACAAATTTTGACACTTGGAATAGTATCAGCTGTTTAGTCAATCCCACCTATTACATGAATTCGCCTAGGGCTGTATGTTTTTATTGGAAGTAAACACCAGTGGTGTAAAGGAAAAAAATCATCAATTTATTTTTTCAATTTTAGTTTCTTAAAATTAAAATTAAACAAGTCAAGATTTATGAGATAAAAATTTGTTTATTTATTTTATCAATATATAGGGTCCGACAAATAACTTTTTTTTTTGAAAATGCTTAAAAAAACTACTGAATATTTTCTCAAATTTTTTTTTTATTTGAAAGTACAATCCTTCCGGTTAATAATGGAAAATAATTTCATTCAAATGGCTGCCTCGGCTGGCCATGCAGTAGCCTACACGATCGGTTCAATTTTTAAGCACATTATCGATTGTGTGTAGCTGTATTTCACCAATTGCTTCACGAATATTGTCCTTTAAAGCGTCAATTGTCTCTGGCTTGTCGGTGTAACACTTATCTTTGACGGCACCCCACAAATAATAGTCCAACGGTGTCAAATCGCAGCTCCGAGGTGGTCAAACGATATCAGCTCTGCGGCCGATAATGCGATCTTCAAAAACAGGGCGCAAAACATAGGGTGTAGCTTCGGCTGTATGGCACGTAGCGCCGTCCTGTTGAAACCAAATGTTGCCAATATGCTCCTCTTCAATTTTTGTGAACAAAAATTCGTTCAACACGGCCCGATAACGATCGCCATTGACTGTAATGGCCACTCCTTGCTCATTTTCGAAGAAAAATGGCCCAATTATGCCCCTGGACCAAAATCCGCACTAAACAGTGACTCGTTTTGGGTGCGTCGGCTTTTCAATGTATGCGCGCGGGTTTTCTGTGCCCCAAATGTGACAATTTTGCTTGTTTACATACCCGCCAAGATCAAAATGAGCTTCATCTGAAAAGATAATTTTTTTGCCAAAATCGGCATTTTCTGTAAGTCGATCGCAGGCCCACTTAGCAAAGGGCAAATGCATTGATTGGTCAATTGGCTTCAACTCCTGAACCAATTGGACTTTGTATGGCGTCATACCAAGGTCTTTATGTAAAATTCGTCTCAATAATGTCTCCGAAATGTTCAATTGTTGAAAACGACGGTGAATTGATGTCGATGGCTCTTCACGCACACTTTCTGCCACAGCAGCAATATTCTCGGGTGTACGCACTGTTTTTGGCTTCTCACGCTTTGGTTTATCGAAGAGGATGCCAGTTACTTTCACTTTTTTTACAAGATAACGAACATACGGAGCTGACGGTGCTTCTCTTCTTCCAAAATCCGTACGCAATTTTCGCACACATTCTGCAACATTATCATGATTTTCAAAGTAAAGTCGCAATATTTCCCAGCGTTGTTCAAGCGTATACACAACCATATTCGTTCAGCGGAAGGATAAAACTAATTATCTGTCAAATCAGACATGAGCTAAGTGTTACCATTCACAAAATAAGCACTAGTTGAAAAAAACGTTAGATGGCGGACCCAATATTTATTATTAAAATTTGAAAAATAATAATTTTCATTTGATATTTATTGTAAATATCATTCCTTTATTTCTCTGGGTGGTGTTTGCTTTCTTTGAGTTCTTCCTTTTCTTCGTTCGCTTTCCTTGTTGTTTTAATTTTGAGTAATCCGCTATTCTCTTGCTAGATTTTTGTAACAAAGAGATTTGTTACAGATCAAGAGAAGTTGTAACTTCACTTTATCTGTGAATTCCCAAATGGGAATACAATAAATCAAAAAAAACTTCTGTTATGTGTGACTAATAGAGTGGTGTATTAATACGCTATATGTTTGATTTGCAGAGAAATTAAGGGAAATGAGATCACTTGCACTTTTTATATTTCTTTTTAAAGGGTGAAATTTCAAATGATTTTTTTCACATATGTATACAGAAAAGAGATTTCTGTATTTTACATAAACGAGAACGGGAAAGTTTAAGTGGCAGTTACCCAACCGTAACGTAACGTACCGTAGCAAACGTTCTCGTTTTAGCATATGGAGAACAATGTAAACGCTTAAGTGCCTCGGCCACGTTCAAATTTTGGTGTTCAAATTTTGCATATGTGTTGGTAATATTTGTTTGACTCAGCACAGCAACACATCAAATTTCAGCCTTCAAATTTCATTTTAAAAATGTCGTGGAGAAGACAACATCACATGGTTTTCATCGGAAAAAATTCTTTTATGGTTTTCTTTTTTTTTGCAAACATTTTTTTTAGGTTTTCTGAAAGAACATATGGGCTTTTGGTTGGGAGATTGTTTTGTTTTTGTTTGTTTTTTTCTTTTAATATGACAAATGATTGTTTCATAGTCATTGCCCTGGCGCAGGCAATTAAAAAAACAAAAAAAGGAAACTGCGAAGGGTCTTTGTATGAAAGAGTGGTTGAAGAAAAGGGATGCATTTACGCACCAAAATGTTCTCAATGAACTCAAATTGAGTCCTCCAAATGATTTTCAAAACTTTTTACGGATGGATGAAGGCACATATGAGGAACTTCCAAATTTGGTTGGCCCGAAAATTCAAAAACAAGATACTCAAATGTGTGACGCCATCTCTCCGAATCAACGTCTATCTATAACATTGCGTTTTCTTGCTACAGGCAAAAATGGCAGATTGATCAATCTGGTTTGATCGTGGCTGTGCTGCTTAAATAAAAACGAAAGAAAACAAAAGCAACACACAAACGAACACAACACAGTGCAAAGAAATTGGTATACAGACTCATCATCAGTGTTGCCGTTTTTTGTTCAATGTGTAAATATTTCCGGATTTGTTTATTATTTTTCTTATAAAAATAGCTTTTGTTATTTTCGTTTTATATATAATTATAATTGAGAAAAAAGCAATTATAATTTAAGTTCGAAAAAAAATAAAATAAAAAACTGAGAATTTAATTTTGGTTATATTTTTCCTTATTTGGTGATTTTTTCGCCAATGTTGGTTACAATATTTTTTTTCGCGGCAATACTGCTCATCCTCTCTCATGTTCAAATGTCATGTAAAAATGTGGGAGAATTCTGTTCTATACAGATCGTTCCGTTTTGCCATCGAGAGAGAACGTTTCGGTAAGCGTTTACATTGTTCTCCATATGCTATGTAATCCTATTGTAAGCATATGTACATACGCTCTTTTAACCTTTTTCCGAATATTCAAGGTTAATTTGTAGCGCAAGTAACACAACTTTTGGGTTTTCTCTTTCAATTAACCACGGGTTAAATTTATTGTTTAACCTATTATAATTTTTTAGGTTTTAGCTGTTTTTCATGCACTTTTAGGTTTTTTCTCTCTCTTTTTCTTTCTTTTTCGTCACTTTACGTCACTTACTGTTTTGTTGTTTTATGTTGTAGTGATGAGCTTATTGTTCTCTTTACCTCATTATGAATTTTTTCCACTTGTTGTTTTGATTTTATTTTGTGTTTGAAGCGATTCGCTCAGTACCATAAAACGGGAGAAGGACCATGAAACAAATTGGGGATGAATAATTTGTTTATAAATTTCATTTGCATCTCTTTTGAAGAAAGAGATCTTTTGGAAATGTGGATTATAATTACTCGTAAGTACATAATTATAATCGTTGGGATGTGTGAGGAGAGAAGTAAAAATAAAGAAATGGAATTAATTTCAATTTCTGGAATTTGAGATATTGCGAAAGAGAGAGAGAGTTTCTGACCTTTTTTTTCTTTTTTCCGCGATGAAATAAACTAAATTATTATATAAGGGGGGATTTTTTAAGAGCTATAGGAAAATTAAAAAAAAAAACACATACAATTCAGAAAAGTGCATGAAATCTTTATTTGAATCGATAGTAAGGTCCATATAATTTAATGTTTGAAGATTATTTCATTCAAATTTCGGCCGGTATCTCACGAATAAATGCTTCAATGTTGTCTTCCAATGCGTAAATTGAAGCGGACTTGCCTGTATAGACATGAGCTTTAACATAGCCTCACAAAAAATAGTCTAAAGGCGTCAATAAGTCCATTGTTACGCGTGCTGTGTGGCATGTGGCACCGTCTTGTTGAAACCACATGTCATGCAAGTCAAGCTCTTGGCATTTTGGGCAAAAAAAAGTTGGATATCATCTCACGGTAGCGCTCACCATTCACAGTTACGTTACGATTCGCAGCATCTTGGAAGAAGTACGGTCCAATGATGCCACCAGCCCATAAACCGCAACAAACTGTGACTTTTTTTGGATGCATTGGTAGCTTTTGCAATGGTTCTGGCTAATCTTCACTCCAAAATCGACAATTCTGCCCGAATCCCGAATAGCCGCTTCAGTGGGTCGATTAAACTGACCATAAAATGAAAGAAGCGCGACTTATATTAATTAAAACTTCAGTTTTATTTATTTTAGTTTTTACCCTTAAGAGCACTAACTTTATTAAATTGAATCTTAAAGTGCCCTGGCCACGATCAAATTTTACTGATCAAATTTTGCATATGTGTTGGTAATATTTGTTTGACTCAGCACAGCAACACATCAAATTTCAGCCTTCAAATTTCATTTTAAAAATGTCGTGGAGAAGAAAACATCATATGATTTTCATCGGAAAAAATTCTTTTGTTTTTTTTTTAAGATTTTTTAGGTTTTCTGAAAGAAAATATGGTTTTTGGTTGGGAGTTTACTTTGTGTTTTTAGTGTCGAGTTTTTTCTTTTAACATGACAGATGATTGTTTCATAGCAATTGCCCTGGCGCAGGCAATTAAAAAAAAAAAAACAAAAAAGGAAACTGTGAAGCGTCTTTGGATGAAAGAGTGGTTGAAGAAAGGGTATGAATTTACGCATGATAATCTTGAGTTCTCTAAATGATTTTCGAAACTTTTTACGGATGGACGAAGGCACATATGTATGAGAAACTTTTAAATTTGGTTGGCCCGAAAATTCAAAAACAAGATACTCAAATGTGTGACGCCTTCTCTCTCCGATTCCACGTTTATCTATAACATTGCGTTTTCTTGCTACAGGCTATTCCTTTTCTGATTTAAAATTTGTCAGCGCTATTTCAGAACGAGCAATTGGTTGCATTGTTATAGAAACTTGTGGAGAAATAAACAAGATTTTGAAATATAATATAAAAGCAATTAAAACAAATTATTAATGAACTTTATTTTTTCGGCTTATAATTAAAATAATTTGTATTAAAGAAAAGTTCATAAATATAAAGAAACAATATCGTAAAATTCATAAATAAATTCAAAACTACATAAAAATAACAAAACATCTACTTTTTTATTATCATTTTTTTGCTACACACTTTCGAAACACCCGCGAAAAAAGAGTGACGTTGCTCCTACGAAATCTGCA
Organism: Sarcophaga rosellei; assembly: GCA_930367235.1. Classification (NCBI taxonomy): domain Eukaryota; kingdom Metazoa; phylum Arthropoda; class Insecta; order Diptera; family Sarcophagidae; genus Sarcophaga; species Sarcophaga rosellei. Next base: position 43,627,936 of record OV884018.1, on the reverse strand, counting down.
GAAAAATGAAATTTGAAGTAATTGCCCGCACACACATCAAATTTGCTTCCAATTTCTGCGGAGCAGGTAGCGAAAATCAAAAGTATTTTGACATTCTTCAAACTCTTCTCAGTCTGTACGTGTGAGGACAGTTTCCTGTACGTGTGAGTACAGTTTTACCAGTGCAATCGCAAAAATGGCAGATTGATCAGTTTAGTTTGATCGTGACTGTGCTACTTAAGACTAACTTCTTTAAAATATCTTACTTATAACTAAAGCTAAACAATGCAAACAAAAATGCTTACGTTGCTGTTTGGCAAAATGTGGGAACGAAAACCAAATGTGTAATTTAAGCCTATTGAGTTCCCTACACTTTACCAGCCAATATAATTAGTTTAGGGAGTGGGAATGTAACTCCTCCACCCCTTGTATGAAATACTCCAGGATTTCGTCTTATTATATACTTTTATATTTATATCTTTGACAAAAACATTTTTTTTTAATAGTAAATATTAATAAAATTAAAACAAATATTTTAAATTACAAAAAGCATATTAATAATAATAAAAATACATAAAAAAAATTTTAAGGTTTTTATTTTTCTTGTTCATATATAATATTTCTGAATAATGTGGCTGTGCTGGCCTGTACTTTTTCATTATTCTATCAACAGTACTATACTATTTCTTTATTTCTTTGTTGTTCAATCTTTATTTTAATAATATTTCGTTTCACTATAAAAAGCAAAACGACAAAAATCACAATGACAATAATAAATAGTGTTATATTTAAACCATAAGAAACGTTTTTATGAAATTTAAGTTCCTCAATTTTTTTTTACATTCTCAATGTGATCTATAACGATATTATTATATTTTGGTCTTACATCTGATTTGTTATACAAAAACAGATTTTTGTAAAAATATTTTTCTTGAATTAAAAATTTTGTATTCGAAATTGACTGATTGCAAAGTGTTATACTACAATTATTAAACGTTATAAAGAAATTTCCAGTCAAATTGAACTTTCTATCGTCACAAGTTTGTTTCATTGATTCAGAAAAAGCATTTTTTAAAACTATTGTTTCGTCATCAAGATCCACTACAGATGTAACATTATTAAAAATGAAATTACAACTATTACGAAAAATACAATGTTTACTTATCTTTAATTTTTTCAAAGGTACATCTTCCCGATATGCCAGATTCATATCGTCTATTTCAACAATATATTCGTTCTCTGATTTTATTTCAAGGTTATCTTTGTTCGGAATTGGCATGATAAGCTTAAGGTCCGTTTTAACATAGCTATCCGGTACTGTACTACTATCATCAAAGAGTCAGCATTAAAAGTCATTATTCCTACTTTAAGCATCCTCAACTTGTAAAAGTCTATTGTAAATTTTTCTATTTCCTGTGTCAAAAATATACTCGGATGTACAACCTTACCCTTTGCTGAAACTATGTTGTCCTGAATCTGGTAAATTTTGTGCTCCAAATTCTTAAGTTTTGCCAGTTGGTCCAAATAAATTAGTCTCTTCATGACTTTTCCAGTAGCATCGTCAATATTCGTGAAGGACGTTTCCATTTCTCTCCTATCGTTTTCTATTGCAGTTCTAAGTCGTTCGAGTAACTTATTTATGGAATTATTAATTACTATTTGCTTATTTACTGCGGTGATAGAACTATGTGAATTTCGGTCGGCAACAGAAAGATGATCAAAAATGTCCTGCCTATCCTCGTCATCCATTTTCCGAACAATCATTTATACACCTTTCCTCCCAAGTTAATCAAACCTCTTCGTTTTCTGTATGACATTGGCATTATAGTTTTAATTTTGGATTCTATTAATTCGATTTCATTGTGAAGAATTCTCTCTTCCTGTAATTTCCAGCCCTCAATATTTTTACTTATTTGGTACAATATGTTTTGTATTATTGTAATATTTACAACGTGGACAAGAGTAGTTGTTGTGTTAACAATGTCCACTTCCTTAACTCTGATCTTAAGGAAACCATCATTTTCGCCCACCGCACTAATTTGAAGGGCTGCCTGATTCAGATGTATTTGTGCAATTAATATGAGTATGACTGCCATGATCTGTAAATTTAAAAGGTCGTTTAATATTGTCTGTGTGAACATTCTCTAGAGGCTTTTTAACAAACGTCGGTTCTTCTTTATGTCTCAAGCTCTTATAATTTTTTACAAATCCTTCTTTCCTATTCTCTACGTAGTTTTCTCTTGATTTATTCCTTTTTTGAATCACTCTGAACTTAACGTTTTTTAATCTTTCTTTTATTATGCTATGATCAATCAATTTATTTTGCACATCCAAAGGACTACATTTAATTGTGCTATGATAGCCACTGTTATAGAATTTTACTGCGTTATTCATTTGGGTGCTTATTGGCAGTTTTTCCTCCAGATTAAAGACTCTGATTTTTTTCCGTGATTGTATTATTAAATCTTTCAATATCGGAATTACCGGTATGACTATTCGATTTTGTGAAATGATATTGAATTCCCTCTTGATCGAGGAAGTTCCTTATATTTCCGTTATTGAATTCGTTGTCTAGTACAAATTTAGTAACATTTCCTTTAATGGCCAAAAATGCTCGAATTTTCCCAACTAGGGTTTGACTATTTCTGTCGAGCAAATGAAATGTTTTGAAAATTTGTCAATAAAGACTATGAATGAATGTTTACTGTTGACATGAATTATTTCATTGGTGGTGGAAGGGGTTTCAGTTAATCTGAATTTATTTTTTATAGGATTTCTGTCATATTTAGCTGCGGAACGAGTTTCGCAATTATTTATTACTCTTTGAATAAATTCTTTCAAATTAGGTTTATATATTTTATGTTTTATTTTTTCGAAAGTTGGAATTATACCAGCATGACCCGTTTCAAATTTATGAAACAATGCTATTTGCTTCTTTAAGTCGCTTTCCTCGCCAATATCCCTGGCAAATTTAGAACATTTAACAAATTTCAATGAACTGTTTCCAGAGAATTCCTTGATAATTATCTTTTGTAAGGTGTTGTACTCATGATCATTCAATTCGGAGAATATAGCAATTTTTCCTCTAGAAATTTCTTTTCTGAGAATGTTTACTACATTTCCATTTGCACAATCATTCCTATCAATAAATATAAGTTTTTTCCCGAAAACCTCCGGTATTGGAATATTTTTGTGCTCTACCAACATAATTTGTGTTTTAAAACGGTTTACCACGGTATCCAAAATTGGTATGTGATCATTAGCTTCTTCTTCCTGCGAATGGACGGTTTGGACCAGTAATGAATCTTCTTCTTCATTTTCATTCATTTCGCCGGAATCATTTTCCGCTAAATGATTAATTTCATTTGTGTCGGGATTAATACGGTTCAAAAAATCGGTAACTTTGTTTAGTTCACTCGCATATTATATTCCCCCAATTGGACCAACCATCTCTGAAGACGTGGGTTGATATCCTTTCCTGTATATTTTACTTGTAACCACTTCAACGGATCATGGTCGCACTCAAGATCAAACTCTCTTCCATAGATATACGCTCGGAAGTATTTAACACCCCAAACTATCGCCAACAATTCTTTTTCAATTGTTGAGTAGTTGGTTTCGGTTACGCTTAGAGTTCGAGAGGCATATGCAATTGGATGGCCTTCTTGTGAAAGAACGGCGCCAATGGCGAAATTGCTTACATCGGTGGTTATTTTGAATTTTTTGGAGAAGATTGGATATCTAAGGATTGGTGCATTGGTTACAATTTCTTTTAATTTTTCAAAAGCCAAAATGTAATTAGGGTTATATGTATTAATTTTTTCGTTTTTTCTAAGTGCTTTTGTCAAGGGACTTGCGATTTTCGCATAATCCTTAATGATTTTTCTGTAGAATCCTGTCGTTCCCAGAAAAGATTTAATTTGTTTTGTCGTTTTTGGAAGTTGCAAATTCTGAATTATATTAATTTTTTCAGGGTTTGGCTTAATACCGTTATTGGTTTTGTTAATTTGTTCACGAAGAATTGAATTCATCAGCCTTTGAAAGGTTGATGGCGCATTCTTCAAGCCGAATGGCATACGAATGAATTCGTAATGTTCAAAAGGCGTTGAAAAGGCTGTTTTCTTTCGATCTTCTTCTCTTACCAAAATTTGGTGAAACCCTTTGGCAAGATCTAATGTTGTAAAATACTGGGCTTTCCCCAATTTATCCCGAATACCATTTAGGTTTGGTATGGGAAACTTATCATCGACTGTGTTTTCGTTAAGTTTTCTGTAATCTATGACGATTCTCCATTTTTGTACTCCAGAATTACCTCGTTTCTTTGGTACAACCCATAATGGGCTGTTATAAGGAGAATTACTTTCTCTTATAATATTTTGCTTAAGCATGTCTTTTATCTGTCTTTGGATTTAAATCTCATGAATTTGTGGATACCGATACATTTTTGAATACAAAGGTTTATCTGTAGTAGTAATTATTTCATGACAGATTTCAGTTGTTGCGGACAAAGTATCTCCCTCAACAAAAAACAAATCCTTAAATTCATTTAGTAAGCCTTTAATGGATTCATGCCCCTTTTTGCTTAAATCATTTATCTGGAACTTGCCTTGTATGTCTTCATTCTTAATATACTGAAGACTTGTAATCATGTCAAATTTTCTTCAAAAAATATTTTATTACCGAATATTTCCAAATAATTTTGGTCTTGAAAGGTACCAGGAAATTCTGACCCAGTATAGCATCATAATTTTCATTTTTAAAGTCAACTATTTTCCATGAAAGTGTACCCCTAGCAAGAAATTGTGAAGGCATTGGGGTAAAAACGAAATGTTTTACTTCGTTGAAACCGAAGAAAAAATAGAAAAAATGTGTTTGGTTTTACTACACTTGTATTTGCCCCAGTATCTATTAGGCATTTGAAATTTTGTTTGCCTGTGGAGAGCGTTAATCTTGACCGTGCGATAATAAAATATGAATGTTTAATTTATTTAATATCTTTAATTTATTTTAGGTTAAGCTGTTTAGTTGTTAACAATCTCAAGAATTTTCTAGAATGAATAGTTTTTATATTTTTCTTTTCAACTACGTTTGACGTTTCTATATTTAACAGTGTTGTCAATTTGCGGTTTCCATACTACACCCCCTTTCGGTTGAGACAAAAACGAACCTTTCGTCCATAACGAGTAGTGATGGTTTTAGTGTGACCATTGGGATCGAGCAGTCTATTTGCAGAGTGTTTAGTTGTTGTTTTCTTATCTGTCGTTTTCATTTCTGTAGATCATCTGACCATTTTTGTATTTGCTGTTTGTTCCTTATCGATGACAGTAGGGTCTTGCTGTTTTAAGGTAATTGCAGTTTTCAAACGATCTACACTTATGTTCATGTTTTTTCCTTTAACGAGAACAGTAAAGTATTTTTCATGGCGCTTAACAACGGGGAACGGGCCTTCGTTTGGAGCTTGGAGTGGTTTGCATACCATATGTAGAGTTACGTACAAAGACTTGTGGTGATGTACGCAGGCCTGTTTCGATGAATGGTGTCTGCTTAGCATGACACTCCTTACGTTGGCCTTAAGGAGTTCATAAAGTTCCTTAATTTGTTCAAAAATTCGTGTTGACAAGTTTCCTTCTCGCTACTTTAAATTAGTAGTTCGCCTGGTAAACGCAGACTGGATCCGTATACTAACTGTGATGGTGTTGCGTCGATATCTTCTTTATAGGTAAAATTAAATCCTAGTAGAATGAGTGGTATTATTTCTGCCCAATTTTGACATTCGTAACAGCAGCTTTTAATTGGCGATGGAATCATTCGATGAGGCCGTTTGCAGTTGGATGGTAAGCTGTAGTTCTTAAGTGCTTAATACCAAGCATTTTAGTAAGCTCCTTAAAAAAATTGCACTCAAACTGGCGTCCTTGATCCGTGGTGACTCTAAGCGGTATTCCAAATCGGGAAATCCACGTAGTATAAAAAGCAAAAGCAACTGTTTTGGCCGTGATATCCTGTAAGGGACATACTTCTGTCCATTGTGTAAAACGATCAATCGTTGTGAGGCAGAAAAGGTCAGACTACGCTTGTTGAGATATCACAATATGTAGGAAAATTTGTATTTGGAATTGTAAATTTTTTTAGTTGCAAGTTCGAATTAGTATTGAGTAACTTACTGATTTCTTCGTCGTCTATTTGTTGGCGGGATAGTTTTTCGAAATCTATTGTTGTTTCTACGTGAATGGCTTCGATACGAGACAATGTGTCTGCGACTACGTTTTCCTTGCCGGGTATATGTCTTATGTCCGTTGTAAATTGGCTAAGGAAATCCAAATGACGAATTTGCCTGGGACTTGCTTTGTCGAGTTTTTGTTTGAATGCGAATTGTAATGGCTTATGGTCTGTGTAAATGCTGAATTGTCACCCTCTAACATGTACCGAAAGTGTTTGACAGCCTTGTAGGCACTTAGCAGTTCTCTATCATAAGTGCTGTACTTACGTTGGGCTTCTGTAAGGCGTTCCGAATAAAAACCAAGTGGTTGAAACTCTTCATTCACGACTTGCTGTAAAACGGCGCCTATGACACTGTCCGAGGCGTCTACCATAAGTGCGAGTGGTGCGTTGGATTTAGGAAAAGCGAGATACGTGGTGGAACTTAGTTGCGCTTTACATTGTTCGAATGCCTGTTTTCCCTATTTGGTCCACTTGATAACAGTATTGTCGATTTTCTTGTTACTACTAACTAAAGCGGATAAAACTGCTTGTTGAGTGGCAGCTTTTGGTAAGAATTTTCTAAAAAAATTTATCATGCCCAAGAAGAGTTTCAAGTCGCAGACTCGTTCTGGTAATTTATAGTCACTTTATAGACTTTAACTTTTTCGGACGGTGGCCGAATGCCATTTTTGTTGACTGTAAAGCCGAGAAAATTTAATTCAGACTTACCGAAATTGCATTTGGATGGATTTATGACGATTCCATAATTTTTTAGTCTTCCTAGTACTGCCTTTAAATGCTGCTTATGTTGCTCTAAGTCTTTTGAATCGATAAGTATATCGTCTAAGTAAGGGTATGCAAAATTTAAATCGCGGAGGATATAATCCATCAGGCGTTGGAAAGTTTGTCCTGCATTCCTTAATCCAAACGTCATATGTGTAAATTCAAACATGCCGAATGGTGTTGTTATGGCTGTCTTCGGTACATCTTGTGGTGCTACGGGTATCTGGTGATAGGCCCTTCGTAGATCTAACGTCGAAAAAGTTTTGCTATCTTCCAGCCAATGTGTAAAGTCGTGTATATACGGAATTGGATACCGGTCTGGCTCTGTAATTGCGTTCAGTTTTCTGTAATCTCCGCAGGGCCTCCACTCGCCGTTTTTCTTTCTTACCATGTGTAGTGGACTTGCCCAGGGACTAGAAGAAGGGCGACAGATACCGGCATCGAGCAGTAATTCAATTTCAGCTTTGGCGGCTTTAAGCATACAACGTTTGTATATTTAACAGTGTTGTCAATTTGCGGTTTCCATATTACACGCCACATGCCTATGGACAAAACAACTACGGGTAATTTGAATTTCGAGGCAGTTCTAACAAATTTGCCTCATCGTTGGAAGCAACCTTTTCAGCCTCCTGTAAGGTATCAACCTCCATATATTTTGAGTCATGAGACCTCTGTGAACCCAAGTTAGGATCAACACTCATATGTGATAAACGTGTTTGCGACGAACCAGGTTTATTCCTATTATAAATAAAGGAATTTTGAGGCTGATTACAAGAACGCTGAGGCTGTTCATTATTTCGTTTGCTGAAATTTTGCGGTTGAACTGAGTTAAAATTGCGATTATTGTAATTGTTATAATTACGAAAATGCTGGGATTCAGTTCTGCCATAACTTTTTGCTTTTGTGTTACTTTCATTGAACTTCTGAGGTTTGTTTACTTGGTTTCTAAATGTGCTATTACCATTGACAAAGCCCTTGTTTTTCAAGTTAGATCTATGATCAAACGCTATTGCCCTAATGTCGTGTAATAATTTAAGTCTTGCATACTTCAAGATTATGTCAGATAAAGTTTCATGTTCTTCTATGTGTGCTCCATAGAATTTTCCATCTATTTTTGCAACAATATATCCACTAAGTCCCTGTCAACATTCTCGGGTTTATATATACCCGGCTTAAGTGGATCTCCTAAAAACATGTCATTTATTTCAAATTTGGCCTCTTCAAATACCCTAAACAATTCACTTAAATTTCCTACTCTTCCCTTTCGGCAGTAGTTAAAAACCTCCGCATAAGTCCTTTCCGGCCGGTACTGTTGCAGCATCGTTGTTTTGATTTCTTCCCATGAGGCATTGTTCTGCAGCTCTCTCACCCCTTTACCAGCCTTTCCAAATATTTTCTCGTTCGCAACAATTCCGACGCAGAATCTAGCTAAACTTTCGTTGTTGCCGCAAAGAGTGAGGTTTGTCTCGACGGACTGTATAAACGCTCTTGGGTTATGCCTTTCGTCAAGAGGTCTCAGTCTCCGGAACTGCATTATGACGTCCTTTGCCGCCATGTCAAATCTGTACCCGTTGAACTGTTGTTGTTGAACTTGTTGTTGTTGAGCCTGTTGGTGTATTTGCAGTTGTGCCTGTAACTGCTGTTGTTCGTGTACTTGTTGTTGTTGAGCCTGTTGCTGTTGTGACTGCTGTTGTTGGTGTACTTGCTGTTGTTGAGCCTGTTGCTCTTGTAACTGACGACTATCCTCATAACTATGGTCGGAGCCCTATCCACACATTGAACAAACTGCTTTTAATAATATTTCATATTTCACCTGAAAACTTACCCAAAACATCCACAATTATTAATACTCACGCAAAGACTTATTTCAGAATTCACGCGACTGGTTTTTATGGCCGACTTAGAGGTTGGTATTGAAAGTCTGAATCCATCGTAAGATCCCGTCACCCGAGTGAAAAATTCAATACCCAAGCATATTTCGTGAACCATTAAAAATAACTTTATTTAATTCGCAGATTGCCAGGACGGGAGGCTATTTACACGATTTACACAACCCCGGCGCAGCAATAGTCCTTACATGGCCCAAATTTATTTATTTGCTAATATTTCAATGGGGAACCTCAGAAATTGTTCTTTTTGTAAAAAAAAGTGACGCCGCATTGATGTTGAACTTCATACCTATGGGTTCAATGTAACTACTTACGTTGGACGTTTGTATATAGCAAAATGCCTGCAAAAAAACTGTTTAATGAGGCCAAAAGAAATGCATAAAGGATAAAATATTAGAAACAAAAAATCAGCATATTGAGAGCATTTCTGTAGCAAAGTAGAAAGTTGTATTCAGAAATTTGATGGATCTTGAACTATAATATTAGAGACAACCAGAATCGAAAGCGGTTTCAGGTGAAGTGTAGTCCAGAAGATTTGGGCATCTATACTTTAAAGCTCTTTTAACGATCAGTTCCATTGTCGCGTTCACAGCAACTTGTTTCTCCAGAATATTTGTGGTAGTCAGCTAAGGATAGCCAACAACGCTTGAAATGATGTAGTTCTAATCCCTGTTATCCTCCATTCTTTTAATTGGATCAAACCGGATTTGATGACAAGCCAATTATACATATACATTTATTAGTCTTCATACTCAGAACTAGACCTATTGCTCTCTTGTGTATCTTTGTATCTCATTGCAAAGTACTAATTCTTATGGATTGGATTATCTTCCAGTCCATAAATTCTATAGTAGTCTTAGCGAAGATATCCGAAAATAATTTTGAATCTTTGACATTCTATAGTAAAGGGAAGACTACACTGACTGGATCTGTTAATCGAACCTAATTGGGGAAATACTTTAGGCCCAAAGTAGATATGATACGGATGTATTTTAATAATTTGTCAACAAAAGCCATAACCGCAGGATTAATATCCAGTTTTCTCAAGCCATTAATAACCATTTCGGCTAAACCTTATTGAAAGCACCTTCTATTGCATGGAAACAAGTCAAAGTAGATGCCTTGCAGTAGAGGGATTTCTCTAAATGACCAAGTATGAGTGTAGCGCAAGAATTTGTATGTTGTCCATTATCCATTTCTTTTGCAGATGTAGACAAATAATATAATATAAATGTAGAGTGCTAGGTACATAAATGCAATGTAGGTACTTCGAAAATTCAACCTCAATGCGTCACATGTTCAAATTAAGATATTGATTTAAAATGTTACAAATTCCTTTTTTACAAAAATAAATGTTTTAAGAGATTCCCCATTTAAACATTTTGATTTTTGAAAATAAGACCCAGTGTACCCTACGTGCGTGCGTACATACTAGTATTAATTTACATAAAACTTATAAACTGTGAACTTTAACAAATTTAAAAGAAATTATGATTTGTGAACAAAAATACAATATAATTTAAAATAAAACATATATAAGTTTTATAACGTTTTGGAACATAATTTATTAATTTATAAACAAAATCAAAATAAAAAGCTTTTGTATATCCTGATATTTGTTTAACCTACCTTATATTATAACCCTATTCTATTCAATTATTTATAACTTTATAAAAAAGCAATGAATAATTTTCTGGGTGAAAATTTAAATTTTAGTTGTTTATACAAAAAATGGAAGAATTAATCGAAAAATCTAGAAAAAACCTCGGATAGTTATTGAGGCATGCAAGATGTTTCTTAAGTGATGTATACCGCTATGACGACCTGCAGGGTATTTATGTGTTAAAAACAAGGTTGGCAACCGAAACGAATAACGGTATCGGTAATCAATTTATTATTATTTCGGTATCGGTAACGGTATTTAAATTATATCGGTTTCGATATACCGGTATAAAAGTAATATATCGGTATTTATACCGGTATAACATTCTCCTTAAATCTAAGAACACAAAAGTTTACAAATATTAAATATTTGTATTAGGAGATCATACAAAATTAAATTTTTGTAAAGAAAAAATAATTCAATTCATGAATAAATACTTTAGAATATAAAAACATTAGACTAACATTTTAGATTACATCCTCAAAAAGAAAAGTTAAATGTTAATTCAATTTAATTGAATGAATACACATAAACTTAAAATTTTAAAATAATTCCTCATTAAACAACTGAACATCGAGGTGAACGGACGTGTTTTTGAACTTGCTCTGTGTGATTTTAAACATTTTTAAATAAATTGATAAATTATAATTTGCCTTATTAAAATTTAATAATAATATTGAAAAAACATTGAAAATTTAAAAACAAACAATAACAATACGAACTTTGGAGATAACAAGTGCATATATACATATATCAAAACAATAACAATAAACTTCAAATATAAACAATAGCTACTTTATTACATAAACAATACAAATTCAAAACAATAACAACAATTCGCAGTTTCCAATTATAGAAATAATAAAAAAAAAAAAGAGAAAAAAGACAAAAACAAAACAATTAGTAACATATGTAAACTGAAGACTAAAAAATAGAAATAAATAAATAACAAAACAAAACTAAATACACAAACAATAACAAAAATCGAAACAATTTATAAACCGTTTTTGTACAACAATTACAAGCAATCCGTGACGAAAGAGAGAAACGTGTGGAATTGGTAAAGGAATACTCCAGCTGATTGATCGTCCTGCTAATATTATTTGCATCTGTTACTGTGCAAGGTTGCTGTTTTTAAGTTTTATATTGAAACTGGTTTGTGAACTTGATAAAGCTTCTTAGTGGCGCCATATACCGATAGCTTTTACTTTTTTATTTATTTTTTGCTGAATAAGTACTACCCAGCGAACCTTTATTTGCACGTACTAAATTTAACTTTATTCTATTCTGAGTTTTGAATATGGACTGTCTGAGCCCAAATTGCACCATTACAACAAATGAGCGAATGATTTCTTGCTGGGTAGTGCTTGGGTAATTTTCATTTGAAATGTACAGCTCTTAAAACGCGGGATGCGGATGCACTTTTGGATACAGCAAAGTCACTACACTGGACTTGTATGAACTGCAAAAAAATTAATATCGAATTTTACAAATTTTTTAAAAGCCAGAAAAGTGAATTTGAGCAGCTTAATAAGGAGTTTTTGTCGGTACAATCTAAACTTGCGAAATTTGAAGACTTATTTAATAATTTTCAAAATTTGGATAAATTTATTAATTCAGACTGTAACAATTCTCCTAAAACTACAAATTATACGAATAACTTACCTGAAATTCCCTTAACAAGCACTGTATCGGCTACTTCCTCTGCTAATCCCGTTACTGTTAATGCTGGTACTTCTGCATCATCAACATCATTAAATGTCACCTGTTCCAACCAGTTGAATACTCCGTCAATCAATATGAATAATGGAGCTCCTATCCGGACTATCTCTCCAATTATTACTGAACCAATAAATGGGATAATAAAGAATCAAACTGTTCATAGACCACTACAAGCTGTTCCCCCAAGGAAGAATATTTTTGTCTCAAGGTTGGCTTATGACACAACTTCGGAGGATGTGGATTACTACATCAGATCTAAACTTGGCCGAAACATTGATATTTTCATCCAGAAATTTTCATTTAATACATCCAGGTCCATTTCATCGTTCAAAATATCCACCTCACACGATTATTTCAATGTCATTATGGACCCCCATTTCTGGCCTGCTAATACTTTAGTCCGAGAATACGTGTATAGAGAAAAAATTATAACTAATAGAATTGGTGTACTCCCTCGTCAAGAACAAAATATTTCAAAAAACTAAATTTCATTTCAACTGGCTCATTATCACTACTCTACCAAAATGTCCGAGGTTTAAGAACAAAACTTTCAAATTTATATTTAGAAAGTATAGACTGTAATTATGATATACTGACATTTACTGAAACTTGGCTTGATGGCTCCTTTTTAAACACCGAAATACTTTGTAATAAATATAATATTTATCGTCGTGATCGTGGCTCTTATGGTGGTGGTGTCCTCATAGCTGTTTCTAGTACTTTTTCATCCGAACTTCTTTTAACTGACTCGTTATCCAATAATGTTGAATTTATTGCCGTTATTATTAAATTTAAGAGTCGTAGAATATTCATAACGTGCTCTTATATTCCTCCTTCATCACCGCAGGATCTTTATATTCAACATGCTGAAGCCATTAAAACAGTTGCCTCCTCTGCTAGTGCAAAAGACTTCCTGATTATTACGGGTGATTTCAATATTCCATCCGTACGTTGGAATTTCGAGAATGGATATTATGTTCAATCAATGAATAATAACGGATTTGATGATTTTTTTAATATTTTATTCGATGTGAGCCCATTTCAAATTAATGGAATACTCAATGACTATTCTAAAATTCTCGATTTAATATTTGTGAATGATAAAGAGAATTGCTTTATTAAGCGTTGTGATCCAATTTCTATTCCTGAAGATCGTTTTCACCCTACGATTGAGTTGAACATCTATGTGCCAGCTGAAGTACGCAAAAAACATCGTTATAAAGTCTTTTGCTTCCACCGTATGGATTACAATAAATTCAATTATTTATTATTGAATGTTGATTGGGATTCAATAATTTCAGGAAATAACCTCGATGATATTATCTCCAAGTTCTATGCTGTATTACATCACTGCATATCTGAATCAGTTCCGACAAAATTTGCTTGTAATAATAAGGGTCCACCATGGAATAGCTGTTACTTATCTAACATCAAAAACAGGAAGAATAAACTTTATAAAAAATATAAGTTATCTGGCTCTTCTCTCGATTATATACATTATTCAATAGCAAGAACTAATTACATCACTGCTAATAAATTGGCATATAACAACTATTTACACCGAATGAAGTCAAAAATAAAAAATAATCCAAAGTCTTTCTACAAATTTATTAACTCCAAACGTCGCACAAATACATACCCGAAAAACCTAAAATTTGGTTCTCGTAGTGCTGACGACGAAATGTCCATAAGTAATTTGTTTGCTGATTTTTTTGCAACAACTTATTCTTATAAATCATTCAAAAATCAAGCTTCCTATCCTTATGATATAACCCAGTCATCAAGTATTCATATTTCGTATATTGCTGCTGAAACTGTTCGAAAAAATCTTTTGTCAATACAAAGCTCATTTTCCCCAGGTCCTGATGGTATACCTACTTGTATTCTTAGACATTGTTCTGAGAACCTTTCTGGTCCCCTAACGGCAATTTTCAATAAATCTATTAAACTGGGTTATGTTCCTACTGCTTGGAAAAAATCATTTATAATTCCATTGTTTAAAGCTGGCAACAAATTGGAAGTTTCTAACTACAGAGGTATAGCAAAATTGAATGCAATTCCAAAACTCTTTGAAAAAATTGTAACTGACTCCTTATATCATCAAATATCTTCAATTTTAACCTCACATCAACATGGCTTTCGAAAATTACGTTCAACTTCTACTAATATCTTGGAATTAACAACTAAAGTAAATGAAGGTTTCATCAAACGGCAACAAACTGATGTTATCTATACAGACTTCAGTAAAGCATTTGATAGAGTCAACCATGATCTTTTGCTTTATAAACTTTCTTGCATGGGTTTTAGTAACAATGCAGTACGTTGGCTGAAATCTTATCTTTCTAGTAGAACTCAGCAAGTGAAATTTGAAAATGCTCTATCTAAAGTCATCGATGTTCCCTCCGGAGTGCCTCAAGGAAGCCATCTTGGTCCAGTACTATTCACTTTATTTATAAATGATTTGCCATCTGTTATTATTCATTCTAATATACTCATGTATGCTGATGATGTTAAAATTTTTAAGTCGCTTGATAGTATATCTGTTCAGTCAACTCTTCAAAAGGATATTGATTATTTCTGTCAATGGTGTGAAGTCAACTTGTTGGAGTTAAACTTTAATAAATGCAAACATATGTCATTTCATCGTTCATTTAAACTTGATACCTCTTATCATTTCAAAGGCAAAATTTTTTAAAAGGTTTTAAATATAACTGATCTTGGAATCTTGTTAGATCATAAGCTTACGTTTTCTGAACACATATCAATGCTGGTGAACAAAGCAAATGGTGTCATAGGATTTATAAAACGCTGGTCAAAGGAATTTACTGATCCCTACGTAACAAAACAATTATATACATCTTTGGTGCGCCCTATTCTTGAGTATGGATCTATTATATGGATCTATTATAAGCGCTTTCTGTTATTTTGCTTGAGAGGACTTGGATGGAACTCTTTTGTTCTCCCTTCGTATGAAAGTAGACTCGCTCTTATAAAACTACCTACACTGAAAAGTCGAAGAATAATGCTAAGTGTCTCTCTTCTTCTGGGTTTAATACGTGGTGATGTCCATTCTGATTATTTGTTGCGTAAGATTAATCTTAATGTTCCAATTAGACCTTCTCGTAATTTTAATTTATTAAATTTAGAATTTCACCGATCAGTCTATGCCAACAACGACCCTTTTCGTCAAATATGTTTAAAGTTTAATAATCTTTATCATTTAATTGATCTTTCTGAAAGCAATTATTCTTTAAAGAGAAAAATTATACTGTACTTAAATCATTAAATATTAATTATATATATTGTTTGTATATTTAAATTTAGTCTGTAAGGAACTACTATCCATAGACATAAATAAATAAATAAATAAATAAATAGATCGAATGACTACAACTGCATTTAAAATGTCAGCATCCAACCTATTCCGACTTGGGTTCATGATATCTTTTCTCCTGAAAGTAACCGTTCCACACTTACTTGTGTGGCAGGCACAGCCTAATATAACTTTAGAAATGGCATATAGCTCTGGTTTGGCTGTACTTTTTTCTTTTCACCAATTGAGAACATTCATATCTCTTTGTACTCGTTATTCATTTCTAAAAGCACTTAGCAATTCACGTATTTTATTGCTATTTGTGTTGTATAGGTACTTTCTTTCTCCATATTTCTAAGAATAGCTTCTACGCTGTCAGAGGATGAACTCGAGCTACAACTCATATTATCATCAACGGATGTGCAGCAGTTTTGGGAAAGTATGTCCATTTTAACACTTACTTCTACCATACCGGTATTGATCCATAATTGATACCGGTATGATACCGGTATAAGGGTAAACGGTATATGAATACCGGTATTTGTACCGAAAAGCTTATTTCGGTATCGGTATAAATACCGGTACCTACTTTTAAACGGTATTTAATCGGTATCGGTATTATAACGGTATCGGTTGCCAACCTTGGTTAAAAATAAAAAAATAAAAATTGTAATTTCCTTTTTATTTTGGTATTATTTTCGTTGTTCTTTTTTAGAACAAACGTTAAAGTTGTTAGTTAGTATGTATTCTGTTTATTATTATTATAGACATAATTATTTTCTTCGGTAATAACCTTAATGATTCTCAATTAAGGTTTTTCGCCTTTTAACTTGAAGCTAACCATTCATCACGTGATCGAATGTGGTAAACTTCAACTGTAGTGCGAACATCAATGCCTTGATAAGTTTGAATATAGTATTTTGGTATTTTTCATAATGACACAATTTAGTACCTATTATTTCACCGAAATCATTTAAACATCAAAGTCATATTTTTAATATAAATTATTTGGTTTTATTTCATGTCTTTTTTGTTTAGTTTTGTATCAATTAATTTCTTTCTATTTTTTTATCATCGTGAGCATCATACCCCATAGTGAGTAAAAGTTGATATGATGTGTTTGTATTTTATGTATTTAAATTTATGTTTTTTGTTTGGCACACTATTTAGAAGTAAAACTTTTAAAATTTGATCAAAATATGTATGCATTTACTTACAAATTCTCTAATACTAGTTTCGTAAATATGTTCTTAAAATTCAATCATTTATAAGTTATTTATTAGAATTATTATTCGTTTGTAATTGCTTTTTCCCTTTTAATTAATTGTTGTTGTTGTTGTTGAAAATGCTTTTATTTAGTTCTCTCTATATTAATTATAATATATTTCTGGTTATTCCTTATATCAATATTCCATTTAAATAGGTAGTAGTAATCAGTAATTTTTACTTTTAAAAATTAAGCGAAAAGAAAAACAAAAGATATGCATAAAATTTCTTAATTTTAATAAAATTTAATTTTTTTTTAAATATTTTTTTGTGCACCACAAGAACAAAAAAAATCTATATACTTGTGTTTTGCTTTTACATTGTTTAATATTAAAATTATAAACAAAAACAATGAACTTGTTTACAAATTATCGCACTGCGTAATATAGCAACAAAACACCAGCATAAAGAAGTGATAAACAAGTAAACAAAAATAGACCAATAAACACCACGGAAATAAATGTAGAAAAATACACAAACAACAATAATGAAAAAAACGATGTTTACATTTACAGAGATCTCGATAAGGCAAGCCACGAACATTCGCCTTCAAAAACATTCATCAGACTGTTTACGTTGTTATATAAAAGGCAAGGCAAAGCAGGCAACTGAGTTAGTAAAACTTCAGTCAATCTTGTGTGAAGAGAATAATCGTGGTTTGAATATCTCCGTTATAAATATCTGTCGAACAATTGACTAGTAATTGTTATTGTTTATGCAAAATAAGTAAAAAGAGGAATAACAAACAAAGCAATTGTTGTTGTTTACATCAAGTTGTGAACAGTGGCTCACAGAATTATGCAAACAATAAATAATTTAAGTAAAACTAAACACAAATTTATTTCTATTATATTTGTAATCTACGAGCTCATATTTTAAACGTTTTTAAAAGGTAAAAACATAACAATACTATATTTAAAAAAACAGCAGCTATTAATTTATAAACTTGGCTTTCTGAAATGTTTCCCATGCTTCTCTTTATTGGGAGAAAAAAATTTCGATTCCTTATCTCATTTTATTTTTCTATTCACCATGTCGTAAAAAAATAAATATTAATTTTAGAACAGTGACACAAGAAAGAGAATTAATAAATTGATGTTATGCGATTCAAAAAGTAATTTATATAGCTGTATATACATATGAACAATTTAATTTTATTTGAATTTAAAACACTTTTTTAAAGATGACAATTTTACGTACTAGGTCGACGGTACATAATATGTACCACCAGATTTTGATATAATGCTAAAGCACACCTAAAAATGAAGTTAAAAAGTAAGTTATAAGCTGTTGTTCTCCAACAAAATGCTTTCTGTAGTTGAATACTATTTGCAGGGTAAATAACTAAAACGACAAAATTTTGTTTGTAATCAGTCAATATTTTTAGGTAATACTTTCAAGCACGATAAGTGTATGTTGATTCAAACAATTTATTGAAGTAAAAAACGAGATCTTAATAAATATCAAAATTTACATCAAACGTATACACGTATATGGAACACCCAGAAATATATTAAGAAATATTTTTAACTAAAAGTTAAGCTAAATAAATACTTTTTGCTGTTTCAGTCGCGAACTAAATTTGAAAAACAAAATACATCTTTCCATAATTTAATATTCCATTTCGCTGGCAGACTTCCTTTTGTTCAAGAAAGACACCTTAACAATTTTTATAGGTTGAAAAAATATTGAGGACCCTCGCGTTCCTCATTGGCATACACTTCAGGTGCAACAACAATTACCTGCAGTTACCTTACTTTTAGTTTTGTAAGGTTCGTTAACTATCCTTAAACTCAATCAAAGAAATCAGTTACAAGCGACTTATAGAGCTGCCTCGCAAGAATACTACCCCCAGTAAAGGAAAACTGTAGTAAGAAAACATGCTGATGTCGAAATTAACACCAATTTTAAAAGCGGGTAGATGTATACCGAACCATTAATTTAGCTTCAGAAGGAGTTACAGCATTTTCGAACCAACTCAGACATTGCCACAAGTCATAAGAAGTGCATTCTAAAAGAGGACATACTGTTCCGCTTTTTTAATAGATGTTTGGCACGAACAATATTGAGAAGATGTTAAAAAGTGGCAATATCGGCCAAAAATTGGTAATTAACTAAGACCAGTTTTTCAATGACTATCGGTACGGCGAGTACGTTTTCCATTTGGCGAATATTTGGAACATTAGTGTGAATGAACATAACTCTGCTCATGTAACTTTCACGTTACGAAGAGATACTTGTATTTGCGTCTGAATAAATAACCAAGTAGAGCCTCAATAATGACATATTGAATATCCTGACATTTTCCTTGGCTAAATGCTGTCTTGGAAATTTTATATTGAAATTAGTCGAAATTAAATTTAAACTTTTTCAAATATATAGGTTAATAGGTAGAAGCTCTGTATACTCTTACTGCATACTTCATTTCTAAAACCAATATGGTGCTACGCTATTTAGTTAAAATTTCATTGACATGAAAACAAGATTCAACTCTTGATGACGACAGAATCGTGATAAATCAATAGCATTAATAAACCTAACTACTTCAAAGTATCATTTCTCAAATCAAGGAATGAATAACATTCCAAAAAAATGTTGAAAAATTCTTATTCCATCAAAATAACGTAGGTCATTACATACAGTATAATTGGCCATTATGACCCTTCAGTCAGGATTACACCCTAGCTTCTCACACCACTTATGTTGTCTGTGTTAATTTTATACATGAGTGGGGGACCTACAGTTTAAAGTCGACTCCGGACGACACATTTTTGAGAAATTTTTCAAGGCAATTTTATTTACTCTCAGAGTTTTTGCCAGAAATCTGCTGAGAGGAAGTTTCCGAAAAAATATTTTTTTGTTATTTCGTTTTGATGTCTGACCTGGGGTTTGAACCCTGGCCTTTCGTCTAATAAGCCAACACACTACCTACTAGACTACGGCGACTTAGATCATTACATTCTCCTAAAAAATAGTGGAACACACTGTAGCTCTTATCCCTTTCATGTTCAGCTTAAGTTACAATGCTGAAGAAATACATTGTCCTTTTTCACAATGGAGGCTTTCGATCATTGTATTAATTATAAATTCAATCCTTGAAGAAAATTATATAATTATAAGAAGAATGATAAATGGAAACAGGAGCCTAAATATATTAAGCATTATATCACAGAAGGTGATGGTGAAAATGGAATTATAATAGTGTATTGTGGAAATGCAACAAGTTATAGAAAAATATAATTTTAAACACAAGAAATTATAGAAAGTACTAAGTTGCTGTTATACATTTGAGAATTTAAAAAGCCAAAAGATTCGGCGAATGGAAAGTATAGAGAGTTTATTGAGTTTTGTGATGCCCATGGCTAAATAGTACTAAAAGAGGGCTGCATCACAAACCATTTGATCATTTACTACTTTGTTTATTATAGATTAGATAGATTATGTTAGCTTATATAGATTTGAAAAATAATAAAAATGCAAATAAGCATTAGTTACGATTAGTAAAGGAAATTCATAAAAATATAAAAACTGAAGGTTTACCTGGCATACTCAGGAAGTTTACTATTAAAACCAATGTTCAAAATACAACATATGTATAACCAAAACAAGCCTTGGTTTTTATGAAAGTGTAAATATAAAAAAAATCATTTGAAGCGGTGAAGTGAAATATATTGCATGGAATATGATAGAAGATAAACAAAAATATTTAAAAACCAAAAGCAATTGTTAAACAAATGTGTGAGGAATATAAGAGGAAATAATCTAACCAAACGGTATTAAAAATAACATTATCAAAAATATAAGTTTTTGGTCAAAAGCCAAGTCAAAACCAACTGAATAAGTTTTACTCCAAACTACTATGAAGACCCTTAAAAGGTGAAATATCCTTTGTCATCATTTTTGTTTTAAACAAAACCGAAGTAAATAAGGCTCTAGATTTGACAAAATCACGAATGAATTTTTTAAAATTACTCCAAATCAATTATTAAAATATTTGGTCCAATGCTCTAACAAATTACAACAATAACTAATTACCATCAGTGTTATTAAAATAATTCCTACGAAAGGAGATCCTAATGTACCAAACAACAATAGTGGAATATCGTTTATGAATTGTGTGTCTAAAATTATGTAATAACTGAAGATCTCTATAAATAGTTAAAAAAAATCGTGTTATAACAGAATATCATGAAGGACTATTTAACAATAGATACATTTTATGATTTCGCAGCAATCATTTTATAAGATATGTATTAGGAAACTTGTTAATATATAAACTGCATTGTCTGGGATATTTGTAATATTTTTTAGAAAATTTATTGATTAGAATACACATATGGGTTTTAAAAAATTTGTGTGTTACTGCATCATCTGCCGTATGGAATGGAACGGATTTATCAGTTTGTTTTGAAACAAGATGAGAAGAAAAAATTTTTAAAAAATATCTGTATGACTATACTGAAGGAGACATTACATAGAAGATGAAAATACATGACTTCTGTTGTATGCAGACTGCTCAGTTACCAGCTTAAAAATATTTTTCCAAAATTCTGTAATAAATACAGTGTAATTTAATATTGGAAATTTAATTTATTATTATTTTTTATTTATTCATTCTGTTCTTACTATTTAATTCTTTCGACTGAAGATAACAACTGTTCTTAAAGCTTTAGTCATTGCATACGTATATTTTGATTATTTGATTCGCAATTTTGTTATTGATATAAAACAGTTTCGGTCTTTGTTACACACAAGATTTATGTACAAATTATTGAACTTATTTCTTTATAAAATAATTGTGTTATTTTTGGCATTCTAATTGCAAAATTAAAATATCTTTTTTATTGAAAATAGCTGATTTCACGGCAAACACAAATGATATAGTAATATTGGAGGATGAAATTGACGTTTTACCAAATATTATGGACAAACTGGGAATCTATTGTGACTTTTCGAATATGAACGTTAAACTTACTAAATCACAAATAAGGATTATCAAAAATGGGTGTAGTATTTCTAAAAGAAAAAAATATGGTTTTCTGGAAGAGATGAGGTAGAAGCTGTCAATGAATGTAACTGCCCCGGTATGAATTTAACGCCAAAATTAGTATTAATAAAAATAATTGCACAAAAGAGATAGTTCTGCTTAGTACAATATTACAGATAAAACCAAATTATATTTTTATGTTGTAGCTAGTAGCTGTTTTAAGTTGTAGTCGCCGTAGTATAGTAGGTAGTGTGTTCGTTTATTAGACGTAAAGCCCGGGTTCGAGCCCCAGGCCTGACATCAAAACTAAATATAAAAAAAAAATATTTCTTTGGCGACTTCCTCTCAGCAGATATCTGGCAAAAACTCTGAGAGTAAATAAAACTGCCACGGCACACAACATGAGGGGTGTGAGAAGCTAGGCCGTAATCCTGACTAAAGGGTTGTATGGCCAATTATATATGTATGTATGTATGTTGTACCTAGTCGAACCGCTCGATATTATAAGCTAAAGTTTGAGGATTAACTTATTCTGATGAGGTAGATAAACTACAAAGATATTTCCTGAAACAGATTCGAAAACTACCAAGTTCAACCCTTAAGTATGATTAAATGTTCGCATCTTCTCTAGACGATGCCAATACATATAACGAATATAGGTCGAACACCTTTTGAGTGTCCAGATACCGACGTTCTCATACACTTAGAAATTAGAGTCAACTTAGTAGCGATATAAATCTTCGATGGCAAAATAAAATAGCCGGTGAGGAGTGAATTGAAGATCACTGGTATGTTTTGAATTTATTAAAGGAAAAATGTAAAGAAAAACGTTTTTAAATAAACAATAAAAACAATCGTCTTAAAAATTTTTTTTCTTATGTTTATAAGCAATCGTAATGCGGATATTTAAAGCCCGTTGAGATCTAATTTAATTGAAAGCGATTCGATTTTTGAATAGAAAATTACAAATATATGCCCTATGCAACAATACTGAAATTGAAAATATAGAACATTTTATTTGTAGAAGCACCATTTTATAAAATAATATCAGAAGAAAATCCAAGAAGAATATTAGATAAGGTAGTATTTAGTAACGAAATTATATTATAAACGCTCTAAATTATCGAATTTTCCGGCTGATAATAATTTAATACAATAATAATATATTAAAAATAAGGAATTAGTACTAAAGTCAATGAAAAAATTATAATATTAATTTCTTCGATATTTAGTTGTAGATCAAGGTCTCCGATTGTTGCTATTGCAGTCAAATATGTTACATTACTCAGCCGTTTCAATTGTTTACATTACAATTGTTTACTCATTGCTACTCTATTCTTCATTGTCATTTCGAATGATTCTCAGTATGCTACATTTATATCTAAAAATAAGTTTCTACTGCGGGCTTTACATAAATATGTATGTAATTTTCTTTGACCAGAAATTTTGGATGAATAAATCTTCTAATTACACCGGCCCATATTCTACAGAAAATTTGGAGATGGGGGCACAAACGCCTATGTCTCCATTTTAAAATTGTTACCAATCTTACAACTACTAACCGGACGTAAAGATGGATTTGAGATAATAAACTGTTCTCGCTAAAGATTGAAAGGTTTATATCGGAAAAAAGAAGAACTCGAAGAACATAGAGCCACATAATATAAAATAAGACTGGAGGAACACCATAAACGACTAGATAATTGGGAGGTCTTGACACTTGCCTATAAACTTTTAAAGATCTATTATATTTTAGCCAACTTTTCCGAAACATCACCCATATTCGTGCAAAAAATAGTACTGAAACAACTTGCTTTTACAATATATTCACCAGGCCTAATGCATGATTATACTAATTTTTCTTATAGAGTAAAATTACTATACATATGTATATCAATATACCACAGAAATAATAACTTTAGTCAACTAAACTGGTAGGGTCAATTTGATGGAGTAATAGTCGTCGTTGTCTAGCAGGTAGATCAGACGAAGCAATAAAACGAAATATGAAAAAATATTTCTTCGGCGACTGCACCTCAGCAGACTTCTGACAAAAACTCTGAGAGTAAATAAAATTGCCATGAACATGTTTCTCAAAAAACTGTCATTGGGAGTCGACTAGAAACTGTAGGTCCCGCAGCTCATATATAAAATTAACACACACAACATAAGTGGGATGAGAAGCCAGGTCGTAATCCTGGCTTAAGAGTTGAATGACAAATTATGTATATAATAGTTTCAGAAACACTAGTTTTGGAAATAATAATTATAATAATAACCCATATGGACAGAAGAACTTTATAGCACCTATAACCTAGAGCAAATGGAGCACTGCAACTGTCCTGCCTACAAGCAAGCTACCCATATTATATCTTCATAAGGGTGGACTTAGTATTAGATGCCTTTACATTAGGAGTCCTAAAACAGAAGTTAAAGATACCGCTAAAACAGAAGTTAATGATACCTATAACTAAGTAAGAACTGTAACTCATGAGGCTATAGTACCATTGTCAATAGAATTTAAAGAACACAAAAAACTATGTTCGTAAAATTAACAAAACAGAAATTTAAGTAGGATTACGATAGATGGTAAATTTTCTATTCACAATGTTGAGTTTTTGTTCGATAAACTAGGTCGTGCAAATTACTTTTCAACTTTGGATTTAGCCAAAGGATTTCATCAGATATTGATCAACGGAACCGTTCACTGCACCACTGATTTTATTAATTAATATTATTTTTATTAATTAATTTTAATTTAATTATTAGAAATGAATAGAATTTGGGAAACTATGAAAAAGAAAACGACAATAAAGAAATAAGTCAATAGAGGGCCTATTCTGAACTTAAACAGTCGTAGAATATGTATTTATATATAAAAAATCATGAAGCTTCAAGAAACAATATAGTTAAAAGATTTACAGTCTTATGCAAAAAAAAACCTTATTATGACCCTAAAATAAACATTAGTTAACAACGACTTTTAGCTTAATAATCCATTATTAAAAAAGTATATACAAAAACAGTATTTTAACTAATATCCATTTCAATGTTTTTTTTTTTATTTGATGCTGGCAATAGCATTATTTTATTCTCTCAATTTTTCCTTAATCGTTCATACACAACGAACGATTATTAGTTCATTTGGTATTCGTGTCTAATATTATTTTTTTATGTTTTTATACAAAATAATTGTTTTATTAACATAAAAATGGGGTTGTATTTGTTTATTTAATAAAAACAATGTACAAATAAAATAAAACAACAAATGTAATTAAAATATTATATTTTGTTTAAAGAAAGTATTCGAGTACCGGTTTCTTTAAGGCCCCGATTATGGTTCACAACAGTTGTAAATTTAGTGTTGTAGTTTTAAAATTGCGATTATGATTCACAACATCTATCGCCAGTGTTGTACTTTATGTTGTGTGTGTTCACATACCCCGATTATGATTTACAACAGTTGTTTTTAAGTGTTGTCAGAACTGTCAAAAACTTACAACAGCTCATTAGCTGTTGTATTGTTGCCGCGGTATGATTAAAAAAATAAATGGAGAACATTTTGTAAGTATATATAACAGTGAATATAATTGTTTGTGGAAATTTTAAAAATTAAAAAATAACTGGAAATATTTTATAGAAAAATAATCACTAAGACGCAGAAGGAAAAGCTGGTCGAGTTCATGACAGCAAATCCTGACATTGGCAAGTTATCATTATCATTTGGAGCAAAAAAGATTCAGCACAAAGGGACGTGGAAAAAATTTTCGTTGGAGCTGAATGGCTTGGGTCCACCCATTAGAGTTGCAAAAGAATGACAAAGGGTTAGTAGATGAATTGTAGCATTTTTAAGGCATGGACTCATTATAAAGCCAATTTGAAAAGAAAATTCTCTGCCAATAAAAAAAACTTTCAAGTTACTGGTGGTGGTCCGTCGACGGAAATTAGCAAGAAATTGGAGCAGAGCACCGTATAGTTGGTGTTTATGCAATGGAAACTAAATCCAAATAGATCTGCAATGGGATTGCAAATTCAAAACGAATCGTCATACGATATTGAAGGGCCTTCAACTAGCACTAACCAGTGAAAACAGCAGTTGCCAAAAAGCTACAAAATATAAAAAATAAGATGGGGGATGAGCGTCTGAAAACCTTAAAAAGGCAAGAAAAGAACCAACAGGAGATATTGCTTACGTTAAAATGTCTTGAGAAGGGCTCATATAAAAATTATCAAATAAATAAAAAATGCTAGAAATAAATAGGGAAAAGGCTGGATTACAAAATGAATTATTAAAAGCCAAACTCCTTTAACCCAAAAAAATTGAAATATAAACTATTTATGAATTTGTATTTTAGCTTTAAGTAACTATGTGATCTAAATAAATTTTAATGTGATAGAAGATTTTTTTATATTTATATATTTTAATTTGAAGTACTTTTGAAATGAATTTATTGCAATAAATACATAAAATATAAACGCTAATAAAACTAGCCTTTATTTTTAATTGTCATGTTTTAACAAAAGTTAAAATTTGTGTTTTCTGTAGGCTTTTTGTTTTTTTAACGTAATAATTTTTGTTTTCAATTGGCAGTTTCATACACTCAGGGTTGTATTTTCAAGGAAAAGTATACTAAGATTGCAGAGCAACACTGTGACATACACAACATCTAGATGTTGTAAACCATAATCAAGAAAGTAATAAATGTTGTGTTGTCTCTGTTTCAACACAACATTTATGTGTTGTGAACCATAATCGAGGGCTAAATTTGTTTTGATAATTTGGACATCACTAAAGTATTTTGTAAACAAAATTTATATTTTTGGGAAAAGAATAATTTGGATATTTTTGTTTTTTTTTATTGTTTTTTTTAATAAATGTTTTATGAATTGAAAAAAAAATTTTCTATTATTATATTATTTCCTGAAAATACTTAGCTCTATAATGACGTTATTTATAAATTAAAAATGTTTTTCAATAAAAGTTCTTAAAATTGGTTTAAAGTAGGGTTGAACCATTGTTAAATCTCTTAGATTTAACCGTTAATATTTACAATCGAAGCAATCTGAATAAAATTGAAGTAATGCAAATAAATAGACATTTAAAAACATTTTCAAGTGCTATTCATAATGATGGTACTGATCGTAATGACAATGTTTGTACGGTCCAGCCTAGAAGTTGCTAAGATCGAAGCATCCGGAGAATATTGTTACGAAAATGGAAATGGTGTTATTAAAATGATAAACAAAAGCTACAAACACAAAACTATGAACTTGTTTACATAATTAACGAATAAACAAAAGTATAGTATATATAGTTGTTCCTATCGAGGAAATAAAATATAAAGTGCAGAAGATTAAAACAGGCGTGGCTGGTGACTTTGAGCGTGATGGTGCCCATTGAATGATCATGAATTTACAGAATGGAATTGAGTAGGAATTTTGAATTCTTGGACTATGAATGGTATGAATAAGCAGATAAAGATTAGAAGGCCCTATGCTCCCTAGAGGAGTAAGAGGAACACATATAATAAACCAAATAGCTAATAGAATAGAAAGAATTCAGGAAAATATAACGACATCGAGAATGATTTGATGAGCAGAATTATTCTTACGAATGAAGAAGTTGACTTTTAAAGAATAGATAGCCTGAAATTGAAATATATAAAGTGTAACTTTGGTTCGACTTCCGATTTGAAGTTGATATCTGATTTTTACGATGAACTATTTAAATCGAAAATGGTTTTGCAAATACCTAATACGGAATTTATGCAGGTTGGTATTGAAATGGTTAGGATCGTATTGAGAGTAGATGGAGCGTATATTGCTTCGAAGAAACGAATACGTATTGAAGAGATTTTCTAGTTAACAAAATACTGTAATTCCGAACTTGCCGATATTAGAAGAAAGTTTATCATTGACTTCAAAATTACAAAATTTTACTAACATTTATGAAATAAAAAATATTGTGAATAAAGAAAACAATTTTAACTCTTGTGTGATTTATGTTTTAGTGATTATAATTATAATGTGTTATGCTGTAAGATATTTGTTTAAAAATTTGAAAATTCCAAGGGACTCGAATTTAAGGGAGGAGCACGTTATATGCAAAGTTTCAGATGTGGTTCTTTTCACTTGGACTTTTATTCACTTGAATAAACAAGGCATCGGATTTCTGCAGCAATGTATTCGCTGTCTAGCTGAGGTAAAGGAAGTTCAAACTGCAGATTGGCGTTTTCTTCGTTTAGGTTTCTTTGTTTTGTTTAAATTTAATTTAAATAGTTTTAAGTTAAGATTTTAAATATCATTCATAATTTTTTAACGAATCAGCACGGTATGAACTATACAATAAAGTTAAATAAAAAACCGAAAAATGAATTAGAAATTATTTTATTAAAATAAAGTGACATTATTATAAAACTCAGGGTTACATGGTAAGCCAATTCGCTATGGCTTCAAACTATATGAAGGTACGACTCGACAAGGCTATTTAAACTGATCCGACCCTTACCAAGGTGCTTCTACAAATATCAGCGAAATTACAAGCACATGGGTGTTGAAACATCTGTCGTCCTTGAATACGCATAAGCCTTGCAATAAAAGTGGAAGGCCCAAAAATTTTCACAAGCATAATAGGGGAACTGTGGATCAAAAGTCTTTTAGGAGAAGTATGGCGAGTACGTTACTAACTCAAAATAAAAAAAATCCAGTTCATTAAATGGGGCATCCATAGCTAAATAATCAATTGCGTTATGATCGAGTGGAACATTGGGTAATTTCACCCGAGATACAAACAAGATGCAGAGCGTGTCATCAGAAAACCATAACTAGATGCCAAAAATGAGACGTGTAAAGTATGTCATGTGCCCTATGTTCAAGAACCTCTTTTATCCAAGAAATTCGTCAATCATTTTACGGTTATTTATTTCCTTTCAAAATAGTATAGAAGTATTTTTTAAATGATCACGCTCAAGCAATAGGCATTTTTCATAATTGATATTCTCAAAAATACTCTTTAAAAATGGAGTGCACTCATTTAGCCTTTTTTATACGAGCAGATTAATAGTAATTCTATTTAAGTCATGCTTTTTTTTTTGAACATTCAATATTTGCAGATTACTTTTTATTAAACTTTTTATTGTACGCTAATAAGCGTTTAGGAAGCTTACGACTTCCAGGTCCCTTCCTCGAGATGTGCGCTGAAATATTCCTTACGTATAAGATCCGACGAACCACCATAAACTCAATTTAACGTATAACGAAATTTCGTATGAAATGCCTGCGCTATTAACCCTAAACATCTCAAGTAGGGTTAAATTAGTCTTAGAAAAATATTCCCTACTCACTTTTGTGCTGTCTTTGTATTCAAAACCATAAATTAAGACAAATTAATGTTTCTTGCTAGAACGTTTGTGAATCTTTGGATCACTAATTTGAGCTGTATAGTTCTTCATACCTATCGTAAGACAACTTACTTGGTAGATGAAACATTGTACGGGGCTGGTGGGCTTCCTCTAACTTTACATTGGTATTTTAAATTATAAATAGGATATTCGAACTCCATCCAAGACATTGAATGAGGAATCCGCTAACGATTGCCAATGTTAGCTATCTTTTTAGCCTTGAAGCTGTTTTGCACTATGTCTGACTTCACCTCATCATTATTATTATCTCGGTTTTTCTTACAAATTGCTTTTAAATAATTACAAATCATTATAATTTTACAGTAAATAAGTAAATCTAAACTTATTTTCATCAATTAAAACATAAAGGGTATTTTTTACAACTTGTCGTTAGAGTTGGGTTTAGTTGAAGGTCACTTTAGCTAGAGTGAACTTTAGTCAACTTCTTTTCCTTAAAATGAAGTTAACTTTCTCAAAAATATAACAATGTCAGAGAAATGTCGATAGCATTGCTCAATTAACCAATTTTTTAAACGCTGTGGCAACAACGTTCGTTTTTTTTTTGTGTTTGCTCAGTTTGAACTTGCCATATTATATATTATTTTCAATATGGCAAAAATTGTCCGCTTATAATAATGAATAACAATTTGTCTGCCCGTTAAAATCCTCCCTTTAGTTAACGGCAAGTTGTAATAATGGCCCTAAATCGTAAAAAAAACTAACAACATAACATTCTCTTGTAAATTCTCTATAAAATAATTTCCCACGTTTGTTGCAACTTCTGTCGATTACCATCGTGTGTCGAAAACGGTATGTTTTTTCTGAAGCCAAATTGATAGTCCGAAATATACTGGTTTAATATTAGTGTTAAATACAGCATCAGAAGCTTTTTATAAACGTTTGATGTAAAATTATATTATCTTCAATATATAAAACAACATTAAAAATTAAAATAAGAATCCTCAACATACATGAAATCGCTGTTTGGTACAAGTTAAGGAAAGGTATATGCGGAAGCAAAATAAAGCTAATCTTTTTTGACACAACTGAAAATCATACTATCAGTGGAAGGTTTGTAGTCAATGAAGGAATTGTTTGGATGCTTTCGGATGCAAGCCAAAGTGGGTATTATTTTTGCGTCAATTGAATAAGTGCAGTGATTAAAATGTCATTGTTTGCGCCAACTTTAACTAGGAAACTGTTAATTTTTTTTTAATTAAGAACAAAAGTGATTTTCCACAAATTTAATTTCAAAATGGGCTGCGGTAAATCTTTAACGGCGGAAGAAAAGGCCAAAATAGACGCCTATAACGATCAAGGTCTGTCTGACCGTGAAATTTCTAAAAAAAAATTAATAAAAGTGCTAACGTTATGTGGAATTACCTAAGAGACAAAGACAATTATGGCAAAAACCTTAAATTAAGGCAAAAAATGGCCACAACAGTCACGGAAAGGCGAAGCATTCTAAGAATAGCCTCCAATTCCCTGCAGAAGAAATTACAGCAAAATGTGACTAGTGTTAAAGAATAATAAACTCAGCGGAACTCCACAAAAGACGCAGAAGAAACCACCACTAAAACAGCAACGTAAGGAATTATGGTTAAATTTTTGCAAGGAGCATATGATTGAATGGACTGAAGTAGTATTTTCTGACGAAAAAAGTTCAGTTTTGATGGACCAGACGACTTCAACCACTACTTTCATGATTTGAGAAAGGAAGAATCTTTTTTAGCCCGTAGCTATAGTCGGTGGTGTTATGGTCTGGAGAGCAATATCGTACTATGGAGTCATAGACTTGGAATTTCAAACGATGAAAATGACAGCAAATTCTTCCCTTCTAAATAGAATTCATGAAGTAATTATGTTGAAAGGCGGAAGTAGACATTATTAAAAGTTAATAAAAAATAAACTAGTGAAGAAATCTTCAATGTTTTCGTTTTTTATTTAATTTTTTTACTATTTATTCCTTTTTTTAATATGCACCTATTCAAGTGAAGCAAAATTAAATCCTGCTCTTCTTTACAAATTACAAAAATAAGCACGTATTTAATTAAGCTGACATTTTTAAAACTTTCTTTGCTTACATTATTTTTCTTTACTTTTAGGTCTTTAATAAAAATTAAAATATAATCCTTTCAATAGATTATTTTCAGACCAGCAAGCATAAATCGACGCCTCCATTCTATAACGTTCTAAGTGTACTTAGAAGGTTTTTAATGTTCTTGCATTTTTAAATTCTACGTTCTCTTACTTAAATACCGTCAAAATTTGGTTAAAATACGCCTATCCGTTCCGAAGTTATAGGGAAAAATCTACTTAGAATACACATAAAGTCGTATGTCGCGTGAAAACTTTGAGAGCTCATAACTCAAAACACACTTTTTCGACTTAGAATGTTATAGAACGGAGGCGTCGAAATGTGGAATGCAGTGTATATATTGAGCATAGATGGGCACTTTGCAGTACCAGTAAAATTTCAGTAAAAATTGATTTTTACTGATTACTGAAAAAAATTTCAGTATTCAGTAAAATTTTACTGGTAATGCAATCTAAATTTAAATGACATTTAAATGAATGAATGATTTAACAGTAAAATTTTACTTTTTTTCATTTTTTCATTCAAATTTAGATTGCATTAACAGTAAAATTTTACTGAATACTGAAATTTTTTTCAGTAATCAGTAAAAATCAATTTTTACTGAAATTTTACTGGTACTGCAAAGTGCCCATCTATGATATTGAGACAGGTTTAATAATTGATGTTCATAAATTTCTGAGGTACCATTGAGAAAGCACACTCATAATGCATGAGAACCCCTACGATATATAGCGAAAAAAATTTCAGTTGGAGAAGTTGTTATATCTGTGAAGAATAAAAGCCTTTACGTCAATGTTTTTCAAAGATGTGGTTAGGATTTCTTTTTTAGGCGCAATCGTAAAATAGCTTGAACTAAAATATTAAGATATTGTATATAGACGTACCTTGTTAATTGACATATTCATATAATTAAAATTACTAAATTTGTCAGGTAAATATTTATAAATAAATATATATATGTATGTATGTAAATAAACTATAGAAACAACTTATTACAAATACAACTAATATTCCTACAATTTTTATTTATATATTTTTGCAGTAAGTATATATGTACATATCTACATATCTATGTCAAATATATACGTAAAATTTCTAGTTTTTTATTATTATGCTATTAATTGTGCATGTTTGTTCATAATAATGTACACATGCATAATAGTTTGCGAATGAATATGGCTCAAAGGAAAACTTGAGTTTTCACTATAAATATTAACAATAAATATTTTTGTGGTCCCTGATGTAGTTAAAACAAAATAAAAAATTAAATGTATTTTATTTTAATATATAATATATTGATTTTCTTTTAATGAACGGATTATTTGAGATATACTTTGTATATGAATTGTCTTTCAATTTTAAACATTATTAGGCATTATTTTATTATAAGAGTAAGATTTTTATCAGTTAGCATTCATAAAGGAAAATTTTGTTTATTCCAATTACCTTAGAACTTTAGTTTGTTTGAAACCGTATGATCAGTTTTTGAATACAAGGTTGGATATTAAGCTTAAGTAAATTATTAAGTTATACTTATGAGCTTCAGACCTTGTGACACTTAGGGCCATTATTACAACTTGCCGTTAACTAAAGGGAGGATTTTAACGGGCAGATAAATTGTTTTTCATTATTATAAGTGGGCAATAAAGTAGACGTGAGCGTTAAGCTAAAGGGAACATCATCCTACCTTTAACTTTTAAAGTTAAGTTTATGTTAGAACTTGCCTTGAAACGCAACAACAAAAAAGAGGCCTCTCTTCGCCACTGCGTTTAAAAAAACTTGTTTAATTGAGCAGTTTCATCGACATTGCTCCGGCACTGCCATTTTTTTGAAAAAGTTAACTTTGTTTTATCTGTAATTTGTAATAACGAAAATAAGTTAAAGGTAACCATACAGTGGCGACATCTCAAATAGCATGTTTCATAAATGGAGAAATTAATGACAATTTTTCTTTAATTGCTGAGATAAAGTTATAAACTTGTATTATATTTAAACCACCTATATTGTTGTTAATTAATTGATAGTGATTCTATTTTTATTTTTTTGTTCATATATTTTTTTACATAATTTCTAAATGGGCCTTGTCAAAATTAACTTGGTTTATTCGATTTTTTTTTGACACATGTGGTTTACGCCTGGCAATGCGCCCAAACAAGTTATTTTCTCGTAATCTGTTTTTTATTGTACTTGTGGATATGTTTAGTCCCAACTGTTCTTGAATTTTTTCCCGTATACTTGGTACAGTTAAAAAAGGATCACTTTGCTCATTAACTATTAATTTATTTATTTGAGACGTTATTTTGAATCTTTTTCATGTGATGCTTTCAAAAGATTGAGTTTTTTCATAATGTTTGATTGCGTTATACACTTTTTTTCTCGAACAATCCACTTTCTGTGGTATTTCGGTAAATTTCAGCCCGTCCTTGCAGTATTGAGGGACAAATCTTCGGAAGCTTGGATTAGCATGTTGGCCACGCCCCATTCTATGAGAATGGTAATACTTTTTATTTTAAATAATAAATTAGATAATAATTATCAACTTTATACCTTTTTTTCTTAATCAAAGTGTTTATTTTAATCAAAATATAAATTTTTTTAAATATCTTAAGACGTGTGCTATTTAAAATATCTGCGAATATAGCGAGAAAGAAACAATAACTTTCAGTTTCTAAAAATACACTTCTTTTTTTGACTAAGCTTACATTACAAATTAATAACAACATGTTATTAAACAATTAACTGTAAAAAGAATTTAAATAATTTAAGAAATAAAAGAGAAAAAATGTGTATGAAAATTTTTACACTATCCGTGCTATTTAAAATGTCGCCACTGTATATACATATATATATTATTTTCAATATAGCAACATCAAATATAAA
Organism: Sarcophaga rosellei; assembly: GCA_930367235.1. NCBI lineage: Eukaryota > Metazoa > Arthropoda > Insecta > Diptera > Sarcophagidae > Sarcophaga > Sarcophaga rosellei. The sequence continues at coordinate 43,593,758 of OV884018.1, read as the reverse complement.
CAAAATGAACAAACATAATAAAAAGGAAGCACGTCGCCACTGCATTGTTAAAGAACATGTTTAATTTGGCAAAAGTTATCGTTATTGCTACAGCACTCTCATATTTTAAAAAAAGTAAATTTTGTTTTATCAGCAGGTTGTAACAACGCAAAAAGTAGATTTAAAGTTCACTTTAGCTGAAGTTACTTTTTACTAAACTCAACTTTTACGGCAAGTTGTAATAACGGCCCTGTAAACTGTAATTATTTTATCCAATCACAGTGAAAGGTAAGTTAGCTCAGATTAAATTTTGTAGCCATTAGAACCTTACTACGGATGTTTCAAAAGAAAGTTTGTGCTTAATACATCCTTTAAAAAATAAGAATATCCTTTATTGAGTTACATACTAAATTTTGTATGCACAAAGATAAATTTCGAAATTAACATCACGATGGCTTCGAAGATGGTCGCCATTTTGCATAACAGCCCTTACGGTTATTTTTTTAGAATTAAGGAGCCTTATTATGCTTGCGTTTCGCATTCTTTATACTTGAGTAGTGGTAGTTCTTATTTACGAGACCATTCAGATGAAAATGACTTTCAGCAGAAAACAATACGGTCGTAAACATCAAAAATTATTGAAGGGAATAATTTGCATTAAAATGTTCTTTAAATTGTTTGGATTCACATAATAAATAAATATAATTTATTTATATATATAATTTATAATTTAATTTAAATAATTTATAATTTGCGGACCGCAGTTTCTAAGACCAGGCCATTTTTTGTTGCTATAGTATTTTAAGTTTAACGTTAAGGTTTAAACATCGTAGTTAAAGATAATTGGAATCATTTTTGATCTATAAAAAATAAGGTATACAGTGGCGAGCAAAAGTGTTTTCATGTTGGTAAATTTTCTAGTAAAACGTCAATAAATTTTTTTACGAAAACTGGGCAGCAGAGGATTGGAAACATGTAATTAGGTCTGATGAAACTAAAATTAACCGTTTCCAATCAGATGGGAAAGTGCATATCCCAAGGAGGAGATACACTTTTAACAAGATGGAGATCCTAAACATATTTCCAAAATTGTTAGAAATTGATTGTCTAACCAAAAATTTAAATTACTTAAATGGCCAGCACAAAGCCCAGATCTCAATCCTATAGAAAATTTGTGGGCTCGTTTAAAAAGAAGACTTGCCATGTATGAAAGAGCACCAACGAACATGGATGAACTCTGGCAAAGAGTACAAGAGGAGCGGCACAAAATCCCAGATGAAATCATACAAAAATTGGTGGAGAGTATGCCAAAGCGCATTAAAAATATAAAAAAGAACAAAGGATTGTGGACAAAGTATTAGAAATCGCTTAATATTAAAGTTTTTGAATATACGTGCAAAAGTGTTCGAATTGAGTTATTTTTAATTTATTTATATTCTTGAAGTATGGTATATAATTTCTTTTAATTTTTTAACTTAAATATGTAATATAATAAGCAAGTAATCAACCCTGAAACATTCATCTTGCGTTCTCATTCATTAAAGATTTTATAGGGGTCAAAGGGCGAAATCTGCCAACATGAATACACTTTTGCTCGCCACTGTAAATATCACTTACTGGCTTAGAGTATACCACTTGCGGCCACTGTAAAATGTCTATATGAGAAATTTATAAAGTAATCATAAATGCTACTTAATTAGTAGCAACATGAGTTTCGTCAGTCTGAAGAATATTTAACTTTTTGAAGTTTTAAAGTATGTAATTAACAAAATACCGAATGTATTTATCTAAAATTTCATTTATATTAAAATTACACAACATTTATTTCTAATTTTACAATTCACTTTGAAACTAAGCATATTTACTAAAATCCTGTACTTCAAGGAAAATACTTAATTTAAAATATAACTTAATATATAAAATATTTGTAGAGAGGACGTAGGTTGTTATAAGATTTAAGACATAACGGTTAAAATATTTACCGAAGATGGTTTGGCGACATCGAAACTGTGAAGTGCAAAGTTTAGCAAAGAAATCGCGAAGTATTTTTTAAGAAGAAAATTAGATTTAAGAAGTTTATATTAATCGCATTATATTATTACCTTAAATTTTCGCCACAAATTACTTTGTATTGAACACTAAGTTCAGCCGAATCTACTATTCTATTCTATCTATTACTAGACGTTTATTTTTTAATCAATTCTGATCAAATTTTTGTAGTACGAATTTATGATCAAATTAAAAATAGTGTGTACCCTTTAAGTATTAAAGTTTTCATTAATTTTTGCTACACTTTATCGAAAACCAATATGCGACACTCACAATTGTTTAAATAAAATACATAATACATACTTAGTTAATCTATATATACGTTATTAAAGCTTTCAGATTTCATTATACTAAAGTAGTTTTATCTTAAATATATAGGCTTGTTCATCTTAATTTAAAGAGGTATTTACAATAATACAAACACTTAAAAGATTTTCATTCAGATACAGCACATATCACGTTTCGAAAATAATTGACAGAAATAAAATTTAAGTTATTACATTTAATCATTTGGTCTAGAGTTTCGTTTTCAATTCAAAGCTCTCCTTTTTTTTAATTCTTAAAATAAATATTTCAAAAATGTTTAATTTTAACACTGAGAAAAAACTTCTTGCAAAAATAAGTCGAAACTTAATTTCATGCAGAATGATAGATTGACTATTGAATTATATGCAAGTTGACCAGTAAATCCATTAAAGAACCAAAACTTAATTCAAGCCGTAATTAAATTGAAAAATTAATTTAAATTAAAAATACCTTATTTTTTAAGTTTTACAAGTTTAATAATTAAGCCCTCTTAGTATTTTAGGAATACGCAGTGACATCATTTGACATTAAATTATTTTAATTTCTGAATCAAATTACTTTCATTGTGTTTGCTTTTATTTTTAATGTTATTGTTGTTGACGTTAATATTTAATGTTTGTATACCTTATAACAAATTATACTATAATATAATTGTACCTTTCAATACTGTAAAATTGCTTTAATTTACTGTTTAAAATACTATTAACATAAGACTCTTTTTGTCTGAACTTGAGTAGTTTTCAAAGTTTATCTTTATCGCGGTCAATACTCATTGCTTTGAAAATACCTCCCCTGCCAATACCATAACGCAAATTAAATTGGTCCAGGCTAGATGCTCTAGGGCGTACAATAGTAGGCGTATGATCTGCATCGGTCTCTTCGCTATACTCGGTTTCGGTGTCACTAAATTTTCGCCGCCTTCTTAGGAGAGTACTGCTGGATTTTGTTCCATTCAGCTGTAAATTATCAGACAAGGAGAGTCCACGTTTACGCTCTTGTTTTTCCATTTCGACTGCAAGCATTCTGACTTCCCAGTCGTTGTGATGAACATTAGTATCTGTGTTCTCATTTGCCTCGTCTATATCGTCTTTCTTAACTTCAGCATTCAGTTTCTCGGAGGATGAACTTGAACTAGTACTCTCGCCAATATCCAAGATTACACTGTCACCCAATCGAGATATATTTCCTGCAATATCTGTCAATGCGACTGGATGATTAGATGACCAACTATTATCGTAGTTACTTTTTGTTGCATTTCCAGTTTTACAATAGTGATTATAATTGGATACAATGAATTCGTCTCGATTTTTTTTCGGTGAACATGTGCAAAGTTTCTTTATTTGTATCGGTGGCGATGAGGTAAACACAGTGTCAAGAGAATCCCCTCGCTAAAAGAATAAAGAAATTAAAAAAATTATTTTATTGTAAAACTATTAGTAATTATTTTGCAAATTAGTTGAACTTAAATCTCGATTAAATTTAGATTGCGCTGCTAATGCAATTATTAGCAGCCTGAAATACCCAATTGATATTGTTACGTTTTTACCTTCTTAAAAACGTTTAAAATATGAGTTCGTTGATTGCAAACAAAATAAAAATAAATTTGTGTTTAGTTTTAGATAAATTCTTTATTTTTCGCACTATTTTATGTGCCACTTTAGGGCCATTGAGTCGGTCTGGTGCAAATCACGGCTCATTCGCAAGTGCAAGGAGTCGTTGAGGACTTTTGGACTAGACCGTATCCGTCTTTGCTGGGTTCCGGGTCATAGCGGAATACTGGGCAATGAGACGGCGGATGCCCTCGCTAGGTTAGGTTCGCTCTCTGGGGGCGATTTAATAGTTGGTCCTGACCCCCCGGTCTGCCACCTCTACGGTCTCATCAATGGATGGTCGGGGAGGAAGAGCAGAGACGTTGAGGGAACGGATCGGGTTGTTTTGTTTCTAGATGCCTATGGCCTGCTGTGGACAGTAAGAGAACAGGTTGGCTGATGGGCTTGGATAAGGCCAGCTTAAGGTTGGTTGTCGGTTTTATCACGGGGCACTGCGAGATTGGGTTGCTGATGGGGATCTGGAGCAGAGCCCAGCCGGACTATTGCAGGGCATGTTGCGATGAGGAGGAGTTGGAGACTATCGAACACCTCCACTGTAACTGACTTCACTTAAGAACGAGGGAAAATACGAGGCCGGGAACCAACGCCTGTTCATTTCAAAAGCACTTTTACTCACCATAGCTCATACTCCCCTTTAGATCACAGTTTCTTCAGAAATCATTCGGGGAAATGTCGTCCAAGAGAACAGTGGTCATGGATATATTTAAGAAAAGAAGCTAATCTTAGTCCCCTTCTCTTTCACAACAGAACAGCAATAGTGCAGTACGTTTATGCCCAGTAATATGTTTTAAGTTGTGAGCTTTATGCGAGCATTGTCCTTTCTTTGAATGACCCAAAATTTCCTAGAAAAACCTTGGCATTCAAAGATTGTAGCAGGAAAAATAAATAGTGAACACCCTGTGGAATATGCACTGAAGATGAGGGGCTTGAACCTTCCATCGCTCGACTTTGGGCAATAGATGAAGTTAAAACGACTGAAAAACCACTATTAATAGCCGACAGGCAATGTGAACAGCACTTTGTACAAAATACAATTAAAAACCATGAAGCCCGCTTCATTGTCAGAATACCGTTACACCAAACCCCTAATACCCCAGGGTGAGTCACAATGGCTCCAAACCGATTTCTCGAACGGCGTTTGCAAAAGAACCCGGAATTGAAAGCCAAATACGCTGAATTTATGGATGATTATGAATCAATGGGACACATGATTAAATTGGAAACAGACTCAATCATGTCTCCAAATTACTATATCCCACGTCATTGCGTACTAAGGCCAGAAAGTTCAACTACTAAGCTCAGGGTGGTATTCGATGCCTCAGCCAAAACCTCCTCAGGCTACTCTTTAAACGACCTGATGTTCACGGGACCAACACTACAAAGCGAACTATTCTCCATACTGTTAAGGTTTCGAATGCCAAGGTTCGTTTTCACCACTGACGTTGAAAAGATGTATAGGCAGATATTATTTGCTCCTGAAGATCGTCAATTTCAGCTAATAATTTGGAGAACGGATTCCACAATGCCCATTTCATACTATCAACTCAACACGGTCACATATGGTACAAGAGCTGCTCCATATTTAGCAACAAAATGTCTTGATCAACTGGCTGAAGAAAATAATATACGCTATCCACTTGCTTCGCAATTTATTAAAGAAAATTTCTATGTAGACGATGGCTTGGGCGGGTCAAATAGCTTATCAACAGAAATGCAATTGCAAGAGCAACTTGTGCAGATTATGAAAAAGGGCGGCTTCGTGTTACGCAAATGGTGTGCGAACCATCCATAATTACTCCACAATATTCCACAAGACAACTTGGAGCTAACTTAGATTTTGGGAGCACAGAAGTCGACACCATCAAAACATTCAGACTTGTTTGGCTGCCATAAGGTTATAAACTAGGTATTAAGGTCAACACTGACAACATTAAGAAAGTAACTAAGCGAATAGTCACATCGGACCTTGCAAGATTATTCGACCCTTTGGGGATTCTGTCACCCATTATAGCAATGGCAAAAATGTATATTCAAGAATTGTGGGAGTTAAAACTGGATTGGGATACTTCTTTGCCTGAATCACTGCACAGTAAATGGATCACGTTCCGCACAGACCTGAATATATTGAAAAATCTTCAAATATCAAGACATATTTTTAAAGAAAAAATTCCAGAATCCCAACAACCCATATTTTTACAGACGCATCCGAAAAGGCTTATGGAGCTGCAGCTTACATCCGATCAGTTTTTAAAGACGGCACCATCATGGTACACTTACTCTGTGCTAAATCCCGCATAGCTCCACTTAAACGGCAAACAATACCACGATTGAAACTATGTGCAGCCACACTTGGAGCCCAACTAGCTACAAGAGTCAGGTCTGACCTTCGACTTACATGCCCAGTATGGCTATAGACTGATTCAGAAATTGTGCTCTGACGGATAAATTCTTCATCAGCTTCATTCAACACGTTTGTAGCAAATCGAATCTCAGCAATACGTTGCCAAACAACATTAAGAATGAAACGGATGAAAATGTCTTTAGACGAAAGTGTACTAATTTTGTATTATTTAATAATAATTTGTAATATATAATTTTGTTGAACATTTAAAGTATTTTTCATACTAATAAAATAAATAAAAAAAAAAATTCAAGAAGAAACCCCAGCAGTACAATGGAGTCACGTAAGCTCAAAGTGCAACCCCGCAGATATATTATCTCGCGGGATGTCTCCAGCGGCTCTTAAAGAATGTACTCTCTGGTTTTATGGGCCAATGTTTCTCCATGGGGTAGAGAAGATGTGGCCACCTAAGTTCAATTCAAGTTCCAACATGCCAACAAATCTTGAAAGAAAGGCAAGGCTGCTTGAATCACGAACAATGACAACAACGGAACCCACATTTGTTTACCAAATCAACCATAAAAACTCATTCCATCGTCTGCAGCGAATTGTTGGATATGTTCCACGCTTCATTGCCCACACTAGATGTCAAAAGCAGATGCGAAAACCGTCCAAATTATTAACAACAAAGGAACTCAGCCAAGCACTGATTCCTATTATTTCACAAATGCAACTCGAAGCTTCTTTGTTGGACTATGATTCGAAACATCAACTTCTTATTCCATACAACGATCCCATTTCCAAATTGATATTCCAAATGATTCATGAAGATTATAAGCATTGTGGGTCGCATACATTATTAGGAACTGTTCGACAACGTTTCTGGCAAGAGCCACAGTTCATCGATGCACGATATGCAGCAAAGCCAAACCAGAATTATTTCACCAAATAATGGGAAACCTACCCTCGACACGCGTCACACCAGCCCGTGCTTTCATCAATACCGGAGTGGATTACTGTGGCCCAATTACAGTACATTATAAACTAAGTGGAAAACGACCACACAAGGCCTACATTGCCGTATTTTGTTGCTTTGCCACAAAAGCAGTACACTTGGAACTCGTGAGCGATCTCACAACTGAAGCATTTATAGGTGCTCTTAAACGTTTCATATCCCGGCGTGGACATTGCCAAAATTTGCACTGCGACAATGCGACAAACTTCGTCGGAGCTAAGAACAAATTACCTGAACTTTCCACAATCATACATGCGTCAGATGCAAAGGAAGCTATTACTAATGCTAGCAACAAAAAGGGTATACAATTTAATTTCATTCCACCAAGGGCAGCGCATTTTGGTGGTTTATGGGAGGCAGCTGTTAAGTCAGCAAAATACGTTTTGATGAGGACATTGGGGAATGCATCCATAACTTACGAAGAACTTGAAACCATAGCTGTCGAAATTGAAGCAATATTGAATTCAAGCCCCATTTCACCCATGTCAAATGACGCAAAGGACATAGGCGCATTGACTCCGGGACATTTTCTAATAGGTGAACCACTAACAGCCCAAATAGATGCTCAAGCAAAGCCCACAAACTTTAAATTGGAAACACGATGGAAATTAGTTTCTCGTCTTAAGCACGAAGAGGTGGTCACGAGACTACCTTAATGAGTTACAATACCGAAACAAATGGCGAGAACAATCAAAAAATCTGAAACCAAGGGCGATAGTTATTTTAAAAGAAGATACGTTATCCAGTCATGAAATGGCCTCTGGGGCGCGTAATAAAAACATACAAAGGACACGACGACGTTGTAAGAGTAGCGGATGTCCAAACAGCTTCAGGGATCTTTAAACGAGCAATTCAATATTTAGCTCCACTCCCTAAGCTCAATGACGAACCCGAAGAAGAAGAACAACAATCATGTTTCCAATTCACAGAACCTAAGAATAATCATGAGATGTTAGCAGAAAACCAATCACCAAAACAGTCATTCGATGCAAGGCCACTTGCTAAAAAACAGCGACACTTGCCAAGCTCAATTACGACCATCCTACTCACAACATTGCTATTGCTCCCACTCGTGTCCACAGATAAAATTGAAGTAACACAGTTTGAACAGTGTTGTCAGAATATAACATAATTTCTTACTACAACTTAAAACCATACTGGTAAGAAATAAGTACCTTCGTGAACGAAACATCGGCATTACACCGCTTGTGCAACCTTCTAATTCAAAGGACGACTTGTTCGAGCGTTCTCCAGGCAGTTGACTTCAACCTAGCAGGCCTTAAAGTTGAAAACCTCTTACTAAAGAGGAGAGCTAAGCGTGGTGCTATTAACATTGTTGGCAACGTCGCTAATCCACTGTTTGGTATTCTGGATTCGGATTATGCTGAACAAATATCAAACACCATCAACGCAGTAAACGACAATGAAAACCATCTCAAACAACTCCTTATGAATCAAACATCAATTGTTGATGCAACTCTAAACGTCCTTAAACAAGATGAAGAAAATGTGAGACTAAAGTTCGACAACGTAGATAATCAATTATCAGAAATTGTATCTAGATTACAAGTAAATGAAAAAGAACAAAATCAAGCAAGGCTGTTTCAAATATTCATGTTACAATCATTTCAACTTTCTTTAACATCAGCAAGGTTACACCGAATTCAAGCAGAAATCATAGCAGCATTAACGGATTTACACCATGGAAAAAACAGCCCAATGCTTTTGTCACCGTCTCAACTTCAAGCCGAGCTAATACAAGTAAGAAATCATCTTCCAAGATCTCTAGAACTACCAGTAAGCAAAGATAATATACTACAACTGTACAAAATTATGAATGTAAAGGGAGGTGTCACAAAAGACCACGTCATCTTTCACATATCTATTCCATTATCTGATCCTGAGACATTCGAACTTCTGAAACCACACCCAATTCCTGTTCAAATAAATGGCACAATGCTCGCTATAAGACCATGCAGCGACTTCCTGGCTATAAATGCTCATAAAGATCAGTATTTCGTGTTGACAGAAAGACAGTGGACCACATGTGCAACAATAAAAGAGAATGAATTTCTATGCCCACAAATGCAATCAAAATTCACTGCAAACCCTGACAAATGCTTATGCGAGCTGTCATTTCTTAATTTTAACAATCAAACGAGTTGTAACATTATTCCTGTTGCTGATAGAACGTCGCTTACACAGTTAGAATACAGCAATCAATTGCTTTACACTATGCAGCAGCCGTCCCGAATAAACGCTGTATGTGGTCAAAAAAATCACAGCTAACCCTGAAAGGATCCGGCCTCCTAAAAATATCGCCGGATTGTACAATTAAGATCAACTCAATCATCATCAAAGGCCATCAAACTGTCTCCAAATCTTTTCAAACATCATACACCGCAATGAGCAATGTAAGTGACATCAGTTATCCACCCGAGGTTCGAACTGCAAGAATTCACAACAAGATCCATTCCGACCAAATTAAAAATATCTCCGAAATTCAAAATAAATTACACCAAAAAGTTTCCTATGCTGCTCTCGTTCTCGTAGTCATAATATGCCTGAGGATCACCTGGAAAAGGGCACATTGCAAGAGGATTGAAACAAATTAACAAACTCCACATTCAGCTGTACGTCAACATATTCCAACGCCAGAATTTGAAGTATCAGTAGTTTAAGCCATTAATTCTAAGATATATGAAGGGCAATATAAGGTTGTCACATTTTTAATTTTGATGAGCATGACTCAACGGCGGGGTACATGTTCAGACCTTCACAATGAATTTCTTTCATATGTCCGCATGTACGTTTGTATAAATGGACAAACATACTTGCGTACATATGCTTGCACGAAATTAGATGAACAATCTTAAATTGCTGATTTCATGTAATTTTTTATTTGTTTTTATTTTTGCTGGATTTATGCATTTTCCCTTATTTTTGATTTTAACAGCTACTTCAAATAATGATAAAAGAAAAACCTTGAACTTCTGATTAAGTTTCAAGGTTTGCTGTAGTTTTTTGTTTATTTGCATTGCATTTGTCCGGGGTTTCATGTTTCTTGGAATTTCTTAGACGTGTGGGAAAATGCATAAGTCCAAAGCACAATTATAATAAACTAGCTGTACCCTGCGCGCGTTGTTGCGCCAACAACTAAAATAATTTTTGAAGGAAAGACATTACGCAAATATCCAATTAATTTTGAATCATTTTATTGATTTCGTTTCCCGTTGCCTAGATGATTCAGACGAACGGGCCTGAGTAGTACGCATTCGATCAGTTTCTAATCTCACTTATCGTTGTTCAAGTAATTCATGCGAACTGGTCTCAGCGGCATGTACTCGAAGATGTTCCAGTTTCAATGCTCATTGCTCGTGTTGCCTTTTTTTGGTTATTTCTAACCAAAATTGGTTATTTTTTTGATCAATGTGTAGATGTGTAGGTTTTTTTGGTTTTGGTTATTTTTCTTTCTTATAAGAAAAGCTATTTTTTGTTTCTTTTTTTATTAATTATAATTTAAACTTGAAAAAAAAAAATAAAACAAAAGTCTATGAATTTAATTTTGGTTATATTTTTTCTTATTTGGTGATTTTTTTATGTGCCAAGTGCCGTTTAAACATGTACATTTATCTTAAATGTCAAAGCGTATACATATGTAACGTAACGCGAAGCAAAAGTTTTATCTAACATGGCATTAATTTATTGCAATTTGGCAATAAAATAGAATTTAAGGCTATGGTTTAACTAAAATAAATTGAGAGAAACAATTGATTAACAAAAGACAACGGTTGTTTTATTCTCAAACCCTCCGTAATAACCAAGTTCAAGTGCTTTTGTTATTCAAAATCCTCTACAATCAAGTTTAAGTGCTTGTGTTGTATGTATAATTGTCCCGGTGATTCCGCCCGGACAAATCAAAATCGCCCAAAAAATCAGTTGAGTCAACACAGCTTCCACAAGGCATTTTTTCCTTGTTTCCTTTATTTTAATGTATTTTTGTTGATGGTTGGTTCCTTGGTTTGCTTTAGCAATCCTTAGGATAATGGAGTTGTCATTTATCATTGTCTAGAAACAACGCACTCCGAGTATTTGGTGTAGAGGTGAAGAATCTTGGTGAATCCCACATCTTTTTCCGTGGGAAAACGGCACGGTCTGACCTTAATGTGATTTTTATGCGGTGAGGGGGTTTGTAGTGTGTTTGACTAGTCGAAGTTGCTATAACTTTTGTATGCAACTTAATATCAACACATTCCTGTTGATCTTGTCCACACTGCAGTTTCTGCCCAGACATAAACAATTCGTGTAACTTGCTATGTCAGCATTTTCTCACGAATTGTTTGCTGTATGCTAGCACTAAGAATTTAGTGTAAGTTTAGTTTTATGATTTTATTAAATAAAGTACGCTCAAGATGATAAATGACCTAGATTAAAAATCAACTTAAAAAAATCAAATTAAATCAAAATATTAGCACGTGTTTTTAATATTTTTCGCAATTTTGTGGACTTAGCGTTTTTGCCAACCACAAAATTACAACAACTTTAAACTACATAATAACATTTTTTGTTGTTGTAAAATATGTATTTTGCATAATGTTACCGTTTTGCATTAAAATCTGAATTTTGGAAAAAAGTGGACTTAGCGTCTTTGCGAATTATACTAACGATATGACGTTTATTTAAATTTTTTTTTTTAAATATCCAAAATTAAGACAGTTGGCAAGTTTGACTACATTATAAGAAAGTAAAGAGCATGTTTACATTAGTGTTTTCAATATAGAGCTTTGATTTAGGAGTGACTTCAACAGAGCATTTGGCTTGTGACAATGATATCTGCAGCTGCTTTTCCCATCGCGTTTGTTCAGTTTTAAAACCAATTGTGTTATTACTTCTTTGTACGCTCACAACATCATTGTTCGACTTCTACGATCAAGACTCGATGGAAGTAAATCTAATTCTTTTCTTAACCTAATATTATCATCTTCTAGTTCTTTAATTTCTGCTCTTAATGATATGAGGTCGTACTTTTGAGCCACATTCTTCAGGTTTGTATCTAGTTTTATTTATTTATTTAGCATTATCCGTAGCCATACGTACAAGCTATTTGTTTTTTTATTGCTGTTGTTAATAACACGATGCGGCAGTCAAAATACACTAATAACATAATGTAGGTTGTGAGTTTTGTTGAGTAGAACTCAAAAATATATCTTTTATTTCTCGAACCACCCAAACTTGTGTTATTTGACTAAGACGGTATCTTTGATATTTTCACATAAAATTATTGATTACCCAAATATTTTTTAACCTATTTTCAAAATCCAAAGTTATTTTTTGAAAAGGGAAGAGGTGAGCCTTTTAAACGGTATGCATAAACATATGGTTCAAATTTACATGTTATGAGTTTTGATCGGGTAAACTTGGAAAATATAAAATTTTTTTAATTTTTCCACATAATATTTTTCTTATTTTTTCATGTTTAACCATTCTCAAATGCAAAATTTAATTAAAAAATATGAAATAAATGGTGATATTCTGAAAGTGCATTATCTTGTGAAGAGATTGACACTTTGTTTGATACCATCGAACAAAAATTACCGTTGTTATTATTTAAATAGTATAACAGTCGTTTCATATTTGTATATATGCCATCTTATCAAATGAACTTTCAGTTCAAAAATTTTAAAATCTTTTGATGGATTCTGATGGTTTACCGCAAAATGTGTCAATCGCACGTTTTGGCAACTAGGAAGTCGGCTAATATTTATGTTTTTTGTAAATATTATTATTTCGCTTTGCTCAAACATTGACATCGCTCGAACGTGAAATTAACACATTTTCCAATAAACAATCAAGATCCATCAAAAATTCTGAAATGTTTTTACTGAAAGTTCATTTGAAAAAAAATACTCGACTGTTATGCTGTTTAGATAATAATTGCAGTAATTTTTGTTCGATTTTATCAAGCGAAGTGTCAATCTCTTCACAATAGAATAACGCACTATAAGAATATCACCACTTATTCTATATTGTTTAATAATTAAACTTTAATTAAAGTTTGCTATTATGAATGGACATGAAAAAAGAAGAATGTTTAAATTGGTGACATTGGTGCAGAAATGTTTGTGTAATCAATAAATTTGTGCGTAAATTCCCAGAAAAAAGTTTTTGACAATAAAACAATTTTAGAGGTGTAGTGTAGATTAGTGTAAAATATAAATAATTATATTTAAATCATTAATCAATTAAAGTTATTGATACATATTAAAACCCAAACCAGTTGTTAATTGTTACAATTAGCTCTTAAGATTATTTTGTAATTGGTTTGCTTTATTCAATACAGAACTTGTGAAGAATACACAAATATTTGGCGACGAGGATTGGGTTGATCCCAAAAGAAAAGTAAAAAATTTATAAGTATGTATAAAAAAATAAAATACACAAAAAAAAATTATATAAAAGAATAAGTCAGTCAGGGGTGTCATAGAATCCAATAATGTCGGAATTGGATTTGAAAACGACACAAAAATCAATTTGGTGTCATACAATCCAAGATTATCGGTTTTGTTTCGCACTTGAATAAGTATCGGTTTTAGGTGTCACAGAATGTATTCTTATCGGATTTGTTATTGGAAATAAACCAAGCAGCTAACAGCTGTCTGTTTGTTATATGAAATAAAAACAGCTTCAATTTTACTTTATAAATAGCTTTTATTTTACCAATCTCTTATAAGGTAGTGGCTATTTCGTCTCTGATTCTCTGACCTTCACTTTGCAGAGTCGTGCTTGATGACAAAATAACAGTGTCTTCCCTTTCAGGTAATGATTAAGTCAGCTCATCCTTATTGGTTTGCACATTATAGCTCCTGCAAATGTTGTGCAGAGCGCAGCAGGAATTTATAATTCCTACTGCCTCTTCCAGATGGTAGTGTAAAATGCTCATTAAGCACTCAACATATTCCATATTCGATCCTCCTATTCATATTCTTTTTCGATTAAAGTACAAATGCTCGCTAAAGCTGGGCTTTATTATCTTTATATGAGTCCCGTCTATGCAACCAATTACTGAAGGGATTTTAAATTTATTAAAGAAATAGTCCCTTGCTCTTTGCTTATCGTTGGAGTTAATTTCTAGTTGCATCCATTAACGGCAAATGAACCGCTTAATAGCATTGAGCACATTGTCTAAAATTGTAGAAACTGCGCTCCTACCCAATGATATGCTAGAGTCATTTCCAAAAGATACTTGGTAAGACCTTTCAGCTCAAAATCGCAACGTAGCTGCAAGTTGTAGCAATGGTGGGATCTTAGAATGGGAAAGGTGTTCTTTTACTGTGTCTATGACCGTACCAAAAGCGTCTTTGTTCAACCGGCAATATGCCATAAGTCTGCAATCTATCCAGGAAAGATTGTATTATAGTGGCCAGAACAGGAGTGGTAACAACAAGGTTTAGTACACAACATCTCTATGGAAGAACCCAACCTAGGGAATGTGAATTGTGCGCAGAAGAACTGACCATAAGTCATATCTTTAAAGATTGCCCGATAAGCTCAACAAATGAACCACTAGAATAAATCCTAAAATCAGCAAGAAAAATTCAAAATATTCTTCAATCTGCAAATGTTTTACATGAAATCTAGATTCAACACATAGTGTACATGGTCATTACATGGTCCACACTATTTTGGAATTGTATTTTACAAATTTATTTTTGTAAAATACGCATTTTAAGTAAATAAATAAATATACATTTTGCCAAAAAAAAATTATAAAAATTGGAAATAAATACACAAATGTAAACAACAGCTGTTTCGAACATCGGTTTTATTTCAATTCGAAAATAACAAAACCGACTTGGTTTTGTGACACCAAATGAATCCAATATCGGTTTTCAAAAACGACAAAAGGCAAAACCGACTTGGATTCTATGACACCCCTGATTAATTGGATCAATTGAAAAATTTGTTTGGTGAAAATGTAGATGAATATTTAGAACGGGTCGAGCAATTATTTATAATAAATAATTTTGAAGAAAAAAACAAAGTGGTTTTATTTTTAACATTGGTTTGCCCAGAAACATATAAAAGAATAAAATCGGTCTTGTTACCGGAAAAGCAAACAAGTAAAGTAAACAAGGCAAAAATAATTTTGTTACATTTCAGTCCGGAAAAAAATATTATTGCCGAACGGTTTAAATTCTATAGTTCCCAGAAGCCCGATAAGCCCATGAGAGAATACATAATAAACTTGAAATTATTATCAGCTCGTCGAGAGTTTGGTGCATTTTTAAATTAAGCTTTGCGTGATCGTTTAGTTTGTGGAGTAAGCAGCAGCCAACTCCAGACGAAATTGCTGTCAACATCATCTAATCAACAAAGAACAAAAAATTATGCATTCATCGTCGTATGATTTCAACAAAATAAATCATTACTTTCAAAGTACAAGAAGTATGAAAAATGTGCACCCAAGCATACAAGTGGCACTTGTCCAGCTAAGGAGTGGACCTGTTTTTCCTATGGAAAAAAGGGCATTCGGCGAAGGGATGTTTTTCGAAAAAGAGTAAATCAACCCAAACGAATTTAAGTAGGCAGAACAATGTTAACGAGTTGGAGTTTAAGCTGGGATCGTTGAACTGGATAAATAGAGCGAAGTCACCACTGCTAAAGAGATTCATCGTAAATGATAAAACCTTAGAAACGGAAATAGATACTGGAGCTGTCGTGTCCGTTATATCTAATATAGACTATGCATTTTATTTTAATGATTTAAATTTAAATATTATTAATTTTTCTCCTTTGCAAGTTTTAACAGGTAATGCTGTGGAGGTCCTTGGGAGAATATTGGTGACAGTTGATGGAAAAAGTGATTTGGAATTCGTGGTAGTGAAATCGAACAGGCAATTCACGCCTTTAATGGGGCGGAATTGGATAGATGTTTTACTTCCAGGTTGACGAAATTTTTTTAATCTAACCTTGTGCAAGTCAAGTGATATTTTACCCATAAAAAACGTCTGCCAAACTAGTACCGTGGAAGTGTTGAAAAGTAGTTTTCCGTCCTTATTTTTGTACCAGCCCCATTAAAAGTTTTTAAGTGATACTTTTTCAAGCCAAATTCTCAACCAAAATTTTTTAAGGCGTACACGGTGCCTTTAAGTTTAAAAAATTCTATAGAGACCGAGTTAGGTGGAATGCGTGATGACGGAATAATGGAGCCCGTCCAAAAAAGTATTTGGGCATCTCCGATTGTTTGTGTCATAAAAAAGATTATAATGTAAGAAATCTGTGGAAATTTTAAATTAACCATAAACCCAGTTATTAAACGGATGTATATCCCTTACTGTTAATTGATGATATTCTCACAAGTTTAAGGGGTAAAACGTGCTTTTGTATTCTTGATTTGAGTAAGGCTTATTTACAGCTATCGGTAAATAAATCATCTCATGAGTTGTTAACTACCAATTTTGCTTCAATTTTGAGGTTTACCATTTGGTGTTTCAACTGCACCGATGATTTTTCAAAGGGTGATGGATCAAATTATGTTGGGCATAGATGACGTTGCGTCCCCTTACTGTCTTTATGAAGAAGGGGAAGTGATTGATAATGCAGAGCACACGGTTTTCGAATGTGCACGCTGGCAGAGCTATCGCTCTGTACTGACGTCGGAAATCGGAATGATCACGGCCGCCTACATTGTCGGTGTTATGACTTCGAGCAGAGAAAATTGGGCCTCAGTGGCGAATTACGTGGAGCGCATTCTAAGGCTGAAGAAGAGAGACCTTGAGGCTGCAGAACAGGCAGGCACGCCGGCATAATTTATACGGACACATGTGTCAAAGGAAAACGACACGGGATCCTGATCTAAAGGAATAGTGGAGACACGTGAATGTCTCCTCAACTTACGACACGCAATCCGGACGCGGATATGAACACGCAGGGGCCAAATGGCCAAAAGGACTCCACTCCGAAGTAATACCACCGTAGTTCCGGAGTGGGCACAAGTCCACGAGACGAGGGGGGAGTTTAGTGGGTGAGGGCCCCACACACGGAGGATGTGACGACTTCCTCTATGGTGCGGTTAGGAACATTCACCCGTCCTCGGCGTGAAAAAAAAGATGACGTTGCTGTATATCTAGATGATATTTTAGTTTCTGGTAATGGTGAACAAGATTGTAAATCTAAATTGTATAAAGTATTCCAAATTTTTGCCAAATAGTTCTACAGTTTTAGCACCTTTGTATAAATTATTGCGTAAAGAAGTAAAATGGAGTTGGGATGAAGAATGCAACGTGACTTTTCAAAGCTGTAAAAAGTTGTTATGCAGAAACAATTTGTTGTTTCATTTCGATCCAAATAAACCCATTGTAATTGATTGTGACGCGTCTCCTTGCGCAGTTTGTGCCATTTTAGGTGTAGTTGTTGATGGTCAGGAGAGGCCGTGCTACATGGTTTCATCTACTTTAAGTAAAGCAGAGAAAAATTATTCTCAGATCCATAGAGAAGTCTTAGCGGTGGTATTTGCAATTCGCAAATTTCATAAGTTTGTTTATGGTTATAATTAAGTTACGGTATACACCGACAACCAGCCACTTGAACAACTTTTAGGTGATAAAAAAGCTTTATCTGATATTGTCTCTGTTCATTTTCATAGATGTTTTCGTTTTATTTTTATCAAATTACATTTGTAAAATTAAATATCGCCCTGGTTCAAAAAAATGTCGATGCGTTGCCACGTCTACGTCTGGAAGGTGAAACTAGAAACAAATTCACAATCGATAATATCTCTGCGAAGTGTTGCCACAAGATCAGCCACTGACTGGCCTTTACTTTGATACTTCGACGAAAATGTATATTGTGCCACCACCGCATTTCTTTTTGGAGCCAAATAATTTTCTAACAATTTCAGCAAATCTTGGTACTGCAGCTCTGTTGCTGTCATTGGTGCAGCTAATGCTGTCACCCTATCGGAATGCTTTGCGCCAATTGAATTTAAAAGGAGGTTTGTACAATATGTCCTATTACTATCAACGCCTTTCATGTTCACATAATTTTCGAACAACTGCACATTGGGGTTTTTGATGCCTGAAATGGGAATTAATTGGAAAATGAAATTCTTGAGTACCAAATATTTTTGTACATGAGCTGAAAGTGCACAACATTCTGCACCACTTTCTTAAAAACGTATCTCTAGCAAGTACCGTTACATTACTACGTCTTTTTGAAGTGTGAGTTTTTTGAAATTTTTTTATCTTTCGTGAAAAAACTGAATTTTCAGTGTTTTTAAAATTAGTTCTCGGAAAGTTTTTAAGTAAAAATATTTAAAAAAAATATGGAGCATTCAGCAACATATGATTGAGATTATATTTGCGTCATTTTTTTTTTGAGTTTATATAGTTTTGCTATTTTTAAAATTTTTTTTGTGAAGGTCTATAAATTTGCAAATTTTGTAGCATATATGGAAAAATAGTTGTGAGTTAAGCACTGATACTATGTTCACGTATGCAATTTAATTGAGAACAATAGTCGGTTAATTGATAACAATATTTTAACCGTTCAGGTATAATAAATGTGTATACGCAATATTCATTTAACAGCTGATAAACAACAACATTGTTTTTATTTTGGTCGCGTGTTTTTGTAAACTTCGTTTGTGTTTGTTTGCAAGTTGCCATTTTTTTTATCGTTGACATTTGAGTTGTCAAATATCAACAAGAAGTGTTCGGTTACTTTTAATCTGCTCCCTAAACAGACTTATGACAGTGCTGTATTTAAAGTTTTAATCAATATTATAACAATTAGCATTTAATTGATCAATAATTAATTGAGATTTTATATGAAGTATTGAGATCAATATTGGCGTTAATTGTGATTTACGCAATAAAGGTGCATACGTGAACATAGTATAAGATACCCTGTGAAATAATAGAAAACAATTTTTTTGCACTTTCTTGCACCTGATTAAAAAAAACAAGATATATTTTTATCTATCAAATTTTACAATTTTAGGTACAAATGTGAATACAAATTTTATTTCTCGAAGGAAACTTTATGAACTAATTGCAAGTTCTGGATTTGAAACCTTGACTGAAAAAATTGCATTTCTTAAAGAAAAAATGCTTACACGTTTATTGCCAAGCAATAAAAAAATATTAAAGTTTTTAACGATACATTGAAAAATTTAATTTCCCAACTGAAGAATCGCTGGAATGCGTCTTATAAAATTTCTGAGCGTTTTCTTCAGAACAACAAGTACTGGTTAGATTCGTCAATAGGTTTCCCGCGCCAATCTGGTCTTAAGCGTGGTAGATCGAAAATTGGTTTCGAGGATTGCAGTGAAAGAAGCAAAAGCCAAAAGACCAGAAGTAATAAACTACTCTTTAATACCAATTGGGCAGTTAACCAGTGATGCCAACTCTTAGGACACCAAACGCGTGAACAAAAATGAAAACCGGGCTAAAACGGGCTAAATTGAAAAAATGACGTTTTTAGTACAATACAATTTCATTTTTTTCAAAAAAGCGCAAAAAGGGGGCTAAAATTAAAATAGTACCACAATAGGGTACCACTGCAGATGTAAAACAAATTTGTGGTTGTACCATATTAATACTGTTTAAAGGTTCGGACGCTTTTTTGTGATTTTTCGTTTCTGAATATCTGACCAGGTCATAGTGTTTAGCGACGATTTGCGTGTTGCAGTAAATACATACTGCTTTAGATTCATCTTTACAAGGCTTTATCCATTTCTTGAAAAGGGGATCTGTCTCCCAAATTTTACGATATCTTTGCGTGTAGCGCTCCATCTAAACATAAACATTTACATTAAAGACACATCCAAGAATATTAAGTTGTGACTTACTTAAAGTTACACTTATAAAGGGTCTGTCATCTAACGTTTTTTTTCAACTAGTGCTTATTTCGTGAATGGTAACACTTAGCTCATGTCTGATTAGACAGATAATTAATTTTATCCTTCCGCTGAACGAATATGGTTGTGTATACGCTTGAACAACGCTGGGAAAGTGGGCCTGCGATCGACTTACAGAAGATGCCGATTTTGGGGAAAAAAATCATCTTTTCAGATGAAGCTCATTTTGATCTTGACGGGTATGTAAACAAGCAAAATTGTCGCATTTGGGGCACAGAAAACCCACACGCTTACATTGAAAAGCCGACGCACCCAAAACGAGTCACTGTTTGGTGCGGATTTTGGTCCAGAGGCATAATTGGGCCATTTTTCTTCGAAAATAAGCAAGGAGTGGCCGTTACAGTCAATGGCGATCGTTATCGGGCCATGTTGAACGCATTTTTGTTCACAAAAATTGAAGAGGAGGATATTGGCAACATTTGGTTTCAACAGGACGGCGCTAAGTGCCACACAGCCGAAGCTACACTCGATGTAGCCGCAGAGCTGATGTCGTTTGGCCACCTCGGAGCTGCGATTTGACAGCGTTGGACTATTATTTGTGTGGTGCCGTCAAAGATAAGTGTTACGCCGACAAGCCAGAGACAATTGACGCTTTAAAGGACAATATTCGTGAAGCCATTGGTAAAATACAGCTGCACACAATCGATAATGTGCTACTGCATGGCCAGCCGAAGCAGCCATTTGAATGAAATTATTTTCCATTATTAACCGGAAGGATTGTACTTTCAAATAAAAAAAGAAATTTGAGAAAATATTCAAATGTTATTTGGCGGACTCTTTATACTTATTAATATGTTTTTTATCAATGCCTAATTAGGAGGTAAATACAATTTTAAACTTTCAGCAAAGCTTGTGTTTCTCGGTACTTTTGTTAATTATCTTACAATACGACATTGCCAGAGAAACATAAGATAATATTCCCATACAGAGTTAAAGGAAAAACGGGCTAAAAGGGCTAAACAAAAATACTGAAAAGGGCTGAAATTGCGCGTTTTTTAGTTTAGGGCTAAAAAAATTTTTTCGCGTTAAAGGTGCTTCAAAAAGGGCTAAATCTAGCCCGAAAAGGGATAAGTTGGCATCACTGCAGTTAACTGAGGAAGCACAAGAAGCCCGAAAGAAAGACTTCAAAATGAAATGAAAACTTGTTTGATGCTCAAAACGATTTATTCCAATTTGTATTAACATTTCTATGTTCAATTCTAATTTTATCTGGTTGGTAGATAATCTTTAACAGTAGGATTATAAAAAATTTTCTCAGAACATATATTTTGATGCAATACATCAGAATCAATCAAAAACTCAATTTTGCCCTTATGCATTTCAGGTCACGATTTTTTTTCTTTAAGCGGAATAAACCAAAAAAAGCAACCAGGAAAGCTCCTATGATTTAATTTCCATTTTAGGCATCAAAAACCCCATTGTGCGCTGTTTAAAAATGTTGGTGTTACCTTGCACAGCTCTTGAAGATGTACCGACAGACATCTTGAAAATTTTATGCAATAAGTCCTGTTGCACTTTCATGAACGTGGCGAATTGTTCGTCATCAGTTTTGTAAATTTCTAAGCTTGCACTTGCTTTAACAAGAAAAAGAAATACATATTGTTAATTGCACAAAAAATTAATAATTGAAACGATTTTACTCTCGTTGCCAAACTTTTCTATTCCTATTTGAAGTAATTGAAATTTTATATATACGCGTTTTATAATTCAATACACCTTTATTCAACGAACTTAAAATTAAGAATAACAATAGAAAAAGGAATGCAATAACCATTATTGGCATTCAGTGTTGCCATATTAATATAATACCAACAATGGGTCATAACGATCTCCCACGCTTAATAGGATCTTGTCATTTTGAAAAGATAAGATACATTAATAATTAGTTTAAAAGAATTCAATTTCGAAAATAAATTAATAAAATAGTTCATAAATTATTCTGGAACGTAATCTTGAAGATATGTTGGCCTGCTGCGTAATCTTGCAGATCTACGAATAGTTTGTTCTTCTTGAGAATTCTGCGCTCCCTGTACCGTTGACTTGTAGTTTCCTAAGATTCTGAATTTGACTGATTTTGACGATTAGTAGAATCAGTATTGTTTCCATCAATGCTTGGGGCAAAATGTACTTTCCGTTTCTGGACATTTGTAATTTTCAGTTGGTCTATGTGGCGTTTAAGCGTACAGCCATCATCCAATTTCACTAAATAATGTAGGTTCCCAAACTTCCTAATTACGTTTCCCATTTTCCATACCGTTTTGTTGTTTCGAATGTGTTGAACTTGCACTCTTTCTCCCACGCTTATTTGACTAACGCCTGGAATAGGTTTTGGAGAAAAAAATTTCTTTGTAGGTTTTAAAGCATCCAATTTAATTCGAATACGTCTTTAAAAATAGAGTTCAGCTGGACTCTTTCCACAGTTCCGGGGTGGTGCTCGATATTTTTGAAGAATTTCGTTAACCTTTTTCTGTATTGTATTGAACATTTCACTCTGCTAATCCATTTGTACTTGGAAGTTCTGGAGCAATTAGTTTTTGGAAAATACCATTCTGCTTACAATATGATTTGAATTGTTCGCTGGTAAAGATTGTAGCGTTCTCGGATACAACAATTGCAGGGAAACCATAGTTAGTAAAATTTTCAGATAACAAACTTAAAGTGTTTTGTAGGTGCATCACGGTTCATTTTGATTTAGCGTCGACAACAATTAGAAAATTGTGATTCTGAAATGGACCTGCATAATCTATATGGATTCTCTTCCAGTTTTCCTCTGGTTCTTTCCATTGGTGTAGTGGAGCTTTTGATGGTCGATTTTGAACTTCCACACAAGATTCACATGATCTTACCATTCTTTCTATATCTCGGTCAATTCCTCTCCAAAACAACAAATTATTTGTTTAATTTATTTGTTTAATCGAATTCAATTTGCAAGATCGAACAGAGGAAAGCAGATTATTCAGTTAAGATATCAGACTTTAATATCTGAGTGGCAGTTCTTTACGAATACAATACGGCTGTGGAACTCGTTACCAAACCAACTACAAATCAATGGCAACGCTTTGCAATTTAAAAAAATGCTATTTTCAAAATTTTAATTTTAAATTATTACATATATATATGCACATATTTTTATTCTTGTTTGTTTGTTTTTATTCTTGTTTGTATATATTCTGATATTGTTTTTTTTTTTTTTTTAATTTGTTTTAGTTTTAGTTTATTGTATAATACTTTTCTATTTTTTGTAATGATCATACAATCACATACTGTAATTTAAAAGATTAATTTCTTGTTGTATGTGATATGAAATAAATAAATGAATAAATAAATAAATAAATAAACATCAGAACGAAAAAAAAAAAAAAAAATATAATATCAAAATAAATTGTGTTAAAAAAAAAACAGTATATTCTGGCAAGTTGTTTCATTTTTGTAATTCCCGGATGGGTGTGATGTAATTCTTGGAGAATTATATATTGAAGACTTTTTGGTATAAGCACTCTTTGACCTTTAAATATCAATCCATTATCGAGGGTTTATTTTCATTCGTCGTCATCACCACTTAGCAGATTTGACAACATTTTTGAAGGTTCTGGATCTTTTGCTGTTTCCTTAGCTAATATTTCGGCATTCACGTGTTCATTAGAAATATTGAAAATTGATTCAAAACACAATTCATTAACTTCTTCATTAATGAGCTTTTCTTGAGGCTGCATAGCAGGAGAGAGGCAATCAGCATTAATATGTTCAGAGCCCTTTTTGAAAACAATTTTATAATTGAAACTTGATAAAAATTCTGCGTATCGTAGCAATCTGGCAAATGTAATAGCTAGCGTCTTATTGTGTTGATGAGAAATGCGTGTCAATGGTAGATTGTCTGTCATAAGTTGAAACTTCCTTCCCTAGTGGTAATTAAAAAAGTGATTCAAGGTAAATACAATTGAAAGTGCTTCACGATCTATAGGGCTATAGTTTCGTTCAGCTGTGGACAATGACCTAGATACATATGCAACTGGACGTTCTGTACCATTTATTATAAAGGGTGTTTTTTTTATAGAGGTATAGAACTTTAAGTAGGGATTACTTTTCAAGATGGCAACCGATTTAACAGCTGTCAAGTGATTTACTCTCAGTTTGGTTTGGCAATTCATCATGAATAGACTCACGCCTGAACAACGCTTGCAAATAGTGCAATTTTATTTAGATTTATTGAAAGACATGTTTGGTGACCGCCTAATTTTACGTTTTGGACCTGTGAATTGGCCTCCAAGATATTGTGATTTAACACCGCTAGACTACTTTCTGTGGGGCTATGTGAAGTCATTGGTCTATGCGGTAAAGCCACAAATGTTGGAAAAAGTCATCGAAAATTGGACGTCCAGATTGGACTACATCCGAGCCAGTCGTTGCGGTCATATGCCGCAAATCATATTTAAAATGTAATGCCACCAGATTATCTTTCGGATAAATAAAATTCATGTCAATCGAATAATCCATCGTTGTCAACTTAAAGTTCTATACCTCTATAAAAAACACCCTATATGTGAAAGTACGCCTGCTATACCTGTAGGACTGGCATCACATGCTACTATAACTGGAAGTTCTGGGTCGAAAGGCATAAGTACTTGATCACTGGAGATTACATTTTCAAGTTTTATAAACGCTGATGCACAATTTGAAGACCCATAAATTGTTGAATTTTTTTGACGTAACGGATGAATTGACGTAACGGATACGTTATTGAAGACATATCTGGAATAATAAGTTATCATGCCTAAAAATCTTCTAACATCATCGGCATTAGCTGGGCGAGGCATATTAACTATTGCATCAATTTTTCCTGGTGACTTTGAGATCTCATTATATCTTACAATATGTCCAAAATATTCTATTTGAGTTTGAAAAAATTAGCATTTGCTTCTATTCAAGTGTAAATCCTGTTGTTGTAGTTGCTTGAGGCACAATATTAAATTTCGTTTGCATTCGGCTTCTGTAGATCCATGTATTATAATGTCATCGAAATATGACATGGTTTTGTCCAAGCCAGATAATATTTGTTCAATTATACGATTAAATTCTGATGTTGCGGTTTTTATACCAAAAGAAAGGCGATTGACTCTGAAGGTTCCCTTATATGTTGACATTGTTTGTATCTCACTGGATTCCGGATTAACTCGTAGATGAAGGTCCGCTTTATAGAGGTCTAATCGAAAAAAATATTTTGGCCCCTTTAGGTTATTTAAGATCTTGTCAATACGACGTATAGGATAATTTGAAGTAACAAGTTGTGAATTAACACCTGGTTTTTAATCGACACATAGTCGAATTCCTCCATCTAGTCTTGGAATAATCACGAGAGGTGATCCCAATCACTTCTTTCACATTTCTAATTCATTTAGTTCCTTTTCAACACGTTCTCGTAAAGCGTATGGTACTTCTCGTTCCGGTTTGGAACCCTGGCGTAGCTGTAAAGTAACATTATAATTGTTAACACATCCTATTTTATTTGTAAATACATCGCTAAATTCATTAACTATATCAGAAATTGAATCTGATTTAATTATTTCCACTGTATTTATATTGTGAAGGTGTTGTTTGTCAACTTGCTGTAAATTTATCTTCAACTGCGAATCCATACTCGACCCATGAGGGCATCATGACCACTAGGAACGACATATAACTTCTCATTTCTTGTTAGGTTGTTGCGTTTTACTTTTACATTGACCTTACCATCTAGAATTATTATATTGCTAGGATAGGAACGAAAAGCAATTGTTGATGGCTGCAATGTTTCCTTTACTTACATTACAATTTTTGGTATTCATTTCTTGGTATTAGTGTAAATCCAACACCAGTGTCGACTTCAAATTTTTGACGGCGTCCATTTATATCTACCTCGACGTAGTATTTATCGATACCATTTACTTTGAATTCATTTGAAAATATATCGACTATTTGGTTGATACAATAAATCTGATGGATTGTCTCATTCTTCACTTGTAATGGCTGCGTACTTTGATTTTCTTGTTGTTGTTATGATTGCAGGTTAGAACTTGCATTTAATTGTTGCAGGTCGCGTTGTCTTATTGAAGGCTTCCAATAATTGGACAAATTAAGCAGCATCCATCTTGAAATTTTCCTATTTAATTCTGGTTAATACATTTTTTTCTTTTCATTATTGATATATTATTTATTAATTTTGCTTTCTTTTACTCATCGCCACTTTTCTACTCCTATTTGAAGTAATTGAAATTTTATACAGTAGTTTTGACTTACCTGCACAACTAACTTTTGCAAGTATTTTTGTGCAGATAAGCAAAAAAATGCAGCTAAATTAAATGTTTGTACCTGTCTAATTGAGCAGGTATGGAATAATTATTGATTACTCTCTCAAAGCCCAGCTAAAGCAAACAACTAAATAAAGATCAACCATAAAATACTTTTTATATTTCATTTATTTATTGGTATTTGTTTTTAACAAAAAATTTAAATAAATTTCAACGACGAAATTAATTGAGATTTTCGTTTTTTTAAATAATTTTTTTTATAAAGATTTCATTTTTGTTCGACGCAGCTAACTTTAATTTTTGCTATGAAAAAAGTTTTAAAGTTCAAAAAATATAAGGCACATATATTAAAAGTGCAGGTATAGAAAATGCACTTAAAAAAGAATTTTGTATAGAATTTGGAGAAATAAAGACACGAAAAAAAATTTTTGTGGAGGTAAAGGCAATGCGCACGTAAATAAAAGGCAGCTTTATCAAAACTACTGTATATATGTACGCGTTTTATAATTCAATACATCTTTATTCAACGAACTTAAAATTAAGAATAACAATAGAAAAAGGAATGCAATAACCATTATTGGCATTCAGTGTAGCCATATTAATGTATGACAATGGGTCATAACACAAATTGTTGTGCTTTTAAGAACAAATATAATCTTTGTAATTATTTAAAATATATATATTTCATATTTTCAATACTATAAAAATAATAACGAAAAGTTCTAGACATACTATGAATTATAATATATGAGCAGATACAAATTCAAGGCATACTTAGAATTATAACATATACCCACAATTTTTAGAGATAAGTTGCTATCGTTGCTACACGGTACTAATATTGAGATCGTTCGTATGAAGTTGTTACTTCGTCCTTCGGTTTGCTGGCCTTCCATTGACAAAAGTATTGAGGCTTATTTTTCAAAGTGTCCATCGTGTCAAAACAAAAGATTCCCCAAATTTCACTTGGCCTCCAACTTCTTTTCCGTTTGACCGCATTCATGAGCATTTGTCAGTTCCAAATTAATGATTTTTTAATTGTTGTTGATGATTTTTCTTAAATGGATTGATGTACGAATTTTATATAAAACTTCAGCAATGGTGGTTATTGAAAAATTAAAATTTGTGTTTTCAAATTTTGGATTTTGCTCTACGCTAATAAGCGATAATGGACCACAATTCGGAAGTGAGTTTAAACTATTTTTAAGATCAAACGGTATAAGTCAGCTTTTTAGTCAGAAAGAGGTGTTCAAACCGTTTGAAATCGTACTTTCTATCTAACAAGTCAAATGGAATTTCTGTCCAAAACGTCGTATTAAACTTTTTACATATTTAAATATGTACCGAAAAACTGCATCCGCTGTCACAGGTATGTGTCCAAGTGAATTTGTTTTACCATATAAACCAATGACTCTATTAAAAATGGACTCAAATACAGAAGTAAATACAACAAACTACAAAGACAAAAAGATTTTAGAGAAAATAATGTTTCAAAAAAGCAAAAAATTTGATAATTTCAGTTTAAAAGTTGATAAAAAAAATTTGTATTTGAATCCAGATCAAAATAGTGATGCAAAATGGGTCAAAGGTATCATTTGCAAAAAAATTAGTGAGGCACTATATTTCATTGAAGTTAATAGATGGTGAAGGGTTGCTCATAGAAATCAATTTAAAATTAATCGAAAAAGATGTAATATTATCAAGTACTCCACAAAACTTAGAACAAAATCAGAATATAAGCGTTGAATGATTAAAGAACGAAAAAGAAGACGAAGACGAGGAAGAATTTTTTGATGCAGAAAATGTGAGGGATGAAGATGATAATGTTACATGATTACCATTAGAGGCTAGATTAAGAAAGAAGAAAAATGTTAAGTACCAATTGTAATTTCAATGAAATTTTTTTTCATTATATTTTTGATATCATATTGTTAGGAAAATGGAAATGGTGTTATTAAAATAATAAACAAAAGCTCCAAAAACAAAACAACGGACTTGATCATGTATAAAGTGATAAACAAAAGCTCCAAAAACAACATAAGGCAGTTGTTTACATGATCAACGAAGAAGTAAACACATAGCAACAAAAACAATGGCTTGATCGCGTGATCAAAGTAAACAAGCAACAATAACATCAGGTATAAAAAGAAAAGGGACAAAGTAAACAAACAACAACAACACTACAAGGATAGATGTAAACAAGATCCACCAACAACAATAAGGGAAGCGAGTTGTTTACGTTTTTAGATTGTTCCCGAAGGCAGTCATACTCTGCCAAGGGCATTCATTAGACTGATGATCCAGCGATATAAAAGGCAAGACAAAGCGAGCAACGAGGAGTGAGTTATAGTTCAGTCAGTCTTGTGTGAAGACACGGTTGCGTTCGAAGTAAGCAGTTGTTAGTGTTTACGCGAGCAGAAAGTTTGTTGCTTACAAAAAAGGGTTGTAAGCAGAAGAGTGATAATTCAATCAGACACGTTGCGTTGCGTGTGAAGAATCGTAGTTCGAAGTTCTAACGAACGATTGTACCAAAGAGAACAACAAAGGGAATTGTTGTTGTGTACAAGAAGAATAACAATTTAAAGGAAATTGTTATTGTGTGAATAAATTCCAACACAGGGTGCACACAGATTTGTGCAGACAATAAAGAATTGATTTTAAAATTAAACACTAATTTACTTTTATTTCATTTGCAATCTACGAACTCATATTTTTAACGTTTTTAAAGGGTAAAAACGTAACAATATCTTAAAGCCCTAGTTATGCTACCGTAACGGAACGTAACCGCAACAGTAAGAAACAGCTGATCGTTTTTGTTATGTATAAAGTAATACGAATGGTTATAGAAATGTAATGTAACGTAACCGGAACGTAAGAATCTGTAAAAAATAGAATTTTCTTACATTTTTACGTGACATCTGCTTAGCAGTGTTAACAACATGTCAATATTAAAAACCACTAAAACTGAAAATTTTAATTATAAACAGAATTTACATTTTGTATGTATGTATGTTATGTTTGTCTGTATGTGGAATTCTCTTTAAATAAGACCTCACATACTTTAAAAACCCAAATTATAATTTATTTCATTATTAACTTAATTAAAAATTATAATTTAAAATAAAAATAAACACTATTTTACTATAATATTATGTATGTAGGTAGTGTTTATTTTTATTTTAAATTAGAAAAATTTAGTTATCGATTTTTAACTAATTAAAGCGTTCGAATAGCATTTCAGCTTGCATTTTACTTTTATTAGAGAAGATAAAAACGTTTTAACATTCGTACAAATTTGGTTTCCGAAATACCTGACCTGTTTCTGCAGAATAAACGATTTCACTTGCTTGGCTATTGATATAGAAAATTCAATCAAAGGCACTTAATTTTGTATTTTAGTGTGCATACAACTTTTAATAAGTACCTTTAAATAAATATAAAATCGTTTAAAATGAACTTAAAAACTCTGTGTTGATAACATTGGTTAACAGCTGGATTAAAGAGAAACAAAAGGCGCCATATTGAAAGTGATAAAAGGAGTGAAAACAAAGTTTTAAAAATTTGGAATTAATATTAAATTTATTTAAAAAACAATAATAAAATATAAATTCAATCCAAAAAACTTGTCTTCTATATTCTTATCTGAATCTCTGTCTTTTAGTTTTTGCAATTTTTATTTCCTTATTTGTTTTTGTTTATTTCTGTTTTGTTTTGTTTACATAAAAACATATGACACGTTTTTACGATCTATAATTGCACTTACATTTTTACGTTCCATACACATTACATTACGTTACTGTTACATTCCGTTACGGTAGCATAACTAGGGCTTAAGGCATAAAATATCAGCTCGCAAGGTTAGAAACAGGTTGAATGCAACAATAAAGAGAAATCTGCCTTCAGCAGCCAGTAATTGCAACAAAAAATTATACACTTCAATTGATGTTTTCGACTTGCCTGTCAATCAGAATTAACTTTGTCTCATATTAATAATTTTTTAGTAAACATATTCATTGTTTATGAATACTCATGCGACATTTGAGTATGCCAATTTCAATTGATATGCTTTCCTACATCAGAGCAATTTAAAACAACAAAATTTATTGCACGATTAGCAGCGTTGCCATTAGCTAAGTGTTGCCTTTTTTCAAGATTCTTGAGATACAAAAAAGTTTTCATTAAATTTGTTTTCTTAAGAAACAAGTTTATTCAATAAATTTCTATTTTCAACTTTTCCAATAATAATATGAAATATTTACCACTATAGGAAGTAACAGAGGCACCGGAATCCGATAATTTCTTTTAAAATTTTTATACTTTTAGATATAAAAGAAAATGAAAAAATTTCGCGAAAAATTTATATTTTTGTACCTCTGAAATGACTTGACTCTTCAACACATAAAACCAAATCTAATTTTATTGTGATTAAAAATATTAATACTGCGGTGCGACAATCCAAATACACAGCTAATGACATAGTGTAGGTTGTGAGTAGAAGTAGAACTCAAAAATATTTTTTTCATTTTTCGAAGCATCCAAACATGTGTTATATGACAAAAACTGTTGTTTTTGATCTCTTCACTCAAAATTATTGATTACTGAAATACTTTTTAACCTAGTTTCAAAAGTAAAGGGCTGGTTACCATCCGTAAGAAACGTAAAATCGTAATGTACGTAGCCTTAAAAACGTTTGTGTAGTTATAGAAACGTTCAGAACGGGACATATGTCAACGAAGAATGTAAATAAAAACCAAAGAAAACAAAAGCAACACACAAACGAACACAACACAATGCAAAGAAATTGGTATACAGACTCATCATCAGTGTTGCCGTTTTTTGTTCAATGTGTGGATTTTTCCGGATTTGTTTATTATTTTTCTTATAAAAATAGCTTTTGTTTTGTTTGTTAAAATTAATTAATTAGTAAGATTATAATTTTATTTTATTATTTTTTGTTTCTTTTTTCTCAATTATAATTTAAGTTTGAAAAAATAAAATAAAAAAACTGCGAATTAAATTTTGGTTATATTTTTCCTTATCTGGTGATTTTTCGCAAATGTTGGTTACAATATTTTTTTTCGTGGCAACACTGCTCATACTCTCTCATGTTCAAATGTCACGTAAAAATGTGGGAGAATTCTGTTTTATACAGATCGTTCCGTTTTGCTAACGAGAGAGAACGTTTCGGTAAGCGTTTACATTGTTCTCCATATGCTAAAAAGAGAACGTTTTCTACGGTACATTACTTTACGGTGCGGTAACTACTACTTTTCTACACTTTGGTCAAATATGTGACCATAGGGCAAACATGTTTTTCCATATTTCTGTTTGACGATACTTAATCAGACAAAAATGGGAAAACAAAATGTTGGTTTTTTCAGTCTAATATCGGACATACAAAAGCAAACAATTTGAGGCAAACACTCGACATCTGCAGGCAATTGGCAAAATTGAGATTGGAAAGTTTTCAGATAAATATTTGCAGTTGCAAGCATTGATCGTTACAATTAAAAAATTAAGGATACTCGTGAAAAATACCTACACATACAAATATTAAAGACAAATTCGCTCCAAGTATTTAATGAAACTAAATCTCATTGCTTCTATATAGTTTTTAAGATTTGATTAATTATTCTTAATTCGGACTATGAACTGTAGCGAGAGATTATCCTAAAAATAAATGTTGATCACTGCTGTGGTTGTAACTTTACTTTATCCAAATTTTGACAGATGTATGAACATTTGCTGAGGAAAACATAATTAATATTTCGAATAAATAATTAAGTAGTGACTCAAAAACCGAATAAGAATATCTTAGCATAGAATTAGACATAGAAGCACAGTTAGCACGAACAAAAGTAAAACTATTTTAATTATATTGGCTTGTCTGAAGCCCTATTTGTACAATTTACTTCTTAATATTTACTAACTTATATGATGTTATACCATAAAAAAAATTAAAGACGTCAAAATAAAACTTTACTAATGTTCATAATAATTTCGACATGCCAACTGTCAACATTTCAAAATATTATGAGAGGTCCTTAAAGAATATCATAGTACATTCACATTCTCAAGCCTGTCATATTTCGTACTTCGGCGATCATATTCATCTATAAAAATATGTACGCCTACAAATATTATTCAATACGAAAATTCAATTTTTTCCTGGTGTTAATCGATCTTAATAGGTTTTTTTAAGACTTTAAAAAATGCATTCGGAATGACCTCTCATTTTTGATTACCAGTGTATTTGTTTAATTTAGTAAAATTTCATTTTAAAAATGTAAAATTTCATTTAATAATATTCGGTTCTCACAATGAACTTTATTATATTCAAACTGTTAAATGTACTATATCCAATGAATTTAGACAGTTTCAAGACAAAAACAGAAATAATAGCAATAATATTCTATGGTATGTTGAAGTATTTATGTGGGATTGGAAATAAAGCACCGTTCTTTATTTATTATTATTTCAACGATAATGTTTTTGATTTAATATTTTAAAATAACACTTTTTATTTATTCTTTAAGAATTGAAATTTTTCTTATATAGTTTTGTTTACGCGCACACACTTCTTCTCGCTTTTGCGTCTTCTTTGCTAATCATCGTTCTCAATAAAATATGCTGTCTAGTAACCTATCGTTCTCTGTGACTCAATGTCACGCCACATTTTTTGTCCGTTTTAAAATGTAAGTGTCCGTTAGCTATTATGACAGTCGGTCAGTGCGAATTCGTATGGTACCCTACATTCGGCCGTCCTGGAGGCAATACGGCTCGGATTGCCATTTCTTCATATAACCGGCTACGGTGGTAGTTTTGTTAGGGCCCTCATGTCGACCAATTTTCTCTACTTCATATCTTCCATGCGTGAATCTATTCACTATCTTGTACGGTTCGAGATACTTGCCCTTTAGCCTGAGACCACTCCCAAATTGGGGAGATGCTGAATATTCCCCTTAGCAGAATAATCGCTGAAGTCTTGCGAGGTAAACGCTGCTCCGCGGTCGCTTATAATCCTACGTAGGTATCTAAATATTGATGATTGTTTTTCTAAACACTCTATAACCGCTTTTGCATCTGTTAATTTTGTTGGATGAAGCCATACAAATTTTGTAAAGCCGTCAACTACTACGAACAGATAATTATAGGCTTTTTTCGTGACCTCCATTGGTCCAACGTGGTCGATATTTTAAGTAGCTAGTGGTCTATCGTCTTTATCAATCGGATTCAAATAGCCCTCTTTCTTGCCGCTCTTTGCCTCGCTGATTATACACTCAACAGAGTTCTTTACCACCTTTTGAACTTTTCCGGGTAAATTTGCTATAAAATAGTGCTTTTCTACCAAGTCCTTCGTTTTGGCAACACTATAGTGACCCTGGTAGTGCGCCACTTTAACTATCTCGTTTTCCAACTGGACTGGTACTACTATTAGCTCCTTAGTGGGATCTTTCATTAGGACACCATTGTCCATGTAGAAATCTTCATAACTGCCATACTCTAAAACTGCTTTTATGGCTCGTATCGTCATTATTCTGTGCTTCTCTTAATCTGTGCGCTAAACTACTCTCGCCCATTAAACACGACACTCTACATTCTACGGGTACCTGATCTGTGTTCCAGTTCATAGGAAAATTCCTGCAAAAACATTGCCCAACGGGAGATCTGTGCAGGGACGTCGGATTTACTCATGGTCATCTTAAATGCGCTACAAACGGTTACGATTTTAAACGGTATTCCAAGTAGATAGACTCTCCACTTTTTCAAAGCTTCCACAATCGTTAAGACTTTCAACTCGCAGGAGTGGTAGTTCTCCTCATATGGCTTTGTTCTTCTGCTCATAAACTGGACAGGGTGAAATTGCAGACCGTCGATACTCCTTTGCAGCAACACAGCTCCGTACCCAAATTTACTGGCATCTGCATGGACTTCAGTTATGGCATCAGGATCGTATAATATTAAAACTGGGGCGCTAATTAGAGCTTCTTTTAATTGTTGACTGGCTAACAGAACTTCATCGGTACCTTAAAACGTACATTCTTCCGGAGCAAGTCTGTCAATGGTTTGGCTTTCACAGCATAATCTTCTATGAATCTCCTAAAATAGGAAGTTAAACCCAAAAATCTCTGAACTGCTTTTCTGTCAGTAGGAACGGGGTAATTTTTAACAGCCTTCACCTTTTCCTCCGATGGTTTTATTGAACTGCCTGCTATGACATACTCAAGGAAATTAACTTCTTGACACAGAAACTGGCATTTTTCCCATTTTATCTGTAATCCGCTTTCGGCCGCTCTTTTCAAAACTACTCTTAACTTCTCTAGACCTTCAACCAAATCCTTAGAGGGAATTATGATGTCCATATACACAATAATCGTCTTGTTCTCTACTAAATCTCGTAACACTACAAATATAAATCTGGTAAATACTGCTGGTGAATTGCTGATGCCAAAAGGTACGTACAAAAATTCGTATTGTCCATTGTTTGTGACGAACGACGTATATTTACGTGATGCTTCCTCCAATGGCACGTGGAAAAATCCATTCTTAAGATCTAAGGTGGTGTAAACATTGCCCTTCTGTAGTTTGTCCAATACTTCGTCGATCAATGGCATGGTGAAGTTATCTCTTACTATCTTCTCATTTAGTTTCCGGTAGTCACAACACAATCGCTTTGTACCATCCTTTTTTGCAGCTAAAACTATCGGTGAAGAGTATTCAGAAGTACTAGGTTGAATTATCTTGGCCTCCAGCCATTCTTTGACCTGGTCGTCGACGATTTTCTGATCT
The DNA here is from genome assembly GCA_930367235.1 of Sarcophaga rosellei. Classification (NCBI taxonomy): domain Eukaryota; kingdom Metazoa; phylum Arthropoda; class Insecta; order Diptera; family Sarcophagidae; genus Sarcophaga; species Sarcophaga rosellei. The sequence goes on along the minus strand of OV884018.1, from coordinate 43,558,465 downwards.
GCATAAGGTATTCGTCTTGGACGCTGATATATCGCTATATCGTCCTTCAAAACAATCTTCATCTTAACAGGACTGGTGAACTTCTTCGCGGGCTTGTAGTTGTTTACCATCTCCATGATTTTCTTGCTGATATTTCCGTTCAAATGATTAAGCTCCAAGCACTTCTCCGGCTTACACCCTTCAGTATTCAAACAAATACTACCAAACTCCTCTAAAAGTAAGTTACCCTCTTTTGGTTTCCTAAAGGTTGCTTCACCATCTTTCAAAATTACCTCCGCTTTTCTTAACAGACTGTTGCCGATCATAACTGTATGGAGAATATCACGCTCGCCAACAACGTAGAAAGTGGTTTCAAACTTTAGCCCATCTATCTCTACTGAACAATCGAAGTGTCCAATGGTATTTATTTCGCTCTCACCAATGCCACTCAACTTTACCCTTTCCGTAACTAAATTCACTTCGCCAAATATGATCAATGCGTCTAGTCGCATCAAACATATGTCACATCCAGTATCGATTAGAGCTGACACAAGTCTACCTTCTATTAGGATATCTTTAAAAACTAGACCTGGACCTTTCTTTACCATATTTGCCTCACCACGCTCGACTTTAACAGCTCCTCTCTCTGCAGCCCCAACTTTGCATTCAAACGACCGATGACCAAACTTTTGGCATTTAAAGCATTTGTACTGCTTGGTACAATCCTTTGCAATGTGCGATTTATCGCCGCATTTAAAACAACTTCGTCCTGCTTCAGTTTTTGCCTCTTTACGCGAATTATCCTTCGAGTTAGTTGCTGTCGCCACCCTTCCCCTATATGAGGACTGGGGAGGAGAGCGCGTCTTCTCGTAAACTTTGATCTGGGCTTTTAGCTCCTTGATATTACCGGCCTGGTACAATACGGTCTTATTCATTCCCGAGTCTGGGATGCCTTCTATAAAATACTCGACGATGCTGCTCTCGTCCAAATCGATTCTACCGGCGATCTCCATCATGGAATACAAGAATTCTATAAGCGTTTCGTCTTTGTTCAATCGTCTGTTACGAATTTGTCTTATGACTTCTGCCGCTGAGCACCGCACCTGAAATTCACTCTTAAGCTCCGTTTTTAGAGAATACAGATCGCATATGCCTCTTTTGCTTTTTATGAACAGTTTCGCAGCGCCAACCAACAACTGTTTTCCATAAACGTACATCTGGAGTGGTGACCACTGTAATACTGCGGCCATTTCATCAAATTCGGGCAGCCACTGAATGACATCAGGTGTACCTGTACCCGAAAAATTCGATAAACTAGCCCATAATACTTTAGAAGTCTTTTCTGCAGGTCGTCCTTCAATCCCTGTGTACTTAGTTTCAGTTCACCTAACTTCGCCCTCAAGGCGCTAACACTCAAAGTCAAAATTTCCTCGCGGTCCATATTCAATTGTATCTTAACTAACTAATAGCGGAAAAAGTATGTGCAAGTAATAGAGATTAAAATTTGATTATATAAAAGAAATAATATTTCTAAAACAAAAACACCCTTCAGTATTCAAACAATACTATAATACTTTTATGAATAATATTCATAAAATTTTGTTCATAGAATAGTTTCAATAATAATTCCAAATTCTTCTTCTTTCTCCTCTTCTTAGTCAATTTGATTTATAATGAAATAACTTCTTAATGGAAAATTTATAAAGTAAAATTTATAAGTAAACATTAACATTAAATATTTAATTTAGTTCTTCTTTACATTTCTCTTCTTCAAGGATCAATACAATTTTTATTCTCTCCAATACTTTTAATTGAAAAATTTATTAAAATTAAATCAATAAAATTAAATCAATTTTGAACTTCAGTGTGTTTTAAATGTTAACTTCTTCTTTTTGTCAAATCAAAATCTTTTTTTTTTATATATTTTAAATTAAATGTTATTTATCATCTTCTTTCAAAAAATTTTATCCGTCTCAAATTTTCATCTTAAATATTCCTTCTTAAACTTTTCTTCTTACATCTTTTATCTCAAAATTCCTTCTAAATTTCATTCATTTCTTATTTTAAAATTTAATTCATCTCATTTTTTTCTTCATTCTTCTTTAAACTTCTCTCTAAATTTTACTCTTCTTTAAATTTGTGTTCGTTTTATTCTTCCATTTATCTCTTAAGCTTAATTAATCTTCTAATTTTTATTTAATTAAAATGTAAAAAAAATTAAAATTATACTTTTCTTATGTTGGAAATATAGCAACACTATTGATTTGCATACTGATGGCAACCCATACATAATGCAACTATGTGATTTTTGGATTTATTGTATAACGTTGCTCTTTTTCTTTTTAGTCTAAGTTTGTTCAACATTCTGTGTATTTCTTATTCGTACTATTAGTTTTTGTTCTTAAATAAAAGTTATTTCAACAGGTTATGGGCCCAGACTGCTCTAAGTGCGCGTCGGGATTAATAAAGACACTGTGTGTGCAAATCTGAATAAAAGGAAAAGACAAAAACGAAAGAGACAAATTTTCTGCGTGAAAATATAAAAAACAATTATAGTTAAAATTGAAATTGTATGTGAAAAATGAATCTGATGCAAATTGACAAATTGGACGATTCCAATTATGTTACGTGGTGCATCCATATGAAGAGTGTGTTGGTACACTCAGATTTGTGGTCAGTGACATGCGGAAGGGAGGTAAAACTCGAGACAGCAACCCCAGCAGTAGCCGCAGTTTTCGATAGTAAGGATGAGAAAGCATTGGCATCAATCTTACTTTGTGTGAAACCGAATCAGCTTAATAACCTTAAGGTATGTAAAACAGCGGCGGAGGCATGGAACAAGTTGAAGGAGATCCATCAACCAAAAGGTCCCGCAAGAAAGATCATGCTGTTTAAGAAGCTGTTATATATGAGAATGACCGATGATGATAAAATAGTTGATCATATAAATGTTTTTGTTGATACTGTGGAACAGTTGGCGGAGGTGGACATTGATCTTCCTGATGAGATGCTGGTTATTTTGCTGTTATCAAGCTTACCTAAAAGTTTTGAAAATTTTGTAGTTGCCATAGAGGCAAGAGACAACCTACCCTTATTTAGTTCGTTGAAAGTCAAGCTGTTAGAAGAAGGTGCAAGACAGAACGAGACGGAGAATACGAAAAGCAGTAGTAGTACAGCCGAAACCCTCATGCAGACAAAAACAAGCAAAAAATACTACAAGAACAACAACAAACGTTTTGGGTGTGGCAAGTACAGTAACAACGATCAAAACAGCAGAAAGTGTTATAATTGTGGACAGCCAGGGCATTTCGCGGCAAAGTGTAAACAACAAAGAAAAGACGAAAAGAATTCTTGTTTTATGACGCAGTTACTAACGGTGAAAAACAACAACAATGAGTGTGTGGATAATTGGTGCGTTGACAGCGGCGCAACTAGTCATTTTTGTTGTGTGCGTGAACTATTTACTGCGTATGAAGTGTATGAAGAGAAAATAGTGTTGCCGAATAATATGTGCGCAAAAGCAATCGGTCGAGGCGACGTTAACATTCGCGGTACGAACGTTACATTAAAGAATGTATTTCATGTAGTAGAAATACCGAACAATTTTATTTCTGTCAGTAAGGCAACGAGTGCGGGTATGAGTGTGATTTTCAAGGACAATCATGTAAGAATACTAGACAAAGACAATGAGTGTATTTTGTGTGCATATGAGAACAATGGTTTGTTTATATATGAAAGCAAAGAAGCGAAAATTGAAAATAAATGTAACAGTGTGTCGAAAGTAGATGAACAGGCAATGAAATGGCACAACAGATTTGGACATGTGAACTTTAACTGTTTGAGGAAAATGATAAATAAGAGTACAGTGCGTGGTATTAGAATGGAAAATATGCCAAATTCATTGGAATGTGTTACATGTGCCAAAAGTAAAATTTGTGAAAGACCGTTTCAAGTGTCGGGTAGTCGATCTAAAGAACTGTTGCAAATAGTGCATAGCGACGTGTGCGGTCCGGTTAATAAGTGTTCGTTCGGCGGTTCTCGTTATTTCGTGACATTTATAGACGATCATTCGAGATACGTTACAGTGTATTTTTTGAAATCAAAAGATCAAGTATTGAAGGCATTTCAAGATTACAAGATCGAAGTAGAAAAACAAACGGGGAAAATGATAAAATGTTTAAGATCGGATAACGGCGGTGAATATTTAAACAAGGAATTTCAGAACTTTTTACGCGTGAACGGTATAAAAAGACAGTTAACGGTGCCACATACGCCCCAACAAAACGGTGTTGCGGAGCGGGCAAATCGTACGTTGGTGGAGATGGCTCGGGCCATGCTCATTCACTCCGGTTTATCTGAAAGTTTTTGGGCGGAGGCATTGAAGACTGCGGTATATATTCGAAATCGCACGACAACGAAGATTCTTCAAGATAAAACACCGTTTGAAATTTGGAACGGGTACAAACCAGCTGTAGGTCATCTAAAAGTTTTTGGCGTTAAAGCGATAGCACTTGACAAGACATCATCTAGGAAATTTTCATCGAAAGGATCAGAATATATTATGATTGGTTACAGTGAAGAGAGTAAGGCTTATAAATTATACAGCCCTACTACTCGTAAAGTGATAGTAGCACGAGATGTGAAGTTTTTCGAGGAAACATTTGGTGATCGTGACACGGATGAAAGTGCTGATGGCATGTTTATTTTTTGCCGCAAAGATGATTCTTCAAACGAGCAGTCCCAGGTAGGGGACATTATTGAAGATAAAGAAATCGAAGAGTCGGAAACCATTTCAGAGGATAAAGCTACTATTCCAGAAAATCATAATTATGAAGAGGAAGGTACTCAGCAAGAAGGAGCAGTTGGTACGGTGGTAAAAATTGGTCCAGGTAGACCCAGAATAATTCGTGATGGGAGTCGAGGACGACCTAGAAAAATTTATAATGAGCTTCATGCTATGGGTAAGTCAAAAATTGAAACTCCGGAAAATGTTGAAGGCGCCTTAAATGGTCCATATGCTGAGGAGTGGTTAAAAAGTATGCGGACAGAATACGATTCCCTAATTAAGAACGATACATGGGAACTCGTAGATTTACCTCGAGGCCAGATGGCGATAGGATGCAAATGGGTCTACGCAGTTAAGAGGAACAAAGATGGCGGCATCCATAAATTAAAGTCGAGGCTTGTGGCGAAAGGGTGTAGTCAACGTTTTGGTGTTAACTATTATGAGACTTTCTCTCCAGTGGTGCGTTATGCAAATATAAGAATGGTAATTGCTTTGGCGGTGGAACATGATATTTACTTGCACCAAATGGACGTATCATCTGCATACCTGAATGGAGATTTACATGACACGGTTTTTATGAAACAACCGCAATGTTTCGAGAACGTGAAATATCCGAATAAGGTGCTGAAGCTGAAGAAGTCCCTATATGGCTTGAAACAAAGTGGCCGTGAGTGGAACTGCAAATTAAATGAAGTCCTGAAGAAGCTTGGTTTTAGCCCATGTGTAAGTGATCCCTGTATTTATACAAAAGATGAGAACGGTGTCTACAATATAGTGGTTGTATATGTGGACGACTTAATTGTAGGAAGTTCGTCTTTACCACACCTGGAAAAATATAAGAAGCTTATAGCTGCTGAATTTGAGGTTGTAGATGGAGGTGATCTGTCACATTTCCTTGGTATGGAGTTCAACCGTGAAGGTGATCTTGGCGCAATCACCATATCCCAAAAGCAGTATATTTTGGATGTGCTCGACAAATATGGTATGCTTGATTGCAAGGAAGTTTCCACACCATTAGAACCAGGATATCAGGTAAATTGTGCCGACGACAAATGTAAAAAGGTGGACCCAACTGGATACCAGTCCGCTATAGGTGTCCTAATGTATTTGGCGCTATCTACTAGACCTGATATTATGTTATCGGTGACAAAATTGGCACAAAGAAATTGTTACCCACATTCTGAACACGAGGCAGCCTACAAACACATATTCAGATATTTGAAGAAGACAGCCGACTACAAACTCCATTATAAGAAGACCGGAAAACCGATCGAGTGTTATGTTGATGCGGATTGGGCCGGAGATGCCAGTGACAGAAGGTCATTTACTGGTTATACCTTTACAGCAGCTGATTGCGTTTTTGCTTGGAGTGCTAGAAAACAGAATTTGGTATCGCTTAGCAGTACGGAAGCGGAGTATGTGGCGATATCAGCAGCCGCAACGGAGGTAGCTTATATTAAAAAGCTTTTAGGCGAGTTGAAATTTCCGCACAATGGGCCAATGTTAATCTACAATGACAACCAAAGTGCTCAATGTTTGGTGCGGAACCCAACCTATCATGCGAGGAGTAAGCATATTGCGATTAAATATCACCATGTTCGAGATATGTATTCCAAAGGCGAAGTTAAGACCAGATATATGCCGACAGACGATATGATGTCCGATATTCTTACCAAGAATTTATGTAGAGTAAAACATGATAAGTTTACTAGATGTATGGGTTTACATTAGATTGTATTTTTTTTCGTTTTTGTTTTTTGAGATTATTAGAATTAAATGTGTTGAGAAGGAGTGTTGGAAATATAGCAACACTATTGATTTGCATACTGATGGCAACCCATACATAATGCAACTATGTGATTTTTGGATTTATTGTATAACGTTGCTCTTTTTCTTTTTAGTCTAAGTTTGTTCAACATTCTGTGTATTTCTTATTCGTACTATTAGTTTTTGTTCTTAAATAAAAGTTATTTCAACATCTTAGAATCCATATTTCAATTTATAATTTTTATCTTCTAATTTCTTAGCCTTTACCTTTGATACTTCGGATGTCGCTTTTGTTATTTTAATTTCTTCTTCTTATCGAGTTTTGCCCCACTGTACAATATTTATTTTTTTGTTCTTTTATATTTCTCTTCTCTTTTTCACTCTTACGCATACGTATAACACTTTGTCTCTCAAAATAATGCTTCTCTCTCTTTTTTTCTCTTCACGATTTTATTACGCATAATCTTGTCTATCTTCCTTTTTTTTCCAAGTCTACACAAAACATTCACTTCCAATCCCGGTTGAGCCCCCAAATTATTGTGGGATTGGAAATAAAGCACCGTTCTTTATTTATTATTATTTCAACGATAATGTATTTTATTTAATATTTTAAAATAATGCTTTTTATTTATTCTTTAAAAATTCACATTTTTTTTATATAGTTTTGTTTACGCGCACACACTTCTTCTCGCTTTTGCGTCTTCTTTGCTAATCATCGTTCTCAATAAAATATGCTGTCTAGTAACCTATCGTTCTCTTTGACTCAATGTCACGCCACATTTTTTGTCCGTTATAAAATGTAAGTGTCCATTAGCTATTATGACAGTCGGTCAGTGCGAATTCGTATGGTAGCCTACATTTATTGGCGGAAATCACTTTATCTTGCAAACTACCTTTGGAGACCTTGCACATGTATGACGAATGTAATATTTTAAAATGCCACAACAACAAAGTACATGAAATGGAAATTTGCATTACTTGAATAATTACGAAACGTTTGCAATATTGAAACAGTGAGTTTCACTTTTTTATTTACGTCTACAACGATTTACTGCGACATAACGATTGTAGAGCTTCTCGAAATGCATACAAATTGTAGTTATGGTTGCTTAAGGAATTATTGACTAACAATCAAATTATCTAATAAAAATTCAGGCATTGATATAGTTTTTAGCAAATTTAAAAAAACCAATGCTTGTTGTGTTTACAGATTTGGATGCTATATGAGCATTCAAATATTTAAGACGGCTTAGTGGCAAATATACTTTTCCAACTCTGAAACTATCTCCCTGTTTTTGAAAAACAAATCATTTCACACTTTCGTCTGTTTATATGGAAAAAATTTTGTTTGTTAAAAAGCTAAATAAAAAACTTGTAGAAAAACTTGTAGAAAACAACGGGTGTATTCGCGTATATGAGCGAACAAAAACTGAAAATGTTTAATTTGTGCATTTAACTACTTTGAAATAATGATAAAAATATTTATTAAGAAATAAAACACAACAAATTTATATAAATAAAAACGAAAATTATTATATCAAATATATTACACAAGAGAAAGGCGAATTTTAAAATTGTTGGAATATTTTTCTACTTCCGTTTATATACTATAATAAGCTTTTTTTCTTCAGTCACATACATTGTTCTTCTATTGTGAAACTTTTTCTTTGATTAATTCTTCTATATTTCCTTCTTAGATTTACAATTACTCTTAAATGTTCGAAATTTGGATAAATATCTTTCATTTTATTTAGGACACAATCGCACATAATACTCTTTCCTTTCTCACTCTAAATATCCAGTCTGTTTCTTACCAATAAAATAATTAGAAATAAATAACACATGATTATTTGTTTACTTGCTCCTTATGCGGCCCATACACGTCGCGATTTGTTGTACAACACAGTGGAATAAGCCATCCAACTGTTTATCAAATATTCTTATAAATTTTTCTTGCGTTTGCATTAATGGTGTTTATTTTTGCTTTTATGGAGATTACTTTTAGCATTCTATAATTCTGACATATATTTGTATGCCTCAATGAAATTACACATTTATTTTTCCACTTTTAACTTATTTATTTTCTTTTTTTTGAAATGTTGCCTACCTGTATCAAAATGAAAATGACGAAAGATATAAAAAATCGATCTCACACGTTGTTCAATTTGTTCGTCGATTGAACGGATATCAAAATTTCGAGGACCGTTGGCCAAAAAGTCCACTACTGTTACAATTTGCCATACATCTTGATCAATTTGTACAACAAACGCAACATGTATGCTTTTCTGCTTCAGTCAGCGCTGCCAGTAATTTTTTACCTTCTTATTTCTAACAAAAAAAAAACGTTTCCCAAAAAAAAAAAATTGTTTTCTTTAAAAGTATCAACATTTTAAAAGAAAATACCGGAATCCGGTGCCTTTGTTCCTTCTTCAGGCGGTGCTTTATTTTTATAGTGTGGTGAATTTACGAACGCGTCCAAAATGACTAGCGACGAAAAATAAATGTCTTTTTTATTTAATTAACAAATTATGAAAAATTGAAATTAAAAGATATTTTAAAGTATTTACAAGAAAATCGTAATGTTGAATATATTGTTGACTTTATCATATCAGAAATTAGCTGTTATATCAAACTCACAAAACGTTTAGAAGGGCTTAAGCCCCGGTTAGCCAAACGTCCACAGAACATACGCTCGTTTTTAGAATACGAAAAGTAATGATAGCGATTACCCAACCTTGGTGTAATTTCGATAAGCATTTACAATGCTCTTCATTTGCTAAAAACAAACATACGTTCTGTGAACATTTGGCTAACCGGGGGTTCACATGTTTTCTACAAAAAAAAACATACTTTTTATGCTAAAATTGCAAATATGAAACAAAGAGTTATTTCCGCTATAAATTAAATAATAAAAATAGAAATTAAGTAAGCAAACGTATAAGATCGAGACGTTACTTACCATAAAAAGCAGTTCAGCAGACGAACCTGAGCTACTACTATCCTTACCGATAAGGTCAATGCCAGTACATCCTTCTGTATCCTGATCTAATTTTTTTTCACATTTTTGGTTTCTTTTATTAGAAGTTAAAATATTTAATTCCAATGTCCTTAATTTTGTTTGTAAGTGGCAAATTAGAGCATCCCTTCTTTCCACTTCCATTGCCATGCTTGAAAACTGTGACTCAAATTTGGAATGCAGTTCATTTATATGTGTTCGTATTACATTATTGATCCCGCTTAAAATTTGATCGTAACAATATTGACCCTCATGTATTTCTAAGCAATAAAAATTATAAATTAAAAGAGCTTGAAAATTGTTGATCATCTAAGAAAATTAAAAATTACTGAAAACTATCTTAGTAAATATCTGCAAATCTATCAATAATCTTTGGTATATGAAAAAGAAATAATACAGTATGTACATACATATTAAAAAATAAAATGTGCTTGCGAAAATCAATTGTTAATGACAACTACCTCAAAAATTAAAAGAAAGATGAATTTATGATGTGAAATTGCAAATTATTTAACATAATTGGGGTTTCAAGAATTTAATATCATACAGTTATTAAGGCAAGTAGAGTTGTACGTATGTCATTTGAATGAAATTGCATTAGATAGAAATGGTTTGTGTGACCTTTAAATGCAAAAATGAGTCGATGTTTCTACAAGTTTCAAAATTATACTGACAAAGCTTAATATGTAAGAGGTCCGAATTTTTTATTTACTACTATGTTGTATTATATGCTAACACTATATTCGGTAAGTTATTCGCTGTCTTCCTCTACTTTTCTATGAAAATATTAATTTTGAAATACTGACTCAATTATGAACCAAACGAAACTGTACTTATAACGGTTTATTTTATAATTTTGCTGTATATGCAAATGACAAAATTACTCAAAATTAGTTTTTAAGTGATTGGCCACCTGAAAGAATAACTTTTTTTTTACCATGAGAGCTCTTAGTGCTGGAGTTAAAAAGAAGTTATTTTCCACGCTTAGGAAGGAAAGCCAATTTTTTAATATTGAGTTGCACGTTGTGTAGAGTAACATCATTAACTCCATATATCAGTTGCAATATGGTGCTTAGATCCTGATCTAAACATTGGTGACAAACAAGGTAAATAATGGAGACAAGTTATGTACAATTGCTGATCTCGATCTGACACATTTTTTAATTTACAATAAAACCATGACCACCAGCACCAGTTTAAGCTGTGCTATCTGAATTTGAACGTCTTAATGTCTTTTATGACAACTTATTTGCGAAAATTTTCGACACGTGATTTAATTATAAAAGTGGCTACAATTCAAATAGCTCGCTTGCTGGTCAACTAAGTTGTCGGTATAAATTACTTGATTTATGTTTGTTAGACCGCATTAATGAATAAAAATTTAAGTATTTTTCCTATATCTTTTCCAAATGAATTAAAAATATATCTTTGTTTTCAGGGAAAGCGAACATCAAGTAAAAGAAATAAAGTATAAAAAACTTCAAGAACTAATTCAAATAAAGTAAATGGGAAACAAAAGAGGTACAGTCAATCCTCCTATTACGCGTTGAGTGCGTACCGCGTTTTATGGAAACCGCGCTATGAGAAACTCGGATTTAACCGTAAAAACCAGGCAAATTCGTAGCGCGTTCTATGGAAACCGTCTGCCGCGTTATGTGGAGACCCAGACAAGATAAATTATATTTATTCAATTAAAGAGTTCATATAAGGATTGATAAAAAATGAAACAAAAACTAAACTAAAAGATTGTTTTCCAACAAAAATTAGAAAGACTTTCAGTATGTAATTTTTCAACATTCATCCTCAAGGTCAGATATGAGTTGCAGAAAATTTTTTGAGAATGTGATGAGATAAGCCGGCCTTTTTATATAAACATGTTGGTTTATTTCGCATGTGCTTTTGCGTCGAAAACAAAACTGATATTAAACGCTTTTACAATATCTAGTTATTAGAGTCATCCAGTTGATGTGCGGAAGGAACTTATGGCAAGTTGTTGAAGGGCGGCCGCGTTATAGGAGGGCTGTCGCAAATTTAGCTTCGCGTTATGTGAAAACCGCGTTACATGGAAACCGCGTTATAGGAGCGTTGACTGTACTGGCACAATTTATGTTGGAATATTCCGACTTGAGCATGCTTAAGCTTAAAAACTCTGCCCTCGTCATATTATTCTGATGATGTTCCTCATCCAAAAAAAATGGATCCATTATTTCTTTTATATTTTTTGCAATATGCTTACAGCAATGTAAAAATATTAGTGCCATCGAAAATTTTTTTTACACGTATGTATGTGCCCTCGATATCGATTTGCCGCCAGGTTTTCTGATAGTTTCGATCTCTCTTAAATGGTTGATTTTTATTTATGTTATAAAAATAATGAAAACATTTAAAAATAATTTCATTGGTTATCTATAATTAGTTGAACCAAGTTTTTTATAGACAATTTAACTAGCACCATAATTTGCGACACTTTTCTATTGAATTCAGCCTTTTGAATTTTTTCCCATAGCTGATACAGATTTGAAACATTTGCTTGATTTATTCGCTTATCAACATCATGTCACAAGTTTTCTATAGGATTCATTTCTGGCGATTGGCCACATAAATTCGAAAAATCTCTATACAGACGTTTGGATCGTCCAGAACTTTTCATTTTAGAGGCATTTCTTCTTCAACGAAAAGTTAATAAAAGTTTGCTTAATTAAATTTATTTGTAAACTTCTTGATTCATTGTAGCCTCTATTCGAATAAATAATCCTACTCCATTCCATGAGAATCCACTCTTAACCATTACACCATCACCTCAATTGTTAATAATTTTTATTGCGTCTTAGATCGAATTCTTTATATGGTTTCTGCGAACATCAAGTCTACCATCGAAGCCAAAGCTATTAAACTTAGATTCATGTATCAAAAGAACATTATTCTAAAAATTAGGTAGTTTTTTTAATGCTCTCTTACTGTTTTCACACCAAAAGTTAAAACCTAATTTTAGCATTGAAACCATAATCAGCTGATTTTGTGTTCACACTGCAAGTTTTCTTAAATCTAGTTTTAACTTTCATACATTTATGACTGTGCAACAGCGGTTTTTGTTTAAGGAAAAATAAGAAAAATTAAGAAATAATATTATTAATATTATTATTTATTGTTGTTGCAGCATTCACTACTTAAACTTTTACTTTTTTACACAACCGGCTTTCTTTATTTTTATATTTGTTTTGTTTTTATCAGCTGTTTCAACATTTTATGTTGATATCTCCGATTTAGTACATCGAAAACAAGGTTGTATTTATAAAACCTATTTAAAACCAATTTAAATAAATAATTTTAGATGGTTTTAACACAATAATTTTGTATGGTATCCCAGGTTTTATTTATGGTTTTAACGTTTAAATCAACTTCTGCGTTAAAACCCCTCAGTGTGAAAACACTATCTGGCAAAATTAAGACGAATCTTTATATCTTATTCTGAAACGTGTGGCTAATGTCTTGTAAAACGCCCAAACACATTATTTCACGTTTTTAGTGGTATTTGTGGACAACTTTACGAATCAACGGTGCACTCCTTTCCAGGCATTTGAACAATCGTCCTATCAGGGCTATTTTAAATGTCCGCTGACAAAATACAACTGTTTTAAATCGTATATTTCTCAAAATTGCGTTGCTTTATAAAACTAAAAAAAGCAGGAAAGCAGTAAAATAACTGGTAATAGAATTCGAATTTAAAGGAAAATAAAATTTTTTGTTAAAATCTTAGTGTCTTCTATGAACGGGCTATTTAATCGCCCTGTATATCAGCAGCTATAGTATTAAATCCGATTATCGATGTTGGAACATTAACTAGCAGAAGGAAAATCAATATTGAGTATATAATACAAATCTTTGGACTAATTCTCACTTATAGCCTTAATTGGAGAACTCACGCACACAGTGTTCAAACATACTTAAGTTAAACTGTATATTCTAAACATGTACTCATATAATACAACCTACCAGAAAACCTATGGTCTGATTGTTTTCAAATTTGTCTTGAAACTTTATATATTATGAGCCGGTGGCGCTCCACAAACTACTTTAAAATTGGAATTAGCATTAAGCACTCTTATCTTAACCGATTTTTTTACGATCAGCTCCCAGGGGTTCGACCCTACTCCATGCAGTCGTAGTGCATTGTATTGGAACTAGAAAAATAGGTTATGGGAAGGAAAGGGCGAGTAATGATTGTAGACATTAGATATGAATCTTTATATTATATTATATTAAGTGACAGGAAAAACCTCTGCAGTAAGGGAGTTTTACATACAGATGGTCCGGCTAGAGAACGAATTCTATAGTGCGACCCACTAGTCAATCTATCATAAAAGAATGTGCTCTGCGAAAAAGATGAACGTTATGTAAGAATGTATAATTTTCGGGAGCAAGTCGCTTTATTTCGCTAGAGGAAAATCCGTCGTAGTAGCAATAGAACAGTGAATAGAAGTCACTTCGATGCACCGGCCCATTCTCAGTCGAATATAAATGACATAATTAGTAAGGGCTGAAGTTGAAGTGAAGTATTTCTTAAGAGATCGTCTTAAGATACCGAGTTATTTTGGTGATTCTTTCGACACCTGAAAAACGTACTGGTTCCACCAAACGTCACACCGAATTTTCATGCTCAAAGCTACACAGGACGCATTATTATTGCTGCGCTTGTGAGTCAATAAACGGCATCGGGTCTTACGCGAACTAAAATCGACAAATATAGCTGTTTCCCTGCAAAAGAGTAGATAGTATTAGAAATAAGAAAAAGAAGATAATTAATGAAAATAAGAAATAAAGTTGGAGGTAGAACAGAGCCTTGCGGTACCACTGAGTTTAACCTGAACTTGTACAATGTGGTCCTCGAGAAAATGCTTAGAAAGTATATAGGGCTACAACTTTCTTCTCATCAGATGGATGGCTAGTACTATTGGAGAGTTCGAAAAATATTGCTGTTGCTTTGTAGTCCTCAAGGTTATTACCTTTACTCTTTTTGGAGATTGGAGTGACATTACTAACCTACCGGGGCGCCCTGGTAGTCTAGTGGGTAGTGTGCTAGACTGTTAGCGTGAGTGTCGTGGGTTCGATTCCCACCAGAGGCTCTGGTCTTTTACACTACACCGAGCACGTGGTCTAAGATACTCAGCTCGTAATAATAATTAGATATAATTTGTAATTGTATTATAATTAAAAATAAATAAATAAATACTAACCTTCCAGCAAAAAATACTGGCACAATATGAGACACAGAAGAGGTTAGCTAATGGACGAGCGAACGTCGAAGAATATTTCTTTAGAATCAGTGCTGCATTATCATGTTGACACCCGCAAGCATCCCTGTGCGAGCCCGACAAAATATATTGGGCATAGTTATTGATAACTGCGTGTTGGAATTATTTGCAAAAATCTCAGCTAAAAGGTTAGCTTTACCAACTGGGCTAGTGAATTATTCATTTTAAGGGTAGGGATCGAACTGCATTATTCTGAACCCTTTTACCCACACTTTAACGCTTTTAACCAAGATTTCTTATTTGATTTTTGTAGGGATGAAAGTTTTCATTGCTAGTCTTATTATTTTTCAACTATTTTCTCCCTGGAATCAACATCTTAGTCGAAAAAATATAGTTTCCAGTTGGAATGCCTATAGAAATCGTTGAGCTCAGCCCAACGCACTTTTTCGTATACGAAAACGAATCGTTCCGTAACTGATGCGAGAAGTGCAAGTATTGTTGCTGTGAGTTGGTTAATTAACTAATTGCGTAGTACGATTTTGCGTGGCGACTATCTCAACATATTGTCCTTCTGGAATTATGTGGCTTCAGTGGTAAAGCCAAGAGGAGCTGTGAAATATTTAAATCACTAGCAACATCAAGTTGAATGCTCAAGGATCGGAATCGGAAAAGTGTTAAAGAGGTGCTCTGATATTAAATTTTGCATCATACATGCCTAGTGGTTGCTGGTATAGGCGCACAACGTCATTCCGTGTGTAAATTGCAAGGCCCCTAAAAATGGGATGGAGACAAATGTGTGCAAACACAGTTAATAAATTTGAAGAAATCTGTTTGAAAATTCCCTGCCGTATATGCCACAAAATAAAACAAACCTATTGTCTATCCCTATGGCAAAAAAGGCAAAGAGATAAGTCGGTGTTGATTTAATATTTCTGTAGTGACAATTTAATTAAAAATGCGTGTTGCTTCTATAAAATCTTGTCAGCTACTCAATACATTTTTATTGAAAACTCGTATATATACTAAAATATTATTGTTCTAGAACATTCTATTTTACAATACATATCATGGCATATTACGATGTATAGAAATTAAAAATTATATAAAATTGTATATAAAGCATTGTTGCATTTTATCGTATTTTATAAAAAAGTTATCGATACTTAATATTTTAAAAAAGTATTTTTTTAAATTTGTAAGTCTATTAAGGGCTGCCACAATACCCCCCGGTTAGTATTTCGTTACGGGTACCAGTTCGGAAATCTTACACGTCTTCCAAATCGACTAACTCGTTCATTATTTTCAACTTTATTATGAACTGGCTGTGCTAACTCCTCTTCAGAGTCACTGGTATAGATTCTTGCTGGTTTAATGCGGTCAATCGATATTTTGTCACTTCTTTTTCCTCGTATTATCACAAAATATTTATCGTAGCGTTTTTGGACTTCAAAAGGACCTTCATACGCTGGTTCTAAAGGCTTACGAATCCGATCTACCCGTACAAAAACGAATTTGCAAGTTTTTAAATCTGGATCGACATAGTGCTTCTTATTTGAATGCCATGACGGACTGGGAACTCTTAGATCATTCATTATTCGACGTAGTTGTTTTACGAAATCTGTTTGGCTGTCTTTCGTTTCACTCTTCACCCAGAACTCACCTGGTAAACGTAGTTGCGTTCCATAGAGTAATTCTGCTGGACTCGCTCCGATGTCTACTTTAACTGTAGTTCGAAGTCCTAGAAGAACGAGTGGAAGGACGAAACTCCAATCCTTTGAAACATAGCACTTAATGGCATTTTTAAGAGAACGGTGCCATCTTTCAATCATACCATTTGCTTGGGGATGGTATGCCGTGGTACGTAAGTGTTCTATGCCAAGTGTATTCGTCAGTTCTTGAAAAAGGTTGGATTCGAATTGTCTTCCTAAATCTGTCGTTATCTTTTCTGGTACTCCATATAAAGCTACCCATCCATTAATAAAAGCTGTTGCTACGGTGTGAGCTGAAATATCGGGTATAGGAATTGCTGTTGGCCATCTGGAAAAGCGATCTATACATGTGAGACAATAACGATTTCCAGCTGATGTCGGAAGTGGTCCAATTAGATCAATATTGATATGTTGAAAACGCTTGTCGGGTGTGGTATAACTGTTCAAAGGAGCAGATGTGTATCTATAAGTTTTTACTTTTTGGCATTGTAAGCATCCTCGAACAAAATTGCCAACATCTGTAGATAGACCAGGCCATACGTAGCGCTCCCTTACAAGTTTTCTTGTAGCTCTGATACTAGGATGAGATAAATTGTGCAATTTTTTCATAATGGTATTTCGGTGTTCAACAGGCACATATGGTCTTATATTTGCACCATTAACATCACAGTATAAAAATTTCGTAGAACATGGAATGGGCAAAAGTGTAAGTTTAAGAGATGATTTCTTACCTGACTCTAACAATGTTTTTAATTCGTTATCATTTTGTTGTGCAATAGCCATTGCATTAAAATCTATTACATCTGTTGTAATATTATTTATTCGAGAGAGCCAATCAGCTGTTACATTTTCGGTGCCTTTAATGTGACGAATATCGGTCGAATATTGACTTATAAAATCCAATTGTCGTACTCTTCGTGGCGGAGCTTTTTCACTTTTTTGTTGAAATGCGAATACTAAAGGCTTGTGGTCCGTATAAATTGTAAATGTGCGACCTTCTAAGGCATACCTAAAATGTTGAACTCCTTGATACACAGCTGTTAACTCTCGATCGTAGGCGCTATAACTCTTCTGAGCGTTTGTAAGTTGCTTAGAATAAAATCCAAGTGGTTGAGCAACTCCGTCGACAATCTGATGTAGTACAGCTCCAACGGCAGTGTCTGACGCATCTACAGTTAGCGTAAGTTTACTGTGGGGTGACATGTAACTCAAAGTGGTAGCCTTAGCTAAATCGTTTTTGCAGGCCTCAAATGCTTCTAAAGCTTCATCTGACCAAATAATTTTTGTTTTATCGTTTTTTCTGTTGCCGTTTATTAAATTTTGAAGTATACTTTGATGTTTGGTAGCGTTTTTAAGAAATGGACGATAAAAATTCAACATTCCTAAAAATTTTTTAAGGTCTTTCGCTATGATAGGTTTGGAAAAATTACGCAGGGCTTCAACTTTACTTTTGAGAGGACGTAAACCTTCGCTCGTTATGGTGTGGCCTAAGAACTCGAGTTCGGATTGCCCGAGTTTACATTTATCAACATTAATTGATAAATTGCCTTTTCGTAATCGGTCAAAAACCATTCGTAAATCTTTTTCGTGCTGCTCTTCGTCGTTTGATGCAACTAGAATATCGTCTATATATGCAAATGTAAAATCCAAACCCCGTAGTATGTCGTCAATGTATCGTTGAAATGTTTGGGCAGCATTTCTTAATCCAAACGTCATATAAGAAAATTCATACAAACCAAATGGTGTTGAAATGGCTGTCTTTGGAATATCAGCAGGTTCGATTGGTATTTGGTGATAAGCGCGTTGCAAATCAATAGCAGAAAATATCTTTTTACCGTGAAGAATACTGGTTACGTCGTGTAGGAAAGGAATCGGATACCTGTCCGGAATCGTGATAGCGTTGAGAGCTCGATAGTCACCACAAGGCCTCCACTCGTTATTACTTTTTCTGACTAAATGCAGTGGACTAGCCCACTGACTTTTTGATGGTCGACAGATACCTTTTTCCATTAAAAATTGGAATTCTTTTTTCGCTGCTTCAAGTCTTTCACCAACGAGTCGTCTCGGTCGACTAAAAACCGGCGGGCCGGTGGTCACAATGTGGTGTGTTGTGCCAGTAGTTATGGGCGTCTTATTTGAATTTAGAATGGTCAAGTCGCTATACTCACTCAGAATATTTGAAAATTTGTTGTCGGTTCTCCTTACTAGAAGTTTAATATCACAATTTTTGGTTAAATTTCCTTTTGATTCCAATAACGTTGTTTTGTCAATTAATTTGCCTCTTCTCATGTCGACAAGCAAATCATATGCTTTTAAAAAGTCGGATCCGATGATAGCTGTTTTGACATCAGCGATATAAAAATTCCATGTTAAGTTCCGACGTAAACCAAATGACAAATTAAGGCGACGTTGACCAAATGACTTGATTGGTGAACCATTTGCTGCGTAAAAAGTTGGAGTTGAATGTTTTTTGATTTTATCGGCTGGCTTTGGGGGAATGACAGAAACGTCGGCTCCTGTGTCTACTAAAAACTGTATACTGGTATTTTTATCACGAATTACAAGACGAGCAATTTGAAAAGGTCGATCACCAGTACCGCTCGTGGAGTAGGGTGATGGTTTTAGTTTTTTGAAACGTTTGCGGAAAAGTTGCATGGTGGCCGGCATTTCCGTGCCTTGCTACCAAATGTTTCATGATACCAACATTTATTGCTGAAACTTGAAGGTGTTGTTGGTCGTCTTTCTCGACTTTTGCTGCGATTTCTACTCCTGTCTCGAAATCTTCCTCCACGCCTTTTTAAAAGTTGACTTACTTGTTTTTCGATCCGTTGTATACGGAGGTCACTTTCATTGTCACAATGTTGTTCCTTACGTATAGCAGCCATTTGATGAAAATCCGAGACTTCTAATATTTTATCGGCTAATTTAGCGAGCTCTGGAAGGTCTGCGTTTGATGCTTGCAAAATGGCTCTAGTTTGAGCTGGTAGTCTCTGCAACCAAAGGGACTTCAAAAAATCATTATTAATTTTACCTTTCGCTAAACCACTCAGCTCATTTAGTAACTGTGTAGGGCGTTTGTCACCTAAATCCACCTCAGATATAAGTTTTTGAATTTTCTTCTGTTCACTATCACAATATCTTTCTATGATAGTAGATTTAAGATTGTTGTACTTGCCTTGTTCAGGAGGATTTAAAATTGCGTCACATATTTGAGATAGAACATTGCTCTCAATGGCAGCTACAACCGTGTTGAATTTCGAAATGTCGTTGTTTATTCCCGAGATACTGAATTGAGCCTCAACCTGTGCAAACCAAATTTCAGGTTGCTCAGGCCAGAACGGTGGCACCTTAACGGAGACTCTGTTGACACATACGTTGCTATCGTGGTTAACGGCAGACATGGTAGTTGACGATTCTGATTGTCCAGATGAGGTTTGTGCCAAGTCGGCGTTGTGGCTTTGTCTTCCGTCGTTCATATCGCTTTCCTTTATTTAAGTCGTCGGGGTCACCAATTGTAGTGACAATTTAATTAAAAATGCGTGTTGCTTCTATAGAATCTTGTCAGCTACTCAATACATTTTTATTGAAAACTCGTATATATACTAAAATATTATTGTTCTAGAACATTCTATTTTACAATACATATCATGGCATATTACGATGTATAGAAATTAAAAATTATATAAAATTGTATATAAAGCATTGTTGCATTTTATCGTATTTTATAAAAAAGTTATCGATACTTAATATTTTAAAAAAGTATTTTTTTAAATTTGTAAGTCTATTAAGGGCTGCCACATTTCATTTATTATATTACATAATGACCCTGTCTAATGGGTACGATAAAAGCACCAAAATCTATCTCTTACGGCGACCACGGAATAGGTGAAAATCGAATTTGTTTGTTTATTAAAATCCTGGAGATAATATTGTGATTTAACTGTTCTAAATAATTTTATTTTGTTTTGTCATTTTATTGTTATAAGTGAGTTGTTTATGATTTGTTATTTAATAGTGCGTTTTTTTTCGAATTTTCGAAATCAGTTCGACACTTATGTTTTAAACATACAAATAAGCAAAAAAATTGTGTTGAAACAAAAAAAGTTTATTGCTGAAAAATTGGTAATTGAATTTCTTTCAAATTATATTATATAATAAATTTCAAATACAATATTTTTGTGCCAATATCGAGATATGTCAGTTTTTTGAATTTGTCACTCACTATTATTGGATTCTCCAGAGTCGTATTTTAAGTTACCGAAGTAATACAGTGTTGCATGGTTCGTATGTTTTGCATGAAAGCTAGTTGTTCTTAAAAATTTTTCGAACATTAAATATGTTTAGGAAAACAAGTAACAAACGTATTGGATTTGAGCAAAACAAGTTTTGTGTCACAAAACATGCACAGTCGCTCAAACTTATAATTGGACACTAGGTATTTTATTTTTTCCGCTGAGGAGGAGTAAATGTACCTAACCGTACCATAGAAGGAAGTCGTCACTATCCCCCATATGTGGGGCCCTCACCTACTAAATCTCCCCCAACTCTTTGTGCCCACTCCGAAACTATCGTGGTATCACTTCGAAGTGGAGTCCGTCTGGCTATTTGCCCCTTACATATCCATATCCGCGTCCGGATTGCACAACAAAATCTGAGAAGGTGTTCAAACAACCATTCTAATTCTCTGATCCAAGTCAAATTTCTTAGATTTTAGCAATGCCTCAGTATAACTGGCAATGTTATTCCAATTTTCTTCGCTGCTCAGAATTACGCCGCAAAAGTTTTCGACAGTACAGACGCCGACTTTGGCCTCAAGATTCCTTCTTTCTAAGCCCCATCTCTCACAATGAAAGAAAGTGTGTTCCGCATCGTCAATCAACGTATCACCATAAATGCAATTGGATCTTCCCCATTTTAAACAAATATTTACAAAAATAACCGTGTCCGGATAATACTAATGTTAAATAGTAATTAATCTCACCAAATTTCCTCTTAATCCAGCGGGTAATATCTGGGAGAAGTTTCGCCGTCCATCTACAACTTGTTTCAGTGTTCCATTCCTCTTGCCAGTGTTGTATGGTTCGCTTTTTGACGTCATCGACATTTACTGTTTCTCCGTGAAAGTTTTTAGTCTCTCACACTCTCTTCCGCTCGCTCGCCTGTAGACCTATAGGTATTACACCACTGATAACTAGTATTGCTGACTTAGATACAGTCCTATACGCCGATGTAACCCTGTGCTGCGGTTCGTTGTACCGATGATACAATTTTATTTCTACATTCGACCTTCAATCCTCTCATTGCCGTAAAGCAGAATAGAGTCCGTTATTGCCATCATCAATCTGCGTCTGCTCTGTATAGGACCAACAATATTGGCCATAAGCCTACCAAGTAAGGAGGTAACCTTAGCGGCTTTGGTTACAGCGTGTTGGATCTGAGCCCAGAACGTCAGTTTAGGGTCCAGGCGAATGCCAAGGTAGTTGATTACTTTCTGCGTCGCAAAAGTGGTGTCGCATATCGTAATGTCAATTCCCAGCGGTATACGCTTCCTCGTAAGCAGTATCAATTCAGTTTTCAACGTTGCGAGTTTGAGTCCTCTGTCATCCAGCCATGACTTCGTTCTTACTATCACCTGGTTGGCCTTTCTTCTATCCTCTTCGACATTTCGACCCACAAGAATGGCTGCAACGTCATCGGCATATACAACACGAAACGTGCCATCCGGCATCTCAGTGCAAAAGATGTCATCATAGGTTATGTTCCATAGGTCAGGGCCAATAATTGATCCTTTTACTGCACCAGACGTAATCTGCTTCCTCCTTCGTCCTTCTTTTGTGTCGTAAGTAAACTCAAGATCTTGTAGGTAGCTCTGCATAATCTTCAGCAGGTAACCAGGAACCGCGAACTTTGTCCTCAGAGCATCAAGTACGTCAACCCACCGCAGGCTGTTGAATGCTTTTCGGGCATCCAAGATCGCCAACACAACAATCTGCCTCGAGAAATGGTTTCCGCCTTGGACAGCCTTCACGCTAGTCAATACTTAGTTAATGGCTCCCATAGTCGATCTACCCACTCTAAACCTGTCCTGTACTGTCTTTCTGAGAGACCACCGGCATAATCCACCGCTGTATTCAGACGAGATTTTAGTAGTTTCTCCAGCAATTTTCCAGCACTATCCAGCATGCACAAGGGCCGGTATGCAGACGCTTGCATAGGATCACCTTTCCCTTTGTTAATTAACATTAGCTTTTGTCTCTTCCATCTAATTGGGAAAATGCCTCGAATAAGACATGCGTTGCACATAAACAAGAGCACCTTGAGACATTCCTTATTGTCCATTATGAGCTTCAGTACTTCCGGAGGTACTCCGTCAGGTCCTGAAGCCTTATTGCTCTTTAAACTACGTGCCGCTTGCTGAAGCTCCTCGTTGGTGAAAAGGGGTGGACTCGGCGCTGAGGCCGTTATGTCTTCGTCTGCTCTTTGCCCGTGGTCTGGAAAAAGCGTGTTTACGATATTAGTCATAGTTTGACAATCTAGTTTAGGAAGGGGATAATTTGTCCCCAGTTTCTCCATCACTATTTTGTATCCTAAGCCCCATTTTCATTACTGATTGGCCTGGCGTGGTGGTCTTCAGATGGTAAATCTTCTGGATCATATTTAAGTAATTAATTTATAGTGGTTTCTATACCAAAAAGTATGTGAATATTATTATACTGTATAGATATTACCATAAATTATTACTGATACTGAATTGTTTATAGGAATTTTAATATAAGAAAGCCAATAAAGCATAGATTTAATTTGTGTGGAATTGAGTTTTCTTTAATCAAAATTCTGTGGAAATCTCTAGCGGGGAAAATTCCCCTCTCAACATTTTTAAAATTCTTTTTTATAAAATCAAATCATACGAAGTCCGTGTACATTAAAGGAACACGTATAGCATCCTGATTTGCCAAACTCACAGTAAGTACAATGGAAGTAGAAGGTCAGCAAAATTGTCCGATCTGTCCAAAATGTTTAAAGTCCCCCGACGAAAATATGATATCTTGCATTCAATGCCAAAAAGGTTATCACACCTCGTGTACAAATGCTACTTCAGAACAAATATCGAACCTGACCTACAAATGTCCGAGTTGGAAAACACTTTCGCCAGAATCTATTAAAAGTGCTTCTACTAGATCATCAAATAAATTTGAAGAAAGATCAATTCGATTAAAATTGCAACGTTTAGAAGAAGAACCTGCTGTTTCCATGGAATTTATTTCCAAAAAGTATCAAATTATAGACAAGCATCAGAAGCAACGGCACAGTGAAACATCGTCTAATCGTTCACTTAGTATTCGTTAACGGCACTTCCAAATGCATCTTGTGCCGAAGCGCCGGCCCAGACTGATGTCAGGAGCGCACCTGAAAATTTAAATAAAAATAAAGCAACCGAGCAGGAAGCTGTCCTTCCTGATGAAAATATTTATTTAGATATGCCATCCCACATATTTAATAAAAACCATGTAAGTAATTCAAGTGGAATTAATTATTAATTCCCAATCGATTGCCTTTGAACCTACAGTGTCCACATTCAGTAACCCACCAATTAATTCTGGTGCTCCATGCAATTCCTTTCAAAACCCTTGCAATAGAAATGCTAATCATTTTTTCATCAGCCACATGCTTCTACATCGAGAAATTTTAATCTGCCTTCTCACCATTTAAACGACGCAACGACAAATTATATTCCCCGTTTAAATAAATTCTTTACCGAGAGAGCTACCTGCCTTTTCAGGTTAACCAGAAGAGTGGCCTTTATTTTCATCCACATTTGATTGGTCCACTAAAATTTGTGGATATACTGATGCAGAAAACTTCATCCGATTACAAAAATCTCTTAGAGGAGATGCGTTGCAAAAGATTCAGCATTTATTAGTTGATCCCTCGAATGTAAATTGGGTAATGTCAATTTTAAAACGGGCAGCCTGAAAAAATTATAACCTCAATTAAAAACCTGATAAAATCAACACACGCTATAGATGAAAATAACTTACCTTCATTTACATCGTTTGCAATTAATGTAAAAGGTTTAATTGCAACTATTGAGGCTTCCAATTTAACAAATGAATTAAATAACTCTTCTCTTCTTCAAGGACTAATACAAAAATTACCACCTTCTTATCAACTTCAATGGGGTACATTCAAACTTCAGCTGCTAAATCAAAATAAAGTTCCTAACATGTACGAATTTTCTAATTGGATTTTTAACATTGGTCTCTCTGCTTCTAGACGAGAAATCTTACGATGTAAAGAAAAAAATGCAAACTGTTAATAACAGCAGTAATAAAAAAGCTTACATTCATACACATGATGAAGATCGTAAATGTTTTGTGTGTAAAAATAACAACTGCAGACCAATTTCAAATTGACAAAAATTTCTTTCTCTTAGTCGTGAGGACAAATGGAATATCGTAAGAAAAAGTAAATTATGTAGAAATTGTTTGTGTAAACATTACGGTAAATGCAAAAAGCGAAACAGTGCGGTGTGGAGGGGTGTAAATATTATCATCATTCTTCTTTACATCGATATTCTCATGAGGAGCCAAATGATAATAACATAATCGACCAAAATGTAAGTAACAGAGACAACAGCGAAGTTGTTAATAATCGTAGCAGTCAAGCGATGAAAGTGTTATATAAAATAGTCCCTATAACAGTGCACGGCAAAAATAAGAAAATAAAAACTTACGCGTTTATTGATGAAGGATCCTCCATTAGTTTAATAGACAATAAATTAATGAAAAAATTAGGAATTACTGGAACAACTAACCCTCTATGCTTAAAACGGACTGGAGGTATTGAACGATGTGAAGATGATTCTCAAAAATTAACTATTAACATTTCAGGTCTGAACAACAAAAAGGTACCGATAAATGTACGTTCAGTGAAAGAATTAAGTTTACCATATCAATCGTTAGATTATGAAAATCTTGCACGAAGCAATCCACATTTGAAAAATTTACGAATTGAAAGTTACTCCAATGAAGTTCCAACAATACTTATTGGTCTTAATCATTTTAACTTAGGACTTCCAAGCAAAATACGACGAGGTGGTCCTCACGATCCAGTTGCTGTCTGCACGAATATTGGGTGGATGATATATGGTGCTGTTTCGAAATATACAGAAACAAGTAATGATTTTAATTACCATATTTGTGATAGAAGATAGCAGCTTACAAGAATTGGTAAAGAGCTTTTATTAACTCGATAACACAGGAATTTGTAGTAAAGACCAGTTAGTAGGAAAAGACGATGAACGTGCTTTAGGTCTTCTTCGACAATATACAACGCAAAGAGAAGATAAGCACTTCGAGGTTCCTTTATTATGGAAATTTGACCTTTTGAATTTACCAAACAGCTATGAAATGACACTTAAACGTTTACTTTGCCTGGAGAGGAAATTGAAGCAAAATTCAGAGCTTTTAAAGGTTTTTAGAAATACTGTCGACAAGTACATTGCTAAAGGATACATAAGAAAATTAAATCATGAAGAAATTAACACCAGTAATGGATAAGTTTGGTATCTTCCCATTTCTGCAGTTTTTAACAAAAACAAACCTGGTAAATCCCGTGTAGTTTGGGATGCTGCTGCAGTGACAAATGGAGTCTCGCTCAACTCATTTTTATATAAAGGCCCGGATTTACTAGCATCTTTACCTGCAATCTTATTTTCATTTCGCTTGTATTATGATTTCAATTCCAATTTATTTATTAAAAGGAAAATATATCCAGAACATTCTACATGTGAATATATTCAGTTTTTCTTCTCTTTTTCTGTGTATATCAAGTTACCATATTGTTGTTAATATTAGTGTTGCCAACACCTTCCCTTCTTAGTTAGTTCCTGGAAGGACTAAACCTATTTACAGGTTTCCGTTGTCTAGCTGATCTACGTGGTGTTGAAAAGTCAGTAAGATTGCGGTTTAAAACTTCCTGTCCTCCGGGTTCTTCACTGCGAGGCGTTGGATTTTCAACAACATTCGAGTCTAAAATTTCCTGTACCCTTGGTAAGATACTGTTACAATCTTGAAGCGCACCATTTTCAACGGTAGGTTGTTCATCCGGTGTTATGACTTCTGGGAAGTAGTCTAGCCCAATGTTTAGCCTACGGGGAATTGATGCAGTATCGTTGCCACTCCTTTGGCGTAGCTGATTTTTGTGAGCACGAATCAGTCTACCGTGATCAAGAATCACATTGTACATTACGTTACCCCTACGTTCTACTATTTTACCAGGTTTCCAGACAAATCTGTTATTTGGTACATAAATACTGGCATAAACTTTATCTCCTGTCCTAAACTCTTTTTCAATTACGCCGTGTTTCTTATCATATTGCTTTTTCATGCGTTCGACATGACCACTTGGATGTACAGTGTCCTGGGTTGTTGAATGTGGATGGAGAATATCCAGGTGTATACGCATTTTCCGGTTATATAAAAGTTCCGCAGGGGATTTATTATCAACACAGTATCGATTTGCTGTGGATCGGTAACACTGAAGAAAGGTTTGCAAGTTTTCCTGTATATTACCCTCCTCTTTTAGTTTCTTTAGTGCCCTCTTAAATGTGTCCACGAATCTCTCGGCTTGTCCATTTGACATTGGGTAATATGGACTTGAGAAAAGATGTTGAATACCTCTGGATGTTGTGAATTCTTGAAAGGGTATACTTTTAAACTGTGTTCCGTTATCGGAGACAATTGTGCGCGGTAGCCCATGTCTGGAAAATATCTCATTTAGAATTTCTATTGTTTGTTGAGTGGATATGGATTTTGTTGGAACTATTTCGGGCCATTTTGAAAAGGCGTCAACCACAACCAAGAAATAATATCCTTCGATTGGGCCAGCGTAATCGATATGAATGCGGTCCCATACGTTTTCAGGTGTAGGCCAAGGACAAAGAGCTGTTTTTGTTGGCATTTTTGCTGCTGAGGCGCATTGATTACACTGTTGTACAAAGGCCTTTATATCCTGATCAATTCCAGGCCAAAACACATAACTGCGGGCAATAGATTTTGTTCGTTCAATTCCTGGATGGCCTTTGTGAAGGTCCTTTAAGAGGCGTCGACGGTATATATTAGGCACAACTACTCGTTCGCCTACCATGATGCATCCATTGATAGCACTAATTTCATCCTTACGTTGAAAATACGGTCGAAGTTCTGGATTTCTGTCGATATTGTTTGGCCATCCATTTTGACAATATTCTGCAATTGAGCGCAAGGTTTGGTCCTTTTCCGACTGTTCTTTTATCATCGTATGTGTTATCGGTTTTTGCGAGACTACTAGAAAGCACTTGATTGACTTCGTTTTCGAATTGGATTGAGGCGATGACGAATTCGTCTGAATTGGTGTTTTGGTTGTTAATAAGGCGTGATAACACATCTGCGTACCCAAAGCTGGTAGTTGATTCGAAACTGATTTCGAAATCGTATGCTAACAGTTTGGTTGCCCATCGTTGAAGGCGATTGGCCTGATGTGCACTTATACCACTTTTTCTACCAAAAATTGCTATGAGGGGTTTGTGGTCTGTTTTTAACTTGAAATGCCCGCCAAAAATCATTTTGTGAAATTTTGTTGTAGCAAAAATAAGAGCCAGAGCTTCCTTCTCAATTTGGCTATAAGATCTTTCCGCTGCTGTAAGCGAACTGGATGCATGAGAAATCGCCTTTATCGATCCATCTTCAAATTCGTGAAAGATACATGCCCCCAGTCCGTAATTTGATGCATCTGCAGCCACTATTATGTTTTTATTCGGATCGTAATGAGTGAGTAGTAAGTCTGACATTATGATTTCTTTCAATTTCATGAAACTGTTATGGCGTTTGGCATTCCATTCCCATGGAGTGTTTGCTCTTAACAATTCATCTAGCGGGCCTCGGTGCTTGTGCATTTGGCTAACAAATTTGCCATAAAAATTGATTGCCCCGAGGAATGATCGTAGCTCAGAGACATCTTTTGGTTCTGGCATGTTGTAAATTGCTTCAGCTCGAACAGGATTTAGTTTTAACCCATCTTTATTGATTTTATAGCCTAACTAAAGCATATTGCGTGGGTTGAGAAGTTGCATTTTTCGAATTTTAATTTGAAGCCATATTCCTCGATGCGCTTTAAAACTTCAAATAGGTTTGTATCATGTTCTTTCTGGTTTTTTCCAGACACAAATATATCATCTATGTATGCAGCAGTTCCCTGCAAACCTGCAAACATTGTGTCCATTATCTGTTGGAATATTGTGGGAAATATTTTAACGCCAAAAACCATTCGGTTATACCGATATAGTCCCATGTGCGTGTTTATAGTTAAGAGATGTTTAGATTGTTCATTTACTGCTACTTGAAGAAATGCATCAGCCAAATTAATGTGGCTAAATACCTTAGCATTGGCCATTTTGGAAAAAATATCATTTGGGTGCGGTAAGGGGTATTGGTGCATTTCCAGTGCGTCATTAAGACCAGTTGAGAAATCAGCGCATAAGCGAATGCGTCCATCAGTTTTTCTGATAACCACTATTGGTGCTGCCCAATCCGTATAGTTCCCGGGGAAATTATACCCTCATTCTGAAGTCTGTGTAATTCATCTTCTACGAGATGTCGAACTGCATATGCAACAGGCCGGGGAGGACGAAATACTGGTTGTTTATCTGGCTTTACCACCAGGTTTGCTGTTGTTTTGTTACATAGACCCATTTTCCCATCAAAAAGGGCTGAAAAATTATTTTTGAGATTCATAAAATTGTTATTATTTTTATAGATACTTCCCTGATCCAATTTAATTGATTTACATATGGTGTTTATGGGCATGTCATTTAAATGTAGTGCATTTATCCAATCAATACCAAGAACATTTAATTTTCGTATTGATGTGACATAACCCTTTGTGGTAATTTCTTTGTCCAGAAAATTTACATTGCAGTTGAATTGACCAATTAGAGGTAGATTTCCCGTAGCACAACGAGCTGTTTGTGTAACATTTTGCAGCTTGTGTATGTGAAGTTTATTGAAAACCTCTTTTGTAATAATTGTTATGTCCGACCCAGTGTCGAGTTGTAGTTTTACGTCCATTCCATTGATTTTAACCTTTATATATTTCCTCAATGTACTATTAATTGTATTACATGTGAAAATACTTTTTGCTTCGGGACCATCGTTGTATGTGGAGTTGGAGGGCTTCCTATTGTTCTTAACTTTGAAGCAATAACCTTCCTTGTGCCCCCCGCTTGTTGCACTCTTGACACTTATGATTTCTATATGTGCAAAAGCGGGCATAATGCATGCCGCCACAAAACCAACATGGTGAATTTGGTTTATTGTTACTCTTGTTGTTTTTCTCCATTTGCAATCGATGTACTTGATTTTCACTGTGTGTATTTTCAATGAGAGCTGTATCAGTTTTCAGATTGATTATTCTCTGACACTCTCTTGATAGAATATCCAGTGTAATGGCGTTTGCTTCACTGTCTAGTTTGCTTAAAAGTTTTGTACGCACCTCAAAATCATCTGCAGACTTAAGTCCCATTACAAACATTAGACACTTAAACTGGTCTAGGGTAAGATCGCTTAACTTAAATTGTTCGCATTGTTTATTAACAAACCCTGTGTATGTTATGAAATCCATTTGTGGTTCTTTTGTTAATTGCAGACATTTGAAGCGGGAATTAAAAATTGATATTTGGCTACCGAACAACTGTTTTAGTTTTTCCACAGTTTCTTTAAAAGTAAAATCTCTAGGATGTTTCGGAAGAATATAGTTTATGTATTTGTTATGCACTATAATATTCAATTTCCGTAACAGAAGTCTGACTTTTGCTGCGTCATCTAACTTGCTTGCATCAATATTGAATAAATCCTCATATCGGGCATACCATGAGTCGAAAGTGAGGTTAAGGTCAACATCATAGCAAAATTCGTTTATATTAGATGCAAGTGCTTCGAGAATAAACTCGTTTTCTCCACTCTCCACTTTAGGAACACTATCGCTCGACGATGTTGATGCTGTAGGTTGGTTGGACAGATTTTGGGACATTAACTGATGTAATGCCATACTATCCTGATGATTTTGGTTTTGTTGAGTTTGCATTTGCTGTAGCAACAGTTTGATGTTTTCATCCATGGTGCCTGCACTCTACAATATTTGTATCGTGTTAAAATAAGTATATTCCTTTGCACCTCGTCGCCAATATTATGATTTCAATTTCAATTTATTTATTAAAAGGAAAATATATCCAGAACATTCTACATGTGAATATATTCAGTTTTTCTTCTCTTTTTCTGTGTATATCAAGTTACCATATTGTTGTTAATATTAGTGTTGCCAACAGCTTGAAAGCTATTGCTGTTTGTGGAGATACTGAAGAAATGTTTCACCAAATTTTTATAAGACAAGAGGACCGAGATGTTCAACGTTTCTTGCGGCGAGATTGTAATCAAAACCTTGAACCTGAAGTCTATGGAATGGATGTAATAATATTTGGCGCTTCGTGTGCCCTCAGCATTTCGCAATACATAAAAAATTTAAATGCAGACAACTTTAAGGACAAATTTCCTGTGGCTGCAAAATCAATAAAGGGAAATCATTATGTTGACGACTTTTTGCAATCTGTTGACACTCCATAAGAAGCTGTAGAGCTAATATCAGACGTTAAATTTATACATCAACAAGGTGGATTCAACATTTCATTGGATTTCAAATAGTGAAGAGGTAATACAGTAGTTTTGATTTGTTTGCCTTTTATTTACGTGCGCATTGCCTTTACCTGCATACACATTTTTTTCGTGCTTTGAGAGAGTAATCTAAATTAATGTAAACAATTTAATTTAGCTGCATTTTTGGCTTATCTGCACTAAAATTCTTGCAAAAGTTAGTTGTGCAGGTGAGTCAAAACTACTGTAAATAAAATTTCAGATTGTTCCGGCAATAATATAAAATGCCTAAATTTTAATTAGAATAAGCAAGTAAGAAGGTACTTGGTGTGTTTTGGGAGCATCAACCGGATGTTATAACATTTAAAATCGCACCATGGCTAATTGATAGCCAGGTCCTTTCTTATAACAGAATACCAACAAAACGCGGAATGTTACGTGTAGTAATGTCGATTTATGATCCTCTTGGTCTCATTGGAAATGTTATCATGTACGTAAAAATTTTATTACAAGAAGTATGGAGGTCCAAAACAGACTGGGACGAAAATATTTCCGAAGAGCTAATACATAAATGGATTCAGTGGTTAGACTTCATACTATTGTAGATGCCAGTAAAGAAGGATATGCTGCTGTCTGTTATCTCCGCTTTATAAAAAATAATACAATATTTTGCTCTTTAATTGGATCTAAAACCAGAGTGGCTCCTTTGAAAATAACCTCAATTCCTCGTCTCGAACGAATGGCAGCTAAATTTATCTGTGACAATCACAAAATTACAATTTCGAAAAAAATTTTCTGGTCTGACTCAAAAACGGTCTTAAGCTGGATTAACTCAGACCATAGAAAATATAGTCAATTTGTAGCTTTCCGCATTACAGGAATTTTAGAGTTGAGTTTTATTGAAGATGGATTCCAACAAAACACAATGTAGCTGATGAGGCAACAAAATGGGCTAAAAAGCCCAAAATTGTAACAACCAGTAGATGGTTTCAAGTTCCAGAATTTTTGTATTGCCCCCAAGACGATTGGCAAAATACACAAGTCTTCAATGAAGATACTACTGAGGAGAGAATACATGAATTGTTTAAAATAACAATTAAAGAAAATTTAATAAATGAAAAACGATTTTCAAAATGGAATCGTATTCTTCGGGCAACCGCTTATGTCTTGCGCTTTATTGAAAATTGTAGAACAAAACAAATAGCAAAAGGCGAGTTAACTCTTGAAGAGTTGTCAAAAGCAGAAAACTTTTTATTCCGGCAAGTTCAATTGGAACACTATGTGTCGGAAATCGCTTTAATAAATTTTAAAAAGCAAATTCCAAAATCAAGTGAACTCTATACAAAATCTCCCTTTATTGATGAATTTGGAGTTCTAAGAGTAGATGGTAAAATCGATGAAGCTGATATTTGTCAAGAACAAAAAACACCAATTATTCTACCAACATCCAGTCACATTACGATATTAATTATGCGGCATTATCATTCTAAGTACTATCATATGCACCACGAAACAGCTGTAAATGAAATTAGTCAAAAGTTTTCATTATCTAAACTGCGATCTGTATACAAAACTGTAATCCGAAATTGTCAGTGGTGCAAAGTAAAAAAGGCGGTCCCTCAAGTTCCTCAAATGGCAAAATTGCCTCATGCTCGATTAGCATTATATTCCGCTCCGTCTACCCACACACGTATAGGCTTTTTTGGCCCTATAATGGTTACAGTAGGTCGACACAGAGAAAAACGATATGGTTGTCTATTTACCTATATGACAATAAGAGCAGTACACTTAGAAATTGTATACTCACTTACAACCGACTCGTGCATCTTGGCCATCCGAAATTTTATGGCTCGCAGAGGAATTCCCCTTGAAATTTTCAGCGATAATGGCACTAATTTTGTAGGTGCAGAACGTGAGCTATGAGAGGCAATTGCAGATGTGGACAGAAATGAATTTATTAAAACATTCACAACGACAAAAACGAAATGGAATTTTAATCCACCAGCATCCTCCCACATGGGTGGTGCCTGGGAACGATAAGTACGCTCCGTACAAAACATTTTATACGAAATAATGGTATCGGCAACACCTAGTGATGAGTTGCTTGTAAGCATAATGATTGAAGTTGAAAATATTATTAATTCACGGCCCCTTGCTTATGTTCCTGTATACGACGAAATAGGTGAAGCAATAACTCCTTATCACTTTCTTGTTGGTAACTCCAGCGGACTAAAACCTATCTCCACTTGTAATGATACTGGTATAATCTTGAAGAAGAATTGGCTTATTTCTCAACAGTATGCAAACATTTTTTGGAAAAAATGGGTTGCAGAATATCTGTCTTCATTAACGTGTAGGTCTAAGTGGCATGAAAAACAAAAGGTAATATGTCAGGGGGACTTCTTTATAATAGTTGATCCTTCTCTTCCTAGAAATAGTTGGCCAAAATGAAAGGTACTTGCACGAGGATGGCAAAAGATGGGCAGGTCAGAAGTGCCAAAGTATTAACATCAAATGGAATTTTGGAAAGACCTGTAGTCAAGCTTACGGTTTTGGACGTGGCTTCCCATGAAGAATATGCCGGCGAAGAACCTTCTTGCCATACTGCGGAGGGGAATGTTGCCGCCACTGGCAAAAACGCTTAAATTTAAGTAACTTAAAAATATTTTGTAATAGAATTTAGAATCAGGAAGATTTTCGGAATTACGCCACTCGCGCCATATCTAATGCGCCATATTTTTTAATAAAATCATTTTCATTACTGCTTGGCCTGGCGTGGTGGTCTTCAGATGGTAAATCTTCTGGATCATATTTAAGTAATTAATTTCTAATGGTTTCTATACCAAAAAGTAAGTGAATATTATTATACTGTATAGATATTACCATAAATTATTACTAATAATATTGAATTGTTTATAGGAATTTTAATATAAGGAAGCCAATAAAACATAGATTTAATTTGTGTGGAATTGAGTTTTCTTTATTCAAAATCTAAAGTCTGCAGTTTCATCTAAAGCAGCACCATTTCGTTTTGCTCGAGTAAGTATTCGTCTTTTCCGAAAGCATTTTCAGCGTAGTTCCGCTATTTTATCTGTCCACCAATAAACTGGTGATCTCCTTCCCCTTGTCGACAGTTTCGGCATTGCAGCAGCGCGTTATGTGTCCCATAGTGTAGTCCACCAAGCCTAAGTTATTCTTGTTTAATTGGGTACGATCTTTCATCTATCGTTTCTATGAGTGTTTGGGTGTTAATTCTTGCCATACTCCACTTTCGGGTTCCTACACTCCTTTGTCCTCAGGTTTGTCCGCTCCTATCCACCACACGAAACATAATGTACTGATGGTCGCTACCAGTGACATCCTCAAGAACCTTTCATTCTGTAAGAGCGGTCAAAAGGCCTTCCGAAACAAGTGTCACATCGGGAGTCATACCAATACATCCTGGTCTCCGAAAAGTGGTTGATGAACCCGTATTGCCCACCAAGAGACCTAGTCTGGCTACCATGTCCAAAACTCGTCTATCCCTGGAGTTTGTTGTAATCATACCCCACCCAAGCTTCTCCTGGAATTCCTGGATCGAATAGTTCGGTGTTAAATAGCAACTTACCAAAGTAAATTGGGTGGATTTTAAATAGGTGAAACCAGGGCCCTAACCGTTTTCCGTCGCTGCAAATTTACCTTTTCTCGGCAGCCATATTGCTGTTGTTCCTGTTTCGCATTCAAGCCAGGTAGAGCGGGATGTGCGTCCGTATTGTTCACTGATGATAATTCGTCGATGTCTTTTTCGGCTATAATCTGTTCCAAGAATGTGTCTTGTGTCCTGCTCCTGTGCATATTTGCTTGAAGTATTCTCATGTCTGCGCTGCACTAGACTCCGGACATCGCCTAGAACCAGGAAGACTGTCCAAGGATTTGTGCCCCGCACCCACACATAGACAGCGCTTGACTGGATTTGCGCATTATCTAATCCTGTGACCCGCCTCGCCACACTTTAAACATAAGTTCATTCTGTCTGCTCCCATGCAGCCTGCCCTTCTGTGACCTACAGTCCGACATCGGAAGCAATGTTTTTCACTGACCCAGAGCCGGATCTTAGCCTGTATCCAGCCAATTTTTATTTTTCCTATTTTCAGCAAACTGTTCGCACTCTCAGCAGCCAAAGCCACAAACCCTCGTACTAGGTCCCTACTGCTCGGAGTCGTCATTCTTATGCGCATTTCCAAACCAGTGTTATCGAGTAGTTTCCTTACTGCGTTCTCCACTTCCTCTTTTTCCGTCACGGAGTCCAAAGTCACGAATCTCCAGTGTTATCATGGGCTTTAGTTCAGTAACCGAAGCCGTTTGTTGAACAGTGGTCTTCACTTCCTCCACAAATGTGGTTTGAATTTTTTTCCCTCTGTTGAACTCCAGTAAGAGTGCGCCTGTACATGTTTTGCGGATGCCCTTCACTTTCGCTGCATCTTAGTAGGCAGATTTTTAAGTAAGTCTGCGTAACTTTTCCCTCGGCTGGTTTAATGAGCAACGCTTCTGGTTTTGATCTATTGGAGCGATGTCGATTCCCTTCCTTTTCCCTGTCGGCTCTAGCGACCGGTTTCTCTACTATTTCAGGCGTTTTTTTTTTGGAACTAGCTGCCACTCATTTGGCTCTTTTTTCTTTATCTTCTTACCCGTAACCAGAGTGCTCTCTGCAGGGCTTGTGACTGCCCTCTTTCCTCTAGTCAGTGGGACTCTCGTATCAACGTTAGCCCTGTGTTCAGTTGTTGCTGTTGGAATTTGCGCACTGAGCGAGGCTTTCCTCCTCCAATGTTCTCATCTTGTGTATAAGTTTCAAGCGAGGAGAACTGTTTCGCCGCAGATCTAGTTCCGCATTCTGGCGTGGAATCTATTATCGTCTCCACCATTACCTCCTTCGTTGTAGTTGACTCACCCAAAGATATACTTTGCTCCGTAGCCACAACTGTTGTATTCGCGGTCGGTGGTGATCGCACCACGCGCCCGCTCTTCCCAAAAGGATCATTCCCTTTGAAATGTTCCACATCGTTAAAGTTAAAATTCTCCATAATACAATTGGGGCCCCACTCGAAGCCGCTATCTTAGCCCGTAGAATAGTTAATCACTAAAATGATCCCATGGTTATCTATGCATGCAGGGAGGCCATGCGAGGGTTGACACCTGACCTCATGAGTACAGGTGTTTAGAGCCAAATCGGGAACAGAAGTGTAAACTTAACTGCCCCTATACGCCAACTTAATGGAACGGAATTAAGAACGTACTTCGAGGCCTGCCAAGGTTTTAACAGGACGGAAGGCGAAGTGGAGTTTCTGAAAACCGTCAGAGGAAAATACTTTCCCCAGGGCGTCAGAACCCCACTACAACCATAGCGAAATCACTAAATCCATATTCCATCTATACAAAATCATAGCCATTGTCGTACCAAATCGTCGATCTTGCTTTCTCACATTTGCAAGTACCCAGCGGATGCCCTTTACCAGTACCCGGGAGGCGCCTGCTTTTTTGACACACGCATGAAACGCAAGGCCGCATGACACGCATGGTATGCACTTTCGGCTTTAGATGTGTTCTAGTGTAAAAAGGCTATAAAGAATTATTCAACCGTTTTATTGAAAGCATGTAGAAAGAGCGACCATTATTGCATAATAGTAATAGTATAATAGACATTTTAATGATATGGAAAAAGTTTAATACACTTGACTAAAACGGTTGAATGTTTACAGCCCGGTCCTTACTCTGTCTGATTAGTATTGTTCCTGAAGATACATAATTAACCAACTATACAGCGACTGAATACCATCTAGTTGAGTTTTTGAAGGATTGATGGCTGAAGCTGTAGAGCGATGAAATTATGTTTTTTCCTCAAGTTTTAACAAGTAATTTTCTGTGTATTTACATATGTATGTATATGTCTTAACTGAAATACTGTAATTTTGTAATTGGAAACTAATATTGACATGATAACATAAAAAATATATAGATGATAACATAAAAAATAAGAAAAAAAACTTTAAATTTGTTTTTAAGCAAAAGTAAACATGGTTTAATTTGAATACACATACGTTGTATATGATGCGTGTATACGTAAATTTTAATATATTTAGAATCTCACAATATCACGAACGTGGCATAGTGTATAATTACCTTTTGTTGGTAGAACATGACATGAGCTGTGGCTAACACCGGAAGGCGGGTATACGTCTGAGAGACACTTCGCTATACTACCGCTGCTCGTTTGAAAAGTTTCAGTACTGTTATTAGTTGTATAACAGGTAACGACTGGTTCACCACATAAGGGATTAGGTGGAGTCATTGCCGATTCACTGTAAGTCGGCAGTTTTTTTACAGTAGTAGACGATTTCAGATCTTTATCGCTTAATGAATTATCCACCGATTTAGAATAATAATTTTTGGTAGTAGGGACACTGCCAGAATTGCTAGAAAGAGTTGAATTGAATGTTACACTATTGAACAATTTACTGTATATCGCGACGTACCCTTCAACTATAGGCCCCCTTGAAAAACGTCCATAAAATATTTGCGATTGATTTTCACCAACTGAATCGTAACAATTGCAAGACGTATTCTCGTGCTCTCGCTCATAACTATGCTTTTTATGGATGCTGTTCAGTTTTCGTCTTTCAAGCGGTTCATTCGATTCCGGACTTAATGGTATGTAGCCGTGATGAACTGTATCTAGTCGATGGTGGATATACTTGGACTTATCGGATGTTGATGTATTTGTCGAAGTGGTGGAACTAGACTCATAGGCTGTTAGAAATTGAGAATTTATTCCAGTTGTATCACTATGACAGCGATACAGAGCCTCCGATATATGGGCGGTATTACTTTTAGAGCTATCCAAACTAAAGCTTCTCGTCTGCAGAACTTTTTCTAGTTCGGCAAGTTTTTGACGCTCATTTAAAATTTTCAAACGCTTTACAAACGGCAAACCACTATATTCGGGCGAAAGATCAAAAACAGATTGATAAAATTTTGTCTGATTTTCGCCAGCATTTCTCAGTCCTCTTCCGTTTTTGAGAGATCTTTTGGTTTCTTCTGAAATTTTTGGTTTCGTGTCACTACATGATTCTTTCATCAAAAAATTGGTTAAGTTCTTGCCGGACCTATTTTCTTCACTTTTAATTTGATGTGGAATACTTCCCATCGAAAATATCTTCATTGGCGACATAAAGTCATCAGATGAGGTATTGGGGGTGGCTAGGCTTGTGTAACTTGATGATATTAATGTTGCCAATTTTAGTTTAGACCACGGTTTAATAGGGGTGTTTGTGTCGGACGCAATAATTGGTGTCGATGTGGACGGTTTAGTAGTTTGGTTTGGAATGGTATTTATAGGTTTATGAAATTTATTGGACCCCTCTGCTTTGCAACCTCTCTCAAAATTCTTTTTTTCGATTTGAAATTTTCCTACAGACAGTGATTTCGGTGGTTCTCTCTTTGCTTTGGAAGTCAAGCTTTTTTCAATAGTTGAACCTTTTACGTTTGTAACAGTTTTCGCATTATTAGCCATTTCGGAATCTACATCCGGTTTTTGCAACGCTTGAATTTTCTGCCTGAAAGAAACTTTCATAATAGGCTTAACCTGCGTACTTGTAAGTGATACTAACAAAGAATTGTTAGTATTACTGCTTCCATTGGATATGTTTTCTAGTTTGTTATTGATTTCAGGTGCTGTGGTTTGAACCTGTAAGACATGAAACATACACAATAAAAATTAAGTTAAATTGCCCTATGAGTGAAAATTGCATGCAACATAAAAAATGTCAGTTTAAATACCGGCAAACTGGAATCATTTACAGGATGGGGAGGGTCGTTCTTAATCTTCATCTGCTGGAGTCGTTGAATAAGGGGCAGCCCCTCGTTTATCTCCCTTTCGGGTTCTTCTTGTATTGATTCCTGCGGTGATAACGTACAGGTTACATGTGAGTGAGGTGGAGATTTCTGTGGTGGTGTGGACTTAACAGCTCGCTCTTCGCGATCCTAGTGCAGAACACATAAAGACACATACAAAACTACTTTTAGGAGCAGGGATTAATGTAAAAAATTATAATTGCATGAAATGAGGAAAATTTTCAGGAAAGCATTATTTACAAGTAAGCAATGTACAAGCAATTTCGAAAATAATGTCAACAAAAAGTAAATAATTCATCAATTTCGTTTAGTCGAAAAGAACACGAGAAAAAAATTTGTTCAAATAAATACGGTACTGCAATTCTAATTGTACACCGGCGTTAATTACAATTTATTTTTTTTATTTTTCCATTCCTGGGAAAGTAGAAAAATTAAGTGCTTTTTCCGGGATACAATAGCGCAGTTCACAATCTTGGGCAAATGGTCTGGCATCATGGCATTTGCAAATGTTGGGTATTTCTTTTACCATACACTAACAAAATACACAGAAATACCCTTGCCATGGTTTGGCAAATATCCCACACTCAAACCCGTAGTTTATATTTGCCATACTTGAGCAAATGAACAGCTGATCATAAAAATAAAAACATTGAAAATAAAGTCACAAAAAATGGAAACGTACAACGCAAAAAAACGAATTAAAAGAGAAGAGGCGATTAAAGAATGGACAGAGGACGAAATAAATAAAATTATAAATATAAATAAATAAAATAATAAATTATATGATAGTCAGATGTGTGTTGAGAAGTTTGCAATAAGTGTTGCAAAGTTAAACAAAAAAACCGTTCACAATTAATGGCAAATATTTACAATGGTATAAATTTACCATCTAAATGCCCAAGATTGTGAACTGGGCTATTAACAAAATACACAGAAATACCCTTGCCATGGTTTGGCAAATATCCCACACTTAAACCCGTAGTTTATATTTGCCATACTTGAGCAAATGAACAGCTGATCATAAAAATATAAACATTGGGCCATAATCATAGTCATCAAAAAAGTATACTTTAAGAATCATTCATTAAAAAGTCTACTTTTCAGCTACTATAGACGAAAAAAAGCTTACTTTTTCCGCTAAAGTCAGTTTTATACTTAAAACAAGCTGAAGTTGTTTTTAACAAAGTTAACATCACTTTAACTCTATCAGCTGTTTGTCATATATCCAAATTTACAAAATCAAAACAAAAAATTTATGAATTGTGTTAAATTTTTCATAAATTGTGGAAAAAGTGTTGAAAAATAATTGGAGAGATGTGTACAATTGAGGACATTGGAAATGATTTCCCCTGATTCATTTTATGCAATTGTTTTTTTCAAAATAACAATTTATATTTTGTTTATTTTTTTGCGCTTTTATTGCATCAGCTGTGCAGAGATGCCACTTCTACAGTATTTATACCAGTTTGTATGCAAAATTTCAAAAATTATACTAATCACCCACTTAAAGCTGGTTCAACTTAAAACTATTATTAATTTTCACTATAGTTAAGAAACAGTTAGTAACAGGTTTAAATATTAAAGTTGTTTTTAAAAAGAACCGACTTTAGTGTTTGACTATGATTATGGGCCATTGAAAATAAAGTCACAAAAAATGGAAACGTACAACTAAAAAAAAAAAGAATTAAAAGAGAAGAGCCGAATAAAAAATGGACAGAGAACAAAATAAATAAATAAAATTATAAATATAAATAAATAAAATAATAAATTATATGTATGATAGTCAGCTGTGTGTTGAGAAGTTAGCAATAAGTGTTGCAAAGTTAAACAACAAAACCGTTCACGATTAACGGCAAATATTTACAATGGTATAAATTTACCATCTAAAGATTGTGAACTGGACTAATGTATTTACATGATATGCTAATCTGCTATGCAGATAGCTCTTTTAATAAAATCTTAATACTTATTCGAGTAAAGATATGTATATATAAAGGAAAACTAAAATAACTTTATTAACAAAAATAATTAAATATTTTTCTTTTTTTGTTCAGTTTTTATAACCAATTAGGTTTTTGTAAACATTTATTGTTTTATCCGATAATAGGTTTCTTATTTTTGTTACGGTAATTTTTTCACTAGCTTTTTTTTCACTAACACATTTCTTTTATGAATTTTTAATTTGTAAACAAGAGAAGTTTGTTGAAAACACTCGTCTTGTTTTCCTTTGAAGCTTTTCGTAGGCCTTAGCAGCGCAAAATATCATATATGTAAACTTAATTAATTGTTTTCAAAATCACAATCTGTTTTTCATCACAACAGCTGATCAAAACAAAAAACTTGTCGTATATAACGCACTGTGAGTAACTTGCAATAAAAAAGCATAGAACGGGAGAAACGCATGTAACGCAAGAACGCATTAAACGCTTTGTATGGACTTTCGGCTGAGTTGAGAAGCTAGGCCGTAATTCTGACTGAAGGGTTGTAATGGCCAATTATGTATGTATGTATGGACTTTCGGCTAAAGAATTAGTGATACAGCTGAAAAACGACTTATATGGATAAGTCAAAACAGTAGCATTGATAGAAATAATAGTTCGAATAAATTTATACGCAACTTGCCAACTGGTAGCAAAAAGTTTTGAAAAATAGTAAAATCAATAAAACAGATAAGAATGAGTTTAGTTAGTTAACGTTATAGCTGATGTAATTGCAAACTATCATCAAATAACATCTAAAAAGGACAATGCAGTTCAGATATATAGATTGGTTAAAAAATCAATCTTTACTTGATATTGTTCAACAATACATAACAAAAAAGGGAGAAATTTATATGTTGATAAAATTCCAAAGCTCCTGGATTGAATCGCTATTATGTTTAAAAAAATTACACATTTGTTTTTCTCAGTACTGACATACATTTTTAATTGGTGC
Source organism: Sarcophaga rosellei (assembly GCA_930367235.1). Classification (NCBI taxonomy): domain Eukaryota; kingdom Metazoa; phylum Arthropoda; class Insecta; order Diptera; family Sarcophagidae; genus Sarcophaga; species Sarcophaga rosellei. The sequence goes on along the minus strand of OV884018.1, from coordinate 43,516,451 downwards.
TTAAGTAATAGCCATATTCCAAAACAATTCAAAACTGCAAAAATAACACCGATGCAATTCTACTGTGATTTACGAAGAATTGCAAATTTATGCGAAGTATTAAACAACTCATTTATTAGGCACGTTATTAATAAAAAATATAATGTCGTTGATAACAGTTCAAAACTGTAATGAACAAAATGTATTTCATCGTCAAGATCGATATGACATCATTAACTACATACAGAGAACATGAAATAATGTTGTCTTTGAGATAATGGTGTCTTTTCTCTTGCATCTATTAGCCTTCGCCGACTGCGCGAGATGTGCCTTCTGTGTCAATTTTAATCCTGGTTAGTCTAGACAGTGGTCTGACCCATCTCTACATTCTACTACGAATGTTGATTTGAGGTCTGTCCGGTTTGTGCTCAGAGTTGAGAATTGGTCATAGTGTTTGGCCAAAAAATTCAATGATTCGTCTCAGGCATTTAATGACGAAGATCTGTATTGTGTTACTTTAGTGCGTTACACTGGGTGTAATTGATCATAATTTTGTCTGTTAATACATTTCTCAATGTCCTCTCGTCATAATAGTTTTCCGGACATTCTCAATCTGCTACTATTGTAGAGTAAAATTTGTTGGTTTTAGCACACTAAGCTTATTGCCGATTATTTTATACCTTGATATCGTAATGTGCCGCTTCAGCTTCTAATTCCCTGTTTTGACTTCATATCATTAAAGTTGTTCTACAACAGACTTATGTCATCCGCATGTTGAAGAACTAAGGAGATAAGGAGTAGCGTTTACAATTTAAGATACTTATTCGTCCGCTTTAAGAACTCTTTTTTATTACATCCATTTTCGATCTAATCGTAGCAATCATCCAATGGTAGTCGCGTTTTTTACTGCATATAATATATCCGCTTGTAGTTCATGCTAGACAGCACATTTAAGAGGATGATGTGATATTCCTCTTTCTTTGTCGCATCAGACGCTTTATTTGGCTCATAAAGTTGCATGCGTATAATATTTTTGATTTCTATTCGGAACCTAACCGTTATAGTAGCGTCGAAATGTGGTTTCCAAACATAGACCGTTTGATCACACTAGTTTTCTTATATTTGTTTTAATTTAAGTTTAAATTTCTATTAATAGCTAATTATTTATAACTGAAAATAATCTATTTGGATTTTATGAGCCTTCGCAGGGTTATAATTCAAAAACTCAACCAGCAATCTCTAATTTTTGATTTTAGCTTACTTAAATTCGAAAGTTGCCTTCCAATAGGGAAAAATTTAGTTGCATAGATTTCCCTTAAGATTTTAATTGAAACCATAAACCGGTCAAGGAAGTAGATCAGCATTTTTGGAAGAAGACCGTTCTTATCTTTTATACCTAATATATGCAGTCCCGTTACTTTGTTGAAAAATATAGTTAGTTAGGTTAGGTCGGAGTGGCAGCTCTGATACCACAAAGCTCACTTGAGCACGCATAGCGGCCCGTTATGATGCCACGAGTGAACGCAGTCCCTGTACTGACCAAGTTCCACCAAAGTAAGGGAAGAGGATGAAGTTGGTCAGCGCAAGGGCTGCACTGAAAAATATAGTGATCTTCAGAATTTTCACCAAGTTTTGTGAGATTTCTGTATAGGTTTTCGAATTCTTTTAGTGCTAACAATGCTAACCGGTAAGCTAAGGTCATAAGTTAATGGTACAGACACCAAAACGCTTCCTCCATCAAAATTTCGTTTGGATCAAACAAAGTTCGTTTGGTTCAGGTTAATAACAACTTCCGCAGTTTGAACAAACTATACTTTTTTGTTGAAAAACGAAAAAAAATATATTTTCATTCATCGTATAGTATGGAAAAATCCAAAACGTCTCTAATTTAATTATCAATTGTGACAAAGGTAGGATCTATTTTTTCATTTAATCGAAGGAGTAGCATTTAAAAAAAGACGATAGTACCAACAATTTTTTTTCTTATTTTCCGATATAATAAATAAAGGCAACACTAATGGTGTTTTCTTTTCTACCAAAAAATGTGCACTTTATTTTAAAAAATGCAATTTTGTGTTTGTTTCTTAAAAATGTTTCTCCCTTTAAAAGGGTGGTATGTTTTATTCTAAATAATTCGCACCTGAAAATGGTGGAGGGCATTGCATTTTTCACCCTGTATAAATCGAGAGTGCTGATAATGCCCTGTGAAGCAAATGACTTTTGTTTATTTATAGGGCTGCCAGATGAAATTTAAAAAAAGTCGCCTAGTATTGTTATCCAATTTTGAAGTTAATTTTACATGGTTTTGTGGGGTAACCTTAAGGGAACATTACATTATTAAAGCTACATGGTCAGTAATATAAAAAATTGCATTCAGTGTTAGAACTGTGTTAAAAAAATTTTATTTGGTTATAAAAAAAAAGCTCTAAAAAAATGATATCGAAAAATTAGCGATCTGGCAACACCTTTTTTATGTTTACATATTTTATTGAAAACAAATCAAAAAAATAAACATATTTTTAAGGGCACGGGGCACAGGGATGATAAATGACACCAATGAAATGGTAACAAAAAAGTTTTAAAAAAGTACTTTTCGAGTTGAAAAAGTATCAAATTTTGAATTATTCATATTTTTACACAAATTTTCCTTCTTTTCAAATTATATTAAAGTAACATTTTTTAATTTTTTTAAATAATTTATTCAATTTATTGATAACATGTAAAACAAATAAAACATAACAATTCATGCGAACAAAAAAAAAATAATAATATATTAAAAACTATATTAAAGAATATAAAAATTAGGTACATTTTTAGGACATCGATATTAAAAATCATTTTTAATGACTTTATTTTTGTTTGGATAACATTTTGTTGTTAATTATAATGTTGTAACAACAAGAATCTGTCGACTTTAATAAATCTTTCGTTTGTATTAAACTAGATACGGTTGAAACATGGGTTACCATATCACATTATCATTTGAGAAAGTGAAATTTAGGTAAGTTAAGAAAAAGTATCAAGTATATCACGGTAGTACCGAGGTACTTGGGAGCGTCAGAAAGTATCAAAAAAAATACCAAAGTATCAACTTTATCATCCCTGACGGGGCATACCCTTTTTCATATTTGTGTTATGTTCATCTCAAATAAAAATTACATTATAACAGGGTTGGTCAGCAATTTTTTTAATGCACCTTGTAAGAGGGTGACATTTTCTTTGTAGAAAAGAAAACACCATTAGTTGAAGTTTTTTTTCTTTCTAAATTATGACTTTTACTTAGCTGTAATAGATCTACAGCGGTGTATGTAGACTTTTATCCCGCTACTTTATTTATTAAAGAACAATTTTTTTTAATTTATTGTTTTTTAAATTTAACTTTAATTTATTAAAGAACAATCAAGAATGTTGGAAGAGCAAAAAAAATATAACATAGAAATTATTGTGAAGAAAAATAAAAATTAGCAGGAAAAAGTCTACATTCAAAACAAGAACATAAAAAACAAAATGTAGATATTACAACTTGATGGAATTCAATTGATAATTGAAATAATGAAATGAAAAGTTTCTTCTTTTAAATAAGTTAGTAGAACACCCTAATTGACTTAGGGCCATTATTACAACTTGCCGTTAAAGTTGGGTTTAGTAAAAGGTAACTTTAGCTAAAGTGAAGTTAAATATTGTAATAACAACTTAATGATAAAATAAAGTTAATTTATTCAAAAATAGTGCAGTGCCGGATCAATGTCGATAACATTGCTCAATTACATACATAATTGGTCATTACAACCATTCAGTCAGGATTATAGGCTTAATTTCTCATACCACTTATGTTGCGTGTGTTAATTTTATGCATTAGTGGCGGGACCAACAGTTTAAAGTCGATTCCGAACTACAGATTTTTGAGAAACTTTTCATGGTAATTTCATTTAATCTCTGAGTTTGTGCCACAAATCTGAGGATAGGAAGCCGCAGGAGAAATATTTTTTTATTTCCGTTTCGTGGTTTGAACGGTGGCCTTAGGGTCTAACAAGACTACACACTACCTGCTAGACTACAGCAATCACATTTAAACGTTTATTTTAAACGCAGTAGCAACGACGGAATTATTTTTTGTTATGTTTGATCTTTTTCTTTATATTTGAACTTGCACAAATGATATGATAAGTTCAAACATAAACTTACCTTAAAAGTTACAGGTAATATGATTTTCCCTTTAGCTTAACGCTCACTTCTACATTATTGTCCATTTATAGTAATGAAAAACAATTTATCTGCCGGTTGAAATCCTCCCTTTAGTTAACGCTAGTTGTAATAACGGTCCTTAGAAATGGCAACATTTCAGAAGACATGCTACAAGCATGTCTAAGCACAAGTCTATTAACTGCTAATGCTACTGTGATTACTTTGTGTCAAGAAATTAAATCAAATATGTATGTATGTCTTTTTGGGACAGTACTTATTATATCAGAGAATAAATGAAAGAAGAGATAAAATTTATAATTTCAAAGGTCCAAATTTTTTTAACCGGTAACAATGTTATTCATATCGCATCAAAATACGCTTCTATAACATATGTAGCAAGGCGAATTCATACATGGTGAGAGCGATAGTACAATAAGTACAACAATCCAAAAACAACAGGCATTTTGTTTTTGTTAAACAGGAATCATATTGTCAAAAACAGCTGACAAACGAATGACGATGGGAAGAAAAATGTTAAAGAAAATGTCTAAAAAGTTTTAAGTAAAAATAAATGTTTTTCATTGCATCCCATAACAAATAAAATAAAGATTGAAATAAAATCGAGATAGAAATAAAATTTATTATTTTGTTTATACTTTGTTATAAAAATTGTATTTAATACTATTTATTGCCTTGAAAAATGCCCCATTATATGAATGTGTGAATTAAATTAAACGTGATCCAGTGTCCTATAGAGATGAATTCAATCAACAATATAATCATTTATTAAGCAGTTTGGAAGTATTTGCCTTAAATCCTACAGAAGAGAGTAAATCCTTAGATGAGCTGGTTATGTTTATAGCCCAGGTAAGTGCTTACATTCGAATAAAAATTAAATTTTAATTTATTAAATTTCCGTCTGCAATTTGCACAAAATTTGGTGGATTTGCTTAAGAATCATGCCACAACATTGGATCCTGCCATGCGTATTGTTTTGTAAAGGCTTTAATATTGCTGCGAAATAAAAATCTAATTCCGGCTTTAGATTTATTAGTGTAGTTCGTTCAACTCTTGCGCTGTCCCGACAAACATTTGCGTACCTTTCTGCAGAACCACATTGTTACGGATATTAAAAATATGAATGCCAAACATAAGGACATGAAACTGAATTCATCTTTGCAAAATTTCATGTTTTCCATGTTGAATGATGCCAATCCAAAGGCAGCCAAAATGTGATGAAAGTGAGGCCAGCGATGAGGAAGATGATGAAGAGGAGGATGACAATGAAGAAGGAGAAGAAAAAGAAAACGAGAAAGAGAAAAAAGAAATTAAAAAATTGTAAAACTAGATAAAATCGAAATGATCTATAAGAAACGTAAACACGATAAAGAAACACGCTTAGAGTCAGTACAGGGCGGGCGTACGGATCGTGAGAAGTTCGGCTGGAAAGATGGCCGTAAAAACGAAAACTGTTCCAAGACTAATCGTGAAAAGGAAAAACGTAAGGACTTTGTTATGATGCGTCATAAGGCGAGATCTAAGGTGAAAGAGTTTCCGTGACAAACAACAGGCTATGAGAAAACATTTGCTGCACATTAAAAAGATGAAATAATTCAATAATTTATTAGTAAAAATATTTTTTTCCCTCTTTAACAAAATAGGTTTGTTAAAATTTTGTAGTAGATATCCTTTTAGTTAAAAGATAAATATATAATTTAAATAGTTTTTATATTTAAAACTAAACTGTGGTGTTGATTTTATTTTTTTATTTTAGTTTAATATGAGATTTGAAAAAGTCTAGCTTAGAGAGAGAAATATTTTAAATCTGTACATGTACATATATATGCCACCAAGTCTTTGGAATGAAAATTTCAGAAGACATTTAAAAAGAAAAAACGAAACCGATAATCAAAACAAAATACACAAAAAACCAAAATTTTTTGACATTGTTATTTGCGTTCTGACACAATAAGAAAAAACGAAACTGATAATCAAAACAAAATACACAAAAAAATAAAATTTTTTGACATTGTTATCTGCATCAGCTGGTCTATCGCTCTCACCATGTATGAATTCGCCTTGATATGTAGAAAACCTTTACGAATCTTTTTAAAAAATACTTATTTGTATAGCCTTATTTTATGAGGGGCAACTTCGGGAAATGTCAATTGTTTTTTAAATTTTTGTAGTTGCCTTGTTTGCTCCTTTTCGTTAGTTTTTTTTCCGAAACAATATACATATGTATATACATACATCAAAGGCAAGCTATTTGACAAATTTAAGATTTTTTCGTTAGACTACAAAATATTTCATATATGTCAAGATGAAATTTTGGCGCAATTAATAACGATTATCCTTTGAAATTGGTTTTGACTTACATGAAAGCTTTTAAAAATTAATTTTACATTTGTAAAGCACTTGGAATCCTAATTTATGGTATGGATTTTTGACATATTTACACGAAATTTCCTAGTATTAAATTTTTTCTCAAATCAATAGGCAGTCTGCTATCAGATAACTATGATTCAATGTGTGAAAGAAATCGACTGCCAAATGCCAACAACAGTAAAGAGGCAAAAATTTAAAAGTCACATATAAGCACAAGCTATATATAATTAATTTTTTCTTCTGCAGACGGATGGCTCTTTTGAAAGAATCATCGCAGAATGTAATTTTCATAGATCGATTCAACTATAAAAAAACTTACAGAATGGTCAAAGTTGTTCAGAAGTATTTCAATAAATACTGGAAACTTGTTTTTATAAAAACTACCGAAAAAAATTAATAATAGCAAAATGTGAATTACAGGAGCTAATTGCATGCATACATTTAATAAAATATATTTTCATCAGTTTTGACGTCCAATACAAAAATAACACATTTAGAGGTGGGTGATGGGAGAAAATGCCAGAAATACTAACCTGCTTCTCTTTGAGTAAACGTAATCTCTGCAATAGGGGTAAACCTGCACCAATTGGACTTGGGGTTTTATCATGCAGTTCATCCTTTTCTTCTGTTCTTTCTTCTTTATCATCTGACCCAACACGGGCCATTCGTTTCAATCTTCCATTCTTAGGAGACGTACTGTGTAAAGGTTGCATTTCTAACGATTCATCGCTTCTGCGCGATGTCCTAAAATTATATGAGAGATTAATTTAGCAATACAATAAAAACGTTAAATTAAATTATTATTTTTGGTTTTTAAAATAGTTTAACCTAAAATAAAAGGATTAGTAAATGTGTATGTACATGAATGACACTATACGACAAAAAATTAAATACACCAGAGTAACAACACACTCTAAGTTGTATATTTAGTTGAATTCAAAAATATTTTTTTTTAAATTTCTTGAACCCTCCAAACTTGTTCTATCTGAAAAAACTTTTTTTTTTATTTTCATACAAATTTATTAATTACGGAAATATTTTCGAACTTATTTTGAAAAGGAGAGAGATAACCCTCTAAAACGCTATTCATTAAAACATAAAGCTTATATGTTATGAGTTTTCATCGGGTACACTTAGAAAATATTCTTGTTTCTTATTTTTCAGCTTTCATTTTTAGTTGCAAGAGTTAATTACAAAGTATAAAATAAGGGCTGACATTCTTAAAGTACATTCTCTTCTAATGAGATTGGTACTTCGTTTGATCATGGTCGTGTCATATTTTTATAATATAATATAGTACATACATATGTATATTATTTGTTTATTTATCAAGTGATCTTTCAGTTTAAAGGCTTTCTAAATTTTTTTGAATCTTGGTTGTTTATCGCAAAATTTCTCAATTTCAGGTTTGACCAACTTGCAGAAATCGGCTAATAAAGGGCTATCCATTTCGTGGTTTCAAAAGTATGGGACTGGAATTCGACATCTGTCAAACTAAGTTATAAAGTTTCTTTTCAGTTGAAAGTCTGACATTAACGAAAATGGATCGCTTAACTATCACACAACGCATAAAAATGATCAAAATCTACTACAAAAATGGTGATTGGCGGCGGACGGCAATTTTCTTCAGCGATGAAGCACATTTCACACTCGGTGGGTATGTTAATAAACAAAATTGTCGTATTTGGGGTTCTGAGAATCCTCAAGTAATTGAAGAGAGGACATTATATCTACAAAAAGTCACTGTTTGGTGCGCTCTTTGGTCCGAAGGTGTGATTGGACCTCACTGGCTGAGATACCGCCCAATATGTGTCAAAAAGTGGTCGAAAATTACCTCAAAAGAATCAATGCTTGCAATACTTCCCGTGGAGGTCATTTAAATGATGTAGTGTTTAACACATAATGTCAACGTTCAAACTTTACAATAAAAAAGAAATATCATGAAAAAAATATTTTATATGTGTTTTATTTACGTTTGCTTTTGAAACCACCAAATGGATAACCCTATATTCGCAGAAACGAAAACGGAAGTTCATTTGATAAATAAATAGGTATCAAAAATATTACACGACTCTTATACTCTTTAAATAATAACGGTAACTTTCGGCCGATTTTATCGAACAAAACAAAAACAAACAGCATGTTAAAGAAAGAGTAATAGCAAATAAAATAAAGTATAAAGAATGTGCATTTGGGCATATTTTGGAATATTTCTCAAAAATATTTCATGACGCGGGGGAAGATAGAAGGGAATGGTAAAGAAACCAAGAGTGTAACAATGCGTTGTTCTCATCGTGCGTTTTTGTTGTTTAACTAATTTTTTATTTATATTTCTAAAACAGTGTTGCCACGAAAAAAAATTTTGTAACCAACATTTGTGGAAAAAATCACCAAATAAGAAAAAATATAACCAAAATTTAATTCGTAGACTTTTGTGTTATTTTTTTTCAAGTTTAAATTATAATTAATAAAAGAAAGAAACAAAAAATAGCTTTTAAAAAAAAAAAATAACCAAAACCAAAAAAATCTACACATTGATCAAAAAAATAACCGATTTTGGTTAGAAATAACCAAAAACGGCAACACTGTTCTCGGCACAAAGAGAACATGATAAAAATTATGAGAGGCATGTGTTAACCCAGAGGAAAATTGTTAGTAATATTTTCAAGTCTACTTATTAACCCAATAATATGTATATGTGAGCGAAAAATATAGAAAAATTGTACCTAAAAACACCGTATTTAACTTGGCAAGTATTTTTCCAAAAATCGAAATCATTTCTCATTGATAATAGTGAATCATACTATAATATTTCTTTGGGTGTAAAATTGAAGTCTGAAAAAAGCGACATGAACATTCTTCTTTAGAAGCTGACAAGCAACGCAACTGAATGCATTTTTACGCTCTCATGATGAGAGCAACACATTGTTACGCTCTTTGTTTGTGTTTATTTTCCTTCTGTCTTCCACCCTCCTCATCCAGAAATGATTTTAGTGAGAGCGGGTCGGGATATAACAACCCGCCATAAGAAATTTAACTTCTACATAATGCGCATTCTTTATACCCATATTCTTTGGTAATAGTTTTAAATAAAAAATGCTAAATACCGTGATTTTTTAAGAACACTTCGGAATCCCTTGACATCATGTCGCAATTTATCGACAATTTTTTTCGAGGCACTGTTTTCACTGCTATCACTCTGATTGACGTGGCTGTGATGATGATGATGGTTCTGTTGGCATGCAGTGTCTTTATCGATCTGTGCCTTGGCATATTTTTTATTGACGCACCTTACTTCCATTAGACGCTTTCTTCCCAGGGTCTGTAAGATCTCCTGTGCTTCGGGATAGTCCTTCATTGCTGCTAAAACATCTTCGCGCGATAATGAAAACAGTTCTGAATAACCAACAGATCGAACGTCAGCTGTACGTCTGAAATACAAACCAATATGAGTTCTTAATTCAAATTATCTTCCTCAAATGTCTATACTTATTCAAACCATCCAAGTTAAGAATTCCAATTTCACCAAAAAAATCTCCTGCTTTCATGGTTGTTAGAACTTTGCCCGTTTCACTTAAAACTTCTAAAATACCATCCGCTATAATAAACATTTCTCGTGCAACTTCGCCCTTGCGACATATTGAATCACCAGGAGTAAAAATATACGCCTTCATTTTTAATACCAAGTCGTGAAGAAATTCTGGCTGACATTCTTGAAAAATAGTAACTTTTTTTAAAACACTTAAATTGACGTGCAGCGCCAATTCTGTTTTTAATTTATCGGGCAATAAGCCCAATGCTGTGTTTATATCTCCTCCACCTTGAATACGTCCTCTTGACCAGCTATAATCATACCAACGTAAGACTCTACGCTTCATTCCTCCAGGAACCTAAAGCAAATAAAATGGAAATTTTAATTTGAATAATAATTTGATTTAAAGAAACGTTAAACCTTATGGTGTCTCATATATGTCTTAGCACCATCTAAAAGACGTTCAAATTCTAAACGATTTGCATTGCGATTGGTAATTACATTACCCACTTGGCCCACAATGGTGGCAAATATAAACACGCCAATCAAATAACTGACAATAGTAAAAATGTATCTGTAAATGGAAAAATGGACTAATTTATATTAGAATTTACAATTCTGTTAACTGTCCATCAAAGTTTTCGAAAACAAGAATCGTGTTCAACAAATTAAAATTTATGAAATTTCAAAACTATATCTACAAACTAAACAATAATTATTTAAATAAAAAATTATAAATAATAAATTGAAATTAATATCATTATTTGCTAGAGGCTGTCTTATAAATATTTTCGAAAACTTTGATGTTAGACCTTGCTCACGATTATAGCTTAAATACTTATTTATTTTTGTTATTTAATGAAAATTCTATCTGCACGCGACTAATGGCGGACAGCCCTAACTAATATTGATATTTATTCCAAAGAAATATATGTGCGTAAAAGCTATAAATTATTATTATTTCATACCCGTAATTTGAACCGAATTGAAGTAATCTGGATTTAATTCCTCGTCTTGGAATAGATCTTGGGCCGTCCACCGAAAAATTGATTCTAAATTAATTATCGAAATTTTTCATTTAATACGTAATAAATATTAAAAGTGTTGCATATTGCTTTTTAGTTCTATAAGCATTTATATAAAATTTGTAACACACCCATTTGAGTTCAACAGTATGATAGCTCTGTACGTTACAATGTGGTCCCAACATGTGGCCATTGGTTCTACAACTTTATAATTATCTACAAACAATTCTTATGTTGAATGGCTGGTTGCAAGGTATATTCATACAGGTAGTGTTATCAACGCAGCTGAGTGTTTCTTTTTTATTGTTGTATTGTCATAAAATTGTCAAAACTAAGGCGAAAAGTTTATTTATGTTTACTTTATAAATAGCCCCCAGGGGCAGAACATCTTCGGTTTTTTCTATCAACGAAGAATGTAAATAAAAACGAAACAAAACACAAACGAACACAGCACAATGCAAAGAAATGTATATGTTAAGGCAAAAAACATTTAAATGCACTTCTTCCTCAACTTAGTGGCTTTGTTTCAGGTTACTGAACTTCTTGCTAATTATTAATAATTAAAATTGCTGACATAATTCCAGACAATCCAAATTCTTTTATTAAATACTCCACATGTTACAATATTTAACACGCTTATCGAAAATTGTTTATCTTGCAGTTTTAACTAAACCATAATTAAGTTTAAGAATTAATTTTAAGTTTAGTTTTAAAATATTGTTCTAGTGATATGGAAGTGTAATAAAATAAAATAAAAAACATTTTTTTTAACGAAAAATAATCTATAATTATTTAATTGACGCCCAACGTTAAAGGGTTCCTCTCAAAAGCACCCCATAGGCTGCAGATACAAGGACACCCATAAGGCAAAGCACCCCATTGGTTGCAAATACAAGGACACCCATAAGACAAAGCACCCCATAGGCTGCGGACTTAAGTAAAAGGCACCTCATAAGCTGCAATAAGCGATCATCTGCAAAACAAGGACGTTTTGAGTGGAGAACTCAGTGTGAGACGTGGGTAGCCTAGTAACAAGGTAGAAAAGGAACAATACCCCCCTACCAGCGCCATGAGGATGATCTTTATGTAAGCATAGGTTTAAGACTAAATTTTTAAGAAGAATATTTGTTAATTTAAAAAGAAAAGAGAAAAGTGCAAAACTTAAAAGAATACAAAAATTATCTAACTAAATACATTTTTTGTTAAGTAATTAGAAAAATTTAAATTAAGGAGGAAAGAAGGAATTAAAATTAAATTAAAAAAGAAAAAAAAAATTTTTTTATATAATCTCTTTACCAGTGAAATTTAAATTACATAAAGAATACAAAGAAATTTACGAAGAACAATACTATATTGAAGTAGATATTAAAAAGTGTATTAAAATAGTTCCTTTAAATAACAGAACAAAATAACAAAAACCCCGAACAAAACGTACTAGCGATAAAAATAACCGAAAGTTTAAAAGAAGATAATATTTTTAGTCGAGTCATAACTTTACTACTTTTCAGTGTTACTAATTATGTCGAATCCGAACAACTTGATTAGGCCTGCGGTCTTAAATAACGCAAACATTCTGAATCCGTCACCCGTAGTTGAAGGAAATAGGGAAAATGAAGACGAAAGGATAGCTAGAATTTGCGCACAACAGTGCCAAATAGCAATTAGACAAATTCTGAATTCTGACGCAAACATAGATCGGGTTTTAGAGGACAGGAATAACTTAGCAGATTTAGATAAGGTTCCCGACGTTGTAAAGACCTTATGGGAATTCTCCGGTAATCCATCAGAATTTAGCTCTTGGAAAAAGAGCGTAGATAGAATACTCGGACTGTACGACTCTATGAAAGGGACTCCTAAATACTTTGCAATAATTAATACAATTCGAAACAAAATTATTGGCCGCGCAGATGCAGCCTTGGAGTCATATAATACTCCTTTAAACTGGAACTGCATTATGAAATGTCTGGCATTACACTATGCAGACAAAAGGGATTTGACTACTTTAGAATACCAGATGAGCACATTAACACAGGGTAACAGCAAAATTCAGGACTTCTATCAGGAGGTTTACTCCTATCTCTCTCTAATTATTAATAAATTATCTTGCATGGATATTGGTAAAGAAGCGCTCGATCTTCTGGCACAAACCTATAGAGATAAGGCCTAAGATGTCTTCATTAGAGGTCTAAGAGGCAATATGTCAATGCATCTTGGTATGAAAGAACCAAAAGATCTCCCTCAGGCACTCCATTTGTGCCTTAAAATGGAAAATCAATTCGTGAGGTCACAATTTGTGAACTCTCAAAGACTAATACCAACAGAACTATATCTCTACCACCAAATAGAATGCAATACCAGAACAAACATCGGGATAATTTTGATACACAATTGGCTCACATGCCACATACTTCTCATGATTTTTACCAATTTAAACCAATACCTCCAAGAAGATATTATCACCCTAAACTTCATGCCAAGCCTAGGCCAAGCGCACCAAAACCACAGCCACGTCCTGAACCTATGGACGTAGACTCTTCAACAAAAACAAAGGCCGTGAACTACAGGAATAGGCCCAGCCAAAATAATCAATCGAAACGATTCCGAGGACCACCAAAAATGTAAAGGAATTTCCATTTGCAAACAGAACAAAGTAATTATGAGGAACAAATGTCAAACTACGAGGGCGAGGAAGAATTACCATCACTTGATGAGTACCTCGAAAACCGAACGGACAGACAAGGAAACGATAATCAATTTGAAACACAAGAATTCGTAGACATACATTTTTTAGGCTAACGAATTCGTCCTTACCCTATTTTGAGTGCAGGACGATTACCGGACAGATACTAATCTTTCTTATTGACACAGGTTCGAACAAAAATTACATCCAGCCTAGCCTTGTGAGAAACCCCTTACCTAACCAGAATAATTTCTATGCAAGCTCAGTAGGTGGACAAAATGAAATTACCCACCATACTTTCGTAAATCTTTTCGGCAAACATGCCGATAAAATAAAATTTTTTCTATTACCATCTTTAATATCCTTCCATGGCATCTTAGGAAACGATAGTTTAAAAGAACTATCAGCAATTATTTACCTGGCAGATAACTATAATATAGTTAGTGCTTATCAAAAAAAACTTAAAGTCAAAATAAAGCAGAAAATCTCACAATCGGTTAATTATATTAGTATCAGGACTGACCACATGACAGTAGAACAAAAAACATGTTAAAAGAAACTGTCGAACGACACAAAACCTTATTTAGTGAACCAGACGAGAACCTTACTTACACCACAGCCGTAGTTGCAGACATTCAGACTAAAACTGATGATCCCATTTATTCCAGATATTATCCCTATCCTGTACAATTAAAAGACGAAGTCGAAAACCAAATACAAGACCTTTTGAAGCAAGGTATCATTCGACCTTCACGGTCGCCATACAATTCACCCATTTGGGTTGTTCCTAAAAAAGCCGATGCATCCGGCAAGAAAAAGTACAGAATAGTAATTGATTATAGAAAGTTAAATGAACAAACTTTACCGGACAGATATCCAATCCCAGAGATCAATGATGTTCTCCCACAACTGGGACAAAACAAATTTTTCTCAGTACTGGATTTAAAAAGCGGGTTCCATCAAATACCGCTTAGAGAAGCTGACAGACAAAAGACGGCATTCTCGGTCAATAATGGTAAATACGAGTTTACCAGATTACCGTTCGGATTGAAGAATGCGCCTTCCATATTTCAGCGGACATTAGACGACATACTCAGAAAATGCATAGGAAAAATTTGTTTCGTCTATATGGACGATATTATTATGTTTTCCAAGGATGAAGAAGAACACTTCAAAAACATAGATACCATTTTTAAAACTCTTAGACTTTCAAATATGAAAGTTCAGTTGGACAAGTGCGAGTTCTTGAAAAAAGAGGTTGAATTTTTGGGATTTATCATTTTCGATAAAGGCATAAAAACCAATACCAAAAAGGTTGAAGCGATTCTTAATTTCCCAACGCCAAAAACTTTAAAAGACCTAAGATCGTTTTTGGGATTGTCCAATTACTATAGGCGCTTTATCAGGGACTATGCCAAAATTGCGAAGCCCCTGACAATGCTTTTAAGAAGGGAGGCAGGACGCACACTGTCGCGATTTCATATAACGAGTGGCCAAAAATAGAAGGAGTAATAGTAGAGTAATGAAATTTGGTCATTTAAACTCAAAGGATTCGTGTCCTTCCCATATATCCTGAAATTAAAAATTGCTATAACTTGGAGGAAAAAAAAGATATGTTAATAAAATTTGTTACACTTATTAGTTTTAACATGCTTAATATTTCCTCCAAATTTCGTTCAATTTGGAGCAAGGATACGCCCACCTTAAAAATGTCCTTTTTCAAAAAAGTATCAAAAAAAAAATTGAATATACATATATTTTTTCGAATCGCAAATTATGATTTAAATGTTTTACTAACTCATTAAAAATTAATTTTCTCACATTCCGTATATCCTTAGACAATTTTAAGGATAAATTTTTACCATAGCTGCAGTACTAAATAAACAATATTTTATTAAACAATTTAAAATTTGTTTATATATATTAAAATTTTTAAATTTATACATATAAGTGAAAAGACACTTGTACTTGGTTCCTAATTGAATTTATTTGTGTTTAAATATAAAAAATCTATGATCTAGAAAAACCTACATCACTTTCAATTCAGTTTCAAACCTATTTTTTCCGCGTCTATATTTTGTCCAATTATTACTAATTCTTAAAAGAATGAATTTTAGTTAGTCCTTCTCTATATCTGCTAGAAATCTTTGAATACGACTTTCCCAAATTGTACAATATGATGCAACACATTTGTTTTATTATTTTGCTTAAGCTGCACCCATTGCTCAAAAATATCACGAATCTGCAATGATGTTGACACTAAAAACATTTATAATGCCCACAAAAGCAGTCAGAAGCAGCTGAAATTTATATATGTTAAAGTACATACTTGTGGCAAAAAATATCAAAAAATTTCAAAAGTGATATTGGGTGTTTTTTTTTAATTCACTACTGAAGTTAATAAATGTATGAAAATCTTAATTTTTTGAAGACCTGTACTTTGGCTAACGATATTTCACATATGATTAATATTTGTAAACAATTATAGCGTTGGAATTACAATTACATACCTGGCTTACAATTCTATTACAAATAATTTAGTCATTATGCGACGAATGAAAAGGAGTTACTCGCCATTGTATGGGCATTAAAGTCGCTTAGAAAATACCTCTATGGTTCTGTAAAACTGAAGATTTTTACGAACCATCTCCCTTTAACTTATGCCTTGAATAATAAAAACTCCAATTTCAAGCTTAAACGATGGAAAGCATTTCTCGAGGATTTTAATTACGAACTACAATACAAACCAGGTAGTACCAATGCTGTCGCTGACGCTTTGTCAAGACCTTCTCAGGAAAATCCTCAAATAAATACCTTGACTACAACTCAACATAGCGACGAGAGTTCATCCCAACATCTCTTAAATTCACATACGCACCGATTAACGCTTTTAAAAATCAAATAATAGTAACATCCAACGGGGAGGAACAATCAACACATGTTTTTGAAATTGTGTTCCCGACCTATCATCGACATACCATAAATGAACCCAATATTACAGACGAAGTCCTTACTCAACTTTTAAAGAAATACTTAAATCCTTTCGTGACAAATTGTATAAAAACATCTGATGAGATTTTAGGAAAATTGCAGGAGATCTATAAAGATAGCTTTACACAATACAGAGCAAAGTATACTCGAACCATGGTAATGGATTTGAAAAGTGAAGAGAAACAAGAAACGGAAATTATTAATGAGCACAATAGAGCGCATAGAAATAGCAAGGAAAACAAAACACAATTACTAACAAAATTCTATTTTCCTCATATGCATTCTAAGATAAAAAAAATCACTAGTCTCTGCAAAGTATGTAGGGAGAATAAGTACGATAGACACCCTAACAGAATCACGCTTCAGGAAACGCCAATACCGCTATTTCCCGGACAAATTATACACATAGATATTTTTATGACAGAAGGAAAAGCAATTTTAACCGCAATAGATAAGTTTTCCAAATTTGCGCAAGCAAGAATATTGAAGTCTCGATCTGTCGAAGACGTTAAGGAACCTCTAAGGGAGCTCTTACTTTCCTTCGGCATGCCAGAAGCAATCGTTATGGATAATGAGAAGTCGTTTGATTCTACATCTATAGTTTTCATGTTAGAAAATCAGTATAATATAAACGTTTTTAAAATTCCACCGTATAGCAGTAGTGTTAACGGACAGATAGAAAGGTTTCATTCGACGCTGGCGGAAGTTATGCGCTGTTTAAAAGCCGAAAACTCTCAAAACACATTTTCAGAACTATTGCATAAGGCAATCTATGCCAATAGATTAATTTTTCTTAGGAAGAGTGAGTACTAATCCTCAAGAAATAGAAAAATTCAAGTTAGAAATTATTAAGAGACTTCAGGAAAAACAGCTACAGGACATTGATTGAACAGTAATTACAGAATCAGGAAAAACAATCCATAAGAATAATGTAAGGAACTAAACAATTCCAATTTCAGATTACTTTTCGCCGTCGTTTCGGCTGACATCAAAATAATGGACTATACGAACTCGCAAGTTATGACTATAACAACAGGACTAGCAAAATTACAAACTGGGACTTTTAAACTTATTCATATCATTGACGTTAATGAATATCAAGAATTAAGTGACAAATTGCAGGAAACATTAATACAAAATGTCGATAAATCACATTTCCTTTATTCCTTTTTAAACCATCAATTAACAGAGTTACATGACTACTTATATAGACTAAAAACTAGAACCAAGAGGTCTTTAAATTTTTTAGGTACAGCGTGGAAATGGCTCGCTGGAAGCCCAGACCACGACGACTTTGAAATTTTAGAGAAGAAGACAAATAAAATGTTGAGAAATAATAATAGACAAATTGTTATAAATAGACTATCAATCGAAAAGATTAAAGAAGTAACTAGAGTAACAAACGTAATACTAAAAATCATAAAAAACAATAACAATAACTCCTCAAGAGAACACGCGATAACAGCACTAAAATACAAATTAGATGTAATAAAAGAAGAAATTCTTAATATTCAGTATGCCATTCACTGGGCAAAAATTGGAGTAATAAACTCATTTATACTATCCTCTACAGAAATAGATATAGTTAAAGATATAATAAATAAGGATGTCATACCCTTTGTAAACCCAGAACAAGCATTTGAATTTGCCGAAGTAAAAATTGCATCTAACAATGATTCTATAGTTTATATTATTAGTATACCAATGACAAATGCTAATTCTTGTAATGAACTATTAATAAAACCCATTAAATATGAGAGATACATACCTAAAATTATTTATGATAAAATTTTAACGTGCGATAATGTAATATTTGGAGTAAAAAATACCTGTAAAAGTTATAATAAAATTACTATATGCAATAGAAAAAATTTAGCAAACTTGGATAACGACACTTGTATAGCAAATTTAATTAGAAGCAAGTCAGCAAATTGCAGTTTAATAGATAATCGGAATACACCCACAGTAGATGAAATTTCACCTGGAACAATTCCTTTAAATAAATTTAATGGAACAATATTTGTTAACGGAGAACCACAAAATCTATCTCAATATTTGCTTAAATTTTTTTAATCATTCTTTTAGAAATTGTCTTTTAAAAAATTTATTACAATTTGTTTACCTTAAAATAAATACATTTTACATCAAAACAAAAACTTAAACACCCAAAATGAAAATTTAATTTAAAATTCAAAAAATTTCCTATACTCAACTATAATTTCAAACCACATACGAAAAAGTGACTTCCAACAAAGGACAGTCAATGTGAGAAAGTACCATCCACATTTCAACGGCGCAAAAATCAAAACAGTACAAAATATCAGAGCAAGTCTATAATGCTTTGGATACAACAGCTATAAAACCATTACCCGCTATTCTGCAACCCAGGAATTCCAGGTTAAACATAGAAGAAGAACTGTCATTAGAAATGGTAAAAGAAATGCAGCTCAACAATACAGAAGCCATAGATACCCTCAATTACAAACACAAATTTAATTTGGGAATAAATCTAGGACTATTCATAATAATATTATTGCCAACAACCATTCTTGCTGTCATAACAGCTAAATGTAATAAAAAGAGGAAATCTTTTATCGTATCATCAGTCATCGATAACCACCCACAAGTTCATGTATCCATGCCTGAATTATCGGAACCTAAATTAAAGGAAACCAATGGAATCACAAGGGTCACACAAATTCCTTATTTCTGACCGAACGAGGACGATCGGTTTTAAGCGGGGAGGTGTTAAGGCAAAAAACATTTAAATGCACTTCTTGCTTAATTTAGTGGCCTTGTTTCAGGTTACTGAACTTCTTGCTAATTATTAATAATTAAAATTGCTGACATAATTCCAGACAGTCCAAATAATTTTATTAAATACTCCACATGTTACAATATTTAACACGCTTATCGAAAATTGTTTATCTTGCAGTTTTAACTAAACCATAATTAAGTTTAAGAATTAATTTTAAGTTTAGTTTTAAAATATTGTTCTAGTGATATGGAAGTGTAATAAAATAAAATAAAAAACATTTTTTTTTAACGAAAAATAATCTATAATTATTTAATTCATATATGTATACACATTTGCACGAAGTGAGCTGTTAAGAATTCAAAAAGTACCAATTAGGCCTTAATTGGAAAAAGTTATATTTGCTTCTTAAGTTTTATGTTATTATAAATATTTATTCTTGTAATATTATAGGATATTACATTTTTGGTTCAGTCTGAGTCAATATTTATGGAATTTACACATAAGTACACTTTCGCATATTGTTCTATTCAAAGTGATTTTTTGTTTTTCTTTTTGAAATTTCCAAACAATACTAGCTAGAATAGTAATAATCAGGGACGTAACGGTTATAAGAAAAATGGCGAAAAACTCTCATTTAACTGTTAAAATTGACAAATAAAAATATTGGTTGTATTTAACCATTATTTTAAGATATATTTAATTTTGGTCAATGTAACCAATTTAAGTGAGATTTATTTTTATTTTGGTTACGAATAACCGTTATAGCAACCAAAAAATTTTTTTGGTTACCAATAACCATTATCACAATTAATTAGATTTTTGGTCATTTTAGATCATCTATCAATACTTTATTCAATATTTTAGACATGAAGAATGGAAATCCAAAAACAAAATTCATATGCATATGCTCAGTAATAAGTAACAGTAACTTGCGTTAAATTGTTTTTAAAAAATCTGTCCAAATTGATAGCAATACACTAACCAAAAAGTTAAACTATTTTTGATAATGGTTATTGGCAACCAATTTTTTTTTTCGATTGTTATAACTGCTATTCATAACCAAAAAAATATATTTCTCATTTATATTGGTTGCGGCGACCAAATTAATATACATCTCATGATAACGGTTAAAAATTCCCTAAAAAAAAATAAAGGGAAATTTTGCATAACCTTTTTTTCTAAATGAAAAAAATAACAATTATTTTTAGTCCCTGGTAATAATGAAAAATCTAAAATGACCAAAAGATGATGACGTTAAATTATTTTATACTTTTGATGATGATCATGGTCAGGCTGTTCTTCAGCGGAATATTAATTTGTTTGTAACTTGGTGCAGAGTTAATTTAATGGATCTTAACTTAAAAAATGCAAATGCATGGTTTTCTCTCGCGGTGGTGTGATTTCGCCCACTTATGTGATTAATTCTTGCCCTTTGGAGACAGTGGCTACATTTCTTGATTTGGGAGTATTATTGGATATGAAACTCTCATTTGTTGATCATATTAGTATGATGATTGACAAGGCTCGGGCTGTTCTTGGTTTTGTGAAAAGATGGGCTAGGGAATTCATTGATCCTTATATAACTAGACTGCTATACATTTCACTTATTAGACCTATTTTGGAGTATGCGTCTATTGTTTGGAATCCATACTATCGTTGTCATAGTGATTCAATAGAGTCTGTACAGAGGCAGTTTTTATTATTCTGTTTACGTGGCTTACATGCATACATACATAATTGGCCATTACAACCCTTCAGTCAGGATTACGGCCTAGCTTCTCAACACCACTCATATTGTGTGCGTTAATTTTATACATGAGTGGCGGGACCTACAGTTTAAAGTCGACTCCGAACGACAGATTTTTTGAGAAGCTTTTTCATGGCAATTTTTATTCTCAGAGTTTTTGCCAGAAATCTGCTGAGAGGAAGTCGCCGAAGAAATATTTTTTCATATTTCATTTTGATGTCTGCCCTGGGGCTCGAATCCGGGCTTTACGTCTAATAGACTACGGCGATGACAAACGATCGCCAACAAAAACGATGTGTTGTGTTTTTTTTTTTTTTTTTGTTAAAAAATTTTGTGTACACAATAGAAACAACAATAAGTATTTATTTCTTATAAAATAACTTTTCTGTTTGTTATTATTTTAATCAAAAATTAAAATTTTCGTTATATACATACATGTAACAATTTAAAAGTTTTATATAAATAATCGGCATTTGTGCCGCAATGCAACTCTGCATATAATAGCTCCATCATTCATGTTCAAATGTCACATAAACACGCGAGAGAATTCTGTATTATACAGATCAGGGATGATAAATGACACCAATGAAATGGTAACAAAAAAGTTTTAAAAAAGTACTTTTCGAGTTGAAAAAGTATCAAATTTTGAATTATTCATATTTTTACACAAATTTTCCTTCTTTTCAAATTATATTAAAGTAACATTTTTTAATTTTTTTAAATAATTTATTCAATTTATTGATAACATGTAAAACAAATAAAACATAACAATTCATGCGAACAAAAAAAAAATAATAATATATTAAAAACTATATTAAAGAATATAAAAATTAGGTACATTTTTAGGACATCGATATTAAAAATCATTTTTAATGACTTTATTTTTGTTTGGATAACATTTTGTTGTTAATTATAATGTTGTAACAACAAGAATCTGTCGACTTTAATAAATCTTTCGTTTGTATTAAACTAGATACGGTTGAAACATGGGTTACCATATCACATTATCATTTGAGAAAGTGAAATTTAGGTAAGTTAAGAAAAAGTATCAAGTATATCACGGTAGTACCGAGGTACTTGGGAGCGTCAGAAAGTATCAAAAAAAATACCAAAGTATCAACTTTATCATCCCTGATACAGATCGTTCCGTTTTGTTAACGAGAGAAAACGTTTCGGTAAGCGTTTACATTGCTCTCAACATGATAAAAAGAGAACGTTCAGTACGATACGTTACTTTACGTTCGGATAGCTGGCACTTAAAGGGGTGGTTACTCAAGCATAAAGAACGTAAAAACGTGTCGAATGTTGGCGTAAGAACATTTGTGCAGTTATAGAAACGTTCAAAATGAGACATATGTCAACGTAGAATGAAACTAAAACCGAAATAGAATATAAAACCACACAATGCAAAGAAATTGGTATACAGACATTTGCACGAAGTCAGCTGTTTGGAACAGTGATGAGTGTTGTCAACATACATACAGTCAGGATTATGGATCTAGTTTCTAACACCACTTATGTTGTGTGCGTTAATTTTAAACTTGAGTGGCGGGACCTACAGCTTAAAGTCGACTTCGAACGACAGATTTTTTAGGTAAATTTTCATGGTAATTTTATTTGCTCTCAGAGTTTTCGTCAGAAATCTGCTGAGAGGAAGTCGCCGAAGAAATATTTTTACATATTTCGTTCTGATGTCTAACCTAGGTTTGAACCGTGGTCAACTCACTACCTACTAGACTACGGCGACTTTGTTGTTGTTAAGATAAAGCAAGATTCAAAAAGTACCAATTGGGTACTTTTATTTGGAATAAACTATACTTGCTTCTTAAATTTTATGTTATTGCAAATATTTATTCTTGTAATATTATAGACTATTACATTGTTGGCTTAATCTGAGTCAATATTTACGGAATTTAGGTATAAGTATAGTCAAATTTTGTTCTATGTATATGTATATTAATCGTATATATTCTACAGTGTACTCTATATGTAAATTCCTTAAATATTGACTGAGATTCAACCAAAAACGTAATATTATCTAATATTACAAGAATAAATATTTATAATAACACAAAATTTAAGAAGCAAATATAAATTCTTCCAATTAAGGCCCAATTGGTACTTTTTGAATTTTGCTTTATCTTAACAACACACATCACTGTTCTGAACAGCTGACTTTGCGCAAATGTCTTTATACCAATTTCTTTGCATTGTGTTATGTTCGCGCGTGTGTGTGTTGCTTTGTGTTCTGTTTAATTTTTATTTGCATTCGTTTTTATTTACGGAACGATCTGTAAACCAAAATTCTCTCACATTTTTACGTGACATTTGAATACGGAACTTTCATGGTTATTTAAATTCAAAATTGTTACATGCATATAAGGCAGTTTTTATTTTTTGATTTAAATAATAATAAAAAAAAATATTTTATAAGAAATAAATACTTATTGTTGTTTCTATTGTGCACACAAAAAAATTTAACAAAATAAATAAATAATAAATATGTATTTTAAGTGGCGAACTGGAACGAATTCTACTTTTTGGTATTTTCATGTTGTTACAAAAATGGAAATGGTGCTATCGTTTAACATCAATTGATAAACAAAAGCTAAAAAATCGTCAACGAATAAACAAAAATATAGGAACAACAGCAGTAAAAAAAAAAAGAGATAAACAGAGTTAACAAACTGGCAACAACAACACTGCAAAGTCAAACGTAAACAAAATACACAAACAATAATAACGTAAACAGCATGTTTTCATTTATAGAGATTTCCCGCAGGCAAAGTCATTCTTCTTCGAGAGCATTCAGCAGCCAGTTTTGTGTAACGACGCGTTGACTGTGAAGAGAATAATTGTGGTTTGAAAATCTCTGTTGTAAAGATCTAACAAACAATTGTTAGCGTGTACGCGAAGGGTGTAAAGAAGAATAACAAATAAATCAAATTGTTGTTGTTTATATCAAGTTGCGAACAGTGGCACACGGAATTGTGCGAACAATAAATAATTTATTTAAAACTAAACACAAATTCATTTTTATTTGCAATCTCCTAATAGCCAATTTACACTACAGCGAAATCTAGTAGATTAGATTTCAAATCTTGCTCAAAATCTAGATCGTTTACACTGGATTTATTTGACAGTAGCAAGATTTCATTTTAATAACAAAAACAGCTGACTGAAATTTAAAAGAAAATAATATTTCCAAATTTAGTTTAATACCAAACCAAAATGAAAAATATAGGACATTTAGTATCGTTTTCATCAAGACCAAATAAGATCCAATCAGAAATAATGTTTTAGAATGAGCCACCAAACTTTTCAGTTGTTATGCTTAAAGCTAACATCCATAAACAAAACTGATAAAGAGTCCGCCAAATAACTTTTTTTTTTTTGAAAATGCTTTAAAAAAACTACTGAATACAAAAGTACAGTCCTTCCAGTTAATAATGGAAAATAATTTCATTCAAATGGCTGCCTCGGCTGGCCATGCAGTAGCCTACACGATCGGTCCAATTTTTAAGCACATTATCGATTGTGTGCAGCTGTATTTCACCAATGCCTTCACGAATCTTGACCTTTAACCCTCTCAGGGTCAAAAATAATTTAGGTCGAGCTAAAAATCTGAAAATTTTTATTTACGGTAATTTGAGTACGCTGAATCCGGGAAAAATAACATTTTTTGTATTTGGTTGCTCCCAAGAGTGTTACAGAATGTCGAATATATTCGACATAGACCTTCAAAGACACCTATATTGAATAAAACATCTGCCGTAATAATATTTGATTTTGTATGTTTCTTTGTATAGTGTGCAGTATTTGAAAAGAAATCATCTGTTAAATATTTATTGAAATATGAGAAGGGTGTTTCAGCTGCACATACATCATCTGTTTCCAATAAAGGCTCAAAAGTAATGCCTCTATAATTTTCTGGTAGTAGAACTGTTCTCCAACTTATATTGCTTTTATGGGTATACTTTAATAGAATTTCTGGTTCTGTTTCACTACTTGTCTCAGTATCTTGGTGACCTTTAGATTTATCCTCGATATATTCAGTGTCATCAATATTATCCTCTGAGACAGCTCGTGGCTGAATATCCATTGTTCGTACCTGCGGTACGTCAAATGTCACCTCATCATCAGCTCCAGTTGGCTCATCAAGATCTGAATCAGCTTCTAACAAGGTCATTATGTCATCAACAGTTAATTTTTCCATTTTCTATAAAAACAATTCGAACTAAAGAATTACTTAGTAATGTAAGTAAGTAAGTAATAGGAAAGAACCAACCTCTGAAGGTAAATGTCGAATATATTCAACATTCGAAAAACGATCGCCAAGAGCACCAGCATTATTTTTTAATACAAATTGCTTTGAAAAACGTTTGTTCACACTTGTATCAATACTTACAATTTATTTCGATATAGTCCGATCTCTTAAAATATATTTTTTATACATAAAACTAGATTATTTTTATGTATGTAGTGATTACTCTTTTAAAACAGGATTTAAAATAACAAAACAGATCAAATATCCTGATGAACAACAATTGTAAATACAATTAGTGTTTATCTTTCATTTTAAATAAAAAAATTAAAACTAACTGTATTTTATTATACAGTAAAAGCGCATAGAAACAGAGTATGTTGTAATGACGAATATATTCGAAAAAACCACGGAAAGGGTTAAAGCGTAAATTGTCTCTGGCTTGTCGGCGTAACACTTATCTTTGACTTCACCCCACAAATAATAGTCCAAAGGTGTCAAATCGCAGCTCCGAGGTGGCCAAACGACATCAGCTCTGCGGCTGATAATGCGATCTTCAAAAACAGGGCGCAAAACATCGAGGGTAGCTTCGGCTGTATGGCACGTAGCACCGTCCTGTTGAAACCAAATGTTGCCAATATCCTCCACTTCAATTTTTGTGAACAAAAATTCGTTCAGGCCACTCCTTGCTCATGACCCAATTATGCCTCTGGACCAAAATCTGCACCAAACAGTCACTCGTTTTGGGTGCGTCGGCTTTTCAATGTATGCGTGCGGGGTTTCTGTGCCCACAAATGCAACAATTTTGCTTGTTTACATACCCGCCAAGATCAAAGTGAGCTTCATCTGAAAAGATGATTTTTTTTGCCAAAATCGGCATCTTCTGTAGGCTACTTGTGTAGGCTACTGCATGGCCAGCCGAGGCAGCCATTTGAATGAAATTATTTTCCATTATTAACCGCAAGAATTGTACTTTCAAATAAAAAAAGAAATTTGAGAATATATTCAGTAGTTTTTTTACAGCATTTTCAAAAAAAAAGTTATTTGGCGGACCCTTTTCAACATTTACAAAATGTATTTTTAAATTGAAATGTCATTTATGCAGCGTTGTATTTTTAAGTACTATTTGGCAAAACACATAGTTGCATTTCTATTTTTACTAGATTTTGCCGAAATCTACTAAATAAGTAGATTTTGTTTTGTATGGGAAATCTAGTTAAAATCAACTAGATTTGGCTCGAAATCTCATAAGTACTAGATTTCGCTGTAGTGTAGTCATATTTTAAACGTTTTTAAAAGTGTAAAAACGTAACAATATATATTAATCGTATATATTAACCTTTTAAATTTGTATACAAAAAATTATTTTTCTTTAATTATGATTGTGATGTGTGTAGAAAAATTTTGAAACATATTAATAATTAAATAAGTATTTTGAGTGGCAATGTAACGCAAATGTCCCTTTCGTACTTTCCTATTTATACATAAATCTTTTTAATCTTTAAAATTTTTAAATGCATATTCTTATGCTTCTAATGTTCGTAAAGAATTTTAAGAGTATTTTTTATTATTACTATTCTAGCTAGAGGTATTGTTTTGCAATTTGATAAAAACTTATACATACTATCTAAATTCCATAAATATTGACTCAGATTCAATCAAAAATGTAATATTCTATAATATTACAAGAATAAAATTTAAGAAGCAAATATAATTTATTCCAATTAAAAATACCCACTAGGTACTTTTTGAATTTTGTTCCATCTTAATAATACTCATCACTGTTCTGAGCATCTGACTTCGTGCAAATGTATGTATCTATATCAATTTCTTTGCAGTGTGTTGTGTTGGATTGTGTTCTGTTTCGTTTTTATTTACATTCTGTGCTGACAGCTGTCTCGTTTTAAGATTTTCTATAACTACACAAACGTTCTTACGGCAACGTACGATACATTTAAGTAGTCTTTCATTAAAACGCGTATTAATCAGTTTTTGATTACAATTATTGTGTAAACGATTGGTGGGAGATCTTTTTGGCAAATTTTCAATTTTTTTTTTTTTTTGTGGCAGTTTTCAAGTTTTTATTTTGAGTAACTTAAACGTTCTTAAGGTTTGTTTTCTCCGATTTTTTAAATCAGACTTGACAATTTAGTTTTTTTTCCTAAAATAATGCTTTATCGTCTCCTGAATTAATACATTTTTTTAATATATTATAACAGAGTTAGTATTTATCCTTTTCAGTAACTCATTATTGACTTCACATTTTCAGAAAAAAAATTTTTTTCATTTAGTTTTAATTTTTATGCATAGGTTACGCTTTATGAACAAAAAAAATTGTTGTATTTAGATAACTTTAACAATTTACATCATATCACTACCCAAACCATCACACGCCACTAATTTTTGTTTGATATACCAATATAAGTCGCCGTACTCTAGATAGTTGGTAGTGCGTCGGATTACACTATGCGACAAAAAACAAAAGATTAAATACACCCACGTAACATCTAGTCTAAGTTGTTCAATTAGTTCAGTAGAACTCAAAATTTTTTTTTTTATTTTCCTCGAACCCTCCAAACTTATTTTATTTCACAAAACCTGTATTTTTAGACTGTACGTACAAATTTATCGATTACACAAACATATCTGAACCGAAGTCTGAAATTTGACCGTATTAGAAAGGAGAGGGATGAGCCTTTAAAAAGTTATACAAATATATTATTTGACTTAATATGCTATGGGGTTTGATGAGGTAAATTTCACAAATGTGAATTTTTTTCATATTTTTTCAAGTTTGTCCGTTAGTAGTAAACTTTAAAAATATGAAGTAAGTGAGAACTTTCTTAAAGCGCTTTATCTTGTGAAGAGATTGATACTACGTTTGATCAAATCGGACAAAAATTACCGTAGTTATTATATAGTCGAGTTATATTTTTCATATACATATATATATTTTCAAATGAACTTTTATAGCCCATTTACACTACAGCAAAATCTAGTAGATTAGATTTCAAATCTTGCTCGAAATCTAGATCGTTTACACTGGATATATTTGACAGTAGCAAGATTTCATTTTAATAACAAAAACAGCTGACTGAAATTTAAAAGAAAATAATAAAGGGTCCGCCAAATAACTTTTTTTTTTTTGAAAATACTTTAAAAAAAACTACTGAAACTATTAAATTTTTTTCGAACAAAAATTCGTTCAACATGGTCCAATAAAGATCGCCATTGACTGTAACGGCCAATGGCCTAATTATGCCTCTGGACCAAAATCCGCACCAAACAGTTACTCGTTTTGGGTGCGTCGGCTTTTCAATGTATGCGTGCGGGTTTTCTGTGCCACAAATGCGACAATTTTGCTTGTTTACATACCCGCCAAGACCAAAATGAGCTTTATTTGAAAAGATGATTTTTTTTTGCCAAAATCGGCATCATCTGTAGGCTACTCGTGTAGGCTACTGCATGGCCAACTGAGGCAGCCATTTGAATGAAATTATTTTCCATTATTAACCGGAAGGATTGTACTTTCAAATAAAAAAAGAAATTTAAGAAAATATTCAGTAGGTTTTTTTACATTTTCAAAAAAAAAGACCCTTTACAACATTTAGAAAATGTATTTTTAAATTGAAATGTCATTTTTTCCCTGCGCAGCGTTGTATTTTTAAGTACTATTTGGCAAAACATATAGTTGAATTTCTATTTTTACTAGATTTTGTTTTGTATGGGAAATCTAGTTAAAATCAACTAGATTTGGCTCGAAATCTCATAAGTACTAGATTTCGCTGTAGTGTAAATGGGGTATTAGTTCAAAAATTTTTAGAATTTTTGACGAATCTTGATTTTTTATCGCAAATTGTGTAAATTTCACGTTTGAGCGACCACCAGAAGTTGAATGTTTGCGCAAAGAAAAATAATAATAGATGACATGTATAAAAAATATAACACGACTGTAATACTATTCGAATAATTATTACGGTAATTTTTGTCCGATTTGATCAAACGAAGTGTCAATCTCTTCACAAGATAATGCACTTTGAGAATGTCATCACTTATTTCATATCTTTTAATTAAATTTTGCAATTATGAATAGCTAGACTTGGAAAAATGAGAATAAAATCATACTTTCCAAGTTCACCCGATCAAAACTCATAACGCGTTAGTTTGAACCATATGTTTATGCATACCATTTTAAGGGCTCATCTCTCTAATTTTCAAAAAACTTTAAATTTTGAAAATAGGTTAAAAAGTATTTAGGTAATCAATAATTTTGTGTGAAGATATCAAAAATACTGTTTTTGTCAAATAAAACAAGTTTGGAGGGTTCGAGAAATTTAAAAATTATTTTTGAGTTCTACTCAACAAAACTCACAACCTACACTATGTCATTAGCTTTGTGTATTTTGACTGTCGCACCGTGTTCTTCGACGACTTCCTCTCGGCAGATTTCTGGTAAAACACAAAGTAAAGATAGATTGCTATGACAAAGTTTCTCAAATTTCTGTCATTCGGAGTCGAGTTGAAACTGTAGGTCGTGCCAATCACGGATGAAAATAACGGTGTGAGAAATTGGTCGTAATCATGAGGGGTTGAACTGACCAATTAAGTAAGCATACCAATATAAGTTACATATCGACGCCTCCGTTCTATAACATTCTAAGTCGAAAAAGTGTGTTTTGAGTTATGAGCTCTCAAAGTTTCCACGCGCCATATGACTATATGTGTATTCTAAGTAGATTTTTCCCTATAACTTCGGAACGGATCGGCGCATCTTAACCAAATTTTGACAGTATTTAAGTTAGAGAACGTAGAATTTAAAAATGCAAGAACATTAAAAACGTTCTAAGTACACTTAGAACGTTATAGAATGGAGGCGTCGATATGTTAGAAAATAATAATGACATTTACTGAAAGGTAATTTTATTATCTTTAAACTAATGAAACATAAATGTAAATTTTTGGGTAAATGTTTGGAAAACACAAATTGAAACAAAATTTCAATAGAGTGTGACGTTATAATAAAATCAATTAAATGTTACAAAACAAAAAAGTAGTATTAACCTAAATATATATACACTCATGGGTTCTTTGTTTCCAAGTTCCGTTGACACAAAGCCACAAAATTATGTTTCTTTACGCCAACATTGCCTAAGTTTTAAAAGGCAAGAATGTGTGTGAAATAATATTGCAATCCCGGCCTTTCTTCCTCTTATTCCAAAAATATGGCATTTTCTTTAGTACAAAGATCCAAGCTACCCAGCTCTTAACAATTAGACATAGTTTGTAATTGTGTTATAATTAATAAATAAAAACATGTTCCATAAAGTGCGCAATTTCTAATATTGGTATACATACTTACATAATTGGCCCTTCAGTCAGGATTATGGCCTAGCTTCTCACACCATTCATGTTGTGTGCCTTAATTTTATATTTGAGTGGCTGGCCCTACAGTTTAACGTCGACTCCGAACGACAGATTATGAGAAACTTTTTCATGGCAGGTTTATTTACTCTCAAAGTTTTTGCCAGAAATCTGCTGAGAGGAAGTCGCCGAAGATATATTTTTTTCATATTTTGTTTTGATGTCTGTCCTGGGGCTCGAACGCGTCTAATAAGCGAACACACTATCTGCTAGACTACGGCGACTAATATTGGAATATCAAACCATAATGCTTGGTATACGAATTAATAGTGGCTGGGCTATGAATAAATTGGGTCCGAAGTGAAAGTAATAAAAACTTTAAAAATAATAAGTTTACTAAGTCTTGTGAGAAAAGGAAAAACAGTACAATGTATGGCAGTGCAATATCTTTATATTTTTATAGTCATTGTCTACATATTTTGTCAATATATTTTTAGGCGTTGGCTAAAGTTTATATACATATGTATATTGATTATATATTATGCCCTGGTTACCCAAGCGTAGGAAACGTAAAATTGTAACGTACGTAGCCTTAAAAACGTTTGTGCAGTTATAGAAACGTTCAAAACGGGACATATGTCAACGAAGAATGTAAATAAAAACGAAACAGAACAAAAGCAACACACAAACGAACACAACACAATGCAAAGATATTGATATACAGACTCATCATCAGTATTGCCGTTTTTTGTCTAATGTGTAGATTTTTCCGAATGTGGTTATTATTTTTCTTATAAAAATAGCTTTTGTTTTGTTTGTTAAAATTATTTATTAGTAAGATTATAATTTTATTTTGTTTCTTTTTTCTCAATTATAATTTAAATTTGAAAAAAATAAAATAAAAAAACTGCGAATTTAATTTTCCTTATTTTGTGATTTTTTCGCAAATGTTGGTTACAATATTTTTTTTTCGTGGCAACACTGCTCATCCTCTCTCATGTTCAAATGTCATGTAAAAACGTTGGAGAATTCTGTTTTATACAGATCGTTCCGTTTTGCTAACGAGAGAGAACGTTTGGGTAAGCGTTTACATTGTTCTCCATATGCTAAAAAAAAAGAACGTTTTCTACGATACGTTTCGTTACGGTTGGGTAACTGCCACTTTATACTACTCATATTTTCTCATATTTTACTCTACATTTTTTAGAGCAGGACCCCGAAAATGTTTAAGATCTTCTCATTGGATAGATTATACGGTGTAATAGTGAAAATACACCGGATTAACTACATAGTGTAAGTTGTGTATATAGTTGAGTAGAACTCAAAAGTATTTTTATTATATTTCACGAACCATCCATTGAAAAAATAAGGAAAAACACATTTTTCAAATTTTCTCTATCAAAACTCATAACACATATAATTGTGAACAATATGTTTTTCGGCAATAGTTCAAATCAGTCCGCTTTGTCCAGTGGTTCCCGTTTTAATTTTGAATAAACGTTCATGATATCCAATAAATTTTTAATTACCAAATTCTCTGTATTTTAATATTAAAATTCCTATATTGGGGTACAAACAAGTTAGAAAAGAGAGTATGACCAAAGTATAAGAAATGTATGTCACTATATGGATTTGCCTTTGTCATTTCTGTCATACGGCAAATTTCATTTGACAATCTAGCTCCCCGAAAAAAAGCTACAAATACATATTGTTTTTGTTAAAAAACACTGCAAATTGAGTTGTTGTAATTTTACTATCACCCGGGGTGAACTCAATAAGGTGATGGCAATAGTACAACAACTCAATTCGCAGTGTTTTTTAACGTAAACAACCTGTATTTTCTGTTGTTTTTGGTGACCACTATTACCCTGTGAATTACTTAAAAACCAATGTAATCTCTAAATTTTATCGTATTTTTGCCATCACCAGCTGTCAAAGCACAAAAAATATTGTAAACAATAATGGAATCCAAAAATAAAATTTTAAAAAAGTATTATTTAGAAGAAAGTTATTCGCGAAATTATCGGAGGAAGCCACTATGTGTATAGAAAACCTGTTGATCCAAAGGAAAAGTATTTGCAGCTTTTAAAAAAGCTGTATGAACTTTATAATTTAAAAATATTAGTAATAAAAAGAAGAAATGAAGAACTGTCAAAAAGAATTACAAAACTGCCGTGAGAATATGATAATTCAGAACAGAGAGCGAAGTAATCTGAAATCTCGTGCGAACATAGCATTAGTTTCAGTAGTGAAATATGCTCTTACAACACAAAGCTTATTTCCGTTACTTCACATATAAATAAGTGCTGTTGTATACTTTGAATAAAAGAGAAGTACACATATCAGTGTACTCGTAAAATCAAGATCAACAGAAAAGAGAACAATTCAGTATTGCATTTAATGAAGGGTAAGCTAGCAAAATGTTTTGTGCACACGTTTAGTAGTTATTATAAATCGTAAAAAGTAAGCGACAGTTTGAGAAAGTCGATACCATTTGAAAACATCTGAAAGCCAACAATCATATCAACTTTCATAATTTTAAGCGAATGATGTACACCTTCCTCATCAATTAAATCAGAGATGGCTACCTATAGTTGGAAATGCCGACCATTTTGTATCTTCATCAGCTACATTCTGCTCAATTGGCATCCATCTTCATTAATTGGCAGAAGAAAATTCTAAGATCTCAGTGACGTAAAAGGCTACAAATTGATTATATTTCCGGCGATCGAGACTGATTGTCATTTTTAAAGTTGAGACGAGCGACCATATTTTTGGCGAAGTGTGCTCATATTAATGCAACCATAAGCTCCAACCGTCTCCGTAGCCTAATAGGTAGTGTGTTGGTTATTAGGCGTGAGGCCACGGTTCAAATCCAAGGTCCATCTCCAACAAAACGAAATTTAAGTATTTCTTCAGCGACTTCCTCTCAGCAGATTTCTGGCAAAACCTCTGAGTAAATAAATTTCCCATGAAAAGTTTGTGGGAAATCTGTCGTTCGTAGTCGACTTTATACTATAAGTCCCGAATCTCATGTATAGAATTAACACACACAACATTAGTGGCGTGAGAAGCTAGGTCGCAATCCTGGTTGCAGGGTTATAATGACCAAGTATGTATGTAAGTTCCAACAATGGAGTAGAAGCATTCCTTACTGATGGCATTCGGGTTTTCGAACCATCTATGCAGTAAGTTATATTACTTCCTTTCTTTAATCCCATATAGTATACTATACAATATTATCGTAATTTGAAAAATATCTTAAATTCTCAATATCTGGTAAGACCTTGAAATATTTATTCCATTTAACGATCAATTCAGCTGGTATTTGTTCATCCCTATCTATTTCAAATCGTAACTGCAGCTGTAAGTGCGAGTTACCCAAACGTAACGTAACATACCGTAACAAACGTTCTCTTTTTAGTATATGGAAAGCAATGTAAACGCTTACCTAAACGTTCTCTCTCGTTAGCAAAACGGAACGATTTGTATAAAACAGTACAGTAGTTTTGATTTAGCTGCCTTTTATTTACGTGCGCATTACCTTTACCTGCACAAAAATTTTGAGAGTGTAATCTATAATTAAAGTAAACAATTTAATTTAGCTGCACTTTTGACTTACCGCACAAAAATTCTTGCAAAGTTAGTTGTGCAGGTAAGTCAAAACTACTGTATTCTCTCACGTTTTCACGTGGCAGTTGAACATGAGTGATGATGAGCAGTGTTGCCACAAAACAAAATATTGTAACCAACATTTGTGAAAAAACCACCAAATAAGAAAAAATATAACCAAAATTGAATTCGCATTTTTTTCATTTAATTTTTTTCAAATTATAAATAATAACAAAATAAAATTATATTCTTACTAATTAATTAATTTTAACAAAAGACAAAAGCTATTTTTATAAGAAATATAGTAACCAAATCTACACAATGAACAAAAAAAGAACCAAAAACGGTAAGACTGATGATGTTGCTTTGTGTTTTGATTCGTTTCCATTTACATTCTTCGTTGACATGTGTTCCGTTTTTAACGTTTCTATAACTACACAAATGTTTTTAAGGCTACGTACGTTACGATTTTACGTTTCTTACGTATGCTTAACCAGCCCTTTATGTATAAATAATCTTTATATGAATTGTCATTTAATTGGCACTAATAATAATATTATAACCGGTAGGGAAACGCAATTTTGACGTTTACCGGCGAATTGTGAATGGGACATCAAATATTACCAGAAAGTATTTCAGATCCTGTCTGATTTTCTCTCTGTTTTGTTTATTTATGTTTTTTAAGTTTCCGGGATGGGTTTTTGATATTGGCGAGAGTTAATAAAAACGTAATTTTCGTGTAAAATATATATATAAATAATAAAAACAACTAATAACAATAGCAATTTTTAACTTTTTCTTTCAAGAAATTAAAAAATATTGGCAACTTTCAACAAGAAATTTTTTTAAAAACTTCGCGTATAGAAATCTGGAATCAGTTAAACTCCAGTAAGAATATAGCAAAATTTGCAGAGGATTTTCTTTTCATTATTTCTTTTACATTCACTAGTTCAATGTTGAATATTTGCTTAAATTCTTCGATCATAAGGCAACCCCAATAGTACTAGCTTAAAGTTATTTTCGTAGTTAAAGGGATATATTGAAATTTTATAGAAGGTAAACTTGGAAAATGCGAATTTTTTTTTTATTTTTTCAAGTTTGTCATTTATACTAGCAAAATTTAATTAAAAAATATAGGATAAGTGATAATACTCTTAAAGTTTGTTTTCTTGTGTAGACATTGAGCTATCATTTAATAAAATTGGATAAAAATTATCGTAGTTATTTATGGCTTATAGAAACTTAACAAACGTGCCATATTTACAACTTGCCGTTAAACTTGGGTTTAGTTAAAGGTACCTTTAGCTAAAGGGAACAGTAGAGTTACATTGCGCAAATTAAACAAGTTTTATTTAAGCGCAGTGGCAACGACAGGCTATTTTTTTTTTTTTGTTGTAAACTTAACTTTAAAAGTTACTAGTAGGATGATATTCCCTTTAGCTTAACGCTTACTTCCACCTTGTATCGTCCACTTGTAATAATGAAAAACCATTTATCTGCCTGTTAAAATCCTAACATTTGTGTTTTCTTTTTCCCGTGAAAACGTTTATCAATTGAAGTCATCTCCTGATGGAATCTTTCGGCCTGTTCAGCACTTAAGTTACGTTTTCTGAAAAAAAAACTCCAAATGTGATACAAAAATTGAATTGTGATTGACAATTTCAACGTAGTTCTCACTTCTGTTGTTACCTAAAAAATTATCGCACAGAGAAATGAAGCTTATCCGTGCCGTTGCTTTCACTTTATTTAATTTATCAGTGAATTTTTTATTACGCATGATTTTTTAATTTTTGATCCAACAAATAGCCTTGCAAATCAACGAAATACATTAATACTTAACCAAACTATTTTTGTTTTTTTATATTAAATGTAGATGGAGACCTTCTTTGATTTTGGCTTCACTCAGTTTGGGGAAACTCATTTTTAAATGTGCGAAAGCTTCGCCGTTTTTGTCCAGCCTTTTCACAAATTGCTTCATATAACATAACTTTAGGTGCAGCGGTAGTAAAATGATTTTTTAGCATCTATCGGTGGAGTATTTATTACGTTCCGTTTCTCTATTTCGAATGATTTCCGTGACGGCCACTCACTTCGATTGTAACTGTTATTTCTACGGCGGTCCCATTCCCACAGACAACAAGGATATTTGGTGTAACCTCCTTGCATCTAAAAAAGAATAGTTAAGACTTTTAGATCTGATACAATTTGCCATTGATATCTTGGGTAATCAATTATTTTGAAAATCTTCGTCAACGTTTCATACGTCTCTTTCATATATGTAGCGTATCCTAAAGGCACTGATGGCAACTGATTCTCGTTGTACAATAAAACAAATTTCAAGCCTAACAAACGCAAACATCAAATAGAGTATGTCTTATGCCAGAACTGCAATTAATAAAATACTTTTGCTTGATCCATCGATGAATAATCGCCAATCTTTCGGGTTATGTCCGTTATCGTTATCAACTTTAAAATTTTGTTCAAAAATAATTCTTTCTTCATTTTTTGTTAACGATGTTATTTTGAAATCACTTTCCACAAGATTCCACTGTTTTAAACGCGATCCTAAAATGTCTGCTTGCCTCAACCATAGCCGCAGATCGCTCACAAGATTTCGGAAATCTAAATTCGATACAAAATGTAGCTCTGCCGAGGTCAACCCAAATGGAATAAAAGATTCGTCATTAAGGATAACAATCATCTCCTTCTTTGATCTCGGCTTCATCATTCCCCTCAGCTCCATCGTCCGTCACAGATGGTTTAGTAACGGTCAGAACATTCGGATACAGTATACTGCTGCGGGTTTTGTAAAGTTAAACAGTTTTGACTACAGGTATTCAATTTCCACTTTTTGAGTGATATCGCGCACGTCGAACAAATATATTCCGGTTCATTCCAACTACTTCCGTTACAAACGCGTTCAAAATAATGGTTATACGCTTCAATTACTGTATTATTTGTTTTTAATTCGCGACGATATTTCTTATCTACAAAAAGTAGATACCTGCTGCAAAAAGCCTACAGAATTTACAATATGACATTGGAAACCCTCTTAAAATACCGTATGCTAATTTTCTTGCACAAGATTGTTTATTCAGGGGAACCTAATTATCTATTTACTAGACTACAATTTTCCAGGACAAACAGGGGCTATAGGATAAACTCCGTAAGATTCCTAAAACAGATGTCTGAGAGGCACTTTTATATTAATGCAATTCGTGCATGGAACCAACTTCCACCAGAAATTCAATTAAAAAGCAATGTAATGCAATTTAAAACTGCAATCTCAACACACTTCTCTCTTCTTTAGAATTCACGATTTAATTAATCCAACTTGAGGCTAACTTAAATTTAATTCATATATGTAATTCTGCTTTCTTTGTAACACATACCTATACAAATATAACTATTAACTTAATCATAACAATGTATAAACAGTACTATTAAATAAGATTATATGCTTGTTGTACTGAAGTTAATCAATAAATAAATAAATAAATAAAAATAAAAAAGTAGATAAGAAATATCGTAAAAAAGCCACAAACATAACAGAAATTATTGCGTTTGTCACACATTTTTAAAAAACTTTTTTAAAACTAATACAAACCACAATCCCACCAATTGATTTTTGCTATTACTTAAACGACTTCTCACCAAAACATTTGGCAATGTCAAAATTACCTGCTACGACGACATCATTAATGAATTTTGGCAAGTTTACGGGGACTTGGGATACAGGACATCTATCATAATTCACTAAAGGGTCTGGCTCTTTTTCCAGTAAACCTGGGTAAATTAAGTGATAAACAGGGTGAAAGATTCCATCAGGAGATGGCTTCAATTCAAAAACGTTTTCATGGGAAAAAGAAAACACAAATGTTAGCCGATTACTGCTGGTTAAACGCGAAACTGACGATTATTACCTTAAACGACGATGATTCAGCAAATATTTCGAATACTTTAAATATAATATATCATTTAATAAATAAGTCTGTTAAGTTTCTATAAGCCATAATTACGGTAATTTTTATCTAATTTTATCAAGAGAACAGACTTTAAGAATATTATCAATTATCCCATATTTTTTAATTAAAGTTTGTACTATGAATTAGAGTCCGACCGAACGTTCGGGTACGGGTTCGGTGTACGGTAAAAAGTGACGTTCGGCGTTCGGTCAAAATTTTGCCGAACACCGAACTTTTTATTTAATTTATTTTAAATCAGCAAAAAATAGAACTATGATTAATGTGATTACAAAACAAATATATATGAATATTGGAACTCCTGTTCACTTGCAAACCTTAAGGCTGCAGCCAGGAAATATCATCAGCACCGCCAACGAGCGTTTCTAGTGAGCAACTATTTAGTGCTGCTGGTCAACTTTATTCAGATAGACGAAGTAACCTTAAAGGCATTAATGTAAAAAAAGTTACTATTTTGCCATTATAATATAGGGTCCGCCAAATAACTTTTTTTTTTTGAAAATGCTGTTAAAAAACTACTGAATATTTTCTCAAATTTATTTTTTTATTTGAAAGTACAATCCTTCCGGTAAATAATGGAAAATAATTTAATTCAAATGGCTGCCTCGGCTAGCCATGCAGTAGCCTACACGATCGGTCCAAGTTTTAAGCATATTATCGATTGTGTGCAGCTGTATTTCACCAATGACTTCACGAATATTGTCATTTAAAGCGTCAATTGTCTCTGGCTTGTCGGCGTAACACTTATCTTTTACTGTACCCCACAAATAATAGTCCAACGGTGTAAAATCGCAGCTCCGAGGTGGCCAACGACATCAGCTCTGCGGCTGATAATGCGATCTTTAAAAACAGGGCGCAAAACATCGAGTGTAGCTTCGGCTGTGTGGCACGTAGCGCCGTCCTGTTAAAACCAAATGTTGCCAATATCCTCCTCTTCCTCCTCTATCCGTTTTGTGAAAAAAATTCGTTCAAGATGGCTCTGGACCAAAATCCGCATCAAACAGTGACTCGTTTTGGTTGCGTCGGCTGAAAAGATTATCTTTTAGCCAAAATCGGCATCTTCTGTAGGCTACTCATGTAGGCTACTGCATGGCCAGCCGAGGCAGCCATTTGAATGATAATATTTTCCATTATTAACCGGAAGAATTGTACTTTCAAATAAAAAAAGAAATTTGAGAAAATATTCAGTAGCTTTTTTTTAAGCATTTTCAAAAAAAAAAAAATTATTTGGCGGACCCTTTATAAAAGCAATGAATTTGGAGTACTTTATATTTTTCTCAAAAAAAAAAAAGAAGCTCAAAGCATTTCTTTTCTAAATAACTAAAAAGTACAAATTTTTTCTTTATTTTTTAATACTACTTTTTAAAAGTACATATATTTTTTAAATGTTGTGAATTCGTTATTTTTTGTTTTTATCAATAAATTCCAAGAATGTATTCCTGATTTAATATTTAATAACAAAAAGTTCGGGTTCGGTGTTCGGTACCGAACGAAATTTTGAGTTCGGTAGGACTGTACTATGAATTATTTTGTCAATTAGGGTCAGAGCAATATAAAAAAAAAATTTTTGAGATCTACTCAACAAACCGGGTGTGTTAAATTTTTTTCATTTTGTCGCATACTGTAATTATTTTTATTATTTAATTATAATGATTATTATTACTTATTTTAATAAATTCAGCAGGATCTGAAAAAGCATTGGACACAATTCAATTCTAGCCGTTATTTGGCGGAAAACGGTTCATAGGTTAGTTGGGTTACATACGTTCTACAAACTCGTATGGCTCTATCTTATGAAAAGTTTGGGCACTGTCTATCGACTGCGGAAACAATCTGGCTTGTTTGATACTTCAGTTCATATTACTATTGATTGAAGCTTTGGTTCAACCGATTTTGAGAACCATTTGACATCTGCTGATTGTCACTGAAGTATTGTGCAGCTTATGATTAAAAAACGTATAAAATTAAAAATGGATGTAGAAGAATTTCTTCTTACAAACACGATTTTGGTTCAAAATTGTGAATGTTTTTGGTTTCGGTTTTAACAGACTCAATAAAGAAAACAGAATTTATTAACAAATTTGCGATTTTTGCAGAATTTTTACATTGTCATAATGATAAATGATTGAGACTCTTAAATTGGTCTTCTACACCTATATACATAAATTTATTGTATTTTAAGAACAAAGGAACATACTCTGCGTTTGTTTCTGGTGTAGGCAAATCTCCGATCGTAGTCAAAGTCAAGGTGGACCAATATAAACTGCCTAAATACTTTCTGGTTAAGGTAGCATAATCTCCAGGGCGGTATGGATAAAC
Organism: Sarcophaga rosellei; assembly: GCA_930367235.1. Taxonomy (NCBI): domain Eukaryota; kingdom Metazoa; phylum Arthropoda; class Insecta; order Diptera; family Sarcophagidae; genus Sarcophaga; species Sarcophaga rosellei. The sequence goes on along the minus strand of OV884018.1, from coordinate 43,475,627 downwards.
CCAATCACCCTGTAATAATATTTTAATGTTATAATGGATTAAATGAAAATTTATTTCGATAAAATACCTGAAATCCCTCGGCTTCGGAGAGTAAGTAATAAAAGCATCCAAACCAATGAGCAAGTATTAACAATATGTGAATTAGATTCACTACACGCCATAAATTAGGCCAAACTGTCCTGCTTTCAACTATGTAATAAAAACGAACAGATCTATATACCTAAGAAATATACATGAATACACATATTACAGATATAAATATTAATAAATACAGATATACTAATATTAGTCTTCCGAAATACTTACTTTAAAGAAACGAGTAAAACGGAGCAAGGGCTGCGAACCGATTTTCAGCTGCAGAAGATCAAAGGGAATTAAAGAAATCACATCAAGAAGACAATCTCTTGAGTGTACATAATGTGACATGAGTTTTTTATCGTCGTAAACCTGCAGCAATTTTAAATTCGAATAATTTTAAGTGCTCTGATAATTCTATAGAGAATTTTTACTTACCATCAAACCCTGTTCTAAATAGCCAGTACGGAGTTGCACAACTATATCGAATATGAATATGACATCTGTTAAAGAGTCACATGTAAACCAAAACGTTGGTACCGCTTTCTAATAAAATATATGTAGATACATAAATGAAAATGATTTTGTGCAATAATGCAAAGAAAAATCTATGTACCTGTAACTCGGGAAAACTTTGACGAACAATCAGAGTCCATAAGTTATAAAGTACACAAATTGTTAATACCATAAGCCAGTAAAAATAAAAATTCTCATCAGGGTTAACGACGGATCGTCGCTTTTGTAAATACCGTCTACGTCTTTTAATAGTTTTATCGACGTCTCCCGATGCACTCTCTGATCCAGTATCTTCCACGGTTTCCTTTTAAAAATTATTTAAAATGTTTTGTTTAAATAAATTTAAAAAACAATGTGATCGCTTTTAAATAACATTACATACTTAAACAAACATACTTAAAACTTTGCAAATAGACTCAGATTATCATAATAAGTTAACTACATTTTCTTTTGGAGCGAAAACATATTATAAGAGACTCAGGATGAATAAGCTAAGTAAAAACAATACCATTACACAAAATCCATAAATAAGCTAAATAATTAAAAATTTAAGGCGCGTGGGAATATTTACGTGTAAATGTGAGATTACACGATTGCTGCCATATTAAAATTTTAAACCATTTTAACTATTCTGAATTATCGGACAATAAAGAAATCACTCCAATCACATTCTCGTAGTCACACGATTGTCTCCCTTCACATACAATTGATTGTCACAAATTTATGAAAAACGATTACTTGACAATAACTGCCTGCTTCCAGTCACACGCTTGTTCTATAATCAGAAACAGCTGTTGCAAATTTTGTTTCGTTAATACAAATTACAAAATTCGAGTATGTAAGGTATGTATATAAAAAATAATAACTAAATAAAAATTATATATTTTTATTACGTTTATTTCAATTCATTTTAATTAACATCACTATGTGACAAAATAATAGAGAAAATACACCCAGCTAGTGACATAGTGCAGGTTGTGAGTTTTGCTGAGTAGAACCCAAAAATATTTTTTTTATATTTCTTGTAATTGTATTTGACAAAAAATGTGTCTTGTTTCCTCCAGTATTTCGTATACTGTCAGTTTTTGAAAAAGCTTCGGTATCATTTTAACTAATACAACCTTTCACTGACTGGGCAAAATTTAAGACTTAAAGCAGCATCATACATATATGAAAATAATAACTTTATTTTTTATTCGTGGCAGCTGAACAATTCCCTTGTAATTTGATTATGTCTGCGCCAGCTTTTTGTATTAAGCGCGACAATGATTTTTGACCCCACGAAACTCAGAACTTAGAGGTAATGAAGGTAGAGCAAAAAATCGGTTGTGCCATTTTGTACATTCCCTAAGTCATATTTCATCTTAAGGAGGTCTGCGCTGTTGCCAATGTTTTCTATCTATTATCTCTCGTTTATATAGCAAAATTAATCTACTTGTTTAAAGTTAACCAACTTTTTTAATCTAGATCGCTTACACATTCATTTTTAGATTAACTTTGACATTTGATTATTATTTTTTATATAAACAAAATATTTTTACAATTTTATACTTAAAAAGAATTACCATTATAAATGAAGAAAATTAGGTATTAGATATTTATTTTATTTTCAAATTTAGCACAACAAGATAGAAATCTTATAAATTAAAGTGCTAATGATTACATATAAACAATAAATTTAAGAATAATGTAATAATTAAATATGAATACAAGTTAAATTAAAAAAGAATTAAAAAAAAAGATTACAAATAATTTAATGCATTAATTTGATCAACTAGTCATTAACGAAAATATTTAATTAGTTCAATTTTAAATCTGGTTGCGTTGCTAATTATTTTAATTCTCTTCGGTAATTGGTTCCAAAGTCGAGTGCAATAAATAAAGAACTGACGCTCAGAAAAGGCAGTTTTATATTTTCTTTGAATCAATACCAGTCCTCTAACCGATCTGCCATAACGTATTGTTTCATACAAGTAAGTCGGTTGTGCAGTATAAATTATTTTATGCAAAAACATCAAGCTCTTAAACTTCAAAAGATTTTCAAAACACATATTTACCCAATTCACAAAATGTTATATTGTTGTAGATTATAGTTAAATGGCATTTCATTTTGTGAACACCTTGTCGTAAATATTGTTATAGATGTTCTCCAGTGTTGTCAAATTTTTTGAATAAAAAATTTAAAAACATAGGAAAAATTGTCGTACATGTTGTAATAGTTTTTGACATGGAAATTACCAACAACATTATGTACAATAGTTGTAGTATGTCATAGTTTCTACCGATCTACGACAACTATAACATTTTGTGAATTGGGTAATTGTAAATTTGGTATGAGAACACAGATATGGAATCACGTATACCTCGGTTGAAGATATATCTTGCAATATTTTTATAGGCAACTTTCAATTTCCGCAAATCATTTGCATCACAATTCGCATCCATATAAAAGGACTGGTATCAAATAAGTTTTAGCAAGCAGCATTCGTATTTCAAAAGGTGTTGAATATTTTACAGCCCAAAGATTTCTCAACATACCATAAGTTTTACCTACTGCAGAAGCAATGTGATTGCACCAGGTCAGTTTATTATTAAAAGTTACTTCTAAGTTTTTTGAACAGCTCACAAAATTCAATTACATTGCTATTTATTTTAATCTGAATATCGTCAGCAATCTTTATATTACTTCTATCTATTAAAATACACTTTGATTTCGTGGGATTGATGCAAAGTCCATTGATTTTGGCCCAGATATTTATTTTCTGGAAATCAGAGTTTATATTGTTGACACATGCGTTAATTCCTCTTGAAGAACCGCTGTTGTATATTTGGACATCATCAGCATACATATGTATTTTACAATGTTCTAAAGTATCCGCTAAATCATTAATATATAAGCAGAATAATAGGGGTCGAAGCACTGAGCCCTGTGGGACACCTCTATTAACATCAAGGCTTTCAGAATATGTTCCATTATAAAAAACAATCTGAGATCGACCTGTGAGATATGAACATAACAATCTACAATAGGGTTGCCAGCCTGGCTGGATTGTAAAGCTTTTTTGTCACAGTTGACAAGTACACGTCCTCTAGCCTAACCTAACAGCATATAGTTCTGATAATGCTGCAGTCAACTACGATATTCACAACTCGGTTTATCAAAAATTTAATGAGACATCAAAGCAAATTGTAACTGTCATATTATAAACAATTGCTTAAAAAAATCACTGAATGCATTATTTGTTGACATAGACAACATTGTTATAAAAATATTCAATGAGTTTAGTTCATCGGCGATGACCACTGAAAAGTTAAAGCAATGTTTTGTGTTTGCTGGTATCGAATATAAAGAAATTTTAAGGCGTATTCCAACGAGGTGGCTCTCCCTATTACCAGGGGTCGGGTTTTTTTTGCTGATATTTTTCATGTCCAGCTTTTGAAAATCCAATGTCCAGCTTTTTGCGAATCGGAATCTGGCAACCCCAATCTACAAGCTGTTTCTGAGAAAAAGAAAAGTTTTTCCATTTTTTTCAATAATATGGAGTGATCAACTGTATTGAAAACTTTACTGTCATCGAGTAAAACTAAAATGGAAATCATATTATCAAGATCAGCTCTTAGATTCTGAACTACATCTGTAAAGGCTGTCATACAACTCCTTCCTTTAATAAATCCCGAATGAACATCACATAAAATATTATGGTTCCTTACATATTCATTGATCTGCTCACTCATAATATTTTCAATAACTTTCGATAAGAAGGGAAGAATAGCTATTGGCCGAAATTCGTTGTTTTGTTTAGGTATTGGTGTAATTTTTGATTTTGTTCATTCATCAGGAAATGTTGATTTAGTTAATACCGCGTTAAACATACGGCAAAAGTTTATACAGCAATATTTCAAAAAACCTTGGGTTTAATCCATCTATACCGGTAGCTTTGGACTTTATAAAACGAAAACTACTCAGAACTTCCAGTTGGCTAACGCACCGAAATGTAAAAGAATCTTCAGGGGACACACTACAAAGATCGTCCTATATATTACTGGTCGGTGATGGTATGTTTGCATTTCTAAACATATTGTTTAATCTATTGACATCAACATCACATGATGAAACGTTATCTTTTCCAATTTTACGAATTTCTTTCCATTTAGAACTGCTATCAATAGCTGACGAAAATCTTCTCTGGTAGTACAGTTTTGCTGCATGTTCTATACTTTTATTAACAGCTTTACGGCAATTTTGGAATACTGTTCGAAGTTCTGGAGTTTTAAATTTCCTCCATCTAGCATACGCAGTGTTATGCTCATTTATCAGTCTCTTAATATGAGTGGTAACTAAGGAGTTTGATTCACTACTACGTCTAGTTCTTATGGGTACATTCGCTTCATATAAAAGTTTAACATTCTCTTGTAAAAAACGCATTTGATCATTTACATCATTGTATGAATAGATTTGATTCCAGTTTATATCTTCTAGCTGTTGTAACAAGAGGTTGTAATTTATACCCTTAAAATCTCTGTATTTATATTTCTCCTGCTGTATATTGATGTGATGATCTTAAGTTATAAATAACAGGTCATGGTCCGAGAAAACTGATGCCAAAAGCTGGTCATATAGCAAAACCGTTGACAAATTGTTTACAAATAGCAGATCTATCAAGCTGTTGGTACATCCATGATAATGCGTAGGTATAAGAGTGTTCAAGGGAAATAGCCCCAACGAACGCATGGGATCAATTAAAGTATTATTACATAGTAAATTATTGTTAAAATCATCAAGGATAATAATCTAGTTGTATTCGAGAGAAAGATTCTCCAAAATACTTACAAATAAGTCAATTTGTACATCTCTATGGGGTCTGTTACACTTCCAACTAATATCTTCCTTTTGTTCTTTGGGATAATCTCAATAAAGAGGTATTCGACTTCACTGCCAGCTTTTGATTGCATCTTCACAGCACAATTGATACCATACCTCACAAAGATTGCAACTCCACCACCTCTGGCTTTGCTTTCAATTCCATTTATTATAATCCTTCTGTCCGAACGATATAACTTAAAACCAGGCAAGTTATAAACTGAATCAATTATATCAATGGGAAACCAGGTTTCAGAGACACATACTATGTCCACTCCGGAAGAGGCAAAAATATATCGAAACTCATCAATTTTATTACAGAGACTTTGAGCATTAATGTGGACTATTTTCAAACCAGTTTTCTGCTTGGTCAGAACTCGAAACATATTATGTTTACTCTCTTTAGAACCAAATTTATTATTTAACGATATCAATTAAAAAAATAAAAATGTAAACACATAATAGGCAAAGCAGTTTGACATATTATAAATTGTATATATATAAATGTAATTCGAATAGACCAGTTGAATATTAAACAAAACAGTATAAAAACTTTTTAAAAGATTTTTTGTTAAATTTGTAATCCTTTCATTAAGAAAGAAGTTATTGATTTTAATATTAAAATAAAATATAAATAATTTTAAAAATACAATGAAATTAAACTTGTTCTCCAGAACACGGAAATCAATTTCATCAATTAGCACAGGGTCATCATTTAAATTAGTGATTACCTTTTCATAGCACAGTTGTGCAAAGCGAATTCACACACATTGCTTATGCTCTTTTATTTAGTCGTCGCTCAGACTGCGGCGAGTGCACATGTCAGCGGATGCTATAACATTTTTTTGAGAGTTACGCTCAAAAAATATTTTATGTTAAAAAATGCTTCTATTAAAAGCCAATGTCTTATATGTTCTTAAAACACATTTTGATTGTTTTAATAGTTAAGTAAATATGTAATTTAGATGTTATGAATAGAGAAATATTTTTTATAGACATAAAGCAATATTTTGGAAAAATTTAAAGGTTGGTTATTGGTAGGAGAGCAAATTTATGGACCAAAATTAGATCCCAACAAATATCTAAAAAGATTATAGATATTTTAAGTTTTAATTATTAAGTCAAAGATGTATAACTTTATGCATGTTGATGAAATGGCGTATATTACTAACACTTTTCTATGACTGTAAACTCTCACCTTATTTTCGCTCTCTTACTCACTAATACATAACCAAAAAATTTTTGGTAATCCCTAATTTAAATGCTTCGATTGTATATCAAAACGCGCACAAAAAATTAAAAAACGGGTAAAAACGCGTATTTTTGGAGCTTAAAAAGGGTAAAAATGCACTACCACTTTTTTGTAAGAAAAATCGTTTATAAAACTTTTACTTTTTAATATTCTTTATTTGATAAGTAAATATTATGGTTAAACTAATAAAATATAGTTACAAAACAAAAGAAAACAATTCATATAAATACGTCAGTATAGTTTATAAAATTAATATTTATATTTTAAAAAATTTTAAGTATATGGGTATACGACCTTTATACAAAATATCTTATTACAAAGGTTTTAAATAAAGTTAGTTAAATCTTCGACGAATATTTCGCTGATATCATCTGCATTTTGCTCCTCTTCAACCACGTTTGGCCACAATACTGTTTTTAAGTAATACTTCGACTTGATATAAGTTCTGTTTGAAGAAATATTTTTGCAGACCTCGGAAGGTATTGCTTAATTATTACAGCAAAAACTTAGTCTACGTTGTCCATATTTTATGTGGAAAAGCAAATTAACAGTGTTTAATGATAGTCGGTTTCGAATTTTATTTTTTGATAAAATCAGGGAGCTCAAAACTCTGTCAACCTCTGCGTTAGAGTAAGGAAAACTTAATATTCGAAGAACAAACTGCTAATAATAAAGATGGCTTTTCTCCTAACGAGTCACTCACCTCTATCCAAAAAAGATCTGTTATGGTTTTGATTTCCCAATTAGCATTCCTTAAATTTTTTAAGCAAGTTTCTATTGTTGATAATATATTTACATCATTTATAAAGTTGCTTATAAATTCTATTAACTGATCATTATTTATATTATTTAATATATTTTCGACACTGAATAAGGAAACTTTTTGTAAAATTTGTAAATTGCTAGGAAGTCTAGCTCTAATTTCATAAATAAGGTGTTTAGTGAAAAGAACACATTTTTGTTTAATAATATATTTTTCGGTTTCTGTTATTTGGTATTCATTGCACGCCTTTTCAAAACTATAACCAAGATAGCAAAATTCATTATAATTACTATCTATATCACCTTCTATATAATTAAAATTTTCACAATTTATTATCAATTTGTTAGTGGTAGACCACTTAACGTGGTCTACATTTTTTGCTTCAAATGCTAAATTGACCCTTTGAACATCTCGCAAAATGGAACTTAAATACGTGACATACACAAAATTGTTATTATTACTGTACATATCCTTAAGTAAAAGTGAAACACACCCATTGTCCTTAAGAATATTAAATTGTGTTTTAAGTCCCAGCCACACAACGTTTCCTTAAAAATTTTTAGTAAGCTACCATATCGTGTTGTAAATTTTACTCTTAAAAAAATTGGGACATTTTTCTTTGTAGTTTCAATATAAAAGCTATTAAAAATTAGCAAAATACACTGAAAGCACTGTAATGAAATTTGAAAAGCACCATTAATAGTGCCTTTCCGTAAAAAGGCATAAATAGTGCGAAAAGCACTAAGTTGGCAACACTGTTTATGATTTCCTTTTTCTCAGACGGATTGGCGAGCGGAGTATTTTAAAATTCAATTGGGTTAAATTTTCATTTACATAAAATTTACCATTCGAATTTATACCAATGTCCCTAAGTGTAAGAGAATTACCTTTTTGTCTTCTAAAGTCTGCTAAATTTTGTTCCTGAGCTTCGTCAAGGTGGTACACCAAGATGAAGTTTTGAATAAAACAAGTTAATTAGTTGAATGATTGTAGTACACTACCTTTATTATTATTAGTTATTCTATTTATATAAAATTAATACAATACAATTAAATAATAAGTAATACAGAATACATACATTAATAAAAAATAAAAACAAAACTTAAAATGCATTTATTAAAAATTAAATACATAATATATTCCCACAGTTTATTCAATGCAAAACGTATATTGAGTGACATACTGTCTGGCGATTGTAGACAAAAATATATGATATATTTTTCATTAAGATATTAGATTTGCTGACGTATGAATTCTCACCCTTTGCATGACCAAACTGTGGGAACAAAGAAAATAATGAAAGATTATTATATTAATTCCATTTGAGATTCTTTTACATGGTGACAAAATGAAAGAATACTAAAGAATTAACACATCTAATTCTTGCTGTTCACGCTGGCCACCCTACTTCTAAGTTTAGATTTAAGTTTTGTTTAAGTGTATAAACCACCCCTGTGTTAGTATAAATTAATTGTGAATTATAAAGAATTAAATAGAAAAGAATCACTACCCGATCAACCCCCAACCCGAAAGGTACGTTTGTTGTACTCAATAAATAATAATAATTGATTATTTGAAATCTAATACTTTTGTATTTTTACTTACCCCCAATTCTCGCTAAATATTTTATTTTGTTGCTTCCCCAATTCCCCCCGAAACATTTGGTCCTTCGAACCGGATCATCCCCTAAGTAAAATAAAATATTTGCCGAGATTTTATTTGCAGATTTCGTCTCGAAGATCGCCACATTGGTTTTTGTTTTTACAAAGCCATACCCTTCTTACTGTTCGCATTAATTTACACAAAGTAATTTCAAATTAAATAATTTACTCAAGGTATGTAAATTGTATTTTATTTCTTGGTGTATAATTTAATTGGTGCCAATTGTTTTAAATATAAAGTGTAAAGTGAAGTGCAAGAATATAAGGAAAACAAAAAGCAAAATAATATAAACAAACGAAAAAAAAACATACAAAAACAACACAGAATATATTGATCCTGCGTGTTGTTATTGTTGTATATTTATAAACAGTTCGAAGATTGTCACTAATTAAGGTGGCCGCGTTTAATTACTCTGTTGCGATATTTGTGAATCTTATATTCTTACACTAATATAAATCGAAATATACATATATTTTTTAATATTTTTCAATTCAGATTGTGATAATTTTATCACAATAATATATATAAATATTTTTTTGATATTTTAAATTAATAATTTGATTTTTTATTAAAATATAAAATAATTTTATTTGTTTGAATTATATTTAAATTTTTCGTGCCATCCCCACTTTTCTGAATTTTGTTTCGAAAGTTTTCGCAAACCCTTTTTTACCCTTTTAAATATCGCGAATATTTGTTTATTTTTATATTAAAATTGAAATTTTCATTCAGTCGTGGTTGAATACTGAATTTTTTTCGAATAGCTCTATTCTCTAGACTTTTGTAATTTGGACTTCGTCGTGAAATTTTTTGTTGAAATTTTCTAACCCTTTTTTGATTTTTGCTCGCTAAACCCCGAAGTTTGATAAGAGAAAATGGCCACTTTGAGATATATGAATAAGAATTTCAATCGCTTAGCGGATCTCGAATGTTTTATTCGGGCTATTCCGCAGGAAGAACATTCCGTTCACACACTAGATATCCATCGACAGGAGTTAACCCGTTTGTGGGAAGCCTTTCGAGATAGCTACGATGACTTGTTAGAAAATGCCGAGGATATTAAGATATCGACACAGGACATCAAGGCCAAGTATATGTCGGGATATACTTTATATTTTCAATTAGTCTCGTTTATTGATGGATTAATTGATAGCCTTAAGAGTAAGGCCACGAAACCGATTGCTAATACAGTTCCTATTCACCTTCCCCCATGCGACACCCCGACCTTTTCTGGCGATTATGCGTCATGGCCAACATTTCGGGATATGTTTTCGGCCATTTACGGATCTAACCCCCATATTAGCAATATCCAACGGATGTACTACCTTTTACAGAAAACTGAAGGTGAGGCTAGGGACATAATACGAACGTGCCCCATGACGAATGATGGTTTCGACATGGCTTGGCAGAATCTCGTCGATCGTTACGAGAATAAAAGAGTATTGGTAAACTCTCAATTGAAAACTCTTTTTAACCTCCCTTCCATATCAAAAGAATCTGGCCCGTCCATTAAGAGTCTACAACGGACAATTAATGATTGCATTTCTAATTTGTCGTTATTGGACATAGAAACTAAGAATTGGGACATCATTTTTGTGTACATTTGCTCCACGAAACTCCCCGAACACACCCTAGGTCTTTGGGAGCAATCTCAAGGGCCTTGCTCAGACCTACCCAAGTGGAGAAAAATGGATGAATTCCTGACTGCCAGATATCGAACTCTGGAATCAGTCTCGAACATTATCGGCAGCCATAATTTTACCCAATCCGCAGTTCGAAATGATAGCCAAGGCATTTCTCATAGCCCCCGAAAATTAGGAACTTATAAGACTGTTGACCCGAATATACCCCAAAGAAAGTGTCCAATTTGCAGTCAGAACCACCCCATTCGTCTATGTCCGAATTTTCTGAGAATGACGGTTACTGATCGTTTATCAACCGTTAAAAGACATATGTGTTGCACGAATTGTTTGGCCGTTTCTCATGAGTTCAAAAGATGCCAGAGCTCAAATGTTTGCTATATTTGCAAACAAAAACATCATTCGCTACTTCACCGTAGCGAATCTTCCCCTCGGGAGGAACCGAGGACTGGAACTTACCCCGCTAACCCTTCTACCCCTGATAGTTCTTTAGAAATCCCCCGGCCTCCTGAACAAAAGCGAAATAATGTGGACAATTGTCCATCGACATGTGCTACTACCCGTTCTTTCCACAATTACGCTACCCGTCTACAGTCCACCCCGTCTTCAACAGTTCTGCTAGGAACTGCCCAAGTAAACATAGAATTGGATCATGCGACGTTTTCTGCGAGAGCTCTGATAGACCCAGCGTCTCAAGCTACGTTCATCTCTCGAAAATTGCAACGGAAGCTAGATCTTCCAACCTATTCGGCACCTGCTGCCACTGTTGTGGGCCTTAATGGCGCAGTGGTAGCAAACTCTAGGAAAGTTTGTATTGTTTCATTACGATCTCCTATTGATCCAACGTTGAAATTGACCACGGAAGCGTATGTTGTTGAAAAGCTCACTGGTCAATTACCCACATGTTCGTTAGCAGAGTATGCTGATTTTAGTGTACCCGATTCCCCGTTAAGAGATTTTAAATATACTCACATGGATTTGCTACTGGGTGGAGACGTATACCCCCAAATAATGCTTTCTGGAGTTCGAAAGGACCCCAACAACCCTTTGATCGCCCAACGAACCGTTTTCGGTTGGGTTGTGACTGGCAAAATACGTCAGTCAAATTCGTTTCCCTCTAAGTCCAAATCCCTTACGGACTTGAGTCTTGATCCATCTCGTAAGGGTGAATTTGCTCAAAATTTGAGATCTGAGTATTACAGAACCTCGAGGTTAAAACCTAATACGAGAAAGTTATTGGGGAATACCCTTCCCTAGACTACTCGCCGATCTATGACTCTATTTTATTCTCCTCCTAATCCAGTTACTCTTTACCCCATTATATCGTTTTTAAATCACATCATTCAACTTTTCTTTTGAGCTATCCGAATATCCACTAGATTCCGAATTGTTGTAATTGTCAGACGCCAGCACCACTAAAACTCTGGGTTCTCGTTGGAATGCGAGCATTGAAACATTTATCTTCAAGCCAGCTCCAACGCCCTATTTCTCTATAGTCACAAACCGTTCTGTCTTCTCTCAAATAGCCGAAGCTATTTGACCCCGTTGGGTGAGTGGCACCTAAAATCGTAGTTGCTAGGATTATTTTATGCGACATATTTGTTAAGGCAGAACAGATTGGGACGAATGTTTGGAACCCATGACGTTTAACAGATGGCTTGAGTTTGTCGATGATTACTCGTACATCGACAGGATTAACATCCCCCGTTGGGTTAATTTGAACCCTCAGCGTGAAGTATTTCATGCATTTTGTGATGCTTCTGAGAAAGCATATGATGCCATTCTGTAGAGTCCTAACCCCGTTTGGTGAATTTGTCACCCACTTGCTCGTTGCTAAAACAAAAGTTGCGCCAGTATAAGTGTAAACTTTACCCCGTTTAGAGCTCTGCTGTGCAACTCTGTTGGCAAAAAAATGGTATTTTCACTTTGTAAGAAGCTGAATCTTACCAGATCGAAAGCCATTGTGGGACAGATTCGACTATCGTTCTGTCCTGGTTTCAAAAACCCCCGTGCCATTGGGCAACTTTTGCGGCAAATCGAGTATCGTTTATCGTGGACCAGGTAGGCACTGACATTTGGAATCACGTGGATTGTTGTTGTCGATCTTGTTGTCATTCCTGACAAATTACCCCTAACGATCGGCAATTGGTCGAATCCAATGGATTCATTTCGTCCCTGTTTCGAAGTACGAGTGGCTGCAAATGGCGTTTTAATATGGCCAATTGTGAAGCTCGTGCCGCTCCTAGTCAAGAGCAAAACTAATTAGTTTTCTTTTTTTCTCGGTTGCGTGTTTGTCCTTTAATTCCAGATAATCCAATACCCGTAGGCTAGTTGTCGAGCGCCTAGGAGACAAACACCTCGAAGAAAACTGGCAACAAGAAGGAACCCACTCCCACCAAATGGAAAAGCAGAGCACAACCCACAACCAGGCTCTCATGTTCAGTACCAGCTATAAAACTTATATTTCGTATATTATACCAGAACTACTTTATTTTTATGAGCAAATAATATTGTAATATTAATCTAAATATACCCTGAATTGTTAAATTTGATCTCTGGCCAGGTGACTTCTCGGTCCTCTTGTTGCAATGTTGCAAGGGGGGCGGGATGTTCACGCTGGCCACCCTACTTCTAAGTTTAGATTTAAGTTTTGTTTAAGTGTATAAACCACCCCTGTGTTAGTATAAATTAATTGTGAATTATAAAGAATTAAATAGAAAAGAATCACTACCCGATCAACCCCCAACCCGAAAGGTACGTTTGTTGTACTCAATAAATAATAATAATTGATTATTTGAAATCTAATACTTTTGTATTTTTACTTACCCCCAATTCTCGCTAAATATTTTATTTTGTTGCTTCCCCAATTCCCCCCGAAACACTTGCCATAGATGAAAGAGTTGCACGTTTGGGGAAAGATGCTTCTGAGTTGAAAAATATGCAGAGTGGTTTAAAATTTTTAAAAGCAACATGAAAATCAAAGTGTTTCTTGTGAACTGAGGATAAACGAAATTCCTTATCTTGAAAATGAAAACCTACAGAATATTTTTGCGACAATATGTAATAATGGATAACCTTCCATTTTCTCTATTATTTTTGATTATCCTGCTGTATCACCAGTAAGAATTATTTTTCTAACCGTTCATCAAGGCAAACGAGCCCTGATTTAAACATTTTTGGCTACAGTGATAGGACACCGAAGTGCAATCTAAAAAATATAGCAATCATCACAGCTTCTCTTCCAGCTCAAAGAGACTGTCGAAAATATTGCCACTTCAACTTCACTAAGGACTCCAGCAGCCGCAAAACCTTAGTCTATTACCAAGACCGACTGACTATTCCAAAATGTAATCCCCTGGCGTTCAAATATATCTCGTTAATGGAACGTGAGCTTGAAAACCAAGCGTCAGATGACAAAGGACTTCTTCAGCCGAGAAGCAATTGGAACTGGTAGGCACGATGGTTGTATCAGCCGTTCTCTTGGCGAAAATGGCAGCACTTTCCCGACAACTAGAAGATCTTCAACTAGAACCAGGTCAAGAAGAATCTTATTATGATATAAAAAGGGCCACAAACTCGCAGCTACAGCGTTTTTAGCATATGCACGAGCAGGTGTGACGCGTGTCGAGGGTAGGTTTCCCATTATTTGGTGAAATAATTCTGGTTTAGCTTTGCTGCATATCGTGCATCGATGAACTGTGGCCCTTGCCATAATTTTTCCCTTTATTGGCCAGAAACGTTGTCGAACAATTCCTAATAATGTATGCGACCCACAATGCTTATAAATCTTTATGAATCATTTGGAATATCAATTTGGAAATGGGATCGTTGTATGGAATAAGAAGTTGATGTTTCGAATCATAGTCCAACAAAGAAGCTTCGAGTCGACCAACGACCCGTATTAATCCATTCTCGTCCAAAAAGTTTGTTAAATTCTGAATAGAGCTTGTTGCTTGTACTTGTTTGTATTTTCTCAGTTGTGTTATTTCTTCTTTAAATTCTGAGAGTTGCATTTGTGAAATAATAAATGAAATTGTGCTTGGCTGAGTTCCGTTGTTGCAGACGATGGAATGAGTTTTTATGGTTGATTTGGTAAACAAAAGTGGGTTCCGTTGTTGTCATTGTTCGGGATTCAAGCAGCCTTGCCTTTCGTTCAAGATTTGTTGGAACTTGAATTGAACTTAGGTGGCCACATCTTCTCTACCCCATGGAGAAACATTGGCCCATAAAACCAGAGAGTACATTCTTTAAGAGCCGCTGGAGACATCCCGCGAGATAATATATCTGCGGGGTTGCACTTTGAGCTTACGTGACTCCATTGTTCAGCCAGGGTTTCTTCTTGAATTGCTGAGATTCGATTTGCTACAAACGTGTTGAATGAAGCTGATGAAGAATTTATACAACAAAGCACAATTTCTGAATCAGTCCATAGCCATACTGGGCATGTAAGTCGAAGGTCAGACCTGGCTCTTGTGGCTAGTTGGGCTCCAAGCGTGGCTGCACATAGTTCTAATCGTGGTATTGTTTGCCGTTTAAGTGGAGCTATGCGGGATTTAGCACAGATTAAGTGTACCATGATGGTGCCGTCTTTAAAAACTGATCGGATGTAAGCTGCAGCTCAATAAGCCTTTTCGGATGCGTCTGCAAAAATATGGAGTTGTTGGGATTCTGGAATTCTTCCTTTAAAAATATGTCTTGATATTTGAATATTTTTCAATATATTCAGGTCTGTGCTGAACGTGATCCATTTAGTGTGCAGTGATTCAGGCAAAGAAGTATCCCAATCCAGTTTTAACTCCCACAATTCTTGAATATACATTTTTGCCATTGCTATAATGGGTGACAGAATCCCCAAAGGGTCGAATAATCTTGCAAGGTCCGATGTGACTGTTCGCTTAGTTACTCTCTTAATGTTGTCAGTGTTGACCTTAATACCTAGTTTATCAGCTTTCGGCAGCCAAACAAGTCCTAATGTTTTGATGGTGTCGACTTCTGTGCTCCCAAAATCTAAGTTTACCTCCAAGTTGTCTTGTGGAATATTGTGGAGTAATTATTCGCACACCATTTGCGTAATACGAAGCCGCCCTTTTCCATAATCTGCGCAAGTTGCTCTTGCAATTGCATCGCTGTTGATAAGCTATTTGACCCGCCCAAGCCATCGTCTACATAGAAATTTTCTTTAATAAATTGCGAAGCAAGTGGATAGCGTATATTATTTTCTTCAGCCAGTTGATCAAGACATTTTGTTGCTAAATATGGAGCAGCTCTTGTACCATATGTGACCGTGTTGAGTTGATAGTATGAAATGGGCATTGTGGAATCCGTTCTCCAAATTATTAGCTGAAATTGACGATCTTCAGGAGCAACCAATATCTGCCTATACATCTTTTCAACGTCAGTGGTGAAAACGAACCTTGGCATTCGAAACCTTAACAGTATGGAGAATAGTTCACTTTGTAGTGTTGGTCCCGTGAACATCAGGTCGTTTAAAGAGTAGCCTACGGAGGTTTTGGCTGAGGCATCGAATACCACCCTGAGCTTAGTGGTTGAACTTTCTGGCCTTAGTACGCAATGATGTGGAATATAGTAATTTGGAGACATGATAGAGTCTGTTTCCAATTTAATCATGTGTCCCATTGATTCATAATCATCCATAAATTCAGTGTATTTGGCTTTCAATTCCGGGTTCTTTTGCAAACGCCGTTCGAGAGCAAGAAATCGGTTTAGAGCCATTGCGTGTGAGTCGCCTAATGTATTAGGGGTTTGGTGAAATGGTATTCTGACAATGAAGCGGTCTTCATGGTTTTTAGTTGTACTTTGTACAAAGTGCTCTTCACATTGTCTGTCGGCTATTGATAGTGGTTTTTTAGTCGTTTTAACTTCATCTATTTCCCAAAGTCGAGCGATGGAACCTTCAAGCCTTCAAGCGATGGAACCTTCATCTTCAGTACATATTCCACAGGATGGGTTTGTAGGGTGTTTACTATTTATTTTTCCAGCTACAATCCAGCCAAGAACCGTGTTCTGCAAAATCGGAAGTTGTGGAGATAATTTTATTTGCCCAATTGCGAGCAGTAGGTGATAATGCTCGGCACCCAGCAATATATCGATTTTACTAGATCGATTGAATGTTGGGTTAGCTAACATAATATTTCTCGTTAGTGACCGCTCATCAATGTTGATAAACTGTGATGGTTGAGGCGCAATAATTTGAGGCAGGACAAGTGCCTCCAGGCGTGTTGAGAATCCATTAATTCGAGAATGCAAAGCTACATTGACTCGGTGTTGTGTTTTTGTGTTAGAGTTCCCGATTCCATTGATGTTTACTGATGACGTCTGTTTTGCAATATTAAGTCGTCTTACCAAACGATCTGTAATAAAATTGACTTGTGAGCCAGAGTCAAGTAAAGCGCGACATTCAATCTCCATTGTATCAGTTTTGATCTTTATTAGAGCCGTGCTGAGAAGAACGTATGATTTAGACACCTGACCATTTGCTGCCGCTAATGAGGATGCTTCTGGAGGTCAAGGTGTCGCTTCATTGAAATCGGTTTCAATTATTTTAGGTTGATAGGTAGTGCATTACGATGTGTTCTTGGATCCCTTTTCAGTTATTGACCTTTGGTTTGATGGCTGAGTGTTGCTCTGCAGATGAAGTAGTGAGTTGTGTTTCTTCTTTCATGTCATGCATAATCCTGATTTGCAAGTTTTGGCTGTGTGTCCTGATTTTAGACAGTTCACACACAGGTTTTGCTTCCGAATGAAAAGGAGACGGTCTGCTGGCGACAGTTGTAGAAATTTCTGACACCGATACAGTTGGTGAAAGTTATTTCTGCAGAATGAACACGTGGCTTCTGTCTGTTTAGCTGAAGTAGTGGAAACATAGACCTTTGATAATTTTTCTTTCAGGTTTATGGCTTCTAGGGATTGAAAACGATTTTCAATAAAACTTAATAGGTCTTTGATTTTTTGTAGCCCTTTTGGATTGCTAATGGTCCTCTCATAATAGAATAAGAGTACCTCGATCCAATTTTTTCACAAGTTTGTGAAACAGCATGGGGTGGTACCCATGAGGTGGTATCGATCCCGATGTTGTTTAGCGCATGTAGGCATTCTTGTGTTATATCATGTAATTGTTTGATAGCAGCAGCTGATGGTCCGGCGCTTGGTTGATCCAAAAGTTGTTGCATTAGTGTTGTTACAATAACGCGTTGATTATTGCAATTTGCTCCATACGGTTGCGTAGTTTTCGGCCGTGACTGAAAGATGACTTATTACTTTTTCAGCTTCGCCCCCCAAGTTTGATTTCAGGTACCACATCTTTTGTACCGCAGGAATATGCTGGCTGCCTACTAGTTGTGTAAACAAGTCGTGAAAGGATCTCCATTTTAAATAATCTCCATTAAATTTTGGCATTGAGACCTTTGGCAGCGGTAGCACGCTGGTTTGCATTGGTTCGAACTTGAAATTTTCAATGACTCGCTTCTCCAGGTTTTCGTAGGACTTCATGTTGTATCCTTCCTTCAGTGGGTCATCGCTTGATTCCCATATTTTGAAATGTAGCTCTTGGATTTCTCCCCACAGTTTTCATTCAGCTTCATATTTGTTGTCGTAGGCTCCGTGTCGAGTAGCCGCTTTAATGATGACATCATGACATTGTGCCTTCTTATAGTAGCCATGATGTGGCCTGTTCAAGGAATTTGTTCCTGGGAAGGGGAGCTGACGATTCCTTGAAGCTGATCAATTTAAACCAATGTCAATTTAGTAGTTCGAATTAATTACTTAAAAAACGTATAAAATTTTTCCACGCCGACTTTCTCACAAAAGGATATACGTCGAAAATCACGTGGGGTCACCAAAATGTATTGACTCAGCTGATTTGCTGGTCGGTTTTGATTTGTCTGTGCGGAATCACCGGGACAATTATACATACAACACAAGCACTTAAACTTGGTTGTAGTGAATTTTTAATATATTTAATTCTATTTTGTTGCTAAATTGTAACAAATTATTCTTAATGTATTTATTATAATTGTGCTTTGGACTTATGCATTTTCCCACACGTCTAAGAAATTCCAAGAAACATGAAACCCAGGACAAATGCAATGCAAATAAACAAAAAACTACAGCAAACCTTGAAACTTAATCAGAAGTTCAAGGTTTTTCTTTTATCATAATTTGAAGTAGCTGTTAGAATCAAAAATAAGGGAAAATGCATAAATCCAGCAAAAATAAAAACAAATAAAAAATTACATGAAATCAGCAATTTAAGGTTGTTCACCTAATTTCGTGCCAGCTGCGTACATATGTCCATTTATACAAACGTACATGCGGATATATGAAAGAAATTCATTGTGAATGTCTGAACAATATGGATCTTTATATCGGTTATCCTATTTTTGTCCGATTTCATTTTTAAGAAATACTAAATCTCCTATTCAAAAATTACAATCTAATGTATTGCTACCATAGTTATTCTTTTGATTAATTTTATTTATATGTAATAATAGTTTGGCTCTCTTAAGTGCTATTTCTAATCTGAATTTTGCTTCTTTAGCATAATCATCCACATTATATAGTGATGCAATTCTATCTACCTCATTGAAATTTTTAAAACTATTTGGGATTTTACTAAAAACTAAATCATAAGTACAGTAATAATGTACTGTTGATGGTGTTGAATTAAAACAGTAAGTAAAATATCTAAGCCATTTATCCCAGTCGTCTTTGTCTACTGATATATATGAGCGTACATACGTACATAATTGGCCATAACAATCCTTCAGTCAGGATTACGGCCTAGCTTCTCACGCCACTCATGTTGTGTGCCTTAATTTTATACTTGAGTGGTGGGACCTACAGTTTAACGTCGACTCCGAACGACAGATTTTGAGAAACTTTTTCATGGCAGGTTTATTTACTCTCAGAGTTTTTGCCAGAAATCTGCTGAGAGGAAGCCGCCGAAGAAATAGTTTTTTTTCATATCTAATTTTGATGTCTGGCCTGGGGCTCGAACCCGGGCTTTACGTCTAATAAGCGAACACACTACCTACTAGACTACGGCGACTAACGGTGCTATAGAGGATAATAATTAGGAATTAAACCTGGCTGTCACATGTATGATTCAAAAGTGAAATACTTTAGATGGTTTCAGATCAAAGATGTAATTTTACTGAAATGGACAGGATAGGCCATTGCCACAATTTGTCAGAATACCATCTAGAAACATTTAATCCTGACAGATTGAGACAGTTGTGCTTTAACATTATATCAACTAATGTTGACCATATTAAAAGAAAAATAAGTAGACAAGTTCATTTATTTTATGATTATAATCATTAAAACATCAAAATAATATACATAAAGTATTATTGTACTTTCACTTTAATAGCAGAATAGATCAAAGACCAACATTTTACGTAACGAACAGTAGTACCATTTTCAAAAATTCAAAACTTCAAAAACTTTTGTTATGCTAATTAAGTGTTCAAGAAGCAAGATAAGTTCGCTCTCAAAAAAAAATGTTATGATACTTTTATGTTTATGTTACTGTTTATGTGTACTCGTATATTAAAAAATTAGGTTGCAATGGAGGCAGTATACAATAATTTTTTTTTTTAATAATTCCAAATTTCCTTGTTTACAGTTTATAAATTGTAAACATTTAACAAAATTTAGTAATGGAAACAGATGTATTTAGGAAATACACAAAAAAGTGAGTTATGGGAATTATATTCCCAGAAGACTAACAATTTTAATGGTCCCGGGTTTTTATGTTTTAAATACAACGGATGGCTAATACTCTTTACCATATATAAGTACAACACATATCAAACGTTCCCACAAAATTAAGGCAACTGGTTATGTTTCTTATGAACCCTATTTCAGAATCATTTTATAAATACTGTAAACTTACACAGCACTGTAAGTCTTCATTAAAAATATGTGGATATAGTAAACGTACAAACATATAACCAATATAAGAAACTCACAATTCTTCTACTTTACTACAACACTCGTGGTATCAGCTTTATAATATAATACGTTTAAAAAACAAAACTAAAAGAAAAATGACTTACTTGAGCTTCTGGAATTTGTCGGGTTGAGAATCTTTTAAGAAAAGAGTCTTCTCTTTTAAGAGGTGGCTTCTTTTGTATAGCTGAAGATATTTGTACAGTTGTGCGCAGTTTCATCCAGCGCTGATTAGACCGAGTCCTGTAGTTTGAAAACGTATTTTACAATTAATTTGACAATAACTCAATAATTGTATTATGTAACGTTTAACTAATATTAAGGCAAGAACTAATAGTAATAAATAAATAAATGTATAAAAGCATGTATGTTTATAAAATGAAGTTAATATATGTATGTACAGTGGCTCAAACGTGAATTTGGACACTAGGTGTGAGTTGAATGCCGATTTGTCCATTGTAATGGAAATATTTCTAAAAAATGTTGAGGCAGATAATCAAAAAGCTTCAAAACAATGTATAATTCTTAGCATGTTTTATTCAAAAATATCTTTAAAACAAAACAAGAATAAAATTAACAAATTCACGTCCAACGCATAATTAGTTTTAGTACTTGGAAGCAAGACCTTTTGCTTTTATTACTACTTCCAGATATCGAGTTCACGAGACGCAACTGCTTCAACTGCTCCACTGTGTTGAAAGTGGATTTATAAAGCTTACTCGCAAGTTCTTCCCAAACATGCTCAACAATGTTGATATGTG
The DNA here is from genome assembly GCA_930367235.1 of Sarcophaga rosellei. NCBI lineage: Eukaryota > Metazoa > Arthropoda > Insecta > Diptera > Sarcophagidae > Sarcophaga > Sarcophaga rosellei. The sequence continues at coordinate 43,454,125 of OV884018.1, read as the reverse complement.
AGGACTGTACCGATGTTTGGAGTTACTTTGGACAATTGTGGATAAGCGACAGCTTCGTAACATGTGCAGTTTGCTTCGGATCATTGTCCTGTAAAAAAGCAAATGTTTCTAACATATTTAACTTACAGACACTTTGATTAAAATTTTGTTTTAAAATGATAAAATATTAAAAACGATCCATTTTAAACTTTTTAAAATTAATGTTCCCTACTCCTGCACTTGAAACACATCGTTGCACCATTATCGACCCTCCCCCATGATTGGTCGTAGCCTGAGTTTTGTTAGTCAAAAATATTTGGCTTACGCCAAACGTACTGCTTTCGATCTGATCCATGCAGGCTAAATTTACACTCATCAGCAAAGAGTACCTATTATAAAAATTAAAAGATCACAAGTTATTAAATTTAACAAGGTTTTTAGAATTATCGTCTTCCAAAAGACAATATATTTTATATAAATCTTCCTTACAATATCTTAACCGCGCAATTCTATTTTTTTCTGCTAAAGTGTTTATCCGCCCATGTACATAAATCATTCTTCCTTAACACTTTTCGAATAGTCTCGGCACAAACATAATTTTTCATATCGGATTTAACCATATTCTTCAATTCATTCGCCGTTGTGAATGGATTTGCTTTTATTTTCCTCAAAATCCACCACTCATCATAATCATTAATTTTTTCTTTGACCAATACGACTTTTATTTTCAACTTGAAAATTTTTACGTTACCTTTAAATAATAGCACAAACTGTAGAAGGGCATCGATGAGCAATTTCACTGATTTTATGCACTGATGCTCGTCAAGTAATCTTATAATTAAATCTTGAGTTTTCTTCTTTGATCCATTATAACTTTGATCTGCATTTTAACACTACACTTGCATAAAGATTCATAATGTGCACTCGAATGGACATGAACAGACTCAGCAGAAAAAATAACGGTCCTGAGTACATAACGCATAAAGTGTTCAATTATGCGTTTGACATGAAATTTGTTAGTTTTCTTTTCTTTTTTGTTTAAAACGTGCATTGTTTTAACGTTATTTTGATCATCTACAAATATCTATCAAACTTTTTTAGAAATATTTCCATTCTATTTCCATTGGCATTTGAAAAATCTCACACCTAGTATATGGGCAAATATATGACAATGCTTAAATAAAGATTTTAATATACAGAAAATATGTAATAGTGTTAATAATATGTAGTAGCATATATAATAATGTGACAAATAAAGACAACATTAATAACATATATCCATTAAATCCAACACCAATACATACATTGAAAAATATAATAAAAAATTAATAAAATTCGACTTTTATACACACATATGTGTGATTATATGAACTACTTACAAATAAATGATGACATTACATACACACATTGAAATCCCATTCCACTTGGACAGCGAGATATTGTGAAAGTTTTCTACTACTAAACGTATGTATATTCTCACAATGTACGTATGTATGATAATGTAAGAACAGAATTGTTGACAGAACGCACAGTCGAATAAGTATATGTGTATAACGCGTAATATAGTACAAACGCCTAATATAGGTAACAAAGTCTTGTCACGCATACATTGCTACGTAGAATGTATTACGAACTAGCGAAATAAATACAGATATACAAACGGAAACGTCAACGTACAACTATATTGGCATAACATATCAATCACATGAACACACTTTGAACAACTAAGTATCTCTAGTCGCATGCATGGGTTTCTATAGTTTTTCACATTAACACTTTCTCTAAAATGAAATCGTACAAAAACAATAATAAATACAGGTTTACTTGAATAAATACTTAACAAATTAAGTTATTTTCACTACATTGAAAAGCATACATATAATTATACATACTATACATATATGTATGTATGTTGCTGTAAACGAATTCAACAGTCAAGAAAAATAATCTTATGCCAATAAAAATAATCTTTCCGTTATTATAAACAAATAAAATAAAAAGATACAAACATTCAGAGAAAGTAATAGAAAGAAAACTGACAGGAAAAATGCCATATTTACTTGATGCTGTGTGGCAGGTGTTAAGAGTCATACAAAACATTTTAAAGCCTTAAAAATCACTAATCTAGGGTTTATTTAATATTTATCAATTCCATATCTAGATTTTACTTTTGTATTAGTGAGTTATTAGATGATAAGACCTTCGATTGGTTCGATACATATCTATGACTTAAAACATGTGTGTACGTTGCAGTATGTGTGTCAATACGAGGAGTCAACCAATGATATTAACGTATTTACAAATAGCTTTTGATTCGATCCATACAAATTGTGTCAAATCATACTAAAATATTTATGAGCTAAAGCTGCAACTGGAAAGCTTAATTTAATAGAATTTGCATCATTTCTGTTTTTTTTAAAGCGATGAGATAAAAACAAAAATACAAATAAAACAATTTTTTTTTTCATTTTTGTACTAAATATTTATGGTATATATTTTTTCTGTTACTTCGTAATAAATATAATTGTTATGAATTATAAATAAATTTTAAACTTTGGTTTAATCTTCGAAAATCAAAATGGTCTTTTAAATATTCATTAACAAAAGCATTCATGCTGTTTAGCCAGCTAATTCTTTAACTTGTTATTTATTGCCCTTACGACTATAATTGTTGTTACTTTCATTCTTAATGAATTATTTTGCTGTTTGTTTTTTTATCAAGCAGATCTGATTGTCACTTACCAATCGGAATCTGGATCTGAAGTTCCATCTCCGATACGGGATTTCCTAAATGAATTTAAATTTCATTTACATAATTATTTAATTAACGATTATTTGCAATTCAGGAACAATTTTATGGAAAAATATTTTTAGAATAAATTTTGTAAGTGTATACCAATACATCATAAGTCCTTATAGCCCATTTACACTACAGCGAAATCTAGTAGATTAGATTTCAAATCTTGCTCAAAATCTAGATCGTTTACACTGGATTTATTTGACAGTAGCAAGATTTCATTTTAATAACAAAAACAGCTGACTGAAATTTAAAAGAAAATAATAAAGGGTCCACCAAATAACTTTTTTTTTTGAAAATGCTTTAAAAAAAAACTACTGAGACTCTTCAATTTTTTTGAACAAAAATTCGTTCAACATGGCCCGATAACGATCGCCATTGACTGTAACGGCCAATGGCCCAATTATGCCTCTTGACCAAACTCCGCACTAAACAGTTACTCGTTTTGTATGCGTCGACTTTTCAATGTATGCGTGCGGGTTTTTGCTTATTTACATACCCGCCAAGATAAAAATGAGCTTCATCTGAACATATGATTTTTTTGCCAAAATCGGCATCTTCTGTAGGCTACTCGTGCAGCCATTTGAATGAAATTCTTTTCCATTATTAACCAGAAGGATTGTACTTTCAAATAAAAAAATAAATTTGAGAAAATATTCAGTAGTTTTTTTACAGCATTTTCAAAAAAAAAAGTTATTTGGCGGACCCTTTACAACATTTAGAAAATGTATTTTTAAATTGAAATGTAATTTTTCCCTGTGCAGCGTTGTATTTTTAAGTACTATTTGGCAAAACACATAGTTGCATTTCTATTTTTACTACATTTTGAGTAGATTTTGCTGAAATCTACTAAATAAGTAGATTTTGTTTTGTATGGGAAATCTAGTTAAAATCAACTAGATTTGGCTCGAAATCTCATAAGTACTAGATTTCGCTGTAGTGTAAATGGGGTATTAGATTGTATAATAACACAAATTAATCTAAATTACTATCCATACTATTATATGTAGTATATATTTAGATTTTACCGAATAATAAAAAATAAATTTTGCTTAACATTTTTAATATTATTAATATATTAATATTGACACTTTTAGTACAAATTTACTATTTAAAATTCATTTTTAGACCAGGAGGCCTTACTTCTACAATAAATGCAATTCATTGAATTTTACAAAGAGATACACATATATCCATACTAAGATACCCTACAGAAGAATTTTTAATGATTGGTCCTCAGAGATACAGATAGCACATAAGGGTAAACGACTCATACATAAAATACAAAATTGATTATTAAAACAAAATTAAATAAAACAACGAATTTTCGACAAGGCAAAAACTGATGTGTAGCCGTGCTGGTAAGGCCTCCTGGTATAAATGTATTGACTTCATTCGGCAATTGTTTTTAAATAGCCTTGTGCTTAATACTGATTTTAAATTCTCTTGTAATTAGGCTTTATGGAAATTTTTTTTTGTTATTTTAAAACGGTACACAGAAAACATGATGAGGGTTTGTGATGTTCCAATTACTGTCATAAATGAAATAAAATTAAGCTTTACAAATAAATATATATATATATATATATACATAAAATATTTTCATTTAATTTAATTTGCAATGTTTGTGAGATTTCGTAATTTCTTCGTTATTTTCGTATATAAATTTAATTTGAAGTTATTGTAAAAATTAGTCTTATAATTTTGATTATGTTTTTAATTAGATAAGTATAAATCCTAATATTTCTACATGATAGACTTTAAAAGTTTCGTAAGTTCTTGAACACTTCATAATGAGACAAATAATCGGCTAAACCTAGTTATTAAATATATGCTACTAAATCTCGTGGTAACTGTAAACAAGTGGAAATACATATGTCCTCATTAAAAAAAATATAGATGTAAGTGTACTCTAATAAGTTTTAAGTGTTTAGTTTTCGAATCATTTTCAAGAAAAAAAAAATTGTTATGGAAAAACTTATAGAGTCAAAGTGGTATTCTCATTAATGCAGAAATTGAGCTCAACACTCAATTTTAGACATCACAATATCCAAACAAAAATAATTTCATAACGAAACAATTAGGCTGTTTGGTTCGATTTTTTAAATAATGAACGTAATAGTAATAATAATCGACAAGAGAAAGAGAACATAAATATTGAAAATAGTTTAAGTTAATGCTAGTTTAGATGATTATTAACATGTTAGTAGGAATGCATTTCTTTACACCAATATACAGAGAGTGAAAAAAGAAGAAGGATTGAAAACTAAAAAATCTACCAACTGCTACTGGTAGTTCGAAAATGAAAACACAACTATATATAACAAAATATGAAATAGAAGATTGGAGAGCTAATCAAACAACATGTCTTTACTCTCTCAGTGACTGTTTGAATGTGTATGTATAGATAGTAAATTACTGTGTATATACATATATATCTATCTATATGTATAATTGAAAATAGACCGTTCCTCTTTATTCTTCTTAATGTGCAATAATACGCCATCACAGCCTTTACGCTCTTCCACTTTTGATTACCGTTTCCATTATTTTGTGTTGTTTCTGTTGAACCAATATTATTAGCAGCAATTTCTCTGTTGGCATAACCAGAACTTATGGGTATATTCGTATTACAGAGTTTGAGTGAATTGCTGGTGTCAGAGTGAACAATACTGCACAGTATTTCCGATGAGGGGCTATTTAGCGGTAATTTGACATGACGACTGTTATAATTGAATGAAGAATGATTTGCCAGCGTTAGCCTATCTCTCTCAGTATAATTTCTTTTTTGAGATGAGGGTATTTCAGTTTCTGATTCACTAAATTTGCTGCCACAAACTCTATTTACGATACTTTGGGAACATGTTGTAGACGACGGAGATAGCGATCTTAAGTAATTATAAATATTTAATATAACATAGTTTGTTAAATCGATAACAATAAATTGATTAATGTTTTTTATAAAATTTACAATTCTAAACGTAATAGTAAAAATTTTACCAGCGGTTTTATTTGGTTTTTTTTGTGTATCAGACTAGTCTTAAGCCCTAGTTATGCTACCGTAACGGAATGTAACGTGTACGGAACGTGAAAATGTAAGTGCAATTATAGATCGTAAAAACGTATCATATGTTTTTATGTAAACAAAACAAAAAAGAAATAAACAAAAACAAATAAGGAAATAAAAATTGCAAAAACTAAAAGACAAAGATTCAGATATGGATATAGAAGACATGTTTTTTGGATTGAGTTTATATTTTATTATTGCTATTATTGTTTTTTAAATAAATTTAATATTAATTCCAAATTTTAAAAACTTTGTTTTCGCTCCTTTTATCACTTTCAATATGGCGCCTTTTGTTTTTCTTTAATCCAGCTGTTACCCAGTGTTGTCACAACAGAGTTTTTAGGTTCATTTTAAACGATTTTATATTTATTTAAAGGTACTTATATTTATTAAAAGTTTTATGTACTGTTTCTGTAAGCCAAAGAATATCACTTTCACTCAAACAAAAACACTCAATTTAGTTTATGTTTGTTTGTTGAGGAAAACAAAAACACAAAATTAAGTGCCTTTGATTGAATTTTCCATATCAATAGAAAAGCAAGTGAAATCGTTTATTCTACAGAAACAGGTCGGGTATTTCGGAAACCAAATTTGTACGAATATTAAAACGTAAAAGTAAAATGCAAACTGAAATGCTTTTCGAACGCTTTAATTAATTAAAAATCGATAACTAAATTTTTCTAATATAAAATAAAAATAAACACTACCTACATAATGCAATAGTAAAATAGTGTTTATTTTAAATTTTAAAAGTTAATAATGAAAAAAATTATAATTTGGGTTTTTAAAACATGTGAAATTTTATTTCAAGAGAATTCCACACACAGACAAACATAACATACATACATACAAAATGTTTATATTTCAATTTTCAGTTTTAGTGGTTTTTAATATGTATTGACATGTTGTGAACACTGCTAAGCAGATGTCACGTAAAAATGTAAGAAAATTCTATTTTTTACAGATTCTTACGTTCCGGTTACGTGACATTACATTTCTATAACCATTCGTATTGCTTTATACATAATAAAAACGATCAGCTGTTCTTACTGTTGCGGTTACATTCCGTTACGGATGCATAACTGGGGCTTTAAGGGCTTGTTACTCAATCGTAAGGCACGTAAAAACGTGGCAAACGTTGCCGTAAGAACGTTTGTGTAGTTATATAAACGTTAATAACGTTACATATGTCAACGAAGAATGCTCATAAAAACGAAACAGAGCACAAAGCAACACATACACGAATACAACACAATGCAAAGAAATTGATATAGATACATTCATTTGCACGAAGTCTGATGCTCAGAACAGTGAGGAGTCTTGTTAAGAAATTCAAAAAGTACCCATTAGGCTTTAATTGGAAGAAGTTATATTTGCTTCTTAAATTTTATGTTATTATAAATATTTATTCTTGTAATATTATAGAATATTATATTTTTGGATTAACCTGGGTCAATAATTATGAAATTTAGACATAAGTACTGTCAAATTTTGTTCCATACAATGTAATTTTTTTTTATTAAATTGCAAAACAATACTACTACTCTAGCTAGAATAGTAATAATAAAAAATAATTTTATATATTCTTTAAGAACATTGGAATAATAAAAATATGTATTTAAAGAATATGTATTTAAAGAATATGTATGTATTTAAGAATATGTATAAAAAACTTATTTTTATTTATTATATTTCAAAATTTGTTTATACACTTTACAATCATAATAATATTTAAAGAAACATCATTTTTATGCACAAATTTAAAAGCTTAATATATACGATTAATATTGTTACGTTTTTACCTTCTTCAGTCTTCACTGAATTCTTTCTGACACTGTTGCCTGATTTGTCTTTCCTTTTATATTGCAGGGTAAACAGTTTGTTGAACGCTCTTGACTTCGCCTTAGTGAAATGTAAACGTGCTGTTTATGTTATTGTTGTTTGTGTATTCTGTTTATGTTTGTCCTTGCAGTGTTATTGTTGCCTGTTTGTTTACTTGTGTGTCCCTTTTTTATACTGATGTGTTGCATTATTTTTGTTTATTTATTGATGATGTAAACAAGTCTATTGTTTTTGTAGCTTTTGTTTATCATTTTAATGTTAAACGATGTAACACCAAGCTTAATATATACGATTAATATAATATGAAAGTATCAAAAAGGAGAATTCGTACCACTTCGTCACTCAAAATACATTTTATTTATTTATTTTCTTAAAATTGTTTTGTGACGACAATAGAAACATAACAATTAATATTTTTTCTTATAAAATAATTTTTTTATTATTATTATTATAAAATTAAAAATTTCATTATGTACATGTAACAATTTAAAATTTTTATATAAATAATCATTAAAGTACCAAAGAAGGCATTTTTGTCGCAATGCAACTCTTCATACAATAGCCACTGTCACGCAAAAACGAGACAGAATTCTGTTTTATACAGATAGTTCCGTTTTGCAAACGAGAGAGAACGTTTCGGTAAGCGCTTACATACTAAAAAGAGAACGTTCGCTACGGTACGTTCGGGTCACATGCACTTTAGAATAATTGTTTTCAAATATTCATAAGTACAACGACTTCGGTGCTGCTCCCAATAAATTTTGTTTATACTTTTTTATTTAAAGTTAAGATTTCATATTTCCTACTTATTAGCTGATAAATGACAGGCATAGGGCTAATATAAATGCTTTTCCTCTTCCTATGTATAGCGGCAGGGACACCGCCACTATGATCATCGAGTTAAACTTGAAGGCCATGTGGATCTCGACACCATATCTTACGCACCACTATGGGCTCTCTCCTCCTCAAGAACCGGCCGACTGGTAGCATATGCGCAATTTCGTGGGATTGCGGTAATTATGGGAACCGACGCCAACTCCCACCATACGATATGGGGAAGTTCCGGTATCAACAAACGTGGTGAGTGCCTCCTTGACTTTATTATTAGTAATAAGCTAGTTATAGCCAAGGTTAGTTCATTACCCCAACCTTCCTTACTTTAAACAGAAAGGAAGTATCGGACATCACATTTATCAGCTTCGATTTCTCTGACTATTTTAGGGATTGGTATGTATCTCAGGAATGCTTCTGCTCGGATCATAGACACATCAACATGATAGAGTCTTCACATAGGCAGACCCGTTCGATCAATAGGAGAAAATCTAATTGGACCACTTTTAGGGAGAGATTACGTGGCTACCTTCCCGTTACCTCCGACCATTGCCACCTGTTTTGATATGGATAGGGCTAAGAACACACTGCCCGCGGCACTAAAGTCGGCGGCCGTATCTTCCTCCAATTTATCTACCCACAGGGGCAATCTCAAATCGCACTGGTGGAACCAGGAGATCAGTGATCTCCGTCGATCCAGTGGCAAACTCTTTAATAGGGCAAAGATGAATGGGCTTCGTGGAAAAATTATGCGTCCATGGTTGCTTCCATCTATAACGCTAGTCTTAGGCTCCTTTATATTCTTAGTAGCAGCGCAAATGACTATAGACCAATCAGTCTTTATTCCTTTCTTCTGAAGACACTGGAAAGAGTCTCCATTGATCCATCACATCTATTGTCATCCCAACATGTCTACACTATGGGTAAATCAGTGGAGACTGCTCTACACTCTCTTATCTCTGGGGTGGGAAATAATACACTGCACATTAAAGAACACTCTCTGGCCATTTTCCTGGACATTGAAGGTGCATTCAATAAAGTCAACCCGGTCGCTAGAGTTGGGCTCTTAATTCTCTCAACCTGGAACAGGATCTGGTCTTGTTCATTGAGTGCTCCTTAAGTTGAGAATAGTAACCTCCACAGTAAGAACTACACATTGTCAGAGAATTGTCTGTAGAGATATACCGCAAGGTGGTATTCTATTACCACTTGTCTTGAATCTCACAATCAACACACTCTTGAGAAGGCTTGAATCCTCTGGTATTAACGCCATAGTTTACGCTGACGACATTGCCATTGCTTCGTCGGGAAAATGTCCACAGATGGTGTCTGACCAGCTGAACTTAGTGCTGTCGATTGTACTGAACTGGTGCGGGAATTTTGGACTGTCTGTTAATCCTTCCAAGACCGACACAATTCTTTATACTAGGAGATACAAGATTTCGACTTTCACCCTTCCTAATATAAGCGGGACCAGACTAACATTGAGTTGCGAGGTTAAATATCTAGGCCTCGATCCCAAACTCAACTGGAGGGCTCGCAAAACGGCCTATGCTGCTTACTGCTGCAGTAGGGCAGTTGGATCTAGATGGGGTCTCCGCCCAAAGGTCATGCAATTGATATACTCTGCAGTCATCGAACTCAAACTCCTACACGGTGTTGCTTTCTGGTGGACTGCTTTGAATAAACTACACAATGTCAGACTTCTTGATAAGGTCAGAAGGTAGCTACAAAGGCTTTGTTCACAATGCTTAACTGGCTTCCTAGTATGCTTCTCGTTAAGCGGGTATCTAAGTTCACTGCGACTAGATTCAATGCCCTGACCCCTCTGGTCACTCTCTAGTTTATAGATTGCTCCTGTGGCTCCACTGAACATCGATTATCTCCCTGTTTTGATGGAGGTTTTCAATTTCTGATACCGGGCAGGTGCGACTGGGCTCGGAAATGATCGTCCTCCTAGGTGTATACACCAATGGCTCCAAACTCGACAGCGGGGTGTGTAGCGGATTCTACTCTCTGATACTGGACCTGAACAATGCCCTCCGACTGCCGGATTCTTGTAGCGTGTTTCAGGTGGACTTAATGGCCGTCTACCGGGCTGCTCAATGAATGCTCGTCTACTGTGTTCTTTTCACCCGCAAGTCGATCTTTTCTGATAGTCAGGCTGCCATAAGATAACTCCAGGATCGTTAGGGAATGTCACTACTGTCTCAACCTTCTTTCTGGGCACTTCAGTGTCATACTTATCTGGGTCCCCGGGCACAGCTCGCAGGGCTGGTGCACTACTTCCTGCATTCTCTTCAATCGACTGAGGGAAGCCACTTACCTCGGACAAGCTGGCAATCGCGCGGAAATTCTTTCGAGACACCAACCTATCCTGGGTCAATGAGGAGCCCTGCTCCACCGCTGGGCTAACTTTGCCCTCGATGGATAGAAGGCGCACCAACCACTTACTTTTACTTGATCGTAACGGCATCTCGACATGCGGAATCCAGCTCCCATCTAACGACTTCTGGCGAGGGTGCAGATCCGCTGGTGGAGGAGAGGAGACTGTCATCCTCTACCTTTGTCAATGCCCATCTCTTACGGGGTGCAGATATAGAATATTTGGCTCTCCAATCCTTGTCAGCTTAACGGAGCTATCATCCATTGATGTCGAGGATATAGCTTTCGAGCTGGTTTCCCAGCGTGAGGTATTCACCCTTGCGCTGCCCAACTTCTTCTTTCCTAGTTTGGAGGAACTTAGTCAGTACAGAGACTGCGTTCACCAGTGCCGTCACAAGAGGCCTTACGTGAGCTTTTCGTATCAAAACTACTACTCCAACCTAGTTAGGTGTTGCATCTTTTGTCACATGTAGTGTCAAATCTGTTAGAAAATTCAAATCCCTTCTGATAATCTGATCGGTTTAATATTTGTAAACAATATTCAAAAATCGAAAAATTTTACTATGTAAACCAAGCTCAGCGTCTGGTTCTTCAAATCAGCATATCGTGCATGACTTGAATTAAAAAATTTTTTAACATACACTTAGAAAATATTACTGGACACAGATTTATCAGATGTACTTCCTACAGTATAACATTAAGGGCCATTTTTTGAACGCAAGTTAATCTCCAGTTAATCTTACGGATAATCAGTTAATCTTAAGTTTAAACCACCAACGTTGGTGTAGTAGGACTTTATAAGAAAGTACCAAATAAGTAAATAATTTTTTGGAAGAATCCAACACAAAACAACGCTTTGCAAAGGCTGAGAATTGGAGCAACAAGACGCGTATTGGTGTCCTGGCAAAACCCAAAGAAAATGGAATTAAAGCAGTGAAATTACTATTCACGAAATTTTTTGGAGTGAAGGCATCATTGGTCCATATTTCTTTGAAAATATCCATGGAAACTGATTTTTTGGTATCCGCTCGTCATGGTGTTGATGTGTATGATGTTTGGTTTCAACAGAATGGTGCAGCTTGCGACACATCTCATGCCACAATCGATTTATTGCGTCAAACGTTTCATAGCCGCTTATTTAGCCGAAATGGTGATGACAATTGGCCGCCAAGAAGCTGGGATTTAACACCGTTGGACTTTTTCTTTGGGGCACCTTTAAAGAAAATTGTTATGCCGACTAACCAGAGACAATTGAGCATTTGAAGGCCAACATTCGTGATGCAATTGCCGAGATACGACTCAATACACTTGAAAAAGTGCACTAAAATTTGTCCGATCAAATGAGGTACTGACAACTAGAACTAAAACAGAGTTATAAATTTTGAATGAAATCAAAACGTTTGAAATAGAAAAAATTAACTTTAATAGTCGGTTGGATTGGATTTCAAATATGAAAATGAGTATCTATTGTTAAATAAAAACGAATTGGTTTTTAATTTATGTTCTATTCTTTCAGAAATATACGTTAAGAAAATATAATTTTATTTTAAATTGGGTAATTATATATTGTTACGTTTGTCCTTTTTAAAAACGTTTAGATTATGGGTTCGTTGATTGCAATAATAGAAACAAATCTGTGTTTCATTTCAATTAACATACATACATAATTGGCCATTACAACCCTTCAGTCAGGATTACGGCCTAGCTTCTCAACACCACTCATGTTGTGTGCGTTAATTTTATACATGAGTGGCGGGACCTACAGTTTAAAGTCGACTCCGAACGACAGATTTTTTGAGAAGCTTTTCATGGCAATTTTTAATCTCAGAGTTTATGCCAGAAATCTGCTGAGAGGAAGTCGCCGAAGAAATATTTTCGTTTTGATGTCTGACCTGGGATTCGAACTCGGGCCTTTCGTCTAATAAGCCAACACACTGCCTACTAGACCACGGCGACTTCAATTAAACTCTTTATTAATCACACTACTTTTGTGCCACCGTATATAACAACAACTTGCTTGTTCGTTATTATTCTCTGTTTACAACCTTTTTGTAAATAATATGCTTGCACGTTATATCTGTATAGCGGATATCTTCACACAATAGCGATCTTCAAACTGACTGCTTACTTTGAACGTAACGTGTCTTCACAGAAGACTGACCGAATTCTTAAGTGGCAGTTACCCAACCGTAACGTAACGTATCGTAGAAAACGTCATCTTTTTAGCATATGGAGAAGAATGTAAACGATTACCGAAACGTTCTCTCTCTCTCATTAGCAAAACGGAACGATCTGTATAAAACAGAATTCTCTCACATGACATTTGAACATGAGAGAGGATGAGCAGTGTTGCCACGAAAAAAAAATATTGTAACCAACATTTGCGCAAAAATCACCAAATAAGGAAAAATATAACCAAAATTAAATTCGCAGTTTTTTTATTTTATTTTTTTCAAACTTAAATTATAATTGAGAAAAAAGAAACAAAAAATAACAAAATAAAATTATGATCTTACTAATTAATTAATTTTAACAAAGAAAACAAAAGCTATTTTTATAAGAAAAATAATAACCAAATCCGGAAAATCTACACATTGAACAAAAAATGGCAACACTGATGATGAGTCTGTATACCAATTTCTTTGCATTGTGTTGTGTTCGTTTGTGTTGCTTTCGTTCTGTTTCGTTTTTATTTACATTCTTCGTTGACGTATGTCCCGTTTTGAACGTTTCTATAACTACACAAACGTTTTTAAGGCTGCGTACGTTACGATTTTACGTTTCCTACGCTTGGGTAACCAGGGCATTACTGCCTGCCGCCTGCTATGTCTTACCTTTTTATATATGCACGAATCAGTCTGATGAACATTCTTGAAGTAGAAGGTTCTTGTTCGCGCCTTCTCGAGAATTCTATCGCGACTGCATTGTTGTTCGTGTATTTTATTCTCATTGCTGGTTGTGGCGTTCGCTTACTTGTATATTCTCTTTCCTTCTCTTTCATACCTATGTTGACACTTTGCTTGTAACATGTTTATTGTAGTTGTTAGTGTATCCATTATTAATCAACATGTTCATTGTATTTGTTAGTGTGTTTGTTAGAATTTGTTTATTGTTTTCATGTGAAACGATATTAGGTCGTTTCCATTTGCGTAACAATATATTAGAAATTACATGTATTAGAATTTCGACGTAGTAATACATCAGACTTCCACGCCTTACAATTTGGTCTATAAGGTGTAATAACTACATTTGACAAAGAATAAGTGTAAACACCGGCAATCCACAGGTTTTCCGAAAAATAGCTCAATGAAAATAGAATAAATGCGAGCATCATGTGGTGCCAACACACATATGGCGAACACGCAATCGGCATCTTTATTTAATAAATATTCATTCGGATTTAAATTCTGTGCTATCTATATAATTTATAGAGTAATATTATTCAGGAGATGTCACCTTTACAAATTGTGCTCTGCACTGGGTGGGCAAGGAAATAAGTTTTTGAATGTCTGAGAAACGCCCGGTTTACTCTTCTGGATATATCTTGAATAATTACCCCATCTCCAATACCAAATAGAGTAGCTATTTTGCGAATCCTCGCGCTTTCTGCATTACACTAAAGTTAGTTGAAAATCAACGGCGAATTGCTTACATTCATTTACATACATACTTAATTGGTCATTACAACCCTTCAGTCAGGATTACGACCAGGGGTCTAATCGCCGCTTACGTGATCGAACAAGAAAACGTATCGAATAAAAATTCGATAGCGTTCGAATGCCCTAATTACAACATTCGATCAATGTCGAATCGTAAATTGAAATATTGTACAAGATTATTTTGTTAGTTTTGTAATAGAACTAAAACATATGTTTATGAAATTGTCAAGAAAACAAAACAAAAAACTAAACGAAGAAGAAAATAAACAAAAAACTAAAAGAAGAAGAAAAGTGAAAAATTAAATTTTATTAAAAAGTTAAAATTTTATTAAATAATACAAATAATTGTTCAAAAATGGTTGACGAGCTATTACTTATAACATTTATGTCATCATCGAATTCCGAAGAGGACAATAATGGTATGTATTTAAGGGGACAACTTCGGAACAAAAGCAACCCACTATCCCAAACCGGGATGCTCTGTCATAAAATCAGCCAAGATTTGTTTTTGTACACTATTAATGTTTTTAATGCATGCCCTATAAAAAGAATATTAAGAATAATTTTACATATATGTATTTACTAAATACGTACTTACATTTCTAATGTTTGGAAGTAACAAGTAAATTTTTTTAGTTTAAAACAAAAAATTTTGTATGTATACGACAGCATCACATGTATCGAATGAAAATGCTAGAGAAAACTATCGATAGATTGCTCGTTAACGTATGCTATCATCTCAATTTTTCGTGTGCATTGTACGATAACGAATGTCATAATATCAAACTAAAAAAACTCGATCAAAACAACTCATTATCGAAAGCGACGATTAGACCCCAGATTTTCACACAACTCATGTTGTGTGTGTTTATTTTATACATGAGTGGAGGGACCTACTGCTTAAAGTCGACTTCGAACGACAGATTTTTTTAGAAACTTTACAATTTTATTTGTCCTCAGAGTTTTTGCTAGAAATCTGCTGAGGATAAGGCACCGAAAAAAATATTTTTAATATTTTGGTTTTGATGTCTGACTATTCATGTGTTGACATTCGGAACTATCGTATATTAGTTACTTTAACCACCGTCTAGCTAAATCTGTTGACATCGAACTGGTCCCGTTTTATAAAATAATAAACATTTTATAGTATGTTAAACTCTATAACATAACCAATTAAAAATTAATGTTAAGGGACGTAAATAAAGAATCTTTCAAGTCGTCTAATTCACTCTGTGGCATCAGGAAGGGTAATACCTAATGGGTTTATATATCAGAGCGTAATATTTAAACATAATTTGCGATAAATCTTTTTATTTCGTCCTTTACTTTCGGAATACGGAGATTGTTGTGTGTGGTGTTCCTACAAAGTGTAGCATACTATAGAGTTGTGAGTTCTTTCCTTTAACTGTATGTCATCAGCCCAAATGAGTTTTGGAATAAACCCCTGTGATGCGATTCTTTGCAAATTCGATCCAAAACTTTTAACATTATTTAAACCTTCGACAGCGACTTCTATGCCTGCAGCAGCCAATATTTGTTCCTCCACTTGGGAAAGAACTTTTCCTCATATGGGCCACCACCTGTTCTTCTTTTTGAAGATTTATTAAATGAAGGTTTGCTCTTTACGTTTTGTTTTTGATCAGCGTATACCTAAATACAAATACATTTCACAGAATATAAAAACCTATTTTGTCTTTATACTAATGTTAACTTGCGCCACATCTTTGCACCTTTTGTTGGTGGTCCAGAGGCATTTAGTTTAAGGATAAGTTGCTCCCAAAGTTGGTTAGATCTAGCTTTTCCTTGGGAACTATTAGGCAATAAACTTTTTGCTAAGTCTGTATGCTTTGCCATAAAGTTCTCAGGAATTTCCTTCTGTGTATAATTTATTTTTTGAAGTTTAGATCTAAAATTTATTAAATTTTCTTGAAAGTTTCTTTAAAAACTTTTCTCTCTTACATTTTTTCAATTTAATTTTATGTTAGAAAACGGTAATTCGATTGCTGCTTTGCTTACGAGAAAAAACTCTCCAAGGTATATTATGCGTTAAGTTTTGTATTTCTGATAGCGACAAAACAAACGTACGACGATGAATGATTGGTGAGCCAATTTAAAACAATTTTTGAGTCTGACCAGAAGTAAATTCGATAATTGAAATGACTAAATTTAGATTTTATTTTATCCCAGGTTCGGCTTAATAGCAAGGCAGCTCAAAGCTCTAAACGTGGCAAGGATTGATTAGCAACTGGAGCTACTTTCGATTTTGCTATGAGCAAAGTTGTCCTGAATTCGTTCTTATTTTCGAAACGTATATAAAAACAACAACCGTATGCTAACTGAGAAGCATCAGTAAATCCGTGGATGTCAAATTCTGTTTGTGGAGATGTACCTACAAATCTTGGTATTTCGATTTTCGCGATATAAGGAAGACTTTGTTCAATTTATTTCCATCGGTTTGATAAATGTGAGTTAAGTGGTGTGTCCCAATCTAACTTTTGCCTCCACATGTCTTGGATTAGGATTTTGCACGAAATAACGATAGGGCTTAGTAAACCAAGAACATCAAATATTTTTGCGAGAGCTGATAAAACTGATCTTTTTGTAGGAACTTCAATTGTTGGCAAATCGAATCGAAAACAAAACACGTCGTCTTTAGGCTTCCAGGACATTCCAAGAGCTTTAGTAATATAGTCATTGCTCGTTTTTAGATGCAACTCTTCATTTCCCGGATCAACATTTGGGTAATTGGAGTTCCATTTTGATCATTACACGCTAATGTACGTTGAGGACTTTGATCGTTAATGCTACCACCGATTACCCATCCGAGAGACGTATTTATAAGGCAAGGCAGTCCGTTGCCAAGAGAAATTTTGCCATCAAGGAGCAATTCGAAGAAAATTTCAGAATTTAGAAGGACGTCAATACGCTGAGGTATATAGAATTGTGGATCTGACGAAAAACATTGTTGTAACGACGAGGTACTGTATGGTTGAGCTTGTGTATGTGAAGAGGATGTTCGTTGAAGTGAAGAATTCGAAGGCGAATGGAATTGATGCGAAGAAATACCTGGATTATTGGTGGGCTGAGTATTTGAGTTATGTGGGAACGTATGGTGTGGAACTCTGCAAGTACGACAACGAGATTTCGATGAACACTGAGAAACTAAATGTCCTTTTTTAAGACAATTTATGCAGATCTTAGAACTTTTGACAAAATCGAATCGACGAGTTACAGGTAGCGATAAGTAATTAGAACAGCTTCCAATAAAATGATCGCTAGATTTGTAGTACTCACAAAGTGTACTTGCTACAACAAATGATGACCCTGTTCGTTTAAAGTCTTGTTTAGGTTTTTTATCACGAAGACGATGAGTTCAAATGTGTATTACGACTTTCAAGAAATTGACAACGATGACTAAAGCTATTATCACACGACATGTATTTTACATATGTACTGTCAAATTTTCCATATGCAAAAGTTGTACACATCGTCTGATACATATGAAACATTGCGTATGTAAAATACACATGAAAATACATATGTAATTTTTTCAATTAGAGCTTGCTCTATTTTTCTGTGACAAACATAAACAAAACAGGTGTATGTTTTTTAGAAAATTTTTTCGAAAAAAATAATTGCGAACATATTTAAAGAAAATGAGTAAAGAACATGAAAAAGTAAGTATTGTTCCATATTTTAATGAATTAAATAATTCTTTTTTAATTTATTTTTTCTTTTCTATTTTTAATTTTTATTGCTGATATTATTGCAATAAAGCTGGACACTACAATTGTTTTATCAGCGGTTTTTACACCATTTCACTTTTTTTAATTATTTTTAACAATTTATACACAATAAAAAGTCAGTCTATTGTTTACATTTTTAGGTTATGTCATACGGAAAACATACGCAGGTGTGATAGCGAAAATTATAAAATGACAACTTTGACATACATACGGAATTACATATGGATAAAGAAAGTGACAGTACATATGTAAAATACATGTCATGTGATACCCACTTAAGTATTTCGACGCAACTATTCAATGAAGGTAACGACTTAAAATCTTGTTTTTCAACGATAGCTCTCTTTGATTCTTCGTCTATTTTAGATAGAACAATATGTATGATGATGGCGTTCATCACATCCAGTTCTGAACCCAATGAAAGTAATGAACTACGAAGAGAAGAAACACTGTCTAGAATTGAGCGTAACGAGACAGCGTTTGGTTTCTCCATAGATGGTATCGAGAACAATGAATTGATATGATCAATGAATATCAACCTGTTAACCTGTCCAATGCCTTTTGGTAATTTGCTTCCACTACCTGAAATGGCTCTATAAGAGCTAATGCTTGACCCGATAAACAATTAAGCAAGTAGTTAAACTTATCCATTTTGGGAATGTTTGGTTCGTTGTGAATTAAGGTATTAAAAGTGCTCAAAAATCGCGAAAATTCTGAATACTTTCCATCGAATTTTGGTAGTTTAATCTGAGGCAAACGGTGTTGATGAGTTGGCAATGATTGGGTAACATTCCAAAAACTTTGTTCAATATCACTGGAACTACGTTTTTTGTTCATTAAATTTCCTAATGGAGCCTTGACGGAAATGGATAGTTCTTCCAGATCAGATCGATTGGTGTCAGTTTCATTAAACTTTTCAATCTGTGATTGAATATGACTTATTTGTCTAAAATAAGATTCTAAAGTACCAACCGTATTTTAAGAAGTCCAACACTGATCGCAAGTGCCAACACTAATTGTTAAAATTTGTTTTCACGCCAATGTACGTGCTGTGTTGCTTTACAAACTGCAGCAGAGAACGACGACTAGCAAATGTTTAACGACGATAATGTAGATGATGACTGATATATTAGCAGCGAAGAAGTTATGTATGTTTGGTTTATAATGTGATGTTATCAAGAGACATGCAAGCAGCGATGACGACGATGATGCTGAAGTTAACGATGATGATGATCTTAATGAAGATGGCTGGACAAATGCACAAGAGCAAATGATGATGATAATGTCTTTTTTTATAGTTGTTTCTTTTGTTTAAGTCACCAAATATCTTTAATTTTATTATGTTTTACTTGTTAAAATTTTTTTTTTTAATTTTATTTGAAATTATTCTTTTAATTTTAACAGTGTCCTGTAACGGTCGCCAATTTTATGTTTAATAAGAACCAAAACTTATATTTTTATTTATAAATTGCAAAGCGAAAATGTTCCGTCGGCACTTCTTTATTAATGCAGATTCAAAACGATAATAAAGTTGACAATGAAAATTTTTAAGTTACAATAGTCAAAGTAATAAGAATGTAGTTCCGTTACATTTCTATGTGTATTGAATTTAAGTTATACATATTTATTTAAATTTATATTATGGGAAAAGAGAAATAGATTAAGGGTGACAAGATAATTATAGGACTGCATTCATTTAGAATATAAATACAAATTGAATTGCATGACAAATAATTGGACAATATTAATGAATTCATAATTCTGACGCAACAGTATTCACATTTTAAATGTTTTTAAGAAGGTAAAAGCTTAATATAATGAAGACAGTAATTGTAATTTTTTAGCTTATTACTGTTATTTTCTAATAGTCACTCTAAAAATGTAACATGTTTGACTCTCAATTTTAATAAAAGGGTTAGAAATGCAATACTTTCAACGGCTATTCGAAAAATAAAATTTTGTCTTAAAGTTTATTAAATATAAAAATGGATGCATCGGATTTATTATTTATTCTATTATTTATTTTTGAAACCTTTTCTTTTTAATACTATTAATTCGGTATACCGTCAAGTGCTTTTTAATGAATAACCAGAACAAATGCTAAAAAATTTAGTGCTCGGGGTAGTAAATGCATGTTAACATTTCGATGTACAATTTTTTATTGTGTGGTGTCACTGTAGTGAAAAATTGCTCCATAAACTGAAGATAGATTTAGAACCTAACTATTGATCACATTAAGATCCTCTTACTTGATCATCAAGAACTACTTCTTTCTCATCTTCATTGTCAAACTCTATACGTAAGCATTTATAATAATTTTTTTTTTTTTGGAGTTCGACAACTTGAATATAATCAGCTGATAAGATGTTAAAATGAGTTTACCCTGGTTGTTCCATGCTTTAAAGAATACAAATGAACCTGAAAATGAAATGGGTTGAAAATCGATGATGACAAAGCTAAAGTGATTTCGAGCATCACAAACATGCATAAAAACAAAAATTGTTCTTTGCTGAAAATGTGACCTATGGGTACCCTGAAGAATTACACCTACAACTTGACCAGATATTTTATTTCGAATTCTAACAGCAGTGAGATAATTAGATTGGGAATAAATCGGACCAAATACACCAAAATCTTTAGCACATTCGATTTATTTTTCGGTTTTCTCATTTTATCCACTTCAATTTTCCCTTCCGATAAAATATTTCACATAACTCGCACTTCCCTTTGCATTATTAAAGTCATAATCTTCAGAATCGGCTCAAATAATCACATTGTCAAAATATACTAACACCCCGGTAAGTCCCCAAACACTCTAATCATTTCCCTCTGAAACCTTTCCGGGGCGCAGTTTAGGCTAAAAGGCACTCGAGTAAATTCATCTCCCAAATGGAGGCAAACATATTGTAAAATCTGAATTTTTCGCATCAATTAACATGTGCCAAAACCCATTTGTAAGGAAAAGTGCAGAAAAAATATTTCCGTTTAATATGCGAATTAATAGCTTTTGGAATAGCAAATTCGAAATTCACCATTCGGCATTTCAACTAATTGGGAATTATTCACCCAAGCAGTAGTATCAACCGGCAAAATTATATCCTCCCTGACAAGTCTGTTCAGTTCCGACTTTAATTTCCCGATCAGCAAATTTGGTATACGTTTTCTCCTTTAAATATATTGAAAATGTTCTTAGAAACTCCAAAGTCCCTGAAAAACGTCATTATATCTTTCCATAAAAGACTCCCTCATTTCCGGACTTGTAATACAACTCACATCTAAACATTTAATTAACTTACTTTCACATTCCTTTAAACCAAGTAAAATTCACATTTCTCATCAACAACTACCACTTCTTGTTTATGAAACCTTTCTTGTTTATGAAATCAAATATACACATTTCAGTTAGCAAAACAGCAGTTTGTGTAATCAGACACAGGAAAATTATTTTCCTTGAATTGATGCAAAAAAGTTTTCATTATATTTGTTTTCTAACAAAACAAGTTTTTTCGACAAAATTCAATTTTAAATATTTTTCAATAATAATAACGCGGAATATTTACATTTTTAAATAAAATTTTGTGAATTTTATTATTCCCGAGTAAGAGTAGCAAAGAAACACCAACAGAGGGCATCGGGTTCCGGTGTTTCCTTTAAACATTTTGGTACTTTTGTAGAAAACAAGTTTTTTGGTAAAAAAAAGTTGTTTTTTGGTAAAAAAAAGTTGTTTTTTTTCCAGAAATAAAGTTTTAAAAAGAAATTACTGGCAACGCTGCTTGGTATACAATTGACATCCGACCCAGTGCCCAATTTAAATTTTACAATTTTATTTTTTATTCAGAATTGATTGTTCCAACACACGTCTACAGGTATAATTGAATTTGATCGAAGAGTATGTTTTAGAACTTCAACTAATTATTTGGCTATAACTATCTACGGATTTACCTTCCATTTAACTTCGCCAATTTTTTGCGTGTTGCCGTTGGTCTTGTTATCCTTGGGTTTACGGCACATCCCCCGAACATGTCCGTTCTTGAAGCAAAAACGAATATAACATCTCTCGCTTTATACACGTTAGAGTTCATTTCTAGTTGCACCCATTGACGACAAATGAACAGTCCCATAGCATTGAGCACATTGTCTAAAATTGTAGAAACTGTGCTTCTACCCAGCGATATGCTAGAGTCATTTCCAAAAGATACTTGGTACTTCAGCTAAAAATCGTAACATAGCTGCAAGTTGTAGCAATGGTGGGATCTTAGAATGGAAAAGGTGTTATTTTACTGTGTCTATGACCATTCAAAAAGGTTCTTTGTTCAACCGGCAATATGGTATAAATCTGCAAAGCAGCTTTATTTCTATCCAGGAAAGACTGTATTATAGTAGCCAGAACAAGAGTGGGAACAACAAGGTTTAGTACACAACATCTCTATGGAAGAACCCAAACTAGGGAATGTGAATTGTGCTCAGAAGAACTAACCATAAGCCATATCTTTAAACATTGCCCGATAAGCTCAACAAATGAACCACTAGAAGAAATCCTAAATTGCAGCAACATAAACTCAGCAAAAAAAATTAAAAATATTCTTCAATCTGCAAATGTTTTACATGAAAACTAGACTCAACACATATAGTGTAATGACCATGTCCACACTATTTTGGAATTGTATTTTACAAATTTATATTTGTAAAATTCGCATTTTAAATAAATATATATATTTTGTCAAAAAAATAAAAATTGGAAATAAATACACAAATGTAAACAACAGCTGTTTCGAACATCGGTTTTATTTCAATTCGAAAATAACAAAACTGACTTGGTTTTGTGACACCAAAAGAATCCAATATTGGTTTTCAAAAATGACAAAAGGCAAAACCGACTTCGATTCTATGACACCCCTGTATATTTTGGCTTTTCACAGAATAGCGCTTGTGAGTGTGCCGCAGTTGGTCGCCAGATAATAATGACCGATATTCTGTAACATGGGGGTATAATCTAATTATTAACTATTATATTTATTACAATATTGCAAACTTATTATATAAATGTTTCCTTATTACATTAAAAAATAAACTTTCAAAAATAGAAAGGTACAACGGAAAAATGTTCGATATCAAAGAAGAAAAGTTAAGCTCATATAGAAAAGAACTGAAAAAAGAGTGGTCATAGAAAAGAAATTTTGGAAATTGAAAAATCTGAACTATGAACAAAATTAAAACTTTTGGGCCAGAGAGGTTACGAATAGGAAGTCGTTTATCTAAAAATTTAATGTTTTTTAGACTTATATGATGAAAAAGATTATTGACTTGAAAAAATTACTTTTTATTTGTTTAATTTATAGTTTTGATAAATTAAGAATACAAAGTCTTAGAAACTAAACCAGTTCTTGCGTTATTTTTAATCTAATATTTGTTGCATTTAAATTATCTTCATCTATGCAGTCTGATTTTATAACTTCACTGCATTTATCGGTTTAGGGCCAGTCTATGTGGATGTAATTTTTCATGCAAATTTCGGCCAATAATGTAATTACCTGGCTACCATCTGAATCCGTTTTTCAAAACACCTATTGCACGGTGAACTTTCTTGTACTGATCGAAATGGATTGATTAAATAGGGTTCCAACGGATAACCTGCATCTCCTGGAAATTAAAAAAAAATTAATAAATAAACTAAAGTATGTATGTATAAAACATTAAACTGACTCTTAGCTATATGGGATTTTTTCCAGTCTCAGTTTTTGTGTGAATATTGATAAAAAAAATGATCCTGTCAAATTTTCTGATCGGTTGGGTTTAAGACGTGCCGCCAGGCCAATGAAATTTAGAGGAAACCAAAAATTTATTTTTGACTCATAACTTCTAAATTATTTTTTTTATGAAAAAATTTTGCAAGAGAAAGGTATTTGTTGTAAAGTTTCAAACATTTTTCCCTTCACAATTTTTTTGTAAACCTCGGCGTTGAGAAACTAAATTGGAAATAAATAAGTTAACCAATCAGAATCCAAGAATTTCTATACGTACATTCATGGTATTGAAATGTTTTTTTAAATACTTATACACTTCTTTCTACATGAATAGATACAGTGCTTTAGCAGTCAATCTAATGCTATGTTCGCACAGCAGCAATTTTTCGTAATTCGCTCTCTCATTCGTAATTCAACATCCAATTATGTGCTGAATTACGTAATTCGCCATACAAAATTTTGTGAGCGAATTAGCCAAATTGTATGTAATTCAATTCCTATTACCCTGTGAATTACATAAATATCAATGTAATCTCTAAATTTTATCGTATTTTGCCATCACCAGCTGTCAAAGCACAAAAAATATAAACAAATAAATATTGTAAACAATAATGGAAACCAAAAATAACGTTTAAAAAAGTATTATTTAGAAGAAAGTTACTCGTGATATTAGCGGAGGAAACCACTATGTGTGTAGAAAACCTGTTGAATCTACAGGAAAAGTATTTGCAGCTTTTGAAGAAGCTGTATGAACTTTATAATTTAAAAATATTAATAATAATTAAGAGGAAGAAAAGAACTGTCAAAAAGAAATACAAAGGTGCCGTGTGAACTTGATAATTCAAAGCAGAGCGAAGTAATTCGAAGACTCGTACGAACATTGCATAAGCTTGCTGCTCTCAAAACAATTCACGGAGACAATTTTGTTGTACATTTTATTAAAGGTCTGACAATTGAGTAAAAGAGTGTGAAGAACAGACTTTGGCACAAAGAGAACATGATAAAAATGTGACATGTGGCAAGTCTACTTATTAATATGTGAGCGAAAAATATAGAAATAATTTACTACCCTAAATCCATAAAGACATCGTATTTAACTTGGCAAGTATTCTTCCAGAAATCGAAATTATTTCTCATTGATATTAGTGAATCCTACTGTAATATTTCTTTCGGTGTAAAATTGAAGTCTGAAAAAAAGCGACATGGACCTTCTTCTTTAAAAGGTGACAAGCAACTGAATTCATTTTTACGCTCTTTTTAACGAACATTGTTGATGTTCATGTCCCATGTGTGTAAAAAGATGTTTTTCCCCTAAGGGACATTGGTGCCGACGTCTGGTGAAGAAAGAAAATGTACAGAAATGAAGAGTAACCGTCCAGGGTTATTATACAAGTTTCAAGTGAAGCAAAATTAAATCCTGCTTTTCTTTACAAATTACAAAAATAAGCACGTATTAACGAAGCTCAAATTTTTAAAACTTTCTTTGCTCACATTACTTTTCTTTATAATAAAAATTAAAATATAATCCTGTCAATGGATTATTTTGAGAGCAGGAGGCTTAAATTGATTGCTAAAACAGTGCACCTATTCATGTGGAACGTATGTATTTTAATTTTACATGTAGTAAGTTACAATTAATTAACGGTTTAAACTACAGCAATTGAAGTTTGTTAATTAATTCCCTTTTTAGGTATACCGGAATATCTGTGTCCATAGTATTGAACAACTTGTGGAATATCCTGTTTCTGCTGTTCATCTTTCGTAAGAATCGAATAAAAATCTTCCATTAGCAAACAATATTCTTTGCCTTAATTAAAGCGTTTGTTTTATCCTAAAATACAGGATTCTCTTCCAAAAGTCCTTGGCTTATTGAAAACGTCAAAAAAAACTCTTTGTTTCTTCGAAAAAAACTCAATACCCTCTCTCATTATCGTTGAAATATTAAGATTTATTTTTATTGTTGGCCTTTTTGAAATATGGTATCCTAAAATTAGCATTTTCTGAATAATAAGGTACCATATCCTTTTCAAAGTTGCCAAAATTGTATATTCGTTGAAATTATATAGAATTGCTATAGAGCACCATGATTACAAAAGTAAATGAAAACCAGGCTTCTATTAGCTGTAGTCTCAAACAATACCATTATAAATTATACCTTCCAATAAAATCACTGTTTAAATAAATGTAATG
This sequence comes from Sarcophaga rosellei, assembly GCA_930367235.1. Lineage (NCBI taxonomy): Eukaryota > Metazoa > Arthropoda > Insecta > Diptera > Sarcophagidae > Sarcophaga > Sarcophaga rosellei. The sequence continues at coordinate 43,427,885 of OV884018.1, read as the reverse complement.
GGGATCCATTAAGTCTTTGCACAAAATGGTCAATGTTTTTTAAAAACATTGTTAGAGCAATGCGGATTTTACGTAAATGGGGATTTCACGAAGTGACTTAAGCCTTCTTAGACTGTTATTCCTAGGGACTACAAATATATCGTTATTATAAACATATATACTTGCCGAATTGAATTCTTTCCGGAAGAAAATTATTTTGATATTATAGATGCTTTCACCATTCATCTCGTACGGTGAACAGTACCAGGTGCATAAAACATTACTGCATTTCAATTATTTTTGAGGTTACTGCCCTAAAAACACTAAAGTTAGGTCTGTAATCTCTCTAACCTCTTATTAGTTTTGTTTCGAGCATAGACTGAGCAAAATTTATAACGTGACTGATTGATACATTAACGTAGAACGTTGTTCTTTCTTCCTCTAGTTCAAATGAAAATTTACATTTGGTCAGGTTTTCTTAAATCTTTAGAAAATTAGGGTATTGGAACAATCGTTCTCTCAAAATTATTTCGTGAATATGGTTTCAGCATTTGTAAAAAAAAAACCAAAGCATTTATGTTGTCTTGAAGGCCCCATTTCTGAATGGCATTACACCAATGATTACCATTTCATAGCACAGTTGTGCAGATCGAATTCACACACATTGATTATACTCTTTGATTTAGTCGTCGATCAGACTGCGGCGAGTGCACATGTTAGCGGATGCTATAACATTTTTTTTGAGGGTTACACTCAAAAAATATTTTATGTCAAAAAATGCTTCTATTAAAATCCAATGTCTTATATGTTCTTAAAATACATTTTGATTGTTTTAATAGTCCAGCAAATAATTAAGATGTTATGAATAGAGAAATTTTTTTTTCATAGACATAAAGCAATATTTTGGACAAATTAAAAGGTTTATTATTGGTAGGAGATCAAATTTATGGACCCAAATTAGATCCCAACAAATATCTAAAAAATATAGATATTTTAAATTTTAATTATTAAATCAAAGATGTATAGCTTTATGTATGTTGATGAAATGGAAATCAAAATAGCGTATATTACTAACACTTCTCTATGACTGTAAACTCTCAACTTATTTTCGCTCTCTTACTCACTAATACATAACAAAAATTTTTTGGTAATCCCTGCATTACACAAAGCTGATGCCTGTTCTCTTTCAGTTCCACTTTCCAAAGCAAGAACTTGGGACACTTCCGGTAAAAGCTGGTAATAGTTCCAGGCACATAAAATGTCGGAGTTTTTTTTGAACTTTAACATATAACTGCTCGAATAGAATTTTTTATTATTATTTAATTTTGAGTGTCAAACTCTAATACGTCAACTACTGCAATGATATATATAGTTACATTCATACTTATGTACATATTTTAATTTTGTGAAAATGTTGCCCTTATTATGTTAAATATAAGACTAAGAAAAAAGTTGTTAAGGTAGAAAATGTTTAAGACAAGCATTCTGCTCTTGCAACACTTTTTCATAAATTAATACTTTTGAAGTTATGAGGCACGTCTTAACCCCAACAAATTGATCTAAAACTTTGACTAGATAATTTTTTTTCAACATTTGCCAAACTGGGGGGTAAGACTGGAAAAAAAATGGACAAACATCCCTATACAGCTAAGGGTTACCCTTGTGCACATGTTTCCCTTCGTAACGCGAATGTTACATGCACACATTTTTGTTCATTCACTTTTATTCTCCACAGTTTAACCTATTTATTTAGCTGAAAAATTGGTTCCCGTAAGAATAGAGGTGCGTTGTATGCAGTGTTGCCATAACGGCATTTAAAGTGCAATTCTAGCACTTTTTTTTCGTCTGCTGCACTTTTTTTTAAAAAAAAGATGCTAGATGCTTTTTAGCACTTTTTTTGCATTTTCTGTATTTTTTAGCATTAAAAGTGCATTTTTTCATTAATTTTGCATATTTTTTTTTATAAAGGGTCCGCCAAATAACTTTTTTTTTGAAAATGCTTTAAAAAAAACTACTGAATATTTTCTCAAATTTCTTTTTTTATTTGAAAGTACTATCCTTCCGGTTAATAATGGAAAATAATTTCATTCAAATGGCTGCCTCGGCTGGCCATGCAGTAGCCTACACGATTGGTCCAATTTTTAAGCACATTATCGATTGTGTGGAGTTGTATTTCACCAATGGCTTCACGAATATTGTCCTTTAAAGAGTCAATTGTCTCTGGCTTGTCGGCGTAACACTTATCTTTGACGGCACCCCACAAATAATAGTCCATCGGTGTCAAATCGCAGCTCCGAGGTGGCCAAACGACATCAGCTCTGCGGCTGATAGTGCGCCGTCCTGTTGAAACCAAATGTTGCCAAAATCCACCTCATCAATTTTTGTGTACAAAAATTCGTTCAGCATAGCCCGATAACGATCGCCATTGACTATAACGGCCACTCCTTGCTCATTTTCGAAGAAAAATGGCCCAATTATGCCTCTGGACCAAAATCCGCACCAAACAGTGATTCGTTTTGGGTGCGTCGGCTTTTCAATGTATGTGTGTGTGCCCCAAATGCCACAAGTTTGCTTGTTTACATACCCGCCAAGATCAAAATGAGCTTCATCTGAAAATATGATTTTTTTTTGCCAAAATCGGCATCTTCTGTAGGCTACTGCATGGCCAGCCGAGGCAGCCATTTGAATGAAATTATTTTTCATTATTAACCGGAAGGATTGTACTTTCAAATAAAAAAGAAATTTGAGAAAATATTCAGTAGTTTTTTTTTTAAGCATTTTCAAAAAAAAAAGTTATTTGGCGGACCCTTTATTATATATTATAATTTTTTTTATTATTTAAAACTTCAATGCATTTCTTAAATTTCAAAACTTAACATATTAACATATTATTAATGCAATAATAAAGTCTTTTTTTTTTAATTTAAATTAATTTTTAAAATTTATATTTATTTTGGAATGTTTTCAAAAAAGAAAAAAAAAAACAAATACAAAAAAATTAATATATTTTTTCTTCAATCAATTCAACTTTTTAAATGTAATAAATATTTTTTGAAAATAAATAATTTTTTATTCAATATATGTACTTGTTTAAATTAAACTAAATTCATGTATATTAAACCAAGATAAGGATTTTTTTTAAAATTTCGAATAATTTTAATAAAATTTAACCTAAATTAAAAAAAAAACATTTATAATGAAAAACGCTGTTAATTTTTTAGTTTTTTTTTTTAATGACCGGTTTTAAAGTTTTGGCACTTTTTTATTCAGGATTGCACTTTTTTGACAAACTTTTTGCACTTTTTCCAAACCAGTTTCTGGCAACACTGGTCGTATGTGTTCTTATATTTGCTAATGAAAGCAATATCACACTAATAACACATACTTGCTTGTATCTATACATTCATACATACAAATTTATGGTTGAACTATCCTAACAACCATTCCGTATTTTTCCTTTACAAAGTGCTTTAAATCGATACCATTCTAAATGAGTGAATCATAGTTCGATCTGGAACATTAAGTCTGAATGTACCTAATTCGAAGTCTGTGATGACATACCTACGGAATTTTAAAGAATTATAAAATTATATTTTTAGAGTTAGGTACACTTATTCCTGACTTACCAACATGGTGTTCAGACTAAAAAATCCGTTTCTGTTCAAATATTTAAAACGATCATCGACTAATAGCACTATAATTGAAACATGAGTTTCGTCAATACGACCAATGCAACCAGGGAATCCTTTTTTTCCAAAAAAAAAAAGCATCTTGATTTCATTCTATTATGCAGATGTGCTTACAGCTGACTGATAAATGTTCATGGCATAATCATTCCCACCACGTTTCTTGGCAGTTTCCTTCCGCCAGTAGTCTAATTGTTGTCAATTATTAATAAACCTGTCTTTCTTTTTGGATCTTTCGTTGTTTGGTAATATTTTTTAAAAGTATCTAAACGCATCCTTGTTGAATCTGAAATATCCTCTAAATATAAAACAAACGCAAATATTTGTATAAACAATTTTAATATTTAGCTGTCTGAAATCTTTACTTATGATATTCATGTCTCATTCATGTCTCCTCGTCTTCAGAAGATATATAAAAAACCACACTGAACATTTTAGTCGATAAAAAGTTACAATAAATTAAATGAATACAAAACGCGCCACAGATTTGATATGCATATTTTGACACGTTACATAACAGGCTGTATTATAGTAATTTAAAAATGCTTAATCTTGTACCAAGGCAAATTCATAGAAGGTGGTGTTATCAGCCCAGCTGATTGCTTTTTTCAGTCCACATAAATGTCAAATATTTTGTTTGCGTACAGTAATAGCCCATTTACACTACAGCGAAATCTAGTAGATTAGATTTCAAATCTTGCTCAAAATCATCATTGGATTTATTTGACAGTAGCAAGATTTCATTTTAATAACAAAAACAGCTGACTGAAATTTAAAAGAAAATAATAAAGGGTCCGCCAAATAACTTTTTTTTTTGAAAATGTTTTAAAAAAAAAAACTACTGAAACTCTTTTTGAACAAAAATTCGTTCAATATGGCCCGATAACGATAGCCATTGACTGTAACGGCCAATGGCCCAATTATGCCTCTGGACCAAAATCCGCACCAAACAGTTACTCGTTTTGGGTGCGTCGGCTTTTCAATGTATGCGTGCGGATTTTCTGTGCCCCAAATGCGACAATTTTGCTTGTTTACATACCCGCCAAGATCAAAATGAGCTTCATCTGAAAAGATGATTTTTTTTGCCAAAATCGGCATCTTCTGTAGGCTAGTAGTGTAGGCTACTGCATGGCCATTATTAACCAGAAGGATTGTACTTTCAAATAAAAATAGAAATTTGAGAAAATATTCAGTAGTTTTTATTTTAAAGCATTTTCAAAAAAAAAAAAGTTATTTGGCGGACCCTTTGCAACATTTAGAAAATTTATTTTTAAATTGAAATGTAATTTTTTTCCTGTGCAGCGTTGTATTTTTAAGTACTATTTGGCAAAACACATAGTCGCATTTCTATTTTTACTAGATTTTGAGTAGATTTTGTCGAAATCTACTAAATAAGTAGATTTTGTTTTGTATGGGAAATCCAGTTAAAATCAACTAGATTTGGCTCGAAGTCTCATAAGTACTAGATTTCGTTGTAGTGTAAATGGGGTATAAGCAAAAAAAAAACTTACACCTACTACGTCGAAATAACTTTTGAACAAAAAATTATCTATAAAAAGAAATTTATTGTCCTTAAGATTAAAAAAGCTTAAAAACTATATTCCGATTATAAGCATTTCACTATTGGTTAAGTATAAAGAAAATAATTGTCGAAACTAAAAAATTCCCACATTTTTAAGCAAAAAAGTGGTGATTTTTTGACTATGGCTAATGGGTTTCCTAGAAAGTCATGTTAAACAAAATCCTGTGGAATAATCTATTTGTTAGTTTTTTTATAATAAGTGTACATATTTTTTTTGCTCACTGTATATAAAGGGTCCGCCATCTAAGGTTTTTTTCAACTAGTGCTTATTTCGTGAATGGTAACACTTAGCTCATGTCTGATTTGACAGATAATTAGTTTTATCCTTCCGCTGAACGAATATGGTTGTGTATACGCTTGAACAACGCTGGGATCTGGGACTGCGATCGACTTACAGAAGATGCCGATTTTGGCAAAAAAAATCATCTTTTCAGATGAAGCTCATTTTGATCTTGGCGGGTACGTAATCAAGCAAAATTGTCGCATTTGGGGCACAGAAAACCCGCACGCATACATTGAAAAGCCGACGCACCCAAAACGAGTCACTGTTTGGTGCGGATTTTGGTCCAGAGGCATAATTGGGCCATTTTTATTCGAAAATGAGCAAGGAGTGGCCGTTACAGTCAATGGCGATCGTTATCGGGCTATGTTGAACGAAGTTTTGTTCACAAAAATTGAAGAGGAGGATATTGGCAACATTTGGTTTCGACAGGACGGCGCTACGTGCCACACAGCCGAAGCCACCCTCGATGTTTTGCGCCCTGTTTTTGAAGATCGCATTATCAGCCACAGAGCTGATGTCGTTTGGCCACCTCGGAGCTGCGATTTGACATCATTGGACTATTATTTGTGGGGTGCCGTCAAAGATAAGTGTTCCGCCGACAAGCCAGAGACAATTGACGCTTTAAAGGACAATATTCGTGAAGCCATTGGTGAAATACAGCTGCACACATTCGATAATGTGCTGAAAAATTGGACCGATCGTGTAGGCTACTGCATGGCCAGCCGAGGCAGCCATTTGAATGAAATTATTTTCCATTATTAACCGGAAGGATTGTACCAAAGAATATGGATATAAAGTATGCGCATTATGTAGAAGTTAAATTTCTTATGGCGGGTTGTAACATCCCGACCCGCTCTCACCGAACATTACAACCTGCTCTCACTAAAATCATTTCTGGACGAGGAGGGTGGAAGACAGAAGGAAAATAAACACAAACAAAGAGCGTAACAATGTGTTGCTCTCATCATGAGAGCGTAAAAATGCATTCAGTTGCTTTGCTTGTCAGCTTCTAAAGAAGAATGTTCATCTCGCTTTTTTCAGACTTCATATTTACACCCAAAGAAATATTATAGTATGATTCACTAATATCAATGAGAAATGATTTAGATTTTTGGAGAAATACTTGCCAAGTTAAAAACGGTGCTTTTAGGTTTTTAGCGCAGTACAATTTTTCTATATTTTTCGCTCACATATACATATTATTGGGTTAACAAGTAGACTTGAAAATATTACTAACAATTTTCCTCTGGGTTACCACATGCCTCTCATAATTTTTATCATGCTCTCTTTGTGCCGAGAACAGTGTTGCCGTTTTTGGTTATTTCTAACCAAAATCGGTTATTTTTTTGATCAATGTGTAGATGTGTAGATTTTTTTGCTTTTGGTTATTTTTTTTCCTTTTTTTATTAATTATAATTTAACTTAAAAAAAATAAAACAAAAGTCTACGAATTTAATTTTGGTTATATTTTTTCTTATTTGGTGATTGTTTTCACAAATGTTGGTTACAACATTTTTTTTCGCGGCAACACAGTTTCAGAAAAATAAATAACAAATTAGTCAAACAACAAAAACGTACGATGAGAACAACGCATTGTTACGCTCTTGGTTTCTTTACCCTTCCCTTCTATCTTTCCCCCCGCATCATGAAATATTTTTGAGAAATATTCCAAAATATGTCCAAATGCACATTCTTTATACTTTATTTTCTTTGATTGTACTTTCAAATAAAAAAAGAAATTTGAGAAAATATTCAGTAGTTTTTTTTAAAGCATTTTCAAAAAAAAGTTATTTGGCGGACCCTTTACATTCTTTTGTTTATTTATTTTTTATTTCCTTTTACATTTCTATCCTACACAATTTATAATTTATTTAAATATTCTGGATGTTTGGGCACAACTTTTCTTGTAGAATCCGCTTTTATGCTTCCCAGTATTCCTCTGAAGGTCGTCATATCTTAGTAGTAGCTCAAATCAGCTCGTATTTAAAAAAAAATTATTTTTTTAAATTTTTTTTATAAGCAAACAGAAACAAAAGAGAAATAATGACACAAAATAACAACTTTATGTCATTATATGGATTCGCCTTTGTCATTTCTGGCTTACGGCGAATTTAATTTGACATTAGTCGTCACCCAAAAACAACAGAAAATATATGTTGTTTTTGTTAAAAACACTGCGAATTGAGTTGTTGTACTATTGCCATCACCTTATTGAGTTCGCCCTGTCTTCGTAATTCGCTCTCTCATTCGTAATTCAACATCCAATTATGTGCTAAATTACATAATTCGTCATACAAAATTTTGTGAGCGAATTACCCAAATTGTGTGTACTTCAATTTCTATTACCCTGTGAATTACTTAAAAACCAATGTAATCTCTAAATTTTATCGTATTTTTGCCATCACCAATTGTCAAAGCACAAAAAATATAAACAAAAAATATTGTAAACAATAAACAATAATGGAATTCAAAAATAATATTTTAAGTCTTAGAAGAAGAAAGCCATCTGACCTAGTTGAAAACTCACTTTTAGCTTGACAACTGCATAACATCATAATTGAATATACTTTGTTAAAGATAATTTAACTGTTTTTAATAAAAAGTACTTGTTACACTAGAGCCAGACCCGACGGACCAGCTGCTGACGAAATGCGGGCATAGCGCAAGAAAAACCAGGCATTCCCGGAACTACGCGATGATGTAAACGTAAACCCTTACGGACTTGGATATAAAATTGTAATGGACAAACTGAATAGGAAGAAACCAATGGAAATTATGGACGAGCGAGTAATGAGAAATATAATGGATACACTATTCCCTACTCATGAACCGGCGAACGAACGATGACAGAATACGCTCAATACGGAATTTTTACCATTTTCCGCAGAGTAGCTGAAAGAGGCTGCAGCCGGACTAAAATCCGGTAGGGCCCGGTGGCATCCCGCCTAAGGTAATACGGAAAATTGCCAGTCAAACACCGGAACTCCTACTGGGAATGTACAACGCGTGCCTAGGAGAGTGTATTTTCCCCGAAATATGGAAGAAACAACGGCTGGTCTTAATAAGCAAGGGAAAGGGCGACCCGGAGGACCCATCCGCGTACAGGCCACTGTGCATGCTGGATACTTCAGGGAAGCTGCTCGAGAGACTTTTGAAGCCATGGTAATACGGGAATTTGCCAGTCAAACACCGGAACTCCTACTGGGAATGTACAACGCGTGCCTAGGAGAGTGTATTTTCCCCGAAATATGGAAGAAACAACGGCTGGTCTTAATAAGCAAGGGTAAGGGCGACCCGGAGGACCCATCCGCGTACAGGCCACTGGGCATGCTGGATACTTCAGGGAAGCTGCTCGAGAGGCTTTTGAAGCCACGGCTATTGAGAATAGTGGCGGACTGTCTGCTAGACAATATGGTTTTCGACCCGGTCGGTCTACAATTGGCGCCTTGAGAGAGGTGACTGAAGCGGCCATCGTCACACAGCGAGGAAATCACTTTTCGAGGCCTGTGCTATTGCTTGCGACTTTGGACGTTAAAAACGCGTTTAACAGTCTTAGATGTATTAAATGCTTTGGAGTACAATTTTTCGGTGCCACACTACATCCTGGCCATGATAAGTAGTTATCTGAGTAACAGACAGCTCGGGACCAAGGGTAAAACATCAGGAGCGGCACAAGAATCTATCTTCAGCTCCGACCTATGGAACGTTAACTACGATGGAATTCTGAGCGAGGATATGCCAGGAGACCTTTTTTGGTTGGACACGCAGATGATATTGCAGCTGTTATCATGGCCAGGAATACGGAAGAGGGACGGAAGAGGAAAACATGGTTGGATTCCCACGCCCTAGACCTGGCCGTGCATAAAACGGAATTACTGCTGATCACTGGTCGTCATATCCCCTTGCAGGTGGACATGAGTATTGAAAACGAGGTAATTACAACCATGAGCTCGGTAAAATACCTGGGAATAAGGCTGGATCCCAGACTAACATCTTCGTATCATATTTAGTACTCGGCTAACAAAGCCTAGAAGAACGTTGGAGTTGGCAGTTTAATGGCGACTATTGGAGGCCCGCTACCGGCGAGACGGAGACTCCTGATAGGGGTTGGAAACAGCATTATGCTCTATGGGAGCGAAATTTGGGCCGAAACGCTAGATATTAAAAAGCGGGCAAACTCACTTGATCTGCTGGAAGCAGAGCGGATGGAGATTTATAAGGCGAAATAGGCTGGAAATCACATAACCGGTTACTTCAGGGAAAACACAATTTCAAAATGGCAACGACGATGGAACGATGAAGATAGAGGAAGGTGGACGGCGAGACTTATTCCGGCGTTACACAGATGCTATCGGGTCACGGATATTTTAGGAAATATCTGAACAGAATGGGCAAGACCGCCTCCCCTCACTGCCTTTACGAGGAAGGGGAAGTAACTGATGATGCAGAGCACACTGTTTTCGAATGTGCATGCTGGCAGAGCTATCGCTCTGTACTAATGTACTATGATTGCGAGTAGAGAAAATTGGGTCTACGTGGAGCGCATTCTAAATGTATAAACACATAGACGACAGGTAACAGGAAGCTAGCAAGTTTAGAATACACACGTTTATATAAAAACGATTATATTGAAAGCGGAACCGAAAAAGCCAAGACAACAACCTAAGCAGTTTCTGTCCAAATTAAACTATATTCTATTTCTGTGAGCAGCTAAAAGCAATCACTAATTTGCCAATACTACATAAAATCATAACAAAACAACAGCTAAAAATGCTTATATTATTGAAGAGAAAGAACAATTCTAAAATTAAGAAATATAAAACAATCCATGTATTCACAATAAATAAAATACAATTATAGATTCAATTTTGTATCTGAATTCATTTGATAAATGTTTTTTGTGTGCGGTTTCTTCATAAGTGGGTTTATTTTAGTGTACAAAAAACCTGATAGGGACAACACTGAAAAATATATTTAAATTCAATTGTTTTGATTTTGTGTCAGTCGTTTTTTCCTTCAAAATATTTAAGCAGTCGGCAGAATTTTCTGTCGAACTGTTGTCTGTCGTCTATGTGTTTATACCTTAAGACTGAAGAAGAGAGATCTTGAGGCTGCAGAACATGTAGACCTGCCGGCATAGATGATACGGGCACACGTGTCAAACGAAATTCGAAACAGGGACCTGGACGAAAGGAATAGTGGAGACACTTAGATGTCTCCTTAACTTTCGACACGCAATCTGGACTCGGATATGAGCACGCAGGGGCCAAAAGGACTCTACTCCGAAGTAATACCACCGTAGTTCCGGAGTGGGTACAAGAAGTCCACGAAACGAGGGGGGATTTAGTGGGTGAGGGCCCCACACACGGAGGATGTGGCGACTTCCTCTATGGTGCTGTTGGGTACATTTACCCCTCCTCGGCGAAAAAAAAATACTTGTTACAGTTAACCCTCCTACAACGCGGGTTCCTATAACGCGTTTTCGCTACAACGCGGTTCCCAAGATGCGGACATTTTCTTACAACGGGATTTGTGGTGGAAAAAAATGCCTTTAAGAACTTTTATTTCGAAAAACGAAAAAAGAGCTCCTGGCTTTAAAGTAATGCGTCTGGTGATTTTATGACCAAGCCAAGGTTAATTAACCGATTATTAAATCCAAGATCTATGAAACAATGCAACAGAAACAACCTTCCAGTGTAGCCAATAAAAAATCATGGATGACTGCTAGTTTATTTAGTGATTGGTTTTATCATTGCTTTGTTCCTGACGTAGAAAATTATCTAAAAAAAAGAACTTTACATTTAAAGTTTTACTACTTTTAGATAATGCGCCATCCCATTCGACTGATTTAAGTCATCCTAATATTTAAATCGAATTTTTACCGCCCAACACCACATCGCTATTAGAGCTTTTAGACCAGGGCATAATAGCAGCATTCAAAGCTTACTACATTCGGAAATCCTTTGAGATAATATTAGAGACGATCGAGTCAGCAAATATTACGGTTAAAGAAGTCTGGAAACAATTTACAATTTTAAATTGCGTTGAAATTGTTGATATGTCACTTAAAGAAATTCGTTGTTCAACACTAAAAGCTAGCTGGAAAGCACTTTTACCGGAATTAGACGTTCAGGGCTCTGTTTCTACACCAATAGAAGATGAATATACAACAAGATATAAATCTTATAAGTGAAAGTGCTATATATATGCAGAATTAGCAATAATGACAAAGTTTGTATTTTTAATAAAAAGTTTATTTCAAACAAAAGCGTCTTAACTCTAACAATGTTAAAAAGAGAATGAGAATAAGAAAGAAAATGCAATAAAGCGCAAAGCATACGCGTTGTTATAAAACGCCATGAAACCACAATATCAACACCCCTCCTCAACTTGGATGCTGTTTTACAATTTATAAATTCAATTTTAACATCTTCAAAAAATTAAAATGTTTAACTTTTGGCAAACGCTTTATCAAAATATCGGCGATCATATTAGCCGTAGGACAGTACACCAATTTCTCCTCCTGCTTTTGAATCAACTCCCTTATATGATGAAATTTTATGTCGATGTGCGTACTGCGTTTATGGTGAACTGGATTTTCAGCTAGCTTTTGTGCTCCTTGATTATCTATATGTAACAATACTGGTCCACCTCCACGCTGCCTCCTTTGCAGCATATGGAGCAGCCATGTACTCGCCCTCGGTACTGCTGAGGGCAACTGAATGTTGTTTCCTACATTCCCAAGAGATGGGGCAGCCTCCAAAGAAACGCGTAAAACCCGTTCAGGATTTTCTATTAGATGCGTCTCCGCCCCAATCAGCGTCCACGAAACCCTGTAGGGAACAACCGCCTGGTTCATACCATAGTTTCAAATTTAGTACCATTAAGGTACCTGAGGATATGCTTTAATTTAGTCATGTGTTCTATATGTGGGTTAGCATTTCTTTGGACCATCATGGACACGGAATGTAAAATATCCGGTCTTGTAGAGATTGCGAGATACATGAGTGTACCAATTAGGGATTGGTATTGCCGTTGATCAACCGTTTCACATTTCTCATCGCAATTTACTTGGTAACCAGACTCTAATGGAACCCCAACTGGCTTACTTTCATCCATTTCATATTGTCCCAAAACATCACAAATGTATTCAGTTTGGCTTAATTTAATCGCACCTGTTTCGCCCTCGTGTTCCACTTCCATACCCAAAAAATTATTCAATACACCCTTGTCTTTGACTTTGAATTCATTTGCAAGTTGTTTCTTTACACCCAAAACCACCGATAGATCACTGCATCCAATAATGAGATCATCCACAAGAAACAAGAGTGTCATTTTTCGTGGCCTTATACAAACATGGATCATTTTTGCAGGATACGAAGTTGATTTCATGTAAAACACCATCAAGTTTGCTGTTCTACTCTGTTTCAAATAACAAATTGTTTCTGTTTCAAATACCAAACGTAGAACTTTTTCTGGTGATTTACCATCAATAAAATTTTTAGGATGTTTCATATATGTAAATTTCGTCATGAAGAATACCATTTGAATAGGCTGTACTGATTTCGATCTGATGTACATAGGTGCATATTATCTTCAACGGCCGTAGCTAACAACAATCGAATTGTGGAGTAGCGTATCACTGGAGAAAATGTTTCCTCAAAAACGACATCAAATTTCTGACTGCATCCTTTAGCCACTAAGCGTGTTTTATAACGCTCAATTTCTCCATTAACATTTATCTTAATAGAATATACCCATTTACATGGAATAGCCCTGTGCCCACTTGGCAAGTCCACCAAAGACCATGTCTTATTCCTCTGCAAGGCACAGACTTCTTCTTTTATAGCTCTTTTCCAAAAGTCTTTGTTTTCGCTCTACAGTGCCTCTTCAACCGTTTGTGGTATATTTTCACTAATAGCTACACATAATTCATTGTTTTCATTTTTAACATTAAATATTTTTCTTGGCCTACCAGGTTTGCCACTACGCATTATTCTAGGTCTTCCATGGTGAAAAACGTTCAGGTTCTGTATCATCAGCATCGGCGGCGTTATAATTGTCATGTGTTAAGTGTTCGGCATCATTGTCGCTATCATCAGGAAAATCAGTCTTCATGTTGCTGTTATTATTTCCAACGGTATTGTGGTGCTGTTCATTATTTTCAAAATATAATGTTAAATAATCATCTGCCTTTCTATTTGAACCATTATCACTTTGATTGCTTTCAAATATATTCTTATCAAACCATACATCGCGCTGATCGATTATGCTTCGAGTCTTGTATCAAAAAGACGATAGGCCTTGGATGTCGTTGAATAACCAACCATTATGAGAGAGCCCTTGTCTTCAAATTTTGATACATTCGCAGATTTATTAAGAGCCACAGCACTCGAACCAAACGTTTTAAAATGTTGTACATTGTGCTTCCTACCGCACCACACTTCATATGGTGTTTTGTTTTTCAAATTTTTCTTTGGACACCTGTTACGAATATACGCAGCCGTGTTCACTCCCTTTGCCCATAAGTATTGTTTGACGCCTGCATGTACCATCATCGGCCTTGCCATTTCAATAAGTGTGCGGTTGGCTCTCTCCGACACACCGTACTGCTGCGGAGTATATGGTACGGTCAGTTGTCTTCTGATACTCTCGGCTGCTAAAAAATGATTAAAATCAACGTTCACGTATTCACCGCCATTGTCCGTGCTTAGTGTTTTTATTTTACGTCCAGTCTGACACCCTACTTGTGCCTTGAACAATTTGAATTTATCAAGCACTTCGCTCTTGTTTTTAATAAAATAAACAAAAATTTTCTCCATTTATAGTCAAAAAATGTGACGAAGTATTTGGCACCACTCACTGATTGCACTCTAAAAGGGCCGCAAACAGCGTTGCCGTTTTGGTCCAATTGGACCAAAATTGGTAGTTTTTATTTAAAAATGCTACGATTGGTAGTTTGGTTGGTTTGTTCAAATTTCATTTGTTTTTTGGTAAAATATTGGTGGCTTAAAAACATTGCTAAATAGTGAAACAGAAATTTTTTATAAAGTGCACTTGCCATTCACTGCATTTATGTAGCAGTTATGCTTGCAAAAAATTACCGAATGATACAGAACAACTTTGTAGATGTATTTATAGTTTCTTTTCCGATAGCCCAAAAAGAATTACAGAATTCAATGAATTTCAAGATTATTGTTCCGTAAAGCCCCATAAAATTTTAGGCATTTGTTCAAAAAGATGCTTTCATTAGATGTAATTTCTAGAATCATCTAATAATGGGATAGTCTAAGACTTTATTTTATTTCATGTCCATTAGAAGTTAATGACATTCGATCAGCAGAATTAGCGAATTCAATGGGAACCAAAATTAAAACTTATTTCCTGTTCTTATCATATATTTTACCAACAATAAACGCATTAAATAAAGAATTATAATCAGAAAGCTCTAGACTTCATCTAATATATAAAATTCTCGTGTCACGGTGTTAGTGGTTAAACTCCTTTAAAATGCATGAAATTTTGTGTGCATATCGGGTAGGTCTGAGAATCGGACAACATCTATTTTTCGTATCCCTAAATGTTAAGAGGGCGTGGCAAATCGTTAAAATTGAATATTTAGGTACATATTGATCGTAGACGAATAAAATTTGGTGTGTAAGTTCGTAGAGTCGATATCCGACGAAGGTTTCTAAGTTGGTATGACCAATTTCCGAAAGATGGCGCTACTGAAAATTACTCAAAATGAACGAAATCGTAAACTGTGCATTTGATCATGCTATGATCTTTAGCAAAGTTGTAGCGCATGAGTCGATGGGTTTCTAAGTTGGTGCGATTTATTTCCGATAGATGGGGCCACTGAAAATTATTCAAATTGAATGACAAGCAATTGGTCGACCTACACCTCAAGCACCGCAGAAAAAAAAATTACGGTTCTCAGAATCAGACGAGCAATGAGCATTGAGACTGGAAAATCTTCGAGTATATGCCGCTGAGGCCCGCACGCATGAATCATTTGAACAACGAGAAGTGAGATTATAAACTGATCGAATGCGTACTACTCAGGCCTGTTCGTCTAAATCATCTAGACAACGGGAAACAAAATCAATAAAATTGTTCAAAATTAATTGGATATTTGTGTAATGTCTTCCCTTCAAATTTATTTTAGTTGACGCCGCAGCAACGCACGCAGTGTACTGTTAGTACCTTTATACGAATATTAAATTAAATTAATTAAATTTTCTATTAATTATGAGTAATTTTTTAAATAAAAGCGAATCCCTTGACATTAATTTTCTTGACAAAACGAACCATGTAGATATAAATAAAGTTTTTGTAGGTACCAAAGCCGAAGTATTTTTGGAAAATAACTAAATCAAATATTCTACAATTTTATATAGAATATTTAAACCAAATTAAAATAAGATTTTACTTTGGAAGGGAAGATTAAAATTACTACAAATAATAACACCCAGAAATGTTCTTTCTAAAGAAGAAATAAATATATTGCCATTGATACAGAAATTTAAGAATTTAGTGGATTTTGATCCAGATAAAATCCTAATGCAATGGAACTTACTTCGATTAAGTGATATATCCTTAGATATAACACTTAGCATAAATGAATTTTGGGATAATGTAAGCACATTTAAAAATGGTTTAAATGAATTTTATTATGGTCATTTATGTAATTTTATTTTTAATTTATTTAATAGTTCTGCAGATGCAGAACGAACATTTTCACAATTAAGTTTAATAAAAACAAAACTAAGGAATAAGTTAGGTAAAAGCACAATAAACAACATAATGACATGTAAAGAACTTACATGCAAGTCTAAACCGCATTATGTGTGGTCTGCAAAAAAAAAGATCTCAATGATACCTTAAACAACCTTTTTAAACAAATTATTTATGTTAATTTTATATATATGTGATATATATGAAATTCTTTTGTTAATTTTAGCAATAAAACGTTAATTTCCTACTGAATAATCTATAATTATTTAAATTCAAATTTTGGTAGGATTAGAATAATTTTGGTAGGTTTTGGAAGGAATATTGGTAGGAAAAAATTTTTCTTTGTGGCAACGCTGGCCGCAAACGTCAGAATGCACAATTTTCAATAAATGCTCTGTTTTACTTTCAGATTGGGAATAACAATACGTGTATTTTGCTCAGCATGTAAATCTTACAGTTCGACTGGCCATCATCAATGTTGTCATTTATTGTTATACCATTTACCATTCGCTTGTTTGATAAATCACGCAGGCTTTTATAGTTGAGGTGTCCGTACTTGTTGTGCCACACATCACTTAAACAAACTGATGAACATAAAACCTCTGTTGTACTTGACTTCCTGTTTTTTACGACAAACATATTGCACTCTCGCAACGCCATCAATACAACAGTATCATCTAGTCGTCTTATCGGAGCACCTTCGCTATCAAACTTGGCTAACAAACCAACCTCGACGACTTTGTTTACAGAAATTCATAAATATTATGAATTACTACATCACCTTTTACATCGGCTATTATATGTTTATTGCCAGCCAATGCAATAATTTCTCGGTGCTGTACAAACTTAACGAACAAATTCCGATCTTTACACATATGTAAGCTAGCCCCCGAATCTACATACCAGCTCTTCGAATTCAACGAATTTTTCTCTGCCGCTGCCAGTATCGTCATCGCTTGTGCATTTTCACACTTACTGGCGTAGTGACCAACTACACCACACACAAAACATTTGCCCTTGAAGTTCTTGTGCTTATTACCACTGTTGTTGTTGTTGAGTTTGTTTTTGACCGTACGTGTTGTTTTTGCAACAAACGCTTGTTGCTGCATGCTTGATGTGTTCTGATCATTCTCTGTTCTTTCTTTACCTTCTTCTAGAAGCTTCTGTTTTATTGAGGAGAAATTCTGCAACTCATCGCGTGTCTCCATCGCTATGACGAAATTGTCGTATTCCTTTGGAAGACTGGATAATAACATTATCACTAAAAGCACCTCCTGGATTTGAATACCAATTTTTCTGAAACTTCTGCAAATTCATTTAAATGTTGAACGACATTGCCTCCATCAGGCATGTGCACTTGTTGTAGTTTCAACCGGGCTTCATGTGATGTAGTACAGTTCCGAATGTATCCCAACTGTGTTGGTTTAACAGCTAAACAAATGGACGCTACAGCTTTTTCATTATCAGACTCTCATTTCAATTTACCTTCGTTTTGATTGTCCGCTGACAATTTTCCAGAAACCGCTGTGGAATAGCACGCTTTTCATTTGGATGGCCCAACAGTCATAGTTGCTATCATCCAGCTTCTTTATCTGAATTACCGGCGCATTCATTGTTGTTCTTCTAAAAACAAAAACACTTCTCAAATATTTACTTTAATACACTCCCCGAAATATTTATAAGACCAAACGTATTTCTCGAAAAACTTAAAATCTTTTAGACCAATTCGTACCATTTTTGGGTTAAATATAACTAACTATAATATACAGTAGAGCGGGTCGCTCTCTATGGACAAAAAAAAAATTGTGTCAGTCACCCCCTAGGATTAAAGGTATATTAATAACGTTCCCAAAAATATAAAAATTATTTTTTTGCCACGCCTAGAAAACCGCCCTTTTTGTTTTTTATATACTACGTCGCCATTTTAGATCCGATCATAACATATCATATATCAGTGTTTGTGGCTTGACGGCAGCTACATTTCACTCTAGGACGAATTTTTAATTCGGCATCATATTCTATGCTCGACTTCTGGTATATCGGATCCTTCCCCAAAATTAGTAATTGTGGCTATGCAGGCATAAAGAGCATTTAATTATATAAAATATTCGCTTTTAAAATGCTCACTTTTATGCATTAACAGCTATTTTACAATATTTTAAAATGTTCAAATATTCATTCACAACCTTTCTCGCAACAAACAAAAAATGCATTAAAATGTGTCGAAAACATCATTAAATAAATTTCTAAAAAAATATATGTATTTATTTTTCCGTTGCAAAGCAAATTGGATTTTCAGATTCTTAAGTCCCATTATCAAAAACAAGAAAGACCATTTTATTCAGTAGTAGTTGTTGATAAGTAAGAACAATTTTATTAATAAATACTTAAAAATAATAGTTATAAAGAAATTGCAAATACAGTGAAAGCTCCACTGGCGGACAGTTCAAATAGGCGGACATCTCCGCTAGACGGACGATTTTCTAAGTCCCATCAATTAGGTCTTGAAAATATGGTAAAAACATATTTTTTGAAAACAATGTTTCAAATAGTATAGTATAATAATACAGACAATTAATATAAATAATAAATGTTCCATTAAAACATTATTACTTAACAGAATTAAAATAAAATTTCTTAAATATGTGGCATTAAAAATATAAATAATTTTGAAGTAAATTTTTGAACGGTTGTGAATGAATATTTGAACATTTTAAAATATCTGTAAAATATCTGTTAATGCATAAAAGTGAGCATTTTAAAAGCGAATATTTTATATAATTAAATGCTCTTTATGCCTGCATAGCCACAATTACTAATTTTGGGGAAGGATCCGAAATACCAGAAGTCGAGCATAGAATATGATGTCGAATTAAAAAATCGTCTTAGATTGAGTTGTAGCTGCTGTCAAGCCACTAACACTGATATATGATATGTTATGATCGGACCTAAAATGGCGACGTAGTATATAAAAAACAAAAAGGGCGGTATTTCTAGGCGTGGCAAAAAAATAATTTTTATATTTTTGGGAACGTTATTAATATACCTTTAATCCTAGGGGGTGACTGGCTCAACTTTTTTTTTCGACCCACCCTAATATACAGTTGTTTTGATTTAGCTGCCTTTTATTTACGTGCGCATTGCCGTTACCTGCACAACAATTTTGAGAGTGTAATCTATAATTAAGTAAGTAAAAATTTAATTTAGCTGCATTTTTGACTTATCTGCACAAAAATTCTTGCAAAAGTTAGTTGTGGAGGTAAGTCAAAACTACTGTAAATCTCTTTATGTAAAAAAAATATTTTTTTTTTTTGTTTAATAAAAGGATAGCACAAAATGAATTTAATTTTCAAACGAAAAAATTATAAGACCAAAATTAAATAATATTCACCTAAAGCTAAAATAACAATGATAAAAACAACTACTGAGTGAATTAGTGTGTCCACCGTGATTAATAATGTCTTCCTGAAGTCAACGGGGCATAGAATTTATTAAATTTTCAATGCAATTTTGACCAATCCTACTCCATTCTCTTATGATGGCACTTTTTAAACATTTTACATCCTTATACTGAGTGTTATTATTGATAACTTGGTCCGATAGTATTGCCCATAAATTTTTTATCTTAGATCTGGACTACATGCCGGCCAATTCAAAACTGGTGTGTTTCTGGAGGACAGAAATGATTTTGTTGCTTTTGATTTATGGATTGCGGCGTTATCCTGCTGAAATATCCAATTGTTGCGTAACGAATCATCCCCAAAATTAATTAAAACATCATCGAATGTCTCGAAATTTCGGTGGAGGCTCCGTAATAGTTTGGGCTGGGATTTCGACTACGGGAAGGACTCCTATTTGTTTTATATCAACTAAAATGAATAGCGAAAAGAATATTGAATTATTAGATGACGTTTTAATTAATTTTGGGGAAAATCATTTCTTGATGAGAGGAGGGAAAACAGAAGGAAAATAAACACAAGCAAAGAGCGTAACAATGTGTTGCTCTAATCATGAGAGCGTAAAAATGCATTCAGTTGCTTGTCAGCTTCTAAAGAAGAATGTTTATGTCGCTTTTTTCAGACTTTTTCAGACAATTTTACACCCAAAGAAATATTACAGTATAATTCACTAATATCAATGAGAAATGATTTCGATTTTTGGAAGAATACTTGCCAAGTTAAATACGGTGTTTTTAGGTTTTTAGCGCAGTGCAATTTTTCTATATTTTTCGTTCACATATACATATTATTAAGTAGACATGAAAATATTACTAACAATTTTTCTCTAGGTTAACACATGCCTCTCATAATTTTTGTCATGTTCTCTTTGTACCAACGTCTGAGAATAAGTGATTTAAGAACAGTGTTGTCGTTTTTGATTATTTCTAACCAAAATTGGATATTTTTTTTAATCAATATGTAGGTGTGTAGATTTTTTTGGTTTTGTTTATTTTTTTTGTAAAAAAAGCTATTTTTTTGTTTCTTTTCTTATTAATTATAATTTAAATGTGAAAAAAATCAAATAAAAGTCTACAAATTTAATTTTGGTTATATTTTTTCTTATTTGGTGATTTTTTTCACAAATGTTGGTTACAAAATTTTTCTTCGTGGCAACACTGTTTCAGAAGAATAAATAAGAAAGTAGTCAAACAACAAAAACGCACGATGAGAACAACGCATTGTTACGCTCTTGGTTTCTGTACCCTTCCCTTCTATCTTTCCCCCCGCGTCCTGAAATGGTTTTGAAAAATATTCCAAAATATGTTGAAATGCACATTCTTTATACTTTATTTTCTTTGGTATTAGTCACGGCGCCCTTTACGAAAGACATGTCTCGCTATATTGTTGCTTGCTAAGTTGAGTTTTTTGGGTTCTCTAGCTCTTTTGAGTGTTCGCTCTTTCTTGTTCAGTTCATTGTAATGAACTAGTTCCTTCTTTTAGTGCAATAGTTCAGTTCTTATAAACCACTCCGCTCTCTTGCTCAATTTGTGTAACTTCTTTATTTATTTTTAAATATTTAGTAAGAATTTCTTTTCTTTATTAAATAAAATTTTTTTTTATAATTATTTGCTTATTTTTGTAAAATGTTTCCATAAGTTCTTTTTTTAATATGTGTAACACCGCCATCAATCCAATAGGAATGTCACACATGAGAACGATAAACAATATAAAGGAACGAATAAGAAACAAGACCTAAAAGAACTACAGAGCTAAAAGAACTACAGAACTAAAAGAACTGTAGATCTAAAAGAACTGCGGAGCTAAAAGAACTACATAGCCAAAAGAACTACAGAGCTAAAAGAACTCATTATTATGACCGGCGCTCTTAGTTCAATTGCGTGAATAGTTCAATTGAACTAGTTCGTTCGTGAACTACACAACTCTAGTTGTCATTGCTATCACAGTTTGCGAAAATTTCACACTCATATGAACGTACAGGAATTAAGTATGTTGTAGCAAGTTGCATACGAATGGCAAAAATGAGTTTAATCTATAACAGCCCATGAGTTTTAAAGCATACTAGGCATGTATCGGAATTTAAGCACCGAAAAAGAGTCTACCATCTTGTTATAAGAACGCTTGTTGTGAAAACGTATCTATTACCACCCTTCTATATGGATGTGAGATATATGTCAACTGGTCCAACAGCGGCTTTTACAATCTCAAAGTCGCTTATATTAACAGAGGCTTAAAAACAAACTAATGAACTATTTTGGCCAACCTTAACATAGCGTTTTGAATACTATGATTTTTTAACTAGTTGTACCCTGCGCGTGTTGCACCGCGACCAACTAAAATAAATTTGAATGAAATACATTACACAAATATCCAATGAATTTTGAATCATTTTATTGTTTCCCGTTGTCTAGACGAACAGGCCTGAGTAGTACGCATTCGATCAGTTTCTAATCTCACTTCTCGTAGTTCAAGTGTTTCATACCAACGGGTGTCTGCGGCATGTACTCGAAGATTTTCCAGTCTCAATGCTCGTTGCATGTCTGAGGCTCGTAATGCTCTTTTCTTCCTTGAGGTGTAGGTCGACCAATTGCTTGTCGCTTTGGTGAAAAATGTGTTTAAATTTATTAGAATCTGATAATGTACCCAATCTAATTGACCCAACAGCATTTCTAAAAATTTTCCAAAATTAAAATGTTTCAAATTTGTGATTGACATTTGACGGGAATGAGTTATACTAAATGTTATTAAAATCATGAAGGATGAATCCTAAAATGCCCGATCAACACATTATATAATTCATGGTTTACGATTCAATTCATTTTGAATAACTCTCAGTGACGTCATCTATCGGAAATTAATCGTACCAACTTAGATTCTTCCTTCGACTTATGCGCAACAATTTTGTTAAAAATCATATCATGATCAAATGCACAGTTTACGATTTGTTTTTAGTAATTTTCAGTGGCGCCACCTGTCGAAAATTGGTCATACCAACTTAAAAACCTTAGTCGGCTCATGCGAAACAACTTTGGTAAAGATCATAACCTGATTTAATCATGTTCATGCACAGTATACGCTTTAAATCATTTTTAGTCATACCAACTTAGAAACCTTCCCCGGGTCATCCGCAACAACTTTGCTGAAGATCATAACATGATCAAATGCATAATTTACAAATCTATAAGTTACATACAAACAATCATTCATTTTTATATGTAGATAGATAGATTGTATAATTTTTATATATTTTTTCTCATAACAAATTTTATTTACAATGTATCCTATATAGGATAATAAGCAAATTAGACACATTTTAACAATTCATTCGTTGTCGTAAAAATAAGGTTTGATATACATACTAGTATTAAATTCAGGAAAAGTAAAAATATATATACAAATATACAAAAGAAATATTATCAATAGTTAACATAATTGAGATATTAAAATTTTAAATTATTTGGAAAAAAGTCCATAACATCGCAAACATAAGGTTACCGGAAGGGTAAATCAAGAATATGATGTCGCTTAAGCCTTCTCACTTCATTAGTATCGTCTAGTAATGATATTGCCAGGGACCGTAACTGTTATAACTTTTATGGTAAAAGTCAGAAAATAAAAGTTATTTTTTGACTTTTATTTTTTCGAGCAGAAATAAAAGTTATGTTTTGACTTTTATTTTTTCGAGCAGAAATAGCAGTTATTTTTGACTTTTATTTTTTCGAGCAGAAATAAAAGTTATTTTTGGATTTTTATTTTTTCGAGCAAAAATAACAGTTATTTTTGACTTTTATTTTTTCGAGCAGAAATAAAAGTTATTTTTTAACTTTTATTTTTAAGCGCAGAAATAAAAGTTATTTTTTGACTTTTATTTTTTCGAGCAGAAATAAAAGTTATTTTGGTTATTTCAAACCAAAGATTAGTGTTTAATATACCCAAAACTTAATTCTAATAATTTTCTGACATAAATTACTTTAATTTTTTTAAAAAATTTTTTAAAAAATATTATGAATTCATCATGAATTGAAACAACAATAACTTTTATTTTTGGTCGAAAAAATAGAAGTCAAAAAATAACTTTTATTTCTACTCGAAAAAATAAAAGTTAAAAAATAACTTTTATTTCTGCTCGAAAAAATAAAAGTCAAAAATAACTGTTATTTTTGCTCGAAAAAATAAAAATCAAAAAATAACTGTTATTTTTTTTTAAAAAATAAAAATTATGTTTTTAAAAAGCATCGCATTTTATAAAAATTTGGTCCAAGACAATCAAAATGGTATACTTGGTTTTGTTCTCCGACATTTCCTTGCGGTTGCTTTTTTTAATCAAAAATTCAAAAATAACAGTTATTTTCGGTCCCTGGATATTGCCAATGGGTTACAGTGATTACTTAGTCGTTCAAGATAATTTGCACTAAACTTCCTGATTTCATCTGTAATTTTTGGAATAATGTTATGAATTGTTTTATTAGATACATATTTTGGTGCGTTGACAATTAATCTCAAAGTATTATTTTGGTACCGTTGGAGAATTTCAATATTTGAGTTACTTGCAGTTCCCCACAACTGAATGCCGTAGGTCCACACTATATTACACGCTTAGTTTCAATATTTAATTGAGACTTTGCGGTCTATATAGTCGTTTAGTTTTTATTTTAAGATCTTCTTTTTTTAGCTTTTATGTGCTCTTTCTACGTTAATCTTTTATCAATATGAAGACCAAGATATTTTACACTGTTTTTAATGGGAATTTCACTATTATTTATAATTAAACGAGGACAAACTCTTTTGCGTAATGTGAATACAACATGTACCGATTTTTCAGTATTGACTTTAATGTTCCATTTGGATAACCCGTGTTAAATTTGATATAGTTGATTTTGAACGATATTCGATGCTTCTACTGGACATGAGCTAGAAGCTAATATAGCGGTATCATCCGCATAAGTTGCAACTAGAATATTGTTGGTCACAGGCATATCTGATGTAAAAATTGTATATAATATTGGTCCAAGAACACTAGCTTGCGGAACGCCTGAATTTATATCATATACATGTTTCTGATATTTCATCATTTACTTTTACATAGAACTGTATTTCACTTAAATATGACTTTATTAAAAGATAAAATGGAGTCGGTGGTAATTTTTTGAGTTTAAAAAGTAATCCGTTATGCCAGACCTTATCAAATGCTTGTTGCACATCTAAGAACACTGCAGAACAATATTTTTTATTTTCCAAAGTATCTCTTATGAGAGCTATACTACGATGGCATTGCTCAGGCGTGCCGTGATTATGCCTGAAACCAAATTGGTGTTCAGGCACGATGTTAAATTTTTCCAATATTGGCGACAATCTACTCATTAATATTCTTTCAAATATTTTGGAGAACGTAAGAAACAAACTAATAGGTCTGTAAGATGTGAAAAGATTTTCTGGCTTATTCGGTTTATGTACCATTATTATCTGCGCACATTTCCATTGTGAAGGAAAATGACATAGTCGCAGGATAGCATTATAAATTAATGTTAGAAACAAAATTCCCTTTTTGGGTAGAGAATTAGTAATGGTTCCACTAATACCATCGTAGCCCGGAGTCTTTTTGGGACATAGTTTCTTGATTTCTTCTGGAACTTCATTGGGTGATATATGTTTGATGGACCAACGCATTGGACATGCGCTTTCTAAAAAGTTTTGTATTTCGTTAACACAAGTGTTGTCGCAAGAATTATGTGGTATAAACGTGTTTTGTAAATGTAAAGCAAAAGCTTCGGCTTTGTTCTTGTCAGTTTTACACCAAGTACCATTAGCATCAATGATGGAAGTATTTCTTTTAGTGGGTCGTTTTAGGTACTTTGTTGCTTTTCATAAATTGAATTCGTCGTTTTTGGAAACTCCTAAATTCCTTAGGAAATAACACATCTGTTCATTTTTTTGTTTGAATAGTCGTTTTTTCTTTTGCAGCTTTATTCAGACGTTGCTTATCAGTAGGATTTCTACTAGACTGTCAAATTCTTCTTAGAACTCTTTTGTTTCGTATCATCTCTATGATTTCCGTAATAGCAATAGCAATATTATAACAATTATTTGAAGTTTGCACATTTTGTTTTGACAGAAACCCTGCTTCATGGATTAGGTTATTGAAATTTTCAACAACTTCATCTAAATCTGAGGGTGATTTAAGTGGTATGTTAAGGTTCAGGTTATTATCAATCCATATTTTAAAAGAATTATAATCTGTTTTCCGATTAACGACTTGATACTTCCTTGAGTTAGTGTGCAAAAAGGAATTAAATGTTAGTAATACTGGTGAGTAGTCGCCGTGGCCTAGTAGGTAGTGTGTTGGCTTATTAGACGAAAGGCCCGAGTTCGAATCCCAGGCCAGACATCAAAAACAAAATACAAAAAGTATTTCTTCGGCGACTTCCTCTCAGCAGATTTCTGGCAAAAACTCTGAGAGTAAAAATTGGCATGAAAAGCTTCTCAAAAAATCTGTCGTTCGGAGTCGACTTTAAACTGTAGGTCCCGCCACTCATGTGTAAAATTAACGCACACAACATGAGTGGTGTTGAGAAGCTAGGCCGTAATCCTGACGAAGGGTTGTAATGTAATGGCCAATTATGTATGTATGTAATACTGGTGAGTGATCAGAGCTTAGTAAATCGCTTAGTTCATTTGATATATTAAGAAATTGACTAGAAATTCCAGAATACACAAAAAAGTCCATTGAGTCTGGTTGCTTTCTTAAATCCGTCGGACTTCCAGTTGATAATACGGAGTAATTGTTATTTATTATACAATTACGCAGCTCAATACGCTTTGGATTGTGTACTCTTGATCCCCACCATTGATGTTTGGCATTAAAATCGCCTCCAACTAGAAATCTTGGCCCGAGGCGTCTGAAGAAGTTTTTATATTCTTGGCAGGTTATTTTAAAGCGAGGTGGACACTAAATTGTAGATTTAATGAGAATTGCAGATCCTGCGTGAGCTCTGTCATGAGGTTGGTTAGCATTTATCAGGTCAAAGCCACCGATTTTAAAAATGTTTTACTTGAGAAATGTGTCTCTGATACCAAAAGTACGTCTACAAAATTAATTTTATGAAAAAGTTTCACTTCTTGAGCATGATTGGAAAGCCCATTTGCATTCCATATTGCAAAACAAAGATTCAGTTGCATAGTTTGGAGACAATAATTGACATCATACTTAAGTTTATTTGTCAGTTCTATTTGATTTTGAATTAGAACCTCAAGTTTTTTAAAGGAATTAACATTTTTATTCGGTTGTGAATTTCTTAATACATCAGCATAAGAAATGTTCTTGTTCTGATAAAAGTGATTATTGTTGTTAGCTTGTGATCTATTTACGTGGCTGCTATTTTGCAATTTTTTTTAAACTTGTCTGTATACCTCACAGCTTTTATAATTGGCTGGATGATTTTTTAGATAGTTAACACATCTAGGAGAAATATCTCTTGTTTTAGTGCATTCTAAGGTAAGATGTCCCAAACAACATTTAACGCAGTTTACTGCTTTATACAGTATGTCTTGGTGTGGCCTTGGCAGCGGTGGCACTGAACAAGATCATTATATTTTTTGGCGGAACAATAGAAACAATTGCGTTATTTATTTGTTTGATATTATAAATGTCTTTGTTAGTAGAATTTGGTTCCAGAAGTATAAAAAAACATTGAAAGGATATTAGTAACATTTCTGACATTGTGGCCTAGATTTTCAATGGCTGCCTTAATATCCTGCACTGGTGTTGTATGGTGCAAATTTTTCAACACAACTCTATATGATCTTTCCTGTTTTATTTGATATGTATGAAAGTTGATTTTTTTTTATCGTTTAAGTACTTTAGCGAATTCTATAAGTATGATTATTCTTATCTGACCATCTCTTAGTATTTTATATTTAAATTCAGTGGAACCGATAACATCAGAAAAGCTTTTCATCATAGCATTAATA
The DNA here is from genome assembly GCA_930367235.1 of Sarcophaga rosellei. Classification (NCBI taxonomy): domain Eukaryota; kingdom Metazoa; phylum Arthropoda; class Insecta; order Diptera; family Sarcophagidae; genus Sarcophaga; species Sarcophaga rosellei. Next base: position 43,400,192 of record OV884018.1, on the reverse strand, counting down.
TTTGAAACATTTGGAATAATATTTGAAACATTTCGGAATATTATTATCAACTTCTTTATTACCATCTTCACATTCTTTATCAATATCATCATCTTCATCAATCAGATCAGTATTTAATGCAGAAAATCTGTTTTGACTTACATGAATATTTGTTTTATAACATTATTCAGTTCAGCTGATTGTTTCGAAGTACTAGCTTCAAGATTGGTATGCATTATATTGTTGTTGTTATTTTGTTTGTCTATTTTAGTTGTAGGGTAGAAGCTAACGGTAACAGTATTATTGGTTTCACACCAGACACTTTGCTGACTGTTGCTGATTAGTCTTTTATTTAGAAATATTTTTGGGGGTTCTGGTAATCGCCTTTTTTGTAGTCTAGACGGAGGAACTACCTGCCAGCTTACATCGTCATCGTCACTATCATCATCTATGATGATAAGGAATGAAAATTATTATTACTATTTTTTATTTCCTACTTATTTTGTGTATTATTGTTGTTTTTTTTTTTTTTGTAATTTTAAACGTCTATTTGAATTAAAATATAAGAGCCGTATTTATAACCAAAATTTAGCATGGATTTAACATACGAGTTATTTAAAATGTATTTCTTAACCACTCGCTAAACGCATGCTAACGAACGATCAAAGACTTGCTAAGTCTTTAAACAACAACTGTTTTGTGTCAAAGTAAATTTGTAAATAAATTTTTGATATCAGATATATTTCGTATGGGAGTTACAATTTCTACAGAATTGCTGTCATACATGTTGAAATCTATTTCGAAATGGCTAGGCAATCTGGTAACCAACTGTTCCTCTATATCATTAAGTGGTACAGGTGGTGGACCACCACCAGTCTGCTTCATTTGTTTTTTATCAGCTGAATTTTTGGACTTGGCAGTTGACTTCGTTTTGCGCCACTGATTTTGTATTTGCTCTAAACTTCTGTTAGTTTTGGATACTTTGTTGAGTAGGTCGAGAGTTGTGTTCCAAGCTTCTTTTTTCTTCCTATTATTGCTTGTATCGATTTTGGCATTTTCGATAATAACTTGTTTATTCAAAACTAGATTTGAAAGTATGTCCTGAAAACAAATACATTCTGATACAACCATTGATAGAAAATTACAATAATATTACTTTTTCATCCTGACCCCAAGTTGCGGATCTTTTTACAATTTGAGGGAAAAAACTTAAATACAAATGTCAACAAATACATCAGAGTTGATGTTTTGTAAATTGTTGGCAATGCATCACACTTTTCAGAGTTGATTTTCAAACGATTTATTGGCAGCTAAAAATGTATTATAAATAAACTCTTGGCTAACTCTCTTGCTCCACAGGGGTTAACTATGTTCTGGCATAGGCACAGTGAAACGCAGTGAAATTAGTCCACTTGACATTAAAGACTTAAATGTACAAAGATGATTCTCTTAATTTATAAAAGCGATAAGTAACATTAATATAAATTGAATTAAAAAAACCACACCAACACTCCTTCTCAATGTGAATGTCGTTTTTACAAAAAGAAAGTTAAATAAATTTCATTAGATTCATAAAATATGTGTGTTTCGTCCTTGGCAGGTTCTTGGTAAGAATATCAGCAATCATGTGTTCGCTTGGGCAATATTTCAAAATCACCTCTTGGTTTCTCACGACTTCGCGTACATGATGGAATCTGATGTCTATATGTTTTGCTCTTTTTTGAAACACAGGGTTTGTAGCAAGCTTTTCAGAACAAAAGATTCTCCAGTTGAAAAACCAATTTCCATCAAAAGACGTCTTAAAAATATCGCCTCCTTAGCAGCATCGGACAATGCCATATATTCGGCCTCCGCGCTACTTAAGGCCACACACGTTTGTTTTCTTGATTCCCATGATACAAGGCAACCTCCGACGAAAAATATAAACCCGGTATATGACTTGCGGTCGAGGGCATTACCACCCCAATCAGCATCCACGAAACTTTCCATAGTATGTTCATCTGCTTCGTAAATAATTTTCTTATCAATGGATCCTTGGAGATATCGTAGTATACGTTTAGCCGCTTTCAGATGTTCAACATGAGGATTTGTGATAATTTCGACACGGAATGAAGTATATCCGGCCTAGTTGTGATGGCCAGATACATAAGCGCCCCAATTAATGACTGGTATTCATGTTGGTTTACTTCTTGGCAATTGTCTTCGGTACACTTCACCTGGTGATTTGCATCGAGGGGAGTTGGTGTCGGTTTACAATTTTCCATACCGTGTTCTTTCAGCAATTCTTTTATGTGCTGAGACTGACAAATTGCTATTGCACCTGTATCACCTTGTCGTTCAATTTCTATTCCAAGGTAGTGAAGTAGAGGTCCCTTATCAGTGACAGGAAAGTGTTCGGGCAAAAGTTCTTTCACCTTTATTACACATCGCTCATTTTTGCAGCCAATTACAAGGTCATCGACATAAACTGCAACTATCACCAATTGCCCGTCGAACGATGCCATATATAAACACGGTTCACATTTGCTACGTTCGAAACCAATTTTTTTCAATACCAAGTCCAGCTTATCATACCATTCTTTTCCGGACTGTTTCAGGCCATATATTGCCTTGTGGAGCTTGAAAACTTTATGAGAATATCTATGATCCATAAACTTTTCAGGCTGCCTCATATAAATCTCATGGTGTATTTCACTATTAAGGTAGGCTGAACTTATATCTATTTGGGGCAAATACATTTTGAAATTCACTGCTAATGCCAGCATTAATCGTATGGTTGAATATCTAACTACGGGTGAAAAAGTCTCGTTGTAGTCTATACCAAATCTTTGACTACAACCTTTAGCCACTAGTCTAGCTTTGAAGCGTTCTATACGACCACGCTCGTCTCTTTTTATAGCGAATACCCACTTGGTATTTATAGTCTTAGCTCCCTTAGGCAAGTCCACCAAAGACCATGTGCCATTTTTGTTGAGTGGTGACATCTCCGATCGCATTGCGTCATACCATTCATTACCATTCGGACAATTTATTGCCTCGTCAACTGTTGTCGGTTCGTACTGTTCTAGGTCTCAAACGACTCGTCGTAGCATTCTCTCGCTGGTTGTCGACTTCATTTTCTGAGTCCTCTTTTTCGGCTGTCTCGAAACCAGCAAATTCGCCAACGCTGTCAGAATCCGTACCTTCAGCAATCAAGTTCTCGTGCTTCATATGGTTGGTTTTAGGGACTTCTTGGTTTTCCTCAACATTTATTAGCAAATAGTCATCTGGATTTTGTTTCTGTTGGTCAGCAGTCTCCTTCTCAACATTGGCATCTTCTTCAAAAATAACATCAAAAATTCTTTCATCAAATAAGCGATATGCTTTGGCCACTTGTGAGTAGCCTACCATGATGAAATTTTGCCCCTTGGCAGCGAATTTGTTTGTGCCGGATTTATCCAATGATACTGCGTACGAACCGAATGTCCTCAAGTGATGAACGTTGGGTTTTTTACCAAACCATACTTCATATGGCGTTTTATTACCAAGTATTTTGGTCGGACATCTGTTTCGCAAGTAGACTGCAGTGTTTACCGCTTCTGCCCACAAATTTTGTGAAACACCGCTATGTACCATCATTGAACGAGCCATTGCCACCAACGTTCTATTTGCTCGCTCGGCGATGCCATTCTGCTGGGGAGTATATGGTACAGTCAACTGCCTACCAATCCCTTCAGCTTGCAAAAATGTGGTAAAATCGCTGTTGACAAATTCTCTTCCATTGTCGGTTCTGACCATCTTAATGTTCTTGCCAGTTTGTTTCTCCACATGCTGTTTAAAAACCTTGAACATTTTCAAAACATCGCTTTTAGCCGGAATGAAATACACAAATAAATATTCCTCTTGAGTAGTCATCGATGAACGTGACAAAATATCTGGCGCCACCTAGCGAATTTATGTTGAATGGGCCACACATATCACTGTGGATGAGTTCCAACAGGTATTTTGTTCTTGTCTGAGATTCTTGTGGAAAAGGTGTCACGTGCATCTTGCTTAACATACACGTTCTACATTGGGCTGCACTGGAAACATATTTCAATTCCATTCCAGTTACCATAGATTTGTTTGCCATATCACATAGAGATTTAAAATTAACGTGACCAAATCTGTTGTGCCCAATTTGACTGGAACTAACAGCACCATACAGCACAAAGACTATCGCCTTTGGCCAAAAATAAATTTTCCTTCTTAACAGCTTTCAATCAGGATTTATTAAACCTTTTTCCACCATACGACTCACTGATATGAAATTCATTTGCAATTCTGGCGAAAACAAAACATTTTGGAATTTAATTTTCAAACCGTTATTATTCTTTATTTCTACATTACCTTTTCCTTTTGCGACTATTCGTTTGTCGCCAGCCAATGAAATATTCTCATCGCGTTCAATGAAGTTTGTGAATAACTCTCTGCTGCAACACATGTGCGCAGTCGCCCCGCTGTCGACGCACCACACAGTTTGCTTGTTCGTGTATGTTGATGTTCTTGCATATAGCAATAGGGGTTGTTTTTTCTTCTTATTACACTTGCTTGCAAAATGCGCTGTTTCACCACAGTTAAAACACTTGCCTTTGAATTTGTTTTTGCTTTTCTCAGATTTTGCTTCCTTTTGCGCTTTGTTTCTTTCTCTCACTGAAGACTTCATAGCGAAAGCTTGTTGTGTGTGTGTGTACTCACCGATGCTTCTGCAAGTTCAATTTTTTCTTTGTGTCTTGCCTTCTTCTAGAATCTTCTGTCTAACGGTAGATAGTGATGGCAAGTTATCACGTGTCCCCATGGCAACGACGAAGTGTTCAAACTCACTAGGAAGACTGGATAACAACATAATCACTAGGAGTTCTTCTTGTACCACAACGCCCGTCTCAGCAAGTTTCTCATACAATTCCGTAAACTCATTAACGTGTTTGCTTACGTTACCACCATTAGGCATGGAAAGGTTCAAAAGTCTTTTATATAAAGACACCTTATGAATAGGACCTCTGGGCTTATGTATTTCCTCAAGACGCCTTCTATTTGGTACATAGATGCCATTTCACTTTAATTCTTTAAAAATTTCACTATAAAAATCTTATCTGCTTTCCGGACTTTCTCCTGGGCCCATAACCTGTTTCAATGCTTTTTATTTAATGTTGTAAAGAGGAAAAGAAAAATGAATTCAAGGAAGAAGGAAATCAAAGAAGTTCAAAAATAATAACGCCGTTCACATTGTACGGAGTTACCATACATCACCAACAATTTTTGTGCCTTAGGAAAAATATAAGTTCCTTGTTTTTAAAATGCATAAAATTCACTGAAAGTACGGCAACACCACATACAGATTGTGAGAGCACAATCGAGATAGTAATGGGTCAGTTACCTGAACGTAACGTAATGTATCGTATCGAACGTGCTCTTTTTAGCATCTGGGGAGCAATGTAAACGCTTATCGAAAGATTCTCTCGTTAGCAAAACGGAACGATCTGTATGAAATAGAATTCCTTCACGTTTTTACGTAACATTTGAACATGAGGGCTACTGTAAGCAGAGTTGAATTGCGCCACAAATGCCCTCTTTGCTACTCTCATGATTATTTATATAAAACTTTTAAATTGTTACATGCAAATAATGAAATTTTTAATTTTTGAATAAAATAATAATAAAAAATAATTTTATACAAAATATATAAATACTTATTGTTATGATTCCTATGTGCACACAAAAAAATTTAAACAAAATAAATAAATAATATATATGTATTTTGAGTGACGAAGTGGTACTAATCTCATCTTTGGTACTTTATTTTATGTTAATCGTATATATTAATCATTTAAATTTGTATATAAAAAATATTTTTCTTTATTATTATTATGATTGTAATGTGATTAAAAAATCTTTGAAACATAATAAATAAATAATATGTATTTTGAGTGACAATGTAACGCAAATGCCCCTTTTTGGTACTTTCCTATTTATACATTAATCTTTTTAAAATGTTTAATTAAAAAAATTTATGATTCTAATGTTCATAAGGAATTATAAGAGTATTTTTTATTATTACTATTCCAGCCAGAGGTATTGCTTTGCAAATTAATAAAAAGAAACAGCAAAAAATCACATGTATAACTTCTTCTAATTAAAAGTACCCAATTGATACCTTTTGAATTTTACTTTATTTTAACAGCTGACTTCTTGCAAATGTCTGTATACCAATTCCTTTGCATTAAATTCTTCATTGACATATGTATGTCCCGTTTTTAACGTTTGTACGACTATGTAAACAAACATAACAACAGAAAAAAGCACGTCGTTTTATCACTACGTTTATAGGTAACTTGTTTAATTTGGCAGAAGTTATCGATATTGCTCCGACACTGCCATGTTTTTAAAACAGTTGAGTTCATTTTGCAAGTAAAGTTCACTTTTGCTATAATTACCTTTTACTAAACACAACTTTAACGCTAAGTTCTAATAATGACAATAAATGTAATAAGATAAATAATTGAAAACCAATTCTTACCAATTTTTAAAAACACCAAACATTTTTTACTGTTAAATTGAACTTACATAATTTTGTTTATTTAACCTTTAAACTCGAATATAATATAATATAATATAATACAATATAATATAATTATTGATTTTTTTGTACACTTAGGGCCATTATTACACCTTGTCGTTAAAGCTGGGATTAGTTAAAGGTACCTTTAGCTAAAGGGAACTGGAAAGTTACCTTTAACTTATTTTTGTTACTACAACTTACAGGTAACATTTTTGCAAAAATATGGCAGTGCGGGAGCAATGTCGATAAAACTGCTCAATTTTACAAGTTTTTTAACGCAGTGGCAACCGCGGGCTTTGTTTTCTTTTTGTTTTAAGGCCTCGGGAGACGATCAAATAAAATCATCAACGCCTTATATGTGTGCGTGTTATCGTTATATACATATACGTTGTCGGCTTTGATTGATGAAAATCAAAAGATTTTGATTTTTTCATTTGATGAAGTTTTATTTGATCGTCTCCAACTCTGATTGACAAGCATTTTCTCATTTGCTACGATATCGTCGTAATGAACACATCATCCATGCGCGGATAAACAAACAAATATTTTTTTATTGCGAATAATGTAATAGTAAACGAAGAATTATTTTTTTTTATTGTGAATATATATTTTGTGTGTATATTTTATTTTTATATTTTTAAGAAGTTAAATTGTGTTTGGTAAACGTTCGTACTATCATTGAGAAATGCAAAGATGAAAAAAAATTATATTAGAATTAATTGCAAAATATCAATGTTTACCAGCGTTGTGGAATTTAAAACTGGAAGAAACAGGAATAGAGAAGAAAAAGGAAAACAATATGAAATTTTCATCCAAAGATTTTTCTTTTTTTTTCATATTTTCCTTTTTATCTTAAAAAATTTGTACAATATGTTAAAAGCAATAAATAAATCGTCATCCGATAAAGGCATTTTGCGAAGCGCACACTACAAAATCAAAATGCAAATGATGATTGAAGAATTTATTTGAACGTCTCCTTTCATACGTCAATCACACGACACTCACACTTATGCATTATTTGATGAACTTATTTGATCGTCTCCTGGAGCCTTTATATGCTCATTTTGTTAAAATTTGAAGTTGCCATAATGAAAATAATATATAATATGGCAAGTTCAAACATAAAGTGACCTTTAAATGTTAAAGGTAGGATGATCCTCCCTTTAGCTTAACGATCACTTCTATCTTATTGGGTACTCATAATAATGAAAAACAATTTATCTGCCCGTTAAAATCCTCCCTTTAGTTAAAGGCAAGTTGTAATAATGGCCCTTAAAGTCTTAAGGTATAAACACATAAACGACAGACAACAGATCGGCAGTTCGACAGAAAATTCTGCCAACTGTTTTTTCTGCCGCCTGCTTAAATTTTTTGAAAGCAGAGCAGAAAAAAACGACTGAAATAAAATGAAAATAATTGAATTTATTTATATTTTTCAGTGTTGTCACTATCAGATTTTTGTACGCAAAAATAAACTCACATATGAAAAAACCGCACACACAAAACATTTATCAAATGAATTCAGATACAAAATTGAATCTATAATTCATTTTATTTATTATCCATGTATGTATTGCTTTTTATTTTTTAATTTTAGAATTGTTCATTCTCTTCAATAATATAAGTATTTTTAGCTATTTTTTTATTATGATTTTATGTAGTATTGGCATTACTAATTTGCTTTTAGCTGCGCACAAAAATAGAAAATAGTTTAATTTGGGCAGAAACTGCTTAGGTTGTTGTCTTGGATTTTTCTGTTCTGACTTCAATATAATCGTGTTCATATAAACGTGTGTATTCTAAACTTGGCAGTTTTCTGTTATCTGTCGTCTGTAGTCTATGTGTTTATACCTTTACTTGCACGTGGACCAATTTCACTGTATTCCATTGTATGTGAAATCAGTCGATATATGTCTTTCCATACAAAAGCAATCTCCTTAATCAAAATCTGTTAACAAAGGAATGCGGTACTATTAATTTAATAAGAACTTAGAACGAAGAAGCATTTAGGATGCTAGCTCCCACCAATGTGTGCCACATAGTCTCCGCATCAGAGAAGTAGCAGAAAAATAGCAATCTGACATTGGGTGGTTAACTTATAAGCAAGAAACACGTATTTACTATCGGTACTGAAGTGTTGCAGGCTACAATTATTCGCGATGTAGGACTGGGGAGATACGAAACAGTGGGTAAAATAAGCTACTGAAGAGTATATCACTGCCCAAGGTAAAGCAGAGTTGAACACAATCAAGATTTCTATTAAAAAATTCGGGTTAAGCACAAAGTTAGTTATTAGGATCCTAAATATAATTTACAGCATAGTATTATCAGTTGAAGTGTACTAGTATTTGAATAAATAATAGATTTATCGCGTAAATTTTAGTTATATGTAGGTCGTAATCCTTACTGAAGAGTTGTATACCTACTTTATTCCTTTTCTATAAGTATGTAAATTGTAAGCATCCATTTTATGAGGAATATCGTTATACGCTTTATTCTGTTATTCACCCAAACATATTTATTCATATATTGTGATGAATGAGCTGCTAGTGATGTTGGCACACGTGGAATGTGGGGCAATTGCCTATGTGGATGACGTTGTTCTCACTATTTCGGGAAGATTTGTCGATACTATAAGGGACAGGATGCAACTTGCTCTTGGAAAGGTTAAGTAGTGAGCATTTAGTCGGGGCTTGGGTGTTAATTCTGGAAAAACGGAGGCTGTACTCTTCACGAGAAAGTACAAGCTTCCACCTTTTCGTCCACTGAGATTGTATGGGGCGGAACTTGAACTCAAGGAAGCAGCGCGCTTCTTGGGCCTTATCCTGGATAGGAAGCTATCGTGGAAACGGAATATCCCTGACACTTGAGAAAGAAGTGGGGCCTGAGGCCTAGGATGACTCACTGGATCTACACAGCGGTGGTCAGACTTATCCTTACCTACGGATGCCTAGTGTGGTGGGAATCATTGAATAGGACAACGAACTTGAACCTTATACGCAGGTTACAACGATCTGCTTGTATAATTATCAGAGGTGCCCAGCGCACTACTCCTACGATCGCTTTGAAGATAATCTTATACCTTCTACCGCTTGACCTCTACTGCAGGAGCGTGGCGGCTAAGGTTGGTAGGCGTCTCTGGGCTACTGGACAATGGCATGCATCGGCCTTTGGCCATACAAGGATACTTGGAGAAATTGATATTATCGGAAGCAGAGACTACATGACACCGCGATATGACTTCTTAATGAACTTTAGGACATCCATTCCTGAAAGGGAGGACTGAAGGAATGGTGCAGCAAACCTCCCAAGAGACCCCGCACAAATTTACACCGATGGCTCCAAACTGGAAGGATTCGTTGGAATTGGTATTTATTCGAAAGCAATCGGAATATCCAAGTCTATAAGGCTACCGAATCACTGCAGCGTCTTTCAGGCGGAAGTGTCAGCAATTCAGGCTGCGGTGAAAATTATTCTAGACAAAAATGTTCACAGGCGGAAAATCATCATACTTTCCTATAGCCAAGCGGCTATCAGGGCATTGGATTCCAGTGTAATAAACTCCAAGATGGTGTACGACTGTCGCAGATACCTCAATGAGGTGGCGAACCGATATGATGTTTGTATCACATGTGTACCGGGACATAATGATATTCCTGACAACTGCAGAGCGGATGAACTGACCAGAAGGGGCACAACCATCGAATTCTCTGATGAATTCTTTACATTGGGGATCCCTTTGGGTACCTGAAAACTTATAATGGGCAATGCAATCGTAGATCTTGTCAACAGAATGTGGGCAACTTCGGAAAAGGGCAGAGCGGCGCAAAAGATCTGGCCAAGGCTGGATAGGAGGCGCACGGCGACTCTGCTTAAACTCCAAAGAAGTAGGCTCAGCTGTTATTATGGCGCATTGTATTATAGGAACGCATGCGAGGCGTATTGGTCTTGGGCACTTTGGAAATGATTTCTGCAGAAGCTGTGGATATGAAGAGGAAGATGAGATAATTTTTTCACCTACTGTGCACATGTCCGACACTTGGTCGGAGGAGAAAGAGGTACATGGGTGCCTACTACATGGAGGATATAGATATATATACCTACCTAAACAAATTTATAACAACAACTCTACTATAATAAATGTAAACCACGATGTTTACATTTATAGAGATTTCGAGAAGTCAAAGTCACGAACAAACGCCTTTAAGAACATTAATCGGAGTGTTTATCCTGCCATATAAAAGGCACGGCAAAGCAGGCGAGCGAGTTAGTGAAGTTCAGTCAGTCGTGTGTGAAGACGCGGTGCGTTTGAAGAAAGTAATAGTGGTTTGAAGATCTCCGTTACAAAGATCTGTCGAATAATTGTTATTGTTCATGCAAATGGTATAAAGAGAGGAATAACAAAGAAAAGCAATTGTTGTTGTTCACATCCAGTTGTGAACAGTGACACACAGAATTGTGCGAATAATAAAGAATTTTGATTAAATTTACTTACTTAATTGGCCATAAGAACCCGTTTAACGGATTTCAGCCTGCCGCAACACATCCTTCCAGACGCCTCTGCTTCTTGCGCGCCTACGCCAGTTGGTCCCACTAATCGATGACAGGGCTTCCGCGATTTGGTCCTTCCAACGGATACAAGGTCGTCCTCTTCGCCGACTTTCGCTGATTCCCGCATCAAATACCCGTCTCGCCGGAGCATCCTTCTCCATTCGAACGACATGGCCGAGTCAACGCAGCCGCTGGACATTAATACGCTGTACAATGTCAATGTCGTTGAGAAGCTCATTCAGCTCACTGCTGAATCGGATACGGAAATCACTGCCAACACGCACTGGACCGAAGATCTTGCGTAGAACTTTTCTCTCGAACACTCTCAAGGCCGCTGCATTAGTACTTAATAGGGTACATGCCTCTGCGCCATAAAGAAGCACGGGTAGGATGAGTGTCTTGTAGAGTGTTAGTTTTGTCGCACGAGAGAGGTCTCTGGTACTCAATTGCCTATTGAGACCATAGTAACACCTATTGGCAAGAGTGATCCTGCGCTTGATCTCCAGACTGACATCATTTTTGGTGGTAACGGCGGAGCCAAGATAAATAAATTCCTTGACTGTTTCAAAAGTATAGTTATCGGCCGTAATCTGATAATCAATAACCCCCCCCCGTCTCTACTTCGCCATAACATATACTTTGTTTTGCCCTCCATACCCATCTTGGTAGACACCCGTTCAATAGCACTAAAGGCAGCAGTAACATCTCGCTTGGTACACCCTATGATGTCAATCTGGTCAGCGTACGCAAGCAGCTGGAAACTTTTTTGAAAAATAGTGCCATTGCGATGCACTCCCGCCTTTCGCAGAACTCTATCCATGACGAAGTTGAAGAGGTCGCATAATAAGTGGTCGCCTTGTCTGAAACCTCACACGGTATCAAAATGTTTGGAGAGGTGAATTCCTACCTTGACGGAGCTGCAGGAATTGCTCAACGTCATTCTCCATAGCCTTATCAGCTTCGCTTATCCCTTATGGGGCTATCACAGGCTGCCTTGTTGTCGACAAAAAGATGGTGTGTGTCGACTTGTTGTTCGTGGGTCTTTTCCAGGATTTGGCTTGGTGTGAAGATCTGGTCGATGGTGGACTTGCTAGGTCCGAAGCCGCACTGATAAGGTCCAATTAGTGTTTTGACGAGCCGCTTCAGTCGTTAACACAATACGCCTGTAAGAACCTTAGATAGGGAGAAGGCTTATACCCCTGTAGTTGGCGCATATTGTATGGTCTCCCTTTTTCAGGACAGGACAGAGGACACTGAGGTCCCAATCGTTGGGCATACTTTCCTCTAGCCAAAATAAATATGCTGGTGTATGCGCCCTTCCAACTCATTACATCCGGTCTTAACAATTCAGCGACGAGGCCATCAGGACCTGCAGCTTTATTGTTTTTAAGACTCATAATCACGACTTTGACCTCTTCATGGCAAGGCGCCGGAATCTTCACGCTGCCATCATCTATCGTGTTCGGTACATCATCATCACATCACACATCACATTGTAGTAGAGTAAAGAAGTGTTTCCTCCACAACCTCAGCACGCCATACGAAGTTTCCATTCTCATCTTTGCAGGAAGACGCTCCGGGCTTAAATCTTTCGGTTAGACGCTTAACTTTTTGATAAAATTTTCGAGCGTCATTCCTACATCTATACATCTCGACTTCCTCACACTCATGCCTTTCCTGCTCCATCTTCTTGCGTCTGAAAAGCCGTTTCTCATCTCCTCTCTCTATTATCGTATCATTGATTTCGTTGGGGTGAACGATGGAGCTTATAGGATATGTTTGGACCTCTAAATGTACGCATATCTTACACACTGAAGCGTGCCTTCCGTCAATCAAAATGTGATCAATCTGGTTGAATGTTGATAGGTCGGGGGACATCCAAGTGGCCTTGTGAGTGTCGAAATGTTGAAACTTGGTGCCACATACTACCATGTTACGCACCGCGATGAAATCGATCAGCTTTATACCATTGGAGGTAGAGTTCGCCTGGCGACTGAACTGTTCGACAGTGGGGACAAAGACACCTTCCCGCCCGATCTTCGCATTAAAATCTCCGAGGACGATTTTGGCATCATGGGCCGGGCACTTCTCATATACTTCCCCGAGTTTAACATAGAAGGCATCTTTAACCACACCGTACTTTCATCGGGGCGTGAGCACAAATAATGCTGATGTTATAGAATTTTGGACTGATGCGGATTGTGGCTATTATTTTGTTCACAGGCGTGAACCCAGAGACAAGGTGGCGAAGTCTCTTAGTAACCACAAATCCGCATCCGAATTCGTGCCTATCAACATGGCAGCTGTAATATACATCGCAAAATGCCAGCCTTTGGCATCCTTGTCCTATCCTTCGCATTTCCTGTATGGCAGTGAATTCCGTCCTACATTTCATGAGGGCATCCGCCAGCTGGGCGGAAGCGCCTACCCTGTGAAGGGGTGTGGGCGTTCCATGTGCCTATTATTAATTCTATTCTAGAGGCTTGTATTGTAGTTTTCATTGTATAACATTTTTACCTGGTGGGTTCCAATCCCTACGCACAACCCAAATTTAACGTCCAGGGGATTGGGCCTCGTGATAACAAACACTTTGCCTTAGTTTGGTAATAAATTTAAATTTATTTAATTTTTATAGAATTTTTCATGTGAAGTCATTTATACTTTTTTTTTTGTTATGCTAAGATATTAATAAATAAATAAATGTAAATAAAATTACACATTTTAAAAAAATACTTGGTTTAGTTTTTATTTATTATATATTTATTAACCAACAAATTCCTGAATCAATTTTGGTAGGTTAAATTTTTTAAGACAATTAGAAAAGTTGTATAAAAAATATTTGATTATATAACATTTTTGAGATCGAAATTATATCAAATAATAACCAAATTTGGTTAATTTCAAAGTGGTGTCAAAGATTGTTGAAACGTAACAAGAAACAACGTGAACAAGAATAATAATAGAAAAAACAAACGGAAACGTGACCAAAATCGAAAATATGAACAGCTTTAGCAAAATTTAGTTCATGTTTCTGAGAGTTCACTGTATTCTGTTCTTACTCTACTCGTTTCGAATGCAATCGTATTGCCATGAATTTTTTGTGTACTGTGGAAATTTGGTTTATCTATAATCTAATAATAAGAAAAAGTATTTATATGTGATTACTTAAATCATTCTTTAACCAATCTGATTGATCAAGACAACTTTAAATTTTCTTTTAAACCATTCCATGTTAGATTGCGGTAATGTATTGTATATATTTTTTTATTATTGAAAATGGTCATCAATTATATGTTTCTTAATTTTAATTTTCTTATTTTATGTGCAAAATGGCATCACAACGGGCCGCTATGTGTACTGAAGTGAGCTTTGTGAAATCAGAGCTACCACTTCGACCTAACCTAACCTAGCTAAATGGTGACTCATTATGGTATTCATCTAAAGTGTTTAGATATTCTACATTTACTTCTAACAACAATGTTATAAGTGTTAATATAAGCTAACAATTGCAATTGTGTATCTATAATTTTAAAATTTACGTTCCAAAACACACTCGGAGTAGTATAGCATTGAGAAGTGTCAAAATGGTAAATTTTTTTACAATCTTCACGACAATCTTCAAATACTTCACAAAAATAATAAAAGATAGTTCGATAGTTTGATATAATTCAATGTACTCCAAACCGTTTCAACATAATAATAATTTCAATTTACGACTCAATAGCATGCTTATTAAAGAAAATCAAACGTGTTGGTAGTTGTGTTTCTTCGAAACAATTTACTTAGGGCCATTATTACAACTTGTCGTTAAACTTGGGGTTAGTTAAAGGTACCTTAGCTAAAGGGAACTGGAAAGTTACCTATAACTTATTTTCGTTATTACAACTTACAGATAAAATAAAGTTAACTTTTTCAAAAATATGGCAGTGCCGGAGTAACGTCGATAAAACTGCTCAATTAAACAAGTTTTTTTTTAACACAGTGGCAACATATTCTTCTTTAAAAAGAAACAAAAATTTTGACGATATTGCCAGTCGTCTGCTCATTAAGACCTGAAACGTACCAAACGCCAGATTTTAGCTGGACAGTAAAATAGCACAAATTAAAATTTCTGGAATAAAAATGACGTGCTGTAATAAATAGTAAAAATATTAATGTTTTCAGCTTATTTCATTAATATTTAGTAGAGTAGCCCCTATTTTCAAGCGCCGCGTGGCATCTACGGGACAATGTTCTTCGGGAAAGTTCTTTGGGAATAGAGTCCAAGCGTTCCATATTCCAATGCTCAAATCGTCCAAATTTTTGTACTTTTGTTGAGCAATTGTACATTTCACATCGTTCTAGGGGGTTTTCAATCGAGTTTAAGTCAAAACTTTGCGATGGCCAGTCTAAAACGGGAATGTGCTCTTCATTAAATCGATCCTTTGCCTGCTTAGATGTGTGTTTGGGGCCACTATCTTTCATAAATATGAATAAAACTGGCATGCATTTCAAAGCTAATGGTTCCATTTTGTTCTTTATATTGTCCAAATACTGATAATAGTCCATTTTTCATTAATTTTTACAATGGGACTTACACCGTGCCTTGAAAACGCTCCCCGCACCATTGTGTTTCCTCGAACATGTGTTATGGTCCATTGAGCATAGCGTGGATTGAATGTCTGACATTTTGGCCAATGAACAACCACTCTACCATCCGGTCCCATACGATTTACCTTTGTTTCATCACTCCAAAATATTTTTTCCAGAATGGGAGGTCCTTAGCATTGTGGGTGCGAGCAAACGTTAAACGCTTGAGTATATTTTTCTTTTGGTAGAAGTGGCTACTTTCGGCAAGAGCGTCCAAAGAGCTTTTTGTGATTAAGACGTCTTTATAGGAGCCTGTCCTATAAATTTAATCTGCATTGGGAGTTAATTTCGTTCAAAATATCGCGTGACTACATGAGAAGCTCCTTCTTTGACTTCCGGACAATAGCACGACCAACGATTTCGGTTTGTTTTCTTGACACGTGGCCTTCAATTTTTGTTTTCTGCGACATTATTCTGTTTGGTTTAAAGGAAATGATGACGTTATAAATCATTTTTCGCTAGTAATTCGAAATTTCGGCTATTTCAGCCAGCTTTTTCCCATCATGCCACAAGTTAACGATAATGCGCTTCTCCTCTGGTGAGTAATCTTTTCCACGTACCATTTTTTTCAAAAATTACTTTAAATGCCACAAAATTGAAAAATACTGGAACAAAACTTGTACCTAAAACACTTTTAGGCACGTTGTGCTAATTTACTGTCCAGCTCGAATTTAGGTACCGATACAAATTAGCAGTCAAAACAAAAAATATATACGATAATGGTAGTATTTTTTGGTTAACAACAGCTAGATGTCATCGTGCAATATTGGAGACCAAAACAATTGGCCTAATTGCGATACAAATGAGAAAAAAATCACAATCAAAGTATAAATGGATTATGTGCTAATTTAATGTCCATGGCTGTATGTAAAAACCCCGATTTTGAAAAAAAACGAGATACGACCTTTCTATATTAAGCCATCGATATGCTCATTTTATTTAAATTTGAAGTTGCCATATTGAAAAGAATATATATGGCAAGTTCAAACATAAAGTGAACTTTAAATTTAAAAGGTAGGATAATCCTCCATTTAGCTTAACGATCATTTCTATATTATTGGGTACTCATAATAACGAAAAACAATTTATGTGGCCGTTAAAATCCTAGATTATCTTATGGAAAGACGCCCTTAAAGATAAATTCAGAATTTAACATTAAAACCATTTTTAAAACCTGATTTTATTACACAACACTTTTTAGTTAAAGCCAACCTTGATTTTAAGTAGGTTTTAAGACAACATTGTTTACGACGTTTGAAGTTCAGTGCTACCAAGTTAAAAATTAGAAAACAGTTGTTAATTTAAACGGCTGCCGATAAAAACAAGAAATTGTTAACAGTAAGATGATTAAAAATTGTAAAAACTGAATGCAACGCCAAAAATAAAAAGCGTAGCAGAAAAAGAAGTTTCTGGACAGTCTTAAAAGAAATTATTGTTGTGGTGTTCTGGAAGCATGTTGAAAAATTCTTAGGTTTTATACCACCACCGACCAGCTACCTCTCGTGGCGAGGATGGAAGCAGTTGATGTCGCACATATTGAAAAATCTGTTCTGGGGATTTTAGGAGAACGTTTCTCAAATCTTACCCCAGCGATTGTGCACCGCACCGAGGTGGTCATCAGGGCTAAAGCACCTTAGTAAGGAAACAAAAAGACTTTTTAATAGTGCCAAACGGACTGGGAACAACAGGAACTGGGTTATAAATAAGCTGAGTTTCAATTCCTACATACATAATTGGGCATTACAACCCTTCGGTCAGGATTACGGCCTAGCTTCTCACACCACTCATGTTGTGTGCCTTAATTTTATACTTGAGTGGCGGGACCTACAGCTTAACGTCGACTCCGAACGACAGATTTTGAGAAATTTTTTCATGGCAGGTTTATTTACTCTCAGAGTTTTTGCCAGAAATCTGCTGGGAGAATGTCGCCGAAGAAATATTTTATTTTTTCATATTTCATTTTGATGTCTGGCCTGGGGCTCGAACCCGGGCTTTATGTCTAATAAGCGACCAAACTACCTACTAGACTACAATTCAATTCCTACAAAATACAAATAGTTAGAGCTAAAATAAATTACATATCTAAATAAACAACTGGTGATTATGTTAGTCAGGATTAAAGCCTAGATTCTCAGCTAAAAGAGATGTATGAGCTAAATTCTGTGAGGATATTGCATGTACTATCGAAGTTGCGAGACTTCTAAAAGTACGTGCAAAGAACCCTGAGGTGTCACTTTCCAGGTTTCTCAAGTTCCTGGCAAACTTTAGAAAACTAAGTGAAGTCACTTCCGACTCAAAAATATTGGCTTCTTCCAGGCTGAGAATCTCACAGTAAAATTTTTTTAAACATTTTAGAGAATATTTATGTAAGAAAAAAACGAAAACTTATTCTCACCGCGTTGGTGATACTAAGAGTATTGAATAGACACGCAACAATGGAAATTGCGCTTTTTAATATGCATTAACTCTTCATTTTTCATTCACAAATTTGCAAAATTACACATATTAAAATTTGTAAGCCCACACTAATTAAATATTGTACAAATATTTTATTACAATATTTATGTCGCTAATTTTAATTACCAGATATCCTATTGCCTTGTTTGTTCATTATACTTTCAAAGTAGAGAAAAGAATTGAATATAGACTACATTTATGCCCAAAGTTCAACCTGTTAAATTTAGACGTCAATTTGTTTCATTTGGTTGTCTACTTTTCTGAAACCTGGTTTTGCTCAGTGACCCACTATTCTTGTTATAATTTAGAACGTTTCTGACCGCGTAATTGTTGTTAACCGTATAGGATCAAATAAAGGTGGTTAGGTAGCTACATATGTCCGCTGGACATAAAATGTGCCTTAAAGAACAAATAACCTCTAAACGAGACCTAAAAATCTTAGACAGGAGTGTCTACAGATCTCATCGGGATATACCTGATAATAAACTGTTTTGATTTTATTACTGACCAGCATACCAATAAATTGCAAGGTAACGTGGTACTCATTGGTAATTGTAGTAACAAGTTATAATCCAATGTTATCACTAGGCCTGATTCCTATCAATATGGTCACACCAATACATTCCCACCGGTTAGTCAATAACCTGATTTACCTTGTGTTTGTTATTAGTTCTTCTCTATGCGCGGATATTAGCATCTGGGTTTTCAAATAATGATCTACTATTCGTTAGCTATGATAGATGTACATGTAAAATTAATTGGCACTTGATTCATAGCACTGATAGCGCAATAGGCTTTTATTAATAACATTAACTTATTTGTGAGTATGTATTAACTTCGAGACAGACACCACACACTTTATATGCTGACCTGTGTTCGCCTCCTATAAAGACCACATTCAGTTTTTGATAAGTTAATCATGCACTCTTATTAAATTAGGTTATGTTCAGTTAAACTGACAGTGGTCACACTGGTCACAGCTTACTTGGGTCCTGTAAGCTTCCGCTGTAACACCGGTATTCCCTATTCTGACCCTAGTTGATATCTCCCAACCGTACCGAAAATCTTATGAGAATTTTTCTCAAATCGCCTTTGGCTAGACATATTTTGTCATTAAATTCTGGGCGTTCAATAATTCTACTTCTTAGATTCACAAGCTCCGGACAATGACAGGGACGATGTCCTGTGGACTCATTTGCTTCTTCAAAAGTCATCAGAAGGTATTCTCCTAACATGAACACTCAGAGGCCGGTGTCCTGTCATATTGCTGTAAGGTTGCTTAGATAAAATATTGGTAAGTTCCTATTTAATGTAAGAGTTCATTTGAATGTTCCCTGGTGCCAGCTTTAGCAAGAGCATTCGCTCTAATATTACCTTCGATGTCGGCATGTCCAGGTACCCAAATAAGCTTAACCAAGTCTCCTCCAGAGACACCTGGTATTCATGAACAATTTTAGATGTGGCGTCCACACTCTCTAGGGACCTAAATGCCGTGGTGCAAACTACAATCTAATGTGTACTTGTTCTGAAAATATTCCATTTACTTAAAAAAAAGTAAAAAACAAATTCAAGAGTGATCCTAAATCATTCTACAAATTTATTAATTCGAAACGTCGATCAGCCGATTATCCTTCTGTTATGAAGCTTGGTAATCACGAATATAAAAGGGTAATAAGATTATAAGTAACTTGTTTGCATCTATTATCTATTCATCATCTACATTTAACGCCAATAATCAAAATTATATTCCCGAAGTAAAAAACTTTGATGTTTCCAAGTATATACAAAATTTAAAATCTT
Source organism: Sarcophaga rosellei (assembly GCA_930367235.1). NCBI lineage: Eukaryota > Metazoa > Arthropoda > Insecta > Diptera > Sarcophagidae > Sarcophaga > Sarcophaga rosellei. The sequence goes on along the minus strand of OV884018.1, from coordinate 43,380,199 downwards.
CGCATGTTGCCGGTCCTGACGGTGTTCCTGGCAGTATTTTAAAACACCATTCTCAATTATTGAGTACTCCATTAACCTATTTATTAAACAAATCATTTAAATTGGGCTATTTTCCCTCCTTTTGAAAACAATCATATATAATTCCACTATTTAAATCTAGAGCTGATATTTCAAATTATAGAGGAATAGCTAAACTCAACATTATACCAAAATTATTTGAAAAACTCTTATATGATACACTGTCATTTTAAGCATCGCCTATTTTATATGCATCCCAGCATGCATTCCGTAAGTCTCGATCAACAATCACTAAACTTCTTGAATTTACAACTTTGGTAAATGATGGTTTTATTGTAGACAAACTAACTGACGTCATTTATATAGATTTCAGTAAGGCATTTGATAAAGTTAATCATAACTTACTCGTTCATAAGCTTAATCAACTTGGTTTTAGTTCATCATACTATCGGGCGTACCACAGGGTAGTCATCCTTAGGCCGCTCCTATTTACTCTTTTTATAAATGATCTCCCTTCTATCCTACATAACGTACGAGTATACCATATTGGTGTCCTGAAGAATAACTCTGTTAGTTTTAAATTTTTTGAACACAATTCATGTCCAATTCTGTAAACTATACTTTGCATCATATCATATATAGCATACCAAAATCAACAATTAGTTGCGCTTTTGTAATATAGAAGTGAAAATTCTTAGTAACAGATACATACATATATGGATATCTTACTTTCATTAAAAGACGTACAAAAGTATTCATACCATTGTAATTCAATCTCACATTCACATCGATACGTAAAAAATGGGGTGGAATGAAAATTGTTTATATGTAATGAAAAATACCCTAAAATTGATTAATTTATAATTACTTAAAAATAAGGAAGAAAAAGTCGAAAGTAAAAAGAAATTCGTTTACAAAACGGTGAAAATTTCAAGTGTATTTATAATGATTTTATGTCGCTATTATTGTTATTATTATCTAATAATATCCTTCCCTTTTAGAAGGTCATAAAATTTATTAAAATCTAATTAATTAACCACACTACAAGTCAAATTGTAATATATAAATAATTCGGGGCTATTTGCTCTCTGGTCTAAAATTTCAATATAAGAATTTCCCGCTTATAAGCACTCTCCTGCAAGTATTTTTGAAACCGCTTATATCCGGAGAATAGTGTACTTAATTTTACTAAATATAATAAAAATCAGTTCTAGTAAATTTTTTGAAGTGAACGGACGTGTGTTAAATAAAGCGCAAAGCTTATAAGAATAAGGCCCGTTTTCTCAATGTGTCGACAAACTGCCAGTTACTAAATGTCGACATACATTTATTAGACTGATAAACTGTCCGTTAAGCCCCCTTCACACTATCACACAAGTAATATGATCTGTCAGAATTTTATGTAGGAGAGTACGGATGGGATCGTCTAAACATAACATGTAATGAAACTATCACACATTGAGAGGAAATACGGATGAAAATTTGACAGTCGTATGGCTCTCTTCATTTTTTGAATTGTTTCAAAAAACAAGAAAATTTCATTAGATCAGGGATGTATTTTTATGTAAACAAAACAAAAAAGTGTAAAACACATGTGCAAAAAAACAAAAACAAAAAACATTTTTGGCACAAACAATTATTCCTATTTTGTGAAAATATTTTTAGAATTATATTCAATATTTAATTAATAATTTAATGGATTTAGAAAAAGTTGTTGATTTGTCTCCAGTTTTACGCCGTAGTAGCCATTCCCGGCATTTTAATTTCAATAGAAACTTTAAGCAAATTTTTTCACTTTGTTTATGTTTTTAACAGCTTTTTTCGTCTTACTTTATTATTGTCTTATACCAATAGTGTAAACACAAAAAAAATAATCATACGACTATTATTCTCTTTTTTGAAATACGGATGGAATTTCATTTTACTTTTTCTTCAGACTTTACATATTACTTGTGTGACAATGTGAAGGGGGCTTTAACAATTTTGGTTTTCTTAATATACCGACAAAAACATTATTTTTATTTGGCAATACCTCCCACAATTGTTATGAAAGTTGGGAATTTGTTGAAGGTAATCAATTCAGAGGATTTTACATATAAATCTTTGAAAGTTGGGCAAGTCAATTGATTCTTATAGGAAAATAGTTAAACACCTTGATAATAAAAATATAAAATTCCACACATACCAGCTAAAACAAGAAAGAGCTTACAGGGTAGTTGTTAAAAATTTACACTTCTCGACGCCAACCGAATCGATTAAAAATGAACTAGAAAAACTTGGGCATAAAGTACGAAACATAGCGAATGTGAAGAGCAGAGTTACGAAGAATCCACTTTCGATCTTCTTTGTTGATTTAGAGCCAAGTACTAACAACAAAGACATATATAATGTAAAATTTCTTTTCAACGCAGTAGTCAAAATAGAACCACCCTTAAAAAATAATGACATTGTTCAATGTTATAGATGCCAACAATTTGGCCACACAAAAGCATACTGTAGGAAGCTATTTAAATGCGTCAAATGCGGCTTAAATCATCCCACCATTCAATGCACAAAAGAAAATACTCCACCACAATGTACTAACTGCTCACAAGCTCTCATTGAAATTTATAAAGAACTTCTGAAGAAGAGAAATTTAATTAAAAAACGAAATAACAATTACTACACTAATAAAGACACAGATTTGGTGTTAATGCTCACAATTTCCCAAACTTTATTGGCAATAATGGCATAAATAACAATCAAAATAGCCACAACCAGAGCTCAAATAAAGTTTCGTATTCTCAAGTTGTTAGAGACAGTAGTTACTAAAATTAAAATTTATCAAGTTCATTCAAAAGAATAGAAGCATTAATGGAAAAACAAATTGAAACCACTACTACACTACTACTGTGATGTCTGCACTTCCCACAAAATTTTGCAATTACATTTGCCTATAGCAATATGGAATGCCAACGGCCTTTCCAACCATACTCGTGAAATTGAAATTTTTCTCAACGCCAACTTCATTTGTTTCAGAAACTCATTTTACAAGCAGAACCTATTTCCATGTTAGGGGCTACGATTTAATTAACACAAACAATCCAGATAATCGTGCCCATGCAGGTTCTTGCGTTTTAATTAAATCGTCAATAAAGTATGATATATTGTGTGAAATTAGGAAACATTTTCTGCAGGCAGCTCATATACAAAATTAATTGCAACAACTACTATGTTGTTATTAGTTCAATATATTTTTCCTCGAGACACTCTGTCACATGTCCGGATTACGACCAATTTTTTAAAACATTGGGTACAATGCTAAGCTTCCTTGGTGGGGCTCGAGAAGTTCAAATCCCAAAGGAAAAGAGTTATACAAATGCGTAAGAAATAACAATTACTCTATACTTTCAACTGGGTCTGCAACACATTGGCCGTCTGATGCCCGTAAGCTTCCTGATTTATTAGATTTTGCTGTATTCGCAGGAATACCATGCAATATGTTGGAAGTAAAGAGTCTTCTTGACTTGAGCTCCGATCACACTCCTCTGCTCATCAATTATTGCACTTCCGTTAACTTAAAAAGTTTAAATAGAACCATTTTAACACCTCACACCAATATTCAAACCTTTCAATGCTTGATCAACATATTAACTTAAATTTAAGTTTAAAGACTGGAACAGAAGTTGATAACGCAGTAGAACAATTTATAAATCTCATCCCCGAAGCTGCAAATTTGTCAACACCAAAAAAGAATATGATGAAGTAATGGAATTCTTAGATTCACCGTGTCAAATAGATTTACCCATAAAACACTTTACGCCTATCTAAGTTAAATCTGAAATTAAAATGTTCAATAAAAATAAATCTCCTGGATAAGACCTGGGGCCTGTTTCACTAAACTACAATTCTACAAGTTTACAAGTTACAATCAGAATTCTAATTCTTACAAGTGATAATGAATTGTGTTTCATGAAAATTTTCACAATACTTGTAGCTTTTTGTACTTGTAAACTACAATTCCTACAATTACAATTTCTACAATTACAATCACAATAAAATAAAATATTTTTTCAAAGATATTTTGATAAATGAAATATATGTGTGAATATATGTATATTAGAGTACTAATGAAATATATGAAAATTTCAAAAATTATTTTAAATACTTTTGCAATTATGGGTCCTCTAATGTATATCGATAATTTGTTTTGATTGTTATCACACCACTAATCAATCAAAACATATATAGTTTGCGTTTAAAAAATTTAAAATTATTATTTTTTAATGGCAAATCAACATAATAAACTTAGAGTGGTGAGGCAGATTTTAGCTGCCAAAGACGTTCTTTTTGGTAAGTTTAGCGATAAACTTTGCAAAGAGATAAAAATGGAAGAGTGGGAAAACGCGCGTATGAGGTGTCTTGTACTTGGACTGGTGTCAAGTGGAGAAGACGCCAAATACGTGCGTGATGTTTTTTGGGCAAACATCAAAAGGACGACACTGGTGAGTTGGCTTTATAAAGTGATAACATTATATTGTATATATATTTGTTAAATTAAGGCCAAGAGAGACAACTCCCGAAAGACAGGGGCGGCTGGTGGAAAGGCCAAAAAGCTCACGGAGCTGGACACCCTGGTATTGGAGGATATTGGAAAGGAGTCACCAACAAGTGATGGCATCCGACCACAGGAGCCTCATGGTGAGCAAGTGTCATTGCAGAAGTTAGTATCACTTTAGAGGACTGCAATGATATTGTGTCATTGTTGCCAGACACAGAAGTGACTCCTACCCAGAACGAGGAGGAGCTAGTGTCGATGCCTGAGAGCTCACGGAAAAGAAGTTTTTTTTTTTTTTTTTTTTTTTTTTATAATTCATTTTTATTTACAATCTATCCCAAAGGATAATAAGTAAATTATATAAAGTTAAATACAGTAACATTGATTGTTGAACTCCAATGAGAACAACAATATTGTCTTAAAATACAATTTTTATAAACTTATTTACATTTTAGTTAATAATATATACATTATTTATATTATATTTATATATATTTATATTTAATTAGTGTCGAAATGGCAAGTCCAATATATGATTCCTCTTCAGTCGTCTTACTGCGTTTGTGTCATCTAGAAGTGTTATAGCCAGCAGACTGCAATGATTACTTAACCTTTGTAGGTAATTTTCACTTAATCTGGTAATTTCTTCTTTAACCATTGGGATTGATAGATCATCATGGATAGCTTTGTTAGATATAAACCATGGAGCGTTGACAATTGATCTTAAAGTTTTTGATTGATATCTTTGTAGGATTTCGATATTAGAATTACTGGCGGTTCCCCATAATTGTATGCCGTAAGTCCACACCGGTTTTAATATTGTTTTATAGATTATTAGTTTATTTTCAAGACTCAGTTTGGACTTGGAACCCAATAACCAATAGAGCCGTTTGCTTTTTATATTTAAATGTTGTTTTTTTAGCTTTAATATGTGTTTGCCATGTGAGTCTACGATCAATATGCAATCCTAAGTATTTCACGTTATCACTTTGCGGAATGACGCAATTATTAAGAGATACATTTGGGCAGTTTCCACGACGCAGGGCAAATGTTACATGAGTAGATTTTTCGGTATTTACTATTATTTTCCACTTATTTAACCACATTTCAATTTCGTTTAGTTGTTTTTGTAGTTGTATTGAGGCAGCGTTAGGATCGGCGCTAGAAGCTTGTATTGCCGTATCATCAGCGTATGTTGCAACCAAAATATTATTTATAACTGGCATGTCAGATGTGAATATTGTATATAAGGTTGGTCCTAAGACACTGCCCTGGGGAACTCCAGCTTGAATATGGTATATTTTCGAATAAGCTCTATTTACCTTTACGTAATAATGTCTATCACTGAGATATGATTTTATTATTAGATAAAAATGTGTTGGAAGTAGCTTTTTAAGTTTAAAAAGTAACCCAGTATGCCAAACCTTGTCAAAGGCTTGCTGTACATCTAAGAATACACCTGAACAATATTCTTTGTTTTCTAAAGAATTTCGTATATAAGAGACTATACGATGGCATTGTTCCGGTGTGCCATGCTTATGTCTGAATCCAAATTGGTAATCAGGTATTATATTAAGCTTTTCTAATACTGGTAACATTCTTCTTGTTGCGGCAGCAACTCAAATTCAATTTGTTACGGCAGTAACAGGCTTATGAATAATAATAAAACGCAGCTTTATTTGAAATAAAGTCCGATACGTTGGAGTTTGGGTTTTATTATCTAAAATTACAGTTCATGTACACTAAGCTTGTATAAAATAAAAATATATAAAATAAAGACTTACTTAATTCTATTCTTCTCGGCGTTTACTCTAGAATTGGTTGTTAAATTCAAACATTAAAGCGATTACCATTCTGTACCGAGTATTAAATCAAATATTAGTACCGAGTAAAACTTAACAAAATAAAGGGAGTTGCCACATAAATATTCAAAATTTGGACTTTCCCAAAAGTTGTACAAACAAAATTCAAATTAACGGACTATAACAAATATAATATATTTAACTCATAACATTCCACCACCCGTGAGTCGATCAGGGAGACTCACTAGCAACATCAAGGACGGCTAACTTAGATGCAGGACGTCGCAGTTTTCCAACTGAAGTCTTCACCACTGCCGTACGAACTTGACCATCAGCCGCAGTAAAAACTTCCGTGATAATGCCTCTCTTCCATTCGCCCCGAGTCTCATTGTCGTCACATATGATTACCACATCGCCAACTTTTAGTGGTTTCACTGGTTCGTACCACTTAGTACGTCGAGTTAAGTCTGGGAGGTACTCAAGTACCCACCTTTTCCAAAACGTTTGTTTCATTTGTTGTGAAATATTCCATTGTTTTCTAAGGCAGATCTTACCATCAACAGCAGGAGTCTGAATAATATTTGGGCATCCAAGTAAAAAATGATTGGGTGTTAGAGGCTCATCATCCAAACTCTCAATTGGTAGATGTGTAAGAGGGCGAGAATTTATCAAATTCTCAGCTTCTATTAAAAGACTGTTCAAAGTTTCAACTTGAGGTGATTTCTCCTTTAATGTAAATGCCAATACGTTTTTGATAGAGCGAACCATACGTTCCCAAGCGCCACCGGCCGAAGGGTTAGCAGGAGCATTAAACACCCACTCTATTCCACGTCGAGTACATTCTTCCGCCAATTTAGACTCGTCCATCACAAATTGTTCTTTACTGGCACCCACAAAGTTAGTTCCTCTATCACTTCTTAAGCGGCATGGCACTCCTCTTCGATTAATAAAATTGCGGATGCACAGTATGACTGCGTCGGTTGAAAGGTCCCTTGCAATCTCCACGTGGACTGCCCTAACTGTCATGCATGTGAAGAGAGCTACCCACCTCTTTTCAATCCTCCGCCCAACAGACACACAATATGGGCCAAGGTAATCCAGCCCCGTATACGAAAACGGTCTCACAAATGGGGTGAGTCGGTCCACAGGGAGTTGTCCCATTAAGGGTTGCCTTGGAGCAGCATTCAGATTCTTACAGACTTGGCATTTATTTTTTACGGATCTTACCAACTGTCGTAAACATGGTATCCAAAATTTGGTACGAACTGCGGCACAAATCGATTCCTGATTCTGGTGTTTGAACTCCTCATGGTGGTGCTTTACAATTAACTGCGTGATAATGTGATTCCTAGGCATAATTATAGGTGGTTTTGTCTTATAGTTAACACATACGGCATTATTAATACGGCCGGATACACGTATCAATCCATCATCTGCCAAAAATGGATTCAATTTAAAAATACTGCTTTTCTTAGAGACAATACGCTTTGTTTTTAATAAATTATATTCAGTACTAAATTCTTCTTGCTGAGCAAGTTGACACCAATAATTTTCAGCTTCTTCCAACTCCTTAGCCGTCAAATACGTTTGAAACTTTAAATCGGTTTTCTTTTGAGCCGAAGCGTAACATTTAAAAATTTTTATTGCACGAATGAACCAACATCTTATTCTCAGTAATTTATAATATTTCGATTTTTCATCATAAGGGATTAGGGATACATTCTCCGTTACTGCTAATAAAAATTTCGATCGAACTTCGGATTCACATTCCTTTTTATCTGCATCAGTTGGCGATTTTGGCCAGTCGTCTTCATCGGATTTTAAAAATTGGGGACCATTTAACCACCGAGACTTTGTTGCGTTTTCTGAAAAATACTGGGGTCGTGTTGCATCATCGGCGGGGTTTTGTGAGCACGGGATCCATCTCCATTGCTTTACCTCCGAATTCTCTAATATTTCCGCAATACGATGAGAAACGAACTGTTTATAAATGCGACAGTCGGATTGAATCCACTTTATCACTGTCTTAGAATCAGACCAAAACACTATCTTCTGTGGAATGACATCATGACTAGAAATAATTGCCTCCTTCAATCTTACACCTAGCAAGGCGGCCTGCAGCTCGAGTCTTGGTATGGAAAGTGGCTTAATCGGAGCACATTTTGACTTACCAGCAACAAAAACTATTTTCACCTCACCTTCAGAACAGATTCTCCAGTAACCAACCGCGGCGAATGCTACCTCACTAGCGTCAGCAAAGATGTGTAGTTGAATACATGTTGAGGATTTACAAAAATTTTCCCCATAACATCTGGCGATCTTCACGTACTGCACATTGTTCAGTTCTTTGTACCAGTCGTACCACTTGTCGTACACCTCGTCAGGAATTGATGAGCTCCAATCAATGTCATATCTCCATAGTTCCTGGAGCAGAATTTTAGACCTTATTACCATATTCGCCAAAAACCCAAAAGGATCGAATATTGACATCGTTAAACCGAGCACTTCGCTTTTTGTCGGCTTCCGACTACCGTTCAAAACTGCTTCAGGAACTCTAGCAAATTTTAGTACGAAACAAAAGGTATCATCAGTGGGTGACCAAAACAAACCCAAAACCTTTTCAGTTGTTGTTTCACTTCTATAAAGATCTGTTAAGTTTCCGCTATTATTATGTTTTCTGGCTGCGAATGTGCGACAAAATTCCACTGAATTTGACACAAAACCAGTCAATTCAAATCCAGCTTGTTCATGTATACTTATCACGTCTTTAGTTACATCGATTGCCTCATCAGTAGTATCAAAGCTGTCCACATAGTCGTCAACGTAGTGACAGTCTACAATAGCCCTATAGGCCCGTGGGTGTGTTTTCTCATAAAAACTAGCATTCAAGTTTTTTACGTACTGGGCTGAGCATGGTGAACTTGCCGAGCCGAAAATCATTGCCTGCATTACGTATATATCGGGGGGTCTGTCACTCTGACCGTCTCTCCATAAAAATCTTTGGGCATTTTGATCTTGTTCCCGAATTTTCACACGGTGGAACATTTCTCGGATATCCGCACACACTCCAACTTGTTTCTGGCGAAATTTAAATAAAATTGACAATAGTGGCTTTGGCTGATACTTACATGGACCCTTCATCAATCTCGAGTTGAATGATTCACCATCAACAGGAGCGGCTGCGTCAAAAACCAAACGTCTCTTATTGCCTTTGTTAATATTTGTCACAACAAAATGCGGTAGGTACCAGATACGATCGTCTTCAATTGAAGCCTCCTGAGGTGACAATTTCCTGGCGTAGTTTTTTAAAACGTATTCATCTATTTTATTTTTATACCAATTGGCCAAATCTTCATCCTTTTTCATTTTGGACTCCACACCATGAAGGCGTTTCAATGCCACCGAAAAACTATCCTTAAAATCAAATTCGTTTTTCTTCCACAATAGACCAGTTTCATATTGATGACCATTTTTCACAGTGGTGTCTTTGAGTATTTCCACGGCTCTTTTATCATCGTCAGAAATTACAGGATTTACCACCTTCATACCAAAGCTTTCCAAAGTAAAATACTCGGCAACTTGTCTTTGTATTTCATCAAAATCGTGTACTTCAATTACACACACAGCAGATCCTGACGATGATTCACCTGAACCAAATAAGACATTTCCCAGATTTGTGTAATGCAAGGAAAAATTTTCATCCAAATTGATGACACGATTTGGACGAACCCAAAAGGATCGAATATTGACATCGTTAAACCGAGCACTTCGCTTTTTGTCGGCTTCCGACTACCGTTCAAAACTGCTTCAGGAACTCTAGCAAATTTTAGTACGAAACAAAAGGTATCATCAGTGGGTGACCAAAACAAACCCAAAACCTTTTCAGTTGTTGTTTCACTTCTATAAAGATCTGTTAAGTTTCCGCTATTATTATGTTTTCTGGCTGCGAATGTGCGACAAAATTCCACTGAATTTGACACAAAACCAGTCAATTCAAATCCAGCTTGTTCATGTATACTTATCACGTCTTTAGTTACATCGATTGCCTCATCAGTAGTATCAAAGCTGTCCACATAGTCGTCAACGTAGTGACAGTCTACAATAGCCCTATAGGCCCGTGGGTGTGTTTTCTCATAAAAACTAGCATTCAAGTTTTTTACGTACTGGGCTGAGCATGGTGAACTTGCCGAGCCGAAAATCATTGCCTGCATTACGTATATATCGGGGGGTCTGTCACTCTGACCGTCTCTCCATAAAAATCTTTGGGCATTTTGATCTTGTTCCCGAATTTTCACACGGTGGAACATTTCTCGGATATCCGCACACACTCCAACTTGTTTCTGGCGAAATTTAAATAAAATTGACAATAGTGGCTTTGGCTGATACTTACATGGACCCTTCATCAATCTCGAGTTGAATGATTCACCATCAACAGGAGCGGCTGCGTCAAAAACCAAACGTCTCTTATTGCCTTTGTTAATATTTGTCACAACAAAATGCGGTAGGTACCAGATACGATCGTCTTCAATTGAAGCCTCCTGAGGTGACAATTTCCTGGCGTAGTTTTTTAAAACGTATTCATCTATTTTATTTTTATACCAATTGGCCAAATCTTCATCCTTTTTCATTTTGGACTCCACACCATGAAGGCGTTTCAATGCCACCGAAAAACTATCCTTAAAATCAAATTCGTTTTTCTTCCACAATAGACCAGTTTCATATTGATGACCATTTTTCACAGTGGTGTCTTTGAGTATTTCCACGGCTCTTTTATCATCGTCAGAAATTACAGGATTTACCACCTTCATACCAAAGCTTTCCAAAGTAAAATACTCGGCAACTTGTCTTTGTATTTCATCAAAATCGTGTACTTCAATTACACACACAGCAGATCCTGACGATGATTCACCTGAACCAAATAAGACATTTCCCAGATTTGTGTAATGCAAGGAAAAATTTTCATCCAAATTGATGACACGATTTGGACGAACAAGTCTAATATGAGGGAGGCCAATCAACAACTTCGGCGTGGCATCGACATAATCATTAACAGCAATGTCAGATAATTCAGGGAACTTCTCTATAAATTTCTTCAAATGAAGGCTTTGTGGCTCTAGTTTCAAATTACCAGTTGTTCTTATATTGTTCATGGCAAAGCTGTGAGTGTGATCATTAACATTTGATATTTCAAGATTTATTTTCTTCGACATTTCGTTTGTCGATTTCCCCTTTATCCACCCAAGAGACAAATTACTTGTTGGACCGTTTAACCCAATTTGTTTTGCTATATTTTCTTCCAAAAGTGAAATCTTCGAACCGTCGTCGATAAATGCGATAACTTTTACGTGTCTCTTTGGACCTTTTAATTCAACTGGGAGATATTTAAATAATGTTCTTTTATTCAAACAATTGTCAGAAATCGTTGTTACAGGCGTTTTGTTGTCATCTACACTCGTAGTAGTTATCGGGGTATTACCATCACTAATCGTTTTTATTTGTTTACATTTTGTAGAATTTGCATTTTTAATAGAATTTACGTCCTCATGCAGCAAACGATTATGATATCTTGTACATTTTGACAATCCACATTGACGACGATTATTACACTTCAACGAATTGTGGCCGGTACGTAAACAACCAAAACATAAATAATTATCTTTCACAAATTTCCATTTTTCAGCTGTTGGAATATTCTTAAATTTGGCACACTGGTACAAGTGATGATTCTGCTTACACATAAGACAATTTAGCTGCTGACGTTCATCTGGCAAAATTGCAAAGGATGACTTAACTTTATCCCTTCTGTTATTTATTTGTCCATCCTGATTTGATTCTGTTTCTATTGCCATAGAAATATAATTTGCAACATCTTGCAACCACACACTAAATTGTTAAATTGTTGAATGAGTATTTCATCCACTCTTCACGTTTTGTAAGAGGTAATTTACTAACTAATTCATCTAATAGAGTCGGATTATTTAGATGCGGTATTGCCCCGGCGTTTTCCAAGAAAACAGTCAGATTTGCTACCATGGTACTCAAATTTACAATATCAGATATTTTCCTACCCGATATTGCCGGAAAGGCACGAACTTTTGAAATCTGACTACGTACCATTATTTGAGGGCGTCCATAGTGGAACTCTAGTGTGCTCATCACCTGATCCACGCTTTTTGGGTGAATCAAATAGGCTTCGACCTTTCTTTTTGCTTCTCCTTTTAGTGCCTTTTGCAAACGAGACAGATTTTCCAGCTTTGTGTAACCGTAGTATTCGTTTGTTTCTTTATATGAAACGGAAAACATTGGCCATTGCTCTGGCTGGCCACTAAATTCTGGCAAGTCATGTAATTTTCGAATAGGTCGATGATCAAACAGATTTTGTGGAATGTGAGGCGTTGGCGCGGGTGCACATGTGGTGTTAATTGGCAAAAATGTTGAGGGTATAGTATTTGTTGACTGCGCAGTTCGCTGCGTTGAAAGAGTAGGAAAAGAGTAGTGGCTTTGTAAAGAAGACTGCTGCATATAATTTGGAGCTTGTACTGGCGGTGGCGGCAAATGTGAGGTAGTACAATGAGACATATCTAAATTTGCATAAAAAGGCGGCAAAAAAAATTGATTTGTACTTAACTTTTGTTGTATTGGCTGATGTAATGCTTGTTGATTTTCTGTATACTGCGGCAGAGAAGGACTGTTTGTTGTAATCAATGGTATTGTAGATATTTGCGGTGATTGGGATGTTGATACAGCGGGCTGTGGCAGTAATAAGGCTTCAGTTGGTGATGATGTGTTGGCTTTCCTCAAAAGCATGTCCAATGATATTTTAAGGCCTCGAATTTCTTCCTTTAGGGCGGCTACGGAATCTTGTTCAATGATTTTTTCTTCACCATCACTCTCGCTGGCTAAGGCATCGGTCTTTTCTTTTTCAGACATGTTCTTGTTTTGTACACGTTGGCTACGGCGTAGCATAAATGAATTCCAAGCATAAAATTTTCCGGCAATTAAATAATAAAAAATGTTGCGGCAGCAACTCAAATTCAATTTGTTACGGCAGTAACAGGCTTATGAATAATAATAAAACGCAGCTTTATTTGAAATAAAGTCCGATACGTTGGAGTTTGGGTTTTATTATCTAAAATTACAGTTCATGTACACTAAGCTTGTATAAAATAAAAATATATAAAATAAAGACTTACTTAATTCTATTCTTCTCGGCGTTTACTCTAGAATTGGTTGTTAAATTCAAGCATTAAAGCGATTACCATTCTGTACCGAGTATTAAATCAAATATTAGTACCGAGTAAAACTTAACAAAATAAAGGGAGTTGCCACATAAATATTCAAAATTTGGACTTTCCCAAAAGTTGTACAAACAAAATTCAAATTAACGGACTATAACAAATATAATATATTTAATTCATAACACTTCTCATAAATATTTTCTCAAATATTTTGGAGAAAGTGACTAGCAAACTTATTGGGCGAAACGATGTAACAACATTCTAAGGTTTTTTTGGTTTAGGTACCATTACTACTTCGGCACATTTCCATTGTGTAGGAAAATGGTTTAGTCTTAAAATTGAATTAAATATAAAGGTTAATAGTAAAATAGCTTTCCTTGATAGAGCTTGGACAACTTTTCCGTCAATAGAGTCGTATCCTGGAGATTTTTTGCGATTAAGGTTATTAATTTCTTCTTTAACTTCCTGTGGTGAGATGTGTTTAATTGGCCAATCCATCGGACAAGGACTATCTAAAAATTTATTTATATCGTCTGTATCAGGACCATTATTTATATCATGAGGCTGAAAAGTTTTATATAAATGCAAAGCAAATGCTTCTGATTTAGTTTTATCGGTTCTACACCATAAACCATTCTCATCTTTGATTGGTATATTTCTCTTGGTGGGTCTTTTCAAATATTTTGTAGCATGCCATAAACAATACTCGTCATTATTACCAATATTAAGATTTTTTAGAAAATTTCCAATTTGATCATTTTTTATTTCTTGCAATCGGCATTTAAGATCCTTAGTTGCTTTATTTAGGTTTCGTTTGTCATTGGGATTTCTGGTTGCCTGCCATACCCTCCTTAACCTTCTTTTGTTCCTAATCATAGCTCTTATTTCGGTACTTACAAAAAAATTACTTTGATGATGATTTGTTATGTTTGGTGTTGATAAATATACTGCTTCGTGAATAAGATTATTGAAAGTTTCGACGACATCATCTAACTCGGAAGTTGATTTTAATGATATATTTAGATTAACATTTCTTTCTATCCAACTTGTGAAACAGTTCATATCAGTTCTATTGTTAAGAATTTTATATTTTTTTGATTGGTAATGTAAAAATGTAATAAAGTTTATTATAAGTGGTGTATGGTCAGAGCTAAGATCATCACAATCTGTTATTTGGAGAAGATTATTATTTATACCGGTATATACAACAAAATCCAATAAGTCAGGTATCTTTGACAAATCTGTAGGCCAATACGTGGGACTTCCAGTAGAAAGAATAGAATAGTTGTTATTAGTTATGCATTTATAGAGTTCTCTACCTTTAGGGTTTATCAATCTAGAGCCCCACCAATGATGTTTAGAGTTGAAATCACCTCCAACTATAAATCTTGGTCCAAGAGATTTGAAAAATTCTTCAAATTCTTGACATTTTACTGAAAAACGTGGTGGAAAATAAATAGCACATACTGATATATTAATTGAGTCACAATTGATTTTAACACACACGGCTTGAAGGTAGGGTTTTCTTATTTCATTAAAAATGTCATATTGTATAGAAGATTTTATTAATATCGCTGATCCTGCATGTGCTCTATCGCCTGGATGGTTCGCTCATATTAAATCATAGTCTTTTATTCGGAAAAAGGATCTGGAAGTAAAATGAGTTTCGGATACGAGGAGGATGTCAATAAAATTAGTTGTAAGAAATAATTCTATTTCTTGGGTATGATTGGAAAGCCCATTGGCATTCCATATTGCTATCCTTAGGTTTAGCTGCATAATTTTGTTATTAGAAGAGACATCATGCCTATAAGCTTGTTTGTCAACTCTATTTGATTCTCTATTAGTTTCTCTATTTTTTCAAAGGGACTGTTTAGCTGTTTACCCTGTAAAACATCAGAGTATGAACTATTATTATTATTTATTTGGTGCAAATTTGGAATTGTGTTTTGGGTTATATTAGGGAAATTTTCATTGTTGAAGGCATATTGGTTGTTTCGATCTCTTCTATATAAATTATTGTTTTGCAATCTTCTTTTCAACATTTGTTTATATACAATACAACCTTTATAGTTAGCTGGATGATTTTGCAAGCAGTTAACACAACGTGGTGGAGTTTCATTGTTTTTAGAGCAATCAGAGGTAAGATGGCCTAACCCACATTTTATGCAGTTTTCCTGTTTGCGACAATATTTTTTGGTATGACCAAACTCTTGACACCGGTGGCATTGCACAATATCATTTGTCTTTCTAGGAGGTTCAATATTTACAATGGCATTATTAATATATTTGATATCGTATATACTTTTGTTGTTTGTAGCTGGTTCCAGGTCAATGTAAAATATTGGAAGTGGGACTTTCGTGATCCTGCTTTGTAGATTAGTGATGTTTCTGACTTTGTGTCCGTAAATTTCAATATCTTTTTTGATATCGTCGATGGGGGTTGAATGGTGTAGATTTTTTACTACTACTCTATACGATCGTTCTTGTTTAACTTGGTAAGTATGAAATTTAAGTTTTTTATTATTTAGAAAAGTAACAATTAATCTGTAGGATTTAATATTTTTTATCATTAACCTAATTTGGCCATCTCTTAGAGACTTGTAATTAAAATCATTGGAAGGAATTATTTTAGAAAAAGATTCAATCATTTTACTAACGTCAGCAACAAAAGGTATAAATATAGGAGGAGGTTTTGGTACATTATCATTATTATCATTCTGTTCAGTATCAGTATTATCATTCTCTTCATTAGAAGAGTATATTTCATCATTTTCGTTATCAAGTGCAGCAAAACGATTACTACTTGCTTGTTTTGAAGTACCAGCAACGTTGTTGTTTATGTTTGGAATGCAAGCACCGTTAACATTGTTTTTTTTTATTATTTAGTGTAGTTGAATTGTTGTTATCAATATATATTCTTTTGTTTTGAAATATATTAGGCGATTTAGTTTGACGGCGTTTCAACGTAGGCAAAGGAGTTGCCTGCCAGCTAATATCATCATCACTATCATCAGTGCCCGCAGACATGATGAGGGCAATGAGAATTGTTTGTGTTCACAAAAATTTTTGTATATTTATTGTTCTTGTAACAAGACAATTTTAGTAATTTATTTATGAAGAATATATTTGTTTTTTTTTTCTTTTTCTTTTCTTTTTCTATTTGTTTACACTTTTTAAGCAAAAATATTGTACATGCGTACGCGATCGCGGTCTTAAGAAGACTACGGAAAAGAAGTGAGTACCATTTAATTATATTTTAAATTTTTTCGAATCTTTTTTTTTTATTTAGAGCGATGTATGGAAAATGGATCTCTCGCCCACGAGAAAGCGAAATATAAAAATTATTAGGACGAAGAAAAGGTGGATCGGCAAATTGAAAATTTGAAGCTGCAGAATGAAAATTTTCAACTAAAAAATAAACCTCTGCAGCTAAAATTATCTCATCAGAAATTTATAAGCCGTAAGGGGGTGTACACCCCTTTATTTTTCTAGTTAAACTTTTTTCTCAATATCATTTGTTTGTTATTATTTATCATTTCTTCAAACAAAATAAATAAATAAATGCTAAATAATATTTAAATTGTTTGATTTTGTGTTTATTTGAAGTAATTTTTATAAAAAATAGATAAAAATCAAATTTTAATTCAATTTATCATTCACTTGTAACTTGTAAAATTTTTTTGAGAGTCTTTGTCGACCCTAAGCTTTTTTTCTACAATTCTACAAGTGTACAAGTGAAAATGTATTTTAGTGAAACATAACGACTTGTAGAAATATGACTTGTAGACTTGTAAATTGTAAAAATCACTTGTAGCCACAAACTTGTAATTGTATTTTGATGAAACACAATTATTTACAATTTCACAATTTTACAGGCAAAAACACTTGTAATTGTGAACTTGTAGCTTAGTGGAATAGGGCCCTGATTTCTGCAAATGTCGTCAATAAATTAACTAGAAAAAGTATAATATATATATATATATAATGTGAGGAAATAATTATGATTCCTAAGCCTAACAAACCTGAGCATATGTTGTCATCATACATCAAAAATATTTGAAAAAATATTTCTCCGAAGATTATTGCCAGTTCTGGATAAAATATTATTCCAGATCATCAGTTCGGGTTTCGTCATAAACATGGAACCCCCGAACAACGTCATCAAATTGTAAAAGTAAGAACTGATGCTTTGGAATATAAGCGATATTGCTCAGCGGTTTTTCTTGACATCCAGCAAGCTTTTGATAGAGAATGGCACCTTGGCTTACTTTTTAACTCACTTACTTTTTTTTTCTCATTTTTTTAAAAGCTATCTCTCTCAAAGAAATTTTTATGTTAAAAGTAAAGATGAAAGATCAGCTCTTTACGAAATCAGAGCGGGAATACCACAGGGCAGTGTACTAGGACCTGTTTTGTACTCAATTTTCACAGCAGATATTCCGGTAACAAACGACGTCATAGAAGCAACATATGCAGTGGTGTTGTGCTAATTTTTTTTTACCGGAACGCGTTCCGGTTCAGCAGAAAAAAACGTTCCGGACTCCGGTTCACGGTTCGGAAAAACAAGCCGGTTCGTTCCAGTTTTTGTTCCATTTCGGGTTCGGTTCAAACCCTTGTTTGTAAAAATACATATACAAATTCGTCAAAAATTAGAAACAAAAATCAGAAATTCTTTTTAATTTTTTTTCAAAACGTCAGCCAATTCTCGTTATCAGAAATCACCTTTAGTCCCGGAACGCGTTCCTGTCCAAAAAGGAAGTACCGGAACGACGTTCCGGAGCTTTCCGGCTCGACAACACCACTGTCTATATGTCCAGCGCCATATTGACCTCCTTGAAAAATGGCTTACTACGTGGAATATTTAAGTAAACCCTGAGCATCTTCGCATTAAGGACACCAGATTGTGCAAATGTCAGTATACATGGTGAACAAGTACCAAACGCAAATGAAGTTAAATATCTGGGTATTACTTTGGATAGAAGGCTTACTTGGAAGCCGCACATTAAGGCAAAACAAACTCATTTAAAGCTATATTGGTTATTAGGACCAAAATCTGAATTAACTTTAAACAACAAAATGAGAATATGCAAAGCCATCTTGAAACCGGTTTGGACATATGGAATTATGTTATGGGGAACAACAAGCAAATCAAATGTAGATATTCTGGAAAGATATCAGTCAAAAACTTTAAGACTAATTACTTCTGCTCCATGGTTTGTATCAAACAATTACATTAGAAGAGATCTTAATGTTTTATCAGTAAAGGACGAAATTGAAAATTTTTCTGAAAAATACCTTCAAAGATTAAGTGACCACATAAACCCTCTGGCTATTACACTACTGGACGACAGCACTGATACTCGAAGACTGAAAAGAACACATATTTTAGATTTACCTTTAAGAAGCTAATCTTCTTATTTTGTAAATATGTAAATAAATTTAAAATTATTGTTAACTATGTTTAATTATATACATATAGTTTATGCATTTCACTGGAACTGCATAACTCCTGTTATTTAATATTTAAGTTATAAAATTTGCTTATTGTCTGAAAGTGGACAGATTGCAAATGAATAAAGAATTTAAAAAAAATATCTCAGGTCTCTTTTGTCCATCCTCTATGCCAAGTGTACCAAAAGATGTTGAAAAGTTCTAAATGAACGGTAATCTTAAATGTAAGTGGAATATAGTAATATAATATATATATGTATATAATTTTATTGATGTTTTTCCAACCTTCAACATACATGACTTTTTAAGTGCCTTTCAACCGATTGCAATAATCATCTGACAACCGGAAAACAATAACATTGTTTTTATTTTGGCCGTGAAAATTTGTGCCGAAGTTTAACAAATATTTTTCAAAAGGTCTTAAAAACAGTTTACTTGACCACAAATCAAGTTAGAACTGCACAACTTGCATTACTCCATTCTGCTTTTCTTTTTATATATATTTGAAACATAAATTAATTATTTTTTATAGCAAATTAGCTTAAAAACCCTGTGTGCTTCGCTATTCCCATCATTTTTTCTTATGTAGATGTTGATGCTCTTAGTCTCTCTCTTTCTACACGTACATCTCGTTGATCTGGTGTTTGTGCAGCTACTGCTCTTTGCGATCATATTCTTTCCCTTTCTAAACGTTCATCACGTTGAACTGGAGTCTCGGAAGCTCTAGATGTGGAGGCTCTAGACCTTTCAACACTCAGACGAACATCACGTTCTTCGGGAGTTTTGTCAGCCCTTTGTGATTGTAAATTAACTGCATATTTGGTGCGTTTAGAAAGCGAAGATTTTTTAGATGTTTTTGTTTGTTTTTAATTTATCACAATATGATCACTCACAAAATAAATGTTTAACTCGTTTAGAATCTGGGATTCAAATTTATGTATGTACTTCCTTTCAATCATTATTAGGCAAATATATAATAACAGGCAAATTTTTGTTTTTTTTTTTCAAGATAAAAAATTTTGGACAACAGAAAATATTTAATTACCCAATTCACAAAATGTTATATTGTTGTAGATTATAGTTAAATGGCATTTCATTTTGTAAACACCTTGTCGTAAATATTTACCCAATTCACAGAATGTTATATTGTTGTAGATTATAGTTAAATGGCATTTCATTTTGTGAACACCTTGTCGTAAATATTGTTGTAGATGTTATCCAGTCTTATCAAATTTTTTAAATAAAAAATTTACGACATTTCGGAAACATAGGAAAAATTGTCGTACATGTTGTAGTAGTTTTTGACATGGAAATTACCAACAACATTATGTACAATAGTTGTAGTTTGTCATAGTTTCTACTGATCTACGACAACTATAACTATTTTTTTATTAGGGTGACCATAAATGACCTGACCATAAAGGTTTGGTCTCTATTATATAACCACAGGTAACAATTGGTTCTTCAAAAAATTATGTATGCTGTAGGCAGTTAATAAATTAAGGCAGTATAGTGTCATCAATGCTCTGTGTCTACTGTTAATGGTGCCTAAGTTACACATGTCCCTCTATGCGTATTTTTACAAACATATAATAAAACAAGTATTGGAATGAACATTCAATCCACATGACTTCAACTGCAATAGTTTATCATGTTTAGTATTTACTTTCTGTCTAAGAATTCATATAAAAATAGAGTCCATTTATTTCCCTAACCCGAAATGTTCATTAGTGTGTCGAAGTGGTTCATGCTAGATCCTAGCTCTAATAGTTTTCCATGTACACGAACTTTTGTATCATATTTATATGGAAGGGTCTCGCTTTTATTGCTAGTCCGGCAATTTTTTCACAAATTATTCATATGGATTTCAGTGTTGCCCGTGTACAATTTCATTATTTCATCTATAATGATTTCCGAGATATAAGAAGTTTAAAATTTTATTCATATTTTATTCATATACTACGCCCCCTTTTCCTAGTCAGCCCATTTATGTCCAAAATATTCATATTGATACCAAAGTGGATTCGACAAAATTTTAGGACTCTAACTGTTATATTTTCTTAGATATAATAATTTAAAATTTTTTATATGGGAGGTGACACGCCCACTATAGCCAATCCGCCCATTTTGTTTCTATATACATCAAAATCGTCTTCACAAAATATGAGGACTCTAGCTGTTGCAGTTTATAAGATATGCGACATTAAATACTTATTGGATATGTAGGCGTGGCACCTCGCCTACTTGGTAGCTTATAGTTCCTTCCAGACATACAGGCTAGGTACTGTTAAAATTTCAAGAAAATCGGTCCAGCTGTTTAGTCTATAGACTTCAAACAAACAAACCCACCAACAAACCTACAAACAAATAAATACACATTCATTTTTGTATATAAAGATGTAAAATTCATTAAAAAATTACATATGCGACGTATGAGTGATATCTAATTCCATTAAGTTTCATACGTCAAAAAATCATAGATTTTTTATTGCATACTTGTGATGCGTATGAGTAATATATTTCAAATGCAATTAAATATTAAGTATGGGCGTGGCACCTCTCTCATTTGAAATTTCAACATAAAAAGTAGCCTATAACTCCTTCCAGACATACAGGAAGATACCCTGAAAATGTCAAGAAAATCGGTTCAGCCGTTTAATCGTCTATAAAGTTCAAAAATACAAATAAACACACATTAATTTTTATATATTAGACTAGCTGACACCCGGTGTACTTCGCTACCCACATCGAAATTAAAAACATAATAATTAAAAAGTTTATTTATTTAGTAATTAAATCATGCAATTTTTCTTAAAGGTTTATTCCAATCTCATTTGATGACAATATATTTCATTTAAATTCTAAAATAATACATTAATGAGCTATTTATTTCTTACTTGCTAAAATGTAATATATAATTTTTTTCTTAAATAAATAATTCTTATTTTAATGCTTGTGGATACACAATATTCTTTGTTTTCCCTCTGGTGCGTATACATATAAATCTGTGGGTTTTCCTACTCTCGAACATGTAACGTAAAGCTGTCCATGTGAGAAACATGGATTTTCAAGATTTTTTATTTATCAATCGTTACTGCAAATGCTAGGCGAATAGGAAATTGCAGGCGCTTGAAATCAAATGACATATCCGATGTGGTCATAGGAATATGTGGCAGCAATAGATCAGTTCCCTTAAACTTTCCAGTTGTAATGGTCGCCTCGATAAGATTGTTCATCATTTTTTTTTACTGTTAGTCGAGTGCCATTACAAAGTCGTGGAGGATCAATATTTCTAAGTAAAATAATGGGAACACCGTCATGTGGTGGAAAGCCTGGTAAATCTAACGAATTTAAAATATTCGACTGGATAATTGACGACATCTTCAATATTTGAAACTGTGTCGATCGATTTATATTTCTTAGATTCCCATCGATCTTGTTGAAAATATTGCTGTTGATGGAATTAACGTCAATATTTTTGGATGCCAGTAACGCACGTTCACATAACCATATTTTTAAAATTTCGCACGATATTGGAAAAACCACAATTTATTTAGGTCTGATAAAAATTTTATATACTTTGTTATAGGATCCATTGGAATTCTTCCATTACCTGAATCAAGCAATTGTTTGGAAAAAGTTGAAGCTGAAGCATCGCGTTGCAACTGAACACGCATGTTAGCACTTTAGCACTGAACCCGGTATAACAGGAAGTGTTTGACGAAAATCACCAGCTAATAAAACTAATCCACCTCCAAATATGTTATTATTGCTTCTTAAATCCCGCAAAGTGCGATCAAGGGCTTCCAAAGATTTCTTATGCGTCATGGTGCATTCATCCCACACTATGTTTTCACATTGTTGCAATACTTTGCCCATAGAAGAATTTTGCTTTATGTTACACGTGTAATCTTCGGAAAATTGAGGCTTCAAGGGTAATTTTAGTGCAGAATGCGCTGTTCTACCACCATCTAAGAGTGTGGCAGCAATGTCGGATGACGCAAGAGCTAATGCAATATTTTTTTTCGATTGAACTAGGTAATTAAAAGTAATGAATGAAAATATTACTGCCTATTGTTACATGCCCATTCACCGCCCAATAAAATGCTGATTATAATATTTACCTAATGTATTTTTCAAGATATGCGACAAATAAATAATATTTTTATTAATTACCCATTTTTACATATGTATATGTTTTTTAAGATAAATATTTAAATAGTATGAATTTTAGTACTTACTATATGAGTTGAAAATTGTATATGAGTTGAAAATTTCAAACTCAACCATTTAAGGGTCATATACCTTACTATAGCATATTTCAAGATATAATAATTTCTACACACTAATCAGAGAATTTTTCTAATATTATAAATTAATAAGAATATACAAAATTTTGTAATTACTTCACGTGAGAGGCACCACCTTCCTATAGCTGGAATACAAAATTGGGGACACTAGCTGCTATAATTTTCTAGATCTACAGATTTTAATAATTAGTTCATATGGAGTTTGCCACGCCCCTTATGCTTGATCGCCTATTTTTAACAAAAATATTGATATTGAACCTTTAGATATTCGCACAAAATTTGAGCAGTCTAACTATTCTGGTATTCTAGATATGCAGATTTTAGTATTTACTTCATATGGGAGGTGCCACGCCCGCTTTTGCTGAACTTTTGTCCAAAATATTTATATTTAAACAAAAGTTACTTGTACAAAATTTGGGGACTCTAACTGTTAAAGTTTTCCAGCTATGCAGATTTTAGTATTTACTTTATACGGAAGGTGACATACCCCCTGATGATAGGTCGCCAATTTTTGCCAAAAAAAATCATATTGAACCTAAAGATATTCGTACAAAATTTGAGTAGCTTAACTATTCCGTGTTCTAGATATGCAGATTTTAGAATTTACTTTATATGGGAGGAGTCACACCCACTTTTGCTAGATCGCCTTTTTTGTCCAAAATATTTATATTTAAACTAAAGTTACTTGTACAAAAATTGAGGACTCTAGCTGTTACAGTTTTTCAGATATACAGATTTTCGTATTTGGGGAGGTGCCACTCCCACTATTGCTAGTTCGCCCATTTTTCCCAAAATATTTATATTGAAACTGTAGTTACTTGTACATAATTTGAGGTATCTTGCTGATATAGTTTTTCCAATATACCCATTTTGTTATTATCTTACAATAGTAGGTAATGTAGCATATGTGGGCGTGGCATCTCGCTGATTTTAAATATCAACATAAAAGGTAGCCTATAACTCCTTCCACACATAAGGGAAGATATTGTGAAAATTTTAAGAAAATCGGTTCAGCCGTTTAGTCGTCTATAAAGTTCAAACATACAAACAAACACGCATTCATTTTTATATACATATATAGATTATAAATTTAACACTAAATCTACCATGATGGGTCAAATGGTTCGGTTTATGATTGTTATATCAGACTTTCTTGGAAATAACCTTATAACACTACCATTTGCCTTTACGTCTTCTATTTTTTTTTTTTTTTTTTTTTTTTTTTTTGCTGAGAAATACATGTGATGTGCCCTAACTACTGCAGGGAGTTTTTTGTCTCGTGTAAACATACTGTACATTTTATGCATTGCCTGGTATATTTCGCTATATTTTTTGTTAGCTGATGGTTGGATATTCACGCTACGATGCCAGTGAGCCAGCCACACCTGATAAGTGGTCAAGCAAACTGTTCTTTTCTAGTTTCTTTCAGTTCTTGTTAAAAACATGAATTGCGTTCTATTTCTTAAGCTTCGAAACAAAGCTTTACTACCAAAATACAAACAATGTTGTTGTTTTGCAGCTGTCAAATGAATATTGAATAAGTTGCTTTGTGTATGCCTAAACACTTTTGTCAATTAAACTTATAGTATTACACGACCCACAGAAAATTGTTTGGATAGTTCATACAAATGCATTGTTTACCAAAATAAAGAGGCAGCGGTTTATTTATAGAAACTCTGTTATAAATTTTATTTAATTATTGGTCAAATCCAATATGCACGTAATCTTTTATAGTGGTACTGTTTGTATAACTAATTATATTGTTATGTGTTAATTTTTACAAAACATTTATTCACAATAAAATAAATTATTTCTGATCGTTATTTGTTAAATATTTTATTTATTTAACGAACTTCAATAGATAACAATGCACCCTCAATTTTATTCATGATCCTTATTAGCAAACACTAAACTGTCGGTAGAAAAACCACTGTGCTTAACACGCCCTTTTTAATACAACTCTCAGTTGGACAATCAAATGCTGACTCATATACCCATTATGGGGTTCACGCCACGTAATGGGATGTACGTTTGTATGTAGCATACCGAAATTATGCAAATGCTTACTGAAATTATACTTACACATGCTTGAAACAAAATTCCGGCATGTGACGTACTACGTATATTAAGAGATAAACGGAATACAGAATTTCATCTGAAATTTTAAAAGGAGAGTAAAAATCATACGAGAGATTTTTTACATTCACACGGTTAGTAAAATAACAAAAGAGAGTTAAATGAAAACAGGCATTGCTCTGCATATAATTTGTTTGCATCAAAATATATCCCTGATCTAGTGGAGTGTAAAGGGTTTTAAAAAATTCTAAAAATGAAAAGAGCCGACTGACGACTGACAAATTTCGTATATTCTCTCAACCGTAGTCTAGTAGGTAGTGTGTTGGCTTATTAGACATGTGGCCTCGGCTCAAACCCCAGGTCAGACGTCCCCAACAAAATGAAATATGAGAAAGTATTTCAGCTTTTTTCTGGCAAAAACTCTGAGAATTAATTAAATTGCCATGAAAAGTTTCTCAAAATATTTTCGTTCGGAGTCGATTTCAAACTCTAGGTCCCGCCACTTACATATGTATAAAATTAACTCACAAAATAAGTGGTATAAGAAACAATGTCGTAATCCTAACTGAAGGGTTATAATAATAAATTATGTATATTCTCTCACTGTCGATGTCTCATATAGAATTTACACGATACTGCCATATTTATTTTTTATTTATTTATTTATTCAATTCCTGTACAACAAGATTTAATCTTATATTTAAAGTACAAGAAAGAAGTGTTCATAAACAACATTTGGAGATCAAACTTTTCTAATGAATAAAGTAAAAGAGAAGAAAAAAATAATAATAATAATGACAATAGTAATAAATCTGCATAATTTATAAAAATTGTAATCTACTACAGTGAAGTCGCCGTGGTCTGGTAGGTAGTGTGTTGTCTTATTAGACGAAAGGCCCGAGTTCGAATCCCAGGTTAGACATCAAAACGAAAAATATGAAAATATTTCTTCGGCGACTTCCTCTCAGCAGATTTCTGGCAAAAACTCTGAGAGTAAAAATTGCCATGAAAAGCTTCTCAAAAAATCTGTCGTTCGGAGTCGACTTTAAACTGTAGGTCCCGCCACTCATGTATAAAATTAACGCACACAACATGAGTGGTGTTGAGAAGCTAGGCCGTAATCCTGACTGAAGGGTTGTAATGGTCAATTATGTTATGTATGTAATCTACTACGGTGCAAAAAAATTAAATAAAAAGTCCTAAAACTATTTGCGTTGCTATTAAGTTGCTGAGAATGTAGAAGACAATTCCAAAGCCGTGCAACGTGAATAAAAATGCTATTCAGATACAAGGTAACGATGTAGGGGAATTATGATCCTTTTACCTCTAAAAGATCTAGCAAATCTTATTATATCGCTAAGATATCCTGGAGATTCTGAATAAATGATACACGGATGCTCAAAAGATTGTCAAACGATCCACCATAAAGCTTCAAGAAAAAACGGGGCACATGGTTATATCTTCTTAATCCACAGACATATCTCACAATATTATTGAATAAGACGTTGAGCTTCTGCTTGCTAACGGAATTGCAACTTGCAAAAAGTTCACAACCGTACATTAAACCAGGAAGAAGATAATATTTTGCAATCAACCGTCTTATATTCAAAAACGTAAAGTATTGTGTCGACCAAAGACACTTCGACTTCATATAAGTTTGACCTACGAGTGTGTTAACATGATTTGTAAATGTAAGACTGTCATTAAAAGTCAACCCAAGGTTTTTGCAGCATCCACAATCTTGGTCTTCTCCCCGTTCATCAAAATATCGAGACCGATATTGGAATGAAGCGTCCAAAAGTAATATTTTCGCACATTTTCACCGTAAAGGAAAAGTCCTAGTAGTAATTATGCTATTGAATAAATATGTTATATATGGCAGAAGTACAGGCAGCAATAATTTTATAAATCTCGGGTGCATATTGTCACAGCGTACCGCATTCGACCTGGTTAAATTGAAACATAAAAGGACGTCAGACTGATTCACACAAGAGAATTGAAAATCACCAGTATCAATATCATTAGAACCCAAGTTTGAAAACCTGTAAAAACTATTATCGACTGGCACCATAGGTAAGTTCATGAAATCCCTGTTGATCTCCTCAACATCTAACTGGTGGAATCCCATATCTGTTCTACCAATACCAATTTCCCTTATGCATTCCCAAGTTTGTCTAGAATCAACGGCAGTACTGAAACGCCTAGCATAGTACTCAATTTTTGCAGTCCTGATACTGGCATTCACATTTCTTCTAGCAATTTTAAATTCTACTTTCAGCTCTGGGTTTCTAAAACGCTTCCACCTAGAATACGCAATATCCCTCTTACGAATAAGGGATTTTATACGAGCGGAAAACCATGGTTTTGTCCTAGGAAGTACTGTTCTCTATCTCATAGGAACTGCCAAATCATAAAGGCGCTGTATATTATTCTCCAGAAATGATACCTGCTCATCAACAGAAGTCTTGTCATACATACGAGCCCAATCTGTAAGAGAAATATTCTCTTCAAGGACGCTGTAATTAATATTTTTAAAATCACGATAGCGAACTGAAATTTGTGATGAAGGAACATTAAAACGATATGTCATAAAGATCAAATCATGCCTGGAAAAATAAGGGGCAGATACTTGGTCATATAACAATACGCTCGAAACATATGCTACAAAGAAAATATCAAGCAGAATTCTATTGGTTGATGTATGATGTGTTGGATTAATTGTATTTGTAAGGGTTAGTCCAAGAGACAACATATTATCAATTAGTAAGGTTTCCACTAGTATATTCGAGTTAAAGTGGCCAAAGTCTTAAGAGTCAGCAAAAAACTAGATAAGTCAATCCTCCTATTCGGTCTGTAAACACACCCCACCAATAATTTCCTACCACCAGAATTCATTTCGGCAGAAATATATTCAAGTTTCGCCCCACTATGCGAGATGTCAGATTTCAAACGAACTTTGCAAGATATGTTCTCCTTCACAAAAATAGCCACTCCGCCAGCATTACCCAATCTATCCTCTCTAAATACCTTGTAGCCACTGAGGCAGAAATAGCTATCCAGTGTGTCAGGTGCGAGCCATGTCTCTGAAATGCACACGATGTCAACGTCTGAATTTTCAAAAACGTATCTAAACTCGTCGACTTTATTGTTCAGACTCTGAGCATTTATATGGATCACTTTAAGACCCCTTTTTTGCCTAGCCAAAATTCATACCAAATTCATCGTCACGACCTTGGAACCGCCTCTTGCAGATAATATGCTATCCAATACCATACACAACGAAGAAATAAAAAATTCTTAATAGCAACGCAAAATATAAATAATACATAATAATAAAGATGAGTTCGTAATAATGCAAACAGATTCAAAAACAAAAATGGGCACACAATTAATAAATAGAAAGGACATAAAAAATACTCTAGAAGTTTATAGACAATGACAACAATAACCAAACAATTCCTGGCTAGACATGTAAAATTGATCCTAAGTTCGAAAAAATTGTCTTAATTGATCGGTAAAGTTAATCTTTATTGCATCATCCTCATCAGATGGCTTAATATAAGCAACTCCAAGTTTCGTGAAAGCGGCTTTCAAACGGTTTTCTTTCTTCAAGCATAACGCTGATTTAAAAATACCATGATTATACGGAGTTAAATTCTCATTGATACAAATGGCTTATTGCTTTCAAAATCTGCATCATTTAAACGTAGTGGTGATTTGCGATTTCACCGATAGCCCGCAACATTTTCAGAAAAAGGTTTTTCTCGTAAGGAGAGTTCATTTCTGTTACAATTGGAGGGTCACTGACAACGCGGCCGTGCTTGAAGTGCTTTACCCTAAAAATCGCCTTGTGAGGGGATACACTTATATCTAACGTACCACAAATTTTCATGAGATGGAACACCAGTTATTCTGACATCAGATGCAACAAGTAAATTATCATATTCGAGAATTTTTAAATTTAAATTGTGCACATCATTTTTTAATTTGCCAATTTCATTATTGGCATTATTTACTCTTTCATTTAGTTTATTAATTTCATCTTTTACATCATTTAGTATTCCATTTTTCAAATCACCCAACTTTTTTTCAATTTCGATTATAAGGCAACCCTTATTGTTTTCAATCATGTCTCTTATTAAGTCCGATTGCTCTTTAATGTACTCATTTTGTTTCGCAAACTTTGTATCCAGCCAGCTCCACAAACGCGTACGTATAGCCAAATCATTTGTGTTCGAAAATAAGAGATCAGATATTTCAGAGTTTACTGACGACACACCGTTCGATTCGGTTTCCCGCGCAACATTTTTTGCTTTTGACTCTCTTAACCTCTTGGCAGACGTTTCACTTCTTGTATACATTTTAATGTTTATGTAAAAATTGAAAATATTTATAAACGAGATACAGAGAATTAATTGTGTTTAATTTGTTATTGCAGTTTAACTGTGCAAATTTAGTTGTTGTATTTAAATTTCAGATTTGCTCAAGGTTTTTTGTTTATTGCTTTGTCACAAAAGATTGTTTATTTATTATTGTTATTTGTTGTTTTATTTTGGTGTAAAAGAGATTTTTGTTTTCGCACTGTATATTATTGTTGTCAGTTTTTTAAAATTTCAGCACAATGAGGATTGTTTTTGTATGTTATGGTTTATGGCTTATTATTGTTTTTGTTTAGTTTTGTTTTCATTTCTAGTTTGTTTGTATTTTTGGTTTGTTTATATTTTTGAATTTTTTTTTTTTTTAATTTGCTCAAATATATACAGTGGTGGCCACGAATTTAAGACACGACATATGATGGACTTATTTGTGATAATTTTGTGATAATTGAGAAATCTCAAGAAACCCATGATATTTTGGAAAAATATACTTTGGAGTTTTGCCGCTTCGGCTCTGATGGAAAGCAGTACGTCTGGCGCCCTCCAAACCTAGAGCATCATCCAAAGTACACCCTAAAAACAACATGGTGGTGGCGGTGTGGGCAGCATTTTCCTGGTATGGTGTAGGTCCCATTTACAATGTAAATTCTAAAATGGACCACCATGTTTACAAAAATATTATAACAGACACAATGATACCATTCGCTGAAGACAACATGCCTCCAATATAGAAATTTATGCATGATAATGACCCTAAGCACATTTCACATCTAGTGAAGAGTTGCTTAGAGGAAAACGATATCATTGTTCTTAAGTGGCCAGCTCAATCCCCGGACCTCAATCCAATTGAGAACTTGTGGAATGATGTTGAGGAATATGTACGAACAGTTAAACCAAAAAATTCAAGCGATTTGTGGGAAGAAATCCAAAAGACTTGGTATGCAATTCCAAAGCAACGTTATGTGGCATTAGTCGAAAGTTTACCCAGGAGATGTGCTGCTGTGATCAAAAATAAAGGATTTCCCACTAAATACTATGATTTTTTTATGAAGCTGAGCTTAAATTAGAGAATAGTGTTATATTATGCCTATGTCTTAAATTCGTGACCAGGATAAAATGTGTGTTTATGTGTATAATATGTAAATAAAAATTCTTAACCGAATATAGGTAAGAAAATATTATTAATTTTTCTTCATAACATTACTAAAATCCTAAAAAAATATCATGGACCCATAATTTTTTCGATAAAATGTAAAAATTATCTCAAATAACTCAGTCATATGTCGTGTCTTAAATTCGTGGCCACCACTGTATATACATATAAGTTTGATAAGTTGTAAGAAAATTTTCTCTGACAGGTACGGTTGTAATTTGCTCTATTAATACACCGTTGATAATGTTTGTCTTTCTAGTTGGTATTTTTGTTTTGTGCTACTCTTTGTACGGGAAGATTTGCGTATTGTTGTTTTCGTTTGTCTTGTTTGTTTTTGTATTGTTATTTTGCCATATGAAAACATGCCAGTACTGAAAACAATGGCTGACTCCATAAACGCAGTTTGCAATGCAACACTGCAAAGATATCATTTACAAGGCAAAGCAATGTTTTATTTCAGCACTGCTTTGTCAAATAATGAGATGACATTTTAATATGTTTATGAACTCGAAAACTTTTGTTCCCTGTATGACTTTTTGTATATGTAATTTAATTTGTTTAAATGAATATTCAAAAAAAATGCAGTCTTCTTTTGAGAAGCGCTTTCAATTTGGCTGATAATAAAAATTCAAGCAGCACTTTGATCAAAAATATTTTAAACAAAGAAGAAAATTTGAACATTTTTGTAAAATTATCGCAAGCATGTAGGGCGTTCAGATGTATTCTCATTTTCAAATAAAGAAAAGTACATTCCAGGTATTTACTACCAGATGGCATAATTTGATAAAACTAATTAATATTTTAAATTTTAAGAAGTTGCAGGTTGCGATTAAACCCTGGTGGTATTCACGTACAACTGGACGTATTGGAATAACGCTACAAAATGCATTACAAATAACAATTTGGAAACTGAGCAATAATTGTTCTTTCAAAGATGTGCTATCAATTTCCTTAATATCCCGCGTTATTTGTTCCCAAATTGAGTTTATTTTCTTTTTTTCGCTAACGCACTTCTATGAGTAGGTTTTTTCTTTCATGATTTCATCTTTTGTCTCTATATAAAGGGTGATTTTTTAGCTATTATCTTTTTGTCAACACTAGTTTAAACAGCTCACACACGTTTCTTTTTTTTCACTGTCAAACATCTTCAGTTTGGTCTATACTTTAATCATGAATCGTCTTACAAACGAACAACGCTTGCAAATCATTGAATTTTGTTATCAAAATGCGTGCTCTGTTAAGAAAGTTCACTGCGCGCTTCTTCCATTTTATGGTCAGTTTAATCGACCCACTGAAGCGGCTATTCGGGATACGCAAATAAGCAGAATTGTCGATTTTGGAGTGAAGATCAGGCAGAAGCATTGCAATAGCTATCAATGTATCTAGAAAAAGTCACAGTTTGGTGTGGTCTATGGGCTGGTGGCATCATTGGACCGTACTTCTTCAAAGATGCTGCGAATCGTAACGTAACAGTGAATGGTCAGCGCTAGCGTGATATGATATCCAACTTTTTTTTGCCCAAAATGCGAGAGCTTGACTTGCATGACATGTGGTTTCAACAAGACGGTGCCACATGCAGTGATGCCAACTCTTAGGACACCACACGCGTGAACAAAAATGAAAAACGGACTAAAACGGGCTAAATTGAAAAAATTACGTTTTTAGTACAATACAATTTAATTTTTTTCAAAAAAGCGCAAAATTTACCACAATAGGGTACCACTGCAGGTGTAAAACAAATTTGTGCTTGTACCATATTAATGCTGTTTAAAGGTTCGGACACTTTTATGCTTTTTCGTTTCTGAATGTCTGACCAGGTGATAGTGTTTAGCGGCGATTTGCGTGTTGCAGTAAATACATACTGCTTTAGATTCATCTTTAGAAGGCTTTATCCATTTCTTAAAAAGGGGATCTGTCTCCCAAACTTTACGATATCTTTGCGTGTAGCGCTCTTTCTAAACATAGCATAACATTTAGATTAAAGACACTTCCAAGAATAGTAAATTATGACTTAATTAAAGTTATACACTCATATACTTATTAATATGTTTTATATCAATGCCTAATTACTAGGTAAATACAATTTTAAACTTTCAGCAAAGCTTGTGTTTCTCGGTACTTTTGTTAATTCTGTGTAAATGACAAGCAAACAAGAAATAGAAGAAAAAAGTGCTGTCACATTGGCTTACAATTCGACATTGCCATAGAAACATAAGATAATATTGCTACAGAGTTAAAGGAAAAACGGGCAAAAAGGGCTAAACAAAAATACTGAAAAGCTCTGAAATTGCGCGTTTTTTAGTTTAGGGCAAAAAAAAATTTGTCGCGTTAAAGGTACTTCAAAAAGGGTTAAATCTAGCCCGAGAAGGGCTAAGTTGGCATCACTGGCCACATGCCACACAGCACGCGTAACAATGGACTTATTGAGAGGCGAGTTCGGTGAACATTTTATTTCACGTTCGGGACCGGTCATTTGGCCGCCTAGATCGTGCGATTTAACGCCTTTAGACTATTTTTTGTGGGGCTATGTTAAAGCTCATGTCTATACGACAAGCTCGCTTCAATTGACGCATTGGAAGACAACATTGAAGCATTTATTCGTGAGATACCGGCCGAAATGTTGGAAAGAGTATGCCAAAATTGGACTAAGCGGATGGACCATTTGAGGCGCAGTCGCGGTCAACATTTGTATGAAATAATCTTCAAACATTAAATTATATGGACCGTACTATCGATTCAAATAAAGATTTCATGCTTTTTTCGGAATTTTATGTTTTTTTTTTAAATTTTCCTATAGCTCTTAAAAAATCACCCCTTACAAAAAATTAAATGTTAAATCACATTTGTACTTATATTAATC
Source organism: Sarcophaga rosellei (assembly GCA_930367235.1). Lineage (NCBI taxonomy): Eukaryota > Metazoa > Arthropoda > Insecta > Diptera > Sarcophagidae > Sarcophaga > Sarcophaga rosellei. The sequence goes on along the minus strand of OV884018.1, from coordinate 43,346,375 downwards.
AAAAATTTTAATTATCACAAATTCGCCATTTCTACCACAAAATATTTGCCGCTAATAATGTTTACAAGGAATCATAAATAAAAACCTTGCACGAATTGACAAATAATGCGCACTGAAACACATTGCCATGCAATAATGAGGCATTACCGAAACAAATTCTACTGCTTTTATTGTATGGTTACATTGCAAACTGCGTTTATGAAGTCAGCCAATATTTAATAATCATTTTGAACAGAAAGTGTATACCTATAGAAGAAAATTTTTTAAGTTCCCTTAATGAAATCATCTCCGGCGTCTAGTTTAATGTACTATATATTAGGGTGGTCCTTAAATTAAAAGTCAGGCCTTTTTCGAGCCTCACCCCCCAGTTTAGTGAATATTCATAACAATAAAATTTTCAGATTAATCGGTTGGGGTTAGGGCTTGCTGCAAGCCCAGTCAAATTGAGAGGAAACCGTAAAATTTAACTTTCTTGTCTCACAACTGCAAAAGTATTCATTTTATGTTAATAAAGTTGTAAAAGGAAGATGTTTTCTGCAAATTTTTAAATATTTCTTACCTTAATTACTTTTTTCTAAATCTACCGTTGAGAAAGTATTTTGGAAAGAAATAAATCAATCATAATCTAAGATTTTATAAACGTACATGTTATTGAAATATCACTTTAATTTTAATTTTACATGTAGAAAGTTACGGCAATTTAAAGGATTAAGCTGCAGCAATTAAAGTGTGTTAATTAATTAATTTAGGAATACCAAAATACCTTCGTTCTTAGTCTTGACAAACTTGTAGAATATACAGTATTTGAAGTTCATCTTTTGTAAGAATCGAATTATAATCTTCTATTAGTTTAACAACTCCTGTTGCATTACTGATCACGTTTAATAGGCGAACACTATTATTTGCTTTAAGGAAGGCGTTTATTTTTTTCTTTGGATTCTCTTTCAAAAATGTTTGGCTTATTGAAAACCTGTCAAAAGTAAAACATCTGTATTTCTGTGAAAATATCTCAATACTCAATACCGTCTCTCATTACCGTTGAGATATGATAGCTTTTTTTGTTGCACTTTTTATATTTTCTTTTGTGTCTGTTCTATTTCTAGGTTTCAACCATTTTTTCCCTTGCGGAATGTGGTATCCTAAAATTAACATTTTCAGAATTAAGGTATGTACCATAACAGATTTTGTAATACTATATATCTTTTTCAATGTTTTCAAAATTGTATATTTGTTGCTGCAATATTGAATAGTTATAGGGCACTATTATTACAGAAGTAAACGAGAACCAAGGTTCTATTATCTGTAGCCTGAAGCAATAACAGCCTAAAACCCCCAATGATACCTTCGAGAAAAATCTCTGTTTAAATAAATGTAATACGGCTTCATTCAAAATGTTTTTGTTACCAACTTTTTAAAAACATTGTTAGAGAAACGTGGATTTGGGAATGGGGACTTACAAACAACCCCGAAGAAAAAATTCAAAAACCGTTATTTTTACAGAATATCCTTAAAAAAGGACATGGATGATTGTCCTTGGACAAATTGTATGTGCAGTTGGACGCGCTTTGAAAAAACCTTTCTTATGACACCCATACTGTATATGTTGGTTAGGAAGCAAATTCTCAAATTGACAAAACATGGAAAAATAGGCCCTTTTTCAAAATATTCCAGCTCACGAGAGGTCAAAGCTGGAGTCGAAATATGTTAAATGTCATTATAAAATATACCAGTGTTCATTTTGAGGGGGTACATCTTGCACGAATTTCGCTTCCATACAACTTGAGTCGCTCTAATATACATATGTTATGTAAAGAAAAAAGTAAAATTAAAAAATTTTAAATTTTAGCATAAAGAAAACGAAAGCCTCTAAGTTCCAAATGTTGGTTGAACTGATGGAACACTACCCACAGCTTGCAACGAGTAGCAGACAGACAGACATTTTTACGCGAAAAAATCAGCATGCAAAGAAAAATATAAAAAAACAAAGCGTCTCTTATGTTTCTTCGACATAAACGAACGTGATAGTGGAGCACTTTCTGTATTACTACCAAAATATATTTCTATTGATGGGAACATTGTATTTTTCATTCATATTTTATTATATTTCGTCCATGGAATAATAAAAATTTGTTTTGGTAAACAAACAGAAAAAATTTAATAATAAACAAAATACAGGGTTGCCTTGTGTTTATTATTTATATTTTTTTATACTTTAACGTGGAAAAAAACTCAATGGTATAATAAAAATATATCTTGGTAACAATGTAACTTGACAAGACGCAAAAATAACGTAAGTCAGGCAATTATGTTATAAAAACTCATTTTCTTACGTACTTGCCTGTGTGCCGATTGCCTGCCTGTCAACAAGGTTGTGTTATGAAAACATCATATAACTTTCTCTTTTAAAATAATGTCTGTTGGCCCTATTGCGGCTGACAACTTTTTTTTAGTGGTTTGGTCGTCTTTTAGAAATCGGTATTGCCATTCTCAACTTAAATGCGGTTGACTTTTTGGTTGTGCGACTGATTTTTTAATTGTGTTTCATGGTATTGCGGTTCACCACTTTGTATGAGTTTGGTTGACAAAATCGTTAAATATAGACAACTGCTTATTAGCAGTTGAGTTTCTGTCAGCTATAGAGCTCACTTATATATTTAATACATTTTCTTTTTAAAAATATTAGAAAAAAATAGAAAAATCGTAAGTAAGTTTTTTCCGCTTAAAATAAATAAATAAATATTTAATACGCAGGGAATTGAAAATAACAAACAAGGCCCAATTTGATCCTAACAAGCTGTAATATCCTTTCCTATTCAGGTAAAAGAGCTGAATATTTTTTTGTGGAAACACAATCCGAACACAGCCCAATACGCCGGAAATCCACATTTTTAAAAAACCAATTTTTGGAAGCATTTATTTCGTCTTTGCTCAATTGTTTTTTTTTTATCCATTTTCTACAAATGCGATTCTCTATTGCTGGTAACGTACATAACATACATAATTGGTCATTACAACCCTTCAGTCAGGATTACGGCCTAGCTTCTCAGCACCACTCATGTTGTGTGCGTTAATTTTATACATGAGTGGCGGGACCTACGGTTAAAAGTCGACTCCGAACGACAGATTTTTTGAGAAGCTTTTCATGGCAATTTTTACTCCCAGAGTTTTGCCAGAAATCTGCTAAGAGGAAGTCGCCGAAGAAATATTTTTTTTTTCATATTTCGTTTTGATGTCTGACCTGGGATTCGAACTCGGGCCTTTCGTCTAATAAGCCAACACACTACCTACTAGACGACGGCGACTTCATCAGTCGTGTATAAATATTGCTGGTAACACTTCCTTTAAAATAAGTGACATTATGGATTGAGCTACTCCAACATTGAAGTCATTTCCACTGTACTTTTGATAGCTTACATCAGCCAAAAATCGAAGGACAGCGCACAGCTTTAATATCTGTGGTATAGCTGTCATAACCACAGGTTTCTTTCTGTGGTCCTTAATTTTATCCAGCACTAACAAAATGCTTCTTTGTTCAGCCGAAAATAGCTAATAAATCTATAAAATATCACTTGTTATGAATATTTTCTTACTTCGCACTAAGTAGTTAAAAAGGATTTGAATCATCGCGCACTTTTCTACGTATACGAAGAACATTTATATTATATAAATCCACACTTAAATCCATTTTTAATTTACTTTTATTTCTACAAAAACTTGATTTTAACTTATTTTTAAGTTTTCTTTTCTTCTATTTCCAAATAAATTTCATGGTGTTACCAACATGAAATTTAAATTTTATACCGGCAACACCATAACAAATACAAGTAAAAAACGTTGAGTTCCGCAATATCAAAAAATAATTTGGTTGACTAAGGGTGCGAACAGAGTGAGCGCTGAAAGCCGAGCAGTGATTGTCAGTGCGATAAAACTGATTACATACAAGTCAATACAAATAAGCTTGTGTATAACACAGTGAACGCCAACAAGAGCATAGATCAAAGGCAATGAGTGCGAGAAACAGTTTCAAATCGTTTTGCGTGCTTTTTTGTATTGTTGATGTTTACTTTTTAGCCTGCATTCGGGTATAATATTAAAATTTAGCTGGATATTTTCTTAAAATTAAAAATATAAATGATGAAATTCACCAAATTCTTTCCTTTTTAGTGTAATTGGATGTTTTCCAAATTCGTTTGTGTTAATAATTGCACTAATCACACTAGGAGAAGCAAAATACTCTTCATCAGAGGAATCCATTACTGTGTACAGCAATTTTATAAACACAAATGAACAACAAGACATAAAAGCAAAACACATGCAATAAACAGACTTACAGCGCTGATTCTCGCATTCACTGTGTTATATACAAATTTTCTTCTCGCATGAAAATAAGCTCGACTCGGCATCAAAACTCATTCTGTTCGCACCCAAATATGATGTTTTCATAACACAAGCTTGTTGACAGGCAGGCAATCGGTACACAGGCAAGTACGTAAGAAAATGCGTTTTTATAACATAATTGTATATCTTGTTGCCAAGATATATTTTTATTATACCCTTTTTTCCATGTTAAAGTATAATAAAATATAAATAACAAATACGAGGCAACCCTGTATTTTGTTTATTATTACATTTTTTCTGTTTGTTTACCAAAACAAATTTGTATTACTCCATGAATGAAATATAATAAAATATAAATAAAAAATACAATGTTCCCATCAATAAAAATATATTTTGATAGTAATACCGAAAGTGATAATGGAGACATTCGTTTATGTCGAAGAAACGTAAGAGATGCTTTGCTTTTTTTAATACTTTTCTTTGAATGCTGATTTTTTCGCGTAAAAATGTCTGTCTGTGTGCTATTTTCTTTTTCTGTTTTGGTGAAATGGTTTCCTTATTTCTTTTGGAGTTGATGGTGTTATTTTGTGTTTTTCTGATTTCTGATGTTATTTATTTCTTGGTGTATTTGTGGTACGCTTCGTGGTTCCAAATCTGTGTTTTTTTGGCTATTACATGGAGGTGATGTCCTCCAGCGCCGCTAAGACTTGTTATTTTCTGCTATTTTTCTTTACGTTCATCTACGTATGCATATAATTTTCAAATTTATAATTCACATAATACCCTTTTCCATTCGAATCCACTTCTTACCGGAGGCCCCAAAGCGTTGATTTGTGTCGTGATGCTGTCCCATGTTTCTTCTACCGATACTTTGCTGCTTCCGAACACAGAGCTACTCGTTGCTAGCTGTGGATAGTGTACCATCAGTTCAACCAACTTTTGGAACTGAGAGGCGTTCGTTTTCTTTATGCTAAAATTTCATATTTTTTAATTATACTTTTTTATTTACATAACGTATACATATATGTATACTTAAAAATTTTTATTGTTAAAATCCATTAATAAAAACTATTCTTTAGCTTCATAATTTTAAAAAGAAAATTCCGTACACAACCGCTATTTGTTGATTGTCACTTTTGACATATCTAACAAGTGGAATTGCCATATGAAACAAAAAAAAATTCAATTCTTACGTTTCTACTCGAAAAAGTTTGCGACTTGTGTTATAAAAACCAAATGTTCTCAAATGAACAAAAATTTTGAGTCACTTGTGGTATGAAAACAGGCCATAAAAGTTGGGTTGACTGGCAGACGACCAAACTGAGTTGAGTTGAGAACGGCAATAGGGACATGTATTTAACCCTGGTCAAATATATTTTTTAGTTTTAAGGCCTGAAAACTTATTGCTAGTTCATTGGAATTCGACGAGTGCTTAATGAATAAATGATAGATAAAAACATCTGGATATTTACATTTCTAAAATATATTTTGATATATGTATATGTACTTCAGATAATTTGAGTGGCTTTATCAGTTACACGAAATTTGGTGCTTTTTTTTAAATTTTAACTCCGACCCCAGTGAGGCACGGGGCACTATTAAACTCAATTTTTAAGTTAAGGCTAAGTTTGATATTAATAGATGGTACTTTAGTACGAATTAATGTGTACCTTAGAAAAATTATGAATCTGTAAATATATGCATGAAAAAGTTAAAATGGCTTTAAGTTAAATTCGATTCACTATTGAAGACAATAATTTTACTACGAATTTTGGAATAATTTTGACATTAAATTTTTATATTAAATGTTAGTTATTTAAAAAAGGCGTATAAAAAGTAAACGTTTGGTTATTTTATTTTGATTATTACTTATATGCTATTTTAAAATAAAGGATGGATAATAATTTGAAGTAACCACGGTTCGAACAAAACGAAATATGAAAAATGTTCTTAACTCTGAGAGTAAATAAAATTGCCATGAAAAGTTGCTTAAAAACCTGTCGTTCGGAGTCGACTATAACTGTAGGTCACACCACTCATACATACATGTATAAATAATCGGTCATTACAACCCTTTAGTAAGGATTACGACTAAGCTTCTGTGACGTTAGCCACAGTCTAAAGTCGACTCCGAAGGATATATTTTTGAGAAACTTTTTCATTATCTCTTAGAGACGTTTTGTTCGAGATGTCTGAGCTGAAGTTTAAACCACGGGTTCGGTGTCTTCAAAACAACTCACTAATGGGCATTGAAAAGACTGCTTTACAACTAAATGTAGCGAATCTAGTCCCACGTACAATAAAATAGTATTGGACTGTAACGACGTCGATATTATATATTCTGAAAATAGCTGAATAAAGTGTGAAGTAAACTTCCAATTAAATAAAATAAACTCATAATATCAGCTTTGAATGCTGTTAGTACTAAAACAATAAGAAATCAGCGATTTAAGTGTGAAAAAAAGAGATTAAATTTTAAAAGATAAAAATTTCTCACGATCATTTTCAAAATGTACAATATCAATTATAATTTAATTAAATTATTCGATTATACGAACAATTTAAAATTCATCAAATATTATTTACAACCTGACAATTATTAGCACAAAAAGGATCAAATGTAACTGGATACCGCAATTACAAAACACATTTAAGTACATACATGTCGGCATAGGACTTTACATTTATATTTTCATAGTTGCTAAATGTTTCCTCAATGGAAAATCTTAAAATTTTGCATACGATGAAGATAATTTCGATAATTAAAATTTTTTTAAAAACAAGAAATTACCTCTGACTTGGACTCTTACTATCAGAATACGATAATTGGGCATGACTTATCTGATCGTCATCCTTTCGTTGTGTCTTACGTTTAGAAGTTGGATAGCTTTGATCTTGTCCAGAGCTACTTGTTCCGGTTGGACTGATCATGTCAGTGTCACTATTGTTCCATTCCGCTTTGCTCATTTCTTGTGGAAACACAATGGAGTTTTCGTTTGTTTCTATCTGAAAGGAATATGTAATTATTCGCACTATCTTAATGTTTTTAAATCAATTTTCACGGAAAAAAATGATAGCATATCATAAGATAACTTCTGAAAGATTATTTTATCAAAAGCTGTAAAACAAAAACAAAAAAATTTTTTTACATTTTGCCTTATTTTGGAAATAATATTGGACATTCTGATTAATAATCTGTTGTTTATCGGGGTAAACTAGTGATTTAATATATATTTTCACTCCAATTTAAACCTTCAAAAATACTTTAACAAAAAAATTAATAATAGTAATAATAACTTTTCCCTAACATAAACAAATTACTTTTCAATATCTTGTCCTGCGTTTCTTTTGCATATGTATATACATACAATATTTATATTTCCTATTCAATTTACATCAATTGGAACTGGCATCTTCTATCGAAAATATTGATAAACAACTTTTTTTAAAGGAATAACCATTTACCAAGACAAACCTATCTATTACTTTAAATAATCGTTTCTTTGCAAACTTTTTCTTTTTTTCTGTGACACTTTAATCCCTATTAAAATTCTCTATGCTTTACATTTATTTAACTTTATAGTACTTGCGAAAGGAAAGTATTGTTAAATTAAAAGTTACAAATATTTATTTATTTATAATTGGAAATGGATAATATTAATTGAACTTACAGCATATAGTCCGACTGAGGAGCTTGATGAAGCGGTGGCAGCCGCTCCTGTACTGCCGTAATTAAGTTGAGAATGATATCCACTCGACAGTATCTTTTTATGAGCTGATGCATGTGCGCGGTACGCACTCACACTCAATTTCATTATGACATCAACATAAGATCCAAGAATTTGCACTTTTGCTGACAATACATTAGATTGGCCCCCACTGCATAAATTATTCCCTTTTGATCAGTTTTAATTTCTATAACAACAACCAAGAGGTAACTGGCAGTTTTCATTCGCGCATTTGCATTTTTCTGTCCTTTGGTGGAAATTTTCAAGGCGAGTTGAGTTAATAAAGTACTTTTTAGAAATATAACTTGTTCCGTTCATGAATTTTCTTTGTTATAACTAAAGTTTGACAGCTTTTGTACATTTAAAATGATCAGTTTTTAAGGCCTCAACGTTTTATTTTTTCCTAAAAGTAAAAAAAGAATTAAATAAGTATGGTGTGTTTTGTAAATTACAACATATTCTTATAGCAGGTTAATCTAGAAAGCAGCAGTCTGAAAAGATCAATAATATAGTAAAATTCCTTAATTTTTATATTGAGTTCTTAATTATATCGTTAAGTTATAAAAAAGCCGATGTTAATATGTTAATAGTGGTTTCACACAAATAATAGAATACATTATATACACGCTTTTGGACACAAAAATGTCTGTATAATTTCCTACACCATAATTTGAAACGAATAACAAACGTAGTGATAGATGATCAATGAAAGATTTTATGAATCTTATCTTAATTATTATGATATCTAAAATCAGCAATAAATAAATATCATCAAAAAGTTAATTTAAACTGAATTTTCGCTATTATTGTAACTAAGTCTCATCCTTATCTACTTAAAGTTTAGTGGTTTTCGTGAAAATAATTTTTTTTTTGGAACTAATGTCAGCTTTTGACAGATTCAGATAACACCAGTAAAATTTAATTAAACCAGTTTTTTTCACTTTAGTATGGTTAAATATTAAATAAATATATAAATAACAGCCATTTCCAGGCTAAAGTGAAACAAAACATTCCAATTATACTCGTAAATTTTCATTTACACATTTTCTTACGAACAATTCCTTATATTAAAAATTACGAGAAATTCCAAACGAATTGCATATTTAATTAAAATGTCAGAATACTATTACATTTGCGATGGTATTGAATTCGGTGTTTTAAATAATAACGTGCTGGCATCTCATATTTTCAGTTATGGTCTATAACTATTACCAAAGAAAATAAAGTATAAAGAATGTGGGCATATTTTGGAATATTTCTCAAAAATATTTCATGACAAGGGGGGAAAGACAGAAGGGAAGGGTAAAGAAACCAAGAGCGTAACAATGCGTTGTTCTCATCGTGCGTTTTTGTTGTTTGACTAATTTTTTATTTATATTTCTGAAACAGTGTTGCCACGAAAAAAATTTTGTAACCAACATTTGTGAAAAAAATCAACAAATAAGAAAAAATATAACCAAAATTAAATTCGTAGGCTTTTGTTTTATTTTTTTTCATGTTTAAATTATAATTAATAAAAGAAAGAAACAAAAATAGCTTTTTTTATAAGAAAAAAAAAATAACCAAAACCAAAAAAATCTACACATCTACACATTGATCAAAAAAATAACCGATTTTGGTTTGAAATAACCAAAAACGGCAACACTGTTCTCGGCACAAAGAGAACATGATAAAATTATGAGAGGCATGTGGTAACCCAGAGGAAAATTGTTAATAATATTTTCAAGTCTACTTATTAACCCAATAATATGTATATGTGAGCGAAAAATATAGAAAAATTGTACCTAAAAACACCGTATTTAACTTGGCAAGTATTTTTCCAAAAATCGAAATCATTTCTCATTGATATTAGTGAATCACACTATAACATTTCTTTGGGTGTAAAATTGAAGTCTGAAAAAAGCGACATAAACATTCTTCTTTAGAAGTTGACAAGCAAAGCAACTGAATGCATTTTTACGCTCTCATGATGAGAGCAACACATTGTTACGCTCTTTGTTTGTGTTTATTTTCCTTCTGTCTACCACCCTCCTCATCCAGAAATGATTTTAGTGAGAGCGGGTCGTAATGTTTGGTGAGAGGTTTTACTTCTACATAATGCGCATTCTTTATATCCATATTATTTGCTATTACTCTAGTTAACTATCTTCGAAAAACACTGAATATAAAACTTGTTATCTACTTGAATGTTACACCAATAGTGAGTTTTTGTTTTCATGATTAACTTAAACTTTAAGCTAAGTAAAGCAATAGCTCGCCGTAGTCTAGTAGGTAGTGTGTTCGCTTATTAGAGGTAAAACCTGTGTTCGTATCCCAGATCAGACATCAAAACGAAATATGAAAAAAACAATATTTCTTCGGCGATTTCCCAGCAGATTTCTGGCAAAAACTCTGAGAGTAAATAAACCTGCCATGAAAAAATTTCTCAAAAATCTGTCGTTCGGTGTCGACGTTAAACTGTTGGTCCCGCCACTCAAGTATAAAATTAAGCCACACAACATGAGTGGTGTGAGAAGCTAGGCCGTAATCATGTAATGTATGTATCAGAGATAAGCAATGAATCGTTTTTTCGCCACTCATAAGTACTCATGAAATTTTGAGTATGAGTGCGTTAATTATATTAAAATTCAACTACTCTGATTCATTCGTATTCACTACAACATTGATTTATAAGTACATGTTGCAATGAGTATGACTACAACGTTGACATCAAACTCATAACATTCGAATTATGTTTGATTCATACGCCAACTCATTCAGATTCATAAATTTAGAAAAATACTTATAAAGGCCGTGTCAGATAAAACTTTGTTGCTTTGCGTGACGTTTATAACTTTGACAGAAAAGCGCAAAGCAAAAAGTGTATGTCACAATAAAAACTTTGACAACACTCGCGTTGTTTGTTTATATTTTAAAAGTGGTTGGCGAGTAAGTTTTTTTACTAAGTAAAAATATAAAAATTATATTAAACGCTCCTTCTAAAAAATAAAATTTACTTACCTCTTTTTTTTTTAATATAATAAAAACAAAACAATAACAAAAAACTTTAAATTTAAAGAAAAATATTAAAACAATAAAATTTGCGCTCACATTTGCCAAATATTTACTGGATAATCAACAGCTGATTGTCAAAGCGAGCAAAAAGATGAGACATGCCCAACTTTTCGCTTTGCGTTGCGTTAAAAGCAGTTTATGTGACAAGTGCCACGTAAACATGTACATTTATCTTAAATGTCAAAGCGTGTATGTAACGCAACGCGAAGCAAAAGTTTTATCTAGCACGGCCTTAATACTCACAAATGATTCGACTAATTCGTTGTTGTTGCATTTACAAAGAAAGAGAAAAGATACATACGCAAAAAAGACAAAGACAGCAAGAGCATACGCACAACCGTCTTATGAGTATTGTAGTGTTCGTACGCGAATCATACTTATTTTGCGATTAGTGTATACGATGAGTCATGGAGAGTCGAAATCAATAACATCATGCGTATTGTTAAGTTTGAGTACGATGAGTATTTCAAACTTTGAATATGTGTAGTATGAGTATGATATTGTTACACAAATGGAAACGACCTAATATCGTTTCCTAAGAAAACATCGTTTAACATAAACAATAACCAAAAGCTACAAATACAAAGACACGACACAGATTCACACTAACATCGAAGGCGAGAACACGAACCTTCCACCAGAGCTGTTAGGTTTTTTTTGTAAAAAATCGTCAAAATTAAGAGAAAAAATCGTCACAAAATTTAAGAAAAATCGTCAAAAAATCGTCAGAACTTATAACATGGATAATATATTTTGCTATAAGTATAATTCTATTTTTAATTTATAAAAACAATATTTAACATAAAGGAACAATTAATTCGGCAGTCTTTACTAAAGCAATAAAGTAAAAAACAAAAAAAGTCAATAAAAAATATATAAAATATTTTCTTTTGAAAATCTTACTAGACGGCAAACTTGAAAAACTAGTAAGAAATATTAGAAACATTGTGTGTAAATGGACAGACTTATAATTTATATATATTTTTTTTTAATTAAAGTTCGTACAAATTATGTGAACAAAGTTTACTTATCAAATTTTTAGTAATATTAACATTAAAACGATTAGAAGAATTATTTTTTAAATAATCGTTTGAAAATAAATTTGAATCCAAAGAATTCCTTACTTTAGTTTTGTTTATATTAATTGTACTGAATATACGTTCAACGTTAGCTGATTAAATTATTAACAAAATCACATATGCGATTTAATCTTTTTCTAAAAATTTTTGAAATCAAGTAAATGTTCACCAAAATTTAGCAGTCTTAATTCTTTTATTTAGAATTCGCCGTAGTCAAGTAGGTAGCTTATTAGACGTAAAGTCCGGGTTCGAGCCCCAGGCCAGACATCAAAACGAAATATCGAAAAAAAATATTTCTTCGGCGACTTCCTCTCAGCAGATTTCTGGCAAAAACTCTGAGAGTAAATAAACCTGTCATGAAAAATTTTATCAAAATCTGTCGTTCGGAGTCAACGTTAAACTGTAAGTCCCGCCGAAGTATAAAATTAAGGCACACAACACGAATGGTGTGAGAAGCTAGGCCGTAATCCTGACTGAAGGGTTGTAATTGCCAATTATGTATGTATGTATGTAATTCTTTTATTTCATTTTCTATTACCTGATATCTTTAGGTCCTTAAATTAGGAAAATTTTTCAACAAAGGCAATATAGAAGTATTTTTATTTAAAATTTCATTAGGTGGAATTAAACTTAAGTTATATCTTATAGTATTTTGAAAATGAAACATTTTCTTAATTTGATAACATAATTCTACAAAGCGGTTTTATACAAAATGTAAGTGATGCCAAAAAATCGTCAAAATGTTAGAAATTCTATGGAAAAAAACGTCAATCGTCATATTAGTAAATTGACAATAAAAATCGTCAAAATGACGTAAAATCGTCAAATATAACACCCCTGCCTCCCACATCGAGAATGTTCATCATACTGATTACGTGCGTATATAAAACGGCAAGACAAGGCAAGAAACCAGTTAGTTATAACTCAATCAGTCTTGTGTGAAGACACGTTGTGTTCGAAGTCAGCAGTCAGTTTGTTGTGAAGATCTTTGCTATAGATCTGTATACTAGTATAAGTGTTAGTGCTTACAAAAAGATTGTAAGCAGAGAAATAGAACAGTGAACAAGCAATTTGTTGTTGTGTAGTGAAGTTGTATACGGTGGCACACAAAAGTATGTAGTGTGAATAATAAAGAGTCTTATTGAAACGAAACACATATTTGTTTTTATTTTGGTTTGCAATCAACGAACTCATAATCTAAACGTTTTTAGAAAGGTAAATACGTAACAATATTAAAATAAGTATGAATGCGTATAAGTATCAGAAATTTTGAGTATGATTCGAATCTACTCATCGTTTTGAATACTTATTGCTGATCTCTGTTATGTATGTATGTAAAGTTATCTGATAAGTCAGTCAGATAAAATAATAGAAAAATGCGTACAAAAATTCAATTTTATGAAAAATAAAAAATTATAATGTATGTAAGTATGTGAATACATGTAGGGGGTTAAGCAGGAAGTAAGTATTAATTATATTGTATTAAACGGTATTTTATTTTGCTGATTTTTAATTATTTTAGATTAAAGTGAAAAATTATTAAAAGTGTGTTATTTATATGAATAAAATTTAGTTTGTATAAAACAATATTCTATTTAGATGATTTGTAATTACTTATTTAAAATTAAAGTGAAAAATTAGTAAAAGTGTGTCAATAATAAAAATTACAAAATTAGGAAATGTCGTTGTTGTTGTTGGGGGTAATGTGACAACATATCTCTCTCAACTTTGATTTTTTTCTTATTAAATTAACTTTCAGTATGGATTTTAGAAGTAGGTCCCTTTCACAAAAGAAAATGAATGAAAATACCGAGCGCTATGTCTATTTTACAGTCGGAGTATTCGCAATGTGAAGTGGTACGATCGCCCAATACTAGTACGTTGACGAAACGCAAAATCTGCGGAAAATATTGTCGCTGTCCACGATAGTGTAAGCCAGTGTTCAAAAATTCAGTACTTTTGTACTTTTTCCAGTACTGTTTCATTTCAAAAATACCGCAGTACCCCCGCGACGCTTTCAGCACTTTTTTATAATAACATATTTGGTGTCTTGCGCTTTTCAACTATTAGTGTATTAACCACAGAATACACACAGAATCGAATCGAGATTTTGACGTTTAACCTAGCATTGTGAAAGGGACAGAAAATATTACCAAAAAGTATTTCTGTCCCTCTCTAAATACAACTCTTTTTTATTTATTTACGTTTTTTTAGTTTTCGAGGTTGGTTTTTTATATTGACGAGAGTTAATAAAAAATGTAATTTTTGTCTAAAACTATCAATAAATAATAAAAACAACTAATAACAATAACCTTTTTAACTTTTCCTTTCAAGAAATTAAAAAATATTGACATCTTTCAGCAAGAAACATTTTTTATGAGCAGTACGTCTTATTTTGATCTTGTAATATTTAGCTTCTTAATTACCTCTTGCACAAGAAACTATATTCATTATGACCGAAAATCACCCACATTTCGATTAATATTTAAATATTTAAGAATCTTTAAACTTTTCATTGAAGAAATTAAAAAATATTCCAAATTTTCCCTTTTTTAACACAAAATAAATGTTTATTTACATTTAGTTTTTCTACTTTAACTGCCAGTTTTCAGTCTGTATATCTGTTGCTTCTAACACATTTGTTTCGCAATACATTTTAATATTTTTTTTCTCCCTCTAATTGGCAGGTTAAGCTACTGCTTTGAGCGTTATTAAACGTCAAAGGTAAGTATTCTGTGTGTATTCTGTGGTATTAACGACATGTTTTTATAGTGGCAACCCTGTATTTAGATAAGTATTTTAATTACTACTACTTATTACAACCCTGTGTATGATCATAAGTTAGTAAAGTAGCGAGGCCACGATCAAACTAAACTGATCAATCTGCCATACAGAAAACTGTCCTCACACGTACAGACTGAGAAGAGTTTGAAGAATATCAAAATACTTTTGATTTTCGCTACCTGCGCCGCAGAAATTGGAAGCAAATTTGATGTGTGTGCGGGCAATTACTTCAAATTTCATTTTTCTGCAGATGTCGTAGGAGCAACGTCACGTAGATGTTTTGTTTTTCTTTATGTTGTTTTGTTTTTATTTATGAATTTTATGATATTGTTCCTGTTGAAAATATGAATTTTATATATGGCAACACGATTGCATAATATTTACATATGGCAACACGTTTGCATAATGTTTATGTATGGCAACAATGAAAATAAAGCTAACTTTATTTTCAATCTGTTGGAAAGAGACACTTCGTCGTTCACCGACGTCCATTCTTTGACGTCTTTGGGCGAAATAAAAATTTTAATTTTTTGCCTTAGGTGCTCCAAAGCGCCTGGTATAGATAAAATTAACAATATCTTGTTAAAGAATCTTCCTCATACTGCTTTAAATTTCTTACTAAGAATTTACAACTTCGGTATCACTAATTCATTCTTCCCAAGCGCTTTTAAAGTAGCAAAAGTTATCCCACTCCCAAAGAAAGGAAAAGATGAAAGACTTCCATCCAATTTTCGCCCAATTAGTCTATTAAGCTCCTTAGGCAAATTATTTGAGAAAATTGTTCATCATCGCCTCAAAACGTTTGTAGAAGACAACAACCTAATTCATCCCCATCAGTTTGGTTTCAGAGCAGAACACTCCACTATTCACCAGATTAAGAGAGTGGTCATCATGATTAGATCGAATAAAAACCGAAGGTACTCTACTGGTATTCTTTTCCTTGACGTGGAGAAAGCTTTTGACTCTATCTGGCATAAAGGCCTTATTTTCAAGCTTCACAAAATGAATATCCCACTACACCTAATTAAATTAGTGAAAAGTTTCCTTGAGGATAGAAAGTTTGTGGTCGATGCTGACGGAAGTCAATCCACAATGCGTGACATTCCAGCTAGTGTTCCCCAGGGTTCGATTTTATCACTATTGCTGTATTCTCTCTGCATTTCCTACTTCAAAATTGTCAGAGGCAATGATGTGGCTTTTTATGCGGGTGACAGTGCTATAATCTGTCACGGAAAGGTTTCTAACTCAATTGTGAAGAAAATTCAGAATGCTCTGTTATCGGCCGCAAACTATTTTTCCAAATGGAAAATTAAAATCAATGAAGAAAAATTTTAGGCCATTTTGTTTCCTTACAACAAATCACCTAAGAGAATTCTTCGCAGGAAACTTAGGATACAAGGCAATGAAGTAGAGTTCGCGAAATCCGTAAAATATCTAGGAATTACATTAGACCAAAAACTAAATTTTAAAGAGCACCTAGAGAATACATGCCTTAAAGCAATCAGGTGCGGGCGATCTTTATATCCTCTACTGAATAGGAAGTCAAAATTGAATTTTAAAAATAAATTACTTTTATACAAAATGTGTATAAGGCCAATTCTTACGTATGGCTGCCAAATCTGCCTGAAAAAGTTACAAGTAATACAGAATAAGAATTTGAAAATAATTTACAATCTGCCTTCAAGACTTCCTACAGCTGAACTGCATTCAAAGGCTAACATCCAGATGATTGAAAACTTTATAACCGACTTGGCGCTGTCATTTAGAGACAAATGCAGAAGGTCAAACTACGCCCATCTGAGAGGTTTGATTTGACAACTTCTAATTTCAGCTATACTATTTTGTATAGCATTCATTAGATGTTGTCTTAGAGCTTCTCAACTCTCTTATGTGATATTAAATTTTAGGTTTTTTACTATCTTTTTCCTATTAAATAGATAATTTTAATAAGTATTTAATAATAATTAAAATGTGATGATTTGTTGAAATTTCCTCAAGATAGAAACTCAAAACACTGTAAATATTTTTACTTACCCAATATTCTTATGATAGAATATAAATAAATATTTATTTATTATCTGACAATACTGTATATAACTATAAATATTTAGCTTGTAAGTTTTCAAACTCACGCTGGAATAAAGTGTTAAATGCAATGGTCGTCTAGTGTTTTCCTGCGGAAGTAAATATATTCCTAACATAGGTTATGGGCCCAAAGAACATAGTATTAAAAAAAATATATATTGAATGAAAGTGCAACTGTGAAAAAATAATAAAAATGAATTTGTATCAAACAGACAAACTGGATGAAAAGAACAACGATGCCTGGTGTGTGCTTATGAAGAGTGTATTGATACATTCATGTCTATGGTCAGTGGTAAATGGAAGTGAAGTTAAAGAAAGTGCTTCAGACAAAAAATGGATAGAGAGGGATGAGAAGGCCCTTGCAACGATAACGTAGTGTATGCAAGCGACACAACTCAATCACATAAAACACTGTAAGACTTTGCTAGAAGCATGGAACAGATTGCAGGAAGTGTTTCGCCCAAGCGGTCCCGTTAAGAAGGTATATCTGTTTAAGCAGTTATTAAATGCGCGTATGGGAGATGATGAGAAAATGTCGGAACATATCAATAAGTTCAGCAGCATTGTTGATAAATGGCTGAAATTGGTATTGATATGAATGAGGAGCTGATAACAATCATACTATTATCTAGTTTGCCGACGCAGTATGAGCAGTTTGTCGTAGACATGGAGACCAGAAACAGTTTACTATCACTGCAAAATTTAAAAGTAAAGTTATTGGAAGAATATGAAAGAAAAACGCAAAAAGAAAATGAAAAGACGCAGTCAACTTTTGCAGCGAAAGCAAATACACAAAATGCCGAAAGTAATAAAATACAACACTTTGAAAAAAGAACCCAGCAACAAAATAAAAGAAAAAGTACAGGCTGTTGTTATATTTGTGGTAAACAAGGGCATTTTGCAGCTACCTGCTACTCGAGACAAAGAAGAGACAACAAATACATTAAAAAGAAACATCTGGTGCGTTGATAGGGGTGCAACTGCACATATGTCTAGTGATCGAGGATGTTTTACAACAATAAATAAACACAAAGAACGAATTGTACTTGCTGGCGATAATTACATCTATTCAGAGGGTATTGGTGACGTAAACATCTTAACAGAGCATGGAGATATACTTTTGCGAAATGTTTTGTATGTGCCGAATTTAATTGGAAATTTTATTTCTGTAAGCCGAGCTGTTAATAAGGGTATTACTGTTAAATTTGAAAATGGAAAAGCAGAATTCATAGACGAAAATAATAAAGTCGTCTTTATGGCAAGGAAGCTAAACAACTTGTTCGTGTTCGAAATAAATAGAAAAAACAAGGTTTTTCAAATGAAACAAAGCTGGGATATTAAGTGGCATAATAGATACGGACACCTAAATTATACGCCAATTACAACAAAAATAAATGGTACGAGGTTTAAATCAGGCAAGTTTTAAAATTAATCCGAATTGTATTACTTGTATGAAGGAAAAAATCCATGTAAGACCTTTTATCAGTAATAACGAAATAAAATCGAAGAACATACTGGATTTAGTACACACGGATGTGTGTGGACCATTCAACACACAGTCGCTTGGTGGTTCGCGCTATTTTATAACATTCATCGACGATTATTCACGGCGCATATTTGTATATTTTTTGATGGCCAAAGACGAAGCCTATGACAAATTTGTGATGTTTCAAAATATGGTAGAATGGCAAACAGGCAGAAAAATTAAATGTGTCAGAAGTGACAATGGTGGCGAGTTCATAAACAAAAGATTTGATGATCATTTAAAGAAGTGTGGAATTAAAAGACAACTCTCCGTTCCATACACACCACAACAAAATGGCGTCTCCGAGCGCGCCAACCGCACATTGATTGAAATGGCAAGAAGTATGTTAATTCACAGCGGTGTGGCAGAAAACTTATGGGCAGAAGCTGTTTCAACTGCAGCATACATTAGAAATAGAGCGCCAACGAAACTAACTGCAGATAAAATACCATTTGAGATGTATACTGGTTTCAAACCTTCAGTTGGACATTTTAAAATATTTGGTTCGACAACAGTGGCTCTTGAAAAAACGTGGAAGAATAAATTTCAACCAAAGGGCAAAAAGTTTAGAGTGGTTGGTTATTCACTATCGTCGAAGGCGTATCGATTGTTTGATCCAGAAACAAAAAATGTTGTGGAAAGACGTGATGTGTATTTCAATGAAACTGAAGATGCAAATATTATCGAATATAAAGAGGACAACAGCAAAATAGATGCCAGCAAATTCTTGATTGATTTAAGTACGGAAGCAGATTCAGGCGATGTTGAAAACAATTGCGAAGAGCAGAACGCTAATGAGGTGTACAGTGAGGAGGAGCCACAGAAGCCAACAACTGATAGCGGAAATCCAATGGTACTACTGTTAGGGATTTAGAACATTCAACGTATATCAGAATTGTTTTTGACAGTGTACATTGCAATCTTCCGTGGAAATGCACCGCTGTTCACGAATTGAATTGCAACTCTGTTTTATAAGACAGAGTTGTCAAAACAGTACACATGCGTTCTTCTGATTGTTGGAACGAACACTGCGCGTGGGTTGATTTGCAACCCTGTCTTATGGAGATGAAACGTCAAAAACGCTATACGTGGGTTCTTCTGATTGGCTAATCAATCATAACGGTATTGTCGTACGACGTTTTTTTTATGTATGCGTGACGCTTGGTTTTTTCCAGAAAAAGGGCATAGGCAAAGAAAAAGAAGAATGTTAGGGAGGAAGTCAGTTGGGTGTTAGCGACTGCCGAGTTCGCATGTGCAAAAAAAAAAATTAAACGGTGTTAAAATAAGGGAAGGAAAAAAAAAGTGGGAATGGAATCCAGCAATTTTGTGCAAACTTATTAAATCTCTTTGTTACTTATAGAAACTGAGAAAAAATTAATGTGAATTTTTTCTGTTAAGAAAAATTAAATACAATTTAAAATAAAAATTTATAAAAAAAAAAAAAAGTAGAACATCCCTATAATTAAAATATCTTTAGTGATAGTGATTGTAATTAAATGTGAAATTTTATATATTTTTCTAATTAATTATACCTACTAAAGTTTATGATACAAAAAAAAAAAAAATACTTTAATTAATTAATTTCAATTTGTCTTTAAAAAAAAAAAAAAATTTATAAAAAAAAAAAAAAAAACTAAATTTAAGTAACTAAATTTAATTACAAAAAACAAATTTAACAAGTTTAACTAAATAACAAAAAGACTAAAATTAAATTAAATTTTAACTGACACACACAAGAGAAAATTTCAAACACCAAAAACAAAAAAACACAGAACAATTCAAGATAAATCGAATGGAAAAAACAAACAACTTTTAACTAAAATTTAAAAAAAATTATTAGACGAACAACAACAATTTAGTGTAGTTATAAATTTGAACAAAAATATGAATAAATTAATTAGTTAAAAAAATAAAAAAAAAATTCAAAATTAAAATACATTTAAAATAAATTTTAAACACGTGCCTCCAGGTCCTCAGGTCCTTGATGAGCGTTAAGCACCAACCCACAAGAAAACAAAAAAAAAACATTTTAAAAATAATACGTTTCAACACTAAAATAAATAAATTAAAACTTACCAAAAAAATTTAAACCTCAAAACTAATTTTAAACGCTATTATTTAAATTTAAAAGAGAAAACATAACACAAACGAAAAAATTGAACAATTTTAGGCAATAATTGATGCTAAATTTTTAAATCACTCTCAATTAGAAAAAAAATCATTAAAAACAAAAACAAAAAAAAATTTCAAAAAAAAAAAAATCGAAGAAGAAAAACACGACATTTTTATTTAATTAAAACAAATATTTTTTTAATAATTTCTTGGAAAAAAAAATTAATTTAAAATAATAAATGAAATTAAAATAAAATACTGTACCTACGTCTATAGTATTATATTCATAGAAAAAACAGTTTAAGTAAAAAAAGAAAAAAAATGTGTAATTTTAAAGAAAATAATTAATAAGACAACAACTACAAAAGAATAACATTTCGCGAAATATACCAAAAATTAAACTCAAAATAAAAATTAAAAAAAAAAAAAAAAAACAGAAAAAAAAAGATTTAAGAAAAATCTAAAATTTTAAACTTTAAAAGTGAAAACCACATAAGAAATTATAAGAAAATGTTATTCTAAAATAAACGAAACAGAAATCTAAAAATATAAAAAAAAAAAAAATAATGAATATGCAAAAACCTTTTTAAATTTGGAACAAACAATAAATAATAATTAAAAATTTAAAAAAAAACTGAAATTAATTATAATAAGTGCATATAAAAATATTCATAAAAAAAAAAAAAAATAAATAAAAAAGAAAAAAATGAACTTTCAATCAATGTCTACAAGACGAACAACACAAGCACCACTATCCAGCAGCACATCCGCCACCATCTGTACTACATCATCATCATCATCGTCCTTCTCAACACCAGCAGTACATCCGCCATCATCTGTACTACATCATCATCATCATCGTCCTTCTCAACACCAGCAGTACATCCGCCATCATCTGTACCACATCATCATCATCATCGTCCTTCTCAACACCAGCAGTACATCCGCCACCATCTGTACTACATCATCATCATCATCATCCTTCTCAACACCAGCAGCGTAAGATGTAATTTTAAGAATATTTATTAAAAAAAAAAAATGTTATAATTATAAACTCATTGAATAAATTCTTTTATATATATATGTACACTTAGGGTAAATATTGTATAAATTACATACTCTCTAACCCATACCTATAATAAAAAAATTAACCATTAATTATTTATATACATAATTTATAGTTAGTATTTTTATAAACAACATAAAATTTTCATTACCTACATTTTTTGCTTTTCCATATCTTATTGTATAATTGGTACTGTTTTAATAAATTTTCTTTTATTGTAATATAATGCCTCTCTAGTAATTTTTTCTTTTCCTTTCTCTGCGCGAGGGTGAAGGTTCCACGGGTGTGAGTGGGAGTGTGATAGAAGATGTGAGTAAGTAACTTTTTTTTTGCAACTCTTCGTCTATTTGGCATGTATGAATATTTCTATGCTTACGCTTCGCAAAATTTTGGGTCAGGAACACCCACGGGATTGAGCTAGCCGGATCATTCCCCATACATGCCAGGTTCCAAATTAGAATTTTTCCATCAATAACTAAAGACTTTTGAAGCGAGCGTAACATAGTGGCGCCCAACGGAAAGCTACTGTAAGGTGGCAACGTACATATATATTAAAGAACTGTTTTGAATTTTTTTTTCGTAATTTAAATTATGTTGTGTATCTTAGATGAAGAGTTGCAGAAAAGTACATCAAAGATTTTTTTTTCTCATTCATAAATGTTATTAAACCTCTTCATGACACCATCATGTTCAGGTGAGTGCTTAAGACTGTCCAAGAGTCGGATGTCAGTAGAATCCATCAGCTGACATTTATGCATTGGATTGTTTTATTCATTCTTTTGGGCAAAGGCTCGCTTATGATCTGAAAGACATCAAAATTTCATGTTCTTAAATTGAAATTTTTATTTGCGTCAGATCCTAAGAAAGCTTTAAAATAATCTCTTATTTAAAGAATTTTTTTTACAAAAGAAGAGGTTTATGAAGTGAATGTTGTTTCATTTTTTTTTTTTTCTCACACAAGTCTATGTTTTATGACAAGTAGAGAAGAAAAGAATTAAGCAGAGGCGTTATATATCGTGCTCTATTAAAGCTGATAATAACGGGCCTGCTCAAAATCTTAAATCTAAATCACGGTCTACTCACGTCGCTGATTCGGAACTGGAGCCTTCGTGCGGGAAAGAGAGGAGAAAAAAAAAATCATAAGAATTCACCTGACTTCTTCCTAGCTTTCTTTTGACTTAAAGAAAAAAAAAAAAACACTTAATTTTTTTTTATTAATATGAACACGCGAAGTACATCGAAAGGGTTGACGAATAATTTGAACTCAAGTAGAGGTAGAGGCAGAACCTCATTAACCCCCAAAACAACTAGGTCTTTAGAAGATTTTCCAATTTCAAACCCTTCAAGAGCCCAAGTGGTCCATTCACCTCCACCGGGGGAAATTAATCAATTCGATTTTAATCCACCCTTAGATCGGGGGAACACGACCAAGTCCCTAGAAGATTTACTTAGTCCAAAACCTACGGGAGCCCGAGTGATTCATTCTCCTCCACCTGGAACGAACACCCAGGCTATCCATAATCCAACTGGTCGGGGAAATTTGGGTCTTACTTCTGCAGATATTTCCTTGCCATTGGGATTTGTTGGGAACGAAGTCGCAAGTAGGCTAAATATGGCGACAAAGGAGGATGATGTTCCTATTGTCGAGTCGGGGACACAGAACTTGAATGGGGGGTTATTGGCGGCAGTACAGGAAGCCATACGATCATCTCAGAGGGAGTTTAGAGCGGAAATGAACGCGTTAAGGGCCACCATATCCGATATGACTGGTAATCCTCTTCCCGTCCAAAATGCTTCAACGGTTTCTCATGGGCAAAATATGTCGGATAAAATTAAACTTGAGAAATGGAAAATCTATTTCGATGGCACTGGCAATGTGACAAATTTTCTCTTTAAAATTGACACGATGGCCAAGAGAACCCGTTGCTCAGATGAGCACTTACTTTCGAATTTTCAAATATTTTTGGGCGGTAAAGCTGAGGAATGGTATTGGGATTTTATGAAACAGAATGAAGATCCGACATACTCCTTTCTCAAATTCTCAATATCTCGTGAATTTGGTAAACTGGAGTCAGATGATGAGATCTTGATAAATATCCACAAGCGTAAGCAACAACAAAAGGAATCTTATGATAGTTTTCACTCCGCGGTAGTCGAAATGAACTCTCGAATGGGGGAACCTTTAGCTGAGAAGAAGTTGATAAAAATTCTAATGAGGAACACCCATTCGAATTTGAGGGTGATGCTTTTTAATACTGACCCAAAGAGTTTACATGGCTTAAGGGATCTCGCCCGAGAGGCGGAAAAAGTCATTAATGAGAGTAGGACTTATTTTGTGGATAATAAACCCCCTCGCTACGTAAGCGAAATTGAGACAAAAACTGTCGTGGAGGACGTTTCGGATGGTGCACCCGATCCTCAGATAGAGGCATTACAATTCAGTCAACGCTTGCCAAAACCGGACTATTCGGGAATCAAATGTTGGAATTGCTTATCTTTAGGTCATTCTTACATATACTGCCCGGAGGAGACGAGGGCTGTGTTCTGCTATAAGTGCGGGGAACGAGGAGTGGTGACTCCTAAGTGTAAGAATGCCCACCTGGGAAACAGGAAGCGGAGCGAGATGGCCACCGGGGACTCTCGTTCCAAGACTTTCTCCCCGAGTTCCCAATAGTTCAGTCGACAATTCTTCCACAGGAAGAGGATTCGACGAGAACGAGCTTGAAGAAGGAATCTTCAGAACATTATTTACCACACAAACCTTCCCTTGTAAAACCCTCCTCTAAAATTTTGAATTGTAGATCTCGATATAGGAAGAGAAGATCCTTCCGTAAGTTAATAGAATCATCGTTACTGAGTCATGAGAAAGATGATAGACCTTTTGCAAAAATCGAAATTTTCCGGGAGCAAATTTTTGGCTTACTAGACTCTGGGGCTAGTGTTTCGGTCTTGGGAAAGGATAGTTTAAGTTTTATCGAAAGGAATAATATCATCCTAAGACCCTTTCGCTCTTTTATATCAACTGCAGATGGTTCTAGGAATTTGGTTATAGGTCATTGTAGATTACCCGTTGTGTACAAGGGTATTACTAGATTCATTGATTTTTATATAGTACCCTCGTTAACCCAATATGCCTACCTAGGTTTAGACTTTTGGCGCACGTTTGCAATCGCCCCTGATGTGATACCAAGTGTTGAATCATTTGACTTGGAACCGGTAAGGGATAAGGATGCTTGCTTTCACACGTTAACGGCAGATCAGAAATTCCGGCTAGATAGTGTTGTGTCAGAGTTCCCATCATTTCAGAAGTTAGGCCTTGGTTGCACAAATCTTTTGCAACACCATATTGATACCGGGGATTCAGTGCCAATAAAAAGTAAGCACTATCCTCTTTCTCCACCTAGACAGAGGGAAGTGTACCAAGAGCTAGACCGTCTGCTGGAAATGGGCGTGATAGAAGAGTCGAATTCGCCGTGGTGTTCCCCAATTGTTAATGTTAGAAAGCCAGGCAAAGTGCGTTTGTGCCTCGATTGTAGGAAATTGAATAGTATTACGAAAAAGGATTCTTACCCACTTCCTCATATAAATGGGTTACTTAGCAGATTAAAGGACACCCATTTTATAAGCGGTATTGACTTGAAGGATGCATTTTTCCAAATACGCCTTACAGATTCTTCCAAGGAGAAGACAGCGTTTGCGGTTCCAGGTAGACCTCTCTACCAATATCGGGTTATGCCTTTCGGGCTCTGCAATGGACCGCAAACAATGTCCCGTTTAATGGATAAAGTCATCCCCTCACACCTAAGGGAAAACGTCTTTGTGTATTTAGACGACCTCCTGGTTTGTAGTGCTACCTTTGAGGAACATTTGAATTTGCTTTCACAGGTTGCCAAATGTTTGATAAACGCAGGACTTACAATCAATGTTTCTAAGTCTAAATTTTGTCAGAGTGAAATCAAGTATTTGGGGTACCGCATTGGTAGGGGCTGTCTCAAAGTAGACCCAGACAAGGTTTCAGCAATTGTTGATTTTCCGAGACCAAAAACACCTCGCCAAGTCCGCCGTTTTATTGGCATGGCAAATTGGTACCGATCTTTCATCAACAATTTTGCGAGTTTGGCCGGACCTATTACCGACTGCTTACGTAAGCGCAAGGGAACCTTTTCATTGACACCCGAAGCCATTGATAGCTTTGAGAAGCTCAAGTTTGCACTATCCCATGCTCCTGTTCTTGCCCAACCCGATTTCTCAAAGGAGTTTATTATACAGTGTGATGCATCTAGAGTGGGCGTTGGTGGTGTCTTATACCAGGTAGACGAGGAGGATAGGGAAAGGCCAATTTCTTTTGTTTCGCAGAAGCTAAATGGTGCTCAGCGTAATTACACGGTCACTGAGTTGGAATGCTTAGCCGCAGTAGTCTGTGTAAAGCGTTTTAGACCGTATGTTGAAGGCTCGCCTTTTACAATTATTACTGATCATTCAAGTCTACAATGGCTGATGCGGCAGAAGGATTTAAGTGGGCGACTTGCTAGGTGGAGCCTAATGTTGCAGGGCTACGATTTTAAAATGATACATAGGAAGGGTTCCCAAAACATAGTCCCCGACGCATTGTCCCGCTTTGATGTTGATGCTTTGGAAATTGGGGAAAGTTTACCTGAAATAGATATATCATCAACCGACTTTGATTCCGCCGATTATGAGAAATTGAGACAGACTGTTACTGGCAATAAGGAGAGGCTGCCTGACCTGTGTATGTCTGATGGCCGGGTATATAAAAGGGTAAATTTCCGTCAGGGCATTGACAATGAGGAGGAAAATTTGTGGAGACTGTGGCTTCCAGCATCCTTGACCCGAAAGGCCATCGAACTGGGCCACAAGGCTAGCTGCCATGGGGGTTATTTCAAAACACTTTCAAGAGTGCGCCAAAAATATTACTGGCCAAACATGGCTCGAGAGGTGAAAGCATTCGTAAGTCAATGTGACGATTGTAAGACCATAAAAGCCCCAACTCAAATCCTCAGACCACCAATGGGTGATGCATTTGAAACCAAGCGCCCATTCCAACGCTTGTATTGCGACTTTTTGGGTCCATACCCTTGTTCAAAAGCCAATAACACCCAGTTGTTCATTGTCATCGATCATTTCTCAAAATTCCTTTTTCTTCAACCCATGAGGTCTGCTACGTCCGTCAACGTAATTGACTTCTTCCAGAACTATATCTTCAATACATTCGGGGTTCCACAATTTATACATAGCGATAACGCCCGGCAATTTATTTCAAAGGAAATGCAGGATTTCTTCACCCTTTTTGGCATAACGCACATAAAAACAGGACTGTATTCCCCTCAGGCGAACGCTGCGGAAAGGGCAAACAGGGACATTATATCTAAAATACGTTTTTACCTTAGAGATGAGACGAATCATGTTAATTGGGACATTTGCATACCTAAGGTTCTGACAGTTCTACGTAGCGACTACCATTCTGCAATTCAGTGCTCACCTTATTACTCATTGTTCGGCCAAAATATGTGCCTGCACGGTTCCTCATATCCACTATTGGAAAGGCTTAACATGTTGGAAGATGATACGGTCATTAAACGGACGGATAAATTGACCCATATTAGGAGGAAAATTGCTTTAAACCTCGATAAGGCTCACGAAAAGGCAGCAAGGGTGTATAACACGCGCACCAAGCCTGTCAACTATAGAGTTGGACAGGAAGTTTTCCGTAAGAATCATAGCCTCAGTAACTTTCAAAATGCTATTAATGCAAAATTTTTACCCAAATTCCTAAAATGTCGCATCCGTAGAAAAGTTGGAAACGCACTCTATGATGTGGAAGATCTCCAGGGAAACCTAATAGGCAGATATCATGCATCCGACTTAAGACCTTAACTCCTTGCCCGGCTTCTCGTGGGTCGAGCCACACGTTTTCACCCAGCGCTCTAAATCCTTCTCCTGTTCCCTAATCAACTTACGTTTTCATAGCGAAGCAGTTTTGTTAGGGATTTAGAACATCCAACGTATATCAGAATTGTTTTTGACAGTGTACATTGCAATCTTCCGTGGAAATGCACCGCTGTTCACGAATTGAATTGCAACTCTGTTTTATAAGACAGAGTTGTCAAAACAGTACACATGCGTTCTTCTGATTGTTGGAACGAACACTGCGCGTGGGTTGATTTGCAACCCTGTCTTATGGAGATGAAACGTCAAAAACGCTATACGTGGGTTCTTCTGATTGGCTAATCAATCATAACGGTATTGTCGTACGACGTTTTTTTTATGTATGCGTGACGCTTGGTTTTTTCCAGAAAAGGGCATAGGAAAAGAAAAAGAAGAATGTTAGGGAGGAAGTCAGTTGGGTGTTAGCGACTGCCGAGTTCGCATGTGCAAAAAAAATTAAACGGTGTTAAAATAAGGGAAGGAAAAAAAAAGTGGGAATGGAATCCAGCAATTTTGTGCAAACTTATTAAATCTCTTTGTTACATATAGAAACTGAGAAAAAATTAATGTGAATTTTTTCTGTTAAGAAAAATTAAATACAATTTCAAATAAAAATTTATAAAAAAAAAAGTAGAACATCCCTATAATTAAAATATCTTTAGTGATAGTGATTGTAATTAAATGTGAAATTTTATATATTTTTCTAATTAATTATACCTACTAAAGTTTATGATACAAAAAAAAAAAAAATACTTTAATTAATTAATTTCAATTTGTCTTTAAAAAAAAAAAAAAATTTATAAAAAAAAAAAAAAAAACTAAATTTAAGTAACTAAATTTAATTACAAAAAACAAATTTAACAAGTTTAACTAAATAACAAAAAAACTAAAATTAAATTAAATTTTAACTGACACACACAAGAGAAAATTTCAAACACCAAAAACAAAAAAACACAGAACAATTCAAGATAAATCGAATGGAAAAAACAAACAACTTTTAACTAAAATTTAAAAAAAATTATTAGACGAACAACAACAATTTAGTGTAGTTATAAATTTGAACAAAAATATGAATAAATTAATTAGTTAAAAAAATAAAAAAAAAATTCAAAATTAAAATACATTTAAAATAAATTTTAAACACGTGCCTCCAGGTCCTCAGGTCCTTGATGAGCGTTAAGCACCAACCCACAAGAAAACAAAAAAAAAACATTTTAAAAATAATACGTTTCAACACTAAAATAAATAAATTAAAACTTACCAAAAAAATTTAAACCTCAAAACTAATTTTAAACGCTATTATTTAAATTTAAAAGAGAAAACATAACACAAACGAAAAAATTGAACAATTTTAGGCAATAATTGATGCTAAATTTTTAAATCACTCTCAATTAGAAAAAAAATCATTAAAAACAAAAACAAAAAAAAATTTCAAAAAAAAAAAAATCGAAGAAGAAAAACACGACATTTTTATTTAATTAAAACAAATATTTTTTTAATAATTTCTTGGAAAAAAAAATTAATTTAAAATAATAAATGAAATTAAAATAAAATACTGTACCTACGTCTATAGTATTATATTCATAGAAAAAACAGTTTAAGTAAAAAAAGAAAAAAAATGTGTAATTTTAAAGAAAATAATTAATAAGACAACAACTACAAAAGAATAACATTTCGCGAAATATACCAAAAATTAAACTCAAAATAAAAATTAAAAAAAAAAAAAAAAACAGAAAAAAAAAGATTTAAGAAAAATCTAAAATTTTAAACTTTAAAAGTGAAAACCACATAAGAAATTATAAGAAAATGTTATTCTAAAATAAACGAAACAGAAATCTAAAAATATAAAAAAAAAAAAAATAATGAATATGCAAAAACCTTTTTAAATTTGGAACAAACAATAAATAATAATTAAAAATTTAAAAAAAAACTGAAATTAATTATAATAAGTGCATATAAAAATATTCAAAAAAAAAAAAAAAAAAAAAAAAAAAAAGAAAAAAATGAACTTTCAATCAATGCCTACAAGACGAACAACACAAGCACCACTATCCAGCAGCACATCCGCCACCATCTGTACTACATCATCATCATCATCGTCCTTCTCAACACCAGCAGTACATCCGCCATCATCTGTACTACATCATCATCATCATCGTCCTTCTCAACACCAGCAGTACATCCGCCATCATCTGTACCACATCATCATCATCATCGTCCTTCTCAACACCAGCAGTACATCCGCCACCATCTGTACTACATCATCATCATCATCATCCTTCTCAACACCAGCAGCGTAAGATGTAATTTTAAGAATATTTATTAAAAAAAAAAAATGTTATAATTATAAACTCATTGAATAAATTCTTTTATATATATATGTACACTTAGGGTAAATATTGTATAAATTGCATACTCTCTAACCCATACCTATAATAAAAAAATTAACCATTAATTATTTATATACATAAATATATTTATAGTTAGTATTTTTATAAACAACATAAAATTTTCATTACCTACATTTTTTGCCTTTCCATATCTTATTGTATAATTGGTACTGTTTTAATAAATTTTCTTTTATTGTAATATAATGCCTCTCTAGTAATTTTTTCTTTTCCTTTCTCTGCGCGAGGGTGAAGGTTCCACGGGTGTGAGTGGGAGTGTGATAGAAGATGTGAGTAAGTAACTTTTTTTTTGCAACTCTTCGTCTATTTGGCATGTATGAATATTTCTATGCTTACGCTTCGCAAAATTTTGGGTCAGGAACACCCACGGGATTGAGCTAGCCGGATCATTCCCCATACATGCCAGGTTCCAAATTAGAATTTTTCCATCAATAACTAAAGACTTTTGAAGCGAGCGTAACACTACTAACTGGCAAAAAGGTTTACAATACTCTTAATGCACTACAAGAGGAAGTGACTATTCCAAGTTCAGTCACTGTTGCTTTAAATAGTAAGTACAAAAATCAGTGGGAAAGGCCATGAATATCAATCTTTGCTTAGAAACGAAACATGGACATTAGTAGATTTGCCTGACGGACAGAAATCCATAGGTTCGAAGTGGGGTTTTAGTATTAAGAAAGACAAAGACGGTAACATAGAGAAATTTAAGGCAAAACTTGTTGCGAAGGGTTGTGCACAGAAGTATGGTATAGACTACAGGGAAACGTTTTCACCAGTAATTAGGTATGCAACAATACGCATGTTGTTAGCATTATCCGTTGAACATGACTTGTATTTGGAACAATTAGGTGTTTGCACAGCTTATCTGAATAGCGATTTACACGACACTGTCTACATGCAACAACCTCAGGGTTTTGTTGATAAACACCATCCAGAACGTGTTTTGAAACTGCAAAAGGCAATTTATGGATTGAAGCAGGCAGGTCGTGAGTGGTACATGAAACTTGGAGAAGTTTTACGCTCTATGAATTTTACGCCTTTGGAAAGTGAGGAATGTTTATACAAACAAATGATAAGGAAACAATTATTTTTATTGCCGTGTATGTGGACGACATTATAATTGCTTTTAGGTATAAAGAGGATGGTTTGAATATTAAGAAGGAAAATTCTAGGTATTTCGATTGTGTCGATAAGGGTCAATTAAATCATTTTCTAGGTATAGAAATAGAACGAGATGGTCAACTAGGGGAAATTACTATCAACCAGAAAAGGTATATAGAAAATTTATTGCAGGCAAATAATATGGAAAATTGTAGGAATGTAAGTACAACTCCATTGGATGCGGGTTTTCAGGTAAAGTGTGAAAAAGAAAGTTGTGAGAGAATAGACACCAACGAATATCAATCACTTGTGGGTTCGTTGATGTATTTGGCGCTCTCGACAAGACCTGACATCTTGCATTCAGTGACGAAGTTGGCACAATGCAACAAAGATCCACACAGGGAACATTTATCTGGTATCAAACATGTTTTAAGATATTTGTCAGCAACCAAGGAATTGAAAATGGCTTATAGGAAAACCGGACAACCAGTTATAGGATATGTCGACTCGGACTGGGGTAGCGACACGTCTGACAGAAAATCATATACAGGTTATGCATTCTATATTGGTGGTAGTGTTTTTTCGTGGGAGTCTAGAAATATATATATTCCTAACAGTTCCTTTATTTTTATGAACTTTGTTTTGTTTAATAAAAATTATTTTAATTATAACCCGAAAAAATTAAGTCCATTAATAATTTGTTTTAATTGATTTTATTTATATTATATTTTAAAATCTTGTTTATTTCTCTATAAGTTTCTATAACAATGCGACCAATGGCTCGTTTTGAAATAGCGCTGACAAATTTTAAATCAGAAAAGGAATTGCCTGTAGCAAGAAAACGCAATGTTATAGATAAACGTTGAATCGGAGAGATGGCGTCACACATTTGAGTATCTTGTTTTTGAATTTTCGGGCCAACCAAATTTAGATGTTCCTCATATGTGCCTTCATCCATCCGTAAAAGTTTTGAAAATCATTTGGAGAACTCAATTTGAGTTCATTGAGAACATTTTGGTGGGTAAATGCATCGATTTTCTTCAACCACTCTTTCATCCAAAGACGCTTCGCAGTTTCCTTGTTTTGTTTTTAATTGCCAGCGCCAGGGCAATGGCTATGAAACAATCATTTGTCATATTAAAAGAAAAAACTCGGACACTAAAAAAACAAAAACAAAGTAATCTCCCAGAAAACCTAAAAAATTATTTTCAAAAAAGAATATAAAAGAATTTTTTGCGATGAAAACCATATGATGTTTCCCTCTCCACGACATTTTTAAAATGAAATTTGAAGGCTGAAATTTGAGGTGTTGCTGTGCTGAGCCAAACAAATATTACCACCACATATGCAAAATTTGATCAGTTAAATTTGATCGCGGCCACGGCACGCATCTGGATTTGGCTAATTGCCGGATACAAGAAACAAATCTAATAAGTTGTGGAAGAAACTAAGATCAGATTTGGTTTCACTTGGTCCACCGCAGCGAGATGTTAAAGTTTGGAAAAAAGTAAGCTTAGATAGATCTAAATATTTGAGTGCGATCTATCGCGGGGTTATTAAACATTTTAACTTTTACTAGGTTTGGGCAGACTATAAAAATGGTATCCAAATTAAACACTTTGATTCAAATCCACAATCAAGTTCACCAGTAATAACTCTGTATTTAGTTGAAGAAAATTAGGAGGGATTAGAGTCTAAGCACACAAATAATTAGCTTACAAATATACATACATATATAGATATACATCCATATACATATATATTTAATGAATTCGGTTTACTTTTGTTTTTCAATATTTTTTTTTATAAATTTCTTTATTTTTTAAGGTGCTGCCAAGTCCCCCCTGTCCTCACACGTAATAACAGCAACTAAAACAAGCAAAATTGTGTCTTTTTAATTTTTTTTATTAAAACTGACGATTGTCAGCTGGTTGGTTTATTTCTGATAATAAAACCGATAACCTTGGTTTCTGTGACACTAAAAACCGATATTAATTCCAATTCGAACATGAAAACGATAATATCGGTTTTCATGACACCATAGCATATTTTTCGTCGTTTTTAAAACCAATTCCGACAAGGTTGGTTTCTATGACAACCTTGACCACTTTGTGAGAAATTCACGGATATTTTTGCTTTAAAGGATGACAAAATGACATATGCAAACTTTTATGAACAAAAATTACGACTGATTGATTCTACACACAGAAAGATGAGATAAACAGGCAAGTTAAGAACTTATTAGACAATGATCTAATAGAGCCCAGTACTTCTAATTACAATAGTCCATTGATCTTAGTACCCAAAAAAAATTTAGATGGTAAAAATTCATACAGAATGTGTGTCGACTACCGCGCTCTAAATAAAAAATTAATAGCCGACAAATTTCCTTTGCCAAGAATAGATGACATTTTAGATAACCTTGGTATTTTTCAGTTATATTCTGGTTTTCACCAGATACCTATGCACCCAGACTCTCGTGATATCACTTCGTTCAGCACTGATAGTGGATCATATGACTGGAAAGTTTTGCCGTAATATCGCCCCAAATTCTTTTTCGAGAATGGTGTCAATCGCTTTTGCAGGACTTGCACCAAACAAAGCTTTTCTTTATATAGACGACATTATTATAATTGGATGTAGCAAAAGACATCATATTCAGAATTTGGAAAACGTTTTTACAATTTTAAGAGATCACAATCTTAAGATAAATCCTTACAAATGCACATTTTTTCGGTCCGAAGTAACATTTTTGATGCATAGATGCTCTGCGAAAGGTATTTTCCCAGATGATTCGAAAATCAACATCATACCCAGTTCCCACTGATAAAGATGCAGTACGGCGATTTGTGGCATTTGCCAACTATTACCGAAAATGTATTCCTAATTTTGCAATTTTAGCAGCGCCGTTGAACTTCATCAAGGAAAAAAGGAACAATTTAACTGGACTGAATATTGTCACAATTCTTTTACCAAATTAAAAAGTGCCTTGTTATCTCCAAGAATTCTACAACACCCGTACTTTACAAAACCATTAATAGTTACACTAGATGCTTCCAAAACCGGCTGCGGAGCCATTTTAAGTCAGAATATTAATGGTAACGATTTACCAATATATTTTGCGTCAAAATCATTTAGCCCATCTGAACAGAAAAAACCCATTATAGAACTTGAACTTCTAGCTATACACTTTGCAATTCTTCATTTTCGGCCATATATCTATGGCACTTCATTCATCGTTCGATCAGATCATCGACCGTTAGTCCATCTATTTAATATGAAAGACCCTTCGTCCAAGCTAACAATGATCAGATTAGAACTGTCCGAATACAATTTCCATGTAGAGTATGGCTGCCTTCCAAAATGTATCAATACAAAGTTTGTATACAGTTCTACTACTGTATATAAACTATGTTGATATGCAAAGTAACCAAACAATGCATCAACTATAAATCCGATGCCTGATTGCTTTTTGACTGCGTTAAAAATACACATTGACGACGTTTTGAAATAGAATACATTGTATATATTTTGTACAGCGGCATTATGAAACACGATACTTAGTTCAAACACAAAGCAACTAACATTTTGGAAGGCAGCCTATATAAAAGGTAAGAAAAATATAGGCGCGGATGCTTTGTCCAGAATCTCCATCAGCGAACTTAAGTAATATATTTCGATGACAACTCGAGTGTTTCCATTAATTTGAAAATTTACGATAAATTCTCACATAATTTCGATAAAAAGTCACCAAAGATCAAAACAGAATTATTTTATATTAAACAAAAACTTTTCAAAATGCGCCTAAATATATTTAAAAAATTGCTATATCTAGATTTTGAGATTGTTAACGAAACAATTTGTTTAAATAAGTTGCTTTCGAGGCTACAAAAAGAAGACAACAATCACAAAATTTTCACAGCTGAATGGTGCAAAAGTGATCCAGATTTTAAAAACTTTGGAAATTATTCTAATAAAACCGACGGAGATTATGACAGATGAAAGAGACAAAATAAAACAGATGGAAATATCTCACAACGATCCGATAACAGGAGGGCACTGTGGTCAAAAGAAGTTATATGCCAAAATTAGAACAAAATTTTATTGGAAAAAAATGACGAGGGATATTTCAAAATTTGTTAGGAATTGTAAGGAATGTATGTTAAATAAAGTCAGACCAGGAAACGTTGAAAAACTCATTTTAACTCCAACTCCGATTAAAGCGTTTGATGTAGTTGTTTTAGACACTATAGGTCCACTACCTCAATCAACTTATGGTAATAAATATGCAATAACATTGATATGTGATTTATCCAAATATTTAGTTACTATTCCGGTATCTGACAAATCAGCTCATACTGTTGCACGTGCGATGTTTGAGAATTTTATATTAATTTACGGTAGAATGAAAACTATAAAATCATATCAGAGAACTGAGTTCATGATCGAATTATTTACTGAATTATGTAAACTTTAATTTTTCAACAGCTAATCACCATCAAAGTGTGGGTACAGTTGAACGTAACCACCGCGTATTTAATGAATATATTCGAGAGTATATCAAGGAGAACATTACAGATTGGGACACATACTTAAAATATTTCACTTTTTACCACAACACTACTCCAAACACTGTATTTGATAATCGGTTTACGCCTTTCGAGTTAGTATTTGGGAAGACTGCTACAATGCCAAATGACATAACACTTTATAATTTGGACTGTTAGAGTAAAGAGGTAAAACATAGATTACAAAATACTAACATTTTTGCAAGACGTTTAATAGACAAACACAAAGCGAGGAACAAACTACTCTATGATAAATTTGCAAATCCATTGTCAGTTAAAGTTGCTGATAATGTTGTGCTAAAAAAGAACGTTACGAAAAACATAAGAACATATATGACGGTCCTTATGTTGTCAAAAGCATAAATGGTGTTAACTATTTACAATAACTAAACAAAAAGGAAAAAAACAGTTCATAAAGACAAAATCAGATAAGTTTGAAAATAAAACAATAAAACAGACACAAATTAATAATTTAATACATTCTTGTTGCCATTGTAAATAAATTTTTTTCTTCTTTCTTAGACTAATAACCATTTTTTTTATTTTATTTTTTTTAATAAAAACGGGAAGTATACCTACCCCACTTACATACTATTTATAAGAAATTTTTTATAATTTTAAACATATTTTATATTACTTATTTTTACTACTATTCATGTGTATTTGTATTTAAATTTAAACTTTGAAATCAATGGATTGAAAGATATATATATATATAAAAAAAAGTAAAAAGGGAGGTATAGCGGCAACCCTGTATTTAGAAAAGTATTTTAATTACTACTACTTATTACAACCCTGTCTATGATCATAAGTTAAGCCCCCTTCACACGATCACACAAGTAATATGTAAAGTCTGATGAAAAAGTAAAATGAAATTCCATCCGTATTTCAAAAAAGAGAATAATAGTGGTATGATTATTTTTTTTTTTGTGTTTACACCATTGGTATAAGACAATAATAAGGTAGGACGAAAACAGCTGTTAAATAACATAAACAAAGTGAACAAATTTGCTTAAAGTTTCTATTGAAATTAAAATGCCAGGAATGGCTACTACGGCCTAAAACTGGAGACAAATCAACAACTTTTTCTAAATCCATTAAATTATTAATTAAATATTAAATATAATTCTAAAAATATTTTCACAAAATAGGAATTCTTGTTTGTGCCAAAAATGTTTTTTGTTTTTGTTTTTTTTTTTTTGCACATGTGTTTTACACTTTTTTGTGTTGTTTACATAAAAATACAATCTTTCATACGTTTAATTTTTTCCAAAAATTAATTTTAATGCCAAAAAATTAAAAGAATTTATCGTACAAAAAAATACTCGAACAAAACTTGTATCTAAAAAACTTTCATGCACGTTGTGGTAATTTACTGTCCAGCTAGATACAAATCAACAATAAAAACAAAAACTATGTATGATAATGGTAATATTTTTTATTAAACAACAGCTAGACGCGCAATATTGCAGACTGGTCTAATGTGGATACAAATAAGAAAAAAATCACATTCAAAATATACACGGATTTCGATATCCATGGCTGTAGGTATGCAAACTTTTGCGATGGTGTATTTTTCCCACATAGTTAAATAAATTTTTACATTAAACGCATTAAAGACTAGAGACTATCTGTCAAAAATGAAATACACATATTGTTTAGATATATACTTACTACTAGCGACATTGGTAGCCTTTCAGTCGGCACTAAATACAGTGAACTTTTGTATATAATTTATAATCGAGAATCGGAACTAATTTAAATCCACCATAATTATGCAACGGAACAAGACTTTCATTTGAATATAAAAAATAAAAAAAAGTGTGTGTGAGATGTTATCGAAATTTTTTATTAGTTTAAAAGCTCTATTGTTCAAATGTCCGCCACTGCTTCCCTAGGTGAAGCGCATCCAAAACATTACATTTTCCATAATTCTGACGGATAAATCAGTTTGAATTTGATTGTAAGCATGCACAGAGCGAAAACTGCCTAATAAAATCAAGAAGATTTTCTCTACAAAACGTTTTTGGAGTGAGGGGTATTACAGCAGAAAGAAACGAAGATTTTTTCGTAGAGATTTCTTATTATTTTTATATGATAAATCTTTTTAATTTTTTCAAAAAGTAAAACACATACATTTAAGAAGAAAACTTGTTGTTTACCATTTTTTTACTCAAATTCCGTCACTTTTGCCACAAAAAGTACAATCCATAGAGAAAACTTATTGATTATATTGTGTTTTCATCTAAATTGTATAAAACACGACTTTCTTATTAATTTCATTGGGCTACCTAATCAATTTTTTCAAAAAGGTTTTTCTTATAGATTTCATTAGGCTACTTAATAATTTTTTTTGTAAGGAGTATGCCTTATTGATTTCATTAGGTTTCTATTTGATCATGTGTAAATTATCTTATTAATGTTTTAATAAGTGGCAAGTAAAGAAGTGGAAAAAAGTAATAAAAATATTTCCTCTTAAAAAAACAAAGTAGCAAAGTAAACAAAGTTCAAATAAAAATATTGAATTGTTTTAATTTCAACAAAAAAAAAAAAATGTTATAAAAGACGGGAAGGAAAGTTATTTTCTCGTTGGACTAATGTTGAAAAAGAAAAATCTATGATTATCCTGTCACTGCGGACGAATCTTTTAAAGCTTTGCATAATGGTAAAACTCCTTAAATTAATATATGTACATCTTTATACGTCTATCTTTCTCTTTCAAAGATAAATATTTCGAGCAAAAGTGCTGGTTGCAGCACAATTGCAGTTCATGGGAACAGGTGCTTTCTTTCTGGAGGGAAACAAAGAAAAATAGAATTGATGAGATACAAAATGCCAAATCTTTGACGAATATTTTTCAGGAGTGGCCACGATATAATGATTTCTTAGGTTATGTAAAAAGCAAAATCAATAAGTATTATTTGAAAAAATAAAGGGATAGTCTTATAAAATCAAGAAGAAAATCCTTTTGAAAAAAACAAAAAGAAAGCCTAATAAAATTAAGGAGAAACCCTTTTTAAAAAAATCAAGAAGACTATCTAGTAAAATCCCTAAGTTTTCTTCTTGATTTTTTCAAAAAGGTTTTCCTTATAAAAACAATAAGAATCTCTTCTTGAAAAAAAACCATAGAGAAATCTTATAAACTTTGTTCTAATTTACTATGTATTTATTAGGTTCAGTTTTCTCTGTGTGAGTTATGTTGGCTTAGAGGACCACTGAGTTTTGTGGCTTATTCGCATACACCTACGATTTTAGAAAACCCAATCAGAAAAAGGCTAACAGTCCAATCACTCGCAGTTACCATCACTTCCACGAGAGATCTAATGTGGCACAAGATGTGCCGACCACATGTCGTTAGTATCCAGATCATCCAATTCAGGCCAAAAGATGTTGGTAATCACCGACCTATAGTGCTCGCCACTGACAGGTATAACCTGGCAAACGTCATCCTCAAAAAAATGGGCCGATGAAACCGCCAACGGTTAGTTTGTTTTTGGGAATGAATTCGATGCTCTTGGATCTCATGTGAATTGTTATCGTCCCAAATTCGACAAATTTGAGCGAATTGATATCGACTGTGTCTGCTTACACCAGTGTTGCAAAACTGAAAATTTTGAAATGGTACTGAACTATAATTGAAAAAGTACTTTTTTGCATCAAATGGTACTTTTGTAAAAGATACATCCATAATTGGTCATTATAACCACTTATTCCGTGTGTGTTAATTTTATACATCAGTGGCGGAACTACTGTTTAAAGTCGACTCCGAAAGACAGATTTTTAAGAAACTTTATCGTGGTTTTTGCCAAAATGAAGTAGTTGGAGACATTTTTTATATTTCGATTTGATGGAGATGTCTGCCATGGGGTTTGAATAGTGGGCTCACGTCTAGTAAGCCAGCGCACTACCTCCTAGACTATTCATTTATTTATATTTAATACACACACAGGACAAAAACTGCTGATTCGGAACGTAACAAAACGTAAAAACCACGTTTTAAGCATATGAAGAGCAATTCAAATGCTTACCGAAGTTACATTACGGTTTGTCAATCGTTTTTATTGCTTTTCGTATTCTAAAAACGAACGTACGTTCCGTGAACGTTTGACTAACCGGGGCTAAAGCCTAATTCTCCCTTTATCATTGCGTTGAACTGTAAGCTTATATTAAATAATTTTAAATCTTTTAAGAAAAGACGTCCTTTTTGTGTTGTGTCCAAATATTGAATGGAGAAGCGCCTTATCGTGGAATGGTAGAAAAAAGATGGCTGAAATCTTGAATCGCTCGCGGAAAGTGATTCATAACGTGACCATTTCCTTCAAAGCAAACATAAATAATGTTGCAGAAAACAAAAAACGAAAGCTACGTATCAAAAATACAGCCGAAGTCGTGGACCATGCTATTGTCTGGAAGTCAAAAAAGGACCCTTTATGTCGTCACGCGATATTTCGAATGAAATTAATTTGGTTTAATTTTATCGGACAGGCTCATACGACGACGTCTTAGTGACGCAAAGTTCTTTGGATGCTCTTGCCGAAAGAAGTCCCTTCTACTAAAAAAATATAGATAAGTGTTAAGGGTTTACTCGCACCCACAAAGACAAAGACCTCTTATTCTGGAAAAACATACATTGGAGTGATGAAACAAAGGAAGAATGTTTGTTAATCAGCCAAAATGCCAGGCATTAAATCCACGCTACACTTAAAGGAGTATAAAGCTTGGTCGAGGAAGCACAATCATTTTCTTGGCATGGCGTGGGTCCAATTGAGAAAATTAATGGAAAAATTGACCGTTTTCAGTATTTGGACATTCTAAAGAGCAAAATAGAACTATATGCCTTTGAATACATGACACTTTCTTCATAAGATGGTAAAGAATTGGTTTTATAAGGAGCACATTGGCGTTTTAAACTGGCCGGTGCAAAGCAGAAACCAGATTGAAAACCTCTGGAACAGTGTGAAATGGACTTGTAATATAGAACACTTGGTACTCGATTTCCAAAGAACTTTGCCAGAATTAAAAGCATGTCCCATAGAATAAAGGCTACTTTACCAAATATTGATCAAATAAACCGAAAACATTAATACTTTTACAATTTATTAAAATACATTATTTTTTTCCAGAAATTTTATTTTGTGCTACTTTACTGTCAAAATTTCTGTTTTCTTTTTTAAAAAGGAATATGCATTTTAAGTTTTTATTTTAAAATTTTTTTGTGAATAG
Source organism: Sarcophaga rosellei (assembly GCA_930367235.1). Taxonomy (NCBI): domain Eukaryota; kingdom Metazoa; phylum Arthropoda; class Insecta; order Diptera; family Sarcophagidae; genus Sarcophaga; species Sarcophaga rosellei. Next base: position 43,305,358 of record OV884018.1, on the reverse strand, counting down.
ACCAGCGTTTACCATTTCAAAGCACAATTGTGCAGAGAGAACTCACACGCATTCTTGTATTTTTTCATTTCTTAATATCAGTCACGCAACAAAACAACAACAACCTTACGGCGTGCAGGTACATAAATGGCAGACAACATACCTTCACTACAGACACCCGTGCCACGCAGTTTATCATAAGACCAGATGTAGTAAATGGGGAGAGTGAGCTATTTAATAATGTAAGACTACGGACTACTGGAGAGTCTGCTTCCCTACACGGAAAACCAGAGGCGAAGGTGAATACAGTGTAAGTCACGTCTTTATTGTTGCAGATATTGTTGACGAGGTTATCATTAATGCCGATTTTATGATAGCTCATGACACCACTTTGAATATGGGGCAACAGATAATAAGTTGGCGAATTGTGGAGATACAAGCATCAAGTTCACGGCAGAAGGATGGTTGATGTCAAACAACGAAAATTACCAATTCAGAGTGGGTTGTTGAACCAGCAGAAATTCAGCTGCTCCTGAGAGAAATAAAGCCAAAAAGCTGCTAAAGAGGTATGCTTGCGCTTTCGCCACGCATAAGAAAAGGCAAGTAAGAACAGCCATGGTCAAACATGAAATGATACTGGCGAAGCGAGACCAATAAAATAGGCACCCAGATGCATACCGCTGGCGAATCGTATTGAGGTTAAAGAGCTAGTTGACGAAATGAAGAGGAGCGGCGTAATTGAACCATTATCTGATCCGTGGAGCTCACCTGTAGTCTTAGTAAAGAAGAAAAATGGCAATATAAGATTTTGCCTAGACTGCAAGAAGATGAATGAGATCACAAAAAGGACAGTAACCCGCTACCGAGAATTGACGATACGCTCGACACGCTAGCCAGAACGAAGTGGTTCTCTACATTGGACCTGCAAAGCGGCCTTTGGTAGATGGAGATTGCAGACAGGGACAAGGAGAAAACTGCATTCAGTGTGAACGGCGGCTTATGACAGTTTAAAGTTATGTCATTTGGGCTCTGTAATGATCCGGCCACATTCGAGCGGCTTATGGAACATGTACTAAAGGGGCTGCATTGGAAGACTTGCCTGATGTACCTCGATGACATAATAGTGATGAGCAAAACCTTCAACGAACACCTCAAGAACTTGGCAGAAGTTCTGCAACGAATATCAATGGCTGGACTAAAATTAAGCATAAAGAAATGTGCATTCTTCCAAAAACGGGTGAAATATTTGGGGCATCTTGTTACAGCAGATGGCATATCCACGGATGAAGATAAAAAAGAACAGTAAAATACTGGCCTCGTCCCCAGAATCTTCATGAACTACGCAACTTTTTGGGGCTATGCACATACTACAGCCGCTTTGTGTTAACTTTTCTAGTGTGGCTGCAAGCTTGCATCAGCTCACCAAGAAATCAAAAGTGTATCAATGGGGTGAGCCACAAGAAAAGGCATTCCAGACACTAAAAGACCAATTGTCTGCTGCACCAGTTTTTGAGTATCCAGTTCGAGGGGAAAAATTCATTCTAGACAGTGATGCTAGGGGATATAGTATTTATTGGTGGTGTACTTTCCCAAGTGGTCAATGGGACAGAGAAAGTCGTAGGCTACTATAACCGCACGCTGTCAAAGCCTGTACGGAACTATTGTGTGACCCGACGTAAATTACTCGCAGTGCTGGAATGCATAAGATAAAGGGTCCACCAAATAATTTTTTTTTTAAATGCTTTAAAACAAAAGTACTGAATATTTTCTCAGATTTATTTTTTTATTTGAAAGTACAATCCTTCCGGTTAATAATGGAAAATAATTTCATTCAAATGGCTGCCAAGGCTGGCCATGCAGTAGCCTACACGATCGGTCCAATTTTTAAGCACATTATCGATTGTGTGCAGCTGTATTTCACCAATGGCTTCACGAATATTGTCCTTTAAAGCGTCAACGTTCTCTCATGCCGATCCTGTAATTTGGATTGTAAACATCGAGTGAAAGCTAACGCAGATCAAAGACAACGAGGACTGGACCGAAGAAGTGATTCAATATTGGCCAATATTATAGCGGCTAAGGAAAAGGACAAAAGTCCTACCAGAAATGAGATATCCGCCGAAGGTCCTCTTACAAAAGCATATTGGGCACAATGGGACGGTTTAAAGTTGATAAACGTGTGCTTATATCGACATTGGGAAAGATGGTAAGACCTCATCCAACCTATTAGTAGTGCCTTCCTCCAAAACGAAAGAAGTGTCAAAGGAGTTCCATACTGGAGCTAGCGAGGACATCGTGGAGTGACAAAGACGCTGGAAAGGCTAAAACGACGTTTTTATTGGATGTCAGCAAGCAGTGGCGGATTGGATAGCAAACTGTACCCAGTGTATTGCAGCTAAAGGCCCACTAAGAAAAAGTCGAGGCATCTGCAGCAATATAAATCGGGCGCACCTTTCGAGCGGATAACGTTGGACGTAGCAGGCCCTTTTCCTGTCAGCAATGCCGGAAACCGATATGTTCTCATCGTGATGGATTACTTCAGCAAATGGCCGGAAGTGTATGTCATACCCCATCAAGAGGCGAACACCGTAGTAAATCTTTTTGTGAACAACTGGATATGCCGTTACGGTGTTCCAATAGAGATATATTCCGATCAAGGCAGAAATTTCGAGTCACCTGTATTCAAGGAAATGTGTGAAGTACACGGTATTCAGAAGACTCGAATGACGAAGCTTCATCCACAGTCTAATGGAATGGTAGAACGGTTTAATCGAACCCTGGAGGAATACTTGCGGAAAGCGAGTAACAGAAGGGCTGGGATGAACACACTCCTAGGTTTCTACTGGCGGACCAATCTGCGTTCCATGATTCAACATCTAGAACATCCCGCCAAGGTTATTTTTGGGACTTAGATAAAACTGCCCGGTAACTTTGAGTTTGGTGTTCAGCCCGCCACAGAGAGGGATGGCACATACACTGGAAAGCAGGAAAGTCTAAATTAACATAAATTTGTGCGCACCCGTATAAAAATGGTCAGTGATGGAATGAAAGCCAGGTATGATCGTGCAGCAAACACGGAGGGCTTCTATGAAGGACAATTGGTTCTACTCTACAATCCAAAGCAGAATAAGGGATTGCCCCCCAACCAGCAAACTTGCTGGGATGGACCGTATAAAATAATTAAACGGTTAAACGATGTCGTGTACAGGATACAGAAAGCTAGCAGCCCCCGGACAAAAATGAAGGTCGTACACATAGAGCGACTGACAAAATATGGGAGTAGAGATAAAGAACCTTTTCGGGACAAACAGGTTTAAGTGGGCGGCAGTGTTACTAAAATAGAAACATCGTTTAACATTAACATACATGGGCATACCGCATTATAATTCTAATACATTAAGCTTTTCAGTATTCAGTAAATGTTTACTGGTAATGAAATTTAGATTGCATTACCAGTAAAATTTTACTGATTACTGAAAAACAAAAACAGTAATCAGTAAATTTTACTGATTACTGAAAAACAAAAACAGTATTCAGTAAATTTTACTGGTTACTGAAAAACAAAAACAGTATTCAGTAAATTTTACTGGTTACTGAAAAACAAAAACAGTATTCAGTAAATTTTACTGGTTACTGAAAAAAATTCAGTAAGTCAGTAAATTTTTACTGATTACTGAAAAAAATCAGTATCATTAAAATTTATTAATTACATGTTAGTGGAATTATTTTCGGCAAAAATTGTCTACAGTTCAAGGATTCGAATAAAATTTGCTCTGTTCAATAAGCTGAATTATTAACAATTGTTACTGGAAAAGCATTTATTAACTCAAAAAACTTGCAAGAAGAACAAAAAACTAAAATTGTCAACATTTTTTATCGTTGCAAATTATTACAAGTTCTATTTTGAATTACCTTTTGTTTACGTTATTGTCAGAACAATTTAAAACCAAAATAGTTTACAATATCGACTAATCAAAAATTATACATGTACCTTTTTTTTACAAGTTTTTACTATAAAGTTTTCATTTACTAAATAGTTTTTGATGATTTAAAATAGAAATTTTCCATATTTTTACTTTCACTCTCTTAATAAGAATTTAATGAACATAAGTAAAAAAAAAATTCAAATACACTAAATTATTATTAGTGTCCACCGTTAGCTTTTCTTAAGACCAACATTTCAAAATTTGCATCGCTATGTTTCTGCCTTCTTGAACGATTTGCAATTCCAGCGAATGAAAATAATCGCTCTACAGGGGCGGACGAGAGCAATGGGGTATTGTATTTAGGAAACAAATTTTTTATTGCAATGTGAGTCTTGAAGCACTTGGTCGTCGTGTCTTGTTCGGCCAGGTAAAGAATGGTTTCTTGTAGATAAATTGAACAGTTACTTTTTGTCAATTTGCCTATTTATTTATATAGGTTTTTACTCTCAAATTAACGATTTTTGTATTCAAATTAAATTTTTTTAAAGTCAAACACAACTTTTTGCAACACAAAATAAATTTTTTTCATTTCAGATTAAATTCTTTTTATTTAAAATTAAAGTTTTTGTATTTCCAATTAAATTATTTTTATTTAAAATTAAATAATTTTTTTTTTACAAATTAAATTTATTAACTTCGAATTAAATTTTTTGTTTATTTAACTAAAAATCTACTAAATAAAATAAAAATAAACTTATTGCTCAATTCATTTTTTTTTAATATTTGGACGGGTTTTATTGCAACATTTCTCTAGATGCAGCTAATGACAAATTAATGGTATATCGAGATAATAATTGTTACAATTTGAATGTGTTACCGTTTCTACTGATTATTTAATTATTGTTACCAGGACCAAATTAATGTCCCGATCAGCCAATAAATTTCGGGCATGTAGCTTTGTTTTAGAAAAAACTTTTCTATTGGATTAAGCATAAGTGAGTAAGGAGGAAGAAACATTAAAATATGCCCGGACTCTGCAACCTTATCTTTTACTTCTTGAGTTTTATGCATTATCAAGGACCATCGTATTATTATAAAATTAATTTTTAAATTTTTGGCCAAATAAACAGAAAATTTAAATCGAAGTTAAATAAGTTTAATTTGAAATAAAAATGATTTAATTTAAAATGAAAACGATTTAATTTGAAATAAAAAAAATTTAATTTGTGTTGCAAAAAATTGTGTTTGACTTTTAAAAAATTTAATTTGAATACAAGAACCGTTAATTTGAAAGTAAAAACCTATATATTTATTTTTTAAAAACTGTTTTTCACACGAATAAAAAATAAATTAGAATTGAAACAACACACTTAAATAAATATTTCGGTGGTGTTGTGGATACAACGGCGATCAGAAATCGGGTGGTCGTCGGTTCAAACCCAGTGGGCTACATCAATTTTTTAAATTCATATTAGACATTATTTTAATTTTTGTTTTTTACAAATATATACTCTCTATTTCTACTAATAACATCTATTAGAAATGTTGACAATTTTTTGATAATTAATAAAAACTTACTGGTAATGTATAATGGATTTCAATTTACTGGTACTGATTTTTTTCAGTAATCAGTAAAAATTTACTGACTTACTGAATTTTTTTTCAGTAACCAGTAAAATTTACTGAATACTGATTTTTTTTTTCAGTAACCAGTAAAATTTACTGAATACTGATTTTTTTTTTCAGTAATCAGTAAAATTTACTGAATACTGGTTTTTTTTTCAGTAATCAGTAAAAATCAATTTTTACTGAAATTTTACTGGTACTGCAAAGTGCCCATCTATGAACATTAACATGATTAACAAAAGCTACACTAACAAATACGACGAACTTGTTACAAGTAAACCAACAACATCGGTATGAAAGAAACGGGGATATACAAGTAAGCGTGAACGCAACAACAAGCAATGTGAACACAATAAACAAATTATGATGAAGTCGCGATAGAGTTCTCGGGAAGGAGAAACCCCGAACGTTCGACTTCAAGAACCTTCATCAGACTGATTACGTGAGTATATAAGAAGGCAAGAGAAAGCAGTCAGTCTTGTGTGAAGACGCGTTGCGTGTAAAGAAAATAGACGTGGTTTGAAGAGCGCCGCTGTAAAGATCTGCGCTGTAAGCAAAGAAGAATAGCGAACAAGCAAGTATTGTTGTATACATCAAGTTGTAAACCATGGCACACAAAAGTACTGCTAAAAATAAAGAATTTAACTGAAAATAAACACCAATTTATTTTTATTTTGTTTGCAACAACGAACTCATATTTTAAACGTTTTTAAAAAGGTAAAAACATAACAATATCTATGACTTATCAGGTATTTTCTTGTTATCTTAGCGACCGTAAACACGTTAAAAAAGGTGGCGTATTAGTAGTTGTTTGTAAAAATATAATCCATGAACTTTTGCCTAGCATTTACGAAATTAATTGAAAGTAGAGATACTAAGCTCAAACTGATTAATAATATTGTATGAAGCTGATATGTTGCTAGCTTGTCGTATTCAAGGAGAAATCTTCGGTTAAATCAGATTTTAGGAAATTTTCAAGGATTCAAAAAAAATGTATTTTAGAAGGTGACTTTAACAGCAGAAATCGATCGTTTTATTTCTACAAAATTTGAGTTATATAGATGCAATTGAGACTATTTTTATTTTGTAAATAATGAAGGTATTGTTAGTATATCAAACTTAAAAAGCATTATAAAAAGGTTAAAAACAAAAATATCCAGGAATAGGTGGTGTTTCTAACAAATATATATAAGCAGTACCTAGAAAAGAATATAAGTCTTAACACGCCTGTTAAATGCATGTGTTAGGAGGTATCATTTTCCACTAATTTGGAAAAAATCCAAGACAATTTCCATTTTTAAGTCGCTGAAAAATCATTCCAATCCTGAATCATATAGACCAATATGTTCTTGATCGAGCCTCAATAAATTAATTCCCAAAGTTGATCAGATCCAAATAAATTTCATTTATAGTTATATCAACTATAATTATTTCAATTTTACGTTGAAGATTCAACAATTATATATTAGTATATTAAAAAATTACAGCCGTTTATATTGCTATCTACAATATCCCATAATTTTTCTATGGGTTTGTGATTTGGAAATTGCACTAGCCATTTCAAAACGCTGATATTTTTGTTTGCAAACCACTCCTTCACAAATTTAGTGTTTTTCATGAGTTTTAAACTTAAGCTACTTAACCCCAGACGATTACTGTTCGTCGAATCGACGAAGTTCAGTTACTCTTTATCATATAACTCTTTTATGTTTTACCAAATTTCACTACAACAACAACAACAACAATTTATAACAATTGTTATAAATTCAACAATTTAGACGAAAAAAATTTGTTTTTGTTCGTTTATTCGACGAAGAGTAACCTTACTATACAAAAATGACCATCCAGGATTAAAAAAAATGCGTCGGCCGGATTCGTTTGCTCACTCAAGCTTTCCTAATCAATCAACAATGTTTATAAAAAGAGCGAAATTTGGTCAAACATAAAAGAGTTATATGATAAAGAGTAAATGAGTTTCGTCGATTCGACGAACAGTAACCGATTAGGGTGAAGGGGTTCGCCGAAGAGTAACCTTAATGTACAAAATAGCGCATGAGATAGCATTACATTTCCTGGATATCTTTGTGGATGAAACGATTAATTGCCACGTTTATTTTATGTTTGATCCGATCTCATGTCCAGAAAAGCATTCTCAAACTAAAACATTTCGTCCTCAATGTTTTACCTTATCTTGTTTGATCAAACGCAAGCGGATTACTATTCGGGAAATAACATTGTGGTGAATTCCGCCTTTGACTCCAATTAATGTTATATGTATTTTTCATTAGTTATTTATTGAATTTTGGAAAATAATCTTGAATTAACAATAAGTGTTCAAATCTTAAATCTAATTAAATCGATGCATGCCTGATCAAAATCCGGAATAAATACGGCTTTCGTAAGTATTTTACGTTGAGATTAGATCCACGATGTCCTCCTTTTAAGAGGAATGTAGTTCAATATATTATAAGCGAGAGGATATGGCTGCAATAGTAGTTTTTTTAAAGTATTTTTCAGAATATATTGAAAGTTTACACGTTGAAATCCTTATGTATGTCCGAATTTTTGACGTACCGCGGTGCTGCTGTAATCATGTGTAAAATATTATTTTGGTATTCAATATGCAGCAATCAATGGTGCTATGGTTCTTTCGTAGTCCTTTTCATGATCTGCGACACATCTACTCGCATGTAGTATTGGCATTAAGTTAAATATCAGAAGTTTTTCAAATAATTTTGTTACTGTTTATAGCAAACTTATTGGCCTGGAAGACTCGACTTTTGTCTTATCCTTACCAGGCTTAGGTTTCATTTTGGCCAAAGCAACATTTTTAATTTTCTGAGTGATATCCAAGATATAGGATTGCTTTGAGCATAAAAAGAAGAACCTCACGGCTCCATGAGCGTTTTTGTTGCTTATTGCGACTTAGGATTGATTTGAGCAACGACTCTCTGAACTTATTGAAACTCGAATCTTAATAAGATGGAGTATAGCGAAAACAGTAGGCATATCAACTTCATCATCTCTCAAATTTCTTACTCGACCAACAGCGGAGTTCCGTAAAGAAGGCTTAAAATTCACAAGTCTTTCAAGCTCTAATACTGTATCAAGACCTAAATATTGTGTAAGGGACACAGTTTTTGGAGATTCTAAAAGTTCTTTGATCTTGTGCCTGTTGCCATTCTCTTAGCGCTCTTTTTTCTGCATCCAAACTTCATCCACACAAATATTCTATTTTTTGAGCAGCCTTAAAATTTGAGATGAAAACACTTACATTTAGAGTTTTCAGCCGTATATTTTCCGAAGAACATGAAATTATGATAGAGTTCAAGATCGTAATAATATTAGCCGAGTGCTCTGAAGACAAGTCCAGAGAACCTTCAACTTCCGTTCATTCTCTTGAAACGTTTCTCGTCACTCCAAAATCAATAACGTCAGGAACCCTATGCCTGTCAATAGACCAGGAAGTTAGTTGACAACTCGATATCAAATTCCAATCCGTTTGAAAAATGCTTAGTCTCTAGTTCCATTTTACGAAATTCCTTTTATACTAATCTTTAGTAATCTAAAACCTAGCAGGCAAGTATAGAGATGATATAAAAAATTTTTTTGGAAACCCTCAATGCATATGTTTGTTGGCGGTAGGTAATTTTCACTCAGCTCGTTCAATAAACTATATATGAGCTTTGATTTCATTAAGATATTTATTTGTCATAAAACTGTTCATTGAATCTACTAATTTCACAATTGTGGCTTCAAGGCTACAGAAATTACAACCGTGCTATTCAGTTGTTGGTTTCTTTGTTGGAATAGATTCGTCAGCTTTCGACGTTTGGCTAGAAAGTTTGTTGGTACCTATTACCATCTGGTTGGAGAAAAATTAACTGCGTTGGTATTTACAGCCTCTATTGTGGCAGAGATAGTCTTCTGCAATGTATGTATTTCGTTCATTTTTAACTTTATATCTGCAGGTTTAAATTCCACTTGAAATATGGGATGTGGGACGCTCTCTCATTTTATTATATTGGCTTTAAAACCCAGCCTTGTTAGATCAGCTTTTAGTTTCTCTGCAACTACGCTGAAGTCAATACCTTTGGATAAACTTTGTTCCACGTAATTGTTTAAATTAGGCGTGCCAGCAGCTTTGCCAAATGTGCAAATTTAGTGGTTACAATAAATCGTGGGAGGAGCAAGAAATGTTTAAATCGTGGATCAGGAGGAGCGATTTTTTTTGGCGGTTTTATGTGCAGTTTTTTCAGTTGAAAATCAGTTTTTTTTCTAAATTTGAAGTTTTAGAAAAAAAAAATATGATAACGCTGCGTGCCAGTGCACAAGTTCAAATTTGACTTAATAATTGGTTTTGCCGTTAAATAATATTTATTACACCCATAGTCCGGAGTTTGTTTACTAACACATGATCACGACGTAATCATTTCGATCCGATTGTTAAAGAATTTATTCAAATTCACATACTATTTTATTATTATTTAATACATACATATTTCTTCGGTAATAGTGTTTTCACACCGAGTGGTTTTAACGCAAAAGTTGGTTTTAACGTTAAAATCAAAAATAAAACCTGCTTTTACCATACAAAATAATTGTGTTAAAACCAACTTAAAACCTTTTTTGGATTGGTTTTAAGTTGATTTTATGAAATACAACCTTGTTTTATGTACTAAATCAGAGCTACCAGCTCTGAAACGTTGAAAACAGCTGATAAAAACAAAACAAATGTAAAATCACAGAAAGCCGGTTGTATTAAAAATTTAAAATTTTAAATAATGAATGCTGCAACAATAATAAATAATAATATTATAACAATATTATTGTTGTACATTAAATATTAATAAATAAGATTATTTCTTAATATTATTTCTTAATTTTTATATTTTTATATGGTGATTATGGTTTTAATGCTAAAATAAGGTTTTAACTTTTGGTGTGAAAACAGTATTAACTAAAGTGCAGAAGAATTACTTTTAACGGCACAATGATTCTAAGCACCTCCTGCAAATGTAAAGAACTAATTTGCCTATGAACTCCTCACAGGCTTAATTAAGAAATAAAAAAGCATCAAAATTAAGAATTTTTACACTTATTATAATATTATATTATAAAATAAGTATTGTGAGAAGCTAGGTCATAATCCTGATTGAAGTGTTGTATTGACCAATTATGTATGTATGTATTTATTTAAAAAATTACTATTTGATTCGAAAAAGTACTCTTTCAGTTAAAGTTCAGTACCATTTTCAAATTTAAATTTTGTAACACTGGTAATCCCTGATTCACACGCTGCTGCTTGGCATTGATATATTTTGCTCATTGATCACTTATTTATAAGGTCATCCGAATGTGCTTCACATTTGCACTTTAGATCGAATTTACATAGTTCTCCGATATAATAATTAGTAGTTTATTTGCTTTTGCCTCACGTTCATAGTCCAACAGCAGACTTGTTTCAGCAACACACACAACGATCCATATACAAATATTATTATTAACTTTATTAAAAATAATATACTTAATAATTATTAACAAACTTTATTTCAGCAACCTTAGCACCAAAATTATCCTTGAATATGATGCTAAAAAAAGCACTCACATATAATTTATCAAACTGCCTGTTATCTCAAATCCAACACCATCTGATGAATTAGTGCGTGTTTGAAGCTATCTAAACAATAAGGCTCACCATCAAGTCACTCTTGTAATTACAAAATGAATATAAAATACTAAATACATTGTGTAGATTTCAATACAATTCCAATAGATTTTTAAATACTTTCATAATCAAAAGAAAAATTAATTTTAAAGTCTACAAATATACAACAGCAATTATAGAAACGTGTTTGGTTGAGTAAAAGAGCGATATTGGCAGGAAATATCGGTTGGGCCATATATCGATATAAATTTGAACCATCGGTTGTTTCAAATCTGGCAATACTTATGTATGTGTTTCTATTCTGTCACAAAATTCAATATATTATCTCAACTGAACGTAATGAATCGACGATTTATTAGAAATATATTTCCAAAACAAAGACAATTTGTCGAATAATGCTCGAAAATGTCGTACAAATTTTGGTCGGAGAATAGGACTAACAGTTCCCGGAATACGCAAGTTTATTGCTAAAGTTCGTGATTTTGGTTTGCGCTAAGATGTGAGAGTGCTCATATAGTGCGTACACCCGAAAATATCGAAGCTGTGGCTGAAGGACATTTTACATGTCTGTTTACGTCGAATTTTGCGACAATATCTCGGTATGACACCTTACAAAGTTCAATTGGTTCAAGAGTTAAAGCCGCATGACCATCCACTTCGTTTTCGCTCCACTAGATGGGCCAACGATAAACTACACGATGATGTTGGTTTTGCCAAAATAAATCATATTTTCGGTTGAACCCATTTTCATTTTTGTGGGTAAGTGAATAAGAAAATTGCCGTATTTGGGACTCAGAAAACCTACACACAGAAGCCAACGCACTCATTTCTAGTGTGTTAAGCCATATTGCTTTGAAAATGAGGATAGCACAACCATTACGGTCAATGGAAACACCTATAACTGATCTTCATGGTATTGATGTGAACGACGCACAATGGGGTTTTTGATGCCTAAAATGGGAATTAAATCGCGGGAGCTTTCCTGGTTGCTTTTTTTAAAATTTTTTTTGGTTTATTTCGCTTAAAGAAGATAAATCCATAATAAAAAAAATCGTGACCTGAAATGCATAAGGAATTCAAAATTGGGGTTTGGATTGATTCTGATGTACTACATCAAAATATATGTTCTGACAAAATTTTATAATCATACTCTCAAAGATCTACCAACCAGATAAAATTAGAATTGAACATAGAAATTTTAATACAAATTAGAATAAATCATTTTGAGTATCAAACAAGTTTTCATTTCAGTTTGAAGTCTTTGTTTCGGTCTTCTTGCTCTTCCTCAGTTTACTGGTATTAAAGAGCAGTTTATTACTTCTGGTCCGCGCCAGCAAAGATGAGGAATTTTCTTTCCTTTACTCTTTTGTCTTTTAGTTTTTGCTTCTTTCACTGCAATTCTCGAAATCAACTTTCGATCTACCACGCTTAACACCAGATTGGCGCGCGAAACTTATTGCCGAATATACCCAGTACTTGTTGTTCTGAAGAAAACGCTCAGAAACTCTATTTAATGTATCGTTAAAAACTTTAATATTTTTTTATTGCTTGGCAATAAACGTGTAAGCGTTTTTTCAGTAAAGATTTCCAATGCAGAACTTGCAATTATTTCATAAAGTTATCTTCGAGAAATAAAAATTGTTTTCACGTTTGTACTTATGATTGAAGAAATATGCTCTTATAATTTTATACAAAAAATTTAATAGAAAAAATTATATAGGTGCAACAATATATCTTCTTTTTTTAATCAAGTGAAAGAAAGTGCAAACATTTTTTTTCTATTATTTTACAAGATGTCTTAGGTTTAAGAAAAGAAAAATTTGTTTGCTTTACTTTGCTTAACTCACAACTATTTTCCCACATATGCAACAAAATTTGCAAATTTATAGACCTTCACAAAAAAATTTTTTAAAAATACCAAACTACATAAACTTAAAAAAGAACGAAGCAAATATAATCTTAATCGTCTGTTGTTGGAGGCTCTATATTTTTTTTTTAAATATTTTTACTTCAAAACTTGCCGAGAACTAATTTTAAAAACAATCAAAATTTAGTTTTTTCACGAAAGATTAAAAAAATATCAAAAATCTCACTCTTCAAAAAGTCGTAGTAATGTAACGGTACATGCTAGAGACGCATTTTTTTAGCTAATGTAAAAAAATATTTGGTATTCGAGAATTTCATTTTCCAATTAATTCCCATTTTTATGCATCAAAATCTCCAATGTGCGACGTTTGGTTTCAATAGGATGGTGCAGCTTGCTACATATTTCATGCCATAACCGATTTATTGTGTCAAACGCCTGATGGCAATTTAATTAGCTGAAATGACAGCCAAAAAGCTGCGATTTGACACTATTTTCTGTGGGACGCCGTTAAAGAAAAGTGTTATGATGACAAACCAGAGACAATTGAGCATTTGAAGGTTAAAATTCGTGATGTCATTGCCAAGATACGAGCCCATACACTCGACAAAGTGCTCGAAAATTGGTTCGATCGAATGCTGTGAGACTAGCCGCGGCGACTATAGTATATGAATTAAATAATAGGGATGTCAGTCATTTAAATTTTATCATTCAATCTGAAATAGCGAATATATATATACACTTAATTCTGTTTTTACACGCGTTAACGTGTAACCGTGTAAAAAAAGACATGAAGTACATAGAAGAGAAGGTGATTGGTTCCAAATCCTTCACCTTCGTAAAAAAAGTACAAACAACATTATTCGTAGAAAAAAACTGATACTAGAGTCTTTATAAAAAACTATATAAAATTTGTATAGGCATTAATGTATATTTTATTTCATAAAATGAAAAGCAATTTAAATCTTGCAAAAGTAGCATAAATTTAAAATTTGGTTTCAACAGGACGATGCTACGTGCCACACAGCCTAAGCTACACTCGATGTTTTGCGCCCTGTTTTTGAAGATCGAATTATCAGCCGCAGAGCTGATGTCGTTTGGCCATCTCGGAGCTGCGATTTGACACCGTTGGACTATTATTTGTGGGGTGCCGTCAAAGATAAGTGTTACGCCGACAAGCCAGAGACAATTGACGCTTTAAAGGACAATATTCGTGAAGCCATTGATGAAATACAGCTGCACGCAATCGATAATGTGCTTAAAAATTGGACCGATCGTGTAGGCTACTGCATGGCCAGCCGAGGCAGCCATTTGAATGAAATTATTTTCCATTATTAACCGGAAGGATTGTACTTTCAAATAAAAAAAGAAATTTAAGAAAATATTCAGTACTTTTGTTTTAAAGCCTTTTTTAAAAAAAAAAGGTTATTTGGCGGACCCTTTAGTATTTTCTTTAAAATTTAAAATTTTCATCAACTTTTCTCAACTGTGCTATTTCAAAAATCACCGTGTAAAAACAGAATCAATTTCTTTTTCCAGACCGTGTTATTACAAAAATGTGTAAAAAAGACCGTGTAAAAACAGAATTGGATATATATATGTACATATATATAAAATATGTAATCCGATATATATACATATGTAATCCAATAAGAATCTAAAATTCGTGGAACATTATTGAATTAAATTTTTGTATTATTTTGATTTAACTGGATAATAATAATAATTTTCAATTGAAAGTCGGATTTATAATCACTATGCATCGTAATTTAAATCCACCAAATTTATGCAAAGGTATCAGGATTGCGATGAAAAAATTAATAAATTATGTAATTTAAGCTACAATTTTAAATCGGAAATTCAAAAGCGAAAATATTTAATACCACGACTACCAATTATGCTCATTGGTATACGATTTACATTTCAACTATTACAATTTCCTATACGGGCATTTATTACAAGTTTACACCATAAATTTTGAAGCTACTGTATATTCGCACAGTCAACTATATGATCGAATTTTATATGTGAGCTACTTGTTTTTTCCAGAAAATAACTATATTAAAAATGTGGTTCATTAGGAAAAACTGCAATCAATTTTTCTGTTTTATTGTTTTTCAAAAAGAATTATGCAACTGATTCTAATGGCCTCTTTAGATGTGCTAAATTTACGACGAAAGTGTGCGGTGGTGAAAGAGTGAGAGTGAAAAGGAAGCAGAAATGGTACAAACGTCCGAACTCTCAAAAGATGCAAGAATCTTTACTTCATACTTTTCAGTGTGAGAAGTAAGGAAAAGGTCGAGGCTGTTATTGTGAAGTCGCCATAGTCTACTAGGTATTGCTGGCTTATTAGACGTGAGGTCACGTCTAATGTTCACGGCGACTCCTGTCAGCAGATTTCTGGCAAAAACTCTGATATCTTGTTAGTGTGTAATCCTGACTTAAGGGTTGTAACGACCAATTATGTATGTGTAGTCAATAACCAGGTATATGGAAATTCCATATTTTTAGACATGTGACACGTGACAGAGACAGTTAAATTCCGCATCATACATGCCTAAAGGTTGATGGTATTGGTACACAACTTTATTGCGTACGTACATTTTCAAGGCAACTAGGAACAGTAGTGTTAACGGTCAGACATCAAAACGAAATATGTAAAAATATTTCCTCTCAAAGTTTCACAAATATCTGTCGTTCGGTGTCGGCTTTAAACTGTAGGTCCCGCCACTCATGTATAAAATTAACTCACACAACATGAGTGGTGTTGAGAAGCTAGGCTGTAATCCTGACTGAAGAGTTGTAATGGCCAATTATGTATGCATGTACATATGTTGTAAGTCAACAACCAAGTATATGGAAATTCCATATTTTTAGGCACGTGGGTCTCACATAAGGAGAAATCATCCGCCCGTTGGAGACAAATATATGCCCACACAGCGAAGAAATTTCATCTCAGAACACGTACAGTATCGGACAAAACATAAGCACCCCCTCAGTACATTTTTTTTAAATGATAATTTTTTTACGAAAACAAAGTTATTAAAAATGTTTTTTTATTTTTATTTATATATATCCTTATTATTGAAAAACACAAACTTAAGGAATTCAGAATTCAATAAAAAAAGTTATAACACAAAAAACATTTTAAGCCACAAATATACAGGCATGTCACAGAAACCAATTCCGATCGAAAGTGGAATTAATTCCGTATTTAGCTTCTCCAGAAAATGTAAAACGAAAATTTTTATCGGAATGAAACCACTTTTGTCTTTGTAAGTGGAATTGCCTTTTTTATAAAATTTTCACCATATAACACATATATAGAGCATATTTATATTAACAAAAATATTGTTTTATTAATAAATTTTTCATTTAAACTTATTTTTTAATGTTTTAATTTATTAAAATTCGTTAATTTTTAACACTTTTCTCTACACAAACACATTTTGTAAGAAACTGTTGCCATATTATTTTTTTGTGGAAACCACTTTTTCATTCAAGCAAAAATTAAACATTTTAAAAAATTTTACAATCTGGTATTACGAACGATAAATCAAAACAAGAAATAAAAAACAAAAAGTATTCAGGCCAAGAGTTTGTACAAAATGTAAGTATTTGAAAATATAAAATGAATTATTTGAAAATAAACTTTTTTATTATTTAGGGGCAAGCACAGAAATATTGCACAAGAAAAAATCTTTATAGATTTTATGGAGAGCCACCATGATTTAGCCAGGGGGTATGTGAAAGGTGACAGAGTTGTTGCTGAAACATATTGGTCACAACTTGTCGAAAAACTTAATTCCTCGGGACCACCCACCAAAGATCGCAATGGGTGGAAAAAGACGTGGGCAGACTGGAAGGTCTACGTAAAAAAGAAGTTATGCCACAACAAAAGAGAAAATGTTAAAACTGGTGGTGGTCCTTTCAACAAATATGTTCTCACTGAAGTTGAGGAATCAATTGCTAGATTATGTGGACTACATAGAAGCGTTGACGGTGTTGCTGGAGCAAAAACTTTTGGAGGGGTGAATGTCGAGGTACTTTTTAGCGAGCCAGAAAAAGATGATGATCAGCTTGTTGTGACTCCATCCACTTCAAAAGGCCTAAAACGAATAACAGTGTCAAATAAGGAAAATAGTAACTCGGATACCATCTTGTCACCATCCCGTAATGTATGTCATTTTCGAACACCGTCCCCGGACCCAAAGAGATTTAGAGCACGTACTCCGTGTACTCCGAAAACAGACTTAAATAACCTTTTGAAGGAGGAGAACAACAATTTGAAAAGGATTGCAGAGGTTATGGAGAAATAGGAAATAAACACAAAATTAGAAAAAATCCTTAATGTAATGGAAGAGCAACGAGAAGAATTGAAAATACAGAATCAAAAACTAGACAGATTGTGCAACATTTTAGAAGGCCATTATAAAATAAGACAGATGAACGATATTGCAATGCAAAAAGATTTAAAAGAAAAAAATGAATTAAAATTGAAGCTGATCGAAATTGAATCATTGAAGTTGAAAGTTGAGCAACAAAAGGCAAAGCAATATTAGTTTTTTTTTAGCCAACACATGTTGATCTCAAAATATAGTACAAATTCTTTAAGTTTTTTTTAATTAAATATGAATTCCCAAAGAAAAAGTTCCTTGTTTATGTAGTATTAACATTTTAATAAATAATATTTTAATAAAAAATGAATTTAAACATTGTATGTTGAATTTAAATTTGTTTAAAAATTAGTCTTTTACTTTTTAATTAATTAATTAGTCTTTTTTCTTAAATCATATGGCTTTTGTTTTGATATGTGTGTAATATTGCCACATTAAACTAAATAAAGGGATTTCTAAAAATTTTCGGAATTCATGAAATCGATCGGAAACTGAAGAAGCTAAAACAAAAACGATCGGAATGTAACTACGGAATTGAAACCATTCCGATCGGAATTTGTGACATGCCTGATAAGCGGACAAAACTAAAGCACCCCCAATTTAAGTTACAGAAGAAAACTATTGAAATCAATATTTCGTTACAAATCCTTTATTCTGGATGACACACGCACATCTTTTAGGCATAGAGGATGTTAAACTATTAATTATTTCAGGTGATATTGCTTCCCAGGCTATTTTTGCGGCTTCAAATAACTCTTCTTTGATTTTCCAATTTTCTCGCTTGATTTCTAAGTTAACGATCTCCCACAAGTTCTAAAATGGGTTAAGATCAATTAAATGCAAAATATTCGATCAACAGACCAATTATTTCTAGGCTAATTAAAAAGTTTTTGCATACTGGTCGCACATCTCCTACTCATTCTGGAGGAAGACCACGTAAAACTTCGCGATATGAAGACTCCTGAACTAAAAGGACAATCCAAAATGATCCTACAGCATCTTCTGATCACATACGAACCCGCTTAGATTTAAAAATTAGCGAAAGAACGATTCGCAGAAGGGTTGTAGAGGCCGGATTATTTAGTCGACGATCAGCAAAAAAACCCATTCATATCGTCAAAAAATAAAAAAGCGAAACTTGAATTCGCCAAGGCCCATCTCAACTGGAGTGTCCAAATATGGAGAATTGTACTGTTTTCTGACAAATCTAAGTTTAATTTAAAGGATTCAGAACATACGGAGTGTGCGCAGACGATATGAAATATTTCACGATATAAAAGGTTTTTTTGCTGATCGTCGACTAAATAATCCGGCCTCTACAACCCTTCTGCCCTTTTTATAACAACAATTTCACTTAAGAGACAGATACTCTTACAAATTGAAAAAATAAAAGTAATGAGTGAGCATAATGCTTCAAACTCAAATATAAATAGTGACAAAAACAATTCTTTAGACCCATCATGTAAAAACAATAATTTTAAGTTAATAAATGAAAGAAAAAGTGAAACACAATATGACACAATGAATAAACAACTAAAGAATAATTATTATGCTATTCTGGACAATGATAAACATTGCAATAAAGAATACTTAAATAAATTTGAAAAACATGTAAACGATCATGTACCAACAACATCTCAAACTCTTTCACAAACAGAAAATACGATAAATACTGAAAACATAACAAAACAAGATCAAAATAAAAATAAAAAAGTCCCTCCACTTAATATATTTAATGTGGAACCAAATGAATTAATACAATTTATTGAAAAGGGTTTAGGTATAAAAAACTTTAAAATCAAAAAACTTAATAATAGAAAAACATCACTATTCATGTCATCTATTGATGATTACGTTCGTGTCAAAGCTTACCTTCAAAAACAAAAGCTGAATTTTTCACTTTTACACCTAAAAGCTTAAAGACTAAAACTATAATATTAAAAGGCCTTAGCGCTAACTTGAATGTCGATGAGATCAAGGAGGAACTTGGTAAATATACCAGCGATAATTTGAAAATTTTAAAAGTTAGTCCATTTAAAACCAAAAAGTCTATCATGAATGGACAAGATGTCCCCATATATTTGATTCAAGTTAGCGGCGAAAGCAGCCTTAATGAACTTAAATCTATAAAGGGACTTTTCCATAGATGTATACGATGGGAACCTCTAAGAAAATCGGAAATTCCACAATGTAGGAAGTGCCAAAGTTTTTTTCATAGCGCTTCAAACTGCTTCTTGAAGCCCAGATGTGTGAAATGCGATAAAATGCACGACATTGGCGAATGCAAACAAGAAAAAGTGTCGGAAACCGAAAGAGAAAAATTATTTTGCTTACTATGCCATAAGTATGGTCACCCAGCATCATACCGTGGATGCGAAAAATATAAGGAGATACAGCAAAGGCTTCGAGCCAAAAAACAAAGTTTGTCTGAAAAAAGAACAGCGAACAAACCCTTAAATGTTGCATCTGGTATGAGTTTTGCAAACGTTTTAAAGAACAACCAACGAAACACAAGCAGCTCTAACTCCATTCAACAAATGTTGGAACAACTTAACAATACCACTCAGAATTTATCTAAACAGTTAATAAACCTAAATAATCAGCTACAACTACAAACTAGTAGAATAGATACTATATTTTCAATGTTGGATTAAAATGGATGAATCAACTGTAAAAAACCTTAAAATAATTGAAATTAATGTAAATTCTATTATAAAACTTAGTAGAAGATACGAGTTATTAAATTTTATAAATTTGCATAATCCAGATATAGTTTTGCTAAATGAAACAAATCTAAATACGAAGCATAAATTATTTTTCGAAAATTATGAATTAATACGTAAAGATAGGCCTAACACATCTAAAGGTGGTAGTACTGCTATTTTAATAAAAAAAAAAGATATTAAATTCAAAAATTGCACACATATCATTGGCAATTCACTTAAGTATCTGGAAGTGTGCATTATAAAAATGCCTCTACTGACTAATAAAACTCTATATATTATAACCGCGTACTACCCTTCAGGTAACAACAGCAAATTTTTTATACCCGACCTAAACTCTGTTTTCAAATCTCTGAATTTACAAAATCCAAATATAATGGCGGGTGACTTTAATTGTAAACATTCCGATTGGGGCAATAAAGTAAACAATACTAATGGTAATTCCTTGAAAGAATGGATAGAGAATAACGAAATACAATTTAAATGTAGCCTTTATGCCTCCACCACCCCCTCTTATCCAAGATGTGGCGTCTCTCTTTTCTGAGAGTTAATAATACTGTTAACTCCCTTAAATCCCTCGATTACGATAGTGACCATAACGCCTTACTAATTGAACTTTTAAATGATACAAATGATCACCCCCTTCATTTTTTTGGTAATTCGCCTAATTCTCTATATAATTATAAAACAACCAATTGGAACAAATTAAAAAAATATATTTTAAATGTACACAAAAATACTGATCCCACTCCTGTCACAAGAAATCTCTCAAACTCTGAAATTGATTATTACTTAAATAAATTAAAAGATATCATTATAGATTCTACCAACAAAATTGTGCCAAAATTCAAAAATAGTGACACAATAAATAAATTTGTAAATCCAATTATAAAGAAACTACATACGGAAAAAAGTAGAATTTTAACTATAATAAAGAAGCATAATAGATTTGAAATTATATGCACCCCTTATGAACTCAATTACTACAAAACTAAACTAAAATTAATTAAGAAACTAATCATTGATAATTTCAGTGTATCGGTTAATAGTTATTATAAAGATAAACTAACAATTTTAGATAAAAAAGATTCTTCTCATATGTTTAGTGAAGTAAAGAAATTATTTAAACCTAAGCTGTCAGGCGATATAGATTTGGTAAAAATTAGTCGCGAAGAAGAAAACCTATTAACTTATATTGGCGTAAATCCCCTCACTACAGAGTGTGATAATGAGAACTTCATTATAAGAGAACAGCAGCAAATGTTAGATGTAATAGGAGCATATCTCGAAAATACCCATTCATTTAAAGAGATTGATCAGAATAATAATTTACAGGTTGATGTTGACAATTGTTTCAACAGATTTTTAACAGAAAAATCTAGTTATGAATATAACCAGTCATGTCTTACGACCTTTAATTCAGACAAAAGGGCAAATCAAATAAGTGCATCGCAATCAGAGAACTTTTTTATTACGCAGGAAAAAATTTTCTATATTTTTAAAAATTTAAGAAATAAATTATCGTCTGGTATTGATACCATTCCAAATATAGTATTAAAGAATATTAATGATGTATTAATACTTGATTACTGCACGTTATTTAACAATATCCTTAACAACTCATATTTCCCCCGAGCATGGAAATTAGCTAAAGTTGTGGTATTGCCCAAAAAAGATAAGGACACAAGCAATCCGAAAAATCTGAGAGCCATAAGTTTGCTCCCGAATATTAGTAAAATCTTTGAAATTTGTATAAATATTAATATCCTAAATTTATGCCACAATTATAATCTGATTAACGATAGACAATTCGGTTTTAAGTATAAACACTCAACGATACATGGAATACATCTTTTGACATCTGACATTAATTGGAATTTAAATAAATCCCTCTGTACAGGGGCATGCCTTGTCGATTTTGAAAAGGCTTTCGATAACATTTGGATTCCTGGTCTAATATATAAACTTTTAAAATATAAATTCCCACTTCATTTGGTAATTTTAATCCATAACATGCTATCCAATAAATCGTTTGTCGTTTGCAACAGAAAAGAAGTTAGTAATAGGAAATTTATTATAGTTAATGGGTTACAACAGGGAACAGTTAATGCTCCTATACTTTTTAATATATTTATACATGACCTTTTAAAGAGTGTTGAAAATATTATTGGTTGTGCAGATGATATTATAGTATATCATGCTGACAACAAAATACAAGAAATAAATAGGGAATTGCAAAACAATTTTAATATTGTAGAAAAGTATGCTAATGATTGGAAAATGAAATTAAACGTAGACAAATGTGAAACCATACTATTCCGACCTCCTGTTGGAAAGTGTAACTATAATATAAGGCGCAACTGGAAATCCTTCGGCATTCAATCCAGTAACAACATATACATACCTAATAAACAAACGGTAAAGTACCTAGGAATCCATTTGGACAAATTTCTCTACTTCAACGAACATGTCAACACGCAAATTACAAAAAGCCAGAAATCCTTATTCTATGTACAAAAATCTGTTTTTTTCTAAACACATTAAACCTGATATCAAGCTTCTCATGTATCAAACCTTAATACGTCCAATTTTAACATACGGTTGCCAAATTTGGTTTAATATTTCTCCTTCATATATGGAAAAATACGTAAATTCGAAAGAAGATGCCTAAGAGCATGTACTTCATTATACAGATCCCCAAGTAGTGAATTTACGAAATATATAAGTAATTCGAGACTATACAATGCTGCCAAAATTAGCCGAATTGATAATTTCATCATATACCTTATTAGAAATCATATTAGATCTTGTTGTCACCATTACGAAAATAACCTAATAATGGCTCCCTATTATGTCAACGACGAATATATATACAAAACACTACAGAATGGTTACGTTCCTCCTGAAGCATTCGAGTACCTGGATAAGAACGGTTTTATACAAAACAAAACAGGAGTTCCTATATTTTTTCATATATATAGAAGAGCAAATGTTGAAGCTATCTCTAGTAATCAACTGACAGCTGAGAATAGAAGATTCGATACGAGCCTTTTTCGTGATGATAAGAACATATTTCCAAATCTAAATATTAGTAAATACTGGTGGCTTAGTTAAATAACGTAATTTTTTTTTTCTTTTTCTTTTAATTCCTGACTTTTTCTTTTATTATAATAATTCTTATTGTAATGTTTTTTGAATAATTTTTCATTACGAAACATTGTTAACCTTGTATATAACTGTATAAAATAATAAAAAATATTAATTTTTAAAAACTTTTTATACTGTATATATTATACCTATTTGTATTATACTAGAGAGCTCGTTTATGGGACAGTGTGTAGTTATATGATACTTATACTATTATTTTGTTTATTTGTAGTATTTATAATAGCAATTTAATTTAAATAAACACGAAAAAAAAGAAATTAGAGATAGCTTTCATAAGAAACTGCTTTTGAGAGTATAGCTATGAGTTCGGTAAAAAAACAGTTTTTGTGGTTATGAATGACTTTTTGAATATGGCGCCACGGACATATCGATTGAAAAGCGCTTGGTTTTTGTAGATGGCTTTGGTTTGAGCCTATGGCATCAAAAGTTAAAACGATGAAAATGTTAAACAAACGCATTCAAATTATATCCCAAATTATATATCTAGTTTCTTCAGCCAGAGAAATTTTGTTTGAAATGTACAAGCAATTTTGAAAAAGCAATACCTAAATAATAAAAAATTAGAAGAGATTAATTTTCAAATCAGCCTTTTAAAAAAATATTAAACATATACCTTGGTAACGAAACTGAGAAAAATATTGCTGAACTTAATGAAAGTAATATTTCTGATATTAAATGCAGAATATTTATTTTTTTTTTATCAAAAAATTATGTAAGAAAATAATAGCAAGAATTCATATAAATACTAAAAAATTAAATACATTTAGGTCTATTTTATACTAAATCTTATGAAGACGAATATGCTGAACTACTCCAGGTTTGCTTATTTCATTATTTGTCCTGAAAAATTTGCTGACGAATTAAAGTTATTAGAATCTAAGATCAATAAAAAAGCTACAAACCTATAAGTAAGATTTCCGATGTTGAAAATTTTTGGTATGAAATAGGAAGATGTAAAAATATATTTAATAAATGTATATATGGACATTTTTTACGAGTTTGTTACTAATATATTTAGTGTGCCATACAATAGTGCTTCTGCTGAAAGAATCTTTTCAAAGCTGGCATGGATGAAAAATAAATTCTCCAATAGGCTTGAGATAAATACTTGTGTACTTTCCTCCTTAATTTTATTGGAAGAAGATTCGGAAGATTGGACTCCAAATACAGAACTTCCGCAAAAGTATAATCAATATAAATTCTTAAAATATAAAATGAAATTTTACATATTAAAATGTATAACACTTGCAAGAAATAAATGTTTGTCCATTTTAATGCTTAAAAGCAGACTAAAATAAAATAAAACACATACAAATGTATTATATTAAGCGCCATTATTACAACTTGCCGTTAAAGCTGGGTTTAGTAAAAGTGAGCTTTAAAGTGACCTTTAAAGTCACCTTTAAATTCTCCTCGTTATTACAACCTAATGATAAAATAAATTTTACTTTTTCAAAAATATGGCAGTGCCGGATCAATGTCGACAACACTGCTCAATTAAACAAGTGCTTTAAAACTGCAGGGGCAACAACGTGCTTCCTTATTTGTTATGTTTATTCATTTTCTTTATAAAATTTGTGTGTTGAGTTTTAGCTTTTTAATTTTTGTGTTTCTTGTTTTTAATTAAGTATAATGAATACGCCAACATCCATTTTGTTTGAAAAACTTTTAATATTGTTACGCATCAGGAAACAGTGTACCATCGTTTAACCTTAAGATGCTAACAAACACACTAACACCACAAAGAACATGTTTATTAACTATAGCTACACTAAAGCTATGGTCACACTGAGTAAATATTTGAAGTAAAACATCATTTATTTCTTTGCTCTAGTGTGACCATAAAATATTTTAGGGGTGCAAACAAGATTTTGAGAAAACAAATTTGTTTGCTTGTAAACAAAAATGTCTCTAATGTGACCATAGTGTGACCACCCCTGTCAAATATTTTCTCCTTTTTACGAGCAAATAAATATTTAATCTTGCAAAAATTTTGTAAGAGCAAACAGTGGCAAATAACAGCTGTTGCAAGCAGTGTTGTCCACTTTTAATAATAAATTATAAAATTTTTTCAGAAAATCACCAAACGGGAAAACTTTTAGTAATAACCCTTATATGAAAAGTATAAATTAAAATTAAAAAAAATAAGTGTAAAAACCTTTCGATTTATTAAAATTTATTGTGATCCATTTAATTTCAATTTAAATTTAATGCAAATACGAGTAAACATGTTTGAAGCAAATATTTTTTCAATGTGACCGCAGCTTAACACACCGAACGTACATGCTTACATATACCAACAAAATCAGTATAAGAAAAGAAGACAGACAAGTATGAGAGAGAGCAACAACTAACAAGCAATGTCAACCAGATACACAAACAACAATGCGGTCGCGATAGAACTCTCGAGAAGGCGAGAACAAGAACCTTCCTCTTCGAGTAGAGTTGTGTAGTTCACGAACGAACTAGTTCAATTGAACTATTCACACAATTGAACTAAGAGCGCCGGTCATAATAATGAGTTCTTTTAGCTCCGTAGTTCTTTTAGCTATGTAGCTCTTTTGGCTCTGTAGTTCTTTTAGCTCCGTAGTTCTTTTTGTTCTGTAGCTCTTTTAGCTCCGCAGTTCTTTTAGCTCTGCAGTTCTTTTAGCTCTGCAGTTCTTTTAGCTCCGTAGTTCTTTTAGTTCTGTATTTCTTTTAGCTCCGCAGTTCTATTAGCTCCGTAGTTCTTTTAGTTCTGTAGTTCTTTTAGCTCTTTAGTTCTTATAGCTCTGTAGTTCTTTTAGGTCTTGTTTCTTATTCGTTCATTTCATTCTTATTAGTTCATTTCATTATTGTTCTTTCTTTTATATTGTTTATTGTTCTCTTGTGTGACATTCCTATTGGAATGGTGGCGGTGTTACCACATATTAAAAAAAGAACTTATGGAAACATTTTTACAAAAATAAGCAAATAATTATAAAATATTTTTTTATCTAATGAAGAAAATAAATTCTTATTAAATATTTAAAAATAAATAAAGAAGTTACACAAATTGAGGAAGATAGCGGAGTTGTTTACAAGAACTGAACTATTGAACTAAGAGAACGAACTAGTTCATTACAAAGAACTGAACTAGAAAGAGCAAACACTCAAAAGAGCTAACGAACCCAACTCTATCTTCGAGAACGTTCATCATACTGATTTTGCGGACATATAAAAAGGCGAGACAAAGCAAGCAACGAGTCAGTTATAATCCAGTCAGTCTTGTGTGAAGTTGCGTGTGAAGAGTTGTTAGTGTTGTCGCCAGCGTTGCCAGTTTTTTATTTTAGAAAACTTTTCATTTCTGGAAAAAAAACCTTGTTTTTCAAAATCAAAATCAAAATGAAGCTCACCGAACTAAAAGTGGAACGGCTTAAACGAGAGTTGGGTAAACTCGAGCTGCCAAAAATGGGCACGAATAATGAGTTGCAAAAGCGGTTAAGGGAACATTTGCAGCTTCAAGGCATGGACATTGATTCCAACGAGTTCGAGGATGAAGAGGAACGACAGTTACAGGCCCCTGCAGCCACTAGCGGAGTTGACATAAATTCGTTGCTTGCCGCTATGATGGAGAAAATGCAAGTATTAACTGATATACAGGAAGCTTCTAGAAAAGATAGTGAACAAATGATGGAAAAAAGGGAAGTAGCAAACCAAAAGCTATTTGCTGATGTACGAGAATCTTCTAGAGCCGAAAATCAGAAACTTCTAGCTGAAGTAC
Source organism: Sarcophaga rosellei (assembly GCA_930367235.1). Taxonomy (NCBI): domain Eukaryota; kingdom Metazoa; phylum Arthropoda; class Insecta; order Diptera; family Sarcophagidae; genus Sarcophaga; species Sarcophaga rosellei. The sequence continues at coordinate 43,278,265 of OV884018.1, read as the reverse complement.
AAGAAACTTCTAGAGCCGAAAATCAGAAACTTCTGGCTGAAGTGCAAGAAGCTTCTAAGGCCGAAAATCGCAAAATGCAAGAAGCGAACGAAAAGCTGTTTGCTGATGTACGAGAAGCTTCTAGAGCCGAAAACCAAAAACTGCAAGCAGCAATTTTGACAAAAATTGGAAAGCAGCTCGAAATGACATCAGGCAAGCTGCAGGAAATACATGAGTCGGTCAGCAAAAGAATCACTTGTGTTAAGGAAAGGGTGTCACATTTGGAAAAGACTGTAGATGGAAAACTCGTTGTGATGGAGGAAAAGATCAAAAACCTCCAGAGCCAGCGGCCGGAACCAGTGCGAATCGTATCAGAAGGTACCGGCAGGATAAAAACACCTTCCTTTGATGGTAGCTCACCCCTCTCCGTATTCAAGTTCCAATTTGAGACAGTAGCCAAAAGAAACGGATGGGACGATGGGGAAAAAGCTCTAGAACTAATTTTGGCGCTAAAAGGTGTTGCAGCTGAGATTCTAGAACCCGTGCCAGCCAGCTGCAGAAACAACTACAACGAGTTAATGGCAGCATTAAAGCGGAAATTCGGTGATGAGCACAAACGAGAGCTGTACCGCATGGAATTGAGATACCGGTCGCAAAAGGCAAACGAGTCATTACAAGCCTTTGCAATGGAAGTCGAGTGATTAGTACAGCTTACATACCCAGGAGAAAACCACCCACTGATAGACAACATTAAGACCGAGGTGTTTGTGAACGGTATACGCGACCATGACATTAAAGTAGCGATGTGTTCTACGCAGAAGACAACCTTTGCCGAGACCGTGGCGCTTGCACTAGCCCAGGAGAACGCTCGCACAATTTCAAGACCACAAGTTAGCAAGGTGCGAAAAATGGAAGTAGTGAAGGAAGATGAATGCCCTTTAACTAAAGTTAAGGAGATGGTGAAGCAAGTTTTAGGAGAAAACGGACAAAAGGCTAAGATTAAATGCTTCAATTGTGGAAAGAGTGGTTATTTCCAAAGAAACTGTAAAGCGCCACGGAAAAGGTCAAGATCCGTCTCACCAACGAGGAATAAACGGGCAACTACCAACCATCTACTCAAGAGTCCCCGTTAAACTAAAACGAGCTAGCACTAAGGGCCAAGTGCTGGCTCCCACAAGCCAGGGCCCCACAATCTCAATATCAGTGATGCAAAGGAACAAAAACAACCTTACGGCATGCGGGTACATAAATGGCAGACAACACACCTTCGCTATAGACACCGGGACGACGCAGTCCATCATCAGACCAGATGTAGTGAAGGGAAAGTGTGAGGCACTTAGCAATGTAAGACTTCGAACAGCTACTGGAGAGTCTGCCACCGTCCACGGAAAAACAGAGGCGAAGGTAACTATAGCCAACATTAGCGTACGCCACGTCTTTATTGTGGACGTAGAAAACAAGGAAGAACAGCTATGGTCAAGCATGAAATTGATACGGGCGAAGCGAGACCGATAAAACAGGCACCCAGAAGCATACCGTTGGCAAAGCGTTATGAGGTTAAGGAGTTAGTGGACGAAATGAGGAAGAGCGGTATAATCGAACCATCATCCGGTCCGTGGAGCTCACCTGTAGTCTTAGTAAAAAAGAAAGATTTTTTTTTTTTTTTTTTTTTTTTTGCGGGAAGGAGGGGAAATGCTTTATGCATTCATGTAGGCCGTCACCATACATGGTATGTCGGACTCTCCCATTAGGTATACCGACTAAAACCCCACCTTGTCTCCTCACCAGGGTATATTCCACCTCGGAACCACGGTTGTATTACTTCGAGGTGGACCCCTTTTCTGGCGGGTGTGCCAGTTCTATCATCATCAGCCTGCGTCCAGGCTCCGCTCTTCTCTTATTCCACTGCGTCTAGGTCGTATTTTTTCGTACGCAGGACATGATGCACAAATTCTCTTACTGCGTTCCAGCTTTCTCTATTGCTTATCATTTTCAGCACGACGTTTGTTGCACTAATATTTCCGATTTCAGCTTCGAGTCGCTGACGGCTTTCGACCCATCGACGACAGCTGAAGAAAGTGTGTTCGGAGTCATCTAACGTTTCCTTCTCTTCATAGATACAAAATGGCGAGCTGCATTTCCCCATGCGATGCAGGTACTCTCTGAAGTATCCGTGACCGGTCAGCATCTGGGTTATGTAGTAGTCTACTTCTCCGTGTTTTCTGTTTTTCCACACTTGCAACTCTGGAATCAGTTTGTATGTCCACCTTCCGTGCTGTTCATTCTCCCAGCGAGACTGCCATTTTAGGGAGACTTCGTGCTTTATTGCCTCCGTACTCTGTGGTTGGTTTTGCCTGGCGTTGAAGATCATCCGGCGCTCAATTGCCTGTAGGTCTATGGGAACCATTCCGGCTATCACTAGGGCAGCTTGTGTTGATACCGTTCGATACGAGGATATCACTCGTAGAGCAGCTATTCTCTGCGCAGACAGCAGTTTCCTAGCTCTGATTTGGGTTTCCAAAGTAGAAGCCCAAATTTCAGATCCATAGAGGAGTATGCTATTTCCAGTCTCCATGAGTAGCTTCCTCTTACTTGGGAGGGGTCCACCAATGTTTGCCATCAGTCTGCTTAGTTGGGCTGTTATTCTAGCTGCTCTCGCTGCAGTATATTCTATTTGGTTTGAATAGGTCAGTTTCGAGTCCAATCTAACCCCAAGGTATTTAATAGATTTCTTCGTGGGAATAACCAAGTCGCCTATGTTGATTTCAATCTCTATTGGAATGTGTCGTCTGGTTAGTAGGAGCAGCTCCGTCTTATGCATGGCCAGCTGTAGGCCGTGAGATTCCAACCAGTGCTTAGTCCGCATCATGACTTGTCGTAGTCTGCGTTGGACTTCGTCTATGTTTCTGCCCCTGATAACTGCCGCGATGTCGTCTGCGTATCCGACTAGGAAAGTATCCTCCGGCATCTCTATTCTTAAGATTCCATCGTAAGTCGCGTTCCAGAGATCTGGTCCCAATATGGACCCCTGTGCCGCTCCGGAGGTGACCTGCATTCTTCTTGATCCTTGGTTTGTGTCGTATATCAGCACTCTATTTCTTAGGTAATCCTTAATAACTCTCATCAGATATGCTGGAACGTTGAAAGTTGTATCCAGGGCCTCTATCACATCTGTCCACCTCAGACTGTTGAAGGCGTTTTTTATGTCTAAGGTCGCCAGGAGTATAACCGGTCTCGGGAAGTGATTCCCGGTCTGGGCTGCTTCGAATGCATCTACCACTTCCTTAAGAGCTCCTATTGTAGATCTTCCAGGTCGAAATCCGTATTGTCTTGTAGAAAGACCTCCCGAAGTTTTAATGGCCTCGTCAAGCCTAGGCTTTATGAGCCTCTCAAACAATTTGCCAGCAGAGTCTAACAAACACAGGGGCCTATACGATGATGGCGATGTTGGATCTCCCTTACCCTTGCTTATAAGAACTAGTTTTTGTTCCTTCCAAGCGTCTGGGAATATCCCCTCTTTAAGACAACTGTTATACATTTTCAGCAGTATCTCGGGGCGGTTCATTGCTATCTCCTTTATTACCTCTGTTGGGATTCCATCGGGTCCGGGTGCTTTTTTGTTTTTGAGGCTGCGAGCGGCCGTTTGTAGCTCTACTGTTGTGAACAAGGGAGTATTGGAACGGGTCTCTGTTCCGTTGTCATCTTGTCTGATTTCGTGTCGTGGAAATAGTGTGCTCACAATATTGTGCATGATGTCTTCGTCCATAATTTCTACCGGGTTTTTCATTCCGAGTTTGTTCATCACGAGTTTGTAACCAAGGCCCCAGGGATTTTGGTTTATATCGGTCCTCAGTTCTTGCCACTTTTCCTTTTTACTTTTGAGTATTCGGATTTTCAGCTGTTTTTTGGCTTCTTTATATTCACTGCGCTCTGCTTCTGCGTCGCCTCTGCGCCTAGCTCTGGTATACCTCCTTCTTGCTTGTAAGCAGTTCCTTCTGGATTCTTCGATCGAAGCATTCCACCAATGTACTGGTTTCCATTTGGGACCTTTATTCATTTTTGGCATTGCGCTGTTACAACATCTTGTGATTGTCGACATGGTGTTGGCGACTGTTGTTCTCGTGTCTGCTTCGCTTCTAAGTTCTCCTGCTCGTCTGTCGATTTCGGAGAGCAGTACCGCTGTATTAAGCTTATTCACGTTCCATTTTCGGGTGGTTCCACTAGTTTTCTTTTTGTGTGCAGCTTCTCCGTCTTTCAAACAGAACGATATATACTGATGATCGCTGGCTGTATATATTTCAAGAACTCTCCAGTCCTTTAACTTATGGGCCACTTCCTCAGAGACAAAAGTTACGTCTGGGATGGTGCCCTCACATCCAGGACGCCTGAAAGTTGGGACACTGCCAGTGTTTGCTGTCATCATCCCTAGTCGTGCTACCATTTCTAATACTCTTGTGCCTCTTGAGTCGGTATTTTTTAATCCCCATTCGATTGCGCGAGAATTAAAGTCACCTGCTACAATGAGATTGTTTCCCTTAAGCCTTGCGAGATCTTCTATATTGTCAAGTTTCTCCTGGAATGTCTCGATATTGTCGTTTGGGGTTAGGTAACAGCTTACAAGTGTGAGGGTTCCAATTTGGACCCAGGCAAAACCGTTCCCCTTTCCGCTATTCCTTATGTGAATCTGCCTCTGGCAGGGGATCCATATTGCACTGGTTTCCGATTCGTCATCAAACCATAATCCAGTAGTCATTTTTGCGTACTGTTCACTGATGATAATTATATCTGCTTCCAATTCTCTAACGATTTGTGGCAGGAGAGCATGTGCCACTTTGCCTCTGTGCATGTTAGCTTGTAAGAACCTCAATGCGTACCGTTGTTGTTTGGGTTCGTTTACAGCTTCGAGATCCAGGTATGTGATCTGTTGCTCTGATTTTGCTCTCTGAACAGACACAGCATTTCGGGGGGTTCCTGCATTCCTTCATTTTATGGCCCTTTTGACCGCATCTTATACATAGACCCATTCCTTTCCTGTCAGGTCCTTTGCAATCCCACTGCTTATGCCCCGATTCGAAACATTTATAGCAGCGCTTTTCCTCCTCCTTGTATCGTATACGACAGTATGTCCATCCGATTAATATTCGTCGTTTCTCAAGTAATATGTTTGCGTCAGCTACTGGTAGCGACACAAAAGCCCTTTTCTGCTCTCTGCTGTTTGTGGTCGTCAGGCGTACCACTATATCCTCATCCGCGGATTTGGTCACATTTTTTATGGCCCTTTTCACTTCGTCTTCTGTCGTCAGGGAGTCGAGATCCTGTATTTCGATTTTGGCCTTCGATATCATATTCTGCACTACGGCCTCCTCTTTTAGTGTGCCTATAATAGCTTCGCGAAACTCCTCTTTTCTCCCGCCTTTGCCCATTATTAAGAGCAAAGATCCTGTCTTTGTTTTTCGGACGGATTGCACTGCCACTTCAGTCTCTTCCGGGTTAACTTTTTCTCTCAGATTTTTTAATACGTCGGCATAGCTGTGCCCTTCTCTGGGTTTTATGACGACAGCGTCAGGTCGGTTCTGGGGTCTCTTAGGACGTTTTCTCCTTTGGGCTCTTGTACTTTCTTTCTTCCCCGCTACTACCTCGGGCCTGGTTTCTGTACCTACTATGACCACTGTACTATCGGTAGCTTTCTTCTTCGTTTTCTTCTCTGGATTAGTTTCCGAGTAAAAAAGAAAGATGGCAGCACAAGGTTCTGCGTAGACTACAGGAAGCTGAATGATGTCACCAAAAAGGACAGTTACCCGCTACCGAGAATTGACGACACACTCGACACGCTAGCCGGAACGAAGTGGTTCTCCACATTGGATCTACAAAGCGGGTATTGGCAGGTGGAGATTTCAGACAAAGACAAGGAGAAAACTGCATTCAGTGCGAACGACGGCTTATGGCAGTTTAAAGTGATGCCATTTGGACTCTGCAATGCTCCGGCCACATCCGAGCGGCTTATGGAACGTGTACTTAAGGGACTGCATTGGAAGAATTGCCTGGTGTACCTCGACGACATTATAGTGATGGGCAGAACTTTCGACGAACACCTCAAAAACCTGGGAGAAGTACTGGAAAGAATGGACTAAAATTTAGCATAAAGAGAGAGAGATAAAAAAATGCGCATTTTTCCAGAAGCAGGTGAAATATTTGGGGCATCTTGTTACAGCAGATGGCATATCCACGGATGAAGATAAAATACCAGCTGTAAAGGACTGGCCTCGTCCCCAGAATCTTCATGAACAACGCAGCTTTTTGGGACTATGCACATACTACAGACGCTTTGTGCCTAATTTTGCTAGCGAGGCTGCAAGTTTGCATGAGCTCCGACTGGTCCGAAGCTCAAAGAAATGACCCAATATTGCCGAAGATAATAGCGGCTAAGGAGGAGGAGAAACGTCTTACCAGAAATGAGATATCTGGAGAAGGTCCTCTTACAAAAGCCTATTGGGCGCTATTGGAGAGCTTACGGTTGATAAACGGATGCTTATATCGACTTTGGGAAAGCGCTGATGGCCCGCTACAGAGAGGGATGCCACATACACTGGAAAAGAGCAAAGCCTAACTGAGCTTCTTGAATTTGTGCTCACCCGTATAAAAATGGTCAGTGACAGGATGAAAGCCAGGTATGATCGAGCAGCAAACCCGGAGGGCTTCCAAGAGGGACAACTGGTTCTACTATACAACTCGAAGCGGAAGAAGGGTTTATCTTCCAAGCTACAAACCAACTTTGATGGACCGTATAAAATAATTAAACGGTTAGACGATGACGTGTACAGGATACATAAAGCTAACGGCCCCCGAACAAAAAAGAAGGTCGTACACATTTAGCGACTGGCAGAATACGGGAGTAGAGGTAATGAGCCTATTCGGGACGAACTGGCTTAAGTGGGCGGCAGTGTTACGCAAATGTAAACGACCTAATATCGTTTCGCAAGAAAACATCGTTTAACATAAACAATCAGCTACAAATACAAAGACCCTGAGTATGAGTATGTGTACACAACGCACACGACACAGATACACACTAAAGCCGAAAGCCCACACCATCCGTTTCATGCGACCTTGCGTTACATGCGATTCTTGCATTCTATGCCGTTTTTATTGCAAGTTACACACAATGCGTTTTATGCGACTGGTTTTTTGTTTTGATCAGCTGTTGTGGTAAACAATAAAAAAGCAAACAAGAACATTTTTGGGAAAAATTGAAAATCAAATTGTAATTTTAAAAGAATTTATGCCATTAATTACAAATTTATGAGTTTACATATGTGATATTTTGTGCTGTTAAGGCCTAAGAAAATCCTCAAAAGAACGCAAGACGAGTGTTTTCGGTTAATTTATCCTTCATTTTTCTTGTTTACAAATAAATAAATTCAAAATAGATGACACATACATACATACATAATTGGCCATTTCAACCCTTCAGTCAGGATTACGGCCTAGCTTCTCAACACCACTCATGTTGTGTGCGTTTATTTTATACATGTGTGGCGGGACCTGTAGTTTAAAGTCGGCTCCGAACGACAGATTTTTTGAGAAGCTTTTCATGGCAATTTTAATTACTCTCAGAGTTTTTGCCAGAAATCTGCTGAGAGGAAGTCGCCGAAGAATTACTTTTTGTATTTTGTTTTTGATGTCTGGCCTGGGATCCGAACTCGGGCCTTTCGTCTAATAAGCCAACACACTACCTACTAGACCACGACGACATAAAAACAATCGACAACTAAATAGTAACATACATATTTTGTTTATGAAATAAATGTGTTAAAAAATGTATTTTAATGTATTTTCCTCTTAAATTAGTAGTATACTTTATTATGAAATATGTTTTTATTAATATTTTTATAATACAAAAAGAAAAATGCGAAACTAGTAATGCACTATTTAAACATATTTATCGAAACCATTCACAATAGTATATAATTTGGCATGCCTATTTTAAAAAACTGCTGACTTTTTCCAGAACCTACTTCATGCGTTCTACGCGTCTATGTATTCTATGCATTTTCTTCTGTTTCTTGTCACAAACACCTACACTGATTCTACTTTTTCGGTATACGCATGTAATGCAAGGTCGCATGAAACGGATGGTATGGACTTTCGGCTTAAGAAATAAATCGAACGATAGACGCAACAACAACAAACATGAGAGACGATCAACAACGTGGACAAAATATACAAACAACAATGTTCTCTAGAATGCGAGAACAAGAACCTTCCACATCGAGAACGTTCATCATACTGATTACGTGAGTATATAAAATGGCAAGACAAGGCAAGCGAGCAGTCATGAAATGAATGCGTTTCTTTTATTTCTTATAATATATGCAAAATTTTAAGTTTTTTTTTATTTTGTGGTGGGTGGCCCTTTAAAAACAAATCTTTTTAGTAACCGTTTTTTCCAAACTTTTCTCTTTTTATAGCTCTTCCTGAAATTATTCAACGGTAACCCTGCTGGAAGTCGCCGTGGTCAAGTAAGTAGTGTGTCGGCTTATTAGACGAAAGGCCCGGGTTCAAATCCCAGGTCAGACATCGAAACGAAAATATTTCTTCGGCGACTTCCTCCCAGCAGATTTTTTGCAAATTTTTTGCCATGAAAAGCTTCTCAAAAAAAAAATCTGTCGTTTGGAGTCGACTTTAAACTGTAGGCCCCGCTACTCATGTATAAAATTAACGCACACAATACGAGTGGTGTGAGAAGCTAGGGCGTTGTACAATGGGTCAATTCGACCGCCGTGTACTGTACTTGTCACAGTTGATAAGTACACGTCCTCTAACCTAACCTAACACCGCTCTAAGCAATTTGATATAGGATGAAAATGTAAGGACCGAGGTATAGGTATGGGAAGAGCACACAATGGGCACCATAAAAGCTTTAAAATTGATCACTGATGACGGCCCACGGAATAGGTGGAAATTTGTTGGTATAATATTTTGGTAATCACATTTTTTTCTACCTTTCTTTCTTTCAATCTTTATTTGTTTATTAAAATCCAGGATTTGTTATTATGATTTAACTGCTTAATAATTTTACCTTTTTATTTGGGATAATTTGTATTATTTGTTATTGTTATGAGTGACGAGTTCTTATTTTATTCCACATGTAGTTTTTTAAGTTCGTCATTGATTACTATGAGTAACTTGTTTATTGTTTTTATTATGTATATACATTATGGTACCCTTAATGGTATGGATTTTTTTCTCGATTTTTATTCAGTCTAACCGACAGATTGGTGAATATTGATAAAAAATTATCTTGTCAAAGTTTCAGATAAATCGGTTGGGGTCAGGACGTGCCGCAAGTTCGATTAAAAGTTAGAGGAAACCAAAAAATTTAACTTTCTTGCCTCATAACTTCGAAAGCATTATTTCTATGAATAATTGTTGTAAGAGGAAGATGTTTGCTGTAAAGTTTTAACATTCTTTACCTTGACAGCTTATACTTAACACAATAAGGGAACATTTTCACAAAATCTACATATGTACATAAGTATAAAATGTTGGGGTATTAGAGTTTGACGCTCAAAATTACGTAATAATAAAAAATCTATTCGAGCAACCCTATGTTAAAGTTGAAAAAAATTCGACATTAGTACTTTTAATATTATGTGCCTGTCTTAGGACCACAAACTATTACCAGGAAGCGAAAAAAAAATTAAATCTGACTTTTAATTTTAAGGGCCACCCCAATATATAATATACACATACATAGTTATGACAATGAACATTATATTTGTTTCACTTTTAATTTTGATATTTTGTTTAATGTTTCGTATGTCTGTATTTATTTTATTTTATTATTGTTAATATATATTTAAATATCGTTTAACTTTTATTAACTATAAAGGTTCGTCGGACAATAATTTGTATTTCACAAAATTAAGTCTAACGCAATAGAAGTTTACACAACAACTTGCTCCCTTTATAACTTTTATTCCAGTTAAGAAAATCTGAATATCAATCCTACCGTTCATCTCGAAATTTTTTAAAGGATTAATTCATAACACCTTGTAAATCATAACAATCAGGATGTTCTAGTGGTTCTCTAAAGGGTCATAATGTTACATTCTAGGTGTTTCTTAATCATTCGAAGGTGTTTAACCCTGTCGATCATAAATTTTATATAATAAATTACAGCTCTTTCATAAGTTTTTATGTGATACTTTCGCGTCTAACTGGCAGATACCAATTTTTTGAATCCGACCTAACTATAATCGGCTAATCCAATTGTGTTCAACTCTGCGAATACACACACTCCCACTTGCCAAAACTAAACATGCTAAGTTAACCTTTCGTTACGTTTTGGGCAAAAAAAAAATTTCTTTACAAAATAACAAAACGTATCGCAGTTTGCTTAGCAGTTCATGTGCTGTTTATAACACACAGCGAGTTTTATCGGCAGCGTTTAAATGCATACATAAGAGCATAACAGGGTACTAAACAATGCAGTAATGTAAACAACACAACGAACTTAATAAATAATTTGTATGGTTTTTTATATTTACTTTAATATTAATACTACAGCATAATTATAATATAATTTTAGTTTAACAATGATAAATCAGTCCGCTATTGACAGTGATTGCAATAAGACGTATTATTAAAAAGTGCAGTGGCAGTGTATTTCTTTTTCTTTTAAAATATTTAGTTAAAAAAAATAACAAAAACAATTTAAGAACATCGGCATTCTTTGTCACACAAACAATTTAAACATCAAAACAAAATTCTAAAAACATAATAAGCTTTGTTGTTATTACACTGTGCAGTGGCACAGTATTATTTTGAATATTAACATACTTACTTAAAACAAAAATAAATAAACAATAACCATTAAAACGAATTCTTTCCTCCACAAACAATTAAATACTGATTACAAAACACAAAATATTAAAAGCAATAACAAGTTATAAAAAGGAAAAAATTAAGTGAATACAAATTACAGATCATAAGTATGAATACTGATAATGATGATGATGAAGAAAATGAATTTTACAACTGGCAAACAATACCAAAACTTCCTAAACATATCGAAAGCAGATCCCCAATTGGAAATTTAGCAAAGAAACGACGCACAACTGATGACAACCCAGGTACCTCTAATACAAACCGATTTGAAATTCTGGATACAGAGAACAGCATAGATGAAAAAAGTCAAGAAAGAACTGACTACATCAAACCACCACCAATTTAATATCAAACGTCAACAATATTGTAAATATGATAAATAATATTTGTTCCATCATTCCCAGAAAAGATTTTAGTTATAAATCATTGAGAGATAACGAAATAAAAGTGATGATAAGTAGCATAGATTCATATAGAAAACTTGCTAAGTACTTTGATAGAAGAGAAATTAGTTATCATACATATCAACTACGTAAACAGCGAGCTTACAGAGTTGTTATTAAAGGTCTTCACCATACAACACCTCCAGAAGACATTAAAGCTGTACTTATAGCTCAAGGTCACGATGTTAGAAACGTATGTAATGTTAGAGTAGAGTTACAAAGGAACCTCTTGCAATGTTTTATGTCGATCTTGATCCAAAAATTAATAAGAAGGAAATTTATGAAATTCGTTACATAAATAATGCTGTAGTTAGAGTTAAACCCCCTAAGAAAGTGAATGACATTGTTTAATGTCATCGTTGCCAACAATTTGGACATACTCAGGCATATTGCAGAAAACCTTTCCGTTGCGTTAAGTGTGCTCTGGATCATCCCACGGCTGAATGTACTGGGAATAAATCTAGTCCCCCTCGTGCTGTTTACAAAACCATACTGCAAACTACAAAGGCTGTCAAGTTTATCAAAAGCTTGTACAGAAAAAACCAACATTGAACGATAAACCAATACATCAACCAACAAATCTTCCATTTTCTTCTCGGCCACAAAATTATACTGATGAAAATTGCAATTCTAACACATCTTATGCGAACGTTTTGAAAGGTCAAAGTACTAGTGAAAGTGTATATGAACGTCTTGAAAAATTAATGACTAAACAAATAGAGTTAACGAATACTTTACTTAACATGATGTCAGTTCTTGTTACCAAATTATGCAATTAGATATCAGAATAGCAGTATGGAACGCAAATGGGCTTTCCAATCATACACAGGAAACTGAATTATTCTTGAATACTCAATTCGTCGACATTTTCTTGATTTCTGAAACGCATTTTACTTCTAGAACTTATTTTCATATCAAAGGTTATGATGCGGTAGCAGCAAATCATCCGGACAATAGAGTACATGCTGGTTCTGCAATTTTAATAAAATCTACAATTAAGTACGAAGTTCTTCCTAAAATTTGCCACAACTACCTACAAGCTGCTGGAGTAAAAGTTAGTACGAACTGTGGAGATGTTTCTGTATTTGCCGTTTATTCTCCCCCATTATATTTCATGTCAGGACTATGAAAACTTTTTCAGTAATTTAGGGAGTCGCTTCCTGGTAGGAGGAGACTTTAATGCTAAACATCCATGGTGGGGATCTAGATTGACAAACCCTAAAGGTCGGGAGCTATACAAGTGTATACTTAAAAAACATTACAATACTCTTTCTTCTGGTGGACCAACCTACTGGCCTTCTGATCGGAACAAAATACCAGATTTACTAGACTTTTTTGTTTACTTTGGAATACCAAGTAACTGTCTTAACATACAAGATAGCGATGGTCTTAGCTCTGATCACACTCCTATCATAGCAACTTATAATTCCACTCTACACAAGATTTCAAAGAAAGTAAAGATTATATCAAATAGGACTGATATAAATTCGTTTACGTATTGGATAGACAAAAATGTAGACTTAAATCTAACAATAAATAATGGTCAAGAGTTAGATGAAGCCGTCGAAAAGTTTACGAGCCTAATCCACGAAGCCGCTCTCTTGTCAACACCAAATGTTACAGAAACACATAATCTGCCAACTACAAACAATTATATATCTGCTGAAATTAGAAACCTAATTCGATATCAAAGGAGAATGCGTAAAATCTGGCAATTAAGTAGAAACCCAATTGATAGCGAAATTTCAACCGTTTATGTACGCAGCTTAAACAAAAGCTTAAAGAACTGAAAAATGAAAAAACAGGGCAATATTTGAAATCTTTAGATGCTAATAAACATGATAATTGTCTTTGGAATGCCACAAAACATCTTAAAAGGCCTACACAACGTAACATTCCTATAAGAGATTTGAACAACAGTTGGTGCAGATTAAATCAAAAGAAAGCCGAAACATTTTGTCAACATTTGGAAAATATTTTCAACCTAAAGCTACGGTCAGACTGAGTAAATATTTGAAGTAAAACATCATTTTTTTCTTTGCTCTAGTGTGACCATAAAATATTTTAGTGGTGCAAACAAGATTTTGAGAAAACAAATTTGTTTGCTTGCAAGCAAAAATGTCTCTAATGTGACCATAGTGTGACCACCGGTGTCAAATATTTGCTCCTTTTTTCGAACAAATAAATATTTAATCTTGCAAAAATTTTGTAAGAGCAAACTGTGGTAAATAACAGCTGTTGCAGTGTTGTCCACTTTTAATAATAAATTATGCAATTTTTTCATAAAATCACCAAAACGGAAAACTTTTTATAATAAACTTTATATAAAAAGTAGAAATTAAAAAAAAAAAACTAGTGTAAAGACCTTTCGACAGGTTTATTAAAAGTTTTGATCCATTAGTTCATTATGAACCAGGCACAATAAAATATTATATTTTATCACATTATTTAAATGCAAGTTTGTACCAAACGAAAGATCACTCATGTAATTTGCTACAGAAAGTTATATGGAACAAAAAATTGATTAACCTACTGGACCTTAGAGACCAATATCTCCAAAACTAGTCGTACACAAAATTTTTATGTACGTACATACATACATAATTGGCCATTACAACCCTTCAGTCAGGATTACGGCCTAGCTTCTCAACACCACTCATGTTGTGTGCGTTAATTTTATACGTGAGTGGCGGGACCTACAGTTTAAAGTCGACTCCGAGCGACATTTTTTGAGAAGCTTTTTCATGGCAATCTTTACTCTCAGAGTTTTTGCCAGAAATCTGCTGAGACGAAGTCGCCGTAGAAATATTTTTTCATATTTCATTTTGATGGCTGACCTGGGATTCGAACTCGGGGCTTTCGTCTAATAAGCCAACACACTACCTACTAGACGATGGCGACATCCAATACAATATGGTATTAAGTTTTATATTTTATCGTTTAAACGCAATTCAGTTGTCAACACTGATATAGAAAAGAAAACAATTAAACAGCTGTGCGAATTTACTTTATTTTTTGGCAAAGAATATGGCGATTGGTTTTGGCTTCTTTTAAAATTAACAAAGAAGCTGCTCCGCAACTTAACGCAAATAATGTTTCATCTTCCATTTCGAATTTATTTGTTTATGTTATATTTTATCAGCTTATTTCCAGTGTTTTTATTAAACGAATTTGTTCATTTTCGTTTTGTGAAGTTTCTGCTTTGTTTTTTTTAATCTCACGTGCCTTTTCGTTTGTTTCTCTTTTTCTGATGAAACAAAATTTTGTTTATGAGAAAACAAAAATATTTACTTCGGTCTGACCGCAGGGAAAACATGTTTGCTCCAAACTGTATTTGATGCTGTTTCATTGTTATTTGGGAAAATAAATTTTGTCAAATATTTCCCGTCAATGTGACCAGCAAACAAACTACAGAAAAATTTAATGCAAATACGAGTAAACATATTTGAAGCAAATATTTTTTCAATGTGACCACAGCTTAACTCTCAAACTTGCTCTTTCAGTGATGTCAAAATACTGGAATTTTTAGATGCTCCATGCCAAATGAGTCTTCCTATTAATTATTTTACTCCAAATGAAGTTAAAATGGAAATCACAAAGCTTGGAAATAATAAAACTGCAGGATACGATAAAATAGACTCCAAATTGATTAAAATTTTGCCTAAAAGAAGTGTTATATTCTTAACTTTATTATATAATTCAATCTTACGATTACAACATTTTCCGACTCAGTGGAAGTGTGCTGAAGTGATTATGATTCTGAAAGCTAATAAAAATGAAAACGAGATTTCATCATATAGACCCATAAGTTTGTTGTCAAGCTTCTCAAAAATATTCGAAAGACTATTTTTGCATAGACTGAAACCTGTTTTGGAACAACATAATATCATTCCTGACCATCAGTTTGGTTTTCGCAGCAAGCATGGTACTCCAGGGCAGTGCCATCGAATTATAAATGTCATAACTGATGCTTTTGAAAAGAATAAATATTGCTCTGCCGTATTCTTAGATGTCCAGCAAGCTTTTGATAAAGTTTGGCACCCCGGGCTATTGTTTAAATTAAAGTCTTTGCTACCTGTTGTGTATTTGACACTGAATTGGCGATTATTTCAGTTTATACATTGACAACATTATTTTATATTCATTCATTTTTCTTGTGTTCATTTCATTCCTTTTAATTCTTGTCTTTCATTCTACTTTTAACATTTGAATAAAACGTACTTTTTAATTTGTTTGCTGTAAACAAGTCTTCATATTTAAAAGTGGTGTCAGAAGTGGGATTCTAAGTGCGAATTTCACAGTGACCATGAATCCTGAACAAATTGAACCGTTGACGAATGTGATTGCAGATGCTATCCGGCAGGCAGTACAACAGGCAACACAGGCGGTATTGAACAGTGTCCCACATCAACAAATTTCTACGAATCCAAAGCCACCACCATTTTCTGTCTCGGAGTATAGATCTACAGATGAAATTACAGTATGTGATTATTTTACCAGATTTGAATGGGCTTTAAAATTAAGTAAGATCCCAGAAGAGGAATATGCAAATTATGCCAGAGTGAATATTGGTGCCGAATTGAATAACGCTTTAAAAGTGCTGATGAGCCCACGATCTCCTGATAACGCTACATACAGTGAATTAAAGAAGGCATTAATAGCACATTTCGATGCTGAGAAGAATAAGTACGCGGAAAGTATTAAGTTCCGACGAATGTTGCAGGAAAATGGTGAAACGATGGCAAACTTCGCTTTGAGGCTTAAACAGGCAACATCATTCTGTGAGTACGCGGAATTTCTTGACAGAATGTTGATTGAACAATTTTTAGTGGGATTGAAATCACAACCCATTTGTGATGAGATTATTGCGAAGAAACCTGCTACGTTTAGAGAAGCATACGAAATAGCTCACGCTTTGGAGTCATCTCATCAGACAACAACTGACATGAAAACATCAGTAACATTATCCCAACCTGCTGACCTCACGAATAAAGTAGGTACTTTTTCACAACGGAGGAACGAGAAAAAGCACGCCCCTGATGTGAGACATGGTGACAATCGTATCAAGAGAGATACTAATGAACAGAAGGGGTCGAATACGGCTTGTTATGGTTGTGGTGGCCAACATCAAAGAAGGGTATGTAAATTTTCGAATGCTACGTGTTATAGTTGTGGAAAGACAGGCCACATTTCAAGAGTGTGTAATTCGAAAACATCTCAACTGACCGAGGAGCCCGAAACTGAAATAGACTTCGTGGAGCGTATTCATAAGTTAAATGACGTGAAAACATGTAAGAGAATGATAAGTACGACTATAAATGGTACCGCCATCCAAATGGAATTGGACACCGGTTCTCCGTGCGGAATGATAAGCAAGATTGAATATCAGCAAATTAAAGCTACTGGTCGTCTGCGAAAGACGGGTAGAAATTTTTGCAGCTACACGGGTCACAAGATACAATGCTTGGGTCGGGCACCAGTGAACGTCAAGGTGGGTGCGACAACTCGCAGACTTAATGTTTATGTAGTTGATGGCAAATTCGACTCCCTATTTGGAAGGGAATGGATTTCACAGTTTACGGAGGAAATCGATTTTAAGAAACTATTCTCGACATCAGATCAGGTAAATACTATAAAAATAGCCACGCCATCACTGACTTCTAAGCAGAATGAAACTCTTCAGCGAATTTTAAATTCATATGACGATGTCTTTGGCGAAACAGCAGGTAAATTAATCGGACCACCCATAAAATGCCATTTTAAACCTAATATTACACCGGTATTCTCAAAGGCGAGGTAAATACCAATTGCACTACGTGAATCCTATGCTGCCGAAATCGATTCCAAAATCTGGGTTTTATGAACGCGTTGAATTCTCGGAATGGGCATCGACCACACATGTCGTCACCAGGAAGAATGGTAAGATTAGAATCACGGGCAATTATAAACCCACACTTAATCCGAGGATAATTATAGACGAATACCCAATTCCCCGTGCTGAACACCTGTTTAACAAAATGAGTGGGGCCAAAATATTTTGTCATCTTGATATTACAGATGCGTATTCTCACTTACCAATAGATGGAGAATTTAGTCACGCCTTAACACTTAATACGCCAACACATGGACTCATTCGTCCTACCAGGGCCGTATACGGTGCGGCGAATATCCCTGCCATTTGGCAGCGACGAATGGAAACGGTGTTACAGGGCATTGCGAATGTATGTAATTTTTTTGATGACATATTAATTTACGCTGTCGATTTTGATACTATGCTTCTTACCCTTCAGACAACACTAGACCGACTACGGGAACAAGGACTGCGCCTTAACCGTAGTAAATGTGTATTTGCGGCTATCGGATAAACATATTGAGGCGGTTAGAGATGCACCCAAACCCACGAATGTGGAGGAGCTTCAACTGTTTTTGGGCAAATCCACGTATTACAGTTCATTTATCCCAAACTTATCCACTAGAGATCGGATGCAGCAGAGGATGCATATCAGGATATTAAAAAGGCTCTAATTTCACCTCAAGTGCTTATGCCGTATGACCCGAGCCTACCTCTTGTTTTGGCTACGGATGCTAGCAAAACGGGTCTAGGTGCTGTTTTGTCACAGCGAGTTTCCAACAAACTGGAAAGACCGGTGGCGTATGCAAGCCGCACTTTAACACCCACGGAGCATAAGTACCCCCAAATGGATAAAGAGGCCCTGGCCATCGTATGGGCCGTCCAGAAGTTTTTCTTGTACTTGTATGCACGGCATTGGACTTTAGTTACCGACCATAAGCCTCTGTCCCAGATATTACACCCTCACAAATCGTTACCAGTATTGTGCATCAGCAGGATGTCAAATTATGCAGATTTTTTATCAAATTTTGATTTTGATATTGAATTTAGGAATACCAAGGCCAATATTAATGCAGATTATTGTTCTAGAGCAATCCGCAAGGACACAATATTACAAATCCAGACTCATAATTCCAATACAACACCTGAGTGGGATTGCGATGGCTTCGATAATTTTATGACCAACCAAATAAGACAACTTCCCGTAAGGAACCAATTAGTTGTTCGCGAAACATCTAAAGATGAGCACTTGGCACATATTTTACGCTTACTTCAAGAAGGAAAGAATTTGAAACAATATGGATTCAGAGAACCGGAAACTAATTACAAACTTACTTATGTCTTACTTATGATCACAGAGTTGTAATTCCCGACACCCTTCGTGGACGAATACTGGACGACCTGCATACTGCGCACCTGGGAGTCGTTAAGATGAAAGGTCTGGCGAGATCATTTGTGTATTGGCCTGGCATTGATGCTGATATAGAGAACATTGCTCGAAAATGTGCTGACTGCGCTCGTAATGCCCACAACCCAGCCAAGTTTCGTCAACACCACTGGGAATATCCCAAAGGACCCTGGGACCGTATCCACGTTGACTATGCCGGTCCTTTTGAAGGCGCAATGCTGCTAATAATTACTGACGCTTTCAGTAAGTGGGTCGAGGTGAAAATTATTAACTCAGTCGCCACTGCGGCGACGATAAATGTGCTTGATGAGCTTTTTGCTGCTTACGGAATTCCCGTTACCATTGTTTCTGATAATGGAACATACTTTACTTCCGCCGAATTCAGAAATTATCTCGGCATTGTTGGTGTTAAGTATCACAAACGAACAGCACCTTACCATCCATCAAGCAACGGGCAGGTGGAAAGATATGTTCAGACCGTTAAGGATGCTTTAAAGAATATGGGAACAACCAGACGCACAATTCAAGAGAACCTCAAAGAATTTCTCAGACAATATCGAAAAGCCCCACACTCAACAACGGGTCAGTCCCCTTCACAATTGTTTTTAGGCCGTACTATTCGCGCTCGATTGGATCTCGTCTACCCTACGGATATTCCAACCTCAGTTATGGAAAAGCAATATATGCAATTCTCACCAACGTATAGGACAATTGATAAAGGCGCAAGGGTACAGTTTTAGTCTGGAAATCCACGAATGGAAAAGTGGTTGTTTGGCACTATATTAACACGCTTAGGGGACTTGCATTACGAAGTAGACTATAAAGGTAAACGTATTAAATGTCATATAGACCAAATAAGGAATACTGGTGTTCCTGATGAAGGCGATGTTACGAGCAGAACAACACCCAAGGCACAAAAGAGCATTCAAGGTCCTGTTATTAGAAGATTTTCCTCTATTCAAATGTCACCTCAAGGAAGGAGTGAAGTGACTTGAACTATTTCACACCAACCCAACCCAGTTCATATTCAACAACAACAACGGAAGGAAGTGATTGTCACACTGGTAGTGATCTAGCCAACCAAAGTCCGGAAAAAGAAGTTCAGTCACTTCAACCACAATTAGAAGCATCAACTACACATGATGGGAACCCTGAATCCTCTTCATCGCAACGGTCTCATATCCCAGTACGTAGGTCGACAAGGATCAGAAGAAGGCCCCTTATTTATTCTCCCTAGGTGCCGATGATGAAGGGGAAGAATTGTTGTGTATTTGACACTGAATTGGCGATTATTTCATTTTATACATTGACAACATTATTTTATATTCATTCATTTTTCTTGTGTTCATTTCATTCCTTTTAATTCTTGTCTTTCATTCTACTTTTAACATTTGAATAAAACGTACTTTTTAATTTGTTTGCTGTAAACAAGTCTTCATATTTAAAACTACCAACACCATTTTACATGGTTCTAAAATCATATCTAAATGAACGTTGCTTTTATGTTAATATTAAAGAAGAATTTTCGAATATAATGATGATACAAGCTGGGGTTCCTCAGGGTAGTGTTTTAGGCCCAACACTTTATTCAATATATACGTGTGATATGCCACATTTACAAACTATTACAGTTGCGACTTATGCTGACGATACTGCGTTTATGGCGTCGGCGTATTGTCCTATAGCAGTTTCTACTTTGTTACAAAGGCAATTAAATATACTCCATCAATGGTTGCAAAAATGGAAAATTAAAATAAGCACAACGAAGTCTTCTCACTTAACTTTTTCCCTTAGAAGAGAATGTTGCCCACCGGTTGCACTCAATGGAATGCTAATCCCAGTTGTACAAAGTATAAAATACGTAGGTTTATATTTGGATAAGCGTCTTACTTGGAAGGAATATATCAAAACTAAACGCAAATTTCTAAACATCAAAACAAAAAAGATGTGGTGGCTATTAGGCCCGAAATCAGAACTAAGTTTAAATAACAAGATTATTTTATACAAGGCTATTCTCAAGCCCGTGTGGACTTATGGAATACAGTTATGGGGAACAGCTAAAAACTCGAATGTGGAAATATTACAGCGTTATCAGTCTAAAACCCTACGATTCATTATTCAAGCGCCCTGGTTCGTGACCAATGCGGCTATACATAAAGATCTCAATATCTCTTTAGTTAAAGACACCATAACTGAATTTAGTTCTAGATATGTTGAAAGACTGAGTAACCATATCAATCCATTAGCCATTAGTCTACTAGATGAGACAGAGGATGTACGAAGACTTAAAAGATTGCATGTGCTAGATTTGCCTTTTAGATAGTAACTTTGTAAATATTATAAATAGTAACATAATTTCTTTTATAAATACATATATTTATAAATAGTTTTAATTATGAATAACTTTTTTATTTTTTGCTATTGTTATTGTAATATATTCAATAACAGCTGTTATTTTTCTTATAAGTGTTAGAAATTTTGCTTATTGTTGTATAAACAGATTGTAAATAAAGATATTAAATAAAAAAACAATGATAAATATTCAATTATAATTTAAGTTCAAAAACTATAGTTAGCTTCTTAAAAGTCTTAAAAAAATTGCTTTTCGTTAAATTTCAACATACTGTAATTAAGTATTTTACATTAATGATCTGTCAAGCAAACTCGAACATTGCAAAGGTAGATATTACTCTGATGTTCCCTACAGCAACGCATTTATATATTTTAATCTTGAATAACTAAAGGGTGATTTTTTAGCTATTATCTTTTTGGCAACACTGGTATCACGCACGTTTCGTGTTTTGTTTCACTGTCAAACATCTTCAGTTTGGTCTATAATTTAAAAATGAATCGTCTTACAAACGAACAACGCTTGTAAATCATTGAATTTTATTATCAAAATGGGTGCTCTGTTAAGAAAGTTCATCGCCCGCTTCTTCCATTTTATGGTCAGTTTAATCGACCCACTGAAGCGGCTATTCGGAGTGTTTTGGAGTGAAGATCAGCCAGAAGCACTGCAAAAGCTACCAATGCATCCAGAAAAAGTCACAGTTTGGTGCGGTTTATGGGCTGGTGGCATCATTGGACCGTACTTCTTCAAAGATTTTGCGAATTGTAACGTAACAGTGAATGATGAGCGCTACCGTGAGATGATATCCAACTTTTGTTGTGGTTTCAACAAGACGGTGCCACATGCCACACAGCACGCGTAACAATGGACTTATTGAGAGGCGAGTTCGGTGAACATTTTATTTCACGTTCGGGACCGGTCAATTGGCCGCCTAGATCGTGCGATTTAACGCCTTTAGACTATTTTTTGTGGGGCTATGTTAAAGCTCATGTCTATGCAGACAAGCCCGCTTCAATTGACGCATTAGAAGACAACATTGAAGCATTTATTCGTGAGATACCGGCCGAAATGTTGGAAAGAGTATGCCAAAATTGGACTAAGCGGATGACCATTTGAGGCGCAGTCGCGGTCAACATTGAATAATCTTCAAACATTAAATTATATGGACCGTACTATCGATTCAAATAAAAATTTTATGCATTTTTCTGAATTTTATGTGTTTTTTTATTTTAAAGTTTACTATAGCTCTCAAAAAATCACCCCTTATATATAGAAGATAAAGATAATATATTATATTATATTATTATATATTATTACAGTGAAAGCTCCACTGGCGGACAGCTCTAATAGGCGGACATCTCCGCTAGGCGGACGATTTTCTAAGTCCCGTGAATTAGGTCGTATTTTTAGAGCAAATTCATCTCCCCTGGACGGACGCGGACACCTGTTTTTGCAAAAACATCTCCCATAGGCGGACAAATAAATATTACAAAAGGCAAAGCTGAGCAATTTTATTGTATTTCGGTTTATCCCCCTTTTATACTATGCGCAATGTGTAGAGATTACATAAATTTTTCTTTGTTGAGTGTGTATTTTTCAACTTTATCAGATTATGTAACATTGCGTAGGGCGGTGATTCCCCGGTTTATTATTTTATGTAATGTGATGTTCATAGACAAAATTTAAATTGTGATTCCCCTTTTTATTTTGGTTTATATGATAACTGATGGATGGTCAGTTAATTAGCTACTCTGACTATAAATACATATCTACGTATGTACAATGTATATGAATATGAGGAAAATAAAAGTTAATGAAAATATTTTTAAAGATTATTTTTTATCGCAGTTATCGTTGGCAACAAATAATATACAGGTAGATATATATTTATTAAACTTTTCCTGAAATATTTTAACATAATATCCCTTGGACGGACATCTCCCCTAGGCGGACGAAAATGCCTCGACGGTCGGTGTCCGCCTATGGGAGCTTTCACTGTATATTATATTGTATTATATTATATTGTTACGAAACGACCTAATATCGTTTCCCAAGAAAACATCGTTTAACATAAACAAAAGCCACACACTAACACTAACGATACAATGAACGCGTTGATTAACTATAACAAACTAAAACTAACACATAGAACGTACATGCTTGCATACACCAACAACATCAGTATAAGAAAAGGAGACAGACAAGTATGAGAGAACAACAACAAACAAGCAATGTCAACCAGATACACAAACAACAATGCGTTTGCGATAGAATTCTCGAGAATGCGGGAACAAGAACCTTTCTTTTAGAGCTGCAAAACCATCGATAGTACTATCGATAGTATCGATAGTTTTATTTTTAATGGACTATCGATGGTTTTTTTTCGATAGCGATAGTATCGAAATTAAGGCGGCAATTTTCAGCTTTGCGACGGCTTAGACGCAAAAAAATAGTAATTATATAGTATATAAAAATTATTTTGGTGAAATGCAAAAGAATTGTTGCATACTTTAAAAGCAGCACTGTTGCCTACGAAAAATTTAAAGCTGATCAAGGGAGAGAAAAGCCATATAGCTTGTTGCAGGAGGTACCCACCCGATGGAATAGCGCTTTAAGAATGATAGAGAGAATATTGGTCACAAATACTTCGATATCAAAAGTACTATTGGCTACACCAAAAGCTCCGCTACCTTTAACGGCAGATGATATTGAAGTACTTAAAGACCTGAAAGGGCTATTAACTCCATTTGATTCAGCTACAATTCAAACATCGTCCAGCACTTCTGTTACCATCTCGTTAATTATACCAATAATTTGTGGTCTTGATCAATCCCTTAATGAAATGAAAACTAAATTGACAACGTTGGAAGGTCAACAGACCTGTAGTTTTCTAATTGAACGAATTAAAAAACGTTTATTTCCGTACGAGGAACGAACAATAACGAGAATTGGAACATTGTTAGACCCTCGTTTTACAAAGGAAGGTTTTTTAATTTCAAACAATGCTGACAAGGGAGCACTTGCATTGCAAAATGAATTGAGTACCATGAATAAGACAAATCCACCTTCATATGATGCTGAACCGTCAACTTCAAGAAATATTCAGCAAGAAGCACCAGAGCTTTTAAAATTTGTAGGGAGCAAAGTTGCCAGCAAGGTAAGGACAAAACAGGTGGATGCAATAATATGCCTTAGGCAATATTTAGAAAATGAAAATTCTCCAATCGAAAGTGATCCACTACAATATTGGAAGGTAATATAATAGTACTTAAATATTTTAATTTGTAATTTTCAAGTTTATATTTTTACAGTGTAATGGAAACGAAATGTTGCTGACAAAATTGTGTGCCTTACGGTATTTATGTGTACCAGCAACTTCTACGGAATCAGAAAGGATGTTCAGCAAAGCTGGATCTATACTTTCTGACCGTAGAAGTTGTTTAAAAGCAAAAATCTCGATATGTTGTTATTTATTAACAAAAATTATTGGGTATCTCAATAACCACAATTTTACTGTCGATCTTACATTCAAATTTGTTTTTGTTTTTATTATTATAACTATATATATTTTGATTATTTATAAGTATGTTATTTTGTATCTCAATAACCATGAAATAACTTTACTGTTTTTACAGCCGATCTCAGAATTAGAATTTTTGTTTTTTTGTTCTTAGAAGTATTAAAACATTGTACTAACGTGTTTTCTATTATTATTTTTGTGGTTTTTTTTTATTAAATAAAATAAATGAAATAAAATTTAAATCAAAAAGAATTTTGTTAGGCAATGACCCTACAAGAACATAACCGGTTACTATACATCTATTTATATACATACGTATTCCTATATAATTTTTAATTAAAAGTGGGAAATTTATCACTCTTCTAAAAATTCGATACTATCGATAGTATCGATAGATTCATACCGGACTATCGAATGGGCCGACTATCGATAGTTTTGCAGCTCTACTTCCTTTTCGAGAACGTTCATCACACTGATTTTGCGGACATATAAAAAGGCGAGACATAGCAAGCAACGAGTCAGTTATAATCCAGTCAGTCTTGTCTGAAGTTGCGTGTGAAATAAACAAGTTGTGTTTGAAGTGTTGGGGCGAACATAAGTGTGAAATAGAATAATACAAGCAATTATTGTCATGTAGAGAAGTTGTATACAGTGACACAAAAGTAGTGTTAATAATAAAGAGTTTAACTGAAATTAACACATATTTGTTTTTATTTTAGTTTGCAATTAACGAACCCACAATCTAAGCGTTTTTAAAAAGGTAAAAACGTAACAATATTATATTATATTACATTTGAACTACATACATACATACATAATTGGCCATTACAACCCTTCAGTCAGGATTACGGCCTAGCTTCTCACACCACTCATGTTGTGTGCCTTAATTTTATATTTGAGTGGTGGGACCTACAGTTTAACGTCGACTCCGAACGACAAATTTTTGAGAAGCTTTTTCATGACAGGTTTATTTACTCTCAGAGTTTTTGCCAGAAATCTGCTGAGAGGTAGTCGCTGAAGAAATATTTTTTTCATATTTCGTTTTTGATGTCTGGCCTGGGGCTGCTCGAACCCGGGCTTTTTTGTCTAATAAGCGAACACACTACCTACTAGACTACGGCGACTACATTTGAACTAACTTAAGTTATAATGTTATTCTAGGGAGGCTAATATTGAGTAGAGATTCCGGTGCTGGTTAAAAATGGTATATATCGTCAACTAGATTTTGGCAAACTCTCAGCCTGAATTAATTCCCAAAACTTATCAAAATTTGTAGCAAATTTTCCTCTGAGTATTGTTTTTACATCATTCTACATTTTCTCGATCGGATTTGGATGTGAAGATAATGCGGTCCAGTGTAATACATTGATATTGTTCCCTTTAAATCCTTTCTTAACGCATTTTGCAGTATATTTAGGGTAATTATCCTAATGGAAAATTTTAAAATGAAAAGATTAGTTTAATAAAACCGCAATGACCTTCGTTTTTGTGATTAATAAGCTGAGGATAGATCAGTTACTTATCAATAATTTTATCATTTTACTTTATTTGTACTTTATTTTTCACTTCACTAAATATGTTATTCGCTTTAACCAAGCAAAGTTATGACAACAAGACAAATTGCTGATTAGATTAGGTTCAAGGAAAAGTTACGGAAAAAAATATAAGAACTGGACGAAAGCCCAAAGTTACTGGAAGAACTATACGGAACGGGAACGATAAGCTATAAACAAATCCATTTCTCCAGCCAATATAATTGATACTCTAAGTTTAAATGTTGCCACAAGAGGACCAATACAAATTTTACACTTAAAGAACAACCTACAATATTTTAAATGTATTGCCAAACCAAGGCTTACAAGTGCTCATGAGGCTGCCTGAATTAAATTCTTTGGAAAGTACCAATTTTGGGGAGAGGGATGATCCTCGGTAACTTTATTTCTGATGGATATCAGAAGTATTGGTACCATAAGCGCAAGAAAAAGGATCAGATAATATTTCGAAATTTTGGAAGAGGATCTCTTATCATTTTGGGCAGCAATATGTGCTACGTGAAGAACTCCTGTATGCTTTACTTAAAAAATGAACAGTGAAAAATATATATCTTCTCGATGATGTACTAATAAATAGATAGTGGAGTTTTTAGCAAGATAATGCAGCTATACGAAGCTCAAGAGCTATTAAAACTTTCCCAGTTTTAAAAACATATCCATTGTTCGATTGTGGACTGTATGTAAGGGGATGAAACAAGGAAATATATCGCCTACGTCTTTATCCAAAAATAGGCCACTACAAAGAAGGCAAAATTAGAAAGATTCCACTGCACAAACAAAAAAACCAAACCAATAGCACTTTCCTTTTAATTAATACAATTCTGGTTGAACACTGTATTTATTCCACTTAACAATAGGTTTTATTTGGTACACTTTTTAATTTGTTAACAATTTTAATTTGCTTTTAATTTAATTAATTTAATTCCGTTTCACAAAATAAAGTAATGGCCGAATGCCTCAAAAAAAATAATAATAATTCAAATTTCTGGAGCTCTAAATACCTCCAGACGATCAAAAGCGAAAAACTTAATTAATAAACAAACAAATATTTAATGCTAAAAACAACAATAATTTTAAAATATGAAACAAGCTTAAATATATACTTCAGCGCCCTCTATTGCTAATTTGCCTTCATTTAAACAATCCTGTTTATGTCACCAAGGATGGGAAGTTTGGTCTGTCAGACATGAACATCCATTTTGCAATTGAATTTGATATAAATTTAATGAAGTTGGATTTAAATTTATAAAATGTGTTTATATTTAAGATAATTATTCACTAAATACATTTTACCAATATCGAACCCAAACTCTTCAACTCATTAAAAATTAAAATAGGCTATTTATTTTATAACACTCTAAAATATTTAACTTGTTTTTGTAACAGATCACCTCAAATTAAACAACTTCAAATCCCTTAGGCAGTAATATTTTTGATTTCTACAGTCACATTTCATACTGCAGCTCAAAACTTCATCTAAAAACATATATGTATATATCCAGTTTACGAATGCGATATTCATATATGGCCTTATGATTAATTCATATCATAAATAAAACAAAAGTAAAAAAATGTATGTTAACATTTATTTTGTCTATTCAAAACTGAGAACTGTATTCATTTGATGAGAAGTTTTGCTTGTGATTTAGAAATATATTTGCTTCTATCTATATATATATATATCTATAAATTGGTTATATATATTATTTTTTTGGTCATGTACGTATGGTATGTATATACTTTTAATATAATATTTTGTTCAAGCGTGAAGAAGTTTTGTAGCTCTTCAGAAAGTTTATAAGTTTGACTTATGTATATATATGTACATGTATACAGCATATGTATGTATGTTCACAAATATCAGTATATATATACTTACATATATATCAAATGTCGTATTATTTTTTATACGAAACAGAGTTGTGCTCTATCATAATTTTAGCCACAAGTAAATATTGATATAGCGTGAACAAAACGAAAAAAATTGATAACAATTATTAAATTGGTTACTTGTTGCTGCCGCCTCGGTTAAAGCGTTTTGATTTATCTACCAGATAACAATAATTTTAAAATAAACTCGACAAATAACTAAAAAGCAAAATAATATTTCTTTTTATATTAAATATAATATTAAATTATCATTAGTCACAAGTACCACTTAAAACCCTATACATACAGTGCCGCGAGTAATAATACGTATATCAAACAGTTCAACAAAAATCAAAAATGTGTTCACTATAACATTAAAGTTTCATAGAAACTGCAGGATGATAGACTCATGTTTTCAGGTGTTAGTATATGATTTGAAATAGAAACAAATTTAGTTGTATAATGTACACAATTATAGGTATCAAAAATATGTTTATATTTAGATATGTTAAGGAAATATAAAAATAAAATAGTTAATGCAAAATAACAAATTTTTCCAACAAGTGTAACACGCATTTCTTTTCACTTAGAAAGCTTGTATAAAGCAGCGAAATCGTCTCAAGTCAACAGAAAGAACTTAAATTTAATATTTCATGGCATTAAACATTTTATTAAAAGATGGTTTATATGCTAAAAATTTTTTATTCCTTTATACTGATGTGAATAAATTTAATAAGCACAATTATTGGGAAAAATCTCCAATATTGATTATTCATATATATATGTATATAGGTTTACATATAGTTGAACATATATTTTAGAATTAGTTTTAAAATAAAATGAAAAATTGTAAGTGAATAAACAACATTTAGACATTTTACCAAATTCTTTTCATTTTGTATAATTATAATTATTTGTTTCGGTGTATATATTGTTACTAGATACAATGTACACTTTAAAGCGTTAATCTATCGAATTAGGGTGTATAAAAATTCGTCTTGTTTGTATTTATAAAATGGACTCGTGGAAAAATAAATATATTAGGAAGCTTATTTGTGTAAGTGTATATATGTATATATATATACTTTATATAAATAATAACAAATAGATACGTAGACTATATAGAGTTTAGAGTACTTGGTAAAAATAAAAAACAAAGCATTCGTTTAAGTAAATTCTATGGAAAAAGTAATGGGGAGACAAATTCTTAAGCAGTATGAAAAATCTTTGCAATCCACGAACAACTAAATTAAACATTTATCGTCATACGTTGCGGGCATAGGAAGATCAGTTCATAAACATGCATGTTGTTTATGTCGTAATTTGCTTTATACTTGTCGAATGCTTTACTTTATCAGCAACAAATCGTTTTGGGGTTTCACCGTCCGATGAGAACAAAAACTATCAGCAAGTCGTAACGTTAACTTCTTTGTCGAACATCAACGCAACAAGATCGGCTGAAGATACATGTCCATCCCTGGATGACGGGGATAGTTTCACACAGACTCAGTTAATTAACAGATTAACAGCTTCCTGTCGCTATGATCGGCTGGAACGCCCTTACGTAGTGAAAAATGGCATACAAACAAATGCACCTGTAAGCGTTTATGTGCGTGTTTACATATATGTGCTTCAAAATTTAGACTCTAGTGACTTACAGTTTAAAACACAGGGTCTCATTCAAATGCGCTATAATGATCCACGTTTGGCATTTTCAAAATTTGCTCCGTCGAGGACACAACCAATAATGGGAGAGTCTTCACTACGTAGTCTCATTTGGGTACCGCATATTTTTTTGGCTAATGAACACGATTCTAATGTACTGGGAACCAACGAAAAAGATATATTGACTGCTATAAATCCTAATGGCACTGTTATTATATCGTCACGAATTCAAGCTACTCTTTATTGCTGGATGAAACTACAAAAGTTTCCATTTGACGAACAATTTTGCCCTACAGTGCTTGAAAGCTGGATGTACAACTCGTCAGAGCTCCTTTTATATTGGGAGCATAATGACCCTGTTGCTTTTGACCCAAAGATGCATCTAACAGAATATGCTCTTCAAAATGTCTGGACGAACGAGACCATTATAAATGCCGACTTAGATGACTTGCGTCATGGAGCCTTTGCTGGTAATTATAGCTCACTTTCGTTTACAGTTCATTTAACCCGTGAAGTGGGTTTTTATGTTATGGACTATTTCTTGCCGTCGATAATGATCGTCGCCATATCTTGGGTCTCGTTTTGGCTACAGGCTGATCAAACGCCTGCTCGTACTACTTTGGGTTGTACAACATTGCTTTCATTTATAACGTTAGCTTCATCGCAAGAAAACAATCTACCCAAAGTAAGTTACATAAAAATCTCCGAAGTTTGGTTTCTCGGCTGTACATGCTTTATTTTTGGCAGCCTGATGGAATTTGCATTCGTTAATACTATATGGCGTCGAAAGCACAGCGTGGAAGTTAAAAAGGTTAATAGCAAACATATATTAAAATCAACTTTAACACCGCGAATGAAAAGACACAAAATGATGAATAACATTTGCTGCGATAATCATCCACCCAGAGTGGACTGTGAACGTTATTTGTCGGTACTGGATGCACCTGTAATTATAACCGTGGACAATGAAGTTTCAAATAAGTTGAACTCGAACGAATCGATTACAACACAATCGCTCAGTACAGATGAATGCGAAGCAGAAAAGAAGTCATCGCCAAACAATTCGTGGTCAACAATGACTCCGCATGAAGTGTCCTTATGGATTGACAAAAAAGCTCGGTTTGTATTTCCACTGGCTTTCATCATATTTAATGCTTTATTTTGGACCTTTGTATATTGCTTATAAAAAAATAAATTATATGGGAATTATTCGCCAGTAATAATTTCGATAATATGTAATACATGCAAAAATAATGTATACAAACAAAAACTGACATTTGCGATAAGGTAATCACTAATGTAAATTATTAAGAATGTACTATACTGTTAGGCAAGTAGGTAAAGGTGGCCGCCCAGCCTAAATTGCGCTATGTAATATGATATTGTCAAATTTTGCTAATAAAATTGAAGTCGTAAAGAATAATTCTATTATTACACACAATTTTATAACATACTTACATGCACTATTAATTAAGGTTATAAAATTTTTAAAGTGTATATTCTTAAACTGTATTCTATTTATGTATCTTGCACGTCAAAAAAGTGATTAAAGGCATTCGGGTTTGCTCAAAATTCAATCATTGATTGCTTTTTCTATTTATTTTTATTAATTCAACATCAATTTCTACAAATATTGCTGTGTTCACATTCTTTATTGTTGATTGCCTTCTGTATACTATCTTTTTATAACACCATATCAAAAAACCTTTTAATACATTTATTCGGTGTCTGATATAAACAAATTATTAAAAATAATAAATAAATAATACAAATAATTTCGTCAATCATTATTTGGTTGCTAAACTGTCTTCTTTGGATAATGATTTATTGCTGTTGATATCGTGAAACATTGCAATTAGCTTCTAGTTTTATATTCCATAGAGCTGGTAAACACTGGTAATAAATTGTAAAATAATTTTTTTTCATCTGCAATTTCTATATATATAAACTCGTCCTACATAAACTAGAAATTTTAATTTTAAATGAGGCTAAATATTTAACTTTTCTTTAAATGCTACAGAACTATGAAAAATAAAACGAATATAACTCTGTGTTCTCCCTTTTATGCTATTGGTAAGTTGGATTCATCGCTCTTAGATGCAACTCTATTAATACTAAAGTCAAACCAATTGCTTAATTACATTATATAGGGTGACAAAAAATTTTCTTCAACCATCATAAGCAGTAATGTTTAAATTTTATTTATTTATATTAATTAAATATTTTTATCGCATTATGTTTGCCTTCGCAATGATTTTTTACAAATAAGTTCAAATTTAGTACTGCTATCGGAAATAAAGTTAAACAAAAGCTATTAAAAAATTAGCGACTGTTATAAGTGAACAGAATTACAACAATACTAGAGCAGTTAAATTTTAATCTACTTGTTTAGCGCAGGAGAATTTGTCGAAATAAAAACTAGAATGACAAGAAATTCAGTTAGATTCTTCGAGTTAATGCCTTAAAACAATCTTTTTATAATTTGTAATATTAATATTTATATGCAACGTTTTGTGAACTGCAATTTGTTAACGGTTTTAAAAGAATTAATTACACTAACACTAAAATTGGTTATAAATTTTATGAAGAAGAAATTGTTGTATATATTACGAAATACATACATTAAACAATTTTAACGGAGAACTCAGAATCGAAAAAGATTATACACAATTATGAAATAAAATCCTTGATTTATTTCACTAACAGCCATTTTAGTTTAAATTAAATATTTTCTATATTTTTTTTCTATTGAAAAACTATTTAAAATGTTTTCTGCGTTTTAATTGCAGATAATATGTTCTGCAAGAGAACATATTATTACTTAACACGTTGACTACCACGTCAATTTTCAGAAAATCCGCCACGCACGCCTACATTGACTTTTTGTTCTTTTCCCAGAAGCCATTTATCGATACTAGCACTGAAATAATATGGTTTTACTCGTAGCTGCACAAAAATGGCAAGTTGAGTGAGTACGAGATAACTCGTAGTTAGCACCTTAGAAAAGAACGCAATCTACGAATTATTTCGTAGTTGGCAGTCAACGTGTTAAACCAAATAAACACCAATCTGATTGTACTACAAAAGAGAATTAGACAAATCAAAACAATAGACAAGAGAAGATTTACTAACCAAATACCAAAGAAATAACAAGATTGAGCAGAAATAAAGTTAGATTCAATTAACAGCACTACAAGAAAAGACTACGGGAGATAAATTAAACTATTTGTTATTAAGTTGTTTTTGTTTTAACAATTTTAACTTGAAATTGTTCGTTATTGTTTAAGTATTAAAATGCAACTACAACTAAAAACTTCAAAAATTACAATAATATTTAAAATTGTTGTATGCAATAATTAGAAATGTTTATGTTTTTAGAAAATTTTCAAGACATGTCGTCAGCAATATTTGACACAAATATTGGTTTTGCAATATTATTGTGAATCGTATGCAGTGATCTAATATTGTTTATTCACCACATTTGTTCTCAACTCCTCTTTCCTTAAATTAAATTTGGCGCCATTTGATTCGCTTCTAGATGCCGGTATATGTTATCATCAATTTTTATTGTAGTGTTGTCAAACATTTAATCATTAGACCAAATGACTCGCCATTTGTGATATGTAAACACCTCAATCACGGCAAATTCAATAAGGTAGCCGCAAGTCTACAACAAGTACAACAATACAAAAACAACAGGCATTTTGTTTTTGTTAAACCTCCATTCGGATGTCAAAATAGGAAGAAAAAAATGGAAAAGAAAAAAAAATTAACAACAACACACAAACGCACAACAAACACACACAAATTTTGACAGCCCAAGACTAGTCAGCTGTTTCCTCGGGGTCACTTGTTATGAATTCGCTTTGACCTCAATCGTTCCCATCAAGTTATGAAGGGCAATATGAAAAACTTCGTGTATGTTTTTCTCTTTTTAACGTAAAAATTCTTTGGACTATAAAACATATAGATATCTAACGTTTTCACTGTCCTTATGTTCTTAACTTACAGTTAAGTTTAACATTGCTGAATGTTGAATAGAAAATTGGTCACAGTTAACTAGTTAAACTTGATGCATATATTGGTCACGGTTATCGTGTATATATGTACTTAGGTCATAGTTGACTACCAAATTGATGCATACTTTTTACAAGATACCGAAATTTTTTATTTTATAAACAATTTATTTTTATAATATAAAAAAAAGTTTAGTATATAATTTTATAGTGTTAATAGTTAGCATTTTGATATTAGAATACAGTCGCCTTCATCAAGAGGTGGCTTACAACCAAATTCATTTGCTGTCACTTTTTTGCCAATGGTATGGTAGACGCACTCCCCAGCATTTAGCGTTGGCTTTATCCTTCACAATTCTTGAATGCGTAATCTGCTCCAGCTTTCCAACAATCTAGTAAAGAGATTTATTAAATAATAGGCAAGTAATTCATAAAGACAAGATACTTACATTTCCAGCACTTACTGGTTCTTTTATGTTGAACTTTGATTTATTTTTTCATTTTATTTTTTATCATAAAATTTTTTTTATATTTTTATTTGAATTTATTAACGTTTTCTCTTTTTTTTATTAATTTTTTTTCCTTAGTTTCAATTCGCTTTTGAAACATTTTACTACAGCACACGATTACGATTTATTTTAAAATTTATTTTAAATGAAATTTCTTTTTTGAAATATACTGTCAAAAATATATTTTATGCCATAAAGTGTGTTAATCAAATTACCAGTCATTTTATCGTCAGTAATGAGGTATTGTTGGAAATGCAACTCTACAGCTGAAAAGAACTATATGTAAGACTTTATGTATATATTAGCCCATTTACACTACAGCGAAATCTAGTAGATTAGATTCCAAATCTTGCTCAAAATCTAGATCATTTACACTGGATTTATTTGACAGTAGCAAGATTTCATTTTAATAACAAGAACAGCTGACTGGAATTTAAAAGAAAATTATATTTCCAAATTTAGTTTAATACCAAACAAAAATGAAAAGTATAGGACATTTAGAATCGTTTTCATCAAGACCAAATAAGAACCAATCAGAAATAATGTTTTAGAATGAGCCACCAAACTTTTCAGTTGTTATGCTTAAAGCTAACATCCATAAACAAAACTGATAAAGGGTCCGCCAAATAACTTTTTTTTTTGAAAATGCTTTAAAAAAACTACTGAAACTCTTCAATTTTTGTGAACAAAAATTCGTTCAACATGGCCCGACAACGATCGCCATTGACTGTAACGGCCAATGGCCCAATTATGCCTCTGGACCAAAATCCGCACCAAACAGTTACTCGTTTTGGGTGCGTCGGCTTTTCAATGTATGTGTGCGGGTTTTCTGTGCCCCAAATGCGACAATTTTGCTTGTTTACATACCCGCCAAGATCAAAATGAGCTTCATCTGAAAAGATGATTTTTTTTTGCCAAAATCGGCATCTTCTTAGGCTACTGCATAGTCAGCCGAGGCAGCCATTTGAATGAAATTATTTTCCATTATTACCCGGAAGGATTGTACTTTCAAATAAAAAAAGAAATTTGAGAAAATATTCAGTAGATTTTCTCTACAGCATTTTAAAAAAAAGTTATTTGGCGGACCCTTTACAACATTTAGAAAATGTATTTTTAAATTGAAATGTTATTTTTTCCTGCGCAGCGTTGTATTTTTAACACGTTGACGGACAGTAGAAACAAGTGAAATTCGAAAATTGACACTATATGTTTTTGTAATTTTTAGAATATTAGAAGTATAGTTTTACTCTTTCTGCTTAAATACACTTAATTTTGTAAATTGAAGAGAAAACAAGATCGCACTACTCCGTTCACAACCACGTGCATACTCAATGTGTTAACCTTGCATACTAAATTTTTTTTCGAAAACATGACACTAGGCTTCTACTTGTACGCTGGTAAATGCACATTTGTGCTGCTATAGACGCAACTGTCCGTCAACGTGTTAAGTACTATTTGGCAAAACACATAGTTGCATTTCTATTTTTGCTAGATTTTGAGTAGATTTTGCTGAAATCTACTAAATAAGTAGATTTTGTTTTGTATGGGAAATCTAGTTAAAATCAACTAGATTTGGCTCGAAATCTCTTAAGTACTAGATTTCGCTGTAGTGTAAATGGGGTATATGGATTAGTACGTGAATCTTGTATATGTTAGTTTTGGTCCTTCATTTTGTATAGGACAATATATACATATTTTTAAAGGTTACAATCAGTGTTACCGTTAAGCGACTACAGTCGCAATTTGACACTTTTCAGCGACCCCGCCACTTTTTGTGCCCCCTTACTAAAATGAACTAAATCTGACACTTTTCAAATTTTTTTATCCTTTTTTAGAAAAAGTATTTTTTCTTTTATTTAAATTTTTTTCTTTCTTTTATTTACATTTTTCGGAACAATCAGCTTTCAAATTTAATTGTTTGTATGTATATATCCAATAGCTTCTTGCTTTTTTAACTTTTTTATTTACATATTTTTTTTTTTTTGTTACAATAACAAAATACACGTAAACTTTTTACTCAAAGCACTTCAAAGCGAAGTATAACAAGTAATGAATCGGAATTTGACAGTTCATAGGCCAGTCGTGAAAGGGACAGCAAATATTACCAAAAAGTATTCCTGTCTCTCTCTGATTGCAACTTTGTTTTGTTTATTTATGTTTTTTTAGTTTTCGGGATGGGTTTTTTATATTGGCGAGAGTTAATAAAAAATTTAATTTTTGTCTAAAACTATTAATAAATAATAAAAACAACTAATAACATTAATAATTTTTAACTTTTTCTCTCAAGAAATTAAAAAATATTGGCAACTTTCCACAAGAAAACTTTTTTATGAGCCGTACGTCTTATTTTGATCTTGTAATATTCAGCTTGTTAATAACCTCCTGCACATGAAACTATGTATATTCATTGTGACCGAATTCGATTAATATTTAAATATTTAAGAATCTTTAAAATTTTCATTGACGAAATTAAAAAATATTCCAAATTTTCCCTTTTTTAACACAAAATAAATGTTTGTTTACATTTAATTTTTCTACTTTATCCGCCAGTTTTCACTCTGTATATCTGTTGCTTCTAACACATTTGCTTTGCAATACATTGTAACTTTTTTTTTCTCCCTCTAAGCTGTCCTGCGTTTTTATGTTATGAACGTTTTTCAACTGTCAAAGCTTTCACTATTTGTTATACTTTGCTTCAAAGTAAATTAATAAGCCTGCAAATTTTTGACAGCTTAAACCATATATCAAAAACAACAGGCAAATTTTGACAGCTCAAACCAAATAACAAAAACAAATTGCCTGTGGTTTCTGTAGACGTTTGTTATACAACAACTAGTGTCGCTACTTTATTAATTTACTTTGAGCACTTGCTTGTCTTTTGTAAACAGCACAAAAATTACAAAATATTGAAAACAAAAAATTGGTTGTTACAGAAAATCCAGAGTAAAGGATATGAAAATGGACAAGTGAGTAGAATGATCCAAGATTAAAATTTTTTTATTAAATTTGAATTTTAGACTAGATATAGACTAGACCATAGACTAGACTATAGACTAGAGTATACTTTGGTATCTGTGTTAACAATTTTCTGGTCTGTGTAAATTAATAAAAAATCACAAAAACCAAAAAGTTTGTTAAATACGCTTTAAAGTATTTCATTTCTTTCAAAGACCTTTCATGCGATACCAAATTTTCGTATATTTTCTTTGTAAGAAACATGAAAACATCATGAAATATTCAAAAAGGATCTTTGATCCATCTCATCATTGTTTTTTCGATTACTCTAAAATATAAATTAGTTTTGGAATTATAATTGTGTAACTAATAGTAATGACTTTAAATGTTAGGTTTTTGTTAAAAAACAAAAGAGATCAGCCGTCATCTAGTCACGAAAGTCTTGACAATGACTATGACAATAATATAAGTTCTTCGGAGTGCGAAGAGGAAATTCATTCATTATCGGATGAATCAGTTCCTGTGAAGAAGAAAAAAAGTACAACCAAAAAAGTATTAGTTAGAAAATATCTTAAAGAGTAGGAAGGAAGATATTAGTGGCTTAATCAGGATACGGATACTAAGAAGCCAATATGTATTGTTTGCAAACAGCAATTAATCCCCCAGCGAAACCATTCAGATCGCCACGAGAAAACTACAAAACACATAGAAAATATGACAATAGCTGGTGAAACTTCACAAATGCAACTTAAAGTTTTTTGCTAAGAAAAAACACAAAATTAAATAAAGAAGTTGCAGTAGCAGAAATAAAACTCGTGTTGCGAATGATAAATTGTAATCACTCGTTCAGAAATATGGAAAATTTGTCAAAATTTAATGCAGCAATTTATCCTGATTCTACAACTGCAAAACCAGTAAGTCTTTTTATTTTTGTAAATGTTTAAGATAATTAATGTCTTCATTACAGGTAACTTACGGGCGCACCAAGTTCAAAGAAATTGCAAAGTTTCTTGGCAATGAAGGGTTACTTTAAATGGCCGAAAAGATGAAAAAAGATTTTTTCAGCCTTATAATTGACGAAACAACCGACATAGCAACCGAAAAATGTTTGGTGATTGTTGTACGTCAATTTAACAAAACCAAAGGGAGCACTGTGGACAATTCTTTTCGACTATTACAACTAGCCAGTGGATCTGCCGAATGTATAGCAAATACGGTTTTGGCAGCTCTGGAAGAGACAAAATTCTATTAAAAAATTTTATTGGGTCTGCAGCAGACAACGCATCAACGATGGTAGGGAAAAGGCATGGTGTAGCAACATTGCAAAAAAATAAAATACCAAACCTTTTTCACATTGGCTGCGTTTGCCATCCTCTGAACTTAATAAATAGCTCATCATTGACATGCCTTCCTGATAAAGTAGAGCAATTACTTCGGAATATTTCAGAAGTTCAAAGCAGCAAATGGAGTTTAAAGAACTCCAAAGTATATTTGACGTACCTGAACATAAAATTTAAAGATTAAGTGATACCAGATGGCTCTCTTTTGAGTCTGTGGCAGTAAGGACATTGGAGCAGTGGGGAGTTTTGCAACATTTCTTTCTACAAGCACAATTTGATGAAAAATGTGCTTCCAATTTGAACAAAATTTTCGAAATTCAGGAAGGTTTGTCTCCTACTACCAAAATTTATTTAAACTATTTAGTTTATATTCTTAATAAAATTAATAAATTTAATAAAACTTTTGAAAGCGAATCTTCTCAAATTATATTTCTCACATCCAGCACCAAAGATATTTTGTTAGAAATTTTTTCAAATTTTTTAAAAAAAGAATTTATTAATAATATAAAAATGGAAGACATAGATTTTATGAATGTTTCGCAGTTTAAAGAACTAATAAATATATATATAGGCCATGAGGCTGAAGCAGATTTATGTTCCGAAAATATATCAATTAATTTTATTATTGAAATTAAAACAAATATTTTACATTTTTACCAAAAACTATCTAAGGAGATAGTATCAAGAATTGATCTTAACAATAAAAAACTTTCAGTTTTACAAAATATAGATCCTTACTTTCTAAATTCAAATGAAGAAATTAATTACTTTGATTTAGTTTCAGAATACAATAATGTAATCAGTAAACGTGATATATTTATACAAGAATTAAAAATATTAGAAACCAAAATTAATGATAAATCATATGAAAATATGTATCTTTAAAACTACAAATCCAGAAGAATTTTGGCATAAAATTAGTAATTTAAAGAATAGGCTTAATAATTATTTGTATCCTAATTTATATGAATTTGTTACTTACGTATTTACTCTGCCACATAGTAGTGCGTCGGCAGAAAGAATTTTTTCGAAACTAACGTTAATGAAAAATAAGTTATCGAATACGTTACAAGTGGACACATGCGAGTCCATGCTTTCGGCACAAAATTTATTAAAAATGGACCTGAAAATTTGGGTGCCTGACGATGAACTTATAAAAAAGTACAGAAGTAATTTATCAAAAAAATAATTTAATCGAATGTAAATATACTAATATAACTGTGAAATACAGTGGCGACATTTCAAATAGCACGGTTAGTGTAAAAATTTTCATACACATTTTTCTCTTTTATTTCTTAAATTATTTAAATTCTTTTTACAGTTATTTGTTTAATAACATGTTGTTATTTATTTGTAATGTAAGCTTAGTCAAAAAAAGAAGTGTATTTTTAGAAACTGGAAGTTATTGTTTCTTTCTCGCTATATTCGCAGATATTTTAAATAGCACACGTCTTAAGATATTTAAAAAAAATATATATATTGATTAAAATAAACACTGTGATTAAGAAAAAAAGGTATAAAGTTGATAATTACTATCTAATTTATTATTTAAAATATAAAGTATTACTATGCTCATAGAATGGGGCGTGGCCAACACGCTAATCCAAGCTTTCGAAGATTTGTCCGTCAATACTGCAACGACGGGCTGACATTTACCGAAATACCACAGAAAGTGGATTGTTCGAGAAAAAAAAGTGTATAACGCAATCAAACATTATGAAAAAACTCAATCTTTTGAAAGCATCACACGAAAAAGATCCGAAATAACGTCTTAAAGGACACATAAATTAATAGTTAAATTGATCAAAAGTGACCCTTTTTTAACTGTACCAAGAATACGGGAAAAAATTCAAGAACAGTTGGGACTAAACATATCCACAAGTACAATAAAAAACAGATTACGAGAAAATAACTTGTTTGGGCGCATTGCCAGGCGTAAACCACATGTGTCAAAAAAAAACGAATAAACCGAGTTAATTTTGACAAGGCCCATTTAGAAATTACGTAAAAAAATATATGAACAAAAAAATAAAAATAGAATCACTATTAATTAATTAACAACAATATAGGTGGTTTAAATATAATACAAGTTTATAACTTTATCGCGGCAATTGAATAAAAATTGTCATTAATTTCTCCATTTATGAAACGTGCTATTTGAGATGTCGCCACTGTATATATTAAAACTCATTTTGTAAAATATATAAACCAAGCATGGAAAATTAAGTAATATATGTAGTCCTTTTTGACATTGAGAAATATCGCTGTATCCTAATTTCTAAGTATTTCATAGGACTGCGAATAAATTACACAGACTAGTTTATAGACTTGTTAATAGATTAGTCAATATAGAGTAGATTTATAGGTTATTTAATACACCAGTTCAAAGACTAGTAGACTAGTTCATAGACTATTTAAAAAACTAGTTCAAAGGCTATTTAATATACCAGTCCAAATATATAGTAGTCTATAGAGTATATTAACCAGTCTATTGACTTCTGTGGTCTTTTAAATAGCATTTGAACTAGTTTTTTTAAATAGACCATGAATTAATCAACTGTATTAGTCAATGGTTTATTCGATCGACTATTTTATAGACTACTACTAGTCTATTGAATAATCTATAAACTAGTTTGTGTAATTTGATTATTTTTGTTGTTTTGTTTTGAAAAAAATCTAAATTTCTGAATTTTTATTTTCCATGCCTGAACAATAAAGTTACAAAAAGTGTGCCTTCCATTATGATATATTTTTTCATAAAATTGTGATATATGTATTATGACATATAAATAAATACATACATACATAATTGGCCATTACAACCCTTCAGTCAGAATTACGGCCTAGCTTCTCAACACCACTCATGTTGTGTGCGTTAATTTTATACATGAGTGGCGGGACCTACAGTTTAAAGTCGACTCCGAACGACAGATTTTTTTGAGAAGCTTTTCATGGCAATTTTTACTCTCAGAGTTTTTGCCAGAAATCTGCTGAGAGGAAGTCGCCGAAGAAATACTTTTTGTTTTTGATGTCTGGCCTGGGATTCGAACTCGGGCCTTTCGTCTAATAAGCCTACTAGACCACGGCGACTTCATAAATAAATAACATAATATAAAATGTATATATAATAACATAATATAAAATGTAAAACTATATATCATATTTAACTTATTACAAAATCTTTCTATTTACTTCTAAAATGAACCGTTGTAACAAAACTAGTATTTATGTTTAACTTTTTGATCTCAGTTTGTTTAGTACAAAAATTTTCCAAATACTATGTACTCTAAGTCTTATCATACCTTAGTGTAATTATTTGAAATGTATGTACATTGTTAACTTCATGTCTTTTAATTTATTACAAAATTAGTAATTTTGTATAATTTTTATTTTTTTTTTATTTTAAAATATAT
Source organism: Sarcophaga rosellei (assembly GCA_930367235.1). Lineage (NCBI taxonomy): Eukaryota > Metazoa > Arthropoda > Insecta > Diptera > Sarcophagidae > Sarcophaga > Sarcophaga rosellei. Next base: position 43,236,504 of record OV884018.1, on the reverse strand, counting down.
ATTATATTTTTTGTTTTTTTTTTTTAATTTTTTACAAAATACACAATTTTGTATAATTTTTTATTTATTTTTAATGAGCTGTTTTTTAGTTATAATAATAGTTTTGTTTTGTGTTTTGTATTATTATATAGTGGGTTAGCAAAAAAGTTTTATTTTATGGAATTTTTATAAATTTGAATGAAATTACATTTTAAAGCTAGAATTAAAACAGAACAAATAATTTAAAAAAAAATAAAATTTTTGTTTAGGCTTATTAATTTTGGGAAAAATTATTAAAAAATAAACTAATTATATGTTTGTTAATGTACATTACAAAATCCAATAAAAATTCATTTTTTTTATCTGTATTAGTTCATTTTCTTTTCTTTTAAAAAAGTTGCCCCTTTTTACTGCCAAAATACGCTTTATGTGGGACTTTTTTTAAAAAATCCCCTTTTTGTGCGACTTCTTAAAAATTTCCAACATAATCAATCTCAGTCTTTTTGTTCATTAGCCTCTTTATATGATTTTGATGTTTAATTTTATTAAAATTCCAGAGGACAGCTGAACGCCTCGTGATCAGCTGGCCTGGGCTAATAAAATATTGGCCTAATTAGAACAGTCCACTAAGACTGCTGTGAAAAAACAGTGTTCTCCACTGCGAAGTAGCAAAGAAGATCTGACCGCACCAACTTAATGCACAGCGACATACCGAAAGACACCCAGGCGGACATCTTCCTAGAGGTGATGGAAGAACATCCCGGACCAATACCAGTTTATCAACTGTGTGGCTGTCACCAAGGACACGTAAAGCTGGTAACGTGTGCCGTTAAGCGATCTCTGAAGATCGAAGAAAGAGATGAGGAGGGATTAATGTGATAAATTTAGAAACTTCTGTGTGTGTTGAATATCTGAGGGTGGTAATGACAATACAAGGTTGTTTCAAAAAACCAATGACCGATGATTGTGTTAATAGGGAAGGATGATGGCATCTATTTGAATAGCGAATTAGAAAAGGCACATTCACAGGAAGTGGTAGGGCCTGTTCGTAAATGCATCACCGCTCTGCATAATATGATTATTTTGCGCCCACACTGCTAATCACATGTTGCTGATACTTCTTTTTGCTGATTTATTTGTTTGCATTTACGAACGAACAAACACTGCAGAAATGGAAAAATTATTAATAAATTTGATTTTTCAACTGGACGATAAAACGAATGACAAAATGTTGTTAAATGCACAAAAAAGTGTAGTTTGTGCAAAAAAGAAGACATTTAAGGAAGAAAAAAAGAAACTTATTGTTAAAACTCTCATTCTCTCTCTCTCTCATTCTCACTCATTCAATGCGTCAGCCATTTTTATGATTAGTGTTTTGGGTTTATTTGCGCATTATATGATTTAATGCTGCATTTACGAACATTTGACAGCTGCAGTGCTGCCAAGATTTGCATTTATGAACATGATGCGCATAAAATGCAGCGCAGTAATGCATTTACGAACAGGCCCGTAATTTATGAGTAAATTTTTGGGGACGAATGAATTGTTCCGCTGTCAAAAGGAAATATAAGAATCATTACCGTACTTGATAGATACAGCGGTGGCCACGAATTTAAGACACGACATATGACTGACTTATTTGTGATAATTTTGACAACCCTGTAATATAAAATAAGATATTCTTTATTTCTCTATGTACCCTGTAATGTTAAGAAAAAGTACCGTTATTTTATTTTTTTCTTTTTACATTTTGTTGCTTTTAAATCATATTAATGTAAAAACGAGTATTTGAAACTGGCCACGAAGTTAAGACATTTCAGAATTTTCTGATTTTTAAGCGATTTTTTTGTGTTTTTTGAAGCTAAACGGTGAGTAACGAATGTTTTTATTATTTTATGTTGAAATACATCGAAATATTTAATTAGAAATGGCCAGAGGTACTTGGAGTTCCGATGCCGAGCGAAAACTGATCCAACAACTAAAATCTGCTGGAAAAACAGTAATAGAGATATCCGTGCTGCTTAAATGTTCTAGATGCAAGATCTACAACGCGATGGAACACATCAAACAACATGGTACCACCAAAAATATCAAACAGCAACCTAGAGCCCGAAAAACTACACCCACACAGAGAAAATTTTTGCCAGTTTTGTTTCTATTAAATGGATAATTGTTAAAAATTTTAATTTTGAGTAATTTTTTATTTGATTCAATAAATTTTTTTATTAATATCATCGATTTTTTCTGACAGTGCTAGCAATATGTTAAAAAAATAAAAACGGAAAAAATCCAAATAATTGCTCTATGTTAAACACATGTTAATGTTCGACCTTTTTTTCAAGTGCATAAAGCGCTACCAAACAACATTTACATTCTGGAAAATATAACCAATTAAAATAGTTAAATAATTTATTACTCAATTCAACAAATAATTTTGTTGACTTGAAAAGTTTTTTTTGCTGTTTTGGAAAACAAGATGCAGCATGATGGGGAAAAAACGATCAGTATGTGTCAGTGTTGTTGTGAAGTCATTTTAATGCAGTGAAACAAGCAAATAATTGTCATAAAGTTCAAATTTGCATGTAAAAAAATATAATAAGAATTATAACTATAAATATGTAAAACGGCAACACCTATTAATTTCGGTTGCATACAAAATAAAAGAACAAAACAAGATTAGTTCTTCCTATGTGTTCGTGGTGACAACATCAATAATAAAGTGTATTTATAAGTGTTAAAAAATCTAAGCAACAAAAACAAAAAGTACAACAACAAACTTTATAACGGTCAAAAAACAAGTTGTGTATTAGGAAGTCTTGTAAGTATAAACAAAATAACGAATTAAAAATAAAATTAGTGTTTTGTGTATTTGGAAAGTGCTGTACTTTCTTCATTTACAGATTAATATAGACTTCGAACTGAAATTTCCAATTGCCAAACAATTTTATGAAAGGTGGTCAAGCTATAGAGAAAAAGTTATATATGCACATATATGCTGCAGAGTAAAATCACCAACCCTGCTATTTCAAAAAAAATGCAACAAATACATAAATTTAATGAAGGTAAATATACATTTTTGTTTTTGTTAAAGAATTCTACTTTCTAATTATTTGTTTACATATATCTTTTCAGAATCAATCATTTTAACAATACTTTGGAATATACATCATTTATTTCCTCCAACACAAAAAGTCACCTCGGATATGAGTGGGGCAAAAATACGCAAAGAGTTTTCTGTATTAGATTCTCAGGAGAGTTTTGCAATTTTGGCTGAATCCGAAGAAGAAATCGATATAAAATTGAAACTTCTTGTGCTTCAAGGACGTAATATCCAGCCCAAATTATTAATTTCTAAAAAATATATGTAAATATAAATTATACAATTGTACATATTTTGCACTATTATTTTAATGTAATATTTTTATAATAAAAAATAAAAAAAAAAATTCCAAGACTTTTTATGGGGGTAAAACCAAGTAAAATATTATTTAAATCAATTAAAATTTGTATTACTGTTTTTGCCAAAAGTAATTAAATAATTTATTAAAATATTAATTGGTTATATAAAGAAGTTTTAATAACATTGATTATCAAATTGAATAAAAAGTTTATTAAATTATAAATTTATTTCCAACCAATATTTTATTTAAAACAATTAATTTTTTGCTTGATATTTTTCAAACTTTTCAATAAAATTATTTGTCAATATAATATTATTTTAATTGGAAATATTTCTTGATATTTTCAATGAAAGGAATATCAGTCTTTACTTGAATTTACAAATATTTTCATAGGCTGTAATCTAAACATTTTTTTACTCAATTGGATGAATTTCGTAATTGAAGCGCGTTTTCAATTTTTTCTGTGCAGGGAGGATATTTTAATTTATAGAGTAGCTGCTAGTAATCCTTTCACGAGCTCAACTAAAATAAAAAATAACATTGCATCGGATTTTGGCATTAATATTTCGTCTAGGACAATAAGAAGACGATTAAATGAAAAAAACTTGCGTTTGCGTGGGTGTATTGCACAACGTAAACCACTTGTGTCAAAAAAAAATATCAAAGCCCGACTAGCGTTTTCGAGAGAACATCTCAAGAAACACATGATATTTTGGAAAAATATTCTTTGGAGCGACGAGTCGAACTTTTGCCGCTTCGGCTCTGATGGAAAGCGGTACGTATGGCGCCCTCCAAACCTGGAGCATCATCCAAAGTACACCCTAAAAACGGTCAGACATGGTGGTGGAAATGTGATGGTGTGGGCAGCATTTTCCTGGCATGGTGTGGGTCCCATTTACAAGATAGATTCTAAAATGGACCAGCATGTTTACAAAAACAGTATAACAGACACTATGATACCATTCGCTGAAGACAACATGCCCCTAATATGGAAATTTATGCATGATAATGACCCTAAGCACACTTCACGTCTAGTGAAGAGTTGCTTAGAGGAAAAGGATATCGTTGTTCTTAAGTGGCCAGCTCAATCCTCGGACCTCAATCCAATTGAGAACTTGTGGAATGATGTTGAGAAACATGTACGAACAGTTAAACCAAGAAATTCCAGCGATTTGTGGGAAGAAATCCAAAAGGCTTGGTATGCGATTCCAAAGCAACGTTGTGTGGCATTAGTCGAAAGTTTACCCAGGAGATGTGCTGCTGTGATCAAAAATAAAGGATTTCCCACTAAATATTAGAATTTTTTTTATGAAGCTGAGCTTAATTTAGAGAATAATGTTATATTATGCCAATGTCTTAAATTCATGACCAGTATAAAATTTGTGTTTATGTATATAATATGTAAATAAAATTTTTTAACCGAATATAGGTAACAAAATATTATTAATTTTTCTTCATAACATTACTAAATTCTTAAGAAAAATATCATGGACCCAAAACTTTTTCGATAAAATGCAAAAATTATCACAAATAAGTCAGTCATATGTCGTGTCTTAAATTCGTGGCCACCACTGTATATGGCTTAGCAACCTAGTTTTTCTATACAGCCTGCAGTAAGGAAAGAGCAGTCATCATTCCAAACGTTGACCAAACTTCAAATTCTACAACATGTTGAGCAGCAGTGCACAACTGCATTCCAAGCAATTACCATTCTGAGAGAATCCAAATAGGTATGGTACAGTGGGAATATTTCAAGATTTTTTTGAACTATGCACAATACGCTTGTTTATCGTTCTATTTATCGTAAATATCAGTGTATTTTGAAGTTGTTAACTGTTGCTAAAAATGATCCGAACCTTTTGTTTTTAGATATTTTTATTCATATCAAAACAGTTGAGTTGAAATAGGTGTGCGAAATATATTAAGTATTTTTAATATTTCAAGCATAATTACATATACTACAATAAGTAGATTGTTACCTACCACTTTTAATTTCGCAAAATTTCTACAAAAAATGTTTTTATTTATCTAAGTATTTCAACATTTTCCATTTGGAATAATATCTAACAAACCTAGCATTTCAATGCGAAAAATCTTTTCTTCAAAATTGTATGACTTATTTGTCTACATGAATATATTTTCATATTCAGTGTACACTCATTGCTTCTAATCCGTGATATCCTTTAAACAGTAGAATAACTTTATTTTTCAGTCTTTATTTCTATACTTCAGAGTTTCCTTTAGCGGCAATTGGTAAACAATGGTACTCAATTTAAATATTTTATGAAATTTTTTAAAAATTATGAAAGCGGACAGACTGTGAGAAAACCTGTCACACACTTTCACTTTGACAGGCCGAACAATTAAATCTGATAGTCAGTCACGGCCCTTAAGCAAGTGCAATTTTTTTATCGGGTTATTTAAAATTTTCTGTTTGGAATTTCATTGCATATAACACTCAATTATATGCATTATTACTAACCCATTGAAAGTTTTGGTGATGATCTATACGATAAAAACCTAAAGGACTTTACAAGAGATTTAGTTGCTATTAAGAGCGAAACTGATGAAGTAAAGGAAGTAAATATAACATGGCTAGAATACATTGAACATTGGTTTTGTACTAAGAATAGCATGTGTTTGAAATGCTTCTGCACCACTTTTTTCCTATAAGGTTTGGTTCATTCCTACGCTACAATCGGTGTGTTTGGTTAGTCGATTGGTTTGCTAATATTTATATTTTTGGGTTTGGGAATGTTAATGGTTTTTCAATTCTTGCTTGTATGGAAATGAAAAATTTTGTGAGCCGGCAGAAGATGGCAAAATAGGGTGAAAAATAATAATAATAATTTTTACGTATTTAAATGTACGTTAAATACGTACTTAAATTATGAATCAAGAGGAGAATGTAATAAAAGTAGAGTAAAATGTATGTGAGCATTGCCGATATTCGGTTGTAGTTACTAATCTTCAAACAGAACAAAAAATTATAGGTAATATAGTATACTTACGGTGACCAGACGTTCTGTATTATACAGAACAGTACTGTATTTTAGAGCCCTGTTCTGTATAAATTATTCTTTGCTAAAAAACGTGAAAATGTTCTGTATTTTATTTAGTGTTCTGTATTTGTTCAGTATTTCGTTATTTTTTCAGTTTTACATAAAAAGCGCATAGAAAAACACATAAGAAATACATAAATACAATTACCAACACTGTCGATATTTTTGATTGTTCAAATCATAACAACATTAAAATACATATGTCCAATGCTTGTTCGTTTTTTATAACACTGAAAGGTGTGCAAGTAAACATACTAGAAGTTGATAACTTACCAGGAGAAACGTCTGTCATTTTAAAAACATATATTTGCGATCTTATTCTTAAATTTGATTTAAATAAAGAAATAGTTGCTATACATACATATGTGCAGATAACTCAAATTGTAACTTTGGCGGAGCTGCAAGAGGAGGACAAAATAATGTTTTTAAAAAAGTACACTCATTTACTGGAAATGTTCTTATTGGAGTCAATTGTGCTGCACATGTATTAAATAATTGTCTTCAAACGGCTACTGAATGTCTTCCGGTAGATATTGAAGTTATTGTTATCAAAATTGATTCATATTTTTATATTTATAATTAATTATTAATAATTTAAATTAATTTGTAATACAGTAGACGTAGAATATAAAAAATTACTTGGATATAGCAAAACAAGGTGGCTTACTCTTAAACCGTCCATTGAAAGAATATTAGAACTTTTTAAACCTTTAAAGGAATATTTTTATCTCAACCAATGTGCCCATCTATTTTAAAAACATTTTTTTACAATCATTCTTCTGAAGCCTGACTTTTATGTATACATTGCCAAGCCGCTTTATTTCACAATAAAGCAGATTGAGTCGCAAAAATTTGCATGTTGGAAGTTTCTCTTATTATAAAAGGGCTTAAGTTTAAAATTACACAACGAAGGGCTGAAATATTTTTACCTTTAGCAGTAAAAAAAATATTAAATGAGTTATAGTATTTTCACACCGAGTGGTTTTAACGCAAAAGTTGGTTTTAACGTTAAAATCAAAAATAAAACCTGCTTTTACCATACAAAATTATTGTGTTAAAATCAACTTAAAACCTTTTTTGAATTGGTTTTAAGTTGATTTTATGAAATACAACCTTGTTTTATGTACTAAATCAGAGCTACCAGCTCTGAAATGGTAAAAACAGCTGATAAAAATTAAATAAAAACAAAATAAAAACAAAACAAATGTAAAAATATAGAAGCCGGTTGTATAAAAATGTAAAATTTCAAATAATGAATGCTACAACAATAATAAATAACAATATTTTAACAATAATATTAATAATATTAATATTATTTCTTAATTTTTCATATTTTTTGCTTTTTCTTAAACAAAAACATTTCTGTCCCGTCATGAATGTATGAAAGTTAAAACCTGATTTAAGAAAATTTGCAGTGTGAACGCAAAATCAGCTGATTATGGTTTTAATGCTAAAATCAGGTTTTAACTTTTGGTGTGAAAACACTATTACATACATGAGAAAAATTTAATAGACGTTAATGAATTTAAAAAAACTCAGCTTATTTTTATACAAATTGTATTGAATATTTAAAGCAATGGGATTTTGCATACCAAGAAGTTGTACTATTAAAATGGGATCTTCTTCATGAACTTCCTACTTTGGACGAAGTTGAAACAAGTTGTGTGTTTATAATGGAAAAAAGGACAGAATTAAACATTAATGATTCTAATTTATTTGATGAATTTTCACTTATTAAAAATTATACTAGCTTAGAATGGAATAACGATCAAACATCTACCGAAAAACGTTGGGTGGAAATTTTCAAACATTTTCATGAAAAAAGTATTGGTTTTGAAAATATTCTAAAACTTGTAGAATTTTGTTTATGTTTACCTGGGTAAAATGCACCAACTGAAAGGATATTTTCCATTTTAAATAATGTTTGGACAAATGAAAATACTCAAATAAAAATAGAAACTATTAAAGCAATTTTAATCACAAAATTAAATTATGAACAAAATTGTACAGAGTTTAAAGAATATTTAAAACAAAATGAAAACTTAAAAAAGCAAATTTATTCCTCTGGAAAATATTATAATTAAATATTTTTAATTTTTTTTTCCCGTGCTTTTTTGAATTACAAATTAATTTTATTAGTTTTTTCATTTTGATTTTGTAATATTAAAAATATATATAAAACGCTCTTTTAAATATTGTCATATTTTGAAGTATAAATAAATTTTTAGTGTATTTTATGTTATTTTGTTATGCTTTTTAGTATTTATATATTTATTGCTACGTCTTTTTGTATTATTTTTTTTTTTTTTTTTAGTACTTTATTAAATTGAATTAATACATTTTTATTTTTCTAACGATCAATATAATAAAGTTTAAAACTTTATTGACAATAGAAATTTTGACGGTTAAAAATAACCTGATTTAGAAAATGGTGGTTAGTGCATTTTATTTTCTTCTGTTCTGTATTTTGCTGAAAAAAATATGGTCACCGTAAGTATACTACATATACATATTTTCTTATTTCATCAATTAATGAAATTGTTTTGCTTTTCTCGTTGTTGGTATTGTTATTGTTTGTTTTTTGTGATATGAACAATAAGACATAGCTATTAACGTATGCAATTAAAGATGCTTTGGTATGGGTTAAAAATAGATTTTTTATTAATAGATTCTTATTATAATGATTATTTCTAAATAAACATTTGTATAATGTCAAGCATGGCTCCTGTTTTACCTAAGCATGTCATTCTTAGGTTTCATAATTCTACTATACAATTCTGTTGGGGCATTATGTCTTATTATTTAATATATTTATTTACTTATTTATTTAGTTATTTATTGTTTGAATTTCAATGTTTTATTTAATGAATTATATTTATATCAATTGCATTATATATGAATACCCCTAATATTAAGTTAATTTTAAGTTCATTGAATATATAGAACAGGGATGCCCAAAGCTAAAACTGTAGTAGTATTGGTGAGCGAGAGAGAACTGCACTGAAAGAAACGTTGTGTAAACTAAAATAAAATGTACGGAAAAAATCCAAAGCACTTTTAAGGCTATATGGTTGATACATTTTTCAAAATTTAAGTGAAAAAAGTGAAATCTCTCTCTCGCGGAACTTCATTTACTTGTTTACAAAATTTTGTTCAATCAGTGACTATGGAAAAAGACTAGAAAAACAAAACAAAAATAGATACAGGGTTATTTCTTTCATTTATATTTTAATAAAATCTTCAATATTTTCGATAAGCTTAAAATTAAGTTTTTGAAAACATTTATTTAAAATTTTTTTAAATTAACTCCCCATCAGAAAATGGTCTACCATGCCTAACAATATCAAAGCTTATTAAGCTTGATAATTCCAATTTTAACATTTTATTTTCTGAGGTTTTTTCATTGTTTTATTCTTCAAGTAACCACTCTTTCAATTTTTCCAAATAAATTTTTTTATTTTTACAAAATAAATCTTTTTTTTCCCATCATTAAAATCGTCCATATCACTATGATAAGAATAATATTGCCTTCTAAAACATATTCTCTACATTCCTTCAATATTTTATATCATAAACTGCATTGAGCATCACCAAACGCATTTTTTGTCATAAAATATGTTTCGTAAGTAAATTTTTTTCAGTGCTTTAAGCAAAAAAAAATCGTACACCCGCTACGCATGTGCATTCGTCGCTGGCTGAGTGACGACTAACCAAAGAGAATAAGAATATGTGTGTTTTTAGTTTGCGCCAGTGTTGCCGTTTTGGTTATTTTTAACCAAATTTGGTTATTTTTTTTTCTAATGTGTAAATGTGTATTTTTTCTTCATTTTGGTTATTTTTTATTATCGTTAATACAGCAATCACTTCTTTAATTTTATTTGAAAATTTGCATTACAAGCTTTGTAATCGTTAGCAAAGCGTTTTATTCCTTTAAGCGTTCATTTCTTATTACGTTCAATTGATAGCACCGTAAAAGTGCTTAAAAAAGTATTAAAAGTACAATCATTTTTATATCAAGCCTTAAAATACATACCGATGGCTTAATGTAAAAAGGGCTTAACTAATTTTTTTCAAATTAGCGCTATTCTGGAAGACAAACGTCAGGTGCACCTTGCCTCAAAATTCAGGTGGATACAATTGTAAATAACAGATTTATAATGATTTCAAAAAAAGGCCTAAGTCATGTCAATGAATTTTTGACAAAAAAGCCCTAACTCGTTTTTTATATCGTTTGATTGGGTTTCTCCATGACACAGTATGTATTGGTGATTTTACTGTTAATATGTTACGAGCCTTGGCGTATAAACCAACAGGATAAATATATTTCAAAACAGACTAACTGACGATTATGAATTTTTGCCACATAGATCAAAGTCGGCGATTAAAGATATACCCCCTGATTCACTTTATATGGAGAAAATACCAATCATGAAAGAGAAATGGACCACCTACAGGACTTGAAAAAGTTTTTACCTGGAGATTGTCATCTTTTTTATGATAACTTGTCTTATAAGAACCATTTTTTTCAGTTAACTTTTGACTTAATCTTCTTAATATTATGAATTACTTCCGTTTATTATTTAAACCTGAATTATTATAATAATAGATATTATTTTTTTATTAAAAATTGCATTAAAATTTTTGTTTTATCTGAAATTTTACGGATTTTATTAAGTTTTTTCCTTCTCCTGTAAAGTAACCAAAAATCGAGTTAGGCCTTTTTTATATTAAGCCATCGATATATATAAACATACTTTATGTATAAATCTACAAGTTTTTTTATTTATTTTTAAATATTGAATATCTTAGAGAACTACAATTTTTATTTTATTGCTTTAAATTGAGATGCATAATAATTTTTATAAAAAAAATACAAATAAATAAAAACCTTAAGTAATTATTTGTAGTTTAACTACACAGAAAAAAATAAAATGTTTGTATTAAACCATAAATTTGTTAAAATCAAATACATTTATATAAAAAAAATTTTTGGTTATTTTTTTCCTTATTTGGTTATTTTTTATTCTAATTTTGGTTATAAAATTTTTTCGGTCGTGGCAACACTGGTTTGCGCAAAAGCACTATGAAATGGGCATCAATGATATAGAATAAAGTAGACAACGGAGTTGCTGAATTCCTTTAACTGTTAGAATTAAATATATATGTAGAATATGTTATATTTAAGTAAAAGTGAAATAATAAAAGTTAGTTGATAATTATCCTCATACTCGAACGGTCCTTTTTACTTCGTAAACTGTTTGGTCTTCGCGGTCATTATTCAAGTCCAATTTAAATATTAAATTATAATTTATTTAATTTAATATATTCCTTAAAAACCATTAAGGAAAAACAAATTATTTTCCTTCTATGCCTTTGGATCCTACATATCTATTAATATGTGAACACTTTTATATTATGAAAATACGATTACGATTATGAAAATACGAAATTACGATTTATTCACATGAAAATGTTTAACTGTTAATTTTCTGAAAAAATATGTTTATAATAGATTCTTCGTTTCATTTGTAAGGGGTATATTCAACCATACTATCATGTATAAACAATACAGAGTTGTATAAATGTGTCAGAGCATTCTAATATTTATTGTATTCCTTCGCAAGTTTTTGATAATAATATGCGAATATTTATAGAAAAAAACTTATTTCGTATAAGTGTTTCACGTGATCCAAAATTTCCTTCGATCTCTTATTACCAACAACATCTACCACACAACAACTAAACAATTAATTCCTTCTGCAATACTTTAACTTCCATTAAATATTCGAACAATCGAATATCCCTGAACACTACTACTATGTACAGGCTATTCGATATTAAAGTATATTATATACATATTTGCCTGCACTTAATATGGTAAGTTGTAAAAAATTATTGATTAGAGATACTAAGCGAATGAAGATATTATAAAAATAATACTTGAAAATGTAATTAGATGTTAGTAAATTTCTATATATATTAAAATGAATGAATGAATGAAATATAATGAGATTCAGAACATTTTACTCTTGTATGATAGCTTTATATCCGAATAACGGATCAGCAAATAAAGAAGAAGAATGTTTGTTTGTATGAACTTTATAGAATCGTAAACTATGCATTTGATTATGTTATGATCTTCAGCAAAGTTATTGCGCATGAGCCGGGGAAGGTTTCTAAGTTGGTATGACTAAATTCCGACATGTGGCGCCACTGAAAATTACTAAAAATGAATTAAATCGTAAACAATGCATTTGATCATTTTATGATCTTGAGCAAAGTTGTTGCGCATGAGCTGACGAAGGTTTCTAAGTTGGTATGATCAATTTCCGACAGGTGGCACCACTGAAAACTACTCAAAACGAGTTAAATCGTAAACTGTGCATTTGGTCATGTTATGATCTTTATCAAAGTTGTTGCGGATTAGTCGACGGAGTTTTCTAAGTTGGTGCGATTAATTTTCGATAGATAGCGCCACTGAAAATTATTCAAAATCAATTGAATCGTAAACTACGCATTTGATCATGTGTTGATCGGACAAATACCAGACATTTAAGGATTCATCATTTATGATTTTAATAACATTTGGTAGAACACATTCCCGTAAAGTGTCAATCACAAATTTGAAACCCTTTAATTCTGGAAAATTTTTAAAAATGCTGTTGTTTATATCTCAGACATTTAAAGACATTTTAAAAATGTATAGTATAAATATTTACGGTCCAAAATTAAATCAAAATATTTCAAAAGACAAGATATCGTTTCGATTTTCCTTCTTTTAATATACATAGATATAAGTTTACGTTGTGTGGTAAGATAAATATGTAGGTACCACAAAAATATATGCTTACATTTATTCTACAAAATTTTTAACATCGATTTTAACAATTCTGGAATGCTACTTTTTGCCACTTCTTATTTCCCTCAACGAATTGGTGATCACCGTCAATATTAACATTGCTATCCATGTCTGAACATCCGTTTCAATTGGATTGGTTACATTGTGAGATTCTAATAAATTTAAACGCATTTTTCACGTCGGTCCTATGCAATAATGCCTCCAAAGCGGCAAGGAATTGGTCGACCAAGCACGGAAGAAAAGAGCATTACAAGCCTCAGAATCAGACGAGCAACGAGCATTCAGACTGGAAAATCTTCGAGCACATGCCGCTGAGACCCATTCGCATAAATCACTTCAACAACGAGAAGTGAGAATAGAAACTGATCGAATGCGCACTACTCACGCCCGTTCGTCTGAATCATCTAAACAGCAGGAAACAAAATCAATAAAATTATTCAAAATTAATTGGATATTTGTGTAATGTATTTCCTTTAAATTTCTTTTAGTTGGTGACGCAGCAACGCACGCCGCGTACAGCTAGTAATAATATAATAATAAATATGAATTAGACATATTATTATTAGAAAAATTAAAAATTTAAATTTATTGAAAAAACTTGTTTTGTTAGAAAACAAATTTATTGAAAACACCTAACGAAAAATATGTAAGATCAAATAAATATTTGCCCAAAAATAATGGAAATATTTGACATTATGTGGTCACACTTTAAACATTTTTGTTTGGCGGCAAACAATTTTATTTGCCCAAATTTTCCCAATTTCATTTACCCAAAATTGTTTGCTCCTTAAAATTATTTTTGGGTCACATTATGGCAAAGAAATATTTTACGCTTTCGGTGAAATATTTTCCAGATGTGACCGTAACTTAAGGCTACTTGAATGCCGTATCTTTTAAAAACTAGGAACCACAGCTCTTATAAACAATCAACACTTTCTTACCATTGAGTTTTGCAATGAAACAATTGCTATTATAGTCAAGGGTTGATTTCAAAGGAAGTTTATACTTTTAAACCAATTCCAGCTTATTGGACGATGAAAAATCTTCAAGTAAGTAATGTAGATGAAATAAACTTAATACAAACAAAGGTTGTTTAACGTTTGCACAAATATCAGTTAATTCGTTGTGACAATTATTACATTTTACCTGATAATTATTAAATTCAAATTCATAATCTGATATTAACGGGCTAATGGTTGATACAGAGATAGAATTATGAGCACGGAGTTATCAGGCTAGAAACAGGTCGTTATCAGATAATAAGTACAAGTTGAAGCATGTCGTTATTATGTTAGAATCATGTACATATAATAAAATTAATAAATTGTCAAAAAATCTTGTAAACATAAGAGTAATATTAAAAACAAAACCATGTTGATGATAAATCTACTATCGGATTACTTTATCTCGATACATGCTCTACCTTTTAGTATTCTTTCCTAAAGGCCGTGACTGATTATCTTACAGATCTGTGCGATTATGTCAAAAAAATCTGATTGATTTTAGTCCTACTTTAAGAAAATCAGAACAGAATATGTGTTTTGGTGTCACACTGTCATACAAAAATATTTTTTTAATGTAAATTGACGTAATTTTCATTTAATATATTGTTACGTAAATGGAAACGACCTAATACCGTTTCCTAAGAAAACATCGTTTAACATAAACAATAAGCAAAAGCTACAAATACAAAGACCCTGAGTATGTGTACTCAACGCACACGACACAGAAACACACTAACGAATGAATCGAACACATTCCAAGTAAACGCAACAACAACAAACATGAGATAGGATCAACAACGTGGATAAAATGCACAAACAACAATGTGGTCGCAATAGAGTTCTCTAAAAGGCGAGAACAAAAACCTTCTACATCGAGAATGTTCATCATACTGATTACGTGCGTATATAAAAGGGCAAGACAATGCAAGCAACCAGTCAGTAATACTAACTTAATCAGACTTGTGTGAAGTTGCGTGTGAAGAAAACTGTCGTGGTTTGAAGATCTCTGATATAGATCAGTGTTGCCACCTTGTGTGTAATTACACATATTGTGTGTGTAGCAGGTGTGTAATTAGCTTCGTGTGTAATTTGAGTGTAATTTTACTTTTTGTCCTGGCTTTTTCTTTAATCGCTAATTTTTAACTGTCAATTTATTAACACCGATTGGTTTTGTAAATTTATTGCAATTTCCAACATTAGCTTGCAAAAACAAGCACCTAAATCCTTCTATGTTGTGTGATATTTCTTCTTAAAATAGAAAAATATGTATTTTGTTTCGTTTGTGTTTTAAATAAAAGTTAGAAATGTTATATGTATATTATTTTAAGTACGTACAGGTAGTAGGTAGTGTGTAGGCTTATTAGACGTAAGGTCCGAGTTCAAACCCCAGGTCAGACATTAAATCGAAAAATATGAAAAAATATTTCTTCGGTGTCTTCCTCTCAGTAGATTTCTGGAAAAAACTCTGAGGGTTAATAAAATTGCCATGAAGGGCTTCTCAAAAATCTGTCGTTCGGAGTCGACTTTAAACTGTAGGTCCCGCCACTCACCCACACAACATAAGTGGTGTGAGAAGCTAGTTCGAAATCCTGACTGAAGGGTTGTAATGAACAATTATGTTTGTATGTATGCAATATTTACAAAAACAGAATTTTGTGTGTAATTTTTTTTCATATGTGTAATTTCGATGCCAGTTGTGTGTAAGTCATAAAGCTGTTGGTGGTAACACTGATATAGATAAGTGTGGTTGCTTACAAAAAGGTTGTAAGCAGATAAATAGAATAGTGAACAAGCAATTTGTTGTTGTATAGTGAAGTTGTATACGGTGGCACACAAAAGTAGTGTGAATAATAAAGAGTTTAACTGAAATTAAACACATATTTGTTTTTATTTTGGTTTGCAATCAGCGAACTTATAATCTAAACGTTTTTATAAAGGTAAAAACGTAACAATATATTCCTTCCAATTAATTTTTTTAAAGTTCATCAAAATGATATTACATTATTATTATATTATTATATGGCTTCATAGAATTTTAAGTTAATCTGACATTATTTGTGCTGGTCTTCTAATGAGGTCAATAGTGTCTCTTCTCCTCAGTCGTATATGACCGGCATCATTCAAAATAGCACGGATTCGGGGGATCCCTTAGCTTCTCCAGATACTTTTCAGCACATTTCGCGATTTCCTCTCTAACCTTGTGTTTAGGTCTTTGTGTAGCACCAAATTAGTTTTAAAATTACATTATATGGAAGAAGTTTGCAGTCCAAGCTAAAACCGAGTTTCTGTAAATTAGCTAATTCAACTGTATCATCTTTAAATTCTTAGCACAAATGAATTTAGTATCTACGTGATTCTTCCATGTTAGTTGCCAGTCAAGATGTGAGCCTCTGAGGTATTATTTGGTTGTTTATTTGAACAGGTGGCCATGATTCTCTACGCAATGTGAATGTTATGTGAGTACAATTCCGTTCGTTGACCTTTATTCTCTATTGCTTTACCAAGCTCCGGCCTCAATAGCCTGGGTTTCGTTTAATCGCCTTCCTTCACTCTAAATTTTCGTTCAGATAGTCAGCTTAGTAATAGGTTGCAAACATTTGCAGGTAAATTGTGTCTCAATTTATAAGTCAAGCCTTCATGTCATACTTTGTTGAACGTTCGAGATACGTCGGTAAAAAGAGCGGAGCAACACTTTTTCTCCTCAAAAGTTCGTCTTATGGCACTCACCCATGTATGTGTTTGTTCGATTATGCTGTGCTTATTTCTAAACCCAAATTGACGATTTGGAATATACTCGCTTCCATTCAGTAATGGATGTAGCTTTTGGATATATTATATTATATGACTTCACCCTTGCCTGATCTTTTCCAGGTTTGGGAAAATCTAGAGATAAGCTAAATTTCCAAAACTCGTGGGTAATCAAATCTTATTGATGAAGCTGTAGTAAACCGTGATACTAGAGGTGGTAATTTTACAAAACCGTCTGCAACATTTGGAGTAAATACCTCCTTTAAGTGTTCAACAAATAAATTAGCCTTTTGGAGATCATTCCCTGCCCAGTCTCACAACGGATCTCTGCTCATTACGGGTCTTTTGAGGCTTCCCGCTGCGCGCGATAAAAAATAACCTCAGTTGCGTCCAGATTTTCAAGGTAGTTTCTTGCAGTCCTTCTCGAATCCAGCAGGTTTTTGAGCTTCTTTATACACTCTTTTAACTCGTTCCTTAATGGTGGTGATCTATGATGTTGACACTCTCGCCGTAGTCTTCTATTTTCAGCAACTAATTACTCCACATCTGCCACCTATTGAATATTAAGGTGCTGACCAGCTAACTTGAGATTTCTTCAAGATTCTCAAAAAATTTTCAATCTCTATCGGAATTTTAAGCGGTAAGTTCTCTCAGCAATACGTGCTAAGATATTTCATAAATTTTAGTCAATTTAGCTGGGTGGCTGTTGGCGAAAAGTAACTAATTAGAGAACTCAATACTGTGACAATAGTAGGCGAGCGGTCCGAAGACAAATTCAATGAAGTATCTTGAATTTCTTCGCCAGAAACGCCTTGATCACACTGAATTCAATCAAGCTGGGAATCTTATTCCGATCAGTGGACCAATAGGTTGGTTTCCCACTTGAAATCCCAATTTTGATGTTGCGTCAAACAAAATACTAATCTTAGGGCTTATAAGGCGAGATACCCCGTATGTATGTTTAGCGTTGTAATCGGAGATTAGAAAAATTTGCAATATTGTGGCGCTGTAATGGAATATCTTGGTGAAATATACACCGCTGAAATCACCAATTTATGTAGGAAATCCTGCATACAAATTGTGTTTACCTGAAGATAGTCTTCACAAAATTCGTTCATTAGATGGAGTTTAATTAGCGACTTAATTAGTCTCACCGAACATCAACATGATCTTTAGTATCATAAAGGGTGTATCCGTTGATTTTGAAGAAACTTCTTGCTGTTAGAGGCCAGCATAATATCTATTTGTTTTTTTTATATTCCAGTATATTCTTATGTTGGCGGATGCCGTTTGCATTCCAAAAACAGATTTTTAGTCGTTTTATGGTTTATTGAGGATGGGCTGCAGCCTCATTTGCTGCATCCTTATTATTGTAGTGTACTTATAATAATGAAGTGCACTATATGCATTAATATAATAACAATAATAAAATTAAATAATTTTTAGTTGTAGTTATTAATGTAAACAGATAATTTTAATTAGAAAAGAAGAAGAGTAATAAGAGTAAATTGTTTTTGGTTTAAGTGTTTAATTTTATGAAAATATAATTAAAGGGTAACCCCAGATGTATGTGTATATTATTGTATGTTTTAAATATAATAAATTTAATAAAATTCTAAAAAGTATTGGTATGTAATCAAAACAAAAAAAAAATAATATAATAATTGTAAAACTTATAAAGGATCCGCCAAATAACTTTTTTTTTGAAAATGCTTTAAAAAAAAATACTGAATATTTTCTCAAATTTCTTTTTTTATTTGAAAGACAATCCTTCCGGTTAATAATGGAAAATAATTTCATTCAAATGGCTGCCTCGGCTGGCCATGCAGTAGCCTACACGATCGGTCCAATTTTTAGGCACATTATGGATTGTGTGCAGCTGTATTTCACCAATGGCTTCACGAATATTGTCCTTTAAAGCGTCAATTGTCTCTGGCTTGTAGCGCAAAACATCGAGTGTAGCTTCGGCTGTGTGGCACGTAGCGCCGTCCTGTTGAAACCAAATGTTGCCAATATCCTCCTCTTCAATTTTTGTGAACAAAACTTCGTTCAACATAGCCCGATAACGATCGCAATTGACTGTATCGGCCACTCCTTGCTCATTTTCGAAGAAAAATGGCCCAATTATTTGGACCGTATTTATTTGGTAGAAAATTTATTGTAGGGACGGATCACAGACCACTTATCTCACTTTTTTCTCACAAAAACCCATCATCTAAGTTGACACCAGGGTTTGTTTTTGCTTCACTGTGTTTTGCGTTTTCTTATATGCTTCACTACAGCTAAGTGAAAATAAAACAGCAAAGGCAACCAGCACAGTCAAAAAACAAAAATAAACTCATTAGCTGTAGTGGTACAGTGAAATGTTTTCTACTAAAGCAGCGAAGCACAGTTGTTAATTTCAAAACTATCACTATTGCTTACAGCGTTTCAGCTCTTGTGCTTTTGCTGTACTTATTTGCTGCGCTGTTTTACTTTGTAAAGAACTGCTTAAAGGTTTTATATGATAAAAATGTGGGTGCATTTGTGAGAAGCATGTGTATAACCCAGAGGAAAATTGTTAGTAATTATTGTTTCAAGCAGTGTTCGAACAAATATTGTTTACAAAATATATTTCACTTAAAAATTCAAAGAAAAATCTGTGAATTTTACCCATTGCAAAGGATGGCAATATTTCACTAGGCAGAAAATATCATTATGGAAAGATTTACATGCATAATAATGTATGGAAATCAAAACGAAAATATGAAAATATTTCTTCGGCGGCTTCCTCTCAGCAGATTTCTGGCAAAAACTCTGAGAGTAAAAATTGCCATGAAAAGCTTCTCAAAAAAGTCTGTCGTTCGGAGTCGACTTTAAAATGTAGGTCCCGCCACTCATGTATGAAATTAACGCACACAACACGGGTGGTATGAGAAGCTAGGACGTTGTACAATGGGTCAATTCGGCCTCCGGTGTACTTGTCACAGTTGACAAGTACACGTCCTCTAACCTAACCTAACCTAATGTATGGAAATTTTGTTGTGACCAATTTGAGGACCATAAAATATAACCCTTTGAAATATCCAGGTACCTGCAATATGTAATGATGACTCTTGCTACAAAACCATAAAAACTTGTGCGAAAAATACCAATGTCGGTCGTTTGAAAAAAGTGCACTGGCTACATTGAAAATCACAGTTTTAAAAATTCTGGTACCTGAATATTCCAAAGGGTTATATTTTATGGTCCTCAAATTGGTCACTACAAAATTTCCATACATTATTATGCATGTAAATCTTACAATAATGATATTTTCTGCCTAGTGAAATATTGCCATCCTTTGCAATGGGTAAAATTCACAGATTTTTCTTTGAATTTTTAAGTGAAATAGTTCTATTATTCCGAAGAGTAATAAATGGGATCAAAAAGCACAATATTTTGTAAACCATATTTGTTCGAACACTGCTTGAAACAATAAATACTAACAATTTTCCTCTGGGTTATACACATGCTTCTCACAAATACACCCACATTTTTATCATATAAAACAGAGCCCGGCAATTCCTATGCACGCGTGCATGTCAGCCATTATTAAATTTACAACAAAGTTCTCTCATGATCAAAAATACACTCAGTCTCATTTGAGCATCCATTGAAAGAGGTTGTGTTGTCGCATGTTTCTGCTAATGCAGGGATGTACAGTATGAATATCCCAGAAAGTTTTCTATTAAATATGTATATTTCCAAAAAAAAAAAACAAATTTTAATCTAAAATGCTTTCTTAAATCAATATAATCAAAGAAGTCTAAACGAATTTTACAAATTTTAATTTAATAAACTAATATTTTTAATTAAAATACCACCATTTAAAAAAAAATAAATGATATAAAACAGAGCCCGGCAACGCTTGCTATTGGTCAGTTGTTGCAGAGCGAAAAATAAGAAAAGAGAAAAATTTATACTCTTAAATTCACTACAATGCAGGCATGGAAACTTTAAATTTTTAAATGGTGGTATTTTAATTAAAAATATTAGTTTATTAAATTAAAATTTGTAAAATTCGTTTAGACTTCTTCGATTATATTGATTTAAGAAAGCATTTTGGATTAAAATTTGTTTTTTTTTTGGAAATATACATATTTAATAGAAAACTTTCTGGGATATTCATACTGTACATCCCTGCATTAGCAGATCTTCATGTACAAAAGCAAGAAGCATGCGACAACACAACCTCATTCAATGAATTCTCAAACGAAACTGAGTGTGTTTTTGATCGTGAGAGTACGTTGTTGTAATGGCTGACATGCACGCGTGCATAAGATTTGCCGGGCTCTGATATAAAACCTTTAAGCAGTTCTTTACAAAGTAAAACAGCGCAGCAAATAAGTACAGCAAAAGCTCAACAGAAACCACAAGAGCTGAAACGCTGTAAGCAATAGTGATCGTTTTGTAATTAACAACTGTGCTTCACTGCGTTAGTAGAAAACATTTCACTGTACCACTACAGCTAATGAGTTTATTTTTGTTTTTTGACTGTGCTGTTTTTGTGTGCTTTTGCTTTGGGTACAATTGCTGAAAAACTGTAAGCACAACAGAAATTTAGGTGCTTTTGCTAATTTCAAGCAAGCAATACAAACCCTGGTTGACACGCATACGAATAGATTTGTCAGATTATGATTTTGAAATTGTTTATAAGAAAGGAAAGATAAATACTAACGCAGACGCTTTGTCAAGAATAAAATTAAACTCTGAAATGTTGAAGAATATGGTACCTGTGGAAGAGGACATTAGAATACCATCGAGAATTTTAGTAACAACACGTTGAATGAAAGGAAAGGAAAATACAGAAAATATGAACACAGATAGGGAGGATGACATATCCCAAGGCCAACATAAAAATAATATGTGGGAATGTACATCGTTACGACATATAAAGAATATTCATGAATTAAAATTTAATATTATTAAAACTGGTACAAATACAAAAGATGGACCTAAGAATGGTACCGTACAGAATAAGAATAATAGCTTTGTAATAAATGTTGATGAAGATCTAGCGAAATACGTTTTATCACTAGCGAAGTTAATAATTTATATGCACAAGCAGAATATAAAGAATCTCGCTTTATCATGCTAAGATAATATAAAAGGAATATTTGAATAAAACTTATAATGAGGTATACCAGAGATTATTAAGATCGAATAAATATAGAAATTTAGAATTGAATATAATATTATACAAACCTTTGCAACACATTACAAATAAAAAATTACAAAAAAGGATTGTAGAAGGATTCCACAATTCACCAATATCAGGTCATTTCGGTATAAGAAAAACAGTTCTGAAATTAAAACAACGTTATGTATGGAAAAATATGAGGAAGATGTTTAGAGATTACGTTAATAAATGTGATAAATGCCTAAAGAAGAAATGGTAATAAGAGAAAGTCCTAACACTAGCTTTGAAACAATTGAAATAGATACCGTGGGTCCTTTAAGAATTTCTAACGGCTATAGATACTTATTGACTATGCAGTGTGAATTAAAAAGTACGTGATAGCGTGAATTGAAACAAAAGATGCTAGAAGTATAGCGAAAACATTAGTTGAACAGTTTATTTTAAAGTATGGATGTTTCAAGAATTTAAAATCTGATAGGGGTACTGAATTTAATAACGAATTATTAAAAGAAGTTTGCAATCTACTTAACATAAACCAAAAGTTTTCAGTCCATATCACCACCAATCGATAGGTTCTATAGAACGTAATCATCGTGTACTGAATGAATATTTACTAAATTTTGTTGATGATTATGAATGGGACAAATGGATACCATACTATACATTTGCGTACAACACAACACCACACATTGAAACTAACTATTCACCTTGTGAGTTAATTTAAGGTAAATTAGCAGCATTACCAACAGACAAAATAACTGTATGAGTTATGATATAGAAAACTACGCTAATTAAATAAAAATAAGACTAAGGAAATCATTAGAGAATGCTAAAAAGTTGATAGACATAGCTAAACATAAATCAAAAGATTTATATTGTATGTATTTTACTAACATGACCAAGTCCATTGTGTTGCTTTTGGAGCTTTTGTTTATTATTTTAAAGACACCATTTTCGTAACACTGCCGCCCACTTAAGCCTGTTCGTCCCGAATAGGCTCATTATCATACATACATACATACATAATCGGCCATTACAACCCTTCAGTCAGGATTACGGCCTAGCTCCTCAACACCACTCATGTTGTGTGCGTTACATTTAACCTTTTAATTATTTTATAAGGTCCTTCCCAGCTGGTTTGTAGCTTTGGAGATAATCCTTTCATCCGCTTTGGGTTATAAAATAGAACCAGGTGTCCCTCATGGAAGCCCTTCGTATTTGCTGCACGATCATACCTGGCTTTCATTCTATCGCTGACCATTTTTATAAGTGTGCGCACAAATTCATGAAGGTCATTTAGACTTTCCTGTTTTCCGGTGTATGTGGCATCCCTCTCTGCGGCGGGCTTAACACCAAACTCTAAGTCACCAGGCAGTTTTATCTCAGTCCCAAAAATAATTTTGGCGGGTGATCTAGATGTTGAATCAAGGACCGCAGATCGGTACGCCAGTAGAAACCTCGGAATGTGTTCGTCCCAATCCTTCTGTTGCTCGCTCACTGCTTTTCGCAAGTATTCCTCCAGGGTCCGATTACCATTCCGTCGGAATGTGGGTGAAGCGGCGTTGTTCGAGTCTTCTTAATTCCGTATACCTCATACATTTCCTTGAATACGGCTGACTCGAAATTTCTACCTTGATCGGAATGTAGCTCTATTGGAACCCCGTAACGGCATACCTAGTTGTTCACAAAAACATTTACTACGGTGTTCGCCTCTTGATTGGGTATGGCTTACACTTCCGGCCATTTGCTGAAGTAATCCATCACGACGATGCAAGACATTGGGAACAGTTTGCAATCCAATCCGTCACTGCTTGCTTGTTTTAGTTTTTCCGGCGTCTTTGTTACCACAAGGTGTCCTCCGCTAGCTCCGTTATGGAACTCATTTAAGACTTCATTCATTTTGGAGGAAGGCACTACTATTAGGTTGGATGAGGTCTTGCCATCAGCGCTTTTCCAATGTCGATATAAGCATAAATCTATCACTTTTAAACTGTCCCATTACCCCTAATATGTTTTTATAAGAGGACCTTCTGCTGATATCTCATTTCTGATAGGCCGTTTGTTCTCCTCCTTAGCCGCTATTATCTTCGGCAATATTGGGTCATTTCTTTGAGCTTCGGACCACTCTTCGTCAACTTCAATTTGCATTATCCGGATATCAATGATGGATTCCTTCCTCTCGGCTTTCACGCAATGTTTACACTCCAAATTACAAGGTCGGCGTGAGAGAGCATCACCATTCCCATGTTTTATACCCCTTCGGTATTCAATGCTGAAGTCGTAAGTCTGGAGGCGCTCAATCCAACGTGCCAACTGTCCTTCAGGGTTCTTGAATTGCAGCAGCCATCTCAGTGCGGAATGATCAGAAAATGTTGGCCATACAGGTACTTATGGTAATGTTTTATGCATCCCAGCACTGCAAGAAGCTCACATCGAGTCACACAATAGTTCTGTTCAGGCTTTGACAGTGTGAGACTATAGTAGCCTACGACTTTCTCCGTACCATTGACCACTTGGGAAAGTACACCACCAATACCATATCCTCTAGCATCACTATCTAGGATAAATTTTTCCCCTGGGACTGGATACAACTGGTGCAGCACACAATAGTTCTTTTAGTGTGTGGAACGCCTTTTCTTGTGACTCACACCATTGATACACTCTTGATTTCTTGGTGAGCTCATGCAAGCTTGCAGCCACGCTAGCAAAGTTAGGCACAAAGCGTCTATAGTATGTGCATAGTAACAAAAAACTGCGTAATTCATGAAGATTCTGGGGACGAGGCCAGTCTTTTACTGCTCGTATTTTATCTTCATCCGTGGATAGGCCATCTGCTATAACTAGATGTGCCAAATATTTCACCTGTCTTTGGAAGAATGTACATTTCTTTACGCTTAATTTGAGTCCAGCCATTGATATTCGTTGCAGAACTTCTGCCAAGTTCTTGAGGTGTTCGTTGAAAGTTCTGCCCATAACTATTATGTCATCGAGGTACACCAGGCAAGTCTTCCAATTCCTTCCCTTGAGTACTCGTTCCGCGCAAGCATACCTCTTTAGTAGCTTTTTGACTTTATTTCTCTCGGGAGCTGCTAGATCTGCTACCCATTTCTCTACACTTACACCAAATTCCTGCGGGTCCTTGGTTGATATTTCGGCAGGTGCCGGCAATTGTTCACCGTTTATTACCGCCTCTACTGGAGCACATTGACCCACCTAGGAGTTTTTAGAGATTACTTTTTCTTGGCCTGATAGATTTAGCACTCTCACCGGAACTATTTTCTGTCCGGTATATTTGACGACGGCCTTTCCAGATAACAAGTCCGCCTAAACTTCTGCTGGTTGCACAACCCACAAGCGGTTTTTCTCACAATCTCCTTCCACGCGCGCCCATATCAGCGTTTACTCTGTGGTGGTAATTTTTGTTGTTCCACAGCGACTAACCTTCTGGAGTGCACTTGATGCTTGTACCCCACGTCAAGAGGTATCTCCACATTTCGCCAAGTCATTATTTGTTGCCCCATATTCAAATTGATGCCATGGGCTATCATGAAATCAGCACCAATGATAACCTCGTCCACATTATCGGCAACAATAAAGACGTGGCTTACGCTGATGTTGGCTATAGTCACCTTCGCTCCGGGTTTCCCATGGACGGTGACAGACTCTCCAGTAGCCGTCCGTAGCATTATGTTACTGAGTGCCTCACATTTCCCCTTCACTACATCTGGCCTGACGATAGACTGCGTTGCACCGGTGTCTATAGTTAAGGTGCGTTGTCTGCCGTTTATGTATCCGCACGCCGTAAGGTTGTTGTTGTCTTGTTGCATCACTGATATGGATATTGTGGGAGCCAGCACTTACCCCTCAGTGCCAGCTCGTTTTAGTTTAACGGAGACTCTTGTGAAGATGGTTGGTTGTTCGCCCGTTTATTATTTCTTTGCCGGCAAGACGGATCTTGACCTTTTTCGTGTCTCTTTGCAGTTCCTTTGGAAATGACCGCTCCTTCCACAGTTGAAACATTGAAGTTTAGCCTTTTTCCCGGTTTCTGCTAAAACTTCTTTCATCATTTATTTAAATTTGGTTAAAAGGCATTCTTCTTCCTCCACGATTTCCATTTTTCGCACTTTGCTTAGTTGTGGTTCAGAAATCGTGCGAGCGGTCTCCTGGGCTAGTGCAAAGGCCACGGTCTCTGCAAAGGTCGGCTTCTGTGTTGAACATACCGCCAGCTTGATGTCAGGGTGGATTTCTCCGGGGTATGTAAGCTGCACTAATCTCTCGACCTCTATTGCAAAGGCTTGAAGTGATTCATTAGCCTTTTGCGCACGGCACCTTAACTCCATACGGTACAATTCTCTTTTGTGGTCATCGCCGAATTTCCGCTGTAACGCCACCATTAACTCGTTGTAGTCGTTCCTGCAGCTAGCTGGCATGGTTTCTAGAATCTCGGCTGTGGCACCTTTTAACGCCAAGATTAGTTCTAAAGCCTTTTCTCCATCGTCCCATCCGTTCCTGCCGGCTACTGTCTCGAATTGGAATTTGAACACGGATAGGGGTGAGATACCATCAAAGCAAGGTGGTTTTATTCTACCGGTACCTTCTGATACGATTCGCACTTGTTCCGGTCTCTGAAGGTTGTTGATCTTTTCTTCCATTATAACTAGTTTCCCGTCAACGGTTTTTTCCAAATTTGACACCTTTTTCTCGACACTAGTCACCCTTTTACTGAATGACTATCGTATTTCCTGCAGCTTTTCTGTTGTCGCGTCGAGTTTCTTTTCAATTTTTAACAAAAACTTTTGTTCTCTATTCTCCATTTTTTCCATAATTGCTCCTTGCATTCTTTCCAACCTTTGTTCACTATCTTTTCGAGACTCAGCCAGAAGTTTTTGGTTTTCGGCTCTAGATGCTCCTTGCATTTTTTTAATTTCGGCTCTAGAAGCTTCTTGTCCCTCCGTTAGTACTTGCATCTTTTCCATAGCGGATAGCACAGAGTTTATGTCAATACCGCTGGGGGTTGCAGGGGCCTGTAACTCACGTTCCTCTTCGTCTTCGAACTCGTAAGTGTCGATGTCAATACCACGATTCCGAAGTTCTTCTCTTAACCGCCTTTGGAGTTCATTCTTCGTGCCCATTGTTGGCAGCGCTAATTTACCCAATTCTTGTTTGAGCTTTTCTATTCTTAGTTCCGAGAGTTTCATTTTGATTTTATCTCTTTTTTATTATTTTTTCTTTTATTTATTTAATTTTACTTTTAAATTTTGCAATCCCACTTCTGACACCAATTGTATTGCAAATTAGTAGCAACTAACTTGCATTGTGTAAAAGCTCTATTAGTAAAACTACGAAATTATATACACGCACACACAAATATAACGTAAATTGAAATAGTTGAATTTTTACGTAGTTTTATTTAGGTTTTATAGCCCATTTACACTACAGCGAAATCTAGTAGATTAGATTTCAAATCTTGCTCAAAATCTAGATCATTTACACTGGATTTATTTGACAGTAGCAAGATTTCATTTTAATAACAAGAACAGCTGACTGGAATTTAAAAGAAAATTATATTTCCAAATTTAGTTTAATACCAAACAAAAATGAAAAGTATAGGACATTTAGAATCGTTTTCATCAAGACCAAATAAGAACCAATTAGAAATAATGTTTTAGAATGAGCCACCAAACTTTTCAGTTGTTATGCTTAAAGCTAACATCCATAAACAAAACTGATAAAGGGTCCGCCAAATAACTTTTTTTTTTTGAAAATGCTTTAAAAAAAAACAACTGAATATTTTCTCAAATTTCTTTTTTTATTTGAAAGTACAATCCTTCCGGTTAATAATGGAAAATAATTTCATTCAAATGGCTGCCTCGGCTGGCCATGCAGGAGCCTACACGATCGGTCCAATTTTTAAGCATATTATCGATTATGTGCAGCTGTATTTCACCAATGGCTTGACGAATATTGTCCTTTAAAACGTCAATTGTCTCTGGCTTGTCGGCGTAACACTTATCTTTGACGGCACCCCACAAATAATAGTCCAACGGTGTCAAATCGCAGCTCCGAGGTGGCCAAACGACATCAGCTCTGCGGCTGATAATGCGATCTTCAAAAACAGGGCGCAAAACATCGAGTGTAGCTTTGGCTGTGTTGCACGTAGCGCCGTCCTGTTGAAACCAAATGTTGCCAATATCCTCCTCTTCAATTTTTGTGAACAAAAAATTCATTCAACATGGCCCGATAACGATCGCCATTGACTGTAACGGCCACTCCTTGCTTATTTTCGAAGAAAAATGGCCTCGTTTTAGGTGCGTCGACTTTTCAATGTATGCGTGCGGGTTTTCTGTGCCCAAAAAGCGACAATTTTGCTTGTTTACATACCCGCCAAGATCAAAATGAGCTTCATCTGAAAAGATGATTTTTTTTTTGCCACAATCGGCATCTTCTGTAGGCTACTGCATGGCCAGCTGAGGCAGCCATTTGAATGAAGTTATTTTCCATTATTAACCGGAAGGATTGTACTTTCAAATAAAAAAGAAATTTGAGAAAATATTCAGTAGTTATTTTTTCAGCATTTTCAAAAAAAAAAAATTATTTGGCCGACCCTTTTAAATTTCAGTCAGCTGAATTAATTTAAAATTGTTTGATTATCGGGTTATATCATATCCTCAAGAATAAAGCTAGTATATAATAACAAAACCTGAGAACCAATCAATGTAATACACTTTTATTTTGAATTGTTATTTATTTTTTAATGTTGTACAAATAAAAGTTAAAAAGTGATGATTTTTTCCCCCAAAATATGATTTTTTTTTCCTTAAAATGATGATTTTTCACCAGACTCTTCTGGCAGCACTGTTGGCAACCTTTTTTTATATCATTACATTATTTCCTTCATCATCTTACTCATAGAGTTGGTAAAATTGAGTAAAAGGTTGCTCATTGCATTTGCGATTGTTGTCTGCACCAGATTGTCTATTGTAGATTGTAAACGACTGAAATTAAATTCAGAAACTCCTGCTTTGGGCGGCGATTTGGAATAAGTACTGATTTAGATCCAACTGCCGCATTAGTTACAGTAGATATCAGCGTATGGAAACTGGTTGCTGACAGGTACTGAGGCCAGGGGTTTTTCAGTGCTCGCTGGTTTCACAAAGATAAAAATATGACAACCGTGATAATTTGCTGTGTGGTTACTACTCCAGTTACTGCACTTCTTGACCTTTCAATCTTCTCTTGACTTGTCACACGCGGCTGATTTATGTAGTTCTCCGCAAACAACGCAAACTGTGGGTAGTTTGCAGTAAGGATTAGTATTTCCAAATTCCTAGCAGTTCTTAAACTGGAATTATTTTTTTTTCAATTTCATGCCCACCGGTTCCAGCTACATACAGAACATTGGTTGGGGAACCTTTTATTTATCTTTAATATTGAATACCTATTTTCCTAGAAACCCTTTGTCTTTTAAGTCACCCCTTACTTCATTAGGAGACACGCAGGTGTCTATTCCTTTGATTACCACTTGGTATGTATAAACGTTTTTATTGTTTTAATTCGAAACCAGTAGCTATTTTGCGGAAATCATGGGCTTGTTCGTAAATGCATTACTGCGCTGTATATTATGCGCATCATGTTCATAAATCCAAATCTTGGCAGCACTGCAGCTGTCAAATGTTCGTAAATGCAACATTAAATCATATTATGCGCAAATAAAACCAAAACACTAATCATAAAAATGGCTGATGCATTGAATGAGTGAGAGAGAGAGAGAATAAGAGTTTTAACAATAAGTTTCTTTTTTTCTTCCTTAAATGTCTTCTTTTTTGCACAAAGTACACTTTTTTGTGCATTTAACAACATTTTGTCATTTGTTTTATCGTCAAGTTCGAAAATCAAATTTATTAATAATTTTTCCATTTCTGCAGTGTTTGTTCGTTCTTAAATGCAAACAAATAAATCAGCAAAAAGAAGCATCAGCAACATGTGATTAGCAGTGTGAGCGCAAAGTAATCATATTATGCAGCGCAGTGATGCATTTACGAACAGGCCCCATTTTTATGAATTGCCTGCATTTTAATTTTGTATAGGTTACCCCGTTTTATTTTAGTCAAAAAAGAGTTCTCCCCTATAAGATTGATTGATTAATAGAAATAAAAAAATAATAATAGAAATATCACCAATTACAATATTTGTAATAAAACACATATTACACATATCTTTTTCACAGAATATATTAATTTACAAAATTTTTCGAAAAATTATGAAATCGGATAGTGTTGGTTAAAAATCTGTCACTCACTTATACCTTTTTTGCACTCACTATCATACTTTTTGAACAGACATGTAATTTTTGACAGATCGAACCACTAAATCTGATAGTCTGTAGCGGCCTTACACTTTAATGGTGTTTGCTCTCTGCTCTGATCTATGCTGTTTAAATCTACAATATTTTATGTTATTCTGATCCTTAACTTTACTTTATTCAAAATTTTATTAAAAAGAATTTTTTTCCATTACATTTGGTGCAGGTATTGTTTTTATTATTCTTGATTCTTATGTGCTAACGTCTAGTTCTGAATCGGAACACTTTCTCCATTAGTTCGAATATTGATTGCATTATCTGCTTTGAGAGGACAATAAATGTATTGACAATCACTTGTGTATGTTATTTAAATTTTAGGAACTTATAAACAGAAATATTTAGAATGGTCATGATTTTTACGGATTAAAATAATTTTTTTAATATATACATATTTAATGGAAAATAAAACATATTCAGATGTATAAAGGTTTAATAAGTAAATAAAATTAATTTTGTTAAATTTTACATTAAAAAATTAATAATTTTTACATAAAATTTAAATAAAAACTCCTTTGCACTTTATAATATATACATGTAGTGTGTTGGCTTATTAGCCTCGGTTGAAACCCCAGGTCAGATATCTCCAACAAAACGAGATATGAAAAAATATTTCGCCGGTGACTTTTTCTGAACCGACGTCTGGAATAATATCAGCGAGTAAATAAAGTAGCCATGAAAGTTTCTCAGAAATCTGTCGTTCGGAATCGACTTTTAACTGTAGGTCTCGCCATTCACGTATAAAATTACGAAAAAACTAGGTCGTAATCCTGATTGAAAGGTTGTAATGACCAACTTTGTATTTATGTAGCTATCAGTGTAAATTAGGCGCACAGAACAGAAATTTTTGAACTTCGGATGGCGTTATCTTTATTCTTTTTATTTCATGTCAAAAAAAAAGGTGTTTAGAGAAGAAACTCTATTGGTGGTGAGAAAAGAAGTTATTGACCAGAGTTTCACGCTAGATTAAGCGCGTGTTGCAAACCTCAAACATAACCTTAATATTAATTCAATGTTAATTATTTAAATTTAAAGTTCCACCTTTCTACTCAATTCCACTCTCTTAGCGATCAGTATAATTCCTAATTTGATTTTCAAAGTAAATAAAATAGTTATTAATCTCCTTTTTTCTTATTAGACTAATCAGAAGCTTTGGTTGTCAGTCTAATTTGATTTTCATTCACTGTAAAATATTTAATGAATTACTGATTTGTTATTTTTTATTTGTCTAATCAGAAAAGAGATAGAAAGAGGTCGGCTGTTTAGGTTGTAGAGAGAAAATGGGAATTCTCGAAGACTCGTGAACTGACAGGGTGACATTAATGCAAACTATTAATACTTCACACAGGAATATCCTCTCCAGGATCTACTTCTCGTATGGGATGTCTAACATCTCCAGCTGAAGTACGAATTGTAGCATTTCTGACTTGACCATCTGCTGCAGTGTGCACAGCTTGAACAACGCCTTTCGGCCAACAATTTCTCTGATTACCTGGATCAATAATGTAAATGACATTATTCACTTTGGATTTAATCCTTTCACACCATTTGCTGCAACGAGTAAATATTAGCACGTATTTTCTGTCCACCTTTTCCATAATATATTAGTCAATTGTTGTGCTGATAGCCAAGCCTTCGTAAAGTTGTTTCATCACTGCTCCCTTCGTGAATTTACCATTTCAACCTCCATGAATTCTGCTCGTAAAAGTTCATATCATAAAAGTACATTTTGACGACGCAGGAGGTATAAACTTCCATTTAGTATTTGCAGTAGTAAATTGGCTAATAAACTAAAAGGGTCGACAAAAGGCTGCTAATCTTAAAGAATGGTGCTACCCCATTTGTGGCGGCTTGGGTTTAGCATCACGACTTCGGTAAACTTTACAGCCAGATCTGCAGTACTTCTGCCATAGCTCGTTGTTCAAAAATTCTTAAAAGTTTTGATGGATCTTGATTGTTTATAGCAAAATATGGCAATTTCACGTTTGCACGACTACCAAGATTCCGTCGCCTAGCCATGAAGAGGTCAAAGTCGTGATTATGAGTCTTAAAAACAATAAAGCTGCAGGTCCTAATGGCCTCGCCGCTGAATTGTTAAGACCGGATGTAATGAGTTGGGAGGGTGCATACACCAGCTTATTTATTTTGGCCAGAGGAAAGTATGCCCAACGATGGGAACCTCAGTGTCCTCTGTCATGTCTTGAAAAAGGGATACCCTACGATATGCGCCAACTACAGGGGTATAAGCCGTCTCCCTATCGCATATAAGGTTCTTACAGGCGTATTGTGTTAACGACTGAAGCCAATCGTCAAAACACTGATTGAACCTTTTCAGTGCGGCTTCAGACCTGGCAAGGCCACCATCGACCAGATCTTCACAGTACGTCAAATCCTGGACTATAAGGCAGCCTTTGATATCCCCATAAGGGATCGTGTTTTTGTCGCAATGTTAGAGCTCGGTATACCTGCGAAGCGGATAAGGTTATGCAGAATGACGTTGAGTAATTCCTGCAGCTCCGTCAAGGTAGGAATGGACCTCCCGAACCTTTTGGTACCGTCATTGTGTTGGAAGGACCAAATCGAGGAAGCCCTGTCATCGATTGATATGACCAACTGGTGTAGGCGAGCAAGAAGCAGAGGCGCCTGGAAGGATGGGTTATGACAGGCCGAAATCCTTTAATCGAGTTTTTAATGGCATTGGCGATAGTGAGGTAACATTTCAAGCAGCATAATATATCGCATGGGGACGCGACATCAAGTATTTCATTACGATATAAATCAGTCTGTTTGGAAAAGGAGAGGTTAAAAATGGTGAAGTGGTGTTTCTGAGCTTAAAAAATCATATTGGTTGTACGAGTTTAATAGTATTCGTCATGAAGAGCAGTCATTCGGAAGTGGCTTGAAATTACGTGATATATTTATTGGCTCGTTCAGAATAATAAAAAACCTACCCCACGGAAGGTAAGAGGTTGGAAAGGTTCTGCGACATGAGGACTCAAATCGTACCAAAACAATTACTGAATTCATGAAGACATGTCAATTCGTGTCGTATTGCCGTTAGGAGGCTAGGTTGCCGACACCGGACAGGGAAGGACAGACAGAGACAAAACGGATAGAAAACGAGTGAGCCGTACAAAAACCCTTAAATAAGAATAATAATATAAATCATTCAAAATTTAAAAGAAAAAGCTTTAATAAATTGTGACCAGTTGCGAGTTTGTGTTTCAGTTATAAACAAATAAAGCCACCGTAGAGATTATCTTACCATTATTTGTTTTCAAAAAGATTACATTATCATTGCAAATTAGTTGAATTAGTCATTTTAATTGTTAATATGTTCAATTGTGGAAACTCTAAGTAATGCCTGGTTAGAAACTAATTACATTTTGCTTATGTTTTATACTATTTTATTTTATTATTACCTAAATCCTGCTTTATTAGCGTCGTAGTATAATTTTTTCATAGACATCAAAATGATATTTAACTAAATATTTAATTTTATATAATTTATAATTAATATTTTTTCAGTTCTTAATTCACCACTAATTTTAATTTCATTTGAAAAGGAAAATGTAGTCAGTTAGGATCTTAAAAATATACTCTGCTATTTTTAAAAGTTTTAATGTTTGTTAAAAATTAGATACAGTTATTAGCAACAGTTAAAGCAACCAAATACTTAAAGCACCCTACAAGGAGAAATGTCCCAGTTATGGAATTAGACGGCACCTGTCGCAGAAACAAGACACCTTTTCAACAAATTTATTAAACTTTTTATCAACGAATACCGTACATGAAAGTAACGTACTTACATTTTTAGAATCTCCATACCAAATGGATTTTCCAATAAAACCTATCTCTCCGAGAGAAGTACAAAATGTTATTTCCAAGCTTAACAATAGAAAGTCTCCAGGACAATAGAAAGTCTCCAGGACAATAGAAAGTCTCCAGGACATATATTATAACTCTATTATGAGATTATCATATTTTCCCGCCATTTGGAAAAGAGCCGACATTATAATGATCGAAAAGCCGAATAAACCAGAGAACCAGATTACATTCTATAGACCAATAAGTCTACTATACTATACTACTATAAGTCTACTATCTACAGTCTACTAACATATTTGAGAAGTTGTTTGTATCACCTATTTAGAGAAAAAAAACATAATACCTGACCATCAGTTTGGATTTCGTCGACAACATGGAATTCCAGAACAATGCCATAGAATAGTAAAGGTAATATCGGATCGGTATCGGATAATAATGTATAATAATAACATTATACATTAGATGTATTCCACATATACCGTCTTTTTGAAACAGCCGTCTTGTTTTGAAAGCCGTTACCTACTGTGCAGTTCTACAGACCAATTTCATTACACAATCGACAATAATGTTATAGTATCAAACTATCTATTTGTATTCAGGAGTGCACATTTAATACACATACATAACATTATTGGTTATTACAACATTTCAGTCAGGATTACGACCTAGCTTCTCACACCACTTATGTTGTGTGTATGTTATCAGATCCTTTTGTAATCACGCATTTATTCTATTAGTTACACTTTTTAAATTTCAAACAAATAAAGGTCACATCTGGAAAATGTTTGCCTCAATTTTGTTTTCTCTTGTTTGACTAAAACCATCAAAATTTCGTTTTATGGTCATACTACGCACATTTGTTTGCCCCTTTTTATATTATCAAATGGCGGCATGGGATATGGGAAAACAAGTTTGGTCTGTGGTCACTGTTGAAAAATAATTGAAAAAAAAATTGTAAAATATAATTAAATAATTGTTCGTGTATTGTTGTGGAGCTTTTGTGTAGTGCTATTGTCCGAAGAAAAAACAGATTACAGGGGCCTAATTCTAGCATTCGTATACGAACGAATTTTTACTCGAACGTGCGAGTTTTTTTAGTTTTGGGATTCTCTTACTCGTTATCGAGTAAAGTGTATCGAAATTTCTAATGATGGCATTCGATAACGTGTGATTATTCGAAAGCAACCTTGCGAGTTTTTACTCGTATGCACTAAAGCTTTCGAATTAGCGTTTTTTTTGCTGTAAAGGATAATATAAAAAAACGAAAGTAACAAGTTTATAATAATTTATGAATAAAAAATTAAATCCAATATTTGTAGGTCAAAACTTTCAAAAATGAATTACACCCAGAAAAAAATTCTTGGAAATTTCATGGTTAGGTTAGGTTAGAGGACGTGTACTTGCCAACTGTGACAAGTACAGTACCCGGAGGTCGAATTGATCCATTGTGCAACGTCCTAGCTTCTCACACCACTCGTGTTGTGTGTGTTAATTTTATACATGAGTAGCGGGACCTACAGTTTAAGGTCGACTCCCAATTAGGATTTTTGAGAAGCTTTTCATGGTAGTTTTTACTCTCAGAGTTTTTGCCAGAAATCTGCTGAGACGAAATTGCCGAAATTTTTTTTCATATTTTCGTTTTGATGTCCGACCTGGGATTTGAACTCGGGACTTTCGTCTAATAAGACAACACACTACCTACTAGACCACGGCGAATTAGTTTCGTGGTTAAGCATTCAGAATTGGCAAAGAGTATTTTACCAAATACTCCTCAGGGAAAGACAAGAGATCTAATCAGCTGTGGGAACAGCTCACAACTAAGCTCAATGCTTCCGGCGCACCAATCAAAGATGCGAAATTGTGGCGCAATGTAGTTTAACAAACTCTTGTTTTAGTTTACATAACAGATGTATAAATATATGTATGTCTTTAAGTATACGCTTTCTTTTTCCTCAGAATCAGAAGAAAACGAGTAAAATCAAAATATACTATCCATTATACGAAACATTACAACTTTAATAAAATTTTCTTCCTTGGATTAATTAAATTTCTTTTATTTTTGTAAGAAAACATGTTTTTGTTTACAATTTTTGAATTTTAGTCAGTGCTCTAAAACGAAATAATTAACTCGTTTCACAACACCTAAGCAACAAATCGATTCGTTTCGTATCGAGTAACATCATCAGAAAATTTCTCGCTTTCGAAATTATTTTCTATTCGAACACAATTTCGATCACGAATGCGAGAATTAGGCCCCAGGATTGAAAGTGGGTTCAGCGCAGGTTAGAAGGAGGATGTATAGCAAAATTCTGTGCAATAATAAAAAAGCAATATTTATTTATTATTTTGCTTTCTTTCACAATAAAATTAACACAAACAGATGCTTATGTTATTGTTTACATTTTTCAAGTCTAGCCAATCGCTGAAATCTAGTACATATCTAAAAAATGATTTGTGATTTAATTTGAACATTTTTTAGTGACAACTTGTCGTTAAACTTGGGGAACTGTAAAGTCACCATTAACTTTTTTTCGTTATTACAATAATTTTTTAAAAAGTTAAAACGTAACAATTAGTGTCAGAAGTGGGATTGCAAAATTTTAAAAATAAATAAATAAAAAAAATTAAAATACAACTCCACGAACTAAGAGTGGAACGGCTCAAAGAAGAATTGAGTAAATTAGAGCTGTCAACAACGGGCACTAAGAATGAACTTCAAAGGCGGTAAATGGAAGCACTTCGGCATCGAAGATAAGGAAGAAAGAGCAGTATTGACATAAATTTGTTGTTAGCCGCTATGATGGAAAAACTGAAAGTAGCAAACCAAAGGCTATTTTCTGATGCACAAGAAGCTTCTAAGCAGAAAATCAAAAACTTCTGGCGGATTAGTGATCACAAGATGGAAAAAATGCATGCAGCAATGACAAAAATGGAGAATAAAGAACAAACATTTTTTTAAAAAATTGAAAGGAAACTTGAGGCCACAACAGAGAAGCTGCAAGAAATACATGAGTATCAGACGGTACCGGTAGGATAAAAACAACCTGCTTTGATGGTCGCTCACCCCTATCCGTATTTAAATTCCAGTTCGAGACAGTAGCCAGCAGAAATGGATTGGAACTAATCTTGGCGTTAAAATGTGTGGCAGCCGAAATTCTAGAAACCATGCCAGTCAGCTGCAGAAACAACTACAACGACTTAATGGTGGCGTTAAAGAGAAAATTCTGCGGCGAGCACAAACGAGAACTATACAGTGTGGAGTTAAGGTGCCGGGCGCAAAAGGCAAATTAGTCACTTCAAGCCTTTGCAATGGAGGTCGAGAGATTAGTGCAGCTTACATACATAGGAGAAGACCACCCACTGTTAGAAAATTTTAAAACCGAGGCGTTTGTTAATGGTATACGCGACCCTGACAGCAAGCTAGCGGTATCTTCTACGCAGAAAACAACTTTTGCTGGGACCGTGGATTTTGCACCAGCGTAGGAGACCGCTCGCACGATTTCTATACCACAAGTAAGCAAAGTTTGAAATAAATTTAAAGAAATAATGAAGCAAGTTTTAGAGGAAAATGGACAGAAGGCCAAAAGGGTGGTCATTTCCAAAGAAATTGCAAAGCGCCATGGAAAAGGTGAAGATCCGTCTCACCAACAAGGATGAACGGGGTAACTACCAACTATCTTTGCAAGAGTCCCTGTTAGACTAAAACGGGCTAGCTGAGTGGCAAGAGCTGCGGGTACATAAATGGCAGACAACACACCTTCACTATAGACACCGGTGCGACTCAGTCTATCATCAGACCAGATATTTATAAGATTTCTATCTTGTGCTAAATTTGAAAATAAAATAAATAAATAAATATAGTGAAGGGAAGGTGACTCTTAGTGTAAGTCACGTCTTTATTGTTGCCGATATTGTGGACGAGGTTATGAGATTTTATGAGAGCTCATGGCATCAATTTGAATGGGACATCAGATAATGAGTTGGCGAAACGTGGAGATACCTTTGGACATGGGATACAAGCATCGAGTGAACGATACAAGCATCGAGTGGTGTGAGTCACAAGAAAAGGCGTTCTATATACTAAAATACCTATTGTGTGCTGCACCAGATAGTGATGCTAGCCGATATGGTATTCGTGGTATGCTTTCCCAAGTGGTCAATGGTATGGAGAAAGTCGTAGGCTACTCTAGTCGCACACTGTCAAAGCCTGAACGGAACTATTGTGCGACCCCAAGTGAGGTACTTGTAGTACTGGAATGCATAAAACATTACCATAAATACCTGTATGGCCTACATTTTCTGTTAAGGACTGGTCATTCCGCACTAAGATGGCTGTTGCAATTTAAAACACTCAAGGACAGTTAGCACGTTGGATTGAGCGCCTCCAGACTTACGACTTCAGCATTGAACACCGAAGAGGCATAAAACATGGGAATGCTGATGCTCTCTCACGCCGACCTTGTTATTTGGAGTGTAAACATTGCGTGAAAGCCGAGAGGAAGGAATCCATCATTGATATCCGGCTAATGCAGATCGAAGCTAACGAAGAGTGGTCCGAAGCTCAAAGAAATGACCCAATATTGCCGAAGATAATAGCGGCTAAGGAGGAGGAGAAACGGCTTACCAGAAATGAGATATCAGCAGAAGCTCCTCTTACACAAGCATATTGGGCTCAATGGGACAGTTTAAAAGTGATATCGACATTGGGAAAGAGCTAATGACAGGACCTTATTCAATCTTATAGTAGTGCCTTCCTTCAAAATGACGGAAGTTTAAATGAGTTCCATAATGTTAAACGTCCAGTAAGAAGAAGTCGAGGTTAGCTACAACAATATAACTCGAGCTCACCTTTCGAACGGATAGCGATGGACGTAGCAGGCTCTGTCCTGTCAGCAATGCCAGAAACCGATATGTTCTCGTTGTGATGGATTATTTCCACGAAAGGCCGGAAGTGTATGCCACACCCAGTCAAGAGGCGAACACAATAGGAAATGTTTTTGAGAACAGCTGGGTATGCCGCTAAAGTGTTCCAATAGAGTTACATTCCGATCAAGGCAGTCAGCTGTATTCAAGGAAATGAGTGAGATATACGGTATTAAGAAGACTCGAACGACGCCGCTTCACCCACAGTCTGATTGAACGGTAGAACGATTTAATCGAACCCTAGAGTAATATTTGCGAAAAGTAGTAAGCGAGCAACAGAAAGATTAGGACGAACACATTCCGAGGTTTCTACTGGGCGTACCGATCTGCGGGCCATGATTCAACATCTAGATCACCCGCCAAGGTTATTTTTGGGGCTGAGATAAAACTGCTTGGTGACTTAAAGTTTTATGTTAAGAAAGGGATGGCACGTATAATAATGGTCAGGTATAGAATGAAAGCCAGGTATAATTGTGCAGCAAATACTGAGGGCTTTCATAAGAGACAGCTGGTTCTACTCTATAACCCAAAGTGGAAGAAAGGATTATCTCCCTAACTACAAACTAGCTGAGATTGACCTTATAATATAATTAAAAGGTTACACGATGTCGCGTACAGGATACACAAAGATAACAGCCTCGAGTAAAAATGAAGATCGTACACAAAGAACGGCTTTCGAAATATGGGAGAAGAGATAATGAACCTATTCGGGACGAACAGGCTTAAGGGGCGGCAATGTTATAAAAATGAAAAATTTAAATACTGGTGTTTTGCTTTTACATCGCTTAACATTAAAACTATAAACAAAAGCTACAAGAACAAAACAATGCTGTAAACAAACCTGTTTACAAATTATCGTACTGCTTGATATAACAACAAACACCAGCATAAAAAGAAATGGCAAACAAGTATACCAACATCCACAAACAACACTACAATAATAAATGTAAACAAATTACATTCAATAATGAATGTAAACAAATTACATTCAATAATGAATGTAAATAACGATGTTTACATTTATAGAGATTTCCAGAAGGCGAAGTCTCGAACATTCGCCTTGAAGAACAATTATTCGACTGTCGTGGTTTGAAAATCTCAGTCTGTCGAATATTTGTCTAGAATTGTTATTGTTTATGCAAAGGGTATTCAGAAACCATGGTTATTTATTTATTTATTTATGTCTATGGATAGTAGTTCCTTACAGACTAAATTGAAATATACAAACAATATATATAATTAATATTTAATGATTTAAGTACAGTATAATTTTTCTCTTTAAAGAATAATTGCTTTCAGAAAGATCAATTAAATGATAAAGATTATTAAACTTAAAACATATTTGACGAAAAGGGTCGTTGTTGGCATAGACTGATCGGTGAAATTCTAAATTTAATAAATTAAAATTACGAGAAGGTCTAATTGGAACATTAAGATTAATCTTACGCAACAAATAATCAGAATGGACATCACCACGTATTAAACCCAGAAGAAAAGAGACACTTAGCATTATTCTTCGACTTTTCAGTGTAGGTAGTTTTATAAGAGCGAGTCTACTTTCATACGAAGGGAGAACAAAAGAGGAATAACAAAGAAAAGCAATTGTTGTTGTTTACATCAAGTTGTAAACAGTGGCATACTGAATTGTGCGAATAATAAAGAAAGAAGAAACTAAACACGGACTTATTTTTATTTTATTAGCAATCTGCGATCTCATATTTTAAACGTTTTTAAAAGGTAAAAACGTAACATTGTTATCCAAAATATGGAACCTTAAATATTGTTACATCAAACAAAATGCGTGGTGTATGAATTAGAAGTAGTTAGGGTAGTATACATTTATATAGTTTTAAAAAGGAAATTCGGATAAAATATGCGTAAAAAATTTACACCCATTCCAAATAATATTCTATTATCTGTTAGAAATGTTAAATTTTTTTATTCCTAAGTATTTACTGCACAAATTGGATAATAGAAATGAAGAAGTTTTAAGTTTTCTTACAAGAATTTAGTCCACTAACCCTTTCCATAAGAGGTGACCTAAACGCATGTAGTGGTAAAGAACAAGAGTCAGACCAAAATTAATTACCAGATTTGCCACATACTAGCAGTTCTAGACAGTCAAAAGATAAAAAGAACTAATGAACGTTATTGAGAATATAGATTGTAAATTGTAGAACAGTTGATGATACTCAAGGGAATGAATGCGTTTGTGGGTTTTTTGTTATTTATTCTGCATTTATTCGTATAATTTTCGACCATATGTTTATGATTACAAAGTGGCAATTGAGCCTTTTACCACATGCCATTATGTTTGAAAATTACAACGGAAATAATGAATCCCAAGCCTTCTTATCATAAACTTTCCTAGAATAGTAAAAATGTGTTCAATATATCAGAAACATCGAACTAACATCGAATAATAAGTTGATTCATACTAATATACCAGTTAATGAAGAGGCTACATCAATTGCAAAGAAATGTAATGTACAAAAAAGTGCAGCTTAAGCTACCCATACACGACATGTTTTTTACTCTGAAAATGTCAACTTTTACGTAAGTCAAAAGCTACTTGTTGTGTGTGGCCTTTAAAACAGTTCTTGTGTAAAAAACACAAGGAAAGTCTCTAACAAAATTTCAATTTAACCATTCTCTAATTTCTTATGTATAACCAAAGAAAATAAAGTATAAAGAATGTGCATTTGAACATATTTTGGAATATTTCTCAAAAATATTTCATGACGCGGGGGGAAAGATAGAAGGGAAGGGTAAAGAAACCAAGAGCGTAACAATGCGTTGTTATCATCGTGCGTTTTTGTTGTTTGACTAATTTTTTATTTATATTTCTGAAACAGTGTTGCCACGAAATAAATTTTGTAACCAACATTTGTGAAAAAAATCACCAAATAAGAAAAAATATAACCAAAATTAAATTCGTAGACTTTTGTTTTATTTTTTTTTCAAGTTTAAATTATAATTAATAAAAAAGAAACAAAAAATAGCTTTTTTCATAAGAAAAAAAAAAAACCAAAACCAAAAAAATCTGCACATCTACACATTGATCCAAAAAAATAACCGATTTTGGTTAGAAATAACCAAAAACGGCAACACTGTTCTCGGCACAAAGAGAACATGATACAAATTATGAGAGGCATGTGTTAACCCAGAGGAAAATTGTTAGTAATATTTTCAAGTCTACTTATTAACCCAATAATATGTATATGTGAGCGAAAAATATAGAAAAATTATACTGCGCTAAAAACCTAAAAACACCGTATTTAAATTGGCAAGTATTCTTCCAAAAATCGAAATCATTTCTCATTGATATTATTGAATCCTACTATAATATTTCTTTGGGTGTAAAATTGAAGTCTGAAAAAAGCGACATGAACATTCTTCTTTAGAAGCTGACAAGCAAAGCAACTGAATGCATTTTTACGCTTTCATGGTGAGAGCAACACATTGTTACGCTCTTTGTTTGTGTTTATTTTCCTTCTGTCTTCCACCCTCCTCATCCAGAAATGATTTTAGTGAGAGCGGGTCGTAATGTTTGGTGAGAGCGGGTCGGGATGTTACAACCCACCATAAGAAATTTTACTTCTACATAATGCGCATTCTTTATATCCATATTCTTTGGTATAACCTATGTTATCAAATGTCTCTGCCATTCACAAACATTCGTCGTAGCTGGATTATGTGTGCGACCATTAGCCGGTTGAAATAAATACTTTGGGGATGTAAAATAATATTTTTTTTATTTAGTTTTGTTCTAGTAGTATATTTTTTTTTAATTTAAAGTTGACAACTTTGTAATTTAGAAAAGAAAAAAGTTTATAAACGATTGAGCCGGCAATACTTTAGTGAGGCAATTACATGGTGGCTTTATGCCGTTGGAATTTTTTAC
The DNA here is from genome assembly GCA_930367235.1 of Sarcophaga rosellei. Taxonomy (NCBI): domain Eukaryota; kingdom Metazoa; phylum Arthropoda; class Insecta; order Diptera; family Sarcophagidae; genus Sarcophaga; species Sarcophaga rosellei. The sequence goes on along the minus strand of OV884018.1, from coordinate 43,193,276 downwards.
ATATATGAAAATTATAAATCTTGTATAAATTGATTAATTTTGCAAAGAGAAAGAAAAGTGTGTGAATCTTAAACATAAACAACACAAGCAAAGGCATGTCGCACCTTTATTATGAAGCAAACATAAACGATCTGATTGGAAATGCTTCCGCCGATGTTTAAATATTTAATAATATTTAAACATTTATAGAAATAATAACAGTAATTTAAGTAAAATGCGTTACTGTTATTCTAGACATAAATTTTTAGAGTTAGTTTCTGAAAAAAAATTTAAGTTATGTAATATCAACCTTAAAAAACGGAATAAAGTTAAATCCAGCCAAGAATGGTAGATTAGAAATAATTAGCTAAAAATTCATGCACTTCTATCCTCGAAGTTATGGGAGTGTTAGCTAACCTTGGAGTTAGAGCTCTAAATCATTGGGTTTACTACATAAATTCTGGTTTGTTTCCTTGTTCAACCCACAAAGAATTTGGTATTAGAAATAAAATTATTCAAAATATTCGGGACTCAAACCTGTCGAAAGCTTTTATTATATTACAGCTTTTTTTCGAAACAATTGAAACTTGTGTATGATGGATAAACTAAAAATTAAAATTATTTTATGAGTTGAAAGTACAAAAAATTATCATTTAAAACCTTTTTGACACAATAAAAAATTGTGACTACACTGTAAAATATTTTATTTCTAATTTTTTAATCAAAACATTTTTTTTTAATTAATTTTTTAATCTTCGAAGACAGAAACACGTTTTGTATTAACTAAAAAAGCTTAAGTTAAAATCGAGGACAAAAAATGGCATGAAGGATGGCTTTTTGTTGATGCCACATTCAAAAGCTATGTCGTAATCCTAACTGAAGATTGTAATGACCAATTTTGTATGTATGTATGTTCCATTTTCACTCAATTATTTAAAGGAGGACATCCAAATTTCCCAATAAATTATTGAGGTTTATCGTTGGTGGATACTCTCTGCAAAATTTTTAATGCCATTATATTAAATTGAATTCCAAACTGGATTCACAACAGATTATTCAACTATAGACAACCTTTTTAACCTTGCAAATATTGTATATCTTAAAAAATTGAGTAATAAGCATACGTATGCATTTTTGTTGATTCATCGTGTGCTGTGCAAAGAAACAGCTTGGGTTTTAAATTATCGGGCATTGGTATTTTTTCCAAAAATAAAAGAATTTTAAAAGAATCATATGAAAACAATATGTCGAACCGGAGGTCGACATTAAGAAAAATGTACATAAAAAGCTTTATTTTTTATTTTAGCCATAAAAAATCATTTTTTAATTTTATGTATTTTTATTTTCATGAAACAACCAAGGTAAACTCATTTTAGCATCGCCTCATTTGTCAAATTCCAAAATATATAACTAATCAATTGAGCAACAATTCCGAAACGAAATTGTTGCTCAAGTATGGCTAACTTATTTATTGTGCCATGTTTTTAACCGCTGGCTAAAGATTAGGTTAATGAAACTCCAAATTCAAAAACTAAATAATATTTATGCAATTAATTAAGGCCGTGACTAACTATACTACGAAGCTATGCGATTATGTCAAAAAAAAAGCCAGATGGATTTCTGTCCTACTTTAAGAAAATCGGTGAAAAATGTGTGTTTTCATTTAATATGTATTCCTTCACAATAATTTTCTTAAAGTTCATCAAAATTACATCATATATTCATTATATTACTATACGATAAACAAATGATTATCAACCTTTTTGTACAGCTGTATTAAATAAAATAACTGACCACACAGAAAATATTCTTTTATGACATTTTTCAAGAAATTATGAATTCGGACAGACTGGTCAAAAAATCTGTCATACACTTACACTTTCTATTACTCACTATCATACATTGTAATTTTTGACAGGTCGAACGACTTAATCTGATAGTCACGGCCTTTATTAACACGTTGACTGCCAACTACGAGATAATTCGTAGATTGCGTTCTCCTCTAGGGTGCCAACTACGAGTTATCTCGTACTCTCTAAACCTGTTTCGATAAATGGCTTCTGGGAAAAGAACAAAAAGTCAACGCTGGCGTGTGTGGCCAGTTTTCTGAAAATTGCAGTGGCAGTCAACGTGTTAAGTACCAAATATATCATTAGTTTTTGTATAAATTTTTTTCCAGATATTTTTTTCGATTTAACGCTAGAGTGACACCATATAAAAAAAATTTTACATATACGTCTACTTTGCTTTTAACATTTGAATGTACTTTCTTAATTTTTTGTTTCGTTTGTTTTTACAAAAGTATAATTTCTTTTATCACTATCTGAGCGTATTTAGAAAGAAAACTGTTTTTTGTTGATTAAATTATTAAAATCATTTGACGGTATACCGAATTAATAATATTAAAAACAAAAAGTTTGAAAAATACACAATAAGATATATAATAAAAAAAAGAATGTATTCCGTTTTCGTATCTATTCTTATCATTTGATAAATAAAAATTAACATAACCAAAATTTTGTTTTCGCAAACAAGAACAGCTGTTGAAAATTTGTTCACTCCTGTTAGACGTAAGGCCACGGTTCAAACCCTAGGTCAGACATAAAAAAAAATAAAAGAATATTTCTTTGGTGACTTCCTTTCAGTAGATTTCTGGCAAAAACTTTGAGAACGAATAAAATTGCCAAGAAAAATTTCATAAAAAATCTTTCGTTCGGAGTCGACTTTAAATTGTAGGTCACACACAACATAAGTGGTATGAGTAACTAGGTCCATTATCCTGACTGAAGGATTAAAGACGAAGAAAGAAATCCAAATTATTTCTATGTGGCTTGATACAACCATTGACATCTCAAAATTATATTGTTATTTATAAAAACTATGTTAATATATTTATGGGTTTCCATAGTATATTTAATTTTTTACTTGAAAACCCATTTATGAATACTGATGTTCTTCTTCTTAATACTATCTGGCGTTTAGAATACGAAATACACAATACAGCATGACACTTAGTGTTCACAAACAATACTCATGTCATTTATCAAATTCAGCCTGATTCAAGTAAAATCAGACCGAGAAGCCGTAGGTGGTCTTTTTAATTACCCTTGTACTGCTCGTGGATGTCAGATATTCTTGATCTTCCGGCAATGCCTTTAGCTAACTGTAACGTACTTGTTCTTGGGGTTTTCCGGACTTCCTGAAGAATAAACCTGAGGTTCCTACCAAGAAGCTTACTTTAGTTTGTTTTTGACCTCACCATTTTATTATAATTTCTGATATTAGTTTACACTGTTGACAGATTTGAATTTAAAATTTTTCCTATTTAATTAAAAGATTTTGATTCATTTCCTAATTTAACAGCGAAATTTTTAAATTCACGCGATATTAGTTTTCCTGAACTTGAAATCAATATTATTTTCTCCCACTGTTGATGGCAGTATAGATTTTTTTATAAATACTCCTTTTTACAGCGTACATACATACATACATGTTAACTTTGAATATTCTCTTAAATATCATAGTTATAAATAATTCCCTCAAATATGCATAAATCTCTCTTACACTCATTGAGTGAAACTAAAACCGGTTTTGCTATATGCATTTATTAGGATCTTAAACAGTGCAGTTATTCATGTGTGTATGTATGTATGCTTTATAATTAGTTGCCAAATTTCTTGTTATTTCACACTTTGTTTAAGAAAAGAATTTTATTATATTCTCATTCGCATTTTGGTATTCAAGCAAACAACTCATTTGAAATAAAGAAAAATTGAAATAGATTTTTTTTGCATTTTTTTTGAATTCTACTTGCCTACAAAAACTCTTGTAGGCTTCAAACACCCACTTTTTGCACTACTTTGTGACCCAAACCTTAGATATTTGCTTTCAAATACTTGTATTTTCTCCATGTACGAGGGTGAAATATTACACCAAATTGGGCAACCATATATAAGAATTGGTCTAATCAATGTTTGGTATAACATTATCTTAACTGTAAGCTTAACGTAGTTTGAAAAGAATAGTTTTTTGTATATAAAAAGGCTTTTTAGCTTTCACTATTTAGTTAGTATTACAGTTTCTTTACTCGGCACATTAAAATTAAAATAAGATCTCCAACCATTTGTGATAGTAGAATTACATCTTCATACTTGCAGAAGAGGAAAGGAGAATGCGACGGTTTAAATTGCTTCTTAACTATTTTTAACATTTGTGATGAGTTCTTGTGGTCCATGTTAAGTAATTTTTTTTGAAAATTGTTATTGACAAAGTTATATTTTCTGGTATAAACTTCCCAAGTAGTTTTAATTTTATTTTTAATGGTTTAGTTTAATTGGTTTTAATTGGTGTCAAAAGTATTATTGTTTTTTTAGTGTAATTTTCTTCTGACAGTATTAGAAATTTTTGAAATTGAATCAGAATCAAGGCAAATTCATAGAAGGTAGCCGCAAGTTACCAGCTGTTGGTATCGACGTTGTCAATAAAAATGTTTGTTTTTTGCGTATTTTGTTTCGATATTCTATTTCGTATTTATATTAGCCATAAACCCTCATACATATGTACCGCACGTTATCCTTAACGAAACGCACTCTGGATTCTTCAGGATTACTATTTTAAATATTCTTCAGGATTACTATTTTAAAGCCAATTATATTAAAATTTTCGTAAGATGATTAACAATATTTAAGCCTTTGACACTAAATACATATATCTTTCAAGCTACAACCTAGATTTACTATATTTATATTTATTTAGACGAGAGTGATGAATTACAAAAAAAAAAAAGAATTTGGTGTCTCCAACTAGGTGCCTAAACTATGACTGAAATAACTTGTGTGTTATTTTTAAAACAAATTCTCTTTCAGAAGATTGGGATATAAGGATTAAAACAAGTTGGGCCAATTTTCTGTTGAAAGAAAAGAAGAAGTATTGCTATGTATTTCTTTTTTGAGTATTTGAATTTTAAGTACAACTTTTGATTTCAAGAAACTTTAGAATTTATCCAAAGGATAAATTATATAAAAAAGGATAAAGACAAAATTGTAATGTTGGAATGTTTTAGCGTTACATGCATACATAATTGGCCATTACTCATGTTGTGTGCGCTAATTTTAAATGTGAATGGCGGGACCTACAGTTTAACGTCGACTCCAAACGACAGATTTTTTTTTGAGAAACTTTTTCATGGCAGGTTTATTTACTCTCAGACTTTTTGCCATAAATCTGCTAAGAGGAAGTCGCCGAAGAAATATTGTTTTTCATATTTCGTTTTTGATGTCTGACGACTCGAACTCGGGCTTTATCTAATAAGCCAACACACTACCTACCAGACTACGGCGACTTCGTTAGCGTTAGTTAATGTTAAAATGCTTTCCAAAACAATAACAATTTTCTACTAAAGTTAATTCAAAATAATTCACAATATAATTCAAAAGATAATAGTTATTATCTCTCTATTATTATGAATACTTATTTATTCAATTTCAAAACTCAGTCATAAAATAAATATAAATTAGGTACAAATTTTAATTGGTACAATGATAAATAAGAAATAACGTTTGCAGCTGATAATTTTTTTTTAATTTACAGGTGCTGCACCATTGTGTAATTTAGCATGACATAAAAATCATAAGAATTTTCAATATATAACATTTATTTAGTTTTTTTTAATTGCTTTAATTAATTTCCTATGGAGGTTTGAGGGTTAATTTTTTTGACAAGACGTTTACTCTTTAACAAAAACAAAATGCCTGTTGTTTTTGTATTGTTGTATTTGTAGTAGATTGATGATAGATGATCAGAATCTTTAAATTTTTTACTGCATTTACTACTACTGTTTAGGCTAATTAAAAAGCAATCTGTTACTGTCTTAGTTAGATTCCTGTCGTTTGAAACTGTATTATTGTTGTTATAATCATTCTGAATATTATTTCTTTATATTTGAAATTAGTCCTTTTTATGATTTAGTCGTTTTTTAGGTGAATCCATTAAGAACCAAAGTGGAACAGTCTGTAGAAGTAGCATTTGAAATGCACTGTGATCATTACCATAGTCTAATGTTTTCAGCAATCAAATACATGCATCATTTCCTATTCGTATATTCAAAAGATTTATATTCAAAAAGACATTTACGTGGATGTTTCTTGTGCTGAACGGATGTGTTCAAAATTGTGCTCCGATAAATTAGCAAAGCAACTCACAGTGTACAACAACAATTTATAATTTTTTAAATTTTAAATGATACTAAAAATCTACCTAAGGTTGAACAGTTAAAATACACCAACAAGTTTAAATTCAACAAGCAATTATATTACAAAAGGAATATTTCAAATAAAAGAAAATTAAAAACAGTAAACAAACAACAACAATATCCAACCTAGTAACAAAAAAAATAAAATAAGCTACCTTTCGGTGACCTTGCTTATCTTATAAATACACAACAACATTACACCATACAAAACAATAGACAACAAAATAAAAACAAAAGTAAACAAATTAGGACATATCAGCTGTTCTGATTTCAATCACTGCTTGTAAAAGTGCTGCCAAGTTTTTGCGTTTATTAATTGAGTATTGACAGTTAATTTCAAACGTAATTTTAAACATTTTAAATATAATTTTAACATAAACAAACAGAAAAAAACAGAAAAGAAAATACAACAAAATAAGTAGGAAACTCTTATGGGTTTCTCTACAACAATAAAAGAGCGAAGACTCAGTGATAACGGCAGAAATGCTTATCTTACTTTTATGAGTGCGGGAGACGTAAATCAAAATGTAAACGGGAGAGCTGATGACTCCTTATATTTAACTGCGAAACCATTCAATCGACCTCGCTCATGCTCACCATTGTTAATAAAAAACATTGAAGAAGAGAGAACAAAAACAATAGTAAATGTTGCTGATGAGGCAGCAAGTGATAATAAAAAAGATACGAACACAACAAGTGAGAATAATAAAACAAATAAAACAGTAGTCTCAGCGAATATAGCAATAGAGGAAATGCCTGTTGATAAAGTGAAAACTCAGATGGGCATCGACCGATATATTACAGTCTTGAAGCGGGGAAGAAGTCCCAATTCATCAAAGGTTGCACCAGTGCCGAAAATGAATAAAAATGACAGAGAAGACGCGCCAAAGTCGCAGAATCGTTTCGCAGCATTAGATGATGGTACTCAAGAGGAAATTAAAACCATCAAATCACCAAAACCACCTCCAGTCTACTTGAGAGAACCAACCTCCACTGCATTAATTAAATTAATTACTACAATAATTGGTGAAAACTCTTTTTATGTGGCTTCGGTTAAACGTGGAATTATATCTGAAACTAAGATCCAGGTAAATACTGAAGAAAATTTCCGGAAATTAATTTCAGAATTTGAAAAGGTAAAAAAGAATTTCTACACCTATCAATTAAAAAGTGGTAAGGGGCTCCAGGTTGTACTTAAGGGTATAGATCCCAGCGTTGAACCCGAAGAAATAAAATGTAGCTTACAACATAATGGTTTCAAGATCAAGTCAGTTGTAAACATTAGAAATCGTGAGAGGGTGCCTCAACCAATATTTCGCGTCGAACTAGAGCCGATATAAAATTGAAGAAAAATGAGGTTCACCCAATATATAATATTAAGTACCTGTTGCATAGAAGAATTGTAGTAGAAGAACCATATAAGCGATCAGGACCAGTGCAATGCCAAAATTGTCAGGAATGCGGCCATACTAGATCTTATTGTAAGTTACCTTCAGTGTGCGTAATTTGTGGGGAATTACATAGTACCGCTAAATGTTCCAGGCCTAAAAGCGATACTAGTTTAAGAAAATGTAGTAACTGTGGTGGGAATCACACTGCCAATTACAGGGGTTGTCCCGTTTATTATATGGTAAAAAACTCGATGGCCCAAAAGAGTATGATTCCGCCTATGCAGACAGAAAGAGTGGAAACACATGATTATACACCAATAGTCAACAAAGGCACAAATAAAATCTCGTATGCCAGCGTTTTGAAGTCTAACTCAGCGCCAAATTCACAGCCAACAAATAACCAGACTCCTAATGCTCCCAACCTGAGTCGGCTTGAGACTACTATCGAGGCACTAGTTCAATCGGTAAATAACTTTACAAATAATTTGAGCAACATGATGCAGGAGATGTTAAAAATGCAGTCAATGCTGTTACAAGCGGTACTTAATAAGCCGTGAATTGCCTAAGACTTTGTTTCTGGAACGCAAACGGTATTCGCCAGCATAAAAATGAAATTGAACACTTCCTTATTAGCAAAAAAATTGACGTCATGCTTATTTCGGAAACTCATCTGACATCAAGAAGCTTGTTTAAAATGAACGGTTACTCATTTTACGACACAAAGGATCCCCGCGATAGGTCATGTGGAGGCTCCGCAGTCTTAATAAGGGCTCGAATAAAACATTACCAAATGAGTGGTCTTTGTGAAGAATACCTTCAAGCTACGAGTATTTGCCTTGAAGACTTCCATAAAAACCTTGTTATTACGTCAATATATTGTCCACCTAGATACTCGATCACTGAGAGTCAATATGAAAATTTCTTTCGATCACTAGGCCCTCGTTTTATTGCAGCCGGTAATTATAATGCAAAGCACTACTATTGGGGCTCTCGACTTACTTCTCCAAAAGGCCGAAAACTGTTCAACACAATTTCTAAATTGAAACTGGATGTTATTTCTTCAGGGCAGCCTACCTATTGGCCAACTGATAGACAAAAAATTCCAGATTTAATCGACTTCGCAGTAGCTAGGAACATCTCTAGAGAAGTATATGAGGTAGAAGCCTCACTGGATCTGTCTTCGGATCATACGCCTACAATCATAACACTGTGGAATAATCATGTGTCCCCGTCCGACTACTTAATGGAAAAAGAGACTACAGTGAATTGGCTAAAATATAAGAAATACATAAGCTCTAACTGTTCAGAAAATATTCCTCTAAGAACTATTGAGGATTTGAACCAGGCAGTATATGATTTTGAAAAAACCCTTACGTTAGCCACACAAAGCGCTGTTAAGGTGCCAAAACGAATCAGGTACAACAGAATTTATTCCGCTGATATCGAAAACCTTGTGCTAGAAAAACGAAGACTCCGTAGAGAGTGGCAACTACACAGATCACCTCAACTTAAAAGAAAATTAAATGAGTGCACAAAACGCCTTCAAAAGTTACTTGAATCACAAAGGCTTCTATCATTTAAAAATTATTTGGAAAATCTGGACGCAACTCCCCAAACGAATTATTCATTATGGCGTGCAACCAGGAATCTAAAAAGGCCAATTATTAATAAACCACCTTTACGTGACTCAAATGGTAATTGGGCAAGAAGTGATGCTGAAAAAGGTAGGCTATTTGTGAATCACCTAAAAAATGTTTTCACTCCTAACACGTCTACCGAAATAATTAATTTACCAATTGTTGTGGCGAAGACTCCCAGACCCATTAGGTTTAAGCCTCATGACATAGTGAATGCCATTAAAAATCTTAACCCAAGGAAAGCTCCAGGTATTGACAAAATAAGCAACAAAATGCTATTGAATTTACCTAGCATAGCTATAAAAATTATTTTATTCATTATGAATGCTGTTATTCGACTCAGATATTACCCTACACAATGGAAAATTTCACTCATAACCATGATACCAGGTAAGGATCATACCAAGGTTGATGCATATAGGCCGATAAGTCTCTTGCCTAACCTATCCAAATTATTCGAGAAGGTACTGATGTGTAAGCTAGCACCTTTGTTGAATGAGTACGATTGTATCCCAAATCACCAATTTGGGTTTAGAAGAAAACATAGTACCATTCAGCAAACACATAGACTTGTTAATGTAATAAGAAATGCATTCGAAGAAAAAAAGTATTGTTCTGCACTCTTCATTGATGTCTCTCAAGCTTTTGATAAGGTGTGGCATGAAGGTCTTATACTCAAATTGAAGCAAATATTCCCTGAAAACATATATGAAATATTGAAGAGCTATTTAAGTGATAGAAAATTTGTAATCAAACAAGGTAATTTTTTAAGTTCCCCTCAAAAAATTAACTCCGGTGTTCCTCAGGGTAGCATACTAGGTCCTGTTTTATACCTGATATTTACAGCTGACATGCCAATAAGTGAAAACATATATACTTCCACATTTGCTGACGACACAGCATTTCTAAGCGTACATATGAACCCACTGATTGCATCGCAGATCTTACAGGAACAAGTATCCCTACTGGAGGAATGGTTGAAGAAATGGAGAATAAGGGTTAACGAACAGAAATGCACCCACGTAACCTTTACATTGCGAACAGAGACCTGCCCTGCTATATGCATTAATAATCAGACAATACCACAAAGCACTCATGTAAAGTACTTAGGTATACACCTTGATCGTCGTTTAACGTGGAAATTACATATTGAGTCAAAACTGGCACAAATGAATATGAAAACTGTGCAAATAAATTGGTTAATTGGTCGAAATTCATCACTAAAATTAGACTGTAAACTCCTTATATACAAGTCTATATTGAAACCCATTTGGTGTTATGGAGTACAACTATGGGGTACAGCCTCAGCTACAAACGTGGAGAAAATTCAGAGGCGCCAAAATAAAATTTTACGAATGATCACTGCCGCCCCTTGGTATATCAAAAACTCGAATATTCACAAAGATCTTAGAGAACCTAGATGGCCATATAAATCCATTAGTCCGTGGTATTTTACGTCACACTGGGCATATTCGATTGAAAAGGAAGGATACTCTTGCGCTCGGCCGAAGATGAGAGATGAATATTTTATTTTATTTTATATATTCTATTTATTATTTATTTATTTATATTTTTGAATTATTATTTTTGAACTTTTTATTTTATTTGGCAATGGCTAAATAAATATGTAGATACATTTTACTTTTTAGTTTTAAGATTTTCTTTTTAGTTTTAAGATTTGAATAATTATTGTTAGTCCATTTTTAATGGAGATTCAATAAATAATAATAATAAATGAAAAAAAAACCTAATTCTCGGAAATGAAGGTGCCCTAAAAGCATAGAAACTGCATTTAAAGTCAAACTCATTATATAAAATACATTCCTTTTGCATATTCCCCATAGTATTACTTGAATTATTACCCCAGTTTCTGTGCTTACAATTTAAGTCGCGTGCTATGTGTGTACCCATAATTCAAAGTTTCATACGATCCTCTTAAACAACCGCTTAAGAAGGCTTACTGCCCATGAGTGGCGGCCGCCGGTAATATGCAAGAGTACGTTTGAAGACGATAAAGGGAAACTAGAATGGGCTCGCAAGGACGCCGAAAAATTGTAATAAGGTACCTGTAAAAGTTAGCGGCAAATGCGTAGGCACTGCTAAACAGGCGCCTAAACGGCAAACGTCAGCAGAGCGCCACCAGATGGTTTTCGGACGAACTCCTAAGAAATCCTAGGTTCTGCCTGATGCCTGCGCAAGAAGACCTTCAAAGTTGTTGCCATGGACGCTTTAATTTGCGCTATTGTAGATCAAAACCAGCCCAGTCAATTGGAAAGAAGATGAAGGATCATTACAACTCTGGTCCCTACGTGTCCGTGACGCGAGTACCAAGGTCAGATTAAACCAAATGACTTGGGGAATTGTGGAATGAGGCACAATTACGCGCCATCTCCAACGATTAAATGCCATATAGACCTAGGTCATGTGTCACGCTGCCGCCAGATATCGCATATAACAATGACCTGCCGGTAGACAATTGCGTGTGCTCAAGATCGGAGAACCCAGTAATGGGTTTAGGGGGGCGATCTTAATTCACCATGTGGATTTCCTTCCCCTTCTCAAAGCTTAAAAAGGTTACGACTTGTACGGATTTGGCAAGATATATGTACCTTGGGGTATATGGACCAGACGTGGCAGTTGCGGGAATCTCCCTGTAGAAAATGCTTCCATGAAGGCATCCACGTCGGACTCTTCTACGTAGGAGTGCTCTTCAGACTTCCATTAGGAGGCGGCCGCAACACTTTCCTGAAAGGCCACTGTTCGACGAACATATGGATATCTCGGTTTTTTCAATCAAAGAAAATGACGGTAATTCAGATTAACATTCTTCTCACTCAAAAGCTCTTCTTCGACTCTTTAACTCAAACGACTGGACCACGTACATATGTCTTTAATGGGGCGAAAGAGATACGACCATACTGGCACAGCCAGGATACTGACTGGAATGCTTTAGATCAATATTTTCTGATAGGTTAGGAGACTTTACGTTTATTCAGGACTTAGCTAGTCTGGATAAGGCAAAGCCTGCAAAGCTAATCCCAAGTGGTGAAACCCCGAAATTTCAGCATTGCGGAGTGAATGTAGGGGATTGTTTAACGACTACAAACAAACTCTTGAAGGTCCTTTTGTGTGGAAACGGAAAAATCAATAACGCAAACAGACTTCTGACAAGTATGATGTAGAGTCTATTATGTTGTGTTGTAATATTTCACCTTTATCCAATGAAGAGACTCTTAAAGTATTCCTTTATTCAAGTTTTCCAGGTAATTGTAAACGCAACCAAGATTCCCACCGTTCAAAGACATCTACATAAACGGTTACCTAATATTTGAGTGTAGACACCATACAATGTGCCATTGGCATATTCAAACGTTTTAAATTACTAGGTACTGACTGTATTCAAGCAAATACAACTTGAGCAAACTGTTTCAATCGAAAAACTTCATCCAGCAGTGTTCATCACTGAATTGAATTTTTTCAAACTTCAAGTTTGGAAATGTCTGAAATGGATAATGTTATTGCTCAAATGACGGAACTTCAACGAGAAGTGAATTCACCACGGGGACAACTTGAGCATCCAAATGAAACAGCGAGATCAAACCTACAAAAGGTGCATATGTCCAAATTCAATAAGCATAACCCACACCTTTGATTTGGTCTATACTGACAAATTTGATTCTGGTTCCTCTTGAGGACGACATACTTTTATCTGTTGAATATTTAATTACCAACCCGTCAGCAAACGACAAATTTAATATACTTGTACTACTGTAATACTTGTAAAGATTAATTTCAAAATTTGCTGAGTCACCTGAATCCAAATTACGCCGTTTATTACTAGGTGGAGAAACCGTGGGTATGAAAACACCTGAAGTCCTAGCACATATTGTCGTAGTCGTTCAAGATCTCGAAGTCGTTCAAAATCGGGTCAGAATTGTCCGAATCAGAACTTTTCCGGTACCTCGTAAAATTTTGAAATAATGCTAATGTTGTCAAACCAATTGCCTACACTATAACAAAAATTGAGCTGTCGTCAATCAACTCAATTGGCGACAGTAATAATGGAATAATTTCAGAAAATTGTTTACACATACGAGGTGTGATTTTCAAATTTCGTGAGTTACGTACACATGTCTGTTATATATGTTGACAATATCAGCCATTTTGAAAAAATGGATCAAAGAAACTATTAAGTTTTATGTAAAAAATGAAATTAAATGTGCATGGACATTTGAAATGTTGACTGTGGCATTTGGCGAGTCTACTATGAGCAGAACACAAGTTAAATTGTGGTATAACCGGTTTAAGGAAGGCCAAGGAGATGTCAATGACGATGCCCGTCCTGGTCGCCCGAGCACGTCAACAACCGATGAAAACATTGAAGCAAATGATTTTATATAATCGTCGAATCACTATTAGAGAGGTTACAGAGGATGTTGGCATATCGTTAGACTCATGCCAAGCAATTTTTACGGATGTGTTAGGCCTGAAACGTGCGGCAGCGAAGATTTTTCCAAAAATGCTAAATTTTGGGCAAAAACAACGTCGCATGGACATCGCTCAGGAGATGTTGACGATGTTCAACGACACCGATTTCGTGAAGCAATTCGTCAGAAACGCATAGAATTGTGGAAAAACCAATCAGGAATTTTGCAGTATGATAACGCACCATCTCACACATCGATGATTGTGAGTGAGTTTTTGGCCAAAAACAAAACCGTAATCATGCCTCTTCCCAAAACTGAAGACACCGACGCAAGGAAAGCGTTTGCTACGATTGAGGAGATAAAAGAAAAACCGAAACAGGAGCTGTTGGCGATACGAAAAAGCGCCTTCCAGAAGTGTTTCGAGGATTGGAAAAACCATGGCATAAGTGTATTATAACGGGGGGTTACTTTGAAGGGGACAAGATAAATATTGATAAATAAATAAATACTTTTTGAAAAATTGAAAATAACGGTTCTTTTTTGATCACACCTCGTAAATGATAACTAAACGAAATCTTATTTTTTAATTGACTCAGGATTGGTGGTCTCAGATACCCCCGTCATTAATCAAGGCGAAACTTTTCCCCTCGAAAGTTTAACTTTTGACAGCTAATCAGAGTGAAATCACAACTTATGCTCATTCGGTTTTTAAACTAGACCTAGGGTTACGCCATGAGTGACGTGCAATCATCCAATAATTGTACTTTTTAATCCATTATAATTTGTTAATTGATCTCAAAACCAAACGGACGGTAGGCGGTACAACCAAACTTTCTAGTAATGGTAAAATTCATAAAACTGAAGATTTTAGTATTTCGACAATTTCTTTAAGAACACACCATTTGCAGTTTTATTCCAGGAGTATGTCAGCATTACATCAACAACTTTAACCCAAAAGGTCACAGGATATTCAACCGTCGGACATCATATTGAAAGATAAAGAAAGACCTGTGGCAGATCGCCCACGTAGATTATCGGAAGACAAATTAGCAGCCGCAAAAGCAGAAGTAGATTTTTTGTTGGATTAATGTATATGCCGTATATCTAAGAGCCAATGGGCTAGTTCTATACACCTTGCAGCTAAAAAAATGGGTGTTTGGATGTGTATGTGGCGACTATCGAAAATTAAACGCTTAAACAGTTCCGGATCGCTATCCGATAGTTAACATCAGCGACTTTGCTGAAAGACTACATGGTAAGTCCATTTTTACTAACTTAGATATAGTAAGAGCCTATTACCAAATTACGATGGTCGAAGAGGATATTGAAAAACAGCTCTTTGCACCCCGTTTGGTTTAATAGAATATACCGTTTGGACATTGACGATATTACACAATGTTAAGTTCCATCGAAGAGCATAACCGCCACCTGCGATTAGTTTTTGATCGTCTTCCGTCTTCGTCAACATGGCTTAACAATCAATGTTAAGGAATATCATTTTGACCAACAAAAGTTAGAATTTTTGGGTTACACGATCAATAGTAGTGGTTGTCGAGCTCCTAAAGATCGTGCTACTGCTATTGAAAATTGCGCTAAACCCGAAACGATTTGTGAGCTAAGAAGATTTCTAGGTGTCATTAATAACTATCGCCGGTGCATCCCACATGCAGCTCAATTACAAGCACCGCTTAATAATTTTCTCACAACCTCTAAGGAAAACGGTAAGAGAAAAATACCTTGGACACCAGAACGCGAAAATGCCTTCGAAGCGGGTAAAAAACTATAAGTGAGGCATACTACTCCAAACTTGAACTGGCACTCATTCCGGACGCTTCTGATACAGCTATTGGAGCGGTTCTCGAATTAATTTTGATGGTTTATGGAGACCGTTAGGTTTTTCTCCAGAAAATAGTCAAAGGCGGAAAGCAACTGCAGCGCATATGACAGGGGTTACTTGCAATTTACGATTCCATTAAACATTTCCGTCATAGGCTCGTCATTTCGTCATAAAAACCGATCACCGACCTCTGATTTATGCATTTTCACAGAAGCCAGAGAAAGCTTCCACACGACAATTGAGACATTTAGATTTCATATCACAATTTACAACAGAGATTATTCATTTGTCTGGTTCCAAAAATACTGCTGCTGATGCTTTGTCTCATTTAATCCCAATTTCGATGCCGTTAACAATATCATACGAGAAAGTACAATCATCACAAGAAACATATGACGAAATGAAAACCTTACTGGAAGGTAACAGTTCGTGAAAACTTCAAATACTCCCCTTCGATTCTTCTAGAATCTAATGTGACGTTTCGACCGGTTATGTGCGATTTTACGTTCCTAATGAACTAGGCCAACAAGTTTTCAACTCTATATATAATCTATCACATTTTAGTGGTAAACCTACACTTCAAGAGATCCGAAAAAAATATGTTTGTTATGCCAAAGAGCGAAGATTACTAAACATAATCGTTTTACACCGAGCAAGATAGATGTACCTGATAACCGTTTTGACCACGTCCACTTAGACATTGTAATAATGCCACTAGTACAAGGTATCTAGATGCCGGTGCCCAAGAACTATAACTGCAGACCAGTTTGAATCAGCTGTATTCACATCAATGACTAATTTCATTGGTTCTAAACGAGCTCGAAGTACTGCATACCTTACGGTATGGTCGAACGATGGCATAGAACATTTAAAACAGCTCTTATGTGCCATCCTAATACTTCATGGATTGACGTACTGCCGACAGTATTACTTGGTTTAAGAACCTCCTTCAAAGAGGATATTCAGCCTTCTCCATCGGATTTATTATACCAAATACGTTTACCAAATGAATTTTTTGAAAAAACAAACAATACTACTAATCCTGATGAATTTCTTGAAAAACTTCGCAACCATTTTAGTCTTCTACGGCCAATATCAACAGCTTTTCATAACAAAAGCAAAATGTTTGTTCTGAAAAATATTGATTATTGCACTCATATATGTATTTCTTCGCACCGATTCAGTCCGAGAACCATTTCAGACGCCTTCCTCAGGCGTTTATATACCATAAAATTTAAGGACAAAGGTGTAAACATCAGCTTAAAAGCAGTCTTTATCATCAATGATACTCAATAACACAATTTTCAACACCAAGACCACATGACGACAACTAGGAACTTCAATCAATAATGATTCTGGAGTTACCACTGACGAAAGTGCATCGTTCCCACCAGTTCCTGACTTAATCCCTGGAGAGGGAGTGGTTGTGGTAGCCTGTCAGCTAGTAAACAGAGAAAATATATTAAAATCTTTTGGAACTTTTAATATAAAATAAATTTGATAATAGGAACTTTACATACATACATAATTGGCCATTACAACCCTTCAGTCAGGATTACGGCCTAGTTTCTCACAGCATTCTTGTTGTGTGCCTTAATTTTATACTTGAGTGGCGGCACCTACTGTTTAACGTTGACTCCGAACGACAGATTTTCAGAAACTTTTTCATGGCAGATTTATTTACTCTCAGAGTTTTTGCCAGAAATCTGCTGAGAGAAAGTCGCCGAAGAAATATTTTTTTTTTCATATTTCGTTTTGATGTCTGGCCTGGGGCTCGAACTCGGGCTTTACGTCTAATAAGCGAACACACTACCTACTAGACTACGGCGACTTCGTTAGCGTTAGTTAATGTTAAAATGCTTTCCAAAACAATAACAATTTTCTACTAAAGTTAATTCAAAATAATTCACAATATAATTCAAGAGATAATAGTTATTATCTCTCCATTATTATGAATACTTATTCTTTATAGAACTATACTACTTTATTATATATATACGACTATAGAACTTTATTTTATCATTATGTTGTAATAACGAAGCAAGTTAAAGGTGACTTTAGCTTTAACTTTAGCTAAAGTTGCCTTTTACTAAGCAAAACTTTAACGGCTTCGTACAAGTAGTTTAATTTTTTAGCATTCTATAGTATTGCCAAGAATAGCATAATAATTATTACATATTAGTGTTCTTGCCATTGATTCGCTATTAATATTGCTTTTTCTCTTTTTAATATAGAGCAGATTCCAGATGTCTGGCGAATATCTTCGCTAAGAGTGAAAAATTATTAAATCAACTGTTACATGTATCATCCATGCTAAAAGCATTTCATTCAGGATGATGATTTAAGCGGCAGTTCGATAATTTAATAAAGATAGATGCAAGCCTATTTCAGACACCCGATCAATTTAGAAGACTTAAATTTAAGCGTTTACACTATACAATGTAAAACCGTTTGTTTAATTTTTCGATGAATGCAAATCTCTTATGGTACGCTAACTACAGGAGGTAGATTGCTGATACATATAAATCGTTGACATTACAAACTAAAATAAGTGAATAGGATATTTTACAACATTTCCTGTCAAATCATTATCCCGACCTAAAGCAAACCACAAACGTTTTCAAAAATTGGTTGACTCAACTAGACTCAACTCGTTGTACAATCTTATTGATAATTAAAAGAAATTTCTTGGTATTAAATATTTAAGCCAAAAGATTGCATAAGTTGTTTTGTTGTTTGAATATAAAATGTTTGAAAATTTTGTGTTAAATTCTAGAAAGAACTTAAATTAATATTTGTTCTCATCTTATAAGATTAATTTCAACTTTTTCCATATATTTGTGTCATTATTCGATTAAAATATCATGAATAGATTTCATTTAGTTTTCGTACAGTTATTTTGGACGAAATAAAATTTATTGACTTATTTATTACTGTAATAAAACATAACAACAAGTAATCTTATGTAAATTTATTTATTTAATAATGTATGTAATAACTTTTCAGTTCCTTTCATAAATTAGTTTTGTAATTCAACATTTTTATAACTCTGATGAATTAATAGCAATATTGTGTAGTGTTTATATTTTTGCAATATATCGTTATACTTCATGTAACATCGTCAGGAAAATATTAGATAAACTTGGTAAGGAAACATCCATGAAATATATAACAAATTATTTTTATTAACAGATGTAAACAAATAAAATCTTGCCGCCTGTTTGCATTTATAAATTTCTTTTACGTGCCATGGTGCATATGAATGTATGTACAGTCATAATATACATATGTATATATGTATACATTATAATTAAGGGAAGAAGGAGGTATTAAACAAAATCCAGTGCCCCACTAATTTTATATTAGATGGGATTTTTAAACTAATCCACGAAATTATGGGAAGACATTGTTTTTATTAAATTCACTAAAAAAAATAATTTTTACTGTCAACTGAAAACATGTAAACAATGCAAAAATTTATTAAGTGCCGGTAAAAGTAAGATACAAGGGGAATACGCACAAAATTTCCTTAACATACATAAATATATAACCACTTTAAAGTTAAGCGCTACAATTTTTATAATGAAATAATATATATGTATATATATAGCGATAATTAGTATATCTAATAATTGACAATTTATCAATTTTTTCCAACAAATGTTCTTAATTTTTACAAAACATTTTATTTTTTGCTTATTACGCTTCTTAATATATTTTTTAGGTTTATATGTTCTTATTTATTATATAAGACAATTTTTAGAAAAGCTAAAGGTACAAAGTTGCCAATATTGCTAATTCAATAGTACAAAATAAAAATCGATTTATAATCTTGGTAATGATTATGTTTTTGATATATCAATGTTTACACATTATGATTTAAAAATTAATATTGAATATTACGGTCGCATACATATGTTAACACACTTTCTTAGAGAAAGCAAAAAGGCTCCAGAAACAGAATAACAATATTACACAAGAATACACGTACATACAGACGTGCTCATAAAAGTATATAGCAGTGTACCTGCATATGTGTAAGTTTGTGTGTATGTAAAATGAAATTTAGTTCTTATGTTGTAGAGTTTTCTTTGCCTTTTTTATGTTCTATACATTCTTATTGTTATTTTTGTCTTGTTCTCTTCTCTATCACATTGTTTGATTATTTTCTTTCTATGCTTGGGTGGATAGAAATATATATATTTTTTTATTTAAAAGATTTGATATGTTTAAGTTTTTTTTTCTTACTTTCACCTATCAATTATTATATGTTTTTTATTGTATTTATATTATATTTATTGTATTTATATTATATTTTATTGTATTTATTTTATTTTTAAAACACCATCACTTGCACTTACACTCATTTATTCATCATAAATACGTAAATATACATATACATACAAATATATACGACGAGTCCACGCGTCTGTAAATGAAATCCTTCGATAAATTAGTTGTCCGTGTGACAATATGACATGAAATACTCTTATGCCGATATAAAATAAATGACCTTTAGTGTTATATTTAGTGAACACTTCCATTCTTTATGGAAAAATGAAAATAATGTACAAAATGAAAAATCTATAAATATGTATACATAAGTACATTTCATTTCATCATTAATTTTGAGCCTATATTGTCATTATGTGTTATTTCGTATGACCCACTTTGGATACACTAGTTCACATATAAGAGCAATTTTTGTTCATCTAACGACCAGTATGCGCGTTTATGAGAATATGTGAATTATTTCTTAGTTTAACTATAAGTATGTTAGAACGTCACCACTTATGTTTTAATCATTCTGTATAACAAATTTTTTTTTTAAATTTCATTCATAAGAACTATTGGTTAATAAATATTTTTATAATTTTATATATGAAAATTGCATAATGAACATACTTTTGTCGTTATTTTAATCTTTTTTCTGTTTGTGTATTTAAGAAATTTTTATTATAACTTTATCCTATATGAAATCCATACTTGTCCGTGTGCAGTATGACACTGATTGTTTGTTAGCCTATCAAACTGAAATCAAGCACTGACAAATCAAAAACAAAATTAGGATGTACAATAAACAAGTTTTCACAATTGCTTTTCTCTTATTTCCTTTTTCTCATGTGCGTTCATTTTATTCCATCCCTAACACTTCGAAGACATTTACATTGAGAGATAGGTATAAAAAGCTTGCCTCTTAATACCTCTTTGTAGTATTGCGCATGCATTACTCATAGAAAGTAATTATGCAGCACGTGATTTTATCTTAAATATTATTTTCAATGCTATTAAAGGACTTGTGTTAAATGGTTAATATGAAGATATTTGGCAATGTTATCAACGCATGGTAAATTGTTCTTCTTCTTTTTTGAAATATTTACAATCTTAACTTACTTGTCGCTTGTCTAAAGGATACATATTTACACCTCTGCTAATATATTTTCCTTCTTTGTTAATCTGCATCAACGCATTCAGTTTACGATAAAAGACAATAACGTGTAACTCAACAAATAACTTTAATTGTACGAGTATACGTATATAAATCTAAATATAAGTATTGTCACATTTATAAATTTCCTTTATTTTTCATGAATTCGAAGATTAAAATTAAAATAAAAGCAATTATTTATTGCTGATACTTATTCACTTATTTATTTAAATAAATGAAATATAACACTGCGCTATCAATTTTATTCACAACCCTATAAACAATGATCAATGATTAAATGTTCAATACTACTGACGAGAGTCCGTACCGTTTTATCTTGTATCCTCACGATGTTTCTATGAAGTTTTTGTTATTAGGTTTTTGAAATTTGTTTTCTTTCCCTCTGGTAAATTCCTTTGTATTTCTTGCACGATTTTTGTTTACCCTATATTGTGTGAATTTTATTGTTTTCTTTGATTCTTTTCTTTCGGTTTGTTTTAGTCCGCGTAAAAATAAAATTATAAGTATTAAACATATAAATATAAAAGTTAATGGCGGTGCCAACGCCACCAGCAGTATCAATTCTAAGCTAATTTTTAGTGTGCACGCGCGTATGGTCAGGTTACAAATTATTGGAAAACTATTTGTGCTCAATCAGCGTCTACCAACAAACGCGTGGAGGTACAACCAGATTGAGGGAATCGTCAATGCAATTTGGTTCATTGTATACAGGCAGTCTGGGTTGTGTGGTCTAAGTTATCGATCGAATCATGTTTTGGTATAATCTATTTGTAAATTTGATACTTTATTAATTATTTTTGTTACTTTTTCATTTATTTACTTGATATCCTATACAACTATATAAGTCTTATGGTCGTATAACTATAGTAGTGGACTCTTTTTTTTAATATCGGTTATGAAATATGATTGATTAAATCATTAATATATAATGAATAGAGCCCTGTGGCACTTCTTTTGTAAAAGGACAAGAGTCTGATTGATGTGTAGGAAAAATTGAACAGTTTTCTTAACTTGATACGAAGAGTGTTATGGTATATCATGTCGAATGATTAAGCAAGCTAAAAATATAATATCTCCTTGACCGATGTAGTTGCGTATTTCCTCGGACACTTCTAACAAAGTAGTTGACAACTGCGTTTTGCTGGAAGCTCGATTGTTTTTCAATAAGAAAACCATTCCCATTTTCAAATTTATAGATCTGCTGGTGAGGTAGTTTTTCCAATACTTTCGATAAGAACGGCAGTATTGCTAGATTCATTATTAGATTTCGGAAAATGTATGATTTTTGCAAATTTCCAGTTTTTTAAATAACGCTTTTATAATATACGGCAACAAGAAAGAGAGCAAAATTTTTAAAAATTTCGGATGAATTTTGTCAGTACCTACTGCATTAGACTTAATAGCCAAACAACTGGAGAACACATCTGCCAGATTAACGCATTCAAAACTCAAATAAGCTAGAACATATGGAACTATACTGGTTTATTTCATGGAAACATTAATGTCAATTTCATCTGTGTGTACATTACTACTTTTAACGGGTGATTTTTAGCTATTATCTTTTTGGCAACACTGGTTTAAACAGTTCACGCACGTTTCGTGTTTTGTTTCACTGTCAAACATCTTCAGTTTGGTCTATAATTTAACCATAAATCGTCTTATAAACGAACAACGCTTGCAAATCATTGATCAAATTTTATGATCAAAATGCGTGCTCTGTTAAGAAAGTTCATCGCGCGCTTCTTCCATTTTATGGTCAGTTTAATCGACCCACTGAAGCGGCTATTCGGGCTATTGTGACTAAGTTTCGCACCAAATTTACATTGTTGGACATTAAACCACCAACACGCTTACGTAGAGTGCGAACTGAAGAAAATATCGCAGCTGTATCGGCCAGTGTTAATGATGACCATCAATTATCGATTCGTCGCCGTTCGCAGCAATTGGGCCTCTGTTACTCAACAACGTGGAAAATTTTGCGGAAGGATTTCGGTGCGAAGCCTTTCAAAATACAGCTGGTGCAAGAATTGAAGCCGAACAACCTACCGCAACGCAGAATTTTTGGTGAATGGGCTCTTGGAAAGTTGGCCGAAGATCCACTTCTTTATCGAAAAATTGTGTTCAGCGACGAAGCTCATTTATAGCTCAATGGATACGTAAATAAGCAGAATTGTCGATTTTGGAGTGAAGATCAGCCAGAAGCATTGCAAAAGCTACCAATGCATCCAGAAAAAGTCACAGTTTGGTGCGGTTTATGGGCTGGTGGCATCATTGGACCGTACTTCTTCAAAGATGCTGCGAATCGTAACGTAACTGTGAATGGTGGGCGCTACCGTGAGATGATATCCAACTTTTTTTTGCCTAAAATGCACACACAGCACGCGTAACAATGGACTTATTGAGAGGCGAGTTCGGTGAACATTTTATTTCACGTTCGGGACCGGTCAATTGGCCGCCTAGATCGTGCGATTTAACGCCTTTAGACTATTTTTTGTGGGCCATGTCCATGAAGTAAATCGAATTCAATCAATTCGTAACAATTGGTGTCAGAAGTGAGATTACAAAACGAGAGTTACAGGCCACAGCAATATTGACATAAATTCAGTGCTAGCCGCTATAATGGAAAAAATCAAAAACTTCTCGAAAAGATAGTAAACAAAAGTTAGAAAAATGAAATGAAAATAGAACAGAATAGAATTGTTAAAAATTGAAAATAAACTTGAAGCGACAACAGAGAAGCTGCACGAAATACATGAGTCATTCAGCAAAAGGGTTACTAGTGTCGAAGAAAAGGCGTCAAATCTGGAAAAAACCGTTGATGGGAAACTAGTTATAATGGAGGAAAAGATCAACAACCTCCAGAGCCAGAGACCGGAACAAGTGCGAATCGTATCGAAAGGTACCGGCAGGATAAAAACACCTTGCTTTGATGGCTGCTCACCCTATCCGTATTTAAATTCCAATTCGAGCCACTTCAAGCCTTTGCCAAGGAGATTAGTGCAGCTAACATACCCAGGAGAAAACCACCCGTTGATAGACAACTTAAAACCGAGGCGTTTGTTAATGGCATACGCGACCCAGACATCAAACTAGTGGTATGTTTCACACAGAAGACAATCTTTACAGAGACCGTGGATTTTGGACTAGCCCAGGAGACCGCTAGCACGATTTCTAGACCACAAGTAAGCAAAGTGCGAAAAATGAAAGTCGTGTAGGAAGAGGAATGCCTTTTTCATAAATTTAAAGAAATGATGAAGCAAGTTTTGGAGGAAAATGGACAGAAGGCCAAACTTAAATGTTTTAATTGTGGAAAGGGCGGTCATTTCCAAAGAAATTGCAAAGCGCCACTGCAAAACGTCAAGATCCCTCTCACCAACAAGGAATAAACGGGCAAACTACCAACCATCCTCACAAGAGTCCCCGTTAAACTAAAACGAGCTAGCACTGAGGGACAAGTGCTGCCTCCCACAAGCAAGGGCCCCACAATCTCCATATCAGTGATGCAGCAAAACGACAACAACCTTACGGCGTGCGGGTACATAAATGGCAGGGAACACACCTTCACTATATGCACTGGTGCGACGCAGTCTATCATCAGACCAGATATAGTGAAGGAGAAGTGTGAGGCACTTAATAATATAAGTATACGGACAGCTAATAGAGAGTCTGCCATGGAAAAACAGAGGCGAAGGTGACGAAAGCCAACATCAGCGTAAGCCACGTCTTTTGCGGACCAGGTTATCATTGGTGCCTATTTCATGATAGCCCATAGCATCAATTTGAATATGGGACAACATATAATGAGTTGGCGAAATGTGTAGATACCTCTTGAAGTGGGATACAAGCATCAAGTACATCATGATTAGTAGTGTGGAACGACAAAAATTACCGCCTCAGAGTGAATCATTGGTATGATCGCGTGTGGAGGGAGATTCTGAGGAAAACCACTTGTGTGCTGTTGACCCAGTAGAAATTCAGACAGACTTATTATCAGCAAAGTCCTGAAAAAGTGAAGAAAAAAGATGGCAGTGCAAGATCCTGCGTAGACTACAGGAACCTGAATGATGTCACTAAAAAGGACAGTCACCCGCTACTTAGAATTGACGACACGCTCGACACGCTAGCCGGAACGAAGTGGCTCTCTATATTGGACGTGCAAAGCTTGTATTGGCAGGTGGAGATTGCAGACAAGAACAAGGATAAAACTGCATTCAGTGCGAAAGGTGGCTAGTGGCAGTGTAAAGTTATGCCATTTGGGCTATGTAATGCTCCGGCCATATTCGAGCGGCTTATGGAACGTGTACTAAAGGGACTGCATTTGAAGCATTGCCTGGTGTACCTCGATGACATAATAGTGATGGGCAGAACTTTTAACGAACACCTCAAGAACTTGACAGAAGTTCTGCAACGAATATCAATGGCTGGACTCAAATTAAGCGTAAAGAAATATGCATTCTTCCAAAAATAGATGAAATACTTGGAACAACTAGTTACAGCAGATCCACGGATGAGGATAAAATACGAGCAGTAAAGGACTGGTCTCGTCCCCAGAATCTTTATGAATTACGCAGTTTTTTGGTACTATGTACTTACTAGAGACGCTTTGTGCCTAACTTTGCTAGTGTGGCTGCAAGCTTGCATGAACTCACCAACAAATCAAGGGAGTATCAATGGGGTGAGTCACAAGAAAAGGCGTTCCAGCCACTAAAAAACCCATTGAGTGTTGCACCAATTTGTCGTATCCAGTCCCAGGGGAAAAATTCATTTTAGACAGTGATGCTAGCGGATATGGTATTGGTGGTGTACTTTCCCAAGTGGTCAATGGTATGGAGAAAGTCGTAGGCTACTATAGTGGCACACTCTCAAAGCCTGAACTGAACTATTGTGTGACCCGACGTGAGCTACTTGTAGTACTGGAATGCATAAAACATTACCAAAAGTACCTGTATGGCCAACATTTTCTGTTAAGGACTGATCACTCCGCACTAAGATGGCTGCTGCAATTCAAGAACCCTCTAGGACAGTTAGCACGTTTTAGCACCGAAAAGGCGTACAACATGGGAATGCTGATGCTCTCAAACACCAACCTTGTACTTTGGATTGTAAACATTGCGTGAAAGCCGAGAAGAAGGAATCCATCGTTGATATTCAGCTAACGCAGATCGAAGCTAACGAAGACTGGTCCGAAGCACAAAGAGGTACCCGATATTAGCGAGGATTATATATATACCAGAAATGATATATCAGCGGAAATTCCTATTACAGAAGCATATTGAGCGCAATGGGGCAGTTTAAAAATGATAAACGGGTACTTATATCGATATTGAGAAAGCGCCCCCCGCTTCTCCCATCACGGCAGAGACGGCCCCAAAGAGGCAAAGATCAATCGAGCTAAACGCTCCGCTCCTGCCTCCCAAACGCTCTAAGGTGACCAACCCTAACATCCCCCCCCCTAGAAGACCCCGTTCGTCGACGCAACCTAGACGTCCTGACCCCAGCAAACCTTCTAAGCCTCTCAGTGAGGTATTAAAGGAAGGTCTGACCTGGGCGGTCGTTGACCAGAGCCACCCTGATGGTCCCATTGCTCCCACTAAGTGGAAGTTGGTGGAACACGCGCTCTTGGACGTCTTCCTAGGTGTAATGGACTCCAATCCTGGCCCCTCACCCGGCTGCACTGATGCGGGGTGGTATTAGGGGCATATCCAGCTGGTGGCTTGCTCTGACCTCCGTTCTATGGAGCTTTATAAGGAGGCTCTATAGGAGGCAGTAGGATTGGTGAAGTCTGGCCAGGAGCTAGGCTTGCCGCCGTCCCTCCAGACCGGATTCCCAACCGCCCCCGTTCTAAGGCGAGAATTCCGACCGGACCATCAGACTCGGAAACCATGCTGAGGATCCTCAAGGCGTAAAAGCGTGTGCAGTCATTCTTCTCGACGCTCCTCATCCAGCAAGAAGTCCAATTCTGAGCTGGTGGGGGAATTCTTCGACGGCATTGATATTGGCGCGGGCGTAACCTCTCCGTTGTCGGACGAAGAGGACGCTGATGTGACAATGGTTGATTCTTTAGCCAATGCTGAGAGTCATCCAAATTAACTTGCAACACTCTAAAACTGCCTCTGCCGCTCTGCTTCTCCGACTAGCAGCTGAGGATGCAGAGCTCATTCTGGTCCAAGAACCCTGGGTTGCAGACGGCAGGGTTTGCAGACTCAACACCAAAGGATATCGCTTAGCGTATATACAGAACTCAGGTAAGCCTCGGGCTTGTGTCATGGTTAAGAATAGTATTAACGCTCTTCTCCTCCACAGATTCAGCGACACCAAGGTCGTCGAAATGAACTTGATGACCCTCTGGATCACATCATCGTATCTGGCGCATGACTATGGGCTCTCTCCCCCTCAGGAGCCCATCTGTCGACTGGTAGCGGATGCGAAACAACGCGGAGTTCCGGTCATAATCGGAGCAGATGCCAACTCCCACCACACGATGTGGGACAGTACTGGTACCAACGACCGGGGTGAGTGCCTCTTTGATTTTATTATTAGTAATAACCTAGTTATAGCTAATCGGGGCGATGAACCAACCTTCCTCACTTCGAACAGAAGGGAGGTGCTGGACATCACTCAGGTCAGCTCAGGTTTCTCTACTAACCTTAAGGACTGGTTTGTATCTCATGAATGCTCCTTTTCGGACCATAGATACATTACCTTTACTATTGACACGAACGAGTCTACTCCTTTCATGACCCCTCCGGTCAATAGGAGGAACACAAATTTTACCATTTTTAGAGAGAGACTGCGTAGCAGCCTTCCCTCTACCCCCGACTATAACGACCCGTTTCGACGTGGATAGGGCTGCGGACACACTGTCGACTGCGCTTAGGGCGGCAGCCACTTCTTCCGTCAAATCCGCTGCCCATTGGGGTAAGCGCAAACCGCCCTGGCGGAGCCAAGAGATCGATGATCTACGCCGATCTTGTGGCAGGCTCTTTAACAGGGCGAAGACGACAGGCGAATGGTCAGCCTACAAGGACAAAAAGAGGGAACTTAAATACGCTGTAAGGCGAGCAAAGAGGGCATCGTGGAGGAACTTCTGCGTGAGCGTAGAATCCTCTGCCGAAACGGGCCGTCTCCGTAAAATTCTAAGTTCCACTCACAAATCCCTTGAGTGTATCCGACGACCTGACGGACGCTGGACTACTTCCAGTATGGAGACGCTTGAGCTTCTCCTTGACACTCTCTTTCCAGGAAGTGGCACACTTGGTGGCCAGGCCTTTTATCAGGTTAATGAACCACCATCTGGGTAATATCTATAAGTAGAAGATACAATCTACAACAATTTCTTAATATACACAACCCTGACATTGTTCTTTTAAACGAGACAAAATTAAATTATAGACATAAGTTAGAGTTCTATAACTACATAATAATTAGAAAATATAGGACAGTCGCAAAACAAGGAGGAGGTACTGCAATATTAATCAAAAATAACCTCAAGTTTTACAAATATTCAAATAATATAACAGACTCATTTAATTATCTTGAAACTTGCATAATTCGCATACCAATGATTTCTAATAAATCAATTTATATTATTTCAGCTTATTTTCCTTCGGGAAATAATGACTCATTTATAAAAACTGAGATACATAAATTATTTGATTCCTTAAAATTACAAAACGTAAACAATTATTACATATCAGCCGGTGATCTAAACTGTAGACAATCAGATTGGGGTAACCCAACAAACAATCTGAAAGGAAATAAACTAAAAGAGTGGTTAACAGATAATGAAATTAACTTCCAATGTAGGCTTTATGCATCAAATTTTCCTTCTTTTCCTAGAACAGGATCATATATAGATGTTTGTATCGCAGATTGTAGGCTTTACATTCATACGGAAAACAATACATTAAATAATCTTGAAACCTTAGATTTCGATAGCGATCACAATGCTATCCAGATTAAAGCTTCAATGAATAATGAGCAGCAAGAGTTTGTATTCATTACTGAACCCCTAATAACCAAATATAATTTTAAGAAAACTAATTGGAAAAAATTTCAGAATAAAATTAAAAATAAATTGCAAACCGAAATGAAAATCCCAAATGATAGAAATTTATCAAATTCTGAAATTGATTTCCAGGTTTCTAGGCTCAATAATATAATCGTGGATACTATGGAAGAATTTGTGCCTAAGTATAAAAACATTGATTCATTGTCGAAAAAAGCCAACAAAATTATAGAAAAACTTCATGCAGAAAAAAGTAAAATTTTAAATTGTATTAAGAAGCATAATAGATTACAACACACTCTAACTGAGTAGTCACTAAATCTATTAAAGGTTAAATTAAAAATGATCAGAAAATTAATTCAAGAAAATTTTCATGTTTATATTAATAAATATATACAAGAAAAACTAACTGGCATAGATCCAAAGGATTCAGTACACATGTTTCAAGAGATTAAAAAAAATTTCAAGAAATTGAAACCTTTAAATCTTCAGAATATAAAAATACCAGAAGACTCGGAAAGCATATTGAACAGAGCGGGTATTTTACCTGACAACCTGGAAAAAGACAACTTTAATAACTTTATAATACGTGATCAAGAACAAATGTTGGATGCTGTTAGAGCTTATTTAGAGTCTATTCATTCACACAAACCAATTGATCTCAGTAATAGATTACAGGAGCAAGTTAGTAATTATTTTTATCAATTCTTAGAAATGAAAAGTAATTACGAAAATAATCAAACTACCTTAATAAACTTTTCATGCGAAAAACGGCTGATAACATGAATGATACTCAAGCTGCAAATTATTTCATTACGAGAGACAAAATTATATATATATTTCATAAATTAAAAGGTAAATTATCTTCTGGCGTTGATAAAATACCAAATATCGTATTAAAAAATATACCCAATGAAATTATTTTCGAATACTGTAATTTGTTTAATAATATGCTAAACAATTCTTACTTTCCCATTAAATGGAAAGAAACTAAAGTTGTAATCTTACCTAAAAAAGATAAAGATGCAAGTAACCCAAAAAACCTTCGTGCTATCAGTTTACTTCCTAATATTAGTAAAATATTTGAAGTATGTATTAATAATAATATCAACGCCTTCTGTAAAGACAAAAATTTAATAAGTGAGAAACAATTTGGTTTCAAGTACAAACATTCTACAATAAATGCAATAACTTTATTGACTTCAAACATCAACTGGAATTGGAATAAGAAACTATGCACGGGAGCATGTCTAATAGACATGGAAAAAGCATTTGATAGCGTCTGGATACCAGGTCTTTTATTTAAATTAAATAATTATAAATTTCCGTTTTGCCAAATTTTGTTAATCTATAATATGATCACCAATAAATCTTTTAAAGTGTTTCATCAAAATGTTGAAAGTAAGAACACGTTTACAATTATTAACGGTTTACAACAAGGTGCAGTGAACTCACCTACTCTTTTTAATTTATTTATATTGGAGCTTCTGAGCAAAATAGAGAATATTATATCCTTTGCAGATGATATTATAATATATAATGCTGACAGCACCATTGAAAAAATAAATCAAAATCTTCAAACAAATTTCAATAGGGTAGAAAAATATACAATTGATTGGAATATGGAAATCAACACGAAAAAATGTGAAACCATTCTATTTAGACCACCAGTTAATAAATGTAATGCTAATATAAAGAAAAATTGGAAACAATTTGGAATCAAATCTAATTTAAATAACATTAATATCCCAAATAAGGA
This sequence comes from Sarcophaga rosellei, assembly GCA_930367235.1. Taxonomy (NCBI): domain Eukaryota; kingdom Metazoa; phylum Arthropoda; class Insecta; order Diptera; family Sarcophagidae; genus Sarcophaga; species Sarcophaga rosellei. The sequence continues at coordinate 43,162,539 of OV884018.1, read as the reverse complement.
TACAGTAAAGTACTTAGGTATCTATTTGGATAAATTTTTATATTTTAATAATCATATAAATGAGATATTAAATAAAGCAAGGAAAGCTTTTTTCAAATACAAATCCTTATTTTACTCAAAGTATGTTAAACCAAGAGTCAAAGTTATTATGTACCAAACATTAATTAGGCCAATAATTACCTACGGCTGTCCTATTTGGTTCAAAATTTCACCATCTTACATGGAGAAGCTAAGAGTGTTCGAAAGAAAATGTCTTAGGGCTTGAGTTTCTAAATTTAGATCATCTGAAAGTAATTATGTTAAATATATTTCTAACAATACTTTGTACAATTTATCAAATATAATAAGAATTGATAATTTTATTATTTATCTAATAAGAAATCATATAACAAGATGTATATCATGTTGTAGTAACAATTTAATAATGGCCCCTTATTATACAAATGAAGAGTATATTATTGATACATTGGAAAAAGGATTTGTACCCCCTGCAGCTTTTTTGTATTTGGATAAATCCAATATCATACAAAATGATATTCCCGATATTTTATCATAATTATAGACGGGCTAATGTGAAAAGTGTTTGTTGCAATTTAGCGACAAATGATTTTAGATTTAACACATGTACAGGTAATAATGTATCTCGTACTATTCAAAGACTAAAAATTAAAAAATTTTGGTGGCTAAATCTATAATTTGTTATACTATCATTCTTTTATTTTTTGACAAACTTAAATTAATTCTAAAAAAAAAAAATGTAATGTTTTTTTAAATGTTTCATTACAAATATATAAAATAATATATTCTTCATTTGAAGTACATAAAATTTAATATACATACATACATACATAATTGGCCATTACAACCCTTCAGTCAGGATTACGGCCTAGCTTCTCAACACCACTCATGTTGTGTGCGTTAATTTTATACATGAATGGCGGGACCTACAGTTTAAAGTCGACTCCGAACGACAGATTTTTTTTGAGAAGCTTTTTCATGGCAATTTTTACTCTCAGAGTTTTTGCCAGAAATCTGCTGAGAGGAAGTCGCCGAAGAAATATTTTTCATATTTCATTTTGATGTCTGACCTGGGATTCGAACTCGGGCCTTTCGTCTAATAAGCCAACACACTACCTACTAGACCACGGCGACTTCAAAAAAATATAATATATTGGTTTTTAATCTCAAATTCACGATTTTTCGACTAATATTAAATGTTTTTCAAATTAAATTAAATTTTATTCGAAACAAATTAAATTATTTTTAACACAAATTAATTAATTTCTAATGCAAATTCATTGTTTTTCATTTGAAATTAAATTTTTTTCATTTATATTTAAATTTATTTTTTTTCAATTTCAATTTATATCGTTTCAAATTAATTTTTTATTATTTTAAATGAGGGAATATCTTAATCTTTTACAAAATTAAAAGGAGACTAAATAATTTTTGACATTCATCAGTATGTTTAAAAAAGGTTTAACCGTTAACTCTACAAACATTGTTACCAACGCATAGTTTCAGTATTTCTTGAACATAGAATCTACATTTTGATGTTGTTGGTAATGAGTTCATCAACATAAATAGTGAAAGATAAAATTGCCGAGTTTGGGCATACATTAGTTTTTCTTCCTCCATACTCCCCCATGCTAAACCCAACAGTATTCTCAAAAACTAAACTGTGTGCACGCAATTTGCTAGCTGATCCCGATATTAATATGTACTTGGTAACTGTAATTAAAATCTCCGTCGAATCGGTAACACCGTCTGATTGTAATAATTACTATGTTGATATGACCATGTCATTATAATTAGCTGCATCTGGAGAACAGTTACAATGAATATTTTATATTAAATTTATAACTATATTACTATTTATAATCTTAATTTACGGTATAAAAAAGTTTTATATATTTTGAAATATTTTAAACTAAAAAATTAATTTGAAAATAAGTTAATTAAAAATTAATTTAAAATTAAATATATTTAATATGACACACAAAAAGTTGAATTTGTGTTGAAAATAATTTAAGTTCATTCTACTAAAATTTAATTTGTTTTGAAGAAAATTTAATTTGGTTTAAAAAAAATTGAATTTGTGTGCAAAAACTATTCCCCCCTGACCCTTACCCTTGGCCAAGTGCAGTGGGCTGTTAGGTCTTTCAAAACATTCAAGTCACCAGGACCGGATGGTATTATCCCGGGTGACATTCAACATGGGGAGGAGATAATCCTCCCTTGGTTGCTTGCCATCTATAACGCTAGTCTCAGGCTCCTTTACATCCCTTGGAGCTGGAGAATATCTAGGGTGATCTACATTCCCAAGGCTGGGAAATCGTCCCACACTGGGGCGAACGATTATAGACCCATAAGCCTGTGTTGCTTTCTTCTGAAGACGCTGGAAAGAGTTCTTGATGTTCATATCAGGACCTCGATTGATCCAGCGCTTCTATCCGCTTCCCAACATGCGTATACGAAGGTAAATCAGTGGAGACTGCACTTCACTCTCTTATCTCTCGGGTAGAAAAGTCCATGCACGTTAAGGAATACACTTTGGCCATTTTTCTGCACATTGAAGGTGCGTCGACCCGGACGCCATAGTTAGGGCTCTTGGTTCTCTGAACCTGGGACAGAATCTGGTCAGGTTCATTGAGCTTCTCCTCAAATCGAGGATAGTAACCTCCACAGTGGGGGCCACGAATTGTCAGAGAATGGTTCGTAGAGGCACACCGCAAGGCGGTGTTCTATCACCACTTCTCTGGAATCTTGCAGTCAACTCACTCTTGAGGGGGCTGGAACACTCTGGCAATGGGGCCATAGCTTACGCTGACGACATTGCAATTGCTGCGTCGGGAATTTGTCCGCAGACACTGTCGGATAAGTTGAACTTGGCGCTGTCAATCGTGCTGGACTGGTGAAAGGATTTTGGACTGTCTATTAACCCCTCTAAGACCGATACGATTCTTTTTACGAGGAAATATAAAATTCCGACCTTCTCCCTTCCCAGCATATGTGGGACCAGACTCACGTTGAGTCGCGAGGTTAAATATCTGGGCCTGATTCTAGATTCCAAACTCGACTGGAGGGCGAATCTGGCTGCTAGGGCATGCAAGGCGGCATGTGCTGCTTACTGCTGCAGTAGAGTGGTCGGAACCAGATGGGGTCTTCGCTCAAGGATCATGCGTTGGATATATTTCGCGGTCATCGAACCCAACCTCTTATACGGTGTTGCTTTCTGGTGGACTGCTCTGGACAAGAAATACAACGTCAGACTTCTTGACAAGGTCAGAAGGTCTGCTGCCATTTATATAACTTGCGCTCTTCGCAGCACCCCCACGAAAGCCTTGTTCGCAATGCTAAACTGGCTTCCTACTGTGCTTCTCGCTAAGCAGGTAGCCAAGTTTGCTGCGACTAGACTTAATGCTCTCTCTCGTTGGCACATCGTACCCTCTGGTCACTCCACTATTCTGGAGGCTGATCCAGTGGCCCCTGTGAACATAGACTATTTCCCTGCTGAATATAAATTATGGATATTTATACCGACGGCTCTAAACTCGATAATGGGGTTGGGAGTGGTGTCTACTCTGGGAAACTGGACCTGAATATTTCTCTCCGTCTGCCGGACTACTTCAGTGTGTTTCAGGCGGAGGTGATGGCGATTTACCGAGCCGCGCAATGGATCCTCGTCAACGACGCTCCTTTCACTCGCGTCTCGATCTTCTCTGATAGTCAGGCCGCGATAGGATCTCTATCGGGTTCCGTGATTAACTCCAGGATCGTTAGGGAATGTCCGGCCACAGTGAAATTCCGGGAAACTGTAGGGCAGACGAGCTCGCCAGAGCCTACCTATCCTGGGTCAATGAGGAGTCCTGCTCCACCGCTAGACTCACCTGGCCCAAGATGGATAGAAGGCGTACGATTACTTGGTATTGGTCGTGATGTCATTCGACTATAGTGGCCGTGCTTACAGGCCATTGCGTCATGGGTAGACACGCGGAAAGAATGAGGCTCCCTTTCAACGACTTTTGCCGTGGATGCAGGTCCACTGAGGACGAGGAGACTGTTGTTCACTTTCTCTGCCAGTGCCCGTCTCTTGCTAGGTGTAGATATAGGTTATTTGGCTCCCCATTCCTTGTTAGCTTAACGGAGCTATCATCTATTGACATCAAGAATGTAGCTTCGTTCATCAAACTTTCTGGCTGGTTTTATAGTGCGGGATAGTCGTGCTTTTGTTGTGCAGGCCTTGCGCCTTAGTTAGTACAGGGACTGCGTTCACCCGTGGCATCACAACGGGCCGCTATGAGTGCTCAAGTGAGCTTTGTGATATCAGAGCTACCACTCCGACCTAACCTATCCTCTCAGCAGATTTCTGGCAAAAACTGTGTGAGTAAATAAACCTGCCATGAAAAAGTTTCTCAAAATCTGTCGTTCAGAGTCGACGTTAAACTGTAGATTCCGCCACTCAAGTATAAAATTAAGGCACACAACATGAGTGGTGTGAGAAGCTAGGCCGTAATCCTGACTGAAGGGTTTTAATGACCAATTATGTATGTATGTATGTATGTACCGATCTGCGGTCCATGATTCAACATCTAGATCACCCGCCAAGGTTATTGTTGGGACTGAGATAAAACTGCTTGGTGCCTTAAAGTTTGGTGTTAAGCCCGCCACAGAGAGGGATGCGACAGGGAAAATAAGAAAGTTTAAATGAACTTCATGAATTTGTGCGCACACGTATAAAAATGGTCAGCGAAATAATGAAAGCCAGATATGATCTTGCAGCAAATACGAAGGGCTTCCATGAGGGACAACTGGTTCCACTTTACAACCCAAAGCGGAAGGGAGGTTAATCTCTCAAGCTACAAACCGGCTAGGATGGACCATATAAAATAATTAGAAGGTCAAATGATGTCGTGTACGGAATACAGAAAGCTAACAGCCCCCGACTAAAAATGAAGGTCGTCCACGTAGAACGACTGGCAAAATATGGGAGAAGAGATAATGAGCCTATTCGGGACGAAGCATCAGAAATGGCCACAAAATCTCGACCAGCATATTCAAATAAGTTCATCGCAACGATATGAAATGGATATTAGATTCCTCCTGCATTAACGGCTCTTTCTGATTATTCCTTCGAAATTTCTCACAAACTATACAAGACTGAACCACTTCTTTAATCCTGCTACTCATTCCAGGCCATTTTATTATAATTCCCTAGCCCTACCCAATGTTTTTTCAATGCCAAGGTGTGACCCGTGCAACCACTTGATTATCTTGCCCTTCAGTTTCTCAGGTATGACGAGTTTCTGATTCAGCAATAACAATCCAGTCTCAACATTAAGTTCAGATTTAAGTTTATGAAAATGTCGAGACATATCGTCCAACTGGTGAAAACGCGGTCAGCCATATCTACAAATGCGACTGTACTTCTCATCCCCATCCAGAATATTCCGATAATATTTAAAATTTTCCTCCGATAAACAAACTAATTCCTTTATCCTATGAATTACACCCGATAAACCTTCTAACTCTTCTTCTTCCGATTATTGAGCGCGAGATAAATAGTCAGCAACCAACGTTTAATTTCCAGGCCTATAAGTAATACTCATATCAGGATATTTTAGTAAAAACATGAACATGCGTTGCCGACGAATTGTTACATCGTCAATATCCTTCTTAATTAGAGTTTCCAAAGGCTTATGATCATCCTTAGAGGCATCCGTTTGAATTTTAACAGGTAATCTAGGATTATAAACTGCGAGAATAGGTTCGGAAACAACAATAGTCAATAAGTTCCTAAACTCTCCTTCATGTACCTTATTCCACTCAAATTTAACACCAAGTTTCGTTAGATTACGTAATTCCGCAGTTATCTTCGATAAATTTGGTGTAAACCGCGCTAAATATTTCACCAACCCAAGAAAAAGCAAAACGTCTGACCTATCCTTCGGTCTTTCCATACCCAGAATTGCATCACATTATTTCCTTCCAGTCTTAATCTCATTGTACGATATACTATTTCCCATGAAATTTACAAAATTTCTCTTGTATTGTATTTTCTCCGAATTAAATTTAACATTATTATCCCTTGCCCGTTGCATCACTAATCGTAAAATGTGATCATGTTCCACAAAATTCTTCGCACCTATCAAAATGTCATCAAAATAAATATAAACACCTGGAATATCACCAAAAATCTTTACCATAGTTCTCTGAAACATTTCAGGTGCACAACTAAGGCCAAAAGGCAACCTATTAAATCTATGTCTTCCGAACAGTGTCATGAATGTCACATAGACCAACTCGCATACAGTAAATACCGAATGTTTTTCTTAAGTTTACAGCCGCTTTTAATATTTTATAATTGGTTGAGGTCAAATTCTTATTAATATAAAATGGTCGATCTCTCTCAAACCCAATAGCACTTCAAAGGGATTTTATTATTTAACTTACGATAACTTGAAAGACACTTCAAGAGATAATTATTATCCTACGGTGAAAATAATTTAACTATTATAACTCCATCAGGAGAAGAAGTAACGTTTGTTTTCCTTTCTGTTATTAATTTAAAGGCAATAAATAGTTTTAACAGATGGTGTATTTATCTTAAAATATTTTTAAAACTACTGAAGACTTTTGACCATTTGCATATGGCATTCCATTTATGCGCAGATCTGATGCAATCATTGTGTTCTCCTGGAGCTGTAATTGAGTTTTCAATATTTTTACTTCATCTAGAAGACGTAGTATTTCAACCGCCACTGTGTCTAGTTTAGTTACTCGTGATATCTAGAATATCTCTCTTTCAAGCCTTTTTTCTATACGAGTCTCATTCTCTTCGAACATTGTGCTCAAAGAATCTACAATTTTTACTAATCTCTTTTCCACAATATTTAGTAACTTAAAAGAATAATCACTAATAGAGAGTCTTGGTGCTTTATATACATTGTTATACATATATAATGGTTCTCTACTTCTCTTAGACGCCTTAGTTAAATTCCATATACCATACCACCCGTTTCATGCGACATTGCGTTACGTACGTATACCGAAAAAGTAGAATCAGTGTAGTTGTTTGTGACAAGAAACAGAAGAAAATGCATAGACGTATAGAATGCATCAAGAAGGTTTACTTTCTACTTTTCTATGCGGCGGCGAAAAAGGTCAGCTGTTTCTTAAACTTAGAGATGAAAAATTATATTCTATTGTGAATGGTTTCAATAAATATGTTTGAATAGTGCATTACTATTTTGCATTTTTCTTTTTGCACTATACAAATATTAATAAAAACATATTTCATAATAAATTTTACTAATAATTTAAGAGGAAAATACATTAAAAAACATTTTTTAATACATTTATTTCATGAACAAAATTTATATACTAGTTATCGATTGTTTTTATGTACTGAATGTCATCTCTTTTGAATTTATTAATTTGTAAACAAGAAAAATGGAGGATAAGTTAACTAAAAATACTTGTGTTGTGTTCTTTTGAAGCCTTTCGTAGGCCTTAGCAGCACAAAATATCATATACGTAAATTCATAAACATGTAATTGATTACATAAATTCGTTTAAAATCACAATTTGATTTTCCAATTTTCCCAAAATTTGGTAATGATTTAACCACAACAGCTGACCAAAACAAAAAACCAGTCGCATAAAAAGCATAAAGCCGAAAGTCCATAGCATGCGTTTCATGCGAGCTTGCATTACATGCGTATACCGAAAAAGTAGAATCAGTGTAGTTGTATGTGACAAGAAACATAAGAAAATGCATAGAATGCATAGATGCGTAGAACACATCAAGTAGATCTACTTTAGCCGAAAGTCCATAGCATGCGTTTCATGCGTGCTTGCATTACATGCGTATACCGAAAAAGTAGAATCAGTGTAGTTGTATGTGACAAGAAACATAAGAAAATGCATATAATGCATAGATGCGTAGAACGCATCAAGTAGATCTACTTTCTACTTTTCTATGCGACTCATGCAGTGTTGGAAAATGTCAGCAGTTTTTTAAACTTGGCATGCCAAATTATATACTATTGTGAATGGTTTCGATAGATATGTTTACATTTTACGACATTATTATTTTCGCATTTTTCTTTTTTGCATTATAAAAATATTAATAAAAACATATTTCATAATAAAGTTTACTACTAATTTAAGAGAAAAATACATTTTTAGCACATTTCATCATTTCATGAACAAAATACGCATGTTACATCTACTTTGAATTTATTTATTTGTAAACATGAAAAATGGAGGATAAATTAACCGAAAACAATCGTCTTGTGTTCTTTTGAGGATTTTCGTAGGACTTAACAGCACAAAATATCACATATTTAAACTCATAAATTTGTAATTAATGGCATAAATGTTCTTGTTTGCTTTTTTATTGTTCACCACAACAGCTGACCAACACAAAAAGCCAGTCGCATAAAACGCATTGTGTGTAACTTGCAATAAGAACCGCATAGAAAGCAAAAATTGCATGTAACGCAGTCCGCATGAAACGGATGGTATGGACTTTCGGCTTTAGCGCAGTTCACAATCTTGGGCATTTAGATGCTAAATTTATACCATTTTAAATATTTGCCGTTAATTGTGAACGGTTTTTTGTTTAACTTTGCAACATTTATTGCAAACTTCTCAACACACAGCTGACTATCATATAATTTATTATTTATTTATATTTATAATTTTATTTATTTCGTCCTCTGTCCATTTTTTATTCGGCTCTTCTCTTTTAATTCGTTTTTTTATGTTGTACGTTTCCATTTTTTGTGACTTTATTTTGCAATGTTTTTATTTTTATGATCAGCTGTTCATTTGCTCAAGTATGGCAAATATAAACTACGGTTTTTTTTAGAAGTCGGTCGGTCTAGTAGGTAGTGCGTCGGCTTATTAGACGAAAGGCCCGAGTTCGAATCCCAGGTCAGACATCAAAACGAAAATATTTCTTCGGCGACTTCCTCTCAGCAGATTTCTGGCAAAAACTCTCAGAGTAAAAATTGCCATGAAAAGCTTCTCAAAAATCCGTCGCTCGAAGTCGACTTTAAACTGTAGGTTCCGCTACTCATGTATAAAATTAACGCACACAACACGAGTGGTGTGAGAAGCTAGGACGTTGTACAATGGGTCAATTCGAGCTCCGGGTACTGTACTTGTCACACGTTCTCTAACCTAACCTAAACTACGGTTTTGAGTGTGGGATATTATATTTGCCAAACCATGGCAAGGGTATTTCTGTATATTTTGTTAGTGTATGGAAAAAAAACCGACATTTGCAAATGCCATGATGCCAGAGCATTTGCCCAAGATTGTGAACTGCGCTATTGTGAGTAACTTAACAATAAAACAGTAACTTAACAATAAAAACCGCATAGAAGGCAAGAATCGCATGTAACGCAAGGTCGCATGAAACGGATGGTATCGACTTTCGGCTTTAGTGTTTCTGTTGTTTTAAATTAAACCGGGTTAGTTTTCTGCAGGTATGTTTTTGATGTTGTTGTCTCTGTTGTTGTTAACCATTTTAGTTAAATTTTATTTTGTTTATATTTTTGTTATTATGTATTGTTTTTATTACACTCTCCCATAAGAAAAAAAATAAAAAAATAATTCATTTCTTTTCTCTTAATCTCTTTTGTATTTTGAATTTATGTTCCTATTTGATAAAATGTTAATTTACAAACTTAACCAGGAGGGAGTATGCCCAGGTGAAAACTAGCTTATCAAGGAAAGTTCCAATTACCCTAATTTGCGAAGCTGTGAAAGCACGCGAGACATTAAAATCATTATTGACGACAGCCAAAATTCTATACTTTTCAAATTTACAAAAGCCTTCCAGTCTGACAACAGATACTTTAAATACAGCATCGGGTGCTGTATTGTCGCAGGACGAAATTGAATAAGAATAAGCGCATAGCTTATATTTCTCGGTCGCTCAACAAAACCCATGAGGACTGTGTTAATAACATAAAAGGGATTGTATGGGCTTTTGATAGCCTCAGAAATCATTTATATGGCACTAAGAGATCTGAATCTATACAGATCACCAACCCCTGGAATGTTTGGGTTATAAAAATTTTAACGCCAAATTAAAAAATTGGAAGGAACGCGTAGAGGAATATAATCACTAGTTGATTTACAAGCCTGGTAAATCAAATAATGTGGCTGAGGCTCTCTCAAGAGTAAAGACCATATTGAATCATTTGTATTACTTCTCTACTGACGCAGTTAATGAAGAAATGGCTGTGGATTTAAAAAAAACTGTAACTGCTTTGAAAGAAAATGGGACTGATATGAGCGGCCCATATCATATTAGTGGGAAGGTTGAAAATATGACAGACCTTCGTCAGGAGTAACAGTTCATAGTGCCGAACGAGGCTCCTCGAATTTAATACCACATGTAGGAACGAGATGATAATTGGAATGGACATTAAATTATATGTTTATTGTTGCTCCATTGATGCATTGCGTTGCCAGGGACGTTCATTTTTCATTTGGAAAACCCCGGTAGCAAGGCCACTCGTATCACTACCATCGCATGCACCTACAACGCAGCCTCCTGCCGGAGGCTTGGACGGTGACAACTCTATAGCGGTCTCACGTCGTAAAGGATGGCGATGACTGAAGTCCACACTAATTTCGAGAGAGATTCGATTACTTCATTTTTAAAGGCACAGCTCACACCTAACGTTCTAAATGGTATCAAGATACCTCATGGGCTACTCGGTGTCCTACAGGAAATTTATATTAATAATTTTTCTAGATATAAGGTTAGGATTATGCAGAAAATGGTATCGAGAGAACGTCAAATCGGAATAATTGAAGCTGAGCACAACATTGGAACGATAGGGAAAATAAGGAACTTATCTTAGTGCAATTCTATTTTACTCAAGGAAATATGTTTCCAGCTGTGATGTTTATATTAGGTGTTAATATCGAAACATCCACATACACATCACCAGAGATCTCCTGATCTCATATATCCATGTGAGGTTCATCATATGGATATTATGAAAATTCATGGACAGATGTTCATTTCTTGTATAGGTAAGTTTACTAAATTCGCAACATTTTTGAGTATCATTACTTCAATTAAGAAAGAAATTGATTAAAGTGTTATATTATTTTGCAGTGACAAAAATTCTTATCACTGATAATGAACTAATTTTTTAAGTCCTTTGATTGAAACTTCTATTAAATCATTGCGAATTCGGTTATACCTTAATCCTGCACAGCGAAGTGAAATAAATGAACAAGTTGGGAAATTATAGTTAAAATCTGCAACTGTCTACAGCTTGTTCAATAGCAAAAATCTCCGCCTGAAATGCGCTGTCCTGGTTAGATCATCTGTGTGACCCATTCCGTGTCAGTTTATCGGTATAGACCCCCAGACTAAGATCTGTATTCCATTTTTAAGTAATCGGTGAAGATGGTTTTATCAAATTCACCAATAACAGCTTCAGGATCCCATTCTTCCCGTGTGGGAGTGTGAGTCTTTCCGGTACTATGCAGTCACATTTAAAACTTAAGCCTCAGTGTTTAGCAGCCACATTTCGGAGGAAGATTTCCAATAGTTATAGAGATAAGATGATCTCGAGGCCTGCCTGCGGCGTGGACTTCAGAGGACCCGTGATGTCCAAGCATTCTGGAGTCCAGAATGATATCCAATTACTTAGGCTCTGAAGCCTATCCATTTATTGTGAATGGTGAAACTCGGGAGCTCGTACTAGAGAGTGAACAAGACAAGTTCGGCTTTACCTGAGTTCACGCCCAAGCCACTCTTCTCAGCCCATCCATGTGCCTTTGCCAGTGCCGACTCCATAAGATCGTGGCCAGTATCACACCATCGTCAGCACATACACCTAATTCTGTTTTTACACGGTAGATTGGTTCCAGAAAAAACCGTGTAAAAAAACCGTGTAAAAAAACCGTGTAAAAAAAGACACTGATCGTATGCAAAAATAGGTGATTGGTTCCTAACCTCTAAAACCTATTAAAATTAGTGAAAAACAAGGATTTTTGAAGAAGTATTCATGTTTATTTTATTAAATCACATATATAATGTTTATTTTTACAAGAGTAGTTATTAAAGATAAAAAAATGCCTTCTAAGCTTAAAAATAATATAAATTAAATGTTCAGGCAAGTTAGGGAACTAAAAAAAAATTAGTTAAACAGCTATGTTGTTAACGAAAAGAATAGGTAATTCAATTTTTAAGGTAAAAAAATAAAAAAATAAGTGATAATAATAAATACAGGAACATAAATTTAAATATAAATTATTTTTTTACCTTTTATCTTAATGCGCTAAATTTAATGTAAATCTGCCAATAAAAAATTTCTTTACCAAACACAAAATATTACATTTCAATTGCTCTGACCTTTGTGCTTGTATGCACAAAAAAGGAATTCCCCTAAAATTTGTGCCATTTACATTTGCTTTGACCAGTAAATTTGTTTGTACGCGCAAAAAGGAATTCCCTTAAATTTGTGATATGAACATACTTTGCAAAAATTAAATTTGACAAAAAATATTTAAGCACAAAAAATTTTAAATCGTGCTAAATGGAATAAAATCGTGTAAAAAAAAATTAAAAATATTTTATTTTCAAACCGTGTTATATCAAAACCGTTTAAAAAAAGACCGTGTAAAAACAGAACTAGGTGTACTATCATTTGAAAGCCTACGACCTTCATTTCCATCAGGAGTTAATTAATAACATAAAATTAATTAAGAACTAAGTTCCTCCCTGCTGTGTGCCTCTAGTTACCGATCTTCTGACGGAGGACAACCCCAATGAAGATTAATATTCCTAGATGATAACCATCTGTTTATCATGTCACTCGCCCTTTGTATGTCTATAAAGGAGGCCAATATTTATTCCTTAAAGCGAAGAGCTTTCTCTATGGTGCCAACTACTTTGCGTAGTGCTGCGTCCACCGAGCTACTCTTATGGTAGACGTACTGTGCAGTATTGAAGTTGTTGACTCCGAATTTGCTCCTAAACTATATATCAATGAGCTTCCCAAGGTTTTCAGTAAAAAGAGGAGAGGCGGTTTGTAGTCCATCTGTGTAGTGTGACTCGCTTTTCCCGCATTTTGAATGAAAACCACCCACACCTCTTTCCACTCTTCGGGCATGTAACCCAAAAGCAGTGTTCGTACACAAACCATTGTGTACGTCACTGACAAAATACTTTTAACTTTCATTTAAGTGTTTGTGAACTCGTACGTATACACATTACGTATACAACTCTAACAAACCATACTGAACAGAGTTCAAAAACACTATTTCTTACTGTTTGTGTACAAAGTACGCTAAAAAGATCAGTACACAACGAAATAAAATTGGGTTTTATTGAACTTTTTTGAGTACACTAACAGTTTTAGTGTACGCGAGAGTTTCTGTTCTCATTCAGTATTTTTAGAGATCGCGTTGTGGTTTTTGATGCCATTTATTATTCCTTAGAAAAATCAGTAAATTTTTCTCACTGTAAAGGCAAGGAAAAAATTTATCAGGTAGAAAATATCATTATGGAAATTTAAGGTTACTGATTTGCGAGGACCTTAAAATGTAAACCTTTGAAATATCACAGGCACCTGAAATATTTAATGATGATATTTGCTTGCTGTAGTGTAGAAGGTAGTTTGTTGGCTTGAAGATGTGAGGCCTCGGCTCAAATCCAGGTCAGACATTTCCAATAAAACGAAATAGAAAAAATATTTCTTTGGCGGATTCCTCTCAGGAGATTTCTGGCAAAAACTCCGAGCCAACAAACTACCTACTATCATTAAATATTACCTCGGATATTTCAAAGAGTTATATTTTTAGGTCCTCTGTTTCGCAAATCATTCACCATAAAATTTATAAACATTCTTATGTATGTCTAACTTTCCCTAATGATATTTTCTACCTGTTGAATTTTTTCCTTGCCTTTACAATGAGAAAAATTCACGTTTCTAGATCAGATCATTTATCTTTTCTTTTGTGCTATCCGAATATTCACTGCATTTCGAATTTTTTAAATTATCAGACTCCACCGCTAAAACTATAGGTTTAGGTTGGAATGCGAACATTGATACATTGTTCGTCAATTCAGATTTTTCTATAGTCACAACAAGATTTGTTTGTCTCAAACAGCTAAGCTGTTTGATCCCGTTGACTGATTGGCACCTAAAATCACACTTGCTAATATTACTGGAACGAACGTTAGAAACCCATGGTGTTTAACAGATGGCATGAGTTTCGATGATTACTTGTACATCGAAAAGATTAACATCCTCCATTGGATTAATTTTAACACTTAGTGTGAAGTACAACTTCATGTAATTTGTGATGCTTATGAGAGAGCATATACTCCATATAGAGTCCTAATTTATCTCACCTTTCTTTACCTCAATTAGTTTTACAAATTTTCAAAATTATAAATTACTATTATTGTTTGAAAGTTCTAGGCTCTTCAGGACTTAGAAACAAGTGACTTAATAGACAAGTGAAGTCATAAAAGCGCCTAAATAACATTAATATTAAAATATAAGAAATCTAAAATTCTTGGGTCCTCTATTGCTAACTTACCGTCGCTCAGACGATACAGTTTGTGTCACCTGTGACGGAAAGTGCGGACCATCAGACATAAACAAATATAAATACAAACGTAATTCTTTAATTTAAAACTTACCCATATATATAGTCCGGAAAAAAATTAGAAATACAAAATATTTAAGAGAAAATACTGAAATAAAACTTCAATTTTGTTTGTTATTGTAAAAACCTATACATATAGTTTTTGCGAGGTAAATCCCGATAGCATTACAGTTCACATCCTCTAACTCTCATGCATTATTCCTACCAAATTTCGATTTTCATATTAATTATTTTGCAGGCAGCTATGATTTTTTTTAAAGTATTAGACATAAATTGTCTGCTATTCCAAACTTGTTGAAAAGTTCCTGTAATTATACTGCTTTAAAGCTTTTTTCATAGCTTTAATGAATGTAAGTTTCGTAAAATAATCGAGCATATATAATATATGTCTAGAAAGTTTATATAAAGTTTCTGAAAAGGTCATACAGTACGTTCTTCCGCTAGGTGTTCTTAGAATCTAATTTGTGGGTTTACAGTCCTTATAGGTTTGGCATTTGTCTTTATAATTCCTCTGTAACTTTGCTATATTCCGGGTACATGAATTTTTGTACAACTCCGCTGTGTATAGGCTCGGAGCTATGCTCCTTTTCAATAAAAAATTTGATCAACTGTTGACGTAACCATAATCGCCAGATCATGAATCATTTGGGCGTTGTCCGTGATACTCTAAACTAACTTTAAAAAAATTAGGCTTTCAAACTCTGCCTTTCAAAATCGGGACTGTTGCGACGTCGCAGGTAAACGCAGTCCCTGTACTGACCGGGTTCCACCAAACTAGCGAAGAAGTTGGTCGGCACAAGGGCTGCACGTTAAAAGCACAACTACCCTACGCTGGAAAAGCAGCCCGATAGTTTTAAACGAAGATATATCCTTGACATTAATGGATGATAGCTCTCTCAAGCTGATAAGGGTTGCAGTGCCAAATATCTGCACCCATGCCAGAAGTCGTTAGATGGGAACTGCATTCTTTCCGCGTGTCTTCCCATAATGAATTGACCTGTAAGTATGGCCACTGTGATCGATGTGACGTTACGATCATGTCCGAGCAACTGGTTGTTGCGCATGAGTCGACGGAGGTTTTTAAGTTGGTACGATTAATTTCCGATAGATGGCGCCACTGAAAATTTTTCAAAATGAATTGAATTGCATTCGATCATGTGTTGATCGGACAAACACCATACATTTAAAGATTCATCGTATAGCTCATTCCCGTAAAATGTCAATCACAAATTTGAAAGCTTTTAATTCTGGAAAATTTTTAAAAATGCCGTTGTTTGTATCATAGACATTTAAAGACATGTAATTTTAAAAATATATACATAGTATAAATATTTATGGTCTAAAATTAAATTAATTTATTTCAAAATCAAGACATCGTTTTGATTTTCCTTCCTTTAATATGCATACGTATAAGTTTACATTGAATGGAAGAGATATAAGGCAAATAGGTATCACAAAAATATATGCTTAAATTTATTCTACAAAATTTTTAACATCGATTTCAACAATTCTGAAATGCTACTTTTTGCCAATTTTTTTGCTCTCAACGAATTGGTGATCACCGTCGATATTAACATTTCTATCCATGTCTGAACAACCGGTTCAATTGGATTGTCGGTCCCATGCAATCATTCCTCAAAGCGACAAGCAATTGGACGACCTACACCTCAAGCACGGAAGAAAAGATCATTACGAGCCTCAGAATCAGACGAGCAACGAGCATTGCGTGTATAGCTAGTTATTAGATCAATTTAACTTCACTGTAAACTTATTAGTGAATAAAAATTAGCAGCAAGGTAGTATGAGTATAGCTTCAATGACAGCTATATGATACAAGTAGCAGCAAGGCAGTGATGTTACAGCTTTAACGATCAGAATTATAATAATTTGTTAACAAATTTAACCAAAGCAAAATAATTCTGTTTTTTTTTACAAAATTGAAACAAATAATAGTAGAGCACTTGTGTTATGAATAGCTGCAGACCTTCTGACCTTATCAAGAAGTTTAACATTGTGTAGTTTGTCCAGAGTAGTCCACCAGAAAGGAGGTTGGGTGCCATGACTGCAGAACAGATCAAGCGCATGATTTATGGGCGGAAACCCCATTTGGATCCAACTGCTCTACTGCAGCAGTAAGCAGCACAGGCCACTTTGCGTGATCTAGCAGCCAGATTTGCCCTCGAGTTTTGTTTTGGGCCAAGGACTAGGCCTAGATATTTAACCTCAGGACTTAACGTGAGTCTGGTCCCGCTTAAACTAGGAAGGGTGAAGGCCTGAATCTTGTATCTCCTAGTGAAAATAATTGTATCGGTCTTGAAGGGGTTGAGAGACACTTCAAATTCCCTACACCAATTCCGTACAATCGAAAGTGCTAAGTTCAGTTTGTCAGACAGTGAGTCCTAACTATCAAGGAGTCAAGGAGAATTGCCAGAGTGCATACTTTATGTGCCGAGACTTTTCCACTTAAGAGATAAGGGAGTGTAGTGCCGTTTCTACTGATTTGCCCCTTGTGCAAATGTGTTGGGATGAAGATAGAAGTGATGGATGAATCAAAGCCCTGCTATGAGCATCAAGGAGTCTTTCCAGTGTCATCAGAAAAAAGGAACAAAGGCTGATTGGTCAATAGCCATCTGCTTTAGTGTGAGACGGTTTCCCGGCTTTGGGAATGAGCCTAGATATTCTCTAGCTCCAATAAATATAAAGGAGCCTAAGACTAGCGTTTTTGAGGGCCAGCAGCCAAGAAAGAATTACCCCTTCGTAATGTTGAATGTCGCCCGGGACATACCATCCGGTCCTGGGGACTGTTCGAGAATTAGGGGAGAGTAATCGTCAGACGGTGGTTCATTGACCTGATAAAGTACTTGTCCCCCAAGGTGGCAATCCTCGGAAAGTGAGTGTCAAGCGTCTCTGAACTGATACAGTCGAGAGATTTATGTGTGGAACATAGAATTTTGAGAAGACATTGCACCCTGAAAATGGTGCAATTGAAGTTTTTCTTAGTGATTGGAAGGATTATCCTGTCTCCAACTCTACCATGTCAACATTAAAAATAACGTATCTATGATCCGAGATGGAGCATTCCTGTCATATATCCTTTATTGACGTTAGCCATTTGAAGTTTTAGCCATCCTTCTGTGAATAAAAAGATTTTGAATTCTGGTTTCGCAGGGCACCACCGATGATTATACGGCCAGATTTTTGCAGCCGCTCCATCAGATTTAAATTTGTCGTCCTGTTGAGGGATTCCCACCAAACTAGGTGACGATTCTATGGACTGATGTATTTTTTGTAGACCTTAAGGATAGTATACCCAAACCCGAAGACCAAACCACCAATGGAATTCGCCAGGACGCTCCTCCAATTTAGCAATTTCCAATTGAAATTGGTATCTTCAATCTTGATCTTCCTTAAGACTTTCTCTAGTTCCTTCGGGTTTAGTTTTATTTAGGAGGGCGTTTATGGTCGGCAAGGGATGGCATCTTTTGATACCATATCTGACTTGGCGCCCCGTCAGGGTACCAACTTGACGTGTCCTTGGTAACAGCCCTACTTGATAAATAAATAAATTAATACTTGATAAACTGGTACCGACCCGGGATGCGCCCTTATAACCTTTAGGAAGATACCCACCAGTCTTCTGCTAATCTCCAATTGGGGGTGCGATGCTGCCGTCTTCGTCCGAACGACCATCTCAATACTGTCTTTCAGTACATGATATTGGTGCGGTTAGGGCTTCTTTACTTTTTCGCACGTTTGCTTTTTATTTGCTACGATATTTCCTATTTTTATAATTTCTTCCATTATTGGTCCCAAGAGTTGTTGATAAGATGTCTGTCTACCTGAGCATGAATACGGAGTGCCCAGGTAAGACTGATTAGTCCTGCAGTCCGCAAGGTATCCAGGATACTCAATTAGCGACTGCGACATTTTTGATAGGGTCCTATATTGGGCCTAGACCGACTCTCGCCACGGGTCTTATAGCACCTTTGTTCAGCCTATACCTCTATCGTGTTGTGGAAACCATAATTCACAAGACCATGATCAAATGAGTGTTGATTCCCATTTTAGCTGATGGACACCCAATCAGACAACCACCATTACCAGCCGACACCCATGTAAAGGGTTCAGAAGAGGATTTTCGCCAGAAGTGATACATCGTACGGCATAAAAATATTTTAAGCAGAATCCGGATGTCCTTTAACTAGAGCTGTTGTAAGTGTTTTTTACAGTGAAATCTTTCAATTTACGGCGACTCCAACGGTGGTGGCTTTGAAACTTCTCCCTGATAGATATTGGAAACATGTTGAAAGCAACCTACCGCTTGCTGCAATAACCTCAGTTGCGACATAAAGTAGTAGTTAATTGTGTCTTTCAATTGAATTAATTCTTGGTCACACACTGAATTGAAAGATTTCTATGGAACTATCAAATTTATATTTTTTACAATTACAAATTTAAAAATTAAAAACTTCTATTGCGATGGCTGAAAAAAGAATAATAAATGCATTAGTGGTTATTGCAGTATGCATTAATGGTGAAAAAATGAAGCGATAAAGAATTTGATCAAAAGAATGATAAGAAAGAAGGATTAGCAAAAAAATCAAATAAAAATTTAATTGGGAAACTGAAAACAATAGAGCCAGCGACTTTAATAATTTCACAAGGTTAAATGAAGACATTTTTCAGTTTTCTAGAAACACACCTTATAAGGAGGCAGGATACGTTCATGAGAGATGTAATGGCACTTGAGACTCAATGTTCCAGTAGATTGAGCTACCTCGTCAAGGGCTCTGATTTTAAAAATCTGAAATCCTTTATGCAATCTTCTCATACACCACCAACCGCGGTAGGAAAATTATCCAGCATAAGTGTGGTGTTCAGTAATTAATAAAGGTGTACACACGATCCGTTTTCTATGATTACTTTATTATAATATGATTAAATCAAGAAAAGAGAGCTGCACATGCTCATGTTACAAGGGAAAAAAATTAAGTGTGTAATCTATATTACAGCTCAAGTACCCGATTACAATATTCATATAGGTTACCAGATTCGTATTTATAGGCTAGCAGATTTCTATATTACAGGGTACCAGATTTGTATATTACAACTCTCTCACCCTTATTACATACTTATTATTTAACTTATTTAAAATTACAATATTTAATTCAATGTATTATATAATTCAATAAATTGAAATTTTGACTGAGATTTTAATTTGAATCAATAAAGAAAATAATAAAATGAATCGATTATATAGTCTCTCAAATGTGGAGGTCGTCTACGAACCCTTGCCGAAATTCTACGCTGTGTCGTAGAAGGCTGTTGTACATCCAATGGAAATGGTTGTTGAGTTGATGATGATGTTTGGTAATTTGATGATGATTGCTGATTGGGCGATGATTGTTGATTTGATGATGATGTTTGCTGATTTGATGATGATTGATTTGCTGATGATGTTTGCTGATTTGATGATGGTTGATTTGAGGATGATGTTTGCTGTTTTGATGATGATTGATTTGATGATGATTGATTTGCTGATGATGTTTGCTGATTTGATGATGATGTTTGCTGTTTTGATGATGGTTGTAGCGTTGGGTGCTGTGTATTTCGTTCTGAAGTATTTGTTGAATCCTTGTGTATTTCTACGAGATCTTCCATGTTTGCATTTTGTTGACTCTTGCTTTCATCTCGCATAACTATTTTTTCATTCCAGTAGTAGGCTGGATATCTGATGCACGTAATTGATTTATGTGCCTTTTGAACACTAATCCGTTATCTAATGCAACTATATAATGGAGATTCCCAAGCTTCTTGGTAATTATACCCGTCTTCCAGGTCGTCTTGTTTGCTGTGTAATAACGAGCTAAGACTCTCTCACCCTTATACAGTTGCCTGGCCATACATTTTGGGTATTGAGTTTTGTTCAACTTAGTTGGTTTAAATGCATCCAGACTTATACGTATTTGCCTTCCTAAATACTGTTCCGACGGCGTTTTAGAGTTCTTTAATGGCGTCGCGCGATACTTAAAAAGAATTTCTTGCACTTTTTTCCGAATCGGCAACGCTTCCTGTTCCATCGTCGTTAATTTGTGTTTTAGAGTTTGTACATTTCTCTCTGCCAACCCGGTCGTGGCTGGGTGGCCTGGCGCTATGAACTTTTGAAAGATGCCGCAGTTTTTACAAAAGGTTTTAAATTCTTCGCTGGTAAAAATTGTTGCATTGTCCGATACTAAAACGTTTGGGTATCCATTCCTCGAAAATATTTCTTCCAAAATTTCTATTATCGACAATGATGACGGTGCTGCTCGGCTAGTACCTATCAGCCCATTTCGACTTCGCGTCCATTACCACCAGAAAATAATTATTTTGAAAAGGACCAGCATAATCTATGTGTATACGTTGCCAGTTTCCTTCTGGTTCTTCCCACGGGTGGAGTTCCGCTTTAGCTGGAGAGCTTTTTACCAATGCACATGACGGGCATAATCGTACCAAATTTTCAATATCCCTGTCAATGTTTTTCCAGTACACATAGCGGCGTGCCAACTGTTTCATCTTCGTGATGCCTAAGTGCGTATGATGGAGTTCCTTTAAGACGTATGGTTGTAGGACTTCGGGAATTACAACTCTTTGACCTCTGAAAAGCACGTCCCCATCAACTGTAAATTCTGGATCGATATCATTGTCATTATCGTTTTTGTTGTTGCTATGTAGTTTCCTTATGATTTGTGAAATGTGTTTATCTTTACGAGTTTCATCACGTAGTGATTGAAAATTGATCTTCGAATTACTGATGTGATTAATACTTTCATTGCATATAAGATGTACTTCTCTATTAATGGAACATTCGACAAAACTTGTTGTAATATCGGGCGCTCTTGAGAGACAATCCCCGTTTGTATTATCAACCCCTTTTTTGGTTTGTATCTCATAGTTAAACCCAGATAAATATGCTGCATATCGCTGCAATCGAGCTGACGTCATTTGAGGCAGTTTTGCCGTTTGATGAAAAATTCTCATAATCGGCTGATTGTCCGTTATGAGTACGAATTGACGCGCGAATAAATATTCATGGAAGCGTTGAACAGAAAAAACAATTGATCGCGCCTCTCTATCCAGCTGAGAGTAATTTTGTTCGGCTGGCGTCAATGCTCTAGATGCGTACGCGATTGGCCGTTCTTCCCCATTGCATATGTGTGATAAAACCCCCGCTATTCCCGTAGGACCTGCGTCACATGCCAATTGAATTTTTAAACTAGGGTTGTAGGGTACCAATACTCTTTCACTGGCCAATTCTCTTTTCAGTATGTTAAACGCATTTTCACATTTCTTGGTCCAGTTAAATTTTGAGTCTTTTTTCAAGAGGTATCTTAGTGGTGTAGTTGTCGTAGATATATTAGGTATAAAACGTGCGTAATACGTTACCATCCCCAAGAACCTTCTAACGTCGTCAACCGTGTTTGGTGTAGGCATGTTAAGAATTGCCGAAACTTTCGATGGGGACTTCTTTATTGTATTAAATTCAACAATGTGACCCAAAAATTCAATACTTTCCTTAAAAAACGAGCATTTGCCCCGGTTAAGGTGTAAATCAAAACGTTTTAACTGTCCAAGACAAGTTTTCAAATTAGAGACGCACTCTTCCATTGAATTCCCATGCACAATTATGTCATCAAAATATGACTCTGTTTTCGGTACATCCCTTAATATCTGATCAATAATTCTGTTAAATTCTGCGGGGGCAGTTTTAATGCCAAAAGATAATCGCTGCATCCTATATGTACCCCGATGTGTTGAAATCGTTTGTATTATACTCGACTGTTCGTCCACTGGTATGTGTAAATATGCCTCATATAAATCGAGTCTACAAAAGTATCTTGAATCCCGAAGGCTATTGAAAATGTCATCTATTTTACGATTTGGGTAGTGTGCATCAACTAGACGTTGATTTACGCCGACCTTATAGTCTACACACAGTCTTACCCCCCCCCATCAGCTTTAGGTATCACTACCAGGGGCGATCCCCAATCGCTATTCATTGTTTTAGATATAATACCAGCTTGTTCCAACACATCCAGTTTCTTTTCAACACGTTCCGTTAGGGAATATGGAATTTGTCTTTCCTTGTTATAAATTGGTTTGACGCCCTCACGTAATTGTAATGAAACTTTGTATTGTCGCGTACAACCAATTTTTTCTTCGAATACTTCAGAAAATTCGCTTACAATTTCATCGATAATGCTTACCTGATTAATATCAGCTGTGTATGTTGTGTCACCTTTGTTGTCCAGGTCGCTTAAATTGATGTTCAACCGTCTGATCCACGAGCGACCCACTAATGCAGAACAGCCATCTGGAACAATGTAAATATCGTCGAATATAGTTGAGTTGTTGTATCTTGCCTTTACTCTTATCCTCCCGTCGGGGATAAATGTCGTTTGGGTATATGAACGAAATGCAATATTGGTGGGAACCACCGGTGTTTTCAATTGTAGCTTGTTAAATTGACTCCTGGGTAGAAAAGTAAACCCTGACCCAGAGTCCACCTCGAACCTTACCATTCTACCTTCTATCTCAATGTTGGTATAGTATCGTTCAGCATTTGTAGAGTTGTTGTTGTTTTGGTACACGTCAATCACCTTATAAACGCCGTAATTTTCATCATGATGTATTTGATTTTGCTGAATGCTTCTTTTGTGGGGTCCTGCCATTTGTTGGCTTACAAACTTTAATGATGTGACCTTTTTTGTTGCATCCGGTACACCTTAGTTTGTCCTTATCCGTGTGGCACTCTTTAGCAAAATGATTGCTTCTACCACATCGCAAACATAACCCATCTATGCCCAATTTTTTGTAGTCGATTTTCCCTTGTGGTTGTTGTGCTTTCGACGGTTGTGCAGCTTTATTGTTGTGTTTATAATTCCTACGTTTGGAGACTTGATTTATAGTTGTTGTTGCACTCGATCTTACAGTCATTTCTTTTGAATCCGCTTTAGCTGCCTCAATAGCAATTGCTTTTGCCACAATATCTTCAAATTGGCTCGACCCTGATTGAAGAAGTTGTTCCCTCACGTTGCTGCTACAAATTCCGCGTATAAATTGTGCTCGTAAAATATATCGGCTACTGATGCTTTGCATTTGCATGCCGAAACAAATTCGCAATCCCCGATTTCTGCTCGTAATGACGCCACATATTCGGCAATGGACTGTCCTTCCGATTGGAATTTTGACAAAAATTGATGCTGCGTAACTAGTACATTTTTCTTTGGACAAAGATGCGTCTCCAAAAGTTGCAGTAGCTCACCGTACTCAACCTCATTGAGAGCCTTTGGTGCTGCCAATGCACTTACCATATTGAATAGTTTTGCTCCCATTGAATTTAGCAAAAGCTTGGCGCAGTACTGGTTGTTTGCAGAAATTCCCTTCATTTCCGTATAATTTTTGAACCGTTGGATGTAATTCCTGAACGACTCTTTGGAAGAATCAAACGCTTCGAAATTCGGCAATAATGCAGTAGTAGTGGCACTTGTGTTGGTAACACTTTGCACTGTGTTCTGCCCTTGTGCCGCCATTTGCATTACCTGTGTAACCAAATTTTGTTGGATCTGCATAAATGCTGCAAATTGATCCTTATCCATCCTTATTATGATGAAGATTTTGGTTGACCTCGTCGCCAATCTGTGGTGTTCAGTAATTAATAAAGGTGTACACACGATCCGTTTTCTATGATTACTTTATTATAATATGATTAAATCAAGAAAAGAGAGCTGCACATGCTCATGTTACACGGGAAAAAAATCAAGTGTGTAATCTATATTACAGCTCAAGTACCCGATTACAATATTCATATAGGTTACCAGATTCGTATTTACAGGCTACCAGATTTCTATCTTACAGGGTACCAGATTTGTATATTACAATAAGTATGAGACTCATTTGTCTGAACGCCAGTTTATTATATGATGGTATATAACATCAGTCTTTAGAATACTTTACATAATTATATTCAGAACATTGGCAATTAAGTTCAAAAAGGAGTTATACAATTTGTTTACGTAGTCTTTAGCATATTTTGATTACTTATACATTTTTAATTTTTATTACTGATTTTTATCATTTCCATTTTTCTAATTTAAATTTTAATTTTATTGATTCTTTATATGTATATATAATCTTGTTTGTTTGTGTATATTCCTTGATATTTTTATATACTGTTATTCGTATTATTCTACTTTATTTCTACATACATACATTTCTTGTTTATCTTAATTTTTTTCATCGATTGCTATGCTTTCTAAGATCATAACATGTTCTAATTAATTTTTATTTCTATACTAGCTGCGCGTGTTGCTGCGCCACCAACTAAAAACAATTTGAAGGAAATAGATTACACAAATATCCAATTCATTTTGAATCATTTTATTGGTTTTGTTTCCCGTTGTCCAGATGATTCAGACCAACAGGCCTGAGTAGTACGCATTCGATCAGTTTCTAATCTCACTTTTCGTTGTTCAAGTGAATCATGCCATCGGGTCTCAGCGGCATGTACTCGAAGATTTTCCAGTCTCAAGCTCGTTGCCCGTCTGAGTCTACGGCTCGAAATGCTCTTTTCTTACGTGCTTGAGGTGTAGGTCGACCAACTGTTTGTCGCTTTGGAGTGAACGACGTGAAAAATGCGTTTAATTTTATTAGAAGTTAAAATGTTTCAAATTTGTGATTCACATTTTACTGGAATGAGTTATACTAAATGTTATTAAAATCATAAATGATGAATCCTAAAATGTCTGGTATTTGTCCGATCAACACATGATCAAATGCATAGTTTACGATTCAATTGATTTTGAATAATTCTCAGTGGCGTCATCTATCGGAAATTAAACGTACCAACTTAGAATCCTCCGTCGACTTATGCGCAACAACTTTGCTAAAGATCGTAGCATGATTAAATACACAGATTACGATTTAATTCGTTTTGAGTAATTTTCAGTGGCGTCACCTGTCGAAAATTGGTCACACCAACTTAAACACCTTTCCCGGCTCATGCGCAACAACTTTGCCGAAGACCATAACATGATCAAATGCATAGTTTACAATTCTATACCTTACATACAAACAAACATTCATTTTTAGATACCTATATAGAAAATTATTGATTATATTTTGTTACTTATTTTATCACTGATTTTTTATAATTTTTTTCCTTGCTGAACTTCCAAAGCACTTTCATTTATAAGATTAATGTCTTGTTGTGCTATGATTAATATTAAATAAATGAATAAAGTAAAAAAAAAATAAATAAACAAATACCAGATATTATAAAAATATTATAATAAAATTATTATTATATTCTATTATAAGGTCTCCCTAGTGGAACATTTTCCATTTGTAGTAGAGTGTTTACAATTTTTTGCTATTCAGCAATCGGCGGAAAACATATCGAACTGAAGAAGCCTCTGTATTCAAAGCCCTATTCCCTCAATTAAAAGAAAATATTCAGTACTATTTTAATAGCTGTTGTTAACCTAAACACTAAATTTTTAACGTTTATTGTTAACATATTTCCGATGGTGGAGTTTTTTTCAACATCAATTCCCTTAAGTCCCAATTGTAAAGTTGTAATAGGCGGAGATAAGTTGCCATATGCTTATTTTGCCGACGACGCATTTCCTTAAAAGAGCATATAATGAATCCATATGCAGATACTAATATAGCTCGAAAGGAAATAAATTTCAGTAAATGGCCTAGTTTTGCTAGAATGCACGTAGAAACCGCTTTTGGGATTCTGCCCACCATTCTTAAGTTTTGCTTACGCCGATCAAAGCTATTCCATGAAAAAGTTATTAAGTTGTGCTTAGCTGTTTTTTTTTGCATACTTGTTAAAAAAGAACAATTGTATCTTTTATGCAATGCTGTAATCAATCAACAACCAAATGTTGCTAATTGAACTCCAACACACTATATCAAGAAATTCCACCGATAGTTCGAAAAATATTTAAAACAAATTTTCTGATTATTTATACATACTAATCTCTTTAGGCTGAAAATCTAATTTAAGAAAAGTTCATACTCTTAACAAATAAATTCTGTTTTATGTATTTAATAGGAATATTTTTAATGAAGGCTAATAAACTTTTAATAAAGAGGTTCAACAATAATCTGCCTCACAGTCAATTCTTTTTTTAATATTTGGCTAATTTACACGACTTTGTATCGTATATGTTGTATTGAATACACTTTTTGTTTGTGAACGCTCAATGCTATGCTGTATTGTGTATTTTGTATTCAAAATTTAAAAAAGCGATAGAAGAAGAAGATCAGTATTCATAATTTGATTTTCAAGCAACAAAATGAAAAATATTACGGAAAAAAGTAAATTAATTTATTATCTGTGCGATCAATTATAGTTCTAAAGTATTAATTGTTGACTGAAGTGAAGGCATTTACATAAACTGATAGCACGAAACCAATACAACTTCTAAAAACATGTGAAAAAAATGTGTATAAGTGTATCGAATTTTTGTGTGAAAATTATCAACAATACAATGAATACAACGATACAATGGCTTGTGTGCATTGCCCAATTGTTCATCTGTGAGTAAATCTGACACATAGAATAGAACAGAAAAATAGCTGTTTTTCTGACTTTGTGGAGTGAATAAATTTTTGCTCGACAGCTGATTATGTTCATTCCGTGCTATCATACACTGCTGGTCAACCACAAGCACCTTTTTTGTCAATGAAACGCACTATGTGGACCGTATGGTTTGAATAGCCTAAATAACAAGGATGTTGATGAATGTGGAGGAATGGATGCCGTTTAAGTTGTCCGAGAATCTCGATGTACCTGTAACTTTTTTAACTTCTCGAAGGTTCTGATATTATTGATTTTATTTTTTTATGTCTGAGATACTTCCCCATCAATTTCCAAATATGTTTCTCAAAACTTTTGGTTTTTCATTTTATTTCTTAAAATTTTCTCACTTATTACTTTTCTATTCCTTTTCCTTTTGGCTTGATCTGAAATATATCGATGCCTTATTTGTCCCTTTTGATTCGGTGCCTGTATCCTGAACTTTTTTCTTTTTATTTTCGGTTTTCTTCAGCAATGTCGGGTGTTCATAAATTTACATCCATCTCATCATCAAAAAATTGTTTCCGAGTTTTGTAATTTCGAATATTGACATAACTTTTGTTTACATCAGTCTTGATCATTTTTAGTGCATTGGATTGGATTTTAACAGACATGATTGGCTGATTGTTGTGTAAAATTTGTCCAATAGAATTCTAGTTTATTTGAAAAGCCTCAGAATTGTAGAAGGCTTTATATCAAGGCAAAGTCAATTGCCGAAGTTGATGAAAAATAAACAGGTTTGAGGTCTGATTAGTTTTTAATCTTTATTTAGAAATTTTGAGATTTATATACTACTCTTATTCTATGTAATAATCTTAAACTATTTCCTTTACTTACTCAATGTTTATTTTATTTCTCTTTCTCCTACTTATTATTTGTTTACATTTCGGTAACTCACAATAATATCGATGGTAATCGTATTCATTGTAATATATACATATCTAGTGACCCATATTAATCAACACGAGCCCCTTCAAATCGCGTATTCTGCATATTACACTTCTACTTTATGAAGTCACTTTGTAATTATACTCTAGCTTATATTTTTTTATTATTTTTATTTGTATATACATGAATACATTACAGGAATATGGCTTTCAGTTCAGACTTTCACTGCATTCAATATATGGCCAATTTCCTGGAATTGCATCATTTTAAGTATTTATTCCATGCATCCACAATAGCTCGGCTCTGTGCAAAGTAACCGCACATAAAGCCGAAAGTCCATGCCATCCGTTTCATGCGACCTTGCATTACATGCGTATACCGAAAAAGGAGAATCAGTGTAGTTGTTTGTGGCAAGAAACAAAAAAAAATGCATAGACGCGTAGAACGCATCAAGTAGGTCTACTTTCTACTTTTCTATGCGACTCATGCACTGCTGGAAAAAGTCAGCAGTTTTTTAAACTTGGCATGCCAAATTATATACTATTGTGAATGGTTTCGATAAATATGTTTAAATAGTGCATTACTATTTTCACATTTTTCTTTTTGCATTATAAAAGTATTAATAAAAGCACATTTTATAATAAAGTTTACTACTAATTTAAGAGGAAAATACATTAAATACATTTTTTAACACATTTCTTTCATGAAAAAATATGTATGTTACTATTTAGTTGTCGATTGTTTTTATGTATTGAGTGTCATCTATTTTGAATTTATTTATTTGTAAACAAGAAAAATGGAGGATAAATTAACCGAAAACACTAGTCTTGTGTTCTTTTGTGGATTTTCGTGGGCCTTAACAGTACAAAATATCACATATGTAAACTCATAAATTTGTAATTAATGGCATAAATTCTTTTAAAATTACAATTTGATTTTCTATTTTTCCCAAAAATGTTCTTGTTTGCTTTTTTATTGTTTACCACGTCAGCTGATCAAAACAAAAAAACCAGTCGCATAAAACGCATTGTATGTAAATTGCAATAAAAACGGCATAGAATGCAAGAATCGCATGTAACGCAAGGTCGCATGAAACGGATGGTATGGACTTTCGGCTTAATAGCTAATAATAGCAAGTTTAAAATTAATTTGACACGGACAATGATTGATTAATAATATCATAACCTCCACTCCGCCAAACAATTTTATGCGCTGTGTTGCTAACTATCTGGCATATGTAAAAACGTTTGTGTGGTTTAGAAGGCAATTAATAACGCAATATTTTGAAGCCAAATTTTGACTGTTATTGTTGATTTTCTACATGACTTGAAGTTACGCTTATAGACTCTAATTTGAACAGAGTCGCTTTTCACTACCTATATTTATCAATTGCGACATGATTGCCTTTAATTAGTCGGGAGTCTTAAAATTCTTGGGGTAGTAGAACTGGAAGCAGAAGATCTTGTGGGGGTCAGAATTTTCGTCTCTTTAATGATAGAATCCCGGACGTCATTCCATCTGATGCAACATACACCCTCCTTCATTTTCGGCTAATATGACACAATTGCCCAGGCGAACACAATGCTTGCTGCGCAGTAGAGGTTTAGATAGCCCAGTATTCTATATTGTAGAGGATTTTCTAATAACATACATCATTGCCTTGCCGGTCTCAGAGTCATCTTCACACTTTTTCAATTTTCCAACGGGACGCACTGTTTTGCGCCAGTAGACCTTTGTTTGAAACCAAGTAAAGTGATTTCGTTCCTCCAATTAGTAGTTTTTTATTTTTAATATTACTGCAATTACTTTCATATAATTAAATTATATATAGAGCAATATACATATATATGGCTCTAGCTTTAGTCATCAGCCAGAAAAAGCGGTTAATAATTGTTTGTTAACATCTAAATAGTCATTAAGGGTATCGATAGCTCCGTACGAATAATTTAAATTAAATCTACTTTTGATGCTGAAGGTTTGAGGTGAAGTCCTTTCTCAATGTTTAAATAAAGACAAAATACCTCAACCTCTTTTTAGGGTCGAAATCGCATTTCACGTTTCTCACCTAAAGAACTAGAGCAAAGTTCATACCATATACGGCTTAAGGTGTCTTTTTAACAGAAGAGTAACGGTGAAGGAACATATTAAAACAGAAGGGCCCCCCTCAGTACCAAATCCGTCAGTCTTTCTGTAGACTGACATCAGTCTGTGGCCGATGTAGAGGTGTTCAGAAGAGTGTAGAGTGCCCCCATCCCTAAACTTATGTATCCTTCAGAGAATGCAGCAACTATGGCCAAAAGCAACAGAAGTCCGAAATGTGCTCAATATCAGGTTTAAAATTTCCCATCACTTCCGAAAACTTCGAACAAAATAATTCCTATGGAAAGCAATGTCGCTCCCGACGAAAAAATAAGCCTTATAGTAAACGGAAAATTACTGAGAATATGCTTTTGTTTTTTTGAACTCGCCGTGGTCTAGTGGTAGTGTGTTGGCTCATTAGACGAAAGGCCCGAGTTCGAATCCCAGGTCAGACATCAAAATTAAATACAAAAAAATATTTCTTCGGGGACTTTCTCTCAGCAGATTTCTGGCAAAAACTCTGAGAGTAAAAATTGCCATGAAAAAGCAATCTCAAAAAATCTGTCGTTCGGAGTCGACTTTAAGCTGTAGGTCCCGCCACTCATGTATAAAAATTAACGCACACAACATGAGTGGTGTTGAGAAGCTAGGCCGTAATCCTGACTGAAGGGTTGTAATGGCCAATTATGTATGTATGCTTTTGCTAATCATTTAGAAATTGTCTTCACAAATTTTGTCTTCCAAATGTTACGATAATGTACAACGCGCTTTAAATTTCCGTATCTCCACATTTAGAACAGCTATAAAGAGATTAATAAATGCAAAAAAGCTCTCAGATATGACAAAACTACCGGTTTAATAATAAAAAAAAACTTACCTGCCTCAGCTATACGAGTTATTTTGTTATAATTATCCGGCTTCCTGGAAGATTTCAGAGATAATTATGATACCCAAACCGGTCAAGGATATAACCCAAGTTACGTCATATCAGCCTATAAATTTGTTGCTTATTCTCTCAAAATTGTTCGAAATAATGTTCCTTGACAGATTATTTCAGGAAGTGGATCTCAATTATTCCCCATCATCAATTTGGTTTTCATTGCTGCACAATCCACCGTATAACAAATTTGATTCGAGATGCTTTCGAGAAAACACAGTATTGTTTGTATATTTCAATACTATTATTCCCCGTCATCAATTTAGTTTTAGAAAATAGCATAGCATTACTGAACCATAGATAAAGTGCCCATCAGTACCAGGAAAATTTCAGTAAAAATTGATTTTTACTGATTACTGGAAAAAATTACAGTATTCAGCATGGTATAAGAATAGAAGGTAGTTTCATTCTCTCTTTATTTTTTAAAATTCACTATCTGACATGCTTAAGGATTTTGACGTTTTCCTTAAAATAATGCTACCATATTAATTTTAAATTTCCCCACATTTTCTTGAAGTCACATGAAAATAATAAATTCAATTCATAAATATTTTGAAAAAATTTTATATTAAAATATTTGTGTTTAAATTGGATTCACAGGTAAGACTTGTGATACATCAATACTTACGAAGCTAATTTGAAAATACTATTTCAAGATTTAAAAAGCATGAGTTGTATTTTCCCCCAATGCGAAAATACGAAATATTTTTGCAAAAATTCAAACATACGGGTTTTTAAAGTCCCCACATTTCCCAAAAAACGCCAGCAGTGGCTGGAAGACAAAATCTTAGATTTTCAGACAGTAGATCCTGACGTGACGTTAAATCAACAAATTTTTAACCCAATAAATTTAATCCCAATAGACGATGAAGAGCAAATAGAGGCAAATATCTGTAGAATCTACTTTATATAAATCTAGTTATTTTTATAGATTACAGAACATCAAGAAACAGAGCAGTTTTTGGATGATGTTAAAAATTTAAATGATATAGAATTCGATGGTATGAAAAATTTTGCGGGTTATATAATTTTCAAAATGTGTCTTCTAGAATTTGGCTTCATACTTAAATATACTTAATTATAAATTACACATTTGCCATAAATAATTTATTGGGAATATACAACAAAATTGTAAATGTGGCAACGCTACATATATAGTTTATGAGAAAATAAAACTTCAAAAAACCTTATTTTTTAAAAAAAAATTTGATTGAAACTACCTTCTATATTTCTTATACTATGGTATTCAGTAAATTTTTACTGGTAATGAAATTTAGATTGCATTACCAGTAAAATTTTAATGATTACTGAAAAAAAATTCAGTATTCAGTAAATTTTACTGGTTACTGAAAAAAAATTCAGTAAGTCAGTAAATTTTTACTGATTACTGAAAAAAATCAGTACCAGTAAATTGAAATCCATTATACATTACCAGTAAATTTTTATTAATTATCAAAAAATTGTCAACATTTCTAATAGATGTCATTAGTAGAAATAGAGAGTATATATTTGTAAAAAACAAAAATTAAAATAATGTCTAATATGAATTTAAAAAAAAGATGTAGCCCACTGGGTTTGAACCGACGACCACCCGATTTCTGATCGCCGTTGTACTGACAACACCACCGAAAAGTCAAACACAATTTTTTGCAACACAAATTAAATTTTTTTCATTTCA
Organism: Sarcophaga rosellei; assembly: GCA_930367235.1. Taxonomy (NCBI): domain Eukaryota; kingdom Metazoa; phylum Arthropoda; class Insecta; order Diptera; family Sarcophagidae; genus Sarcophaga; species Sarcophaga rosellei. Next base: position 43,129,668 of record OV884018.1, on the reverse strand, counting down.
AATTAAATCGTTTTCATTTTAAATTAAATTATTTTTATTTCAAATTAAATTAATTTTATAATAATACGATGGTCCTTGATAATGCATAAAACTCAAGAAGTAAAAGATAAGGTTGCAGAGTCCGGGCATATTTTAATGTTTCTTCCTCCTTACTCACTTATGCTTAATCCAATAGAAAAGTTTTTTCTAAAACAAAGCTACATGCCCGAAATTTATTGGCTGATCGGGACATTAATTTGGTCCTGGTAACAATAATTAAATAATCAGTAGAAACGGTAACACATTCAGATTGTAACAATTATTATCTCGATATGACCATGAATTTGTCATTAGCTGCATCTAGAGGAATGTAGCAATAAAACCCGTCCAAATATTAAAAAGGTGAATTGAGCAATAAGTTTATTTTTATTTTATTTAGTAAATTTTTAGTCAAATAAACAAAAAATTTAATTCGAAGTTAATAAATTTAATTTGAAAAAAAAAAATAATTTAATTTTAAATAAAAATAATTTAATTTTAAATAAAAATAATTTAATTGGAAATACAAAAACTTTAATTTTAAATAAAAAGAATTTAATCTGAAATGAAAAAAATTTATTTTGTGTTGCAAAAAGTTGTTTGACTTTAAAAAAATGTAATTTGAATACAAAAATCGTTAATTTGAGAGTAAAAACCTATATAAATAAATAGGCAAATTGAGAAAAAGTAACTGTTCGATTTATCTACAAGAAACCATTCTTTACCTGTCCGACTGCTTCAAGACTCACATTGCAATAAAAAATTTGTTTCCTAAATACAATACCCCATTGCCCTCGTCCGCCCCTGTAGAGCGATTATTTTCATTCGCTGGAATTGTTGGTCTTAAGAAAAGCTAACGGTGGACACTAATAATAATTTATTGTATTTGAATTTTTTTTTTACGTATGTTCATTAAATTCTTATTAAGAGAGTGAAAGTAAAAAATATGGAACATTTCTATTTTAAATCATCAAAAACTATATAGTAAATGAAAACTTTGTAGTAAAAACTTGTAAAAAAAGGCACATGTATAATTTTTGATTAGTCGATATAGTAAACTATTTTGGTTTTAAATTGTTCTGACAATAATGTAAACAAAAGGTAATTCAAAATAGAACTTGTAATAATTTGCAACGATAAAAAATGTTGACAATTTTAGTTTTTTGTTCTTCTTGCAAGTTTTTTGAGTTAATGAATGCTTTTCCAGTAACAATTGTTAATAATTCAGCTTATTGAACAGAGCAAATTTTATTCGAATCCTTGAACTGTAGGCAATTTTTCCACAAAATAATTCCACTAACATGTAATTAATAAATTTTACTGATACTGATTTTTTTCAGTAACCAGTAAAATTTACTGAATACTGTTTTTGTTTTTCAGTAGACAGTAAAATTTACTGATTACTGATTTTTTTTCCAGTAATTAGTAAAATTTTACTGGTAATGCAATCTAAATTTCATTACCAGTAAACATTTACTGAATACTGAAAAGCTTAATGCATTAGAATTATAATGCAGTATGCCCATGTATGTACTGAACAATCCACCGTATAACAAATTTGATTCGAGATGCTTTCGAGAAAACATAGTATTGTTTGTGGATTTCAGTACTATTATTCCCCATCATCAATTTAGTTTTAGAAAATAGCATAGCATTACTGAACAATCCACCGTATAACAAATTTGATTCGAGATGCTTTCGAGAAAAAACAGTATTGTCTGTTGTACATATCCCAAACATTTGGCAAACTCTGGCACGATGGTGTGATATACACATTCTTAAATCTATTACCCGCTAAAGTTCTTAAGCTCTTCAGAAGGTCTCTAGAAAACAGATATTTTCACATACAATCATATTCTAATTTATCTTCACGGAAAAGGGTTTCTGCTGACGTTCCTCAGGAAAGCATTCTAGGGCCATTCATTGATTAACACTTCAACATTCGTGGATGACACCGCATTAATAAGCACCAACGAAAACCCTGTACTTGTTTCCGCACTAGATAATTGGAAAATTAAAGTCAATTCTAGCAAATGTGTCCACATAACTGTCACACTAAAAAGGAAAAATTGTCCTCCATTGAGCACTAATGGTTTAAGAATACTGGAAAAAAACCACATCAACTACATCGGTATGTACCTCAATTGCCCTCTTACTTGGACTCAAGGTGGCGAAGTCTCTTACTAACCACAAATCCGAATTCGTGCTTTTTATCATGGCAGCTGTAATATATATCGCAAGATGCAAGCCTCTTGCGTCCATGTCCTATCCATCGCATTTTCTGTATGGCAGTGATGTCAGTCCTACATTTCATGAAGGCATATATTATTATTGTTACGTTTGTACCTTTTTCAAAACGTTTAGAATATGAGTTCGTTGATTGTAAACAAAAATAAGAGCAAATATGTGTTTTGTTTTGATTAAACTCTTTGTTGCTCGCACTACTGTTGTGTGCCACAACAACTTCACAATACAACAACAACTTGTTCGTTATTCATCTCTGCTCGCACCCTTTGCGTAAGCAACAACTCTTGTACATTAGATCTGTATAGCGGAGATCTTCAAACCACGACAGTTTACTTCGCCTCTTCACACAAGACTGACTGAATTCTTTCTACTCGCTGCCTGCATTGTCTTGCCTTTTTATATGCTCACACAAACAGTCCGACGAAGACTTTCGAAGTATATCGTTTAGGGTTTCGCTTTCTCGAGAACTCTATAGCGACTTCATTGTTGTTTGTGTACTTTGCTTACGTTGTTTGTTGTTGCTTTCTTTCTTACTTGTATGTCTCCTTTTCTTTCACCGATGTTGTTACTTGTAACATGTTCGTTGTATTTCTTAGTGTAGCTATTGTTAAGGCAGAATTAGTCAACCGTAAATGTAGAATCCGTAAATGTAGTCGTGTCAGCTGATCGTTTTTGTTATATGAAAAGGTATACAAGTGCTTACTTCACCATAATGTAACGTAACTTAACGTCCCAATCTGTTGAAAATAGAATTCTACAGCAACGTTACGTGACATTTGTCAAGCAGTGATGGGCTGTTTGTATGTAGAATATTAAGAGGGTATTTTTACTTTTTTCTTTTGGTACTTAAATTTTTTGGTACATATCGATGGCTTAATATAGAGAGGTCGTATCTTACATTTTCAGTATTTTACAGGAGAAGGAAAAAACTTAATAAAATCTAAAACAAAAATGTTATGTTATGTTTCTTTTAATTACTGTAAATCAACTATTCGTCAACATAGAAACCTGAATTTTTCAAAGGATGTGTATGGGGGGTTTGTCTACCAGAATATGTAAAAACCCCGATTTTGAAAAAAACGAGATACGACCTTTCTATATTAAGCCATCAATTATTACATAAATAAAAATGATTCAAATTACTTTTTTTATAAAATCTAATAAGAGCATTTGTCAATCGTAATAAGTAACAATATAACATACATATAATAATAATAACAATAAGAATAAAGAAATATAAATATGTTTTCAAGTAAAATACATTGTAGAAATGTATGTATGTACAAAACCAGAATTATAATCTAATTACATATAAAAATGGGAGGGTGTCACAGTATCCATTTTTCGGTAAATTTTTCTTTTGATATTTAAACTTTTTTATTTGTTAATATGGTTTACATACATACATACATACATACATATGTACATCGAATATTAAATATAGTATTTTAAGTACTTTTTCCTTTATAAAATCTATCAAGAGACATACATACATATAATAAAAATTTAAAAAAAGGTACATACAAACATACATAACTATGTATAATAGCAATAATATATAGTTATAAATATTTTTAAAATAAAAAAGCTATAACTACAATGTAATTAACAAAAATATTAATATTGTGTGTGGTACTAATTTAATGTTTTTCGTCCTTTTTTACACAATCACAAAAAATTTAAACAAACTGAACTCCCATCAACGCTGAGAATTAATTTCTTTATGTCAAAAACACATGACACGATTTCAAGCGTTCTATAAGTGCAAATACATTTACGTTTACGATACATTTACATTTACGATACATTTACGATTTCTACGGTCGGCTAAAGAGGCCTTTAATCATGTTAATGTTAAACGATATTTTCGTTTTCGTAGCAATATATACGATTAATATATATGAAAGTACCAAAAAGCTTCAAATGTCACGTAAGAACGTAAAGTAAAGCCCTTGTTATGCTTCCGTAACGGAACGTAACCGCAACAGTAAGAACCAGCTGATCGTTTTTGTTATGTATAAAGCAATACGAATGGTTATAGAAATGTAATGTAACGTAACCGGAACGTAAGAATCCATAAAAATAGAATTTTCTTACATTTTTACGTGACATCTGCTTAACAGTGTTAACAACATGCCAATATTAAAAACCACTAAAACTGAAAACTTAAATTATAAACAGAATTTACATTTTGTATGTATGTTATGTTTGTCTGTATGTGGAATTCTCTTTAAATAAAGCTTCACATATTTTAAAAACCCAAATTATAATTTATTTCATTATTAACTTTTATAATTTAAAATAAAAGTAAACACTATTTAACTACATATTATATTATGTAGGTAGTGTTTATTTTTATTTTAAAATAGAAAAATTTAGTTATCGATTTTTAACTAATTAAAGCGTTCGAAAAGCATTTCAGTTTGCTTTCTACTTTTCTTAGAGAAGATAAAAACGTTTTAACATTCGTACAAATTTGGTTTCCGAAATACCTGACCTGTTTCTGTACAATAAACGACTTCACTTGCTTGTCTATAGAAAGTTCAATCAAAGGCAATTAATTTTGTGTTTTTGTTTTCCTCAACAAACAAACATAAACTAAATTGAGTGTTTTTGTTTGAGTGAAAGTGAAATTGTTTGGCTTACAAAAACAGTACATAAAACTTTTAATAAGTACTTTTAAATAAATATAAAATCGTTTAAAATGAACCTAAAAACTCTGTGGTGATAACACTGGTTGACAGCTGGATTAAAGAAAAACAAAAGGCGCCATATTGAAGGTGATAAAAGGAGTGAAAACAAAGTTTTCAAAATTTGGAATTAATATTAAATTTATTTAAAAAACAATAATAAAATATAAACTCAATCCAAAAACATGTCTTATATATCCATATCTGGATCTCTGTCTTTTAGTTTTTGCAATTTTTATTTCCTTATTTGTTTTTGTTTATTTCTTTTTTGTTTTGTTTACATAAAAACATATGACACGTTTTTACGATCTATAATTGCCCTTACATTTTTACACGTTACATTACGTTACTGTTACATTCCGTTACGGTAGCATAACTAGGGCTTAATTCTGTTTTATACAGATCGTTTCGTTTTGCTAACAAGAGAGAATGTTTCGGTAAGCGTTTAAATTGCTCTCCATTTGCTCAAAAAGAGAACGTTCGGTACGTTACGTTCTGCTAATTACCATTTAGTTTTTGTGATCATCTAAAAGCAAATTAGTGATGCTAACACAAAATAAAATAATAATTATATAACAGCTTAAAATACTTATTGAAGAGAAACATACAATCAGAAAATAATGGACAGTTCATGTATTTATAAAAAGAAAAATTGTAGTATAAAAGGTTATTAATCATATTTTGATAAGCCCGTTAACCAAAATAATTTTTTATGAATACAATAATCAAGTTGGAAAAGGAATAGTTTCTTGGCATGCGGAGATTAATTTACCAATTTTTTAAATTTTAGAAAAAATACAGAGTCCATTATTAACGTTACATAGAGTCATAAATTTTTGGGTATTTGTTTTGTATTGTTCAAAGATCGATAGTCAACTGTTTCATTTGATTTGTTTTTACAACGACTGCGCATATTGGAAAAAGTTTAACCTTACTTAAAGAAAATTTCATTGCGGAATTTCGGTTTTTTAGTTTATTATAATAAACTAACCCGTTTTTGAGTTACGCGAATATATGTTGCGCAACCTCCTCCATTTTAGAAATAACGGTATATTTCGAAAACACGAGCTAACCTAAAAAAATGGTTAGCACCACTGGATTCAGCGTACCCGAATTATGTTAACCCGCCAGGTACCCCGCTTGTCACAAAAAAAAGTGTAAAATTCTAGCACAGTGTTATTACTCAGTTCTCGATTTAGAGAATGATTGTGACGAAAATCATCTGAAAGAATTTCAGCGACACATGCAAGAGCAGGGGGCTAAAAGTCAAAAGCCAAACTCGCCGAATATATCGCATCAAAACAGAAACGTGATAAAAACAAATCATATTTCAAATGATAACACAGTAGCTACTGTTGCTGTAGATATTGATACTGGCAGTGCCGAGACCACTGACAACGTAAACACTGATTTAATGAATAAAAAACAAAAAATTTCACCAATCATTTTATTTGATATTGAATGAAACAAACTTATTGAATTCATAAAAAATGGTCTGAAGATAATAGATTTTAAAATTAAAGTATTTAAAAATAAAAATTCTATTTTCCTAAATTCCTTAAATGACTTTATCAAAGTAAGGGCATACTTGGAAAAGTACAAGCAACATTTTTTACTTATACCCCTAAGTGCGTAAAAAACAAGACCTTTTTATTAAAAGGCCTAGATGCCGATATGAGAGTTGAAGATGTATTGAGTAATTTAGCTAACTTTGAATCCGACGACCTACAATTTTTAAAAATCTCTCAGTTTACAACGAAAAGGTCAACTGAAAGTGGTAACAAACTCCCAATTTACATGGTGCAATTGAGCCCAAATAGCGATGTAAATAAATTAAAAGCCATAACGGGCATACAGCACAGATGCATCAAATGGAACCTCTTGAAACGCCCTGACATTGCACATTGCAGAAATTGCCAGGGATTTTTCCATAGCTCTGCTAACTGCTTTCTGCCGTCTAAATGTGTAAAGTGTGATAAAAATCACGAAAAAGGAAACTGTGGTATAAAAGAAGGAGACCAAATCTACTTTGCAAGGAGTATAGACACCCGGCTTCGTACAAAGGATGCAAGGTATATAAAGAACTACATCAAAAACTTCAGCAGAAAAAACAAACAACTTTAAAAATATTCCATACCTTACCAAAAATACTTCGCATGTAAATAATGGAAACACTTACGCTCAAATTGTAGGAGGAAATAACTCACTTTACAATCCAAATGGTAGTCAAATCCGTACCTTCATGCAGGAGATTAAGGCTATGATGATAGACTTGACAAATCAATTTGCCAACTTGCAAAAGCAACTGCAAATTCAAACTTCACGTATTGATACGATTTTCTCTTTGATTGAAATATAATGACAAGTATTGTAAGCAAAAACTTAAAAATAATTGAAATTAACGTAAACTCTCTGATACAAATAAGTAGGAGAATATTCCTCCAAAAATTTTTAGAAATTCATAATCCAGACAAAGTTTCATTGAATGAGACAAAGTTAAATAGCAAACACAAGGTTAAGTTTAGAGGATATAATATTGAACGAAAAGACAGGTCAAACTCTCAGAGAGCTGGAGGCATCGCAATGCTTATAAAGTATCCCATAAAGTTTGAAAAATATACTACCTGCACAATTAATAATTTAAAAGTTTTGGAATCAGCTATTGTAAAAATACCCATAAACAACAACGAGTTTCTTTTTATTATATCAACGTATTATTCCTCAGGAAACAACGATACATACTTTAAATCTGACATACAAGATCTTTTTATATCAATCAATGCTGAAAACACTAACAATTACTACATTCTTGCAGGAGACCTAAATAGTAAACATAAAGAATGGGGTAACAGAGAAAACAACACAAATGGAAACATGCTTAAAGACTGGTTAAAAGAGAATGCTATACATTTTAGATGTCAATTATATGCATCGGCTATGCCATCATACCCTAGATGTAATTCATACCTTGATGTATGCATTCAGACAAAGAATACATATAGTACAAGAAAACAACACATTAAATTGAATTAGAACTATTGACTATGACACCGACCATAACGTACTTGAAATTGGAACCAACATTCGTGAAAATGAAAATGCATTCACATTTTTTCTAGGAGATCCTATTCTAAAATATGATTATAAATCCACAAATTGGAAAAAATTTACTAAACATATTACATCTAGTCTCAAAGATATTCCTTCTGTACCAAATAACCGCAACCTTTCAAATTCTGAATTAGAGTAGTGCCTACATTTAAGAAAAGATCACACGCAAATGTAACTAGTCCACTTTTAGAAAAACTTTATTCTGAAAATAGTCGAGTTTTAACAATTATTAAAAAACACTACAAATATTAAAAGCCACTTTAAAAGGAATACGAAAGCTTATCAACGAAAATATCACTTTGATAATGAACAACATACATACATAATTGGCCATTACAATCCTTCAGTCAGAATTACGGCCTAGCTTCTCAACACCACTCATGTTGTGTGCGTTAATTTTATACATGAGTGGCGGGACCTACAGTTTAAAGTCGACTCCGAACGACAGATTTTTTTGAGAAGCTTTTCATGGCAATTTTTACTCTCAGAGTTTTTGCCAGAAATCTGCTGAGAGGAAGTCGCCGAAGAAATATTTTCATATTTTCGTTTTGATGTCTGACCTGGGATTCGAACTCGGGCCTTTCGTCTAATAAGCCAACACACTACCTACTAGACCACGGCGACTTCTATGATAATGAACAATATTTTATGCAAAAGACTGGAAGGAATATACACTAAAAACTCTGCAGACATGTTTAACAAAATAACGCGTCTGAGAATTAACAAAAGTATAGAAATATAATCCTTAAATTTACCTCAAAACTCTGAATACATAATTCATAGCGCATGTTTAGAAGTAAGAGAATTAGAGAAAGATGAAAATCAGATTTACATAATTCGGGGTGATAGTAACATTGCTAATACCATAGGAGCCTACTTTGAATCAATTCACTCTCAAAAAGAGATTGATTATGATAACAATAACCAGGTTTATGTCCACCGTATGTTCAATATGTTTTTAGATTCAAAAACATCATTTGAAAATAGCCATACAACTATAACACATTTCTCTAATAATCGAAAGGCGAATGAATTAAATGAGGAGGTCGGTGATTTATTTGTTTCTATATCATTAATTAAATACATATTAAAAATTTAAAAAATAAAATATCAACAGGCTATAATAATATTCCAAATATAATTTTGAAAAACTTCCAGATAGAATTATATCAGACTACTGCTCAATTTTCAATAATATGATTAATAACTCTCATTTCCCAAAACATTGGAAAATAGCACGTGTTGTTGTTATTCCGAAAGGGGATAAAATCCGTTATCACCCAAAGAACATGCAATATACAATAAGCCTACTACCGAACATCAGCAAGGTTTTTGAAATATGTGTTAATAATTCAATTCATAAACTATGTACTGAAAAAAATTTAATAAACGACAAACAATTTGGTTTTAAATACAAACATTCAACTATTAATGCAATAAATATACTTATGTCTCACGTCAATTGGAACTGGAATAAGAAATATTGTACTGGTACTGTATTATTTACTATATATCTGTTAAAAAGAAACGCGTCTAGCCTTTTCAAGTTTTAAACAACGAATCCCCCTTATTCTTTTTCTTACAATAATTCCACATTTATAATATATCTTACAAGGATACGGTGATGCCATATCCACAATATAACTGATATGTACAGGGATACCACACATCTCCCCTCCTAAATTGTTAATCAAAATCCAATACATATGGCTCCAAATTTTTCCGAATTTTTACTTCACGGCCTCGTCTTGTCAGAATTGGTTTGTCTTGTAAATCTTCTACTCTCTTTGTTATTGCTTCTTCCCGAGAATCGTTTGCCGTCACTTCCGCACCCTCTAAAGTTTTATCATGAGACGGTCTTTTTCCATCCTCGGAAGTATACTCTACTGATGGATCTTTTTCACAGTTCTGATCGTAAAGTTCTCTGACGGATGTTCTGCGTAAGTTGCAGGTACCTTAATTTCGGTGTTATCAATAGATCTATTTAGGTGAAATGCGTTGCGCCTATATCTGATATCATCTGTCTCTACCCAGTATGACCTAGGTGTGTCGGCTTTTGATGCAACTTTACCCCATTGTTTCAAATCTCGGACAAAAACCCTGGAACCACCTTTTAAATCTGGTTGTTGACGATCACCATGATAGCGATTATAGTTATTTACGAGTAGTAATTTCGAGCGCAGCTTTCGTCCCATGAGTAGTTCTGAAGAGCTGTATCCTGTTATTAAAGGTGGCGTCCTATACTCTAATAGTGCCATGTAATGATCTGTGTTCTTCTTAAATAAGTTTTTTTATTATTTTTACTGCTGATTCGGCCAATCCATTACTCTGTGAAAACTATGGACTGGATGTAATGTGTTCGAATCCTCACTCACTAGCAAATCTATGGAATTCAGATGTAATAATTTGAGAAAATTGTGGGCCGTCGTCTGAGCGTACTATTTCAGGGATTCCATGACGACTGAAAAAGCTCTTTAATTTTTCGATTACGCATTTGGCCGTCTGTCGCTCAAGTTCTATGACTTCCGGGTAACGAGAGTAGTAATCACATACAACTAAGAAATTCTTACCCTTATAATAACACAAATCGATGCCTACTTTCTGCCATGGCCGCTCTGGGAACTCAGATGTGATAATAGGTTCCTTTCTCGGTATTAGATTCTTGACACAGATGTTGCAGTTCTTTACCAGCTGTTCTACATTTTCCATATAGCCAGGCCCCCATATTGATTCTCGTGCTCTCGCTTTACATTTATTAATGCCCAAATGTCCACTGTGGATGCGTTGCAAAACCTCTGCTCGCATTTTCGAGGGTATTATTAGTATGTTACCGTACATTAGAATGCCATTATTAACTGCCATTTTATAGCGATCGTTGTACTATAATTTTGCTTCTGATGACATTTTTGACTTATGTGGCCAATCTTTATTACAATAAGCTGCTACTTCTTTCAGTATTTCATCTTCTAGCTGTTCCATTTTTAACCGGGTTATAAATTTGGCACTTGCGGGCAACTTTTCTATGACGTTGTAGACAAAAGTTTGTAGCTCCTCATCGTTCTTTTGAACATTTTTCAAGGGAGCTCGAAATAAAGCATACGCTGCAATTAGGTGCTTTCCTGATTTATATTCAATAGTATACCCATAACATAACAATTTCATTCTAAACTTTTGTAACCTCGGTGTTAAATCATCAAGATGTTTAACGGTGAAAATTGAAATCAGGGGCTTATTGTCTGTCTCTATGTGAAACTTTATGCCCGTTAAGTAATCTCTGAATTTGACCGTTATCGCATAAGTTACATTCCCACTCCCTAAACTAATTATATTGGCTGGTAAAGTGTAGGGATCTCAATAGGTTTAAATTACACATTTGTTTTTCGTTCCCACATTTTGCAGACAGCAACGTAAGCATTTTTGTTTGCATTGTTTAGCTTTAGTTATAAGTAAGATATTTTAAAGAAATGAGTCTTAAGATTCAATTTAATAAAGTTAGTGCTCTTAAGAGTAAAAACTAAAATAAATAAAACTGAAGTTTTAATTAATATAAGTGGCGCAGTCGGTTTTCCGAACAGAATAATTAAAATTATTAAATTTTGAAAGTTAAAAATCAAAAAAACAAAAATCTTTAAGAAAAGAAAATATTTAAAAGAATTACAAACAAAGACAAATCGGTTTTGCGAACAGAACTTAATAATTAAAATTATTAAATTTTAAAAGTTAAAAAACAAAGAAAAATCTTTTAATTAAGAAAAGAAAATATTTAAAAGAATAACCAATTATTACAAACAAAGACAAGACAAAGTGCTTAGTGCAAAAGAAAAAAAATGTAAAGTTGGCCTTATTTTTTTTAAGCAACAGAACTTAAAAATTAAAATGTTCATAGTTAAACAAAAAAAAATCTTTTAATTAAGAAAAGAAAATATTGAAAACAATAACATTACAGTCAAAGACAAAGTGTTTACAAAAAAAAAATTAGTAGATTTGATGCGAACAGGGACCTACAGGAAGTCGACGGGTCAGGGCAGGAAAAGATTGCCGAATTAGAGGCAGTCCTGCGGCTTCAAGAGCAGAAAACTATACAGCAGCAAAATCAGTTGCAAGAACAAAAGCTGCAAATGCAACAGCAGTTACAAGAGCAACAGGCTCTCCAACAACAAATACACCAACAGGCCCAACAACAACAAGTTCAACAACAACAGTTCAACGGGTACAGATTTGACATGGCGACAAAAGACGTCATAGAGCAGTTCCGGAGACTAAGACCTCTTGACGAAAGGCATAACCCAAAAGCGTTTATACAGTCCGTCGGTACAAACCTCACTCTTTGAGGCAACAACGAGAGTTTAGCTAGATTCTGCGTCGGAATTGTTGCGAACGAGAAAATCTTTGGAAAGGCTGGTAAAGGGGTGAGAGAGCTGCGGAACAATGCTTCATGGGAAGAAATCAAAACAAGGATGCTGCAACAGTACCGGCCGGAAAGGACTTATACGGAGGTTTCTAACTGATGGGGAGAGGTGGTACAGGAAAAGAAAAGAAAAATGTTATCACAAATAAAAAAATATTAATGATTACTGGGGGTTGATAATTTATTTGCAAGTATACGAACCTTTTACTTTGGGTTGCAGGAGCTAACTAACTTTACAATGTTTTTTAATTCTTAAGTTAGGCACGAATTTGAATATTTAAAAACTGACGAGTAGGCAGAGATGTTCGTACTTTCTTGCGACAGTTGACCATCTTCAAATAAGCGCACTTAACGCTTCACGCGTGAACATCCCGGCCCCCTTGCCTTATTGCAATGAATGAATCAATGAACGGTACAGATTATGATATTACAAATTCAATTTAAAAAAAAATGTGTTATATGTTATAATATAGTATAATACTATGTTCACGTATGCACCTTTATTGCGTAAATCGCAATTAACGCCAATATTGATCTCAATACTTCATATAAAATCTCAATTAATTATTGATCAATTAAATGCTAATTGTTATAATATTGATTAAAACTTTAAATACAGCACTGTCATAAGTCTGTTTTGTGAGCACATTATAAGTAACCGAACACTTCCTGTTGATATTTGACAACTCAAATGTCAACAACTACAAAAAAAAAATGGCAACTTGCAAACAAACACAAACAAAAATTACAAAAACACGCGACCAAAATAAAAACAATGTTGTTGTTTATTAGCTGTTTAATGAATATTGCGTATATTTATTATACCTAAACGGGTAAAATATTGTTATCAATTAAACGACTATTGTTCTCAATTAAGTTGTATACGTGAACTTAGTATAAGGATAAAAGCAGAAATTTAATTCAATTTAATTAACAAATTTTAAATTCAATAAAAATAAAAATTCAAATATATAGTAAATATTTATAATAATAATAAAAAATATAGTTTTCATATTAATGATGTTTCTCTACACTGACGACACCGATCGGTATTGCGACAATTTTGGACCAAGTGGGAGTGAGCCAGACAGTTCTCGCAGTATTTATACCGTCTGACCATTTTCAACTTGTCGGCAACGTTCATCTTCTTAAAGTTAATGCATTTCCTTAATGGATGATCCTTTCTACAAATTCGGCAATCATTAGTCGGCTTACGATAGCGGTTGCGAGCAGTGCTCTTCTCCTCTAGTGGGGACTGGCTTCTGATGTTGTGACGTGGCATGTTTTGGCTGTGGAAAAGGTATAGAGAAAAAAATTTAATTAGTTTTACTCTGCGTTAGGGAGTAAGACTAATTTAACAATGGGCCTTGTAAAGATGCCATTGGCAGTTCGTATTTCGGCGACTCTGACTCTGTTATCGCTACCGCGGATAACCTTTTCAATGCGGCCAAGCCGCCATTGATTCGGGGGCAAATTTTCTTTCCTTATAACAACAAGGTCGTCGATAGCGTAATCACGTTGGGGATATTTCCATTTAAAACGCTTGTGAAGCTCTTTAAGATACTCCTCTTTCCATCTTTGGTCAAAATGGTGGTGGAGTATTTTAAGTTTTTGCCAACGATTGACATAGGACAATGTATGAGCTGACAAATCAGGCTCTGGGGGTGCCAGTAACGGCGTTCCTATAAGGAAATGTCCTGGGGTAAGCGCACACAGATCCGCAGGATTTTCACTGATTGGGCTGAGTGGCCTGGAATTTAAACATGCTTCAATTCGGGCTAACATTGTAGAAAATTCTTCAAATGTAAAACTCTGACTATGAGAGATCCTTTTTAGATGCATCTTGAAGCTCTTTACGCCAGCTTCCCAGACACCACCCATGTGTGGAGCACCTGGGGGGATAAAATGCCATTCAAGTAGAGCGGAAATATGTCCATCTAGAAGTTTACGTCGTAGTAGTGTCATAAAGTGCTCTTTGTCAGTGTCCAGTATGTGCGAAGTACCAGCAAAAGCAGTACCATTATCTGAATAAATGGCACTTGGGGAACCTCGACGGGAGGAAAATCGTGCAAACGCAGCCAAAAAGGCCTGAGCAGATATTTCGCTCGTAGCCTCCAGGTGTATGGCTTTGGTGGCAAAGCAAACAAAGACTAGCACATAACCCTTTGTAACCTTGCATCCACGCCCTGCATACGTTTTTATGTCAAAGGGGCCAGCAAAGTCGACGCCAGTGTTGGTAAATGGGCGAGAAAGTACTGTCCTTTGGGGGGGTAGAGCTGCCATTATCTGCTGACTTTTCTGTTGTTTTTGAATAACACACGTGCGGCAATTTGATAAAAAAGTTTTTATTAAAACTTTAAGCCTGGGGACATAATAATTTATTCGCATTAGTCTATACAGAAGAGCATTTTGACCATGAATCGAATATTTATGCAGATATGCTAGATATAATCGAGTGTAGCTTCCATGATATGGCAATATTATTGGAAATCTTTCGTCGTAGCTTAATGTTGAGCAGTTTGATAAACGACCATTAATCCTCATAATGCCAGCGGAGTCCAAAAAAGGGTTAAACGTTAATATGTGACTCTTCTTAGATATTTGTAGACCCTGCGATAATAAGTTATATTCATTTTCGAAGTATAACCTTTGACAGGCAATGATCATAAGAGACTTGGCATGAGTCAGTTCAACTCGTGTGAACGTATCATTCATTACCAACTCATCCTTTAGTTTTCTATTACACCGGTAATACACCCTAGTAAAATCGGAAAAGTCCTTTAAGATGTCAGTGTTCTGGAGTTGATTCAGATGAACTTTGACGGGTTTTGCCTCTTCCTCAGTAGAAAAATCACATAAGAGAGTTTTCGGCCATTGACTCTGAGGAAGTTTGAGCCACGACGGTCCATGCCACCAAGGATCATTTGTCTTTAATTGCAGTACTGTGAGTCCACGGGTTGCCAAATCAGCGGGGTTACTTTTTGATTCAACATGGTGCCAAGATTCACTCCCCACCTTTTCAATGATGGAGGAAATCCTGTTTTCAACGAAGGTTTTCCGCCTGTTAGGGGGTTTTTGTAGCCATGCCAAGACTATCAGTCCATAAAAAGAGCTTACAATCTTTGAGATTGAGCTCGGATTGAATGGATTCGACCATTGTTGCCAGTAGTTCTGCTGCACAAAGCTCTTTCCTCGGCAGTGAAATGAATTTGACAGGGGCCACCTTAGTTTTAGCGACCAAGAGGTGTGATGAGACTAATCCTAAATTTTCTGAACGGATGTATAGCGTTGCAGCATAAGCTTTCTCTGAAGCATCGCAAAAGCCGTGTAGCTCGGTAGAAAAGGACGGATCGAAGTTAATGAAACGGGGAATTTCAATTTTCTCTATATTAATATAGTCATCCAAAAACGACTGCCATGGTAGCAAAGTTGATTCTTTTAGACTTTCGTCCCAGTTCGTTTCGTCCTTCCAGATTTGCTGCACAATCATTTTCGCTACAATTATTTTGGGGGCAAGCCAACCAGCGGGATCAAAAAGCTTTGCTATCTCTGATAAAATTGACCTTTTTGTAGTCAATGATCGGTCAGGTGCGTTCTTCAGCTTAAAATAGAAATTATCCTTTCCTGCGTTCCAGCGTAGGCCTAAGGTTTTTGTGGTGCTAGAGTCTGACAATTTCAGGAACTCTGCGTCCAGCAAATGATCGGGGGATAGATCTTTAAGTAGAAAATCGTGTTTTGCTGTCCATTTACGGAGCGCGAAACCAGCTGACTGAAGAACCTCAATGAGTTCATTTCTGGCTGTAAGTGCAGATGATAAAGTATGAGCGCCGGCAAGTACATCGTCTATGTACATGAACTTCTTGATAATGTCTGAAGCAACAGGATGCGTTACTTCACATAATTTCGCCAACTCGAGTAACGTACAAATGGCCAGGTAAGGCGCACAGTTTACGCCAAACTTCAGTGTAGTAAGCTCAAAGTCACTTGGCTCTTTTCGGGGAGGAATTTCGAAAAATTATTCTCTGAAAGGGGGTATGTGACGGATGCACCAAAATCTGACGATACATCTTTTCAATGTCCGCATTGAACACATATCTAAAGAGCCTCGAGCGCAACATAAGAATGGTCAAATCTGATTGAAGAATAGGACCGGGGTACAGTAAGTTATTAAGACTATTTCCATTTATTTGAGGGGTTCGAAGCATTGAATACTACCCGTAATTTCGTGGTGCATGGTGCGGCAAGTAATACGTATTATTTAAAGTAGACGGGGTGACACTTGTCATTTGGTTCAAAGATGAATATTCTGAAATGACTCGGTCATATTCAGATTTCAATTGCGGGGTTCACAATAACCTAGCCTCATTTCTCAAAAACTGCGACAAAGCAATATGGCGAGAGCTGCCAATATTAATAGTCTCAGGATACTCCCGGCAGTTGACCCGTAAGTTTTCTAACAACGAAGGCATCCGCAGTGGTTTCAAAAGAGCTATCAATAGGTGAGCCTAAACGAATACTGCACAATTGAGTGGAAGTGGCAGTCAAAGCTTCATTTAGGCCATGAACTTCGGTTTGTGACTTACGACTTGGAAGGCAAAGCTTATTTTGAAGTTTTCTTGAGATAAAGGTTGCTTCGGACGCAGAATCAATTAAGGCTCGAACGGTGTGCTTCAGATCCTTTGAATAAATATCGACAAGAGCGGTACCAAGTATAACTGTGGAATTCGTTGTGGACTGTATGTGCGCAGAGTAAGACTGTATTATGCGGGCTGCAGCTTCAGCAGACGTAGAGGGGGTTGTATCCAAATTTGATACTTGAGGGGTGTTAACTGTATGAAACCTGTTAGTATTCGGGGCTGAGGTTGCAGCTTGAGACGAAGTTTGGGGGTTGATATATTGTACTGCATTTGACGAGTTATCCGTTCGGTGAATAAATTCATGCGAGGTGCCGAGGCAGTTAGTGCAACGCTTTTGTTTTTTCACTATCGCATAACGTTCTTCTACAGACATGCCAAGAAAAGGAGGACAAAGTCTTAGGGGGTGAGCTGCAGAACAGACTGAACACTGTGAATTTTTATCATTAGATACGCCGGTGCGATAACTTTTGACCTTCTTATGGTCAGGAGGGTTTGCTTTTTTAGGATTAGACGGCCTGAAACTTTGAGAATTATTGGGAGTGACAAATGTGGTCCGAATATCAGCTACAGATTCTAATGTTTGGAATAGAGATGATAGAAAGTCGTCCATTTGCTTCCACGTGGGCAATTCTGTGCTGTTAGGTAGCGACTGTTCCCACAGACTAAGTGTGATTTCCGGAAGACAGGTCGAACAAATATATATAAATATTATATCCCAATTTTTAGTTTCAATTTTCAGGAGAGTGAGATTTGTGATACAATGATTGATTGTCCGTTGAATACGCCTGATATTGCTTCCAGTTTCCTTAAAAAGAGGTGTTACATTGAAAAGCGTTTTCATTTCGATTGACCAAATTCTGCCAGGCCATTTCAAAACCATCGTTGGTAATTGGGCAAGTTTTTAGTAATTCCCGAGCTTCTCCTTGAGTCTTTTTTATTAAATGGCACATCTTTTCTACTGGAGATAAACGCGTACTATTTCGATATAAAGCCGTGAACATATCCCGAAAAGTCGGCCATGACTGATAATCGCCGTAAAATACCTCAGTATCACAAGGTGGCAACGAAATATTTACAGTATGGTCGATTTGGGGGGTTGAAGGGGGTTTAGAATCTAAAGACACTTTTCGAGTAAGGCCATCTAGAAGTTCACTCGTCTTCGCCATAACTTTGACATGGGCCTCAAAGGTTCAAAAACGCGATTTGATCGTTTCCAGCTGGACTTCCTCCTCCAACTTATCAAATTTGCCTAAAATAGTGTCGTAGCATGCCCTAAATTCCGACCAGAGACGGACAACTTCATCCCTTTGAACTCCAATCGTATGAACCGAGTGATTATCGGTAGGTAAGTTGTCAAAGTAGGCCTGGAATTCGACCACCCGATCTGAGGCACGAATGAATGTGTCTAACAACGACATACTGAAAACCTAAAGAGGTCTGAATAGACTACTAAAACTGGGGATTAAAAACTGTTAACCAAGTTTCCCGCAACTAAAGGAAAAAATCAGTGACTCTCTAATTCACACTAATACTATACGATTTTAGTGCGATTAGGTTAAACCAAAATGTGTTAGGGATATGATTATATTCGCAAATTATATTTATTAAAAAATCAAGTATTAAAAAAAATATGTAAAAGGAAATGTGCGTAAAATTAAGTGCGGTTAAAACTTGTATTTAGTTATAAAATTCTAAAAAAAACGATTCAGTTTTATAATAAATTAATGCAAAAATTCCAGGTTTTTATATCTCAAAATATTTAAAATAATCAAGAATTTTCTTCCTTTTTTATATTAAATTGCATTTTTTTTATTTAAATAAAATATCTATTTTCCCTTCTTTGTGGAAACAGTGTAACGCATTTATCAATCAAACAAATGGATCTATCCTTTTCTTTTGCGAATTCTTTTATTTTATTTATATGTTCGTTAACCTTGCATATACGTTTAATAAAGAAAATATATACTTTGCTTTATTATCGTTTAAGTTCACCAGTTGGTTCTTCTTCTTGTTCGATCTTGTGTGTTGTGCTGTTTTGTTTTTATATTATTATGATTTTCTCATGAAATAGAAACTTCAGGCCAAGAAATAGAAACTTCTCAGCAGCAAAAACAAAAAGCCACAAGCGTTGGCCTTGACAGGAGTGGGGTTGCTGAAAAAGCCGGACCTTCGTCCAGCAAAAGTGGCCCTACATGTGAAAAGGTTGACGCAGCAACAAAACACGTAAAATAATCTAAGCAGCGGTAAAAGGAGCGATTGAGCGCAAAGCGAGTTCTGGAAAGGATCTCTAAGGTCCCCACAAATAGCCGAACGCAGCGTTATATGCAATCGCTGACCTGGACCAAAAATAAGCTTGCTGAGATACAAAAGATGTCAGCCATGGACGCAGCTGTCAAAAGACAGCTGTCTACGGAGAGTAACGCACCAGGAGCAAAAGAGGAAAGAAGATCGAATCGTACCAACATCTTGTATAATGAGGTACTGAAAGATAGCATGGCAGTGGTGGACCGACCAGATCCAGATGGCAGCATTACGCTAGCCATCTGGAGACTGGTAGAGGACGCCCTGGCAGATGTGTTCCTTGACGTGATGGAGGAGAATCCGGGACCGATACCAGTTTACCAAATGTGTAGCTGGCACCAGGGGCACGTTAAATTAGTAACGTGTGCCGATAAAAGAGCCCTGGATCTCTTCTCCATCGCCATATCGAGACTTGGAGAGATCTGTACAGGCGAGAAACTTGAAATAGTGCCAAAAGATGCAATCCCAAGGAGCCGGATCTCACTGTGCGACAATAATTGTCAATCAGGAATCCCTGGAGCACCTGGCGAATTCCAATGGTGTGGTGGCTTACGGATTTGGCCACATCATACCAAAGGTATATATAAAAGACAGCCGCGTCATGGAGTCCGGAGACTCATTTATAACATTATCTATCCTTATTTTTCCGAAAACCACCCGGGTTGAAACGAGCCACAGCAGTGCGTGTTCTCTGACTTCTACTTAGTTCTGCTTCTATCGCTAGCGGAGGAGTAAGGTTTCTATCAGCGACTCCCGTTGATCTGCCCCCTCTTGGATGTTGGTTTCGTCATCTATACAAAAAGGACTCATTTTTCGTTTGTAATAATACTAGGCTTTAGTTGGTTCTGATGTCTTTTATAACTATAAAAATCTGTTTTTACCATGTAAACCAGTTTTCCGATGACCTTTTCAATTCTTCCTTTAATCCACTTTTTTCCTCTCGAAAAATTTCGAAGAAAAACAGGATCATTAATTTTGTATTTGGTACTCCTGTCTTCAGTGTCAAGCTACTGTTTTGGAGGTTTTCATTGCATTTGAGTTAACAGTGTTAGTATTTTACGACCGTGAAGTAATTCAGGGATTTTTCCTTCCGAATTTGGTATATTGCGATAAGTTGATAGATATTTCAACACAGCCGCTTTAACAGCTAATCCATCTTCAATATTTTTGGCTACTGATGTTTTAAATGTACGTACAAAACGTTCAGCTAAACCATTGCAGGCAAGGTAAAAAGGAGCTGTTGTTAAATGTTGTGTATCGTTATTTGAGCAAAATTTTTTTAAATGTTCAGATGTAAGTTGAGGACTGTTATCACTTACTAAAGTTTCTGGCAAACCTTCCATAGAAAAAATTGTGGATATCTGAAGAAATAAAAGAAAACTGTAAAAATGCATCAGCACAAATAAGCCATATGCTACCGTAAATGGGATCAGCAAAATCAATATGAACTCTTTGTCACGGACGTATCGCGGAGGGCCAGTTGCTGTATTCTTGCGTAGAACTTGCACTATGTAAACTACAAATTTTACACGGTGATGCCATTCTTTCTATCTCGTTATCCATGCGTACCCACCAACAATGTTGTCTAGCCAATCTTTTCATTTTTATGATTCCCCAATGAGCTTCGTCCAACAAATTTAATACTTGTTTTTGAGTTATTGTTGGCACTAGAATGACCTGAAGTATTTAAATTTAATTTTAAATATTTTGGTTCTTAACTTATATACAATTTTATCAAAAATTGTATTGTTTTAAATAAAAAAACAACTACTCCAAAAAAAAATCACAAAAAACAATCGAAACAATACATATAGTACATACATACATACAGTTTGTCAAAAAAAATATGTTAAATGTGATCTTCATTGAAGAATTCCAAGAACAAAATCAGTACCTACTTTTTTATTTTTGCACACATTTTATTACTATATTTGTTTACGACTATAAAGAGCCAATAGTATTCTAATACAATACACACATTACAATAATAACAACAACAAAAGAAGTTTACACAGTATAAAGTGTGTAATGGTATAAATAATAAATGATATATAACATAGTAAATAATGTATAACATAGTAAATAATGTAATGTACCATCACTGATGTTACATAATGTATAACATAGTAAATAATGTAATGTACCATCACTGATGTGTACCCTTTTGGTACAACCATTAATTAGTAGTATAAATAGAATAATAAGCGTAGTATAAGAAAAGTAGGATAAGAAATAAGAAGACGAGTTTTAATAACCCATTGCTGAAATGCTGTGATGATATATAACACAAGAAAGTAGAATAGCAGCCTGAAATTTAAAAAAAGTTAATAATTCAATTGCAACTATTTAAATTTTATTTGTAATTTTTATTTGTCATTTTTAAATTCTTTTAACTTACCTGACTTAAAGTCATTATAATGGTAAACACTACTGCTCCAAATACCGAAAATGCATAGAAAATAAGCAATTGGCCAATAGCAGAATAAAATAAAAGAACAAAATAATTTAAAACATTAAATTTTAAGACAAAATGTTGTAAAAATCAAAAACCTACCTCAGTCGCAAATTGTAAAGAATCCATAAATCCTCCTTGTACACTTAAAGATTCCCCCGTAAATATGGTGGCCTTCAAACTATCAGCAGAGCCCATCATGAAGAAAGTCATACCAGTTGAATCATTAGACCGCCAAACCACCATAGGAAGAGTATAGCTTCATGGAAATTTGAACGCTTTGGTAATTTCTGTTAATGTGTACAAACAATTTAAGGCATATTAAAGTTGATGCAGTAAAATAATAATAATACTTACGTCTTTGGCTTCCACTTTTTTTTAATACAAAGAACACAAAATTTGCGTCGTAAGACGCTATAAATTTCTGTTTTCAAAGCCTACTACTATTGAATTTTTGAAATTAATAAATTTACATGTCATTTGACAGTCAACAGCTGTGATGTATTAACAAATACAACTCTGAAGCATAAAAAGTACATGTGTAGTAGTAAGTAAGTTGCATATGTGTTAGTTTCGGTTATTTATTTCTTGTAGGGAAATCATTCGTTACTTGATCATGGAGATAAACGGTTGGGTTTTCTTTTATTATATGGTGACCGTGACTTTAAATAAACTAAATAATATAAAACGGTAATATTTTTTTTAATAAAATATTTAAATTTACAAAGAATTTATGAAGAAAACGAGAAGAACGAGAACGAAAGATTTTATTTTTATATGATATATGAGTGACCGCGAAAGCAAAGTTAGAAAAAAAGTGAGGTTATAGCCACCATTTTAATTACACAAAAATTGTGGACAAATTAACCAAAAAAACAAAAAATTAATACAAACAAGCGCATTAAATGAAAAAAGTACAATTTAGAAAACTTAAAACAAAAAGAAGCAAATTATATTCAAATCCTTCCTCGCAATTTGTGTTACCATATAAGAAAAACTGAAAAGACAAAAAAAAATTTTTTTTTGTTAAGATAAAAATTGCAAAATATGTATTTAATATTTAATATAACAGAAAAAAAATAGTAACAGAAAACCCCAAAATAAAGTTATTAATAAAATTCATGGGAATTTATTACTTAACTACTACTTTATTCAGTTTATTTCGATAATCCGTTATAATTAAAAATGCATATAAGTACAAAACGGTAAACAGTTATGAAAAAAAGTATACACACATCTTATACATAATTACCGCTAAAATACTTAACGGCAACACATTGCCTAGTGACAAACAAAAAATTAAAAAAGGAAAATAACAAAAAAAAAACAAGTACAGTGTCAATAAGTAAAATAAATAGAAACCGTTACTATTGGAAAAAGACAATATATACATCTACATATATAAATATATATAACGGTATTAACTAACATTGCAAAACTAGAGTGTTAAAAGAAATTGGCAAATATACTTCGAAAACAGCACAACGGTAGAAAAATATGCCATTACATTTTGAAAAACAGTACAGTATACAACAAAATAGATTGTCCTTTCAAACAAATAAAAATTAAACATCCAATAACACAAAAACAATAAAAGCAACAACCAACGCATACACAGAACCAAACCATACTACAACAATAATAACGGCAGCAACCAAAATTGGGATGGATGGGATGCATGCAAACAAGGTAAAGTTTCTGACTGTGGCCAACGTGGCGACCACCAGGACGATCCTTGCCTTGCTGTATTCAAGTTAACACGCAGCCTCCTCGTGGCCCCTCCTGGATGGCATTCTAGCACCCGCTAGATGTTAACTAATGCGTGCAGCGAAGTCCAATCCCCTGGACGTTAAATTTGGGTTGTGCGTAGGGCTTGGAACCCACCACGTAAAAACATTCTCCAATGAAAACCAAAACAATAACCTCTATAAAGATCCCCTCAAAAGTTGACGACCACGGCAAACGTTTAAAGGACTATGATTTACGAATAGGCACATGGAACGTCCGAACCCTTTACAGGGCAGGCGCTTCCGCCCAGCTGGCGGATGCCCTCATGAAATGTAGGACGGACATCACTGCCATCCAGGAAATGCGATGGATAGGGCAAGGATGCAAAAGGCTAGCATCTTGCGATGTGTATTACAGCTGCTAGGTTGATAAGCACGGATTCGGATGCGGACTTGTGTTTAATAAGAGACTTCGCCACCTTGTCTCTGGGTTCACACCTGTGAACGAAAGGATAGCCACAATCCGCATCAGGGCAAAATTTTACAACATCATCGGGGTGCTCATGCCCCGACGGAAGAAAAGGACGATGTGACTAAAGATGCCTTCTATGCTAAGCTCGAGGACGTATACGATAAGTGCCCGGCCCATGACGCCATAATCATCCTCGGGGATTTTAATGCGAGCGTCGGGCGGGAAGGTATCTTTGGCCCCACTGTCGGACAGGTTAGCCTCCACGAGAACACTACCCCCAATGGTATGAGGCTGATCGATTTTGCCGCGGCACGTAACATGGAAGTATGTAGCACCAGGTTTCAACACCTCGATATCCACAAGGCCACTTGGATGTCCCCTGATCGATCCACGTCCAACCAAATCGATCATATTGTGATTGACGGAAGGCACGTATCCAGTGTACTAGATGTGCGTACGTTCAGAGGTCCAAACATCGACTCCGACCACTACCTTGTCGCAGCCAAGTTTCGATTGCGCATTAGCGCATCGAGGTCTGCGCGCTCTAGTACATTGAGAAAGCTGGATGTCAAGAAGCTGCGATCACAAAGGACAGCAGAGGCATTCTCCGCTCAACTCTCCGATAAGGACCGTCATTCCCTCTCTAATCTCAACGACATTGGAGGACTGTGGGCCAACATCTCGCACTACTGCGGAAACAGTCCTTGGTTTCGAGCGCCCACCCCAACGAAATCAATGGTACGATGAGGAGTGTCGCGAGGCAGCTGCAGCTAAAAACGCCGCATACAGAAAAACACTTCAGTCTGCCGCTACGCGAGCCATTGTCGAGGACTATAGAGAGAGGAGAAGGGAAGAGAGACGCCTTTTCAGGCGCAAGAAGAGGGAGCGGGAAAGGCGTGAGCGGGAGGAAATCGAGGTGTATAAATGCAGGAATGACGCTCGAAAATTCTATCAAAAGGTTAAGCGTCTAACCGAGGGTTATAAGCCCGGAGCGTCTTCCTGCAAAAACGGAAACTAGGTAACAGATCCGCAAGGGGTGCTGAGGTTATGGATGAAGCACTTCTCTTCTCTGCTACAAGGCGATGACGACACCAATTCCGCCTTTAGAGATGATGTTCCGAACCCGATCGATGATGACGGCGTGGAGATTCCGCCGCCTAGCCATGAAGAGGTCAAAGACGCGATAATGCGTCTTAAAAACAATAAAGCGGCGGGTCCTGATGGCCTCCCTGCTGAATTGTTTAAGACCGGATGTAATGAGTTGGTAGGGCGCATGCACCAGCTTATTTACAAAATATGGCTAGAGGAAAGTATGCCCAACGATTGGAACCTCAGTGTCCTCTGTCCTGTCCTGAAAAAGGGAGACCCTACGATATGCGCCAACTATAGGGGTATAAACCTTCTCCCTATCGCATATAAGGTTCTTACAGGCGTATTGTGTGAACGACTGAAGCCACTCGTCAAAACACTGATTGGACCTTATCAGTGCGGCTTCAGACCTGGCAAGTCCACCATCGACCAGATCTTCACACTACGCCAAATCCTGGAAAAGACCCATGAACAACAAGTCGACACACACCATCTTTTTGTCGACTATAAGGCAGCCTTTGATAGCCCCATAAGGGATCGTGTTTTTGCCGCAATGTCTGAGCTCGGTATACCTGCGAAGCTGATAAGGCTACGCAGAATTACGTTGAGCAATTCCTGCAGCTCCGTCAAGGTAGGAATGGACCTCTCCGAACCTTTTGATACCGTGCGAGGTTTCAGACAAGGCGATCCCTTATCATGCGACCTCTTCAACTTCGTCATGGAGAGTGTTCTGCGAAAGGCGGGAGTGCATCGCAATGGCACTATTTTTCAAAAGAGTGTCCAGTTGCTTGCGTACGCTGACGACATTGACATCATAGGGCGTACCAAGCGAGATGTTACTGCTGCTTTTAGTGCTATTAAACGGGAGTCTACCAAGATGGGTATGGCAGTAAATGAGGGCAAAACAAAGTATATGTTATCGACAAGTAGAGACGTGCGGCGTATTGATTCTCAGATTACGGCCAATAACTGTACTTTTGAAACAGTCAAGGAATTTATTTATCTTGGCTGCGCCGTTACCACCAAAAATGATGTCAGTCTGGAGATCAAGCGTAGGATCACTCTTGCCAACAGGTGCTACTATGGTCTCAATAGGCAATTGAGTAGCAGAGACCTCTCTCGAGCGACCAAATTAACACTCTACAAGACACTCATCCTACCCGTGCTTCTTTATGGCGCTGAGGCATGGACCCTATTAAGTACTGATGCAGCGGCCTTGAGAGTGTTCGAGAGAAAAGTCCTACGTAAGATCTTCGGTCCAGTGCGTGTTGGCGATGATTTCCGTATCCGATTCAACAGTGAGCTGTATGAGCTGCTCAACGACATTGACGTTGTACAGCGTATTAACATCCAGCGGCTGCGCTGGCTCGGCCATGCCGTTCGAATGGATGAGGATGCTCCGGCGAGACGAGTATTTGATGCGGGTATCTGCGGAAGTCGGCGAAGAGGACGACCTTGTATCCGTTGGAAGGACCAAATCGAGGAAGCCCTGTCGTCGATTGGTGTGACCAACTGGCGTAGGCGCGCAAGAAGCAGAGGCGCCTGGAAGGATGTGTTGCGGCAGGCCGAAATCCGTTAAACGGGTTGTTATGGCCAATTAAGTAAGTAAGTAACCAAAATATACATATAAAAAAAAAAATTATTATTAAAAAAATATTGAAAAAAAACAAAAATTAGAAAATTTAAAAAAAAAATCCAAATTAACCTAACAAATGAGCACTCCCATCTGAAGAAAATATTCTTGCAAACTAATGAAGAAAAAAAAGAAAAACTATGATATTATTAAATAAAAAAAATAATAACTATTGAAAAAAAATTGAATTTAAAAGAATGAACGAACACCCCTTAAAAAAAAAAAAAAGATCAACTGAAAACCTACAAATAAAACAACTGAAAAAAAATTACAACAATAAACCACTGGCACAATATACAAAAAACACATACAAACAAATGAAAAAAAAAAATGTGTGCTAAGAAATAAGTAAAATAAAGTAGAGAAAAAAAAATAAGAAACTGAAAAACAAAAAAAAAACATCAAAATTACAAAAATAAAACCAACAATCAATAGACAACGGAAAGATACAACAAGCAACTGGCTCGGAAGAAGACAACAAAAACAATCAACATAGAAGGTGATGTAGAAAGAAATCAACACTGTATCCCAGCAAACATTTTTTCTCAAACATATACTAAAAAAAAAATAAAGATCCAAATATATACTTTTACTTAATTTACGTAAATAAATACATTTATTATAATATATTTACAATTACCCAATTCACAAAATGTTATATTGTTGTAGATTATAGTTAAATGACATTTCATTTTGTGAACACCTTGTCGTAAATATTGTTGTAGATGTTATCCAGTGTTATCACATTTTTGAATATTTCGATACGATATTTCGGAAACATAGGAAAAATTGTCGTACATGTTGTAGTAGTTTTTGACATGGAAATTACCAACAACATTATGTACAATAGTTGTAGTTTGTCATAGTTTCTACCGATCTACGACAACTATAACATTTTGTGAATTGGGTAAATATTACTACAATTTAATCAAATATTACTAGATATCATTTAATACTACTATTATATTACTATATTATATTACTAATTTATTATAATATATATACAATATTACTACAATTTAATCAAATATTACTAGATATTATTTAATACTACTATTATATTACTATATATTACATTACAAAAAAAAAGGAAGAAAATTACTGAATATTATATTAAAAAGAAGAAAAGAAAAAAAATAAAAACAGAAAAACAAAAATCATTATTAACTACATATACTAAATTTATATAAATATAAAAATTAATAAATTTGGATTTCATAAAATATGTATATACTTGTTCTAATTAAATATTATTGCATGGGCTTAGTAAATGTCTTCGGGTCAATTTGACAGCGAAAATATTGATAGAGTCTGTGTTCGATACAGAGGCAAATAGGAGTGATTCGGATACCGAGGTAGAAGTTAAGGGAAATTTAAATCTGGGACAGATAGTTGAGGAGACTAGAGAAGTTAGGAGATTGAAAATGGCGTCAATAGAGGAAAAAACTAAATTTATTTCTATGTGTTCGAATATTATTCGCGAAAATTATGGTGGGGATCCACTTACATTGAATTCCTTTATTGACAAAGTAAATTTAGTGACGGAAATCATGTCCGATAACTTGGAAGGTTGTTTCATCTCATTTATAAAATCTAAATTGGAAGGCAAAGCCAGGGAAGTGTTACCTGATGAAGTCACTAGTATTAGTCAGATCAAGGAAGCATTGAGAAATAGAATTCGGCCTGATAGTTCAAAGGTGGTGGCTGGAAGGATTACGGCCTTAAGTATTAAGGACAATAATTATGCCGATTTCGCGAAGAATGTGGAAGATCTAGCGGATTCCTTGGAGAGATCACTAGTCATAGAGGGTATTACCAGGGAAAAAGCGCACGAAATGAGTATAGAACAAACGGTTAGTGTATGTAGGAGCAACGCAAGGTCGGATATGGTAAAGGCTATATTGGCGTCAAGCACTTTTAAGGAACCTAAAGATGTTGTAGCAAAATTAATTTTGGAGGAATCTAGTACTAGTGGGCAGGCACATGTCTTCTCTATGAGATATAATAGGAATAACATTGAACATAGAAACAGTTTTGAACACCGGAATAGTTTTCAACACCGAGATCCACGAAATGATACATTTGACCGCCGCAACAACAATAGGTACGGGAATAGGTCCAATATTAATGGTTCATATCTAAGTAGGGCTAGTATTCCTACGGGTAATCATAATAATGGGACCAGATATAGCAGACCAAATAGGGGTCGAGGAAATGGACGTAACGCCTCAGTGAGGACTTTAAACTCAGAGGCCCCTCAACAGATACTGTTGAGGGAGGAGGAGAATCGGAATTAAGAGCCGTTTATTGTCTCAATCTTAATTACACAGACTTCATAAAATTAAATTGCACTGATACTAAAGGACCATCTAGCTTTCTTGTAGACACTCAGCCTGACATATCGCTGATCAGAATATCTTGTTTAAACCCTGAAGTGATTTTCAACCGGAATAATATTATCAACATAACTGGAGTCACCTCCGAGACGGTTCCCACATTGGGCACAATTTGTACCAATTTTATTGTTTCTAATTTCATGATTCCCATAGTTCTTCATGTTGTCAGTAACAATTTCAATATACCTTCCGATGGCATACTGGGAAAAGAATTTTCTCAGGGACAACAAATGTAGGATAGACTATGAGAATATGGACATTACAATTTTTGTTAGAGAGGCACGGCTTAAAATTCCAATACTTCAAGGTCCCAAGAACTTTACTTGCATAATTCCACCCAGGTGTGAGGTTTACAGAATGTTCAATTTGCATGACATTAAGGAACCCATGTTTGTGGATTGCCAGGAAATATCTGACGGAGTCTTTATCGGTAAAGGGATTATAGATTCGGACAACCCTATTTTGCGTATAGTCAACAAGACTGATCAGGTGAAATGTGTCAAAAATGATCGAATTAAACTCGAAAAACTTCGACATTTTGATGTATATTCAGTGAATCACAATGACATAGACAAGGAACGTATCGAGAAACTGAGGGCTATACTTGCTGACCAGATGCCACATGACGTTCAAAATGATTTAATGCCATTATGCTTATCTTACGCTGACATTTTCGCTCTTAAGGACGACAAGATGTCCGTTAACAACTTTTATGAGCAGAAATTCAGAATGGTCGATTCGTCTTCCGTATATGTGAAAAATTATAGACTTCCTCATACTCAAAAGGATGAAACAAATAGGCAGGTCCAAAATTTGCTGGATAACGACCTAATTGAACCCAGTACTTCGAATTTTAACAGCCCATTGATCCTAGTCCCTTAAAAGAGTAGAGATAACCAAAAGGCTTACAGGATGTGTGTGGATTACCGAGCAGTAAACAGGAAGCTGATTGCGGACAAATTTCCCTTGCCACGGATCGACGACATATTGGACAATTTAGATACGGCAAAACATTTTTCAGTTATTGATTTATTTTCCGGTTTTCACCAAGTCCCAATACACCCCGATTCACGTGACATAACGGCGTTCAGTACTGACAAAGGATCCTTTAGATGGAAAGTTCTCCCATTTGGTTTGAGTGTTGCACCAAACTCCTCAAGAATGATGTCGGTTGCATTTTCTGGTCTGGAACCTAACAAGGTATTCCTCTATATTGACGATGTAATTATCACGGGTTGTAGTAAAAACCACCATTTGAGAAATTTGAAGGAAGTTTTTGATATAATGAGATCCCATAATTTGAGAATAAATCCATATAAATGCGAATTTTTTCGATCCGAGGTTACTTTTCTGGGCCACAAATGTACGGCAAGGGGTCTTCTGCCGGACGATAGGAAGATTGAGGCCATAAAAAATTATCCTACCTCGGTTGACAAGGACTCGGTTAGAAGATTTGTTGCTTTCGCAAATTATTACAGGCGCTTCATTCCAAATTTCGCTGTAATGGCAGCCCCTCTCAATAAACTGGAAAAACGTAGAGTATACATGGAATGAGAAATGTCAAGAGTCGTTTGACAAGTTGAGACTTGCATTAGTGAGTCCTAGAATTTTACAATATCCGGATCTAGCAAAACCTTTTGTAATAACAGTTGACGCATCCAAATATGGATGTGGAGTCAAAACTTCAATGGGAATGACCTTCCAATTTATTATGCGTCTAAATGTTTTACGGAATCGGAACAGAAGAAACCTACTATAGAATTAGAACTGTTGGCAATACATTTCACTATCAAGCAATTTCGTCCCTACGTTTACAGAACATCTTTTACGGTGCGATCGGATCATCGACCGCTGGTCTATCTTTTTAATCTGAAAGACCCATCATCAAAATTATCCCGTATTAGATTAGAGCTATCAGAATATAATTTTAACGTCGAATACATTAGGAGTAGAGACAATGTTGGTGCTGATGCACTTTCCAGAATTTCAATAAGTGACCTCATGGTTAAGGACAACCAAGTATTGGCCGTCACGACGCGTTCAAAATCGAAAAGTAAACTTATTAAGCAAATCGAGTAGGTAAAACCTGTTTTGGATCGTGGCACATTGCAGGTCTACGACAAATTTTCTCATCAATTCAGTAAGAATATTGCCAGGATTAAAACGGAAATAATAGATCATAATGAACATTATATTAAATTGCGCATACATTTTCATAGGAAATGCAGTAAACTGCTATCAGTGGCATTGAATTTGTTAACGAAACGGATGGATTAGACTGTTTGCTTTCGAAGCTGCAAAAGGAGGCTAACAAATGCAAAATCTACAGAGCAGAATGGAGGAAAGACGATTCATTTTTTAGAATTTTTAAAATTCATGACTTGAGAGAACAGGGTAATAGAACACTGGAAACTTTGGAACTGATTCTTACTGAACCGATAGCTATAATAGGAAATGAGGATGAGAAACAAAAATTGATGCAGATTTACCATAATGACGCGTTATTAGGAGGACACTGCGGTCAGAAAAAGTTGTACGCTAAACTGAGAACTAAATATTATTGGAAAAGGATGACTAGGGATATAGCGAGATTTGTAAAGAATTGTCCATAGTGCAGGCTAAACAAGGTCAGACCATCCAACATAGAGAAATTAGTTCTTACACCTACTCCCGTTAAGGCTTTTGACATCATAGTTATGGATACAATAGGTCCGTTACCCCAATAAGTTCATGGAAATAAGTATGCGTTGACACTGATATGCGATCTGACAAAATATTTAGTTTCGTTCCTATACCAGACAAATCGGCTCCCACTGTGGCCAAAGCAATTTTTGAAAGTTTTATTTTGATATATGGGAGGATGCAGACTATAAAATCAGATTCAGGAACTGAGTTTAAAAATGAGGTCATGACTGAACTTTGTAAATTGTTAGATATTGACTTAACATTTTCTACGAGTTATCACCACCAGACGGTAGGCACAGTGGAACGCAATCACCGAGTTTTTAATGAGTACATTAGGGCATATGTGGGTGAGAACAGGAATGATTGGGACACTTACATTAAGTATTTTACATTCTACCATAATACCACGCCAAACTCAGTTTTTGAAAACAAGTATATACCCTTTGAGTTAGTATTCGGCAGAAATGCTACCATGCCCAATGAGACAATGAAAAATTTAGATCCTGTTTATAATATTCAGAATTACAGCATGGAAGTGAAATATAGGTTACAGAAAACGAATATATTAGCTAGACAACTAATAGACAGGCATAAACAGCGAAATAAGGCATTTTATGACAGATTTGCGAAACCAATCCGATTACAGGTGAATGACACGGTCTATTTACAGAAACAACCGTATGACAAACATAGCAATATTTATGATGGACCCTTCATTGTTAAAGGGTTGGAAGGAGTCAATGCAATAATATTTAACGAGAGAACAAAACAAGAGAAGGTTGTCCATAAGAACAGATTAAGAAAATAAAGAAATGAAAGAGGTATATATATATCTTATGAAGTTCTTAATTGAAAAGGAAAAGAAAAACCTAAAATACGAAGAAAATAATATTAAGAATTGAAATTTAATGTACATATAACAAAATATACAAATACTGAGAGCGCAGTAAAAGATAAGCGTAATTGAAATACATTTGAATATACACTCCCATAAAGAGAAAAAAAGTCTGATCAACTTGATTATTTCATTGTTTTGTTTTATCATGTATCACAGACTCAAATGAAAAAAAAAAAACAAAACAAAATTAATGTTTTTGAATTGGATATAAATGATGAATGAATTGTTATATATGAATTGTTAGCATTAAGAATTATAGGTTTAATATTGTATAATACTAGAATATTGAAAAAAAAGATTTTTTTATAAATAGTGTTATATAAATTCTTTTTTTTTTTAAGAGAAAAAGGGAGGTGTAATGGTATAAATAGTAAATAATATATAACATAGTAAATAATGTATAACATAGTAAATAATGTATAACATAGTAAATAATGTAATGTACCATCACTGATGTGTAAATAGTAACCCTACCAGAACATAACTAGTCAAATAACTAGTTATTTGACCGTAAAGTGTGACGTATAAACTAGTCACAACTTCCCATCAAGTTATTAAGGGCAATGTGAAAAACTTTCCGTAAACATTCGTGTACATGTGATTTTGCTTCTCTTTCTAACATATGAATTTTTTCGCCTGTAAAACATATATCTAACCTCTTCACTCTTTCGCAGTTTTTAAGCCACAGTTAACCACATATGTGGTCACAGTTGACTAGTCAAACTTGACTCACATACCAGTCAAAGTTGACTGGTTAAAAACTAGGTTATTGTTGACTAGTTATTTGACTAGTAAAACTTGATGTATAAATATACCCCCTTATAAAAGACAATTTTTTTGTTTTGGTATATTATAAAAAAAATATAATTTATTTTATAAGTAATAATAGTAATACATACTTATTATAATAATAATACTAATAATAATAATACTGGCTTTCATACGTTGATTACAGCAGCAGATATAGCAGCAGCCTGAAATTTGAAAAAAAGTTAATGATTCAATTACAACTATTTAAATAAATGATAATTTGTATTTGTCTTTTTTAAATTCTATTTACTTACCTAACTTAAAGTCATTATGATGCTCCAAATACCGAAATGGTATACAAAATAAACAATTGGCCAATAGCAGAATAATAAAATAAAATAATTTGAAACTTTAAGGCAAAGTGTTGTAAAAATCATAAACCTACCTCAGCACCAAATTGTAAGGAATCCATAAATCCTCCTTGTACACTTAAAGATGCCCCCGTAAATATGGTGGTCTTCAAACTATCAGCAGAGCCCATCATGAAGAAAATCATACCAGTTGAATCATTAGACCGCCAAACCACCATAGGAAGAGTATAGCTTCATGGGAATTTGAACGCTTTGGTAATTTCTGTAAATCTGTACAAACAATTTAAGGCATATTAAAGTTGATGCAGTAAAATAATAATAATACTTACGTTTTTGGTTTCCACTTTTTTTTTTTTTAACACAAAGAACAAAAAATTTTCGCCGTAAGACGCTATAAATTTCTGTTTTCAAAGCCTACTACGATTGAATTTTTGAAATTAATAAATTTACGTCATTTGACAGTCAACAGCTGTGATGTATTAACAAATACAACTCTGAAGCATAAAAAGTCAAATAAAAAGTACATGTGTAGTAGTAAGTAAGTTGTGTATGTGTTAGTTTCGGTTATTTATTTCTTGTAGGGAAATAATGTATAACATAGTAAATAATGTAATGTACCATCACTGATGTGTACACTTTTGGTACAACCATTAATTAGTAGTATAAATAGAACAATAAGCGTAGTATAAAAAAAGTAGGATAACAAATAAGAAGACGAGTTTTATTAAATCATTCGTTATTTAATCATGGAGATAAACGGTTGGGTTTTCTTTTATTACAAGTGCGTCAAAAAAATCGTTGCATATCGAACGAAGATAATAAAAAATGCCGTTATTTCCCAAAAATTTTGTGCATTTTGGGTTTTTTACAATTGAGATGAAATGTGAAAGTCGTAAACAAGGTCTAAGTAATAAACTGATCGTTCTTAATGCAACAAGGGTCCTTATATTTGAATACAAAAAATGCCTAGAAAACGAGTTTCAAAAAAATTGTACAACTGGTCTATTTCAATTACTACAAAGGCAAATCTGCCAAGGATATGTTCTACCTGAAAATCAAGACTGTACATAACATATCCCGTGCTGAAAAAGAAGGACGACTAGACTTAAAAGGATCCACAGGCAGGCCAAAAAAGCGAGTTGAAAGAAAAATTATTAGAACTGTTTATGGTGGCCCGCAATCCAGTGCGAGAGGATTAGCTCTTCAAGTGGAAAAAGACTTGGTGTTACATGTTACATAATAACGAATTGATAAGGTTCATTAAAGAAGAATGAGAAAAAATACCATTAGAATATGACATTCCGAAGCTTATTCAATCCATGAGAAGGCGTCTGCAAGCGGTAATTGATGCTCAAGGCGGACACACAAAATATTAGCACTATAAATTTAAAAAATATACATAAGTCTTAAAATCAAGTGTGCAAACATTTTTTTGACAGTAGTAAAATTGAATTATTTTTATTTTTTAATATTCTACATTAGAATATTTTCATTGTTATAAAAAATGTTGGTTATATATTAGAAATTAATGGATTTTTCTAAGATTTTTTTATTTTTCTCTATGTGCAAAGATTTTTTTGACAAACTGTACATACATACAAAAAATTTTCCATTAAAAAAGAAAATTTATCAAAAAATTTTATTTTTAAAATAGAAAATTTTCCATTTTATTATATTTTCCACATTATTATTTATTTTCTATTTTTTTTTATATCAAAAAATAAAATTTATTACTGATGCATCCGCTGTTGAAAGCTGACAAGAGAATAAGTGATTTCACAAAAAGAAATAAAAAAGTGGTCAAACAACAAAAACGATCAAAGAACACACATGTGTTCACGCATAATCGTACAACACATATCCATACGTACGATGAGAGCAACACATTGTTACGCTCTTTGCTTGTGTTTACTTTCCTTCTGTCTTCCACCCTCCTCATCACGAAATGATTTTAGTGAGAGCGGGTCGTAATGTTTGGTGAGAGCGGGTCTTGATATTACGACCCGCCATAAGAAATTTAACTTCTACATAATGCGCATTCTTTACATCAATATTCTTTGGTTGTACTTAAGATTTGATCGGTTGCTTCTTCAGTTTCAATGTTATTGCATAATAATAAAGCTATATGTTCTTTTCTGTTACACTGATGACAAACAACAAAACGAAATCGTCAGTCCTCCCTTTCATGATATATCCCGCAACCAGTACATGACTTATATTCTTTTCTTTTATTATTCTTTTGAATTCATTGTTTATGTACAAAATTTAAATCCGAAAACCCTCTTTACTCCTCTTTATTTTCTTTTATAAATTGTTGAACTTCTGCTAGCGTCGGCTGCAGTTTTTGCATAGCAGAGATGCGTACGGAATCGTGTGAAGTATGTTCCACGGAATTATCATATCACGTATCACCTCGTCGGTATACTCCTTAGCGCATCTGCTTTAACTACAAGTAAAATTGCAGTTCCGCGCAATTCCACGCAACTCCGCTACACCCACTCTCTATATGATTGATTTGGTTTCATGACTAACTTATGGAATTCATATCGTGCAGCAACAGTATGTACTTTTGACAAAAAAATGTTCCGTTAACTTTTCCTTTAACTCATCATAAGTTTTATTTTGCAAATTTTCTCCACCACATAATTTTTTAACAGCTCAAATATTGAATCTGTTAAGTTTCGAGTATTTCAAAAGACTGTTTATTCAGAGTCAAATAAAACTTATTACAATTCATTTGTCAATATAATAATGACAATTAATTCCACGAATGCTATGTATATTATATTAAAGGAATATAAAATATTTAATAATATAAATTAGTAAAATAAAAGTATGTATATTAAAGAATAAACACAATTAATTCCACGAATGCTATGTATATTATATTAAAGGAATATAAAATATTTAATAATATAAATTAGTAAAATAAAAGTATGTATATTAAAGAATGAAGTCTGATTTATAACAGCATGAGTCCAGTTGCGTGTAGTAGGATTGACGGTGTTTCTGAACTTGAAGCTGTTACAAATACATTTACTAGTGTTATGGTAGAGGCATTTGAAAAGGCATGTCCAAAGAGCGTTCGCAGGGGGACAAAGCAGCCTCCCTGGTGGGACCAGAATCTGGACAGTCTCAGAAGGGAGTCCCGTGGACTCTTCAATGTGGCGAGCAAATTCGAGAACGGAACATTTGGAACGTTACAAAGCATCCCTCAGGGAATACGAGGGAATCCTTAGACGGGCCAAGAGAAGCTCGTCGAGAACTTTCTGTGGCAACATAAAACTATTAACGAGACGTCAAGGCTTAGGAGGATTCTGGCGACTACATCTTTTGTACAGTCGGTGTTGCAAAGGAACGATGGCGCATGGACTAGCTCTGAGATGGAAATTCTGGAACTCCTTGTTGACAGCCACTTTCCGGCGGGACAGGCCTCGGGAGTTGGAGTACAGGGTCCGAAAAGTGGACTGATAGGAGAGTATTCCTCGTATATATCTGCGAGTGCAGTTAAATGGGCGATAGACGGATTTAAGCCGTATAAGGCTCCGGGACCGGACGGGATATAACCTGCCCTATTACAACATCTGCGAATGGGGCATATTGAACTACTTAGGAGGATCTACCTTGCCAGATGGAACACATACCGTCGAAATGGTGCAAAGTGGGAGTGGTCTTCATTCTGAAGGCGGGAAGGAATTCACGCACTACACCTAAAGATTATAGACCCATAAGTCTCTCATCGTTCCTATTGAATACCTTGGAGAGACTCATAGACATAAATCTACGGCAGACCCTGGATAGAAGTCTCCTATCCAATGGACAACATGCGTATAGTAAGGAGAAGTCTGTTGAAACTGTCCTACAAAGCTTAACATGCCTAATAGAGAGGTCTCTTTCAAGAAAGCAATACACTCTGGCTGCCTTAACGGACATAGAAGGGGCCTTCAATAATGTGGAGCTAAGCGCTATTATTGGCGCACTGACAAGATTGGGTATACAGGACACAATGGTGGAATGGATATCGAAAGTACTGAGTGGAAGCACAATCTACCCGACGCTAGGGGGCTCGTGCATCGCTAGAAGGATAGGAAGGGGAACTCCACAAGGTGGAGTACTTTCCCCCCTCCTATGGAATCTTGTGATAGCCGAACTAATAGTGATGTTGGAGCATGTTGGTTGTGGGGCTATTGCCGATGACGAGGTTTTTACAATATCGGGCAATGTTAGAGATAGGATAAAGAAGGCCTCCATTGCTCTCTACACCTGCTATAAGGTGTTGGGAAAAAATGGGGCTTGTCAACTAGGATGACTCACTGGATTTATACAGCGGTGGTCAGACCTATCTTGACCTATGGATGTCTAGTGTGGTGGGAATCTCTTGGTAGGGCTACAAACTTGAGTCTAATAGGGCGGCTGCAACGATCTGCCTTCATGATAATTAGTGGTGCCTTGCGCACTACTCCTACGGTGGCACTGGAGATAATTTTGGGACTCCCATCGCTTGATCTATATTGTAGAGGCGTAGCGGCAGGGATTGGCAGGCATCTCTGGGCGAATGGACATTGGCTTGGATGAGACACTGGTCACGCAAGTATCCTTTAGAAATTCGAGGCTGTCGGGGACATAGACTATATGATACCGCAATATGACTTCTCGATGGAATTCATGATGACCATCCTGGATAGAGAGGTGTGGAGGAATGGTGCTGGACACCTCTTCAAGGACTCCGTCCAAATCTTCACTGATGAACTGGGAGGAACCGTTGGTGGTGGAATTTTCTCGGAGTTAATAGGTATAGCCGAATCTATAAGGCTACCGGATTACTGCAGCGTTTTCCAAGCGGAGATGTTGACAATACAGGCTGCGGTTAGGATTATTTGGGATTCGAATGTCCCAATCGAAACATCAGCATACTCTCCGATAGTCAGACGGCTATCAGGCCTCTGGACTCCAATATGATGAACTCCAAGACGGTCTACGGCTGTCGGAAACACCTGAACAGGGTAGCGAAGAGATATGATGTGCATATAGTTTGGGTTCCGGGACACAAGATATCCCTGGAAACTGCAGAGCAGATGAATTGGCCAGACGCGGCACGATCGTCGAGTTCTCCGACGAATTTTCAAATATTGGGGTCCCTTTGGGGACCTCTAGACTCATGATTGATGGCGAGATCACGGACTCTGTCAGCCGTAGGTGGGCAGCTTCGGATAAGGGCAGGGTGGCGCGTATGATCTGGCCGCGGCTGGATGAAAGACGCACTTCAAGGCTGCTGAAACTCCAAAGAGGCGTGCTCAGGGCGGTTGTTGGAATCGTGACGGGTCATTCCATTATGGGCGCATTGGTCTGGGACACCTTGCGATAGGTTTCTGTAGGAGCTGCAGGAAAGAGGAGTAAGAAGAGACAGTTCTTCAGCTACTGGGAACATGCCAGGCACTATGTCAAAGAAAGAGGAGACATCTTGGAGCCTACTACATCGAAGATCTGAGTGAATTGTCGAACATTGACGTTAGCAGTTTGAGTCGCTTCATTATAAGCTCGGGGTGGTTCCATGACTAGGGGCACTAAGTGCGTCCATCCAATTCATTTGGAGGGACGGCTACTTACACCTACCTACCCAACACCAAGATCATCAAAGATAACTAACCTCCAGCTGTTAGAGTTTGCTTTCATTGCAAGAATATAGTGACGTCAATTTTTTATGTATTTCTTGTACAGCAAAATAAAAAACAAAGTTTTAAATAATAATGCGATAAGAAAAAATGCGAAAAAAAAGCCAAAAGATAAATTCAAGGATTAAAAAATTGAGGAGTACTAATTTGTTAGACGATTAATATAAAAGAAAATACTAGTTCATATACATATGTATTATGATCGGGTTAAAGATCAATCTGGTGCCAAATAACCGCATTCGAAATCGAGTACTTTACTATCGAAATGTTGTTAACATGGATCACGGTAATCGTTATCGTAACGTATCTACTCGAAGTTGCATTCGATTTGTAACTGGTCATCGAATTAATAATCGGAATAAACGGAATAAATTACGATCGAGTACCATGATCCAAGAAATTGTGGCCATCGAAAATTATGTTTATTCGATTGTGCATTCGACTGCGAATGCGGTGATTTGGCCCCTGGTCTTCACAATAAAATCATAAATTTTGATGAGGTTGGTAGAAATTGATTCCCTAAGGCGATTAATAGAAAGGATCTTTGTCAGTGGTTGGTAAAAAGTGAACATTCATTAATAGAGTTTTCACACAGAGGTTTTAATGCAAAAGCTGGTTTCAACGTTAAAACCATAATTAAAACCTGGTTTTACCATACAAAGTTATTGTGTTAAAACCATCTTAAAATCTTTTTTGAATTGGTTTTAAGTAGGTTTTATGAAATACAAACTTGTTTTCGATGTACTAAAGCAAAGCTACCTCAAGAGTGCAGTCCACGATAACAAGGGCATAATAAACGTTGTGTTGAATCAGCTGATTAAAGCTTGATTAAACCATAGCCTTAAATACTATTTTATTGCCAAATTGCAATAAATTATTTTTAATATATTTAAATCTATTTTGTTGCTGAATTGCAACAAATTATTCTTAATAGCGCAGTTCACAATCTTGGGCAAATGGTCTGGCATCATGTCATTTGCAAACGTTGGGTATTTATTTTTAACATACACTAACAAAAGACACAGAAATATCCTTGCCATGGTTTGGGAAATATCCCACACTCAAACCCGTAGTTTATATTTGCCATAATTAAGCAAATGAACAGCTGATCATAAAAAGAAAAATATTGCAAAATAAAGTCACAAAAAATGGAAACGTACAACATAAAAAAACGAATTGAAAGAGAAGAGCGTAAGAAAAAATGGACAGAGGACGAAAGAAATAAAATTATAAATATAAATAAATAAAATAATAAATTATATGATAATCAGCTGCATTGTTGCCAATTTGACGTTTTTCCCGTCAAATCCAACGTGCTTGCAATGCCAATTACGGGAAGAATGCTTTTTAGCGGTTAGCGTGAAATCTGGCGTTTTAGCGTTTTTTTTAAGGTTGAATTTTATGATATAAATAAGAAAAAATCAATCATGTATCTGTATTCGAGAGTCGAATAACGGTTAGTAGAAAAAGTACAAAGCAAAAATCGAAAACGTAAAGTTGAAATATATTTCAAATGAAGGTGAAGCTTAAAGTGTTGTGTTTACAATAAGAAGAAAAAATATCAAAAAAGTAAGTACATGACAAAAAAAGATGCAAATTATTTCATGTTGGCGGAAACTTGACTTTCAACCCGTGATAGCTGAAACTCCAAAAACCAGGAAATTACATTGGCACTATATACTTGCCAACATTCGTCTACCAATTCAGTGGATCATTTAACAGAATTGTGCAAAGCCCATTTTGAAGACGGCAAACAAATACGGATGCACAGAACAAAAGCCACAAACATTATTAAAAATGTTTTCTCACTGTATTTCACGAATCAATTACGAAATGATATTGGCGATTCGAAATTGAGATTCCTCGTTGATGAGCATGTTCGTAAACGCAACCCTGAAAATTTTGACAATGTATTTTGTTCCCTTTTGCAACACTTTTGTAGTTAATACGCAAGGAAAAGAAACAAAGGCATCCAAATAAAAGTAGATGCAATGCGAATGCAAGACAAAATACGATGGCGACGCAGGAAGATAAGTAAGCATTTTTTCTTATAATTTATTATTTTTATTACAGCAAAAAATGGACGCATAATTTTAAAAATTTATTAATTAATGCAAGGTTTGATATGGAAAAAGAATTTCGTGGAAAAAAAAGAAACGCGTTGTGCTATGGGAACGTGTATTGCAAAATATTAAGTCCATAGATGACACGTTCCCATTTTCACGGGACGACATATACAGAAAATTTTTAAATTTCATGGTGACGTATAAGCACATTAAGAAACGGAACAAGACGTCGGGCGAAGCAGCAACTACCTGGGACTTCTACGACCGACTAGACGAAGTGTATGGCTGCCGGAGCGACATATCTGTGCCAGAATGCAATCTGGATTTGAGCTTAGACACATTGTTTGCAGATCTGACCGAGGACAGTAACGAGCCTAGCGCGTTACAAGCAGCTCTGATCCAACGTGAAAGCTCACCTCCAGCACGGAAGCGCAATCGAGTCGATTCGCACAAATCTAAGAAATTTTCCAATAAAATATGTTCTTCCTCCATTGTTCGCTTTATTATGAATGATGCAATGCATATAAATGTTCCTAAACGAAGTGTTCCTAAACCTCGCCGTTGCGTTGAATAGTAATGCGATATGCGTGTCCCCAGATTTCACGCCTGTACCTTACTCGTGTTCCTTTTTGGAATTTCCGTACCTCGTTAACTTCCTCGTGTATCTTCACAGGCAATTGTTCTACCAAGGTGTAGTCGGGTCCTGTGCTCTTGAATTCTCGAGGTGGGGTAGACACCAATGGTGAGTTTTGTAACAATAATGGTGTTGCTGATAGTTTTGGTGACGCATTGTGAGGCTGCATAAACGGTGGCAACGATGGTTGATGATTCGTCTGTGTTTCAGGAGTAACCAATATCTGCGCGTTTAACATTTTTCCGGCCGGCTGTTGCTGTGAGATTTTATATCTTTGACTGGTTTCACAACGGCTTACGTACCCGCTCACATAGCGTGCTAACCCTGGCCAATAATAGCGATTGGCGGCCTTGTTGAGGGTCTTCCGTATACCCATATGACCACCCGTAACTTCATCGTGGGTCTCTTTTAAAACCTGTGGCCGCTGATACTTGGGGACACACAATTTCCATGTAGTGGAGCCCTGATCGTTTTCCTCTCGGGGGATATGACGATATAGTTTGTTGTCAACAAGAGCGCAATCGGCGTGCAGTTCCGGGTTCTTTTGTACCGCTACTAACTTTGTGTCATACCAGTGGCAGGTGTTTGAGGGTTGTACCTGTGCCAGGTTGATTTCTGCTATAAGGTGGCGTGAGAGTGTCTGATCCGTATTACTTTCTTCGCCGGGCATTTCTGGGACTGGTTCGGCCTACGACACCATAGCGGGGTTGTTGACGGCGTCTCTTCTTCGCTGATGCAAATGGTGTCGTTATCTACTTGGGCTCGTTCTGGTAGAAACGTTGAGGTCACAGTTTTCTCCGTGTGTAGACCGATATTTCCGAGCCTGAGTGAGGTGTTATCGTCATTTGAGAATGTCTTACCTTTCTTTCCTTCCTTGGCTTTGGGCTAGGCTTGGATGGTACTAGAAAGGTTTGGTGGGCGATTCGTCGCGTTTTGGAAGGGCATTTTCTGGAGGAGCTATGCACTTCGTCGTCTTCTAGGATTATTGTTCGTCTCTTATTTTCGTTTTCCTTCAGTTCGCGAAGAGAG
The DNA here is from genome assembly GCA_930367235.1 of Sarcophaga rosellei. Classification (NCBI taxonomy): domain Eukaryota; kingdom Metazoa; phylum Arthropoda; class Insecta; order Diptera; family Sarcophagidae; genus Sarcophaga; species Sarcophaga rosellei. Next base: position 43,086,382 of record OV884018.1, on the reverse strand, counting down.
AAGCTGGGGACCCGCTGCTGCTTAGTTCATGTTGGTTTTGCCACTCCAATAATTTATAGGTGAGCTCTTCATCGTGTTCGTTTCTTTAACGATACCGGACGGATTTTGGCCACACTTCAGTAAATAGGTGACTAGCTCTTCTTCCTTAAGGGAGTAGACCCATGAGGTTTTCAGCATTTCACGTTGACCCATTGTTTTTGATCAGGTGACGGACGGGTGATACCAATAACTGTACTCTCTCTAGCAAAACTGTAAGTATAGAATGTGGTTATGTTAATGATTAATTGGGCAAATATGTCCCTCCTCGGGCGCCAATGTAACGACACGTTTCCACTCGGGTGCTGGGGTAGGTCAGCGGCGTCCAGTGGTTACATAAAAAAACACTTAGTTTAAGTTTAAAGCTATTTATTAACAATACTGCAATAGCTTACACACTAAACTAAGTAAAACTAAATACAAAGCAAAAATAATTAAATTGGATATGAATTAAAATATCCTAGGCCGGCCTAACTACGGTTCGTCACGTCACAGTACCGAAGGCGTCAAGGGGGGTTGAGTCAGAACAGTCAAACGGCATGCGCCCATGATGACTGCGGTCCTGCTGGTCCTTGTTGTTGCCCCGGTTCGTCAAGTGACAGTGCCGAGGACGTCAAGGGGGTTGGAGTCAGAATAACAGTCAAACGGCATACGCTCTGGATGCCTGTAGTTTCCACTGGTCCTTTCTGTTACCCCGGCACAGTCAGTCAAGTCAATCAAAGGAGGATGTCAGAGCAACAATCAAACGGCATACGCACAGGATGATTGCGGCTCCAAGATCTCCCTTTGTCCATCTGGTCAGTCAAATTCTCCGGAGGAGGTTGTCAGAACGTAATCAAACGGCCTACGCACAGGATGATTCTTGTTCTGAGGCCTCCGGAGTCCGTCCAGTCACAGTTGCCAATGTTTTGCCGGTTGTAAATAAATCACAAGTGGGGACGACCACACCACTTGGGATTTATCATATTTCCAGCACAGCCGATGTCTAGATCGACCTGCCTTACCAGCAACTCATCACCAACGGCCCCGACCGCTGAAGTCACGCTCGATTTTATACACAAAAGTAACGAATAACGGAACAAACATGATCGAACATCAAACATGTTGTGTCCTACTCTACAACTTACAAATGTGAGAGCATCAACTGAATTCAGCAGAGAGGTCTTGTAGGTCAAATGTGAGTCGTACGACAACCGTTATAAAGAATAACAATATTTCTAAAAATAGATTATAAGTGCTTAGCAAAATTACTTTAAATATTTTAGGCACAGTGGGACCTGTTATAAAAAATAATTACAATAATGTTATTTACAATAATTCATACAGCCAACATATAAAAGAAAATAAACAATACATTAAATCCAAAATATTATCCAGTGATATGGTGTGGACAAAAACAAGGTCTCCGACTTTTGTCGTCACAATTGTGAACTAGGCTAATGTATTTATTATAATTGTGCTTTGGACTTATGCATTTTCCCACACGTGTAAGAAATTCCAGGAAACATGAAACCCCAGACAAATGCAATGCAAATAAACAAAAAACTACAGCAAACCTTGAAACTTAATCAGGAGTTCAAGGTTTTTCTTTTATCATAATTTGAAGTAGCTGTTAAAATCAAAAATAAGGGAAATTGCATAAATCCAGCAAAAATAAAAACAAATAAAAAATTACATGAAATCAGCAATTTAAGGTTGTTCACCTAATTTCGTGCAAGCATATGTACGCAAGTATGTTTGTCCATTTATACAAACGTACATATCTACATATGAAAGAAATTCATTGTGAAGGTCTGAACAAACGTATTTTTCGGCGATGTCGGCTCTTTTATTACCGGCAATACCAATAATGGTTGGGAATCCAATATATTCTTATAGTGTTCTAGTTTTTTTCCATAAACGCATCTTTAATTCTCTGTATTGTAACCCATTTATTATTGAATTTTTTGCTTATGACTTTTAGAACTAAAAGACTATTAGAGAATATAACGGTAGTATCAGTCGTAGAGTTAAAAGAGTTAGTGTCACCCGTGTGAAGAAAGGGCCACACGTTATTCTGATAATAAATTAAGAATGACAATCATTGGTGCAATATTTGTATTGTATTTATATATGTATATATATCAAAGTAAGATCCAATATTTATCCAGAGGTAATTTTCGCATACTACACATTTATCTTTTTAGGTAAATGGAAGCCTCCTAACGACAACTGACAATTCTCCTTATTAATTGTCTTCAAATGTTCAACATACAGTTGATAGAGTTTTTGTGTTTCGAGATTCATGAGTTACCAGCGTAAACGTGATATCAAATTTTGACCCTTTCGACCCTAAGCTGGAGACTTTTGATATATACAAAGAACGACTCGAAATGAATTTTCAGTTAAAAGGAGTGTTCTCCAACAAGGAAATGTGTGCAAAACTTATTTTGCAATATGTAGGCTCATCAAATTATTCGCTATTGTCAACGTTATCTGCTCCAAGGAACATAAATGATTTGAAATATGATGAAATTGTTAAACATTTTCAAGACCATTTCTGCCCCAAGAAAAATATTTTTGTAGAACAACATAGATTCCTAAATGAAGGCCAAAGCATTGCAGACTTTGTAGCTGTTTTGCAGACAAGAGCGGCAGTGTGTGGTTTCATATGCTCATGTAATAAATTCGTGGCTGATATTTTTTCCCGTGCTCAATTCATAAGAGGCATCAAAGATAATGCAATTCGGGAACAATTATTGCAAAACACAGATGTTTCTTTTATGCAAATTGTCGAAAAAGCAAAGGTATTGGAGGCAGCGAAAATTAATAACAATGAGATAAGTAATTCATCTACTAGCGATGTAAATAAAATTAAACAACAATCAGCAGGTACTCACAACAAAAAACGTAATCGTCGCGTAAAAATCGCAAACGTCAGTTATCGAAAACTTGGTTTAGAAGGTTTGTGTCTTCGCTGCGGACGAAATAATCATCTTTCAAAAGAATGCAAGATAAACAAAGAAAAATTAAAATGTTCAGTATGTAATAAAACAGGACATGTGGAACAAGAATGCATAAAATCAAAATTGAAACGAAAATCAAACAATTCCTTTAATGTTGTCGAGTCATATTCTTCTGATGACGATTACTTTGATGAAAATGACAAATTTGGTATTCATCAAATAATCGACACTTATAACAATACTGAGATACCATCTTCAGAATTACAGACATTTTTTCAGTTGTTTTTATTGAAGAAAGAAAACAAACATTTGAGGTAGATTCAGGAGCAGGCTATACATTAATTCCAAAAAACGATTTTGACAAATTGAACTTGAATACTAAATTGCGAAAGACAAAAATCGCTTTTCGTGCGTATACTGGAGATATTTTCGTACCACTAGGAGTCGTAAATGTGAATGTAAGTTATAAAGGTAAACAATCAAAGGAGCAAATGTTCGTAGTTGAATCTAAACATACACCCCTACTTGGAGGGTTGTGGATACGACACCTTAAAATTGATTTAAATGAAATAGATCGTGATCATCAAAAGGTAAATAAGAATTCTGATAACGCGACAGTGAAATCAATATCAGAAATAATTCAAAAATATTCTGAAATTTTTCAACAGAAGGTAGGCTGTATCCCGAATTTAGTGTGTTCATTAAAATTACAGGAAGGAGCCAAGCCGGCGTTTTTAAAAGAGAGACAGGTTCCTTTCACGTTACGTGAAAAGGTTGAAAGGGCGCTTGATTCACTTGAAAGAGATGGCATCATAACTAAAGTCAACACTAGCAACTGGGGATCACCGTTGGTTGTTATACCAAAGCCTGACGGCACCGTGCGACTATGTGTCGATTACAAAGTATGCGTCAATCCTCAACTGGTAACAGCACATTACCCCATTAAAAGGATCGATGAAATGTTCAACACTAAAGAATTCGAAATATTTTTGCAAGCTTGACCTTTTCAAAGCGTATTTACATGTAGCTGTGGATGATGATAGCAGGCAAATTCAAACGATATCAACTCACAGAGGTACGTATTTAATGAACCGTTTATCATTTGGCAGTTAACAGCTCCAAGCGAATTTAATCGTATATTAGACCAAATTTTGAGGGGCCTAGAGGGAACAATTTCCTATTTTGACGATATAATTGTGCATGGACCAACCAAATCTGTATGTGAACAAAGGCTTATCAATTGTTTCGAAAGACTTCAGAAATATAATTTACATGTTAACGAGGATAAATGCGAATGTTTCAAGGAACAAATATTTGGGTTATGTCATAAGTCAAAATGCGATTTCTAAGTGTCCGTCAAAAACCGAAGATATGGCAAACCTTCCACGTCCGGAAAATGTCGATGACGTCAGGAGATTCCTGGGGATGGTTACATATTATTCTCGATTTATTCCGGATATGGCAACAAAGACATTTCCATTACGAAAATTATTGGAAAAAAACAGCAAATTTGCTTGGTCTAGGAAATGTGAAAAGGCTTTTAAGGAGCTGAAGTAAGAAATTGTAAACGATAGGGTTTAAGTACCTTACAATGAAAGCCTACCAGTAACATTGACCTGTGATGCGAGTCCAACAGGTATAGCTGCAATATTTTCCCACGTCATCGATAAAGTAGAACGTCCGATTGCCTTTATTTACAGCGCTCTGACAAAAGCAGACCAAAATTATAGTCAGCCCGACAGGGAAGCACTTGCAATAATATTTGCTGTGGGAAAATTGTTTATGTATTTGCACGGAAGAGAATTTACTCTTATTACTGACAACCGTCCCCTATCGAGAATTTTTCACCAGAACGCTAAAACACCGGCCATGACGTCAGCAAGATTATTTCGGTACGCATCTTTCCTGCAGGGTTTTAATTACAAAATTGAACACAGAAAATCTGAAAATATAACACATGTCGATTGTTTGTCTAGGGCTTCATTAAGAAAGACCTCAGAATCTAAACATTTTCTCGATATAGAAACACGAATTATCCAAGACCAAACTATAAATGAGATTTCAACGTTTTCAATTACAGCCTCAACAATTGCAAAGGAAACTGAACGTGATCAAGAATATTTCAAATTAAAAACATCTTTACTAAATGGACACAATTTTGACCCTGAGTACTCAATACAAAGTGGAGTCTTGTTTGAAGGAAATCGTATAATGATTCCAGCGAGCTTAAGGGAAAAAATTCTTAGAGAATTACACCATACACATATTGGCATTGAAAGAATGAAACAGCTAGCCAGAAAATACTGCTATTGGAAAAATATTGACTCTGACATAGAACGCCTTGTAAAATCTTGCCAAAATTGTGCTATGGTAAGAAAAAATCCAAATGAAGTTATCAATATGTTTTGTGTAGTTTTTAATAAAAGAAAATAACAGAATAAACGCACCTTTCGTATTATTTTAAATATAATAATGAGGTAGATATAATTTTTTACTTTTATTCCGACAGTAATGTGAACGAACCCCTGGTAGCTGTTCAATAAAGATTTTATCAAAGATACGCTTGCTTCATCAGATTTGTTGTGTGGAGTTGACTTTTTCATGTTTTTAAGGCAGATATTATATGAATTTGTGTTTTTATTACAGACTTTAACATCGTTTGTGAAATGTTCAACGTTTTCAATAAAAATATTTGGCACACTTTAAAATTGGTATTATTAATGTTGATAAAATAAGTAAAGCTACATTTTCTTTTGTCACTTTCTTCATATCGCATTTTAACACAGACTTGCTTAATCCACAAAGATAACCAATCTTTTTGCCTAATTTTGTTTCCCATTCCCCAAAAATGTTCATTTAGTCTTACCCTCTCATCTTCAGAAAAGCCATCATGACACGAATTCCCACATTTTTTCTTTTAGCATGGGTTTGGTAAAACCGTTGTATTTCGTTTCTTGACTTTGCAGCCTTTTAGGTATTCGTTTTGGGTTTTTGTAGCCTCTTTTTCCAACACATGTTGCTTCTCGACTTCTTTTAGATTTTGCAATTCATTTAAAACAACTGAAGATTCTTCAGAATCGCTATATGGAAAAAGGGCAAGCTACAAAAAATATACAAAAATTAAAAAAAAAAGATTTTGTAATAAAATTACGAAGATACCTTTGACATATTGATTAAAATCTTTCAAAATACGAATTTTTTATATGCTTCTCATATATGTATGTAATTGTGTTTTTTTGCTTACTGTTCCATTTTGTTTCGTTTATTATAAAAAAGAATTTTAAAGTAACCCACACATGCGCTCACCAAAAATGTGGACAAACTCACCATATGCAGTTATATTAAAATTGTTTTTGTTATAAAATCATAACAAATTATTGATAACTATCGATTTGGATAAAAAAAAAAAACGAAAATCGCACGAGCCTTCGAATTACTTCGCTCTCTATTTTGAATTACTTATTTGAATTATCATGTTCACACGGCAGTTTTGTAATTCTTTTTTAAAGTTCGGCTGACTTCCTAAACGCATGTTGCTTTGTAGTAATACATTGCAGCGTGTTCGTAAACGCAACCCTGAAAATTTTGACAATGTATTTTGTTCCCTTTTGCAACACTTTTGTAGTTAATACGCAAGGAAAAGAAACAAAGGCATCCAAATAAAAGTAGATGCAATGCGAATGCAAGACAAAATACGATGGCGACGCAGGAAGATAAGTAAGCATTTTTTCTTATAATTTATTATTTTTATTACAGCAAAAAATGGACGCATAATTTTAAAAATTTATTAATTAATGCAAGGTTTGATATGGAAAAAGAATTTCGTGGAAAAAAAAGAAACGCGTTGTGCTATGGGAACGTGTATTGCAAAATATTAAGTCCATAGATGACACGTTCCCATTTTCACGGGACGACATATACAGAAAATTTTTAAATTTCATGGTGACGTATAAGCACATTAAGAAACGGAACAAGACGTCGGGCGAAGCAGCAACTACCTGGGACTTCTACGACCGACTAGACGAAGTGTATGGCTGCCGGAGCGACATATCTGTGCCAGAATGCAATCTGGATTTGAGCTTAGACACATTGTTTGCAGATCTGACCGAGGACAGTAACGAGCCTAGCGCGTTTCAAGCAGCTCTGATCCAACGTGAAAGCTCACCTCCAGCACGGAAGCGCAATCGAGTTGATTCGCACAAATCTAAGAAATTTTCCAATAAAATATGTTCTTCCTCCATTGTTCGCTTTATTATGAATGATGCAATGCATATAAATGTTCCTAAACGAATTCAGTGTTGCAAAGTATTAATATGCAACGTATTCAAAAAGTAACTACACAATGTATCAACTCGGTTTAAATACTGTATTGATACATTGTTAATATACGTTTAGGAAGTCAACCTTCTTATTTTCTTCTTCTTTTTATTACTAAATTATTATGTATTAATATTTTTAAATTATAAAGTTCATACAGCTGCTTCAAAAGCTGCAAATACTTTTCTTGTAGATTCAACCGGTTTTCTACACACTTTCTTCTAAATAATACTTTTTTAAAATGTTATTTTTGGATTTCATTATTGTTTATTGTTTACAATATTTTTTGTGTATATTTTTTGTGGTTTGACAGCTAGTGATGGCAAAAATACGATCAAATTTAGAGATTACATTGGTTTTTAAGTAATTAACTTGGTAATAGAAATTGAATTACATACAATTTGGGTAATTCGCTCACAAAATTTTGTATAGCGAATTACTTAATTCAGCACATAATTGTATGTTGAATTACTAATGAGAGAGCGAATTACAAAAAATTGCTGCCATGTGAACATAGCGTAAGAATATTTCTTCCTCACAAAACAGCAAAATATATACATCGTCAGCATTTAAGCAATAATAAACAAAATTTTTAACATTAATTATTTTCCTAATTTCATTGAAGGCAATTTGGAATACTATCGCCGATAAAGGTGACACTTGTGAGGTACCATTCCCCAGTGGTCCTTAGCAGAAAGTGCATTTGGGATATAAAAGTCCATGTGTAATAATGTGTTATCGTATCTTTTGTTAGCTTTAACAGCCACTTGCTCCGTGGTTATGAGATTGTTATTTTCAGAAAATCATGCAAGTCTAGCAGCTAAGATCCGTTTAATGATCTTGGATAGAAACGAAAGTAACGGTATTGGGCAGTATGCATAGATAGAAGAAGTTTTGTTCTTTGGTATAGGTACAACAGTAGCAAGTTTCCAAGATTGTGGGATGTTGTCGCTTTGAAATATGGTGTTATATAAATGATCATTGAAATCGAATTCTGGTGTTCTTCCTTTTAAATAACTTAGACAGCTGTTCAGTTCCGCTAAGGGGTAAGTTCTTCTAAGAAGCGAGCTGTTTTGTCTTATGTGATGTTAGCTGTTGCATTAAAGGAGTATTTAATTGAGTTAATGATAAGGATAAATTAGAATCGGTGGCGTTATCAGTCCAAAGTGATTCGCTTTTGCTATTCAGGGGTGTCATAGAATCCAAGTCGGTTTTGCCTTTTGTCGTTTTTGAAAACCAATATTGGATTCATTTGGTGTCACAAAACCAAGTCGGTTTTGTTATTTTCGAATTGAAATAAAATCGATGTTCGAAACAGCTGTTGTTTACATTTGTGTATTTATTTCCAATTTTTATTTTTTTGACAAAATATACATATATTTATTTATTTATTTAAAATGCGTATTTTACAAAAATAAATTTGTAAAATACAATTCCAAAGTAGTGTGGACTACATGGTCATTACACTATATGTGTTGAATCTAGATTTCATATAAAACATTTGCAGATTGAAGAATATTTTTAATTTTTCTTGCTGAGCTTATGTTGCTGCAATTTAGGATTTCTTCTAGTGGTTCATTCGTTGAGCTTATCGGGCAATCTTTAAAGATATGACTTATGGTTAGTTCTTCTGCGCACAATTCACATTCCCTAGGTTGGGTTCTTCCATAGAGACGTTGTTCTGGCTACTATAATACAGTCTTTCCTGGATAGTAGTAAAGCTGCTTTGCAGATTTATAGCATATTGCCGGTTGAACAAACACGCTTGTTGTATGGTCATTGACACAGTAAAAGAACACCTTTCCCATTCTAAGATCCCACCATTGCTACAACTTGCAGCTACGTTGCGATTTTTAGCTGAAGGTTCATACCAAGTATATTTTGGAAATGACTCTAGCATATCGCTGGGTAGCAACACAGTTTCTACAATTTTAGACAATGTGCTCAGTGCTATGGAGCGGTTCATTTGCCGTCAATGGGTGCAACTAGAAATGAACTCCAACGATAAGCAAAGAGCAAGGGACTATTTCTTTAATACATTTAAAATCCCTTTAATAATTGGTTGCATAGACGGGACTCACATAAAGATAATAAAGCATTTGTCAAATAAAAAGTTTGTAAAAGTCAAAAAATAACTTTTATTTCTGCTCTTAAAAATAAAAGTCAAAAATAACTTTTATTACTGCTCTTAAAAATAAAAGTCAAAAATAACTGATATTTCTGCTCGAAAAAATAAAAGTCAAAACGTAACTTTTATTTCTGCTCGAAAAAATAAAAGTCAAAAAATAACTTATTTTCTGACTTTTACGATAAAAGTTATAACAGTTACGGTCCCTGTTATAATGACTTTACGTCAGGTAACTAAATAGAATTTAAAAAATACAAATAAAAATTATCATTTATTTAAATAGTTGTAATTGAATTAACTTTTTTTCAAATTTCAGGCTGCTGCTATATCTGCTGCGGTAATCAACGTATGAAAGCCATACGCAAGTGTTATTATTATTATTAGTATTATTATTATTATTATCATTATTATTATTATTATTAGTATTATTATTAGTATTATTATTATTATTAGTATTATTATTATTACTAATTATAAATTATAAAATAAATTGTATTTTTTTATAATAGCCCAGTTCCCAATCTTGGGTATTTAGATGGTAAATTTATACCATTGTAAATATTTGCCGTTAATTGTGAACGGTTTTTTTGTTTAACTTTGCAACACTTATTGCAAACTTCTCAACACACAGCTGACTAACATATAATTTATTATTTTATTTATTTATATTTATAATTTATATTTATAATTTTATTTATTTCGTCCTCTGTCCATTTTTAATCGGCTCTTCTCTTTTAATTCGTTTTTTCATGTTGTATTTTTCCATTTTTTGTGACTTTATTTTCAATGTTTTTATTTTTATGATCAGCTGTTCATTTGCTCAAGTATGGCAAATATAAACTACGGGTTTGAGTGTGGGATATTTGCCAAACCATGGCAAGGGTATTTCTGTGTATTTTGTTAGTGTATGGTAAAAGAAATACCCAACATTTGCAAATGCCATGATGCCAGACCATTTGCACAAGATTGTGAACTCCGCTAATATATCAAAACAAAAAAAAAAATCTTTTATAAGGGGGTATATTAATTTATACATCAAATTGAACTAGTCAACAGTGACCTATTTTTTAACACTTTTAATGTGTCAACTTTGACTGGTATGTGAGTCAAGTTTGATTAGTCAACTGTGACCACATATGTGGTCAACCGTGGTTTAAAAACATGTACACGAACGTTTCGTCAAGTTTTTCACATTGCCCTTAATAACTTGATGGGAAGTTGTGACTAGTTTATACGTCACACTTACCGGTAAAATGACTAGTCATTTGACTAGTTACGTTCTGTTAGGGTTATTAGTGAATTATTATTAGCAAAAATTAATATTTTGTACCTTTTACTCAGTGGTGTTGTGCTAATTTTTTTTACCGGAACGCGCAAATTTAACGACGGGGGTGATTTTAAATGACAATCCTGGCGGCGGCGTTTTTTTTTAGGTCTCATGTCCCAAATTTTACAACGGGGGGGGGAGGGAGATTCCCCCAATATTCGCCCGTCGCCATGATCGGCCCTGTATATAGCATAAAAAGGATAAGAAACGAAAATCATTACGAAACCCATTTTGTGTATATATATGTATATATTGTATATATGCAGGTATGTTCTGAAAATCACAAAATTTCAAATCACTTGTGATTTGGAAATCACAAATCGGATTTAAGGGTGTTCTGAAAACCACAAAACTTGTAACTTTTCGGTATGATTTTTTGTTTAGACAACTAAAAAGTAAATACAAAATCACAAAACCAAATAACAAAATTTTTTTTAAATGGGAAGTGTTTTTAATTTTTTCATAATTATGTACTTTTTTGGTCCAAACTTGTTCATTTTACTATAAAAATTAATAAAAAACATTTTAAGCTATTCATTTATTGTGAAGTTTAAAATAAAATTGCTGAAAAAATAAGCAAGTGATTCTAAATCGGCAGCCACTTAGCTCACCGGTTTAAAATCACAAAAATTACAAAAGTTTTGTGTCCAGAACACCTTTCTTGTGATTTCAAATCACTTTCACAAAAAGTGATTTTCAGAACATGCCTGATGTTCACGGTTCGGAAAACAAGCCGATTCGTTCCGATTTTTGTTCCGGTTCGGGTTCGGTTCAAACCCTTGTTTATAAAAATACATATAAAAATTCGTCAAAAATTAGAAAAAATATCAGCAATTCTTTTTAAATTTTTTTTCAAAACGTCAGCCAATTCTCGTTATAAGAAATCATCTTTAGTTCCGGAACGCGTTCCTGTCCAAAAAGGAAGTACCGGAACGACGTTCCAGAGCGTTCCGGCTCGACAACACCACTGCTTTTGCTCATAAATTATTTTAAAATCAAATTTATATTTTCAACTTAATTATTGAAATTCGTTATATAGTCTCAACTATTTTGAAAAGTAATATAAAAAAAAACCCCTAAACAGGTTCGGGTCTTAAATATTTCAAATAATTTTTGTTCTCGAAACTCAATACAAGAAATTAAAAAAATTGTGACTGCTATCTAAAATAATTTATTCTTCATTTTGTAATCAAAACAAACTCAAGCAGCTGTAGGTTAGTTAACTTCGAAGACAAAAACACATTTGGTGTTAGACAAACTCAAAAAGCTTGTATTAGCTAAATTTGAGGATAACAAAAGCCACAAGATTTAGAGCTAAATCTGCCTGAAATATTTAAGATACTAATACTATGTTCACGTATGCAATTTAATTGAGAACAATAGTCGGTTAATTGATAACAATATTTTAACCGTTCAGGTATAATAAATATACGCAATATTCATTTAACAGCTGATAAACAACAACATAGTTTTTATTTTGGTCGTGTGTTTTTGTAATTTTTGTATGTGTTTGTTTGTAAGTTGCCATTTTTGTTTGTCGTTGTTGACTTTTGAGTTGTCAAATATCAACAGGAAGTGTTCGGTTACTTATAATGTTCCCACTAAACAGACTTATGACAGTGCTGTATTTAAAGTTTTAATCAATATTATAACAATTAGTATTTAATTGATCAATAATTAATTGAGATTTTATATGAAGTATTGAGATCAATATTGGCGTTAATTGCGATTTACGCAATAAAGGTGCATACGTGAACATAGTATAACCTATTAAAAGCTTTTCTAATACAGTCGAGCCTCGTAAACGACGAAATACATACATAATTGGTCATTACAACCCTTCAGTCAAAATTATGACAGTTTCTCACACCACTTATGTGGTACGTGTTAATATTATCCGTGAGTAGCGGAACCAACAGTTTAAATTCGACTCCGAATGACAGATTTTAGAGAAATTTATTAAAGTTTTTGTCAGAAATCTGCTGGAAAGAAATCGCCGAAGAAATATTTTTCATATTTTGGTTTATTCAAGATGTTAAACAAGATGTTCGCCGAAGAAATATTTTTCATATTTTGGTTTATTCAAGATGTTTTTGTCAGAAATCTGCTGGAAAGAAATCGCCGAAGAAATATTTTTCATATTTTGGTTTATTCAAGATGTTAAACCTAGGGTATGGACCGTGGTGTCACGTCTAATAAGCCAACATACTATCTACAAGACTAACTGCATACTTTAAATTTAAAAAAAAAATAATAAACTCAAAATTGGTAAATATACAAAAATATTCACTTACACCGCTGTGTAAGTTATTAATAAGTATCTAAAATGATTTATTTCTATCGAGTTAGTATTTAAAATTATTTTTCTTTGATATTAAACAAATTTATATTAATTGAAATTTCACTTTAAATTAATATTTTTTTATTTAGTAATCAAAATAAAATCAATAGTTAGGTTAGGTTAGTGGACGTGTCCTTGTTGAATTTACCCATTGTACACAACGTCCTTAAAAATGGAGGGTAATTAGGTGATAGGAAAAAGGAGAGGAAGTTGGAAAGGGAGAATGGGAAGCGAAGGAATTACACAGACCAAACAAAACAAAAAAGAGAGAGCGCGACTACACTGACGAAGCCCTAGCACTTCTTTAGCAGCTCAGGCTACTAATGAATCTGTGGAAAGCCTTGATGTCGGCGCTCGACACAGAACTCCAATCCTCATAGAAGATCCTGTCAAGGGTCTTCAACCCACTAAGGGCTGGGCAGTTACAGAGGAGGTGCTCGACAGGCTCCAATTCCTTCTCATCGCAACATACCCTGCAATAGTCCGGCTGAGATCTGTTCCAGTTCCCAGTTGCTGAAAACTGAATCTAATCTAAGATTTTCCATTGAAAACTCTTATCACACCACCAAACAACTCAACCATAAGTAATAACCGGTCTAACAATCGCCAGATATATCCAGAGAATGGCCCTAGACGAAAGACCCCAGCTCTTACCTATGGACTTCCTACTGTGTTAGTTACCTTCAACGAGGATTAATTTTAAAAGACGTTGGCATGCCAAAAAAATTTTTAAAAAGCTCTAACAATTTCAAAATGTTTGTGATACGAAAGCATTAAGAAAAATATAAACATCAACAAAATATAAAGAAGATAAGTCGACGTGGATAACGGAACGCTAGATATACTACTATTTACTAAGAGATTTTAGTTTTGTTCAGCCTTTTTAAACAAAACTACTAAAAACAAATGAATTAATTTTTTCTTTTGGCAATTCTTTTATACACCCTTATTCTGATTGTCGTCGTCGACGCATGACGACGTCGACAATTTAAAATTGGTGTTCTGTTTGTCGTTATTGACAGTTATCGATGACTGTCGACTAGAGATGAGCGATATTTTCAAAACTGTGATTTAATCACGGTGATTGATAATTCACTGGTAACTACAGTGATTGAAATTGCCAAATAACAGTGACTAATAATGTCGTTCTTTCAAAATTGTTACGTACTCAAATTTATTTCATTTTATTTTGAGCGAGGCAGAATTACTATTAGATGATGCTGATTATTTACTTTTCTCTTTTATACATGAACTTTCTGTGAAACTTAATTTTCAAACTTCATATAAAAAAAATTACATTAACAATAATAACATTGATGACACCACTTTGATTTTGTTTAGTAGTCTTTTCGTAGTATGTATCTAGTTGTCTCTTTCTTACAACTTAATAAAAATACGTTATTGTCATTATTGTTTTCTTTTGGAATACTGTGATCACAATCACTGTTTTAAAGAACAGTGATTAACAAATCACGTTCACTGAGAACAACGTTCTTCAAAAATCACTGGATCGCTCATCTCTACTGTCGACACACATTCGGTATTCTGTAAGTCAATACGTTGTCGATATTGTGTTGTGTCGACTCGGATTTTGTCGTCGTCATTTTTGGTAACGACAAGTTTTTGTTTCAAAGCTAAAAAGCAAAAAATATAACAAAATGGAAAAAAATGAAATTAAAGAATGATTTAAATTATGAAAAACTTCGTTTTATTTCTTTTCTTATTTCAGATGCCTCACTACTTTGTGAAATTTGCACATTAACTACATCAAATTGTTGGTAGATTTCAGCGCTTCTTAAATCTTCATAAGTAGCATTATCTAAGCCACATTCAATACAAATATCGTGAAGTGCAGCACAAACTTTAGCTATTTTAGTTGCTTTGGCAGGCATGTAATGCAATTGACGTGCTACAAGAAGGCATCGAAACCGATTTTTTAATACTCCAATTGTTCTTTCCACTATATTTCTTGCTTTAGCATGGTTAGTGTTAAAAATAGCTTCAGCACTTCCTTCAACAGTAGAGCGATATGGAGTGATTAGATAGGGCTCAAGAGGAAAATCCGTTTTCTTCAAAAAATTTAATTTGGCATCATTTTTTTCCTCATTGGACATTTCAAATTTTGTATCACAAATAGAAAACGTTTTTAAGAAATAACGCTCGTATCACAGAAATAAAAAACTTTTTTTTTTAAAATAAAGCATACAATTTTCGATAAACAGTCGACGTCGACACAGTACTGTTACAGAATACCAAAACAATGTCGACGACGATAGAAAACGTTGTCGACTCTAAAACATACAGGGCTGTCATAGAATCCAAATCGGTTTTGGCTTTTGTCGTTTTTGAAAACCAATATTGGATTCATTTGGTGTCACAAAACCAAGTCGGTTTTGTTATTTTCGAATTGAAATAAAACCGATGTTCGAAACAGCTGTTGTTTACATTTGTGTATTTATTTCCAATTTTTATTATTTTTTTTTCACAAAATATATATTTATTTATTTAAAATGCGTATTTTTCAAAAATAAATTTATAAAATACAATTCCAAAATAGTGTGGACTACATGGTCATTACACTATATGTGTTGAATCTAGATTTCATGTAAAACATTTGCAGATTGAAGAATACTCTTAATTTTTCTTGCTGAGTGTATGTTGCTGCAATTTAGGATTTCTTCTATCGGTTCATTTGTTGAGCTTATCGGGCAATCTTTAAAGATATGACTTACGGTTAGTTCTTCTGCGCACAATTCACATTCCCTAGGTTGGGTTCTTCCATAGAGATGTTGTGTACTAAACCTTGTTGTTCCCACTCTTGTTCTGGCTACTATAATACAACGCTTTTTGTATGGTAAAAGAACATCTTTCCCATTATAAGATCCCACCATTGCTACAACTTGCAACTACGTTGCGATTTTTAGCTGAAGGGTCATACCAAGTATCTTTTGGAAATGACTCTATCATATCGCTGGGTAGAACCACAGTTTCTACAATTTTAGACAATGTGCTCAATGCTATGGAGTTTATTTGCCGTCAATGGGTGCAACTAGAAATGAACTCCAACGATAAGCAAAGAGCAAGAGACTATTTCTTTAATGAATTTAAAATCCCTTCAATAATTGGTTGCAAAGATGGGGCTCATATAAAGATAATAAAGCCCAGCTTTAACGAGAATTTGTACTTTAATCGAAAAAGAATATGAATAGGAGTGTTGAATATGGAATATGTTGAGTGCTTAATGAGCATGTTACACTACTATCTGGAAGAGGCAGTAGGAATTATAAATTCCTGCTGCGCTCTGCACAACATTTGCAGGAACTATAATGTGCAAACCAGTAAGGATGAGCTGACTTTATCATTACCTGAAAGTGAAGACAATGTTATTTTGTCATCAAGCACGACTCTGCAAAGTGAAGGTCAGAGAATCAGAGACGAAATAGCCACAACCTTATAAAAGATTGGTAAAATAAAAGCTATTTATAAAGTAAAATTAAAGTTGTTTTTATTTCACATAACAAACAGACAGCTGTTAGCTGCTTGGTTTATTTCCAATAACAAAACCGATAACAAGACATTCTGTGACACCTAAAACCGATACTTATTCAAGTTCGAAAACAAAACCGATACTCTTGGATTGTATGACACCAAATTGATTTTTGCGTCGTTTTCAAATCCAATGCCGACATTATTGGATTCTATGACATCCCTGATAGATTACCATTTCATAGCACAGTTGTGCAGAGCGAATTCACACACATTGCTTATGCTCTTTTATTTAGTCGTCGCTCAGACTGCGGCGAGTGCACATGTCAGCGGATGCTATCACATTTTTTTTTTGAGGGTTACGCTCAAAAAATATTTTATGTTAAAAAATGCTTTTATTAAAAGCCAATGTCTTATATGTTCTTAAAACACATTTTGATAGTCAAGTAAATAATTTAGATGTTATGAAGAGAGAAATATAGATAGACATATTGAAAAATTTTGGAAAAATTTAAAGGTTGGTTATTGGTAGGAGAGCAAATTTATGGACTAAAATGAGATCCCAACAAATATCAAAAAAGATTATAGACATTTTAAGTTTTAATTATTAAGTCAAAGATGTATAACTTTATGTATGTAGATGAAATGTAAATCAAAATAGCGTATATTACTAACACTTTTCTATGACTGTAAACTCTCACCTTATTTTCGCTCTCTTACTCACTAATACATAACGAAAAATTTTTGTTAATCCCTACTCTAAAACGACGACGACGTCGACGACGACAACCAGAATAAGGGTGATAGATTTGTATTACTCAGCATAGGTCTAATAATGGAAGGGAGAATAAAAAACAACAATAATTTATGTTATGATTTGTTGTGGTTAATTATGGTAAAGTTTAATTGAAACAGCAATACCTGTAATATGTACATCTATTATAATATTTATGATTTTATTACATAATAGTATTTATGTTGGTAATAACAAAATAATAAATGAAAATAATATTTATTTAAATGTATTACTGTTTATTAACAGTTTTTACATAAAAATCAGTTTACAAACATTCTGAACGATATCTATATGATTCTTCTGAAGTCGAATATTCAGCTTTATTTGTTTTTACATATTGATTTGGGTTTAATGTTAATAAGTGGACGTAATGATTTTTTTTCAGTTCGAAGCATATTGAAGAAATACGGCAAATCGAATAACATTGTTCCAATTTTTATAAGGATAATTAAGAACTCATTAAAAATTGTTAATATTATAAACATAATTAATAAATAAGCAAAAAATTTCGTTTTGAAAACTTTTAGTAAAATTTGTATAGATTTTTTTTTTTGTATATTTCATAGTAATTTCTTTGTTTAAAAAAAGCGTTCCTGCCTTTTAAATATATGATATATTATAATATGGTATAGTATATTTTTAAATTAAACAAAATACAGTGCCGTATCAGATTATTTTCTTAGACTATTTAGTATCGACGATTATTAAATTGAGAGTTAACAGCAGAATTAACGGCTGATGATGCGGCTTGCTGTACATGCTGATTTCTCATGAATTCAGTTGCAAATTCAGCCTGAGCCTTCGCCATACTAGCCCCGGAACTACGATATATTGAATGAATCTGAAATTAAGACAGAAATTATATCCCTCTAAAAAAATATCCTTTTTGAGTTACCTTAGTTATCATCATTATGTTAGCAGCAGCAGTAATTGCAAAACTGAAGGCAATACATAGTAATAACAAACCGACAATAATGCCGGTGGCAGAAGAATCAAACTGCGAAATGGCAACTATGAAACCGCAATAGCCAGATCCGGGAAATCCAATAGCTTGGAACACTGAGAAAAGTGTTTGAAAGAAGTATACAAAGAAAAATACCATAAAGTTAAAACTTGAATCATTACGAAAAGCCTTGTAGGCTGGTCGGAACCTGCATGGGAATATACAGAAACATTAATATTGTGTTTTAAACATTTTAATATAAGACATCTTATACCAGCAGATGTATGATGCAGGTGTAAACAACAGCGTGTAGAAAATTGCAAGACCGAAATTCGTAAATTCATTGTTGCGCAAAAGTAAAATCAGACCACCAACGATGTTAACACACATAGTCAAAGTATAAACTAAGAAAAAAAAAGACTTCGTATTTTTACTATACTGAACTAATCCATAAACTTACACATCCATGTATAATACAAATGTTTTACTAGCCTTTGAAATTCAGGAGGTATTTCCAAATTAAAATCTTGATAAAAACAAGGTTTAACACAAAAATTATCTGGCAAGGGTGGCCAGTTGTTTAACTGGGGTATGTTTCCCTGTAATTGTTGTTCACGACGATCTAATTCAGCCGCTTTACGATCAAGTTCCTCTTGGCGTCTCTGGAAATGTTAAAAATAAATTAATCAACACAATTAATCACAATAGCAAAAACTATTTTTTCTTTGAACAAATGTATTTAAAAAAAGAATTAATTAAAAATTTTGTTAAAAATGTTAAAAATAAATTAATCAACACAATTAATCACAATAGCAAAAACTATTTTTTCTTTGAACAAATGTATTTAAAAAAGAATTAATTAAAAATTTTGTCTTTTAGTGTAATATTTAGTGACGTTTTTTAGTGAAAAAAATACAAGTAATTTTTAATTACACGACCTTGTTCTAAAAATTAAAAAAATGATATCTCGACGTAGACTGTCAGTTCACATTGTTGTAAGAAATTTTTGTTTTTAGAAAGGAAACTATATTTTTTGGCGATTGCCTAACGATAACTTATATACCGGATTAGATGGCAACCGACCTCCAGTCGACTTATCTGTTGCCAAATATGGTATAAATTGGTATTAAACTTACAAAAAAAAATGTTCGATAAATTTGTGGACGCCAGCAGTCAGCAACGCAAATGAAGTTCCGTTGCCATAATAATCGACCCAATAATCAAGTAACGTTTTCCGGCAAATAATTATTAGTTCACAAGCTTCAAAGATTATTGTTTAAATTAGTTAAGAGACAACTTAAGGCTCCAACAAAAAGTAAACCTAAAAACTTATAGACAGTTATTTGCTATTATTTTTATCATATTTATAAATATACGACATGATTATTGGTGACAAAAATAACATTTTTCGGTAACTATATATTTTCGGTTGAAGTTCGGTTGCCTAATATAATCGAAAACAAAATCGATTATTGAAGTAGATGATTACTGAACTGAAGTCAAAATTAAGCAACCCGTCACATTTCTGCAAATTACTTACATATAAGCGAATAGATATGTAAGTACATATACATACATATGTATGTACATATTAAAGGTCTGCAACGAATAACTTTTTTGCTTCATATGTGGAACTCGTTGTCGGATAAATATAGTACTTACTCTCTCTCTAACAGCGCAAGCAGTGAAGAGAACAGAATGTGTGCATGACAAATACGAGTAAGAATTTATCCGAAGTTGCTTATGTTCCGTAAAAAGAGTACTCATTGAAAAATATATCCGCAAAAACAAGTACTCCTAAAATTATGTTCACTTCATGTGGTACTTGAAATACTCGCAGCATAAAACACCAAATAACTGATGTTTTTTTACATATAAATGCTTATGTGTATGAACAAACTTATGAACGACTTGTTAGACATTTATTTATTAATCATTGAAATAAAAAAATAAAAATCAAAAATAGTTAAATTTTTTTGGAAAACATTTTTTTTTTGCTTTTGATTTAAAAAAGTCTATTTTCAATGAACTAAAAACAATTAAAATAACAAAAAATCACTTAAAATTACTAAAACGTATAAATTTTTTCTTTGCCAAACTTCTTTGTGGTATTTGCAGTACTCATTGGTATTTGTAGTACTACGTGAAGTTTGATAGTACTCATTGTACTCGACATGTTTGCCGGTATTTTCGAATAAGAAAGAAAGTTGAATATGTATTTGTATGAAGCGAACGTAGTCAAATAACAACAAGAAGTTATTCGATAATTTTGTTGTTCTCAAAAAAGAGTACTTTTCTTCTTCGGATAAGAGCGTGTATGCTAGATGGTATGTACTTTTTGAAGTCAAATACATTTGTGCAGACCTTTAGTACATATATAGAATAAATATACAACCAGTTATTAAATCGAATCGTTAAATTCAAAACTTTACACGAATTAAAACAAGATTTTTGAACAATTCAAAATCGAAGGCATTACAGATGAACTTCTATTTTGTGACGAATGTACGTACAGAAAGCTTCCACAAGTCAGAGGCAATTGGGACAAAGAATCCAGGTGAAACATTTCACACGGATCTTTGTGAACTTTTTCCCTTTTTATATTTTTCTAAATGAGCTGGTCCAATCTTCTGAACCTTTTTAAAGCAATACTTTGGGTGATGCTCCTAATTTAAGGACCATTAATTCTCCAAAATCCCATCAAACATTTATGGGAAATACAAAAATACATTTCAGAAAGTTATTGAACAAAAAGGTTTACTAACTAGGTACTAAAAACATTGTTGATACTTTTTTATCATTCCAAGGACTGTACCTATATTTTGTGAAAGACAAGAGTAAATTGATAAATTGAAAAAAATTGAAAATTTTTTTATAATTACCGCAAGTTGCAGTAATCGACCATTGTTTTTCATGTTTCATAGGCGTAGTCTGCAAGTTTCTCACAAAATTATGAAAATATCAATTTATTTTAATCTGCGCTCCTGTGTAACGAACAGACGTAGATTGTAAGAGAGAAAACATAGGCATGAAGAAGCATAAAAAAAGTTTTTGATACACCATTGAGGAGTAAGAATTTTTTGAAACGACATTTTTTATATAAATATGATTTGACAAATCTACGAGCACGTGATATATACGAAATAGGTATGTATCAGAGAACTGCAAGCGATGATTGAAAAACAATCATAATTTAATCAGTACTCGAAAAACGGGACGAAGCAAATATGCATTAAATCTCGTTGTGATTGTTCATTTGCATATCAATCGAAACAATGATCGTATGAAACTTTGTTGATCAAATCATACACCGCATTCGAACCGTTTGAAAAAGACATTATTTTTGCGGTGTCTGAATTGATCAAAACCAAAATAATGCAAAATGCATTAACGCAAAATATATTTTCTATGCAAACATCAAAGATTGTTTTGCAATAATCAAACGAGTATGATTTTAATCATATAGGTGCTCCAGTCAGGCTTTAAGAATTTTCAGTTTTATTATTCTAAAAAATTAAATAAGGCAAAAGTGATTGCAAGTCGATGCATAATATTTGAAATGATTGGTTTGAATGGTGAATGTGCGATCATTAGAGGCAAGTCGTTCGAGTATTCTGATTGATTGTGCATAAAAATTTGTGAGCATGAATAAATCAACAAGAATGTGATTTTTGCAGCTCTATGGTATGTATATAAATCCAGTAGTAGTCTTATAATTGGCACACCCATCCACTAAAAAGTTTGTTTTGAATATTTTATTTTTAAAAGGATTTTTTCTCACATGTTTTTTAAAATAACTTAATGAATGTAATTAAAAGAAACATCAACAATAATTAGGGAGGTGAGGAATACAACCAAACAAGTCCAGTTAAACTTTTTTTTTACAGAAAAAGCAAGTAACTGAATTACCTAAATTAAGACTAGGCAAGGAGTTTTCTTTCTTTTCACAGATAAATTTAGTCAAACGTTGAACATAGGACTGATTTTGGTTATTTTAACATTTGCTATATTTTGTCTGGTTTTGTTCGAGAAGTCAGTTTTCGTTATTTTAAGGTGGAATAGAATTTGTTTTAAATAAAAATATTCATGGATGTGGGCTTGTAGATATCAAAAAATAAATAAATAGAAAATCATTTACTGAGGACATGTTCAACTTACTTTTTTTTGAAAAGATAAAAAAAAAGTTCCGAGACATAATTGAGCCGTTCAGTGCACAAAGCGATTAACTCCACTTTTTGAAAAATCTTAAATTTAAGTGTAAAAGCACTTGCGATAGTCATAACATTTTATATTTATTATAACTTTCCTGAATAGTAAAGATTAACACCATTAAAGGATAAAACGATAAAAATTGTTGGGGCCAATAAATAATAAGTAATTTATTTCAGAAGACATTTTGATTAACACCATACTCTTATGCAAATGGTTTCAATAATACAATTCAAGTGAACCACTAGCAACCGTTGAATGATAACAGTTATCAATTTTCAGTTACTGTAAATTTTTAGTCCAACTCAAATACCTTGCTAGTGTTGCATGATAATGTCAAATTTTAGTGCCTTCTTACCAGAATCAAAGTAAAATAAGTTAGTAAGTGGTCACAGCTATTGACATAATGACTCAGATTTTACCATTATTGTCACGTATAAAAAAATTCAAAACATTTATTCACCAGATGATTGGTACAATATATAAAACAATATAAAATAATAATATAAAAAAGAAAGCACCATTTAATCTAATACAAATGACCCACCAAGATTTTTTTTAAACAAAATCTTTAGAAAACTCAATCATTAACAGAAAAGCAACTGTTACAGGGTTTCCAGTAAATTGGCTTAAAATACGCTGCACAAAGTTAGAAAGGTCAAAACCCCATCTCATACAATTCAAATATGACTATAATGAAGATTTAGAATTTAACGAAATTAACATAAGGTAGGCCACAAAGTATGAAAAATGTAGATCAGCCTTTTTATATCCTAAAGACTGAACAAGGGAAAAAAGGAGAGACATGATGGATCTGATTAAATTCATTCCTCCTGTTAACCATATTTACTTTAAAAACTTGAGAACAAATCGAAATGACGAGTCCTTACATATGTACATCTGATGAAGAAGACATTATTTATACTGCTGATAAATTAATCACAAATAATACATTAGCGGTTTTCACTCTTGGTAGTAAAGTACCCTTGTAGGCTTGGTAAGTATGGTAGGTATAGTATAAATAATACATTTACATCAACGCAACAACAAAATGCATTTATTTCAAATATACAACGCCCTATTAAATTTACCATGAAAAAAGGTCTAGTATATAAGCTTGGTAAGGTAAATATAAAACTAAACAGCTGATCGTCTATCCGCCAAAATAATAACAATAATCAGCTGTTTAAATAAGTATATGGTATATTTCTTATACCATGTAAGTTTACAATAGATGAAAAAAGGTGTTCGCGCTTTGTTGCCAAAAGTATGAGTAAATATAATAGAGTATTAAATATACAACAAAGAGTGAAAACCGCTACTATATCAGCACTGTAAACACTCATTTTTATGGAAAATGTGTAATAAAAATATATGTGGGATAAACACATGGGTTTTGTTTTAAATTTTTATAATTCTTTATTTAATTGTAGATAGTGTTAACAATAGTTCAATTTATTAATAGTTCAATTTGATAGGTTTAATAGTTCAATAGTGCAATATAGTTTAATAGATTAGGTTAATAATCTTAGCAATAGGTAATTTAAAATAAGTAATTTTAACAATGGCACACTTCACTTGGGTTACACTTCACTAAAACACTACCACTCTTCTCGACGTCCACTTCACTACTCTATACAACTTCAGTTCTGTCTTCCCATACGTTTAAGAAAAATACCCACGCCACTCAAACCATAAACCGCTACTTGAGCCTATTCTAACCAGTCACGCCACAATCCCGTTATGTCAGTATGTCATAGCATGTAGCCGGCAAACACGAACGGAGGGTACCCTACATTCGGCCCTCCTGACGGCAATACGGCCCGGATTGCCACACTTTCATAAACTCGGCCACGGTAGTGGTTCTATTAGGGCCCTCATGGTAACCCACTTTCTCGACCTCGTACCTTCCGTGAGGCAATTTCTTCACTATTTTATATGGGCCCAGGTATTTACCTCTTAACTTAAGGCCACTGCCGAACTGAGTGCGCTTAATGGCCACCAACTCGTCTACGGCATACTCAACCTCAGGCCTTCTTCTGGCATTATAAGTCTTGCAATTCTCCCTCTGAATTCTTCCAATATTCTCTTTAGCTTCGGACCTCATATCTTCTCTTTCTTCATCAAATTCTCGGACGGCTTCATCTTCTAATATTTCTCTAAGGTTGGGGTAGTCGGGCAATCTCATTTCCACGCCGGTTAATAATTTGAACGGGGATACGCGGGTGCTTCTTGGAGTACTGGAATTAATAAACATTTGGACCTTTCTCACGTGTTTGTACCAGTTCTGGGGCGTCGCAGTGCACAATTTTGCCAGCATTGGTACGACTATTCTATGTATTCGTTCAACCTGACCGTTCCCACGTGGAACTCCTGTGGTTATCAACAGGTGCTGGATATTCTCCTGAACGCAGTAATCTTTAAAGGCCTGTGAAGTAAATGCTGCTCCGCGGTCGCTTATTATTCTTCGAGGATTTCCAAAAATAGCAGATTGCCTCTCCAAGGATTCGATAACCGTCTTGCTGTCAGTTGACTTCGTTGGATGTAGCCACACGAACTTCGTAAACCCATCAACAACCACGAACAGATGATTATACGCCTTCTTAGTAACTTCCATTGGTCCAACATGATCGACATGATAAGTCGCTAGGGGTCGATCGTCCTTATCTATTGGGTTAAGGTAGCCCTCTTTCTTGCCTGTTTTCGACTCGGTGATAATGCACTCGATGCAATTTTGTACAACGTGCGGCACTTTTGCAGCCAACCTCGGTATATAGTACTGCTTTTCAATCAACTCACGGGTCTTAGAAACACCAAAGTGACCCTGGTTGTGCGCTAACTTGATTATCTCCTCTTCCAACTGGACCGGTATCACGATAAGGTCCTTCGTGGGATCCTTGTACAGCACTCCATTCTGTATGTAATAATCTTCATATGCACCATATTCCAACACTGCTCTAATGGCCTTGGTACAGTCGTCACTCTCCTGTGCGCATCTGATTCTGTGTGTAAGGCTGCTTTCAACGACTAGACACGCCATACGGCTCAAAGCATCAACGTGCCTCATTCTAGTTCCGGATCTGTGTTCAATCTCATAGGAGAATTCTTGTAGAAACATAGCCCACCTTGAAATTCTGGCAGGCACATCATCCTTGTTCATCGTCAGTTTAAACGCGTTGCAGTCAGTTACTATCTTAAATGGTATGCCAAGTAAGTACACTCTCCACTTCTTCAACGATTCTACTACAGCTAACACCTCCAATTCATAGGAGTGGTACTTCTCTTCATACGGCTTTGTGCGTCTACTCATGTACTGCACTGGACGTAGATCCTGTTCGTCCAAACTTCTCTGCAAAAGCACTGCTCCATAACCGTGCATGCTGGCATCGGTATGCACCTCTGTAATTGCGTCGGGGTCATATAACTTCAAAACTGGAGCACTGACAAGAGCCTCCTTCAACTGATGACAGGCCAGCAAGACTTCATCATTGACTGCAAATTTCACGTTCTTCCGCAACATATCGGTTAAGGGCTTCGCCACTATCGCATAACTCTCTATAAACTTCCTAAAATAAGAAGTTAGACCCAAAAATCTCCGCAGGGCCTTCCGGTCGGTGGGGATCGGGAAGTTTTTCACCGCCTTGATCTTCTCTTCTGCTGGCTTTATTGAGCCCCTCTGAATAATATAACCAAGAAAATTAACTGTACTGCGTAGAATCTGACATTTCTCCCATTTAATGCGTAACCCGTTCGATGCAGCTATCTCCAAAACCTTTACAAATCTTTCCAGGCCCTCGACCACATCCTTAGCGGGAATAATGATATCGTCCATATAAACTACTACCACACCTTCACGTATCAAATCCCTAAATACAGCTGTTATGAATCTGGTGAATACTGCAGGTGAGTTGCTCAAACCAAATGGAGCGAACAGAAACTCAAACTGCCCATTGTGGGTGACAAATGCCGTATACTTTCTCGAAGATTCCTCCAACGGCACATGGAAAAACCCATTTCGTAGGTCCAATGTCGTGTACAGGTTAGCCGTTTGCAGTTTGTCCAACACCTCATCCATCAATGGCATGGGGAAATGGTCCCTCACAATCTTCTGATTCAATTTCCTGTAGTCGCAGCATAATCTTTTAGTGCCGTCTTTCTTTGCAACCAAAACGATCGGGGATGCGTACTCCGAAGTACTAGGCTGCACAATTTTTTCACGTAACCATTCTGCAATCTGATTTTCAACGATTACTTGATCGGCGATGGGTAAACGTCTGGGTCTATGATAAATTGGTATGTCATCCTTCAACACTATGTTCATCTTCACCGGGCTCTTCATATTTCGTTGGGGTTGATATCCGGTTATTGTCTTCTCTATCTGGCTCCCGATGGAGGCATTCAGGTGCTCCAGGTCGACTGGGATATCTGGCTTGCACTCGTCGATGTTCAAACAATCCCCCGAAAATTCATTCGGAACTGTATTCTCTTTCACCGGCATCTTGAACCGCGCTTCACCATTCGATATGGTCACATCAGCCTTGCGTATCAAACTATTTCCCAGCATAATTGGATGGTTAACATCGCGTTCCCCAACAACATAAAAAGTGACCTCTATATCCAAGCCATCAACGTGAACAATCTCAACAAACCGACCCAACGTGACTATAGCGCTATCACCAATACCAAACAATTTCACTCTCTCCGGTACAAAAGCTATCTCACCCAATACGAACAGCATGTCGAACCGTATTATGCATACATCACACCCTGTATCCACCAACGCTGTCAAATCCTTACCACATATCACTATATCCTTGAATATCAAACCCGGTCCCTTACGAATCATATTCACTTGGCCACGTTCCGTTTTAACCTTATTCTCCACCTTGGAATTAGGGCATTCAAAGGATCGATGGCCAAAATTCCTACAAGCGAAACATTTAGGTTGCCGCTCGGGACAATTTTTAGCAACATGGGATTTTCCGCCACACTTATAACACCTGATATCGGCGCCACCTGCTTCTCCCTTCAATACGCTGGACTTCTTTGGCACAATCATCGGCTCTTTCCCCTTGTATAACGACTGGGAAACTGGCCGTGTCTTTTCGTACACTCTGATCATCTTCTTCAGGTCGCCGATACTGTCGGCCTGATATAGTACTGTCTTACTTGATCTCGAGTCTGGTATGCCCTCTATGAAATATTCAATTACGCTCCTTTCATCTAAGTTAATCTGGGCCCCAATTTCCATTATGGCATACAAATATTCCATCAGTGTCTCGTTCTTGTTCAAGCGTCTGTTCTGAATGCGACGAATAACCTCCGCTACTGAAAACTGCACACCGAACTCGTTCTTAAGGGCCGTTTTCAAAGAACACCAGTCGCGTATGCCCTTTTGACTCCTGACGAACATTTTCGCGGCCCCAGTCAATAACTGCTTACCGTAGACATAAAACTGTAGTTGTGACCAGTTCAGTATACTGCCCATCTCCTCGAATTCATCTAGCCACCGAATAACGTCAGGTGAGCTAGTGCCGGAAAACTGGGACAGACTCTCCTCCACATCCTTGAGGGTGTACAAGCCTCTTTCCGACCGGTCATTCCCGACAATCTCACTATCGGCCCGCCGCGGAGAGCCTCCTGCACTGGCGCCCTCCGCCACTTCACCGCTACAATTGTCCGTAGTCCCGCCCTGGCCCGTTGAATGTAGTCCTAATCTTTCCAGAAGTCGCCTCTGCAAATCCTCTTTCAAACCCTGTGTCCCTAAACCTAACTCCACTAGCCTTGCCCTAAGGGCACCAACACCCATACTTAAAATCTCCTCACGATCCATATTACCTCCTCACCAAACTACTCAAGAAATTAACCAACGCGTGAAAACTGTAAACCCAAATGTTACAATAGAATATCAAATCAATTAAATAATAAATCAAAAAATAGAATATTAAATCAATATAATAATTAATCAATCAATAGAATATTAAATCAACAAAACAATTAATCAATCAATAGAACACTAAATCAATAAAATAATTAATCAATCAATATAAAAAAAAGAATTCAATTGTCTCAAAATTCGTCAAATACAAATAATTCCATTAAATATTCAAGTTAATAATAAAAGTTCAACCGATTAGTTAATCGTTCAATTAAATTTCATTTCGCCTACTCTCTCTCTTTTCTCTAAATTCCCAATAAAATCATTCAATTTTAATTACATTCTCTTTTCATAAAAAAAAATCTTCTAATTAAAATAATTAAATTATATCAAATGATTATGTAAAAAAAAACTTTTAAATATGAAATAATTCCACTTATCGGATAACTGCTTCATCCCACTGTACTTTTATTCTGCCACGCTGTCCACCGCTCAGCCGCAACTTCAATATAACGCTCTCTCAAGGTAAACTGCGCAACTGCAACCCTCAGCATCAAATTTAGCGACTCAGCTTTACTCACAGCAATCCACCTCTCATTACTCACGATACACAACACTCTCACCGTACAAACAGCTCAACAGCAACCGCTAGCATCTCACACACAGCACTCAACACCGCGATCAACACAGCACTCTCACTCAACGCAGTCAACATAAGGGTGTGGTTTCACACTATTTTCAGCAACAGCACTACGCATCAGTTTTTCTTTCCCTCAAAGCACTCTCACTCTCTTTGTTTTAATTTGGTGGTGGGTTTTTTTTTCAAATTTACTCGCTCTCGTAAGTTTTCAATGGAAGAAACACTCACCATAGGCCTGATCTTTTATTACAGCTCTCTCTTGAGTCTCTTTTCTAACGTTCTAGAATATTCTTTTGAGCTGTTCTATTTTCTCTTCTTTTATGCTCTTTTCCTTATTTGCAACCACTTTTACACAAAGGCCTCAATAAGTATTTCAATGTTTACAGCGAAAATTTCAACTATTTTTACGGCACACGCACAAACACTAGTTTAACTGTTTAACGACGATTAAAATGTGTTGTTATTCTGTTTGAGCGGAATTTTTCGTTTTCTCTTCGTTTTGTTTTCTTTCTCTTAAACCACTTTAACACTTTTCTTTCAGTTTTTTTTTTCTCTTTTTTTTATATGTTAAATATTGTTTTGTAAACTGTTATTGTCGTTTTATGTATATTTTAGGTATTGTTTCATGTATATTCTATGCTCAGGTTGTTCATTCCCGGACGAGCCCCCAAAAATTTGTGGGATAAACACATGGGTTTTGTTTTAAATTTTTATAATTCTTTATTTAATTGTAGATAGTGTTAACAATAGTTCAATTTATTAATAGTTCAATTTGATAGGTTTAATAGTTCAATAGTGCAATATAGTTTAATAGATTAGGTTAATAATCTTAGCAATAGGTAATTTAAAATAAGTAATTTTAACAATGGCACACTTCACTTGGGTTACACTTCACTAAAACACTACCACTCTTCTCGACGTCCACTTCACTACTCTATACAACTTCAGTTCTGTCTTCCCATACGTTTAAGAAAAATACCCACGCCACTCAAACCATAAACCGCTACTTGAGCCTATTCTAACCAGTCACGCCACAATCCCGTTATGTCAGTATGTCATAGCATGTAGCCGGCAAACACGAACGGAGGGTACCCTACATATATAATAACTAACTTTTTCTGTAATAAAAAATTTAAATCTTATATATAAAATTGAATGTGTGTTTGATTGTATGTTTGTATGTTTGAAGTTTATAGACGACTAAACGGCTGAACCGATTTTCTTGAAATTTTCACAGTATCTTCCTGTATGTCTGGAAGGAGTTATAGGCTACTTTTTATGTTGATATTCCAAATGAGCGAGGGGCCATGCCCATGTATACTACATACTACATATTTAATATTTAATTGCATTTGAAATATATTACTCATACGCATAGTTACCTAAAATCTGTGATTCTTAATGTATAAAACCAAAGAAAATAAAGTGTAAAGAACGACGCGGGGGTAAAGATAGAAGGGAAAGAAAAAAATTTTGTAACCAACATTTGTGAAAAAAATCACCAAATAAGGGAAAATATAACCAAAATTAAATTCATAGACTTTTGTTTTTTTCAAGTATGAATTATAATTAATAAAAAATGAAACAAAAAATAGCTTTTTTTAAAGAAAAAGAAAAAAACCAAAAAAATCTACACATCTGGACATTGATTAAAAAATAAGCAATATTGGTTAGAAATAACCAAAAAAGGCAACACTGGGGGCTAATTCTAGCAATCGTATACGAACGAATTTTTACTCGAACGTGCGAGTATTTTTAGTTTTGGGATTCTCTTATTCGTTATCGAGTAAAATGTATTGAAATTTCTAATGATGGCATTCGATAACGTGTGATTATTCGAAAGCAACCTTGCGAGTTTTTACTCGTAGGCACCAAAGCTTTCGAATTAATGTTTTTCTGCTGTAAAGGATAATACAAAAAAATGTAAGTAACAAATTTATAATAACTTATGAAGACAAAATTAATTCCAGTATTTGTAGGTCAAAAGTTTCAAAAATTAATTACACCCAGAAGAAAATTCTTGGAAATTTCATGGTTAGGTTAGGTTAAAGGACGTGTACTTGTCAACTGTGACAAGTACAGTACACGGAGGTCGAATTGACCCATTGTACAACGTCCTAGCTTCTCACATCACTCGTGTTGTGTGCGTTAATTTTATACATGAGTAACGGGATTTACAGTTTAAAGTCGACTCCAAACGACAGATTTTTGAGACGCGTTTCATGGCAATTTTTATTTTTTTTTTCGCCGAAGAAATATTTTCGTTTTGATGTCTGACCTGGGATTTGAACTCAGGCCTTTCGTCTAATAAGCCAACACACTACCTACTAGACCACGGCGACTTAATTTCATGGTTAAGCATTCAGGATTGGCAAAGAATGCTTAGAAAGAGAGCTAATCAGCTATGGGAACAGCTCACAGCTAAGCTCAATGCTTCCGACCCACCAATCAAAGATTGCAAAATTGTGGCGCAAGGTAGTTTAACAAGCTCTTGTTTTAGTTTACATAATAAATGTAAATGTAATATGTATGTCTTTAAGTACACGCTTTCCTTTTCCTCAGAATCAGAAGAAGACGAGTAAAACCAAAATAGACTATCCATTATACGAAACATTACAACTTTAATAAAATTTTCTTCCTTGGATTAATTAAATTTCTTTTATTTTTGTAAGAAAACATGTTTTTGTTTACAATTTTTGAATTTTAGTCAGTGCTCTAAAACGAAATAATTAACTCGTTTCACAACACCTAAGCAACAAATCGATTCGTTTCGTATCGAGTAACATCATCAGAAAATTTCTCGCTATCGAAATTATTTTCTATTCGAACGCAATTTCGTTCACGAATGCGAGAATTAGACCCCTGTTCTCAAATCACTTATTCTCAGACGTCGGCACAAAGAGAACATGAGAAAAATTATGAGAGGCATATTTAACCCAGAGGAAAATTGTTAGTAATATTTTCAATTACAGTCTATACCATAACGCCCCCTCTCTGCTGTGATGTCTGCTTAGAAATTTTTCGTCCTTGCGCATATCGTGAAAATAAAAGTTATAGCCATCGGCGCCGTCCAAAAAAAATTTGATTTGGATTTAAAATTACTTTTCGCCAATCGTTATCACTTAGCTGTTTTTGAACATCCCATGCCATATGATCTTTGGCAAACTGAAGGCGTTGTTGTTGACGGATTGCATTTAATGGAGGTTTTTTCTTTAGTATTCGGAGTTGTAAATGTTCACTGCTTAAAATATCGCGACGAACTATTGATTTACTTGCATTAACTCCTGCTAAATGTTTAATTTTAGAGGTAGAATGGGCTAAATTTGAGGCAATTTGAAGAATTTTTCGCTTGTCCTGTGGTGTTAGAGCTGTGTAAGTACCTCCTTTATAATTTTTATTACATGTTTCACGATGTCTTATGTAATTCATTACCACATTATGACTTCGTCCGATTTTTCTAACGGTTTCGCGATAAAAATAATGTTCAGAATGGTAAACATCAATTTTTACCATTTCCGACGAATTTAAAGAACTTTTTCTTCCCATATTGATTTAGCTAACTGCAGTCACAAACTGTGATTTCAATTTTATTTGGTTTTTATAAAGCTTTATTACAACCACATGCTGATTTAAGTTAAAAATGCACGTGGTTCTATTCTGTTGAACCAAAAAATAAATGAAAAATTTTATACTTGACTACAAAGAAAGTGAAAAAGTACCGTTACAATCCATTTTTATACTATTTTTTGTGTTTTAATTATCGTTAATAGTATCAACTATTTTTCTGCAAGACTAAATTTTTTTATTCTATCTGTATTTGCAATTTATGGAGCTTTTTTACTTTAAAATGTGTTGGTTCTATCCTGATGAACCGCAGTGTACATGTACTGTAATAGTTATGTTATTGTTTACTTCTAAAAACGGGTAACTAATAAAACTATTATTTATTTGAAAAATACATTAGGTAAACTTTATAATAAGCATTTTAGTGGGCAATGAATTCATTACTTTTAATTACCTAAGTAATAAAATGTAAACTGTCAATATTTTTCCCAAATAAAATAAGTAGTTGCAAAACTCATCCAAAAAATTACCTGTGACCGACGCAAACACAATTATTTGTTAAATTTTAATAACATTAATTTTCTTCAAAAGGTTTTTGACTTGAACCGATTTCATATTAGGTAAAATATAAAGAAATAAATATAACACGCATTCGGTTTTGAAATTCAGTTGAATCTTTGATTCTAAACAAGTTAAACGTTACCTGAGTGACATTTATTTTGCAACAATTTGTAAAAATGCCCCGAATAAAAGCATCTAAAATGCATTGCCGGGTATTAGTACCTAATAAAACTTTATTTCTTTTTTCAGTTGCCAAATCGATTAACTACACCAGTCACATGGAATTTATAACATTACATACTGACAGTATTTTCTTTTTGGCTATTCTTTCATATTAATTTTATATACCATTAAATGAAAGCCATATATGTATTTATGTATTCTACAATATATACAGTCGGGCCTCGATTATCCGTGATCCGGTTAACCAGTAACCCCGATTAACCGTGATGGTCAAAGGTCAGTCTATTGTTATTTGTTTGCAATGTTTTCAAATTGTTTGCTTCGATTAACCATGATTACCTCTATTATCCGCGATGGCAGAATTTTTTTTATTAACTCCAAATTCATACGTACAATTGTATAATAATCGATTTGTGACTGAGGGGCTCAATTAGCGCACCATGTATATTTTCTCGTGAGTCCAAAAAATGTAAACTAGGTTACATAGTCTCGGATTAATTCCATTAAAATAACGTGTTTTCTTGTTTTATGTTATACTGGATAAAAAATCTTTCCTTACACCTAAGTTTCGCAAAATTACAAGTATGCTCAAAAATTAAAAGACATTTCGGGAATTAGAAGTACTACTACTAGTGGCAGACATCTAAAAATTGTCCAATAATCCTGTCGTATTAAAAATATCACAAAACAACTGCGGCCATCAGAAGAACAAGAAACACTACTAGTATCGCAATTCGTCTAATAATTACTCATGCAAAGAAGAATCCGTTCATAATGTCGATGTCAAAAATCATCTGTCGCAGACTAAAGGCAACCGAATTAATTGGTAGTCGCCGTAGTCTAGTAGGTAGTGTGTTCGCTTATTAGACGAAAAGCCCGGGTTCGAGCCCCAGGCCAGACATCAAAACGAAAAATTAAAACATATTTCTTCGGCGACTTCCTCTCAGCAGATTTCTGGCAAAAGCTCTGAGAGTAAATAAACCTGCCATAAAAAAGTTTCTCAAAATTTGTCGTTCGGAGTCGACGTTAAACTGTAGGTCCCGCCCTCAAGTATAAAATTAAGGCACACAATTTGAGTGGTGTGAGAAGCTAGGCCGTAATCCTGACTGAAGGGTTGTAATGGCTAATTACGTATGTATGTATGTATGTATGTACATATGTATGAATTAATTGGTTATGTAACGTTCTCTATCGCTAAAATATACTGAAAAATGCTAATGCCTTTTTTCTATCCTCGGTGTTAGATAACTCAAGCTTTTTGAGTTTGTCTCACAATTATATATAACTAAAGGTACGGTCAGATATGGCAAATGTTTGCCACAATTTTGTTTTCCCTTGTTTGCCCGAAATATGACTGAAACACTAAAATTTTGTTTTGTAGTCACACTACGCACATTTATTTTCCCATTTTTGTTTCATCAAATAGCGGCAAACAAAAGTATGGGCAAACATGTTTGCCATATGGTCACACTTAAAAAATATTTGCCACAAAACACATGTTTGACAGAAAATAAATGTTTGCTGAAAAAAAATACATATACAGATTTTCATTCATAATGGAAGACAAATATTTTCGCGTTTCGTGTTGCGAATCGTCAGTGATATTTTGCGAAGGGAAAAAAAGAAAGACGACTTTGGCTTTGAAAATGGGTTCAGCACATAATGGAAGAAAAAACAGAAAAATTCTGTTTTTAATAACAATAAAATTAACGTAAACAAATGTTATATTTTTCAAGTATAGCCAATTGTTATATTTGAAAATCGCTAAAATGATGTACACATCTTGAAATAGATGTTAAATCTAAAAATTCCAAATCGAATACATATGTATATATAAAATAAATGATTAATTTTATTTCTAATTTGAAGATTTATATAATTTATAGAGATTTATGAGGAAGTTTTCCATGACACTGTGGTTCGAAATTTATCCTCCAAAGTGATTGCATTTCAAAATGAACTATACTTGTGTAAAAGGAATATTGGAATTGGAATTGTTATGTTACTGCGTTGAATTATAAATCTCCATTACAATCATTTGTACCGTCCACTTCAAGAGTTCCATTCATACCATTGTAATGTGAATATTTTCATCTGCTTATTTTAAGGAACAAAAAAAAAAAAGTTTATGTGATAATTTGCAAAAAAAAAATCCAAAATCATTGCAATAAATATTAAAAAATTTCTATAACAAAAGCAACAACTCTTCAATTTTATGTACTGAAGAAGTCGTTTCTGAGAAAAATCTTTTCCTTTAATGAGATTGAAAACAACCATTTTACTGAAAACAAATCATTACAACCCTTCAGTCAGGATTCCTACCTAGCTTATCACATGTTATGAGTGTTAAGTTTTATCAATGAATGACGGGAACCTACAGATTAAAGAAAATTCCGAACGACAGAATTTTGAGAAATTTTTTCATGTCAATTTTATTCATTCTCAGAGTTTTTGGCCAAAAATCTGCTGAGAGGAAGTCGCCGAAGAAATATTTTATCGTATTTCATTTTATTGCAAATGTTTGACCTGTAGTTTGAACCGTGGTCCCACTTCTAATAAGCCATCTCACTACCTACTAGAGTGCGACGCCTTCACATAATACATATTAAATACGTAATTAAATAATTGTTATTATATTGAAAAATGATTTGCCTTTACTCATTATACATCGATGGCTTAATATAGAAAGGTCGTATCTCGTTGTTATTTTTCAAAATCGGGATTTTTACATATTCTGGTAGACAAAACCCCCATACACATCCTCTGAAAAATTCAGGTTCCTATGTTGACGAATAGTTGATTTACAGTAATTAAAAGAAACATAACATAACACTTTTGTATTAGATTTTATTAAGTTTTTTCCTTCTCCTGTAAAGTACTGAAAATGTAAGATACGACCTTTCTATATTAAGCCATCGACATACAAAACATTTTTTCTATTTTGAATAGCTTTAATGTAGAAAAGTATAGCAATTGATATACAGTGGTGGCCACGAATTTAACTCATTAACGCCCAAATGAGAACCACAAACAATTTTTAAAATTCAATCTTTATTTCTAGATTTAAATAACATTTTTTATAGTACTATAAAAGAAAAAAAACAAAAATAATATTCTAAGTTGTGTTTTTTGAGGCGTACTAAGTTTAGTACAATGGGCGGTTACGTGTGGTATTTTGCAAAACATCCTCTTTCCAAACAAAGTGTTTTCAGCCACTTACAACATGATGTTTTAACTCGATTTGAGCATATGACACATCGAAGTTGATTTGGAATTTTTTGGGGGTTGTGACCATTATTTTTTTTTCTTCTCCTTCAATTCTGGAAGATGTTTGCCTACATTTATTGTCCTTTTTGTCACTGAGATATGTTCGTGCTATATGTCTGCGAAACCATAATTGATCCACACGATTATTAGGGTTTGCAATGCAATATAGTCTCCATGCATTTGAAACAGTCAAGTCCACTCAATAAGTAAACAAGACCCACCACCACTTTTTACCTTTTACAGCAATTCGGTACATTCCTATAGACTGGTCCATCTGATCTACCCCTCTCATAGCTTTGTTGTAGCTTTGGAAAACGTGAGGCATGCTGACCTCAACTTTTTGCTTGTTTATAGGACACCATTTTTTAACTTTTCCGATAGGCTCCAAGGTATCGAAATTTGTTCCAATCGTGCAAACATTATTATCTTTCCATCTAATCATAAGAATTTCATTTGCTTTATCAAACCTATGGTCATATTCAGCTGTAGGCTTTTTACGCATATCTTTTGATGAAATCAATGGACATCGCTTAGTCCTGTTTTCGCGCAAGGTTCCAGTAGCTCTGTATCCAAGGCTCTTCAGGTCTACAAGAAGATCGTAATTTGTAAAAAAGTTATCAAAGTAAACTGCATGTTCTTCGGGTTTTGTTGGCGCTTTTGATAGCAAATTCTTTACAACACGAGAGCCAAGAGGCTCATTGGTAGCCTCGGAAGTTTTTCCATAATATACATCGAATGTATAACAATAACCATCGGAGCTGGTCAACGCCCAATTACGATAACCGTATCGTACAGGTTTTCCCATTATAAATTGTTTGGCTGAATGGTGACCAAAATATTTAACCATTGATTCGTCAATTGATAAATTTTCATGTAACATTCCAAAGAACCAGGAAAAACGTTTATTCTAAAGCACAATGCCGGAATGAAAACGTCTTCACTGTACTATTTTATCTTACCTTGAACGCCCAGTGTACTAAACTTAGTACAGCAACACTTAATATGCTATAGCTCAATAAATTCTATACGAACTAAACCGTTTTATATTGCTTTTATTAGAATGTGATGTTATCCAGTAAATAAACTGCTTTTCAAAGTTAACTGATGCAAAATAAACTAAATAACCATTCACAATCCCACAAGAAATAAATCGCTAGCCAAATTGGGGATTTTCCTCATTAATATTTTTGAACTATGATTTACAACAGCTACGTGGATGTTGCATGTACTCTTATTAACTGGTAGCAAGCGTTGCCAGAATAAAAAACTACATTTTGTAATTTTTACTTCGATTTTAAGTTGTGTACTATATATAGTACAGCGGGCGGAAATGGGTTAAGACACGACATATGATGGACTTATTTGTGATAATTTTGTGATAATTGAGAAATCTCAAAAAACCCATGATATTTTGGAAAAATTATTATTATTCTTTATTAGTATTTGAAATACTTTAATTTACAATTCATACATATTATTAACGATACTAAATTATTCTTAACAAAGTTAACTGTATGTTTCCTAAATAAATTCCAATTCGTCTCCACTTTTACATCATCCGGCAATGAGTTGTATAGCTGAAGACCCTTATAGAACAGTGACCGTTGTCCTGCGCTTGTTGATACCCTTTCAATCCTGAAGTGTTCAGCATTACGCAGCTGATATGGTTGAACCTCTCTTACATAGTTTATTTGCTCGGTCAAATATTCAGGCGCCGCTCCCATTTTAATTTTCTGTACAAAATTTATAGTGTTTAACCGAAGTCTTTGTTTTACATTAAGCCACCTTAGTGTTTGTAACATATAGTTTATTGGTGTATATCTGTTACATTTTAATATTGAAGTTTTATTTTGAAGTTTTTGCAGCCGTTCGATCTGGTTTGTCGTGCAACATGAGTATAAAATAGTCGATCCGTATTCAAAATG
The DNA here is from genome assembly GCA_930367235.1 of Sarcophaga rosellei. NCBI lineage: Eukaryota > Metazoa > Arthropoda > Insecta > Diptera > Sarcophagidae > Sarcophaga > Sarcophaga rosellei. The sequence goes on along the minus strand of OV884018.1, from coordinate 43,047,836 downwards.
CGGTTTTATTATAGTGTTATAAATATTAACTGCAGTTATTATTGTTATTTGTTTTCTAATTCGTTTAAAGAAACTTACTTTTTTGCCGATTTTTTTACATATATAGTCTATGTGGTTGTTAAACTTTAGATCTTTATCTGTAACTATACCTAAATATTTTATCTGGTCCACTTTCGGTATTCCTTCGTTGTTAATTTTAAAGATTTTGTCACTATTCGCATTAATTTCCATGATTTTTGTTTTACTTTCGTTCAACTTAAGTTTATTCATATCCAGCCATGTTATCAATATGTTTATGTCCCGGTTCAGGTTTTGATAGCATTGTTCAACTGTATCATCTTCCGTAAAAATAAGCGTATCATCAGCATACAGAGTCATTTCACATTTATCTATTACGTTTAGCATGTCATTAATGTATATAATAAATAACAGCGAACCTAATATCGATCCCTGTGGAACTCCATTATCATTACTCAATACAGTGCACTCGCGATAATATGAACTAATTAAAACAAAGCCTGTTCATATTTTCGAAATTGTTCATATTTACAAATGGCTTAAACTGTTGAAAAACATGTTGCTTTCTTGCAAGGTAAACACTTTTCCTGCTTAAATAAAAGCTTTTTTCCATTAAATATTTTAGTTTTTGTTTTATTTAAAAATGGAACTTAATTCACTAAATTTGTAAAAGTGTTCAGAGTGTTTATTGAACGAGAACCTTTAAAACAGTTGTGCAACTATTTCACTTTCAATGTATTATTAAAAATTTCAACAGCGTCTTTAATCGTTCGCTTTGGCTTCTCCACACAATCATCTTAGTCTGATATTTCTTCTATTTCCTCATAGCATTCTTTAACATTCAACTTCAATTCTTTTACAGTACATTAGCACATTACAGAGAACACAAACGTCGGTTCTCAGGGTACATAAAATATTGACCGCACTTTCTTCATTTGTAAGTTTTGTCTAAGATTACTTAAACGGATTTCGTCTTCAGGATCATCTTGACTAACCACCATGTTTAAGATATTATTCCAGCATTTGGATATCACAGGTGCATCTACTCTACTCAATGCTGATTCTAAAATAATAACGGCTTCCTTTAATGTAGTTTGCTTCGAAGACTTAACTAACCTAACTACCCCCTTTAGTAGCAATGGAAGCCAGAAAACTATTTCTATAATAAAGTTTTGTGTTCATGATTACATTTTGGTCCATGGATTGGATAAGAGGTGTCATGTTCGGTGGCATACAAATTACAAAAATAGAGCCGTTTTCAGATTTTAGTTGGTCCTCAGGTGGGTGAGAAGGAGCCTTATATATAGAAAAGGTGCTTTTTCTGGCTTCACTTTTTTGGCTAAGAATTGTTCTACATACATATATCTACATACATATTTATGTATGTATGTGTGGTTTTTTAAAGGTTTGATTTTAAAATAAACATAAATAACTCGGGATTTCCCCATTTTCTAACGCTTTGTAACTGAAATTTGTATGCTTTAAAAATAAAAAACTGTTCATATTTTAAAGCCTTTGTACAATGTTCATATTTTAGAGTAGTCAATGGTTAAGAAAAAGTGTTCATATTTTGGGGTGTTCAAATATTAGAGTGTTCATATTATCGCGAGTGCACTGTATATCGGACATTGTGCCATTTACTTTCGTTATTTGCTTTCTATTAGCCAAGTATGACGCAAACCATTTTAGTTCATTATTTCTGATGCCATATTTATATAATTTCCGAAGAAGGATATCCCTGTCAATAGTTTCAAAAGCCCGTTCAAAATCTAAGAATATTGCAACAATTTTTCTGTCTTTTTCAATTTTCTTCCATCTGTTCAGAATGTAATTAATTGCAGTCTCACATGAGAATTTGTTTCTAAAACCAGATTGATGTATATTCAGAAGTTTATTCGTTTCAAAATATTCTTCGAGTTGCTGCTTTACAACTTTTTCCAGTATTTTCTCACAAGTTTTCAACGTATTAATTGGGCGGAATTCTTCACATTTTTTTGTCTTTGAGATTTTTTCAATTGGCGTTATTATTGATATTTTCCAATTTTCAGGAAATATTCCATTCATTAACGATTCATTTATTATGTCCAGAAGTGTCTTTCCAACTATATTCCAACTACTTAGTATCATTTTACACGAAATTTTACTATGATCATATTTGTCTATTAAATCCTTACACATATATTTTTCAGTTTATCTAAATTTATTGCATGAAATGAGAATCGAGTGCATATCTCAGAAATATTACTTTCATATTGCACAACATTAATTGTATCTCTAATACTTAATATGCTGTCAATGAAGTACTTATTAAATTTATTAGCTATATCACAGTTTTCCTTATATTCTATTTGATTAAATATCACAGACTCGATTGCACTTTTGTTTCTCTTGAGAATATGGTTTTTAATTTCGGTCCACATTTGTTTTTGGTCTTTGGCATTCGCATTGATGTATCTGTTTTTTGCATTTTCTATATTTACTTTGTATATATTTCTAATCATCCTATAGTTGTTCCATGCTACATCATTATTTTCAAAACGAGCTATACGATATTTTTCAATTTTCCGCCTTTTCAGTTGTCTTAATTCACTATTAAACCACACATTGATACGTCCAATGCTAGTTGTTACTTTTATCGTTAGCGTCTTTACGGCTATGTCTAAATACTTATCAAATAGATTTACACTTTGATTTATCCCATTTGCAACATTAATATTTTTTATATTTATTATTTCTCTGTTAAATATATTAGCTTTGTATTTGAACACTTCAACCTCTCTGTGCGTCTCCTTTTTGTATTTGCACGCAGCATTATTTATCACAATGTTAATTGATTCGTGGTCCGATATTTTATTCTCAAAGTTTATGTCTGCCATAATATTATTGTTATTAGTTACAACGTAGTCTATTATTGTCTTTGTACTCTCCGTAACTCTCGTATAATCACTCATTATTTGTTTCAATCCATTGTCGTTAAATAAACATTTTAATTTGTTTTTATAAAAATTGTCCCTGCACCAATCAATATTGAAATCACCAGCTATTATCATATCGTAATTTCCTACATTCAAATCCTCCAAAATTTCTTCAAATGTGTCTATAAACTCCGTCTCTGCACTACTTGGTGATCTATATATTGCTGTTATTAATAATGTATTGTTGTAATTCATTGCCAGATAAGATTAAATCCAAAATTTTGAATCAACTGTTTTTTCGGCAATTTTTCTAACGTTCCACCCTTTTTTGAAGTAGATAATAACACCACCTGTTATTATTATTAATAATACTGTTAACAGTAACACTGTTGAGTATTGATTATATCCATGTAATGTAATTTCATCTTCACTTATGCTGCTGGTTACGTGGGTTTCCGATAATATTATGAAATCAGGCTCTATTGTTCCACACATTATTTCAAGTTGATTAAAATTATTTATAAGACCTTGTATATTTGTATACATTCCTCGTATTTGCCGTGATTGTTATGGTATTATACCAATTCTTCTCTTTTTGGCATTCAGTTTATTTTGAAAAACAGGACAATTTTTGCTCGTTGTGCAATGATTTTCGTCTAATCCTAAATTAAGCTTCTTGTTTACGTTAACACAATTAATGCATTTATTAATTGTTTCTTTATCACATTCTTTAGCTTTATGACTTCCATGACATTTGTAGCATATTTCTTGATTCTTACATTCTGCTAAAATGTAAAAATTATCTCAAATAACTCAGTCATATGTCGTGTCTTAAATTCGTGGCCACCACTGTATGTATGCATTCATGTGTATTTAAATTTCAGACTCTGAAAGTACATATGTATATGCGGGCACCCAAGTATTTATACTTATATAATGAAAAATAAATAAATATGTAAAAGGTTTGCATAAAACAAATTATTTATTTACTTAAAATTTTAATTCGATATTTCTGAAGTCGCCGTGGTCTAGTAGGTAGTGTGTCGACTTATTAGACGAAAGGCCCGAGTTCGAATCCCAGGTCAGATATCAAAACGAAAATATGAAAATATTTCTTCGGCGACTTCCTCTCAGCATATTTCTAGCACAAACTGTGAGTAAAAATTGCCATGAAAAGCTTCTCAAAAATCTGCCGTTCACAGTCGACTTTAAACTGTAGGTCCCGCTACTTATGTATAAAATTAACGCACACAACACGAGTGGTGTGAGAAGCTAGGACTTTGTACAATGGGTCAATGCGACCTCCGGGTACTGTACTTGTCACAGTTGACAAGTACGCGACCTCTAACCTACCCTAACCTATTTCGATATTGGTGATTTAGTTTTGCGAATAGACAACACAGCCATAATCAGCTGTAATTTGCCTGTGTTTGCCCTTACGAAAAATATGTAAGAGCAAATAAATATTTGTCAAAAAGTCATGAAAATATTTGACACAGGGTGGTCACATTTAAAACATTTTTGTTTGACGGCAAATACTTTTATTTGCCCGAAAACAACGATATTTCTGTTTGCCACGCAAAATTATTTTATGGTCACATTATGGCAAACAAATATTTTACGTTTTGTGTTAAATATTTTTTAGATGTGACCGTACCTTAAAGTTAACTAGCCCACAGCTCTTTGAGTTTGTTTTGATTAGGATTTGGCAAATAAATTATTTTACAGTGAAGTCATAATTTGTATGAATTTTTTGTATAGCAAAGAAAAACTGTTTTAAAGGACAATTCAATGAGGAAAAATTATTTTTTATTTTTGATTAGGATTTGGCAAATAAATTATTTTCCAGTGAAGTCATAATTTTTATGTTTTTTGGTATAGCAAAGAAAAAATGTTTTAAAGAACAATTCAATATATATATATATGTATATACATCAGCATTAATGAATATTTTTGTGCCTTTAGCTCATAAAATAATTAAAATTTGTAGGTTATATTTTTAATATAATTAAATAAATTCACCTTTTCTATACGCGATCGTGGTCGTGAACGCATTTATCACGACTAACAATTTACAAGCAAACTTTTACACACACTTGCTGATTGAGAAAGTTGAATTAGATTTTCTTATAATTAATCACCGCTTCCGCCGTGTTTTGGCACGGTAAGTGTGACCTTTCAAGTTTTTTCCATAGCTATCCTTATTTTGGAGGAAATTATTGATAAATGCACTGCCTCTATCAATTTTTGTAGTTATAGCGCGACTGGAATAATCGTCATCCTTATATGTCTCTGTTTTGGCTCTTTCCTCTACGAACAACGTAAAATTTCGCCCCATAATTACGTAAAAAGTTTATAAATACCAAATCAAAACGTTTTGCTGTAGGCTAGCTCGTTCCCAAACCTGAATACATTAACTCTTCAACCTCCGTAGATGGCACTGTATTCATAAGCACTCATAGAAACCCTGTACTTGCACTTTCACACTGCAATCTCCTGTTGAGTTGTGTGGTAAAATAAATGGCAAAATTAAAGTTAACGCTACGAAATAACTTTAACGTTAAAACGATAAAATTTTTCTTCTTTAAGCACAACTAATTTACATATAACTGAGCAAAACTGCACTTACTGCAATGACTTATTAGACCATGGTCATGTCTAAATTTGAATCTTAATGTGTTGTTGTATGAAGCAAAAATGGTCCTATAATTTAATGTATTGCAGAAAAATTTATTAGAATACTGTCCAAACTTTTGAGAATGACAACGTATGCTCCACGGTACATTAGAAATAACCACATCTATAGAGATCTCAACAATCCCATTATTCGTGAAAAACATGAATGTTATAATAAAACTTTCCAAGTATTCAAATTACATTGTTGCCTTTTGAGAGTCATAGATGTCTTAATCGACGACGATCATAAACGACTTTGCAATCCGTAGTCATAGACATAAAAACGTGATAGGAGCAAGATTTAGACGAATAAATTAAATCTGATAACATAGGATTTCATAATAAATGTAAAATTATCACACATCTAATTAACTAAACATATAGGTCAGTAATATTTTATTTATATTAGCCTTCAAACTTCACCTTTGCATCATTTTGGTTGTATAGAGTAATTTTTAACAACATAATCACAAAACTGCCGGATTGATCGTTTAAGTTAATGTTTAACCACGCCGCTTTACTACACTATTTCAGAGAAAGAACAAAAAATAGTGCCTAGCAAGCATAATAGAAATTATTTTAAGAGGATATTTGATGCCGCGGCTCACAACCAAAAAAATGACGCGTTCCAAAAGTCAACGTGTAAATTGAGTACAACAGAGACAATACGCCAAGAAAGAAAAAGCTAACGTTCTTCTGCAAATGTATGACAATTTAAAATGTTTAAAGAGAAATTACAACACTTATGAAACTTTCTTCCTCCATTTTCTCTGTTCATAGCATTTAATTTATTGTTCTCTACTTGATAATTTGCAAACCTTCTTCAACGTCAACTTTCTAATTTTCTTCAACTCTTTCTTTGTCCAAAACACTGTCGTTACAAATTTTTGTCTGCAGTTGAATCGTTCATATGTAAAACATATCAAAGTCACCGTATTAGTTGCACTTTTACGAAACGTACATTAATCTAATTTTGCTGTACGCTCCTATAATTTCAATAGGGTCAAAAATTGGACGCAGTATTAATCTTTCAAAACAAAGTAATTTTTTATATGCCTACAAGAATCTGGAGAGTATTAGTTTATTTTTAATTTAGCTTTTATAAACTTAAAACATTTAAACGATGGAGCGATCACTTCTACAACATGTTTTTCCAAATATCACCGAAATGTATTTCTATCGTCTTTTGTTGTTACAATTAGGTTTTGGAGCTTAACTTTTAGTACACAAATTAATTAATAGATTTCTACAAAAAAAAGGTTAAACCATTCGCACTTATTACGATAAAAACAGAGGTATATACACAGTAATGTTTAGTAATATCAGATCAAATAGTCAGTTTGAGATCACATTACCTGCAATTCTTCTGTGGTTATTTGCACACTGGTACTAGGTGTGGCTGTGGTTGTAACGCGCTGTTGAATAGGTGGAATGTTTTGTGATAAAGGTTGGACAACTGCTGCATTGTTTGTTGAATTAATTTGAAGTTGCGGTTTACTCTGTTCTTGCTCGAAGGGATTATAATCCTCCAAAGAGTTCTGTACGTTTGTAGTCGTACGCGTAGCTTGTTGAATTGCTGGATCCTAAATTAAAAATTTCATCAAATAATATTTTGTTTTTTACCCAAAAATATAACATTCATTAGTACAATATTCCTAAATATTCAGATAAGGAAAGTGAGTCAATAATTTGAATACATTTATTTAACTCTTAAATGTTGACTGAGTCGTAACTTTATTAGGGTTTAATTAAAAAATAATTACATTTCTTACCGCAAATGGATTATCTACAGTCGGTTCACCAAAGGGATTGTCATCAAAGCCAGACATTTTTGGCAAATCAATATGTTAAGAATCAATAAATTTAAAAATTTTTATATTTCAACTAATATGTATCGCAGTTTCCTATTTTTTCTGCTCTTTTTGCTAATTTTTTTAAAGCTGTGTCACTAATGAAATGTTAAAAGAGAATAAGAATACGGAATTGCCAGACAGTAAAAAAAATTATATTTCAATTTGAAATAAAGATGGAGCTGAAATACTAACTACACATAAGTTTCTATAAGTGAATTTTGTAATTTTTTTTTTGCTGAAATACAGTAAATAAGAGCGGCAAAGAGCGCGTTTCCTAGCGCTTAGTTTTTAATACTATGTTCACACATGCACTCTTATTACGTAAACCGCAATTGTTGAGGTAAATATTTCATATAAAATTTCAATTAATTATTGTGCAAATTGTTATAATATTGATTAAAACTTAAAATACGGCGCTGTCATAAGTACGTTCAGTGAGCATATTACAGTTTTCCGAACACTTTCTATAGTTATTTGACAACTCTAATGTCAACAACGACAAACAAAAAACAAAACAAAAACAATGTTGAAACAACCAGCTGTCAAATGAATATTGCTTATATTATACCTGAACACTTAAAATATTGTACTTAAATAATCGAATATTGCCTCAGTAAAAGTGCATGTCTGAACATAGTGTAAGGCGCCTGGAGACGATCAAATAAAATCATCAACGCCTTATATGTGTGGGTGTTGTCGTTCTATACGTATACGTTGTCGGCTTGATTTTGATTTTTTCATTTTATGGCTTTTTATGTGATCAGCGTTGCCGTTTTGGTCCAATTGGACCAATATTGGTAGTTTTTATTTAAAAATGCTACGATTGGTAGTTTGGTTGGTTTGTTCAAATTTCATTTATTTTTTGGTAGGAAAATACAATTAATATCTGTCAGAATTAAAGTTGGCAGTATTATTTTGTTTTAGGTTTAAAGACGAAAATAAAATGTTTAAGTAAGAAAATAGTTGGAAACCCTGTTTTAACGTACCTTAATGTTTAACACATGGCGAAATCAATAAGGTGATGTTAAAAGCCCAGCTGATTGCTTTTTTCAGTCCACATAAATGTCAAACATATTGTTTGAGTACAGTGAGCAAAAAAAACTTACACCCACTACCTCGAAATAATTTTTGAACAAAAAATTATCTATAAAAAGAAATTTATTGTCCTTAACCCTTTATAGCCCACGATCTCAAAAATGTCTGCCATTTTGAAAAAAGATACATTTAGGTAAATAACAAGACACCTAATTTTTAAAAAGTTTTAAAAATACATCCTTATTTATTAATTGGGTATTATAGGGAGTGTGACATTTCTGTAACATTGAGTTGAAAGTTGAAAAATAAATTATGTTATATGAAACGATTTAAAGCAATTATTTTGTTTGTTATAGCATAATGAGACACCACATTTTTCACAAATAGTTTGGGAAACGCCAGTACATTTAGGAAATTTGCAGCGTATTCTTTTTTCCACCCAAATCGGCCAATGTCCTACTTGATCCTGGCGCACGGCCTTTGGGGGAACATGTTGGGCCGGGCCTTTATGTTTTTTAACTTGAATTTCATTTTCGATAGATCTTTTTGTCTTCATATTAGATTTCTGACCAAGCTTACAAAGAGTTTCACTTACTTCAAGGCGAAAATCAGCAGAAGATATGTTTTTATTAATGATATTTTTTGCTTTGTTTACTCTTCGGTATAGCAGCCAAGAATTTGCCATTGTCAGATCTAATAAGTGATAAAACATTCGTACCTGCCATCTTTTGCTTCTTATATGTATTTTATATCTTCCCATTATACTGTCAATTAAATCCACGCCTCCCATATGCCGATTGTATTCTCCAACAATGTATGGACGATCAATGTTGATGTATTTCTTGTTAGTCTTATCATAACGTTTGACTTGAGTTTTTGGAAATTCACCAGCAAAGGTTGATACAAGAGTAACAACTTTGTTGTCCTTCCAGATAACATTTGATACATCAATACCATTTATGTCAGCAACATACTCAGTTGAAACCCCACGTTCTTTTTTCATAATTTCTTTTTCAGTTGGCAATTTACAATCTGCTATTCTGTTACGGCGTACTGTTCCAAGACTCATTATACCTTCTTTGGCTAAGTACTCTAGCAAAGGTAGAGAGGTAAAATAGTTATCAAAATAAAGCTGATAGTTATGCTGTCTAGGTATATGTCTCGCCAATCTTACAACTACATTTGACGATGCTCCTAAATCTGGTTCATTCATTGTTTAATACTATATTCTCAGCTCCTGTTTCAGGTTCGATATTATAAGCAAAACCCGAAACTCCACTAAGGACGTATATCTTATAACCCCACTTGTGAGGTTTATTTGGGTTATATCTTTTCAAGTTATTTTTGGCTTTAGTTGAACAAATCTGCTCATCAACACAAAGGTATTCCTCCATTGGAATCCTACCAAAAGTAGCGTTTAGTTTCTCTATAATAGGCCTAATTTTATAAAGTCTATCTTCATTTGGAGCATTCCGTGGAGGCATATTGAAATTATTGTTGAAATGTAGGAACTGTCTAATTTTTTCAAATTTTTGTTTCGACATTATTTCCTGAATCATCGGTGTGCCAATAGTTGAATTCCAATGACTGGTTACCCTTGGTAGTTGTATTAGTGACATCATAAAAACTACTCCAATAAACTGCTGAATGTCAGTATCAGTTACATGAAAAGACTGATTCGGATTTTTTTGCATTGCGTATAGATTTGTTTGCTCAGCGATTGCCGTCATAAGTTCTTTTGGAAAAAAATATAAAAAGAAATTGATTGGTGTGTCCAGATCCAATATATTTGGTGGCAATGTTATATTTCCGTTAAATTTTGTTTGCTCTCCGTTAACGAAAAGATTCTTCTTTTTCCATGTTAAATTTAATTTTCTTCTCTTTTGCTTTGTTGGATGTCGTTGGTTTATTCCCTGCCCAGGAAACGGATAGGAAGGATCAGGAATTGTTTCATTGTTTTCGTTTGAATCTATTTCAACTTCAACGTTTTCTTCAAGTCCTTCAAATGGTGGTTCAAAATCTGGGTCATCAACACTGTCAGCATCCTCATCCAATCCATCTTCACTATCATATTGACATAATATGTCTATTATTTCATCTTCCCGTAATGATCGCAACGCCATTCTAGGATAAAATGATATAATAAACCATCAACACATACTTATTTTATCGCAATATTAACTACCATTTTTCCTCAATGTAACAGAAATGTTACAAACAAACAAAATCTTTTTTGCCGTATAAAAAATATAAAACTAATCGTTGCTAATAATATTTATATAAAACCGTTTAATTACCTACAGATCTACAAAAAAATAATAAAACTTTTCTGCACTTTTAGTAAAAATTTTTAAAATCAAAATTAGCGTAATCTTGGGGTTTCACCTTTTCAAAAAACTTAAATGAAAAATGACGTTAAACATAAGAGTTGCCATCTGTAGAGTTTAACCACACAGAAATCTGTTTATTGGTATGATACAGAGATGTTACACTACTTTAAATGAAATACACGCGTTTATTATGTGTTTTGTGACGATTTTTTTGGTTTGTTACAGAAATGTCACATGAGGCTATAAAGGGTTAAGACTAAAAAAAAGCTTTAAAACTATATTCTGATTATAAACATTTCTCTATTGGTTAAGTATAAAGAAAATAATTGTCGAAACTAAAAAAATTCCCACATTTTTAGGTAAAAAAGAGGTGATTTTTTGACTATGGCTAACGGGTTTCCTAGAAAGTCATGTTAAACAAAATCCTGTGGAATAATTTATTTGTTAGTTTTTTATAATAAGTGTACACATTTTTTTTGCTCACTGTATATACATTCTTTTGTTTATTTATTTTTTATTTCCCTTTACATTTTTATTCTACACAATTTATAATTTATTTAAATATTCTGGATGTTTGGGCACAACTTTTCTTGTAGAATCTGCTTTTATGCTTCCCAGTATTCTTCTGAAGGTCGTCATACCTTAGTGGTAGCACAAATCAGCTCGTATTTAATAAAATTAATTTTTTTAAAATTTGTTTTTAAATTTTTTTTTATAAACGAAAAGAAACAAAAGAGAAATAATGACACAAAATAACAACTTTATGTCATTATTTGGATTCGCCTTTGTCATTTCTTGCTTACGGCGAATTTAATTTGACATTAGTGGTCACCCAAAAACAACAGAAAATACATGTTGTTTTTGTTAAAAAACACTGCGAATTGAGTTGTTGTATTCTTGCCATCACCTTATTGAATATGCCTTGGTTTAACATATCTGTATTTACATAAGGAACAACGAAATGAGAATAAAGTGTCAGCGTAAAAAAATTTAAAAAACTATTTCTTACTTATAGTTTTTAAGCAAAAAGTCACAGGTAATTTTAATGTTTTTTAGGTTTATTTAATGGTTAAAACGTGTAATATTTTTAGATATATATGAAAAACTCCAAGACTGGAAACAACTAATTCTAATGAAGATAACCAAATATTAACTGAAAATTAACCATCAACTAGGTAAGAAAACATTCAGAAAATAATAATATGAGTAAACGATTTATAATTAATTTTTTTTTGTAGTGGTCAAAGTTGCAAAACGAAGCGGAAATTTAGGAGTGAGTAGCTTCAACAATTTGACTGGTGGGGAGAAAAGGATAGGAATTGTTTTTTATTGTGAGCTTCAAAATTGGTTTTAATCACTGAACCCATTTAAAAAAACACGAAAAAACGAATTTCAACATAAATAGTTTTTTAAACACATTAAATGTGATATATATGAACATCTTTTGTTAACTTTAGCAATAAAAGTTAATTTCATACTGAATGATCTATAATTATTTAAATTCAAATTTTGGTAGGATTGGAATAATTTTGGTAGGTTTTGGAAATAATATTGGTAGGGAAAATTTTTTCTTTGTGGCAACGTAGTATGTGATCGTCTCCAATTGTAACTAACAAGGATTAACTGATTTGCTTCGATATTGTCGTAATGAACACATCTATGCGATGATAAACAAAAAATATTTTTTTATTGTGAACAGCGTAATAGTAAACAAAAAATATTTTTTGTGCATATTTTATTTGTTATTATATTTTTTACAAGTTAAATTGTGTTTGCTAAATGTTCTTGCCGTCATGAGGAAAAGTAAAGGCGAAAAAAAGTTATATTATAATATTATATTATATATTATTTATATCTTAATAAAATTGCACACGATGTCAAAAGCAATAAATCGTCATCCGATGAAGAGATTTTACTAAACGAACAGTACAAAATCAAAATACAAAGGATGATTGACGAATTAATTTGTACGTCTCCTTTTAAATGTCAATCTCACGACAATCACACTTATGCATTATTTGATGAAATTATTTGATTGTCTGCAGGCCCTTATACTATGTTCACGTATGCACCTTTATTGCGTAAATCGCAATTAACGCCAATATTGATCTCAATACTTCATATAAAATCTCAATTAATTATTGATCAATTAAATACTAATTGTTATAATATTGATTAAAACTTTAAATACAGCACTGTCATAAGTCTGTTTAGTGGGAACATTATAAGTAACCGAACACTTCCTGTTGATATTTGACAACTCAAAAGTCAACAACGACAAACAAAAATGGCAACTTACAAACAAACACATACAAAAATTACAAAAACACACGACCAAAATAAAAACAATGTTGTTGTTTATCAGCTGTTAAATGAATATTGCGTATATTTATTATACCTGAACGGTTAAAATATTGTTATCAATTAACCGACTATTGTTCTCAATTAAATTGCATACGTGAACATAGTATTACGCTTTGTGGTCATACTTAAATAAATCGTCAAAACGATAAAAACAGAGTTATTAAAAACAATATATTTAACAACCCTGTTTATTTTTTCAAAGGTTCTATCCAGGGCGAACTCAATAAGGTAATAGCAAAATTACAACAACTCAATTTGCAGTGTTTTATAATAAACAAGCGGTCAAGCGGTTTCCGCAGGATAGGGATATGCGATCATAGCTCCCTCGGAGCCTCCAGTCTCTACCCTATCAAGACGGTTAGTGCGTGACATCGTCACATCCTGCTAGAGGTGGCCCTGCTCTTCAACGGAACACTACGAATCTAGACTGAGGGGTCTGTTAAAGCCAATAAATATATTTTATTTTATTTTAGTTTATCTTATTTTATTTCATTTTATTTTATTGCATATTTTAAGTTGACGAACATTATTTTATTACAGTGTAAATTTATAAATACATTTTATTTAATTTTTATGTTGACAAAATTTGGAATTAAGTTTCATTTGGCTGTAAAACAATTTTTTGTTTTGTTTGCATTAATTTCTTTGCATTCTTTTTTTTTTGGTGTTCATGGTCACACAGCTAATGAACTTATTAATTTCACAAAACAGTAGTTAAGTAAGAAATGCAATAGCAGGGACAAGAAAATTAAATTTGAATTGTATCAGCATTATTGTTATTTATAGATTTAGTATAAAAACTCGATAAAATTTAAAATTTCGCGCAGTAGTAAAACTGAATTGTTTTAATTATTGCATGCCATTACGTTCAAGTTCCAAGTGCTTGAAAGTGAGAACTCAAAATCAAAATTAGTACAGTTCAAATTTATGTGTTTGAATTGAGTCATACTAATTAACCCTCCAAACATTTTTGGTTACCCCGACTATAAGAACCCAATCGTTTTTTTTTAAGTTCCCCCCACCAGTGGTAAGGACTTAGAAACCACCAGGCAACAATTTTTGGTCTCAGGAAGCAACACTCATCAATAGTGCGATTCCGCGGACTGGAGTCTTCATCCAAGCACATTTCGAAGACCCCAACAACAATTCAGTAGCACAGGGCTACATACAGCAAGTGGATACAACAGTCCACTCACATCATTCCAATTCGGTAGCACAGGGCTACATACAACGAGTGCATACAACAGACCACTCACAACTTTACATTAAAACTACAATACAATATGGATACGATCAAAAGTTTACTGGATCTTCAGTTAGAGACTGGAGAAACAATACAGCGCGTTGTTCGAAATTTTAAGAAGGACCCGACAGACAGGAAAACAAAAGTTAGCTACTTTGAGGAACGATCGCAACGCCTTCAGGAATCATGGAACCAATTCCAGGAATCAGATTCCAGGATACGAGAGGTGTGCGACGATCCAATGAAATTTGAATATTTTTCAGAAGGCTACTATGATAAAATCAGAAACTTAGTCTCTGATTACATCGAAATTTTTAAAACTGAAACTGATCTCCTGAAACAAAAAATTTAGGAAACTAAAATAGCAAACAAAAACCGAACAAGATAATTTGCCTACAAGAGAGTCTACAAACGTTGGGGTTCTACGCAGGCTGAGAGCTCGTGTAACAGCTCTCAATCGGCTACTAAGGGGATTGAGAGACACAGATAATCAGCCCCTACAGTACTTTGATTTAAACATAAATACCATCAAAAGATTATGGGATCAAATTGAGCAGCTGTATGATGAAGCTCTTGATCAATTAACAAAACCATCGGTTTATAGTCTAGATCAAGTGGAATACGATAGTGTACATGACCTAATGCAACAAAAATTGGTCAATCTATCTGTTAGAGCTGACAGACTGCGACAGAATTCCACTACACAAACTACGTCTGCAGAACCCGGCAAAAATGCTAGTGGTGCCCTAAATTTACCAAAATTAACCATACCAAAATTTGATGGCGATTATTTGAAATGGCGACAATTTTATGACTTATTCTCTGAAATGGTAGACAAACAATCAATTCCAGCAATTCAAAAAATGTGGTATTTAAAGAGCAACTTGTCAGGAGAAGCCGAGCATTTAATAAGTCAATTTCCTCTATCCGAAGTAAATTACATAACGGCTTGGAAAACGTTACAGGAGCGTTACAACAACAAAAGAATTTTGGTAGCTAATTTAGTAGATAAAATACTCAATCAGCAGTCTATATCATCATCTGCTCAATCGATCAAAGAATTCCATGACGCCACAAAATAGTGTCTATTGGCATTAAACAATTTGGGAATTGCAACTTCCTCATGGGACGCGTTACTCATACAACTAATGATTAAAAAACTTGACAGGAACACATATATATAATGGCAAATGCGCATTATGCCACCATGGCGACCATAAATTATACCACTGTAGCAAATTCCTTCAATCATCAGAAATAGAGCGACTGCGTTGGGTCCAACAACACAACTTATGTGTCAACTGCTTCGGAAATGACCATGTTTCAAAATCATGCAATCATGGTAGTTGCCGAAAGTGGGCCAAAAAACACAATACGTTGCTCCACTTACAAAATGGGAACAAATCTCAAAAGGGCAAAGGGCCATTGGGCACTCAACAAAAGCAACCTATAGCCAACGCGACTATATCCCCGAACACCACCTCCGCGGACCGCCCAGACTTCTCAACTTTAAATCCTTCAAGTGTCGTAGCTGCTACATCGACAAAAACTAACGACGCTGTAGGGAGCAAAGGTTACGTTCTGCTAGCAACAGCAAAAGTTATAATAACAGCCTCAAATGGTGTCTCCGATGAATTTAGAGCAGTGTTAGATTCCGGGTCCCAAGTTAACATTGTATCAAAACGTCTTTGTCAGAAATTATCCATCTCTCCATTGGCGGCATCACTTTGTCTTGATGGCATTGGTGAAATACAAAGAAAATCTCAATATCGTGTTAATATCAATATGAAATCCATAGATCATAATTTCTCTGCGAATGTAGACGCTTATGTCTTGCCAAACATAATTCCTGCTCAACCCAGCCAGTACATCGACCCTTCAACATGGGATATTCCAAAAAATATACAGCTGGCTGATCCTCATTTTTATCAGCAGGAAAATGTAGATTTGCTGCTTGGAGCAGAATTCTATTACAAATTAGTTCAACATGGAACAATACATCTGGCCGACAAACTACCAACCTTGCAAAATACGGTATTAGGTTGGATTGTGGGCGGCGCAATTGGAAAGAATCGATCCACAAAACCATCATCTTCACTTACATGTGGAGTATTTGATGACACCTCACTAGAAGAAGCTATAGAGAATCTTTGGAAACTAGACGAGATTGAAGTCAGCGAAAAAGGTCTGTCACCATCAGAAAAGCAATGTGAATTTAATTTCACTCAACATACACTCACCAATGAGGGTGGTCGTTTTATAGTGAGTCTCCCGTTTCGAGACAACCCAACAGCGTTAGGAGAGTCTCAATCAATGGCTTACAACAGATTCTTGGGTTTGGAACGTCGACTTTTACATAAGGAAGACATGCGAACTCAGTACATACAATTTATGCAAGATTACGAACAGTTGGGACATATGGAAAAGGTTGATATAAATACTATATCCGATCCCAAATATTTTATTCCTCACCACTGTGTCTTGAAACCAGATAGTACCACAACAAAGCTCAGAGTAGTTTTCGATGCATCAGCAAAAACATCATCGGGTCATTCATTGAATGATCTTATGTATACTGGACCAACTCTTCAAAGTGAATTATTTTCAATTCTACTACGTTTCCGATTACCAAAATTTGTCTGTACTACCGACATAGAAAAAATGTATAGACAGATTTTAATTCATCCAGATGATAAAAAATTCCAGCTAATCATTTGGAGAGAAGATCCGTCACTTCCTGTTACCTATTATAAACTTAATACAGTTACATATGGCACACGAGCAGCACCCTATCTTGCTGCTAAATGTTTACAAAAAATTGCAGATGAAATTTTGATAAACTATCCATACGGCTCACAAATGCTGAAATACAATTTCTACGTAGATGATGGTCTTGGTGGTGCCGACAGCCTTAAAAGCGCATTGGAAATACAGAAGGAACTTATTATCATTCTAAAAAGACATGGCTTTAATCTGAAAAAAATGGTGCACAAATCGCCCTTCATTACTAAAGAATATTCCAATTGGTGATTAAGAGGTGGATTTAGATTTCAACAGTAACCGCACCAATACAATAAAAAATCCAGTCATTGACATTGCACGAACAATGGCGCCATGTCAGATCAAAGGACAATCCGGCAGATTTACTTTCCAGAGGACTACCGCCAACAAAACTTTCTAAATGCACTTTATGGTTCTATGGCGCATTATTTATGCATGGAAGAGAATAAATATGGCCACCTACATTTTCACAACGACTCATCTCTATTGACATCGAGAAAGAGAAAACAACTGTAACTTCAGCAGCCACTACCTTCAACAATGACTTCATTTATAATATCCCACACAAGAACTGTTTCAGAGCCCTTCAAAGGATCGTAGGGTACATTCTTAGATTCATGAGAAAGACCCGAATGAAAAACGAAGATCGTGCAAAATGTAAGGCATTAATTCCTCTTGAACTCGACGATGCCTTAAACGTTCCGACTTTTCTTCGGAAATAAGCCAACTTCAAGAAAATAAGGAAGTCGACAAAAAAAGCTCTATCATCAGCATGTCTCCATACTTAGATGACACGCACATACTACGGGTAGGAGGACGACTGGAAGCATCACTATTATCGTATGATGCAAAACACCCAATGTTGATTCCATACAATGATCCCCTTACAAAACTTTTATTTACGATGATTCTTGAAGAAAATAACCATTGTGGACCCCAAGCACTCTTGAATATAATCAGACAAAGATTTTGGCCAATAAAAGGGAAAATAATGGCGCGATCCGTAGTTGAAAAATGCAAAAGATGTATCAAGGCACGACCACAATTATTCTAACAAATTATGGGCAATCTACCTCATACTAGAGTTATACCAGCGCGACCGTTTATCAGCACTGGTGTAGATTATTGTGGACCTTTTGGATTCTGTTTGGAAGGATTAATTAGTATGACTCAATTCAAACACATAAATTTGAACTGTACTAATTTTGATTTTTAGTTATTACTTTCAAGCACTTGGAACTTGAACGTAATGGCATGCAATAATTAAAACAAGTGAGTTTTTACTACTGCACAAAATTTTAAATTTATTAACAATTTACAATTTACTTTTCTTGTCCATAAATAACAATTATGCTGATACAATTCAAATTCTTGTCCCTGCTATTATTGCATTTCTTACGTAACCACTGTTTTGTGAAATTAATAAGTTCATTGGCTGTGTGACCATGAACAACAAAAAAAAAAAGAATGCAAAGAAATTAATGCAAACACAACAAAAATAGTTTTACTGCCAAATAAAACTTAATTCCAAATTTTGTCAACATAAAAAATTAAATAAAATGTATTTATAAATTTACACTGAAATAAAATAATTTTCGTCAACTTAAAATATGCAATAAAAATAAAATAAGATAAATTAAAATAAAATATAATATATTTATTGGCTTTAACAGATTCATTACAGGATTAGAGGCAAACGACCAACGAAAGCATATATAGCTGTATTCTGCTGTTTTTCTACAAAGGCAGTTCATCTTGAATTGGTATCGGATTTATCAAAAGATGCTTTTATTGGTGGCCTAAAACGATTTATTGGCCGTCGGGGACGATGCCAAAATATTTATTGTGATAACGCCACCAATTTTGTTGGAGCAAAAAACCAGCTAACAGAGCTATCTGATAGCATTTATTCCTGTAAGGCGCAAGAGTCAATTATTTCCGCTTCTAGTTCAAAGGGAATACAGTTCAATTTTATTCCACCCAGAGCACCACATTTTGGAGGCTTATGGGAGGCGGCCGTAAAATCGGCAAAACATCTTTTGGTCCGGAGCGTCGCAAATGCATCTTTAACACAAGAAGAATTGGAGACAATCATAGTGGAAATTGAGGCTATACTAAACTCTCGCCCTATAACGCCCATGACAAATGACCCAAATGATCTTGAAGCATTAACACCAGGCCATTTCCTTATTGGTGAAGCTCTCACATCTCAAGTAGACAGCAAGGCAAAAGTGCAAAATATGGCAACTCTATTGGAAATTGATGTCCCATCTTAAGCAGGCTTTTCGGAACAGATGGTGCACGGAATACTTAAACGAACTACAACAACGAGGTAAATGGCAAAAACAGATTAACAACCTCAAAATTGGGGACATGGTTATTATTAAGGAATACAGTACACCCGTTATGAAATGGTCATTGGGAAGAATTATTAAGGTTTATACTGGTGATGACGGTGCAGCAAGAGTTGCAGAAATAAAAACTGCCTCAGGAATGTTCAAATGTCCTATACATCGTCTTGCATTACTACCTACAAATCCGGATCCAGAAATAACTATGTCCACTGAAGTCAACAACAAGAATTCACCTGATGAACCCAAGGCTAAGAAAATTAAAATACCAACAAATCATATATCACTGGCACTACTCACTCTACTTTTAATTCTGCCAATATCATTGGCAACTACAGTTAAGAATCACAAATTTGGATCAAAGGTCGGAATACACTTCGAACAATTTGGAACAGTCGCAATTTCAACTATTCAATGGAAACTTTTCATATACTACGATTTATCGTCTTACTGGTCCGAAACTTCTATCCTTGTTAATGGGACAATGTCAATTCAAGCCTTGTGTAAGATGTTAGAACCAAATACATCTTGTGCAGGGACGATTGAACATTTCGAACAAATGGAAAATGAACTACAACTGGATAACAGATTACTGCGAAGTAAAAGAGGTGCGTTAGATATAGTTGGTAATGTTGCGCATTCTCTATTTGGCGTTCTAGACTCAGAACACGCCGAACATATGTCTGCAACAATCATTGCAAACAACCTAAAATGCATACAGTCAGCAATACTTGAGACACTGATGGACACACGACATGGCAAACTCAGCCCATGGCTACTTACCATGGAACAATTACAAAAGGAAGTTACTCAGATCTCGATACACTCCCCACCGTCAGTGAATCTTCTAATGTCAGAACAGAATGACTTTCTCCTACTCTTCAAACTTATGAGAATACAAGGCAGACTGACACAGCAATACGCAATTTTTAAAATAACCTTACCATTGGTCGAACCTGAAAGATTCAGTATGGTTCACTTGATTGCAGTACCCAATACAATAAACAGCACGTTAGTAGCCATTAAACCATGCACTACATTTCTAGGCATAAGTATAGCCCGTAAACAATATATTCCGTTTACAAGTTCAGAGTTCAGTGCTTGTGACACAATAAAACCAACTCATTTCATTTGTTCCAACAATCAAATTCGTTATAATTACGGCTCAAAGGTCTGCGCATGTGAAATTGGTTTATTCAATAACCAAACAACACCATCCTGTATTTTGGAAAAACCGGCACCAGATGGATACCACTTCATAAAGAAAACCAATGGATATATGCCACCTCATCATCTGCGTGAGCTACCGCTGTGTGCAATGGGGAAATTATTTCCATATCACTAGAGGGCTCTGGTCGACTTACACTAGATCCAGAATGCTCGTTCAAGCACAATTTTGCAACAATGAATGGACGACAATTTATATCAATCATCATATACCAGTCTTGGACAAATCTCAGATTTATTGTTGCCTAACAATACTACATTTTCTACACACAACAATTGTTCAACCCCTACATATTTGGAAGATACGTATGCCAAAAATATGAAGGAACTTTTGAATCTACAAAAGTCTTTAAGGGAAGAAAACATAATGGAACTTCCTAACAAATTGAAATCCTATCAACTGCATAACAACGTGATTGCCTACCTGGCCCTTTGTGTAAGTATACTAACCATCATATGTTGGTTTCGATGTAAAACTTGCAGCAGACGACATTCAGTAAGAACTGCCGAAAATGTTTCATAAATCAACGAGCCTCAACCAACTGAAGAAACTGCTCCAAAACAAGTGCCACGACAATCTATATCTACTCTCCAGTTCTATCTTAATGTATAATGATCCAAGCATCTCGGTTCTGTTGAACATCCGTTCAACGCGGGGGAGAATGTTAAAGCCAATAAATATATTTTATTTTAGTTTATCTTATTTTATTTCATTTTATTTTATTGCATATTTTAAGTCGACGAAAATTATTTTATTACAGTGTAAATTTATAAATACATTTTATTTAATTTTTATGTTGACAAAATTTGGAATTAAGTTTCATTTGGCTGTAAAACTATTTTTTGTTTTGTTTGCATTAATTTCTTTGCATTCTTTTTTTTTTTTGTTGTTCATGGTCACACAGCCAATGAACTTATTAATTTCACAAAACAGTAGTTACGTAAGAAATGCAATAATAGCAGGGACAAGAATTTGAATTGTATCAGCATAATTGTTATTTATGGACAAGAAAAGTAAATTGTAAATTGTTAATTGTATCAGCATTATTTTATTTATAGATTTAGTATAAAAACTCAACAAAATTTAAAATTTCGCGCAGTAGTAAAACTCAATTGTTTTAATTATTGCATGCCATTACGTTCAAGTTCCAAATGCTGGAAAGTTAGAACTCAAATCCCTCACCTGGGTAACGATCTTGTCGCGATGTGGGGGCTTAAGTGTACTTCGATTCACTCTGTGACCCAGGGTGAGTTGGGGTCCATGACTAAAGGTTACCCTAATATCGTGGGAAGACTCTGGCTTCGGATCGATGTCGTTCTTGATCTGTTCGAATCGTCGGAACACGTATATTTTCTTTCATACCCCTAATCCGGAGTGTTATGCGACCCGTGCTCATCGGATGGTTTGCAGTCAGGGGTCTAATCCGACTGTATTTTAACGGAGCCTCACTGATACCTGGGCGCCTCAGTGAGTATTAGGTTTCCTACCAAGTCCCTGTCATGCTATCGGGGGCTATGGCATGATCGACCTCCTTTCCCCCTCACTCGTGGGACTTACATGGACGAGAAAAACAATACTGACGAAATGGTATTTTTTAATGGACTGGACGCGTCCCAGCTCATTGCGCGAATCCAGGCGAGCATTGTTGACAACAACAACGAGATCGTCAGGAATTTCGCCCCAGCTGGCCTGAGGATTACGACTGTGGAGGAGGCCTTTGGTGAGGAGTCTGCTTTGGCGATCCTCACTTCTACGGAAGATATGTGCGTGGAGTCAGACTCTGTCTCCCCACTATCGGATGAAGACGGTGACAATACGGTCATCGAAAGGCTCCCTCTCACTCGTATCCAAGTGGTGATATCCCCTTTAATTAACCCACTTGTCAGACGGGATGCTTCTGACCCACTAGTACGATCATCTACTGATCCGGACTGCATGGGTAGAGGTGGCTCGTCTGACAAGGGGGGTAGAACTGGGCGGAAACGTTCCGCTATGTATGAGGAGAGGAATTCATATCGTAGGGCTTGCACTGTCTTGAGAAGATTTGCAAGCTGTGATGTAGATTCCCTCTCTGTTAAGGAGCAGAGGATGCTGGCTCGACACAGAGGCACTGTTCTGCGGTATGAGAAAAAATACCCAGACAGTGCCCTCTCACGGGTCGCTGACTCTTATGGACCCTTGAGTGTGGACGAGAGCGTAGAGCCAACTGCTTCTACCTCTCAAGCCGCATGCAAGGGGCACAAAGGTTATACACCCTTACTCCCAGCTGGAGCAAAGTAGACCACCCGGGTTTTCAATCGTTCGGTGAAGAGAAAGGGTGGTGGTGTTACTCCTTCAAGGGATGGTGGAAAGGAGGTAGAAGCTACCGCCAATCCTTTATCCCAAAAGGAGGATGTAAGGTTAGAGGCCAAGGAGTTGGCGGGGGTCACTTCGGCGGATAGTTCTTCTGTGCAGGTTTCTCGCAAGGGAGATCGCATGAAGAGGAACAGGTCTGACGAGGAACTAACCCTTCCCTTCAGCTGGCTTTCATCGACAGGTTGGATTTGGATGGTAAAATCTCTCCTGAAAGATGGAATCTGGTTGAAGAACGGCTCATTGAGTTCATAGCTGAGGAGAGTTGTAATGGCAGTAATGCTCGCATATCTTCTATTGGTTGGTCCAGGGGCATCAAGGTAGTCGACTGTGAAAACGAGGGAACTGTAAAGTTCCTTGTGGAATCAGTGAAGCGCCTTGGCGAACTCTGGCCCGGTGCGCGCTTGGAGGTGGTCCCTCAATCCGACCTCCCTCTACGTCCAATAGTGACGGTATGGATCCCGCCTACTTTTAGGCGTGTGAGTATCATACCCAAACTTATTGGGAAGCAGAACGATGGATTGAACACCAGTACATGGGCGGTTGTTAACTCCCTGGCTGGTGACGGTAAGAAGGGCTGCGATCTTCGGATCGCTATTGATCAGACCTCACTTCAGAGGCTAAGGGCAAGGGGTGGCGTGGTGTTGTGTGGGATGGCAAACATAAAGTTCCGTCATCGGGAAATAAGGGGTGCCTAGGAGCCCAGAGGAGGCTGAAAGTGTAGCAGATTAATCTGCATCACTGCGAAGCTGCCTCACACAACCTACTAACCACCCTACGCCGCCTTGAAGTTGACATCGCTCTTATCCAGGAACCTTGGATCCTTAGAGATAGGATCCTGGGTTTGAGCGATCCTGATTATAGGTTACTTGTTCCTAGAACAAGCGAGAAGGTAAGAACCTGTATATTAGCTAGGGGTAGCTTAGACTTGTTAATCACTCCTTCCTTTTGTACAGGTGACGTAACGACTGTGGCGTACAAAGATGACCTTGGGATCGAGTTGATGCTGTCATCTGTGTACATGCCGTACGAGGCTGCATCCCCACCTGATGACTTAATTGGACGACTGGTGGAGCATGCGGAGAGGACAAGATGTCGCCTTGTCCTGGGTTGCGATGCCAATGCTTATCACACCCAATGGGGCAGTGCTGACATATCGATCGAGTCGATTTTGAATTTTATTATTCTTAATAGGCTCAACATTTGTAACGTTGGCAACACGCCAACGTTTAGAAACCGTGTTAGGGAGACTGTAATTGACATCACGCTCTCTAACATGGACAGGTCTATGATTAATGACTGGAGGGTTTCAGATGAGTGTTCTTTCTCTGATCACCAATTGATATCCTTCAGTATTAATCTATCAGGTGGCTTTAACAAGCCTTTTAGAAATCCAAGAAGAACCGACTGGATCAGATATGAGATCGCTGTGGAGGAGGAACTTAAGACCCTCAGGGGTCGTTCCACTCCTGGCGTCAATGATCGAGTTGGGTCTTTGACGGATATTTTGTTGTCTTGTTATAGAGATGCTTGTCCTCTCACTTACCCGGGTAAGAGGAACCAGCCAGCCTGGTGGAATGCGGAACTCCGTAGACTCCGCTGTTGTACCAGGAAACTCTTTAATAAGGCTAAGAAGTCGGGCAGGGATGTTGACTGGTCTGCATATAAGGCCAGTTTTAATGAGTATAAAAGGGAAATAAAGCGCTCAAAGAGAACCACCTGGATGAGTTTCTGCACGAGTATCGAGAATGTTGCCGATGTGGCTCGTTTCCGTAGGATGCTGTCTAGGGACCCCAAAATCCTAGGCTTCATCCAAAAGAACGATGGCGCGTGGACAGCCTCGAGAAAAGAAACCCTAGAGGTTCTGCTGAGCACTCATTTTCCCAATTGTGTGGATCCAGAAAGCTATCCGTCGGGGTTAGCGGATCCCTTCTGTGATGCTGGCTTGATGCCTGATTTGGAGGATATCATTAACAGAGACAAGGTCAAATGGGCGATAAATAGTTTTGAGCCCTTTAAGTCGCCTGGTCCGGATGGTATCTTTCCGGCTCTGCTTAAGCGTGCTGGTGATATATTACACGAATGTCTGGTGGACGTGTATAGAGACTGTCTCCGGCGGTGTGATATACCTGATGGTTGGAAAGATGTGCCCGTGGTGTTTATACCAAAGGCTGGTAAACCCAGTCACATCGGCCCGAAGGATTATAGACCGATATCGCTCTCATCCTTTCTTTTGAAAGCCTTGGAGAGACTTATCGATCTACATTTGAGGTCAAACATGGACCGGTCTCTGTTGAGTGGGTCGCAACATGCTTACATTAAGGGTAAGTCGGTTGAGAGCGCTCTTCATGATGTGACAGGTTTTGTTGAGACGAATCTGGCTAGGGGTGAGTACACACTGTCGGCTTTCCTTGATATAGAGGGGGCCTTCAATAATGTCACCACTTCTTCTATTGAGAATTCACTGAGGGATATACATGCCCCAGATTTTCTGGTGCGGTTTATCATCCACATGTTGGGTAATAGACTAATCCGATCGAATCTGGGTGGATGTTCTATCGTAAAGCGGGCGACCAGGGGTACACCGCAGGGGGGTGTCCTATCCCCTCTCTTGTGGCTCCTGCTAATGTTGGTCTGAGGCTTCCAGAGAGTAGGGGCTTTAGGGTTGTGGCATATGCCGATGATGTGGCTATTCTGGTGGGTGGAAAGTTTCTACCGACGCTGGGGGAACTGATGGAGTCTGCTCTTGGAATTTTATCCTCTTGGGCTACGAACTGTGGCCTGGGTATAAATCCGGATAAGACGGACCTCGTCTTGTTCTCGCGTAGGTACAAAGTTGAACCCTTCAGGTTGCCGAGGTTAGCTGGTAGGGAGCTTCCGTTGTCTTCTGAGGTCAAGTACTTGGGTGTTGTCCTGGACAGCAAGCTGAACTGGAAACGAAACACCGAGGAAAGAATTAAGAAGGGACTGAATGCCTTCTACCAGTGTAGGAACTCCATAGGTAAAAGCTGGGGTCTTCCGCCTAGGGCCATTCGCTGGATATATCTGGCGATTGTTAGACCGGTTATTACCTATGGCTGCGTTGTTTGGTGGTGTGCCTTAGATAAGAGTTTTCAGCGGAAAATCTTGGATAAGGTCAATCGGGCTGCTGGAAACAGCGCTCGACAGGTCACACTAGAGTTCTGAATGTCATCTTTCCTGACGGGAGATATCGACTTTCGGAAAAAGCCACCGATTATATTGTGCCTGAGGCTATGTTCCTGCCCGGTTTAAGGATACTTATACCGGAAAGGGCACAATGGAATGGTGGGGTACTCCAGGGACAGAGAGGTATACCCATCTTCACAGATGGGTCTAAGTTAGGTGGATCTACAGGTGCTGGGGTTTTCTGTAGGGAACTCGGTCTTTAACTCCACTTTAGGTTGAGTGATGACTGCAGCGTTTTCCAGGCGGAGATTTTCGCAATCTTGAAAGCTATTGAGGCCATAGCTGGTGGCCCAGCTTCAGATTCGGAATCTTACGTGATCTTCGTTGACAGTCAGGCTGCCCTTAGGGCCATTGAGTCGGTCTGGTGCAAATCACGGCTCGTTCGCAAGTGCAAGGATTCATTGAGGACCTTTGGACTAGACCGTATCCGTCTCTGCTGGGTTCCGGGTCATAGCGGAATACTGGGCAATGAGACGGCGGATGCCCTCGCTAGGTTAGGTTCGCTCTCTGGGAGCGATTTAATAGTTGGTCCTGACCCCCCGGTCTGCCACCTCTACGGTCTCATCAATAGATGGGTCGGGGAGGAAGAGCAGAGACGTTGGGGGAACGGATCGGGTTGTTTTGTCTCTATATGTCTATGGCCTGCTGTGGACAGTAAGAGAACAGGTAGGCTGCTGGGCTTTGATAAGGCCAGCTTAAGGTTAGTTGTCGGGTTTATCACAGGGCACTGCGAGATTAGGTCGCTGACGGGGATCTGGAACAGATCCCAGCCGGACTATTGCAGGGCATGTTGCGATGAGGAGGAGTTGGAGACTATCGAACATCTCCTCTGTAACTGCCCAGCCCTTGGTAGGTTGAGGCTGAGGACCTTTGGCAGGGCCTTCTTTGAGAGTTTGAACTCTGCGTCGAGAGCCGACATCAAGGCTCTCCACAGATTCATTAGTGGCTTAGGCTGCTTGAGAGGCGCTAGGGCTTCATCAGGTTAGTCTTTCCCTCCCTGTTTCTGATTTGATTGCCCTGAGCTGGTGGCTGTAGCTTTCTGGATATAGTTGTATATGCACGGTGGCACCGGGGTGAAACCCGCTGTGTGAACGGCTCCAGGCTAGGGCTACAGCTGCCCCCGTCCCGTTAAGCCCCTGGCAGGCCTCAAAGTACGTTCTTTTCCGTCGTCGTTGAGTTGGTGGTGTAGGTTCGGTTGAGAAGACTCCCGATTAGTACCCGGTCTGGCTCTGAGCACCTGTCCCCATAAGGGCTGGTGCCAACCCTCGCGTGGCCTCCCTGCTTGCATAGATAACCACGAGACCACTTATGAGTAACTACACTTTGCGGGCAAGGATAGCGGCTTTGAGTGGGGACCCTCTTGCAATGAATTCGACCAACCAACCCAACCCAAGACACAAACCAGCGCTAACTCAAGTTCGCGAGCGCAAAGCATCTACTGTGACCGGTGGACGCACAACCATCTATAGGCAGGCACCTGTCAAAAATGCAGCTGCCCCTACCTCGAAAGCTAAGGCCCAAGTTTCTACTTCGGTAAAACCCCGCTTGGCACACAAGGCTTCGGCTGCGAAGCCGGTCCCTAATGTCGCCACACCTCCTGCCCTGACAGGCAGACAAGTCTGGCGCCCAAGCCCCTGGCACCAATCCATCTTCGGGTGTCAAGAATACCGTGAGTGCTAGCGTAAGGGCATATAGAACTCGCAGATCAGCCATGCGTATCATTGCGAAATTTGGCTCGACCGACCCGGCTCTCCTCTCAGAGGACGAGAAGGATCGCCTTGCCTGGGCTAAGGCCCATCGTAATGATCACCCCCCCGCCTCTCCGATCACGGCAGAGACGGCTCCAAAGAGGCAAAGATCAATCGAGCTAGACGCTCCACTCCAGCCTCCCAAACGCTCTAAGGTGACCAACCCTAACATCCACCCCTAGAAGACCCCGTTCGTCGACGCAACCTAGACGTCCTGACCCCAGCAAACCTTCTAAGCCTCTCAGTGAGGTATTAAAGGAAGGTCTGACCTGGGCGGTCGTTGACCAGAGCCACCCTGATGGTTCCATTGCTCCCACTAAGTGGAAGCTGGTGTAACATGCACTCTTGGACGTCTTCCTTGGAGTAATGTACTCCAATCCTAACCCCTCACCCGGATGCACTGATGCGGGGTGGTATCAGGGGCACATCAAGCTGGTGGCTTGCTCTGACCTCCGTTCTATGGAGCTCTATAAGTAGGCTATCAGTAGGATTGGTGAAGTCTGGCCAGGAGCTAGGATTGCTGCCGTCCCTCCAGACCGGATTCCTAACAGCCCCCGTTCTAAGGCGAGAATTCCGACCGGACCATCAGACCAGGAAACCATGCTGAGGATCCTCAAGGCCAGCAACACCGAACTGCCCACTCATAACTGCAGGGTTGCTAAAGTTGCTGACCAGTGGGGTGATTACCGCGAGGCGGTGATCATCCTGAATGAGGAGTCACTTCTACATATTACTGCCCGTGGGGGCAATTTTAGCTCAATTGACCTAAGGGTCTATAAGTCGGATTCCCGCGCTGCCGCACATCCCCAACAGAACCCATCCCCGAAAATCCCGTCCCATCGCAACCCATCCCACAGAACTCTACCCCATCTGACCCCACCCCTGGACCCCTCGAACCCGCCGAAGACGTCGAATATAGAAGCGTGTGCAGTCATTCTTCTCGTCGCTCCTCATGCAGCAAGAAGTCCAATTCTGAGCTGGTGGGGGAATTCTTCGACGGCATTGATATTGACGCGGGTACATCCTCTCCGTTGTCGGACGAAGAGGACGCTGATGTGACAATGGTTGATTCTCTGTTTAATGCTGCGAGTCATCCAAATTAACTTGCAACACTCTAAAACCGCCTCCTCCGCTCTGCTCCTCCGACTAGCAGCCGAAGATGCAGAGCTCATTCTGGTCCTGGGTTGTACGCGGCAGGGTTTGCGGACTCAACAACTAAAGGATATCGCTTAGCGTATATCCAGAACTCAGGTAAGCCTCGGCCTTGTGTCATGGTTAAGAATAGTATTAACGCTCTTCTCTTCCACAGGTTCAGCGACAAGGATACCGTCACCATGGTCGTCGAAATGAACTTGATGACCCTCTGGATCACGTCATCGTATTTGGCGCATGACTATGGGCTCTCTCCCCCTCAGGAGCCCATCGGTCGACTGGTAGCGGATGCGAGACTACGCGGAGTTCCGGTAATAATCGGAGCAGATGCCGACTCCTACCACACGATGTGGGGCAGTTCCGGTACCAACGAACGTGGTGAGTGCCTCTTTGATTTTATTATAAGTAATAACCTAGTTATAGCTAATCGAGGCGATGAACCAACCTTTCTCACTCCGAACAGAAGGGAGGTGCTGGACATCACTCTGGTCAGCTCCGATTTCTCTACTAACCTTAAGGACTGGTTTGTATCTCATGAATGCTCCTGCTTCTCATGAATGAACTGCGTAGCTGCCTTCCCTCTACCCCCAACTATAACGACCCGATTGGACGTGGATATGGCTGCGGACGCTGTCAACCGCGCTTAGGGCGGCAACCACAACCTCCGTCAAACCCGCTGCCCATAGGGGCAAGCGAAAACCGCCCTGGTGGAACCAAGAGATCGATGATCTACACCGATCTTGTGGCAGGCTCTTTAACAGGGCGAAGACGATTGGTGAATGGTCAGCCTACAAGGTCGAAAAGAGGGAACTTAAATACGTTGTAAGGTGAGCGAAGAGGGCCTCGTGGAGGAACTACAGCGCGAGCGTAGAATCCTCTGCCGAAACGGGCCGTCTCCGTAAAACTCTATGTTCCACTCACAAATCCCTTGACTGCATTCGACGACCTGACGGACGCTGGACTATTTCCAGTTTGGAGATGCTTGAGCTTCACACTCACTTTCCAGGAAGTGACACACTTGGTGGCCAGGCCTTTTATCAGGTTAACGAACCACCATCTGGGAACTATTCCCCCCTGACCCTTACCCTTGGCCAAGTGCAGTGGGCTGTTAGGTCTTTCAAACCATTCAAGTCACCAGGACCGGATGGTATTATCCCGGGTGACATTCAACATCGGGAGGAGATAATCCTCGGGTTTCGTGATTAACTCTAGGATCGTTAGGGAATGTCGCCGCTGTCTCGACCTTCTCTCGGGGCGCCTCACCAGTGTCTATCTGGTGTGGGTCCCCGGGCACAGTGGAATTCCAGGAAACTGTAGGGCCGACGAGCTCGCCAGAGCTGGTGCGCTCCTTCCGGAATCCCCTTCTGTTGAATTGGGTATGCCACTTTCCTCGGTCAAGTTGACCATTGCGCGGAGATTCTTTCGGGATGCCAACCTATCCTGGGTCAATGAGGAGTCCTGCTCCACCGCTAGACTCACCTGGCCCAAGGTGGATAGAAGGTGTACCAACCGATTACTTGGTCTTGGTCGTGATGTCATCTCGACTACAGTGGCCGTGCTTACAGGTCATTGCGTCATGGGTAGACACGCGGAAAGAATGAGGCTCCCTTTCAACGACTTCTGCCGTGGATGCAGGTCCACTAAGGAAGAGGAGACTGTTGGTCACTTTCTTTGCCGGTGCCCGCCTCTTGCTAGGTGTAGATGTAGATTATTTGGCTCCCCATTCCTTGTTAGCTTAACGGAGATATCATCTATTGACATCAAGGATATAGCTTAGTTCATCAAACTTTCTGGCTGGTTTTCCAGTGCGGGGTAGTCGTGCTTTTGTTGTGCAGTCCTTGCGCTGACCAACATCTTCCTTTTCCCTGATTTTGGTGGAACTTGGTTAGTACAGGGACTGCGTTCACCCGTGGCATCACAACGGGCCGCTATGCGTGCTCAAGTGAGCTTTGTGATATCAGAGCTACCACTCCGACCTAACCTAACCTAATAAACAAAACATTTATCAAGGCGAATTCATATATGAGTGCTTTTTTCAGTACACATAAATGTCAAATATTTTGTTTGCGTACAGTAAGCAAAAAAAAAACTTACACCTACTACCTCGAAATAACTTTTGAACAAAAAATTATCTATAAAAAAAAATGTATTGTCCTTATGACTAAAAAATATTTAAGCTATATTCTGATTATAAACACTTTTCTATTGGTTACGTATAAAGAATATAATTGTCGAAAGTAAGAAATTCCCACATTTTTAGGCAAAAAAAGTCGTGATTTTTTGACTATGGCCATCGGATTTTCTAGAAAGTCATCTTAAACACAATCCTGCGGAATAATTTATTTGTTAGTTTTTTACAATAAGTGTACACATTTTTATTGCTCACTGTATATACATTCTTTTGTTTATTTATTTTTTATTTCCTTTTACATTTGTATTCTACACAATTTATAATTTATTTAAATATTCGGAATGTTCTGGCACAACTTTTGTTGTAGAATCCACTTTTATGCTTCCCAGTATCCCTCTGAAGGTCGTCATACCTTAGTGGTAGAGCAAATCAGCCCGCATTTAAAATTTTTTTAAATTTGTTTTTTTTAAATTTTTTTTTATAAGCAAAAAGAAACAAAAGAGAAATAATGACATAAAATAACAACATATGGATTCGCCTTTGTCATTTCCACTGAGGTCATCATGCTTCAGGGGGATACTGGGAAGCATAAGAGCGGATTCTACAATAAAAGTTGTGGCAGAATATGAAGGATATTTAAATAAATTATAAATTGTGTAGAATACAAATATAAAAGGAAATAAATAAGCAAAAGAATGTATATACAGTGAGCAAAAAAATGTGTGCACTTATTATAAAAAACTAACAAATAAATTATTCCTCAGGATTTGGTATAACTTGGCTTTCTAGGAAATCCGGTCGCCATAGGAATTTCTTAGTTTCGATATTTATTTTCTTTATACGTAACCAAGGGTTGTAATGGCCAATTATGTATGTATGTACGTAACCAATAGAGAAATGTTTATAATCAGAATATAGTTTTTAAGTTTTTTTTAGTCTTAAGGACAATAAATTTCTTTTTATAAATAATTTTTTGCTCAAAGGTTATTTCGAAGCAGTAAGTGGAAGTTTTTTTTGCTCACTGTATGTAAACAAAATATTTGACATTCATGTGTACTTAAAAAGGCACTCACATGGGCTGATAACACCACTTTATATCAATTCGCCTTGGTTCTATCGTTCACAACATTTTATTTTCGCACTTGCAGTGACCGTCGTCAGCTCTCGAGCATTGCGGCCACAATGTTGTCGGGTGTGAATTCACTAATCTGCTCCATCAGCATATTCTTCTAGTCTTGCCATTTGATGCAATGGGAGAATGTATGTTCAGCGCCGTCATTTATTTCCTCGCAATAAATGCAACCAGGGTCGATCACCTTGCCCATGTGGTGTAGATATTGCTCGAAATACCCGTGATCCGAAAGAAACTGTGTCAGGAAGTAGTTTCCCCAAAATTTCTCTGTATCCATGCTTCTATAGATGTGTAGCAGTTTCTACCTTTGGTATAGAAAATTACAATTATTTGAATAACCGTTTAAGTAGTCTTTTGGAAATACAATTGGTTACAACTTTGTACATTTAGAATACAAAATTGTAATGGATTTTATAAATTAAAGTTTTAGAATTAGTATTAGTGCTATAATATAACTACAGTTAGAAAATTTTTTATTGGAATGAAATAAAGTACAGTAACTCGGAATCTAATCTAGAAGAAACACGTTTTTTATTTTCTACTATTCTGCGACCACCACAGATGGAATAAGTCTAGCAGTCCATCTTCCACTTGTTTCATCGCTCCATCTGCTTTGCCATCGCCGTATTGTTTGCGATCTGACATCTGACGTACTAATGGCATGGTTTTCCCTCTTCGCTTTCCATAATCTTCTTCGCTCAAATGCCAGCAAGTCGATAGGTATCTCACCGGTGATAACGAGGACTGCGGCGCCTGAGACCGTGCGATATTCTGAGGCAACTCTTAGTGCAGCTGTTCGTTGCACCGCTGCTACTATTTTACGATTAGATTTAAACTCCAGGGCATCTCCCATATCTCGCTGTCATAGAGTAGTACCGAGTTTGTCGTCGCCATAATCAATTTTCTTTTCGACTGCGTTGGTCCGCCGATATTTGCCATCAGTTTGCTCAACATGCCTGTTAGTTTTGCAGCCTTGGTAGCCACGTGCTGTATTTGGGCCCAGTAATTAAGTCTACAGTCGAGTCTGAGACCCAAATATCTCACCGCTTTTATGTCGTCAGTGACACATCACCTATCTGCATACTTATCTCGAGTGGAATGTGAGCCAATGTCATCAGTATGACTTCGGTTTTGTTCCCCGCGAGCTCTAGACCGTGGTCCTCGAGCCATATCCGCGTCTTTATCACGACTTGATTCAGTTTTCTCCTGGCATCCTCCATATCGCGCGCTGAAATGACCGACACTATGTCGTCCGCGTATCCCACGAGGTGTGTGTCTTCTGACATTTCCATACTTTTCTTCTGCAAAGGCCTCAACCGCGTTCACTTAACACATGCGAACCCACAATGGTGATCGTCCTTATGAGTGTGCCGTTTGTAATTATGGCTTTAAGACGAAAAGCAATTGCAACAGACATTTGCGGAATCACCATGCCAAGACAACACGGGAAGAAATGGAGCGTGCCATTATCTACCATCCCTCTGAGGACTCCTCCTGTGATGATACCAACAAGAAATTGCACATGTTCTCATCGGAATTGGAAGAAGAATCCAACTTAATGTCTTATCAGCATCAACCCAAAGATCGTTCGACCCCAGTGTCTCATCTCAAAGAACGTTTAACGGCAGTTGAAAGTCCCTTTAGCAAGCCATTTAAAATTCAAGTGAAACATCTGAAAATCCAAGAGATCCTGGATATATCATCACCTACATCGGGTTACCATGAGAGCTACGACAAGCATAATATAGATACAGCCCAAGCTCCCATTGACATGAGTATGGATGTCTTAGATTTGAGCAAGAAACCCACTCCAATACCCACTACCGTGCAAGAAGAGAAAGTTGAAACAACGCCCACAATGCCCTTACCTTTACCTTTGTCACTCGCCAAACCTGACACTAATCTCGCCAATGAAATGCTCAATAATAAAATTTCTGCAGAGGGTGAACCAAAATTGGATGTTTCTACTTTAGAAAAACAGCAACAACAGTCGTTGTTGGCCCAAAAACAACTACTCTATAATCCTACTCAACAAATGCTGAATTGGTATTGCAACCTGTTATTTGCTCAGTTCCCGCCATTCTTTATGCATAATTCTTTAATTCCTAATAATTGGGCGGATTTTCAAAAATTGGCTCACATTCTCACCCGCAGAATGGGTGGTGTAGCTGGTGCGGCAGCAGCGGTACCTAATGACATGAATAAGCCTTCATCCGTAAATGCTCAAATATCTATGAACTCACCAAATATGCCACCAATGAATCCACTGCTGGCAGAGAAACCTAACACACCCTCTTCACTAGCCTCTTTGGCATCTACCAAGGGTCTAATGTCGCCAAACACAAATCATATATCCATGCCTAGACATTTATTAACCGGTGCTAGTCCTTCTCATCACGCTAATATACCGCCCACAATGCTTTCAAATGGTCCTGCAAAAATGGTGTGTTTATGCCGAAACGGAGACGTTGCCGTATCGGAAGACCCTTTGCTTGTGAACATTGTTCAACAGGGTTCACTTTACGCACTAATATGGAACGTCACGTTAAACAACAACATCCACAGTTTTATGCTCAACGGCAGCGTAGTGGCCATCATGTAATGCCTGGTCGAGGTGCCAACAGTGCAGCCAAAATGAATAGCATTTCACACCCGCAGGCCGCTCCTAATTCAATGAGTTCCCTTTCACCCATTTTAGATCAGGTCAAATATGCCAAAGCACAACAACTGAAGGGCCGTAAAGACACTGCCTTTGCGCATGGATCCAACAGTGTAGCGAATGTGAATATGTTTTCTCAGCAGACAACAAATATAAGTGGCAATGGAGCAGCAAACCCTTTTGGTTTCAATGCTCATCACTCCACTCATTTTCTTAATCAGAATGTTACACTTAATAGTTCCACGGAAGACGATGAACCCAGATTGATTATCGATGAAAATTAAGACACAGACGACGAAGTAGAGGAAGAGAAAACTGAAAAAATTCCAGACGATAATGATGAAAACGAAGATCATCATGACATAGTTTTATGTAAAAATCAAGAGGTGGAGAATGATACTGAATCGGAAACTGGAAAAGTTGCAGGGATGAAGATGGTCTGGTAGCGTGTTGTGAACAAAAAAAAAATATCGTCATAGCTCAGGTTCCAAAGGTCAGGACCAAGAATAGATCCCTGAGCTGCACCAGACGTGATCTCTATGCTTCTTTGGCCATCGGGTGTGTCATAGAGAAGCTTGCGATCCTTCAAGTAGCTGCGTATTATTCTCAGAAGGTACATAGGAATTCGAAATCTTTCCCGTAGTGCTTCTAATGAAGTTTCTGCGTTAATGGTCTAATATTTTTATGAAATTTGCTTTTAGCATACATTATTCCTGCATATTTTTGTATGCCTCAATGAGATTACGCATTTATTTTTCCACATTAACACATTTTTTGTTTGAAATGATTATCTGCTGTGATACTTGCGGCATCAAAGTGAAAATGAAGTTTAACACTTTGCACTCGTATGTGACACTGCAGGCGACAACACTAATTTACTCTATAACTCACATATTAAGTGCCGTGGCCACGATCAAATTTAACTGATCAAATTTTGCATATGTGTTGGTAATATTTGTTTGGCTCAGCACAGCAACACATCAAATTTCAGCCTTAAAATTTCATTTTAAAAATGTCATGGAGAAGAAAACATCATATGGTTTTCATCGGAAAAAATTGTTTTATGGTTTTCTTTTTTTTAAGATATTTTTTTAGGTTTTCTGAAAGAACATATGGTTTTTGGTTGGGAGATTACTTTGTTTTTTTTCAGTGTCCGATTTTTTTCTTATATATATTACAAATGATTGTTTCACAGTCATTACCCTGGCTAAGGCCATTAAAAAAAACAAAAAAAGGAAAGGAAGCGTCTTTGGATGAAAGAGTGGTTGAAGAAAAGGGATGCATTTACGCACCAAAATCTTCTTAATGAACTCAAATTGAGTTCTCCAAATGATTTTCAAAACTTTTACGGATGGATGAAGGCACATATGAGGAACTTCTAAATTTGGTTGGACCGAAAATTCAAAAACAAGATACTCAAATGTGTGACGCCATCTCTCCGATTCAACGTTTATCTATAACATTGCGTTTTCTTGCTACAGGCAATTCCGTTTCTGATTTAAAATTTGTCAGCGCTATTTTAAAACGAGCAGTTGGTCGCATTGTTATAGAAACTTGTGGAGAAATAAACAAGATTTTGAAATATAATATAAAAGCAATTAAAACAAATTATTAATGGACTTAATTTTTTCGGCTTATAATTAAAATAATTTTTATTAGACAAAACAAAGTTCATAAAAATAAAGGAACAATATCATAAATAAAAACAAAACTACGTAAAGAATAACAAAACATCTACTTTATTATTATTTTTTATTTTTATTATCATTTTTTTGCTACACACTTTCGAAACACCCGCGAAAAAAGAGTGACGTTGGTCCTACGAAATCTGCAGAAAAATGAAGTTTAAAGTAATTGCCCGCTCACACATCAAATTTGCTTCCAATTTCTGCGGAGCAGGTAGCGAAAATCAAAAGTATTTTGATATTCTTCAAACTCTTCTCAGTTTGTACATCTGAGGACAGTTTTACCAATACAATCACAAAAATGACAGATTGATCAATTTAGTTTGATCATGGCCTTGCTACTTTACAATATCTGTCAATTCCCTCCTAAAGCAGTAGTTACCCAACCGTAACGTAACGTACCGTAGAAAACGTTCTCTTTTTAGCATATGGAGAACAATGTAAACGATTACCGAAACGTTCTCTCTCGTTAGCAAAACGGAACGATCTGTATAAAATAGAATTCTCTCACGTTTTTACGTTACAGTTGAGCATGAGTGATGGGGCTATTGTATGCAGAGTTGCATTGCGGCACATAATGCCCTCATTGGTACATTCATGTTTATTTATATTAAACTTTTAAATTATTACATGTATATAATGAAATTTTTATTAAAATAATAATAAAATAATTATTTTGTACGAAATAAATACTTATTGTTATATTTCTACTGTGATCACAAAACAATTTTAACAAAATAAATAAATAATATGTATGTATTTCGAGTGACGAAATGGTACTAATTCACCTTTTTGGTACTTCCATATATATTA
Source organism: Sarcophaga rosellei (assembly GCA_930367235.1). Lineage (NCBI taxonomy): Eukaryota > Metazoa > Arthropoda > Insecta > Diptera > Sarcophagidae > Sarcophaga > Sarcophaga rosellei. The sequence continues at coordinate 43,010,163 of OV884018.1, read as the reverse complement.
ATCGTAGATATTAATCTTTTAAGTTTCTACTTAAAAAATAATTTGTATTTAATTATTATGATTGTAATGTGCATAAAAAATTTTGAAACATAATAAATAAAAAATATGTATTTTAAATGCCAATGTAACGCAAATGCATTTTTTAGTACTTTCCTATTTATACATAAATCTTTTTTATCTTTAAAATTTTTAAATACATATTCTTATGATTTTACTGCTCTTAAAGAATAATAAAAAAATTGTTTATTATTACTATTCTACCTAGAGGTATTGTTTTGTAATTTAATAAATAAAAAAAACAATAAAATATAAAAATAAATCACTTTGAATTGAACAAAATTCCACTGTTCTAATATCTAAATTCCATAAATATTAACTCAAATTGAATCAAAAATGTAATATTCTATAATATTACAAGAATAAATATTTATAACAACATAAAATTTAAAAATAAAATATAACTTCTTCCAATTAAGAGTACCCAATTGGTACTTTTTGAATTTTGTTTTATCTTAACAACACTCATCACTGTTCTGAACAGCTGAATTCGGATTGACGGTTACAAAATGTAAACAAACTTCATTTGCATTGTGGTCGTGTGTTTTTTTTGTTTTGAACTGTTTTGTTTTTCCGGATCTAAAGAAAGTAAGTAACAAATTAAATAAATTAAAATATATTAATAAACATTTTTATTTAAGTGGATGACGAAAAGCTTATTCTTCTCGTCCAGGCAAATGAATGCCTTTACAATAAGTTTTGCTTATCATACAAGTTGGGCGAGAAGAAGAAGATCGCTTGGCGGCAAATAGCGGCAGAAATGAAAGTTCCAGGTAAGTTGTTTGTAATTGTGTAATGTATGCATTCACCCATATGTAAAAATAAAAAGACAAACAAAAATAAAATAAACAAATACAAAGTGACTTCACAAAGTATAACCGTAATATGCAGACTATGCAATTTCAAGTGGCTTGTGTTGATTAATATGGGTCACTAGAAATGTATTACAAACGAATTTGATATTACTGTTTATATTGTTGTAGGTCACTAAATCATTAACAAATTAGGAGAAAGAAAAATATAGAAACATAGAATAAGTAGGGGAAATAGTTTAAGATTATTATAAGAAACATAGAATAAGAATAGTATATAAGCCATAGTTATTTGAAATAAAATTCAGAATCAATTCAGAACTCAACTGTCTTTATTCTCACAAACTTCGGCAATTGACTTTGCCATCTTATAGAGCCGACTACTACTCAAAGGCTCTTAAAAAAAATAAGAGTACTATAGGAAACTATAGGAGACTCACACGGACCAAACAAACATATTACATGGCGATCCTGCGATCTCGGTCCTGCCATCTCAAGAAATCGTTATTTTTTTTTAAAGAAAAAAAATAAACGTATTTCAAGTAGCAATAGAAGTAAAGTTAATAAATATTAAAAAGTTAACTTTACTAGACAAAATGGAATCATATTTAACGGAAACACGTATACCACTCCCCAAATATGAACCTAGCGGTAATAGGCCACCACGTAGCGGCTATTATCCTCTAGATAGACCATATACACCACCACGTGACTATCTAGTGACAGCAAATGAATCGATTTTAATTAATCACCATCACCAGCAATCACATCAAGAGGATGGTGAGGATTTTCGACCAACATTACATCAAAAAATTTAATAATTTTCGAAATAATTTTCTCTTTAGTTATAATTATTAATGTAAACAGATATATAATGTAAGTAACGATTTAAGTGTTTAATTTTAGGAAAATACAATTAAAGGGTAACCACATATGTATATGTATATTATTGTATGTTTTAAAATGTAATAAATTTAATAATATTATTAAAAGTATTGGTATGCAATCAAAAAAAAAAAATATATATAATAATTATAAAACTTATACATTAGGCATACAATTCTTTAGACTGTAATGTAAATGTATTACAAGAACGTATTTATATAAACTTTATATAAGAAAGAAAAAAACTAATATATATACAAACAAGGAAAAACAAATACTAACGCCGATGCATTATCAAGAATCAAAATAGATTCCAATGACCTAAAGGAAATGATGCCAAAATCTATAAATATAATGACTAGGAAAATGACTGAAAAATTAATTGAAAAGAAAAGTAATCAAGACAATACAGTAATGAACAAAGATGAAAATAATAAGAAAAGAGAAAGTTATGAGACAGAGACTAATAACCTCTTTATGTGGAATAGTATTTCGTTTTCACAAATTAAAGGCTACCCAAGATTAAAATTTATTATAAACAAAGGTAATAAAAGCATGCCAAAAATTGAGATTTTTGAAAATCGCGTAATAGTATCTGGTAATGAAAATGCATACTCGAATTTAGGTTCAGTCTTGCAGAAGTTAACTAAGATTTTACGGGATAATCAAATATTTACAATAACGCTAGCAAAGGATGATAACATTTTTAAACTCATACGTGAGGAAAAATTAATTAAAATATATAATAGCATGCAGAATAAGGATAAATATGGGCAGAGACCTATAGAAATTATATTATTTAAACAACCAGAAAGAATACTGGAAAAGGGTAGACAAGAAGAAATTATAAAAGAATATCATGAAACTCCACATGGCGGCCACGCTGGAGTACGTAGAACAGTCATTAGATTAAAACAGAAATATATATGGAAAAATATGTATAAAATGATTAAAGATTTTATCAGTCATTGTGAAAGTTGTAAGAAGAATAAAATTATTAGACACACTAAGGCACCAATGCAAATTACTAACACACCTACAAAACCATTTCAAGTTATACAATTAGACACTGTAGGACCTTTAAGAGTATCAAACGGTTATAGATATATACTAACAGCACAATGCGAACTAACAAAATACATTGACGCATTCCCAATAGAAACTAAAGAAGCATCTGAAATTGGAAAAATCTTAGTAGAAAAATTTATATTAAGATATGGATGTTTTGACACAGTGAAAACAGATAGAGTAACTGAATTTGTAAACGAACTTTTTAATAGAATATGTACTCTTATGAAAATTAAACATGTAACTTCCACAGCATACCACCATGAGACTTTAGGTAGTATTGAAAGGAATCATAAGGTATTAAACGAATATATGCGTTCCTTCACGGAACAATACAATTGGAATGAATGGATTCCGTACTATACATTCGCGTATAACACAACACCACACACATCCACAGGTTTTTCTCCATTTGAACTCGTATATGGAAGATTAGCGTCAATGCCAACCGAACCCATGCCAAATGAAAAATTTTATAACTATGAAGATTATGTCACAGAATTAAAAATAAAACTAAAACATGCCCATGAAATGGCAAACAAAAAATTATTGGAAAACAAAATAAAACAAAAACATATTAAAGATAAGAATACTAATGATATTCAAATAGAAATAGGAGATAAAGTATTTTTAAGAAAAGAAAACGCAAAGAAAAGCGAAAATCAATACATTGGCCCTTTTAATGTAATAAACACACAAGATGTAAATATCACAATCTTAAAAGATAATAAACCAATGACTATACACAAAAATAGGTTAAAATTAGTTTAAGATATTATGTATATGTTAAATTATTGTACTTCCACTTTAAAATTCTAAAAATTTGTAATTTAATACTTTTATACAAAAAAAAATATATATAAATATAATATTTTTTTTTCTTTTGAACGGTAGGGGTGTAATGTATGCATTCACCCATATGTAAAAATAAAAAGACAAACAAAAATAAAATAAACAAATACAAAGTGACTTCACAAAGTATAACCGTAATATGCAGACTATGCAATTTCAAGTGGCTTGTGTTGATTAATATGGGTCACTAGAAATGTATTACAAACGAATTTGATATTACTGTTTATATTGTTGTAGGTCACTAAATCATTAACAAATTAGGAGAAAGAAAAATATAGAAACATAGAATAAGTAGGGGAAATAGTTTAAGATTATTATAAGAAACATAGAATAAGAATAGTATATAAGCCATAGTTATTTGAAATAAAATTCAGAATCAATTCAGAACTCAACTGTCTTTATTCTCACAAACTTCGGCAATTGACTTTGCCATCTTATAGAGCCGACTACTACTCAAAGGCTCTTAAAAAAAATAAGAGTACTATAGGAAACTATAGGAGACTCACACGGACCAAACAAACGTATTACAATTGCAACATATTTTTGGAAATATAATTAATTTTAAATATATTCTAGAGGAAGTAGTCGTTAAAAGGTGGACTTGCCTGCGCGACCGCTATGTACGAGAGAAGCGCAGCGAAAATGCTCCTTTTGGTAGTGCATCAGCTGTAAGGCCGCTGATGAAAGCTATGGAATTCATCGACAAATTTGTCATCCCGCGAAAGTAAGTATACGTTTGAAATTATATGTTATTAGTTTAAATTATTTACAATTTATTAATTTTATATATAGAACACGATGTTCTTCAAGCCTTTCAGAAGACTGCATCATTGATCTGTCGTCGCCATCATCATCCCCAAGCCTGGACGTTCTCCCAAGCCTGGACGTTCTCCCTGAACCTCCTCCAAAATGAAAACACAAGGCAGACGATGAAGGGTTGACCGAGACTCTGTCAGCGTTTAAATCGCTTCGCGACGCCAGAATGGCAAAGATAGAAGAAGAGGAAAAAATTCCTTATACGGGTTCGGGAGAATGGTGGTGGCGACAATTGCTAGTATGGATCCGGATAAACAAACTAGGGCAATCCAACGCGTGACATCTTTGCTAATGGAAATGAAACGTGAGCCCTAGTGTACGTATTTCAATTGTTTCATTTCCATCAGCAAAGACGTATTTTGTGATACATTTGTTTTAATATTTAAGTTATGTCTTTGCATGTTGTATTTAATATTGTTTGAATGTAGTATTATTATTGTTTTTTAGTCCTTAGGATATTTATATTAAATTTTGTTACCTTTTTTGAAGTCTATATTTTTATATTTTTTAGTCCTAAGGATATTTATATTGAATTTTGTTACATTTTTTGAGTTTATATTTTGTTTTTTACATTTTTAAGTACATTCGAAAATATAAAACCATTGTCATGAAGTATTATATTTGTTTGTTTTTTGTTTTATTTTTTATTTCTTTTTTAATTCAATAAATTATTAAAATTTTATTTTTTTGCGTTTTTATTTCATATATGGTGGTTTAAATTCATAATTATTTTACTTAAATATAGAAATAGCAATACTAAAAATGGATGTATAAAAATTTGGTGTATAATTGGAAAAAAAATGTCAAGAAGTATTTAAATCCTTTGATACTGAAATGGAATTGCACCTTAATTTGAAAAATATTCCGCCCAAATTATTTCTCAGGTCCATTGCCGTTTAGGTGGATCTGCGAATGTGGGTTGTAAAGGAACGCATAGGTCACCATTATTTCGGAGCTGTCTTCTCCAGTCTACTTCGTGCAAAGTGCCGTCTTCTAATTCACGGTCCACGTAACCTGCTGGACAATACCATCTTTTATGATCATTTAACATAATAAAGTTATGTAAAACAGTACATGCCAGCACAATAGTGTCCACATTGTCCGGCGACATTTCTATAGTTGTTAACGGCACTCGCCATCGGGCACATAAAATACCAAAACAATTTTCTATTACTCTGCGAGCGCGAGAGAGTCTGTAATTGTAAATTGTTTTCACTGTATCCAAGTTTGATCCTGGGTAAGGGCGCATTAAATTCTTTCTTGAAGGAAAGGCTGCGTCACATATAAAATAGTGTGGAAAAGGATGTTCATATGTTGGACATAGTGGCTTAACCGCTGGCACAGGTACTCTATCATCCATTACAGATTGTCCAAATGGCGATAAGCGAAATATTCCTGCAATAAAAATTGTATTAAAGTCATAAAAAGTATCTAAAATTAAAATAATACCTTCATCACTTTGACTGCCATAGCTTCCCACGCTAACAGATGTAAAAGTGTATTTTGCATCACACACTCCCATTAGGACCAAACTGAAATATTTTTTATAATTGTAATACATGGAGCCAGACTTATGGGGACATTTTATAGCGACGTGTTTTCTATCTATTGCACCCACACAATTAGGAGTATTCCACATTAAATTAAAATCTTTTTCAATATCTACGTATTGAGATGTTGTTGGCTCGCTCAAATAGACTGGAGACAAAACGCTCCAAAGTATCTCACATGTTTCTAACACAATTTGGCGTACAGTAGATTTCCCAATCTTGTGACTCCATGCTATTGACTGCAGTGAACAGCCATGTGCTAAATACCTACAAAACTTCACATATTAAACTATTTTAATATACCATGATAATTATTTTTACTTACAAAAGGGTAAGTTACTCTTCTGCTCCAATCCTTTGCTTGGGTTTGACTAGTTTACCACGAACTAGGGTTAGCAACAAATTAAATAAAGTCGGCGTCAATCTACATACATACATAATTGGCCATTACAACCCTTCGTCAGGATTACGGCCTAGCTTCTCAACACCACTCATGTTGTGTGCGTTAATTTTATACATGAGTGGCGGGACCTACAGTTTTAAGTCGACTCCGAACGACAGATTTTTTGAGAAGCTTTTCATGGCAATTTTTACTCTCAGAGTTTTTGCCAGAAATCTGCTGAGAGGAAGTCGCCGAAGAAATACTTTTTGTATTTTGTTTTTGATGTCTGGCCTGGGATTCGAACTCGGGCCTTTCGTCTAATAAGCCAACACACTACCTACTAGACCACGGCGACTACCGGCGTCAATCTGGTATGCTTAAAAACTGTTCTTCGTCACATTTTTTCATGCTCCTGAAAACTTTCTTATTGTATCCCGTTATAATGTAATCTCTGTTAATGGGCCGAACACCACATCTTCTATGGCGGTGTCCAACAGCCGATTTATTTTATTTGATAAATTCACTAGATTTAAGAAGCTTATATCAACAAATAAATCGTCCAAATCCATTATATGGCTTATATCAACAAATAAATCGTCCAAATCCATTATATGGCATTAAATAAGTTTCTTTTTATTCCAATACTAAAATTTTGTTGCAACTTGTTTAACAAAATAACAAATGAATAAAAACAGCGTTTTGTTTTGTTTTTCTCTTTTATTTACATTCTTCTTTGACATATGTCCCGTTTTAAACGTTTCTATAATTGCACAAACGTTTTTAAGGCTACGTACGTTACGATTTTACGTTTCATACGGATGAGTAACCAGCCCTTAAAACAGAATTCTCTCACGTTTTTACGTAACATTTGAACATGAGAGAGGATGAGCAGTGTTGCCGCGAAAAAAAAATATTGTAACCAACATTTGCCAAAAAATCACCAAATAAGGAAAAATATAACCAAAATCAAATTCGCAGTTTTTTTATTTTATTTTTTTTCAAACTTAAATTATAATTGAGAAAAAAGAAACAAAAAATAATATAAAATTATAGTGTTACTAATTAATTAATTTTAACAAACAAAACAAAAGCTATTTTTATAAGTAAAATAATAACCCGGAAAAATCTACACATTGAACAAAAAACAACCAAAAACGGCAACACTGATGATGAGTGCAAATGTCTGTATACCAATTTTTTTGCATTGTGTTGTGTTCGTTTGTGTGTTGCTTTGTATTTTGTCTCGTTTTTATTTACATTCGTCCCATTTTTAACGTTTCTATAACTACACAAACGTTTTTAAGGCTACGTACGTTACGATTTTACGTTTCTTACGCATGAGTAACCAGCCCCTAAGATTAGTTTCATACCTGTAGGATTGAACAGCCTTCGAATGAACATTGTTGAAGCCACCCTCCACGTCAATGAGAGCTGCCAGTGTAAACTAGGATGTTTCCCACCAAGGATCTTAGAACATTCCCAGTACACCTCCCTTTAGAGTAGGCGTTTTGAGCACTACTTGCAAGTGGTTGGACTTTATCTCAAGGTCCAGAATCCTTTCCATTGTTTTGAAAACGAATGAGGTTAGACTAATAGGTCTAAGATAGAACCTAATACATTCGTCTCGCAATGATGCAGTTTCAGGATTCCACTACTGGGGCTTAGTTACTCCCCTTGAACCCTTTGTCCTTAGGCTTTGCTAGTAGCAATTCTGTAGGTGTTTGTCAGATTGTTTACCGCCTTATCCAGACTAGCTATGTCCTGAATAACGGGTAAGTCTAATAACCTTACAGAAAACACTGATTTAAAAACATCCTAGGATCCTGCCTTTTCCTATAAGGAAGGTATCCCCTTTCTCGGGGAACCTATTAAAACGTAGGTTATGTAAGCGTAGTCCGATAGAGAGTCTGTAAAGTGTTCCCTATGAGAGTCACTTACTAGAGTTATGTCAATGACTTGTCTACGTACTGAGTTAAAGAATGTGGGTTCGTCACCTACATTCAATATCGAAAATTTAAATTCTATAGGAAATTCAAACATTGACTTACATTCAGCGTTGCCAAATGTGCAGATTTATCTGCATTTTGCAGTTTTTCTGAGTATTGAGCAGTTTTGAAGTTTTTTGTTTAAAAAAGTTTTTCTGTAAATTATGCAGATTTTGCAGTTTTTACATTTAAATTTTTTACTTTCAATTTTGTTATCTTAATTCCGATTTCTAAAGCCATAATTATGAAAAATAACAATAAAAGTATTTTTAATTATGTCGTTTTGTGCCAAATGTAGTAGAAATGAACTACATTCAAGAAACAGATGATGAGTGGCGTGAACTACTGCACATTAATTTTGAAGACTTGGGTTTATTAGAAGTAGAAAATATTGAAACTTTTTGGGAAGTCATATTTAAAACAAAACGTGGCGACGGAACTAAAGCTTTTCCTAATTTAAAAAAACTGGTATATGCAATTTTGTCAGTACCTGTTGCAACTGCTAATGTTGAAAGAATTTTTTCACAAATTAATATTAATAAAAATAAAACTAGGAACAGATTAGAAGTGCCAACACTGTGTGGCATTTTAAGAACTGAAGATTTTCTTAAAAAAATAACAGTAATTACGGCAATTTCGTGCAGTCAAAAGAAATGGCAATCAAATTTACCAAAGAAATGTACAAATCTAATTAGTATTAAGTGCCAGGAGAAATTAACTCAATTTACGAAAATGCATGTTATTTCAAATACTTTTTATAAAACTGAATTATATTTATATTTTTTATTATATGCATTTAATTTAATTTGTTTTGTTGTTTTAATAAAAAATATATCAACTGAATTATAACTTTTTTGGATGTGCAGTTTTTTCAGTTGAAAATCAGTTTTTTTCTCTAAACTTGCAGTTTTTGAAAAAAAATTATGGCAACGCTGCTTCCATTATACATTATTTCTTTTTGTCTGTGTTCCACCATTGACCGCCTCAGATAGTCATTAGGTGGACAGGAGTTCTCGTATGGCATATAGCAGGAGAAGATCAATAAGGCTCTGTCCCTATTAAGGTTGGAGCTTACTGTAATCGCCACCATATGAGTATAGCTGAAATGATTAAGAAGAAAATTATTAATTCCATTAGCTCTCTTCTTACCCACATCAGGAGTAATGACGATACTCCTTTATGTTGAGTCCGCAAACCTTGTTCCTATAGACCCATGGTTCTTGGACTAGAATTATATTTTCCCCCCATTAAAGAATCGGAGAAGAAGTGAAGCCGAAGCAGCTTGCTAGTGATGAAGGTTAATCTGCAGTACCTGTATCCTCTTTGGGTGGTGGACCGTAGTGTCCATCTCTTCGTCATACAGAAGCTTTCATAAAGGCGTTCCGGACAGGTGGTCGCAAGCTCCTGATGGATGTCCGAAGAACACTCCGACGCCCAGTCATCCGTCGTGGATGTCTTTATGGAAGCATCCATCCCAGACCCACGTCTGAGTGGGCCTTATGAACCCTATATCTTGAGATCCGTATAGGATGTAACCCTGTGGATTAAGGTCGGCTCCCTGAACCCATTATTGGGTTCTTTGCCCTTGACTACACCCCAATTGTGTAACGGCTGGTCATCGTTAGACATCTTGAGGAGGTCCACGATCTCATCAGAGTCTGAGATATCTGCCGGAAGCATGACATATGACCTAGGTCTATGTTTCATTTGATCTTAGGGGATAACACGAAGTTTTACCTCCCACCACAATTCCCCTAGTCCGTCAAACCCTAAACTTAATAAGGCCCTGGTATTAGTACGGGAATGAAAGTCACCTTAGATACTCTCCAGCTCCAAGAAATATAAAGCAGTCCAAGATTAGCATTATAAATGGCGAGCAGTCAAGGAAGAATAAGCTCTTCCCTATATGAGAATTCGCCTGGAATGGTACCATCCGGTCCTGGGGACTTGAACGATTCAATGGATCTAACAGCTCAGAATTACGGGAGAATAGTTTTCCGGGAAAAGATTGCAAAGGAGAAACTCAGACGTCTACGAACTGGATAGCATCCGTCGGGCCTTTGGACGCAGCTGAGAGATTTATATGTAAAACTTACTATTTTACGAAAAAAAAAAGGATTTCACACTCGCGCAGTAGTTCCTTTTTTTCGCCCACCTTTCAGCATATTTAACTTCTCTCTTTTTGGCCTAATAAAGACCCATTCACCAGTGGTTTTAGCTCTATTGAAGGGTCTGCCACTGGACGGTAAAGATCATCAGTGGCGGAAGCGTTTTGAAGTGTTGCAGATTAATTTGGATGCCATTAGCTTGAATATCAAGTCGTCGTCCTTTTTATTTATCGTATATTCCTATCCTGCGAAAACCGCTCTTTTACTAAGTCATCTTCGTATTTTTCTGACGAAACTTCCCCGGCACTGCGTATGATAGAAAAGTTATCGTACGATTTGTTGGCAAAATAACAAATTACAATAAAAAAAAATTTAAATTTTTGGATACTAATATTCCAAAATGACAAATATTGGTTTTGCACCAGTTTGATAGAGTCTGTTTGACGTAGTCTAGTCCTAGTGGATACTTACTTAATTGGCCATAAGAACCCGTTTAACGGATTTCGGCCTGCCGCAACATATCCTTCTAGGCGCCTCTACTTCTTGCGCGCCTACGCCAGTTGGTCCCACCAATCGATGACAGTGCTTCCTCTATTTGCTCCTTCCAACGGATACAGGGTCGTCTTCTTCGCAGACTTCCGCAGATTCCCGCATGAAATACCCGTCTCGCCGGAGCATTCTCCCCCATTTTTGAAAAATAGTGCGTTTCGCAGAACACTCTCCATGACGAAGTTGAAGAGGTTGCATGATAAGGGGTCGCCTTGTCTGAAACTTCGTACGGTATCAAAAGGTTCGGAGAGGTCCATTCCTACCTTGACGGAGCTGCGTCTCTCATGCCATCTCCTCTCTCTATAGTTTTCGACAATGGCTCGCGTAGCGGCAGACTGCAAAGTTTTCCTGTATGCGGCGTTTTTCGCTGCATCTGCCTCGCGACCTTCCTCGTCGTACCATTGATTTCGTTGGGGTGGGCACTCGAAACCAAGGACTGTTTGCGCAGTAGTGCTAAAGGAGTGGGAGATGTTGGCCCACAGTCCTTCAATGTCGTTGAGATTAGAGAGGGAACGACGGAGCTTATCGGAGAGTTGAGCGGAGAACGCCTCGGCTGTCCTTTGTGATCGCAGCTTCTTGACGTCCAGCTTTCGGAATGCACTAGAGCGCGCAGACCTCGAGGCGCTAATGCGCAATCGAAACTTGGCTGCGACAAGGTAGTGTTCCGAGTCGATGTTTGGACCTCTGAACGTGCGCACATCTAGTACAGTGGATACGTGCCTTCCGTCAATCACAATATGATCAATCTGGTTAGACGTTGATCGATCGGGGGACATCCAAGTGGCCTTGTGAATATCGAGATATTGAAACCTGGTGCTAAATACTACCATGTTACAAGCCGCGGCGAAATCGATCAGCCTCATAGCATTGGGGGTAGTGTTAGCGTGGAGGCTGAACTGTCCGACAGTGGGGCCAAAAATACCGTGATGTCCGTCCTACATTTCATGAGGGCATCCGCCAGCTGGGCGGAAGCACCTGCCCTGTGAAGGGTACGGACGTTCCATGTGCCTATTCATGTATCATATATATATATATATAGAGGCTTGTGTATTAGTTTTCATTGGAGGGAGTTCTTACGTGGTGGGTTCCAAGCCCTACGCACAACCCAAATTTAACTTCCAGTGGATTGGACTTCGCTGCACGCATTAGTTAACATCTAGCGGGTGCTAGAATGCCATCCAGTAGGGGCCACGAGGAGGTTGCGCGTCAACTTGAATACAGCAAGACAAGGATCGTCCTGGTGGTTGCCACGTTGGCCACATTCAGAAATTTACCTTGTTTGCATGCATCCCATCCCTCCCTAGTGAATAATGTGTTGGCTAATTTGACGAGAGTAAAGGCCGTAATATTGGCTGCAGGGTTAATAATGTATGTTCAAATTATTTTTAAAAAAGAAGAACATTTCTCAACTTATTTTCAAGGATTTTATTTACACTGTTGTGAACCAATTGTTTGCAGAATAAAATTAAATTTTAATAAAATAATTTTATTACTTATAATCGTTCTTCTCTAAGGTATATTTTTTCTTATTCTAGTTTCTTAAGATAACTAGAGTTTAAAAATTTCATTAAAAATGAGGTCGAACTTACATATTTAAATATTTTTTCATATTTCGTTTAGTTGGAGATGTCTGACCTAAGGTCTGAACCGAGGCCTCGCGTCTAATAAGCTAACTCCCTGCCTACTAGACACGGTTGAACTTACAAATCGTAAAAACCAAAAACCATCCTTTTAGTGCAAACCAGATAACGGCAATCGGTGATTGAAAAACAATCCTGATTTAATAATACATACATATGTAGGAATGTAAAAAATGATGTGCGCATGTGCATATTAAAAAACGAGTCAGTCATCTTCAACCTCTCAACGAAGTCAGTCGCTTACGCAAGAACTTAAACTCTATATTTTAAAACTCTCATTTTTTGTACTTTTATTAACTTTATTATTATTAGATTAACTTTGAATTTTACATTAAAATAAAACTTAAATCTTGGCCCGAAAATTCAAAAACAAGATACTCAAATGTGTGACGCCATCTCTCCGATTCAACGTTTATCTATAACATTGCGTTTTCTTGCTACAGGCAATTCCTTTTCTGATTTAAAATTTGTCGGCGCTATTTTAAAACGAGCAGTTGGTCGCATTGTTATAGAAACTTGTGGAGAAATAAACAAGATTTGGAAATATAATATAAAAGCAATTAAAACAAATTATTAATGGACTTCATTTTTTCGGCTTATAATTAAAATAATTTTTATTAGACAAAACAAAGTTCATAAAAATAAAGGAACAATGTCATAAAATTAATAAATAAAAACAAAACTACGTAAAGAATAACAAAACATCTACTTTATTATTATTTTTTTATTTTTATTATCATTTTTTTGCTACACACTTTCGAAACACCCGCGAAAAAAGAGTGACGTTGGTCCTACGAAATCTGCAGAAAAATTAAGTTTAAAGTAATTGCCCGCTCACACATCGAATTTGCTTCCAATTTCTGCGGAGCAGGTAGCGAAAATCAAAAGTATTTTGATATTCTTCAAACTCTTCTCAATACAGTTTTACCAATACAATCACAAAAATGACAGATTGATCAATTTAGTTTGATCGTGGCCTTGCTACTTTACAATATCTGTTAATTCCCTCCTAAAGTGGCAGTTACCCAACCGTAACGTAACGTACCGTAGCAAACGTTCTCTTTTTAGCATATGGAGAACAATGTAAACGCTTACCGAAACGTCCTCTCTCGTCCACATATTGTGATATTTGAAGTGCTTTTCCTATTTTTCTTGCAGATTCACCTTTTTCTGTTAGAAACACAACTCTATTTTCAATTTCAATACTTATTTTTTTCATTTTATTAATATAATAAGACCAATTCTTAATAGCGAGGATAATTAAGTTCAAATCACTACTGACAGCTTCTAATTATTAAAATAATGCATAGAATGGTAAATAAAAGAAAACAACAAAGTATATAATGGCACATTGCAGTAATTTGTATTGTTTTTTGCTTTTATGCAAAAAAATAGCCTAACGTGCAAAAGTGGAAGAATCGACATCAAACACGTTTATTTAAATAATATTCTTTTTGCTAAAATTTTCTGAAATTTTATTTGAATACACTAAAGTAATGAAAATTAGAAGAAAAAACCGCTGGAAGAATAATCATATTCCACACTATTAAAATTTTATAAGATAATAAACTCGAAAATTAAAAACATGCATCCATTTTTGCTCGCCACTGTACATTAGAGTGTCCCGAAATTTTTTTTTTAGATTTTCCTAACGCAAGACCTCCTAAAATTTGCGTAATTGATCGTAGATAACCAAAATGATTTTAAAAATAAAATGAAACTATATCTTCAGGGTTCTACCAATCTTCAAAGTTTGATTATATTTCGCTATCCTTAATTTCGACACCTAAACTCAATATGCCACGACTATGTATAAAAAAAAACGCTTTACTGGCGACTACGAATGTGCTAGACACAGTGGAGTTCGTTTATAACGTACACCGTTTATAACGAATTTTTTTATAAAAAAAAATTCCGGAAAAAATTGCCATCTTTTGATAAAAATTTTTTTTTTTAAATTATAAGTTTTGATCATTTATTATAAGTTTTATTTTCTTGTACATTAATTGCAAGCATAAAATATATTAATAAAATAAATTTGTATCTCGTTTTTTTATTTTAAGCATAGGGTTTAGGTATGTAAAAACGTTTTCGAAAGTAGAGCCCTCAAGATGGCATGTAATTCTATTTTTATTACCTCTACCATAATCTGTGTAAAATTACGCAAATTTTGATACCTCTTGCGAAAGTGTAGCTCAAAAAGCTATTTTTGCCATACAAGGACGGGACAGCCGACTGTACATATGTAAATATATTTATAATCACTTTTATTTAAATTTTAGAAACTGATAAAAAGAAATTTTTAGAACAATTAATTAGAAAATTTTTAAAGCCATCACCGGTACATGTAACATGTATGTGTTTATTAGTAAAGGGTCCGCCAAATAACTTTTGGCGACCAGGGTACTTGTACGGTCACAATTGTACATTAATGAACTTTCATATTTATATTAACTTTGTCATAAATTCATTACTTAAATACTATTGATTAATACATTCTTTTAAAGACCGAATCGGTTCTTTAGGAATTTATCGTTTTTGTCATTCTCCTTTTCTTATAATTTATAACTGTTCTTATTTTCTTGCAATCATGTTAACTTCTAGTTTAAGAAATTCTTGTAAAATATTCATTCGTGTTACAACCATTAAAGCGAACACAAGCAAATAAAAAAGTCCTTTTTTTCGATTATTCATTGGCGACCGTGACAGGACGGTTAAAATTATAAGAAAAGTTCTTCGTTGTTTTAAAAAGTTTAAATTTATACCTTAATTGAATCATCATACACATATTTGTTCACTAAAATTTAAAATAATATATAATAATAATCATTCTTCGACAAAATAAAAAAATATTCAACAAATCAGAATTATAAAGGAGACAGCAAGCAGCTCTTTATCATCATCATCATCGTCATCGTCGTTGTCTATACTTCCAACAAGCGCAAGCCATCAGTTATCATCATCATCGTCATCGTCATTGTCGTTGTCTATACTTCCAACAAGCGCAAGCCATCAGTTATCATCGTCATTGTCATTGTCTATACTTGCAACAAGCGCAAGCCATCAATTATCTTCATCATCATCGTCATCGTCGTTGTCCATACTTCCAACAAGCGGAAGCCATCAGTTATCATCATCATCGTCATCGTCATTGTCTATACGTACTACAAGCGCTAGCCATCAACATCATTATCGTCAGCAAATTAAGTTGTACATATAAATTCTACTTTCCTTCGCTTTTCGATCATCTTCGTCTGCATACATCAACAACAACAACATCACTTGCCAGTGTTGGACTTTACAAACAATTTGACAGTGTTGGCCTGATTTGGTACTTTTGAAATTTACGGTACTTTTTTGAAACTTTTCGTTATTTTTATATTTGAATAATTTCTGCACCTACATTACACACATATAATCAAAATGCCTAGTGATGATGAAAATGCAATTAAATCAAAATCCGATTTATCAGCATTAAAACTACAAAGATCAACTATGAAACGTACAATAGTAAAATTAAAGACCAAGGTAGAAAAAGAAGGTTCAACTACCGATTATACTATAATTGAATGTCGTTTACAAATGTTAGAATCATATTTTAAACAGGTGAGTCACATACAAACTCAAATTGAAAAATTATGTGCAACTGATGAGGGAAGAAGCGAATTAGAAGAAATTTTTATCTCGGCTAAAAGTTTTATGATTGATCTATTAAATAAAAAGCGTCGCACCAGCGATACTGATCAAAGTTTCTTGAATACATCCAATTTTGTACATCATAGTCGTCTTCCAAAATTAAAGTTACCTAAATTCGATGGGAAATATGCTGAATATTCTCGATTCATTGCCACGTTTAAATTGTTAGTTCATGATGAAGCCTGTATTCCCACCATCGATAAATTTAATTATTTGCTAAATTGCCTTGAAGGTCAAGCGTTAGCTGTAGTAGAGCCATTACAAGTAGTAGAAGAAAACTATAAAAAGGCTCTTGATTGCTTAAAGGATCGCTATGACAAAAAGTCTTTGATATTTATCGATAATGTTAACTCTTTATTCGCTATTCCAGCTGTAAATAAGCCAAATGCTAAAACTTTACGATCTATATTAGATAACGTTGCAGCACTTCGTAATTCATTGTTATCTTTAGGCTCAGAACGTGATGTCATGAACGCCCTAATAATCCACATTGTCCTTTTGAAAATAGATCCCGAATCTAAAGCTGTTTATGACGAGAAGCAGGACTTCAACAAATTACCATCATGGGATGATTGTTACTCGATTCTTAGTCGTCGCTGCCAATTTCTCGAAAGCCAAACAACAGAGGCTGAATCGTTCCATAATCGTGAAAGGAGTTTTAAGCCTAAATTCAAACGTACAGGTCTATCATTGATTACGTCAAACATTTTGTGCGAATTCTGCAAAAACAAAGATCATTTCATTGGGAACTGCTCTTCATATCTCACACTACCTATACCGCGTCGCTTTGACTCCATCAAAGGATCTAATCTTTGCATTAATTGTCTTCGAAAGGGTCATATGGTGTCCAAATGCCCGTCAAAATCACGATGCAAAATTTGTCACGTTTCTCATCACTCATCGCTACACAATCGCATTTCACCTTCAACCACTGACTCACCGCAGTCTCCAAACTCTTCGTTTCAACAACAACACTCTTCTAGTTTGTCAATTCAACGTAATTTACCTTCAAGTTCGTCGCCTATTTCTCATTTATCGCCATTATCGAGCCAACCTTCGTTTTCATCTTCTTATCAATCGAATTATAGCCCACAATCATCGTCAAAACCATCTACTAGTACAGCAAATATTCATTTTACGCAGAACTCAAAGTTTACCGACTGCAGTTATCGAAGAATATTACTTCCTACAGCAATAGTTTTGATAAAAGACAATTTTGGAACATGGCAACCTCACAGAGCGCTTTTAGATTCATGCTCAGAAATCAATTTAATTACCCAAGAAGCAGCCAATCGTCTTCGCCTCCAACAATCAAAATCTTTACAAGAAATAGCTGGCGTTGCCGAAATTCGTTCTCAATTAAAACACAAGGTTACTGCTACAGTCAAGTCTCGCTTATCGAATTTTGAATTTACAACTACATTTTCGGTCATAAAGTCAATTTCTTCGCTACAACCTTCTCAACGTATTAAATCAGAAAACTGGAACATTCCAACTGGTATAGAGCTTGCAGATCCACTTTTCCATGTACCACAGCGCATTGATTTGCTACTTAGTTCTGAAATATTTTTCGACTTATTGCTTGACGGTAAGATTCAACTCGGTGATAGTTTGCCTTATTTAATAAATACAACTCTTGGATGGGTAATAGCAGGTAAAACTGATTTCATTTCTGAAAATACTCCTTTGTCATGTAATGTTGTCACCCTCCAAGAATTAAATTCATTACTTAAAACCTTTTGGGAACTAGAAGAATTTCCTCAAATTAATTCAATCATGTCTGAAGAGGAAAAACAATGTGAGCAACATTTTCTTGAAACCACCGTCTTTGAACAGAATGGAAGAGTCAAGGTCCGCTTACCATTTAAAGGCTCGTTTGAACAACTTGGCACTTCATTTGACATGGCTCGTCGTCGCTTTATGTATCTCGAAAGACGCTTCAAAAAGGACAAGGTATTGGAAAAAATGTACACAGACTTTATGAAGGAATATATAGAATTGGGACACATGTCATTAGTAAGCTACAATAATTTGAATGAACCACATTATGTTATACCGCATCATTCTGTATTCCGTCTTCAAAGTGAATCAACTAAATTAAGAGTAGTATTTGATGCATCAGCTCGCACATCAACAAATACTTCACTGAACGATTTACTTATGGTCGGCCCCAACATTCAGAAAGACTTAATTTTAACAATTCTTTGTTTTAGATTTCACAAATTTGCACTGTCAGCTGATATTTGTAAAATGTACAGGCAGTTTTTAGTACACGAAGAAGATCGAAATTTTCAACTCATTCTGTGGAGAGATACATCAAACGCCCCCCTTAATCTATATCAACTAAATACTATTACTTATGGTACATCAGCTGCTCCATTTCTAGCTATCCGAAGTCTTTCATTTATCGCTGACACCTACAAAAGGGAATTTCCTATTGGCTCTCACGTTCTTAAAAATGATCTTTATGTGGATGATCTTCTCACAGGAGCAGCAACAATTACTGAACTTCTAACGAAAAGGACTGAAATTACGAATATTTTAGATAAAGCTGGTCTAAAATTAGCAAAATGGAGTTCAAACTGTCTTCACTTAAGCGACTTCGACAAGGAACTTGTTTTCCAAAGAAAAAATGAAATTATTGCAAGAGCTCTTGGAATGTCCTGGATGCCCAAGAAAGATGTCTTTTGTTTTCGGTTCGAATTCTCAAGACTTCAAACTCCAACAAAAAGATTGGTTTTATCAGCAGTTGCCAAAATTTTCGATGTACTTGGATTGTTAAGTCCAATAATAACTTCATGCAAAATAGTAATTCAGGAGATGTGGAAGCAACAATTAGAGTGGGATACACCATTAAATGAACAATTATCTACACGTTGGTTTCAGATTGAAGAAAAATTACCTCACATCAATAAATTAGAAATTCCAAGATTCGTAGAAATTGCTGCAGACATAAAATTTGAGATCCATGGCTTTTCGGATGCATCGCAATTGGCATACGGATGCTGTATATATATTCGTGTAGCACATCGAAATGGTTATCGTGTAAATTTACTTATCGCAAAATCCAGAATTGCACCTGTAACTCAACAATCACTACCAAGGTTAGAATTATGCGCTGCTCTATTATTGAGTCGCTTATGGAACAAAATTAAAGATCAGTTTCAAAATTATAAGTATCGCATAATTTTCTGGACAGATTCCAAAATCGTAATTAATTGGCTAAAGGCTCATTCTTCGTCGTATGTAACTTTCGTCGCTAATAGAATTTCGGAAATTCAAAACATCACTAACAACATACCGTGGCGTCATGTTCCCTCGAAGCAAAATCCTGCTGACGTAGTCTCCCGAGGATGTCTCGCTGACGAATTATCCTCTACAATTTGGTTCAGTGGCCCAAATTTTCTTAAAGACGAAGAAGTAAGGTGGCCTCAAGGCTCAGTTTCAAATACTGAGCTTTCTTCGGAAGAACTGAGAAAATCATCTTTCATTGTATCAAATCTAAACTCTTCAATAATTTCTCAAATCATCGCAAAACAGTCATCGTTTATTAGAATATTACACATTATCATTTATGTTCATCGTTTTTGTCATAAGGAAAACCGCAATTCTTATATAACAGCTAAAGAACTTGACATGACGTTCTGGAAGGTAGTACATGACATTCAACAATTGTGCTTCAAGGAAGAAATAAATCGTATTCAGAAAGGTCAAACTCTTCAACCTGCCTTGCAGAAGTTATCGCCATTTTTACAAGAGATGCCTAGCTACAAAAAGACATTATCGATTCTTAGAGTTGGCGGCAGACTAGCAAATTCATCGTTACCCTACAATACTAAGTTTCCAGCACTTTTACCGAAGGATCATCGCTTCACAAGAATTTATATCAGTTATATTCACGTTAAACATTTACATGCTGGACCAAAAGCTCTTATCGGAATACTTCGTCAGAAAATATGGGTCGTAAATGCTCGAGACATTGTAAGGCAAGTGATTCGAAAGTGTATTCACTGCTTTAAGTACCAGCCTAGATTATTGCAACAAATAATGGGTGATCTACCTGGCGATCGATTCAAGGGAAGTCGTCCTTTTTTCGTTTGTGGAGTTGATTTTTGTGGTCCCTTTTATACATCATATAGAATCAGGGGAAAACCTCCATATAAAACATATGTAGCGATTTTTATTTGTTTTGCATCAAAGGCCATCCATATTGAGCTTGTATCAGATTTATCGACTAATTCATTTATTTTATGCTTGAAACGATTTATAGGTCGACGTGGAATACCTAGGCGTATCTATTGTGACAACGCTACCAACTTTGTCGGAGCTCAGACAAAACTTACTGAATTCAAGCAACGTTTCCTTGATAACAATAATATTAAAGCTCTAATGGACTACAGTGAAGTAACTGGATTCCAATTTTCGTTTATTCCACCTCGATCGCCTCATTTTGGTGGACTTTGGGAATCAGCAGTAAAATCTACAAAAACTCTCTTGGTTAAAAATATGTCAAATGCTGGAGTGACTTATGAAGAACTATTAACAATACTAATTGAAGTTGAAGCAATTTTAAACTCCCGTCCATTGGCACCAAGATCTGACGACCCAAATGATGGAGAAGCTATTACGCCAGCCCACATGTTAATTGGCTCATCTTTGCTTGCTTTACCTGACGAACCGATGGAAACCACTAAAAACCTAAGCTACTTGAAGCGTTGGCAAATCGTTACATACTTAAAGCAACA
Source organism: Sarcophaga rosellei (assembly GCA_930367235.1). Lineage (NCBI taxonomy): Eukaryota > Metazoa > Arthropoda > Insecta > Diptera > Sarcophagidae > Sarcophaga > Sarcophaga rosellei. The sequence goes on along the minus strand of OV884018.1, from coordinate 42,989,018 downwards.
GTTTTGGTCACAATGGGTACGAGACTATATTTTAACACTACAACAGAAAACAAAATGGTTTCGATCTCATACAAACGTCAAAGAAGGAAGACTAGTCATTGTCCATGAAGAAAATCTACCTCCGCAACAGTGGCTTCTTGCTCGTATTGTCAACACAATTCCTGGTCGAGATGGCAGAGTACGAGTCGTAGATCTCCAAACTGCAAGGGGCACTCTTCGACGATCGATACATAAAATTGCTCCCTTACCTTTGGACGAAATTGATTGAAATAGGTATTTCAATGGGGCGGAGTATGTACGGTCACAATTGTACATTAATGAACTTTCATATTTATATTAACTTTGTCATAAATTCATTACTTAAATACTATTGATTAATACATTCTTTTAAAGACCGAATCGGTTCTTTAGGAATTTATCGTTTTTGTCATTCTCCTTTTCTTATAATTTATAACTGTTCTTATTTTCTTGCAATCATGTTAACTTCTAGTTTAAGAAATTCTTGTAAAATATTCATTCGTGTTACAACCATTAAAGCGAACACAAGCAAATAAAAAAGTCCTTTTTTTCGATTATTCAGTACTGTTATATATAATACGTTATTTCCAAATGATGGTTCACAAAGCTAAATGCTTGGCGAAGTGAGTGCTGCAGAAGGTGTAACAATTCAAAGATCATTGGATGAAGTTATTACAAAATTTGACGATTATTGTCTACCACAAAAGAACGTTGCAATGAAATCTTTTAAATTTAACATGATTTCTCAAAAAGGAAAACAAACTATTAATGAGTTTGAGACCGAACTTCGAAAGAAATTGCCCTTCTGTGAGTTTAAATGCAATTGTGACGCCTTCTATGAAGAAAGAATGGTATAGTGCCATCACTTATTTAGTGTTGTCACTGATAGTCCAAGTAGGTTATTCGTTAAGTTTATTCGTTAAGTTTTAGTTATAAAAGTAGAAATAAATTATATATTAATTCAGTTCAGTTTTGACTGTAAACAAAGTTGTTTCGAAGTTGTTTCCTTTAAATGGCGACCGTGACAAAAAAAAATATAAATAATAAATATTAAAGGACTACAAAATTTTTTTTTTTTAAAGAAAAAAGGAATAAAAATTTAAAAAAAAACATCAAAAAAAAGGACTAAAAATTTAAAAAAAAACATTTAAAAAAAATATGAAAAATGGAATGAAATCAAATTCAATAGAAATGAAATCTAATCAATGAAAATGAAATTCAATATCAATATCAATGAAAATCAAGTTCAAGATTCAAATTAATATTCAACACAAAAAAAAATTTGTCAAGCAAGTAAAAACAAAAAATTTTTTTTTAATTATTGTATTATATTATTATTTTTTTATTATTTAATTAATTATATTATTCTTAAATTAAATTATTATTATTATTAAATTGTTATATATTAATCTTCTTTTGTATAAAAAAAAAACATTATGGGGACATCATAAAGTTTTTAAATAAAAGGCAAACTTATGTTTCTAATTTTCTCTTTGTTAATTCTTGTCGGGTGAAGCAAATAGATTGTGAACACCATTTTGAAAAATGATTGTTTGTTTCAAATTCAGTTTACAATTTAGAGTGTTAAAATTCCTATAAAAATTTAAAATTGAATTTCATAAAATAATATAATTTTTACTAACTTATTTAGTATAAATAAAGAGCAAACTTCTTATTAAAAAATATAAGTACTCTCTTTACAGATAGTATTGTGCAAGTGATTAATTAAAATTTCTTATTTCCAATGCGTATGTTTGGCATTTGGAATAATGTTTTTTCCTTTCACATTAGTTTGACAGATGTCAGTTTAATACATATTCTAGTACAACTCTACACTTAGAAAATTATTATATATACATATATTACGATTGACAGTAGTGGTAACTATAATTCTAATAATTTTTTAATTTTTAGCAAATGTCAAATTTTGACATTGATATTTTTGAAAAATTAATAAACGAATTTTGTGCTGTAAAAAAACGGGTTTTACAGAGTAGAGCTTTATCGAAAAATTCAGACAAAATAAATGAATACAAAACACTTCTAATTGAAAATTATAATGCCATTTTGGGATACACAAAAGCAAATACAGGTAGTTTGTCAGAGAATCATAAGGATATAATTTTTTCTAAAATCGAAAGTTGTAGAATAATTCTATTAAAGTGTTTTGAAAAACTTAATTGCAATATAGAAATTCCAGAAAATTTAGATTTGGTAGTTCATTTAAATAGTAACTTTGTAATAAGTGAAGTTGAAATCAATATGGCAACCGTTGATCAGAAAAGGTCTATGTGTGCTTCAATGATTCGGGAAAACTATGGTGGTAATCCATTAACTTTACAGTCATTTTTGGATAAAATCGACCTTATTGAAGATCTCACTGAACCAAATTTACAAATTACTTTTATAAACTTTGTTAAATCAAAACTTGATGGAAAAGCGCGTGAGACACCACCCGATAGGATTGAAAGAATAGGTGACATCAAAACAGCTTTGAAAAACGGAATAAAACCAGAGAATTCGAAGGTAATTGCGGGTAAGATTGCTGCACTAAATGTTAGAAATAATGATTTTACTGAGTTTGCTAAACAAGCTGAAGAATTGGCTGATTCTTTAAAACGTTCTTTAGTTGTGGAAGGTATTACACAGAACAAGGCTCATGAAATGGCAGTTGAACAAACAATTAGTGTTTGGACTTGAACATCGCTTTTGGATAATTCTTATTGGACCCCTTTGGCTTCTCGTTCAATTTCTAATGCCAAATAAAACGAAATTGGTCCTCGATCGTCAGCTTCAACATGCTGATTTAGATACGCAATGATACCAATAGAATCACCATCTCTGCAAAAATATACACAGTTGTCAGTATTACATCCCTGGAATTTAATCTCCAAGAGAATACGTAAAACTTTCTTTTTCCACTCTTTTCCTGCCTGACGTAAGCCATACAAAGCCTTCACTAATTTGCAGACTTTATTGGGGTGAGTTGAGCTCTTAAACATTGGTGGTTGCTCCATAAATACCTCATATTCAAGTTCGCCATTTAAATATGCTGCCACAATACCTACATGCCTCACCAATAACTCGTACTGGACTGCCAGTGCCAGGATAATTCTTATAGTTGAGTGGCGTACAACCTATGCAAACGTTTCATGATAATCGATATTAAATTTCTGGGAGCATCCTTGTGCCACCAATCGAGCCTTATATCTTTCAACAGAACCATCTGGTTTTCGCTTAATAGCAAAAACCCACTTTGACCCGATACCTCAATTACGGAATTAAGTAATTCGGTTGCCGACGCATACACCTTCTTTGGGCGACCTGGTTGTCCCGTAAAAATTAACTTTGGCCTTCCACGTCCTCTTTTTTTATTTTCTTCAGACTTTACATTTTCAATTTCCGTCTTTATCCAAGGCTTCATCTTCGCTTGTAGTTTCAAATGATTGGTTCGGAGACTGAGATTCATCAACTTTAATTGTATTGTCGGCCTCATCTTGTTGATGAAAGACATTGGCATAAAACTCTTCTGGACATTCTTCTTCATCTTGTATTTTCTCAAAAGAATTTTTAAAGAAAATGACATCTCTGGCCTTCACTATTTCACGTTTTTCTGAATTATACAACCGGTTCCCTTTCGTCGGACTTTCATAACCAACCAGTTTCATTTTTACACCTTTTGGCATTAGTTTACCATCTTTCGGATTTTTCTGTAAAACTACAGCATCACATCCAAATGTTCTGAAATGTGCGATGGATGGCTTTCTGTTCATATGGAGTCACTTCACCAAGAATTTTCGTTGGACTTCTGTTTCTTATATATGTAGTGCTTATGGCTTCTGCCCATAAATTCTGAGGTAGACCAGATTCCTGCAGCATACAGCGGAACATTTCGACAAGAGTGCGTGTATGACTCACAGTCGTTTGATGCAGTATATCATTTTTCTGAAAATAATCTTTAAATTTGGAATTCAAGTATTCCTTACCATTACCACTTCGGATTTGCAATAATTTGCTGCCACTCTGCTTCTCCACCATAGCAATAAACTGCATGAAAACATCAAACGCATCAGATTTTTGTTTCAAAAATATGTGAAAACATATCGCGAGGAGTCATATACCGCACCGCCTTGTGATTTCATCCTAAATGGCCCACATAAATCGGTGTGCACCAACTCTAACACTGCATTCGTATTTACTCTTGAATATGATTTGAATGGTTTAGAGGAAATTTTTCCAACAGCACAAGTTACACACTTAAAATTTTCCGGTAACTTCAAATTCAACCCTCGTACCATACCTTTGCTGCTTAACATATTCAAATCTGTGCTGTTTAAGTGACCGAATCTAGAATTCCATTTAATAAAATAATTTTCTGCTGCTGCACCACACACATACTCTGTTGCTGCTACATTTTTCAATTTAGCAAAAAATATACCATTCTCTTTTACAGCAAAAACATTCTTTTGTTTACTTTGCTAACAATATTCGTTCTGTTTCCAGAAAAACTCACTGTGTGACCAAATTCTATGAATTTGCTTATAGACAAAAAATTTGAATGAAGACAAGGAACATAGAGTACATTAATAAGTTTTATATTCATAAACGTCGACTTCAACACCACTGTTCCCTTCCCATACACAATTTCGCCAGACGCCAGAATAATTCTCTGTTTATGCAGTTGAAATGAAGAAAACAAATTTCTGCTACGGCACATGTGCGACAATGCGCCGCTATCTAAAATCCACTGCTCACTATTTACCACTTGTTTATTTGCAGCGCAAAGCACCGACGCGACAGACTCACCACCATCAGATTTGCACTGAGAACGAATGTGCCCTTTCTGTCCACATTTGTAACATTTGATGTTACTACGTTTGCTGTCTTTCTCCACACGATTATTCCTTCTGTTGAATTTATTGTTGTTTCTATTTGGTTCATGTTTGTGTCTCTCACTAGCAGAAAAAACTCGATCACCGTTATAATTATTTTTGTCTCCCTGCCGCCGTTCCTCTTCCAACACTTTTGAAACCAACTGATCGATGCCAGGCAAATCGTTTCTACTTTCTACAGCAACAGCAAAGCTTTCCATCTCCTCTGGTAAAGCACACAACAACAACACGGCAACAAAATCTTTGTTTAACTCAACACCAATGCTTTTTCAGTCATCTATTATACCATGAAAATTTCCAATTTGTGCTGAAACCTTTTCACCAGGGTTTACTTTGAATCGTGCCAATTTCTTGAAAAGATTCACCTTCCTACACGCTGTGTTCGTCTTATAGAGCCCGTTTAAGGAATCCCATGCACTTTTTGATGTTTTGCAGTCCTTAATATGGATGAGATCACCGGGCCTTACACTCAAATAAATCATCGCGAGAGCCTTCCGGTCTAAATTGTTCCAACTTGCCTGCTTGTCAGCTTCCGTAGGACATGTACTTTGGACAACGTCCCACAAGTCTAATGTAATTAACAGGCTTTTCATTGTATAGGTCATGTCGCGTAATTTTCTCCATTGAGTTTTTGCACACTGGCCACAGAATTCATTTTTCCTTTTTATTTTAATCAAAAATTTATTCCCGAAATTTCCTTCAAACAAGCGGGTCTAGGCCCATAACCTTTGTTAGTCAAATAAAACACGACCGTTTTCAATTCAAACGTTTATTCAACTGAACAATAAAAAGAAGTATAAAAGTACAAAAAGGAATTGAAGAACAAAAGATAATGATGCAATTAAGTTGCAGTGTTGTCAATACATGATGACAGTTGAAACTATAAAAAGTAACCAACATGAATGATAATTTTGAGCCAATACTCGGATTAGATAGATAGACAAAATTGTATTGCCAGATGTTGCGGGAGAATACAGAAATTATTTAAAGGGAGATTCTCGACCAGTGCTTCAATATAGGAAAAGGGTACCCCCATGCATTAATGGATAGGTTGAAGACGGAATTGGATAGTATGGTTCGGGACGGAATAATTTCAGTCGTTGATTATCCAACCGATTGGATAAATAATTTGCAAATTGTGAAGAAGCCAAATGGCCGGTTACGCAGTTGTTTGGATCCCAGACCGCTCAATGAGTGTATTAAGCGGGAACACCTTTTTATACCGACCATGGAGGATCTGACATCTGGGCTAGCTGTTGCAAGGGTCTTTACGGTTGTTGATTTTACTAGTGGGTTCTGTATAAACGGGTTATAGGGTGGTGTTAGTTGTTGGGTAAGAGGGGTAGGGGTGCACAAACCTTTTAATATGTATATAATAAATGTTATAGGGGTTTTATGTTAAACGTTATAAAGCGCACATTTTATTGGTATTTGTGTATTAGTTCACAATTAGATTTATAGTTCACAATTAGATTTAAATTAATAATATTTAATTTCACTAAATGAGTTCAATTCACTTTGTATCATTTGGTTCACACGCGCAGGCTTATTGGGTTTTTGTTTTGCGTATTAGTTCACAATTAGATTTATAGTTCACAATTAGATTTAAATTAATAATATTTAATTTCACTAAATGAGTTCAATTCACTTTGTATCATTTGGTTCACAGGCGCAGGCTTATTGGGTTTTTGTTTTGCGTTGTTTGAAGATCGATAGTCAACTGTTTATAAGGATCAAATATAATTATTTTCTACCAGAATGTGTGTATGTTGAGGTGTATGGTGAATGTTGATGTATATGGTAAATGTTGATGTGTATGGTGAATGTTGATGTTATTATTTGTTAAAGATGTTTGTGTTGTTAGTCAGGGTTGGGGTTGAATGAATTTGTTCACTCGTGTGAACATTATCCCGGGCCGACAACCTGTGAATAAAAACGGACAATTATTTTTATTTGTTCAATATTGGGTTGTAGAGAGTAAGGGTAATTATATAGTAAAATACTTTATTATATTTTTAATTAGTAAGTGATCCCATAACGAGCCAACCAAGGGTTGAGTCCTGTGCGATAAGCGAACCGCCATCGAGATGAATGGTATTTGGCTGAAGAATGGTGGTGTATAAATCACCACCAATTTCCATGGCCACGGGTGAATTGTTATAAAACTCTGGATCGGCTAGAGAAATTCTGCAGAATTTGCCTTTTATGACAGGATCCAATCTTTAAGAGTAAGGAGTTTTGGGTAAATCATTTGCAACCTGCATGCAAACCTCGTATTGTATTGTGGAGGCCATGTTGGGGGATATTGTGATCTTTACATATATATTTTCATCCACTTTAAACGGTTTTAATGTGGACTGACTCAGGTCGTTAGGCTAGGATTTAATAAAGCTCTGACAAGTTGTTTTGATTTCTCCGTAACGACTTGAACTACAACCGTAGGCACAATGGTCTGAGTCCTTGACGTTGGTAGTGTGGTTACTATATTTGACTTGATAATTGTTCGTGGCGCAGGAATGGGTATCGTGGTTCTCCGTGATGTTGTTGATGAGGGTGGTTCCTTTTGGAAATCCTACAGAATGCGATTTGGCCCGTGTAGAGTGGTGTGGTGCTTGCCATTACATTTTTGGCATCGGGACTTATTGGAACATTTTCTAATTAAGTGATTCCTGGCCAGACAATTGACGCAGTAATGAAGTTTAACCGCGGTTTTGTATCTCTCTGCCAAGTTCATCTTCTCGAACCTTCTACAAGTTGCCAAGCTGTAATTCGCTTGGCAAATTCCACAACCAAAATAACGTTTTGTCTGGGGCTTGTCATTGGAACGTGCCTTACGGTTATTGTTATTGGGTGTCATATTCTGTGTAAAAGAAATTATGTATTAATGAAATGAAGTGTAATGAAGGGGTTAATGGGTTAGACTGTTAGGGTGAAGGGTTAGTCATGAATAACAGTTACAAGTGGATAAGTGGGTTGAAAAGTGTAAGTAAACAACTAAATGTTATTTGGGTTATACTACTATACTAGAAGTGTCAAACTAACTAGTGGGTAAAATGACAACTTTTGTTATTGGTCGAGTTAACGTTCCGGACGATGTCCGTATATCGACTACTCTGTTTCGTCCATCAGAGCCAGTGTATGTTTTAATGACTCGACCAAGTAACCATCCATTTGGGGGTAAATTGTCCTGTCTGATAATGGCAATGTCATCCGTTTCAACTTGACGTTGAGGGTTCTTCCACTTGTATCTCTTGTGGAGCTCTTTAAGATATTCATCTTTCCATCTTCTGCAAAAGTTATGATGTTGAATCTTTAACTTTTGCCATCTGTTTGCCAGGGTTAGATTTTCATTGGTTACATCGGGTTCTGCTGAGGTTAAAATGGGTGATCCAATTAAAAAGTGTCCTGGAGTCAAAGGGTGAAGGTCCTGTGGATTCTCACTTGACGGGCTTAAGGGTCTTGAATCCAGGCATCCTTCTATTCTCGCGAGCAGTGTGGCTAGCTCTTCAAATGTGTACTTCAGGGTATTCATTTTCTTTAGATGAGCCTTAAAGCTTTTCACTCCCGCTTCCCATAAACCACCCATGTGTGGTGCACCGGGAGGTATAAAATGCCACGTCAAATTTTGGAAACTGCTAGCAGATATAACGGAACCTTTCAATTGTTTAATGAATTCCTGTCGCTCTTTCTTCAACAATTTGCTAGCTCCAATGAAATTCGTTCCATTATCTGAGTAAATAGCGACAGGGCATCCCCGCCTCGAAAAAAATCGTGCGAAAGCTGCCATAAAGGCTTGGGTTGACAAATCAGATGTAGGCTCCAAGTGAATAGCTTTTGTTGCAAAGCAAACAAAAATGCATACGTAACCTTTTGTTATTCTACATGCTCTGCCATTATATACTTTAATGTCGAATGGTCTTGCAAAATCAACTCCCACATTCGTAAATGGTCTATCAATTTGGGTACGTTCTGGTGGCAATGCTGCCATGAATTGTGTTGTTTGTCTATTCTTGTATCTAGTACACGGTGAGCATTTGTTAACTACAGCGCTAACAAGATTCTTTAGTTTTGGAATCCAGTATCCTGAGCGTATTATTCTCAACATTAGTTGATTTCCGCCGTGTAGGGTTATCAGGTGCACGTGTTGGGTTAATAATTTAGCAAATGAGCTGCCGTAGGGTAATAAAACCGGGTGCCTTTCAGAATATGACAAACCGTTGGAGTTTGCTAGTCGACCATTTGCTCGCATTATATTTGCGGAGTCTAAAAATGGCGTTAGGGTGAGCAGGTTACTTTTATTGGGTATAGGGTTTCTTTTCTTCAGACAGTGATATTCTTCTAAAGTATTCAGTCTGACAAAGAATTATAAGTCTATCACGGGTAGATTTGATCTCTGTCGCATCAAGTTCAATACTTGGGTGGGTTGTTAACAAACGTAGTCTAACTCTATCATTTCGAATTGTATTGTTTCGTTTATACGATGCGCGATCACAAAATCGATAGACATATGTCATTACCCGTAGAGCATTTGACAATCTTGATAATATGTCTGGGTTTTCAGTATTCGTATCCAAGGAAGGGTGGGTATTAACGGTTGTGGTAAACGACTGACTAACTTTTGTTTCAGCTTGAGTTGTGAAGTTTTATGTGTTGTTGGCCACTGCGAAGCAGCTTGCTTTAACCATGATGGTCCATCCCACCATAAATCATCATCTTTTAGTTCATCAGCATTGCATCCACGGCTAGCCACATCGGCAGGATTATCATGAGAGGCTACATGGTTCCAGTTGTCCACTCCTACTGCTTGAAGAATCGTCGAAACTCGATTTGCCACAAAGGTGTTCCAAATGTTAGGGTTTTTGCTGAGCCAGGCCAAGACTATCGATGAGTCGATCCAAAAATATGACTGATGTAAGGGTAGGTTGAGTTGGATGAGTAAATTTTTGGTCATATTTGCCAACAACACTGCGCCACAAAGTTCAAGTCTTGGTAACGAGATTACTTTGATTGGCGCAACTCTCGTTTTAGCGAAGAGTAGGGTTACGGAAGTAGGTCCGTCTACGGGTGTAACTCGTGCATTCAGTCATGCAGAGTATGCTTTTTCAGAAGCATCTGAAAAACCATGAAACTCAATTTTAGCTGTAGGCGAAAAGTTAATCCATCTTGGTATACGAATGCTATTAATATTATCATAAGACTGCAAAAACTTTGCCATTTCATAAGGGTGAGTGGATGAAGACATTCATCCCAAGCTGTGTTATCTTGCCAAATTTGTTGCATTATAATCTTTGCAGATATTACAATTGGCGCTAACCAACCAGCTGGGTCAAAAAGACGTGCGATATCTGATAAGACAGTGCGCTTTGTATATGCCGATTTCCTTTCGATTAAGGGTACAGTGAAGAAAAATGTGTCCTCTTTCGCATTCCACCGGATTCCTAATGTTTTGGCATTATTCGATTCCGAAAGGTTGAGCAAATCCACAACAAGTAAGTGTTCTTCGGGTAAGTTTTCCAATAATTCCTTCGTATTAGCGATCCATTTTCTTAAAGGAAATCCAGCAGAGTCAAGAGCCGAGATTAATTGTGTTTGGCCCTCTTTAGCTTCTTCAATGGTGTGACCTCCGGCTAAGACATCGTCTACGTACATATTGTTTCGCAGTATTTGCGAAGCGATAGGGTGGGTATTTTGAATGTCTTTGGCTAATTCGTGTAGTGTTCTAATAGCCAAGTATGGCGCACAATTGACACCAAAAGAAACTGTTTGCAGTTCGTAATCCCGAATGGGTTCGTTGACGCTTTTGCGGAATAATATCCATTGGAACGGAGTGTGTGTAGAGTTTAGCATATTCTGCCGGTACATTTTTGTAATGTCGGCATTATAAACTATCTTGTAAAAGCGCCATTTCAAGATGAGTACAACTAAATCTTGTTGTAAGGTAGGACCAGTGTATAGCGTATCATTAAGGCTGTTGCTGTTCGAGGTTTTGCTAGATGCATTAAAAACAACTCGAACTTTTGTCGTAACACGATCAAGTTTCACAACAGCATGATGGGGTAAATAATAATGAGTATTTGAAGGTGTATTTGGGTTATATTCTATAAGTTTCATATGACCTAGTTCGATGTATTCCTGTAGCACGCTATCATATTCCATTTTTAGTTCTGGCTTTTTCATCAAACTCTTCTCATTTCTTAAGAACTGAGCCATAGCCACGTGTCGTGAGTTTCCTAACTCCACAGGAGGGTATCTAAATGGAAGGTTAACCTGATAGCCATTCGGTAATCGACGGGTAGTGGTTTGGGTTGGGTGGGTACATCTTCAATTTCCCAGAATTTGGTCAAAACTTTATCAAGCGTGACCGAACTGAAATATGAAACTAAGGGTTGCGTCAAAATCCATCCAGTCCAGTCAAAATCCATCCAAACTCAGTTTCCTGAGCAATTAGGGTATCAAGAAGATCCTTTCGTAATCCAGATTTCAGTATTTGAGGGTAAAAATCGCTGCCAATTATAAAATCTATCGGTCTGCTTTCATAGAACTTTTGGTCAGCCAATTGAATATCTTCTAAGTCTTTTACGAGGGTTGGGTTTAAGCTTTGGGTGGGTAAATTTTTCGTAAGTGTTTTCACAACAATTGCTTGGATATTCAATTTGAAATTTTTATTGGTATTCGAGCGTAGAGAAACTTAACATAGTTTAGTTGATCTAGCAGAAACTGTCTCATTTAATCCAGAAATTTCTGCAACTATGGGTGTAGTGAGTAAACGTTACTTTCTTCTCAGTTTATCCGTTACAAATGAGAAGTCTGAAGCTGGGTCAATAAGAGCTCTAGCTGGAAACAATTCTCCTTGGCCTTCTACATTTAGAACTGCTGTTCCCAATAACTTCGTCCTGTCATCCATGGGTATGGGTTTGCTCGATTGTGTGTGGGTTGAGAAAGACTGAACTGTATCTGTTGAAGAAGATGTCTGGTTATCCTCATTATGTGGGTTAATCCTTGACTTTGGTCTGTGCAATAGACTATTATGTCGTCCACCGGAATATCTACAGACGAATGTGCTGCGACAAGCTTGTATGACATGACCGACGGGTAAACAATTGTAACGTATTTCATGTTTCCTTACAAACTCAATTCTCTAGTTTATTCCAAGTGAATTGAATGACGAACATTCCCTCAAGGTATGGTTTTCGCTCCAAATAGAACCATCATGTTTCATTCGGGTGCTCTGGTTGTTAGATTGCGTCGTAGAAGGAAACTTTTGTTCATTTTTACGTTTGTTTTGGGTGGGTGGGTTTCTTGTTGGGTTAAGGTGATCCCTAGGATTTTTCCCATTTGAATCATTTGTTATATTATGAAATGTTCTGCCTTTTCTGTCATACTGCGCTCTAACATCTTGGAATTGTTTGGGTTTCCGGTGGGTAGGATTATTACTCTGGTCTTGGACATCATTAATCGAAGTAAGTTCCTTAAATGTGTTAGTCAAAAATACATCTAAATCAGTCCAAGGAGAAATCTCCGCACAATCTTTCAGGGTTTTCTCAAACTCCCTTCGGGTTTCCCTAGGTAATCTTGATGTACACAGGTATACTAAGATAGGATCCCACTGATCCGTATCTATATCCAAAGAGCTCAGATTTGCAATACAGCAATTTATCCTTCTCTGTAGCTTCCTTATAGACGCACTACACATGGTGCTTACGGGTGGTAAATTCAAAAGGGTTTTCAATTGAGCATTTATCTGCATCCTACGATTCTCATACAGAGATGATAATTGATTCCACGCAATAAGAAAGCCATCATTTGTTAAGGGTGCATTATCTACTATCTCTTTGGCTTCGTCGCTTGTCTTTTGTTTAAGATGGAAAAGTTTTTCAACTCCACTTAAACGGGTATTATTACCATAAATGGCTTTGAAAATATCCCTAAACGAAGCCCAGCTTTTGAAGTCTCCGCTGAATGTTGGCATATCACAAGGGGGTACAGTGAAACCTGCAGAACTGCTGGGTTGTGGGGTTTCTGGTGTGGTGGGGTTTGAGTTTTTCGGTTGGGTCAAATTGTCTATTGACTCATCTATAGAAATCATAGATGATCTATAAAATTTCTTGGCCGACCTCACATTCCTGGAGAGGCTATTAAAGTTTATAGAATTGGATGCGTCAGGGTCATTGAGTTATGACGACTCTCGGATTTGCTTGAATTTCCCGTCAATGTTCGACCACAACTCTTCCAATTCATTCTTCATAAATCTCAATGCGGGTAGTGATTGAGATTTTTCCGGAAGTGCTTTATAATCTTCCTCAAAGGCGCTTAAGTCCTGTTGAATGTAACGCCCAATATCGGCGGCCAAAGTTTTCAATTCCGACATTTTGGGCTATTTAAAGAAATTCACAAAAAAGAATTCTTAAGATAAAATAAATATAATTCTATACTAAAATTTTTAGGTTTCAAATTAAAAAAGTGTGAGTTTTTTGCCTCAGCTGTACCAAAATTACTTTTGTTCCAGCAGACAAAATTTCCAACTGGGTATTAAAACGTTAACTGAGTGCGATAATTAACTTAATATGCAATAAGAACAACAATTGCTTAGAAGCAATATAAAAATATTATAAAAATTTTTATTAAGAGTGTTAAATATTTTGAAAGGGTTGGGTGAGTTTGAATGAAAAATATTTTATATATTATATTGCTAAAAGTATTGGAGCAAATTTGCAAATAAAATTGGAAATAAAAAATTTTTGGAATAAATATCAAAAATTTCGACTCACCCTTTTTGCTGGGGGTAGGGTACAAACCACAAAAATATTTAAAATATTGTCTTGAGTTGTTGATTCCTCTTTGTTTCGTATTCCCGCTATGATGTGTGTTGATAATATGGGTAGTGTTGTTGTTGTAATTGTCGAAGGTCGCTGTAAGTACTTTGTGTGTACGTATGTATATTTTAATATGGTTTTCTAGATTAGTTTAATTTTTGTAATATGTTGTTATTATGTTTTGTGTTGGTATTTGTCTTCAACTTTCCTGAACCTTTTATTTTTGTTTTCTTTAATTTTGGTTTTGTATATGTATTGTTTCACAATGTATTTTTGTTTCCTTAATGTAATATGTGTATTTTGTTTCTGTTTTTTGTGAACCTTTATGAACTTTTCGGTATCCTTTTTAATTTATATTTGTTTTTCAACTCTTAATTTTTTTTTGCCTTTGTATTGTTGTATTTGTAAATGTATATGTTTTTATTCCTTTATTGGAATATGTATTTTGTTGCAATTTTTTGCGAACTGTGTTGAACTTTTGTATTTCCTTTTGATTTTAAATTTGTTTTTAACTTTATTTTTACCGTTTTTATGTATAACAATTTGAGTTTTGTGATGTATTATTTTTTTACTGTTTTATACAATGTATTTTGATTTTTATTTAAGTATTTTGTGCACTTTGTTGTTTTTAGAATTTTTTTTATGTTTTGTGTATTGTCTGATTTATGTTTTTTACACTGATTTTGTTAGTGTATATGCTAGTGTTTAATTTGTTTGTTTTATTGAAACACTTACATTAAATCAATTTTGCACTGATATTTTTTTTTTTTTTTTGTTTTAAATGCACTTACACTTATTTGATTAAAATTTTAAAATTAGGGTTATATTTCAATTATTTCTTAATTTAGATTGTTAATGGGTTTTTTGTGGACTGTATTTTGTGTCGCTGTCCTTTCTTTTTCCTCGAAGGACCATGTAATTACGGTTGTAGTTCAGGTCGTTACGAAGAAATCAAAACAACTTGTCAGAGCTTTATTAAATCCTAGCCTAACGACCTCGAGAATAGGAGTAGCATTCGTGCGTGAGTCCACATTAAAACCGTTTAAAGTGGATGAAAATATATATGTAAAGATCACAATATCCCCCAACATGGCCTCCACAATACAATACGAGGTTTGCATGCAGGTTGCAAATGATTTACCCAAAACTCCTTACTCTCAAGGATTGGATCCTATCATAAAAGGCAAATTCTGCAGAATTTCTCTAGCCGATCCGGCTCGAAGGACCATGTATAAACGGGTTATAGGGTGGTGTTAGTTGTTGGGTAAGAGGGTAGGGCATATTAGTGCACAAACCTTTTAATATGTACATATATAATAAATGTTATAGGGATTTTATGTTAAACGTTATAAAGCGTATATTTTATTGGTATTTGTGTATTAGTTCACAATTAGATTTATAGTTCACAATTAGATTTAAATTAATAATATTTAATTTTACTAAATGAGTTCAATTCACTTTGTATCATTTGGTTCACACGCGCAGGCCTATTGGGTTTTTGTTTTGCGTTGTTTGAAGATCGATAGTCAACTGCTTTATAAGGATCAAATATAATTATTTTCTACCAGAATGTGTGTATGTTGAGGTGTATGGTGAATGTTGATGTATATCGTAAATGTTGATGTGTATGGTGAATGTTGATGTTATTATTTGTTAAAGATGTTTGTGTTGTTAGTCAGGGTTGGGGTTGATTGAATTTGTTCACTCGTGTGAACAGGTTCTGGCATATGTCGTTGGATCTTGGGACATCAGATTTAACGACATTCATGACACCGTTCGGAAGATATAGATTTAATAGCTTGCCTTTTGGCCTTAGTTGTGCACCTGAAATATTTCAGAGAACTATGGTAAAGATTTTTTGTGATATTCCAGTTGTTTATATTTATTTTGATGACATTTTGATAGGTGCGAAGAATTTTGTGGAACATGATCACATTTTACGATTATTGATGCAACGGGCAAGGGATAGTAATGTTAAATTTAATTCGGAGAAAATACAACACAGGAGAGATTTTGTAAATTTCATGGGAAATAGTATATCGTACAATGAGATTAAGACTGGAAGGAAATATTGTGATACAATTCTGGGTATGGAAAGACCGAAAGATAGGTCAGACGTTTTGCGTTTTCTTGGGTTGGTGAAATATTTAGCGCGGTTTATACCAAATTTGTCGAAGATACCTGCGGAATTAGGTAATCTAACGAGACTTGGTGTTAAATTTGAGTGGAATAAGGTACATGAATGAGAGTTTAGGAACTTATTGACTATTGTTGTCTCCAAACCTATTCTCGCAGTTTATAATCCTAGATTACCTGTTAAAATTCAAACGGATTCCTTTAAGGATGGATTGGGGTGTGTGTTGGTTCAGGAAGGGCATCCCATCGCTTTCGCTTCTCGGACATTGACAAAAAGTGAACAAAAGTTTGCACAAATTGAGAAGGAACTTTTGGCCATTGTGTTTGCGTGTCAACGTTTTCACTATTTTCTGCACGGCCGCGAATTAACAATTGAGAGCGATCATAAGCCTTTGGAAACTCTAATTAAGAAGGATATTGGCGATGTACCAATGCGTCGGCAAGCATGTTCATGTTTTTTCTAAAATATCCTGGTATGACTATAACTTATAGGTCTGGAAAGGAAATGTTAGAAGAGTTAGAAGGTTTATCGGGTGTAATTCATAGGATAACGGAATTAGTTTGTTTATCGGAGGAAAATTTTAAATATTATCGGAATATTCCGGATGGGGATGAGAAGTACAGTTGCATTTGTAGTTATGTTGAGAACGGCTGGCCGCGTTTTCACCAGTTGGACGATATGTCTCAACATTTTCATAAACTTAAATCTGAACTTCATGTTGAAAATGGATTGTTATTGCTGAATCAGAAACTCGTCATACCTGAGCAAGATAATCAAGTGGTTGCACGGGCCACACCTTGGCATTGAAAAAACATTGGGTAGGTCTAGGGAATTATTATATTATTGGCCTGGAATAAGTAGCAGGATAAAAGAAGTGGTTCAGTCTTGTACAGTTTGTGAGAAATTTCGAAGGAATAATCAGAAAGAGCCATTAATGCAGGAGGAATCCAATATCCATTTCATATCGTTGCGATGAACTTATGTGAATATACTGGTCGAGATTTTGTGGCCATTTTTGATGCCTATTCTAATTATTTAATAACAATACCATTGAACAACAAGACAAGAACGAAACACATCATTGAACAAATAAATCAGATATTTTTTAAAGTTGGATTTCCTACTATACTTAAATGTGATAATAGTCCGTTTGGATCAAAATAATTTGATAGTTACGCTTCTGAATTCAATATTAAATTTAAATTTTCAAGTCCTCGATATCCACAAAGTAATGGCTTAGCTGAGAAGGGTGTGGCTATCGCGAAGAATATATTGAAGCGATGCTATGAGGCAACTGAAGTAGCGTTATACCAATATAGAATTTTAGAATACAATACAACTCTTGTAGCCGGTATGCAATTGTCTCCATCCGCTTTACTCTTTGAAAGATTAATTTAAACTAAACTACCAAACTACCAGTATCGGGCTCATTGTTAACCAGAAATAATTTGACGGAGGATTTCGTTCAGGAAAAGTAGGAAGAAGAATAGACAAAAGTATTATTATGATCGAAACGTGAAGTTATTACCGGTATTAAGTGAGGGAAATTTGGTTCTATTTAAGAAGGATGGGAAGGAATGGCACTATGGTGTGGTAGTAAAAAGGGTTAATGAGCGTTCGCACGTGATTAGGAACAATTTTGGTAATTGTTTTAGACGGAAGCGGCGATTTATTACTAGGCCTGACAACTTCAATTTTAATGCTAGTGATTTGTTATATGAAGAGAATGTTGGGGGTGGAGATGGCAGAGATGCGCCGCTGATCGACATTGTGCCACCTCAGAGTATGGGTTGTAATATTGGGGTTGAACGTAGTGATTTAGACATTGCTTCTAATGTTGATGGGGATTTGGTACAAGGTACAGAGGATTGTGAGAATCAGCAACTACTGTCTAATGATACTGGTTCTAGGACAACCGTACAGCGTGGGGAATTGAGGGAAGAGGTCAGGACTAGAAGTGGTCGTGTAGTGCGACCTCCGAAAAGATATTGTGAGTATTAAATAAAAAAAAGTGCGTGTAACATGTATGTGTTAAGTAGTAGTAACGAATGTCATGAGCAGGAATGTTAAAAGAATGTAATATTTTATACAGCACTGCATTTTATGAAGTGTAATGCAACTCTAGTTTAATGCAATTGTGTAGGCTATATGCATTGTCAAATGAATTGGCAATAAATGTTTCCCTCTTCCGTTTGAACATTATAGAAGGTAACACGTCTTTTTTTTCGCTAACTGTTCCACTTCGCTGGCTATTTTTTCTGCTTAATAGGTTATGGGCCCCTAATCACGCTAAGCTTAATATAGTTTGTTTAACGGAAAATAAATTTCCTTTTACGTTCTGCTAATTTTTTTAAGAAGATTTTGCTGCAAAATGTCTTCGAGCGCTTTGTGTTTTCCATTCCAATTACGAGGTAGAGAAAATTTCGACATATGGAAACAACAGGCAAAATCGTACCTGATAATCAAAGGATTATGGAAAACAATAGAAGAGGGTCTACCAGACGGCGCTACGCAAGCCAATAAAGACGCTGACAGCCGCGCATCCGCTGAAATATATTTAAAGTAGATCCAAGCAACTATGGTATACTTGCCGAGAAGACTACAGCAAAAGGAGCCTGGGATACCTTAATGGAAGCTTATGAGGATAAAGGCCTAACGAGGAAGGTTGGATTGCTCAAGCAGCTTGTTCAACTAAAGTTGGCGGATTTCCCATCGATGCAACAATACATTAATGCTATGATACTAACCTCAGTCAAAGTCAAAACCGCTGGACTCAAACTAGATGAATAGCTTATCGCATCGTTGTTGTTGGCAGGTTTGCCTAATGAATATATGCGGTTGGTGTTAGCAGTAGAGAATTCAAAGAAGGTTCTCACTATCGACTCAATGAAGTCGCTTTTATTGCAAGACGTCAAATTCGCTGTAGGAAGCAATAACGAAAATGCATTATACACAGCGAATGGAAGAAACAACAACAACTACAAGAATGCAAAAAGCAAAAAAAAAAATTTCGTTGCCATAAATGCAAAGAGCGTGGGCACTTTGCTAGAGACTGCCTGAAAAAAGAGAAAAAGGAATCACATAATCAAGTTCTGCTAGCGTCGCTGTGTATAAATGCAAAAACATCGCCAGCTGATTATTACTTAGATAGTGGTTCAACAAATCACATGATTTTCAAGAAAGACACATTAAAAAACACAAAGCCAGTGCAGAATATGTATGTAACGGCTGCTGACAACAATAAGCTGAAAGTCGCATGTGTTGGAGACATTGAGCTCTGTGTTTGCAACAACAACAAAGAAGAGAGGATTACTGTCAAAGACGTGCAAGCCGTACCAAACCTCGCTGCAAATTTACTATCGGTAAGCCAAATGACAAAAAATGCCAAACGCATTGTTTTTGAAGAAGATTATTGTAAAATAATTAACAAAAACAATAATAAAGTAGTTGCTTCGGCGAATTTAGTAAACGGTCTGTATAAATTAAATTGTGTACAAAACCAAAATAAAGAAAAGAATTCTATTGTTGGTAATGTGTTTACAATGGTCAATTATGATTTACTACACAGAAGGCTTGGCCACATAAGTTGTGATTTAGTGAACGCGACAGCTACGGCAAATGATTTGAAAATTAATTCAAAAGGCAAAACAAAGTGTATAATATGTGTGAAAGGCAAACACACTAGATTACCTTTTGGTGAAAGTCAGAATTCTGCAAATGATGTCTTGGGCATATTACACACCGATGTTATGGGACCATTTAATACTGCGTCGTACGCCGGTGCTAGGTATTTACTCACATTTGTGGATGACTATACCCGTAAGGTTTTTGTGATACCAATAAAAACGAAAGGGGACGTATTTCAAGAGTTTGTAAAACTCAAGAATTTTGTTGAAAATCAGTGTTCGAAGCACATAAAAATCTTACGATCGGACAATGGGACAGAATATGTGAACGCAAACTTTAAGAAATATCTTGAAAAATTTGGAATTTTGCATCAAACTACCACCCCATATACACCTCAACAGAACGGCGTCGCCGAACGCATGAACAGAACACTCATGGAGAGAGTTAGATACATGCTTATAGACGCTGGCCTTGAAGAAGAGTTTTGGGCAGAAGCGGTGAAGACGGCAGCGTATGTATTGAACCGAACGGTACGTAAGTCTAATTCAGTTTCCCCTGAAGAGCTGTGGATAGGCAAAAAGGTCAATTTGAAGCATTTGCGTGTGTTTGGATGCAGAGCTCTAGCCCACGTACCAAAGTAGAAGCGGACAAGTAAATTTACAGCGAAGTCCAAGGAATACATATTCGTTGGTTACAGCGAAACAGCAAAAGCATATCGCTTGTTCGACCCAACTACGAAATCAATTGTTATTAGTCGTGATGTGGTTTTTCGTGAAGATGAGAAACCAATTACAATTGTTTTACCTCAAAGCAATTGTTTCAATGATTTTTGGCAACAACCGTGTGATGTCAATTCAGAGGGGCAAGGTGATAACGTAGAATTTCCATCACAAGAAGACGCTTCAACAGATGCCCACAACTCCAGTCCAGCCAATGATGGTACTGTAATTGAGTGCAGCAGTTCTGAAAACAGCAGAAGTGAATTGACTGAAGATTCGTATATACCAACCGATGACGACAACGATGAAACGTATATACCGGATGAAAGTGTTACCACTGAAAATACACAGGTACGTAGATCTGAACGTTTAAATCAGTTACGTACTTCGCATAATTTCTGTGCAATGAGTTTCATTGTAGAAGAGCCTCAAACGGTTGAAGATGCACTGTCGTGTGAAAATGCTAATGACTGGAAGTCTGCCATGAAAGAAGAAATGGAATCGCATAGTGCCAATTGTACATGGGAACTTACAGAGTTGCCAACCGGTAAGAGAGTCATACAGTGCAAGTGGATTTTTAAAAATAAAATAGGTGCTGATGGTGAGACAGTGCGACATAAGGCTAGATTAGTCATAAAGGGATGCAGCCAAAGAAAGGGAGTGGATTATCAGGAAACCTTTGCGCCAGTCGTTAGATATACTTCGCTTCGATTTCTTTTGGCCCTGTCTGTACAACATGATTTAGCCATACTTCAAATGGACGCTGTGACTGCTTTTTTAAACGGCGAGCTCAAAGAAGACATTTATATGGTACAACCTGAGGGATTCGATGACAATTTCGGAAGGGTCTGCAAGCTAAAAAAGTCATTATATGGCTTAAAACAAGCGAGTAAAGTGTGGAACGAAAGACTTAACTCCGTCCTATTGGAATTTGGACTCCAGAGAAGCGAAGTTGATCAATGTATATACCACACGAATGCGGAAGACGGCATGTTGTTTGTTGCCATATATGTTGACGATGTGCTCATGTTCAGCAAAGATGTCAAAAAAATCAAGAAGCTTAAAGCAAGCCTAATGAAATCTTTCAAGATGAAAGACATGGGAGAAGCTTCATCAGTTTTGGGCATGCGAGTTAGACGTGAAGATTGCGGCATTAAAATCGATCAGTCAAGGTACATCGCTAAAGTCTTAAAACGTTTTGGTATGGAAACTTGTCATCCCATATCAACTCCAATCGACGTAAACCAAAAGCTGACATCGGAAATGTGTCCTAAGACTGATACTGAACGGGCGGAAATGGCCAAAGTGCCGTATATGGAAGCAATAGGATGTCTATTATACGCTGCACAGATGACTAGACCAACTATCTGTTACGCAGTTAACAAATTGAGCCGTTTTTCAACAAATTCTGGCAAGGCGCACTGGATTGCACTGAAACGAATTATGAGATATTTGCAAGGTACCATAAATAAATGTATATTTTTCAGAAAAGGTCCTGAAGATATTACTGGCTATTGTGATGCCGACTGGGCTGGTGATATTGACAGTAGGCGTTCCACCACTGGGTACATTCTTCGACTGAAGCCGAGCTAATGTCAGTTGTGTGTGCCATCAAAGAATCCGTGTGGCTTAAACGGCTACAACATGAACTAATTGCGAGCACACCAAAGAAGATAGTGTTATTTTGCGACAACAAAAGCGCTATGTTTATAGAAAATTGCAAATGGAGAAGTTGTGCTAGAATATATCAAGTCTGAGAACATGTTAGCTGACAACCTGACCAAAGCTGTAAACGCAAACAAAATGCAATTTTTCACGAACGAAGTTGGCTTAAATTGTTTTTTTTTATTATTATTATTTTTGTTTTACATTTGGTCAAAGTTAATCTTTTGAATTATATTGAATTTTATAGTTTGTTTTTTGTTGACCAAATGCTCTATTACATATTTATATAAAATAAATATTCTGGAAGGGTGTTAAAAGAATGTAATATTTTATACAGCACTGCATTTTATGAAGTGTAATGCAACTCTAGTTTAATGCAGTTTAATGCAATTGTGTAGGCTATATGCATTGTCAAATGAATTGTCAATAAATTTTTCCCTCTTCCGTTTGAACATTATAGAAGGTAACACGTCTTTTTTTCTCGCTAACTGTTCCACTTCGCTGGCTATTTTTTCTGCTTAATAAGGAAGAATCATAAAATAGTATTTACAAGCATTCTTCGAGGTAACTTAACCAGAAAAGAAAATGTAATCTTTACTGATAATTGAATTGTTAAACAAAGAACTTTGTAGTTTTGAATTAATAAATTTAATATTAAAAATATATTAAAAAGTTTATTTTATTTCTTAATAAACGTTGTCACGTTACAGTACACCTATGTACATGATTCCAATCATACCCGTTTGATTATTGCAAAACAATCTTTGATCATTGTATGAAAATATATTTTGAATCAGTGCTCGAAAAAATACTCTAAAGTACGCAACGTTTATATACTGTACTTAATGTCGTGTGTAAAGAACACAAACACATTCACTACAACGAGAGGTACGCAAACGCTAACAAAACGTACTGAACAGAGTTCACAAACACTATTTCTTACTGTTGTGTACCAAGTACGCTAAAAAGATCACTACAGAAAAAAGTTTCGCAAATCGGATTGAGAGAACATAAACTTTTGAGTAAACTAAAAATATTAGTGTACTCAAAAAAGTTCACTAAAACCAAATTTTTTTCGTTTGTGAACTCTGTTCAGGACGTTATGTTAGAGTTTGCGTACATTTCACAAACATTAAAATAGAAACGAAGAGTTATTCTCTCGTTGTAGTGAATGTGTTTGTGTCCTTTACCCACGACATTCAGTACTAGCGTTGCCATTTTGGTCAATTGGACAATTGGACCAAAATTGGTAGTTTTTATTTAAAAATGCTACGATTGGTAGTTTGGCTGGTTTGTTCAAATTTCATTTATTTTTTGGTAGGAAAATACAATTAATATCTTAAAGTTGGGGGTATTATTTTGTTTTATAGCCCATTTACACTACAGCGAAATCTAGAAGATTAGATTTCTAATCTTCCTCAAAATCTATATCGTTCCCACTGGATTTATTTGACAATAGCAAGATTTCATTTTCTTTTTTTTTTTTTTTAATGTTTATTTAATACATATTTAGAATATAATAGAAACTCCAAATAAACAAAGAGTGCAGTGATTTAAATTTTTTATATATACAAAGTCCCATTTTAAAGAGCTCTCAAGTATAATTTGTAATAAAGTTAATTTTTTTCTTACTTAATAATAAACTTAAACATAATAATATATTTATAATAAGTTAATTGTAAGCAAAAAGATTGACAAAAATCTTACTTGTATATAGGAAAGGATAAAAGAGATAAGGTCAAGGGTTAAAATTCAAAGAATTATTATTGCGAAAGCCACCAATATTTCCTTACATTCAAATTAGGTTTAATGTTTTTATCTTTCATATAAATATTTGTATCAAAACGACGATTTTCTGATGTAAGCTCTTTACATGTTATTGATTTTATATTAGATCGTCTATAAATATGGTAAAATATAGGAATGCCATTTTCAATTTGGATAAAACCATTTCTATCAAGAAAAAGAAAAGCCTCAGGTGGAATGAATCCATTTTGTAGCGTTCTTGAGATGTACTCTTCAAAAACGTAGTAGGGAGCCATAATTAGATTATTTCCAATTGTGTTTACACTGTTTAAAATATGGTTTCTTATGTTATGAATAATAAAATTATCAAATCTAGAGATTTCGGCTTTTTCATAGAGAATTTTGTTTGATATATATTTTTTGTAGTTACTGTTTCTTGATCGGTATAATGAAGTGCAACATCTGAGGTACTTCCTTTCAAATATTCGTAACTTCTCCATAGATGAAGGACTTATGTTAAACCATATTTGGCAACCGTATGATAGAATTGGCCTTATTAATAATTGATACATAATAATTTTAACCCTTGTTTGTATATATTTAGAATAAAACAATTTCTTATATATAAAGAATGTCTTTCTGGCTTTTATAATCTGCTGTTCTATATGGTTATTATAATACAGAAATTTATCTAAGTTTATGCCAAGTAATTTAACAGTTTGTTTTACAGGAATGCTTACATTATTACTTGATCTAATACCAAACAATTTCCAGTTTTTTCTTATATTGATGTTACATTTTCCAACTGGAGGCCTAAAAAGAATACACTCGCATTTGTCTAAATTTATCTTCATATGCCAGTCTATGGAATAGTTTTCAATTAAGTAAAACTTATTTTGCAAACCATCATTTATTCTGTCAACTGTATCATCGGCGTGATATATGGTAATATCGTAATATAAATGTATAGATTAAATAATATTGGGGAATTAACGGTGGCCTGTTGTAATCCATTGACAATTGTAAATTTCCTAGTGCCGATTTTTTCTCTTCCATAAACCGAAAAGGTCCTATTATCCAGCATGTTATGCAAAAGGATTATGAAATGTAGGGGAAATTTAAATTTAAGTAATTTATATATTAAGCCTGGTATCCAAATACTATCGAAGGCTTTTTTAAAGTCTACAAGATTTAAAATTGGAAAAAACAGACTATAAATATAATGAAAATAAAGAAGATATCATTTTGGCATACTGGAGCGAGTGTTATAGCCCATTTACACTACAGCGAAATCTAGTAGATTAGATTTCAAATCTTGCTCAAAATCTAGATCGTTTACACTGGATTTATTTGACAAGATTTCATTTTAATAACAAAAACAGCTGACTGAAATTTAAAAGAAAATAATATTTCCAAATTTAGTTTAATACCAAACAAAAATGAAAAATATAGGACATTTAGTATCGTCTTCATCAAGACCAAATAAGATCCAATCAGAAATAATGTTTTAGAATGAGCCACCAAACTTTTCAGTTGTTATGCTTAAAGGCAGAATTAGCCAACCGTAAATGTAGAAACCGTAAATGTAGTCGTGTCAGCTGATCGTTTTTGTTATATGAAAAGGTATACAAGTGCTTACTTCACCATAATGTAACGTAACTTAACGTCCCAATCTGTTGAAAATAGAATTCTACAGCAACGTTACGTGACATTTGTCAAGCAGTGATGGGCTGTTTGTATGTGGAATATTCAGAGGGTATTTTTACTCTTTTTTTTGGTACTTAAATTTTTTGGTACATATCGATGGCTTAATATAGAGAGGTCGTATCTTGCATTTTCAGTATTTTACAGGAGAAGGAAAAAACTTAATAAAATCTAAAACAAAAATGTTATGTTATGTTTCTTTTAATTACTGTAAATCAACTATTCGTCAACATAGGAACCTGAATTTTTCAAAGGATGTGTATGGGGGGTTTGTCTACCAGAATATGTAAAAACCCCGATTTTGAAAAAAAACGAGATACGACCTTTCTATATTAAGCCATCAATTATTACATAAATAAAAATGATTCAAATTACTTTTTTTATAAAATCTAATAAGAGCATTTGTCAATCGTAATAAGTAACAATATAACATACATATAATAATAATAACAATAAGAATAAAGAAATATAAATATGTTTTCAAGTAAAATACATTGTAGAAATGTATGTATGTATGTACAAAACCAGAATTATAATCTAATTACATATAAAAATGGGAGGGTGTCACAGTATCCATTTTTCGGTAAATTTTTCTTTTGATATTTAAACTTTTTTATTTGTTAGTATGGTTTACATACATACATACATATGTACATCGAATATTAAATATAGTATTTTAAGTACTTTTTCCTTTATAAAATCTATCAAGAGACATACATACATACATATAATAAAAATTTGAAAAAAAGGTACATACAAATATACATAACTATCAGGTATGTGATGAAAAACGATTTCGAATAAAAAACGATATAAAATCGGAAATAGTTGTGATCGCACCACTTATTTCGGTTTCGTTTTGGTTTTGTTCTTAACCCGAATTCGATTTCATTTTTCATTTTGTTCTATAAAAATTTAAAAAAATAAGAATGTGATAAAAAACGAAAATTTAGTTTGATTTTCGTTTTTAAATCGAGCAACCATTTGTATACGATTTGCTAACATTTTTCTGTTTTAATAATAAAAAATACGGTTTATATTTCTCATTTATTTACTATATGAAATTATTTAAAAATAGGCTGTCTGCAATTGCAACTCGGTTTCTGCTCGCCTCAGTATTTGTTGAATTACTTAAGTCAAGTTCTACTTCACTAGGATCAGGTTCTTCAAGTGGAGTAGTCGTAGAATTAACGATTCTAAAATGAGTACCATCGATACAACCAATTACGACAGGAATTTTGTATTTTTGAAAAAAATGGTGTTTCGAATAAATGTTTGCATAAAACATTTTTCAATACAACTATCATTTTAGAAAATGTAGTTCTGTGCATTACTACAATGGAGTCATTCCCAACGGACCGTTGAAAACTGCCTCCTGCCAACATTCTTAATGTAGTTGCTAATTCGATTACCAATGGAATTGATTTCGATTGTACAGTAGCGAGCATAAAAAATGCAACGCTATGCCGATTGATTTTTATGTGCGCCTCTTTCAAAAAAAAAGTACGGAAATTAAAAACTTTTTTTTTATTTTTATGCTCCACAAACTTAGTTAACAAATGCAGGTTACAATATCAAAATTTTTCTATCCACTTATTTTTATTTTAATATTTAAGAAAAAAAGTGCCAAATTTCAGCGAGCAAAAAAAATGCAACGCTATGTTATTCATAACTTTATTTAACTTAAATGTAAATTCTTACAAAATGTTGGTTAAAAATATACTTAAAACTAATAATTGGTTGCGTAGCCTTTATTTTCTTTTACCGCTTGCAGTCTGGAGGGCATAGAATCCACTAGGGGCACGATGGTGTGTAGGGGTATTTTTTCCCATTCTGACTTCAAAATTTTTTCTAATTCCGCCAAATTTGAAGGATTTTTCTTCTTAGCTTCCCGATCTAAAGTCTCGCATAGGTTTTCTAAGGGGAGATAGTGACGGCTAATCCAAAATTTGCACATCATGGTCGCTTAGGTAGTTACGAACCAAGCGACTAGAGAGCTTCAGGTCATTGTCTTGTTGGAATATGCTGTTTGGGGGCATTTTTTCCAGAAGATGTGGGAGCATTCTTCTAGGATCTCACAGTATTTAGTGGCATTCAAAATACCATCGATTTTCACCAACGGATCAACTCCGTCATGAGAGAACGAACCTACCAATAAATTCCTTAAAATAAAGAATTTCGGTGAAAAACAAAAGTAACTTAATCCACACCATTAGCCATGTTTTACTGTTGGTAGCTGATATCTGGGAGAATATCTCTGCTCAGGCGGTCTTCTAATATATTTTATCCCATCAGATCCAGAAAGATTAAATTTACTTTCACTACTAATGGTGTGGAGTAAGTTACTTTTGTTTTTCACCGAAATTCTTTATTTTAAGGAATTTATTGGTACGTTCGTTTTCTCATGACGGAGTTGATCCGTTGGTGAAAATCGATGGTATTTTGAATGCCACTAAATACTGTGAGATCCTAGAAGAAAATATGCTCCCACATCTTCTGGAAAAAATGCCCCCAAACAGCATATTCCAACAAGACAACGACCTGAAGCACTCTAGTCGCTTGTTCCGTAACTACATAAGCGACCATGATGTGCAAATTTTGGATTAGCCGTCACCATCTCCCCTTAGAAAACCTATGGGAGACTTTAGATCGGGAAGCTAAGAAGAAAAATCCTTCAAATTTGGCGAAATTAGAAAAAATTTTGAACTCAGATTGGGAAAAAAATACCCCTACACACCATCGTGCCCCTAGTGGATTATATGCCCTCCAGACTGCAAGCGGTAATAGAAAATGAAGGCTACGCAACCAATTATTAGTTTTAAGTATATTTTTAACCAACATTTTGTAAGAATTTACATTTAATTTAAATAAAGTTATGAATAACATAGCGTTGCAATTTTTTTGCTCGCTGAAATTTGGCACTTTTTTTCTTAAATGTTAAAATAAAAATAAGTGGATAGAAAAATTTTGATATTGTAACCTGCATTTGTTAACTAAGTTTGTGGAGCATAAAAATAAAAAAAAAGTTTTTAATTTCCGTACTTTTTTTTTTTGAAAGAGCCGCACATAAAGATCAATCGGCTTAGCGTTGCATTTTTTATGCTCGCTACTGTATATGGGGTTCAATTTTGTTTAATATATAGGAAAACCCTTCCTTATTTAATCTAAAACATTCTTTAAAACTAAAAATATTTGTATTATATACTATTAAACTCATTAATTTAGATTATGGCGTTTTACTTTTATTCCGGCATATTTAATGGGTTTGATGCATCCCTTAACATTTTTCGTTCAATATTTTTAAAACAATTGGTATTGTCGATTATTAAAATTGAGGTTGATAAAACAAATGCCATTGTTACGCTTTACAAATTAAAAAATAATTTTTTTTTACTGAAAAGTTTGTTATTTTACATGAAACGGTTTGGAATAAAACAAAAAATGGAAACTAAAACCGTTCGGATTTCATCACATCTTATAACAAATCGTTCGTTTTCCAAATTCGATTTTACTTGAAAACGAATCGATTTTCATCACATACCTGTATGCATAATAGCAATAATAGATAGTTATAAATATTTTTAAAAGTATAAAAAGCCATAACTACAATGACCTTTTTACACAATCACAAAAAATGTAAGCAAACTGAACTCCCATCAACGTTTTAAACATATCTTCAGCACAATATAATTTATTAAAAATTAATTTCTTTATGTCAAAAACACATGATACGATTTTAAGCGTTCTATAAGTGCAAATACATTTACGTTTACGATAATTTACATTTACGATACATTTACGTTTTCTAGAGTCAGCTAAAGAGGCCTTAAAGCTAACATCCATAAACAAAACTGATAAAGGGTCCGCCAAATAAGTTTTTTTTTTTTTTGAAAATGCTTT
The DNA here is from genome assembly GCA_930367235.1 of Sarcophaga rosellei. Taxonomy (NCBI): domain Eukaryota; kingdom Metazoa; phylum Arthropoda; class Insecta; order Diptera; family Sarcophagidae; genus Sarcophaga; species Sarcophaga rosellei. The sequence continues at coordinate 42,959,797 of OV884018.1, read as the reverse complement.
AAAAAAAACTACTGAATATTTTCTCAAATTTCTTTTTTTATTTGAAAGTACAATCCTTCCGGTTAATAATGGAAAATAATTTCACTCAAATGGCTGCCTCGGCTGGCCATGCAGTAGCCTACAGAAGATGCCGATTTGGCAAAAAAAACATCTTTTCAGATGAAGCTCATTTTGATCTTGGCGGGTATGTAAACAAGCAAAATTGTCGCATTTGGGACACAGAAAAGCCGACGCAATGTTTCTTTGTGGCAACGCTATTCAGTACAGTATATAAACGTTGTGTACTTTAGAGTATTTTTTCGAATACTGATTTGCAGCATATAATATATTCATTTTTAGAATCAATTAGTTCAATATCATCGGCAATGGGGCCAATCAATATTAACACAAATGCTTTGCACGGTATAAAGCAGGACAAACAGATATAATTTAATATAATTCGGGAGTATAATGTCGTGCTCTCGAAATCAATAAATTTTGGGTTTTTAAATGTATGTAGTTAAAGTTACTCTCGAGGGAACCTTCAACTGTAGATCAAAAAGGTGTTATTATATATATGTGGTGAGATCATGTCGTACGCTATATCGAGTTCTTTTACAGAAGAAGAGAGCGTAGGACATGTAGAGAAATATACCCAAATGGTATGCGTGGAATTGGCGGAACATTCACTTAACGTAAAGAAACGTTCGTTGCGTTAGTTTACAATATATGAAAACAATGCAAATGCTTACCGAAATTACTTTACAGTTCGGTCATCAATATTTTTCGTACGCAAGTATCGCCTACAAACAGCATACATATTTACATAAATATTTACTTAACAACCATTTTTAAATTAAATAAAATATTTTATATTTGATGAGATATGCTTGAAACTTATAGTGTTTATACATGCCACGATTACGTCTAAGCTTTAAAAATGCTGTTTAAGTATTTTCTTTTTATTTCACGTTTTTCCTCTTCTTCCATTAAGGACTATATGCATCGCTTACGGAAGACTGACAAAGACATTTATGTCTTTCATTCCGCAAGGATTCAAAATGTTACGAATGAAATCCTCAAACTTCTTAGAATTATGACATAGGACATAGGACAGGACATAAAATAGACTTGGGACATTATGTAGTGTGTTTGACTAGTTGAAGTTGTCATACCCTATGTATGCAACTTAATATCAACACATTCTTGTTGATATTGTCCACACTGCAGAAATGCTGGGACACCGTGTAAAATGCTGTCTCAGCATATTCCCATATACATATACAGTAGCGAGCATAAAAAATGCAACGCTAAGCCGATTGATCTTTATGTGCGGCTCTTTCAAAAAAAAAAAGTACGGAAATTAAAAACTTTTTTTTTATTTTTATGCTCCACAAACTTAGTTAACAAATGCAGGTTACAATATCAAAATTTTTCTATCCACTTATTTTTATTTTAACATTTAAGAAAAAAAGTGCCAAATTTCAGCGAGCAAAAAAAATGCAACGCTATGTTATTCATAACTTTATTTAAATTAAATGTAAATTCTTACAAAATGTTGGTTAAAAATATACTTAAAACTAATAATTGGTTGCGTAGCCTTCATTTTCTATTACCGCTTGCAGTCTGGAGGGCATATAATCCACTAGGGGCACGATGGTGTGTAGGGGTATTTTTTCCCCAATCTGAGTTCAAAATTTTTTCTAATTTCGCCAAATTTGAAGGATTTTTCTTCTTAGCTTCCCGATCTAAAGTCTCCCATAGGTTTTCTAAGGGGAGATGGTGACGGCTAATCCAAAATTTGCACATCATGGTCGCTTATGTAGTTACGGAACAAGCGACTAGAGTGCTTCAGGTCGTTGTCTTGTTGGAATATGCTGTTTGGGGGCATTTTTTCCAGAAGATGTGGGAGCATATTTTCTTCTAGGATCTCACAGTATTTAGTGGCATTCAAAATACCATCGATTTTCACCAACGGATCAACTCCGTCATGAGAAAACGAACGTACCAATAAATTCCTTAAAATAAAGAACTTCGGTGAAAAACAAAAGTAACTTACTCCACACCATTAGTAGTGAAAGTAAATTTAATCTTTCTGGATCTGATGGGATAAAATATATTAGAAGACCGCCTGAGCAGAGATATTCTCCCAGATATCAGCTACCAACAGTAAAACATGGCTAATGGTGTGGATTAAGTTACTTTTGTTTTTCACCGAAATTCTTTATTTTAAGGAATTTATTGGTAGGTTCGTTCTCTCATGACGGAGTTGATCCGTTGGTGAAAATCGATGGTATTTTGAATGCCACTAAATACTGTGAGATCCTAGAAGAATGCTCCCACATCTTCTGGAAAAAATGCCCCCAAACAGCATATTCCAACAAGACAATGACCTGAAGCACTTTAGTCGCTTGGTTCGTAACTACCTAAGCGACCATGATGTGCAAATTTTGGATTAGCCGTCACTATCTCCCCTTAGAAAACCTATGCGAGACTTTAGATCGGGAAGCTAAGAAGAAAAATCCTTCAAATTTGGCGGAATTAGAAAAAATTTTGAAGTCAGAATGGGAAAAAATACCCCTACACACCATCGTGCCCCTAGTGGATTCTATGCCCTCCAGACTGCAAGCGGTAAAAGAAAATAAAGGCTACGCAACCAATTATTAGTTTTAAGTATATTTTTAACCAACATTTTGTAAGAATTTACATTTAAGTTAAATAAAGTTATGAATAACATAGCGTTGCATTTTTTTTGCTCGCTGAAATTTGGCACTTTTTTTCTTAAATATTAAAATAAAAATAAGTGGATAGAAAAATTTTGATATTGTAACCTGCATTTGTTAACTAAGTTTGTGGAGCATAAAAATAAAAAAAAAGTTTTTAATTTCCGTACTTTTTTTTTGAAAGAGGCGCACATAAAAATCAATCGGCATAGCGTTGCATTTTTTATGCTCGCTACTGTATGCATAATGTGTTAGAATTTAAGTTGTCTAGCATACAATTAGTTTTAAGTAATTAAGTTTTTATGGTGACAGAACACGGGAACAGTCGCACTAGCGGCTGTTCCCAAAAATAAATAAACAATATAAATAAACAATAAAATAATAAAAGTCTTTTAAATTATTAAATATATTACATGGCGATCCTGCCAGCGCGTTTTCGAGTAAAAACTGAAAATAACAATTGACATTGAACTAGAAAACAGATCGAAAAATAATAATTTTAAATGAAAAAAAAGTGATAAAATTTGACAAAAATAATCTGTGTAATGAATAATTGGCACAGATAAAATAAAACACCAAAAAAAAACAAGACAACGTGAGTGAAATAATTAAAAAAAAAGGTTAAAATAACCTTATAAAATTTGTAACAATTACAATATAAAAAAAAAATAATAAAAAAATTTTTGAAGGAAGAGAGCGATAATTTGCTATGTCATTAACACAGTGAAGTTTGTGAGAGAGAATAAACACAATGCAAATACGACTGCCAGAAAAATACCTATAAAAATTGCCTTATCTTTTCCTTTTGTTTGTGCACAGTGAATAAAAAAAAATTATTTGTAAAAACAAATATGTATGTAGTTGTAAGGAAATTACTGAAAATCATTTATTATAATAAAATTAAAAAAAAAATAAATTATTTTAAAAAGAATGAAAATAATTTCATTCTAAAATGAAAACCAAAAAAAAAATATAAAAAAAACTAAATAAACATCCCCTTAATTAATTCATTTAAAAAGTATCTTGTGATGCATTAAAATCATCGAAAAAACTCAAGTTCAGTTTTCTTTTCCACACATTTTTGTAAGACTTGAAAGTACGGTTTTTGTATCTTAAAGATACCTAAAGATAACTCAAAATTGTGAACAGATAAACGAACCAAAATATACAACAATAACAAAAACAAGACAAAATATTTAAGTGATTAGAGCATAATTGTGGCAAAGAAAGAAAACAAACTTAACGTTGGATAAAGAAAAAAAAAAAGACTATAAAGTTTACATATGTGTTGTCTATTGGTTATGATAATATTGTGTGACCAGTGAGTTATGAACACAAAACTTTAACAAAAAGAAATAATAATAAATAGAGTCAGCAGTAATGACAAAAAATAATAAATGCATCGCGCAATGCAGTTTTGCAAAAGAAGAGACATTGTAAGAGTGTGGTTAGAATGAAAAGAAGAAAAGTAGAGTGATGGAAAAAATTAATTAATACTAGAGTTCATAAAAAGCCGAAATATTAAAGAAAAAGCACTAACGCAAAAACATTTTGGAGAACTTTTCATTCTTTTTCTTGAGCCTAAAAAAATAAAATACGAACGAAAGTGTTGTTAAGGCGATGAGAAAAAAAAAAGCGAGGGTAAAGAACAAACTCAAGAATAACTATAAAAATAGTTTTATTTTACAAAATAAGCTGAACAGTAATGCAATTGAAAAAGTACAGACTTGAAAAAGAAAAAAAAAACAACTAACTGTAAACATGTTATCAGAGCGAAGAAGAAAAAATAAAACCTGAAATATTAAAGATAAACAACAAATATAAGAAATAAATAAAAAAAAAAAAAGGAAAATCTGCGATTGAGATGAACCGACAAGTCAGCGAGAACCAGATTTCAGCCACTTATTGGAAGTCCCGTTTCGGTACCGTAAAGAGGAGTAAGGAGCAATTTGCTAATATTTTTAGATTATGTTTAAATTAAATATTAATTATAAATATACAATATATAGTTTTAATAATATTATACAAGAACAAAGGAATGGAAAAATCTTTCGTAAATTCATAATTATGTATATTTTTGTAATAACTAATATTTCTACAAAATTTCTAATACATATTGCATATCAGCATAAAAAAAAAAAAATTTCATTTATATTTTTACATAAGAAATATTTTACATACATTTTATAAAAATAAATCTATTTTTTTTAATTTTGTCCTAAAGATTTTTGAATTAAAACATTTGTTTCTGTTAAGGAGTTAAGTTCTTGCCTTTATATATATAAAGAATTAATCTTCTTACAAGAAAAAATAATTTTACGGTAGTGTTTAAAAAAAAAATATTTTTTTATTATATATTGTATTGCAAAATGGCAAATTTTTTTTTATAATAAAATATTAACAGTTACTATTCAGTAATAAAATGATAATTGGTTGTACTTTATTTAATGATATGTAGATTAACAAAAAAAAATTTTTTTTTCATTACATATGTATAATAATAATTATTAATCATTTTTTTTATAATACATACATATTTTTATTGAATTACAATTTATTACATAAGAAATATTTTTAAAACCACTTGGGCAAAATATAAAAGAAAATATATGTATTAAGAAATATTTTTTAAAACCAATTAAAAAAAATATAATAATAAATCTTATTGTGAAACTGCTGCGATACTTACGAGTCCCTCCAGTGGTGAAAAAAAAAATATTAAAATACATATATAAGCAGAAAGCTTATCCCCCTCTTTAGAAAATAATTCACGGTAATTACTTAATATTCTTACTCGAAGTTAGTATTTTTCCGAATTTAAGTGTGCCAGGTTTAAATTTTTTTAAATCGCTATATTCAAGTGAACAAATTTCTTGGTTATTGTAAGGGTTGTAACATCCAAACGGTATGTTATTGCTTCGTATGGTAATAAATCCATTCTCAACATCAATCTTAGCTTAAAAGCGATGAGTAAATTTGGACCAATTATGGCTGAATAATTTTTACTATTGAAATTAATAACCTTCCATGAGAAGGTATCTGAGACCTTAAATTCACTAGGTATGGGTGTTATAATTTTTTCGGTTACTTGATTTATTCCGTTTATAGTTTTGTAATATGAATTGCCGAGGGCATTTGGCTTAATAATGCAAATGGCAAAATCCTTTTTGTCAAACCACGCGCTAAAGTTGCAACCGATTTTATTAATAATGGAAAGATTGATTAAGATCAATGCTTACCATGGTTGCATTTATTGAAGGATAAATTAATTATCCTAAAAGGAAAGAAATAAAACTTTCCCGATATATATTGTATGACTTTGTTATTAATGGAATAGTTGACCTAGGTCTACTTTTTCCAAAGCTTGAAAAAATAGCTGGTAACATGGGTCTGACAACCTTGTGACATTCTACAGATAATGTCACTTAATGACATAATAAAGAAATTTTAATTGTTTTAATTAAACAAGTTGCGAACAATAGATTGAAAAAACTAGAAATTGCGCAAACACCTAAAACAAAAACTATTAGGGATGAAAAGGAAAGATTAGAAATAATAAAAAAAAATCGTGATGGTCCACTGCTCGGTGGCCACCCAGGGATCATACGATTATTAAATAAACTCATGAATGACTACTTTTGGAAGAACAAGCAACTAAAACAAAAGTGTAACAACTACTTAAACTTAGAATATAAACAACTATTAGCATTGTTACCTAAATCAACTTCGTTACGAGGGAAGGTGTAGTGTGTTTGACTAGTTGAAGTTGTCATACCCTATGTATGCAACTTAATATCAACACATTCTTGTAGATATTGTCCACACTGCAGAAATGCTGGGACACCGTGTAAAATGCTGTCTCAGCATATTCCCATATACATATATGCATAATGTGTTAGAATTTAAGTTGTCTAGCATATAATTAGTTTTAAGTAATTAAGTTTTTATGGTGACAGAACACGGGAACAGTCGCACTAGCGGCTGTTCCTAAAAATAAATAAACAATATAAATAAACAATAAAATAATAAAAGTGTTAAATTATTAAATATATTACAATTAAGCGCCTCTTTATTCAATATAAAATAACCAATAAAAATGTATTAAAATTTCCACACTAATTATAAAAAATCTGTGTACGTTTCTTTACACATTGCTTTGCCTTAAAAATTTTCAGAAGTATTAACATTTTGTCCACAACATCGAAGTGTCGGTCCGTTATTTATGAAATTATGCACATAATAATTTTGCCATTGAACTTTCGGCAGACAATAGCCAGATAAATGAGACACCGAATCGTCAAATATTTGAGAAAAAATCGTCAAAGGCGTTTATTGAAATCGTCAGAAAAAATAATAAATAAATGAAAAGTTTTTAAAAACCAAAATTATTGCTATTGTAGTAAAACATATAAAGTCAATGTTCAAAAACAAAACAAAAAAAATTGTTAGAAATTAAAAGCTTGAATCCCTCATCTTCATTTATTAATTTTTCCAAAAATGGAGAAATTTTATATCATACTACAATAATATTGCACCATCTTAATCAATGGGTGGTGTAAATATTAAGGAGTCTGAACCTCTTGAGATTCTGAACATGAAAATTCAGTGTAATGTTGGCTTCAACCGACAGATTTTTCAGTTCCTTCTAAAGATCTTATCATCTGATCTTACTATTTACACCATTTATAAACTACCGAGAATAGAATACAACTCTCATGCATGGGTAGGTGCCTCAACGTCTGTTTTGAGGTTTCTCGACCGTGTGCAGGAGAAGCCGTATTAGCTCGTTAATGACGGTAGTGTGTCCAACTCCATTGAATCATTGAAACATCGTTGCAATGTGGCTTATGTTTCACTGTTCTATCGCTACTAGAACGGATTTTGCTCGAGTGGACATGTTCCCGAGAATCATATGTTCGTACGTATTTGGTCGATTGGCCAGTAGATCGTACACTGCATTACAGACAAAATTCGTTTTTTAGTCGGACTATAGGTATGTGAAACTCAACTCCTGCAGAGGCCTTTCCTGTTACCTATGTTATAAAAATATACAAGCCTAGTGTCCATAAACACTGTTTTCTCTTTCCTTCTTCCCATAACATATTTTCATAGTTCCAAACACAATGCCATCCATTCCCTGAGTATTGTTCGTACGAAAAAAAAATAACAGCGCTTGCCTTGTTCTTCCGATGATAGTATTAGAACCTACATATACCTGAATTTTTAAAATTGTCAGCAACGACAAGTGATAAATTATTCTCAACTACGAGTAAAGTTTAGGAGTTGTAACTCTTTTGCTTTTAATGGGTTTAAAACAGATCCCGGCAATTCCTATGCACGCGTGCATGTCAGCCATTACTAAATTTACTCTCACGATCAAAAACACACTCAGTCTCGTTTGAGTATTCATTGAAAGGGGTTGTGTTGTCGCATGCTTCTTGCTTTTGTACATGAAGATCTGCTAATGCAGGGATGTACAGTATAAATATCCCAGAAAGTTTTCTATTAAATATGTATACACCTATCCCCCGTTTTACACGGTATTCGTTTTACACCGTTTTTGAAAATAAAATTTTTTTAACGAAATTTATTAATTTTGCATTTACACGAAATTATAAACACTAAACTATAATTTGCTTATATCTACAATAACATTTTCACTGTTTTACTGTCAAAATATTTTACTGTCAAAATACAACACTACAAAATGTATGTTACGAATTCTTAGTACATATTGTACAAATTTCTAAAAAAGGCGTATTATTGAAAGCGAAAATGACAGCAATTAAATATGAATGAAAATAGAATGTTAAGTCTCATTTATCGATATCAACTTAAATGAATTTCTAATTTTAATTTTTTATCTATAAAGACAATGAATTATTTAAAATAGGTTTTTTTATATTTGTTTTATAATTGAAATAAATTAATATTCTTGTAATTTATTAAGTGTAATTGAAATAAATTAATATTCTTGTAATTTATTAAGTGTGTTTGATATTAAATATATTAATATTTATTTTTCGTTCAATGTGTTTGTTATTTATCATATTAAAAACTGACAAAAAGGGCTTTTTTATAGCGATTTTCGTTTAGCACGGTTTTTCCATATAAAAGTGAATTTTTCGAGTTACACAGTTTTTTATGGAACCTATCTTCCGTGTAAAACGGGGGATAGGTGTATTTCCAAAAAAAACAAATTTTAATCTAAAATGCTTTCTTAAATCAATATAATCAAAGAAGTCTAAACGAATTTTACAAATTTTAATTTAATAAACTAATATTTTTAATTAATCCGTGACACACACTTTTACTTTGTCACATTAGTACCACACTGGGTCTGGCCAGACCCCATATAAATGTTAGTGTATTTGCATAAGTTAACATTATTTTTTTATGTAGATAGTTTTAAAAACGGTTTAAATTGCTTAAAATTATAACTAAAAATTCAGGTGGTTTATTAATTTCATTTCTTATTTTAATTTTATAAAGTTTTTAATTGATAAAGAAATAGAATCAGTGTACACTGAGTAAAAATTTGTCATGTTATCAATCTAAGCAACTAAGACATGTATTCTACTTTGGAATGTTTCTGGCACACAGCATTTGAACATTTTGAACAAAAGAATTTAGTTTTAATAAGACGTAATCTTCTTAAACACCTTAAGTTGGCTTATGAGCGCAATAAGCATTATTACAATTTGCGAAGCAGACCTCAATCATTTAAAGTTGGACAAGAAGTATGGAGAAGAAATTTCGTGCAGAGCAATTTTGAAAAGCGATTCAATGCTAAATTAGCCCCTTTATTTGTTACGGATTGCCTGTTGTAACTTTTACTCCCACCCTTTTTATTTGCATATATGGTTGGCAACAATGCACTTTATTGCAACCCTTCGATCGACATGATTGCAACTCTTTCTTTTTCTGCATTCCTTTTACTATGTATGTCCTTCGTCATATTTTTTTTTGGCGCGAATTGATCGGCCAACCAGATTTTGACACTTGGCGTCTGTTTCGTTAGGATTTTACCGTTAGACATTTCGGCCAATCAGAATGTGACATTTGTCAATGAATTAAGGATGAGGGAAATAGGCAAAGGAAGAAAATGCATTTGGCGGGAGAAAAGAACATTCTAGTAAGAATGTAAAAGAGACATAAAAGGAAAAAACAAGCTGTGAGTCAAGTCAGTTGTTGTGTGGCAGTCGTATAGTGAAGTAAAAAAAAAAACATATTAAAACAAAAGAAAAGGAAAAGCCAAAAAAAAGAAATATATAACGTTAAACTAATTTTGGGGGAAAAAAAAAAAGAAATGAAGTGCAAAAAAAAAAAAAAAGAAAGGAAGTGCGGGGATAGTCATCTAAAAGAGATTAAATTTTTTTGTATTGTTAATTGTGGCAAATTATTAAATTTCCCAAAAATTGTCCATGTTTCTTTTTTTTTTACAAAATAAAACCAAGAATTTACAGTGTCATCTACACAAAACCTGCAAAAAAGGAAAAAATTTTTAAAACCTAATAATTTTCAAACAAAATGAAACAATAAAAGGAAAAAAAACAACAAAGAATAAAAATTTTTTTGTGTTTAAAAAAAAAAACAATAATTTTCATATAAGAAAAAAAAATGGAATTTACAGTGTAATCTACACAAAACCTGCAAAAAAAAAGAAAAAGGGGGAAAAATTTTTGAAGCTCAATAATTTTCATAAAAAAAAAGAGAAAAAAAAAAAAACAAGACCAAGAATACAATTTTTAAAAAAACTAAATAATTTTTATTAAAAAGAAAAAAAAAGAATTTACAGTGTAATCTCCACAAAACCTGAAAAAAAGAAAAATTTTCAAAACCTAATAATTTTCGTACAAAAAAAAACAAAAGAAATAAAAAAAAACAAAGAATAATTTTTTTTAAACTAAATAATTTCTATTAACAAAAGAAAAAAGGATTACAGTGAAACCTGCACAAAACCATATAATTTCCATAAGGGGGAAAAAAAACAAGAACATAATTTTTTTTTTCAAACTAAATAATTTTCATATAAAAAAAAAGAATTTACAGTGAAACCTGCATATATATAAAAAAAAGAATTTTCAAACTAAATAATTTTCATATAAAAAAAAGAATTTACAGTGAAACATACATATATATATATATATATATAAAAACTCGAAACTAAATAATTTTCACATAAAAAAAACACAAGAATTTACAGTGTAATTCATAAAACGAATAAACACGTAGAGAAACAAAAAATAAATAAAAAGAAAATAAAATCAAATATTTTTGCTTATAAAACTAAAACTAAGTGAAAATGAAAAAAAACAAAAACTATTTGCTTAACCTAAACCCACAAATATTAAAAACAAGATCAATTAAAATTTTCTTTAAAAAAGAAAAAAAAAAAAAAATCCTACAAATAAAAATAAAAAAAAATTAAAATGAAAAGCAAAATAAAAACTTAAAAGAAAAAAAAATAAAAAAAAAAGAATCCTACAAAAAGGAATCCAAAAAAAAACCCTGAAAAGAAAAAAAAATATATAATAAAAACTGCTTACCTAAATATAAAACAATAAGCATAAAAGATCAGAACACCAGACCAACCAATCAGCGAGAGGAACACCACCACTACCAATCATCATCATTACCATCATCGGACCAACCATTCACCTCCAGATCGGTGCACCGCAGCGCAGCCCAGCTAAGTGCCATCCTCACCCTCACTTACTATCTAAATTTAGTTAGATGTATTATATTCATAGATTATATTTTATATTATATGTATTACATTATATTCATAGATTATATTATATTACATTATATTCATAGATTATATTATATATTATATTACATCATACTTCTTTTTTTTTACCCTACCTATATTATATTTTCCTAGGAATAAAATAAAAAAATATACTAACCTTTTTTTTTTAATACATGGAAATAGTTATCCCTAAGTCTGATTGTATGACGATATATATTATATGAATACAGATCCCCATCTCTTTTCTTTTTTTTAATATTGTTCTCTCCTTTATAAATAAATCTGGCTTTAATGTTATGAAGTAAAACCAACATGACTATTTAATTGGCTAAAATCGGGAGGAATGCTGGGAGCATGGTACGTGGTATATTAGGGACAGATGTAGTTTTTGTATTAGGGTGTCCGTCTGTCACGGCGTGTGACTTTGTCACTGGGAGGAAACTTGTCACCCTGACGGTTTAACATCTAACCGTCAAACCATTTCGACTCGGTTTTCTTTTGTTTCCGGATACTTTCGCGTTTTATACTATTGTATGTTTTCTTTATATTTACACAGTCTAGGGTTTTTTTATGACATGCAGGCTGTGTTTATATGTTCACGCGTCGTAGAAATCGGGTTGAGAACCACATAAATCTGAGCAACCGGGTAGATCTTTGCATGCCCTTAACTTCGACATTTTATTCGGTGTATTTGAATTCCGATTATTCGAATACAACCGGCGCGTAACATATATGGCGCCCAACGCAATTCACAGTAGATAACACTAGTTTTTTTTGCAAAAATTTCAACACCAATTTTGGTCTACGTAACATACATATAGCCACCGAAAATAAAAGTAGCGTTAGTAGAGTAGATAGAGCACGTGTTCTAAGTAACGTATAACGGTGATTCGCACCACGTGGCAACCGAGCCACGGGCACGTGCTAAGTAACGGATTTTGAGTCGAAATGGTTACACGTGTTCGACAATGATCGGCATTATCAAGTACAGTTAGAATAATTTCAGTGCACATTACTAGGTTAAGATTATTATTTGTTTTCACGTGTTTGATGTAAGTCATGACATCTGGATTATATTGATCTGGATGTTTCATTTGCGACATCGAAAGGGGAAAACATTTAATTTTATCTTTTACATGCCTTTGTTGGTTTCTTTCATAAATCGGCGTAAGTCATGATTTTGGACAACATGTCTGGAATTTTCATTTGCGACGTCGAGGGAGGGTCACCTTCAATTTGGGCCTGGCTGAAATTCTGTCGGTATTCGTGCGATATTTGTTCTAGATTCGGGAGACTATAAGTCCGAACCGGCGACATAAAGTCGAAAGTTTACATTGCGATAGAATCTCGGGATCTTATTAAGTATCGCGTAGTGTTTTTTTTACTCGTGGGAGTCCTTGTCCTTAGTGTTGAGAGACGAGTTGCACCACGATCGGCTGCAAATGGATGCAGCGTTTGGAAAGTTTTAGTAATGTGCAAATACACTTGCTCGGGAAGTCAATTTCTTTTGCCATGCGGAGAGAGGAAATTGATCCACCGACCAGAGTCGAGATTAGTCGTATCACGTGCAAATCTTTGAAAATGATTTTTTTTATTATTATTATATTTATTTTTTTTTTGAATAAACCGCGTACTTATTTTGCCATGTTTCCCGGCAGTCCTCCATGTAACACATGCGAACTGCTTCATTGAATTTTTTTTAATTTTATTTTATTTTATTTTTGGATTTAAATTTAAATTGTTGATCTGGAATTTTCTTTTGCCACGCCTATCTTTGTTATAGACGAAAAAAATTTTTTTTTACTTTTTTTCCCTGCATTTTTTGGGGGAAACGAACGTTTTTCTTCCTTTGCTTATTCACCCCTCTTCCTTGGGAAGGGACAACTTTCATCATACATAATCATTCTAATTGTTTTTTCTTTCTTTTCGGCTGATAATTTTGAATTGATTTTCTTGGTTCGGTGTTGATTTTCTTTTATTTGAGTTTAATTTATCTTCTCCATGCGTTCAATGGCGCATTATGTCCAAGCCTAACACTCGGGCGAGTGGCACTACAGGGGCTTCCTCACGCGAGACAGCCACAAGGTCGAATTTAGCTAACGCATCGGGAAGAGTAAGAGTTGCATCTCGTAGTTCGGTACCAAGACAAGGTAGAGGTAGGGGCACATCTCCGGTGTCGGAGATTCGAGTATTAGGGCGTTAAGAGGATCATCTGTTTCACGTTTACTGGAGTCATACCCGTCTGGCGAAATAGAAGGAGATATTCTTGGCCGCGAGTCCTTAACTGGATCTTTACCAGCGATAGGAATAAGTTTTTCTGGGAGTTCAACATCAGGCGTGCCGACAGACAACCAAGTTACAGTGGAAATGGCGCCGGGGCAAGGAGATAAGGAAGGCGAAAACCAGGCATCAGGTGGCAACACAATGGAAACCTTATTAGACTACTTCCAGGAGGCCATGCGAAAGACTCAGGAGGAGTTTAGGAGAGAACTAACAGCTCTCAGAGAATCCATTGGTAACACAGCTGATACCAGACCCAATTCTGCCACACAGGGACTGAATGTTCAACCGTCTGGATCCCAGTCATATCCTCCGTCGTATGCAACATCTATCATGAGTATAAAACTGAAGGATTGGAAGATTTCTTTCAGCGGGGAAGGCAGTGTCTCAGATTTTCTTTTCAAATTGGATACTCTTGTTGCGCGCTCGCAATACCCACAGGACCATGTTATGTCGAATTTCCATATTTTCCTGACAGGCAAAGCTGAAACATTCTATTGGGACTATATTAAGCAACACCAGAGGGCAACGTATCAAATGCTTAAAACTGCACTATCTAAGGAATTTGGCTCGAGCGAAAGTGACCACGATATTTTGCTTAAACTCTCGACACGTAGACAGTTACCGAGGGAGTCTTACGACGACTACCAATTATTTGTAACTCGTTTGAATTTACGCCTAACGAACCCTTTGTCAGATGCAGCTCTAATAGACATAATAAAGAAGAACGTACATGCGGATTTAAAAGTGATGCTCTTCATAGCTAATCCGAATGACTTGGATACTCTTCGGGATCTGGCGAGGAAAGCAGAGAAAATTCTCCTGGAGAACAAGAACACTGGGGCTAGTCGACGTCAAGTAAATGAGATCTCCGTTGAAACCGCACCGGGAGACAGCGACATGGATTCTGACCCTCAAGTGGAGGCGCTGAAGGTGAATAAAACTTGGGTAGCAGGCGATTATTCGAAGATTAGGTGTTGGAATTGCTTAGAGCTCGGTCACAGTTACATTTATTGCCCTGACGAGAAACGAAACGTTTTCTGTTATAAATGCGGGAAACAGGGAGTAACTACAGTCAAGTGCGATAACCCTCATGGGGGAAACTTTCGTCGGAGCGAGTGGGCGACCGGGGATGCTCGTTCCTCAAAATAAATCCCGAGTTACACAACCTGGATGGAAAGCCTTCACAGAAGGTCACACCACCTAACAGGACAAAACATTTACCGGATATACAAACATATACTCAGCGAGAACATGAAAATAACCCCAAGCGCTGTGGACGCAAGTCAGTTGGTCATAGCATTTCACAACGAATTTTCAAATGTAGGCAAAGATACCGTAAGAGAAGGAAATTCAGGAAGGTGACGGAATCTTCGCGCTTGCCAGACAACGATGATGGAAGGCCTTTTGTAAAGATTAGAATTTTAAACGAGGAATTGTTGTGTCTATTGGACTCTGGTGCAAACGTGTCTGTATTAGGAAAGGGAAGTCTTGATTTTGTCAATAGAAACAATATACGTTTGGAAGGATTTAGATCTAGTATTTTTACCGCGAATGGTTCCAGGAATGATGTGGTAGGGTATTGTAACTTGCCTGTGACGTATAAGGGAGTAGAAAAGTCGATAATTTTTTATGTAGCACCGAACCTCTCTCAGCTCGGATACCTTGGTGTAGACTTTTGAAAAGCCTACGATATTGCCCCTCAGATTTTTTCAGATTTGTCCTGCTCAGAGCTTGTCAAGGAGACAGGGTTTAGTTTTCATCAATTGACTCCGGAACAAAAACTGCGCCTGGAGGATGTTGTAGCGAAGTTTCCATCCTACGAAAAGTTAGGGTTAGGGCGTACACACTTACTGGAACACCATAAAGATACAGGTGATGCTACACCGGTAAAGCAAAAACATTATCCTCTCTCGCCACCCAGACAAGCAGAGGTCTTCGAAGAATTGGATAGATTATTAGCCCTCGGCGTCATAGAGGAATCTAACTCCCCCTGGTGCAGCCCAATCATGACAGTTCGAAAACCTGGAAAAATCAGACTCTGTCTGGACTGCAGGAAACTAAATTCACTAACAAAGAAAGACTCGTACCCCTTGCCCCACATCAATGGACTCCTTAGCCGACTAAAAGACACCTACTTCATCAGTGGCATAGACCTGAAAGACGCCTTTTTCCAGATCAAATTATCAGACACATGCAAGGAGAAGACAGCATTTGCAGTACCCGGTAGGTCCCTATACCAGTATACAGTAATGCCATTTGGAGTGTGTAACGGACCCCAAACAATGAGCCGTCTGATGGACAAAGTAATTCCGGCGAAATTGAGAGAAAATGTATTCGTCTACTTGGATGACCTTCTGGTATGCAGTCACGATTTTGACACGCACCCGGAATTGCTTCTCGAAGTCGCGAAATGTCTTAAATCTGCAGGCCTGACAATTAATGTAGGTAAAAGCAAGTTTTGTCAGCGTGAGATCAAGCACCTAGGTTACCTTATAGGTGGCGGACATTTAAAAGTCGATCCCGAAAAGGTCGAGGCCATATCTCAGTTCCCGATTCCTAAAACACCGCGTCAAGTTAGGCGGTTCATCGGAATGGCAAATTGGTATCGCTCGTTCGTAGGTTGCTTTTCAGATCTTGCAGGCCCCCTAACGGATTGTTTGAGAAAAACAAACAAGCCTTTTCATCTACCTCCTCAGGCTGTCGAATCATTCGAAAAATTAAAGATAGCATTGTCGGAAGCACCTGTCCTCGCCGAACCAGACTTTAATAGGGAATTTATAATTCAATGTGATGCTTCCCGAACTGGTGTCGGCGGTGTTTTATATCAAATGGATAATGATGGGAAGGAGCGACCTATAGCATTTGTATCCCAAAAGTTGAACAAGGCACAAAGGAACTACACAGTTACGGAGCTGGAGTGTCTAGCGGCTATTGTGAAAAGCGCTTCAGACAGTACATCGAGGGACTCCCCTTCAGGATTATTACGGACCACTCGAGCCTTCGTTGGCTTATGAGCCAAAAAGACTTGAACGGCAGGTTGGGCCGATGGAGCCTGAAACTCCAAGCTTTTAACTTCACTATGGAACACCGAAAGGGTGCATTGAAAGTGGTTCCTGACGCGCTTTCCAGATTCGATACTGATGAACTTGAAATGTGTAATAACCCACCTGAAGTCGACTTGTCCTCACCAGAATTTGAAAGCCCAGAATACAGCGACTTAAGAGACCATATAAGGAAGAACTCCCAGACACTCCCTGACCTATGTATATTGGGGAATCTGATTTACAAACGCGAAAACATCCAGAGCGAATCAGTTAGTCCGGAAGACACATGGAGGTTATGGTTACCCAGATCCCTAACGTGATTAAAAACGCACATAGAGAAGGATGCCACGGGGGGTCTGAGAAAACCCTTTTCAGGATAAGGCAAAAATACTTCTGGCCAAGGATGGCACAAGACGTGAGGGCATACATTAAGCAATGCGACGTTTGTAAGAAGATTAAACCAACCAACCAGATATTACGCCCTCCCATGGGCAAGCAGTTTCAGACGAATCGGCCGTTCCAACAACTATTCTGTGATTTTCTAGGTCCTTACCCGTGCAGTAAGTCGAAAAATACTCAACTTTTGATTGTAATCGACCATTTTACCAAATTCTTGTTTTTGAAACCCATGAAGTCAGCAACTTCTGTAAATGTAATGGAATTTTTTCAGAATGACATATTTTGCACTTTTGGAGTTCCACAAGTCATCCACACTGACAATGCAAAGCAATTTACTTCGAAAGAGATAGAAGATTTCTTCGTAGCGCACGGCATTACTCATACAACAACAGCATTTTACTCCCCACAGGCGAATGCCTCTGAAAGGGCCAACCAAGAAGTAATTTCTAAGATACGATACTTTCTTAAGGACCAGTCCAACCATACAGCCTGGGACAAGAAAATACCCCAAATATTACAGATTCTCCGCAGTGATTATCATTCGGCAATCAGATGTTCTCCTTATTTTGCACTTTTCGGGCAAAACATGATGACGAGCGGAACGAGTTACGACGTATTGAACCGACTTAATATTCTCACCGATGATACCTTGGTCTTACGTAATGACCAATTAGATGTTATACGAGAGAACATTCGCAGGAATCTTGATTTGGCTCATGAAAAAGGAAGCAGAACCTACAACACCAGATGTAGAGCCGTGAATTTTGTTGTAGGGCAGGAAGTCTTTAGGAGAAACCATGCACAGAGTGATTTTAAATCGGCTGTTAACGCGAAATTCCTTCCCAAATATATAAAATGCAGAATTAGAGAAAAGTTAGGAAATTCGCTTTATACACTCGAGGACCTAAAGGGTAACTACATAGGGAAGTATCATGCCTCAGACATAAGGGCGTAAATTACTAGGAGATTATACTGACTCCGAAGCCCGGCTAATTAGTAAGTAGAGCATGAGACTCTTTATCTTCAGGGTCGTGGGTCGAGCCACACGTTTTTTCTTTCCCCCTTCTTTTCTCATTCAGTGTAGTTCAGATTGGGCTCATTCAATCCTGCCTGTTCACTTGTCGATCATAGATCTCCAGATGAAGCAGGTTTGTTACGGATTGCCTGTTGTAACTTTTACTCCCACCCTTTTTATTTGCATATATGGTTGGCAACAATGCACTTTATTGCAACCCTTCGATCGACATGATTGCAACTCTTTCTTTTTCTGCATTCCTTTTACTATGTATGTCCTTCGTCATATTTTTTTTTTGGCGCGAATTGATCGGCCAATCAGATTTTGACACTTGACGTCTGTTTCGTTAGGATTTTACCGTTAGACAGTTCGGCCAATCAGAATGTGACATTTGGCAATGAATTAAGGATGAGGGAAATAGGCAAAGGAAGAAAATGCATTTGGCGGGAGAAAAGAACATTCTAGTAAGAATGTAAAAGAGACATAAAAGGAAAAAACAAGCTGTGAGTCAAGTCAGTTGTTGTGTGGCAGTCGTATAGTGAAGTAAAAAAAAAAAAAACATATTAAAACAAAAGAAAAGGAAAAGCCAAAAAAAAAGAAATATATAACGTTAAACTAATTTTGGGAAAAAAAAAGAAATGAAGTGCAAAAAAAAAAAAAAAGCAAGGAAGTGCGGGGATAGTCATCTAAAAGAGATTAAATTTTTTTTGTATTGTTAATTGTGGCAAATTATTAAATTTCCCAAAAATTGTCCATGTTTCTTTTTTTTTTACAAAATAAAACCAAGAATTTACAGTGTCATCTACACAAAACCTGCAAAAAAGGAAAAAATTTTTAAAACCTAATAATTTTCAAACAAAATGAAACAATAAAAGGAAAAAAAAGAAAAAAAATAACCAAGAATAAAAATTTTTTTTGTGTTAAAAAAAAAAAAACATTAATTTTCATATAAGAAAAAAAAGGAATTTACAGTGTAATCTACACAAAACCTGCAAAAAAAAAAAGGGGTGAAAAATTTTTGAAGCCCAATCATTTTCATAAAAAAAAGAGAAACACAAAAAAAAACAAGACCAAGAATAAAATTTTTAAAAAAACTAAATAAAAAAAATCTCCACAAAACCTGAAAAAAAAGAAAAATTTTCAAAACCTAATAATTTTCGTACAAAAAAAAAGAAATAAAAAAAAACAAAGAATAATTTTTTTTAAACTAAATAATTTCTATTAACAAAACAAGAATTTACAGTGAAACCTGCACAAAACCAAATAATTTTCATAAGAAAAAAAAAACAAAGAATAATTTTTTTTTTAAACTAAATAATTTCTATTAACAAAAGAAAAAAGGATTACAGTGAAACCTGCACAAAACCATATAATTTCCATAAGGGGAAAAAAACAAGAACATACAATTTTTTTTCAAACTAAATAATTTTCATATAAAAAAAAGAATTTACAGTGAAACCTGCATATATATAAAAAAAAGAATTTTCAAACTAAATAATTTTCATATAAAAAAAAAGAATTTACAGTGAAACCTACATATATATATAAAAAAATTCGAAACTAAATAATTTTCATATAAAAAAAAAAAACACAAGAATTTACAGTGTAATTCATAAAACGAATAAACACATAGAGAAACAAAAAATAAATAAAAAGAAAATAAAATCAAATATTTTTGCTTATAAAACTAAAACTAAGTGAAAATGAAAAAAAAAACTATTTGCTTAACCTAAACCCACAAATATTAAAAACAAGATCAATTAAAATTTTCTTTTAAAAGAAAAAAAAATCCTACAAATAAAAAGTAAAAAAAAAAATAATTAAAATGAAAAGCAAAATAAAAACTTAAAAGAAAAAAATAAAAAAAAAGAATCCTACAAAAAGGAATCCAAAAAAAAAAACCCTGAAAAGAAAAAAAAATATGTAATAAAAACTGCTTACCTAAATATAAAACAATAAACATAAAAGATCAGAACACCAGACCAACCAATCAGCGAGAGGAACACCACCACTACCAATCATCATCATTACCATCATCGGACCAACCATTCACCTCCAGATCGGTGCACCGCAGCGCAGCCCAGCTAAGTGCCATCCTCACCCTCACTTACTATCTAAATTTAGTTAGATGTATTATATTCATAGATTATATTTCATATTATATTACATTATATTCATAGATTATATTATATATTATATTACATTATATTCATAGATTATATTATATATTATATTACATCATACTTCTTTCTTTTTACCCTACCTATATTATATTTTCCTAGGAATATAATAAAAAAATATACTAACCTTTTTTTTTAATACATGGAAATAGTTATCCCTAAGTCTGATTGTATGACGATATATATTATATGAATACAGATCCCCATCTCTTTTCTTTTTTTTAATATTGTTCTCTCCTTTATAAATAAATCTGGCTTTAATGTTATGAAGTAAAACCAACATGACTATTTAATTGGCTAAAATCGGGAGGAATGCTGGGAGCATGGTAGGGTAAAGGTACGTGGTATATTAGGGACAGATGTAGTTTTTGTATTAGGGTGTCCGTCTGTCACGGCGTGTGACTTTGTCACTGGGAGGGAACTTGTCACCCTGACGGGTTAACATCTAACCGTCAAACCATTTCGAGTCGGTTTTCTTTTGTTTCCGGATACTTTCGCGTTTTATACTATTGTATGTTTTCTTTATATTTACACAGTCTAGGGTTTTTTTATGGCATGCAGGCTGTGTTTATATGTTCACGCGTCGTAGAATTCGGGTTGAGAACCACATAAATCTGAGCAACCGGGTAGATCTTTGTATGCCCTTAACTTCGACACTTTATTCGGTGTATTTGAATTCCGATTATTCGAATACAACCGGCGCGTAACATATTCGTAAAAGCTAAGATTAAAGAGAAATTAGGTAATCACTATTATAAACTTGAAGATGATAATGGCAAACTTATTGGAACGTTTCATGCAAAGGACCTTAAGGAATAGACTCCCTTTCTCCGTTTAATATTATTACTTCAATGAGTAAATATTAACTGGTTTTGTAATGGTCGTTTATCGAAGTTGAAGGATTTATATTTTTTTTCTCTCTACCTTGCGAGTGTACTATTTTGAATTAAAATTTCCAGTCTGTGCTTTGTTTATTTTGTATAAGGATGATCATTACGTATGCGTTATATACAAAAGCTCGTAAATTTGATAATTGGTAGTCTAAACGGGTTAAGTGTGTTCAGTGGTTATTTGACATGTCAAAAGTTTTTCTTTGGCATTTCCTGTAACAGAGATCTTTCTTTTTGCTTTGAGCTTTGAAAGGAGACGGTCGAAAATCGGAAGGTAACTAAGAGTAAATTTTCTTTTACTATAAGTACTAGGTGAGTTTTTCTTGTGCTTTTTCTAGAATAGGCTGTTGTCAGAAATATAAAAAAAAGGAAAAACGTAATCGGGAAACATCGTCCTGATACTGAGTGTTAGTGGAATTTTAGTGAAGCGTGGTGGAGTAGTAGGAGGTGTGTACTCACCGGCGCGGTGGCGTTTAGGCGTGGATAGAGCGGAAGGGCCACAGTTCGGGTTAGGATTAGGAGCAGAGAAGCAGGTTTTTTACCAAGTGAAAAAAAAAACAAACACAGCTCCTCCAACAACATCTTCTAGCCTATAAAATTTTCAACTTAACCACAGCTCCTCCTACAATATCATCTGCTGGAAAATTTCCACTTAACCAACACTCCTCCGACATCAGCTACTATAAAAATATACACTCTACAACAGCAATCATCTAGCACATACAATTTCGCCTATACAATTTTCCATCAACCACCATACTCCTACAACAGCATCTGCTGGAAAATTTCCTACACAACCAAGACGTCTCCAAGAACATATGTTAGAAAATTACACTCCAACATTATCTAGCACAGAATATTTCCCACCCGACCCAGCTCTACCAACAACATCATCTGCTATAAAAATATACACTCTACAACAGCAAGCATCAAGCCTAGAAAATTTCTCGCTCGTTAAGTCCTTCAGCAACGTCATCTGCTAAGAAAATTCGCCACTACACAATAGTCAACCAAACAACATCATTTCGCCTATACAATTTTCCATCAACCACCGTACTATAACAACGTCATCTAGCATCTCAAAATTTTCCATTAACCACCACTCCTCATACAAAATCACCCGCTAGAAAATCTCCACTCGATACAGCTCCATCAACAACGTCATCTGTCAGAAACATCATCATCTAACCGATACAATTTTCCATCAAACACAGACAATCCAACAACCTCATTGGCGATAAAAGCAACAACCCAACAATACCCTCGGCTATCATAATTCAGGCCGAAATTTGATCAGCACCCCGGATACTCAACAACTGCGGTGACGATGGCAACTTCTTTCCATGACGCAACAGCATCTTCTATACTCCAGATTATGAACCTCCACTTTCGCACCTGCTGAATTCAAGCTCGCTTCTTTTGTTTTATTTATTTTTTGTTATTTTAGGCATAACCATTACCACAACTTTTTATTCCATCATAATTCTTTGTTCATAAATCAGGTATTTTTGATAATCAATTAATTTATTTTAATATTTGGATTAATAACCTTTTTGACCTAATTGTTCGATGTCATCATAATATTTCATTCATCTCTCTACGACATCGTCCTGTGAATCCGGAGGCCTCTGCGAATCCTAATGGGTGAGTGCATACATTATTATTTTATTACTTATTATTGATAAATTCAATACTATGGTCAAAATTGTTGCCTTATTTATATATATATATTAATGTAGAATATAAGTACTTGAAATAATTAATTACATATTTATTTTATTTCATTGAATTGTCTTAGTATAATTTATAATATAAATATAAGTTATAAGTTTTCCCCATTCTTCGGATAGGAAGACATTTGTCAGTAATTTTTTTCTAACCGAGATTTTAATCAATCATGTTTGTTTCTCCATATTTTCCTGAATTATATATTTTCGGTAACGCGTTTTCTATTCGTGGTTATAACCAGAATTTTAATGTTTTTTGATTAATTACTTTTTTTTTATATAAATATAAATTTTTTATAGTCTTAAATGTTCGGATGTCTGGAGTTTAGCATTAATTAAACATGTTCCTATTCTTATTAGATGATAGGATAGGTATACTTAATTAATAAAATTGTTAATATGGTAATTATGCATTCTTAAAACACCTATTTTCTTTCACGGGTTAATTTCGGTTAAATAGTTTTATACGGGATACTGTAAAACATTTACTCGCCAGCAGGATATAGGCTTGGGTGGGTATAGAGGCGTCGATTCCTAATAACACCTAGGAATCTCTCTGCTGACCTTAATAAGTCATCTCCATAGTGTCTTTCTGTTACTCATTTCAAAGGGTAACCAAATGGCGGATTTCCCAAAGTATGGTTATCTGGTTAAGTTATTTCCAAACCTACCAGGGAGTCTATAATAATTTTTATGTAATTGTAGGTTAGATATAAGTAGACAAGAACCCCCCACCCGACTGAAGCTAGTGCTCAATAATCCCGCAGTCTAATTTGTCTAACCAAGATACATGGGAATCTTCCACCCAGTTACAAGCGATAGTCCCAGGACTTCACTTGTAAAAATCCCCAGGCAATACCATCAGCCTACTGTGTACTTTACTGTGTTTGTGATTTGAATAAAATCGTAAACTATACAGAAAAAAATAGATTCATATACAAGCGCATTTATTACAATAGCTTTTATTTTACCAATATTTTATAAGGTTGTGGCTATTTCGTGTCCTTCACTTTGCAGAGTCGTGCTTGATGACAAAATAACATTGTCTCCACTTTCAGGTAATGATAAAGTCAGCTCATCCTCACTGGTTTGCACATTATAGCTCCTTCAAATGTTGTGCAGAGCGCAGCAGGAATTTATAATTCCTACTGCCTCTTCCGGATGGTAGTGTAACGTGCTCATTAAGCACTCAACATATTCCATATTCAAAACTCCTATTCATATTCTTTTTCGATTAAAGTACAAATGCTCGTTAAAGCTGGGCTTTATTATCTTTATATGAGTCCCTATTATTGAAGGGATTTTAAATTTATTAATTTTATCATCGTTGGAGTTCATTTCTAGTTCCACCATAGCATTGAGCACATTGTCTAAAATTGTAGAAACTGTGCTTCTGCCCAGCGATATGCTAGAGTCATTTCCAAAAGATACTTAGTATGACCCTTCAGCTAAAAATCGCAACGTAGCTGCAAGTTGTAGCAATGGTGGTGTCTATGATTATACAAAAAGCGTCTTTGTTCAACCGGCAATATGCTATAAATCTGCAAAGCAGCTTTACAGAACAAGAGTGGGAACAACAAGGTTTAGTACACAACATCTCTATGGAAGAACGCAACCTAGGGAATGTGAATTGTGGCCAGAAGAACTAACCATAAGTCATATCTTTAAAGATTGCCCGATAAGCTCAACAAATGAACCACTAGAAGAAATCCTAAATTGCAGCAACATAAAGTCAGCAAGAAAAATTAAAAATATTCTTCAATCTGCAAATGTTTTACATGAAATCTAGATTCAACACATATAGTGTAATGACCATGTAGTCCACACTATTTTGGAATTGTATTTTATAAATTTATTTTTGTAAAATACGCATTTTAAATATTTTAAATACTAGCTAATACCCGGTGTGCTTCGCTACCCCCCATCGGAATTAAATACATATCTCGTGATGCAACTGGATCGCCCACCATCAAAATTGTTACGCCATTGTTGGAGTTCTGGAGTTCTATCAGCATGAATTGCGATTATGTGGTCATCTATATCAGATCTGTAGTTAAATGCAATACCTGAGTATCCATGAAAAACATTACGTCGATTCACCGCCATTCGATTATGATTTTGTTCTTTGCTGCTCTTCTTGTTGATGTTGGAATCCACTGACTTTCTACTCGTGATTCATGTTGGACTTCTGTTTCATTAGCTCGTGCTGTTGTGGTACCTTCATGTTCCAAAGGTGTCTCGGTAGCTCGTGCGGTTGTCGCATATTGTCGAAGGCTTTCCAGACGTCTTTCACGTTCTGAAGGTGTTTCTGTGGCTCGTGATGTTTCAATACGATTTCGCTGGCTATGTAGTCGACCTTTATGTTCCAACGATGTCTCGGTAGCTCGTGGGGTTGTGGCATGTTGTCGAAGACCTTCAAGACGTCTTTCACGTTCTGACGGCGTTTCAGAAGCTTTTAAGGCGCTCTTGGCTTTCTGAAAGTGTTTCAGTAGCTCTTGCTGTTGTGGCGCGTTGTCGTAGGCCTTCAAGGCGTTCTTCACGTTGTGATGGCGTTTCGGCGGCTCTAAAGGTTGAAGCTCTACTCCTTTCAGTCCTGAGGCGACTTTCACGTCTTCCGAACTTTCATTTGCTCTCTGGGATTGCAAACGCAATGCGTTTTATATGCTTTTATTGGGGCATTTTTACAAATTGTTGCAAAATAAATGTCACGCAGGTAACGTTTAACTTGTTTAGAATCAAAGATTCAGCTGAATTTCAAAACCGAATGCGTGTTATATTTATGTCTTTATATTTTACCTAATATGAAATCGGTTCAAGTCAAAAACCTTTTGAAGAAAATTAATGTTATTAAAATTTAACAAATAATTGTGTTTGCGTCGGTCACAGGTAATTTTTTTGATGAGTTTTGCAACTACTTATTTTATTTGGGAAAAATATTGACAGTTTACATTTTATTACTTAGGTAAATAAAAGTAATGAATTCATTGCCCACTAAAATGCTTATTATAAAGTTTACCTAATGTATTTTTCAAATAAATAATAATTTTATTAGTTACCCGTTTTTAGAAGTAAACAATAACATAACTATTACATATGTATGTACGTATATGTTTTCCAAGATAAATATTTAAATAGTATGAACTTTAGTACTTACTATCTATATGAGTTGAAAATTTCAAACTCAATAATTTAAGATATAATAATTTCTACACCCACAAATCAGAGAGGCACCACCTTCCTATAGCTGGAATACAAAATTGGGGACTCTAGCTTTTATAGTTTTTTTTATACAGATTTTAGTAATTAGTTCATATGGAGTTTGCCACGCCCCTAATACTTGATAGCCCATTTTTAACAAAAATATTGATATTGAACCTTTAGATATTCGTACAAAATTTTAGCAGTCTAACTGTTCTGGTGTTCTAGATATGCAGATTTTAGTATTTACTTCATATGGGAGGTGCCACGCCCGCTTTTGCTGAACTTCCTATTTTTGTCCAAAATATTTATATTTAAACAAAAGTTATTTATACAAAATTGGGGATTCTAACTGTTAAAGTTCTTCAGTTAGGCAGATTTTAGTATTTACTTTATATGGAAGGTGCATTGTCCTCTAATGATAGGTCGCCTATTTTTGTCCAAAATATTTATATTAAAACCGTAGTTACTTGTACAAAATTTGAGGTATCTTGCTGATATAGTCTTTCCAATATATCCATTTTGTTATTATCTTACAATAGTAGGTTATGTAGTATATGTGGGAGTGGCACCTCTCTCATTTGAAATATCAACATAAAAAGTAGGAAAATCGGTTCAGCCGTTTAGTCGTCTATAAACTTCAAACATACAAACAAATGCACATTAATTTTTATATATAGGTGATGTCCGAGATAGAAGAAGTTTTAAATTTAATTCATATTGGAAGTACCACACCCTATTCCTAGTCAGGCCATTTTTGTCTAAAATATTCATATTGATACTAAAGTGGATTCGAAAAAATTTTAGGGCTCGAACTGTGATATTTTCATAGATATAATAATTTAATATTTTTTATATTGGAGGTGACACACCCACTATAGCCAATCCGCCATTTTGTTATATATACGTCAAAGTCGTCCATACAAAATTCGCAGTTTATGAGATATGCGACATTAAATACTTATTGAATATGTGGGCGTAGCACCCCGCCTTCTTGAAATTTTAAAATAAAAATTAGCCTATAATTCCTTCCAGATATACAGGAAGGTACTGTCAAAACTTCAAGAAAATCGGTCCAGCCGTTTAGCCGTCTATAGACTTCAAACAAACAAACCCACAAACAAATAAACACACATTCATTTTTGTTTATATAAATGTAAAATTCATTAAAAAAACTACATATGTGACGTATGAGTGATATCCATTTCCATTAAGTTTTATCAAAGAATATGGATATAAAGAATACGCATTATGTAGAAGTAGCATTACGACCCGCTCTCACCAAAATCTTTTTAAAAAATCATTTCTGGATAAGGGGGGCGGAAGACAGAAGGAAAATAAACACAAACAAAGAGCGTAACACTGTGTTGCTCTCATCATGAGAGCGTAAAAATGCATTCAGTTGCTTGTCAGCTTCTAAAGGAAAATGTTCATGTCGCTTTTTTCAGACTTCAATTTTACACCCAAAGAATTATTACAGTAAGATTCACTAATATCAATGAGAAATGATTTCGATTTTTGGAAGAATACTTGCCAAGTAAAATACGGTGTTTTTAGGTTTTTAGCGCAGTACAATTGTTCTATACTTTTCGCTCACATATACATATTATTGGGTTAATAAGTAGATTTGAAAATATTACTAACAATTTTGCTCTGGGTTAAACATGCCTGTCATAATTTTTCTCATGTCCTTTTTGTGCCGACGTCTGAGAATAATGGTGTTTTCTTTTCTACAAAGAAAATGTCACCCTCTTACAAGGTGCATTAAAAAAATTGCTGACCAACCCTGTTATAATGAAATTTTTATTTGAGATGAACATAACACAAATATGAAAAAAGGGTATGCCCCGTGCCCTTAAAAATATGTTTAATTTTTTGGTTTGTTTTCAATAAAATATGTAAACATAAACAAGGTGTTGCCAGATCGCTAATTTTTCGATATCATTTTTTTAGAGCTTTTTTTTATAACCAAATAACATTTTTTTAACACAGTTCTAACACTGAATGCAATTTTTTATATTACTGACCATGTAGCTTTAATAATGTAATGTTCTCTTAAGGTTACCCCACAAAACAATGAAAAAATTAACTTCAAAATTGGATAACGATACTAGGCGACTTTTTTTAAATTTCATCTGGTAGCCCTATAAATAAACAAAAGTCATTTGCTTTACAGGGCATTATCAGCACTCTCGA
This sequence comes from Sarcophaga rosellei, assembly GCA_930367235.1. Taxonomy (NCBI): domain Eukaryota; kingdom Metazoa; phylum Arthropoda; class Insecta; order Diptera; family Sarcophagidae; genus Sarcophaga; species Sarcophaga rosellei. The sequence continues at coordinate 42,931,408 of OV884018.1, read as the reverse complement.
TTTATACAGGGCGTAAAATGCAGTGCCCTCCACCATTTTCAAGTGCGAATTATTTAGAATAACACATACCACCCTTTTAGAGGGAGAAACATTTTTAAGAAACAAACACAAAATTGCATTTTTTAAAATAAAGTGCACATTTTTTGGTAGAAAAGAAAACACCATAAGTGATTTGAGAACAGTGTTCCCGTTTTTGGTTATTTCTAACCAAAATTGGTTATTTTTTGATCAATGTGCAGATGTGTAGATCTTTTTAGTTTTTTTCTTTTTAAAAAAAACCTATTTTTTGTTTCATTTTTTATTAATTATAATTTAAACTTGAAAAAAAAATAAAACAAAAGTCTGAATTTAATTTTGGTTATATTTTTTTTTATTTGGTGATTTTTTTCACAAATGTTGGTTACAAAATTTTTTTTCGTGGCAACACTGTTTCAGAAAAATAAATAACAAATTAGTCAAACAACAAAAACGTACGATGAGAACAACGCATTGTTACGCTCTTGGTTTCTTTACCCTTCCCTTCTATCTTTCCTCCCGCGTCGTGAAATATTTTTGAAAAATATTCCAAAATATGCCAAAATTCACATTCTTTATACTTTATTTTCTTTGGTTTTATACATCAGGAATCATATATAGCATACTTGTAGGGGTAACTACTATGCGTATGAGTAATATATTTCAAATGCAATTAAATATTAAGTATGTAGCATACGTGGGCATGGCCCCTCGCTCATTTGGAATATCAACATAAAAAGTAGCCTATAACTCCTTCCAGACATACAGGAAGATACTGTGAAAATTTCAAGAAAATCGGTTCAGCCGTTTAATCGTCTATAAACTTCAAACATACAAACAAACACACATTCATTTTTATATATAAGATATTTTGTCAAAAAAAAAAATTGTAAAAATTGGAAATAAATACACAAATGTAAACAACAGCTGTTTCGAACATCGGTTTTATTTCAATTCGAAAATAACAAAACCGACTTGGTTTTGTGACACCAAATGAATCCAATATTGGTTTTCAAAAACGACATAAGGCAAAACCGACTTGGATTCTATGACACCCCTGAATGAAATAAATTATACAGGGTTGTTATGGAATCTGATTGCAGTCAGAAGAAGAATTGAAATCGACAAAAAGTTAATATTGGTGTCACAGAAACAGATGTTATCGGTTTTATGCTCGAATCAGAATTGTTGTCAGAATTTCGTGTCACAGAAACTGTTTTTATCGATTTTTTGTCAGAAATATTCTGATAAGCTGACAGGCGCCAGATTTTTATTTTATTTGTTTTGTTTTATGTAGTTAAACAAAATTGGCGCAGAATGTAATTTAAATTAAATTTTATAAAAATAAAAGACAAAGATGTTCTTATTTTTTCTATCACACAAATAGGGGAAAGCATAGAAATAGCGAGCAAAATAACTTATTCATTAAATTCAGGGAAGAAACCAAAGATATAGCAAGCGGGTACACTAAAATCACGACTATCCCGCACTGGAAAACCAGCCAGAAAGTTTGATGAACGAAGCTATATCCTTGATGTCAGTAGATGATAGCTCCGTTACGCTAACAAGGAATGGGGAGCCAAATAATCTATATCTACACCTAGCAAGAGACGGGCACTGGCAGAGAAAGTGAACAACAGTCTCCTCTTCCTCAGTGGACCTGCATCCACGGCAAAAATCGTTGAAAGGGAGCCTCATTCTTTCCGCATGTCTACCCATGACGCAATGGCCTGTAAGCACGGCCACTGTAGTCGAGATGACATCACGACCAAGACCAAGTAATCGGTTGGTACGCCTTCTATCCATCCTGGGCCAGGTGAGTCTAGCGGTGGAGCAGGACTCCTCATTGACCCAGGATAGGTTGGCGTCCCGAAAGAACCTCCGCGCAATGGTCAACTTGACCGAGGCAAGTGGCATACCCAATTCAACTGAAGAGGATTCCGGAAGGAGCGCACCAGCTCTGGCGAGCTCGTCTGCCCTACAGTTTCCCGGAATTCCACTGTGGCCGGGGACCCACACCAGAGCGATACTGAAGCGCCCCGAGAGAAGGTCGAGACAGCGGCGACATTTCCCTAACGATCCTAGAGTTAATCACGGAACCCGATAGAGATCCTATCGCGGCCTGACTATCAGAGAAGATCGAGACGCGAGTGAAAGGAGCATCGTTGACGAGGATCCATTGCGCGGCTCGGTAAATCGCCATCACCTCCGCCTGAAACACACTGCAGTAGTCCGGCAGACGGAGAGAAATATTCAGGTCCAGTTTCCCAGAGTAGACACGGCTCCCAACCCCATTATCGAGTTTAGAGCCGTCGGTATATATATCCAGAACTTCCGGGGGGGGCGACCGTATTAGGATTCCAGTCATCCCTACTTGGAATCAGAGAGTGGAAACATCTGTCAAGACAATATTCAGCAGGGAAATAGTCTATGTTCATAGGGGCCACTGGATCAGCCTACAGAATAGTGGAGTGCCCAGAGGGTACGATGTGCCAACGAGAGAGAGCATTAAGTCTAGTCGCAGCAAACTTGGCTACCTGCTTAGCGAGAAGCACAGTAGGAAGCCAGTTTAGCATTGCGAACAAGGCTTTCGTGGGGGTGGTGAGAAGAGCGCCAGTTATATAAATGGCAGGAGTTAACATAATCTTTTAACAGCGTTGGGCTGCCAAGTAGGGATGTAAACGGATGGAAAAAGTTACTACATTATTTAAATTGTTTACTCTTTCAAAATTTATGATTCTATTTATCAGGCATGTCACAAAACGCAATTTCGATCGAAAGTGGGTTCAATTCCGAAAGTCGAGTCTTTAGAAAACGAAAAACGAAAAATTTCTTCGGAATGAAACCACTTTAAATTTTCAAAGTGGTTTTGATATTTTTGATGATTTATTAAAGAAAAATATTAATAAAACTTAGTCAAACTGAAAGACAAAATGGTATGTTTTATTATTACATAGGATTTTTAAGTATTTAGTTAATATTTATGCTTAAGAAATTTAATTTTGTTAACTTGCGGAGAAAAATTAAACAAAGTGATGTATTTTTCCATCGAAGTATTTCCATAGCCGGAATCGCCTAATAGCCAGGCATTTTTGTTTCCAGTACAATAATTATTAAAATACAAAACTTACAATCATGGCGTTAATGCTAATTACTCCCGTCCTGTTTAAATACAAAGATACATCTTCAGTTGGCTTAATTATTTTCACATGTGTCTGCTTTTTATTCACTAATTATGTTTTTTTTTCTTTTGTCATGCACTACACTATCACACTTTATTTGAAAAACAGCAATTTTATCATTTTTATGAATGAACAAAATCGTTCGGAATCTGAAGAACCTAAAACAAAATCGATCGGAATTGCATATACGGAATCAAAACCATTCCGATCGGAATCTGTGACATGTCTGTATATTTATGCACTATGATTTGGACGGAATGGAAAAGCGAAATAAAGAAAAAGTTAGCCCATAATAAATCCGAATCTCGCGCCACTGGAGGAGGACCATTTACCAAATTCCAACTGACGCCAACAGAAGAAGCTATAGTGAGAATGTGTGGGATGAAAACAAAATTTGATGTTGTTGCAGGAATAGAACTGGGGACAGATAATGAAGTAGAACATATTTTAAATGAATTAACTTCCGATTCTGCCACAACAACTACTACTACATCAACTAATAAGAGAAAATTAGATACGCCAATATCCCCAAAAAGATCAAAACCGCAATGCACAGCAGCATTTTTTGAAAAATTTTTGTATGAAGACGGCGAAAGAAAGAATGAATTGAACGAGGAAATTGATCAGCTCATATCTGTGCAAAAAGAAAATGCAAGCTCTCTCAGACGCATATATCGTGGAATAGAAAAAAGCAATGACATTATGGCCAACTCTTTAAAAGACTTAAAAGATGAGTTCGTAAACTTTAGTTCTAGAATGTTAAAAATATTAGTGGAGAAAAATTATATAAAAAACAGCAATTGGAACTTGATTTAAAAACAACAATGTAAATTTAATTTAATTATAATTTAATTATTAACTTCATAAAATAAAGACATTTTATAAAATACGTATATTGAAATAATTTTATAAAGTGTTTGCAATTTCATCTCTTATTCGTTGCCCTTCGTTGTGGAGTGAAACTGTGTACGGCAATAATCCATTGTCCTCTAAATGCTCTTCCGGTTCAAAATCAATTTCTTCCATTTCGTAAGAAATTTTGAAACTCCTACAAATATTATGTAATGCGGCACAAACATTTGCTATCTGCACCACTATTTGCGGACTGTAATGTAGTGTACCCATCAAGCAGCGAAAACGACTTTTTAGCACTCTTATTGTCCTCACTACAATATTACGAGCTGAAGCATGCGCTACATTAAATTTATGTTATCTTGTGTTATATGCTGCGTTTCTATACGGAGTTAGTAAAAAATACTCTATTGGATACCCGCAATCTCCTAATAATCTTGACGTTCGATCACCACATTCATATTCTGTCAGAAAATGCTGGCGGGCCTTACTTATGTTCCACACGAAAGCATCGTGACTTGAGCCGGGATACCGTGCAGCTATGGCTCGAATCATCATGTCGCTATCATAACTCTTTCAATGAAAAATATATTAAAAAATAAGTTTAGAAAATACTAGTTTTTACCTACAATCATGGCGTTCATACTAAAGTATCCTTTTCTATTGAAAGATAAATGTTCGTCGACTGCAGGCTTTATTATCTTGATATGAGTGCCGTCGTTGCATCCAACTATGGATGGGATTTTATACTTATTAAAAAAATAGTTTTTACTCCTTAGTTTTTCGTTGTCATCCATTTTAAGTTTACCCATAGAGGGCATAAGTGTCTTTACAAAACCTTTAGTAAATTTTTTTTTGTTTTATTTTTATTTTTTATATATTATAAGAATTAATACATCAGGAGTTCAAAGAAATAATTAATAATTTTTTCACTGCATTCGTATTTAATGAATAATCAACAAGTCCAAAAAATTGGTTAAATTCGTTACACATCCTTCTAAGCGGGTCAGCATCAGGATAATTGGCTCTAAAAATTGTAATATACAATGGTAAAAAATTACGTGATAAACGTCGAGGTATATTAAATGAAATTTCGTTTATCAAGAATCCAGCGCATATATCTCCTTTTATAACATTTAGTATAAAGGAAACGTTTAACATAATTCTACGGCTTTTCAATGTTGGCAATTTAATAAGAGCTAATCGGGCAGAGTATGATGGCAAATTACGGAGGTCAAAATGTAGTCCACGTAGGCAAAATAGGAGAAATTGTTTTTGCACAGATTCAATTGCACTGGAATGTATTTGGTAAATAGGATCCCAAATTATAGAACCATATTCTAGAATTGGACGAACAAGCGACACATTTTTATTTATTTTATTTATTTATTTATTTATTCAAGTCAATGGACAAATTCCTTACTGACTAATAACAAAAATTGGTACGAATAAAATTAAATACAATTACAAACAGTTTCTACAAAAATAACGTAACTATTACAATAAAAATTAGGAAAAGTTAAGTATTAAGAAAAACAATAATATTCCGTTTTATAACGCAAGAATTTAAAGAAAAATCAACAAAGTCTGACAAATAATTAAATTGACGGCAAATTCTAGTTAATGGATCAGCAACAGCATAATTAGTTCTGCAGAATTGAATATAAATAAGATTATAACAGCGGAAGTTACGACGAGGAACATTGAATTTAACAGATCTTAACAGAAATTCACAGCAAATATTACCATTGATCAGGTTAGTCATAAAAGATATATTTAACATCGTTCGACGACTCTTAAGGGTAGGCAGTTTTATTAAAGCCAGTCTGCTAGTATATGAAGGCATGTCCGAATAATTCCATCCAAGGCCACGCAAGCAGAAGAGTAGAAATTGTTTCTGAACAGATTCAATGTGTTCGCTGTAAAAGTGCCTTTGTGATGTATGGATCCTTAAATTCCTTCGACCATCGCTTTATATAACCCAGTGCAGCCCTGACCTTATTTATTGTACACGTTATATGAAAAATGAAGCTTAATTTCTGATCGAATAAAATACCCAAATCCAGAAAACGGTCAACAACTTCAATCTCATAACCACCAATAAAATAATTCACAAAAATTGGACTGGTTCTCGAAAAGCGCATTAATTTACATTTTCTGAAGTTAAGCTGCATTAAATTGGCGTCACACTATTCATAGAATGAATTTATATCAAATTGTAAGTTTATCATAAGTTTTAAAAATCTTTACGCGGATGATGCATACATCAAAATATTCGAATACTTTATAACTTGCGGCAAATCATTTATAACTAAAGAAAAAAAGGAGAGGTCCAAGATGACTTCCCTGTGGTACTCCTGAACGTGCATGTATTCTTTTTGATATAACGTTGTTGAAACAACCCGATTGAGTTCTATCCAATAAATATGATTTTAACCACTTAATAGCAGGATCCGTAAAGCCTATCAAATGTAATTTTTTTAATAGAAGCTTATGATTTACTTTATCAAAGGCCTTAGAAAAGTCGGTATATATAACATTTGTTCGCCTTCTATTAAAAAATCCACGATTTATGACAGTTGTAAGATGAAGTAAATTTGTTGTTGTTGAACATCCGTTTTGAAATCTATGCTGATATGGAGATATGAGATTACAAACTTGGTAATACAATGTATCAGTAATCAATTTTTCCAAAAATTTGGGAATAACACTCAATTTCGCTATACCCCTATAATTTTCTATATCAGATTTATCACCAGGGCCCTATTCCACGAAACTACTTATCAACTTTGCACTTATCAAATTGTATTTTTTGGCAAAGTGATAACTGTTTCTGTTCCATAAAATTCTTTGCAAATCTCTCTTAGTATCAATAAAATTTTTGCTCTCTTTGCAAAGTCTTTGCCCGCTCTTGCAAAGTGTTCCACAAAGCATTTAACCTACTTTGCATTTGCGTGTTATCACTTTTCACTTTGCGTTAAAGATTAATTGTCAAAATGAGCCGCAATATACAAATGGAAAAAATACTTGCATTGCTATACTTCATTAAAGAAAAAAGGGATATTTTATTTGCTAGTTTTCAAAACAATAAAGTAAGTACTATTTTGAATAAAATTATTGTAACTATTTAGAAATTACTCAAGTTTACATTACGTTTTGAGGGTTAATAAATTAGATAAACAGGCTGTCTGGGAGGAAGTTTTGAAAAAAGTTTTTGAGTTTGGCTACGCATTTTTCATCAAATATTTTCCTAATGTGATCATACCTTAAGTGAATTTTATATTGTTTCTTCTTATATTATTAATTCTCTGAGAACTTAATTTAAAACCTTAAAAAATCCCAAAAGAAACAACGATTTTGCAGTAGAAAAGTTCGTAGGCAAAAAACCAATTTTATTCCAAAGCAATGCTACATATAATAGATAGCATTCGGAAAAGTATTGCAGGAGAGAAGTAAGCCTTTCCATTCCTCTCGCATGATCCATATAAATAAGAGTATCGTTCCCTACTTCAGCATTTTCTAGATCTAATTCATCGATTTCACCGTCAGTGTCTTCAGTGGATGGCATGTTTTCACTACTTCTTTCAATGCTACAGGCAATATTGTGTAAGATGGCACAAGTAATAACTACCTTTCCTGAAAACTCAGGCCTTAGTCGCAGGTAATTTAGACATTCTTTAAGAATGCCAAAACTATTTTCAATTATGCACCGTGTTTTTTTGTGGCAACGGTTGAAAGCCTCTTTAATAGGGTTATCAGGATTTCGGAGTAATAGTGTATCAACCAATTTTTCAATCCGTAACCACTATCACCCAAAACAACAGCATCCGGAAATGGTCTCCATCCATTGTCAAATCTTTGGCTTATAGCCGAATTCCGTAAAACTCTTGAATCATGAACATTACCCGGCCACCTTGCATTTTCAGTGTAAAATGCGTAGTCTGCAATTTTAACGATTGTGCCATCCACACAACCACATACACAGGGGAATCCACCCACCTCAAAAAACTTTTCAGCAATACCACTAACGTCATCGGTCCACCGCACTGTGTTTTGAAATAAAACGTCTATTAAAATGTCGACAGCTCTATGGATGGTTCTGCAAACCGTTGATTTTGCAACACCATGCATAGCTGAAACTCCATGGTACTGGCAACCATTTCCAAGCCAATGCAGGCACAGTCAGCAGATAACGCATGACTGCGTTGTGTTTTGTGCTCTAATTTTTCTTTAATTTTACTTAAAATAAAATCAACTTGGATTTGATTTAATCTAAAGCACTCTTTAAAATTAAAGTTTTGTAGTCCCGAAAAAAAAATTGGGGTCAAGCGGTTTCCGCAGGATAGGGATATGCGATCATAGCTCCCTCGGAGCCTCCAGCCTCTACCCTATCAAGACCGTTAGTGCGTGACATTGTCACATCCTGCTAGAGGTGGCCCTGCTCTTCAACGGAACACTACGGATCTAGACTGGGGAGTCAATAAACACCTCATTCTCAGCCGGGGTGACTATGGCTGACCCCCCCCCTTTTTGGCACGACCCTTTTCTTTCTTCTGACCACTCTTTCCCCCCTGTTTCTGATTTGATTGCCCTGAGCTGCCGGCTGTAGCTTTCTGGACCAAGTTGCGTATGTACGGTAGCACCGGGGTGAAACCCGCAGTGTGAACGGCTCCAGGCTAGGGCTACGGCTGCCCCCGTCCCGTTAAAACCCTGGCAGGCCTCAAAGTTCGTTCCTTGTCCGTCGCTGTTAAGTTGGTGGTGTAGGTTCGGTTGAGAAGACTCCCGATAGTACCCCTACTTCGAAAGCTAAGGCACAAGTTTCGACTTCGGTAAAACCCCGCTTGGCACACAAAGGCTTCGGCTGCGAAACCGGTCCCTAGTGTCGCCACACCTCCTGCCCTGGCACCTTCTACCGAGGCTCCGTCTACCTCTAAGGCTGCTGCGAATATGCCTTCGCACTCTTTGGCGGCCGCCAAGGCATTGGCAGACAAGTCTGGCGCGCAAGCCCCCGGCACCACTCCATCTTCGGGTGCAAAGTATACCGTGAGTGCTAGCGTGAGGGCGTATAGAACTCGCAGATCAGCCATGCGTATCATTGCGAAATTTGGCTCGACCGACCCGGCTCTCCTCTCAGAGGACGAGAAGGGTCGCCCTGCCTGGGCTAAGGCCCATCGTAATGATCGCCCCCCCACTTCTCCCATAACGGCAGAGACGGCCCCAAAGAGGCAAAGATCAATCGAGCTAAACGCTCCGCTCCAGCCTCCCAAACGCTCTAAGGTGACCAACCCTAACAACCCCCCCCCCTACAAGACCCCGTTCGTCGACACAACCTAGACGTCCTGACCCCAGCAAACCTTCTAAGCCTCTCAGTGAGGTATTAAAGGCAGGTCTGACGTGGGCGGTCGTTGACCAGAGCCACCCTGATGGTTCCATTGCTCCCACTAAGTGGAAGTTGGTGGAACATGGGCTCTTGGACGTCTTCCTAGGTGTAATGGACTCCAATCCTGGCCCCTCACCTGGCTACACTGATGCGGGGTGGTATCAGGGGCATATCAAGCTGGTGGCTTGCTCTGACCTCCGTTCTATGGAGCTCTATAAGGAGGCTATCAGTAGGATTGGTGAAGTCTGGCCAGGAGCTAGGCTTGCCGCCGTCCCTCCAGACCGGATTCCCAACCGCCCCCGTTCTAAGGCGAGAATTCCGACCGGACCATCAGACCCGGAAACCATGCTGAGGATCCTCAAGGCCAGCAACACCGACCTGCCCACTCATAACTGGAGAGTGGCTAAAGTTGCTGACCAGTGGGGTGATTATCGCGAGGCGGTAGGTAGGAGGAGTCACTTCCACTTATTACTGCCCGTGGGGGCGTGATAAAATATGGTTTTAGTTCAATTGAGCTAAGGGTCTATAAGTCGGATTCCCGCGCTGCCGCACATCCCCCAACAGAACCCATCCCCGAAAATCCCGTCCCATCGCAACCCATGCCAAAGAACTCTACCCCATCTGACCCTACTCCATCCGACCCCACCCCTGGACCCCTCGAACCCGCCGAAGACGTCGAATGTAGAAGAGTGTGCAGTCATTCTTCTCGACGCTCCTCATCCAGCAAGAAGTCCAATTCTGAGCTGGTGGGGGAATTCTTCGACGGCATTGATATTGACGCGGGCGCAACCTCTCCGTTGTCGGACGAAGAGGACGCTGATGTGACGATGGTTGATTCTTTGGCCAATGCAGAGCTCATTCTGGTCCAAGAACCCTGGGTTGTAGACGGCAGGGTTTGCGGACTAAACACCAAAGGATATCGCTTAGCGTATATCCAGAACTCAGGTAAGCCTCGGGCTTGTGTCATGGTTAAGAATAGTATTAACGCTCTTCTCCTCCACAGGTTCAGCGACAAGGATACCGTCACCATGGTCGTCGAAATGAACTTGATGACCCTCTGGATCACATCATCGTATCTGGCGCATGACTATGGGCTCTCTCCCCCTCAGGAGCCCATCGGTCGACTGGTAGCGGATGCGAAACAACGCGGAGTTCCGGTCATAATCGGAGCAGATGCCAACTCCCACCACACGATGTGGGGCAGTTCAGGTACCAACGAGCGGGGTGAGTGCCTCTTTGATTTTATTATTAGTAATAACCTAGCTATAGCTAATCGGGGCGATGAACCAACCTTCCTCACTTCGAACAGAAGGGAGGTGCTGGACATCACTCTGGTCAGCTCAGGTTTCTCTACTAACCTTAAGGACTGGTTTCTATCTCATAAATGCTCCTTTTCGGACCATAGATACATTACCTTTACTATTGACACGAACGAGCCTACTCCTTTCATGACCCCTCCGGTCAATAGGAGGAACACGAATTGGACCATTTTTAGAGAGAGACTGCGTAGCAGCCTTCCCTCTACCCCCCCCGACTATAACGACCCGTTTCGACGTGGATAGGGCTGCGGACACACTGTCGACTGCGCTTAGGGCGGCAGCCACTTCCTGCGTCAAACCCGCTGCCCATAGGGGTAAGCGAAAACCGCCCTGGTGGAGCCAAGAGATCGATGATCTACGCCGATCTTGTGGCAGGCTCTTTAACAGGGCGAAGACGACAGGCGAATGGTCAGCCTACAAGGACAAAAAGAGGGAACTTAAATACGCCGTAGGGCGAGCGAAGAGGGCATCGTGGAGGAACTACTGCGCGAGCGTAGAATCCTCCGCCGAAACGGGCTGTCTCCGTAAAATTCTAAGTTCCACTCACAAATCCCTTGACTGTATCCGACGACCTGACGGACGCTGGACTACTTCCAGTTTGGAGACGCTTGAGCTTCTCCTTGACACTCATCTATCTAGGGTTATCTTCATTCCCAAGGCTGGGAAACCGTCTCACACTGGGGCGAATGATTATAGACCCATAAGTGTGTGTTCCTTTCTTCTGAAGATGCTGGAAAGAGTTCTTGATGTTCATATCAGGACCTCGATTGATCCAGCGCTTCTATCCGCTTCCCAACACGCGTATACGAGAGGTAAATCAGTGGAGACTGCACTTCACTCTATTACCTCTCGGGTAGAAAAGTCCATGCACGTTAAGGAATACACTTTGGCCATTTTTCTGCACATTGAAGGTGCATTTAACAATGTCGACCCGGACGCCATAATTAGGGCTCTTGGTTCTCTGAACCTGGGACAGAATCTGGTCAGGTTCATTGAGCTTCTCCTCAAATCGAGGATAGTAACCTCCACAGTGGGGGCCACGAATTGTCAGAGAATGGTTCGTAGAGGCACACCGCAAGGCGGTGTTCTATCACCACTTCTCTGGAATCTTGCAGTCAACTCTTGAGGGGGCTGGAACACTGTGACAATGGGGCCATAGCTTACGCTGACGACATTGCCATTGCTGCGTCGGGAATTTGTCCGCAGACACTGTCGGATAAGTTGAACTTGGCGCTGTCAATCGTGCTGGACTGGTGTAGGGATTTTGGATTGTCTATTAACTCCTCTAAGACCGATACGATTCTTTTTACGAGGAAATATAAAATTCCGACCTTCGCCCTTCCCAGCATAGGTGGGACCAGACTCACGCTGAGTCGCGAGGTTAAATATCTGGGCCTGATCCTAGATCCCAAACTCGACTGGAGGGCGAATCTGGCTGCTAGGGCACGCAAGGCGGCATGTGCTACTTACTGCTGCAGTAGAGCGGTCGGAACCAGATGGGGTCTTTGCCCAAGGATCATGCGTTGGATATATTCCACGGTCATCGAACCCAACCTCTTATACGGTGTTGCTTTCTGGTGGACTGCCCTGGACAAGAAATACAACGTCAGACTTCTTGACAAGGTCAGAAGGTCTGCTGCCATTTATATAACTGGCGCTCTTCGCACCACCCCCTCGAAAGCCTTGTTCGCAATGCTAAACTGGCTTCCTACTGTGCTTCCCGCTAAGCAGGTAGCCAAGTTTGCTGCGACTAGACTTAACGCTCTCTCTCGTTGGCACATCGTACCCTCTGGTCACTCCACTATTCTGGAGGCTGATCCAGTGGCCCCAGTGAACATAGAATATTTCCCCGCTGAATATTGTCTTGACAGATGTTTCCACTCTCTGATTCCAAGTAGGGATGACTGGAATCCTGATACGGTCGTCCCCCCGGAAGTTCTGGATATATATACCGACGGCTCTAGACTCGATAATGGGTTGGGAGCGGTGTCTACTCTGGGAAACTGGACCTGAATATTTCTCTCCGTCTGCCGGACTACTGCAGTGTGTTTCAGGCGGAGGTGATGACGATTTACCGAGCCGCGCAATGGATCCTCGTCAACGATGGTCCTTTCACTCGCGTCTCGATCTTCTCTATTAGTCAGGCCGCGATAGGATCTCTATCGGGTTCCGTGATTAACTCTAGGATCGTTAGGGATTGTCGCCGCTGTCTTGACCTTCTTTCTGGGCGCTTCTCCAGTGTCTCTCTGGTGTGGGTCCCCGGCCACAGTGGAATTCCGGGAAACTGTAGGGCAGACGAGCTCGCCAGAGCTGGTGCGCTCCTTCCGGAATCCTCTTCAGTTGAATTGGGTATGCCACTTGCCTCGGTCAAGTTGACCATTGCGCGGAGGTTCTTTCGGGACGCCAACCTATCCTGGGTCAATGAGGAGTCCTGCTCCACCGCTAGACTCACCTGGCCCAGGATGGATAGAAGGCGTACCAACCGATTACTTGGTCTTGATGTCATCTCGACTACAGTGGCGGTGCTTACAGGCCATTGCGTCATGGGTAGACACGCGGAAAGAATGAGGCTCCCTTTCAACGACTTTTGCCGTGGATGCAGGTCAACTGAGGAAGAGGAGACTGTTGTTCACTTTCTCTGCCAGTGCCCGTCTCTTGCTAGGTGTAGATATAGGTTATTTGGCTCCCCATTTTTGGTTAGCTTAACGGAGCTATCATCTATTGACATCATGGATATAGCTTCGTTCATCAAACTTTCTGGCTGGTTTTCCAGTGCGGGGTAGTCGTGCTTTTGTTGTGCAGACCTTGCGCTGACCAACTTCCTCCTTTTCTCTGATTTTGGTGGAACTTGGTTAGTACAGGGCCTGCGTTCACCCGTGGCATCACAACGGGCCGCTATGCGTGCTCAAGTGAGCTTTGTGATATCAGAGCTACCACTCCGACCTAACCTAGTCCCGAAAAATTAATTTCTTCTTATAACTACTTCTTCACGATCATCGATCAAAAACTCACGTCTTAACATTTTGAAAGTTTCACTAGTTATAACAATATGAATTTGCAAAGAGATCGTTTACCTTGCAAATTTTTGATAAACTTATCGAAATTTGCTTTGCAAAAATAGAATTTACAATTTTTGTGGAACAAAACAGCATAATTATTCGCAAAGTCTTTGCAAATTACACTTTTCAATTTTAGCTTTGCACTTTGCAAAAGAGAACGTACATGGAACAGAAATTGCAAAGAGAATAAAAAAATTGCAAAGACTTTGCAAATTATACTTATCAGTTTTAACTTATCACTTATCAAATTTTATAGTTCTGAGGAACATAAAGTTTTGCAAATTGTCGAAAAATTTGATAAGTGCAAAGTGAAAAGATGATAAGTTGTTTCGTGGAATAGGGCCCAGATTTAAACAATGGGACTATAAAAGAATCCTTCCAAATTTTTGGTATATATCCATTTTTAATTGATAAGTTAAACAGAACAGTTAGGGGGTGAGCTAAAGCATCAGCACAATTAATTAAAATGCTGCTCGGAATTTTATCAGGACCACAACTGTGCGAAAATTTTAATTTTTTTAAATGAGTTGCAACAGTTTCTGTATCAAAGAGTGGTATAGATATAGAATGTTTAACCATCAATGGAATAATATACTCCATTTTATCATCATAGTTTTCGTCAGAATAAGTGCATGAAAAAAATTCAGCAAACATGTTACTTATAGTTGAAATATCGCTAGATTCATTATTTCGATATGACATTGAAGCTGGAAAGCATGTAGATTTTCTCTTTGAGTTTATAAATTTATAGAAAGACCTAGGATTACGTCTTAGATTAATTTTAGCCTTTGCCAGATAAAGAGTGTATAATTGTTTATTCAGTCTGGCATAATATGCACGGCTTACTGAATATCTTAGGTAATCTAAATTGGATCCAGAAAATTTATACTTTCTATAACATCTAGACTTTCTATTCTTAGCACGGCTTAATTCGTTGTTATTCCAAGGCGGCACAGATAAAGATTTTTTTAAATGTTTTGGAATGCACTGCTCCATAAAAGATAGCATTTATCATACAAAATATTGAATGTATTATCCAAAGTTATTGATGAATTTACTGAAAGTGACAAAACATTATTCCAGTTTATACTCAGGATCATTTCATTCAGCGCAAAGTACACCTATCCCCCGTTTTAGACGTTTTCGATCTTACACGGTTTTTGAAAATAAATTTTTTTTCACGAAATTTATTAATTTGGCATTTACACGAAATTATAAACCCTAAACCATAATTTGCTTATATCTACAATAACATTTTCATTGTTTTACTGTCAAAATATTTTACTGTCAAAATACAACACTACAAAATGTATGTTACAGTTACGAATCCTTAGTAGTCTATGTCTATGATGGAAATAGATAAGATAGGAACTCCCCGTTTAATGATCAAAACTAAATTTTATGTATGTATAAGCTAGTTTGTTTGAAATACCAAAACAAAGTGCATCATTGTTTTGTTATTCATCATATTAAAAACTGGCAAAAAGGGCTTTTTTATAGTGATTTTCGTTTAGCACGGTTTTTCCATATAAGAGTGAATTTTTCGAGTTACACGGTTTTTTATGGAACCTATCTTCCGTGTAAAGCGGGGGATAGGTGTAATTGAATTGTCCAAACGAAAAAACTTTATCATTAACGATCGACGAAGACAGGATATTTTTAGCTGGCGTAGATATAATCAACTCAAGTGTAGGATGAAAACGGTCTTCAGGAATAGTTAATGGATCACATCGGTTAATATGACAGTCTTCCTTATCATTCACGAATACTAGATCCAGTATTTTAGAAAAATCATTAGGTGTACCATTAATTTGAAAACGACTAATATCATACAAAATATTGAAAAAGCCATTAAACATATCCTTATTCGCGGCTTGCACATAATAACCATCCTCGTTGTCATCGATTTTAAGTTTTAGCCATAGAGGACATAAGTGTCTTTCCAAAACCTTTAGTATATTTCTGAATACAATTGATACTGCACTTCGGCCTAGGTGAACGGAACTATAATTTCCAACTGCCTTTTGATATGATCCTTCGGCCAAAAAACGCAATGTTGTTGCAAGCTGAATAACGCAAGGAAATTTGAAGGAGGCAGGTGAGTTTCAATGATGTTCAACAACATTGGAAAAGCTTCTTTATTCAGACGAAATTGTAAAATAAATCTTTAAAGTTTGTAAATGTTAATACCTTTATCATTGCAGTTTTTATTGTAATGTCTACTTACGCTGTTTCCGGATCTAATGGATTGGTGTAGTCCCTTAATATTTTTCGTTTCACTTTTTGTTTCCTCCATCATTAAAAATAAAACTACCGCTTCAACCATTTTAGTTTAGATACAAATGATTGCATATTTGTTATATTTTTGCAAATATCTATCAAAAAAATTATTTTAAAATGTAAACAAAACAAATCATCCGATTCGAATATGGGTTTTGTTAATTTTCGAAATAAAGGAAAAACAAGTTGATTTCATGACACCAATTTAAACCAGAATCGATTTTCAATTCTGATAAATGACAATTCTGACTTGGATTCTGCAACAACCCTGATAATTTGAGTTTTTAAAATATGTGAAGTTTTATTTAAAGAAAATTCCACATACAGACAAACATAGTATACGTACAAAACGTAAATTCTGGTTATAATTTCAATTTTTAGTTTTGGTGGTTTTTAATATTGAGATGTTGTTAACAGATGTCACCTAAAAATGTAAGAAAATTATATTTTTACAGATTCTTACGTTCCGGTCATACAATGTCATAAAAAAGTTAAACCAAAATGACTGAAAAATAATGAATTTTATTTAACATTAAAGAGAGTAAAGACAATTCAATTAATATTTATCTTAATAATAAAATGATGTTAAACATATGGGCTGATGTTATTGTAAGTTATATAATACATATAAATAATCATTTTTATGGTGAAACAGAATATGTCCGCAACTTCAAGCAAAAATGTTGCCAAAACAAAAAAAAAGATGGATAAACTGTTAGCACTAAAATACCATAGATCGGACTATGCTAATAATGATTCCTTTAGAGTAGCATGTAAAACCTTGAATGAATGTTACCAAGTAATTGACTTCACGGAGAGTAAAGATGTATTAAAAAACCCTAATTATATTTTTAAACTGTTAAGTAACGTTTTGTTTCTGTTGCATTTGTGTAAAACTATAATATTTAGTCAGTTAGGATATAATTATCTTTTGACATTAAATAAGTAATAAAATCGCAGCCGCAATTGCCAATTACATTTAAACATATGTTAATTGCAGTTTCTGTTTTTATGTTCGTTTTTTAATTTATTTCTATTTTTTGGCGTTGAAACAAAACACATGGTTTTTATTTACAAAATGCAGTGAAAGTACATACAGATTGTGGGAACACAATTGAGTGAGTAAGAAATAACGCTTTCAAAATAAAATAGATACTATCTCATGACTGCTTCTTATGTCATTTTATATGGAAAAAATTGTCAAGACCCAATTCTGTTCCATCTCTTATACTAATAATAATATTTTTGGATTTATGTTCATAATTTAAGTTGGATACATTTGTTTCCAATTTTTTTTGTTTTGATTATTTCTAATAGTATAGATATATGTATATTGGGGAGAGAAGTATTCTAAAGAAATGTTAATGTATTAATAACGGAAGCATTCAACCATATACTACAAATTTGAATATACTGCCATACATACATACGTACATGGTCATTACAACCCTTCAGTCACCATTACGACCTAACTCCTCACACTACTTATGGTGTGTGTGTTAGTTTTATACATGCGTGGCGGGACCTACAGTTTAATTTCGACTCCGAACGACAGATTTTTGAAAAACTTTTCATGGCACAGTTATTTACTTTCAAAGTTTTTGCCAGAAATCTGTTGAAAGTCGCCAAAGAAATATTTTTTCATATTTCGTTTTGATGTCTGACCTGGGGTTTGAACCGTGGTTTTACATCTAATAAGCCAACACACTACCTATTAGACTACGGCGACTTCATATACTGCCACAGGCTTTCATGTTTAGACTGATTTGTCGGTTGGTGAATTTTTTGTGAATTTACATTTGCTCTTCGTGTTTATTTTTACTTGAGCTGCTATAATGCCAACAAAATTGTCTACTGAGATATTCTTTAACATTTCTTAAAATATACCACAAAATTTTCTTCGTTAAAATATTTTGTTGTAGCAAAAAATTAACACATAATGAAATCATATAAGTTAGGGCCGTTATTGCAACTTGCCGTTAAACTTGGGTTTAGTTCAAGGTACCTTTAACTTATTTTCGTTATTACAACTTACAGATAAAATAAAGTTAACTTTTTCAAAAATATGGCAGTGGCGGGCAATATCAATAACATTGCCAAATTAAACAAGTTTTATTTAAACACGGTGGCAACGACGGGCTTCTTTTTTTTGTTGTTGCATTTGCTCACTTTGTTTATATTTGAAGTTGCCGTATTGAAAATAATATATAATATGGCAAGTTCAAACATAAACTTAACTTTAAAAGTTACTACATAGTAGGATGATCTTCCCTTTAGCTTAACGCTCACTTCTACCTTATCGTCCACTTATAATAATGAAAAGCGATTTATCTGTCCGTTAAAATCCTCCCTTTAGGTTTTTAAAATATGTGAAGTTTTATTTAAAGAAAATTTCACATACAGACAAACACAACATACGTACAAAATATAAATTCTGTTTATAATTTCAATTTTCAGTTATGGTGGTTTTTAATATTATGTTTAATCTACTTATGTAATATTTGTTAGTATTTCAGATCAACTATACAAAGTTCATTTAATTATTTAATTAATAAAAGCTCTTCACAACGTGTCGACCACACCCAGCGCCTGGTGTGTGCATATATAGAGTTGCCACCCTGTTCACATTTCGTGTCTGTTAAGTTAACACGCCGTATAACATCTTCCCCTACAAATTAATGAACTGAAGAAGATTAATCTTGAGAGCAATCACAGTCGGCTAAGCGTTCTGGCGGTCGGACTTGACGTCACGGCTTCTGTAGTTCACTATTCCGTTGACTGGTACTTTCCTTCCTTAAAGGTTGCGAGTCCTTGTGTCTATGATTTGACGTTGAAGAATTTCCAGATGGCAAAATATCTGATGATTCAGATGGCACAGTTGAGATGTTCTGCTTAGGACCCAATTGCACTAGTGACATCTTCATTTCAGCATCAGATTTTTTTTCAGTACTTTCATCGAAGATGAAGGTCTTATATTCGTTATATTCTTCTATACTGGGTACAGTTAACATCAACAGTATATAAACGATTAGACGTCTGATCCCTTAGACCGTATTTTACCGGTATCTGGTCTAAACTGCACTATAACACCTTGCACAATTTCGAGATCTGGTAGTTCCCTCGTTGATCGATCATAGTAGTATTTCGTCCTTCTCCTGTTATGGTTTATCTTATCTGGAACATGGAGAATGATTGCGAGTTTGAAACTTTCCGCAATAGCCACTAACCCACACGTTGTCCTCTTTGACATAAGTCTCTGAACGGGACTGCTTCCGACCTTATTTGGTGTGTTACGCCAATATAATAAGGACCTCCACATAACCGCTTTTTCTTTTTCGGCCTTCATAATTATCCTCTTCGCTGTCTTTACTGCAGATTCTGACTTCCCGTTGCTTTGTGGATGATGTTACATATTGAAATCCATATTTCGAAGCAAAATTTCTTATATCCCTGTTCACAAAATGTGTACCGTTATCGGAAATCACACTTTCAGGCACCCCATATCTAGCAAATTATTCCTTCATTTTATGTATAACTGACTGTGGCTTTAAATGAGGTAGCTTGCAACATTCGAAGAAATCCGAGTTGTGGTCAACGATTATTAGCATTTTCTGCGACTTGTTATTGTATTTCACAAAACAAACATCCATAGAGACTATCTGCCTGGCGTACGTAGGTATTTCATTTGACTGCATTGGCTGCTTTTGCTGCGATTCCGAGATTTCCGCACATGTTCCGCGACTTCGGACTTTCTCTTCTATTTGTTAACACATACCTGGCCAGAACACATTCTCCTTAGCTAAATTAACACAAGTGGCTAGCGTGAGATTTATCAGTCATTAGTTTTATTACGACCTGTTTCCGGCGAAAAATCAAACCGACCTGAAGAGTTAATTCATGTTTGAATTTAAATATTTAAGAGCATTATCAATATCCTTTATATACGATGGCCAAAATCCAACAATATAATACATAATTGGCCATTACAACCCTTCGTCAGGATTACGGCCTAGCTTCTCAACACCACTCATGTTGTGTGCGTTAATTTTATACATGAGTGGCGGGACCTACAGTTTAAAGTCGACTCCGAACGACAGATTTTTTGAGAAGCTTTTCATGGCAATTTTTACTCTCAGAGTTTTTGCCAGAAATCTGCTGAGAGGAAGTCGCCGAAGAAATACTTTTTGTATTTTGTTTTTGTTGTCTGGCCTGGGATTCGAACTCGGGCCTTTCGTCTAATAAGCCAACACACTACCTACTAGACCACGGCGACTTCAAATCCAACAACATACGACTTTAAAATTCGGAATGAGTCATCGTTGGATGTTTCATGACGTATTTGTTCCACACAGTCGTTAGGCAGTTTACAATTCCTAATTAGCTTATGTTTACTCACGCTCTTAATGGAAAAAATGTTGTTTCTCTTCGTCTGTTTTCTAAACTCATCGTTTCATTGTGGACCTTGACAAACTATCTGCCACTATATTCTCCTTTATACTAATAAACATTATATCAAATGTATAGCGTTGAAGTGTCATCAACATTAACTGCAACCTTTTGGGCGCCTTGAGGAGCGGATTCCTAAAAATATTAATTAATGGTTTGTGGTCCGTTTTAGTAGTAACTGATTACAGCTGATCGAATCTAACACAAGCAAACACGATGGCCAATAGCTCTTTCTCAATCATGGCAAGTCAAGTGGCGTGATGCAAACGCCACGGGCTTCTTGTCCTGAAAAACTGCAGCACCCAGTGCAGTCGATCACAATGAATTTAAACCGCTTTTCAGACTTTATAATATTGTAAACCTTCTGTATTAGCCTTAAATTCATCAAATTCCGCCAACGCTTGCTCAGACCATATCTATGGTACGTTTTCAAGAAGAAGCTTTCGAAGTTCAACATTTCTCGTAGACAAATTTGGTACAAATCGACTCAAATAATTCATCATGCCTAGAAATTTCTGCAATTCAGCCTTCTTCCCCGGTGGAGGGAAATTAGCAATCGCTTCAATTTTAGAATCATCCGGTTTAAAGCCATCATCGGATAAAATATACCCATAAAACTTCACATAGGACTCTCACAAACTCAGTTTCGATCTATTTAATTTGCAATTAAATTTATTGCAGCGTTCCAAAAGTAACTTGAACTTCTTGTTGTGATCAATCATCGCCTCCTCTAAGGTCCCCCCACAATCAAATATCAGCATATCATCAGCCATTATCTATATTCCCTGCAGATCATGTGTTATTTCACGAATCTTTAGTTGAAATAATTCTAGGGCTGGAGACACCCCAAACGGTAAACGCTTCCAGCGGTACCTACTAAATGGAGTCCAAAATGTTGTCCAGAAACTGCTTTCGTTTTCCAGTTCAAACTGCCAAAACCTCTTCCTTGCGTCCACAGTTGAGAAAACTTTGGCGTTATACAGTTCCGGTGACATTTCATCCATGGTTGTAAATTGCAAATTAGGTCTCTTCAACGCCTTATTAAGAGGAATGGGGTCAATACAAATACGAAAAGAATCTGATTTCTGAACAAGTAAAATATTACTTACCCACTCAGTATGGGCAATTATGTCATCCTATTCAAGCCTCTTCAATTCCCGTCTAAAAGCAACTGGTATTCGCGTCGGCTTCTGAATAACTGGTTGTATTTTGGGATCGATTTCCAATTTTACCTTTCCTGGAAGTTTGCCATAACCCTCGAAAACGTTGCTAAACTCATTGGCCATTCTCCCGGTCTATAATCTGAGAAAGTTTACCTTTTTCGTATAGCCCTTCTTTGCCACAATAGAATTGCAATATTTGATCAGGCTCAAAGCTAAACATGTGCTTTCCGACAGCAAAAATCCGTGGTTGACGTTAACAATCTGGAAAGTAGTACTATATTTTCGGCCTTTGTGTCGACAAGGAAATCTAAACTTTCCCAAAACTTCTATACCCATGCCACCAAATGCCTTTATGTAGCAATTCGATGCACTCAACTTCGGTTGTTTATCCCCAAGTAACTCGCATAAGTTTTAAAACTCAATCACACACATCCACTCCACTGTCCATCTGGCACTCATACATATTCCATAAATGTTTCTTAAGCTCCAGTTATGCTACCGGAACGTAATGTAACAGTAATGTCTACTGAACGTAAAAATGTAAGAGCAATTATAGAGAACGTAAAAACATCCCATGTGCTTTTACGTAAACAAAACAATAAAAGAAATAAAGAAAAACAAAAAAAATTGCGAAAACTAAAAGACAAAAACTCAGATATGGATATAGAAGACATGTTTTTGGGTTTGAGTTTTTATTTTATTAGTTTAATTATTGTTTTTTAAACAAATTTAATATTAATCCCAAACTCTAAAATCTTTGTTTTCACTCCTTTTATCACTTTCAACATGGCGTCTTTTGTACTGTACTGTACTGTTTCTGTCAGCCAAACGATTTTACTTTCACACAAACAAAAACTAAAATTTAGTGCTTTTGATTGTATTTTCCATATAAATAGACAAGCAAGTGAAATCGTTTATCCTACAGAAACAGGTCAGGTATTTCGGAAACCAAATTTGTACGAATGTAAAAACGTTTTTATCTTCTCTAGGATAAGTAAAATGCAAACTGAAATGCTTTTCGAACGCTTTAATTAGTTAAAAATCGA
Organism: Sarcophaga rosellei; assembly: GCA_930367235.1. Taxonomy (NCBI): domain Eukaryota; kingdom Metazoa; phylum Arthropoda; class Insecta; order Diptera; family Sarcophagidae; genus Sarcophaga; species Sarcophaga rosellei. The sequence continues at coordinate 42,908,666 of OV884018.1, read as the reverse complement.
TAACTATATTTTTCTAATTTAAAATAAAAATAAACACTACCTACATAATGTTATAGTAAAATGGTGTTTATTTTTATTTTAAATTATAAAAGTTAATAATGAAATAAATTATAATTTGGGTTTTTAAAATATGTGAAGTTTTATTTAAAGAAAATTCCAAATACAGACAAACATAACATACGTACAAGATGTAAATTCTGTTTATAATTTCAATTTTCAGTTTTGGTTTTTTTAATATTGACTGTTGTTAACACTGCTAAACAGATGTCACGTAAAAATGTAAGAAAATTCTATTTTTTTACAGATGCTTACGTTCCGGTTACGTTACACTACATTTCTATAACCATTCGTATTGCTTTATACATAACAAAAACTATCAGCTGTTTCTTACTGTTGCGGTTACATTCCGTTACGGTAGCATAACTGAGCCTTTAATCTGTTAATTGTCGCATATATAGCAGCACAGTCAACCCTAAACACAACTACCAAAGAGAAGAAATACAAAATTTGATTCAGTAGTTTACTGGATTTCAGCTAAGAGAAATCGTAGAGGCTATTTTAATTTTTTGTACACTTTTTATTTTCAGCTATATCTATTTGTGCTTATTTTTTTATTCTTTTAAATTAATATGTGGGATATTGAGTGGGAAAATTAAGACTTCAAATGTTATAAGTTTACATTTAGCAAAAAAGGGTCGACCTGTTGATGATGTGCCAAAATGACAGTTGTTTTTCTATATTGTATTTATTTGGAGAAGACAGGACAAAACAAATGGGGGACATAATTAACGAAATGTCTTTATTTCGCCGGTCAATATTAAGCCGAACTCAAAATACAGAGTTACTTATCCAACGGGATAACACTGATTCGGCATTCTTTGTATCAATTTGCTTACATTTGTGATGACAGCCAATTGATTATTTGTATTAGAAGGGTTGACAATTTTTTCAACTCATTTAAATGTACACCTTTAGGTGTTTGGATAATATTCATATATTTTAATAATACATTTAATAAAACATAAATTTCTCAAAGTGTACAACATATTATTTTCGGTATTTTATTTAATGCCTATTTGCCCATCGCTGATTTAGGCAGATTGCATTGTACATATATTTATTACATTATTATCTTGCATAATGAGGCTTTAGAAATACTCTTTTAATTACGGCCCCGAATCCGGTTTACAACACATAAATGTTGTGTTGTAGCAGAGACAACACAACATTTATAACTTTCTTGGTTATGGTTTACAACATCTAGATGTTGTGTATGTCACAGGGCTGTTCTTCAACGTTAGTATACTTTTTCTTTAAAACACATCCCTGAGTGTATAAAACTGTCAATTGAAAACAAAAATTATTGCATTAAAAAATATTTAAGCGCATAGTGAAGTTTAAAAAACAGTGAAAAGTTAAAATAAATAATAAAAAGTTAAATAAATAATGGATATTAGCGTCGAGTTATTCTTTGTTGATTTGTATTAGAAGCCGCATATGTCACGCATTCGGAAAAGAATTCGGGACAGTTCCAACCATTTGGAATTACCAGATACTGAGTACGTAAAATTATTCAATTATAAAATTCAGCATTGTTTATAACATTTCTTTCAGTTTTGTTAAATTTTTTCGCATCAACAAAGATGGCTTTATGTTTTTGCTTCAAAAACCAAGCGATTTTTAAAAGCCGTCTATCCGGTGTTCTGCCATTCCACCAATCCTTAAATTATGTTGCGCACCGAGATTTTTTGCTGATGGAAGTTATCAAAGCAGTAGCGGTAACGGTTTTAATATTGGTGTGTCGCAACCCACTGTTTGCTGCATTTTAAAAAAAATTATAAAATTCTTTGAAAAAAAATGTTCAAGAAGTGGATAAACGCCAGGATGACAGAAGAGGAAAAAAATACAAGTAAAACAACCTTTTATTCAAGAACACGTTTCCCAGGAATAATTGGTTGTATAGATGGAACGCATGTGCGAATTGTAGCACCCGCAAAGGAATTGCAGCATTTGTATCTGAACAGGAAGGGATACTACAGCTTGAATGTCATGATCGTAAGCATACCAATTTTTAGTCTGATTTAATATAACGAATATCTCTTTCATAGCTGTGTGATTATGATATGAACATCCGCTTTATAGATGCTCGATATCCCGGATCAAACCATGACTCTTTTGTGTGGAATATGAGTGAGCTGAAACAATATTTACAGCAGAACATGGAGGAGAATACTTGGATATTAGGTAGTAAATCATTTATTTTTATAAATACAGATATATATCAATATGTATGTATGCATTTTGTGTGTTAAGGTGACGCAGGATATCCACTGGAACCGTTTTTAATAACTCCATTTCGAAGTGCGGCGGAAGGACCACAAGAGCGCCGTTTTAATATAGTCCATTGTAAGCAAGAAACATTATTGAAAGAACGATTGGTGTTCTAAAAAGCAGATTTAGATGTCTGCTTTCTGTAAGAGGTTTGTACTATATTCCTGATACTGCCACTAAAATTACAAATATATGTTGTGCACTACACAACATAAGCAAACATTTTAAGACGGAATATACAGAAGAATTGCCTTTCCCTTTGAACACAGATGTAGAAGTTGGAGCAGCTATAGAAGAAACCATCCAAGAGTCTGCACGAGAACTAAGAAATAATTTAATGCTTGCAATTTTAAAATAAATAAAACAAAAAGCCTATTTAAAACACAAATTTTAACTTTTATTAAAACATGAAAATTGAAAATAAAGGCTAGTTTTATTAGCGTATATATTTTTACATAATAGTTGTTTTTGCTTCATTATATTTTTTATTGTATGGCAATAAATTCATTTCAAAAGTACTTAAAATTAATTAAAAAACTTCATATCACAGTAAAATTCATTTCAAAAATACTTCAAATTAAAATATATATTACAGTGGTGGCCACGAATTTAAGACACGACATATGACTGACTTATTTGTGATAATTTTGACAACCCTGTAATATCAAATTAGATATTCTTTATTTTTCTATGTACCCTGTAATGTTAAGAAAAAGTACCGTTATTTTCTTTTTTTTCTTTTTACATTTTGTTGCTTTTTAATCATATTAATGTAAAAACGAGTATTTGAAACTGGCCACGAATTTAAGACATTTCAGAATTTTCTGATTTTTAAGCGATTTTTTTGTGTTTTTTGAAGCTAAACGGTAAGTAACGAATGTTTTTATTATTTTATGTTGAAATACATCGAAATATTTAATTAGAAATGGCCAGAGGTACTTGGAGTTCCGATGCCGAGCGAAAACTGATCCAACAACTAAAATCTGCTGGAAAAACAGTAATAGAGATATCCATGCTGCTTAAATGTTCTAGATGCAAGATCTACAACGCGATGGAACACATCAAGCAACATGGTACCACCAAAAATATCAAACAGCAACCTAGAGCCCGAAAAACTACACCCAGGGATGACATTTTAATTTATAGAGTAGCTGCTAGTAATCCTTTCACGAGCTCAACTAAAATAAAAAATAACATTGCATCGGATTTTGGCATTAATATTTCGTCTAGGACAATAAGAAGACGATTAAATGAAAAAAACTTGCGTGGGTGTATTGCACAACGTAAACCACTTGTGTCAAAAAAAAATATCAAAGCCCGACTAGCGTTTTCGAGAGAACATCTCAAGAAACCCATATTTTGGAAAAATATTCTTTGGAGCGACGAGTCGAAGTTTTGCCGCTGCGGCTCTGATGGAAAGCGGTACGTATGGCGCCCTCCAAACCTGGAGCATCATCCAAAGTACACCCTAAAAACGGTCAGACATGGTGGTGGAAATGTGATGGTGTGGGCAGCATTTTCCTGGCATGGTGTAGGTCCCATTTACAATATAAATTCTAAAATGGACCACCATGTTTACAAAAATATTGTAACAGACACAATGATACCATTCGCTGAAGACAACATGCCTCTAATATAGAGATTTATGCATGATAATGACCCTAAGCACATTTCACGTCTAGTGAAGAGTTGCTTAGAGGAAAACGATATCATTGTTCTTAAATGGCCAGCTCAATCCCCGGACCTCAATCCAATTGAGAACCTGTGAAATGATGTTGAGGAATATGTACGAACAGTTAAACCAAAGAATTCAAGCGATTTGTGGGAAGAAATCCGAAGGGCTTGGTATGCAATTCCAAAGCAACGTTATGTGGCATTAGTCGAAAGTTTACCCGGGAGATGTGCTGCTGTGATGAAAAATAAAGGATTTCCCACTAAATACTAGGATTTTTTATTAAGCTGCGCTTAATTTAGAGAATAGTGTTATATTATGCCTATGCCTTAAATTCGTGACCAGGATAAAACTTGTGTTTATGCATATAATATGTAAATAAAAATTTTTAACCGAATATAGGTAAGAAAATATTATTAATTTTTCTTCATAACATTACAAAAGCCTTAAAAAAATATCATGGACCCATAATTTTTTCGATAAAATGTAAAAATTATCACAAATAAGTCAGTCATATGTCGTGTCTTAAATTCGTGGCCACCACTGTATATCACAGTAAAATTCATTTTGATCACATAGTTACTTAAAGCTAAAACACATATACGTAAATATTTCTATTTTATTTTTTATTTTTTTTGGTTAAAAGAAGTTTGGCTTGTAAAACTTCATTTTGCAATTCAGCCTTTTTTCTTTTTTATTTCGAATATTTTTTTTATTTATTTCATAATTTTTGTTCTCAAGGTGTTTTTATGTATGTAATATCTCCTTTTGGTTCTTTTCCTGCCTTTTTAATATTTTAATGCGCTCATTCTCCATCTTGTTTTTTTGTATTCTTTGGCATTTCGGCAACTGCTGTTTGCTATTGCTACTTGAAGGCCGTTCAATATCGCATGACGATTCCACCTCATCTGAATCGGTTTGAATTTGCAATCCCATTTCAGATCCATTTGGATTTACCTGGGATTGCATTGAAACAAACTCTACGGTGCTCTGCTCCAATGTGGTTTCTGTGGACGGACCACCACCAGTAGCTTGGTAGTTTTTTTTTATTGGCAGCCAATTTTCTTTTTAAATTGACTTTATAATGAGTCCATACATGTAACAAAATCAAAATCATCTTTATGTTATACTTAAAAAATTTTAAAGTTTATCTACTAACCCTTTGCCATTCTTTTGCAACTCTAATGGGTGGACCCAAGCCATTTAGCTCCATTGAAATTTTTTCCCACGTCTCCCTCTGCTGTGTCTTGTTGGCTCCAAATGGTAACTTGCCACGGCCAATTTCAGGATTTGCTGTCATTAATTCGACCATTTAATTAATTCCATTTGCTTCTTGTTGGTTATTTTTCTATAAAATATTTCCAATTATTCATCATTTTTAAAATTTCCACAAAAAATTATATGCACTGTTATATACATATACTTACAAATTTTTATCCATTTTCTTTATTAAACTGAAAGAGGCAACAAGACAACAGCTAATGAGCTGTTGTAAGTTTTTGACAGTTCTGACAACACTTAAAAACAACTGTTGTAAATCATAATTCGGGTATGTGAACACACACAACATAAAGTACAACACTGGCGAAAGATGTTGTGAATCATAATCGCAATTTTAAAACTACAACCCTAAATTTACAACTGTTGTGAACCATAATCGGGGCCTACATTTCTTATTAAGTTTTAACATCCAAAATATGTTGTCGAATTCATCATATATTTCCTTTTTGGAAAGAAAAAATACAGTTTGAGGCTAAAATTTCACGATATATTTATATTGACAATAAATATTTACATCAGTTTTTACCACTTTAATTAAAACTTGGTAATGAAGCTGCACCGTAAAACTAATTTGGATTATAATGATAAAATATGCTGAAAGTGCGGGAATTAAATGATGCTGTCAGAACAGCTATAAAACTGTATATCTAAAGCCCCCTTCACACTATCACACAAGTAATATGTAAAGTCTGATGAAAAAGTAAAATGAAATTCCATCCGTATTTCAAAAAAGAGAATAATAGTCGTATGATTATTTTTTTTTTTTGTGTTTACACCATTGCTATAAGACAATAATAAAGTAAGACGAAAACAGCTGTTAAAAACATAAACAAAGTGAAAAAATTTGCTTAAAGTTTCTATTGAAATTAAAATGCCGGGAATGGCTACTACGGCGTAAAACTGGAGACAAATCAACAACTTTTTCTAAATCCATTAAATTATTAATTAAATATTGAATATAATTCTAAAAATATTTTCACAAAATAGGAATAATTGTTTGTGCCAAAAATGTTTTTTGTTTTTATTTTTTTTTGCACATGTGTTTTACACTTTTTTTTTTGTTTACATAAAAATACATCACTGATCTAATGAAATTTTCTTGTTTTTTGAAACATTTCAAAAAATGAAGAGAGCCATACGACTGTCAAATTTGTATCCGTATTTTCTCTCATTGTGTGATAGTTCCATTACATATTCACCCATATCGTGAATATTATGAGAATAAGTTATTTGGGAATAAACTTTTTTTCGCATCCCAAAAAATCGGTATTGCAAATATATTGGGAGTAAACGTTTTTATTGTGAATTAGTTATAAATGATCAATGAACAAAAATTGTTTATTGTGAATTACCTCTCAACAATTTTTCAAAGAAAAATACAAATCTTAAAAAATAAATATCGTATATATTCGTTTTTTTGGTGCTGGAAGAGGAGAACCAATCCATGGAAAGGTTGCAGCGGTAGGTAGGTCTAGGTATACTTTTATAATAATTATAGCATACACATATTTTTTAATACATCTAATACAAAGACGGCGGGTATGCCTCTTAGCCATGGATGATAGTACCTACAAAAATGCCGCAGAGGGATCAGCAGAAGCAAAATTTAACGAAGTACATTCTCGAGCGCGTAATATTGTAGAAAGGATCAACGGAGTTCCTAAAAACAGACGGCGTTGTTTGCTTGGAACGCGAGAGTCACACTACTCCCCAAAGAAAAGTGCTCAAATTGTCAATATTATAAGTGCGGCTCAACACTTATAGACACAGTTTCTTCGAGCTGGAAAATGTTGGTGAAGTTAGTCAAGGAACACGTCTGAAGCTGAATGCATTCGTACTAGTTCACTTTGATAGTTTAAAATAAAATGTTTATTTCTTCACTTTTGTATTTACTTTCGTAAATAAAAATTGTGTACATATACATATGTACATACATAAAAACAAAATAAAACCAGTCTTCTCTGGAATACTTAAATCTAAAAAACAGTCTTCTCTGTAAATATCACACTCCAACCTATACTAGTATTACATTTGCGTTCCTTAAATAAAACAATGTACTTAGTTTTAAAAAATCAACACCAAACTTACTTACATGTTCCCTTCTTGTTCCCATTGGTAAGTGTTGCGAATTAATTTTACAAAATAATTCTTGGGAATAAACATTGGCGATACAATATTTTTTGTGTTTGTGAATTCACTCCCAAAAAATTTTTTTGGGAATGATTCACAATAGGAAATGATGAAATTTGGGAATTCTTTTATGGGAATAGTTATTTGCGATAGGGGTAATTATGTTTAGACGATCCCATCCGTACTCTCCTCTATATAAAATTGACAGATCATATTACTTGTGTGATAGTGTGAAGGGGGCTTAAAGAATATAATTTACCTCGACAAATATACAGTGCTGTTCAAAAAAATAGATTCACCTGCTCTCCGTAAGTTTTACTAGACATCTCTTATGCAAAGGAGTATATGTAAAAAAGTAACTGCACTTTGTTTACTGGCCTCTTATGAATATAATTCCGATACATTTCAAAAATTTGAAGCGTGACTCTTTTTTAATTAATTGCAAGATGTTGACCATGGTGAATCTATTTTATTGAACAGCAGTGTATATGCCTATGACTATATGTATTTAAAAATATATAAAAATTTTAGTATCACTTTTTTATGTTACTATCACTTTTATCACAAAAATAATCTTAAGTTACAATATTATGGATTGTATATATATGTAGCTGGAATTTCATTTTATGTGCTTTTAGTCAGTGAACAAATTTTACAACATGCATATCTGTACAAAATATTGCAACTGGACTATTTGACTACCGAAGTTTTCCTCATTGCATTCTAAATTAAAAATCCTTTCCTATGAATATCCTTTCCTATATTCATAGTTTGGTTTAAAACATACATACACACTTCTAATTTGTTAGTATTAAGTCTCATATATGAAATTACATATTTTTGAATCTTCCGACGTATTCCTTTTTCTTTCAAAACTCTTCGGAGATTTTTAACAGTATTGTTATTGTTTATTTGAACACAAGCATAACAAAACACAAATATTTCATCCTTAGTACTTCATTTTTTTTCATTAACCCAAATACATGCAACAACACAAAATATTTTTATACACATATATATTTTTTAAGAACTATAACTCTTAATATAATATTAATTGAAATCAACTATGATTTTTCATATGGGAGATATGTTTCAAAATGGACTACCCGGAAACATTATAAACGAAGTTTAAAGTTCGTACATCAAGTCCATTCTTTATATACATACATCCAATATATTAAACAAATATATATACCAAATTCGTTCGAAAGTGAAAAGTGTAAAATACAAAAAGTTTTGAAACACCGGGCAAGTAGATTGTTAAATTATTTTAAAAACAAATTTAGTTCGAAGAAAGTATTCTTAATTCATTTTCAAATTATTTCAAAAACATTTATTTTCAAATTTTGCTTACAAAGCAAAGCAGATATTGAATAATGGCATCATTTTTTCGATTTTTTCGAACTTATGAACGCAGGAGAAGCAAATCAAAAACTCTACCAATAATGATGTGGATATTTTCACTTTCTTACAAATTCTATGACACGCCTGAAAATATCCATCTCATTAAGTTGGTATATATATATATATAAGTATATATATTTCAATATGGGCTATTTTAACTAATACATATTCTTATAAATATGAAAGACTTTAACATCATATTTTTAATTTTGTGGTTTAACTTGCTTAAGTATGGTATTTAAATATATTTTTATTTGTAATTCAGTCAAAATTTTATAATTACTGCTAGTATAATTCATGTTATGTTTAAATTTTATGACTTATATTATAGCACCGAGTACAAATACTTTGTGAGCAGAAATTTTTTATAAACATAATCCAATATAAGAGACGATCGGCTTATTGTTTTACGCTGTAATTCTTACTATTATATGTAATATGGTAACTATATAAAATAAAGTGATAACATTTGAAACAATAATGACGAACAAGTCTACAAAGATCCATCCCCTGATATCTAAAAATATAAGAAAAAAGGTATATTAGTTTTAGATAGTATTTATAAAGTAAAAAATAAAATGATTAATTTGCATCAATATTATACATCCATATTATAGTGTATAATGTTAAATAACAGTCCAAAATATTAAATTAAATATTGATTAATTACTTATTGATATTGAATCATGCTTATCGCCAAAACTAGTTTTCAAGTTCCCGGGCGTTAATGTGTACATTCGCCACTTGAGCCAATAATAAAAGTTAAAATATAACAAAAAATTTTAATTTAAATTTTATATGTTTTATACCACGTAGCTACTTTAATCCCGTGTTAAATCTTGTTTCGGCGTCTTTGTAGTTTTTCGATGTGTGAAGCTTCTACAACTGATCAGCAGAACACCATATTGGTTTTAAAAGTATATTATACATACGACTTTCGAGTCCAAGCGGTAGTTTCCAATATATTTCTAAAAGTTTCAATTTAATCTGTGACTATCATGCGACTATCAAAGTGAATACTAAGGTATATAGAAATTAATTTTTAAGGCATTAAGTGGTTATTTATTTGGCTGCCGAGCACGTTTCTCTTAGTGAAAGCCACGCGAACATATTTATGTTCATTTACCTTAATTATATAAAAATGTAAATGTGTTATGTAGCTACCGAGACGCTTCATGTGAGTCCTCATGCTTACTAAGAAAATCAGTGTCGCCAGCCAAAGTAGAAGTATGAGTATTCAAGGCAATGAGCCAGCGAGAAGGAAAGCTCCCATGCCACTGATACGGCCACAATCTTTCTTATCGAAAGAGAAGCTGGAGAAGCGGTAGACTATTCAGGAGTAGTCTGAATATAGTAAACGGCTATTTGGTCAGACACTGTAGACTCAAAGAACAGTATTGCCTGTGGAGAGGTGAATGAATCAATTTGCAGCGTTAATGTATCTCAGAAGGAAACATCTTTACTGACACCGAACAATACCCTGAAGTTTGGCATTGCAGGTATATTGTGAGAGATATTATATAGATATATCATATAGACAGAGTATTGTAGCGTCTCTAAACGACAAAAATAAGAGCAGTATACAGTAGTTTTGACTTAAATGCACAACTAACTTGTGCAAGAATTTTTGCGCAGATAAGCCAAAAATGCAGCTAAATTACATTTTTTTACTTTAATTACAGATTACTCTCTCAAAGCCCGAAACAAAATTTTTGCGCAGGTAAAGGCAATGCGCACGTAAATAAAAGGCAGCTAAAACAAAACTACTGTATATACATACTGATATCGGCTATTAGTCCCACTCTCATTGTAGAAAAATTTCTTAGAATTCATTCCATAGAACGTGGTAATGTACATAGAAGTTCCATTATTTGTTATTCAATATATATTTTTTACTATATTTTTATTGTATACAAATAAAGTAAATAAAAAGTACTTAATTTATTATTCTTTTTCTTCATTCCATTATTCGTTTTTTGTGTTTAGTTATTTATACCACCACTCTTGTTATTCACATTATTGGATCTTTAATTCCACATTGAGATTATAAATTTTAAATCAAATCAACAATAAAGATATTGTTACGAAAATGGAAATGGTGTTATTAAAATAATAAACAAAAGCTCCAAAAACAAAACAACGGACTTGATCATGTATAAAATGATAAACAAAACCTCCAAAAACAACATAAGGTTTACATGATCAACAAAGAAGTAAACATATAGTAACAAAAACAATGGGCTTGATCGCGTGATCAAAGAACAAACGAGAATATAACAACAACATCAGTAAACAAGGGGACAAAGTAAACAAGCAACAATAACATCAGGTATAAGAAGAGAAAAGGGACAAAGTAAACAAACAACAACAACGCTACAAGGATAGATGTAAACAAGATCCACTAACAACAATAAGGGAAGCGAGTTGTTTACATTTTTAGATTGTTCACGAAGGCAGTCATTCTGTGCCAAGGGCATGCATTAGACTGATGATCCAGCGATATAAAAGGCAAGACAAAACGAGCAACGATGAGTGAGTGATACTTCAGTCAGTCTTGTGTGAAGACACGGTTGCGTTCGAAGTAAGCAGTTGTTAGTGTTTACGCGAGCAGAAAGTTTGTTGCTTACAAAAAGGGTTGTAAGCAGAAGAGTGATAATTCAATCAGACACGTTGCGTTGCGTGTGAAGAGAATCGAAGTTCGAAGTGCTAACGAACGAGTGTACCAAGGAGAACAACAAAGGAAATTGTTATTGTGTACAAGAAGAATAACAATTTAAAGGAAATTGTTATTGTGTGAATAAATTTCAACACAGGGTGCACACAGATTTGTGCAGACAATAAAGAATTGATTTTGAAATTAAACACTAATTTACTTTTATTTCATTTGCAATCCACGAACTCATATTTTTAACGTTTTTAAAGGGTAAAAACGTAACAATATAATATTTTATTGATTATATAATTTCATTACCAGAACTAAATTTGTTTTTGATTCTAATTTCAAGTTTAAATATTTTTTCTGTGCATTTGAGGTGTAGAGTCAATCCCTATTTTTTCAAATTGGGATCATATGGGAATTAAGTGGAACACAAGCTCCTTCAAGTATTCCCTTGAACATATTTCAATCCTTGAATTGACTGATGGCGTTTTCTTTTGCTGCAACCAATTCTAAGATATTGCTTTATGCCATGTTCGCACGGCAGCAATTTTTCGTAATTCGCTCTCTCATTCGCAATTCAACACCCAATTATGTGCTAAATTACGTCATTCGCCATACAAAATTTTGTGAGCCAATTACCCAAATTGTGTGTAATCAATGTAATCTCTAAATTTTATCGTATTTTTGCCATCACCAGCTGTCAAAGCATAAAAAATATAAACAAAAAATATTGTAACAATAAACAATAATGGAATCCAAAAATAATATTTTAAAAAAGTATTATTTATAAGAAAGTTATTCGCGAAATTAGCGGAGGAAGCCACTATGTGTGTAGAAAACCTTTTGAAAAGTATTTGCAGCTTTTGAAGAAACTGTATGAAAAATATTAATAATAATTTAGTAATAAAAAGAAGAAGAACTGCAAAAAAGAATTACAAAACTACCGTGTGAACATGATAATTCAAATAAGTAATTCAAACAGAGAGCGAAGTAATTCGAAGGCTCGTGCGAACATAGCATTAGGTCCCACTGGACGTTTATTAAGATTCCCTGATATTTAAAACTTCGCACTCGTTCGATTTCTATATTTTGTATATTTAAAGTTGCGTTCTGATGGGATTTTTTTTACTAATAACCATGTATTTCGTCTTTTTCATATTGATTTTTAATCTATACATCTCACTTATACGTGCAAGCTTTTCCAACAGTTTTTGTAGGTCGGACATACTACCAGCTACAAGTGTGGTATCATCAGCATATCTTATATTGTCGATGAATTTCCCATTTACTTTTATCCCTATATTTTCTCCTTCAAGTGTTTTTTGGAATATTTTTTCTGAATATATGTTAAATAACAATGGGGATAGTATGCACCCCTGTCTGTCTCCTCTTGATATGTCAAATTCGTCAGTTTCTTCTCCACAGACATTAATTCGTGCCGTCTGATTCCAATATAGGTTTTTAATACAGCCTTATTCTTTATCTTGTATTCTGATAGAGGTTAGAATTTCCATTAGTTTGTCATGTTTGACCATATCGAAAGCCATCTCATAATCGAAAAAACACATGAAGGCACACATCACGACAGTTCTGAATTAATATTTGAACACAGAACAAAGCTTCTCGTGCGACTCTCCCATAGCAATTTCACATTCGGTATAAATCCTCTTGTGTATAATTTTTAGGAATATTTTTAACACATGACTCATCAGACTAATTAGTCTGTATTCTATTATGTATTATTTTTCTTTGGTATGGCGATGAATGTTGATTTCAGCCAATCTTCTGGATAGAGGTAGAAGTTGTACGTTATTGCTGTCTATTAATTTCAAAACTTTCGTCTGGTCCTGTTGCCTTTTTGTCTTTAAGAGATTTGATAGCATATTCTACTTATATATATGTTCCTCTTACTCCTCTAGGGAGCATAGGGCATATTCTACTTCGTTTCTTGTTATTGGTGTTCCTGTCGTTGGGCTCTCCATATTAGGTTCAAAAGCCGATCTTCCATTATCAGTGAACAGTTTTGCTACATAATCCTTCCAAATCTGTGTTCTTCCCGCCAAATCGAATACTGCTTAATTATCGTCATCGACTAGAATGACACCTTATGGGATTTAAGTGTTCAAATGAAGTTTTGTTAAGAAGTGAAGGTTTTATTATAAATACAAAATTCATAAAAAGCTTACACACTTTATACAGTTGTAAAGTAACAGATACAGGGAAGTAATAACAAGTATATAAACTTATCGAATATAATGATGAATATATAATGTCAGCCAACATGGAATCAGTAGGACAATATTCGTAAAGCACCTTTCCAGTCTTCATTAAATTTCTAACAAAATAATATTTTACGTCTATATGTTTACTTCTTGGTGTTATTTTCTCATCTTGTAGCATCTTCAAACAGCTCTGGTTGTCTTCAAAAATTATAGGAATACGGATATTAATTTCACATTCTTTCAGCAGCTGGATAAGCCATAGGAACTCTTGAGACGCCTCCGCAAGAGAAACAAATTCAGCCTCAGTTGATGATAAAGTTGCATACTGTTGTTTTCTGCTGGCATAACTTATCACGGCATCACCAAACTTAAAAAATGAAACCACTTGTTGATTTTCGGTCCTTTGTTTCGATCCTGATTTAGAACCCACACACAACTTCAGGTCCCTTGTTCCCTTAAGATATTTCATAACTCGCTTCAATTCTGCCCATTCAATATCATTTGGATTGCTTATTTTTTGAGATAAGATTGATATAGCCACAGCAATATCCGGACGTGTATTATTTGAAACATATAACATCGAACCAATAGCCGTCAATACAAATTGTTATTTTTTAGAATATTTTCAGAATTGACCTTCAAATAACCAGGATACATCGGTATGGTTGAAACCTTTGCGTCTTTAAGATTGTAGCCATCCCAGATTTTCTCAATATATTTTCTTTGTAATAAATAAAACATTCCATTTTCATGTGTAACTTCAATTCCCAAATAAAGCCTCAAATCACCTAAATCAGTGATTTCAAATTGGGACTTTAAAATTTTAATATTATTGATTTCCACATCATCTTTCGATGCGATGACATCATCAACGTAGATAAGAACATAAGTGATTGATCGTCACTGCCTTACATACAAACAAGGTTCTGCTTCTCCCCTCCTGAATCCCGAATCAATTAGTACTTTGTTAATGCGCAGACTCCAACAACGTGCAGATTGTTTTAGACCGTACAAGCTATGATTCAATTTACAGACGAAATATTCTTTTCCGGATACTATATACCCCTTTGGATGTTTCATATATATTTCCGCATCTATATCGCCATAAAGAAATTCTGTTTTAATATCAACGTGACGTACTTTCATATTTTTGTAGCTCGCAATAGCTAGTAAACTTCGAAAGATAGCTGGTTTTACATCTGTTGCAAATATTTCGCCTTAGTTTTCACGATATTTTTTAGAAAACCCCTTCGCGACCAGTCTATCTCTATACTTCTTTTCACCGTTGACCAGATGTTTAGTTTTGTATACCCATTTGCACTCTATTAGCTTACAATTTTTGGGAACCTCCACCAAATCCCATGCATTGTTATCTTGTAGTGCTTTTATTTCTTTTGCATAGCTTTCAAGCAATATAATTACCGATCCAGACAAAGCATCTTCATAACTTCACCGCAAATGTTTAAACCATACTTTTTAGGAGGTACGCTTTGTTGCTTCTCGGAGACATTCTGGGAGTAACATGTTGTGGTGTTTCTGATTCGGATGATGATTCAAAACTGCAAAGTCATCGGTACTCATTGCATCAGCGTTACTTTCGTTTGTTGACTCAAAAGGTGCAATATTGGTACATACGTTTCTTGGGGTAGAATTCACATTGCAATCATTACCAGCATCATCAATAGAAGATTTATTTCTTAGTAGAACATAAACTATACTACAATTACCTCTGTCATCAACACCACCATTGCTTAAAACACCACTTTCGCCATTAACAGTTTTTTGTGTTTCGGTGTTCAATAAACGAAAAGCTTTGGATCCTTCTTCATAGCCAATTTGCATTTAACTGATACTTCGTCCAACTTTATACGATTCTGTTTATTAATTTGAGCATATGCCGGTGGTTTTCCATACCATAACTCAAATGGTGTAACATCCACAGCAGTAGAGAGAAGACGGCTTTGAATACAATTAGCGTTGTTAACAGCTTCAGCCCAAAATTATAAATTCGTGTGCGCCCCGCATATCATACGTTTCGCCATCTCCATTAGGCTTCTATTTTTTCGTCCTGCTACTCCATTTTGCTCAGGAGTGTAGAGTGCATTCAACTGGTGAATGATACCCCTATCCTTGAAATATTGTTGCATTCGTTTATTTACGAATTCTCCACCTCTATAAATTCTGAGTTTTTTAATACGTTTTCCAATTTACAAAAAAAGTTGATTCTCCGACTGTTCAATAAATTGTTTAATTTTCTCATAAGCCATATCCTTTGATGCAAGAAAGTAAACAGTGCAATAACGACTATAATTGTCAATGAGCGTCAAAAAATATCGATTACCACTAGGTGTTGTGTTCTGCATTGGACCACATAAATCACAGTGTACCAAAACATAATTTCTTTATACCTCGACGATGACGACTTTAGAAATTTATTTCGTGTGAGCTTTCCTCTTAAACAAATTTCGCATTCAGAAGAGCATTTGCATTTTCTTATTTCTATACCCTGCACTAATTTCTTAGAAACAGACATACTTATGGCTTGTATATTTTTGTGACCAAGTCTACGATGCCAAACGTAAACACAATTATTCTTACATTCAGATACATTCAAGGCTTTATCTTAATGATTTAATACAAATAAATTATTTTTCAGGTAACCGGTAGCATACATTTTTAAATTTTTAGAAATTTTGCAACCATCATCATCGAATCTAACCAAAAAACCAATATTAGTTAATCTCCGGGCAGATAATAGACTCCCGTCTAATTCGGGAATGAAAGAACGCTTCGAACAAAAATTTCCTTATTTTCACAAAATTGTAATTTGCAATCTCCTACTCCGATTACTTTAACATCAGATCGATTTGCCATATATACAGTGTTCGCCATTTTATTTAAATTAGTAAAACACTTTTCTTCACAAGACATGTGATTTGTCGCTGCAGAGTCTACATACCATTCAGATTTTGGTCTTTGTTGCATTATGCCAAAACAGATATTATCATCATTTCTTATGATATTCACACGATTGTTGTTCTTTTCTCTATTCTTGCAGTCTTTTTCAAATGTCCCGGCTTTCCACATGAGTAACATCAATTCAATTCAAATCAGTTCAATTTATTTATCCATAAAATTTACATTTTTGTTACAGCTAAATTACATATTTAAGTGTTCAAGATTTCTCTTTTTCAACTTAAAAATAGATTATATAGTTACAAAATTTTTATATACATATATACAATATTTATTCGGAGAACAAAATTTGGCAAAAAACCTATATGATTTTACTTAAAACTACTTATACTACTTAACTACTGACTAGATAAAAACCTAAGATGATACTAGTTCAAAAAAATTCTGAGTAAGCCTTTCAATCTTGTCTGAAACTAATTCCATGCCTGCAATATCATGAAGGCGCGAGGTAGAAAAAAAACCAAGGTAGGTTGTTTATAAGTTTCAACAGCCTGTTTTGAGCTATTTGCAGTTTTTTAATATGTAATGTTTTAACATTACAGCATGGAAAATGGACTTTGAAATGAGTTTTTTATTGGAAATGTTAAGACTAGATTTCCGATTTATAAAAGGGTATAACATACGGGTTAATATGTTAACTTTATTTAATACGTAAGATATATGATCTTTAAACTTCATTTTCGGATCGAGCATAATACCAAGATATTTCACCTTCTGTTCCCACTGAATAGAGTTATTATCCAATAAAATATTGGTCTGTGGTATATAACAATCTTTCCGTTTCCTTGTAAAATATATCGCCTGCGTTTTCTCATAATTCAACATAATTTCCCATTTGTTGAAATAATGCGAGATATCAGTTAATGCTCTATGTAGATTAGATATTATGTCAACATCCAAAATTCCAGAGTTAATTAATGCTGTGTCATCCGCGAATATTGACAACGTACAGTAGTCTAATTGGGGAAAATCAGCAGTATATAAATTATAAAGTACAGGGGATAAACAAGACCCCTGGGGACAACCTGCCTTAATTAAATGGAGCTCAGAACTGTGTGAGCCAATGTGAACTCTAAAAGACCTATTAGTGAGAAAACTGTGAATTATCTTTGTCAACTCTATTGGGAAATTTAAATTTATCATCTTGAAAATAATACCGTCGTGCCAGACTGAATCAAAGGCAGCTTTGACATCTATTAGAACCATGCCAGTAGATTTTTGCTGGCTAAAATTGCTTCTCACTTAGTTTCTGATTCTTATTAAGGGATGTACTGTGTTATGTTGTCTGCGGAACCCAAATTGTTGATGAGGAATAATATTCTTGGCTTCCATAAAATCAGTTAATTTAATTTTAATGACTTTCTCCAAAATCTTACTCACACTCGACAATAAACTGATGGGACGGTATGAAGATGGACAATCAGCTTGCTTGCCAGGTTTCCTAATTGGAATAACTTTAGCCTCTTTAAACTTTTGGGGGAAATAACAGAGCTTGAGACAGGAATTCACAATGATTGTCAATAATTTTATTCCTCTTACAGGAAGTGCCTTAAGGCATCTGTTATTAATACCGTCGATACCTGGTGAATTCCTATTTATCAGAGATTTCAAAATATCAGAAATTTGTGAACTATTTATTAAATAAGTATCCAATGGATCTTAATGATCTATAGGATTCCAGGGTATCATTTACTAAAGAAGTTGTATTTGCGTCACCTAGATGCGAAGAAATGGAATAATTAGAACAAATTTTTCTTGATTGGTGGTGTAGCGAAGAGCGTTTTGTTTCAAGATAGGAATATTGTTGGCCTTATTTCTTAATATTTTCGGCAAATTCCAAAAGGGCGGGGAGCCTCTATCAAGTGTCGAGAATATAGAACCCAGGATCTATTCCTAAATGAATCTATTTCCTCACGAATTCTCATGTTAAAAATCCTCATCTGATAAAAATCGTTAAGATCCATGTATCTTTGCCAATCTCGTCGATAACCATTTCTCCGACGTATCAGAATCTTAATATGATAGGGTAGAGCTTATCCTCTCAATGAGGGGTATATCTTAGGCACATTGCAGACGATTGCATCATTTAATACGTTTTCGAAATTTATAATGTTCTGATTAGTGTTTTTCACGGGAATTCCCGGGACGGGAAATCCCGGGAATTACGCAAATTTTGCAATCCCGAAATCCCGAGAAATTTGTTCGGGAATTCCCGGGAATTATTGTGAATAAAAAATGCAATAAAGAAAAGCCTCATTGATTTGGAAATTAGTGATCTATGGATAGAATCCAATATAAATAATTTGAGGACCTTTTGGACGTTTTAAAACCAATAAAATTAGCTGTGGAAGCTTTATGTCGGTGACAAGTTAATATTATATCAGCTGATGTGATAGTGAATACTTTATGCCAACAAATGTCTTAAATTAATACCATTAGGAAGACAATATTTGAATCTCTAATATACCGAATTGGAGAAAGAAGAGATATAAAATTGTATACCTTGACAAAATACTTGAAAGTTCCTGGAATTTTTAATAAAAATAATACATTTTTTCCGAAACACTCAATTATTTTATATGAAGAACAAATTTATATCCGTCTTTTTACTGAAAAAAATATATAGAATTAGAAGAAATAAAAAGTAACGATAATGATATTTTAGAAGATAAAAATTTGGAGGACATTTTAAACGATGCAATAAATAACATTAGTGAAATATCTACATCAATGTAGCTACCGGTTCGATTAAAAAAGATTTAAATTTTTTTGGAAAGCGAGAAAGTTTTCTCTCTCGCGGGTCAAAATGTTACCAATATTAGAAACCGACTTTCAGATGAATCAATAAACGCATTGTCGCTTTTAAAAAGTTGTTTTAAAAGTATTAAATAAATATGTTAATAGATATATAGTTTTTTTATGTTTTATTTCATTATATTATTATTTTATTGAATTATTTATTTTTTTAAAGTACTGTACCTTTTATACAGTGAGCGCCATATTTTCTATTATGTTATTAAGTATAAACAAGTTCCTTTATCATGAATTGTTGTTTTTAACATTTTATAAGTAATAAATAAACGTTTTATTTTTGGAAATTTATTCGACTATTCTCATTTGTTTTTCTTGCTATCCTAAGAAAATGAATTATTTCAGTGGCGCGCACTGTATGTTTCTATTGTTATTTTGTTTTATGTTTTTGATCTCATTAATATGAATTTTTAAATTCATGTTAGGTATGTATCTTTTATTTTAATAAATGTATTTTTTATTTTAATAAATGTATTTTTTATTTTAATAAATGTATTTTTTATTTTAATAAAAAAATTTTATTTAATTTTTATTTTAATAAAAAAAATTTATTTAATTTTTATTTTAATAAAAAATACATACCTAACAAAGTAAATATATGATTTTGTGTTCTAGGCGGGAATTCCCGGGATCCCGGGAAATTTCATAATCAATCCCGGTTTCCTGGGAAACGAAAAACACTAGTTCTGATCTATATGTTCAGAATTCTGAATACTGTCAATATCAGGCAAATTTAAATTTCTATTTAAAAATTTGGAAAATTGGCTCCAATTAGTATTGCGAAAATCATATTTGAAAAAATTTGTGTTATTGTAATAACTATTTAGTGAAATTTTAACGGGTAAATGGTCCGAACTCAAATCGTTAATAATTTCGACATTATGAGCGGAACATTAGTCAGAAAGACGTCTAAAATAGAACCCTGCCTACTAGCGCTTGAAGGTATGTAAGTATTATCACTAGGATGAATAATATGAATATTATATGATTCCAATTTTTCATATAAGATATTTCCCCAGCAATTTGCTCTAATACATCCCCAAGACCGGTGTCTACTATTAAAACCTCAACCCAAAAGATATCTTTCGTTGCTACTGAGCCTATGAATGTCAGATGCAAATTGTTGTTTCCTCACGCCATCAGGACCTGCTGCACCACCAGGATAATATAATGAATATATATCGATTGAACCTAGATTAGTGTAAAGTTTAATGCCAATATGCTCTATAACAGATGTGTTAACAATAGGTAATAATTGATGAGAAATATTTTTCCTAATAATTGTTGCTACCCCTCCTCCTCGGTCGTTTATCCTATCATTTCTATAAATTTTAAATTCATTGTTCCTGATGGATAAGTTTGAATTAAGTCCTGTTTCCGATACTAAACAAATGTGAATACTACGGCTAGTTAAAAATTGAAATAATTCTAAATACTTATTGCGAATGCCTCTTGCATTCCATGTTATTATATTAATTATATCTTTTGAAGCTTGCCACTTACTACTAGTAGTTGGAGTATTTTGGCGCAGTGTATTAGGAAAGCTGTAGCTATAGTCTCCAGAAAAAGGAGCACCTGCACTAGTACGAACTATTCGCCTCGATGCTGATTGGGCACGTTGTCTAATATTGAGATAATTTATCTTACTTGGGCACTGATCGAATGTTGATTTGTGAGGGCCATTACAGTTTGCACAATTAGGAGTAGATTTATGGCAATCGGATGTTTTATGCTGTCCAGCGCAGTTTGAACAAAAGGTTTTAACCTTGCAGCGGCTAGAACCGTGGCCAAACATTTGGCAGTTATAACATTGAGTTATCCGGGTTTTTCTGGTTTGTTGAAATTCCCACTTCACCCTCAAATAGACAAATACAGAATATTTTAGCCTAAGTTCCTTAATTGTTATTGATTGTCTTTTGAAATACACAACGTAAATTACGTAATCCACATTGTATGTGTTCTTTTTCACAACGATTTTAACATCTAAACATTGAAGTCCCATATAGGTAAGTCTTTTCTTAATAATTAATGGATCCTGTTTATCAAGACCGAACAGAAGAGCTTTATACGGCTTATCATCTTTGGTGGCAAAGCTGAAGAACTCGTACTTGTCCTTGAGAACAGCAGATATGGTGTCGTAATCTGATTTAGATTTCAGAAATAATTTCAAGCCAATTGAAATTTTTCTTATAGAGTAGCCTGTTAATTTGTTCAATTGGCAGTGATTGTGAACATCTTCGATTTTGCATTTCAGTATGGTAATTAGGGGTATATGAACCTTCACTGTTTTTTTTAACCATAATCATTATCAAGTTTATCATCTTCAATAGTTTGAAGAGGAGAAAAATAATTATAATTTACTGATGCACTAGGTGCATTGTTTTTGATTTTTTATTCATGATATTATCGCTTAAATCGTTGACATTGTCACTAGGAAGTGTACGTTTGATTTTGTTTGTACAAATTTCTTGGTTTAAAACCGGTTTTGTTCTGTTTTTGGTTTGAAACTTAAAGTAACTTGTATTATTTCACAACACAATGTATTAAGCAAGTCTGTTAACGAGAGCAACTGAAAACACGAGTCTTCACCACAAGTGATCGAGCTAAACTGATGCATGAGTAACATTTTGGTACAAATTTTCTTTTCTTTTGAGCTTTGAACGCAGAATCATTATTTTGTTCAAGCCCAGATTTCCTTTTAAATTCCTGCACCAACTTCTCTTTTACAAAATATAGTGAGATCAGCTTCCAGACGCATTTCTAGCGAAGAAATCAAATTATTGTAGTCATCGGGCAATGCGCCAAGTAAAAACGCAACAGTTTTATGTTCCTCCAGATTTTAATCCAAATCACGCAAGCGGTCGACAATTGACAAGAAATCGGTTATATGGTTTTCCACACTCTGGCCAGCAACCAACCTTTTTGATGACATTAGTCTAAGGAGACTCACTTTGTTCGTCATATTCGCTTTCTCATGGTGCTTCTTCAGGGTATCCCAATATTCTTTCGCTGTTTTCAGGTGTTTTATTAATATTTTCTGCGATTCATCAACAGCAAGACCTATAGCAGCTCTGGCGTTTCCATCTTGCGCCAACCATTTTGCATCACGTGCTTCAGGAACCACACCGGCAACAATATCCCACAACTCCCTTTCCAACAGCAACAACTCCAAATTAAATTTCCCTACATGGTAATTGCTGATTGTCAATTTAGGAAATTGCGAAATTGCCGTATTTATTCTTCCCTATTAAAAAAATTTCCAGAAACAAAAAGAACGATTTTAAAAAAACGCGAGTCTGGGCCCATAACCTGTTCAAATAAAGTTTTGTTAAGAAGTGAAGGTTTTATTATACATACAAAATTCATAAAAAGCTTACACACTTTACACAGTTGCATTGTAATGTAACAGACACAGGGAAGTAATAACAAGTATATAAACGCACGGACGGAAGTTACTAAGCGCATAAGAATTGCGAAGGCATTGTATTATGGTGGAAAGTTTTCCAACGCAATGGACAACAGGTCTAAATGGAATGTTATTCGTGAAATAGGAATCGGCCGCAAATGTCCTAAAATCGATATTGAAGTAGACGTGAATAAGCTTAACGACCAGTTCGTAAATTCTAAGATTCCAATGTCTAGCGGTAACTTATGTGATGACCTTTGTTGTGTTCCACCACAATATTCCTTTAGTTTTCGTTGCGTTAATCAGTTTGAGGTTTTGGAATGTATATCAGCGGTAAAATCGAATGCGGTTGGTTCTGACGATTTAGATCCTTTATTCTTGAAGGCTCTGACGCCTACACTTTTGCCATATTATACTCACTTATTTAACACGGTTCTGACTAAATCTACTTTTTCTGAACATTGGAAACTAACTAAGATCCTTCCTATTCCCAAGACTAACAATGAGTTCAGGCCAATCGCTATTCTTCCTTTTCTGTCCAAGGTACTGGAGAATATTATGGCCAGACAAATCAACAGTTATCTGGCGAGTCACAATTACTTAACTGTAAGTCAATCTGGATTCATGAAGGGTAGGAGTTGTACTACCGATCTAATAAATGTAGTCGAGGATCTTAGATCGGAACTGGATGAAAATAGTGTAGCATTTTTGGTTCTCCTTGATCACACCAAGGCATTTGACACAGTCGATCACAAGGTTCTAATAAAAAACTCCAGAAACTGTTTAATTTTTCTAATTCTGCATGCAATCTAATTTATTCTTATTTGATGGACAGATTTCAAAAAGTACATTTTGATGGCAATATTTCAGATCCACTTACCATTAGTAGAGGTGTTCCCCAGGGGTCAATACTCGGGCCTCTGTTGTTTTGTATGTATGTATATAAATGATCTGCCAGATGTTTTAGTTAACTGTAATGTTCATATGTATGCTGATGATGTGCAGCTATATACTAGTACTCCTAAGGAGAATATTAATTCTTGTTTGGATTACATTAATCGTGATTTAGCAAAGATTGACAGCTGGGCCTCAGCTAATGGACTATGCATCAATCCTTCTAAGTCTAAGTGTATTATTCTTTCGAGGACCAACAGATCATTTGTCATACCTGAGTTGAGCATCAGGGGAAATAAAATTGACTTTGTCACATCTGCAACAAATCTGGGTATTGTCTTCAATGGCAGTTTATCGTGGTCTAGCCATGTAAATGTCGTTGTTAGTAGAATTTATTGTATGCTTAGGAACTTGTGGACTGTCATTGATTCAACTCCTTTTGTCATTCGAATGCAACTGGCTAAAACATACTTGATTCCAGTACTTTTGTATGGGTGTGAAATCTTCGCAAACCGCGATTATGATGACAACCGAAAACTTAACTTGGCATTTAATAACATAGCTAGATATGTCTTTTGTAAAGGGCGTCGTGATCACATTTCTCTTTTGGCCTACCAGATTCTTGGTATAAAACTTGATAATCTCCTGAAGATTAAATGTCTTATTCTACTTCACAAAATAATTTATACGAAACAGCCGAAATATTTATTTAGTAGAATTAAGTTTTCTAGATCCAACCGTGGTACGAAGATTATTCAGCAACGCTTTAAGACTCTTCTGTCTCAGCGACAGTTTTTTATACACACTACTAGTCTTTGGAATTCTCTACCAAATTACATTCAAAATCTAGGCAATGCAAATGCGTTCAAAAAGGAGTTATTTAAATTATTTTCATAAATAAAATTTTTACAACACCTTGAGTTAGAGGAAGTGCATATTTATAGATTTTGTGATTTTATTTTTAGGTTTATATCTATATTATATTTTTATTCCTACTTTTTTAAACTGATTTTCTAAATTATTTACCATTTTTATATTTTTATAATTTATTATCTTTAAACTCTTTTTTATTTTAAAAATATTGTTAGTTTTTTTTTAAATTCCTATGTGTCATATTTTTTTCTTTATATTTGATTTAATAGTTATATAAACTTTGAACTTTATACTTATTTTTTTTTTATTTTTAATTAATGTTAATTTTTTGTATATTTTATATCTTATTGATTCTAAACATAGCGCTATCACTTATAAGACTTATGTCTTGTTGAGCTATGTCAATTATAATAAATAAATAAATAAATTTTTTAAACTTATCGAATATAATGATATAATTAATCGAATATATTACTAACATTAAGAACGAATTGTATAGAAAAAGCTTGAAATCTAACTTTTCCAATTAACCATTTAATCTTAAAAGGTTTCAATTTATTTTTATGCTAATTTTGTTTCTTTGGTATACGTAATTTCAAAAACGGGCGTCTATCAAGGACAAGCATGTTTCCCTTCGTAAAGATTATGTGAACACATTTTTGTCCATTAGCAATTATGCTTTATAAATTAAACATATCCCTTGTCGGAAATTTGAAAAGGAGAAAGTATAAGTATCAAAATTGAGTTCTAGATTGATTCTGATGTACTGCATCAAAATATATGTTCTGACAAAGTTTTATAATCCTACTCTCAAAGATTATCTACCAACCGATAAAATTAGAATTAAACATACTAATGTTAATACAAATTAGAATAAATAATTTTAAATATCAAACAAGTTTCCATTTCATTTTAAAGTCTTTGTTTCGAGCTTCTTGCGCTTCATCAGTTAACTGCCCTATTGGTATTTAAGAGTAGTTTATTACTTCTGGTCGCGCCAGCAAAGATGAGGAATTTTCTTTCCTTTACTCTTTTGTCTTTTGGTTTTTGCTTATTTCACTGCAATCCTCGAAATTAACTTTCGATCTACCACACTTAACACCAGATTGGTGCGGGAAACCTATTGACGAATCTAACAAGTACTTGCTTAACTCACAACTATTTTTCCTTAACTTTGCTTAACTCACAACTATTTTTCCATATATGCTACAAAATATGCAAACTTATAGACCTTTAAAAAAAAATTTTAAAAATAACAAAACTATATAAACTTAAAAAACAACGAAGCAAATATAATCCCAATCGTCTGTTGTTGAAGGTTCCATATTTTTTTTAATATTTTTACTTAAAAACTTGCCGAGAACTAATTTTGAAAACACTGAAAATTTAGTTTTTTCATGAAAGATAAAAAAATACCAAAAAACTCACACTTCAAAAAGACGTAGTAATGTAACGGTACTTGCTAGAGACGCATTTTTTAAGAAATTTTGCTCATGTCAAAAAATATATGTTCTGACCAAATCATATTTTTTATTGGCTCACTTTGCTACTGGATTCTTTGATAAAACTTTTACCTTGGATAAAACTTTTCCCGAAGATGTCCTATTGGACTGCAAGCAGATTTATATCAAAGTAATAGACGTTCAGATGCACAAAGAGCATTATAACAATGATGAAGGTCGCTCGGATTATCTTTATCATTTCTGTAACACTCGCATATACTTAACGAATTTTGCGGACATGCATACTAACTAAAAGCTTATTAAGGTTTTTATTCTTTTTGATTTCGGTGCTATAAATTAAATACAGGCATTTTGATTGCTCTCGCGTACACAGTTAACGACCGAAGACCATGCCTCTGAATATGAAGAAAGCACAGTTGCAATTTTTATTTATGATACTGGAAATACTGACATAAAATTAAGAATTTTGTTGTGAGGTTATAAAATTTACACTGACTGATGATGATGAAAAGTTCTGATTAATACTCATTCTCGGAAGGTTAGAAGTTTTCGTAAGGGAAGAACAACCGACTACATACATACATACATAATTGCCCATTACAACCCTTCAGTCAGGATTACGGCATAGCTTCTCAACACCACTCATGTTGTGTGCGTTAATTTTATACACGAGTGGCGGGACCTACAGTTTAAAGTCGACTCCGAACGACAGATTTTTTGAGAAGCTTGTCATGGCAATTTTTACTCTCAGAGTTTTTGCCAGAAATCTGCCGAGAAGAAGTCGCCGAAGAAATATTTTCATATTCTCGTTTTGATGTCTGACCTGGGATTCGAACTCGGGCCTTTCGTCTAATAAGCCAACACACTACCTACTAGACCACGGCGACTTCAGAACAACGGACTACGAATCTGAATTTGTAGACTCTTCAGTATAAAAATTGCGGCTAATGGTTTGAAAAAAGAGAAGATGGTAAAATATCTACAAAAGACAATTGTTAATAATACAAAGCTAAGTGTAATAAGTATAAAAACCTTATCAGGAACTTGTAAAAGCCTCCGATATAGTTACGCTTACCACTAAAAGATCGAAACTTTGCGTCCAATATATTTACGAATATACTGTTGTATTTGTCCCTGTATTTGTAGAAGGGAAAACGTACCACGCTGGTCAGATTGGCTGCACATCGACAATTTTTGTTTTCTTCTTTATATAAACTCTTTAAATAATAATTTACCTTCACTTCAGATTCGGTTCGCTTGTAGTAGTTTAGTAATATTAGTTTGTTATAGTTTTAGTTCGACTCATTGAAATATGAATGTCGGACACAAGATTCTCTTTGGTTTTTAGTTTGCATACGTGGTAGCTAATACCAACAAAGTGTAGCGTGCGTTCATTGTCGTTATTGCCTGTGCAACTATTATTAATTCTTTAACAGGGGTTGTTTAAGAGACATAAAACCCAAACGTGTCGGACTTGATTAACACTTCTAAATTTTTGCTTTTTGTTTACAAAATGGCTATTTATTGTTTAGAGAAATCTCGAATAATGATCATGTATATATTGTTTAGCAAAACGAAAAGTTAAAATAATAATTCCATAAGGAAAAATTATTATTAAATTCTTTAGCAATTAGTAATGAATTCTACAGAAGTGGACGGATAAAAATTTCCCAGTTAACAGTTCAAAAACAAAATATTTTCGCTTGTTCATTTTTTTAATGTACATATAACTTATTTTATTGACCGAGACTTTCGTAAATGTGTTTTTCCTAGTTTAAAACATCTAGGTGTTATGCGCATATTTTTCAGTTTGGATATTTTAATGGAGTTCTACTCTAATTCTAATTGCTTTTCGGGTGAAACAAGATTTTTTAACTTTTTTCAGCTAACCCCAGAATTTGCTAGCATTTAGTTGTTTGCTAGGCATTAACTTCGAGGACATAAAACATTTATAAAAAGACAAAGATATACGATATGGCTATTGACTTTTAAGTGCCAGTTACCAACACTTAACGTAAATAACCGTAGCGAACGTACTCTTTTTAGCATATGGAAAACAATGAAAACGCTTACCGAAACGTTCTCCCTCTTTAGCAAAACGGAACGATCTGTATAAAACAGAATTCTCTCACGTTTTTACTTGACATTTGAACATGAGTGATGCGGCTATTGTATGCAGAGTTGCATTGAGGCACAAATGCCTTCTTTGGTACATTCATGTTTATTTATGTAAAAATTTAAATTGTTACATGTATATAACGAAACGTTTAATTTTTGATTAAAATAATAATAAATTTGTTTTGTTCTATTATGTTATGTTTCTATTATGCACACAAAACAATTTTAACAAAATAATAAATAAAATGTATGTATTTTAAGTGACGAAGTGGTACGAATTCTCCTTTTTGGTACTTTCATATATATTAATCGTATATATTTATATTTAAAATTTGTATATAAAAAAATTGATTTTTCTTTAATTATTATTGTGATTGTAATGTGTATAAAAATCTTTGTAACATAATAAATAAATAATATGTATTTTAAATAGCAATGTAACGTAAATGCCCTTTTTGGTACTTTCCTATTTATACATAAACCTTTTTATTCTTTAAATTTTTAAATACATATTCTTGTGTTCGTAAAGAATTATAAGATTATTTTTTATTATTATTATTCTAGCTAGAGGTAGTTTTGTAATTCAATAAAAAAAAACAAAAAGATCACTTTGAATAGAACAAAGTTCGACTGTACTTATATCTAAATTCCATAACTTAAATTAAGCCAACAATGTAATATTCTATAATATTACAAGAATAAATATTTGTAATAACATAAAATGTAAGAAGCAAATATAACTTCTTCCAATTAAAAGTACCCAATTGATACTTTTTGAAATTTGCTTTATCTTAACAAAACTCGTCACTGTTCTGAACAGCTGACTTCGTGCAAATGTATGTATATCAATTTCTTTGCATTGTGTTGTGTTCATTTAAGTGTTGGTATGTGTTCTGTTTCGTTTTTATTTACATTCTTAGCGAACGGCTGTCCCATTTTAAACGTTTCTATAACTACACAAACGTTTTTAAAGCTATGTGCGTTACGTTTTTACGTTTCTTAAGCATGAGTAACCAGCCTTTACTTATCAAAAACCTAGTAGCTATCACTATTGACAGTTATATTATTGTAGTTCAATTTGTCAATATTTAAAGCGTGTTTTTTAGAAATCTTAAAGTAAAATTAGAAAAATAAATGTAAAAGAACTAAATACTAAATGTTTTTCTAAACTCTCTTTTTAAATTGTTCAATTTTGTTTTACAGAAATCGAAAGAATAATAATATATAATTTGAATTTTAAAATAATAAGCCTACATATATTTTTTTTTTTTGAGCGTTAATTCTACTGTGCACAATTTATCGCATCTTAGAAATTAACATAAACTTATAAATCAGAATTGTGAAAGATAAAAATAACATAAAACAAAACAATGTCAACAGAACAATTTTTTGTTAGTGATATTCATAACAAGCTGACAATAAGAACACGAAACATTAACAAAACATAAACGAAATATAAATCAATTGCAATAATGGTTTTAATGAATAAAAAAGTGTCCAAATTTTATACAACAGAACATACATACAGAATACAAAAGAGAATTAAATCAAAATAACTTTTATTTTTTGCAGAAGTGTGATATAACAGCGTACGAAAAAATACTGTACACAAACCATTGTGTACATCACTGATAAAATACATTTAACTTTTATTTAAGTGTTTGTGAACTCTCACGTATACACATTACGTACGCAACATCTACACAACAGATGAACGCAAGCTCTAACCAAACGTACTGAACAGCGTTCACAAACACTCTTTCTTACTGATTGTGTACAAAGTACGCTAAAAAGATCAGGGGGTTACTCTGTATTGCGATGCGAAAGCAAGTTCGATGCATAAGTTAAATGCGTTAAGAGTACAATTTAATACTCTGTATCGCTTGCGCAAAAGTTTTCGCAAAATTAGATGAAAAAGAGGCAACACTGGCACCACAAAATTAAAAATAAAATAATATAAATTAAATTGTGATGGATTTGGTGGCTTTATGGTTTGAGGATGCAGAAGAAAATGTTGAACGTATAACGAGGAGAATTTTGAAAGATAGATCGGATATACTCTCCCTAAATGACAACAGGTAAGAAAATAGAAGTAGGAATCATATTCAACATCTTTTCAAATATTCCATTTTTATGGCTTTATACAAAACTTTAGACTAAATAAGGATGCGTTTATTTATGTGTTAAACGCTATTCAACACGATCTCGTTGTTCCGAAGAGATCCACAGCAATTCCAATTACAATAAAAGTGGCTGCTGCTTTGAACCATCTTTTAGGTTTATCGTAGCAATCTATGTCGCGTTGCTTAAAAGGAGTCTGCGTGGTGATTGAGCGTATACTCTGCCCCAAGCACATAAAATTTGATATAAGTACGGAAGAGCAAAAAGAAATAAAAAAGGGATTTTTTATGCATGTGGCATTCCTGGGTTGATTGGAGCAGTGGATAGCACCCATATACAAATGATTAGACCGGCCAGGAATGCGCACTTATACTTCAACAGAAAACTAAAGCACAGTATGAATGCTATGGTGGTGAGTTTTTGTTATGTATGCATTTGGAATATTAAATCTTACTTCATATTAAATTATTAGATATGTGATCACAAACTGATGATAAGATTTATTGATTGCCGATACGGTGGTACAAGCCATGACTCACATATTTGGACCCTTTCTAATGCAAAGCAACTGTTCACACGAGTGAACAAACTTACAGATTCCCAACCCTGACTTCCAATATAACGACACAAACATCTCTGTCAAATAATAACAATAACATCACCAACACACATCAACATACACACTTTCATGAACATATCCAGCATGGTTGTTTTGATCCTTGCCGAACAGTTGACTATCGATTCTCGATCAACACAGAACAACCCAATAAGCCTGTGCGTGTGAACCAAAACATATAAAGTGAATTAAACTCAATTTGTGAAATTAAATATTATTAATTGTGAACTTTAAATCTAATTGTGAACTAATATACAAATACCAATGAAATATACGCTTTATAACGTTTAAAATAAAAACCAATAATATTTATTATTTACACATACATACAGACAATTAATACCCATAAGGTTTGTGCTTAATATACCCCAATACCCCCTCTTACCCACCTACTAACCACACCCTATAACCCGTCTGTTCATGGTCCTTCAAGGAAAAAAGAGACAGTGACATATATACAGTCCACAGAAACCCATAACCCCCCAATTTGTGCAAATTTTACCCTACCATAATTTTTAAATTGTTACTGAAATCCAAAAACCAAAAACTTAACATAATAACAATAATAAAGCAGTGCAAGTGTGACTTATATGTGTTTCAATAAACAAAAAAAAAAACAAAATAAAATAAACACAAACACTAATAAAAACAGTGGAAACAGAAATCATCCCATGCAAAAATATAACAATTATCCTACAAAAAAAAAACAAAATACTCGATAGTCAACAAAATACCTAAATATATAAATCAAAGAAAACAAATTAACAATTAACACAAACAATAATTATAAGAAAATATATTCTAAATAAAAAGTGCATCACAAAAACAATAAAAAATAAGAACATTCCAAAATCAAAAACAATACATCACATCACATTTAAAATTATTACACATATTCAAAGTACAAAAATAAAATCAACTTACACAGAACTGTAAAAATAAAAGTTAAAAACAAATTTCAAATCAAAAGAAAGTACAAAAGTTTACAAAGGTTCACAAAAAATAGGAACAAAATACATATTACATAAAGAAACAAAAATTATAAGTTGCCAAAATAATACACAAACAATATCAAAATTGAAGAACACAAAAATAAGAAGTTCATGAAAGTTCAAAACAAATAGCAACAAAATACATAGTGACAAAAATTAAAAAGTTGAAGAATATAAAGTGCACTAACAATTACATTCATTACTGTTCACTAACAATAAATAAGAAACAATTACAAATATAAGTGAATACTAACAAATTAACATTATTAACATTGAACACAACACAACAGACATCGCATAAAGAGGAATTGGAAAAATAGAATTGGTTTGTACCCTACCCTCAGCAGACAAGGTAAGTTGAAAACTTTTCAATTTACGTTTTTTATAACATTGTTATATATTCCTTAACGCGAAAGTTGAGAACGTGCGAAAACTTACAACAGGAAATATTATCTTTTAACACACCCACCCAATAAATACCCTTTTTCTTCGATAATATTTCCAAAATATTGTGAGTAGCGAATATTGCCGTTCTCTTTGTGTAGTGTCACAAAAACCCAAAGGATACCCAATAGGCAATTTTGTCTGCTACTTAGATTTATTTCAAATTTAAAATAAATATTTTTTTAAAACCAAATTTACCCACCCTAAATTGATTTAATATCGAAATTTACTGACTTTTTCCAATCCTTTGTGTGCTTAATTTTAAATTGAATATGTCGGACTTAAAAACTTTAGCCGCCGATATTACACGTTATATCCAACAGGACTTAAGTGCCTTTGAAGAGGACTATAAGGATAGTTCAGAGAACTCTCAATCACTACCCGCATTGAGATTCATGAGGCATGAATTGGAAGAGTTGTGGTCGAACATTGATGGGAAATTTAAACAGATCCGAGAGTCGCCACAACTCAATGACCCTGTGGTAGCCAATTCTATAAATTTTAATGGCCTCTCCAGGAATGTGAGAGCTGCCAAAAAATTCTATAGGTCATCTATGATTTCAATAGATGAATCTATAGAAAAATTAACCCAACCCAAGAATTCAAATCCCACCCCACCCGAACCCTCACAACCCACCCACTCAGTTGGATTTAACGTACCCCCTTGCGATATGCAAACGTTTAGTGGGGATTTCAAGTCTTGGGCCTCATTCAGAGACCTATTAAAGGCTATTTATGGCAATAACACCCGCCTAGGTGGAGTAGAAAAACTTTTCTACCTCAAGAATAAGACTAGCGGCGAGGCTAAAGAGATAGTCGACAATGCACCCTTGACTAATGACGGTTTTCTTATTGCTTGGACCCAACTGGTAAATAAATATGAGAATAAAAGAATGCAAATTAATGCACAGATTAAGACTCTTTTAAATTTACCAGCGGTAAACACTTTATGCAGTGTTTCAATAAGAAAACTTCAGAGAAAGATTAATTGCTGTATTGCAAATTTGAATACATTGGAGATAGATACGGACAATTGGGATCCTATCATAGTATATCTCTGTTTAACAAAATTACCCAAGGAAACCCGAAGGGAATTTGAAAAAACCCTAAAATATTGTGCTGAAATGCCTTCCTGGACAGATATGGATGTATTTTTAACAAATACATTTAAAGAACTCACTTCTGTCAATGATGTTCCGGAAACTAACCCTAACCCAAACAACCACCCGAAACCCAAATTTCTCCAGGACATCAACAATCGATTTGACAGAAGAGTAAAGACGTTCCACAATGTGACACACAACACTAGGAAGGATACCCAGAGCAAACCCTTGAATTCAACCCAAACCCACCCAAATACCCATAATTACCTAATAAAAACTTGATGGTTCATTGTGCAAACTGTGCAAAAATAACCATACCTTGAGGGAATGCTCATCATTTACTTCCCTGGGAGTAAATGAAAGAATTGAATTCGTAAGAAAGAAATCAATTTGTTATAATTGTCTGGCCATTAGCCACATGGTATCAGAATGTCGCAGTACATTTACCTGCAGATACTGTGGCGGCAGACATAACACCCTATTACACAAACCCAACCCAAACACTAACCCACAAAATGACGATAAACCCTCTACGTCAAATGCAATACAGTCTTTCTCTACCCAAACCCGATCAAGCAAAACCCAATTAGACGACAGAGCTCAACTATTAGGCACAGCTGTTTTGAATATTAAAATACACGGTGAAGAATTCCCTGCTAGAGCGCTTATTGACCCAGCATCAGATTTTTCATTTATTTCTGATAAGCTAAGGCGCAAATTACACATACCCACCCTACCCATAGTTGCTGAAATCTCAGGTTTAAATGAGGTTGTTTCAGCACGTTCGAACAAGATGTGTGATATACATCTTGGTTCTAACACGAATAGGGAATTTTCACTCAATATTCAAGCAATTGTTGTCAAAACCCTCACCCGCAATTTACCCACCCAAAACTTGAACCATACTTTCATAAAAGAGTTAGACAGAATCCCATTGGCGGATCCTAAATTTTATGAAAGCCGCCCAGTTGACATTATAATTGGTAGCGATCTTTACCCACAAATTCTTGGAGCTGGTGTTAAGAAAGAAATTCTTGGCACATTAATAGCTCAAGAAACTGAGTTTGGTTGGATTTTAACCGGACCAGTACAATATTCTCACCCTACCCGAAGGTTAGTTTCTTATTACAGTTCTGTCAAGCTTGATAAACCCGCTGAACCCTATTTTAGTAACGAGGATAGCACCCTAACGAACCGATGGCAAAGGTTGGAAATTCAGCACCATCAGTGTTGCAAGAGATGGAGGGATAAATGTTTGAAAGAGCTCCATAAACGTTATAAATGGAGAAACTCTAAGCGTCCTGTGGAAGTCAATGACATTGTCGTCATTAAGCAGGACAACCTACCCTCAAATGAATGGTTACTCGGACGAGTAACCAAAACTCACCCAGGTTCCGAAGGACTGCCCAGAGTAGTCGAATTGCAGACATCAACCAGAACATTGACTCGACCCATAAACAAGGTCGTAGTCCTACCCACAAATTGATTAAACTCCATCCGATAATCTTATATGTTTCACCCTTTTTTCATAACCCATTACTCACCCAGAATATTAACCTCGTTACTTAACTAACTACTTACCCAAACCCACTGCCAGTATCCACCCGAAATTGATCACCCACCCATTTCCGGCATTGGTTAACCCACTCACCCTTATTAAAAGTTTTATGATAAAGACAATATTCGGGTTCCTAGATGGATACATTTTTCACCTTCAGCAGGAATTGAGTTTCATAACTTTTCAGATTCTTCTGAAAAGGCACTCTGCGATTATATACGCACGAGTTTTAGCCATAAACACACCCATATCCGTAACCCTACTCTTCTCTGAGACGAGAGATGCACCTACCAAAGTCATTTCTTATCCGAAATTAAAACTTTGTGGTGCAGTGTTGTTGGCAAAATTACACACAATTTAATTACCCAGCGAATATTAACCCAATACCCGAAGCATTTCTGGACGGGCTCTTCAATAGTTTTGGCATAGCTCAACAAACCCCCGACTACTTGGAACACCTTTGTGGCGAATCGTGTGTCTACAATAGCAGAAGCGGTAGGAACCAAGAACTGGAGTCACGTGGCGTCTTATGACAACCCAGCCTATGTTGTCAGCCATGGTTGCAATGCTGGCGAACTGAAGGATGACGAGTTCTGGAATGAACCAACCTGGTTGAAGGAAATACCGACAAAATGGCCAACAACACATCTACCCTCCGAAACTCAAGCTGAAGCTGAAACCCAAAACCATCTATGAACTCACCCACCCTACCCAGGACATTTCAGAAAGATTTTCTGAATGGTCCAAAGCTTTTAGAATATTGTCGTATGTCTATTGATTTTGTGACCACGTATCATTTACTCGAAGAAATTAATTTCTAAATGACAGCATAGTTCTGGATCGAAAAAAACCCACAATCTATTGACGAAAGACTCAATAGATTATTAACCCACCCGAGTACTAAACTTGATGCGCATGGAATCAAAACTACCCGTGATAGACTAGTGATACTTTGTCAGATACAATATTTCAATGGCGAATATTATAGTCTGAAAAGACCACATTTACTCACCCCTACACCTATAATAATCACCCACTACCCACCCGAACACTTCTTACGTATCCAAGTTCTTACCCAGAACACCCACAACTATTATTACTCACCCAAGGATTCATTTCAGATCCCACCTGGCAGAAGGTTATGGCCCATTTAGGGGTCAGAAACTGATGTTTGGACCCATGGGAAGACCCCGACAGCCTGTGTGAAAACTTAATACCCATACCCTTTTTTTTTGAACAATTAAAAATAATTTGTTTTTATCCACAGGTCGCCGGCCGGGAGGATGTTCACACGAGTGAACAAACTTACAGATTCCCAACCCTGACTTCCAATATAACGACACAAACATCTCTGTCAAATAATAACAATAACATCACCAACACACATCAACATTCACAACACACATCAACATACACACTTTCATGAACATATCCAGCATGGTTGTTTTGATCCTTGCCGAACAGTTGACTATCGATTCTCGATCAACACAGAACAACCCAATAAGCCTGTGCGTGTGAACCAAAACATATAAAGTGAATTAAACTCAATTTGTGAAATTAAATATTATTAATTGTGAACTTTAAATCTAATTGTGAACTAATATACAAATACCAATGAAATATACGCTTTATAACGTTTAAAATAAAAACCAATAATATTTATTATTTACACATACATACAGACAATTAATAACCGTAAGGTTTGTGCTTGATATACCCCAATACCCCCTCTTACCCACCTACTAACCACACCCTATAACCCGTCTGTTCAGCAACTATTAAAATAACGCACCAGAAAGAGTGACTCAAATAATGAACGTTTGCTGTGGCTTGCATAATATTTGTGCTAATTTTAATGTACAACTGCCAATAAAGGAGATAGCTGAAACAGGAAGTTTAAATCCAATTGGCATGTTTGTTGATATCAGTACGAGCATCGGTAACCAAACTAATATTGCTAAGGAAATAATATTAGAGACCATTTGATTTGCTAAGAAAATATGAAATAATATTATAAACAATTTGATTTTAAGAACATAAGTTTTATTTAAATAACTTTTTATAAAAACGAATTGTACTATTATAAAATTGTCTATTATAAAACTTATATATTACTTATATTAATGAAAAAAACATATTGAGATCTTAAAAAGTTCTTAAACTAAATATTGAATTTATATTATTATAATTTATAATCTAATTTTTTTTTTAATCGCAGCTGTTCTATTCCTTTTTTTTTGTTTTTGGAGCTTATATTCCTTCTTAAATTCAAATTTTTCTTTGAAAAATGCTAATTTTTTATCTTCTAATTCATAATTTTTCCTAGTGTATCGCACTAATTCCTTCAAGGTATTCTGAACATCGCCCAATAGCTTGGTTGATTGTTCGTGGAAAATGCCTTGGTTTTCTACTTGCGTTTTTAGTAGATTATCACGGTTTTGGTGAGATAGTCGCGTACGTTTGGGTGTCTGAACACTATCATCCAAAGAGCTACGTTTGGCAGCGTGTGCTGACTCATTTTGCAGAAATAATGAAACATCTTCTTCGGGCTCTTTGTTTGCTGAAACATCATGGATTGCTTTGCTGCTTATGCCAAAGCAAGTTAATGTTGCCAGCCCTTTGACAGCTTCTTCCATATGAAGAAGATTTATTATCTGCTCCTCCATAGACGAAAGCGGACAATACTGTGAGACACCACCACCCGTGCTGGAAATACTTATCTTATTTCTGCGCATCTTAACTTTCGTGTGGGTTTTTAGGTCTGACCAAACCTATATGTAAACACATATGTACATATTTATATTGTATTAGTTTTACATTTTGTATAAAAATATAATATCTTACTTTTTTCCAACCAGCTATGTCCATTACAATTAAGGTCGTCCACCAGTTTCATTCACAAACTGTTGGCGCGTTGTTTAGCATTTCCGCATTGTAACTATCCCTTGGCCAAACCGCTGTGTTCCAACATTAAATCAACCAAGATTTCAAACTGGCGTGGCTGAAACTGCAACTTTTTTGGTTTCTCCCTAAAAAAATAATAATGTATGTAGATATAAAAATAAAAAAAATTATTTGTGCTTACTTACATATTGCGTTTCCTTTGCCTTTGATATTTTGTTAGCGCAAGATATTTAAGCTTAACGAACAATTTAAAAAAAACGCTTTCGTATTATAGAGTGCGGTGATGCCAGACTTGCGCAAGGGAAAAAATTAGATGCGTAAGGAAAATACGTAAGCGCAATAAAGAGTACCAATCATTCGTTTACGCACAATTTCCTTTTCGCATCGCAAAAGAGAGTAACCCCCCAGTACACAACGAAAAAATTGGGGTTTATGAACTTTTTGGAGTACACTAACAATTTTTAGTGTATGCGAGAGTTTATGTTCTCATTCAGTATTTTTAGATATCGCGTTGTGGTTTTTGATGCCATTTATGGAAAGTTAGATATAACTTAAACTATAACCCTTTGAAGTATCACAGGTACCTAAAATATTTAATGATAGTAGGTAGTTTGTTGGCTTATAGATGTGAGGACTCGGCGCAAACCCCAAGCCAGACATATCCAACAAATCGAAATAGAAGAATATTTCCTCTATATATTCATAATCAATCGGCTTTGGCCATCAATTGTTCACCTGTTTCGCTGATTAGATAAAATAAATTTAAGAGATAAGAATAATAGTTCCAAGCTTCCTTGGGAAGAAGGTACCGCCAATATTATTTCAGCTAAGCTTGAAACAATATTATTTTTATTATGCCTGTATTCCAAAATATTACAGTTCAGCGGAAGCCTTGATTCCCGTTCGTACATCATAAAAGCATTTTCTAGGTTAGAAAAATTAGATGAACTGCTTTGAATTGTACAAGGATCCAGAATCTGCAAATAATCTGCGAAAGATTTTGTACTGCC
Source organism: Sarcophaga rosellei (assembly GCA_930367235.1). NCBI lineage: Eukaryota > Metazoa > Arthropoda > Insecta > Diptera > Sarcophagidae > Sarcophaga > Sarcophaga rosellei. The sequence continues at coordinate 42,869,678 of OV884018.1, read as the reverse complement.
ACTCGTGCGATTAACACCTAAAGCTTCACTATTGAAATTGCTGCTTAAGTCCTCAATTACAATTTTACGTTTATAGAGAGGTATTATAAATTCTTTTGCTTTTTCTTCCGATTCCAAGCAAACTCTAATTGGATCTAGGTAAATTGCTGCAGTGAACAATTCATTATCGAAAATTTTAGATTTCACTTTCATTGATGGACTTTATTAAAATTCTCGTCAAATTGTTAGGCTGCATATTTTCCAGTTGAAAAAGTATATCCATTATAACAATATACAGTTCGCTAAAATATTGCTGCTCACATTGAATTTTTTTTGTGGCCTCATAAATAGGTTTAAATACTGTTTTAACCAATCTTCGGCAGTAATGTGTAATTTGTGATTTTCAGTGCTTGGTATACCAGTTGCTTCCTGTATTTCCAATAGACGAGTAAGCATATTGAATGTAGAATTCCATCTTGTTGCACAATCAAGGATCGGTTTTTTGAGTTTCTGCTTTTTAAAATATTAAAATAATTTGAAGTTCTTAGCTTTTTTACAATTGACCTACATAAATCTAATTTTTATTACTTCGTTCACACAAAGCTGGATTGGATTGCATGAGCACTGCAACGTACGCCAATTATATCCATTGATGAAAACTGAATTCTAAGTTCTTCAACTTCAACTTTTGAGTCAAATCGATTGTCATCACAGTGTTCTTCGTCTAGTGTGACTTCTTCTTCATCCAGAGAAGTCGGTAATTCATCGTTAATGTTTTTGACTGTTCTAATCATATTGGCGCCGTTATCGGTGGTGGTAGAAATAATTTGTTTTAAATCAATCTTGAAATCAAATCAAAGCCTGAAGAACTTCCAGAACTATGGATTTTAAATAATCGCTTGTGTGGCTTGCTTTCAGCTCCTTGGCCGCTAATGTCTTTATTCGAATACATTTGTTTTTAATGTAGTTGCTAAATCAATTTTTAACGATATACATTTTTTGTCCAAATCCTCAATAATTTATTCTTTTATGCCTTTGGAAACTGTGATTATTTTTTCAATAACATTATGCTCATTTACGCTTGTACCCAAAACATCGAAAACAGGTTGGACAAGCAATTTGAAGGCACGATCTTCCAGTGGGCAGACGTTTTTCGTGAATAGCTCTACAATCGCTTGTTCGATACTATTTCGATTTACATCACTTACTGCCACTATAGTTTAGAATGTTTTCGAAATAGGTTTCGAATCATACTTTTTCTGGACATAGTCAGCATATACGTTGGTATTTCAACGCGATCTCTAAAAACCGAATGAGAACATTCGCAAAACTGTTAGTGACTCAAAAAAGTTCACTAAAACTCAATTTTTTCGTTGTGTACTGATCTTTTTAGCGTACTTTGTACACAAACAGTAGGAAATAGTGTTTGTGAACTCTGTTCAGTACGTTTTGTTAGAGTTTGCGTACATGTTCATAAAGGTGGCATGACATAATGTCCATTGACATAATGTCCATTGACATAATGTCACTCTAAAAATATTCATAATATTCAAAAATCAATTTTAGGTATTTATATTTTAATAAAATTATAAAAAGATAGCTATGATTCTGAAATCACACTAACGCTTTGAAATTGCTGGCTGTCTAAATGGCACCCAAGAATTTTCTCGTTCATCGACTTCGAATTTTCTTTCAGCTAACGTGAGCAGTTTTTGTCTTTTTATTCAGAATCTTATCTGAACTTTGTGAAGAAGTGTAAAAATTTTTTATTTTAAAATATTTTTGTTTTTTCTTTTAAATCTCTGGAACTTATTTGAATCATTTTACATTTCACATAATCTGGACAAACATTTATCACATGCAGAGATTTAAAAGGCGCCGATTTTTTATTGAAAAATATTTTTTTTTTCAAATCTTTTCTTCTAAACCTCTGCAATTTATTAGAATCACTTTACATTTCACATAAGCTGGACAAACATTGATCACATCCAGAGATTTAGAAGAAAAGAATCGGCGCTGATTTTTATTGAAAAATATTTTTTTTTTCGAATCTTTTCTTTTAAATCTCCGCAATTCATTAGAATCACTTTACATTTCACATAAGCTGGACAAACATTCATCGCATGCAGAGATTTAAAAGAATAGATTTAAAAAAAATATATTATTTTCTAAATCCACAAGATGCACTATTGATGCCATGTACGCATTTTAAAATTTGCTCTAGCTGCTTAAGAACTTTGGAAGAAAAATCAAAGAACAATAAATCGCCATTACTTTGTCCTTACTGCAGATAGATTGTTAATGATAAATTTAATATTTTTCTATAAAAAATGAAATACTAATGAGTTTATATATTCTTTTAAAGTAACTAAAATGACATTATGTCCATGGACATTATGACACCATGCGAAGTGACATAATGTCCATGGACATAATGTCACTTTTTAGGGTGACTTAAAGTCCATGGACATTATGTCATGCCACCGTTCATAAACATTAAAACAGAAACGAAGAGTTTTGCTCTCGTTGTAGAGAATGTGCTTGTGTTCTATACACAAGACATTTAGTACAGTATATAAATGTTGCCTACTTTATGATATTTTTTTCGAACACTGGATATAACCGAGATAAAAACTAAAACACTGCAGAAAACCAAACTGGTTTAATTAAAAACAATGAAAACACAACGGCTCGATTAACGAAGCATAGAAATCGTAAAAACGTTGCGTACGTTCGTGTAGTTATACAAACGTTAAAAACGACATCTGTCAACGAAGAATGCAATAAAAACGAAACAGGGCACAAAGCAAAACACACACTTAATTGGAAAAAGTTATATTTGCTTCTTAAGTTTCATGTTATTATTATTATGTAATATTATAGAATATATAGAGTTATTGTTACATTTTTGGCTTAATCTGAGTCAATATTTATGGAATTTACATACATACACTGCGGTTCATCAGGATAGAACCAACACATTTTAAAGTAAAAAACCGGGTGCCCTGGTAGTCTAGTGGGTAGTGTGCTAGACTATTAGCGTGAGGGCCGTGGGTTCGATTCCCACCAGAGACTCTGGTCTGTGACACTACACCGAGCACATGGTCTTGTTACTCCGCTCGTATAGAATTAGAATATAATTTGTAATTGTATTGTAATTAATAAATAAATAAAGTAAAAAAGCTGTATAAATTGCAAATGCAGATAGAGTAAAACAATTTAGTTTTGCAGAAAAATAGTTGATACTGTAAACGATAATTAAAACACAAAAAATAGTATAAAAATGGATTATAACGGTACTTTTTCACTTCCTTTTTAGTCAAGTATAAAATTTTTCATTTATTTTTTGGTTCAGCAGAATAGAACCACTTGCATTTTTAACTTAAATCAGCATGTAGTTGTAATAAAACTTTATAAAAACCAATAAAATTTAAATTACAGTTTGTGACTGCAGTTAGATAAATCAGTATGGGAAGAAAAAGTTCTTTAAATTCGTCGGAAATGGTAAAAATTGAAATTTACCATTCTGAAAATTATTTTCATCGCGAAACTGTTAGAAAAATCGGACGAAGTCATAATGTGGTAATGAATTACATAAGACGTCGTGAAACATGTAATAAAAATTACAAAGGAGGTACTTACACAGCTCTAACACCACAGGACAAGCGAAAAATTCTTCGAATTACATAAAATTCAACCCATTCTACCTCTAAAATTAAACATTTAGCAGGAGTTAATGCAAGTAAATCAATAGATCGTCGCGCTATTTTAAGCAGTGAACATTTACAACTCCGAATACTAAAGAAAAAAACCTCCATTAAATGCAATCCGTCAACAACAACGCCTTCAGTTTGCCAAAGATCATATGGCAAGTGATGTTCAATTACAGTCTATACCATAACTCCCCCGTCTCTGCTGTGATGGCTGCTTAGAAATTTTTCGTCCTTACGCATATCGTGAAAATAAAAGTTATTGCCATCGGGGTCATCCAAAAAAATAATTAATTTGGCTCTAAATTTACTTTTCGCTAATCGTTATTGCTTAATTATCTTTGAGCATTCCATGCCATATAAGCTTTATCAAACTGAAGGCGTTGCTGTTGACGGATTGCATTTATTTGAGGTTTTTTTTTTTAATTTTCGGGTTTTTAAATGTTCACTGCTTAAAATAGCGCTACGAACTGTTAATTTACTTGCATTAACTCCTACTAAATGTTTAATGTTAGAGGTGGAATGGGCTGAGTTTTAGACAATTCGAAGAATTTTTCGCTTGTCCTGTGGTGTTAGAGCTATGCAAGTACCTATGTAAGTACAATGGAGCATTGTAATTTTTATTACATGTTTCACGATGTCTTATGTAATTCATTACCACATTATGACTTCGCCCGATTTTTCTACCGATTTCGCGATAAAAATAATTTTCAGAATGGTAAACATCAAATTTTACCATTTCCGACGATTTTAAAGAACTTTTTCTTCCCATATTGATTTAGCTAACTGCAGTCACAAACTGTAATTTTAATTTTATTTGGTTTTTATAAAGCTTTATAACATGCTGATTTAAGTTAAAAATGCAAGTGGTTCTATTCTGTTGAACCAAAAAATAAATGAAAAATTTTATACTTGACTACAAAGGAAGTGAAAAAGTACCGTTATAATCCATTTTTATACTATTTTTTGTGTTTTAATTATCGTTTACAGTATCAACTATTTTTCTGCAAAACTAAATTTTTTTACTCTATCTGCATTTGGAATTTATCCAGCTTTTTTACTTTAAACTGTGTTGGTTCTATCCTGATGAACCGCAGTGTATAAGTACACTGTCGAATATTGTTCTATTCAAAGTGATTTTTTTTTTATTAAATTTCAACACAATACCTCTAGCTAGAATAATAATAAAAAACATTATTTAAAAATTTTAAAGATTATAAAGATCTATGTATAAATAGGAAGGTACCAAAAAGGGAATTTGTGCTATATTGCCACTCAAAATACATTATATTTTAATGTTTTATAAACATTACATTTTTATGTACAAATTTTAAAAGATTCACCCACACCTCACTTTGCGTTCCAAAACAACACGATGAAATTGAAGCGCCGCAAAATGAAATGGTCTATAGCAAACCATGTAAAAATCGAGTTCCAGGGTTACAAATATACTACTTTGAAAAAAATTGAACATTTAAAAAACAAAAATAAGATAAAATTTTATTACATACATACAAAAAAAAAATAAATTCAATTAAAATCAAATAAAAAATTCACTTAGTTTATAACATACTAATTGAAACCTGAACTCTAAAATTATAAAAACAATATGCAAATAAAACTGTATTATTTGCAGTTAGAAAGGGAATCCCCAAGGTTTGATAGCATGGCGCAATTAGAAACATAAAGCTAGATTTACACGATTGAAGGTATTTTGAAGTCTTATCAAAATTTTGAAAATTTATTTTGATGTTCTATTTATACGTTTCAAAAATTTGATCAAAATATTCTTTCAATATATTTCAAAATCTTTTGATAAAAATTTTATCAAAATTTGTTGAAGCTAATTTACACTATTGGTAAATTTTTTATATTGAAAATATTGACTTTGATCAGCTGTTTTGCTTCTATTGTGAAATAATTTATTATTATAAAAAAAAAAACAATTAATAAGTATGGACGACGACACAATCATTTTTAATGTTGGAGGAAGAAGTAGCTGATAATAATGCAAAAAAAAAAAGAAAAAACAAAAGGAACATTGGGTTCGACCCTTTCTTTTGAAAATAAGTGGTATGTGTGTCTCTTTTAAGGAGCGATTGAAAAGGAAAGATCCCGACCTATACAAAAACTTTGTACGAATGTCAACAGATGATTTTGATTATTTGCTAAATCTCGTCACCCCATCAATAGAAAAGGCCAATACTAATATGCGGGAATCTATATGCCCCGGAGAACGCCTGGCAATTACTTTGAGATTTTTAGCGACTGGACACAGTTACGCAAGTCTGATGTTCTTGTTTAAAAGATCAAGATCATCGATATGCAATATTGTGCCTGAAGTCTGCGCTGCATTATATAAAGTATTAAAAGATGAATTTTTAAAGGTAAAACCTAATTTATTAAATAAAAAAAACATATTAAAAATAATAATAATGGTACAGATGCCAGCAACAGAGGAGGAATGGGAGAGTATTTCCCAAAGTATAAATTAAATGTGAAACTTTCCCAATTCAATCGGGGTGTTAGATGGAAAACACATTGATATTATAGCACCAACACACTTGGAAGCGCATATTTCAATTATAAAAAGAAAAACAGCATTGTTTTGATGGCGCTTGTTGACGCGAACTACAATTTTGTTTACAGCGACGTTGGTGCAAAGGGTAGAGAGTCCGATGGCGGAGTATTCAGTAGATGTTCGCTATCGAATGGATTATATAACAACACTTTGAATTTACCGCAACCGAAACCACTGCCCTGTAGACAAAAACCTATTTCATATGTGATTGTTGCAGATGATGCGTTTCCCTTAAATTCCAATATCATGAAACCATAGTTTTCGGAATCAAAACACGAAGGAAAGAGTTTTCAATTACAGGTTGTCCAGATTTAGGCGTGTTTCGGAGAACGCGTTTGGATTAATATTAGCCCGATTTTGTCAGAAAAACAATGGAACTTTCCCCACCAAATGTTGTCAAAGTTGTTCCCGCAGTATGTGCATTACACAATTTTTTGAACAAACGCAAGTGTGGCCCTATGCACAAATAAGAGACTACGACCTAGTGAATTCGGTTGGATCTATAACGGATGGACGATGGCGTGAAGAAGTGCGGACAGAGAATATTTTGTCTTCGATATAACCATTGTGCAATCAAGGTCGTCAAAGCGAAACGTCCAAGCTCATTCGACAAGAATTCACGGAATATTTTTTAAATGAAGGAGAAGTTCCATGGCAATACAAGCATATTTATTAAAAATTAATTTAAAACCCAATAAATCGAAATAAAAAGTTCAATTCATTTATTTGGCAACTATATAAAAAATAAAATTAAAATATTAAAAAGAAATCACATTCTAATATATTTATATTATATTATATTTTATATTCACATATAAAATATTAAAATAAAAATAAAAAATTTAAAACAAAGTTAATTGCTTTGCTGTGCTTCGAATGAGTCGATGACATTATTAATTTGAGTTAGTCTGAGAATATAAGTTCGCATCAAATATTACTTGAGTACTATTCATTTAAAATTCACCTGCGAGCATTAGACTCTGAATATGCAGAAAGCTGCTGTCTTCTTTTCCTTGTGACACTTTCTGCGATAGGAATTGGCCAAGTTTTTCGTAAACTTCTTAACGCTTACTGTCGATTTCATTCGCTTCTTGCACTTTTCTACGCTTTGCAGGAGTACTATTTTCGAGAACAGCACTTGCAAGTGAACATTGAGCTTCCGAATTCTGAAACTGCTCTTCAACAGCATCCCAATCCTCAAAAGCATCGAAGTTTGATTCTGTACCTCCTGACTCACGATTTCTCACAGTATCTAAAAAGTGTAGAGCTGCAAAATATTCATATTTTGATACAAAAGTAGCGCCACCGTGTCCTCTTTTGGAGGTATTTATTTTTTGTGCTCCGCCCTCAATATATAATACTTTTAAATGTGATCAAAACAAAAAATTTACATTATGGCGTGATCGCACAGCGTTAAATTGTGCTTTGCAGTCGGCTATGCAATGATTCGTTGTAGCAGCAATTTCTGACCAGCACTTCTCCTTTTCATTTCAATGAACAGTCTCAGTTCATCTCCTGTCCACTTTTTCTGTTGCTTGCGATTGCTGCGCAAATTATCATTTACCACATCACTTTTAAAAATATTAATATATTATTCCACAAATATATAGTTATTTAATATGTAATACTTACCAACTCATATTAATTTACTAATTTGATTCTTTAATAAATTTATTTTCATGACCACTTGCAATAAATAAATAAATAATAAATAAAAACAGCTGATATATATTGAATCAAAAGAATGAGCATGCTGTCAAATTATTTATAGTTATCAATATTGCCAGATGCGATTTTGATGGTTATTTACACAGCATCGATAAAATCTTTAAAAGTTTTGTTCAATAAATTTTGAAGAAATTTTGCTGTTTACACGAGTTTAAAGCATTTTGAAGCAAATGTCAATCGTGTAAATCTAGCATAAGTCGTGAAATCCTTAAAAAAGGGAAATTTCAAAAATTAAAAACTCGAACCCAAAGTAACGCAACTTCCAAAAAACACAAAACGAAACGACGCAAAGCGATTTATTGGTGTATACGATTAATGTTTATGAAAGTACCCAAGAGGACATTCGAAATTCGAACCACAAAATACACAGAAGCGAAACGAGATTTTGACAGTTAACCCAGCATTGAGAAATATTACCAAAATGTATTTCTGTCCTTCTCTGATTGTAACTCTGTTTTGTTTATTTATGTTTTTTTAGTATTCGGGGTGGGTTTTTTATATTGTCGAAAGTTAATGAAAAAAATTTAATTTTTGTCTAAAACTATTAATAAATAACAAAAACAACTAATAACAATAACAACTTTTAACTTTTTCTTTCAAGAAATTCACCCTTATTCTGGTTGTCGTCGTCGTCGTTTTAGAGTCGACATCGTTTTCTATCGTCGTCGACATCACGTCGACTCTTTATCGAAAATTGTAATAACACAAAACACACATCTCTAATATTTAAGTCAGCTGATTCATTTTATGCTTTATTTAAAAAAAAAAGTTTTTTATTTGTGATACAAGTTTAGTTTGTCCACAATGGATAAAATTTGAAGTGTCCGATGCGGAAAAAATGAAGCCAAATTAAATTTTTTTTGAAAAAAAGGATTTTCGTGGTGTTATGTATTGATTGTGTGGACGAAACCCACATTAAAATTTTGGCACCAAATAAAGAAGACCAACATTTATATTTTAACCGTAAAGGATTTTTCAGTTTAAATGCTATGGTGGTTCGTATACTAAAATTTTATTGTACCTATTTCATAAACTTCAACACTTCATTTTAGTGTAGATTTGTGATCATAAAATGCGAATACGATTTTTGGATGCCCGATATGCAGGATCTGCACATGATTCCTTAATATGGAATGAAAGTCATGCAAAAAGAGTATTACAGGAACGGTATTCAGCAGGTGAACGAAATTCATGGCTTTTAGGTAAAATTTTTATGTCATTATGATTATCATTTAATAATTTTACTTTTGAACTAGGTGGTGCAGGATATCCTCTTGAGCCCTATCTAATCACTCCATATAGCTCTACTGTTGAAGTAAGTGCTGAAGCTATTTTTAACACTAAACATGCTAAAGCTAGAAATATAGTGGAAAGAACAATTGGAGTATTAAAAAATCGGTTTCGATGCCTTCTTGGAGCATGCCTGTCAAAGCAGCTAAAATAGCTAATGTTTGTCGTCTACGACGACAACCAGAATAAGGGTGATTAAAAAATATTGGCAACTTTCAGCAAAAAAAAATTTATGAGCTTTTTAATTACCTCTTACACAAGAAACTATATTCATTGTGACCGAAAATCACACTTTTCGGTGAATGATTAAATATTTAAGAATCTTTAAACTTTTCATTGAAGAAATTAAAAAATATTCCAAATTTTCCCTTTTTTAACACAAAATTAATGTTTATTTCAGGGACCGAAAATAACTGTTATTTTTGAATTTTTGATTAAAAAAAGCAACCACAAGGAAATGTCGGAGAACAAAACCAAGTATACCATTTTGATTGTCTTGGACCTAATTTTTATAAAAGGCGATGCTTTTTAAAAACATGATTTTTATTTTTTAGAAAAAAAATAACAGTTCTTTTTTGATTTTTATTTTTTCGAGCAAAATTAACACTTATTTTTTACTTTTATTTTTTCGAGCAGATATAAAAGTTATTTTTTGACTTTTATTTTTTCGAGCAAAAATAAAAGTTATTTTTTGACTTTTATTTTTTCGAGCAGGAATAAAAGTTATTTTTGTTTCAATTCATGATGAATTCATAATATTTATTAAAAAATTCTTTAAAAAAATTAAAGTTATTTATCTCAGAAAATTATTAGAATTAAGTTTTGGGTATATTAAACACTAATCTTTGGTTTGAAAAAACCAAAATAACTTTTATTTCTGCTCGAAAAATAAAAGTCAAAAAATAACTTTTATTTCTGCTCGAAAAAATAAAAGTTGAAAAATAACTTATTTCTGCTCGAAAAAATAAAAGTCAAAAATAACTGTTATTTTTGCTCGAAAAAATAAAAGTCAAAAAATAACTTTTATTTCTGCTTTTAAAAATAAAAGTCAAAAATAACTTTTATTACTGCTCTTAAAAATAAAAGTCAAAAATAACTGCTATGTCTGCTCGAACAAATAAAAGTCAAAACATAACTTTTATTTCTGCTCGAAAAAATAAAAGTCAAAAAATAACTTTTATTTTCTGACTTTTACGATAAAAGTTATAACAGTTACGGTCCCTGGTTTATTTACATTAATTTTTTCTACATTATCCGCCAGTTTTCACTCTGTATATCTGTTGCTTCTAAAGCCGAAAGTCCATACCACCCTTTCATGCGATCTTGCGTCACATGCGATTCTTGCATTCTATATCGTTTTTATTGCAAGTTACACACAATGCGTTTTATGCGACGGGTTTTTTGTTTTGATCACCTGTTGTGGTAACCAATAAAAAAGCAAACAAGGACATTTTTGGCAAAAATAGAAAATCAGATTGTAATTTTAAAAGAATTTATGTCATTAATTACAAATTTATGAGTTTACATACATATGTGATATTTTGTGCTGTTAAGGCCTACGAAAATCCTCAAAAGAACAGAAGACGATTGTTTTCTGTTAATTTATCCCCCATTTTTCTTCTTTACAAATAAATAAATTCAAAATAGATGACACTCAGTACATAAAAACAATCGACAACTAGTAACATACCTATTTTGTTCATGAAAGAAATGTGTTAAAAAATTTATTTTAATGTATTTTCCTCTTAAATTAGTAGTAAACTTTATTATGAAATATGTTTTCATTAATATTTTTATAATGCAAAAAGAAAAATGCGAAAATAGTAATGCACTATTTAAACATATTTATCGAAACCATTCACAATAGTATATAATTTGGCATGCCAAGTTTAAAAACTGCTGACTTTTTCCAGCAGTGCATGAGTCGCATAGAAAAGTAGAAAGTACAGCTGGAGGTCCACACCACGCGTTTTCGCGTCAAAGCATTGCGTGCATTTCATACGTTTTTCGCATTCTACGCTTCAAGTTACATGCAACGCTTTTTACGCTTTTGATCAGCTGCTAGCAAAATGAAAACATTTGATTGAAAATTTTAAAGAATTTATAGAATTAATTGAGTTTGTGAATATAATATTTTGTGCCACAAGTGTGTACAATAAGCTCCAAAAGCACAAACGACGATTTTGGGTGCGTCCTTTGTACTTGGAACGAGATCATCAAAAAATTTAAACAAATTAAAACAAAACAACTTGTCAAAATCAGCTGTTTTGAACGCGCGCCGTTTTTTTGCTTACAAAAGTAGAAAGTAGATCTACTTTTCGCGTTCTATGCGTCAAGGCATCCAACGCTTTTGTGCGTGTAACTTGCCCCAAATAAATACATTAATTCTACTTTTTTGACAGCTGCGCAGAATGCGAAAACGCGTGGTGTGGACCTCCAGCTTAAACCTACTTGATGCGTTCCACGCGTTTATGCATTCTATGCATTTTCTTCTGTTTCTTGTCACAAACAACTACACTGATTCTACTTTTTCTGTATACGCATGTAATGCAAGTTCGCACGAAACGGATGGTATGGACTTTCGGCTTAACACATTTGATACGCAAAACATTATAACATTTTTTTCCCTCTAAGAGGAAGGTTAAGGTACTGCTTTGAGCGTTTTTTAAACGTCAAAACTATCGTATCTGTATGTATCTGTGGTTCGAACCACTATCCAATCAAAATACATACATACATATTCTTTATTTCTTTTGTTTCAAAACTTATTGTGCACATTAGAATCACAACATTATTCAAGAATTAAAGAAAAATTATTATATTAATGCTAAAAACGGACGTCAGTTACGTAGGCGGATAAGAAATATAATTGTATTCAAGTTTGAGGATCTAGATATCACTCAACGAGTAACTAACAGTGGCGGATGAAGTAATATGTCTTCGGGATGAAGTCAAGATATTGAAAGCTTAAATATAATAGCAGGAGAAATCACTGATTCCGTCAGATCTGCGCATAAACGGGATACCATATAAAAACGGTGAAAATGTTTTCAGTATTTTTGAAAATATTTGCAGTGTTTTGAACATAGATCGTCTGCAAAATCTATTTATCGTCTCCAGAATAATATCAGGAAAGATGTTATGGTTATTTTCATCATACGATTAAAATGTAGAGCCACAAAATCTATATCAAATTATCGTAAGTCTAATAATAAAATCTCTTTATGGCTTAATTCTATTATGTTTGGTAGTGATCTACCTTTTTATATTAATAAGAATATGACATCGAGCAATCAAAAGGTATTGAAAGCGGCTGTAAATTTTAAAAAGGCTAAACAACTCATTCGGCCGTTCCAATTAGAGAATTATTATTGCTTTTAGTATAATGTTTTTTAATTCTTATTGTTTTTATTATTTCTTCCTTTAGTTTTTCAATTAATTTTTGAATATATAATTTTGATTTGTCTGATATATGAATTGAATTATTTTTACATGATGATATTAAATTTTTTTGCTCATTCCTTTGAGATTTTTAAAACTTTTTCTTTATTTTATTTACCAGATATTAATCTAAAGCATTTCTTATAAACCTCGTTTATCCTATGGCCAATATAACAAATGAATTCGTTAGTAATTCCAAAGAAGTAATTTTATCATGATTCGCATTCTATATAAACAGAGACTTTTAAAAGGTCAGCAGAGCGCCAGATGGTTTTAAAAAGGCTCCCAACAAACTCAAGGTTCAGGATCAGATCAAGCTAAAGAAAAAGACTGAACTGAAGACCAAAGTTCATGCGACCTCGACAAGTTCGCTCTCGAGAAACTTTCATAATTCTGGCCGGGGGACAACTTCGTGTTATCTAGTTCATACGTCAAATATCGCAGATCCTGAAATATCAAACAGTGTTGGAAAACTCAATAATGGGTTCATGGGGCGATTATAATACTCAATCAGCAGTTCCTTCCACTTCTCAAATCCTGGAAGGGTTGTATTTTTTACGGTTTTGGCAGGATATACCTTAAGGTATACAAACCCGATAGAGAAACCAAATTCCAGACCAATTAATATAAGCTCAACCATCTTTTAAAAAATGCTGGTAAAGATTCTGGACTTTGAGATTATGTCCAACTACTTTCTCGCTCTTTCGTGCTGAACACGCCTAAACTAGGAGCAGCTCAGACTTTACGTGAAGCTCTCCTTCAAAAATGTTCATTCGGAAGCTATTATTTGAGCTCTTAATAAGCGCAATGTTAAGTAACTTGTTTCAATGATCGTTACTGATCTTTTAACCAAAAGTATCATTATCTTCTCTATTGGAGAGTCATATATGGCAATGGAAGTAAATAGTGATACATCACAAGACGGTGTTTTCTTTGGTGTAAAAGCTACAGCGATGTTATCTTAACATCAATGGTTGTGCGAAAGGTCTGGCTATTATGGTATCAGGCTTTGATCATGCGCTCTTCTCTTTAGGATGCAATTAGGTCTGTATTTTAAGCGCCAATGCTCGCGGTAGAAAATTTATGCGTTTTAGCAGGTGATTTACTTACCGATCTAGGAGTCATTCTTAATCTAAAGCACTAGATGAAGGATAACATTTTTGAGAAGACTAAGAAAGACCTATAAAAGGATCTTATGTAAGATATGGCATCTTAGATTAACCATCACATACTGGATCTATCGGGCCGTGGTGGAGCCAACCCTGCTTAATGGTGTACATATCTGGTGAACGATGTGCAAATACCAATACCGCTGCCGACTGATAGACAAAGTACGCAGGCAGTCAGTTATCCTGATCACCAATGGGCTCTGTACTACTCAAACCAAGACAGAGGGGTGAGTTGGTAGCAGTCAAATCCTGGTTCAAACTGAACTATGGACATGCTGTTATTTTGCGAGTACGATTACATGATTACCCTTTTCGCAATGAGGGGAAAAGTTTCATCAAAAAGTTGAAAAACATTGATATCAATATAGTAGTTGTAGTTTAGTAGTGTATTGACTTATTATTCGTGGGACCACGGTTCATTCCCTTGCTCAGACATCTCCAACAAAACAAAATACCTTTTCCTGTTTCCCCAAAATTCTGATCATATTAAATGTAAGATTTGGGAAATTCCATGAGATATGTGCTTAAATAGTAAAAAAACGGGTTCCAAAATACAGTGCAGCACACTGGCTATTGGTTATTTTCCCTGAATGTTTTCTAACCAGCTTCGGTGTCATTTTAACTATAGCAACCTTCCACAGGCGAGGAAATATTTAAGTTTTAAAATGGAATTAAATATGAAAAGAAAAATTGCTATTCGAGGCAGTTCAATAAGCGCCTTATTACTAACTATGTCCATACAGGAGCTTTCTTCTTATTGAGCCTAGCAATGGTTTTCTGCATCTCTCGAAAGTCAATATTTAGACATCAAGCTGATTAGCTAATAAATTACCTTTCTCTGCACCTCTTCTACCAGTAGCGGCTCGAAAAGATAGATTTAATATTTCAAGTCTTTTAAGTTTTGTTTGCCACAATGAACACTTTGTGTCTCCTAAATATTTTGTGACGCCGATTTTTCGCTGTTACCAATCTCTTCGAGCTGTTCTTTTTTCGGATAACAATTTTTCTTCTGAGTGCATTTTGAGAACACTAGTTTCCGGATGGATTAAGGAGGAACGCTGAGTAGCCTGTTTGATATCCTCACAAAAGTTGGATGTAGCAACATCAATCAATGGGTAATTTAAATAATCAGCTTGTATTTTTACTTTAAAATTAATGCGCTTCTGATGCCTACCGCCTTTAGGTTTGTCATGTCTGTTGGTAGTCTCGCATGCAACGCAAACAACTAGAAGTTTGCAATATGTTTTCGTGAGAATTTATTCCTGAATTGAATCGGTCGTATTCTTTTATAACGGTTTTTATTTTTTTAATTTGATATCAGCAACTTCCGCAGGTTGCGGAAACTCCCCCGGCTTAATTATATATCAAAATTTTTTATTACCAGATGTATTAGACCAGCCTTCTAATCCCATTCTTATATATAATTCAATTGGGTTAAACAAAATTATCTTCTTCAAAATTTTCATTCAAAGAAATTAAATAGTTCAAGTAATATTCAGTTGAAAAAACTCCAATATACTACTTATTTCATGACTACCACCTACAAAACCTGTGGAATGATAGAAAACCGTTTTGAAGGTTTTAACATATTTTTTATTTGCTGTTGCACAAAAGAAACCATCTTTGTTTGTAAGGAAAAAATTTGTAAATTATAAAGTTTATTTTAAATAACATATTGTAAGAGAATGAATACTAGTGATATTTTGTGAATACTAGTGAATATTTTGAGAGAATGAATACTAGTAAAATTGCAATCGGTGCTGATTAAACCTGATTTTATGTAATTTACATACAAATTCCATGTAAATAGCACACATTTATTAGTAACAATATATTCTTTACATATTACTACTACTTACCTGAGAATTAGAACTGTCACTTTCGACTTGTTCTGAGTAACAGTGCTTATAATTAAGATAGTCTAAAAGTCTTCTTGGCAATGGCAATGTTTGTATTAAATCCCTTCTTATTACAGCTTTCAAAATTACAAATCTTAAATAAAAAATCGAATTTAAATAATAAAATTAACGAACTTATAATTATACATACATGAGAGCTGCTATAAATATTTTGCAAACTAGACCCAATATTTCTAATTTTCCATATTCTTGGAAAGTTTTTAACATTAACAAAAGTATGAACTTACTTAAAAATAATAAATATAAATCGAATAATTTTCATTCTTTTTTGTTTTTAATTTCATTTTGCAAAAATGCATAAGCGCTCGGTTGTATGTTTTATTAAATTAATATTATGAATACCTGCACATATGTTGTAAACTCTGAACATGCTTAAATCTTGATACTGGATTTGTTAATTGCACTCGCATTGGTCCATGTTCCGGTCTTCGATGTAAAAAGAATAAATACCTAAAACGGTAAAATGAGTACATTTATTATTCTGCATTACTGAGTTATACTGACAGTAAATTAAAAAATAATTGTTAATATTTAGCGAATTTTACCGAAATCTAAAACGTAACAATTAATTCAATCCTACATAACAAATGAAATTTAAATAAAATAATAAACACAGTTTGTAGACATTAATATTTATTATTTTATTTATTTATTTAATATTTCATTTATATATTTTACATATTTACAATTGTCTTACATACTATATTAAAGAGTTTAGAAACTTTGTTTCTTTTCTACTTAGTAATTAAATTTGAATTTTGTGAGCTTTTTAAATAATATTTTAATATACAAATGGAAGGGAAAAATTTACAAAAACCTTTATGAGGCAGTAGTCAAAGTGTAAAAATTTATACTAGAGTATATTGAATATATATTACGGCTGGAGTTCATTTATATGCAGATATTGAGAAAATTGGCATCTTCTGTTGAAATTTAGAGTTAATCTATTTATTTTATCCTGAACAAGTTCAATGCCAGATAATGTGTGGAGTCGTTGTGTAGAATAATGACAAGGAAGATTATATAACATCTTATACCATGTTCACATATAAGCAGGTTAGCTAGGTTATCGTGGTTATCGAGGTTATCTCGTAACCAAGCCACAAATGTATGAGGTTATACCATGTTCACATATAAGCAGGTTAGCTAGGTTATCGTGGTTATCGAGGTTATCTCGTAACCAAGCCACAAATGTATGAGGTTAGCCATACAATTTGTATGAAAAGATAACCAAGTTCAGCTGTAGGTTACCTCATAACCTAGTAAAATACGCATTGTTGCATTGAAAAGTATTCAATAAAATACTCAAAAATGCAACGCTTTATATCTATCGTGAATAGTGTATTGACTAAAATTTGACAGCAATAGAAAAAAAAACATTTGCTATGGAGAAGATACATACAAAGATACATACATACAATACATTACAAATGCATACAGCTGTCAATTTCTGTCATTCTCGCATATGTTTAGGTTATATTTGTCATATGTGAACGCCACAAGGTTATCTCCAAGGTTAATTTTAGATAACCATAACCTTCTTATATGTGAACGTGCTATTAAGGAGCTTCTTTTATATCTAAGAGAACCATACCCGTAGATTTAGCATTTTGAAAGTTTTCCTTTACCAGTTTTCTTATTTTTATTAAAGGTTGTGAAGTGTTATGTTCTTTACGGAAGCCAAACTGTTGCGGAGGGAGTATATTATGCACATCAATAAAATTGTTTAATTTTTCTTTTAGAATTTTTTCAAGAATTTTACATGGGGATGGCAATAGACTAATGGGCCTATATGAATGTGGTGAATCAGGAGGTTTACCCGGCTTTATAATTGGTATTGTTTTAGATATTTTCCAGTATTTCGGAAAGTAACACAATTTAAGGCAACTATTAAACAGACTGGTGAGATATTTTATACCTTTATTTGGAAAATTTTTAAACATTGGTTATTTATTCTGTCAATTCCAGGCGACTTTTTATTCTTTACTGTTTTAATAATTTGTTTTATTTGTGGACTATTTACATAGTAGTTGTCCCGTGGATTTACATTGCAACTTCGAATTTGGTTTGCTACATTATCAGCCTCAAATATTGTGTTTGTATCACTTAACCGCGATGAAATGTTGTGATTTGTCATAAAACATTTAGCTAATGTATTTGCTTTCTCTTGTTGCGTAAAGCTAACTTGGATATTCTCTTTCAAAATAGGAATATTACTTGTTTTTCGTTTTAAAACTTTAGAAACCTTCCAAAACGGTGCCGAAGACTTTTCCAAAGTAGTTAGCATATTATTCCAATTTAAATTTCTAAACTTATTTGTTTCAATACAGATTTCTTTGTTTAGCCGTGTCATTTGCCGATGATCATTTATATCTCTATACCTCTTCCAATTTCGTCGATTGGATCAATATTTTTATGTTATTTGGTACATTTTTAACAGCTGGCTTTATTCTACGTTTTGGTGTACTTTCATCAATTCCTTTTTAATAGTATCGTTAAAAGTTTCTAACATTTCGTCAATTTGAATTGTATTTGTTATTTCCTCCATATCAATACGGCTAGGTAGGTTTCTATTTATTGATGTTTGAAATCGATGCCAATTTGTTTTTTTAAAAACGTATTGTAAATTATTTATGACATTTGCTCTAAGATTGACAGTAGTAGATATTGGAAGATGATCTGAACTGAGTTCATTTATAACTTTTACCGCTGCTAAGTTATGTGCCGTATTTGTTAAGAAAAAAATCTAATGTTGATGGTTGCCTAGACGGATCAGATGGAATATAGTTTTTTTCGTGGGGAAAAACTATTTGGGTTTGGTTTAGTTGTAATTGGTTAAAAAGAATGTTGCCCCAACAATTACTTCTTTGACATGCCCAATGATTATGTCTGGAATTAAAATCGCCTCCTAAAATGTATTTGTTGCTTATTGATGTTAGCTTTCGAGTGTCTGATGAGAACGATTGTTTGAGCAAGGAATCACTTCCTGCAGTTCCACCAGGAAAGCAGCACGAGAAGATGTCAATAAAATCGTTTTGAGTATACACTCTAATACCAATATTTCCAATTAAAGAGGTATTTATAGTGTAAATTAATTCGTGTCGAATATTTTTTTATAAATATTGCTAAATCTCCTCCGCGGCCTTCTTGACTATCACTTCTATAACAGTAGAAATTTTGGTGTTTAATTGAGGTTTTATCATTTAGCCAGGTTTCATAAACAAGGCAAATGTCGACATTAGTCTTATCCGGAAAGTGGAAAAATTCTTCTTTTTTATTTCGAATGCTGCGTGCGTTCCATTGTATTATACGGATATTTGTATTCATGGGTATAAGAATTTATAACCGAGGCTTGTTACAATCTCGAACTGTTGTTCACGGGAGCTACATTTTCTCAAATTTGAAATTAGTTCAAAAGTTAGATTTTTTAATTCTTCAAAAGAAAAAAGTTTTTCGTTATTTGTATTTTGATTAAAATGTTGACTGTATCTCATTTTAGATGAATTTGGCATTTCAAATTGGTTTAACGTATTTGGAAAGTTAGCACTGTAGTTTGTGTTAACGTTATAATTTTGTGTATTTTTCCTAATGCGATTTGGTTGAGTTCTCTGTCTAATTTTGTTATAAGATTCCCTACTAGGGCAATCAGCTGTATGAGCTCCATTACAGTTAGCACATTTCTCGAATGAAGCATTACAGTCTGCGGTTTTATGGTTTCCAGCGCAATGGGCGCAAAATGTTTTTACCATACATCTGCTAGAACCGTGTCCAAACATTTAGCAGTTGTAGCATTGGTTTACTTTATTTTTATTGGGTTTCTGATATTCCCATCTAACTTTAATAAAATTTATGGAGGAATAATTTTGCCTAAGCTCCTTTAATGTTATAGATTTTCTTTCGAAATATACTATAAAAATTATATTTTCATTATTTCTTTGGTTTTAGTGACAATTTTAACGTCAATACATTTATGACCCATGCTAGTAAGCATTTTTTAATAACGGCTGGATCGGTTTTATCTAAGCCAAGTAAAATCGCTTTATACGGCTTTTTGAGGAATATGTAAAATATTCAAGACCGAATTTTTTTGATAAGGCTTCACGAATTTTATCAAAACTTCCTTTTTGTCGCAAAAAAGTTTGAGACCAATAGATATTTTACGTATAGAATATTCTTTTACATCCATTATTCTACACATTTCATGTATTGTTCAATTTTACATTTTAATATTGTTATTGGTGGTATTTTTACCTTAACAGCTGTTTCTACGATAACTTCATCATCAGCATCGCCATCCATTGTTTGTAGAGGAGTATAATAGTTTTGGCTAACAGCTCTCTGAGAGCTGTTTGTTTTTTACTCATGTTGTGCCTAGAAGAGGCAACAACATCATCAACTCTTCTTCGCTTAATTTTTTTTTATTTATTTTTAAATTTGAATTTAGTTGTTGTTTGATCACAGGAAAAGTAACCGTAAACTAGCAAAGTTGAATTTCAAAGAAACACAGTAAATCACGTCTTTACACTTCAAGTAATTTTAAGTGAGTCTTGTAGACATTAAAAATTTTAACGTTTCTTTATAGAACTTTGTAATTATCATTCATTACATAATTAAATATATAAATTTTCAAGTCGAATTGTTATTTCTATTTGTATAATATTTTTATGAAATTTATTTGTATTTGTGATATAAGCTTTTTACTTCACGAATTGTATTAAAAAACTAAATTGTACAAAAGTAAAACATACACTATGGACTTAATTTTTGACATTTCAATAGAAATCTTGCAAAAGAAATCAGAGAATGTTTAAAGATTGCTGTTTTAATTTATTAAAAAAAGAATTATTGACAAGAAATTTACTTCGATGAAAATAAATTAAAATGTTTCGAATTTACATGTCAAAAGCTAAAGCAACTCATTTAAAATTTCTGGGTTTCTTGCATAACTTAACGCCAATAATTGCCAATAATTAATTTATCAATTTCACTTTCTTAAATGTTTTTCTGATTTTTTGTTTGGAGAAAAACATTTCGTTAATAATATTGCGATAATAATACGATAATTTTGTTATCTATCCACCTTGTTAAGCTGGAACTGGGAAAGCAAAGTTCGATGTCCCTAATTTCAAATAATTTTAACAAACAGCGACAAATATCTCGGAAATATATTGGATTACAAACTAAACTCGAATATGAATACGCCATCGAGAACCAAAGAAGCGATAATTATCTCTTATTGCAGCCAGAAACAAAAGATCTAAATTTTGGTATTAACCTTAAAACGTATATTGGTTGTAAGACTTTGTAATCAAACCAACGTTATAAAATAGGGTCTATTTTGGTGCTTGGCTTTGGCGAAAGAAATCATTAAATCCGGTTTTAGCGAGTGAGAATGGTAATGATAATATAATAGAAGTCGCCGTAGTCTAGTAGGTAGTGTGTTCGCTTATTGGACGTAAAGCCCAGATTCGAGCCCCAGGCCAGACATCAAAACGCGATATGAAAAAAAGGTTTCTTAGGCGACTTCCTCTCAGCAGATTTCTGGCAAAAAACTCTGAGAGTAAATAAACCTGACATGGAGTTGACGTTAAACTGTAGGTCCCGCCACTCAAGTATGAAATTAAGGCACACAACATGAGTGGTGTGAGAAGCTAGGCCGTAACAATGACTGAAGGGCTGTAATGGCCAATTATGTATCTATGTATGTACGTGGAACAATTACTCGACCAGTTGTGAAGCTAATAATTCTTCCGACATGTTCTGTTTGAAATATTTAATAATTTCAGCTAATAGTATCATGGTTTCTGGGAAAAAGTATCAAAAAGGCGGTAATAATAAGAAAATGATGTGTCGCGTCTGTTTGAAGAACCACCCGTTGCGCTGCTAGAGCTTTGTCATCTGCGTCATATACGTTGACGGATAGTGTTCTGCTAAAACCAACCGCTATAGTCAACATTGTTGCACATGGACGATACATCACGAAGAGAGCAGTCATCAATCCTACTGCAGAGCGTACTCTCATTTCTGAGCAGTTGGTTCATTGGCTTGGCGCGAAGACGATCAAAGTTGGATGCTCGGAGCGGTTTCTCTTGGTTGTTAGAGGTAACTACGGCAGCAATGACGCGGTCGAAACGTATGCGGAGGTGCGAGGAAGGATAGCTGACGAGTTTCCGGGACTACAATTGGCAGACCCATGTAACGTCTACAACAAAATAATACGCAATGGTGTATTTGGAGCTGCGATGAGCAAACCGTTGGCCCAGTGTTCGTTTTCGGCTACATAATTTCTGGACTGTGTTCTTTGCAATACATAAGTATGCAACACATTGCTTTAAACCATGATACATATTAAATATAATTTTTCGTTTATAGTTCATAATTTCATTATCAGCCCAATTACGAATATTCCCGGGGAATTTTTCCCTTCCAAAATATTTTTTCCCGAGAATAAATTTCCCTTATTCTAATCTCCCTGGGAATAAGAAAAAAGGGAGAGAGAAAATTATAATCAGCTGATCGGTGTTGTCATTTCAGGCTGAATGCCATTTAAAAAAGAAGTATTATCGCGGGAATTTAATATTAATGAAAATAAATTAAATTTGTGTAAAAAATAAATTTGTTTGAAGAAAAAAATGCACAGTATAGCTTTTCATATCCTTGCGGAAGATCATGAACGGCGAAAAATCTGCCAGAAGGTTGCAAGAAGGCAGATACGCGATGCTTCAAATCCTTTGGAACTGTCTCAAACTTTGTAAGTGCTAAGTATATTCATATGCTTTAAGGTATAATCTATTTTAATTTCTTAGGTTTGAAAAATACTACCGTGTTAACAAATCAGCATTTTTATATTTGCTAAATGTTGTTATATCGCACTCTCAACCGACCAGGAAGCTATTTGGTGTTAGCCCTATTATCAAACTTAGCGCGTGTTTACGTTTTCTTGCAGAAGGTGGCTACCAGACTGGTATAGGAAAGGACTGTGATGTTTCTTTGGCTCAGCCTACTATTAGCAAAGTGGTTGCAGAGTTAATTAAAATCTTTGAAGCTCACCTTTGTCCGATATGGATAAAAATGCCGACAGCAATTGAAGAAAAAAGAAAAATTGCGCTGGCGTTTTATATGAAATATAAAATTCCGGGTGTTATCGGATGCGTTGACGGGACGCATATACAGCTAATTGCACCATGTGAAAACAAACATTTGTTTTACAACAGAAAGGGAAAGTACAGCTTAAATGCTATGCTGGCAAGTTTTATTTATGTGGAGGCCTTTATGTAGAAAAGTGTGTACTCATGCAATGATTGTTTTTAGATTTGTGATCACGAGTTAAGAATCCGGTATGTCAACGCAAGTCACCCTGGAGCATGTCATGATTCTTTCATATGGAGTAATAGTGATGTTAAGGCTCACTTGGAAAAGATGTATGTGGAGGGTGTAAATAATTTTTGGCTCTTAGGTAGTCTTTGACAAAATTAAAATCAATTAACATTAGTTTAACAGATTTTTTCTTTGGTATGAAGGTGACGCTGGGTATCCTTTGGAGCCTTGGCTTTTGACGCCTCATCGAGTTCCAGAAGATGGGTCATCTGAGATGCGATTTAATGAAGTGCATTCAAAGTGTCGCAATATTATTGAAAGAACCAATGGCGTCTTGAAGAACAGGTGGAGATGCCTTCTTGGTGCTAGGGAACTGCACTATTGCCCTGTAAAGGTGGGTAAAATTACTAATGTGTGCTGCGCTCTCCACAACATATGTTTGCACTACAAAGTTCGCGAAGAAAATTATGATTATCCCATTGAAATATCCATACAAGAAGAGCAAATCAGTTCATCTACTTCGACTCAATATTTGACAGTAGCGCAGACCATTAGAAGAAATATTGGAAACACTCTTTAAAATATGTTGTTTTAAAAATAATTTATATTTACATAACTCCACTTCTTGGAAATAAAAAAATAATAAATAAAAAATATAATACATAAACTCAAAAGATTAATTTAAAGATTTGTTTTGAAGTAATAGATTTTTTCTAATTTCTATTCCATTTGCTTGGCTCTCATTTTTTCCATAAAAGAGTGGTGACGTCGCATTTCCTGGATTTCCTCTTTTTTTAAATTTTCCATTGCTTTAAAATGCTTTTTTTGTAGATCATGCATTTTGTCCAATGATCTATAAATTTTTTTAATGCAATTCGTTTGATCCTTAACATCAACTACTGCTTTTTTAACGGTTTCAACCACATCCTTTTGCACAGCAAGTTCGGCTAATAACACATCGGCAGCACTCTCTTTCGATATATTATCCCTTCGTTTAGTGGGCAATTTTGGCGTTCCATTTCCGTTGGAGTTTTCCGCACAGTCAAGGTTTTCTTTTTCTGGAACAGTTGGCATTTCCACGTCTGTCTCTATTGTTTCAGACAGGTCTACGTTTTTTGGGGAGCCCAGACCGAAACTCTGTACGGAGACACCTTCAACAGATGTTTTCATTGCTACTAAATCAAATATAGCTTGTTCAGTAGCTGAAAACTTATATTCCCTGTTTGGTCCCCCACCCGTGCCCTTCTGTTGTTGTAGATTTTGGGCCGCCTTCTAGCGAACGTATTTTTTTTTGGTCAGTCCACACCTGTAAAGAAAATAAGGTACTGAATTGCTATTTTTAATGAATCAAGCTATTCACCTTTTTCCATTCATTGATGTTCTTGTTTGGTGGGCCTAGTGCATTTAATTCATTTTCAGCAGTTTGCCAGAATCTTTGGAGTTCCTGTCTCTCACCTTTAAAAAATCCTCTAGCTATTCCAGGATTTTTTTGCATTAGACCCAACAAATGTTGCATTTGGTGTTTATTTGTGGTTTTTGACCTAAAAAACAACTTTTAAATTATTGAATTACATATTTTTAAATTTATTACTTACATTTTTACAATAACTCCCTTATAAATATTTGAGGAAAAAACTCCCTAAAAACGTTGATGGTTTTCCCCTTTTTAAATATTCATAATTCGTACTTTTTTCCTAACTTATTTTTTCCCCTTTTTTAAAAATAACCAGATTATGAGGGGAAATTTTAATTCATAATAGATAGAATGAGAAAAGGGAAATTTTTCCCGGGGAATTCTTATTCATAATTGGGCTGTATATTTTTATTAATGCAGCTGACGGATACCCATTGGAGTCCGAGGATAGTGAGCTGATGTAGTTATAGTTTCATTTAAGGGAAATTTTGGAAAAACAAATTAATCAAATTTGAATTAATATAATAGTTTTCTTTGTTCTTTGATTTCCTTTGCTATAGCGCTAACTTTGGAGATTTCAAAATCCCATCCCCGGAGATCAACCAGTAGTATTTATAATATTAATATATAATATTAGCGGTTTTCACTCTTGGTAGTAAAGTACCCTTGTAGGCTTGGTAAGTATGGTAGGTATAGTATAAATACTACATTTACATCAACGCAACAACAAAATGCATTTATTTCAAATATACAACGCTCTATTAAATTTACCACGAAAAAAGGTCTAGTATATGAGCTTGGTAAATATAAAACTAAACAGCTGATCGTCTATCCGCCAAAATAATTTAGTTTTGATTTTTTTTTATAAATTGTGCGCAAAATATTAAAAAACAAATGAGAAATGAACAATAATCAGCTGTTTAAATAAGTTTACCATGGTATATTTCTTATACCATGTAAGTTTACAATAGATGAAAAAAAGGTGCTCGCGCTTTGTTGTCAAAAGAATGAGTAAGTATAATAGAGTATTAAATATACAACAAAGTGAAAACCGTTATTAATTTAAGCCTTTGTTGTTATTTTATAACATTATAATGCAATTTAGTTGAGACTGTGGTATTTTTTCACATTACACTGTAATTCCGTTTAGCTTAGGCTTCTTTCTTGTGTAAGCTGAGCTTTAGATTTATTCTAATCTGTTAATTCAAAAGAATACATTATTTTAAAGAAAACCTGTAAATTAAATTTTGTGCGAAACATATTTATTGAAATCGTGTGTTTGAAGGCATTCGGCCTGTTAAGAAAAATTCTTGTAATAATTTGTAAAAATAATAAATTGTAATCAAAAATAAACAAAACCTAAAGTATTTTCAAAGTGACTGAGAATGCAAAAGGAAATCGAAACGAAATCGTTTGTTTATTTGCAAATTGGAAATAAAAAAGTTCAAGGTAATTTTAAATCGAAATCGAAGCCCATTTCGGTGTAGTGAAAAATAACTGAAAAATAAATCAAACAGTGAACGGAAAAATAGCTACCAAAAAGAGAAATGTTTTTTTGTGGTTTATTAGTGAATTTGGAATTCCTCTAATTTTTGGTTCCTTTTTTATAGCGTCCGGAAATTGAGACCAACAGTGGCATGCAACATTCTCCACATACAATCCACAGTTCAATAGTATTCATTAATTTTTTTCGAACCAAAAATTTTTTTCAATAATTTACATTTTTTTTTATCAGATTCCTAAATTAAAAATTAATATTTCTTAGTGTTAAACTCTATTTAAAAATGTAAGTTTTCCCTTCAATTATTCAGTGTAAAGTTATGATTAAGAAAAACTACTGTATGAAGAATTGGGTTATAAAATCTAAAGTAAAGCTTAATTAATTCGTTTGCCTTTTATTTTAAAGACAAAAAATGCTTTTTAAAAATTCAATGTTTTTGTAATTCGTAATTTTGAATTTACATACCTGCCACTCCGTGAATGCTCAACGGCTTTTTCAATAAATTCAGTTATCGTTTGCGATTTAAATTTTGCATATGACCCAAATGAAAATGTACCTTAAATTATAACAATTAAAAATAGTAATAAAAATAAAACTTCGCCTATTACAAACCTTGATCTTGCTCAATTCGAACATGTCGAACGCAATTGTTCAATTTGAAACTGAGGGAAAATATATAGTGATCATCGGAACTGTCACGTACTATGAAACTTCCATCAGGCTCGTTTGACAATACTTTTTCTGCTGCTTCACTCGAAAGAGGTCCCCAATACCAGCCATACTTAAGATAAAAAGTTATTAAACCAATATAAAATATTACGTTACAATTAACCCAATATTAAATCAAATATAATACAAAATAAAAATAAATTTAAAAGTGCTATATGTTGTCAGCTTTATACAATTCATTACTTAATTCTAAAGGTATTTTATAAAAAAAATTATCCGAATAAAATAAGTAAACCTATCAAGAAACAGCTTATTTTCGTTTTAATAAAGAAAGATTTAAAATTCAACTTTTAAACAAAATGCTAATAATTTTTTCCATTTTTAAGAACTGTGCAATGGTAATTATATGCAAGTTTTGTACAGGTTTGATGTCGATGACTCTTATCATATGTAAGACGACCTTGTTCAATGTAGACTTTTATCAGAGGTCTAAATTCTGTAGTAAGCCACATGTTAGCAAAGATAAAAACTACTAAATTTGATCTCAGATAAAGTCTATTTTGCAATGGAATGGTTGATTGTGTACTACACATGATAACTTAAGCCTAATGGGCCAGAAATCCTACCCGTGCTATTTCACTACAAATTTGAAGCTGTGTTTTTTGCAAAAGCAATAATGATGTGAACCTGCCATTGCCCTGTACCATCAATACATATCGGTACCTACAAGATCAAATTTCCTGTACTATTTATTGCTTTAAGTTGAATGAACAAAAATTTATTTATGTAACTTTAACATTACGACGTGGAACATGCTCTCACCGTTGGGTATACAACAAAGTTGTGCGTTAGATATCTAGGTATTAACATTGAAAAAACCTTAATTGAAAATTCTAAATCTAATTAAAAGTTTAAAATATATTGGCTGAAATTGCTAGAAACTCACAATTAAAGTGAGATTGCAAATTTCTACTGTCACTCCTGAAATCTATATTGCGTTAAGTTAATCAATTTTTTTTCGCATACATCAAAAATCAAAGATAAAAAGATGTTATCTAAGGTTGTAGCAGCACCGTAATATTTCAAAAAACTGACACACATACAAATTTCAACGCAGCAGCAGTCAAAACAGTGATTGGTGAATATTCAGCAAACTACTTGAAAAATCTCCTGTTCCACCCGTATTCCCAATTGGCACCATCTTGGAGTACCGTGGCCACATTCATCAAAAAAAAGTGGGACACCACAGCTATGATTTGCCATAAATAGATTTAAGAGTATTTATTGACATTTTAAATTTGTTTTAATGATCCAATAAATAATTGTTATATAATTGATAATTATTTTTATTTCAAAAGCAACTATTGAAAAGAGCAAAACAAATTTGACTACACTGAAAAATAAGTAACTTTGTTATTGTTAAATAAGCATCATCAACTAATTCGATATATTAAATACATATAATTGCCACACAATTTCTAGGAAACTAGAAATACCGATTCCCAAGTTTGTATTTTTTTAATTTAGGAATTAGTAAATACGTATGTCACCTTGGTACAACGTATGTATCAATTAAGTGACAATCACAACTCTAGAACCGAAAGCTTTGGTCTTATCCCTTGATTATCATATATTTGGATGGACAACATAATATAGAGAACTTTAATAATATAAATGTATAACAAACATCCTCCGTGTCGCCGTGGTCTAGTAGGTAGTGTGTTGGCTTATTAGACGAAAGGCCCGAGTTCGAATCCCAGGCCAGACATCAAAAACAAAATACAAAAAGTATTTCTTCGGCGACTTCCTCTTAGCTGACTGAAGGATTGTAATGGCCAGTTATGTATGTGAACAAACATCCTTATTATTGGTGGCAAGAATAAAAAGGGACTTAGTTATCTCCTAACGAAACTAAACTAAACATTTCAATTTTTTTTTTATTTTTATTCATTTAACATTGAGCTAACACTAATGGTGTTTTCTTTTCTACAAAGAAAATGTCACCCTCTTACAAGGTGCATTAAAAAAATTGCTGACCAACCCTGTTATAATGTAATTTTTATTTGAGATGAACATAACACAAATATGAAAAAAGGGTATGTCCCGTGCCCTTAAAAATATGTTTAATTTTTTGGTTTGTTTTCAATAAAATATGTAAACATAAAAAAGGTATTGCCAGATCGCTAATTTTTCGATATCATTTTTTTAGAGCTTTTTTTTTATAACCAAATAAAATTTTTTTAACACAGTTCTAACACTGGATGCAATTTTTTATATTACTGACCATGTAGCTTTAATAATGTAATGTTCTCTTAAGGTTACCCCACAAAACAATGAAAAAATTAACTTCAAAATTGGATAACGATACTAGGCGACTTTTTTTAAATTTCATCTGGTAGCCCTATAAATAAACAAAAGTCATTTGCTTTACAGGGCATTATCAGCACTCTCGATTTATACAGGGCGTAAAATGCAATGCCCTCCACCATTTTCAAGTGCGAATTATTTAGAATAAAACATACCACCCTTTTAGAGGGAGAAACATTTTCAAGAAACAAACACAAAATTGCATTTTTTAAAATAAAGTGCACATTTTTTGGTAGAAAAGAAAACACCATAAGTGATTAACTCCGGTCAACATCA
Organism: Sarcophaga rosellei; assembly: GCA_930367235.1. Lineage (NCBI taxonomy): Eukaryota > Metazoa > Arthropoda > Insecta > Diptera > Sarcophagidae > Sarcophaga > Sarcophaga rosellei. The sequence goes on along the minus strand of OV884018.1, from coordinate 42,840,317 downwards.
GAAATAAATTTATATTTGGTATTTTATTAAACTTATAAGTTACTTACATTGTGAAAGTTGGCGATATTTAGATGTCACCTTTGAACTCTTCCTTGTTTCATAAAATTACACTATATTGGCTCTTAATATAAGTATACAATAATAAATCAGAGTTCAATATCAGGCATTATTTTCAATCCTGAATTTCATTGCTTTATTGAATTATTTGCGTTTATCACGATGTATGGTCAAATATTTTATATGTGACTGTTACTATTCTTTTTCAAGAATTATTTGTTCATAATTTACCTTAGAAGAATAATATTTTTTAGCAAAAATCTTTTGAGGTCATATAAATGTTGTTCATTCAACTCAGTGACAAATCCGTGTAACCTATTTTCAAATACAGTGAAAGCTCCACTGGCGGACAGCTCTAATAGGCGGACATCTCCGCTAGACGGACGATTTTCTAAGTCCCGTGAATTAGGTCGTATTTTTAGAGCAAATTCATCTCCCCTGCACGGACGCTCTCTTGGACGGACGCGGACACCTGTTTTTCCAAAAACATCTCCCATAGGCGGACAAATAAATATTACAAAAGGCAAAGCTGAGCAATTTTATTGTATTTCGGTTTATCCCCCTTTTATACTATGCGCAATGTGTAGAGATTACATAAGTTTTTCTTTGTTGAGTGTGTATTTTTCAACTTAATCAGATTATGTAGCATTACATAGTGCGGTGATTCCCTGGTTTATTATTTTATGTAATGTGATGTTCATAGACAAAATCTAAATTGTGATTCCTCTTTTTATTTTGGTTTATGAGATAACTGATGTATGGTCAGTTAATTAGCTACTCTGACTATAAATACATATCTACGTATGTACAATGTATATGAATATGAGGAAAATAAAAGTTAATGAAAATATTTTTAAAGATTATTTTTTATTGCAGTTATCGTTGGCAACAAATAATATACAGGTATTAGTATTTATTAAATTTTTCCTGAGATATTTTAACATAATATCCCTTGGACGGACATCTCCCCTAGGCGGACAAAAATGCCTCGACGGTCGGTGTCCGCCTATGGGAGCTTTCACTGTATATCCTTTAAGAGCTGTTTTTGTTGAAAATGTGGCCTAAAAATTCAATGTTTTCAGATTTTAATAGAAAAAAGACGTAGACTTCCTCTGCCGAAAAATTCGATTGCTAGATTAGCAGAATACAAATACACCCATGCCTCACTTTGCCTCGTGGTAACGTTCTAAAAAAACACGACGCAAAGTGAATTATGATTTTATATAGCAAATCATGTAAAAATCGAAGACAGGGTTACGAAAATACTACTAAAAAAAGCTGAACAAAATAAATATTTAAAAAATAAAAATAATATGTATGTGTGTGTGTATGTATGTAAATTTTATTACGTACGTAGAATAAAAAAATCACTTAATTTATAACACACCAATTGAAATGAACTCTAAAATTAGATAAACAAGGTGAAAATAAAACCGTATAATTTCAGTGAGAAAGGGAATCCCCAAGTTTTGATAGCATGGCGCAATTAGAAACAAAAGTCGTGCCATCGTTTAGAAACAGTCGTTATTAAAGAGCGAAAGCGATAAGACGTGCGATCTTTATGTTGACGGAATTTTCAAATCAAATTGTGCATTATTAAAAACAACAATTAAATCAGTATATGATCTATAATAATAATAAAAAAATAAAGAACAATAATAAAAGAGAGAAAAGGAGAAAAGGAACAAAAAAAAATATAAAAAAACCAACCAAATAAACAATACCCATAAAAAAAAAACCGTAAAAATAAATTCCAAACATTGTTTTGATATTTTGAAGCAAACAAAAAACAGGCAGCTAGCATGAATACTGCTAGTACATCAAACATTGAAGATGATAATGAAGACAGTGAATGTGAATGGCAGACGATTAATAATTCCAACAAACGTCGCCAAAGAAACTCACCAGGAACTTTTAGAAATAAACGCCAAGCAAAAACAATCGAAACACCAACTTGTTCAAATAACAGATTTGCAGATCTAGATGATGAAAATGCTATAACTAACAAAGGAGAAAGCTCTACTGAACCTAGACCTCCCCTCTTATACATTCCAAATGTTACTAATGTTAAAGACATGAATCGAACCTTTTCAAGTGTTATACCATAAACTCAATACACCTACAAGGCACTTGGAGACAGTCAAATCAAAGTTATGGTTAAAACTATTACCTCTTATAGAACTTTAGTTTCTTATCTTAAAATAAAAATATTAGTTTTCACACTTTCCAGATCAAACAGCCCTATCTTACAGAGTAGTTATTAAAAATTTACATTACTCAACTAATACTGACGACATTAAGACTTTTATTGAAAAACATGATCATAAAGTACGTAATATTTCTAACATAACGAGTAACCTAACCAAAAACCCACTCTCAATGTTCTTTATTGATCTTGAATCTAGAGCAGTGGTGCTCAAACACATACTATCATAGGTTTGGTTGTGTTGGTAAAGCAGCATAGAACAAAATTCAACTTAATTTTTGAGAATCGTACACTGGGAAAATAATAAAAAAGAAAAAAAATTGGTTTATTGTGTTGTGTGTATGTTATTACAAAAAACAAAACACCTTTTTCGCCAAAACAACTCAACTCAACAACTCTGTCGTCAAATTCAAGAAGAAATTTCCGTCATCGAATGGACGGCACTGTATTGTGCATTACCATCCATATTCTCTATAAAAAAATCATATTCCCAATTTTCATCAAACATTTTGCTGCGTGTATTTGCAAAAAACAAAAAATCATTCAAAAAAGTTGCGTAGCGTGGTCTTGCTTCATCAAGTGCTAAACGTCAACTGAATTGATTTTGAGATCAACACAAAACAACAAACACACGATCATTATAAGAAACCACACAAGTAAGCTTATAGTGTACGTGTGCCAACGGAGCGTCAGCAGATTTTTCTTGGCCTATCACATGTGATAGGAAATTTCGATTATGAGCACCACTGATCTAGAGACAACAATAAAGAAATTTATAATATAACACTCATAAACAATGCCATTGTTAATATAGAACCGCCACGCAAGATCAAAAAAATTCCGCAATGTCATCGCTGCCAACAGTACGGCCACACCAAATCCTATTGCCACAAACTCCGACAACGCGTCAAATGCGGAGCAAACCACATCACTGCTGAGTGTACAAAAAATCAAGCTTCACCTCCCAAGTGTGCCAACTGACAAGAATCTCACCCAGCTAGTTATAGAGGATGCATAGTCCATCAAGAATTAAAAAGAAAAATGCAAAACAAAATATCTAATTACCACCATGGAAAACCAATACCAAATTCTCAAAATATAGGATTTGTAAATAATGTAAGCCCACCAATGACCCATAATATTTCTTATTCTGATGAAGTAAGAGGCAACAACATATCTAACAATACCAGCGAAAATTCTCTTTTACAAAAAATTTAAACCATCCTTACAAAACGAATGGAGATGACAAACACTTTACTAAGTATGATGTCATTAATATGTGGTAAACTATGCCAATAGATTTTAGAATTGCAACATGGAACGCTAACGGGCTGCTAAATCAGATTCTGGAGGTAGAAACATTTTTGAAAACTAACTTTATAGATATTCTACTAATCTCTGAAACACACTTCACAAAAAAGTAATTTCTTAAAATAAAAAATTTTGATTTAATAACTGCCAACCATCCCAACGATAGAGCCCACGGAGGTTCAGCTATACTAATAAAATCTAACATTAAATACCAAACAGAGGAACACATATCCACCGATTATTTACAAGCTACCTTTATTAAAATAATAAGTAACAATACATTGGTCTCAATTTGTGCAGTTTATTTTCCTCCCCGCCTGAACTTAAAACGCTTGGATTTTGAAAATTTCTTCAACAAACATGGTCCACAGTTCATAGCCGATGGCGACTATAATGCAAAACACCCTTGGTGGGGATTACGCCTAATTAATCCGAAAGGAAGAGAATTATATAAGTGCTTAATGAAGAATAATCTTTCTACGTTGTCTACAGAAACTCCAACTTATTGGCCTAATGATCCTAGAAAAATACCTGACCTTTTAGATTTTTTCATTTACTCTGGAATACCAAGTAATATGTTTGATATTAAGGATAACTACGATTTAAGTTCTGACCACTCACCAATAATAATCTCATACAATACTTCCATTAAAAAATTACCTAAATTTGGAAAATTAATCACAAACAATACTGATATGGAATCTTTTTCATATTGGTTAGATGCAAACATTAACCTTAACACCACTATCACAAACGGTTCTGAGTTAGATAATACTGTCGAAAAATTTACAAACCTAATACATGATGCCGCTTTTAGGTCAACGCGAGAAAATAATGTAAGTAATATAAACAATTATGATATATCTTTTGAAACACGCGAACTCATTAGACCAAAAAAGACGATTAAGGAAAAATTGGCAAAGAACAAGGAATCCGAATGACAAACGTTTACTTAACCAAGCAACTAAATCACTAAAACTACACTTAAGAGAACTTAAAAATGTCTCAATAAGTGAATTTTTCGATTCTATTAATACCAATAATGACAATGATCACAAACTGTGGGGAGTCACAAAATGCCTAAAACGTCCAACAAAAAGAAATCCGCCGTTCAAAGATCAAAATGGTATATGGTGTAGATCAGACTCAAGCAAAGCAGAAGCTTTTGCCAATCATCTCTACAATACATTTAATATACCTCTGAACTCAAATGTTCAACAATATGACGATGATGTGTTACAATTGGGCAATTCACACAACTTTGTATCGTGTATGTTGTATTGAATACATTTGTTTGTTTGTGAACGCTCCATGCTATGCTGTATTGTGTATTTCGTTGCATTCAAACAATTTGATAGCCCGAAACCAACACAACTTTTTAAAAACATATACACATTTTTTTCATTCACAAAATTTGATAGCATAAAATCAATACAACTTTTAGAAACATATGAAAAAATGTGTATAAGTGCATGCTGATGACGTGCAGTTATACATAAGTTGTAATGCTAGTGATGCCCCCTACTGCATAGGTTTGATAAACCAGGATTTGAATCAGATTTATTTATGGGCATCTGCAAATGGTCTGAGTATAAATCCCGACAAATCAATGGCGTTACTGATAGGAGCACCTGAGAACTTGATCGCGTATCTACCACCAATTCAAATTAATGGATCAAATATAGGCATTGTTGGAACAGCTAAAAATCTCGGTGTGACTCTGAATAGGGAACTAAATTGGTCGGATCACGTCAAAATGAACTGTGGAAAAACTTTTGCGATGCTTCGAAATCTCTGGATGTCACCGTATTTTACACCAACTAATATTCGAATGCTATTGGCGAAGACATATTTACTACCGACTCTTATGTACGGATGTGAGTTGTTTGCTAGCTGCGATGCAATTAGTAGACGAAGACTTAACGTAACTTACAACGCTATAGCACGATATATCTTTGGCATTAGGAGAAATAGGAGTATATCGCATTTCGCCCGACTAATTTATAATGTCACATTTGACAACTTAATGAATTGCCGAACTCTGCTGTTCCTGCACAAATTAGTATATTGTCGACAGCCACCTTATTTATAAGAGAGATTAGTATTTTCTATGTCAAATAGAGGGAACAAGATAAATTCTATGAAATATAGCAAGGCCATCTCTCAACAACACTTTTTCATTCACTCTATCCGTCAGTGGAGCCAACTTCCCCCTCAAATACAAAAAATCAATAATGCAACCCATTTTAAAAATGCCATTTTTAAGCACTTTGCATAGATAATTTTCTCGAACTTTGTAAATGTTTTTTTTTCCCTTAGACTTATTATAACTGTGAATCACATTATTGTGATATTTTCCCTTTCCTTACTTAAATTTTGTTTTATTTTCTTAGATATTAAGTTTCTTTTTTTTTAATTAATTTTTTTAATGTAATTTGTTAAATTAGTTAAAAATAGATCACTCAAATTTAAATGTTAATAACAATTGCTAAGCAATACTGTAATATAAGATTTATTCTTGTTGTATAATTTTGAACAAATAAATAAATAAATAATAATAATAAAATAATAATAAATTAAACTCCTAAATATCAAAAAATCGCCCGGTTACGATAGTATTGATGCGAAAGTGCTAAAAAATCTGACTAAAAATGCTATTATTCATCTCACTAATATTTTTAATGCAATATTAAGAATAAATCACTTCCCATTCACTATGGAAATGCGCAGAGATTATTATAATAAAAAAACCAAATAAGAATGAAAATGAAATATCGTCATATAGACCTATTAGCTTACTTAGCATATTCTCAAAAATATTTGAAAAATTAATTTTAATATGTCTTGGACCCATATTAGAGAATTCTAAACTTATACCAGACTACCAATTTGGTTGGTTTCAGAAAAAAAAAAACATGGAACTATAGAACAAATACATCGTGTTGTAAATACAATTAGGGCATCTTTTGAAGAGAAAAAATACTGTTCTGCAGTTTTCCTAGATAGAGAAAAAGCTTTTGACAGAGTTTGGCACAATGGATTATTATATAAAATAAAAACTCTCCTTGCTCAGAGAACAAAATCAATTCTGCTGACGGTTTACACGCAGCAAAATGTTTGATGAAAATTGGGAATATGATATTTTTTATAGAGAATATGGATGGTAATGTACAATGTATTGTGTGTTATCGCGCTTTATGTCGTAATTTTTTTTTATAAAAAGACATTACGAGGCTAGCCATGGATTTTTCGACAACATTAAAGGGAATGATAGGACTTTAAAATTATTGCAATTAAAAGCAGAATTTACAATAATTTACCATGTAGTAACGAGAAATTGTCGTTGCCTCTTAAAAAGGCATCATATACAGTTGCTTTGGCTTTAGCAAAGCAGGGCCGTCCATTGGATGATGGAAATTTCTTCTTGAATTTGACGACAGACGTATTGAGTTGTTTTGGCGAAATATGTGTTTTGTTTTTTGTAATAACATACACTCAACACAATAAACCAATTTTTTTCTTTTTTTTATTATTTTGACAGTGTACGATTCTCAAAAATTAAGTTGAATTTTGTTCTCCGCTGCTTTACCAACACAAGCAAACCTATGATAGTATGTGTTTGAGCACCACTGATCTAGACTGCCGGCTTACATGGAAACAACATATAAAATCGAAACAACAACAACTAAACATTAAAAATAGAACTCTTTATTGGTTACTATGTCAGAAATCAAAACGTAGCATTGAAAATAAACTCAAACTATATAAAGCAATTCTAAAACCTGTCTGGACATATGGAATTGAACTTTGGGGGACTGCTAGTAATTCAAATTTAGAAATACTGCAAAGATACCAATCAAAAACTCTGAGGTTAATTACTCAAGCCCCATGGCACATTACCAACGAATCTATTCACAAAGACTTTCGAATTCCCACAATTAAGGAGGTTATAAGAACTCATAGTGAAAGATATTTATAAAGACTGGACCACGTTACCACGTTAATACATTAGCAATATGTTTATTAGATGACACAGAAGAAATAAGAAGACTTAAAAGACATCACGTCTTATATCTACCATTCCGTAGATAACGACTACAATTAAATTATTAACTTTGTATTTGTGTTGTAACTATGTTAAATAGTTATGATATCATAGGGACAATATTTTACAATATTCTTCATATATTTATAATTCATAACTCTAATGTAAATATGTAAATAAATGTAATAGTATAAATTGTTATTAATATTAAGGTATTTGCTTCAAATGCTATGATATTGTTTGTTATTAATTATTGTTAAAAAGAAGATTGTATCTGAACTTATATTTGTACTTAATAGAGCACATCTACTAATGTAAATTTATAATTTCTCTCAAAATTGCTTAATATCTTTAAATTAGAAAGATTGTGATTTAAATAAACGTATAAAAAATCTTTTAGAAAAAAAGGAAATTTCAAAAAATTAAGAAAAAAAAAATTTTAAATTCAAACCCAAAACAACGCAACTTCGAAAAATGATATCGAGGTATGGACGTAGTAACAATAGTTTGTTAGTGGTCCGAAAACACATCCAGTATAGCTTCAACTTGATTCTAGTCCCAGGAAATACCTTTGATAACACCGCAATCTGGAATCTTTTTCGATCTATAGGCCAATATATATAGTATATAATATTGTATCAAACAACCTCCAACCTATGTGTGTTTTTTTATATATGATGTTTATTTAGCAAAATTTATATCAAGGTTGGCAACCGATACCGTTATAATACCGATACCGATTAAATACCGTTTAAAAGTAAGTACCGGTATTTATACCGATACCGAAATAAGTTTTTCGGTACAAATACCGGTATTCATATACCGTTTACCCTTATACCGGTATCATACCGGTATCAATTATGGATCAATACCGGTATGGTAGAAGTGTTAAAATGGACATACTTTCTCAAAACTGCTGCACATCCCTTGATGATAATATGAGTTGTAGCTCGAGTTCATCCTCTGACAGCGTAGAAGCTATTCTTAGAAATATGGAGAAAGAAAGTTTCTATACAACACCAAATAGCAATAAATATATTTAGAAATGAATAACAAGTACAAAGAGATGTGAATGTTCTCAATTGGTGAAAAGAAAAAAGTACAGCCAAACCAGAGCTATGTGCCATTTCTAAAGTTATATTAGCTGTAACTGCCACACAAATAAGTGTGGAACGGTTATTTTCAGGAGTAAAGTATATCATGAACCCAAGTCGGAAAAGGTTGGATGATGACATTTTAAATGCAGTTGTAGTCATTCGATCTAATGAGGAATTATTTTAAAATTTTAAGTTTATGTGTATTCATTCAATTAAATTGAATTAAAATTTAACTTTTCTTTTGGAGGATGTAATCTAAAATGTTAGTCTAATGTTTTTATATTCTAAAGTATTTATTCATGAATTGAATTATTTTTTCTTTACAAAAATTTAATTTTGTATGATCTCCTAATGCAAATATTTAATATTTGTTCTTAGATTTAAGGAGAATGTTATACCGGTATAAATACCGATATATTACTTTTATACCGGTATACCGAAACCGATATAATTTAAATACCGTTACCGATACCGATACCGAAATAATAATAAATTGATTACCGATACCGATACCGTTATTCGTTTCGGTTGCCAACCTTGATTTATATACATTCTTAAACTATAAATAAACAAATAGTAATACTTAAATTAATTTATATACACTGTCTCATAAACGGGATCTCAAGTATATTACATAAATTAATGTTATCATTTTAATACACTATAATTATGTAAGTTTAACAAAAAAATGTTAATTTATACAACTTATTATATAAAAAAATAGCAAAAAATCATTACTTTTATATTAGAAAAACATAAAAAAAATATTGTTAAGGGTTAAAAACAAGAAAAATTAAAATTATTAAATGAGCCGCAAATACTTTCCATTAATATTTAGATTTATATCCTCTGAAAATACACTAGTATCAAATTTACTATTGTCCGCTGTCAGTTGGTTTTCATAAATATTTTTTGCATAAAACCATTTTTATCTAGGTATAAAAATGACTCTGGTGGTACATATCCGGTTTGAAGACTTTTCTCAATGTATTCGTGATTAACGTAATAAGGTGCCATAATAAAATTATTGTCGTAGCATTCCAGACTTTTTGTAATGTGGTTTCTTATTACATGAATTATAAAGTTGTCAATTCTACTAACTTTTGCATAATTATACACTATACACTTTTAGAGAGTATCTCTCAGCTCTGAAATGTTTTCATTCCTACAACCTTATACTTCCTTCAGTCTTAAAATCTAATTGTTGACAGAAATTTTTTCCCACTTGTAGCTTTTATTCTCTATAAGAAGTTGAGGTTTTGCATAATTATATAATTTTCTGTTGGATATATATTTTAAGTAGTTACTGTTTTGCGATCTATAAAGAGAAGTACAACTTCTCAAACATTTTCTTTCAAAAACCCTTAGTTTTTCCATATATGATGGGGAAATGTTGAACCATATTTGGCAACCATATACTAAAATTGGGCGTATTAGTGATTGGTACATAATTATTATAACTTTTGTATTTATATATTTTAAGATGAAGAGTTTCCTATACACAAAAAAAGCGTTTCTGGCTTTTATTATTTGAGCGTTAACATGAAAATTAAAATATAAAAATGTATCTAAGCTAATAGCGCAGTTCACAATCTTGGGCAAATGGTCTGGCATCATGGCATTTGCAAATGTTGGGTATTTTTTTACCATAGACTAGCAAAATACACAGAAATACCCTTGCCATGGTTTGGCAAATATCCCACACTCAAAACCATAGTTTATATTTGCCATACTTAAGCAAATGAACAGCTGATCATAAAAATAAAAACATTGCAAAATAAAGTCACAAAAAGTGGAAACGTACAACATAAAAAAACGAATAAAAAGAGAAGAGCCGAATAAAAAATAAACAGAGGACGAAATAAATAAAATTATAAATATAAATAAATAAAATAATAAATTATATGATAGTCAGCTGTGTGTTGAGAGGTTTGCAATAAGTGTGGCAAAGTTAAAAAAAAAACGGTTCACAATTAACGGAAAATATTTACAATGGTATAAATTTACCATCTAAATGCCAAAGATTGTGAACTGGGCTAATGCCTAAATATTTCACAACATCTTTATTTGGGATATTTACATTGTTATTATCCTTGATGCCAAAAGATTTCCAATTTTTTTTATGTTAAAATTGCATTTTCCTACAGGAGGGCGAAAATTTCCTAGAGTTGATCTTCATTTGGCAGTCAAATGCATACTTTTGTACTACATTAAAATTATTTTGTAGGTTTTCATTAATTCTTGAAATATTTTTATCAGCATGATAAACAATAATATCATCAGCAAATCCAATAATATTATCAATTTTATTTAAGAGGTCAAATATAAATAAGTTAAAAAGAACGGGAGAGTTTACAGTTCCTTGTTATAGACCATTAACAATACAAGTAAATTTCTTTGTACTAATCTTATCTTTATCACATACTAAAAAGGTTTTGTTATTTAGCATATTATGTAAAAGAATGATAAAATGGATAGGAAATTTATAGCTTAACAATTTATATATTACCACCAGGTATCCATATACTATCAAACGCTTTTTCGAAGTCTATTAGACAAGTCTACAGAACTATTGTCCTTAAATTTAGGAACAGATTTTTCTATTGAACTTGTTATGCCATTATTTAATCTAAGTAAATAAAAATCTATTTCATACTTACATACATAACTGGCCATTACAACCCTTCAGTCAGGATTACGGCCTAGCTTCTCACACCACTCAAGTTGTGTGCCTTAATTTTATACTTAAGTGGCGGGACCTACAGTTCAACGTCGACTCTGAACGACAGATTTTTGAGAAACTTTTTCATGGCAGGTTTATTTACTCTCAGAGTTTTTGCCAGAAATCTGCTGAGAGGTAGTCGCCGAAGAAATATTTTTTTTCATATTTCTTTTTGATGTCTGACCTGGGATACGAACCCTGGCTTTTACGTCTAATAAGGGAACACACTACCTACTAGACTATGGCGACTACAAAAAAAATCTATTTCAGGATTGCTAATATTTCTATCATTAGGTATTTTTCCATAATCATATAACTCAGATGTCATATTATTTCTGAATCTTTTCCAGTTGGTCGTTTTGAAATTAAATTTTAAATTAGGCATTTCCCTAAAGAAACTTAACGGATGATCATTAGATACACTCAAAGCTTTAATTTGCAGAGCATTATAATCACTATCATAGTCAAATGTTTTTAAACAATTTATTGTATTATTCTCCCTATGAATAATCAAACGGGAGTCAGTTATAAATATCTCTAAATATGAACCACAACGAGGGTATGAAGGTGATACAGAGGCGTATATACACATCTGAATATAATTTCTTTAGATAGAAGCCACTCTCTTAACATATTTCCCTTTGCATTGGATGAGTTGTTACCCCAGTCATTATGTTTGCAATTTAAATCTCCGGCGAGTATATAAAAGTGATTTGGATTTTGCAAATCTAAAGATTGAAAATGTCGGAATAATTCTGTCTCAAAAGGGCTGCTATTATCCCAGAGGGATAATAAGCTGAAATAACAAACAACGTACGATTGACTAATAATGGTATTTTTATTATGCAAGTTTCCAGTTGCTTAAACGAATTAATTGCATTATTGGTATATTTATTGAACTTTAAACAATTTTTTTTTATTAAAATTGCTTTGGCATTTTGTCTATCCTTACGTATCATAAAATAGTCCTTAAAATTTATTTTATGTCTACTGTTTGTTTGTTTCATTAAGTAATACTAAGTCTGCATTACGTTTATTTATAAAGTCAGTAGTATGTTTATGTATGTTCTGGAGCACTTTTTCCATACAAATTTGGGAGCATACGTACTCTACAGTTGGTAGTGGTCGGTTAGTTGATAGGTTTGTAACATGTAATATGAAAATGTATTTATGTTCTAGACCAAATTCTTCTTCTTGTTCCTTTTATTTGTATTGCTTTTCAAACGAATGATTGGACAGACAGAGTATGTGTAACATGTAATGTGTGTGGTTGTTCGCCATGATGCATTTAGTTAGAATTACTAGTTAGAATTACTTTGATTGAAAGTGAGTAGATTCGTCTCGAGTCTGAGTTTATGGTGCCGATGATCAGCGAGTGCGTGATGTAGGGTATGCTTTTGTTTATTTAATTTTTTGTGTGACTTATTGTTGAAGAATTAGAAAAGGGATGTACAATGTTATGCTTTTGTTTATTTTATTTTTTTGTGTGATTTAATGTTTGTACAATGTTATGCTTTTGTTTATTTAATTTTTTGCGTGATCGCTTCCTTGTGGTAATAAAATGCTGACACGTTTTATGACGGTCAAATGTTGAAGAATTAGAAAAGGGATGTACACCTGTATAGTTGTTTTTTATTTTTTTTTTTTGTTAGAAGGATCATTTATTTTAAATAGTATTACAGTGTACATGATCATTTTATTTGCATTGCTTTGCAAAAGAATGATTGGACGGACAGAATGAGTGTGCGCACGTTTCCTCATCTACATCCCAGTGTATTAGAAATATAGTTGTACCTGTTGTTGTTGTTGTGTTTTTGTGCTGTAAGGATCTTTTATTTTAAACTGATAGAAAAGAGATGTACACCTGTGTGGTTGTTTTTTATTTTTTGTTTGATTTAATGTTGAAGAAATAGAAACATAGTTTCACGTGTTGTTGTTGTGTTTTTATGTTATAAGGATCTTTAATTTTAAACTGATAAGAAAGAAATGTATAGTTGTGCCTGCGGGTTTTTCACGCATAATTAGAATATCTGCTTTTACATAATTGAATTTACTGCCCATTACTTCTAAAATGTATTACACCTTCATCAACATCCCGGAGTATAAATAGACTTGTCTTAAGGACTTAGAATTTTTTTGTTTTACTGTATTAAATAAATGAAACTATATATAATAAAGAGATTAATTAAAACAAATTACTTTTTTATTTTATTAGATTTTTTTTCTTATGCATGTATATTTTACTGATTATTTCACTGAAAAATAAGTAGCTTTGTTATTGTTAAATCAGCATCATCAACTAATTCGATATATTAAATACATATAATTGCCACACAATTTCTAGGAAACTAGAAATACCGATTCCCAAGTTTGTATTTTTTTAATTTAGGAATTAGTAAATACGTATGTCACCTTGGTACAACGTATGTATCAATTAAGTGACAATCACAACTCTAGAACCGAAAGCTTTGGTCTTATCCCTTGATTATCATATATTTGGATGGACAACATAATATAGAGAACTTTAATAATATAAATGTATAACAAACATTCTTTGTGTGGCCGTGGTCTAGTAGGTACTGTGTAGGCTTATTAGACGAAAGGCCCGAGTTCGAATCCCAGGTCAGACATCAAAACGAAAATATGAAAATATTTCTTCGGCGAATTCCTCTCAGCAGATTTCTGGCAAAAACTCTGAGAGTAAAAATTGCCATGAAAAGCTTCTCAAAAAATCTGTCGTTCGGAGTCGACTTTAAACTGTAGGTCTCGCCACTCATGTATAAAATTAACGCACACAACATGAGTGGTGTTGAGAAGCTAGGCCGTAATCCTGACTGAAGGGTTGTAATGGCCAATTATGTATGTATGTATGTATGTATATTTTATTTTCAGATTTTGTTATTTTGTACAATACAATGAAATATAATAATAGTTAAACATTCGTGTATACATACTAAATAGCTTTTGAATTATCATATATTTTTCATAAAATGTTTGACATCTGCAAATGTCAAAAGATTCTGAGTAAATTTTTTCACAATAATATAAATGTATGATATTATTAATACATAAAAATAGATTACTTATTTTACTACTGTTACATATTCTTAGTTCATTGATAATACTTAAAAAATAAATCAACATGTTGTTTCTCAATTTGACTACTATATCTATATAATATATCCTCTAACTCAGATGATGTCACCATTTCTTCCCTTCTTTCAAAAGTCAATAGTAGATTGTGTTAGTGCAGGACGATGTACTCTGAATTATTTCATTTCAATTTATATTTATTGAATAAAAATTTTAAACACAAGTGCCCACAATTAAATGTATTAAATTTTTGTTTTCGTTCATAATTATATTCAATGGGAAATTTTAAGTGGTCGTAAGTTTCCAAAACTATCAAAGTACTCTTTATAGTTGTGGTTTTTATAATATGCTACCCAGTGTGTTCCCATACCATTTGAATCATCTAAATTAACAATGCCGCATTCTTGTTTGAATGGGATCACGCATGAAAACACCCCTAAACTGTTTGAGATGTTTTCATATTTATTCAAATCCAATTCTGTTAATGGGCGCTCAGGTAGGTTATCTAGTAGTTTTTTGGAGCTGGACTATAGTAGAGACCATATCCAGTTTTATATTGTTTGAGGTATAACCCTCTACCCATTGCAATTGATTCCATATATCTATTGTGACGTTTAGCTTCCGCCAATTGTTCTTTCCCATTTTGATAGCATTTACTGCTTTGACAATAGCTGATCCTCCACTTGCTAAACCACCAAGCGCTGACAATGCTTTTAGTACGGGAATAAGTGGAAGAAATCCTCCAATTTTCGGTACAGGTATAACTCTCAGTATTATAATGTTTGCTCCCTTTTCCCTTTAAAATTTGAATGAATAGTCTTTTGAGCTATTTTAATAGCATCAATGGGTTTCTGTTCTTTCAATTGTTTTAAAGTTTTTCGCACAGTAGTCGTGAATAATTTCTTATTACATGTATTCATTTTTCCTTCTTTCTCATTCTTTTTGAATTTTTTCTTTTCTTATGTCTCTGCTCCTTCAAACCTAATCCAAATTTCTCTTTTGTTTCATTGCATTTGTTACAAACCATGCATTTACACGTTCTTTAATATCACTATCTTTAGATTTAACTCGTTGCCAGGCTTTTTCAGCTAATATTTGATCTGCTTGATGTCTTGTGTCTATATTTTTTGATTGTGAATATGCAATATCGTGTTCTTTACTAGCTGCGTCTAATAAATTTATACCCTTATCTCCTCTTGTTAAACGTTTTTCAAGTTTTGTACCAGGTCCACAAAACTGATAACCAGGCAGATGTAATTCAACAGGTAATTTATTTATTAAGTTGTTTACAAATCCTCTTCCCATCTTACACTGACTGGGATTTTGTTTTGACTGTAGATTATAAAAATTTTTTTTCGTTACTTTTATACCTCTTCGCAAAAATAACTGAAATCAGGACGATTACACCAATTTATACGATCACTTTTTCAGTATATCAATTTTTTGATATTGATTTTAATCTGATTTACATCTGGTCACGATCTGCTTGATATCTGCTCACGATCTGCTTTATACCTCATATCGATCTACTTTATATCTTAAAAACAAAAATTGTTTTGTTAGTGTGATATATTTTCATCGTGTGTCTTTTGTCTATGTATTTTATTTTTCTTTTTTGTCATTGTCATGTTTTAGATAATCATTTTCTATCTCAGTGTTTAAATTGTTTATTTGATCAACTACATCATCATATACATATTTGTGTCATATTTTTTTTTTGGTTACGACATTTTGTTTGTTTTTATAATTATGTATATATATATCAAAACTTTATCTAAATTACTAATATAAGTCATCTCTTTCACTCTTCTAATAAATTATGTTAGATTCTTTAAGGTCTTCGATAATAGAGATTATTTCATTTTGATGATTGTTGTGACCAGAAGTAAACGTAGTCCGTCAACTAGTTCATTAGGATCATCCCAATGTATGTAATTTGATTTCCGATTATCTAGTAATTTTAGCATTAAACCACGGCCTTTTGTTAAAGTGTTTGTTGTTGTTTCGAATAAATGTTTAATTATTCGTATATATTTGAATGCTCGTGTTCCTTTCACTTGTTCATTAGGTTCATAGCGACGGTCATGTGAATTAAAATCTCTTTATATTTTTTCAAATCATTTTTAGAATAATGGAGAGGTTTTGTATGAAATACTAGCTCAAGTAATCCAGGTGTCATTTTCAATATCATATTTCCTATCCACATAGTATTATCTCTCTCTAATATTTATTTTTCCTTCCCATATTTCCAACCTCCGTCTGCATCTTGATTAAAACCATAAATTTTATCCAATTGCTTTTTATTAATAAGTGTTTGAATATTTTCAAATAATGGAGAGTGTTTCGTCTGCTTTAAACGTTGTTTTCTTTCCAAGTTTTTGATACATGTACTTGATACAGGTCTATTATTATCATAGTTTTGTTCATCATCATTATCATCAGTTGACATATTTTCATATTGAAAATCGTCATTATCACCCTTAGCGTACCCCTCTAAGACCGATACGATTCTTTTTACGAGGAAATATAAAATTCCGACCTTCTCCCTTCCCAGGATAGGTGGGACCAGACTCACGTTGAGTCGAGAGGTTAAATATCTGGGCCTGATCCTAGATCCCAAACTCGACTGGAGATCTGGCTGCTAGGGCACGCAAGGCGGCATGTGCTGCTTACTGCTGTAGTAGAGCGGTCGGAACCAGATGGGGTCTTCGCCCAAGGATCATGCGTTGGATATATTCCACGGTCATCGAACCCAACCTCTTATACGGTGTTGCTTTCTGGTGGACTGCTCTGGACAAGAAACACAACGTCAGACTTCTTGACAAGATCAGAAGGTCTGCTGCCATTTACATAACTGGCGCTCTTCGCACCACCTCCACGAAAGCCTTGTTCGCAATGCTAAACTGGCTTCCTACTGTGCTTCTCGCTAAGCAGGTAGCCAAGTTTGCTGCGACTAGACTTAATGTTCTCTCTCGTTGGCACATTGTACCCTCTGGTCACTCCACTATTCTGGAGGTTGATCCAGTGGCCCCTGTGAACATAGACTATTTCCCTGCTGAATATTGTCTTGACAGATGTTTCCACTCTCTGATTCCAAGATGAAATCCTAATACGGTTGTCCCCCCGGAAGTCCTGGATATATATACCGACGGCTCTAAACTCGATAATGGGGTTGGGAGCGGTGTCTACTCTGGGAAACTGGACCTGAATATTTCTCTCCGTCTGCCGGACTACTGCAGTGTGTTTCAGGTGGAGGTGATGGCAATTTACCGGGCCGCTCAATGGATCCTCGTCAACGATGCTCCTTTCACTCGCGTCTCGATCTTCTCTGATAGTCAGGCCGCGATAGGATCTCTATCGGGTTCAGTGATCAACTCTAGGATCGTTAGGGAATGTCGCCGCTGTCCCGACCTTCTCTCGGGGCGCTTCACCAGTATCTCTCTGGTGTGGGTTCCCGGCCACAGTGGAATTCCGGGAAACTGTAGGGCCGACGAGCTCGCCAGAGCTGGTGCGCTCCTTCCGCAATCCTCTTCTGTTGAATTGGGTATGCCACTTTCCTCTGTCAAGTTGACCATTGCGCAGAGGTTCTTTCGGGATGCCAACCTATCCTGGGTCAATGAGGAGTCCTGCTCCACCGCTAGACTCACCTGGCCCAAGATGGATAGAAGGCGTACCAACCGATTACTTGGTCTTGGTCGTGATGTCACCTCGACTACAGTGGCCGTGCTTACGGGTCACTGCGTCATGGGTAGACACGCGGAAAGAATGAGGCTCCCTTTCAACGACTTCTGCCGAGGATGCAGGTCCACTGAGGAAGAGGAGACTGTTGTTCACTTTCTTTGCCAGTGCCCGTCTCTTGCTAGGTGTAGATATAGGTTATTTGGCTCCCCATTCCTTGTTAGCTTAACGGAGCTATCATCTATTGACATCAAGGATATAGCTTCGTTCATCAAACTTTCTGGCTGGTTTTCCAGTGCGGGGTAGTCGTGCTTTTGTTGTGCAGCCCTTGCGCTGACCAACTTCTTCCTTTTCCCTGATTTTGGTGGAACTTGGTTAGTACAGGGACTGCGTTCACCCGTGGCATCACAACGGGCCGCTATGCGTGCTCAAGTGAGCTTTGTGATATCAGAGCTACCACTCCGACCTAACCTAAACTAACCCTTAGCGTCTTCATAATCATCGTCATCATCAATAGTGTTGTCTATATCCTTATGCTTATCTTCAAGTTCTCCAGTGATTTCTTTATCACCATTTATGTCATCATATTCATCGTCATCATCAATAGTGTTGTCTATATACATATCCTTATGCTTATCTTCAAGTTTTCCAATGATTTCATTATCACCACTTACATCATCATAACCATCGTCATCATCAATAGTGTTGTCTATATCCTAGCCGGTATAGCTATACCGCTTTACTAGCTATACCGCTATACCAGCCAGCTTGCCAGATATAGCAGGTACAGCTGGTATAGCTGGTATAGCTGGAACAGCTGGTATAGCTGGAACAGCTGGTATAGCTGGTACAGCTGGTATAGATTCCTAGTATAGCTAGTACAGCTTATATAGCTTGCTAGTATAGCTAGGTTGCCAGCTTGTATAGTGTTTCATACTAAGAGGTTGGAAAGTAACGAAAAAAATGGTCATAAACTACAATCAATACAAAAAAACCTAATCAGTGTAAGATTGGAAGAAGATTTGTAAACAACTTAATAAACAAATTACTTGTTGAATTACATCCTCCTGGTTATCAGTTTTGTTGACCTGGTACAAAACTTCAAAAACGAATAGCAAGAGGAGAGGAGATAAATGAATAAATTTATTGGATGCAGCTTGTAGAAAGCACGATATAGCGTACTCATAATCAAAGAATATAGACACAAGACATCAAGTAGATCGTGAACTGGTGACTAGATAGCAAGCAGTTCGTGACCAGATATAAAGCAGATCGTAACCAGATAGCAAGCAGTTCGTGAACAGATATAAAGCAGATCGTAACCAGATACAAAGCAGATCAAAATCAATATAAAAAAAAATTATTATAATGTCTAAAAATTATCATAATAAAGTGTTAGAAGATCTTGTAAAGACAAGGGCTGTTTTAAAGGAAAAGTTTAAAAATATTAAACTGAATCAAATATAAAGAGTTAATTTATTAGAAGATGCCTTTCAACCAATAACAAAACCACTTAAAAAAATCATCGGAAAACTTGAAGATAAACATAAGGATATGTATATAGACAGCACAGAATTGATGATGACGATGAATATGATGACATAAATGGTGATAATGAAATCATTGGAGAACTTGAAGATAAGCATAAGGATATAGACAACACTATTGATGATGACGATGATTATGAAGACGCTAAGGGTGATATTGACGATTTTCAATATGAAAATATGTCAACTGATGATAATGGTGATGAACAAAACTATGATAATAATAGACCTGTATCAAGTACATGTATCAAAAACTTGGAAAGAAAACAACGTTTAAAGCAGACGAAACACTCTCCATTATTTGAAAATATTCAAACACTTATTAATAAAAAGCAATTGGATAAAATTTATGGTTTTAATCAAGATGCAGACGGAGGTTGGAAATATGGCTAGGAAAAATTAATATTTAAGAGAGATAATACTATGTGGATAGGAAATATGAAATTGAAAATGACACCTGGATTACTTGAGCTAGTATTTCATACAAAACCTCTCCATAATTCTAAAAATGATTTGAAAAAATATAAAGAGATTTTAATTCACATGACCGTCGCTATGAACCTAATGAACAAGTGAAAGGAACACGAGCATTCAAATATATACGAATAATTAAACATTTATTCGAAACAACAACAAACACTTTAACAAAAGGCCGTGGTTTAATGCTAAAATTACTAGATAATCGGAAATCAAATTACAATGTATGTAATGATCCTAATGAACTAGTTGACAGACGTCGTTTACTTCTTTCTTCAGAAGGTGCTGATCACAACAATCATCAAAATGAAATAATCTCTATTATCGAAGACCTTAAAGATTAATTAGATAGATAAATTTAGATAAAGTTTTAATATATACATATATAATTATAAAAACCAAAAAAATGTCGTAACCAAAAAAAAATATATAACACAAATATATGATGATGTAGTTGATCAAATAAACAATTTAAACATTGAGATAGAAAATGATTATCTAAAACATGACAATGACAGGGGAGTTCGATCGTGACCGTGATGAGAGTCAGTCGCATTACGGATAAAAAGTCGAATATTATTTTCTATAAGTTCTTTTCCTATTTTTTACTTCTTTTTCAAAATCGTAGTAATAATATTTTATTTTTGCATCAGCGGTGTAAAAGAAAAAAAACCGGGTTTAAAAAGTTTAAAACATTTGTGATATGAGCGAGCTTAAGGCTTCAGACTCATTGAACAGTAATGATATTAATTCAAACAACAATATCAACATACAGAATGTGAAAAAAAGAAAAAACGAAAGAATGGATCAATCAGCATCCAAACATCATAGAAACAATTATTATCAAGTGCTAGACACTGCAAATGATACTGTATGTGATGGTGAACTACTAAAAAAATTTTAAGAACATGTTAAAAACAATAAGAAAAAATCACAACAGCATAACTTAGCTCGGGCTGCAATGCCAGAAAGGCAAAAAATAAATTTAAAAAATATTTCTGTATCAGTAAATAACAATAATACAACAATCAATTCTGAAAAAATAAAAACAAAAAATTCCTCCTATTAACATAATTGATATAGAGTCTAAAGAATTAATAGAATTTATAAAAAATGCTTTAAAAATAAAAGACTTTAAAATTAAAGAATTTAGAAATAAAAAAACTTTATATAGCATTTTCAGTTTAAATTAAACCTTTTTCAAAATAAATGAAACCTTTTTCAAAATGAACGAAACCTTTTTCAGATTAAACGAAACTCTTTTTAAATTAAACGAAACCTTTTTCAAAATAAATGAAACTCTTTTCAGAATAAATAAAACTTTATTCAAATTCAATGAAACATTTTTCAAATTAAATTCAACCAGTTATAGAATTTGTAGGTTTATCATATTCTGTTGCAAAAAGTTATTTGAACAATTTAATGTAACGCTTGCATTGTCTACAATTTTCAACGGATTAAAAGAACTTAAAATAATGCTGAAAATGGCTTCCATCGAAATGGACCGTATGAATAGCGCATCGACTATTGAAAACCGTCGACAGTATGCCTCAGAATTTGCAATTTGGTCTCCTCAACAAAAAGAAAAAATGATTTTTATAGATTTACGGCGTTCACAAGCACGTGCTAAGGTAGGTGAAAAAGCTCATGTTGTTGTGCCAATCGTAAGGGGAAGGAACGTCACTTTAATTGCTGCGATAAATAATGCTGGTGTAGTTTACCATAAAGTTTTTTCCCTTTCCACTGTAAATTCAGCCCGTTTCCAAATATTTCTGAGGGAGCTCCTGGATAAAATTGAAAGCAGCCCAGAGTTACAAAATTTATTTTTAATTATGGATAATGTCAGAATTCATAAAACCCAGGAAATTCGAAATATGGTGGATAATAGTGACTGTACGCTTAAATTTTTATCACTTTATTCTCCTAAGTTGAATTTGATAGAGAAAACATTTTCTAAGATAAAATTCCACGCCCGATCAAAAGAGCATAGCATAGTAAGTGTAATTGAGGAAAGTGTCGCACAAATTAATCAATATGATTGTGCGAACTATGTTATGGATATCATCATGACAATTCCTAAAGCGGTCAATGGACAAATTCTTCATTAATTTTAACAAGTATTATATAGAAATGAATATGTTTGTAAGGTTTCCACTTATAGTCATGCGGTTATAGTCGATGCGCTATTCATACGGTCCATTTCGATGGAAGCCATTTTCAGCGTTATTTTAAGTTCTTTTAATCCGTTGAAAATTGTAGACAATGCAAGTGTTACATTAAATTGTTCAAATAACTTTTTGCGAATATTTCTCGAAAAAAAAAAATTCGACAGAATATGATAAACCTACAAATTCTATAACTGGTTGAATTTAATTTGAAAAATGTTTAATTGAATTTGAATAAAGTTTTATTTATTCTGAAAAGAGTTTCATTTATTTTGAAAAAGGGTTCGTTTAATTTAAAAAGAGTTTCGTTTAATCTGAAAAAGGTTTCGTTCATTTTGAAAAAGGTTTCATTTATTTTGAAAAAGGTTTAATTTAAACTGAAAATGCTATATATGAATTCTTTAGATGACTTTTCAAGAGTTAAGGCATATTTAATTAAAACAAATTCAAATTTCTTCACATTTACACCAAAGGTGTTAAAAACAAAGTCATATTTGCTAAAGGGTTTAGACTCCGATATAAAAGCGGACGATATTTTGAATGAACTTTGCCATTATGAAACTGAAAATTTACAATTTGTTAAAGTTAGTCTATTTACAACAAAAAATTCTATAAAGAAAGGGTACAACTTGCCTTTCTTTTTAGTACAAATCACACCAGAAAGTAGTGTAAACGAGTTAAAAAAGATTAAAACACTTTTTTATCGCAAAATAAAATGGGAACAAATAAAAAGAGAAGAGATTCCCCAGTGCCGCAATTGTCAAGGCTTTTTCCACAGCGCGGCAAACTGCTACTTACCTTCAAAATGCGTAAAATTATAGATTTATCTATATATATATATATGCAAATTAAAATTATTTTGAATAAATTTAATTAAATTATAATTTACGGCGATCATAAAAGAGGTGAATGTAAATTAACAAATGTAGCGGAAGAAGAACGAGAAAAATTGTACTGCGTGCTTTGCAACAAATACGGTCATCCAGCATAGTATAAAGGCAACTGCAACAAAAAATATAAGCAACTGCAACAAAAACTTAGACTTAAGCAAAAATCACTAATAGAAAATAAGAATAATGCTACTAATGTAAATTCTTTTTATAGCCCAAATGCAAGTTTTGCTAGTGTTTTAAAAGTAAACAATAATAATAATATGAATTCGTATGCAGATAAGAACACCTTTTTATTAGAATTAAAAAATATGATGTTAAATCTAAATAATCAAGTGGCAAATCTCAAAAAAACAATTAAACCTACAAGCATCACGTACAGATGCTATCTTTTCCATGGTAGGAGTGTAAATAATGGCTTATAATTCAGTCTTACGATACCTGATATCGTACTTTTAAATGAAACAAAACTCAACCCAAGACATAAGCTTAAATTTTTTAACTATGATATGATAAGAAAAGATAGACTAGGTGCAACAAGAGGAGGTGGAACAGCCATTTTGATTAAAAGTAACATAAAGTACACAGTATGTACAAACAATACAATTAATTCAATTCAGATTTGAGAAAGTTGTATAGTGTGTTTACGTATGGCTGAAAATAAAAATATTGTAATTATTTCTGCTTATTATCCTTCGGGAAATAATGACACAAGTTTTAGTTCCGAATTTAGTAACCTTTTCCAAGCATTAGATTTACGTAACATCAACAATTACTATATATTAGCGGGAGATTTAAATTGCCGTCATAGAGATTGGAGTAACCCCACTGATAATATTAAGGGTAAGAAATTAAAAGACTGGTTAGTTGTTAATGAAATAGATTATATGTATATGTAAATTTTACGCTTCAGAAATACCTTCATATCCCAAATCAAATTCATATATAGACGTATGTATAGCTGATTGTAGGTTACACATAATTACTAAAAACAACACACTAAACTGTCTAGAAAGTTTAGACTATGACAGTGATCACCAAGCTTTGCAAATATGTGCGTATATGAATAACGAATATGACCTTTTTTCTTTTATTGAGAAACCTCAGAATGTAACATATGATTATAAGAGAACGGACTGGAAAAAATTTAGGAATAAAATCATTCAAAAATTGTACAATAATACACTTATTCCAAAGAATCGAAATCTTTCTAACTCGGAGATAGACAATTATATTGACAAATTAAATAATTTAATTGTAAATGCTATTGAAAAGGTAACTCCTAAGACTAAGAAGGTCGACTATTTTAGGAAAATGAAAAGCCCAATAGTGCAGAAACTACATCAAGAAAAAAGTAAAATTTTAACAATAATTAAAAAACATAACAGGCTAGAATTCACGGTATCTGAAACTACATTAAACTTACTTCGATCTCAACTAAAACTAATCAAAAAACTTTTAAAAGAAAACATAATTAAAGTTTTAAACAAGAATATACAAGATAAACTTTCCCAATTAGATTCAAAAGATTCCAAAAAAAATGTTCGAAGAAATAAAAAAAAACTAAACCATTACATTTGGACAACATAAAAATTCTACAAAACCTTAAACACGTACTTGATAATGTAGCTATTGACACCAATGTTTTAGAAAAAGATAATTGCAACAATTATATAATTCGTGATCATAATCAAATGCTAGATGCGATTGGTTCTTTTCTACAATCAGTCCATTCCCATAAAGAAATAGATAGAAATAATAGCACACATTTACAAATAAATGACAAGTTTAACAGATTTTTAACACTTAAAAATGATTTCGATAGTAATCCAACTATACTATAACATTTTTTAATGCGGAAAAAATGTCTCATAATATGAGTGATTTACAGGCTAATGGATATTTTATAACTAAAACCAAATGCTTTTTATTCTTTCTAAATTGAGAGCCAAATTATCGCCAGGAAACGATGGTATTCCTAATATTGTACTAAAAAACATACCTGTAATTTTGATTTTGGAATATTGTTCTCTTTTTAATAATATGTTAAACAATTCGTATTTTCCCGATACTTGGAAAGATGCAAAAGTTATTCTTCTACTAAAAAAGGACAAAAATATGTCGGATCCAAGAAATCTACGTGCTATAAGCTTACTGCCTAATATCAGTAAAATTTTTGAAATATGTATTAATAACAATATAAATAAATTTTGTTATGAAAATGGAAAAGTAGATGAAAAACAGTTTGGTTTTAAATATAAGCATTCGACAGTCAATGCAATACACCTTCTCACTTCTAATATTAATTGGAACTGGAACAAAAAATTATGCACAGGTGGATCCCAGGGTTAATATATAAACTAATAAATCTTGAATTTCCCATTTATATGATATTGCTTATTTATAATTAGCAATATGCCAAAAACGGCTTTTTGCGAAAAAGAACTTTTTTATTGTTGAGAATGATTCTTTAGGGCTTCAGTAGCAACTTTTGTTCTGGGACTTTTTCATAATTCCGTTATTTACAAAATTACCGTTATTTTTATGTTATTGAAGAAAATAAAAATTTTGACCCATAAATTTCCAAAATTCGAACAAATGATGTTTGCAACTTTGTACAAAACCCGTTGACGAGTATATTTGCTGAATATATGAACTCATAATATTAGCAAATACAGGGTGTTTCGATACATTTGCCAATAAAAACGAATTTTTCGCCATCTAGCGGCAATAACTTGTAATACCTATATTCAGCAATTAGACAGATAATTTGAATACCTTTCGATTTTTTTTTTTTTTTATTGATATTAAGTAGTATTATTAATACTTTTAATTAACATTTACAATTATACTATAAATACAAATGCTCTAATTAATGCTTCTTATAAAATTTACAGTTTTCTTCCTAAAAACATTATCATTAATTTCATTTTTAACATCAAATGGCAACATATTGTACAGGTTTAGTCCTTTATAAAACAGCGACTTTTGCTTTGCAGTGGTGTTGACTTGTTGAATCCTGAAGTCCATGACGTTCCTCAAACTGTATGGTTGAACCTCCCCGACGTATTGTAGTTGTTCTGTTAGATATTCTGGCGCATCACCTATTTTCATTTTTCGAATAAAGTATATAGTGTTAATTTGTAGTCTTTCCTTTATATTTAACCATTTCAAAGTATCTAGCATCCATCTTGTTGATGTTAATCTATTTACTTTAAGTATTGCACGCATTGCCTTATTTTGTAATTTCTGTAGTCTTATTATTTGTTGATCTGAACAGCAAGTATGTAATATTGTTGATCCATATTCGAAATGTGGTTTAATTATTGTATTGTAAATATTTATTGATGTTATAATTGACATTTTATTTCTTATGCGTTTGAAAAATCCGATTTTTTTACAAATAAATTCAATATGATCATTAAATTTTAATTCTTTATCTATTATGAAACCCAAGTATTTTATCGAATTAACTTTCTCTATTATTACATTATTTATTTTGAATATTAAATTATTGTCCATATTAATTTCTAACAATTTGGTTTTATTCTCATTTAGTTTTAGCTTGTTCATCATTAACCATTTATTTATATTTTCCATATCCTTTGACAAATTTTCGTGACATAAGATATCATTCTTATCATCAGTAAAAATTAAAGTATCGTCCGCATATAGCACTATCTCACATTTCTGCAAAACCTTTTCCATATCATTTATATAAATAATAAATAACAGCGCTCCTAATATTGATCCTTGTGGTACTCCATACTTATTTTCAATTGGGCTGGATTCAATGTTGTTAACTCTTGTAATTAGTTTACGGTTCGTTAAATATGACCTAAACCACATCAGCTCTTCATTCTCTATTCCATACTTCATTAGTTTTTGCAGCAGAATGTCCCTATCAATTGTTTCAAATGCTCGCCTGAAGTCCAGAAAAATTGCAAGAATCTTATTATTTTTTTCGATAAAAAACTAATTTTGAAAATCGGTTGAAAAATGACCAATTGAGAAAGAAAAGAGCTATAAAATAATAAAATAGTTTCAAATTTATAAAAAAATATATGCATACATATGTAACATAAATTCATCATTAAAGTTTTTTAATTGCTTACATTTTTAGTTTCGCGAATAAGATTGCATTTATTTTAATTTTATTGAACAGACTACTTTTTATTTATACTTTTCGAAACATCAAGTTATTTTTATTATTTGCATGCAGAGGTCTACATAGGAGTGTAAATTCTTTAGTTTTTCTTTGAGTTGGGACTCTAAACCCAAATTTATTGTTTGCCAAACTTTTTCACCGTGATATTTATAATTTAAGCGTCTTAAAATGTTTATTTGCTTTTTAAGAATTTTAATTCGATTAATCTGTACATCGACATAAGATAGTTTAATAAATTAAATAGTTTAAAAAAGTCAAACACATCACTATTGTTTAAATCGTTTTTCCATTTTAGACGACCGTTAGTATCTTTATATAATTGAAAGCCATAGCATAGCATAAGGTGCCGGCTAGAATATCTACAGCCATACAGTGCGTTGACCCATAGAAAGGACAATTTTTAAAGGTTTTGCAAGAATTTTATGAAAAAGGATATATGGTAGGACCCATAGTCCTCGCTTTGATTTTATTAAAAATTTACACACATATTGGTAGTATTATATATATCTTAACTGCAACTTTTCATAATTTTCCAAACATTTTTGTGTAAAATATGAAGATTTTAGTTTAAAGGACATATGGGAGGTGGGCGTGTCCTTGAGCCGATTCTTTTGAAAATCCAAATTTTTCTTAATTAAGGGCGTTCACGACGGTACACCAAATTTCAAAACCCTATTTTTCATTCCTTCTATTTCTGTCCCTTCGTTTTAAGGGATCAATGCACTATGTGCCGTCTTATCACGATAGTAAATGAAATATAAGCTTATTTACTTAGCCCATGGAGAGGAGTTATGTTTCAAAATGTAAAAACAGTATCTATAGTCTTAATTACTGACGTATAATTCATTTCAGTAGCATAAATCTCAGTTTTTTACAATATGCACTCTATTTTTAAAATTAAATCATTAAATTTGCCTAAAATAGGTTTTACGACTATAATGTGTAAAATTCTGTGAAGTTGCTTAAAGATTACATTCCTACTTCAAAAGTTATATGTGAATGAAAGTGAAAAAAGGGCATTTTTTTTAATTTTTTCGCATTTTTTTTAACATTTTCCACATTTTTTTGTAGACAAAAATGGGATCGTCAAGCAATTTCGCAAAATTTAAAATTTTGAAGTCGTTAACACCTGTGTTGAATGGCAAGACATAATATTCAGCCCAATTTGTGCCGCGTTAAATGTTAGCAGTAGTATTTTCTTACTTTCAAGTTTTGTTGTTGTAATTTTTTTCTCTCAGTGTATTATTACAACAATACCAGAAAATGGAAGATTAATAGCCAAACTAACTATCCAATAAAAAAAACATTGATTTTGTAGCTGTTAACATAAATAATGTGTTAAATTCACGAAAAGTTACAAAGCCCAAGTTTGAAAGGCAACCCTATATTTCCGTTTTAGGGCAAGTGAGGGACCATCTAATTAGCAATTACGGTAGCTGACTCTACCCCCCGAAGCATTAAAAATAATTCGGCATTCATAGCTTGAAAATGAAAAAGTTCATTTTTTTTTGGCATATTGCTATTTATAATATGATAAGTAATAAATCTTTCAAGGTACATTACCAAAACTACCAAAGTAGTAAATCTTTTAACATTGTTAATGATTTACAACAAGGCATGGTAAACTCACCTACACTATTTAATATTTATTTATTGGATTTGATTAAAAAAATAGACAACATTATAGCTTTTGCAGATGATATCATTATACATCATGCTGATGATACTATTGTAAAAATAAACACCAAACTTCAAGAGTACTTCAATATAGTGGGGCAGTTTTCAATTAATTGGGATTGAATTTCAAGATAAGTTCAATTTAGATAACTTAAGCACGTCTGAGGCAAGTTATAGAAAACCTTATAATAAAATGGCGAAAGTTCTAGATTTTCTTAATAGCTTAATCTTCGTTAAAAAATTTATGTATTCAGTATTGGAAAGTTAAAAATTTATCATGGCATATTGCCAGGCCACTAAATAAATTATGGCGATTTTGGGAGTAGTTTTAACACCCACCATTGCGTGAGGAACGTGAACCTACAGCCAATTACACGTCAATACCCTTCACAGAGGAAGAACTAAGAACAGCAGCAAAAAGTCTCAAGGGAAACAAGGCTCCCGGACCAGACGGAGTACCAGCAGAAGTACTCAAATTGATTACTGAAAACCGACCAAATGCATTTCTGGAAGTGTACAATGCCTGTATTTCCCAAGGTGTCTTCCCTAACCAGTGGAAGATACTGAAATTAACGCTGATTAGCAAAGGAAAAGGAGGCCCGACGCATCCATCATCATACCGTCCTCTTTGTATGTTGGATAGTGCCGGTAAACTATTGGAGAAACTGAGCCAACGCAGGCTAGCGGCGGCGATTGACGCAGCTGGTGGACTATCGGAGAGACAGTATGGTTTCCGGCCAGGTAGGTCTACGTTTGGGGCCATAGCGGACGTAGTGGAATGCGTTGAACGGACCAGACTTAGACATTACTACCCGTAGCGCATTGTTGTTCTACTACGCTCGCTGTGCGTAATGCTTTTAACAGTCTACGTTGGGAAGATATCATTAGAGCACTGAGGGAAAGATTTCGAATTCCTATGTACCTTCTGAGAATAATACACAGCTATTTGAAGGATCGCAGGCTTCTCTATGACACACCCGATGGCCAAAGAACCGTAGAAATCACGCCTGGTGCAGCTCAGGGGTCTATTCTTGGACCTGACCTTTGGAACCTGAGCTATGACGATATCTTGGGTATAGAAATGCCAGAAGACACACACCTCGTGGGATACGCGGACGACATAGTGTCGGTCATTTCATCGCGCGATATGGAGGATGCCAGGAGAAAACTGAATCAAGTCGTAATAAGGACGCGGATATGGCTCGAGGACCACGGTTTAGAGCTCGCGGGAAACAAGACCGAAGACATACTGATGACATTGGCTCACATTCCACTCGAGATAAGTATGCAGATAGGTGATGTGTCCCTGACAACGAAAAAAGCGGTGAGATATTTGGGTCTCAGACTCGACTCTAGACTTAATTACTGGGCCCAAATACAGCATGTGGCTACCAAGGCAGCAAAACTAACAGGCATGTTGAGCAGACTGATGGCAAATATCGGTGGACCAACGCAGTCGAAAAGGAAATTGATTATGGCGACGACAAACTCGATACTACTCTATGGCAGCGAGACATGGGGAGATGCGCTGGAGTTTAAATCTAAGCGGAAAGTAGTAGCAGCGGTGCAACGAACAGCGGCACTAAGAGTTGCATCGGCTTATCGCACGGTCTCAGGCGCAGCAGTCCTCGTTATCACCGGTGAGATACCTATCGACTTGCTGGCATTTGAGCGAAGACGATTATGGAAAGCGAAGAGGGAAAACCATGCCATTAGTACGACAGATGTCAGGTCGCAAACAATACGACGATGGCAAAGCGGTTGGAGCGACGAAAGAAGTGGAAGATGGACTGCTAGACTTATTCCATCTATAGAAGCGTGGATACAGAGAAATTTTGGGGAAACTAACTACTTCCTGACACAGTTTCTTTCGGGTCACGGTTATTTCCGGCAATATCTACACCGCATGGGCAAGGTGATTGACCCTGGTTGCATTTACTGCGAGGAAATAAATGACGACGCTTGAACATACTTTCTTCCATTGCTTCAAGTGGCAAGACGAGAAGAATATGCTGATAGTGCAGATTGGTGAATTCACACCCGACAACATTGTGGATGCAATGCTCGAGAGCGAGACGAAATGGAACGCTGTGAGGAAATACGTTGAGCGTATACTCTGCAGGAAGAAGGTCGACCTTGACACAGTGCGACGAAATGATACACGAGAAGGCGAGCCAATAGCTTGAGGCTGGCTTCAAATATGGCGTACCCAGACGGGGGAGAGTAGATAACGGTCCTTTACGGGACGTCGTTCTGGGCCCTTCCCGAAGTAATGCAGATAGCCGTCCCGGGAAGGGAATATCCCCAGAAGAGGAGGAGGGATTGTTTTAGTGGAAGCACCACTCGACGAAGCTAACGACGGTCACTGTAAGTGCGAAAGCATTTTGAACCCTACCTCACACGCCAAAAAAAAAAAAGGTATTGTTTTGTTTAAATCGCCAAATTTTGCTTTCTTAATTCCGTCTGGCGTAAATGGGCAGCCTACATCTACATAGAATAGGTATTGCTGAGACTTTTATATATTTATATTTAGCAATTTGATTTTGTTGGCATTTTTCTTGAAACTATATAAACTTGATATTTTATTAACGTGGTATATTCTACTCTGAACATGAGACCAAACAAATTAGCAAGTGTGGGCCATACATAGATTAATTCCCAGTTAATACCACAATATGCTACTATGAGGGTTGTTGGCAATCGCTTCAATTTCAGTTGTGAGAAATATTAATGTTTTTAATACTCAACCTCTCCTCACACCACATTTTACAGATAGAAGGAGACAGTTTGTCGCTATTGCTTTACGCTGCATAAAAACATGCTGAAACTGTTATTAAATTACAGATCTCACTAGGAATGCCTTTCCAAGCCCTTGTTTTTATATGCTTTGGTGGTTAATCAATTCTAACGTCTGTTAGAAGCGTTAAAATCGTGACATCAGTCAACGAAGAATGTAAATAAAAACGAAACTAAACAATGCAAAACACACACGAACACGACACAATGCAAATGAAGTTTCTTATTTTCAGGATAGTGATGAGTGTTGTAAATTAATGCAAAATTTAAAATAGTAACAATTAGGCTTTAATCAGTCCTGCTAATGCTCTCGTTGTATAAAGACGTGTGTATCGCTATTACAAGAACTTTAAATAAATTCATAAGAATTCAATTTCAAAACAAATCAGTAAAATATTTTGCATTCTTCTTAACAATAACAATTTGCTTACGGACAAAAATAAAAACAATTGTTAAAAAAAAAGAAAATAAACAACAAAATAAAACGTGCATTATCAACTCAAGATGTTAACGCACAATAAGTTAACACAATGAATAAAAAACCGAAATCCAATAACAACTCGAATAAAGCGAGTCAGTCAAAATTATCAACAAATTATTTTTATCCATTACAAGCTGTTGATGATAATAACGAAGATGAATATTGTGTACCAAAACCAACAAAGGTTATAATATCACCAATCACTGTTTTAAAATGTAAAATAGAAGAACTACATGAAATATGTAAAACAAATAAAATATCTGATTATTCGATAAGAAAAATTTCTATTGGTCTAAAATTGTTTTGCCGTTCTAAGGAAAATTTTGATACACTATGTAACGCGCTTACCAACTCCTATGAATTTTTCACATACGCAACCAAAAGTGAAAAACCATATAAAGCTTTGCTATTCGGACTTGATAAGTATGACCCCTTATTAATAAAGAAAAAACTTATAAGCATGAGATTAAAATGCTTAGACGTAAAACTTGTTGTTAAGAAAAATAACCATAACACTGAGTATTTCATTTATGTTGTTTATTTTGAACGACAGTGCATAACAATGAAAGAATTAAGACAAAACTATTCTGTAATTGATTATGTTAAAATTAAATGGGAGTTTCAACAAATCAGGAAATCCAATATCACCCAATGTTACAACTGCCAAATGTTTGGTCATGGGTCTAGTAGATGCAAAGTTAAAACGTTTTGTGCAAACTGTGCCGTTCCACATAAGACTTCCGATTGTAAGGAATCTCTTATAAAGTGTGCAAATTGCAGTGGCAATCACAAATCATCTTCCGAAAACTGTCCCAGCAGAGCTACATATATGGAAATAAGACAGCGATCGAGGCCCACTCCAAGGCGTTCTGTCTCACGAACTAACAATAACATTAACCCTGTCAATTACAATAGGAATTTTCCTAACGTTCTTCGTCAAAATGTTCCCGAGAATTCTAATTTATGGATCCCAACCAACAACAACAATACCAATGAACTGTTCACTTTACAGGAAATAAAAAGCTTGACACTTGAGCTTATCACTAACCTTCGTAATTGTCGTAGTAAAGCAGATCAATTTGAGGTAATTACAAATCTGACATGTAAATTCCTCCCATAATGACGTATGACCTAAATGTTATTACTTGGAATGCTAGAGGCAATCGTAACAAAAGTTCAGAACTGTTCCAATTCTTAAATAATAACAGTATAGATGTTTGCTTAATATCGGAATCTTGGCTAAATTCAAATATCTCTATAAAACATCGTGATTTTGTAGTTTATAGAAACGACAGGGACGTCGGCAGAGGAGGCGGAGTTGCTATTATTATTAAAAAAAATATAAAACATTCATTACTACCAATTGTTAATACTCATATTATTGAAAATATTGGAGTCAAAATTTATATAGATAACGGAAATGTAGATATTTTTGCATGTTATTTTCCTGGGGGTTCAGCTGGTACAGGCAACAACAGGAAACAGTTTTTTGCATCAGATATACGTAGACTGAGTAGTATTAGTAACAAATTTATTCTTGGTGGTGATTTTAATTGTAGGCATCGGAGCTGGGGCTGTTTAAGAGCTAACTGCTGGGGTAACATTTTAAATGAGAAACTTATATCTTATAACATTGATATTGTCTATCCATCTGATCATTCATATGTACCTGCTAGTTCCAATAGACAGGGATCTACGCTCGATTTTTTCCTTACAAATATTCCAGATATACTATCACCTGCAGTTGTCCTAAATGACCTCAGTTCGGACCACCTACCAGTTCGGATCAAACTCTCTGATCAGGTATACAGAACAAACTTTGTAAAATTTGACTATAAAAATGCGAATTGGATAGCTTTTAGAGAATATCTTACAAGACATACGAACATACCGGATTCAAGTAGTATTATATCTAAGGAACAGATTGATGAGGCGATTATACAATTTAAAAATATCGTAAAAGAAGCCATTAATACTAGCGTTCCAAGGTTATCTTCCACTTTCAATACAAAGCATATACCAACATTTCTAAGAAATTATGGCTGACTTCATAAACGCAGTTTGCAATGCAACACTGCAAAGAAATTAATTTACAAGGCAAAGCAATGTTTTATTGCAACACTACTTTGTCAAATAATGAGATGAAGTTTTAATACGTTTATGAACGCTAAAACTTTTGACCCTTGTATGACTTTTTGTCTAATTTAATTTTTTTAAATGAATATTCCAGCCGCTTTCGACTTGGCTGATAATACAAATTCAAAAATATTTTATACAAAAGAAAGCGTCGTCGTATATCATTATTAACTAGCCAAGATTCAAAGAGAAAAATTCCTAAAATTAAAAAATTTGTAAAATTATCGCAACCATGACGATGACGATGAATGAAGAAAAGTATTCCATTTCTTTAATCTTTTCGCTATGAAGTCGGCTCACACCTCAAACGCACTTCTATGAGTAGCTTTTTTCTTTCATGGTTTCTTTTTCTTTACTATTTACAAAAAATTAAATGTTAAATCACATATAACATATAAAAAAATAAAAAAATTTAAATTAAAATAAATCTGCCATTTCTACCACAAAATGTTTGCCGCCAATAAATGTTTACAAAGAATCACAAATAAAAACCATGCACGAAATTGACAAATAATGCGCACTAAAAAGCATTGACATGCAATAATGAACATGAGGCATTGCCAAAACAAATTTTACTGCTTTTATGAACACCATGCATTGTAAGGTTACATTGCAAACTGCGTTTATGAAGTCAGCCTATATTAGACAGAGAAATAACTGGCGGAGAAACTGGCAACGATACCGTAACTATTCCGATTTTAATGATATGAAGATACTCAATAGAACAATAAGTGAGGAATTTTAAAAACTAAGAAATAAGTATTGGACTAATTTATTAACAAATTTAGATAAAGGTTCTGTTCCTTTTTGGAACATAACTAAGATAATTAGGAAAGAGCGAAACCCTATACCTATTTTAAAACACAATAACTCCCGTTATACAACTAATATTGAAAAGTGTGATATAATGGCTCAAACCTTCGCATCTAATCATGAGATTTCTAGCCATTCGGGCGATGATGAGTTGGAATTACAAGTTTGGGTTTTAACCCAATCTCTTAGGCTGACTAATCGCAATATTTCGGAAGATATGCTAATAACCAAATCTCAAATACATGATATTATAAAAAATACCAAATTAAAAAAAGCTCCTGGAATTGATGGGATAGGAAACCAATGTCTTAAAAATATTCCTGATAAGTCGCTTAAATTCTTAACAGTTATTTTTAATGCGTGCCTAAGTAAGGGATATTTTCCACTCGAATTTAAGACAGCAAAAGTTGTCCCCATTCAAAAACCTAATAAACCTCCTAATAGTCCGTCTTCTTATCGTCCAATAAGCCTGTTATCGTCAATAGGTAAGATTCTCGAAAAAAATATTAATAGGAAACTAATATTTTTTATAGAATCTAATAATATTTTTCCCCAACACCAATTCGGTTTCCGAAAAGAACATAACACTGTTCAATCACTAGTCCGAATCAGAAATTTAGTTACCAATAATTTTGCTATTCAAAAATCGACGGGAATGGTGCTCCTAGATGTGAAAGCAGCTTTCGATTCTGTCTGGCACGAAGGTCTTATTTACAAAATGATTACCTTCAATTTTCCAAATCCTTTAATTAAAATAATAGAAAGTTTTCTTTGTAATCGTACCTTCAAAGTACATATTGGATCATCACAATCGGAATTATTCAACATTCCTGCAGGTTGTCCCCAGGTATCATGTCTATCTCCCACTTTATACAATCTTTATACGTCAGATTTTCCTCAGCTGGAAAATTGTACCATTTCCGTATTTGCTGACGACACTGCTATCTTATGCTCCGACATATTCTATTCAAATATTAGTGCTAACTTACAAATAGCATTAAATAAAGTGTTTAATTATTTCAATAAGTGGAAGATAAAACTGAATGCAAGTAAAACAAAAGCAATATATTTTACTAGAAAACGGAAGCCTTGTTTTACTCCTCAAGGCAATATAACGTTTTTAAATACAGAAGTTCAATGGGAACAGAGCGTCAAATACTTAGGTGTAATACTTGACCCGAAGATGAAATTTAAAGATCACATACAATACGTAATAAATAAAGTAATGTTCTCACACGTGTACTATATCCCTTTATAAACAGAAACTAATTTTTAACCTTCCTTGGTTTTTTTCAACAGCTAGACTGCATACAATTGCGAATATCGAACTTGTTGCATTAAAGTTATGTAGGTTGACATCTAATTTTTATTCTAGATGTATAGGATCTGAATACCCATATATTAATGATTTAACATCAGCATAGGTAGCTAGTAAGTTGGTTTTAGCAAATCTAACAAAAATTATAAAAAAAAAATATTCAAATAGGTTTTTTAAAATTTTGCCTCCAATAATATTAATATATACTTAATTATAATTTTGTAAATAACTTTTAATTATTAAGAAGAAAAAGTTGTATAACTTGAACTATTTATGTATATGTATATTATTTTTAGTTGAAAAAGAATGTATATATTATTTGAAAATAAAGAATTGAATTGAATTAGGCTTTAATAGGAGAAAGATATATTTGTTCCTTAAATTTTATTTATTTATATTATAATTATTCTTGTAATATAGAATATTACATTTTTGGTTTAATTTGATTCACTATTTATTGAATTGACACATAAGTTCAAAGTCGCATGTTGTTCTATTTGAGGTGATTTCTTTTGTTCTTTTTTTAATTAAATTTCAGTACAATACCTTTAACTAGAATAATAATAATAAAAAACAATCTTATAATTCCTCATGCACATTGCAATTAATTAAAAATTTTAAAGATTAAAAAGATTTATGTATAAATAGGAAAGTGCCAAAAAGGGCATTTGTGTCACATTGCCACTCAAAACACGTATACATACATACATAATTACGGCCTAGCTTCTCATACCACTCATGTTGTGTGTTAATTTTATAATGGCGGGACTTACAGATTCCGAACGACAGATTTTTGAGAAACTTTTCATTGTAATTTTATTTATTCCCAGAGTTTTTACCAGAAGTCTGTTGAGAGGAAGTCGCCGAAGAAATATTTTTTTCATTCTCCGTTTTGATGTCTGGCCTGAGGTTTGAACCTTGGCTTCACGTTTAATAAGCCAACACACCACCTTCTAGACTACGGCGACTTCCAACACACATATTAAGTTTTTTTATTTAAAAGTTTTTATACACATTACATATTCATGTACAAATATAAAATATTAAAACATACAACTAATGTGTATGAAAGTATCAAAAAGGGCATTTGTACCACTTCGCCACTGAAAATGCTCACGCATTATTTATTAATTTTGTTTAAATTTTTTTTGTGCATAGCAATAAATTTATTTATTATTTTTTATTTATTTTTTTTATTCATTTATTATTATTTATTTTTTATTTATTATTATTTATTTCTTAATAAATTATTATTTATTATGTTTTCAAAAATTAAACAAATTCACTATAGACCAGAGATCAGCAATGAGTATTCAAAACGATGAGTAGATTCGAATCATACTGATGATTTTTGATACTTATTCGCATTCATACTTATTTTAATATCATACTCATACTACTCGTATTCAAAGTTTGAAATACTCATCCTACTCATACTCAACAATACGCATGATGCTGTTGATTACGACTCTCCATGACTCGACATATACACGACTCAGAAAATAAGTATGATTCGAGTACGAACACTAAAGTACTCAGTAGAAGATTGTGTGTTTGTGTATTATCAGTCCCTCACGGGGAGAACATCAACAATGTTCGTTAAAAAGAGCGTAAAAATGCATTCAGTTGCTTGTCAGCTTTCAGTGAAGTAGGTTTTCGTCGCTTCTTTTAGATTTTTTTTTTTGTATATCAATTTACACCCAAAGAAAAATTACAGTAGGATTCACTATTTTCCAATGAGATTCATTAATAACAATGTGAAATGATCTCTATTTTTGGAAGAATAATTTTCAGGTTAAATACGCTGTCTTTAGCAATTCAGCGCTGTACATTTTTTCTATATTTATAATTATTAACATTACCTATAAAATATTAGGTTGCCCTTGAAAATATTACTAACAATTTGCCTCTGGGTTAAACACATGCCTCTCACAAATACACTCACATTTTTTTTTGTTTTGTGCCGACGTCTGGTTATTATAAAGACTACAAAAGTAATAAGTAAGAGGCAAAAAGCACGCATATTTAAGAAACAATATGAACGCTAGAAAATTTTGGAAGACTCATTAAAAAAAAAATTAAATAAAGTCGAGTTCTTGGGTCAAAATGTGAAACGAATGAAAGAAAAAAATTTATATTGTTATTTCATTTATTATTTATTTCATTTTGATTTATTATTATTGTTTTACATTTTATGTATACATAACAAAATACATACTTTATAAAAAATATGTTCATAACTAAAAGGACATATTCTTATAAAAAGAATTAAGTCATACTATGTTGTCAACTGTTTTGGGGGTTAATCTATTGCGCTTTTCAGTAATAATATTTCCAGCCAAAGAAAAAACTCGTTCTGATGCAGCACTGCTGGCTGGAATTGATAGGATCCGCAACGCTAGTTTTGATAGTCGCGGATATTTTACGGAGTTGTCTTTCCACCATTGTATAACATCAAAATATTCATCTATCAATATGTTTTCCATACAGTAGCGTGATATCTCTTCCCTTGCGCTTTCTTGTGTTGACGTCATAGAGCGCCTTAATAAATTTGGAAAAAAACGCATTTCTTTATTGACTGAAGTACTTGCATTAAATAAACTATTTGTAGGATTTTCACTGGAGCTATTACTATGGGATATTTGTAAAATTGTAGAGACTAAATTCGGTGACAAAGGACTTGATAAAGGTGTTAAGTTGGTTGGAGAATCCGGCGTTGTACTTGGTAATATAGTCGAATTATTAATATTAATAATTAATTGAGAATTACTTTGTTCAGAGTTTTCAATTTCATTTATGCAGAACTCTTTTATTTCTTCCAAATCATTGCGTTGCTCAGAAATAGCTGGTGGATACAAAAAAAGCCGTTTTATGCCGTATATTCAAATTTGAAACCCAGGTCTCATCTACCTTTTTTAAAATATTTGTTTTCAATGCGGAAATTGCTTGAAAATCATTTTCTTTAATTTCACAAATTTCTTTGAGACGGTTAATTGATGGTATAATAAAACATATCGAAGGGAAACTACATCCTTGGAGTTTGTTGAAAATGATATCGAAACAGGCGCACAGTTCAACCAAGCACTGCAGAATTAAAATGTCTATATTTGACAGTCTGTTACTATGCAAATTTTGCCCACTACTACGCATAAAATCCATGGATTTCATACCTAGGACAATATTAAGCAACTCAAAATTCTTTTGAAAATGTAGAGTGGCGCATAAAAAATGTCTCTTTACGTAGTTGTCTTGCCACAGATCAATAGTTACAGATGCTTCACCATTTTTTACTAATTTTGCAACCTTTGATTTTAGTTCGTTCTTCTTTTCTTGTGCAGTTTTCGTTATTCGACGTGAGAGTGTGGACGGATTAGGAAGCAAATCATTAACTTCGACGTTTGTACCATAACGTGCCCCAATTTTTAAAAAAAAAATTTACCATTTTCCGAAATCCTGTTCCTTCAACAGCAGTGAAGGGGCGACAATCCTCGATTACCCATGTTGTACAGGCATCAATAGCTTCCTGTCTATCCTCCTCGCTCACCTTTTTGATAGATGCACTTGGTGTGGTTAAATTGAAGCACTTATGACGATTTAGATTAGATGACTGTTTTCCATTATATTTAAATATTTTTTTACAGAAACGACAGCATACAAAAACGTCTAAAATTTGTTCATCGTCCTTTAAAATTTGAGAAAAAATTGTCCATATTGGACTTTTGCCCTTATGTTTTTGAACTAATTGGAAAACTCCGGCTTTAATTTATTCCTCAATCTCACTATTGTCATCCATTTCTTATATCTTATCAGCTTATAAAAATTCAGAAAATTATAATTTTTTTTTTACTTTTCCTTAAATTTTTGCTATAAACTTACACTTTTTTGCTTATTTATATTTTTATATTGTTATTTCTTTGTTAATGTCTAATAACTAATGCCTTTTCCCTATAAGATGAATGGTTTTAAGCCCTTTGCCTGTTTACATGAAATACAAAAACACTATATTTTCTTTTTGTTTTCCACGCAAACGAACATGTGTTACAGATACAGAAAATAAAACTGTAAATTTTGATGAATGATTCGAATCACTCGAATCATTTATGAGTATTATAAGTATTTTTCTAAATTTATGAATCTGAATGAGTAGGCGTATGAATCAAACATATTTCGAATGTTGTAAGTTTGATGTCAACGTTGTCTCATACTCATTGCAACTTGTACTTATAAAGAAATGTTGTACTGAGTACGAATGAATCAGAGTAGTTGAATTTCAATACTGTTGACTCACTCATACTCAAAATGTCATGAGTACTTATGAGTAGCGAAAAAGCGATTCATTGCTGATCTCTGCTATAGACACGAAAAAATACAAAATTCTTATATAAATAAGCATGAAAGTATCAAAGAGGGCATTTGTGCCGCAATGCAACTCTACATACAATAGTCCCATGACTCATGTTTAAATGTCAGTTAAAAATTTTAAGAAATTCTGTTTTGTATTGATCGTTCTGTTCTGTCAACGTTACAGTATATTTCGGTACACATTTACATTGCTCATCATACGTTAAAAACGAAAGTACGTTGCGGTATGTGGACCTTTGAGTAATCGGGCCTTAGCGCTTCTTTCGTTCAGAAATTACTCAGCTTCCCAAATTTCCTAGAATTGCTCAGGTAAAATTCATGAAGACAATTAAGGTTAACCTTGAAAAGTTCCATATGAACGTTACCAACATCAGCTATCGCGAAACATTTATGTTCTGGCTACACCGATCTCGGGTATACTGGGATGATAGGTGCTGATGAGTACCCACGCCACGTTAAACGTTCTTCTAACATGTGTCTGATGCGAAAGATTAAAACCAGGACGGCTCGCCGTGTCAACAGGTGTGTTTCCGCTCTATTAATATTAGCCTGTTTGCTTCGCCGTCCATGGCTATCATCCCATGTTGCATTTATGAAATTTTTTTCTTTTTTTACATCATTTACAAAGTCCTTTGCACAAATGTTTATCGTATTGTGTGGCCGCCGTATTAGATTGTATTTGCTGGTTATACCTCAATTTAGTGATTTTATTTCTAAACATTTGAAAATCTGGGCGCTGCGATCAGTATGCGCGAATTTTAATTGTATTTCCGCAATCATAAGGTGATAGTTGTAGGATATATCTGCACTACTTACTGCGCACATTTAATGAGTTACATCATCACCTAACCTAAATATGCTAAAAACACAATTTTTAGCTACACAATTCGAGTATTATATCGCGAGTTAATTTTTTTGATATCTCGTTACAGAAACTAAAAGTGATAATATGACCATTCAAAACAGTTTATGGATTTTGGCTATATCTTTATATGTTTTAGTGTATAGTGTTTCATTATTTCGGTAAGATTTGAACGAAAATGTTGAAGTACTAATATTTATTCGATGATATCTGTGCGACAATAAAGAGATCACAAAAAATTCAGAAAAGGTTTAGCACTTTCAGATGTAACGGCCGATTCAGCGATTCGAATACAGACTGTTGTCTGGGTTAAAAATCTAGTCGGCATATGTTACATCTGACATTGATTTGGATGTTTGTTAACAGCTAAATACTTTATTTCATATTACGTGGAGAATCAGAAAAAAATTATTAGCGTATATCAAGATAGCCATGTTTAAGGATAACAGTAAACAGATTGTAGATATTAATTCATAGATCAAAATCTACTTTCTTTGTCGTTAAATAGATGCAACTAGAATCTAGAAGTTACGTGAATATGATGAGAGAAAGATATATTTGACATACATACTAAGTAAATACCATTTATATGGGGATGTTTCTTAAGAAAGCAAATTTCTATCTAACAAATGCATTTATATTTAAAATTTAATATTCATACTTTAAATTTGATTTCTTATATAATTAATTACACTTTAAAATTATGGTAATAATTAAATGTTTAATTAAAGAAATAAAGTGCTAATATATAAATAGGCATTTCTCCAATGGGAAATTCGTTCGCAGTCAAAGTGAAAAAACACATATGACAAAACATGATTTTATTTTGACAAAGTGTGAAGCTCATAGTTCTTGATTAGCATAATAATTGGTTCTAGGGTTGAATTTGAGAAATTGTTAATTTTGAAGATAAATGCTACAAAAACAGAAGTCGCTTATCTTTTTATCCTCATTTTATATCCTGAAATAATGGAAGCTTTAATAATGAACATGGTTTAAATATATTAGAAGCTTGGATTGCTAATTAAATTTTTCTCTAGGTGAATCGCAAAATAGGCACAATACCCAGCCAACAGTAACCAACAGCACGCAACTACTTCTTAATTTCACTCATACTCTGATTTTATATAATATATATTTATTTAATATTTTGCAGAAACAAATACTTACATCTTTCACTTTTTCAATGCTTGATGTAAAATGAAAAGAACGGTTCTCATTTTTTTTCTCTTCTTTGTGAATATATTTCTCACTTGGCTTCTCATTACTTTCATTCGTAAGTTCTAAAATAAAAAAAGTGAATAAATTATTGCAATTTTATTAATGAAATCGACTATGCGACAAAAAAAAATAATAATAATTATAAGATGTGAGTTTTGTTGAATAGAACTAAAAAATATATATATATGTATATATGTAATATATATGTATATATATATACATATATTATATTATTATTCGACTTAATATTCTATGAGGTTTAATTAGGTAAACATGACAAATGCGAATTTTTTAAAATTTGTCCATTCAAAGTAGCAAACTTTTATTAAAAAATGTAAAATAAGTGGGGAAATTTTTAAAGTGCTTTCTGTTGTGAAGAGATTGGCATTTCGTTTGATAAAATCGAAGAAAAATGCCCTAGTTATTATTTAAAGAGTAGAACAGTCGTGCTGATTTTTCATATACATATATATATATTTTCAAATGAGCTTTCCGTTAAAAAATGTTCAACATTTTTAATGGATCTTGATTGTTTATTGTAAAATGTGTCAATTTCACGTTTGAGCGACCACCAAAAGTTGGCAGATTTCGCAAAACGAAATAAAAATTAGCGGGACCTACAGTTTAAAGTCGACTCCGAACGATTTTTAAGAAGCTTTTCATGGCAATTTTTACTCTCAGAGTTTTTGCCAGAAATCTGCTGAGTTCGAAATACTCAGCAGGTTTTTGCCAGAAATCTGCTGAGTTCGAAATACTCAGCAGATACGGAAATTTTAAATGAAGTAATTGTTCTTTCCACAGTAATTTTAAATTTCTGTATGAAAATATCCACTTCTCTGTCAAATTTAGATTGCATGTAGTAACCCACATCATCCGTTGAAGTATCACCAGCCAAACGTGAGACGAAAACAGACTTTCTCGGTGAAATGGCTTGAATCGGT
Organism: Sarcophaga rosellei; assembly: GCA_930367235.1. Lineage (NCBI taxonomy): Eukaryota > Metazoa > Arthropoda > Insecta > Diptera > Sarcophagidae > Sarcophaga > Sarcophaga rosellei. Next base: position 42,796,254 of record OV884018.1, on the reverse strand, counting down.
CTTCGAGAAGTTGCGTTAGGTGTTAAACAATTGACATTAGCTGGAAAAGCCAACGTATTCTCAGACCTGTCAATTGTCGTTGAATGCAAATTAGATTGCTTTGGGGGATGCAGAGGGAATAGTGTAATAGTCGTTTTGAGTTCTAATTTATTTTATATTTATTTATTTATATTTTTTCATATACATATTTACATTCTCTTGACAAAGCAGTAAAATAATAGGCTACTTTGATTTTGTGGTTCATAATTGTTTAAGTATTTAAATATAATGTTTCTCCCCACTCTTACTTTATAATGTACTAAATAGCATAAAAGGGTAAAGAAAATGTACTATTTAGAAAAAAAAATTCGAAATTGGAAGCTTTAAACTTTAATATTTACAATTATTTTCAAACTAGCGGTTTTGTTCTTATTAATATAATTCTGTCACACTGTATATTAACGTATGCTTGCTATCTTATTCCCAGCTTTAATAAACTTCTTGTTATGTTTCAATTCCAAAATATTCCAATAATGCTTGCGATCGTATCTTTTAAATTTAGTTTGCTTTTTGTTTCTTTAACAATGCAATGATAACCCACTGAGGATCGGTCTGAATATTACAATTATTTTAATATTTAAATTTAATGTAATTTATAGAAAGATATATTTTTACGTACATTAATTGAATTTTATATACATATTTTTTGTATAAAGTGAGAAACAATCTTTACACATAATTATTTTTAGAAATAACTAGCTGATCCGGCGAACTTTGTCCCGCCCAAAATTGACACATTATATATTTATTATATATTTTCTTATTTGGTGATTTTTTCACAAATGTTGGTTACAAAATTTTTTTCGTGGCAACACTGTTTCAGAAGAATAAATAAAAAATTAGTCAAACAACAAAAACGCACGATGAGAACAATTGAGAACATTGTTACGCTCTTGGTTTCTTTATCTTTCCCTTCTATCTTTCCTCCCGCGTCGTGAAATATTTTTGAAAAATATTCCAAAATATACCAAAATTCACATTCTTTATACTTTATTTTCTTTAGTTTTATACATCAGGAATCATAGATAGCATACTTTAGGGGTAACTATGCGTATGAGTAATATATTTCAAATGCAATTAAATATTAAGTATGTAGTATACATGGGCATGGCCCCTCGCTCATTTGGAATATCAACATAAAAAGTAGCCTATAACTCCTTCCAGACATACAGGAAGATACTGTGAAAATTTCAAGAAAATCGGTTTAGCCGTTTAGTCGTCTATAAACTTCAAACATACAAACATACAATCAAACACACATTCATTTTTATATATAAGATGAATTAAATAAACGTGTATTATAAGTAGATTTGAAATGTTTTAAAATAGGGGTGTTTTCTGACAATGAAGACGAAGATAGAATTTTGGGGTTTACACTAAGAACTTTCTTTTTGCCTAGGAAACTTGGAAGGAGTAGGTTATGAGGCAACATCCCTCAACAACAACAGAGGTAATGATAATTTTCTGTGACTTTTAACTAACTAGACTATAGTTAAACTACCAAAATTACTAAGAACTGTTTAGCGGGTGTTCAAAATCGTTGATTTGTTCAACTTTTTGAAGTTCTCTAAATAGGTGAAAAACAAACATAAATTTTAATTAAATATGGGAAACAGTGATATGGAATGCTTAATAGTTAAAAAAAAAATAGTTTAAAAAAAAATTTTTTGCGAAAAAAACGCATAATTCGGACATAACCTTTAATCAATTTTTTTTGGGAAATTTGAGTTTTGTAAAAATTCTTGTAAAGATGACCGTTTGAGTTAATTTTTGTTAATTTCATGTTGCGATTTTTTTGCGTTCTTCTTTGAGAAATATCATCTTTTATAAGCAACCTCCAAACAAATATTTGTGAAAAATTTTTTTTTTTGAAAAGGTAAATAGTTTCTACAAAAGTATCCACTTAATTTTTTTTTTTGGTTTTTTTTTTGAGGTTTTAGACATAACTGAATTTGTCATTTTAAATTTGAAAAATTTTATCTCAGATTCGAAATTTGCAACTTAAAAAACGCCCGTACACTAATTTTCATGAAAATTTGTAGAAATTTTAAAATATAAGTCGCCACATTGGATCCACCATTGTGAATTTGAAAACAGCAACCTCAACCGATTTCCATCCTTCGTCAGTGATTCCAGATATATATTTTCATCATGACTACTAAGCGCTGATAGATGAAAATTTTGTAATAATAATTTTCATATAGATATTACACCAGTTTGTATATACTCGTTAGTCAAAAGATACAATTTTATTCTCTCATTATTTTTTTTGTCTAATAGGTGGAATAATTTTTTGTTTTAATTTTTTAAGTCCGATAAGGTAAGAAATCAGCGTAATTATTTTTTTCAAATAACAAATTTCTTCTAAGTTAATGTTGGTATATTGGTACATTTATTCATTACCAATAATACCTTTTATTTTCGTTTACACTGTCTAGAATAGAGAGAATAATCAAAATATTAATGGATATTTTACTAAATATAAGTATAGGAGCTACAAATTATAACAGCAATGATCAGTCCAATGATAAAAAAGTGAGTCAAGCTCATCGTCCCAATAGGAAGACTACTAAGCCCAGCAATTTCCAACTCAAATCTAAGTTTGCATGCGGATAAGATTTCCTCGGTTATTTAAAATTGGAACCTTAAATTTGATGGTTCATCAACAGGTTTACAAGCAGCAGAAATTTAATGTCGAATCAAATCCTTGACCAAAGGCACATTTAACGGTGACTTTTTAGTTATTTGCCGAAACTTAAATATCCTTTTAAAAGCAAGAGATTGGTACTGGAGGTGTCATGAACAAGTCAAGACAATAAATTGGAATGACTTTTGTAACGCTCTTCGATGCCAATCTAAATCGTATAAAAGCTCTTTAGATATAAGACACGAAATTAGGAATAGAAAACAATAGTCCGGTGAAACTTTCGATTCAATTTCAACTACCGTAGATCAACTTCCTATACCGATGTCTAACGCAGAACTGATAGAAATTTTGGCAAGAAATTTGAGACCTGAGATACGACAGGATTTACACTCTATTTCACACCTACGAAAGCTTGTGCATGTGCGAGAAAATTTTCTAAATGACGAAGGTGTGCAGAAAACTTTGCATGTCACTTGCAAACAAAATTGAGCTTTTTCCAGAGAATTTATTTCAGAAATTGGTGCGACATAAGAAGTTAACATCGATTTAAACGCGGATACTGAGTGTTCCATTGAAGCTATTCATGGTAGTGAAATCGAGTCAGAATGTTGAAATTGTGACGAGATATTCCCTGTATTAAGTGCCGTTAATATCCAAGCTACATAGTTGCTGTAGTCTAGTAGGTAGTGTGTTTGCTAATTAGACCGTAGCCACGGTTTAATCCCATCATATAAAAAATATTTCTCTGGCTGCTATTGGGAGTCTGCTGGCAAAAACTCTGAGGGTAAATAAAATTTCCATGAAAAATTTTCTTAAAAATCTGTCATTCGGAGTTGACTTTAACCCGTATGTACGCCGCTCATGTCTAAATTTAACACACACAACATAAGTGGTGTGAAAAGCTAAGTCGTAATCATGACTAAAGGGTTGTAAGATTTCCTATCGTAAGTATGCTCCTTATAAACATAATTGTGTGATGTGCGCTGCCAAAAAACAACAATAATCAAAAAACTATGTAGTATGTATGTAGTAGCGAAAAAGAAAACTTAGGAAATTTCTCAAATAAAGTTACCACAACTTCTAATAACTATTTACAACCTGATAGAACTGAATATAATACTTTAAACCCTGATAAAACTATAAAAGTTAGTGTACTGAAACATGAAGTAAAATTGAAAATTTTGAAAATGACGAAGTTTCCAAAAATATCATAGACGATTGAAATTATGTTTTCAAAAATACAGATTTTCTGTCTTTTTTCACTAGATCCCGGATTGCAAAATTCGTAGAATCTGTAGTAAACTCCTCGCGTCGTCTATTATGTCTAATCCAATTCAAAATTCCAAAAATTTCAATGAAATTGGATTAATTGACACAGGAGCAAATTTAAGTTGTGTAGGTTCAGATTTAGCATCTTATGTTATATCAAAGCTAGAGAGCTTTACAAAGTGTAAAAATTTTGTAAAAACTGCAGATGGCCAGTCGCAGAGAGTTTATGGATTGTTAGATGTGGAAGTAAACTTCAAAAATCAGTCTAAACAATTAAAAATATCTTTCGTGCCATCGTTAGCACAGAGAATAATTTTGTGAATTGACTTCGTAAAGTTTTTTGCTATTTTTCCAGGTTTAATTGGATGTAACAATATCATTTCATATGAAAAGCATAAAATTCGCTTCTTTATGAGTTATCTGACATTACGGACAAGCTGCAAACTCAATCTGAAAATGTAAAACATCCAGGAACCACAAGGGAAAATTTCTACCCACTTTCTCAAAGCCAGCAGTTGCAGCTTAATGCTGTTATTGAACTTTTCCTAATTTCAAAAAGCAAAGGTTAGGAAGAACCGGTTTTATTACACATTAAAAAAAAAAGTATGGTGAACTAGATCGTATGATAGAACTAGGTGTAATAGAACCATCAACATCTTGGCGTTCTCCGATGCGATTGGTGGTAGAACCCAATAAAGTTCGTTTATGTTTAAATGCACCTAAAGTCAATGCAGTCACTAAAAAGGATGCCTATCCACTTCCAAGGGAATTTTCGCTAGTCTTTCAAAAGCAAGCCTTATTACGAAATTAGATTTAAAGGATGCTTATTGGTAAATCGCATTGGATGAATATTCGAAAAGTCTTACTGTTTTCAGAATGCAAGGTATACCACTTTATTATTTGTTGTCATGCCTCTGCAATGCTCCCAGACAATGTGAAGATTAATGGACGAAATCATTCCTCCAGATCTAAAACATTATGTTTTTGGTTATTTGGATCACAGAATACACACAGAATCGAAACTTTTGACGTTTAATAAACGCTCAAAGCAGTAGCTTAACTTATCTATTAGAGGGAGAAACAAAATATTAAAATGTATTGCGAAACAAATGTGTTAGAAGCAACAGATATACAGAGTGAAAACTGGCGGTTAAAGTAGAAAAACTAAATGTAAATAAAAATTTATTTTGTGTTAAAAAAGGGAAATTTTGGAATATTTTTTAATTTCTTCAATGAAAAGTTTAAAGATTCTTAAATATTTGAATATTAATCGGAATGTGGGTGATTTTCGGTCATAATGCATATAGTTTCTTGTGCAAAAGGTAATTAAGAAGCTAAATATTACAAGATCAAAATAAGACGTCCTACTCATAAAAAATTTTTCTTGCTGAAAGATGCCAATATTTTTTAATTTCTTGAAAGGAAAAGTTAAAAAAGTTATTGTTATTAGTTGTTTTTATTATTTATTATAGTTTTAGACAAAAATTACATTTTTATTAACTCTCGCCAATATAAAAGCCCACCCCGAAAACTAAAAAAACATAAATAAACAAAACAGAGTTACAATCAGAGAGGGACAGAAATACTTTTTGGTAATATTTGTTGTCCCTTTCTCAATGCTAGGTTAACTGTCAAAATCTCGTTTCGATTCTGTGTGTATTCTGTGATTTGGATGACTTTGTTATTGTATCATAGGATTTTTACAGTCATCTTGAAATTTTGATTCGTATAGGCTCCCAATTTCGAAAAATCAACTTGACGCTAAACATAGAGTTGTCAACTTTTCGAAAAAATCAAAAAAACGGTTTTCGAATACTTTAAAAAACCACACATTTTCAAAAACCGGTTCGAATAACCGGGTTTTTTCCATTAATAAAAATATATACAATATTCATACATATGTATGTATATCATTTTTTAGTTTTGGTTTTTATTACTATTTTAACTTAAAAGAAAAACAAATTGGTATTCACATTTTAGTCTTAACATTAATCTGAAATAAATTTCAAATTTTAAGCAGTATAGAAAAGTACATATGTATATATTTACATACAGTGCACGCGCGCTAATGTGAACTAATTAAAACTGGCGTTGTTCACTTTTGCGAGTTGTTCACATTTCCGAATACCGAAAATTATAAAACAGAATTACACCATCTTTTAAACAAATATCATTATTTATAAATTTTTTATTTGTAAAATTACCCCAATTATAATTTAATTTGTATATATTTATATGTATGAATATGTTCATAATTACACACATATGTACATACAATACAAGGACAAGGACTAAGCTTAGCTAAAACTATTTATTAAAAAATCTGTTATTTTTTTCTGCTGCTTTCTTTTTTCCAAAATTTGCAACAGAGCTTTCTCCCGTAGACGTCGAAGAACATTGATGTCATTTTGCATTAATTTTTAGCCCATTCTAACGCTTTATTAAACTTTTTTGGCAGGAATTTCCAGTTCAAGATCGGGGATTCCCACAACTAATAACAGAATTTTAACCAAAGCATAACAAGTAGCGAAACGGAATTTGACAGCTCATAGGCCAGTCGTGAAAGGGACAGCAAATATTACCAAAAAGTATTTCGGTCCCTCTCTGATTGCAACTCTTTTTTGTTTATTTATGTTTTTTTAGTTTTCGGGGTGGGTTTTTTATATTGGCGAGAGTTAATAAAAAATTTAATTTTTGTCTAAAACTATTAATAAATAATAAAAACAACTAATAACATTAATAATTATTAACTTTTTCTCTCAAGAAAAATAAAAAATATTGGCAACTTTCAACAAGAAAACTTTTTTATGAGCAGTACGTCTTATTTTGATCTTGTAATATTTAGCTTGTTAATAACCTCTTGCACATGAAACTATATTCATTGTGACCGAAAATCAACCACATTTCGATTAATATTTAAGAATCTTTAAAATTTTCATTGAAGAAATTAAAAAATATTCCAAATTTTCCCTTTTTTAACACAAAATAAATGTTTGTTTACATTTAATTTTTCTTCTTTATCCGCCAGTTTTCACTCTGTATATCTGTTGCTTCTAACACATTTGCTCCGCAATACATTGTAACATTTTTTTCTCCCTCTAAGCTGTCCTGCGTTTATATGTTATGAACGTTTTTCAACTGTCAAAGCTTTCGTTACTTGTTATACTTTGATTTTAACGTTCCCAATAAAAAAATCTGTTCAAATTATAGGGCTTTTTACATTTGTTCATCTTTTAGAGTAGTCAATGAAGCAAAAAAATTTTCACATTAGCGCGCGTGCACTGTGCATAGAAAAACATATATGATGACAAAAAATAATTATTCAAGATTTAAATATTTTTGTTAAAGTAATATTTCAAAAATAGGACGCAGTTTAAATGTTTAGATGACATACGGTTTCTTAGCTTTTTTTATTGTTGAGCTTACTGCAAAGACTTATTGTAGAAGTTGGCTTAATTATGGATAGCGCTGTATATAATTGATTTAATTTTTTAGATCATTTAGAAAATTTGTCTAAATAATCAAAGTCTTCATTTAAATCACTATTATTAATTATTTTATTAAAGTAATATTGAGTTCCTTTCTAAACTTTGGAATTCGCTTTCTATATATTCTGAATCCGGCCTTGTGAATCTGATAGTCAGAAAAAAGTCTATCATACAACTCGTCTGAATATTTTGTATGTTCCCCGGATATAGGAGAGGTACCAGTGTGTAAACATAACAATAATGTATTTAAAACTGTATTTCGTCTTTTAAAACTGTACATATTTTACAAAAAGAGCCGTAAAATAGAGTATACCTAAAAATGAAAAATATTCGAAAATGTCGACACTAAAAAATCGGGGTTTCGAATAACTCGAAAACCGTCGCTTTTTTAAAACCGGCTGAAAAAAAACGGGAAAAGACCGTTTTTTCGAATAATTCGAAAACCGGTCGTGACAACTCTTCCTAAATATAATCAAGTCAAAATTTTGTGTAACAGAAGTAAATTCCGGATGTAATAGATTTGCCGTAGTAAGAAATATTGGACATGAAAATCTTCGTATGCACCCGTCATTGGATTTGTCTTCTGATCACTCATCAACGATCCTAACATTTGTGCCTGATACAAATCTATTGGGGCAAAATTTATCTTTAGATGAGGACAAGTTGGTGGAAATACAAAATGTTTATAAGCTCGCACATGCCGTCAAATATCTCATTGAAGTGCGAACAGGAAATCGAATCCGGTGTCCGCCAGTTTACTAACATATTAGGGTATCTATATCCTCTACCCCCTTGACAAGAAAACGAAAATTTCCCTGCTCTAATCTGCACTGTGCTAGTTGGAAAAAGTGACAAGCGGGGCACCTGGCGGGTTAACCTAATTCGGGTACGCTGAACCCAGTGGTGCTAACCGTTTTTTAGGTTAGCTCTTGTTTTCGAAATATACCGTTATTTCGAAAATGGAGGAGGTTTCACAATATATATTCGCGTAACTCAAAAACGGTTTAGTTTATTGAATAAACTAAAAAACCGAAATTCCGCAATGAATTTTCTTTAAGTAAGATTAAACTTTTTAAAACATGCGCAGTCGTTGTAGAAACATAATTTTTTTTTTTACCAAAAAAAATAGTTTTTAGCAAAATTTCGAAAATTTGGTTTTTTAAAAAGTCATAAAAAATTGGAAAACGCAGCTGTGCTTCTTTTTATTTATTTATTTTTGTTGTTGACGATTTCTGTTTCTACCTGTTCCAGGTATAACAATATAATACCAGGCAAAAATATCTAAATATTTTGATATTTTCTGGTTGCATTGATGTTGAGTGCATAGTGTGTAGTCGTGTTTACAGCGTATTGCAGAAACGAGTTGCGTAGTGTGTACCTAGCATTAGACTTAAAAAATAAAGTCATACATTTTTACCGCACAAATCGGTGTTGTAAAAAACTTAAGTAACGTATTCTATTGTTATACCTGAAACAGGTAGAAACAGAAATCGCCAACAACAAAAATAAAAAGCAGCACAGCACAGCATTTCTGTGTATTTTGTTAGTGTATGGTAAAAAATAAACAACATTTGAAAATGCCATGATGCCAGACCATTTGCCCACGATTGTGAACTGCGCTATTAGCGAAATGAACAGCTGATCATAAAATAAAAACATTGCAAAATAAAGTCACAAAAAGTGGAAACGTACAACATAAAAAAACGAATAAAAAGACAAGAGCCGAATAAAAAATGGACAGAGGACGAAATAAATTAAATTATAAATATAAATAAATAAAATAATAAATTATATGATAGTCAGCTTTGTGTTGAGAAGTTTGCAATAAGTGTTGCAAAGTTAAACAAAAAAACCGTTCACAATTAACGGCAAATATTTACAATGGTATAAATTTACCATCTAAATTAGGGATTACCAAAAATTTTTTGGTTATGTATTAGTGAGTAAGAGAGCGAAAATAAGCTGAGAGTTTACAGTCATAGAAAAGTGTTAGTAATATACGCTATTTTTATTTCCATTTCATCAACATGCATAAAGTTATACATCTTTGACTTAATAATTAAAACTTAAAATATCTATAATCTTTTTAGATATTTGTTGGGATCTAATTTTGGTCCATAAATTTGCTCTCCTACCAATAACCAACCTTTAAATTTTTCCAAAATATTGCTTTTTGTCTATAAAAAAATATTTCTCTATTCATAACATCTAAATTACATAGTTACTTAACTATTAAAACAATCAAAATGTGTTTTAAGAACATATAAGACATTGGCTTTTAATAGAAGCATTTTTTAACATAAAATATTTTTTGAGCGTAACTCTCAAAAAAAATGATATAGCATCCGCTGACATGTGCACTCGCCGCAGTCTGAGCGACGACTAAATAAAAGAGCATAAGCAATGTGTGTGAATTCGCTTTGCACAACTGTGCTATGAAATGGTAAACAGTGATCTAAATGCCCAAGATTGTGAACTGGGCTATTGTGTATTTTATTAGTGCCGGGCAAAAGCAGAAAAAAACACACACAGTGGGCATCGGGTTCCGGTGTTTCCTTTAAACATTTTGGTGCTTTTGTAGAAAACAATTTTTTTTGGTATGTAACGACACGTTTCCGCTCGGGAGCTGGGGTAGGTCAGCGGCGTCCAGTGGTTACATAAAAAAAAACACTTAGTTTAAGTTTAAAGCTATTTATTAACAATACTGCAATAGCTTACACACTAAACTAAGTAAAACTAAATACAAAGCAAAAATAATTAAATTGGAAATTAATTAAAATATCTTAGGCCGGCCTAACAACGGTTCGTCACGTCACAGTACCGAAGGCGTCAAGGGGGGTTGAGTCAGAACGACAGTCAAACGGCATGCGCCAAGGATGACTGCGGTCCTACTGGTCCTTGTTGTTGCCCCGGTTCGTCAAGTGACAGTGTCGAGGACGTCAAGGGGGTTGGAGTCAGAATGACAGTCAAACGGCATACGCTCTGGATGACTGCAGTTTCTACTGGTCCTTTCGGTTACCCCGGCACAGTCAGTCAATCAAAGGAGAATGTCAGAGCAACAATCAAACGGCATACGCACAGGATGATTGTGGATCCAAGATCTCCCTTTGTTCGTCCGGTCAGTCAAATTCCCCGGAGGAGGTTGTCAGAACGTAATCAAACGGCATACGCATAGGATGATTCTGAGGCCTCCGGAGTCCGTCCAGTCACAGTTGCCAATGTTTTGCTGGTTGTAAATAAATCACAAGTGTGGACAACCACACCACTTGGGATTTATCATATTTCCAGCACAGCCGATGTCTAGATCGACCTGCCTTACCAGCAACTCATCACCAACTGCCCCGACCTCTGAATTCACGCTCGCTTTTATACACAAAAGTAACGAGTAACGGATCAAACATGATCGAACATCAAACATGTTGTGTCCTACTCGACAACTTACCAATGTGAGAGCATCAATTGAATTCAGCAGAGAGGTCTTGTAGGTCAAATGTGAGTCGTACGACAACCGTTATAAAGAATAACAATATTTCTAAAAATAGATTATAAGTGCTTAGCAAAATTACTTTAAATATTTTAGGCACAGTGGGACCTGTTATAAAAAATAATTACAATAATGTTATTTACAATAATTCATACAGCCAACATACATATAAAAGAAAATAAACAATACATTAAATACTAAATATTATCCAGTGATATGGTGTGGACAAAAACAAGGTCTCCGACTTTTGTCGTCACAGGTAAAAAAAAAGTTTTTTTTTCCCAGAAATAAAAAGTTAAAAAAAAGCTGGCAACGCTGCTCACAACAACAGCCACATTTTTTTCGTCTTCTCTTTGTGCCGACCATTGGTCTAATTACATTTTGATTTCTTAACCCGAAAGTCCATATTATCCGTTTCATGCGACCTTGCGTTACAGGCGTATACCGAAAAAGTAGAATCAGTGTAGTTCAAGGCGAATTCATAAGAGGTGGGATTATTATTACAATAAGTACAACAATACAAAAACAACAGGCATATTGTCAAAAACAGCTGACTAAAGAATGACGATGGGAAGAAAATTTTTTCAAAATTTTATAAAAAGTTTTAAGTAAAAAATCAAATTGCTATAAGCATTATTAACAACGTTGGCTCCTTTGGCTAATTATAGCCATAACCATGATATAAAGCGTGTGCTGGGACGATTTAATGATTTCATTAAGAGAGAAGGCAAACAAAGGAATTTAATTGTGATCGATATATGGAAGTGTTTATTTACACAACCCATAGTCAAGATAACACGGTGCTAATAAGGATTACATGTTACTGAGAAACGTCATTATTAGATATAAGAAATAAATTTTGATGCACTGGTAGTCTAGTGGGTAGAGCGCTGGACTATTAGCATGATTAACAAATATGTAAATAAAATAAAGATGGAAATAAAATCGAGCCTTAACGTTCTTCTCTCTTAAGAATATAGTACTTTTCTATTGGGACACAATAATTTGTATAATGAGTTCTAAAATTCTAATAAAGTTGCGACATCATCTTTAAACATTTTTGTAATAAAAAAAATTCCGGTGAAAATAACATTGAAGTGGAACAAAATAACAATTGTCAGCCTGTGTGCGAATATTTATTTATTAATAACACACAGTAAGAATACACAATAAGAAAAAACGAAATTGATTATCGAAACAAAATACACAAAAAACCAAAAAATTTTTAAATTGTTATTTGCGTTCTGACACAATAAGAAAAAACGAAATTGATTATCAAAACAAAATACACAAAAACCAAAATTTTTTGACATTGTTATTTGCATCAGCTGGTAAAACGATCCCACCTCTTATGAATTCGCCTTGGTGTAGTTGTTTGTGACAAGAAACAGAAGAAAGTGCATAGAATGCATAGACGCGTGGAACGCATCAAGTAGGTTTACTTTCTACTTTTCTATGCGACTCATGCACTGCTGGAAAAAGTCAGCAGTTTTTTAAACTTGGCATGCCAAATTATATACTATTGTGTATGGTATCGCATTTTTCTTTTTGCATTATAAAAATATTAATAAAAACATATTTCATAATAAAGTTTACTACTAATTTAAAAGGAAAATACATTAAAATACATTTTTTAACACATTTCTTTCATGAACAAAATATGTATGTTAGTAGTTGTCGATTGTTTTTATGTACTGAGTGTCATCTATTTTAAATTTAATTATTTGTGAACAAGAAAAATGGAGGATAAATTAACCGAAAACACTCGTCTTGTGTTCTTTTGGGGATTTTCGTAGGCCTTAACAGCACAAAATATCACATATGTAAACTCATAAATTTGTAATTAATTGCATAAATTCTTTTAAAATTACAATTTGATTTTCTATTTTTTCTAAAAATGTTCTTGTTTGCTTTTTTATTGTTTACCACAACAGCTGATTAAAACAAACACCAGTCGCATAAAACGCGTTGTGTAACTTGCAATAAACCCCGCATAGAATGCAAGAATCGCATATAACACAAACGGATGGTATGGACTTTCGGCTTTATTTGTAACTGAATGTTGTTGTATTACTTATTTTGGATATTTGTCGCAAGCAAAGAAAGCACTAAAGAATTTTATTATGTAATTTGTTTTTGTGTAAATATATTGTTTATTTTATTTTGTGGATATTTCGTTAAAATGAAGAATTGTGTTAAATTTTAATTATAAATTCTTTTGCATGTTGTTTATTTGTTGTTGGATAATTACTGTTTTTATTTTGAATATTGACATTCGTATCAGATAAAAATAATAATAATTTTGTATCTTTAAGCTTTTGAAGTCGCCGTAGTCTAGTAGGTAGTGTGTTCGCTTATTAGACGTAAAGCCCGGGTTAGAGCCCCAGGCCAGACATCAAAACGAAATATTAAAAAAAAAATTTCTACAGCGACTTCCTCTCAGCAGATTTCTGGCAAAAACTCTGAGAGTAAATAAAACTGCCATGAAAAAGTTTCTCAAAATCTGTCGTTCGAACTCGACGTTAAACTGTAGGTCACGCCACTGAAGTATACAATTAAGGCACACAACATGAGTGGTGTGAGAAGCTAGGCCGTAATCCTGACTGAAGGGTTTTAATAGCCAATTATGTATGTATGTAAACTTTCGCTTTTATACACTGTTATTTGAATTGTTTTTAATTTATATTGATTGTTTAATTTATATTATTTGTGAGTTTATTTTATTGTTTAAAATTATTAGGTAGATAACAGATTCACAGGATTGGAAGAAGTAATTAATGTTGACTTTTATTATTTAACGATTATAAAATGTCTCCACATATTACAATTTTCACGGAGCTCCAATAAACGCTACAGCGCACAGAATTTACTATTGATATTAAAGATAATTATGTAACAAGAATCGGCAATTCAATCTCAGGCATTAATTTCTACCAATAAACCAAAGTAATTCAAAAAGTTTCAGCTTCATTTACGCTACTTTTGCTAATTTCTTTCCGATATTTCCATGTCAAACGCCGTCAAGATATACGCCGAGATTTTTGGTTATTTATTCGAATTGGTGAGCAAGTTTCCTTTGTTAATGAAATTGTTACTTGCACTTATTTTCGTTCATGAATTTTTATCCCTCATAGGATGCGATGCTTCGTGGGAGTTCTCATGCACCCTAATGAAAGCAGTATCATCAGCAAAGATAGAAGCGTGAATGTGTCTACTTATAGATATATCCGAAATATAAAGTAAATATAGAACAGGTTTCAAAGTACTACCTTGTAGCACATCGGCTTTAACTTATTAAGGCAAACCAAATTGATGATCTGGGATAGATTTTTTGGCATTTAATATTGGCAGTAGTTTAGACATCAACAATTTTTTGAAAAGATATGAGATTGTTAGTAATAAGCATATGGACGTGTATGATTCCGTTTTCGTGTGATTATCTCCAGTCTTAGCAATTATTTTAACTAGTGCGACCTTATACCCTTGAGTGATAACATTCATTCAAGTGGTATAAGGGCATTAGAGATTAAAACTGTATCCAAATTGCTATGTGTGTCATTTCAAAAACATTTTATTACTGTTTTCATCTATACTAAAAGCTTTCTTCGAATTAAGCCAGACAATAGTTTCATTGATCTCTCAAAACTCATAGAATGAGGGCCACAAACAGCTGAGGGAATAAAATAGGTCTTTACATGAGTTTGCCCGGTTTTTAGGCGGTCAACAACCCTTTCTTAAAATCACTTCTTGTTCAACCACCGGTGGCTGAAAATTGCACACTAGAAGGATTTCTTGAGATCTTCGCTAAAAGAAACATTTAGTTCATCCGAATATTTTCTGTGCCGTAAGCGATAATATATTTCTTAAATGTAATCCATTTAAAGCATGTTCTAAGTCTTACATTTCTGTTGTGTGCTACATCAACATTAGGGTTTAGTGTCGTAATAATGACAAATCCCGTGAAGCCACAGCGTAGATCAAGTCTCTGGATACACCTTCAATCACATCAAAATCAATGAAGTCTGCAATTTTTTGTGTATCCGTCATCCAATAAGTTAGCGGGCTAGAATCTATGTTTAGTATTATAGTAGCCAGCTACCAAAAATCGTGGTCCTATAGACTTATAGTTACTTAAGTTACAATAGTTTTCCTCTTTTCTCGAAAATATAGAAGTGTAAACCGAGGATATAACAAATTTTTGAAATAAGACCTTAGTGCAGATGTTTGTTGCTTGAAGGTAATTTTCACAAAGGCGGTGATGTTTATATATACTCTACCGCGAGGGTAATCGAAAACTTTCATGAGACCTCTTGACGTGAAATTAGTCTCAGATAGCATTATATCTATTTGCTTTTCAGCAAATTAGAATTCAGCTTAGGTTTGTATTGGTGGAAGCCGTTTGAAAGGAAATGATTTAACTACTGGATGGGTGAAAGATTTAACTACTGAATTCTTTTAGCAGTATGTAAGATAATACATTATTTTGAGAGAAATAATTTCTTTCATTTCCCACTCAATTTATTTAAAAAGGCGAATGTATATACGTATTTTTTTCTTTTGTTACACGAGCTAAAAGCTAGAAACCTTCAAAAGAACGTACGATGCGCAGCAAGTCCTACTCTCGGCTTGCGTACTAAACCCAACCTCATTCGTCACGTAAAGTCCACATTTCCATTTTCACATGACGTTAACCATGTCATAGGGTGTTACTTGTTATCCGATCGTACTTTCCAGGCAATTTTGCTGATTTTGGTATCGCGGGCAAGTAAAGAAAACTTGTTTCACAGTTTTTCTTTCATTCGTGCATTCTGCGTACACTTCATCCATGTCGTAACTATACTTATATAGATATGCTCTTTAACACCCATGGCCGGTTAACAACTGTGTCAGGGGAAAGTTCAACTGCCCGTGTTTCCCATTAGTCCTTTGAACTATACTTGGTATGAGCCTGAGAGATCCGTTTCCCTCCTTGCAATTTGTTTCCTCCTCTCTACGTCCACTACTATTTGCAACGGCATTATCCCCGCAATCTTCAATGTTGCATCCACAGACACGGAGAGTCAGGAGCAATATTGTCCTAAAGGTCTTCTTATTCATAGCCTCAGCCCATATAGAGACTGCATATATATCAATTGATCTAACCACTTTTATAAGCAACTGCATTTTTCCTATCATAGGCCTCCCAGGTTAGGCATTATTCGCGCAAGTGCACATGTAGTCGCCGCACATTTCTCTGCAGTGTACTACAGTACAGTACTAAAGTACATCCAATGTACTGTCTCTAGATGAGTTCTATTCTCTTCCCATCTCCTACAAATGGAACATCCGTTTTGTGTCCACTTACTACTAATTGTGTCACCGGCAGTATGCATTTTCTTACCAATTCCTCGAAATATTTTCTCCATTATTACCAGATCAATATCGTCTGCAAATCCAGTGATCTGTATACCTCTACGGAGTTTAAGCATTAGTACATCATCATACATGGCACTCCATAGTATTGAGCCCAGCACTGAACCTTGAAAAATCCCTGCCGTCAATCACATACGACTTTCTGCCAACATCCGTGCCATATAAGAGCACTCTATACTTAAAGTAGTCCTTGATGAGTATGTACGTATGTGGGCGTAAGTATAGTATTACATTACATTTTTAAATAAAAAAATATAAAAATTTCATAACAGTAAAACCTCCTACGTCATAGTTAGACAACTATCGAATATGAAATTCGAAACCATGAAGGAGACTAGATTGCAGGACCACTTTCACTGCGGAAATATCTGCTTGAAAAACAGCGATAGCCCTTTATACTCGTAGAAAAACACTTATAAGTACAAAATACAAAAAATTCTACTTTTAATAACTCTTTGCAATTGACTAATGATACCTATCAAATTTTAATGTTGTGGATACAATTTCACATTGGAATGCAAGGCAATAAAAAAAGTCGACAAGGAACACAATAAAGCCTGAGTTTACTCCAAATTACGGAAATTCCATGCTGCCCAAAGTATTACAAATTATTTTAAAGCAACTCTACAAAACACATCTTCAACTAGACCAAATCATAATAAATATTTACCCGGGTCCTTATGTATCACGTTAGTTTGCCTTAGAGGAGGGTAATGTGTATTTAACTCTAAACACTACTACGAGGAAACTGATCCGCTCAGGAGCTCTAACTGTTGTTGCACTCGACACTCCTCACCTATTAATAACCTGTCCAGTCTTTAGGAACGAATGCTAGAAGAAATTCTTGATTGTAAGATGTGATGAACTACATACATACATAATTGGCCATTACAACCCTTCAGTCAGGATTACGGCCTAGCTTCCCACATGAACTATTCTTGTTAAAGTTAAAATTTAAAATTTGTTACTTCTTATTAACAGCATCCACCTGGGGTGTCGCAACAGTTTCATGTATATTCTATGACGGAATAATATCCACATATTACAAACATGTTGTGCAAATGTCAGTTGTGATATAAATGATCCAAGTTTAGATACTTAAGCAAAAAACATCTCGTTAAACACGTATTTAAGCATTGTTCTCCTACATGATATCAGAGTTTATCAACAATGTTGCCAATGTCTACTTTGCAGACATGGATGTTTCTACTGTTAAAGAAATTAAATTAAATAAATGTATGTGATATTTTAAACAATGCTTTAATTAAAATGTAATTATTTGTATTTAAAATGTTTATGATTAATAATCTGATTCTGAATATAATTTTATTCTAATTAATCAAATTTTATATATATGTAGGTAGTCGACGTAGTCTAGTAGGTAGTGTGTTCGCTTATTAGACGTAAAGCCCGGGTTCGAGCCACAGGCCAGACATCAAAACGAAAATTTGAAAAATACTTCTTCGGCGACTTCCTCTCAGCAGATTTCTGGCAAAAACTCTGAGAAGGGTTGTAATGACCAATTATGTATGTATGTATGTATGTTGTATATATGTATATCACTTATAAATACTCGGCTGGTCAATTAGTGAAGTTGCCATTGACTAATCGAATATCTATTATGTAACTGTTCACGCTGGCCACCCTAATTTTAAGCTTTAGATATAAGTTTAGCTTAAGTATATGAAACATCTCTGTTGTAACCTGAGTATTGTGAATTATAATGAAATACAGAAAAGAGATTATTATAAAATCCACCCCCGAATACGAAGGTACGTTTTGAGTACATAATAAATATAATTTTGTATAGAAAATTAATATTCTCGTTTTTCTTTCTTTCGCCATAAAAATAAAATAAAATATTTGTCAATTTCTTTGCAGATTTGTAGAAGATCGCCATACTGGTTCTTTTTGTTGGAAACCACTCCCTTATCACCGTTGGATTTGTTTCATTTTCATTTCTTTCCCCTAATAAAATTTGTTTTACAAGGTATGTAAAAACACATAAATTGCGGTGAAATTCGGTGACTTTTAACTATAATTAAAAAGGAAAACAAATAAAAATATAAAAAATCAGTGAAGGGTTACTCAATGTGTAAGAATATACGAAGAAAACAGTGATAAAGTGAAAAGAAGAAAACACAAACAACACAGAGAGTATTGATCTTGCGTGTTGTTGTTGTTGTGTTGTGTTTATTTTCTGTAAACAGCTGAAGATTGCCAAATCAAGGTGGCCGCTGTTCACTTTTGTCGAATATCGTATATTCATACACCAATATAATAAGCGAATATATTATTTATATTTTTTGACTTATTTTTTTTCTGGTTTAACATTGTTGAGTAAAAATATATAAATACATATTTTTTATCGTAGTAAAAAAAACCCCTTTTTATATATTTTTATTATATTTTGTACATCTTTTTATGTATTTTTATATATTTTTTTCCATTTATTATTGACTTACTTTCTTAAGTAAAGCTTTTTGTACCATTTTTTATTTTTGATTTGAAAACTCTCCTTTTTTATCGGTGTTCTTTTCGCGAACGTATTTTTTTCTCTTATTCTGCGGAATATTTTCGTATTTTAAATCGAGTTTTGAATCCTCTCTTTTTCTGATTTTTTTTTGGGATTCCTATTTTTTTCGGAAATTTTGTTGAGATTTTCGGATTTTTTCTCGCCCTTTGAAGTTTTCTGGTTTGTTCCTATCTTCTTTTTGGAAGTTTGAACATTTCGTTTTCCTTTTATTCGGAGTTTTCTTTCCATAACCCTTTCTTTATCCCAATTGTGATAAAATGGCCGCGTTAAGAAACTTAACAAGGAACTACAATCGCTTAGTCGATTTTGAGAGTTTTATTCAGGCTATCCCTAAAGAAGAACATTCTGTTCACACTCTGAGTGTCCATCGGCAGGAGCTAACCCGTTTGTGGGAAGCTTTTCGTGACACTTACGAGGACTTATCGGAAAATGCCGAGGATACCAAGGTATCTGCTAAAGACCTGAAAGCCAAGTATATGGCGGGATATACGCTATATTTTCAATGCATCTCGGTCATTGATGGGTTAACTGATAGCCTTAAGAGCAAGGCCGCTAACCCCCCTACAAATAGCATCCCGATCCATCTTCCCCCCTGTGATACCCCAACCTTTACTGGTGATTATGCATCTTGGCCAACGTTTAGGGATATGTTCTCAGCCATTTATGGGACCAACCCCCATATTAGTAACATCCAAAGGATGTATTACCTTCTACAGAAGACGGAAGGCGAGGCAAGGGACATTATTCGAACCTGCCCCATGACGAATGATGGTTTCGACATGGCGTGGCAGAACCTTGTAGATCGGTATGAGAATAAACGCGTTTTAGTAAATTCTCAATTGAAAACCCTATTTAACCTCCCTTCCATATCCAAGGAATCTGGCCCTTCCATCAAGAGTTTGCAACGGACGATTAACGATTGCATAACGAATTTGTCGCTGCTGGGCATTGAAACTCAGAATTGGGACATCATCTTTGTTTACATTTGCTCCACCAAACTACCCGAACACACCCTGGGTCTTTGGGAGCAATCTCAAGGGCCTTGCTCAGACCTGCCTAAGTGGAGCAAGATGGATGAGTTTCTGACTGCCAGATACTGAACTCTGGAATCAGTGTCGGATATTATCGGCAGCCACAATTTTTCCCAAGGTACTGCACGGGTTAATAACCAAGGCAGTCCTGGTAACCCGCGGAAATTGAAAACCTTTGGAACCACTGTAGCCCCTAGCTTACCCCAAAGAAAATGTCCAGTTTGCAGCGAGAATCATCCCATTCGTTTGTGTTCGGACTTTTTAAGAATGTCGGTTAGTGCTCGCTTGGCAACTGTTAAAAAGCACAAATGCTGCACAAATTGTTTGGCAGCCTCGCATGAGTTTAAGAGATGCCAGAGCTCAAATGTTTGCTACATTTGCAAACAGAAACATCATTCGCTACTTCACCGTATCGAATCTCCCCCCCCCCGGGAGAAACCGAGGGCTGGAACTAACCCCATTAACCCTTCTACCCCTGATAGTTCTCCAGAAATCCCTCGGCCTTCTCCTGTACAAAAGCGAAATGAAGTGGATAATGGCCCATCAACATCCGCTGCTGCTCGGTCTTTTCAGAATTTCGCTACCCGATTACAGTCCACCCCGTATTCCACAGTTTTATTAGGAACTATCCAGGTGAATGTAGTGCATAATGATGTAGTTTTTCCCGCTAGAGCTCTAATCGACCCGGCGTCTCAGGCTACTTTCATCTCCAGAAAGTTGCAACGGAAGCTAGATCTTCCAACCCTTTTGGCACCAGCTGCCACTGTCGTGGGCCTTAATGGCGCAGTGGCCGCAAACTCGACTAAAGTCTGTCTTGTTTCGCTGGGGTCTTCTATTGATCCAGCGTTTAAGCTAACTACGGAGGCATATGTGGTCGACAAGCTAACTGGTCGACTGCCCACATGCTCCTTAGCAAAGTTTGTTTGACCCCCGATCTTCCGTTGACAGACTTGAAATGTGCCCATATGGATTTGCTATTGGGTGGAGATATCTACTCCCAAATCATGCTTCCTGAGGTTAGAAAGGATTCTAAAAACCCTTTGATCGCTCAACGAACTGTCTTCGGTTGGATAGTAACTGGCAAAATACCTCAGTCGAACCCGTTGGATTCCGTTGCTTCCTTTTTCGGGCAACTGGACTTAGATGCGAAAATTAGTCGATTCTGGGAAATAGAGGAAGTACCCAAGTCGAAAGTATTGTCGCCTGAAGATCGCTTTTGTGAGGATCTGTATCGTCGCACCACTTATAGGACTAAGGGTGGTCGATATGTGGTTGCGTTACCCTTTAAACCCGAATTTTCGACGGACTTGAATCTCGGTCCATCCCGAAAGGGTGCTCTGGGCCAATATTTGCGAAATGAGTCTCGTATGTTAAGGAATCCTGAGGTTAAGGATCAATACGATCAGGTTATTGAGGAGTATCTTACCCTAGGCCACATGTCGAAAATCGATCATGACGCTGTTTGTTCCCCTAAGCCCAGTTACTACCTACCCCATCATGCCGTTTTTAAGCCTGATAGCACAACCACCAAGTTGCGTGTCGTTTTCAACGCTTCTTGCCCTTCTTCTAATGGCTTAAGCCTTAACAGTGTCTTGCACACTGGCCCGATTTTACAAGCCGATTTGACTATTTTGATTCTCCGATGGAGACTGTTTCGATTTGTCTTTAACGCAGACATACAGAAGATGTATCGGCAGATACTGGTCGTACCAGATCACACCCCTTTTCAGAGGATATTGTTCCGTCGAAACCCCCAAGAAGATGTGCAAGATTTCGAATTGAACACAGTTACATTTGGTGTTAACTGTGCCCCCTATTTGGCTATACGAACCCTACATCAGTTAGCTGATGATTGCGAAGCGGACCACCCGTTTGCTTCTGAGATTCTGCGAGACCAAATGTATGTTGATGACATTTTGGCTGGTTCGCATTCTTTTGTGGAAGCTACACGTAATCGTGATGAGATAATTCATGTTCTGAATTCTGCCGGCTTTTCTCTTCGCAAATGGACTTCGAATGACAGAGGTCTCATTGAGGATTTGCCCCCCGATCATCTATTGGATTCCCAATTTCTAAAATTGTCAGACGCCAGCACCGCTAAAACTCTGGGTTTACGTTGGAATGCGAGCATTGATGCATTTTTCTTCAAGCCAGCTCCAACGCCCGATTTCTCTGTAGTCACAAAACGTTCCGTCTTGTCTCAAATAGCAAAGCTATTTGACCCCGTTGGGTGGTTGGCACCTAAAGTGATAGTTGCTAAAATTCTTATGCAACAAATTTGGAAAGACGGAACCGATTGGGACGAATGTTTGAAACCCATGACGTTTAACAGATGGCTAGAGTTTGTCGATGATTATTCGTACATCGAAAGGATTAACATCCCCCGTAGGGTCAATTTTAACCCTCAGTATGAAGTGCAACTTCATGCATTTTGTGATGCTTCTGAGAAAGCATACGCTGCCACTCTGTACAGTAGAGTCCAAACCCCGTCTGGTGAATTTGTCACCCACTTGCTCGCTGCCAAAACAAAAGTTGCGCCTATAAAAGTGCAAACTTTACCCCGTTTAGAGCTCTGCGGTGCAACTCTATTGGCAAAAATGGTATTTTCACTTCGTAAGGAGCTGAATCTTACCAAATCGGAAGTCTTCTATTGGACAGATTCGACAATCGTTCTGTCCTGGCTTCAAAAACCCCCGTGCCATTGGCCAACTTTTGTGGCGAATCGAGTATCGTATATCGTGGACCAGGTAGGCACTGACAATTGGAATCACGTCGAATCTCATCATAACCCTGCTGACTTGGCTAGTCGTGGTATGAGCGCTAAGGAGCTGTCTATTTCAGATATTTGGTGGAAGGGTCCTGAATGGCTATCTCGTCCACAGTCTGATTGGCCACTGTCGTCTTTTAAACCCAATAATCAGCTAGAAACGCGTTTGATACAGGTCAATGTTGCTCAAACGGATACGTCCGAGGAATTCTTGAGTCGATATTCGGACTTACCTCGTGCCCTGCGAGTTTTGTCTTATATCCTTCGTTTTTATCACTCGTTACACCCAGAAAAAAAGTTGTCGTCTCAAGTCCCTCTATCTCATACGTTGAGTCAAAGTGAGGTTAGGTTGGCAATGGATCGTTTGATCATTCTCTGCCAAAGTACCCATTTCACCGAATACTCTTCTCTGAAGAATGGCTCTACCTTAACCCCTAAGAACTCATTACTCGTGTTCAACCCCTTTATAGATTCCAATGGATTTCTACGGGTTAATGGTAGACTCTCTCAATCACCTACTTTGACCTACAACGAACGTTTTCCGAAGTTATTGCCTTATAATGGCCGTTTCACGCGCCTCTATCTGGAACATCTTCATAAGTTTTCGGCTCATGCGGATATCTCACTTATGCTTCGTCTCATGCGACAGGAATTTTGGGTCCCTAAATTGAAGAATTTGGTCAAGACAGTTGTTCACAATTGCAAAGTGTGTTCTTTATACAAGAAGAAGCTCGGTCAGCAGATTATGTCTGCTTTGCCGCCCGAAAGAACTACACTCACCCGCCCTTTTACTCATACCGGCATTGATTTTGCTGGTCCCTTTGACATAAAGTCATATATAGGGCGTGGTTGTAGAATAACGAAAGGATATGTCTTGGTGTTTGTTTGTTTTGCGACTCGAGCCATCCATCTGGAGGCTACTAATGACATGCCCACCGAATGCTTTTTGGCCGCTTTTGCTCGATTCTTCTCTCGTCGCGGTTGTCCTTCTCACCTATATTCTGACAATGGTACTGCTTTTGTTGGAGCAGCCAATCTTTTGAATAAGGATAAGACTCGGTTCCTTGAGGATATAAAACGTCAGATTGTCACAAAGAATGCCTTTCAGTTAGTAGATTGGCATTTTATTCCTCCTGGAGCGCCACATATGGGTGGCTTATGGGAGGCAGGTGTGAAGAGTTTCAAAACCCATTTGAAAAAGATATCCCACGCCCAGAGCTTCACGTATGAAGAATTTTCGACTATGTTGACGAGAATAGAGGCTTGTTTGAATTCTAGACCTCTTAGTTCGATGACGGATAACCCGTCTGACGTCAATCCTTTGACCCCCGGACATTTCCTCATAGGAAGTGCTATACTCTCCCCGCCTGAACCTGACTTTTCGAATGAGTCTCTAAGCTATACTAATCGATGGCGTAAGCTGAAAATTTTGCACCATTTGTTCGCACGTCGATGGAAAGACGAGTATTTAGTCGAATTGCATAAACGCAACAAATGGAAGGTTCCCCAAAGAGATTTCGTTGTAGATGATTTTGTTGTCATTCGTCATGACAATCTACCCCCTAACGAATGGAAGCTAGGTCGAATCGAACGGGTCTATTTCGGCCCTGATTCGAAAGTGCGAGTGGCCGATATTAGGACCGCCAATGGCGTTTTGACTCGGCCAATAGTTAAACTCGTGCTGCTTCCCAATCATGAGCAAAACTAATATTCTCTCTTTTCTTTGCCTGTCTCGTTTCATTCACAGATGTCTGATACCGCTCCCCGTCGACTAACCATAGAACGCCCGACGGATGTGACCCTCGATGACGTTATTCCTACCGCCCGCTCAAAGTGCCGTCTGTGTCCTGAAGCTCATCCTCTACGCAAATGTCCCAAATTCCGTCGGATGAGCCCCGTTAAGCGGTTAAGTATAGTGAAGCACTACAAACTCTGCATCAACTGTCTGGCACATTCCCATTTTGTAAGGGAGTGCCGGAGCCGAGACCGATGCATGGAATGCTTGCAAGAGCATCATACCATGCTGCACCTTCACAGAAGAACTGGCGGTAACAAACTAGGCAAAACAAACGCTACGGAGACAAATCAGCCCAAGAGAAGTAACCGCAGGAGGAGCCACCCCAAAAAAAGAGCTGTTAAGAACAATAATTCAACCCATAGCCAAAACCAGAAGAAGAGCGCAACCCACAACCAAGCTCTGGAAAAATCATGTTCGTGCGCTGGTC
This sequence comes from Sarcophaga rosellei, assembly GCA_930367235.1. Classification (NCBI taxonomy): domain Eukaryota; kingdom Metazoa; phylum Arthropoda; class Insecta; order Diptera; family Sarcophagidae; genus Sarcophaga; species Sarcophaga rosellei. Next base: position 42,771,356 of record OV884018.1, on the reverse strand, counting down.
AACCTCCTAATTCCGGTAATGGGGCCGTAATGGCGGCATCGAATGCGTCTTCAGGGGCTACCATCGTGATCAACGTGTTGAGCAGATAATTTTTTCTTTATGACTATTGGTCTTACTCCTTTTTTCTCTTTTTTTCTGTACTTAATTTTTTCCTTTTTTTTTAATTGAATTTATACACTGAATTGTAACTGAATATTACCTAAATTGTAATTTTTTGATCTCTGGCCAGGTGACTTCTCGGTCCTCTTGTTGCAATGTTGCAAGGGGGGCGGGATGTTCACGCTGGCCACTCTAATTTTAAGTTTTAGATATAAGTTTAGCTTAAGCATATGAAACATCTCTGTTGTAACCTGAGTATTGTGAATTATAATGAAATACAGAAAAGAGATTATTATAAAATCCACCCCCGAATACGAAGGTACGTTTTGAGTACATAATAAATATAATTTTGTATAGAAAATTAATATTCTCGTTTTTCTTTCTTTCGCCAAATATTTTATTTTATTTATCTTCCCCGCTCACCCCCACAGTAACCCTGATTAGCTTTCGTTCTACCCAATTAGAATCTTCTCCGAAAATTACCACAGTTGGGAACATTCTCTTTCTTCTCATCTTCAAACGATAACTAGTCGCTATAAAATAAAATTCATAACAAAATACAAATTCGAATATATTTTTATGTATTTCAGTCAATTTTTTTATTTATTTAAAAAAAGAAATCAAGAATAGTATTTTACTCTTTCTGTCCTTTAGTTATTTTTGCAATAAATAAGTAACTATTTTTACTTGAGGTAAGTTGTAAATTAGTTTTTTTTTATAGTTTTTTTATGTTAGCATATACATATATAATAACTAATTTTTGCTACATTTTGAAATATTATACACCATATATAAGAACCTCACCTTACGGGAAGTTAGACATCGCGTGCCTTTGCATACTAAGCGCACATGCTCCCCAAATTTTTCTAAGAAAACAAAAAGAAATTTATGAAATTTGCCCCCAACGGTACAGTAACCTCTCGGATTAGTCTATTCTATAAAACGTGGTATAGTTAGGAACACGGTATTCGTCAGCTCCAGAAAATTCTCCTATTTGTAACACCTATGCTATAGGACGGTTCTGCAGAGTGATCAACAATTTTTATTGTTTTTATGCTCCTCATCTTTATCCAACAACACCAACATCTTACATTTAAGAATATTTGTTATTACATTAAAGAAGCCTAATCCTGACCGTTGCTGCAATAGGGGTAAGTCCAAATTTCTGAGAGTAAAATTTCTGGCATACATGTAGATGTTTGTGTTGTTTTTTAACAGATTCCCCAAATAAATCGTCATTTGTGAATTAATAGCATTTTCGGTAGCTTTTTAAAAAGATCAAAAGAAAACTGATAGGAAAGATTGTTCAGTAAAAAGTTTTTACGTTTAGATAAATAATAATACTCCACCAACCATGGAGTAAACTAAGTTAAAACTTTTTTCGCGTAAATGTTCTATTCTATTATTATTATTATCCGTAGAGTCACAATATTTTTATTATTACATCTTTAACCTCTTCAGGGACGTTTTCTTTATGGTGACAAAAAAACGATTAAATTTTGTTTACTTTTTAAATTAATTAATTTTATTTTAATAGGAATTCAGAACACAAAAAAAATGGAAAACAATGAAAATTCAAAAAAGGAATAACGTCCACATTTGTGGCCACTGAGCGTTAATGGTAATTTATGTGTGAAATGATTTCATACATTCCGGGCATATCAGGCATATATATTCTTCACATTTCTCATTAATGTAGCGAGTTCGTCTTACACAATTTTTGTCTTGACATCTGGGAGGATTTTTCAGTTCCTTGTATTTGGGATAATGGCCTCTATCGTCCAGTCTAATGCCAGGATTAACTCCGTAAAACTTATTATATTAAATATATCTATTATTATTTCATATTTTAACGATTTCTTGATATAATCCAATAAAACAGGCTGCCGAAAAATTATTTCACTTTTTTATGTATCTAACTATGCATCGGAAATAATATCATTAGTGAGACAAACGTTAAAATTTTTACTTCTCTTGGAGGATTCGGTAGTCAATAAATTGTTAATTTTTTGTTCTTTTTATTATTATTATTATAATTATAAAAAAATTAAACGTCTACATATCTGGCCAAGGGCGTGAAGAGGTTAAAGTCTCTATATATTTTCACTCATAAAAAATTATTAACAGAATGTAAACTTCATTTTAATTGAGTTCAAAATTATGATTGAAAATATATATTTTTCAATTTATACTTATATTTATATTAAGGTTAAAGTAAATCCTATTAGGAGTTGTTTATAATATATTCTTTTTCTCGTTTTTTACCTAAAAATTTAATGTCCTTAATTATCCCTTTACAAATGAGTTAATTTTGTGTAAATTAAATTTTTATTTTTTTCGTGTGAATTGTCTTATATGGATTAACTAACAACTATGGTTCTACTAGCAAATTACGCTTGTAGGATACAGGCTTAGGGAGGGATGCACAGCGTTGTTCCTCAAAAACACCAGAGAAATCTATTTATTAGGTAAAGATAATTAATACCCTTTTATTTCCCCATTTAGTAGTATAGTAGGGGCTCGTATTGTTTGAACTATACTATTCATTATCACGTTGAGTAAATATAATAAATAAAAAGGGAGTCTTTATAAAACTATTTGTAATGCAACAGAGGCGGCCAAACTAGGTCACGAACCACCCATTCGACTGCTAACAACCATAGGCTCCCGTATACCTGCTTTAGTTCGATCGTTTTATCAATGAATACATATATGCCTTGTTTGTGTATATCGTTGAAGTACAGTGACATCTTTTGTGTGTACATTACAAAGACCCCCAATAACATCACGAATATCAAAAAATCTTCAACAGCATAACAGGTCACTAGATTCAATTATTATAACTGTTGTATTAAATTAAGCCGTTTTGAACGGCAAACATTTTGTATTATTGATAAAATATGTGTTTTATTGTTCTAAAAACAATACAGACAACCACAAATTGAGCTTTTAAAACAATTTTGCTTTTTCAAAGTAGTTTTTGAAATATTACGCAAATTCTTTTCTTTGCTTCCTGTATGGAAACTTATTTGAGCCAGTGTATATCGATTCACACCGAAATTTAAATTTAAAATATACATATATGTGTATATGTATGTATGTACATATGATATTGTTTCGTAGTAATGCGTATACAGGTCGCGTATACCATTAACAAACGCCTCGGTTTTAAAATTATCTATCAGTGCGTGGTTTTCTCTTGGGTATGTATACTGGGAGGGATGGGATGCATGCAAACAAGGTAAAGTTTCTGACTGTGGCCAACGTGGCGACCACCAGGACGATCCTTGTCTTGCTGTATTCAAGTTGACACGCAGCCTCCTCGTGGCCCCTCCTGGATGGCATTCTAGCACCCGCTAGATGTTAATTAATGCGTGCAGCGAAGTCCAATCCCCTGGACGTTAAATTTGGGTTGTGCGTAGGGCTTGGAACCCACCACGTAAAAACTTTCTCCAATGAAAACCAAAACAATAGCCTCTATAAAGATCCCCTCAAAAGTTGACGACCACGGCAAACGTTTAAAGGACTATGATTTACGAATAGGCGCATGGAACGTCCGAACCCTTTGCAGGGCAGGCGCTTCCGCCCAGCTGGCGGATGCCCTCATGAAATGTAGGACGGACATCACTGCCATCCAGGAAATGCGATGGATAGGGCAAGGATGCAAAAGGCTAGCATCTTGCGATGTGTATTACAGCTGCCAGGTTGATAAGCACGAATTCGGATGCGCATTTGTGTTTAATAAGAGACTTCGCCACCTTGTCTCTGGGTTCACGCCTGTGAACGAAAGGATAGCCACAATCCGCATCAAGGCAAAATTTTACAACATCAGCCTTATTTGTGCTCATGCCCCGACGGAAGAAAAGGACGATGTGACTAAAGATGCCTTCTATGCTAAACTCGAGGACATATACGATAAGTGCCCGGCCCATGAAACCAAAATCGTCCTCGGGGATTTTAATGCGATGGTCGGGCGGGAAGGTATCTTTGGCCCCACTGTCGGACAGTTCAGCCTCCACGACAACACTACCCCCAATGGTATGAGGCTGATCGATTTCGCCGCGGCACGTAACATGGTAGTATGTAGCACCAGGTTTCAACACCTCGATATCCACAAGGCCACTTGGATGTCCCCTGATCGATCTACGTCCAACCAAATCGATCATATTGTGATTGCCGGAAGGCACGTATCCAGTGTACTAGATGTGCGTACGTTCAGAGGTCCAAACATCGACTCTGACCACTACCTTGTCGCAGCCAAGTTTCGATTGCGCATTAGCGCATCGAGGTCTGCGCGCTCTAGTACATTGCGAAAGCTGGACGTCAAGAAGCTGCGATCACAAAGGACAGCGGAGGCGTTCTCCGCTCAACTCTCCGACAAGCTCCGTCATTCCCTCTCTAATCTCAACGACATTGGAGGACTGTGGGCCAACATCTCAAACTCCTTGCGCACTACTGCGGAAACAGTCCTTGGTTTCGAGCGCCCACCCCAACGAAATCAATGGTACGATGAGGAGCGTCGCGAGGCAGCTGCAGCGAAAAACGCCGCATACAGAAAAACTCTGCAGTCTGCCGCTACGCGAGCCATTGTCGAGGACTATAGAGAGAGGAGAAGGGAAGAGAGACGCCTTTTCAGACGCAAGAAGAGGGAGCAGGAAAGGCGTGTGCGTGAGGAAATCGAGGTGTATAAATGCAGGAATGGCGCTCGAAAATTCTGTGTGAACGACTGAAGCCACTCGTCAAAACACTGATTGGACCTTATCAGTGCGGCTTCAGACCTGGCAAGTCCACCATCGACCAGATCTTCACACTACGCCAAATCCTGGAAAAGACCCATGAACAACAAGTCGACACACACCATCTTTTTGTCGACTATAAGGCAGCCTTTGATAGCCCCATAAGGGATCGTGTTTTTGCCGCAATGTCTGAGTTCGGTATACCTGCGAAGCTGATAAGGCTATGCAGAATGACGTTGAGCAATTCCTGCACCTCCGTCAAGGTAGGAATGGACCTCTCCGAACCTTTTGATACCGTGCGAGGTTTCAGACAAGACGATCCCTTATCATGCGACCTCTTCAACTTCGTCATGGAGAGCGTTCTGCGAAAGGCGGGAGTGCATCGCAACGGCACTATTTTTCAAAAGAGTGTCCAGCTGCTTGCGTACGCTGACGACATTGACATCATAGGGCGTACCAAGCGAGATGTTACTGCTGCCTTTAGTGCTATTGAACGGGAGTCTACCAAGATGGGTATGGCAGTAAATGAGGGCAAAACAAAGTATATGTTATCGACAAGTAGAGACTTTTGAAACAGTCAAGGAATTTATTTATCTTGGCTCCGCCGTTACCGCCGTAAATGCTGTCAGTCTGGAGATCAAGCGTAGGATCACTCTTGCCAACAGGTGATACTATGGTCTCAATAGGCAATTGAGTAGCAGAGACCTCTCTCGGGCGACAAAACTAACACTCTACAAGACACTCATCCTACCCGTGCTTCTTTATGGCGCTGAGGCATGGACCCTATTAAGTACTGATGCATCGGCCTTGAGAGTGTTCGAGAGAAAAGTCCTACGTAAGATCTTCGGTCCAGTGCGTGTTGGCGATGATTTCCATATCCGATTCAACAGTGAGCTGTATGAGCTCCTCAACGACATTGACGTTGTGAAGCGTATTAACAACCAGCGGCTGCGCTGGCTCGGCCATGTCGTTCGAATGGATGAGGATGCTCCGGCGAGACGAGTATTTGATGCGGGTATCTGCGGAAGTCGGCGAAGAGGACGACCTTGTATCCGTTGGAAGGACCAAATCGAGGAAGCCCTGTCATCGATTGGTGTGACCAACTGGCGTAGGCGCGCAAGAAGCAGAGGCGCCTGGAAGGATGTGTTGCGGCAGGCCGAAATCCGTTAAACGGGTTGTTATGGCCAATTAAGTAAGTAAGTATGTACACTGCACTAATCTCTCAACCTCCATTGCAAAGGCTTGAAGCGACTCATTAACCTTTTACCCTCGGCACCTTAACTCTATGCGATGCAGTTCTCGTTTGTGCTCGCGGCCGAATTTAGTTGTTTCAGCAGCTAGCATGTATGGTTTCTAGAATCTTGGCTGCGACACCTTTTAACGCCAACATTAGCTCCAAAGCCTTCTCTTAATCGTCCCATCCGTTTCTGCTGGCTACTGTCTCGAATTGGTATTTAAAGACGGATAGGGGTGAGCTACCACCAAAGCAAGGTGTTTTTATCCTGACGGTACCATCTGATATGATTCGCACTGGTTCCAGTCGCTGGCTCTGGAGATTGTTGATATTCTCCTCCATTATAACAAGTTTTCCGTCAACGCTATTTCTACTACTACATCGATTTGATGTTCTGCGAACACGAAAAATGCTACAAAATTTTTGTTTTAAATTCAATGTGAACTGTGATTTTTTTCACTTGGTGCTATTTTACTCTTGATAATTGGCTGAGTATTTTGTAAAGAATGTTCTTTTTCCTGAACATTGGATATAAGTGATTGATTTTGAATTTGATTATTATGGTTATTAACAGCAGTAATATTGTTATTATCCAGTCGCTGACTCTAGAGGTTGTTGACACTAGTAATTCTTTTACTGACCGAAACATGTTTTTCCTGTTTCTTTTAAATTTTTGACAAAAACTTGTTCTCTATTCTACATTTTTGTCATAATTGCTGCTTTCATTTTTTCTTGCGCATCAGCAAATAGCTTTTGATTTGCTACTTGCATTTTTTCTTGTGCAAATAGCTTTTGGTTTGCTTCTTGCATTTTTTCCATCTTTTGATCACTATCTTTTTTTTTAGACTTAGCCAGAAGTTTTTTATTTTTTTATTCTGTAGAACCTTCTTGCCCATCAGTTAATACTTATATTTTTTCCATCATAGCGGCTAGCAACGAATTTATGTTCTAACTCGTAAGTATCGATATCAATACAGCGCTGCTGAAGTTCTTCCCTTAACCGCCTTTGGAGTTCATTCTTCGTGCCCGTTGTTGGCAGCTCTAATTTACCCAACTCACGTTTGAGCCGTTCCAGTCTTAGTTCGGAGAGTTTAATTTTTTTTATTATTTTTATTTTTAAATTTTGCAATCGCACAATTTTGCGTGCCACTGTTCACAACTTTATGTATACGACAACAATTGCTTTGTTTGTTATTCCTCTGTTCGACTGATCTTTGTAACGGAGATCTTCAAACCACGATAGCTCTCTTCAAACAGACCACGTCTTCACATAAGACTGACTGAACTTTTACGAACTCAGTCGCCTGCTTTGCCTTGCCAAAGTAAACAGTCTGATGAATGTTCTTGAAGGCAAATGTTGGTGGCTTCGCCTTCTCGAGATCTATATTAATGGAAAAATCGTTGTTTCATTATTGTTGTTTGTGTATTTTGTTTACATTTATTCTTGTAGTGTTTGTTGTTGTATTACGTAGTGCGATAATTTGTAAACAAGTTCATTGTTTTGTTTTTGTAGCTTTTGTTTATAATTTTAATGTTAAACGATGTAAAAGCAAAACACCAGTATCTAGATTTTTCGTAACAATATTATATATGTACATACGGTATGTATCGAATTAGAATGTAAACAAACGAATCTTTTCTTCACTCTTTATATCCCATTTACACTACAGCGAAATCTAGTACTTATGAGATTTCGAGCCAAATCTAGTTGATTTTAACTAGATTTCCCATACAAAACAAAATCTACTTATTTAGTAGATTTCGGCAAAATCTACTCAAAATCTAGTAAAAATAGAAATGTAACTATGTGTTTTGCCAAATAGTACTTAAAAATACAACGCTGCACAGGAAAAAAATGACATTTCAATTTAAAAATACATTTTCTAAATGTTGCAAAGGGTCCGCCAAATAACTTTTTTTTTTGAAAATGCTTTAAAAAAACTACTGAATATTTTCTCAAATTTCTTTTTTTATTTGGAAGTGCAATACTTCCGGTTAATAATGGAAAATAATTTCATTCAAATGGCTGCCTCGGCTGGCAATGCAGTAGCCTACACGAGTAGCATACAGAAGATGCCGATTTTGGCAAAAAAAAAAAGTAATCTTTTCAGATGAAGCTCATTTTAATTGTGGCGGGTATGTAAACAAGCAAAATTGTCGCATTTGGGCCACAGAAAACCCGCACGCATACATTGAAAGGCGACGCACCCAAAACGAGTAACTGTTTGGTGCAGATTTTGGTCCAGAGGCATAATTGGGCCATTGGCCGTTTCAGTTAATGGCGATCGTTATCAGGCCATGTTGAACGAATTTTTGTTCAAAAAAATTGAAGAGTTTCAGTAGTTTTTTTTAAAGCATTTTCAAAAAAAAAAAAAGTTATTTGACGGACCCTTTATTATTTTCTTTTAAATTTCAGTCAGCTGTTTTTGTTATTAAAATGAAATCTAGCTACTGTCAAATAAATGCAGTGTAAACGATCTAGATTTTGAGCAAGATTTGAAATCTAATCTACTAGATTTCGCTGTAGTGTAAATGGGCTATTAGCAAATTAATTTCAAGTTCAATGGTTCAACAATTTAACTTTTTCATTGTTTGACGACTTGTCAAATTTTTGGAGATGCAAAAAAATTTTCATTAAATTTGATTTCTAACAAATTATAAAAATAAAGGGAAGATCTTCCTACCTGTAACTTTTAAAGTTAAGTTTATGATTGAACTTGCTACAATATGGCTATTTTAAATATAAACAAAATACAACAAAGAAAAAAGAAGCCCGTCGTTGCCACTGCGTTTAAAAAATATGTTTAATTGTGCAACATTGCTGTCATATTTTTGTAAAAGTTAACTTTATTTTATCATTAGGTTGTAATAACAAAATGAAATTAAAGGTGACTTTAAAGTTCACTTTAGCTAAAGTTACCTTTAACTAAACCCAACTTTAACAGCAAGTTTTAAATAATTTTAAATCAAAAATTGTGAATGTTATTTGTCCCGGGCAAAGGTAACAAGGAAACACCAACGGCAGAATTTATAGAGGTACCGAGATCCGGTGTTTTCTTTTAAAAGTGCTTTTGTAAGAAAATTTTTTCTAGAAATCAAATCAAAAATTTTAAAAGAAATTACTGGCAACGTTGCTGTCAGTACATTATATGTGCAAACGTTTTACCTGACTGTACAGTTGTTTATAAGCATACGTCACATTGATGATTATATTAATGAAATGTAATTTAAATTTATAATACTTTTTTTTTATTAAATTACCTTTTTTAGGAAGAGGCGGTAGAGCTCTTGATTGAAATTTTTTCCGTTTATCATCTGTGGATTTCGAATGAAAAATAACACCCTTTTCGGTTTTAGAATTATTTTCATCATTATCGATTGAAATATTTCTACTACTACATCGATTTTGATTTCTGCGAAAACGAAAAATGCTGCAAAATTTTTGTTTTAAATTCAATGTGAACTGTGATTTCTTTTCACTTGGTGCTATGTTACTCTTGATAATTGGTTGAGTATTTTGTAAAGAATGTTCTTTTTCCTCAACATTGGATATAAGTGATTGATTTTGAATTTGATTATTATGGTTATTAATAGCAGTCATATTGTTATTATTATTATGCACAGTTTCAGTATCTGAAGAAAAGTTCTTCTGAGGGGCAACATTATATTTATTTGAATGCAAGCTTATATTCTTATCGACTCGGGTTTGGGTTAAAGTTGAATTACTACTGCGTGAACGTGCTGTTGAACCACTCCAAATAGTTTCATTCGAAGATTTGACCCCAGTATTTTTTATATGTCGAATTGATGTTTCTCCAACCCCTCCACTCACAACTTCGGAAGTTGGTTTTGTGTCTGAATATAGTGTGTGATAGAATTGTTTAACCTCATCTAATGTCATATGCAATGGTTCACTAATATTAGTGTCCTCTTGCATGCTAGATGTGGATATAAACGTTGTTGTGTACCTAGATGTCGCACTAGATAAGAAATGGTTTGCCGCCTGATCAGTACTTCCACAATTGTCTGCACAATTTGAGGACGATCGTTTTTTTCTTTTGTTTCCACTTTTGCGGCTTGGTTTAGTTTGATGATGGCACTTAATATGTTTATTACAGTTGTGATTAATCGTCATTTCTTTGGTTTCGGGAACAATACAATCCGATATATTGTTACTGTGGTTGTGTTTAAATCTTTCCTTCTCTGACTTTATCATATCAACTGGCAAAGCGTAAATATCGGAGTCAATGGGAACATTGTAGAAATCTGATATTTCACGTGTCAAAAGTGCATCATGTGACATTGCTTGCGTAATAAATATAGAATCATCAGGTTTGTTAGACGACGATACACTTAAAGAGTTATGAGAACTTGAAAGCCGACTGTTAAGAGAGTTTCTCGAGTTAGGTCGATTACCACTTGTTCCTATTAAAAAAAAGTTGAATTTTTTTCTTATGCAATAAAACCAAATTTTAATAAAATCTTACCGCCATGATAGATATGATTGTGGCAATGATGAGCACTACTTAAAGGACTGCACATGACTTTTCGTTGTAGACTACTATCGTATTGATATGTATTTCGTTTAGATCCATAGTAGAGGTCATAGTCATGAATTTCTGATAGGCCTGATATATTGAAACGATAAGCAGCTGCTGTCATATTATCTTGTTCCGATGGTATAGCTTTAAAGTACCGGGTATGGTCTTGAAAAAAGGGGCATAAAGTTTGTTTAATTTTAACTATTGATACAGGTGGCGGGGGAGTCGGAAGTAATTGTGTTGGTGAATCTGATTCTAATACATCAACGCTATTGCCTAACGAGGAGCTTAGAATATTATTAGGTTCGTCATATATATTATCCGTGTGAGAATTTAAAATAGAGTCACTAGAATACAGGTGTTTGTTAACAGCATATAATTCCTTTGATAATTTTTCTTGTTCTGCTACGCCATGGTCCATATCTATATGAACTCCAATGCCACAATTGATAGTATTACAAATTGAACTAGTATTATAGCCATTATTAACTGCTTCTGCATTGCCATGTTCTTTAAGATGTTCAAATGAAGACTGGGACGAAGTCCAACGCCTTAAACTTCCAATACGATTTTTTGTCATTGAACGTACAAGAGTAGTTTGTGGAGAATCCTGGAACTCAGGCGGCGGATCTATTGGTGCTAGAGGTCCCTTTTTTAATGTATTAAAATTTTCAGTGCTCATACCGCCTTCAGAGCAATTATCCAAAGAATCAAATTGTGAAACCTCACCATCACTCTCAATAATCTGTTAAAAATAGCATTGTTAACATTAAAATTATTAGTTACAAAATGCTAAAATATTATTAATACTTCTATATCAAATTTGCAGAGTCCTAAACGATAAGAGTCTCCGCTAGATATTGAACTATTCGTTGTTAATGGTACGCCAGAATCATCACTTAGAGAAGCAGCTGCATTTAATTCAATACTGTTTGCACTCGTCAGATCATGATGATGAGTAGGGAAAATACTAAAACTGTCGCTGCTACAAATGCTCGCTATTACAGAAGCAGTTGCTGAAGTATTGCAACAAGAATCTTTGATTTTAGTAGAAGAATCCATATCGTTTATGAATTATCTTCAACCTAAAAAAAAATTAAGATTTTTAATTACTTGCAATTATATTTATTCGACTTTTATTCATTCGTTCACTATTTTATTCACTTTCTAAGTTTAGGAAATAAAGAAAAAAATTTCAAGGTAAAGTTATTGAAAGTAGCGGATAATTTGAAACTGAGTATCCAGAAAAGGACTTCATAATCTTATGAGACTCAAATACTACAGCTTTAGTATCAGGTTTCGCCAAAAATTAGACTTACAAAGTAATAAATCGGTAAGGTGGTAATCTTGCTGGTGAACTCACGTACCAAGGGAGAAACGATTTCCAGTAAGTTAAAACTATTATTTGTACATCTTCTGATGTAAGTGTAGGGCCTAAACTCTTCAGTAATGAAATGCCTAAAAATTTGTCACTAAAATCCCAGACAAGATCGCGCAGAGAACATTTAATTTATAGCATTTTCAGTTTAAATTAAACCTTTTTCAAAATAAATGAAACCCTTTTCAAAATGAACGAAACCTTTTTCAGATTAAACGAAACTTTTTTTAAATTAAACGAAACCTTTTTCAAAATAAATGAAACTCTTTTCAGAGTAAATAAAACTTTATTCAAATTCAATTAAACATTTTTCAAATTAATTTAAACCAGTTATAGTATTTAATAGAAAACAAACATATTCATTTTTATATAATACTTGAATTAATGAAGAATTTGTCCACTGGCCGCTTTAGAAATTGTCATGATCATATCCATAACATAGTTCGCACAATCATTTTGATTAATTTGTGCGACACTTTCCTCAATTACACTTACTATGTTATGCTCTGTGGTAATGTCACGTAATAATGATCGGGCGTGGAATTTTATCTTAGAAAATGTTTTCTCTATCGGGTTCAACTTAGGAGAATAAAGTGGTAAAAATTTAAGTGTACAGTCACTATTATCCACCATATTTCGAATTTCCTGGGTTTTATGGATTCTGACATTATCCATAATTAAAAATGAATTTTGTAACTCTGGGCTGCTTTCAATTTTATCCAGGAGCTCCCTCAGAAATGTTTGGAGACGGGCTGAATTTACAGTGGAAAGGGAAAAAACTTTATGGTAGACAACACCAGCATTATTTATCGCAGCAATTAACGTAACGTTCCTTCCCCTTACGGTTGGCACAACAACATGAGCTCTTTCACCTACCTTAGCACGTGCTTGTGAAAGCCGTAAATCTATAAAAATCATTTTTCTTTTTGTTGAGGAGACCAAACTGCAAATTCTGAGGCATACTGTCGACGGTTTTCAATAGTCGAAGCGCTATTCATACGGTCCATTTCGATGGAAGCCATTTTCAGCGTTATTTTAAGTTCTTTTAATCCGTTGAAAATTGTAGACAATGCAAGCGTTACATTAAATTGTTCAAATAACTTTTTGCGAATATTTCTCAAAAAAAAAAAAAAAAAAAATACAACAGAATATGATAAACCTACAAATTCTATAACTGGTTTAATTTAATTTGAAAAATGTTTAATTGAATTTGAATAAAGTTTTATTTATTCTGAAAAGAGTTTCATTTATTTTGAAAAAGGTTTCGTTTAATTTAAAAAAAGTTTCGTTTAATCTGAAAAAGGTTTCGTTCATTTTGAAAAAGGTTTCATTTATTTTGAAAAAGGTTTAATTTAAACTGAAAATGCTATAGATACCACAAGGTGAACGATGCAACCATATATTCATAAGTTTGTTGTCACATCCTCTTCGACCGAGATGTTCAGGAGAGTTGTGAGAAACAATCCAGGACTACCATTCCAATGTAAAGAAGTTGGCTGGTGAAGAATAATGTTCAGCTTTACTATACAAAAGTTCAAAAGAGTCGTTCAGGGAAGTTTATCTTGGTACGAAACTCGAGGCAATTTATAATTTATTTATGGTGTGCCATGTGGGACATGTGGGGATAACATAAGGAGAAACGTTACATCTGCGAAGTGCAATAATTGCAGTGGATGGTGCCACTGAGGAAGTGCGCCAACCTTACACGCCACACGGAGTGGAATGATCACTTTGTAGCCGAGTGCTGTAAACGACCACGGACCGCAGCAGATCCTCCCCGAATTCCCTCGGGACACACGACCAATACACATAGAGACGTACGAAATGATACAAGCGCAACTACTTCACGACCCCTAAATCGACTGGGACGAACTACAACCGTAACTCAACAACCCATATTATCTATTCCCCCATCATTAACCCCCATAGCCCAACAACCCACCATCCACCATAGCATACATTCCAATTTCAGTATTCTGCAGTTCAACTGTAATGGACAACTTCATTGAGCTGATGTCCATATCCATAAGATCGGAGGACACCGATATCGAAATCATCAACGTCTATATTCCTCCAGCAAATAGCATTGGAACCCAATACCACCCGAACATCACTCATCTCCTCCAAGGTGAATAAAATCATACTTGGTGATTTCAACGCACATCACGAGAGCTGGAATTGCGATAGCTGATCAAATCGATGAATCTGACCTCGCCACAATAAATGAGCCACAGCCGACCAGGGTCACACCAAGATGCTTAAGCTACCCAGACCTCACCATAGGAAGTCAGTCTCACCTAGCCTATACCACCTGGCAGACACACACTGCCCTGAGCTCAGACCCATTGTGGTCTATATCGAGAAACCTAATGACTTCCTGGAACCTGACAAACATACCTACATCAACTACAATAAGGCCAACTGGGAGGGTTTCACAACCTTCATTGAGGATAATATCGAACCTCCCCTACGTGCGTCAGAATTGGTGAAAGGCAATTCCGAACAATTGTTCAGAATGCGGCGAAGCGTTTTATCCCTGCCGGTAGGATTAACAACACAAGACCGAACTATCGTACAGAAGCCGCACACCTGGCTCAGCAGCGAGATGACATAAGAGCGAGAAACCCTGCGGATGAAAGGCTGGAAACAATGACCTCCAGAATAAACCACTTGGTGAACGAGCACAGACGGTCTAAGTGGCTAGAACACCTTGAACGTTGCTCCTTAGCTCCCAAGAAACTCTGGAGGACCATTAAAAACCTATCTGGCTCCAAAACCAACACTAACCTCACAGCTATCGAATTTGACGGCAGGCAACAGATAGAAGGCAAAAAATGCGCCAAAGAATTCTGCAAACAGTTTGTAGAACACCCAACTGAGCAGAACAAAGGCAAAAGAGCAACTTTGAGGTTACTAAGGAACCTGCGTAGGGACCAACAGCAACAATCCTTCGAACAGTCCGCGGTAGCTTACACCATCTCCAATGCCAAACCATCAAAAGCCTTGGGATCAGACGGACTGTCCGTGCTTATGCTTAAGAAACTAGGCGTAAAGGCTTTAAGGTTCCTTACCAGAATAATAAACCTGCAATGCACAACCTGGTGATACCGGATATCTGGAAGGTTGCGAGGATCATCCCGATCCTAAAGCCCAATAAACCAGCGACCAAAGGAGAGTCATATCGCCCGATCTCCCTACTATCACCAGTGGTAAAGATCCTTGAAACTCTCCTGCTCCCTGCCTTCAAAAGACACTTCCCATTGGCAGACCACCAGCATGGCTTCATGGAAGTTCGTAGTACCACCACGGCCCTCACCGAAATAACTTCAAGTATAGCAAACGGACTCAACCAACAACGACCATGTCAACGCACTGTTGTGGCGGCCCTTGACCTTTCGAAGGCCTTTGACACGGTCGACCACTCCATACTCCTGGGAGACATTATGAACTCAACGTTGCCCAACGATCTGAAACGCTGGACCTCCAACTACCTTGGAGGTAGGCAGGTCTTCGTTGAATTCAGAGGACAAAAAACCCATCACAGGAGGATAAAGATGGGAGTACCACAGGGAGGAGTTCTGTCGCCTATACTCTTTAACATCTATCTCAGACCACTCCCGGAACCACCTTCAAACATCTCATTGGTCTCTTACGCGGATGACTGTACAGTCTTTTCTTCGGGCGTTAACATTGAGGGAATCTGTACCGGAATAACGAATTACCTTTCGTCCGTAGTGGAATTTTTCCGAAGCAGGAGTCTGCGCATATCTGCGCCCAAGTCATCAGTTTCTCTCCTCACTACTTGGACGAAGGAAGTAAGAAGAACGTTAAACGCCGAAGTGGAAGGCAATAACATTCCCACGGTTCGGTACCCAAAGATTCTCGGGGTAACCTTTGACAACTTACTCCACTTCGCGGCACACGCAACCAACATCAATACAAAAGTGAAGACGAGAAACAAAGTCCTAAAGGCTCTAGCAGGCACCACGTGGGGCATGGATAAGGAAACTACCATCACAACTTACAAGGCTATAGGACGGTCACTCCTCAATTATGCTGCCCCAATTTGGGCATCATTCTTGAGTGAGACTCAATGGCGAGCACTACAGACGACACAAAATAACGCCCTGCGTATAGCCACCGGATGTGTAAAGATGTCCAGTATCGATCACCTCCACGATGAGTCCAAAATGCTGACTGTTAGGACGCACAATGTGCTACTAACTAAACAGTATCTAATAGCCTGCTACCTTCCTACCCATCAAAACCACCACCTAGTTATGGACGATCCCCCTCCTCGCTGCATAAGACAAGACTTCACCGTTTATAAATCCGACATTACACACCTTATAGTGTTTTCACACCGAGTGGTTTTAACGCAAAAGTTGGTTTTAACGTTAAAATCAAAAATAAAACCTGCTTTTACCACACAAAATTATTGTGTTAAAATCAACTTAAAACCTTTTTTGAATTGGTTTTAAGTTGATTTTATGAAATACAACCTTGTTTTATGTACTAAATCAGAGCTACCAGCTCTGAAATGGTAAAAACAGCTGATAAAAATTAAATAAAAACAAAACAAATGTAAAAATATAGAAAGCCGGTTGTATAAAAATATAAAATTTCAAATAATGAATGCTACAACAATAATAAATAACAATATTTTAACAATAATATTAATAATATTAATATTATTTCATAATTTTTCATATTTTTTTGTTTTTTCTTAAACAAAAACATTTCTGTTCCGTCATGAATGTATGAAAGTTAAAACCTGATTTAAGAAAATTTGCAGTGTGAACGCAAAATCAGCTGATTATGGTTTTAATGCTAAAATCAGGTTTTAACTTCTGGTGTGAAAACACTATTATCCCCTCAATAGCGGACCCACTATCTGTGAGAGAGGCGCAAAGCGCCTTACACCACACGACTGTCAAGAAGGCCAGGGACGAGCTCAGCCTTAACAGGGTCATTAATCAACACCCACCACCTACATCGGATTCTGAAAGTCAGCTACCAAGGTCTACGAGAACCATTCTGGCACAACTAAGATCATTATGGTCAAACATCCTGAACAGCTACAGGGCCAGAATTATCCCGGGAACTCAGGATACCTGCCCCTTACGCAACCTGGCACCACACGATAGGGTGCATATCTTTAGCTGCCCAGTAAAACCGACAACACTGCGACCTATCGACCTATGGCTGAACCCAAGGACAACTGCGGACTTCCTAGGATTCCCGACCACATGACGTCTTCGACACACCCACATATCCAACTACAAACTACCCCATCTCTTACCCATCCCATCCTCACCTAATCACATGGCATACAACCAACAACCAACTAAAAGCACTAAATTTTTTATATCTCATACATAGGGAGAAGCTTCCGGAAGCAACAGCCGAACTGTTACAACAACAACAACGAATCTATAAGAATTAAGAGGAATAACTCATAAATATAAGGGCGAATCTAGTGATGTGACACATATAGATTCTCAAATTATATATCATAAAAGCAAATTTTATTGCGGTATTATCAATTAAATTTCATTTAAAATTTTTTTTATTTAATTAGAGTTAAAATACAAATTGATCGAGAGAAAAAATAAGGAAACCACACGTCCTTTCAAAATAATGAAATAATGTTGTTGAATGATTAACATTTTGCAGAGGCTCCGTTGATAGCTGAAACTGGTAGACACCGTCTAAGCATATGGTTAGCAAGATATTTTCATTCGAATTCGGCGTATCATTTCACACAGCCTGAATTAAATTTTAAAGCTTATCACCATTTGTGAGATGCCTTGCTATGATTGTTGTTTTTACTACATTTCATAAATTTTCGATCGGACTTGGATTCTTGAAGTTTTCGCACGCACTTCGCCCAAGTCCTTCAAATTAATAGAAAATTTTGATGATATCTTACGCACAGTTTATTTTATTTAAATTAAATGGTACGAAGCGCTTTAAAAATTACGTACATACATAATTGGCCATTACAACCCTTCAGTCAGGATTACGGCCTAGCTTCTCACACCACTCATGTTGTGTGCCTTAATTTTATACTTGAGTGGCAGGACCTACAGTTTAACGTCGACTCCGAACGACAGATTTTGAGAAACTTTTTGCTGAGAGGAAGTCGCTGAAGAAATATTTTTCATATTTCGTTTTGATGTCTGGCCTAGGGCTCGAACCCGGGCTTTACATCTAATAAGCGAACACACTACCTACTAGACTACGGCGACTACATTAAAAATTAATATACATATATACAAATAAATATCTGCCCAAACAGCCAAATTTGTAAAAAAACTCCATAATAAACATTACTGTAACTTCATTGCGAAATAAGATCCCACGGTGTGAAAACGGAGAAAATGCAGTTAATTTTTAATTAGTATTTTATTATTTGTTTTTATATATATTTTTAAATAAATAAAATTATTATAACTTGTCTTTAACTAAAGGCAGGATTTTAACTGACAGATAATTTGTTTTTCATTATTATAAGTGGACAATAAGGTAAGGGAAGATCATCCTACTTGTAACTTTTCAAGCGAAGTTTATTTTTGAACTTGCCACATATATATTATTTTCAATTTGGCAACTTCAAATATAAACAAAATGTGCAAAGAGCCTAATCACACGAGAACAATTTTTAATCGCACAATTTTTGTTCTTTTCAAATCACGCGGGATGAATATTAGTTTGGCATGAAATGTATACGTATACACAGCTTTGTATGTATTTAGCGTTCTTGCATTAATTTGATGTTTGGCTGATTTTTAAAAATGTACATGTATTAGTTTTGTGCTGGTAATGCGGGGTTGTAGCTGGTTGAAACTTTACGCCACCGAACAACCATTCTCTTCACCTCTCTTACCTATAAACTATCATTTTACGCCGGCTCAATTGTTCTCGTGTGATTAGGCTCAAACACAACAAAAAAGAAATTCTCGTTGCCACTGAGCTTTAAAAAAACTTGTTTAATTTGGCAAATGTTATCGACATTGCTCCAACACTGCCATATTTTTGATTAAGGTGACTTTATTTTATCATTAGGTTGTAATAACGAAAAAAGTTAAATGTGACTGTAAAGTTCACTTTATCATTTTACTAAACACAACTTTAACGTCAAGTTGCGATCATGGCCCTTAATTGTAAATATTATTATTATTTGTAAATGTTAAATAAAAATGTAATATCGCCTAAGAAAAAACAACATGTTGATTGTGATGAAAATGAAGTTTATTGGTAAAATAAGGTGTCTGTTAATAATTTTTTAACCAACTTTGGGATGGTATTAAGTTAAGCTATTGCCCTGTAGTTTGCGACATCACTGCGGCTTCCAGACAAGACAAACTGTATATACAGAGCTAGTATTTGACAATAAAAAAAATTAAATATACTAACGCATTATTCATATTATCAAGACTGTTGTTAAGAAATACATGCAACTTTTGCTTATTCATATGCTTCACAAAAGTAATGAATTAGTATGAATGTTTTGACTACTTTTTAAAAAATCTTCTGACAAATGTTGTTTTATGCAATATGTAACATCAAATGAGCCGAGGAACTTTCTTGTAATAATATTAATGTTGTTGTAATATTGACAACTCGACAACACTGATTTTTATTATAGTTCTATTTTGTTTAATACTGATATTAAATTTAACTGTCGGTAAACTTTTATTTTAATTTAGTCGTAACAAACCCATTAAAAGTAAACCATCACGCTCGTTGCAATTGTATTACACGAGACAAGTTTTGGACCTAGGAGTGCTTTTGTCAATATTTTAAAGCAGTGGTGCTCATAATCGAAATTTCCTATCACATGTGATAGGCCAAGAAAAATTTGCTGACGCTCCGTTGGCACACGTACACTATAAGCTTACTTGTGTGGTTTCTTATAATGATCGTGTGTTTGTTGCTTTGTTTGTTGTTTTGTGTTGATCTGAGAGAACAAAATCAATTCAGTTGACGTTTAGCACTTGATGAAGCAAGACCACGCAACGCAACTTTTTTGAATGATTTTTTGTTTTTTGCAAATACACGCAGCAAAATGTTTGATGAAAATTGGGAATATGATTTTTTTATAGAGAATATGGATGGTAATGCACAATGTATTGTGTGTTATCGCACTTTATGTCGTAATTCTTTTTTTTTTTATAAAAAGACATTACGAGGCTAGCCATGGATTTTTCGACAACATTAAAGGGAATGATAGAACTTTAAAATTATTGCAATTAAAAGCAGAATTTTTTTTAAAATTCATGGTTGACGAAACGGACGTACCAAACTACAATAATTTGCCACGTAGTAACGAGAAATTGTCGTTGCCTTTTAAAAAGGCATCATATACAGTTGCTTTGGCTTTAGCAAAGCAGTGCCGTCCATTCGATGATAGAAATTTCTTCTTGAATTTGACGACAGACGTATTGAGTTGTTTTGGCGAAAAATGTGATTTGTTTTTTGTAATAACATACACACAACACAATAAACCAATTTTTTTTCTTTTTTTATTATTTTCCCAGTGTACGATTCTCAAAAATTAAGTTGAATTTTGTTCTCCGCTGCCTTACCAACACAACCAAACCTATGATAGTATGTGTTTGAGCACCACTGGTCTAGAAGCATTCTACATTTTTATTTTCTTATTCTTTTAATATTTTCTTTAAACGTATTCGTACGGAAAATGAATTAATAAAACTTTCTTATTTTGTTTAAAATTAAAGTATCGTTGAACGATTGTTTTTATTCCCAATCTTTAATGTCTACGTTAGTGACATTATTTCAGAAGTGGGATCGTGGATCCAATAAGTCTAAATACGAACGCTAATTGGAAATCTAGTTAGACAACGAACTTGAACGAAACGCACGAACATGGAAAACTTACATGGTATGACGGTTAAGAGTCTACAAGCGAAGTGTAGAGAAATCGGTGTGTCATGCTCGGGGAATAAGAAACAATTAATTGAACGACTGGAAGATATTGGTGAAATGCGTAATTTACCTACTATGACGGAACGAGTTAAACAGTTGGAAAAGACATTAGCAGAGATGCGGTTCAATCAAAGGTTCTCCAGTGCGCAGTACAAACGATGCTATTTCACACGGAAATAGCCCCCCAGTTGTTACGTCAGGCAACTCGTTTGGCGGTGTCGATATAATAGCCCCAGCCGCAAATGGACGTAATATGGACAAATTGCCAATGTTACGAACGCCAATGCAACACCTTATTTCTCCAAGCTCCGCATGTCATCAGCCTGAAATATTGCCTCCATTAACACAACACGTCATTTCTAACTCCAGACAGCTGCCGACTTCATAATATGTTACGGAAGGTAATACATACCAGGCGCCAGTTTATGTTTCGTCCACAATACCACGTATTGTTCAACAATATACTATTTCTGCAAATAATATACAGATTCCACAACAAACTTCGTGCTACGTAACGGGTGCTCATGCTGCAGGCCCATCGTCAAACTGCGCACAAATGCACTACTGTAGTCAACGACAGTTCCCGACATCAACGTTGAACGTCTGTGAACAACAACAATATTTACCGCCTAACAACTGTTTTATATCCAGCCCGTATAATGATGTAAGGGAGATGATAGCAATTCTACTGAAATTTAACCCATCAATAGAGGAATCAGTAAATTCTTCTCAGTTCGTTAGACGTGTAAACGTATTAAAGGCAGCATACGGGTGGAATGACCACAATCTAATATTTGCGGTACAGCAGAAGATGCATGGCCCCGCAAAGTATTTGGTGGATTCGTTGCAAATTGTTTTTGGTTCTTGGCAACAGTTTGTGGACAAATTTTTGAGAGATTTTCCCTATGTCGATAATTCAGCCGATATTCATATAAAAATGTGCCACACGAAATTACATTTTGACGAACCACCGCATGAATATTATTTCAAGATGTACGCTCTGGGTACTAGAGGTGGTTTACCCGAATCTGCCATAGCTAGACACGTCATAAATGGTATTAACGAACCAGATCTAAGGAAGAAGATCTCTAATGAGTATGATTCGTGTAATCAGCTGCTTAAGGACATTATTAGTTATTGCAACTACAATGATGTCATGAACTCAACAGTACAAAGGCAAGCCAAATCATCGGCGTCAAATGAGAACAGTGTAAACAGTACAAAAGGTATTAAAAGAATCAACAATACTACTTCTTCATCGGGCAAGATAAAATGTTACAACTGTTCGCAACTACGACACTTTTCCGTGAGCCATCTAACAAACCCAGATGTACCAACTGTAAACGTACTACACACACAGTAGATACATGCCCTGAGAGATCAACGCAGATAACATCCGTGAATCAAATTGACTCAACATCAGTACCGGCAGTTGAAAATGATATCGTGAAAGTGGTCAATGTCAACTGACACGAATCAAATTCGTTTGTAGATCCTGGTAGTAACCGGTCGCTGATCCGTAGATCATATGCTCATACCGTCGGTAAGGTTGATGATACGAATGTTTCTTTGGAAGGTTTTGGTGGTGAACAATACAAGTGTACAGGTAAAGTACATGCTGTTTTGGTGATTGATGACAATTCGTTTGGTGTTGATTTACTGGTCGTCGAAGATGAATTTTTAAGTGAAAATATTTGATTGGGTTCTATGTGGTAAAGGTAAACGATTAATTATCGAAGGCGATGATTGTCATTTGGAGAAGCTCGATAGTATCCGAGCCTCAGAAGCGCTAGCGCCTTCCGAGCGAGACCAATTGAAGGAATTACTTCTGGGACATCGTGGTTGTTTTGCGGAAAATACTTCTGACCTTGGAAAGTGTAATGTCGCTAAAATGGAGATTCGTCTTACCTCCGATAAACCCATTCAGGCGAAAGCGTATTGGGTTCCATTCGCAAAGCGCTCAATTTTGACAAACAT
Organism: Sarcophaga rosellei; assembly: GCA_930367235.1. Lineage (NCBI taxonomy): Eukaryota > Metazoa > Arthropoda > Insecta > Diptera > Sarcophagidae > Sarcophaga > Sarcophaga rosellei. The sequence goes on along the minus strand of OV884018.1, from coordinate 42,748,439 downwards.
CACTAATGATCTGCTTGAACACGAAATCAACCGTCCATCCGATTCGACCAACGCATCGCCTGTAGTTCTGGTCAACAAAAGCAATGGTGAACACCGTATGTGCGTTGACTACCGTGGGCTAAACGTTGTTACAGAGAAAACACCCTACCCAATGCCGATTATGGAAGAACAATTTGCTCAACTTGCCAACAACCAATATTTTACGACGTTAGATCTTCGCATGGGATATCACCAGATAGTAGTTGACGAAGAGTCCAAAAAGTACACCGCTTTTGTTACTCACGATGGACATTTTGAATATAACCGAATACCGTTCGGTCTCGTGAATGCCCCAGCCGTTTTTCAATCTGTGATGAATACGCTTGTATCCAGAATGAACCCCGGTGAAGTTCTAGCATACTTGGATGATATTGTGCTACCGAGTATATCGGTTGAAGAAGGCTTATTACGTCTTGATAAATTTTTGGACATCTTGACCAAAAGTGGTCTTACCTTGCGACTCGACAAATGTTCTTGTTTCAACAAGAATTTCCTACCTGGGGCATATAATTGATGGCAATGGTATACGGCCGGGCAACGAAAAGACAAGTGCGATTAGAAATTTCAGTCCACCGAGGAACATAACCGAGGTGAGAAGATTCCTAGACTTAACGGGGTTTTTTAGGAAATTCGTGCAGGATTATTCAATGATCTCGAGACCGATCACGATGATGTTACGAAAGGATGATGTTTTTGTTTGGACAGAAGATCAACGAAAAACGTTTGAAAAACTTATCGAAGTTCTCATTGATGAACCAGTCCTTGCACTTTACGATGGCAATGCACACCATGAAGTCCACACTGATGCCAGCAGTTTAGGTCTCGCTGGTATTTTTCTATATTCTAATGTATGCTGATGACGTAAAAATTTTCCTAAGTTACCGCCAAATTTCCGATCAGAAATTTCTTCAAAATGACCTAAATTCGTTTCATTTATGGTGTAATTTAAATCTAATGCAGCTTAATCTCAAAAAATGTAAGTACATGAGATTTGTAAGAAAGAATCCGATTCCTGCAAACTATGCTTATGATGGATACGAGCTTGTAGATAACTTCCTGGATCTGGGAGTTCTACTTGATCCCAAGCTAAATTTTATTCCGCACATAAATATGACAGTAAATAAAGCTAGAAGCGTACTTGGTTTTATAAAACGGTGGGCAAAGTAATTTAACGATCCTTATGTTACTAAATCGCTCTACACATCTCTTGTAAGGCCTATACTCGAGTATGGATCCATAATATGGGATCCTCTATATAAAAAACATTCCGACGTCATCGAATCTGTACAAAAGCAATTTCTGATGTTTTGTCTCCGAGGACTGAATTTTAATCCCACAAGTTTACCTTCTTATTCTGCCAGACTAGCATTAATCAAACTTCCGACACTTAAAAGCCGCAGAACTATGTTAAATATCTCGTTCTTATTCAATGTAATTACTGGTGATATAGGATCCAGCTTTTTAATCCATAATATCACATTTAATGTTCCTCAACGTCCGTCACGTCATTTTTCTCCATTATCAATACAATTTTTTAGATCCAACTACGCTGGTGCAGATCCAATAAGGAGAATGTGTAAAGAATTTAATAAATTGTATATGCTAATTGATTTTTCTTTATCAAATAATGTTATAAAAAATAATGTAATTATGTATTTAAATTCATAGTTTTTTAGAATCCATATCTTGTAATATTAATTTAATTGCCTGCAAGGAATATTTCCATAGGCAAATAAAAAATAAATAAAAATAAATAAAACAATCTGTTGATGGTAATCAATGGAAACCAGTTTTCTATTATAGCCGCCACTGTACTGACCCCGAAAGTCGGTACCACAGTTACAAGCTTGAAGTTCTCGCCATGGTGGAGTCGCTCGATCGTTTTAGGATTTATCTGTTGGGGAAACATTTCTGCCTGGTAACTGATTGTTCAGCCATTACCAATGTAAAAACTAACAAGAAGCTCAAACCAAAGATTGCTAGATGGTGGATGCGGCTCCTTGAATATGATTTCACTCTGGTACATCGTGAAGGTAGCCGTATGGCACACGTAGACGCCTTAAGCCGTGCCCCAAATAACCTGCCAACCGAAATCGAACCAGCTGGGTTTATTATGAAGGTCACCTCTGACGTGGACGATTGGGTAGTTACTATGCAAATGAAGGACGAAAAACTTATTAATATAATGACTGTGCTGAAAGGTGAACTAAAGTCAGACCAGGAGAAGCAAATAAGATCAGAGTACTCCTTACGTAATCACCGACTTTATTACAAGGACAAAGAGGGTCTAAAATTAGTTATTCCGAAAGACATCCGATGGAGAATCGTCAAATACTCCCACTACGACATGGGTAATTTTGGCTTAGATAAGACGATTCAGCGGATCCAACAAAAATTCTGGTTTCCGAAAATCCGTAAATATACGAAGGACTACATCGCCAGCTGTATCGCCTGTTGCTACAATAAGAACCGTAGTGGTAAATCCGACGCACAATTACATTATAGTTACGTCCAGCCAATTCCGTTTCAGAAGGTTCATATCGATCACCTCGGCCCTTTTACGAGAAGCAAGAGGGGACAGTGCTACATTTTGGATATTTCCGATTCATTTAGCAAATATTTGATTGTGAAACCAGTACGTAATACAAAAGCAGTTCCGGTCATCAACGCTTTTAATGAAATGACAAACTACTTTGGTCTTCCTAAATGTATTGTTAGCGATCGGGGAACAGCTTATACTTCGAAAGCGTTTGAAGACTATTGCAACCACAATACAATAAGGCATATTAAAACTGCGGTCCGCACTCCAAGAGCGAACGGTCAGGTCGAACGTGCAAATCAGACCATTCTTTCGTACATTCGCACTACAGTTGCAGACCCAAACTACTGGGATTTGACATTATGTGACCTTCAATGGTCCGTAAGTTTTCAAAAGAACTCAACAACTGGCTTTACGCCCAACGAACTTATATTCGATTTTAAACTACGTGATGTGACAACTAACCATTTAGTAGCAGCCATCCATGATGATATTGTTGAGAACGAACTCCCAATGGCCGACAAGCGTAGCCTTGCAGTAGAGAATGTTCAAAAGGAACGAGAGAAATGGCAAAAGCGTTTTAACTCCAAACACACAACGCCCAGAAAATATGATGAAAACGACTTGGTGGTAATTGAAAATGAAGCTCCTGCTACGGGCGATTCGAGAAAACTCGAGCCGAAATTTCGAAGACCTTACAATATTACCAAAGTGATGGGAAATGACAGGTATCTTGTTGAAGACATTCCCGGAATTCAGATTACGAATCGAAAGTTCTCTTCAGTCTACACAGCTGAGAAGATCAAACCCTGGTGCAGCTGTTGCCCCACTCTTGACGAGTCATCTTGCGAAATCGAGGACGATTCAGAGTCAGGAGAGGCCGAGCTGTCACCCCGTGAAAATACAACTCCCACATAGTTGTTAACTTTTCCTTTATATGCTATTATACTATTTGAAAAAAATGAATATTCTGTGGTAGAGACGCGCGCGATACGAACAGTCTAGAAGCATTCTGCATTTTTATTTTCTTATTATTCTTTTAATATTTTCTTTAAATGTATTCGTACGGAAAATGAATTAATAAAACTTTCTTATTTTGTTTAAAATTAAAGTATCGTTGAACGATTGTTTTTATTCCAAATCTTTAATGTCCACGTTAGTGACATATGGGAAATAAGAGTAAGTAAGTAAGTAAGTAAAGGACAATGCTAGTTCAATTCCTACTATTATAGTGAATGACCACACGTCCACTAGCCCGGTTGAAAAGGCTAACCTTTCTGCTGAATTAATTGCAAGAAACTCATCTTTGCCGGAAAGCAGTTAACTATTGCCCGAAATTGGCAGAGTATCAGTAACTATGCCCATTATACTCTTTCTGGTTCGTGCACTCGTTCATTCTTACGGATGTCGACATAAACAATTGCTCTGTGACGGATGGCAGCACTGGTCCTGATGCTAACCTCTTCAGTACGTCATATCGCGCCAATATTTTCGTAATGCCCGTTGTATTGATAGCCTGTTAAATCGATCCAGTCCATCCAACCATTTGGTAAGCTGTAGATATTTTCAAAGTTTTTGTGTGTGGCATAACACACTTGTATGGAATCTTGTTGCCTTTGGTGGTCGCTCAATTTATGTAGAGCTTTCACAGGAATAACTCTATACGAGATGTTATAGATGGATGCCATTAGACGAGTTCAGTTAAGTCAAGACTCTGTTCTATTTGCAAGACTTGTTCTAATTTTTATTAAACATCTGTTCTCTCTGACATTGCTCTATACTCCATTGCAAATGGCAGCAATATTTGTTATTCATATTTGTTCCATCACAAGCCGAGCCATTTGGAGATTGAGGCAAAAAGTCGTAATATGAATGACTCACAACCAACCTACAATTAATCTCCGAACGAGGTTGTGTGAGTAGGGTCGACTTTAATCCGTGAAAGACTCAATGTTGTTTATGGACGCATAAACGCGACCTCAAATGTAATACAACTCTAATGTGCTTTAAAGGCTATTTTGAAGCTTCTCGATCGCATACTGGATAGGACGAAGGTTCTTATTAATGACGTTAGGGTATCCAACTCCATTAATTCATTGAAGCACCGTCGCAATGTGACTAATCTATAGCTAGTACAACGGGTTATGCTCTAGTAAAATAAAGGGATTTGTCCCCGAAAACTATATTTTCGTAATCACTACTCATCTTTCTAGCAGAGCATAGCCGTTTGTGGTCGATTGGCCAGCGGAACTCATAATGCATTATAGGGAAAATTCGCTCCTCAGTCGCACTATTCGTATGTACTCCCTAACCATTAAAGGTTCGTACCACTTATTAAAATATCGAAATTTGAGTTTTAAATCGCTCCAACTCCAACAAAAATTGTCCAAATTGAATCAAACAACATTACCGGACTTTACTGGAGGAAAATTTAATACCTTCCATACTCAGTATCACAACTTTCGATGAATATACCTTCCAACAAGATGGAGCTCAAGCTCATACAGCAAAAGCAACAAAGAAATGGCTCTCAGATAACAATATTAATGTCCTAGATTGGCCATCATCTAGCCCAGACCTAAATCTGATTGAAAGTGTATGGGCTATAATGAAAAGGCGGTTAAGAAATGAACCCCAAACAACTGTTGGCGGATTGAAGGAAAGAATTGGTTAAATATGGAATTCTATCACATCAAATGAATGTAAAACATTAATAAATTCAATGAATCAAAGAATAAAGGCAGTTATTAATGCAAAAGGAGATGTCACCCAGTACTAAATTATGCTTTTAATGCCGTACGAAACTATTTTGGTCAATATTTAAAATATTTATTTTTAAGTACCTGAATTCTTTTTTATTTTTTTTAACACGAATGCATTTGAAAATAAACGTTTTGGTCAGTTTTGAAACATAATAAAATTACCTTTAAAATAAATGTTGTTTGATTCAATTTTGACCATTTTTGTTGGAGTTGGAGCGATTTAAAACTCAAATTTCGATATTTTAATAAGTGGTACGAACCTTTAGTGGTTAGGGTAGTAGAATGTTCTACTTACTTTTTCCTGTCACTTACGGTATAGATAGATTTAAATCTAACATCCAAAACACGACCATCTCTTTTTTTCCTTTCCTCAAACTATTTTCCTAGATCCAACACAATTCACTGCATAAGTAGGGGCTGTGCTTTCAGTGTTGCTATAAAAAAAATATCTAAACTGATAGTTTCCGAAAAATATATTTATCCGTAAAAAAACCCTGTAAAAACAGGAAAGGATTATTTTTGTTAATCATGTTATTTCAGTATTATGTAAAAACATGATTGGGTGTAAATCAAATTAGTGAACAAACAACATCATATTTTTCAGATTTCAAATTTTGTACCAAAGGCTGATGTTTTTGGAATGCATTAATTTTTGTTTTCATTCGAAGAAGAGTGATGAAGAGTCGCATCGAATGCTTGTTGAAACAACATGCAGAAGTTGGTTTCGATGGTTCAGGGATAATGATTTTGATGTGGGAAATGAAGAACATGGAAGATCACCAAAAATGGTTGGAGACGCTGAATTGCAAACAATGTTGGATGCAGATAACACTTTGAATCAGAAACAAATATCTGAAATGTTAAATGTTGCAAAGCAAACAACTTCTCACCGATTAAAAGCAATGGGAAACATCAAAAAGTCTAAAAAATGGGTAACGCATGAATTGAAAAAATTGTAAAATTTTACTTCAATGTTGCATCAAGTTGTTATTTGTGATGAAAAATGGATTCGTTTTCAGAATCTTACACAGAAAAATAAAGGTAATTTTGAATACAAACCAAAACCAAAGCAAACCCGATTCAGGATACAATCAACGCATTATGTTGTATTCACCAGACTTGGCTTCTGCCGACTACTATGTGTTTTCATTGATGAAACACGAATTGGCTGAGCAGCACTTCGATTCCTACAAGGGAGTTAAAAATATTTAAATATAAACATAAGGATTGGTCATTGCTGGCCACGCATTTTTCACACATTTCTTTTAGGCAATTTGTGGATTCCACACCAATAAAACGTCCATCTTTAGAAGACTTATATACATATATATATATATATATTAGAGCGACTCAAGTTGTATGGAAGCAAAATTCGTGCTCGATGTACCCCCCTCAAAATGAACCTTGGACTATTTTAAGATGACATTTCAAATATTTCGGCTCCAGCTTTGACCTCTCGTGAGCTGGACCATTTTGAAAAAGGGTCTATTTTTCAATGTTTTGTCAATTTGAGAATTTGTTTCCTAACCAACATATACAGTATGGGTGTCATAAGAAAGGTTTTTTCAAGACGCGTCCAACTGTATATACAATTTGTCCAAGGGCAATCATCCATGTCTTTTTTTAAGGATATTCTGTAAAAAGGAACGGTTTTTGAATTTTTTATTCGGGGTTGTTTGTAATAAAATAACCAAATTAACTCTAATATGATGCCGGATTTAGTTTCTAGATCAGTCATCGACTAACTCTCGAAGCAAGCGGTTGTTTTTCTATACTCTTTGATCTGTTATAAAAAAAAAAAAAAAACAAAAACAAAAACTAAGTTTCTTAAATAACGGTTTCTAACATTCTTTTCTTTCTCTTTTCGTTGAGAGTGATTATTGTGTTACTATTTATTAGTCGCAATTTAAATATTTGCATAAAAAAACTAAAAGCGAAAAAGTTTAAATTAAATCATTATGGCCCCTGGGCCTCCGGATAAACGGCAACCAAATAGATTTGCCATGCTAAGTGATTTCATTGATCAACCGTACAAAAATAATTTTCCTACTCTACCAAATACACAAAGTAACCTATCAACCAATCCCAAATACATACTGATCTCTTCTGAGGAAAATAAATTAAGAAAACTAAGCCCATTTGTAATTCATAAAGTCTTACATACAATTTCTACATTAATCGACTCCATTAGCCAACTCAGAGATGGTAATTTACTATTATTGGTTCGTAATCAAACCGTTGCAGACAAATTCCTAAAAGCAAAATCCCTTTTAGACATCTGCCCAATATCTGTTAAATTGCACGATACACTTAATTATGTTAAAGGTATAATTTACGCTCCTTGTCTCAATGATGTGTCAGAGGAAGAGATAGTAAAAGAACTTCGCCCTCAAGGCGTTGTTTCCGTCTATAAATTTATGAAGAAAGTGGACAATTCTATGGTAGACAATGACCGTATTGATGATGATCGTAATACAAATGCCACGAAACAAGTATATTCAGGATACATGGTTTTGACTTTTAACCTATACAATTTACCAAAAATAATTGATGTTGCATGGTACAAAGTTAAAGTAAGAACGTATTTCCCAAACCCAATGCGGTGCAAAAATTGTCAAATTCTCGGTCATACAAAAAATAAGTGCAAAAACCCTGAAACGTGTAATACCTGCAATCTACCTCCCCATCCTGATATACAATGTTCAAGAATCCAATGCGCCAACTGTTTTGAAAAACATCCTGCATCTGATAGAAATTGTCCCAGATACATCCAACAAAAAGAGATAATAAAAATCAAAACTATTGAAAAATGTTCCTACGGCGCCGCTAAGCGTAAATATGAAATGGGCACAACAACAAAAACGGTACAAAGCGCACAACAATCGTACTCCGCAATCGCAAAAGCCACTTCATCAAACCAAACTCTAAAACGACCTCCAACATCACCGAATAATAATGCTAATAAAAAATCTCTCCGACGCGAACCGTCCATCACTTCACTATCTACCGACCTAGAAGCTGATATGCCATCCTACAACTCAACACAAAAGAACAACAAACATATAAGTACACCTTCTTCAAGCAACACTTCGCTAAACCAACAAAAACTCCAGAACAAATTAACTATTAATAACGAACCTTCAACCTTCAACATTCCTACCACATCAACTAATTCTAGTCAAATAATAAACAAAAAAACAAAAGAAACAAAAAAACCTAAAAAAAGTTCAAACAACAGATCAGCAAACAACAGTTTGTCTGACCTGAACTCGTCTACCCAAAATTCCCCCCTAAGCGCTTTGACCCAAGAACTTATCTCAAAAAATGAATACTACATCCCAAATACCTCCACAGATCTCAATTATGATAGTTAAATTAATTACAATACAAATTAACACAATTATGCCCCTCCTGCTTATAATTTACTGTAACTACAGACTACAACATAATATAGAAATTCTGCAATGGATAGTTTTACGATACTACAATGGAATATAAATGGTTTCATAAATAATTTTAATGAGCTCCAATTGCTAATAAGAGAGCATAACCCCGCTTTCATCTCTCTACAAGAAACACATTGTAAATATAATTTAACGCCTATACCTCCTAAGGGATACACTACTTACTTTCATAATAACAACAACAATATAACCTCAAAACAAGGCGTATGCATTCTTATAAAAAATAATATCCCACATAAACGAATCCATATTAATTCAACATTACAAGTAATAGCTATAGAAATCTATCTCAATATTACATTTACTATACTATCACTGTACCTTCCACCATCTTTAACTTTTTCCATTCAGGATCTTTCAAATATATTTAACTCATTGACAAACCCAAAACTTGTCATAGGCGACTTTAATTCATGGAATACACTTTGGGGTTCAACTGCCACTAATCACAATGGTCACATACTAGAGAATGCTATACTCTTATCTGACTTATTCGTACTAAATGATGGTCGTCCTACCCACCTCTCTACACATGGCACTCTAACCCACATCGATGTATCTTTTTGTTCATCTTCTCTGCTTGGCATAACATCATGGGATATTTTGGAAGAGACGTTCTGTAGTGATCATTTCCCAATTATAATTAATATAACACTTGGGAGAACAACTAGACATAATTTTATTCGGAAATTCTTATTAGACCGCGCTAATTGGCCGAAATTTAGTAAATTAGTTGATGATATATTATTAAATAATCAATATTCCTCAAATACCAACAAAGAAGCTTCTATAATAACAAAGGCGCTGAGATCAGCTGCTAATATATCAATCCCTCAGTCTTCGATTAGAAAGTGCAAGAATGTGCCTTGGTGGAATAATCAGTTGGAATTTTTACGAAACAATAAAATAATCGCTTGGAAAACCTTTAAAAAATCCCCAACTATTGATAACCTTGTAAAGTTTAAAAAAGAAAATGCTACGTTTCGTAGAGAAATAAAAAAATCTAAAAAAATCAGTTTTCAAAATTTTACTGCCGCCATTAATAAAAATTCATCAATCAAGGATATCTGGAGCAAAGTGAATCGACTTTCTAGCAATGGAGCGAATAACAAGATTTTAGCCATAAGAAGTCTTAATAATACCATCACAGACGCTTCCCAGATAGCTGATTTTTTTGCGGACAACTGGTCTGAATACTCAACAGATCAGAACTTCTCCAATTTATTCATCCAATCAAAAAATGTTTCACAGAGCCATAGTGATAATATTAATAAGAATGCTAAACTTATAGAGAACGAAATTACAATCTCAGAACTACAACTAGCTCTATCTAAAGTTAAGGGTTCAACACCAGGATTTGATAGAATTTCATACCAAATGATAGAAAACACCAGCCGTCAATCGAAACTACGTCTACTAAAACTGTTTAATAATATTTTTGAATCGGGCATAATCCCAACAAATTGGAAAACAGCTTCAATAATCCCTATTCCCAAAGCTGCAAAAAATTCATTAAATGCTAGAGAATACCGCCCAATTTCCCTATTACCATGCACAAGCAAACTGTTAGAGAAGATCATAGCTACACGCCTTTATTGGTTTATGGAAAGAAACCGCCTTATAGCGCCAAATCAAGTTGCCTTTAAAACTGGAAGAGGTTGCAGTGACGCTTTGTTACACATCGATTTTTATATAACCAAGGCAATATCATCTCGTAACCATGTAACGATCCTCTCCATTGACTTCGAAAAAGCATTTGACAGAATTGGAAGACATGTCATCCTGGAAATTCTTCACAAATGGAAAGTTGGCCCAAAAATATTTAAATTTATCAGTTCCTTTTTGCAACATCGCAAATTTCGGGTGAGAGTGAACGGGGTGTACTCATCCATTCACCCATTGCACAACGGCATCCCACAGGGCTCTCCTCTGTCGGTAATTCTTTTTTCGATCGCGTTTAGTGAGATTAATCAAATAATAAATAATTACAAGCACTTAGACCATTGCATGTATGCTGACGATCTCTACATTTTCTGCAAAAAAAATTCCAACTCTGATTCTAATAAGTTACTTCAGGAAGTACTAGATAAGATTAATGTCTGGTGTCTTAAATCCGGCGCAAAAATTTCTTCAGATAAAACAAAAAAACTACATATTTGCCGAAAAAAGATATGTAATCATAACTTGTTCGTCATTAACATTAATAATAATGCGATTAAAAACGTAGAATCTTTGAAGATACTGGGCATACACTTCACTAAAAAGTATTCTTGGAAGGAACATTACATCTCTCTGAAAAAATCTCTAGTACAAAGAGTGAATTTAATCGGATTTTTATCGAGTAAACGGAGCTATGTTCACATCAACACACTTACATACCTCGTCAAGTCCTTGATACTAAGCAAGATAGACTATGGTCTCTTCCTAGTTGGCAACACAACTAAGTCAAATATCAACATCGTAAAAGGCCTCTATCACTGGGCAATCCGTTCAAGTATTTATGCTTTTCGCACTACACCATTGGCCAACATATTTGCAGAATCAGGTCTTCCTTCAATCGAATTCCGGATTTATGAAACCAAGTCAAAAATTTTGGCAAAATTATCTTTCCCTAAAAACTCGATTGTTGATAATGATGTTAAGAAACAAATATCTGCTAAAAGAACATACAGATACCCCTCAGCTATCTGCGAATCGTTGAAATTAGCAGAAATAATTGGAATACCTAAATCAAACAAGATCTATTCTCTCAAACATCCCCCCTGGTGTTTTAACGCAGAATCCTGCGATATATCCCTATCAAAACTCAAAAAAGATATCACTCCTGATAACATATTCTTAAAACTCTATTTAGAAAAACAAGAGTCACTATTGGAAAATGGTTGGTCTTTTCTGTTTACAGATGGATCGAAAGACACAAACGGAATAACTTCATATGCCATAGTCGACTTCTACAAGAATATTAAGTGTCTAAAAATTCTTCCTAATTACACTTCGGTATTTGTTGCTGAAGCCTCAGCCATTGCCAAAGCCATATCTATCTCCCTCACAACTAAAAACAAAACTGTGATTTGCACTGACAGTCTTTCTGTTTTAAAATCAATAATTAATCCAGCTTCTTTAAGGTGGAATATTATAAACCAGATTCGAGATCTGCTAATCAAACATAGTAGTAAAGTACAGCTACTCTGGATTCCAGGTCACAGTAAAATAGAAGGAAACATCGCAGCTGATCAATCTGCAAAATTTGGCAGTATTGCCCCCCTACTAATGGATTCAACAACAGAGAAACGTGATATAGACAACTTAATAAACCTACATCTACAACAGAAACAAATTTGTGCTTGGTCTGGATACTACCATCCCCACTATAAAGAAATAAACAACGATCGCATTCCACCTAATTATCCCACAGATATAGACAGGCACCAAATTAAAACATTTTCCCGACTGCGCCTTGGACATACGTTTATCACCCACAATTACCTTCTTCGGAGAGATGCAGCTCCTCAATGTTTAAGATGTAATACTAATATATCCGTAAAACACCTCCTCCTGGACTGCCCCCTTTATCACTTGGCAAGGAAAGATGAGTTTGGTTCTCACAATCCTATCTCACTATTAAAATCTCCTACAAAAACCAACATTCTAAAAATCAACAAATTTATCAAGAGAATCGGAATCATTATTTAGTTAAGAATTCTATTATGCAAAATCCTTAGTTCATTTAATTACCTAAGTTATTTATAAATATTACCTAGAGCCGTTGGCCTTGTTGCTAGTGCTCCTTAATTCCTTAATTAGATCTTATAATTTAATTATAAATCTAATATCAATAATAATAATAATAGTTTCTAGATGATGTATGGATGAAAATAGGACTAAAGCTCTATCTAAAGTTAAGGGTTCAACACCAGGATTTGATAGAATTTCATACCAAATGATAGAAAACACCAGCCGTCAATCGAAACTACGTCTACTAAAACTGTTTAATAATATTTTTGAATCGGGCATAATCCCAACAAATTGGAAAACAGCTTCAATAATCCCTATTCCCAAAGCTGCAAAAAATTCATTAAATGCTAGAGAATACCGCCCAATTTCCCTATTACCATGCACAAGCAAACTGTTAGAGAAGATCATAGCTACACGCCTTTATTGGTTTATGGAAAGAAACCGCCTTATAGCGCCAAATCAAGTTGCCTTTAAAACTGGAAGAGGTTGCAGTGACGCTTTGTTACACATCGATTTTTATATAACCAAGGCAATATCATCTCGTAACCATGTAACGATCCTCTCCATTGACTTCGAAAAAGCATTTGACAGAATTGGAAGACATGTCATCCTGGAAATTCTTCACAAATGGAAAGTTGGCCCAAAAATATTTAAATTTATCAGTTCCTTTTTGCAACATCGCAAATTTCGGGTGAGAGTGAACGGGGTGTACTCATCCATTCACCCATTGCACAACGGCATCCCACAGGGCTCTCCTCTGTCGGTAATTCTTTTTTCGATCGCGTTTAGTGAGATTCATCAAATAATAAATAATTACAAGCACTTAGACCATTGCATGTATGCTGACGATCTCTACATTTTCTGCAAAAAAAATTCCAACTCTGATTCTAATAAGTTACTTCAGGAAGTACTAGATAAGATTAATGTCTGGTGTCTTAAATCCGGCGCAAAAATTTCTTCAGATAAAACAAAAAAACTACATATTTGCCGAAAAAAGATATGTAATCATAACTTGTTCGTCATTAACATTAATAATAATGCGATTAAAAACGTAGAATCTTTGAAGATACTGGGCATACACTTCACTAAAAAGTATTCTTGGAAGGAACATTACATCTCTCTGAAAAAATCTCTAGTACAAAGAGTGAATTTAATCGGATTTTTATCGAGTAAACGGAGCTATGTTCACATCAACACACTTACATACCTCGTCAAGTCCTTGATACTAAGCAAGATAGACTATGGTCTCTTCCTAGTTGGCAACACAACTAAGTCAAATATCAACATCGTAAAAGGCCTCTATCACTGGGCAATCCGTTCAAGTATTTATGCTTTTCGCACTACACCATTGGCCAACATATTTGCAGAATCAGGTCTTCCTTCAATCGAATTCCGGATTTATGAAACCAAGTCAAAAATTTTGGCAAAATTATCTTTCCCTAAAAACTCGATTGTTGATAATGATGTTAAGAAACAAATATCTGCTAAAAGAACATACAGATACCCCTCAGCTATCTGCGAATCGTTGAAATTAGCAGAAATAATTGGAATACCTAAATCAAACAAGATCTATTCTCTCAAACATCCCCCCTGGTGTTTTAACGCAGAATCCTGCGATATATCCCTATCAAAACTCAAAAAAGATATCACTCCTGATAACATATTCTTAAAACTCTATTTAGAAAAACAAGAGTCACTATTGGAAAATGGTTGGTCTTTTCTGTTTACAGATGGATCGAAAGACACAAACGGAATAACTTCATATGCCATAGTCGACTTCTACAAGAATATTAAGTGTCTAAAAATTCTTCCTAATTACACTTCGGTATTTGTTGCTGAAGCCTCAGCCATTGCCAAAGCCATATCTATCTCCCTCACAACTAAAAACAAAACTGTGATTTGCACTGACAGTCTTTCTGTTTTAAAATCAATAATTAATCCAGCTTCTTTAAGGTGGAATATTATAAACCAGATTCGAGATCTGCTAATCAAACATAGTAGTAAAGTACAGCTACTCTGGATTCCAGGTCACAGTAAAATAGAAGGAAACATCGCAGCTGATCAATCTGCAAAATTTGGCAGTATTGCCCCCCTACTAATGGATTCAACAACAGAGAAACGTGATATAGACAACTTAATAAACCTACATCTACAACAGAAACAAATTTGTGCTTGGTCTGGATACTACCATCCCCACTATAAAGAAATAAACAACGATCGCATTCCACCTAATTATCCCACAGATATAGACAGGCACCAAATTAAAACATTTTCCCGACTGCGCCTTGGACATACGTTTATCACCCACAATTACCTTCTTCGGAGAGATGCAGCTCCTCAATGTTTAAGATGTAATACTAATATATCCGTAAAACACCTCCTCCTGGACTGCCCCCTTTATCACTTGGCAAGGAAAGATGAGTTTGGTTCTCACAATCCTATCTCACTATTAAAATCTCCTACAAAAACCAACATTCTAAAAATCAACAAATTTATCAAGAGAATCGGAATCATTATTTAGTTAAGAATTCTATTATGCAAAATCCTTAGTTCATTTAATTACCTAAGTTATTTATAAATATTACCTAGAGCCGTTGGCCTTGTTGCTAGTGCTCCTTAATTCCTTAATTAGATCTTATAATTTAATTATAAATCTAATATCAATAATAATAATAATAGTTTCTAGATGATGTATGGATGAAAATAGGACTAAAGAAAGAAAAAAAGAAATGATCCACGACTTTTTCTCTGCATATTTTTTTCCCAAATTAAAAAAGTTATTAACTTTTTTTGTTTATATTTACAAAACTATACTCAAAAAATATTTAATTAAATCGACTAAAGATTAAAATATGTTAATTTGGTTATTTTATTACAAACAACGCCTTGAAAAACCCTTTCTTATGATACTCATATTGTATATGTTGGTTAGGAAACAGATTCTCAAATTGACAAAACATGGAAAAATAGACCCTTTTTCAAAATGGTCCAGCTCACGAGAGGTCAAAGCTGGAGCCGAAATCTTTTAAATGTCATCTTAAAAAAGTCCAAGGTTCATTTTTAGGAGGGTACATCGAGCACTTTTTTTGGTGAGTCGCTCTAATATATATATAACATTCGTAACAATAATTGATGTTTTTATACATATATTTTTTTATTTATTTCTAAAGTACTCATTTCTCTCCCCTCGTTTTGATCGCTTCAAAGTATTTTTGTAATTCTTTCTACTACAATAGTCAAGGTGATTTATCCGCCCACTTTCTCAGCTTGGTCTTCAATGAATTGAAAGATATTGGTTTATACAAGCTTACTGTCTGTAATACTGTGACTATTAGCCAGTATATTCGCTTTCTCATATCCAATCACCCCATGATGATTAGGAAACCATAAAATGTGTACCGTTCCATACTTGAGATGATATTCGCATAAGATCAAGCATTTTTTTGTTTTCTGTTTATATTCGTTGCCATTAACTCAAAGCAAGTTTTTCAGTAGATTTTTGTTTGTTCGATACCGATTATTCAGATGATTTGCCACTTATGTGAATATTCCAGCAAGATAATGACCCTGAGAAGAGATCTGGTAAAGTCTTGATTTGGAAAGAAATAGAATAGGCTTTTTATTTTTGAATGTTTCACTTTATTTTTGAGGAAAACGTCTCAATTACATTAACAGATATTGCAAAGTTTTTTTAAACTTTCTGGACAAGAACAATTCGTGGGTAGCGTAGATATTCCTCAGAGAAATGTAACATTATGGAAGCTTTGCAATAACGACGGTACTTTTAGAGAGCTTAGGTAGCAGACATAAAATATTTCCATTTGCAATCGTTTCTTTTAATAAGACGCAGTTTAAAATAGGCTACTTTTTGCCATTTGAAGGTTTATGAATTTTTAACCAAGTCTGCTCAAGTTAATATATGGTCTTATTTCTTTAGTTTTAGCTATAACTTCTCCCCACAAAAATTATAGAGTATTCCATTATTGAAACTGAAGTCTTCGAATCTAAAAAAATCTTAAATACTATTAACATAACCACATCTGATTTTGTTTTACTGACGCTTCCATTTGCAACAAAATCGAAAAAGAACATACACCTAATTCTGTTTTTACACGGTCTTTTTTTACACGGTTTTGATATAACACGGTTTGAAAATAAAATATTTTTAATTTTTTTACACATAGTGGTTGTGTGAAATAAAAAAAAAAATTTAGACTCAAATATAAAAAAAAATTTAATTTATATTCTAATTCAAAATAACTGTAAAATTTTCAAATTAAAGAAATCAAATTTCTGGGAGAAAACTGATTAGAAGCGACAGGAAGAAAAAAATAAAAAAAGACACAATTAAGTGCGTGATAATTCTATAACAATAATTTATTAATATGAATTCGAGTGATGAAAGTGATAATGACGAAAGCGATGATATTTGGCAGCAGTTATCCTCAGCAATTGGAACTAAACGAAGGCTAATCAGTTCACCGTATTTACATGTGCATAAAAAATTTCCTGGAAGTGATGAAGCAAGTACTTCAAACAACAATAAATTTCAGCTACTTTCTGAAAAAACTGCAGCAGATGATGTTGAAATTATTCATGATGATCAACAAGATGACAAAACACCCAGACCGCTACCTATATACATTTCAGATATCTTGGATATTACTAAAATGATTAAATGCATAAATAGGGAAATAAATTATTTTAATTATAAATCCAATAGTGTCAGGTTAATGGTTAGGAGTGCAGATTCTTTTAGGAAAATTGTTAAATATTTTGAGTTAAAAAACATTAGTTATCATACCTATCAACTAAAACAAGAACGTTCCTATAGAGTGGTAGTGAAACGTTGATGATATTAAGGCCGAACTTTTAACGTTAGGACATAATGTTAGAAACGTAACTAATGTCAGGAGCCGTATCACCAAGCTACCATTGCCTATGTTTTTTGTGGATCTGGACCCCAACCCAAATAATAAAGATCTATTTAATATAAAACCTATTAATAATGCTATTGTCGAGATAGAGGCTCCAAGAAAAACCGATGACTAAGTTCAGTGCCATAGATGTCAGCAATTTGGTCACACTAAATCTTATTGTAAAAGACCATTTAAGTGCCTTAAATGTGGTATGGATCATCCTACTGAAAACTGTTCGAAATCAGTCGAAACGCCACCAAAATGTGTAAATTGTCTACAAAATCATACTGCTAATTATAAAGGGTGCGAAACTTACCGGAAAATTATCAAAAATAGGCTAAACACTACCAACAGACGAAATAAATTCAGAGCCCAACATACAGCCAATGATACTCATAGCAATCAATATACCCAGTCAAATTCGTTTAACCCAACTAATATTAAATTTACAAACGACGGCGTTTGACATGATGACGAATATAATGGAGAAATTATACAAATACATTTAAGAATATCCACATGGAATGCAAACGGTGCTTTGAATCACACACGAGAAATTGAAATTTTTCTCAAAGATAATCATCTAGATATCCTCTTACTATCCGAAACTCATTTTACATCTAAAACTTACTTTCACATAAAAGGTTACGATATATTTGATATATACCATCCAGATGATAAAGCCCACGCTGGATCTGCCATTCTTATTAAGTCAAATTTAAAATACGAATCATTACAAAATATAACTGAGCCTTAAATTCAAGCTTGTGGAATTAAAATTAATTGTAATAATTTCTCTTTGCCTATATATGCTATATATTGTCCTCCTAGGTACAGACTATCCCTTCAGAATTATGAAATTTTTTTTAAAAATCTTGGGACGAGATTTATTGTTGGTGGCGATTACAATGCTAAACACCCCTGGTGGGGTTCTAGACTGGAAAATCCTAAATGCAAGGAACTTTACAAATGTATTACAAGAAATGGTTATAAAACTCTGTCCACTGGTAGACCTACATATTGGCCCGCTGATCCCAAAAAAATTCCAGATACATTGGACTTCTTTGTGTACTCAGGTATTGCTGACAATCTGCTTGACATAAAAGATTCTGATGACCTTAATTCGGATCATACACCCATAATACTAAGTTATAGTACTAATGTGCCGACCATTACTAGAAATAATAAAATAATTACACATAAAACTAATATAAGCAAGTTTCAACACTGTATGGACCGCAGATTAGATCTTAATGTATACATTAAGACTACAGATGAAATCGATTTGGCAGTAGATACATTTACCAAGGCAATACATGATTGCGCCCTACTATCCACTCCTCCAACTCCTCCGATAACATCTAATTCATTTGTTGTTTCCACTGAAATAAGAGAATTAACAAGAGAAAGGAGAAGATTACGAAGAATATGGCAACTAAGCAGGAACCCGATTGACAAATCTAATTTTAACCAATCCTCGAATTATTTTAAAAAACGATTAGCGGAATTGAATAATTATAAAGCATCTAATTTTCTAAAAAATCTGGATAATTCTAAAGAAATAGGCTATAGTTTATGGAAGGCGACCAAATATTTAAAACATCCAACTAAAAGAAATGTACCCATTATTGCTGAAGATGGAAATTGGTGTAGAAACAGCAAAAGTAAAGCCGATGCATTCTCGCAGTATTTGGAAAAAATCTACAAACCATTCCCACTAACCAACACCGTTGATGAAAGCGTAATTTTAGACTTTTTAGAATCTCCTTATTAAATGGATTTGCCTATAAAGCCATATTCACCAAGAGAAGTGCAAAACGCAATTTCCAAACTTGAAAACAGAAAATCCCCTGGGCCTGACAAGATTGATTCGGTAGTTGCTAAATGGTTATCGAAGAAAAGTATTGTATTTTTAACACTAATATTTAATTCAATCTTGCGATTATCGTACTTTCCTTCTAAATGGAAACAGGCGGGAATAATAATGATAAAGAAACCTAACAAACCTGAAAAACTTATTTCATCTTATAGGCCTATAAGTTTACTTACCACCTTCTCGAAACTTTTTGAGAAGCTATTTGTATCTCGACTACTTCCAGTTCTGGAGAAACTTAAAATAATTCCTGACCATCAGTTTGGATTTCGCCATAAACATGGAACCCCGGAGCAATGCCATCGAATCATTAAAGTTATCTCTGATTCGTTTGAAAGAAAAAAGTTTTGTTCAGGTGTTTTTTTGGACGTGAAACAGGCATTTGACAGAGTATGGGACGAAGGGCTATTATACAAACTTAAGCATAATCTACCAGCTCCATATTAGTCTGTTTTAAAGTCCTACCTACAAAATCGCAAGTTTCATGTTAAAGTTGATGATGAACTTTCTAAGATTCTCAATATGCACACAGGAGTACCTCAGGGCAGTGTTCTAGGTCCCATATTATACACTATCTATACTTCGGACATACCATTAGTAGATAATATTACGTTAGCTACCTATGCAGATGACACTGCAATAATAGCTGGTAATGAAAATCACATCGAAGCATCTGCCATGGTTCAAAGAGAATTAAATATATTACAAGATTGGTTTACCAAGTGGAAAATTGCTATAAATACAGAGAAATCTAATCATGTTCCTTTTACATTAAGAAAAAATGAATGTCCTTCAGTGTACATAAATGGATTACAAATATCAAAAACGATAAACGACTTACATGGAAAGACCACATTAAGGCAAAGAGAAATTATCTAAATATTAAAACCAAAAAAAATATACTGGCTACTAGGGCCTAAATCTCAACTTAGTCTTGAGAAGAAGATAATTCTTTACAAGGCTATTTTAAAGCCGGTTTGGACGTACGGCATTGAGCTGTGGGGAACAGCCAGTCAGTCAAATGTCGAGATATTACAACGTTACCAGTCAAAAGTTCTAAGACTCATGGTCAATGCTCCCTGGTTTGTAACCAATAATCAAATTCATTGGGACTTAGAAGTTCCTTTTGTGATAAATGAAATAAATAGTTTTAGCGCTAGATACTTAAACAGACTTAGTAATCATTGTAATGTACTGGCAATCTCCTTGTTAGATGAAGGGGACAAAATTAGAAGATTGAATAGGATACATTTGTTAGATCTTCAAAATTCAAAATAATTTATTTGTCTTGTGAATAATTAAATTTTATTTAGAAACTAATCTAGCCTTATAGTTTATTAAACTTAATGTAGTTTAATAACATGTTATTTTTCTTTAAACTTATCGAATTTACTTAATGTTGTATAATAGATTGTAAATAAATGGAAATTATAAAAAAAAAAATTTACACGATTTTATTCCATTTAGCACGATTTAAAATTTTTGTGCTGAATTTTTTTTTGTCAAATTTAATTTTTCCAAAGTATGTTCATATCACAAATTTAAGGGTTCCCTTTTTGCGCGTATAAGCACAAAGGTCAGAGCAATTGAAATGTATTAATATTTTGTGTTTGTTAAAGAAATTATTTATTGGCAAATTTGTTTTTCTATCGTTACATTAAATTTAACGCATTAAGATAAAAGGTAAGCCAAAAAATATTTTATATTTATTAAGTTATTTATATTTTTTAATTTTGTTAAATATTTTATGAATGAAAAAATGTCAAATACAAAACTAAAACGTAAAACAATTTCTTTGGAAACCAAAATTGAAATTTTAGATCGCCTTCGAAATAGAGAAGGCTCAACATTTCTTGGCAAAATGTTCGGTTTAAATGAAGCCACAATAAGAACTATAAAAAAATGAGATTGCTATTAGGCAATCGGGTGATTTCTGGAAATTATCTGTTAAGTCTTCGTCATACACTAGAGATGCTGTTAAAGAAAAAATGAAAAAAGCACTCATAATATGGCTTGAGGACAATGCACAAAAACAAATTCCCGTAGACGGACACAATATCAAACAGCTAGCATTAAGGTTTTATAAAATGATAAAAGACGAACAACCGTCTACATCCACACAATCAACTCCTGAGAAGAGCTACTTATTTTCAGCAAGCACAGGTTGGTTAACGGGATTTCTCCAAAGGCATGCGCTTCATAACATAAAAATCAAGGGCGAGATTGTTTCTGGAGATCAGAAAGCCGCCAAAAAATTTAAACTAAAACTTAAAAAAATAATAGCCGATGGTGGATACAGTCCAGATCAGGTTTTTAATGCCGACGAAACTGGTCTTTTTTTGGAAAAAAAAAAATGCCGAGAAGAACATATGTGGCCAAATCGCAAAAAAGTGCTGGTGGTTTTAAAGTTGAAAAATATCGAGTCACATTTTTATTTTGCAGTAAAGCTTCTGGAGATCGGATGTTAAAGCCCCTGCTTATCAATCGTGCTCTTAAACCTCGAGCAATGAAAGATGTCGATTTTGATTCTTTGCCAGTTAATTGGATGGCCAATAAAAAAGCATGGGTGACAACTACAGTTTTCACAGAATAGTTCATTAAATATTTTGTGCCAGAAACTAGAAAATATATGAATGAAAAAGGCTGAGAATTTAAAGTTCTTCTGTTGGTAGACAATGCACCCGGGCATCCTCAATTGGAAAACGAAAATGTACAAGTTTTGTTCCTGCCACCGAATACCACATCCCTTATCCAACCACTGGACCAAGGAATTATCGCAACATTTAAAACTTACTACACCGAACGAACATTCCAGTACATTTTGGACACTTTGGATAAGGATAAAACTGTTACAGTAATTGATGCCTGGAAAAAGATTTCTATTAAAGATTGCGTTACACATGCGGGTTTAGCATTATCAGATTTACGACCATCAACCTTAAACGAATGTTGGAGAGCAATTTGGCCAGAATGTGTAAAAAGTAAATATCCTATGGATCCAAACACAAACGAATATCCCAATATAATTGCTTTGGTACACGCAGTTGGTGGGGAGGGTTTTGACTAGAGTATTCAAAAACCGAAACCGGGAACCGGTTAACCGGTTTTTTTACTTTTAAACACCGACCGGTTTCGAATATTTCATATTTTATTTTTCTCCTCTTTTTGTAATTTTACAAATGAAATTATTTATATTTACATAGATGGATAGATGGTACCCTTACTGTCTGCTCTGAAGTTGGAGAAGTTGTGGCAAAATTGCGAAAATACATAAAAATTTTAAATAAATCAAATGAAAAGCAAAAACGACTTCAGTATTTTGTAAAAAAAAGAAGGTAAAGAACTTAGATTGGTATGTGACGTAAAACACAGATGGAATTCGTTATCGAAAATGATTGAAATTTTTTTAAGAATATGGAAATGTGTGAACCCTGCTTCGATGGACTTTTCTTTAATACCATTCTCACCTATCGAAATTGAAGCTTTAGAAAATCTTTGCAAAACTTTGCAACCATTAGAAATAGCAATTAAAGAATTATCTAAGGATTCATTTGATTATTTAATAATTTAAACAGAATTAACGCACAATATGCGCAAGAATTATGCAACAGACTAATGATAAGACTTACTGAACGTAGAATTAAAGTAATTAACACCCTTATTGTGTACCTAAGTTCAGGAAAGTATCCAATTAATGACCATATTTTGAAGTATTCCACCAAAGCGGAGTCCAAGGAATTTGCTGTCGATTTGCATAACCGTTTATTTCCTTGCAATGATATAGATGATGAAGTGGTAGATTCTGACCAAGATTTAAGTCTTGATGCGAATAATCCCAGCAGCTTAATTTTTGATTTAAATAATACAATAAACAGTATACAAAATCCAAAAAAAATCATAAAACCACATTCATCATTATATGATGATTTCATATACCTCGACAAATGCAACAAAAGAACAGAAAAAATGGAAAATTTATATAACTGCCTTTTGATTATCTGCCCAACTTCAACATTCAGCGAGTAGGTATTTTCAACATCCAATTTTATTAAAACTAAACAAAAAATCTTTTAAAAACCCCCATCTTAACTGTGTACTATTTTTGAAGTATTATTTTAGAAATAAACGATGTTTTGTAATTATATTTTCAACTGCAACCGATCTCATTTAATTTTTTGTTTGATAATAACAAAAAATAAAAAAATTAATTTTAATTTTATAAAACTAATAAATTTATATGAAATATTTAACAATGTATTTCTGTTATTATTAATAAAATACATATGTATTACATTAATTTATTATAAATGTTGATTTTTTTAACTTAAAAAAATTAAAGTAAAGAAATAATAAATAAAAACCGGTTAACCGGTTTTTTTTTTGCAAAACCGTATTCGAAACCGGGTTTGTTTAAATGTCAAAATTTCGAATTATTCGAAAACCGGTTTTTGGAAAATGTCGGTTTTTTGAACCTAGTTTTGATAACTTGGTATTCGATGACATTGATGAACTGATGATTGATAAAGTTCTTAGCGAAGACGAAATATTACATTTTGCCTCACAGAATGCTGATTCTATAGAAAGCAGTGATAGTGAGGAACATGTAAAATTAATTGCAAATTCAAGGACTTCAACTTGCAAATAAATTAGGACACCATTTCGTCATAAATGATCCCAATGTCGAAAGAGCTACTCAATTCCAACGTAAGCTGAATTCTTGTATGGCTCGTTACAAATAATTATACAAAGAGGTAGCTAGAATTGGCGAACAACGTCTCATAATAGAGTTCATTGGTAAAAATGTAGATGCTGAACGAGCAAGAGAAAGTCCAGTTCAAAATTACTCCAGCGATGATAGTGATTGTATACGCGTTCAAAGCAAGCGAATGCGAATAACTGATGATGACAGCAATTAAATTTATGTTCCAGTATTTATGAATATCACTTATTTTTTTATTTTTTACCTTAAAAATTGAATTACCTATTCTTTTCGTTAACTTGCCTGAACATTTAATTTATATTATTTTTAAGCTTAGAAGGCATTTTTTTAATCCTTAATAACTATGCTTGTAAAAATAAACATTAGATATGTGATTTAATAAAATAATCATGAATACTTCTTCTTCTTCTTCTTTTACTAATTTTAATAGGTTTTAGAGATTAGGAACCAACCACCTATTTTTGCATACGATCAGTGTCTTTTTTACACGGTTTTTTCTGGAACCAATCTACCGTGTAAAAACAGAATTAGGTGTAATTAAAAAGTTACTGTAATTGATTAAAAAATTTAGACTTTAGAAATTTAGAATGTAATACTTTATAGGTGATGATTTCACGAACGTTCGACATTAGTTATGTAGCGCAGCGGTATTTACAAATATACCCATTTCAAGGCTCTGTTGGACGGATATGGATAAGAGGACTGATTGTCTTCCATCCATCTATCGCATCGCCCTTAATGAAACAATGAAATTTAAAGTAAGAAGGAACACTGAATTTGCCAAAAATGTGTACATTGAGCACACCAATGTTAAATTGAATTTAAATTTAATCAACTATGTTATTGGGAGGGATGGGATGCATGCAAACAAGATAAAGTTTCTGACTGTGGCCAACGCGGCGACCACCAGGACGATCCTTGTCTTGCTGTATTCAAGTTGACACTCAGCCTCCTCGTGGCCCCTCCTGGATGGCATTCTAGCACCCGCTAGATGTTAACTAATGCGTGCAGCGAAGCCCAATCCCCTGGACGGTAAATTTGGGTTGTGCGTAGGGCTTGGAACCCACCACGTAAAACATTCTCCAATGAAAACTACAACAATAGTCTCTATAAAGATCCCCTCAAAAGATGACGACCATGGCATTACAGCTGCCATGGTATTACAGCTGCCAGGTTGATAAGCACGAATTCGGATGCGGATTTGTGGTTAATAAGAGACTTCGTCACCTTGTCTCTGGGTTCACGCCTGTGAACGAAAGGATAGCCACAATCCGCATCAGGGCAAAATTCTACAACATCAGCCTTATTTGTACTCATGCCCCGACGGAAGAAAAGGACGATGTGACTAAAGATGCCTTCTATGCTAAACTCGAGGACGTATACGATAAGTGCCCGGCCCATGACGACAAAATCGTCCTCGGTGATTTTAAGGTATCTTTGGCCCCACTGTAGGGCAGTTCAGCCTCCACGCTACCACTACCTGCAATGGTATGAGACTGATCGATTTCGTCGCGGCGCGTAGCATGGTAGTATGTAACACCAAGTTTTAGCATATCGATATCCACAAGGCCACTTGGATGTCCCCCGATCGATCTACATCCAACCAGATCGATCATATTCTGCTTGGCGGAAGACACGTATCCAGTGTACTAGATGTGCTCACGTTCAGAGGTTCAAACATCGACTCGGACCACTACCTCGGCGCAGCCAAGTTTCGATTGCGCATTAGCGCCTCGAGTTCTGCGCGCTCTAGTGCATTGCAAAAGCTGGACGTCAAGAAGCTGCGATCACAAAGGACAGCTGAGGCGTTCTCCGCTCAACTCTCTGATAAGCTCCTCCATTCCCTCTCTAATCTCAACGACATTGGAGGACTGTGGGCCAACACCTCCAACTCCCTTTGCACTACTGCGGAAACAGTCCTTGGTTTCTAACGTCCACCCCAACGAAATCAATGGTACGATGAGGAATGTCGCGAGGCAGCTGCAGCGAAAAACGCCGCATACAGAAAAATTTTGCAGTCTGCCGCTACGCGAGCCATTGTCGAAAACTATAGAGAGAGAAGGGAAGAGAGACGCCTTTTCAGACGCAAGAAGAGGGGGCAGGAAAGGCGTGAGTGTGAGGAAATCGAGTTGTATAAATGCAGGAATGACGCTCGAAAATTCTATCAAAAAGTTAAACGTCTAACTGAGGGTTATAAGCCCGGAGCGTCTTCCTGCAACGACGAAAACGGAAACTTGGTAACAGATTCGCAGGGGGTGCTGAGGTTATGGAGGAAGCGCTTCTCTACTCTACTACAAGGCGATGACGATTCCACCTTTAGAGATGATGTTCCGGACCCGATCAATGATGACGGCGTGGAGATTCCGCCGCCTAGCCATGAAGAGGTCAAAGACGCGATAAAGCGTCTTAAAAACAATAAAGCGGCGGGTCCTGATGGCCTCGCTGCTGAATTGTTTAAGACTGGATGTAATGAGTTGGTAGGGAGCATGCACC
Organism: Sarcophaga rosellei; assembly: GCA_930367235.1. Lineage (NCBI taxonomy): Eukaryota > Metazoa > Arthropoda > Insecta > Diptera > Sarcophagidae > Sarcophaga > Sarcophaga rosellei. Next base: position 42,721,895 of record OV884018.1, on the reverse strand, counting down.
AGCTTATTTACAAAATATGGATAGAGGAAAGTATGCCCAACGATTGGAACCTCAGTGTCCTCTGTCCTGTCCTGAAAAAGGGAGACCCTACGATATGCGCCAACTACAGGGGTATAAGCCTTCTCCCTATAGCATATAAGGTTCTTACAGGCGTATTGTGTGAACGACTGAAGCCACTCGTCAAAACACTGATTGGACCTTATCAGTGCGGCTTCAGACCTGGCAAGTCCACCATTGACCAGATCTTTACACAACACCAAATTCTGGAAAAGACTCACAAACAACAAGTCGACACACACCATCTTTTTGTCGACTATAAGGCAGCCTTTGATAGCCCCATAAGGGATCGTGTTTTTGCCGCAATGTCTGAGCTCGGTATATCTGCGAAGCTGATAAGGCTATGCAGAATGACGTTGAGCAATTCCTGCAGCTCCGTCAAGGTAGGAATGGACCTCGCCGAACCTTTTGATACCGTGCGAGGTTTCAGACAAGGCGACCCCTTATCATGCGACCTCTTCAACTTCGTCATGGAGAGTGTTCTGCGAAAGGCGGGAGTGCTATTTTTCAAGAGTGTCCAGCTGCTTGCGTACGCTGACGACATTGACATTATAGGGCGTACCAAGCGAGATGTTGCTGCTGCCTTTAGTGATATTGAACGGGAGTCTACCAAGATGGGTATGGCAGTAGATGAGGGCAAAACAAAGAATATGTTATCGACAAGTAGAGACGTGCGGCGTATTGATTCTCAGATTACGGCCGATACTATACTTTTGAAACAGTCAAGGAATTTATTTATCTTGGCTCCGCTGTTACTACCAAAAATGATGTCAGTCTGGAGATCAAGCGTAGGATCACTCTATCCAACAGGTGCTACTATGGTCTCAATAGGCAATTGAGTAGCAGAGACCTCTCTCGTGCGACAAAACTAACACTCTACAAGACACTCATCCTACCCGCGCTTCTTTATGGCGCTGAGGCATGTACCCTATTAAGTACTGATGCAGTGGCCTTGAGAGTGTTCGAGAGAAAAGTCCTACGTAAGATCTTCGGTCCAGTGCGTGTTGGCGATGATTTCCGTATCCGATTCAACAGTGAGTGAGATGGATGAGGATGCTCGGCGGGACGAGTATTTGATGCGGGTATCTGTGGAAGTCGGCGAAGAGGACGACCTTGTATCCGTTGGAAGGACCAAATCGAGGAAGCCCTGTCATCGATTGGTGTGACCAACTGGCGTAGGCGCCTGGAAGGATGTGTTGCGGCAGGCCGAAATCCGTTAAACGGGTTATGACCAATTAAGTAAGCAACTATGTTATCAAAGCACACACCTATCTAAAACTCTTTTTATGACCACTAAAAAATCCGCTTAACTCTTGGGACCTAAAGGTCCCGAAGTGCTTAGAGACAAAGATGCGACTCATCAAAACAAATTTTTTAAGAACCAACTTGTTCTATCCGATTCGACAAATTGCCGTAAATTTATTTTGGTGAGATAAATTGCAATGACTGATAAAGAATTGATATCAGCCTTCGGAAAAAAATCATATTTTTTTTGACTGCAATAAAATCAAACCAAAATAACACGATAATATCGGATAATAATTATTGAATTCTAAAAATGTAATAAGAACCTACCACTTGAAAGCTGCTGGAAATCTACTAGTCGTAGTTGAAGGCATTGACTCTCACGTTGACCTAGAAGACGTAAGAGCTTGTTTTAAGAGTTGGTGTATATTATATTTTCAATATAAGTAATAGAATTCTGAGTGGCACTTCATATTATGTTAAAAAAGTTAGACTCATTCCATCTACAATACTCGATACCTACTACACCGATTAAAGAAGCGCCTAACCGTTTAAGACCCCATCAATGCACTAATAGTTGTTATGGATAGTCACACGACTACTTATTTTAAGCTCCCCGCTTTGAGAATCGTATGCGGCGATCTCTATTACCACAAAGGCGATACATCCCAAAAAAATTGCAGTAACTCTAACAACAAAGCGTATTGTAGAGGCTGCCCAGTGCACTCATTCGTCAAATGTACTATGAACCAGTAGACTTGGAGTTAATATGCCAAGAGCAAAACTATAACTCTACACTTTCAGCAGCTGAGATTTATAACGCCGTACTTCCATTTTAATTTTTATTGGAAGTGAAAAAATGAATGGTGCACACATGTGTAACTTAGGTTAAAGAAATTTTTAATTAATACTAAAGCATTAAAAGCTGTTATTTTTTGAAGTGAATAAGCATTTCAAACTCATAGTACGGCAGCGAAAAGAACATGTCTTTGGTCGACATTTTAATCCAAACTTCCCTCAACATATCGAGGTTGATGACCTGCAATATCCAGTTTTACTTATGCCTGTGGACATAATACTGTCACACAATGTCTTTTTACGAGAGATTCATCAGAGTTATCATCTTCGTAGCATGTACAGTTAAAGTTAAGTGCGACATAATCTTAAGTCTTTTTATAAGAAATTTTGATGGCCGCAATCTTCATCATAGCTCAGACTAGATTCAATCTGTATTTAAGTAAAAAAGTTTGTCCTCGCGATAAATTTGTTTTTTTTGATACCGTAGTGAATGTAAATTCCACAACTATTAACCACTTCCATTTTCTTTCCACGGCTTTCACTTTAACCCATTGGCTGCCAAGCCTAAATTATATGAAGTCATTCCCATTGCCATTTATATTTTGAGTGTTATTGTTTACCAAAACCCTGTTATTTCTTGGTAAGACGAGTATACTCGTCGTTGGCAATAGGAAGACAAAAGGACTCGATATACTTTTTTTGTTATAAATACACGATGAAGTTCATTTTTGCGGGAAAGATCATTCTCTATAAAAAATAAAGTATTATTTGTGTAAATTTTTTTTTTTATTTTTGTAAAATATTTTTCAAGTTTTTTACATATTTATATTATGTTTGTGGCAAAAAAATTTGATAATTCAAAAGCCTGCGTGTTATAATATATTTAAGGTAGGACGAGTATACTCGTCTTAGCAGTGCGAGATACCCTGTCAAACCCGAGTATACTCGGTTAAGATTGAATTATTAGCCGATCACCAAATTCTATGCCGTCCACGCGTGTTGATAATGTCCCACCACAGCTAAATCCGATGTATCAACTTTCTTTCATAGCACTTCGATCAAAATTTCCGCTTTTCCATTCATTGAAATAATCCATTAGCTTCAGACTTATCGGCGTAACAAACGCAATTGAAGTTAATTATATTACAAAATTTTTCGCAATAGTATATATCTACGCGTCCATGATTTCAGGTCTCGAAATAGAAAACCAATCCACCTCTTGCTACAAAAACAAAATTGCTGAAAATGCTACAATCAATTGACAGGAAACGAGGCAACAATTCTAAGTCCTGATTATCTTCTATTATCAATTATCAACAATGTCAAAACAATGTGAGAAATTGCTGAATTCTGCGCTAACGCATTTTTTAAAAACGTTCATAAAAAATTATTCCTGTACTCTTTTTATAGACATTCCAGTACCATTCGTAGAAACATTAATAGAGGTGGCTTTATAGGTGATTCGTTGCTGTATGTTATTATCTGCACAGCTTCCTCAAACAGAAGCGTGTGTTTTCATCAATGCGAAGATGTTCTCCAACTTCAGAATTTTTTTGTTTGGTCACCTTCACTCTTCTATAAAGGAGAATGCCATTTGTTTGTAACGGTTAATGCCCGTATTTTTCTACCTGTTTCTAATTTTGGATAATGAGGATTTAGAATTTTATATCTCCCACAAACCGAAATTCTATAATAAAAAAAACAGTTTTACTAAACATTTACAAAACAATTACTACTCAGTGCTCGATGATAAAGACGAGAATCAATGCGACGAAGAATGTAGTTTGTGAAGTTTATTAAAGTTTAAGCTTTTTCAACAAAATTATATGTTGAAAAGGGAATAAAATTTCCAGTGTTTCTCGTAGTCTAGTTGGTAGTGTGTTGGCTTATTAGACGTAAAGCCCGGGCCAGACATCAAAACGAAATATGAAAAAAAAAATATTTCTTCGGCGACTTTCTCTCAGCAGATTTCTGGCAAAAACTCTGAGAGTAAATAAACTTGCCATGAAAAAGTTTCTCAAAAATCTGCCGCTCGGAGTCGATGTTAAACTGTAAGTCCCGCCACTCGCGTATAAAATTAACACACACAACATGAGTGGTGTGAGAAGCTAGGCCGTAATCCTGACTGAAGGGTTGTAGTGGCCAATTATGTATGTATGTATGTTTCTCGTATAAGTTTCGCCTGAAACTAATGTAAATAAACTTAAAAATAACAAAACGTTATACCGAAACATATATAAGTGGAAATAAATATAAAGACATGAAATACCCCAATATCGAAAAGGTCAAGGCTTTTTTATAGCGCTGCTAATTTCTATCTTCCCAGAAGATGTGTCAAATGTAACATGGACCACGAAATAGGGAAGTGACATGTAGAAAAAATTCCGAGTAAAGAAAAGAATAAATTATTTTGTGCCTTAAGCCAGAAATATACACATCCCGCATCGTACAAAGGATACAAAAGATATAAAATACTTAAACAAAAAATTAGTATTAAAAAAGAAACTTAAATGTATGAAAAGTATAGTAAGAAAGAAATAAAAATGTTATATCCTAATCGAAAGCCATTGTTGAAGAAGTTAAGAACTTTATGATTAACATAAATAATCGAATATCTAACTTTCAGAAGCAGCTTAATATGCAAATATCAAGAATAGATACTATAATCTTTATGATCGAGATATAATTTACGTAAATAGTCATGTAAATATATATGTACATTAATGTTAAATAATACACATTCGTAATCATTTTTTAATAAGAATTAGCAAATTTGGTCTTTATCAAGCTCTCAAAGTTTTCACGCGACATACGACTATATGTGTATTCTAAGTAGATTTTTCCCCATAACTTCGGAACGGATCGGCGCATCTTAACCAAATTTTGACAGTATTTAAGTTAGAGAACGTAGAATTTAAAAATGCAAGAACATTAAAAACGTTCTAAGTACACTTAGAACGTTATAGAATGGAGGCGTCGATATATTACTTCTTAACGAAACAAAACTGAGACCTAAACATGAAATTTAAAAACTATACTATGATAAGAAATGATAGAAGAGGGGGATCACAAGCAGGCGGAACAGTTGTATTGATAAAAACAATTTAAAACACTCACATTACACAAATAGTGCTGTAAACCACTATGCATCCGGTAATAACATTTATTTAAAAAAAAATAACTCTGCGAATATTTGAAACTATGAATCTACAAAATGAAAACAATTATTATTATATTTTAGTAGGATATCTTAATGCTAAACATATGGAATGGGGCAATAATAATGAAAATAAATATTTAAAAATACTGTCTAATACAAAACGAAATAATAATTCAATTCAAAGTATATGCCAAATCACGTTCGGAATCATATCTAGACATTTGTTTGTCAGACTATAGAATACATATAAATACTGAGAATAACAGGTAATTCTATTAAAGATTTAGAATACGACAGTGATCATGAAGCGGTAGAAATAATTTCACCTATGAACCAGTGATCAGAAAAACTCATTACTACCACAGAATGATGACTACGGCGATTACTAATTATTTTATAACAAACTGGAAAAAATTTCAAAAGAAAATGGGATGGAAAATCAAGCAAAATGCGCTCATTACAAACAATCGAAACCTTACAAACAAGGACATAGATTTACACTTAGATAGACTACACGACATAAGTACCACAAAAATTGATGAATTAGTCCCTAAGTAAATATTATTTCATACAAAAATTTTATAAAGTGAACGTCAGAAAATTTATCTGACAATAACAACAGCTACAATAGACACACAGAACGTTTATGGGGAAAAGACATATCTATATATATAACTGTTACTAAATACAATTTGGTGGAATTTATTTCAATTTAGAATTATGCATTTTAAAAGGCTATGATGATCGCAATGAAGTTAATGACTTAATAAAAAATTATATTTAAAGTTTGCAAAGAGCATGTAGTACATACATATGTACGTATTTAGTGCTCTAGCAGATCCACGATATTAAACAAAACACTTTGTTAAAACACCGTATATAAAACTATACACATGAACACACATATGTACATATTTTGCCTGAAAGTCTACAAGGGTTTTTTTGCTCCTGCCTTGTGTACTGAAAGGATATTCTATAACAAATCACGCCCATTATTTTACACATTGTTGTCGCTAAAATTTATTTTACATATAGAATTATACAGACAGTGTACTGATAAACATAAATAATTTCTATATCAAAAGAATATACAATCCAAATTTTCTTTCGATTAATTTTTTACATTGTAAAAAGAAACAAAAATATTTTATATGTATTGCAACTACACTTCACAAATTCTTTACAAATCATTGAACATTCGCACACGAAGTTATTTGGAGTATTAAGCTATTATATTCAAGTACATATTATTATTACTTCTTACTTAATAGCGAATTTTCCATTAAGTAATTATGTTTACGCACTGATTTTAATATTTTTTACATTTTTTCCACTATAAAATATACAATCAACTTAGTAGCCATGTTATGAACAGTTGGTTAAATGAGAAAATATCGTACAAAGATTGCAAACATAAAAATCACTTTGTCTGGCAACATTTTATTTAAAAAGGTGAATAAAGCAGAACGTGGTGATTTTCTATTTAGAACTAAATTTTGTATATTAAATTGCATGTAAATTGTATATTATTTAATTGGACCAAATTATAATATTTAATTTACTATTATAAACTTAGTTGAAATTTAGTAGATGTAGTTGTTAAACTATGTACTAAAAGTATAACAACCCTGTACGAACCAAAAAAACCAACCCTGCAAATCAGTTCTCGGTTTGAAATTAAAATCTGAATGTGGTTTCACACACGAGACTATTTTTTAAGCCGCACAATTTTTGTTCTTTCAGTCACACACGAGACTATTTCATCTGGCATAACATTGTATACATATACTCTGCTTTGTGTGTATTAGTTTCTGTTTATTTATTTTTCTGAACCTGCTGTTTTATAAATGCATGTGTATTGGTTTTGTGTTGTTTATGTATTGGTTTGTGCGGGGTAGAAACTGGTTGAAAAATTATGCCAGCAAAAAACCACTCTCCTCACCTCTCTTGCCTACAAGCTGCCATTTTGTGCCAGCATAATTCTTCTCGTGTGTGATTGCTCAATAAAGAATGGTTTAAGCCCTAGTTATGCTACCGTAACGGAATGTAACCGCAACAGTAAGAAAAAGCTGATCGTTTTTATTATGTATAAAGCAATACGAATGGTTATAGAAATATAATGTAACGTAACCGGAACGTAGGCATCTGTAAAAAATAGAATTTTCTTACATTTTTCCGTGACATCTGCTTAGCAGTGTTAACAACATGCCAATATAAAAAACCACTTAAACTGAAAATTTAAATTATAAACAGAATTTACATTTTATGTATGTATGTTATGTTTGTCTGTATGTGGAATTCTCTTTAAATAAAACTTCACATATTTTATAAACCCAAATTATAATTTATTTCATTATTAACTTTTATAATTTAAAATAAAAATAAACACTATTTTACTATAATATTATGTATGTAGGTAGTGTTTATTTTTGTTTTAAATTAGAAAAATTTAGTTATCGATTTTTAACTAATTAAAGCGTTCGAAAAGCATTTCAGTTTTCATTTTACTTTTATTATAGCCCATTTACACTACAGCGAAATCTAGTAGATTAGATTTCAAATCTTGCTCAAAATCTAGATCGTTTACATTGGATTTATTTGACAGCAAGATTTCATTTTAATAACAAAAACAGCTGACTGAAATTTAAAAGAAAATAATAAAGGGTCCGCCAAATAAGTATTTTTTTTTTGAAAATGCTTAAAAAAACTACTGAAACTCTTTTTGAACAAAAATTCGTTCAACATGGCCCGATAACGATCGCCATTGACTGTAACGGACAATGGCCCAATTATGCCTCTGGACCAAAATCCGCACCAAACAGTTACTCGTTTTGGGTGCGTCGGCTTTTCAATGTATGCGTGCGGGTTTTCTGTGCCCCAAATGCGACAATTTAGCTTGTCTACATACCCGTCAAGATCAAAATGAGCTTCATCTGAAAAGATGATTTTTTTGCCAAAATCGGCATCTTCTGTAGGCTACTGCATGGCCAGCCGAGGCAGCCATTTGAATGAAATTATTTTCCATTATTAACCGGATTGGATTGTACTTTCAAATACAAAAAGAAATTTGAGAAAATATTCAGTAGTTTTTTTTACAGCATTTTCAAAAAAAAAAGTTATTTGGTGGACCCTTTACAACATTTAGTAACTTGGTCAATTCACACAAGCCGTTGTATCGTTGTATTCGTTGTATTGTTGGAGGAACATACAACAGTGCACGATTGTTTTCGTGCTATCAAATTGTGTGAATGAAAAAAGTGTATATGTTTTCATATGTTGTGTTAGTTTCGGGCTATCAAATTGTTTGAATGCCACGAAATACACTATACAGCATACCATTGAGTGTTCACAAACAAACAAATGTATTCAATACAACATACACGATACAAAGTTGTGTGAATTGCCCAAACGTATTTTTAAATTGAAATGTAATTTTTTTCCTGTGCAGCGTTGTATTTTTAAGTAATATTTGGCAAAACACATAGTTGCATTTCTATTTTTACTAGATTTTGAGTAGATTTTGCCGAAATCTACTAAATAAGTAGATTTTGTTTTGTATGGGAAATCTAGTTAAAATCAACTAGATTTGGCTCGAAATCTCATAAGTACTAGATTTCGTTGTAGTGTAAATGGGGTATTAGAGAAGATAAAAACGTTTTAACATTCGTACAAATTTGGTTTCCGAAATACCTGACCTGTGTCGGTAGAATAAACGATTTCACTTGCTTGTCTATTGATATAAAATTCAATCAAATGCACTTAATTTTGTGTTTTTGTTTTCCTCAACAAACAAACATAAACTAAATTTAGTGTTTTTGTTTGAGTGAAATTGAAATGGTTTGACTGACAGAAACAGTGCAAAAACTTTTAATAAGTAACTTTAAATAAATATAAAATCGTTTAAAATAAACCTAAAAACTCTGTGGTGATAACATTGGTTAACAGCTGGATTAAAGAGAAACAAAAGGCGCCATATTGAAAGTGATAAAAGTTTTCAAAATTTGGAATTAATATTAAATTTATTTAAAAAACAATAATAAAATATAAACTCAATCCAAAAAACATGTCTTCTGTATCCTTATCTGAATCTCTGTCTTTTAGTTTTTGCAATTTTTATTTCCTTATTTGTTTTTGTTTATTTCTTTTTTGTTTTGTTTACATAAGAACATATGACACGTTTTTACGATCTTTAATTGCACTTACATTTTTACGTTCCGTACACATTACATTACGTTACTGTTACATTCCGTTACGGTAGCATAACTAGGGCTTTATACGTTATACGTTTTTACGTTAAATCAGAAAGTAAATATGAAATTATCGGAGGTGTCATAGAATCCAAGTCGGTTTTGCCTTTTGTCGTTTTTGAAAACCAATATTGGATTCATTTGGTGTCACAAAACCAAGTCGGTTTTGTTATTTCCGAATTGAAATAAAACCGATGTTCGAAACAGCTGTTGTTTACATTTGTGTATATATTTACAATTTTATAAATTTTTTTAACAAAATATAAAGTGGTTTTATTAAACATTGATATTTTTGTTAAAGTAATAAAAAAAATATTTTTAAATAAAAAAAATAGTACTGCTGTTATCGTATGTTTGTTGTTAGAGGAAAAGCGTTCAGAAAAGGTGAAAAGACGAATATTGCGAGATTGCAGCAACCCCCTTGAGTTGCCGGAGGCAGCGTAAGTATATTTGTTATACTGGGGTTTAATCACCGCTGTCGATATCGAGCTATTTTGATCGAATAATTTTATTTTGAGATCATAGCATTCGATATCGAACAAAAATAAACAAAATTTGAGGTGATAGCTTTCGATATCGAATCATCGATCGAATGTTTTCTTTACAAAAATCATTCGATACCAAAATAGCTATCGTAAACAAAATAAAACTATTTTGAAATTGATCGGTTGGCCAAAAATAGTTGAATATGTAAGTTTTAACATTTTTTTAATTATGTAGATCCATTAATAATTGTTATATTTTCAGGGTACAAGAGCAAAAGCATAAATTTAAAGCAAAAAGAAGTGATGGCAGAGTTTATGTCAGAGCACCCGAATTTACCAAGAAATCTTTTACCAAATAGTGGGCAAGGAAGAATTACATTAAATAGGCTATTGGAAGCACTTACCGTGCGTTTGAATTTGTTTAGCCCACCAAACATATATTTTTAAGAAGTTCTATGAATTTTTTGTTCTAATGGTTTTTACAGATCAAAAATGTAGTGTAAAGAAAACATCATTAAACAAAGAAAACTGGAGGTGGACCATATGAAGAAATTCCTTTGACGTCCGCCGATGAACAAATCCTTAAGTCAGCCAGCATTGATATTGCGGTTGAATGAGAATACCAGTACAACCTCCTCCTAATGACATAGATCACACTATACAATATTTAATGGACAGAAGCCTTGCATCGGAATATGACACCTAACACGAAGCCTATGAAGTCAGTACATCAAAATCAGCTTCTTAATGTTCAAGTAAGCCCGTGTCGGAAAATTATAGTGGGGGCCAAAATAAAGAAGACAAACTAACAAAGAAAATCTCTAAACTATCTACTGAAAGCGTAATGAAACTACAGCTTTTAAAGTCCAATATAACAATATAAAAATAGATAAATGTTCCAACATCAACATTTGGTCAGTCATTTTATATTAAAAATTATTGATTCCGAGTTACAAAATAAATTTACTTTCACAGCTTTAGTTATTGTTTTATTCCTGAATCTATTACAAATTCAACAAAATCTTTTACAATTCGAATTCAAATTCGATTCGATAGCTTTCGAAAGCTATAATTTGGCAATTCGATAGGTATCGTATTTTATTTTTGTTCGATAGGTCATTCGATATCGACAGCTGTGATTAGACCTTGTTATATTCATATCTAAAGCTGCTTTGCAGATTTATAGCATATTACCCGTTGAACGCATTTTGTATGGTCGTAGACACAGTAAAAGAACACCTTTCCTATTCTAAGATCCAGCCATTGCCACAACTTGCAGCTACGTTGCGATTTATAGCTGAAGGGTCATACCAAAGATCTGTTGGAAATGACTCTAGTATATCTCTGGGTAGAAGCACAGTTTCTACAATTTTAGACGAAAAGAAAAAAGTTATGGAGCGGTTCATTTGCCGTCAATGGGTGCAACTAGAAATGAACTCTAACGATAAGCAAAGACCAAAGGGCTATTTCTTTAATAAATTTAAAATCCTTTCAATAATTGGTTGTATAGACGGGACTCTTTAAATATAATAAAGTCCAGCTTTAACGAGCATTTATACTTTAATCGAAAAGGAATATTAATAGGAGTGTTGAAAAGTCGCGTCCGTTGCACATTACACTACCATCCGGAAAAGGCAGTAAGAATTATAAATTCCTGATAGTGAAGACAATGTTATTTTGTCATCAAGCACGTCTCAGCAAAGGGAAGGTCAGAGAATCAGAGACGAAATAGCCAAAACCTTATAAAAAATTGGTAAAATAAAAACTATTTATAAAGTAAAATTAAAGTTGTTTTTATTTCATATAACAAACAGACAGCTCTTAGCTACTTGGTTTATTTTGATTCCGTTATTATTGGATTCTGTGACATATCTGTATGTCTGTATTTGAACTACTTACAGTGAACGATTTAATACAAATCACATTTTTTTATTCGCGGTTTTTTAATTTAAATACTCACTAAAGAGTGTGCAATAAGGGTATCATTCTACAATAAAACGTCCAGTAATAGGTCAATATTTGGAAAAGGTTTTGAGAACCAACAAATTGCATGAATTACTGCAGTATACATAAAATACTGATTTTATACTAAAAGACATTCAGGATGATATCAGTATTAACAGTCAAAACTTGAAGAAGTATAAAACGAATTAAAAATGTCATTGAAGTATAATAAAATAAAATAACTCCAATAATTATTTGAAAGAAAATGCGCGAGATATAAAAAATATATGGGAATTTAAACAAATTTGAAAATATTAGTGTTGACATAAGTATATAAATTTAAAAATTCAAAGTAGAACTAGAAAAAAGGAAAAAAATAAAAAATGCAATACAAAATGAATTGAGTGATAATCATCAAATTAAGGTGTCCAACCCAACAAAATTTTATCTAGACATTACCAATATTAAAATAATATAAACATCAATATTTACTCCAAATTGCTGTTAATCCTTGGCAGACGTTTCGGCAGTTTCCGGTTGTTCGCTATTTATTATAGCCTCTACTGGAGCACATTGGCCCACCTCGTAGATTTTACGGATGAATTTTTCATGGCCTGATAGAGCGGTCTTCTGGGCTAGTGCGAAGGCCACGTTCTCTGCAAAGGTTGTCATCTGTGTAGAACATACCACTATATATTTGGGTCGCGTATACCATTAACAAACGCTTCGGGTTTAAAGTTATCTATCAGTGGGTGGTTTTCTCCTGGGTATGTAAGCTACACTAATCTCTCAACCTCCATTTCAAAGGCTTGAAGCGACTCATTAGCCTTTTGCTCTCGGTACTTTAACTCTATGCGGTACAGTTATCGTACCATCAACAAGCAAATAGCTTTTGGTTTGCTTCTTGCATTTTTTCCATCATAGAGGCTTGCTACGAATTTATGTCAATGCCGCTAGGGGTTGCAGGGGCCTATAACTCTCGTTCATCCTCGTCTTCGAAGTTGTAAGTATCGACATCAACGTTACGATGGCGAAATTCTTCCCTTAACCGCCTTTCGAGTTCATTCGTGCCCGTTGGCAGCTCTAATTTACCCAATTCTTGTTTGAACCGTTCGGAGAGTTTATCTATTTATTCTTTATCTATTTATTTTTTCTAAATTTTGTAGTCCCACTACTGACACCAATTGTTACGTTTTTACCTTTTAAGAACGTTTAAAATATGAGCTCGTAGATTGCAAATAAAATAAAAATACATTTGTGTTTAGTTTTAATTAAATTATTTATTGTTCGCACAATTCTGTGTGCCACTGTTCACAACTTGATGTAAACAACAACAACTGCTTTGCTTGTGATTGCTTTTTACACTCATTTGCGTAAACAATAACAATTGTTCGACAGATCTTTGCAACGGAGATCTTCAAACACACCGTGTCTTCACACAACACTGTCTGAATTTGTACTAACTCCGTTGCCTGCTTTGCCTTTGACTTTTATATGGCAACGTAAACAGTCTAATGAATGTTCTTGAAGGCGAATGTTCACGGCTTCGCCTTTTCGAGATCTCTCTAAATGTAAACATTACATTATTGTTGTTTGTGTGTACTTTTGTTTACATTTATTCTTGCAGTGTATGTTGTTGCATTTTTGTGTACTTATTTATCATGTAAACAAGCTCATTTTTTTGTTCTTGGAGCTTTTATTTATAATTTTAATGTTAAACAATGTAAAAGCAAAACACCATTTCTATTTTCGTAACAATATTATAAATAATAATTTAATATCTGTGGCTGTTAAATCCCGTGGACTGTATATGGGGGGATGACTAATGACTAAAGAAAATCAGAAGAAAAAACTTTCATATTAGTTTTATTTTTCAAAACAATAGAAAACCAAAAGCTTGACATCTTGCAGCAGTTCCAACTTTGATCCGTCAAGAATAAGTGTCATGGTCTAAGATTGGGTATCGAATTCTTGAGGCTTATTATTCCTCCACTAAATTGGAACTAGAGCTTCCGACGAACTAGGTCTTCAGCTCTCACGACCATGGAACGAACTAGGTCCACTGGTGGATTATTAGGACGAACGAGGTCCGATATTCTTCCTGGGTGGTGGGCGGGTTGTCCTCCTCAATGCTTCAGTTTTCTAACTCAACCTTCCTAGGGACAGACGGACAAGGTCCGGTAAAATGGAAGGTTTAACTTCAGCGGCCCGTATTACCACAGGTCCACCAGGTATGGTCATGGCTCAATTAACCCTTCAGTGTGTCTGGTCCTCGACATCTTCACCTCTCTTCTATTTCCTCGGGGTACCATGACAATGTACGCTAAAGTTATTTATCAAAATATTTGGTTCGCTGGAAGAATTACAATTTCATTCGAAGTGTGGGCAATCCTAATTTTCCCTGCAACTTTTTCGAAATAAAAAATTGCTTGCGAACGGGAGTTTATCAGAGCCCTAGCTGTAAATATTTGCCCTCGATGACAAATATCAACTATGGCTTGGCTAAAAGAATCTGCCATAGTTGGCAGTAAAACAGTTTTGCACATCACTACCAAGCTTTGCTGCACTACTAGAACTTGTCGCATCGAAAACTCCAAGTTCTCGAGAGGATCGAAACACCTCCCGGTGCCGTAAAGTGTGATGTCGCAAATCGCAGACCGAGCAATCCAAATTTTGTCTTCATTCATTCAACCTATGACCAACATCGAAACAGTCAATACACAGGTTGTGTTGTTTTACTACCATCAACCTGAATAATAAGCCGAGCTTGTATAAACGAAAATTATACCTATGCACCGACGGATTAATCCAGGAAGATTTTCAGCTAACTAACAGCAACAAAAGTAGGAACCAAAAAGAATCTACAGAATGGTTGAGATTCTGTTCCTCACTAATTCTCCCTACGAAATTGAAATAAAGTACAAAATTTCAAAAATTAAATAAATAATAAATTGAACCTGATCGAAACTCGAAAATGTCCCGATCGTAACTAATCTCGCGACACGCGACCAAAAAGAATTCGAAAATATTTTCAAAAAACAAACAAAAGATCACCGTGATTACCCCGACAACGTACTACCGCAAACTTAACCAAGTAATATATTCCAAAATATTACGCATTTCGTGAAACTAAGCCAACAGGACGAATTCCTAATGGCCAATAACCCGATACTTATTACCGTGTCCCAGCATAAAACGGGGAACAATAAAAAAATACAAAGGTGAAAAGGTAGTACCGAAAACCTACTCGTTTTCACTTTGTATTCCATATACATATATAACAACAATAAACAAAACACAAAGATGAAAAGGTAGTACCGAAAACTTACTCGTTTTCACTTTGTATTCCATATACATATATAACAACAATAAACAAAACACAAAGATGAAAAGGTAGTACCGAAAACCTACTCGTTTTCACTTTGCATTGCAAATCATACACGTATATATGTAAATATGTGTAAAATTTGCCAACGCAAATTATATTAAAGATTAAAACAAATATTTAATTTAAATTAAAAAAAAAATATCAAACGCATAATTTTTCACCAAATTTAAAATTATCAAAAAATAAAAAATGAATCCAAAAATTAATAAATAAACGAATAAAATCAAACGGAAACCCATAAATAAATTTTCTTGTGTTATTTCATTTTAAAGAAACTTTAAACCTTTTATTTACTTAAAGATCTGCTAAAAAAATCAGATCTATCAATAACGTAAGTAAATAACACTCATTTATGGGTATCCCTTTCACGTAACCGGTGGATTTCAAGAATTCTTATAAATGGTAATGTGCTTTACTATTTAGCCACCGCACCATAACCAATTATAACCCCGATATCAAATTGGGTGGTTGAACTTGATTACCAATTGTAATCTTCACACCACAATTCGATATCTCAGCCACTTTTGAGTTTATCATAAGCCAAGACACGTTGGTATAACAGTGCATAGAAAGAACCCTTTGGTTCTTATATTCAATAAATTCACAAAGTGTGCCAGTGTATAATTTCAATATAACACACCACTTTGTGAATATATGCACTGTTATAAATTTTATATACTTGCAAAGTTTTGTTGTCTAGTCTAACAGAACTTTACTTATATATAAAATTATCACCAAAAATTCAAACAATATAAAGTAAAAAACACCGTTACCTTATAAGTTTGAGGTTACTTAACAAATTGATGGTGTAGCGATGTGGCAAAAATCCAAAAAAAAGTTCAAAAAATCCGGTTCGCCTGGACCAAATGTTAAATCTCGTGGACTGTATATGGGGGGAGCGCAAAAAAAAAGCCACCGTGGTTACAAACACTACAATAAAAGGAACAAAAAATTAGAAACATTCCCATTCTAAAAAGTTCACCGAAACGACACTCTCCTTTGGTGTTCTGTTGGCACACGAACAATTTCCCATTTTCCTTTTCGCTCACTTCACGAACAATTTGGTCTGGTTTATTTCCTTTTTTTTCATTAACAGTTTATAACATTTCTTTATTGTTTTATTAATTTCTTTTAAATTTTTGTTATCTTATTTTTCACAAATTTCTTTAATCGTACATGTTATTAATTTAAATATATACAATTATCACAGACAAAAATTATACAAATTATTTTATAAAGAATTATATAAATTTTAAACAAATTATTTACATCCTTTTGGATGTCACAAAACGAAATTATTGCACAATTTTTAAATAAATTAGAAATTACAAATTATGTAGCAAAGTAGGTTGCATCCTTGTGGATGTTATAAAAGGAATGATAAATTAATAAAGCAAAACAAAAATTTAATGTCAAAAAACAACACTAACATTAAAATATAAAAAAGCTTTATTATATACGGCAGCGCCCTCTGTTGCTAGTTTGCCATCGATTAAACAATCCTGTTTATGTCGCCAAGGATCGGAAGATTGGACTATCAGACATAAACAGTGGCAATAATTGATAATAGCTTAAGTTGACATAAGTGTTTTTTCATTTTATTACAAATTCTTATTCTCTTCTTCAAGATCTATCACTCAGCTAAATTTCATGTATAAAACGTCATTATTAACAAAACTATACGCATTTATATTTTATATATTATATATATTAACATACAGGGATGTCACAGAATCCAATAATGACGGAATTGGATTTGAAAACGACACAAAAATCAATTTGGTGTCATACAATCCAAGATTATCGGTTTTGTTTTCGAACTTGAAGAAGTATCGGTTTAAGGTGTCACAGAATGTCTTGTTATCGGTTTTGTTATTGAAAATAAACCAAGCAGCTAACAACTGTCTGTTTGTTATATGAAATAAAAGCAACTTTAATTTTGCTTTATAAATATCTTTTATTTTACCAATTTTTTATAAGCTTTTGGCTATTTCATCTCTGATTCCCTGACCTTGACTTTGCTGAGACATGCTTGATGACAAAATAATATTGTCTTCACTATCAGGTTATGATAAAGTCAGCTCATACTCACTGGTTTGCACATTATATCGCCTGAAAATGTTGTGCAGAGCGCAGCAGAAATTTATAATTCTTACTGCCTTCTCCGGATGGTAGTGTAATGTGCTCATTAAGCAACGGAATCGACTTTTTAACACTCCTACTCATATTCCTTTTAGACTAAAGTATAAATGCTCGTTAAAGCTGGGCTTTATTATCTTTAAAGAGTCCCCTATATGCAACCAATTATTGAAGGGATTTTAAATTTATTAACGAAATAGTCCTTTGATCTTTGCTTATCGTTGAAGTTTGATTTCTAGTTGCGCCTATTGATGGCAAATTAACCGCACCATAACTTTGAGCACATCGTCTAAAATTGTAGAAATTGTGCTTCTACCAGAGATATGCTAGAGTCATTTCCAACAGATCTTTGGTATGACCCTTCAGCTAAAAATCGAAACGTAGCTCCAAGTTGTAGCAATGGTGGGTTCTTATAATGGGAAAGGTGTTCTTTTACTGTGCCCAAGACCATACAAAAAGCGTTCAACCGGTAATATGCTATAAATCTGCAAAGCAGCTTTAGATATGAATATACAGTATAACAAATATACTCACGCTGTACCCGGAAACTCAAGTGGGTTGCTGCAATCTCGCAATATTCGTCTTTTCACCTTTTCTGAACTCTCTTCCTCTCACAACAAACATGCGATAACAGCAGTACTAATATATATATATTTTTTATATATATATTTTTTTTTAACAAAAATAGCAATTTTTAATAAAAACACTTTGTATTTTGTAAAAAAAATACACAAATGTAAACAACAGCTGTTTCAAACATCGGTTTTATTTCAATTCAAAAATAAAACCGACTTGGTTTTGTGACACCAAATGAATTCAATATTGGTTTTCAAAACCGACAAAAGGCAAAACCGACTTGAATTCTATGACACCCCTGATAGTTTATTTTAGACAAACACCTTAATATCTCTAAACACGAAATTTCGACTTAAGCTATTATTATTTACTGCGACAGATACTATTTTGTAATTTTTGAAATTATGGAAAACTACGTAGTCCATTATTAAGCCTACATGAAGTGTTTTTGCATATACACTGCTGTTCAATAAAATAGATTCACCATGATCAACGTCTTGCAACTAATTAAAGAAGAGTCACGCTTCAAATTTTTGAAGTGTATCGCAATTATATTCCTAAGAGGCCAGTAAACAAAGTGCAGTCACTTTTTTACATATACTCCTTTGCATAAGAGATGTCTAGTAAATCTTTCGGAGACCAGGTGAATCTATTTTTTTGAACTGCAGTGTATATACATATGTATTAGTGCTGTCAATCGGAAAATCTCGAAACCCGGGATTTTTTAAAACTTGTTCCGTAATTTTTGTGATTGTAAATTCATGTATGTACTTTTGTAGTAAGAAGAAAAAATTAGTTTGTGACATTGTTTTTTTATTATTATGTTAAATAAATCTCGTGTTATTTTTTAAGTGTGTTTTGCAATAATTTAGTGAATATTCTATATCACCCGACATCGAATAGAACGAGAACCCAACTTCCATTGTTAAGAAGGTGATTTATGAAACCATTTCATTAAATTATTATTTTACTCTTAGAGTTTTTGCCAGAAGTCTGCTGATGTTGGTGATGTTGCCCAAACAAATATTTTGACAGAATCGGGGGCTAACCCCGAGTTCTCATCTAATAAGCCAACACAGTATTTACAGACTACGGCGACTTCAAGATGTAAATAAATCTGCAAATAAAGATGATTTTAAAAATGAAAATAAAAAATCTGTAACACAAAATAATATTACATAGCATACTAAAGTCATGCTATGAACACATATAAATGCTGCTAGCCAATTTCAAAAAAGAATATATACTTGTGTGTGTACGAAAATGATTTTTATACTATTTTGACACGGATGACAAAATTCGAGGTTGGTTCTTCCATTTGTGGTTCGCGCTCCTAACGATATTGAACTCACAGGATTCGACATACAAAATTTTGAGACCGAACCATCTTGGTTCATTTTGAAAGAAAATTTACTCTCGCCTCTAATATTGATAAAAAATTATCGCTAGTTTACCTGAATTGCTACCAAAAAAATATCTACAAAAAAAAAGAAAATGTGAACTAAAAATGAATGTATTTAAAAATGTTTAAAATTTGTCTAAACTAAATATGTATGTATGTACAATGTACATGTGTAGAATAAAAAGAACTTTTTCTTTTAATTCATTTTTAAGAATATAAAATAATATAAAAATAATAAAAAAAGAATATAATCCAGTGGCTTGAAACTAAAAGGGCCATTCTCAATGTTCTGCTGTTTTGAGTTAGCCGTTTCATTAGATTTCTTTTCTTATAATGTAGCACGACCCTGCTGTCACTTATGCCAGCGCAACATAATGCATAACTAATAAATATTAAATAGCATACGCGATGTGCCCTTGTCTTAATTCTAGCAAAGAAAATAAAGTATAAAGAATGTTCATTTGGACATATTTTGGAATATTTCTCAAAAATATTTCATGACGCGGGGGGAAAGATAGAAGGGAAGGGTAAAGAAACCAAGAGCGTAACAATGCGTTGTTCTCATCGTACGTTTTTGTTGTTTGACTAATTTGTTATTTATTTTTCTGAAACAGTGTTGCCACGAAAAAAAATTTTGTAACCAACATTTGTGAAAAAAATCACCAAATAAAAAAAAATATAACCAAAATGAAATTCGTAGACTTTTGTTTAATTATTTTATAATTAATAAAAAAAGAAACAAAAAATAGCTTTTTTTTATAAGAAAAAAAAAATAACCAAAACCAAAAAAATCTACACATCTACACATTGATCAAAAAAATAACCGATTTTGGTTAGAAATAACCAAAAACGGCAACACTGTTCTCGGCACAAAGAGAGCATGATAAAAATTATGAGAGGCGTGTGTTAACCCAGAGGAAAATTGTTAGTAATATTTTCAAGTCTACTTATTAACCCAATAATATGTACATATATGTGAGCGAAAAATATAGAAAAATTTTACTGCGCTAAAAACCTAAAAACACCGTATTTAACTTGGCAAGTATTCTTCCAAAAATCGAAATCATTTCTCATTGATATTAGTGAATCATACTATAATATTTCTTTGGGTGTAAATTTGAAGTCTGAAAAAAGCGAGATGAACATTCTTCTTTAGAAGCTGACAAGCAAAGCAACTGAATGCATTTTTACGCTCTCATGATGAGAGCAACACATTGTTACGCTCTTTGTTTGTGTTTATTTTCCTTCTGTCTTCCACCCTCCTCATCCAGAAATGATTTTAGTGAGAGCGGGCTCTCATGATGAGAGCAACACATTGTTACGCTCTTTGTTTGTGTTTATTTTCCTTCTGTCTTCCACCCTCCTCATCCAGAAATGATTTTAGTGAGAGCGGGTTGTAATGTTTGGTGAGAGCGGGTCGAGATGTTACTACCCGCCATAAGAAATTTTACTTCTACATAATGCGCATTCTTTATATCCATCAGAGAACTTCACTTGTTGATTAAAAAACCGTTCAACAATCACAAAGGCACAAAAAACTTGTCTTTTATTTGCAAATCATCAAACTTGCCAACACAGTCTCTTTTGTTGTTAATTTTAAAGTAAGCGAACATGTGCCTCTTTATTGGTTCTGATGGTTTACACATCGGCTGACTCATGAAAATAATCTTCCTTAAACTGAGAATGAGTGAATTACTCAAACTTGTTCGAACTTTCATAAACTTTGTTCACTTTAAGGCAATCGAACCACTTGTAGGTCGAACATTGCCTTTTTTAATCATTGGTCGAATCAAACTTGTCAACTCGTATGTATACTTGTCTTTTCCATTCAACACACAAACATTGAAATACAAGACATCATTATGTATGAATTTGTTCATTCCTATCAACAAGTGCAACTTTTTTTATTGTATTTTAATTTTCATCAAAGCTATTGATGTCTATTCGTCTTGTTTATGACAAAATAGGAAATAAAAATAATAAATTTGCAGTTTGAAATTGCAAATAACAGAACTAAAAAGTGTCAAATTCGGAAACACCGTAATCAGTGCATTATGATACAAAAACAGTACAATTAATTAAAAAAAAAAACAAAACGGGACATTTATTTTTAAGTAAAAACTCAACAATTTATTCAAATGATTACAAAAGGGTATATATGAAAAATAAAAATGTGCGATCATATCAATAATATGAATATAAAATTGTATCCTTTTAATTTTAATTAATAATAAGACAATTTGATATTTACTGAGCTTCAAAAAAAGTTACCGAACTAATAAAAAAAGTCTTATAAAACAGAGTGCATTTTCCCACGTGTATTTCCCCTAACTTTGTTTTTGATGATCAAATTCAAATACAAACCAAACCTGTAGCTGCACTCATTTATCAATGTTGAATTGGTTATGTCGTTTGCATTGTTGGCGTATCATATCACACAGACGATTGGTTCAAACATGTTGTATAGTTAAAGAGAATAAGAGTGTTTGGACACGATACATTTACTACAAACCCTTCTCTTGCGTGTGCGAACTTGTTCAAAAAATGATTTTATTAATTCTACTCATAATCAGAATTTGAAGTGTACAGCAAAATGAATATGATTTTTAATCATCATTGAATTTTTCTTTATTCTTTAAAATGAACAAAAGTTTTTGCGCTGAACAAAATCAAGAAAAACCGTGATTTTGAAGTTCTCTGATGGGCGCTCAGGTAGGTCATCTAGTAGTTGTTTGGAGCTGGACTATAGTAGAGACCATATCCAGTTTTATATGGTTTGAGATATAACCCTTTACCCATTGCAATTGATTCCATATAGCTTCCGCCAATTGTTCTTTTCCATTTTTGATAGCATTTACTGCTTTGACAATAGCTGATCCCCCACTTGCTAAACCACCAAGCGCTGACAATGCTGTTAGTACGGGAATAAGTGGAAGAAATCCTCCAACTTTCGGTACAGGTATAACTCTCGGTATTATAATGTTTGCTCGCTTTTTCCCTTTAAAATTTGAATGAATAGTCTTTTAAGCTATTTTAACAGCATCATTTATATCAAGGGGTTTCTGTTCTTTCAATTGTTTTAATGTTTTTCTCACAGTAGCCGTGAATAATTTCTTATTACATTTATTCATCTTTCCTTTTCCCATTCTTTTTGAATTGTTTCTTTTCTTATGTCTCTGTTCCTTCAAACCTAATCCAAATTTCACTTTAGCTTTCATAGCGTTTGTCACAAACCACGCGTTAGCACGTTCTTTAATATCACTATCTTAAGATTTAATTTGTGTGCCAGGCTTTCTCTGCTAAAATTTGATCTGCTTGATGTCTTGTGTCTATATCCTTTGATTGTGAATATACAATATCGTGTTCTTTACAAGCTGCGTCTAATAAATTTATTCCTTTATCTCCTCTTGCTAATCGTTTTTCAAGTTTCGTACCAGGTCCGCAAAACTGATAACCAGGCAGATGTAATTCAACAGGTAATTTATTTATTAAGTTGTTTACAAATCCTCTTCCCATCTTACACTGACTGGGTTTTTTATTTTGGCCCCAGATTATAACCATTTATTTTTCTTCTTTCGTTACTTTTATACCTCTTCGCAAAAATATCTGAAATCACGACGATTTCCTATATATACACCAATTTATACGATCACTGTTTCAGTATATCAATTTTTTGATATTGATTTTGATCTGCTTGGTATCTGACCACGATCTACTTTATATCTGATCACGATCTGCTTTACATCGGGTCACGATCTGCTTGATATCTGCTTTAATATCTTAAAAACAAAAATTGTTTTTGTTTGTTGGTTTTTGTTAGTGTGATATATTTTCGTCGTGTGTCTTTTGTCTATGTATTTTATTTTTATTTTTTTGTCATTGTCATTTTTTACCTCAATGTTTAAATTGTTTATTTGATCAATTACATCATCATATATTTGTGTTATATATTTTTTGTTTCGAAATTTTTTTGTTTTTATAATTATGTATATCAAAACTTTATCTAATAATATAAATCATCTCTTTCCCTCTTCTAATAAATTATGTTAGATTCTTTAAGCTCTTCGATAATAGAGATTATTTCATTTTGATGATTGTTGTCACCAGCACCTTCCGAAGAAAGAAGTAAACGTAGTCTGTCAACTAGTTCATTAGGATCATCCTAATGTATGTAATTTGATTTCCGATTATCTAGTAATTTTAGCATTAAACCACTGCCTTTTGTTAAAGTGTTTGTTGTTGTTTCGAATAAATGTTTAATTATTCGTATATATTTGAATGCTCGTGTTCCTTTCACTTGTTCATTAGGTTCATAGAAACGTTTATGTGCATTAGTATGAATTAAAATCTCTTTATATTTTTCAAATCATTTTTGGAATAATGGAGAGGTTTTGTATGAAATACTAGCTCAAATAATCCAGGTGTTATTTTCAATTTCATATTTCCTATCCACATAGTATTATCTCTCTTAAATATTAATTTTTCCTTGCCATATTTCCAACTTCCGTCTGCATCTTGGTTAAAACCATAAATTTTATCCAATTGCTTATTATTAATAAGTAATTGAATATTTTCAAATAATGGATAGTTTTTCGTCTGCTTTAAACGTTGTTTTGTTTCCAAGTTTTTGATACATGTACTTGATACAGGTCTATTATTATCATAGTTTTGTTCATCATCATTATCATCAGTTGACATATTTTCATATTGAAAATCGTCATTATCACCCTTCGCGTCTTCATAATCATCGTCATCATCAATAGTGTTGTCTATATCCTTATGCTTATCTTCAAGTTCTCCAATGATTTCATTATCACCATTTATGTCATCATATACATCGTCATCATCAAGAGTGTTGTCTATATCCTTATGATTGTCTTCAAGTTTTTCACTGATTTTATTATCACCATTTACATCATCATAATCATTGTCATCAAATAGTGTTGTCTATATCCTTATGCTTATCTTCAAGTTTTCCGATGATTTCGTTACCACCATTTACGTCATCATTATCATCGTCGCCACTAATAGTATTATTGTCTATATACATATCCTTATGTTTATCTTTAAGTTTTCTGATAATTTTTTTAAGTGGTTTAGTTATTGGTTGAAAGGTGTCTTCTAATAAATTAACTCTATCTATTTGATTCAGTTTAATATTTTTAAACTTTTGCTTTAGAACAGCCCTTGTCTTTACAAGATCTTCTAACACTTTATTATGATAATTTTTAGACATTATAATAATTATTTATATTGATTTTGATCTGCTTTGTATCTGGTTACGATCTGCTTTATATCTGGTTACGATCTGCTTTATATCTGGTCACGAACTGCTTGCTATCTGCTCACGATCTGCTTTATATCTGCTTACAATCTGATTTACACCTGATCACGATCTGCTTGATGTCTTGTGTCTATATCATTTGATTTTGAGTACGCTATATCGTGCTTTCTACAAGCTGCATCCAATAAATTTATTTCTTTATCTCCTCTCCTCTTGCTATTCGTTTTTAAAGTTTTGTACCAGGTCAACAAAACTGATAACCAGGTGGATGTAATTCAACAGGTAATTTGTTTATTAAGTTGTTTACAAATCTTCTTCCAATCTTACTGATTAGGTTTTTTTTTTGTTTTGAT
The DNA here is from genome assembly GCA_930367235.1 of Sarcophaga rosellei. Lineage (NCBI taxonomy): Eukaryota > Metazoa > Arthropoda > Insecta > Diptera > Sarcophagidae > Sarcophaga > Sarcophaga rosellei. Next base: position 42,696,817 of record OV884018.1, on the reverse strand, counting down.
TGTAGTTTATAACCATTTTTTTCGTTACTTTCCAACCTCTTAGAGTGAAACACTATACAAGCTGTACTAGCAAGCTGTGCTAGCTATACAAGCTGTACTAGCCAGTTATACAAGCTGTACCAGCTATACTAGCAAGCTGTACTAGCTATACTAGCAAGCTGTACTAGCTATACTAGCAAGCTATACAAGCTGTACTAGCTATACTAGCGAGCTGTGCTAGCTATACTAGCAAGCTGTACTAGCTATACTAGCAAGCTGTATAGCTTTTGAATTATTATATATTTTTTATAAAATGTTTGACATCTGCAAATGTTAAAAGATTCTGAGTACATTTTTTCACAATAATACAAATGTATGATATTATTAATACATAAAAATAGATTACTTATTTTACTACTGTTACATATTCTTAGTTTATTGATAATACTTAAAAAATAAATCAACATGTTGTTTATCAATTTGACTACTATGTCTATATAATATATCCTCTAACTCAGCTGTTGTCACCATTTTTTTCCTTTCTTTAAAAACTCAATAGTACGAATACGAATAATACTCTGAATTATTTCATTTCAATTTATATTTATTGAATAAAAATTTTAAACACAAGTGTCCACAATTAAATGTATTAAAGTTCTATTTTCGTTCATAATTATATTCAATGGGGAATTTTAGATAGTTGACAATCTCAAGTGGTGGTTGTAAGTTTCCGAAGCTAACAAAGTACTCTTTATAGTTGTGGTTTCTATAATATGCTACCCAATGTGTTCCCATACCATTTGAATCATCTAAATTAACAATGCCGCATTCTTGTTTGAATGGTTTTTTAGGTAAAGAATCACGCATGAAAACACCCCTAAAATGTTTGAGATGTTTACCATATTTTCTTATATCTAAATCTGTTAATGGGCGCTCAGGTAGGTCATCTAGTAGTTTTTTGGAGCTGGACTATAGTAGAGACCATATCCAGTTTTATATGGTTTGAGATATAACCCTTTACCCATTGCAATTGATTCCATATATCTTGACGGTTAGCTTCCGCCAATTGTTCTTTTCCATTTTTGACAGAGTAGGAAAATAAACAAAACGAAACGTTTGATTTCGCTTTGTTTTGTTCTTTGCAATGAGTAAAACACAAACAAAACAAAAACAGTGAGAACGATTGTCTCATTTAGTTTTGTATTGTTTTTGTTTGTGAGCACTACAAATACATTAACTTAAACGTACATAGATTGAAGAGAAATGAATGAGAACAAAATTGAAAAGTTTGAAGAAAATACGTTTGCAAACGTTTGATGAATAATTTGCTCATTATAACTCCCTAAAATATTGTATATACTTACCTTAATGTAAGTTTTTGGCAAAGCAGTAAACATTTTAATTATGATTTTAATTTTATTCAAAGGAATAAAAAAATATACATACGTAAATATCCTGCATACATTAAATAAAGATCAATTAACCTGCCGCGTAGCTCTTCACTTATTTCTTTCTTTAAATTAAATGAAAATACAGCAATATTTTCCATAATATTGTGCTTATTTAATTTAAGATTAAGTCCGTTAAGTAAAGTATTAACAATGTACAATGGGTCAATTCGGCCTCCGGGTACTGTACTTGTCACAGTTGGCAAATACACGTCCTCTAACCTAAAGGATTAACAATAATTTTGAATGGCCGATCTTCCGCCAAACGGAGGGGTCTGCCGCATTTAGTAAACAGCTCAATGAAAGCTATTTCTATATGTTTTTTGTTTACTGTACAAGACAGTGTTATCATAAACACTGGGATGAAAAGTTTTCAAATGACGCTCCAGGTTTCCCGCATGCTCATTTAATAATTTATTACATTTTTCATTTTTGCAAATAACATTTTTACCATTTTCACTTTCAAAAAAAGCACGCATTTTACTTCTGTTTTCAAACCAAATGAAACACTCAAAGAATACGTTTCTTCTTTTGTTTTGTTCGCAATTATACGATTGTAACGGTATATCAAAGAAAACACATGAGCGAAAAGCCAATTGTTTTGTTTGTGGTCTTTCTCATTTAAAAAGTATTTGTTTTGGTTTTGCTCATGTACAAAACGATTTAAAAAATTTGAAAAGTTTATGACTTTGTGGAAAAGTTTGCGAAATGTTTTGTTTATTTTCACACTCTGATTTTTGATAGCATTTACTGCTTTGACAATAGCGGATCCCCCACTTGCTAAACCACCAAGCGCTGACAATGCTGTTAGTACGGGAATAAGTGGAAGAAATCCTCCAACTTTCGGTACAGGTATAACTCTCGGTATTATAATGTTTGCTCGCTTTTTCCCTTTAAAATTTGAATGAATAGTCTTTTAAGCTATTTTAGCAGCATCATTTATATCAAGGGGTTTCTGTTCTTTCAATTGTTTTAATGTTTTTCTCACAGTAGCCGTGAATAATTTCTTATTACATTTATTCATCTTTCCTTTCCTCATTCTTTTTGAATTGTTTCTTTTCTTATGTCTCTGTTCCTTCAAACCTAATCCAAATTTCACTTGAGCTTTCATAGCGTTTGTCACAAACCACGCGTTAGCACGTTCTTTAATATCACTATCTTTAGATTTAATTTCGTTGCCAGGCTTTCTCAGCTAAAATTTGATCTGCTTGATGTCTTGTGTCTATATCCTTTGATTGTGAATATACAATATCGTGTTCTTTACAAGCTGCGTCTAATAAATTTATTTCTTTATCTCCTCTTGCTAATCGTTTTTCAAGTTTCGTACCAGGTCCGCAAAACTGATAACCAGGCAGATGTAATTCAACAGGTAATTTATTTATTAAGTTGTTTACAAATCCTCTTCCCATCTTACACTGACTGGGTTTTTTATTTTGGCCCCAGATTATAACCATTTATTTTTCTTCTTTCGTTACTTTTATACCTCTTCGCAAAAATATCTGAAATCACGACGATTTCCTATATATACACCAATTTATACGATCACTGTTTCAGTATATCAATTTTTTGATATTGATTTTGATCTGCTTGGTATCTGACCACGATCTACTTTACATCTGACCACGATCTGCTTTACATCGGGTCACGATCTGCTTGATATCTGCTTTAATATCTTAAAAACAAAAATTGTTTTTGTTTGTTGGTTTTTGTTAGTGTGATATATTTTCGTCGTGTGTCTTTTGTCTATGTATTTTATTTTTATTTTTTTGTCATTGTCATTTTTTACCTCAATGTTTAAATTGTTTATTTGATCAATTACATCATCATATATTTGTGTTATATATTTTTTGTTTCGAAATTTTTTTGTTTCTATAATTATGTATATCAAAACTTTATCTAATAATATAAATCATCTCTTTCCCTCTTCTAATAAATTATGTTAGATTCTTTAAGCTCTTCGATAATAGAGATTATTTCATTTTGATGATTGTTGTGACCAGCACCTTCCGAAGAAAGAAGTAAACGTAGTCTGTCAACTAGTTCATTAGGATCATCCTAATGTATGTAATTTGATTTCCGATTATCTAGTAATTTTAGCATTAAACCACTGCCTTTTGTTAAAGTGTTTGTTGTTGTTTCGAATAAATGTTTAATTATTCGTATATATTTTAATGCTCGTGTTCCTTTCACTTGTTCATTAGGTTCATAGAAACGTTTATGTGCATTAGTATGAATTAAAATCTCTTTATATTTTTTCAAATCATTTTTAGAATAATGGAGAGGTTTTGTATGAAATACTAGCTCAAATAATCCAGGTGTTATTTTCAATTTCATATTTCTTATCCACATAGTATTATCTCTCTTAAATATTAATTTTTCCTTGCCACATTTCCAACTTCCGTCTGCATCTTGGTTAAAACCATAAATTTTATCCAATTGCTTATTATTAATAAGTAATTGAATATTTTCAAATAATGGATAGTTTTTCGTCTGCTTTAAACGTTGTTTTCTTTCCAAGTTTTTGATACATGTACTTGATACAGGTCTATTATTATCATAGTTTTGTTCATCATCATTATCATCAGTTGACATATTTTCATATTGAAAATCGTCATTATCATCCTTCGCGTCTTCATAATCATCGTCATCATCAATAGTGTTGTCTATATCCTTATGCTTATCTTCAAGTTCTCCAATGATTTCATTATCACCATTTATGTCATCATATACATCGTCATCATCAAGAGTGTTGCCTATATCCTTATGATTATCTTCAAGTTTTTCACTGATTTTATTACCACCATTTACATCATCATAATCATTGTCATCATCAATAGTGTTGTCTATATCCTTATGCTTATCTTCAAGTTTTCCGATGATTTCATTATCACCATTTACGTCATCATTATCATCGCCGCCATTAATAGTATTACTGTCTATATACGTATCCTTATGTTTATCTTTAAGTTTTCTGATAATTTTTTTAAGTGGTTTTGTTATTGGTTGAAAGGTGTCTTCTAATAAATTAACTCTATCTATTTGATTCAGTTTAATATTTTTAAACTTTTCCTTTAGAACAGCCCTTGTCTTTACAAGATCTTCTAACACTTTATTATGATAATTTTTAGACATTATAATAATTATTTATATTGATTTTGATCTGCTTTGTATCTGGTTACGATCTGCTTTATATCTGGTGACGATCTGCTTTATATCTGGTCACGAACTGCTTGTTATCTGCTCACGATCTGCTTTATATCTGCTTACAATCTGATTTACACCTGATCACGATCTGCTTGATGTCTTGTGTCTATATCATTTGATTTTGAGTACGCTATATCGTGCTTTCTACAAGCTGCATCCAATAAATTTATTTCTTTATCTAATCTCCTCTTGCTATTCGTTTTTAAAGTTTTGTACCAGGTCAACAAAACTGATAACCAGGTGGATGTAATTCAACAGGTAATTTGTTTATTAAGTTGTTTACAAATCTTCTTCCAATCTTACTGATTAGGTTTTTTTTTTGTTTTGATTGTAGTTTATAACCATTTTTTTCGTTACTTTCCAACCTCTTAGAGTGAAACACTATACAAGCTGTACTAGCAAGCTGTACTAGCAAGCTGTACTAGCAAGCTGTGCTAGCTATACAAGCTGTACTAGCCAGTTATACGAGCTGTACCAGCTATACTAGCAAGCTGTACCAGCTATACTAGCAAGCTGTACTAGCTATACTAGCAAGCTGTACTAGCTATACTAGCAAGCTATACAAGCTGTACTAGCTATACTAGCAAGCTGTACTAGCTATACTAGCAAGCTGTACTAGCTATACTAGCAAGCTGTACTAGCTATACTAGCCAGCTATACAAGCTGTACTAGCTATACTAGCAAGCTGTACTAGCCAGCTAGCTATACTAGCTATACTAGCAAGCTGTTCAAGCTATACTAGCCAGCTGTACCAGCTACCTGATATAGCAGGTACAGCTAGCTGATATAGCAGGTATAGCTGGTATAGCAGGTATAGCTGGTACAGCTGGTATAGCAGGTATAGCTGGTACAGCTGGTATAGCTGGTATAGCAGGTATAGCTGGTACAGCTGGTATAGCTAGTACAGCTTACTTGTATAGGTTGCTAGCTGGTATAGCTGGCTAGTATAGCTGGTATAGCTAGCACAGCTCGCTAGTATAGCTAGTACAGCTTGTATAGCTTGCTAGTATAGTTAGTACAGCTTGCTAGTATAGCTAGTACAGCTTGCTAGTATAGCTGGTACAGCTTGTATAACTGGCTAGTACAGCGTGTATAGCTAGCACAGCTTGCTAGTACAGCTTGCTAGTACAGCTTGTATAGTGTTTCACTCTAAGAGGTTGGAAAGTAACGAAAAAAATGGTTATAAACTACAATCAAAACAAAAAAAAAAAAACCTAATCAGTAAGATTGGAAGAAGATTTGTAAACAACTTAATAAACAAATTACCTGTTGAATTACATCCACCTGGTTATCAGTTTTGTTGACCTGGTACAAAACTTTAAAAACGAATAGCAAGAGGAGAGGAGATAAAGAAATAAATTTATTGGATGCAGCTTGTAGAAAGCACGATATAGCGTACTCAAAATCAAATGATATAGACACAAGACATCAAGCAGATCGTGATCAGGTGTAAATCAGATTGTAAGCAGATATAAAGCAGATCGTGATCAGATAGCAAGCAGTTCGTGACCAGATATAAAGCAGATCGTAACCAGATATAAAGCAGATCGTAACCAGATACAAAGCAGATCAAAATCAATATAAATAATTATTATAATGTCTAAAAATTATCATAATAAAGTGTTAGAAGATCTTGTAAAGACAAGGGCTGTTCTAAAGCAAAAGTTTAAAAATATTAAACTGAATCAAATAGATAGAGTTAATTTATTAGAAGACACCTTTCAACCAATAACTAAACCACTTAAAAAAATTATCAGAAAACTTAAAGATAAACATAAGGATATGTATATAGACAATAATACTATTAGTGGCGACGATGATAATGATGACGTAAATGGTGGTAACGAAATCATCGGAAAACTTGAAGATAAGCATAAGGATATAGACAACACTATTTGATGACAATGATTATGATGATGTAAATGGTGATAATAAAATCAGTGAAAAACTTGAAGACAATCATAAGGATATAGACAACACTCTTGATGATGACGATGTATATGATGACATAAATGGTGATAATGAAATCATTGGAGAACTTGAAGATAAGCATAAGGATATAGACAACACTATTGATGATGACGATGATTATGAAGACGCGAAGGGTGATAATGACGATTTTCAATATGAAAATATGTCAACTGATGATAATGATGATGAACAAAACTATGATAATAATAGACCTGTATCAAGTACATGTATCAAAAACTTGGAAACAAAACAACGTTTAAAGCAGACGAAAAACTATCCATTATTTGAAAATATTCAATTACTTATTAATAATAAGCAATTGGATAAAATTTATGGTTTTAACCAAGATGCAGACGGAAGTTGGAAATATGGCAAGGAAAAATTAATATTTAAGAGAGATAATACTATGTGGATAGGAAATATGAAATTGAAAATGACACCTGGATTATTTGAGCTAGTATTTCATACAAAACCTCTCCATTATTCTAAAAATGATTTGAAAAAATATAAAGAGATTTTAATTCATACTAATGCACATAAACGTTTCTATGAACCTAATGAACAAGTGAAAGGAACACGAGCATTAAAATATATACGAATAATTAAACATTTATTCGAAACAACAACAAACACTTTAACAAAAGGCAGTGGTTTAATGCTAAAATTACTAGATAATCGGAAATCAAATTACATACATTAGGATGATCCTAATGAACTAGTTGACAGACTACGTTTACTTCTTTCTTCGGAAGGTGCTGGTCACAACAATCATCAAAATGAAATAATCTCTATTATCGAAGAGCTTAACGAATCTAACATAATTTATTAGAAGAGGGAAAGAGATGATTTATATTATTAGATAAAGTTTTGATATACATAATTGTAAAAACAAAAAAATTTCGAAACAAAAAATATATAACACAAATATATGATGATGTAATTGATCAAATAAACAATTTAAACATTGAGGTAAAAAATGACAATGCCAAAAAAATAAAAATAAAATACATAGACAAAAGACACACGACGAAAATATATCACACTAACAAAAACCAACAAACAAAAACAATTTTTGTTTTTAAGATATTAAAGCAGATATCAAGCAGATCGTGACCCGATGTAAAGCAGATCGTGATCAGATATAAAGTAGATCGTGGTCAGATACCAAGCAGATCAAAATCAATATCAAAAAATTGATATACTGAAACAGTGATCGTATAAATTGGTGTATATATAGGAAATCGTCGTGATTTCAGATATTTTTGCGAAGAGGTATAAAAGTAACGAAAGAAGAAAAATAAATGGTTATAATGTGGGGTCAAAATAAAAAACCCAGTCAGTGTAAGATGGGAAGAGGATTTGTAAACAACTTAATAAATAAATTACCTGTTGAATTACATCTGCCTGGTTATCAGTTTTGCGGACCTGGTACGAAACTTGAAAAACGATTAGCAAGAGGAGATAAAGGAATAAATTTATTAGACGCAGCTTGTAAAGAACACGATATTGTATATTCACAATCAAAGGATATAGACACAAGACATCAAGCAGATCAAATTTTAGCTGAGAAAGCCTGGCAACGAAATTAAATCTAAAGATAGTGATATTAAAGAACGTGCTAACGCGTGGTTTGTGACAAACGCTATGAAAGCTAAAGTGAAATTTGGATTAGGTTTGAAGGAACAGAGACATAAGAAAAGAAACAATTCAAAAAGAATGAGAAAAGGAAAGATGAATAAATGTAATAAGAAATTATTTACGGCTACTGTGAGAAAAACTTTAAAACAATTGAAAGAACAGAAACCCCTTGATATAAATGATGCTGTTAAAATAGCTTAAAAGACTATTCATTCAAATTTTAAAGGGAAAAAGCGAGCAAACATTATAATACCGAGAGTTATACCTGTACCGAAAGTTGGAGATTTCTTCCACTTATTCCCGTACTAACAGCATTGTCAGCGCTTGGTGGTTTAGCAAGTGGGGGATCCGCTATTGTCAAAGCAGTAAATGCTATCAAAAATGGAAAAGAACAATTGGCGGAAGCTAACCGTCAAGATATATGGAATCAATTGCAATGGGTAAAGGGTTATATCTCAAACCATATAAAACTGGATATGGTCTCTACTATAGTCCAGCTCCAAAAAACTACTAGATGACCTACCTGAGCGCCCATTAACAGATTTAGATATAAGAAAATATGGTAAACATCTCAAACATTTTAGGGGAGTTTTCATGCGTGATTCTTTACCTAAAAAACCATTCAAACAAGAATGCGGCATTGTTAATTTAGATGATTCAAATGGTATGGGAACACATTGGGTAGCATATTATAAAAACCACAACTATAAAGAGTACTTTGATAGCTTTGGAAACTTACAACCACCACTTGAGATTGTCAACTATCTAAAATTCCCCATTGAATATAATTATGAACGAAAATAGAACTTTAATACATTTAATTGTGGACACTTGTGTTTAAAATTTTTATTCAATAAATATAAATTGAAATGAAATAATTCAGAGTATTATTCGTATTCGTACTATTGAGTTTTTAAAGAAAGGGGAAAAAATGGTGACAACAGCTGAGTTAGAGGATATATTATATAGACGTAGTAGTCAAATTGATAAACAACATGTTGATTTATTTTTTAAGTATTATCAATAAACTAAGAATATGTAACAGTAGTAAAATAAGTAATCTATTTTTATGTTTTTTTTTTTTTTTATTTATTGTTTATTTATTTACATTCTTCATAAACATTAAACTACATAAACACTAGTTAACAATATTAATTTAAATTATACAATGTCTCGTACAAGAGCTCTCTAGTATAAATGATATGTATGTATGTATAACAATAATTACTTTTGTGGGTATATATTAAATTTTATGTACTTCAAATGAAGAATATATTATTTTATATATTTGTAATGAAAAATTTAAAAAAACATTACATTTTTCTTTTTTTTTAGAATTAATTTAAGTTTGTCAAAAAATAAAAGAAAAATAGTATAACAAATTATAGATTTAGCCACCAAAATTTTTTAATTTTTAGTCTTTGAATAGTACGAGATACGTTATTACCTGTACATGTGTTAAATCTAAAATCATTTGTCGCTAAATTGCAACAAACACTTTTCACATTAGCCCGTCTATAGTTATGATAAAATATCGGGACTAAGTTTTCATTTTGTATGATATTGGATTTATCCAAATACAAAAATCTATTTGTATGTATTAATAATATCATACATTTGTATTATTGTGAAAAAATGTACTCAGAATCTTTTAACATTTGCAGATGTCAAACATTTTATAAAAAATATATAATAATTCAAAAGCTAATATTACTATATTTCATAGATATATGGACTGTATTATACAAAATAATAAAATCTGAAAATAAAATATACATACATAAGAAAAAAAATCTAATAAAATAAAAAAGTAACTTGTTTTAATTAATCTGTTGTTACGCTCGGTTTTAAAGCCTATGATTAAATTGTATGAAACTTTAGGTAATTGGCATGTTCGTACGATATTCTGGCTAGCTCAATGGCGTGTTTATTCTTACCCCAAGAATCATCGCAGCGTAAGCATAGAATAGTAAAATCATGCCAATATTGGAAGAAATTTTCTTTTACTTTTTTTTTCTCTAGATGAAGGAACGCCGAAAAATACTCACTTTGCTACCCAGTTACCCACATCACTACCCGAGAACCTTCGCCTCAGTACAAATAAAAGGAAAATTTTTTTTTAAAAAGGCATAATTTCAATTAAATTTTTCCTTAAAGAAAAAAATTCAATATATATATATATTCCAAATATTATAATTGGGTTACAATAAGAAATATATTAATCAAGATAAATTCAAAATAACAATAATATAGATAAATAAAAAAAATCAATATATATATACAAATTAAGTCTTACTTTATACTTAAAATAAGTTGATGCTGGAGGTAAATTTGACGCTGGTGTCGGACGTGGATTGACGCTGGAGGTAAGTTGTCACTGGTGTTGGACGTGGATTGACGCAGGAGGTAAGTTGTCGCTGGTGTCGGACGTGGATTGACGCTGGAGGTAAGTCGTCACTGGATTTTTTTTCTTTTTGAGGGGGGGGTTTTTTTTTTTTATATCTTGTTTAGTATTTCAATTGATGTAGTATTAGTTGTTGTTGTGGTTGTTGTTAACTTAAACGTAAACTTTTTTTTTCTTGTTGTAGCTGTGATATTATTTGCTTTTGCTTTTAGTTATTTAAGTTTAATTGTTTATTTATTTAATTATTGGTTTTCTCTTATATATATAAAACACTGTGTTTTTTTTATACATTTAAATCCTTGTTTTACTTTTATATTTTTTTTTATTTATTTTAATATATATATAAAAAGAGATAAATCCGTTTAAGCCAATTTCTAGCTTACACATAAGAGCTTTATTTTGTTTAATTTATAGCAAAAATATTTTTTTGTTTGTTTTTTTTTCTCCTGTTTTATAATCTTATTATTCAATTTTCACTTATTTTGCTTTGTTTAATCCATACATTTGTTCTTTTTTCCCCTTTTTTTTTTTTACTTTATACATATATTTTTATTATTTCATTAATAAGTTTCTTATTTAAATTTATAGATATATTTTATTTTTGAATATTTTCTTAGTTATTTTGTTTGTATTCATTTGTTGGTTTTTAAATTTATATTTCGGTTTTCGTAGTTTTATTAAAATTTTTCTTTTAATTATTGTTATGTCTTACTATTATTTTAACTATATAATGTTTTTTTTTTATTTTATAATTTTTTTTGCGTTGTTAATTTTTGCTTACAAATTATAAGAGTCCTATATTTAAGTTTTACAATAAAATTCTTATATTATAAATTTGTTTAGAAATGGTTTTTAATTTTTTTATTAAATTTTTATAATTTTTTTCTTTATAATTTTCATTTTTCTTTTAATTTAATTTCAATTACAAAGTTTGCAAAATTCTTTCTTTTTCTTTACTTTTTTGAAATAACATTGTTTTTTTATTTTTCTCCATCTCTAATATTTTTTCTTCCTTTCCAACTCCTCAAACTTTCTTCCCTTTATATTTTTTTTTTCCCGCACTCACAATTATTTTATTTTTTTTTCCGTACCAACACGTTCGAAAGTTCATCACCAACTAACTTTTTCCTAACAAACTTTTGCCTCTTTCACTATGCCCTTTTCTAGAAAAAACCTAAGCGTCACGCATACATAAAAAAATTGTCGTACGACATATACCGTTATGATTGGTTAACCAATCAGAAGAGCGCACGTGTAGCGTTTTTGACATTTCGTCTCCATAAGACAGGGTTGCAATTCCACCCACGCGCAGTGTTCGTTCAACCAATCAGAAGAACGCACGTGTAGGTTCAGACAACTCTGTCTCTATAAGGCAGAGTTGCAATTCAATTCGTGAACAGCGGTGCATTTCCACGAAAGATCACAATGTACACTGTCAAAAACTAAACTCTAAATCCCTAACAAAACTGCTTCGCTATGAAAACGTAAGTTGAATAGGGAACAGGAGAAGGATTTAGAGTGCTGATGAAAACGTGTGGCTCGACCCACGACCCTGGGATTAAGAGTCTCATGCTCTACCGACTGAGCTAACCGGGCAAAGAAGCTAGGGTCTTATATCGGAAGCATGATATCTGCCTATGAGGTTTCCCTGAAGATCCTCTACATCAAAAAGTGCATTCCCAACAAATTCCGTAGGTGGCAAGGAAATATTTGCAGAAGCAAGACCCAAATTTTCCCGACCAGTTAGATTATGGATAGCCTGAGTGTTCGTTCCAGATGGAGGTGAATGAACCACTTGGGCTCTTAAAGGGTTTGAAATTGGGAAAATCTTCTAATGACCTAGTAGTTTTAGGAGTCAATGAGGTTCTGCCTCTACCTCTACTTGCATTTAAATTATTCGTCAACCCTTTCGATGTGCTTCGCGTGTTCATATTAAAAAAAAATTTAAGTGCTTTTCTTTTTTCTTAAGCCGAGAAAATTGAAAAATTGAAAAGAAAAAAAAAAATTGAATGTGGAGTAGGGTAAAATCTTGTTACGCTCGCTTCAAAAGTCTTTAGTTATTGATGGAAAAAATCTAATTTGGAACCTGGCATGTATGGGGAATGATCCGGCTAGCTCAATCCCGTGGGTGTTCCTGACCCAAAATTTTGCGAAGCGTAAGCATAGAAATATTCATACATGCCAAATAGACGAAGAGTTGCAAAAAAAATACTTACATCTTCAATCACACTCCACTCAAACCCATGGAACCTTCACCCTCGTGCAGAGAAAAAAAAGATTATTCGAAATGCATTATTTTAACTCAGTTTATTTGGAGTAATATAAATTCAATATTGCAAACAAAGAAAAGATTGGAAAGAAAACTACATTAACAATTCATCAGTTATAAAATAGTCAAATACATTTAAATCGAAACTTAAATAAAACTGTTAGTATGGGAGAAATATATGTTTTAAATAATAACAGGCAAATATCATGTATTAAATTGTCAGTATGGGAGAAATATATATTTTAAATAATTACAAGTAAATAACATATATTAATTAACCTAGTTAGCATATGATTCAAATTTACAATAATAAGCTTACTCTAAAAAAATACTATCTTACATAAAAAAACTTGATGATTTTGGGGAACTGCTGTGATGTAGTAGGAGGATCGATGTCAATGCTGGAGGCCTCTGGTTGATTGCTGATTTTTGACTGGCGAGGATGTGTAGCAGCACGTTGTTTGCACAATAGGAAAGCTTTAACTAACATTTATCAAAAAAAATTTTGGCGCAAAAATCTGGTGTTGAGTTTTTGAGCTTTGTTGCTTTTGTAGCTTTCTTAGAGGTAAATTTAAAGGTTGTTTTGTGTTATCAGTTCATTTGAAATTTTCTTTTTATGTTTATAATATGAATTCATTTGGTTTTAAGGATAATTTTTTTTTAATATTTTTTTTTTTTTTTTTATAAATTTTTTTTGAGTTTAATTTTTGGTAAATTCCGTTAAATGTTATTCTTTTGTAGTTGTTGTCTTATTTTATATTTTATTTAAAATTACATTTTTTTTTTTTTTTTTGATTTTTTTCTCACTTAAACTATTTAATTTTAGAATTTTTTTTGACTGAAATAAATTTATTTAATAATTCATGTTTCATTTAAATTTACATTTTTTTTCTTCGTGTCTTTTTTTTTTTTTATATTATAATTTATAATTATTTGTTTTATTTAGTTTATCATTTGATATTTATTTTCATTATTATTTTTAAGATTTCTATTTCCAAAGGTTAATGGTAGATTAGAAATTTTTTTTTTAAGAAATTCAAATTTTTTTTCCAGATTGTAGGAATGCTCAACATTTTTTTTTCTTTGCACTGATTTTTAGAGTTGTAGTGTGTAGTTGTGTTTATAGTTCTTGCGATTTTTTTTTTCCTTTTTTTTTCCAAATTTTTATATGATTTTTGAGTGCAGCACTAATTTTAACATTTTATTATAAATTGTTTCATTATTTAAAATTTTCATAGAATATTAAAATTTTAATTTAAAAAAAAACTTTTTTCATTTTTTTTTTTTTTTTTTTTTTTTTTTTTTTTTCCTTCTTTAGGTTTATAAAAATAAATTGGAATATTTTTTTATTAATAAGTTGTTTATTTATTTAATTATTATACTTTTCCAATACTAGTTTTATATGCAAGTTTGTAAATTGTATTTTCAGTTCATGTAAATTTAATTATTTTTTTATTTAATAACAAATAAATGGATTTTTAGGTCTTAATTTATAGTATTCGATTTTTCAATTATTTAAAAAAAAAAAAAAAACAAATTCCAAGTTTTCAATTTTTTTTTGATTATATTTATTGATTATATTTAACATTTATTTAAGTTTCGATTTACTGAACATTTAAAAAAAATATATTCATAGTTATTTTTTTTTTTTTTTATTTCTTTTAAATGCATTTAACTTTACAATTCTATTTTTTAAATTTTTCTTTAACATTATTTTTTCTTTTGTTGCTTTACTTATTTAGAATTTCTATAAGGAATTTTATTTTTTTCCAAGATTTCAAAGTACAGTACACTATTACTATAAAATTTTATAGTTTATATTTATTTTATAAAAATTCACGAGAATTAACAATTAAGTTTTACTTTTTATTTCGCTGGAATTAATAATTCAGCTTTTTTTTCTCTTCTTTTTTTTTTAAATTCCTTTTAAAGTTTTAAATTCTTTTTAAGTTTTAAAGATAAAGTTAAAGTTTTTTTTTTTTCTTGTCCATATTAAAATTGTTTTTCTTTTATAAATTTTTTTTCTTTTTTTTCACTACTAACTCACACGAAAGTTCACCACCGACTGACTTCTTCCTAACAAAAGCTTTTGCCTCTTTACCTATGCCCTTTTCTAGAAAAAACCTAAGCGTCACGTATACATACAAAATTATCGTACGACATATACCGTTATGATTGGTTAACCAATCAGAAGAGCGCACGTGTAACGTTTTTGACATTTCTTCTCCATAAGACAGGGTTGCACTTCCACTCACGCGCAGTGTTCAGACAACTCTGTCTCTATAAGGCAGAGTTGCAATTCAAATCGTGAACAGCGGTGCATTTCCACGAAAGATCACAATGTACACTGTCAAAAACAATTTTGGTGTACGTTGAATGTACTAAATCCCTAACAAAACTGCTTCGCTATGAAAACGTAAGTTGAATAGGGAACAGGAGAAGGATTTAGAGTGCTTGTTGAAAACGTGTGGCTCGACCCACGAGGAGCCGGGCATAGAAGCTAGGGTCTTAAATCGGATGCATGATATCTGCCTATGAGGTTTCCTTGAAGATCTTCTACATCATAAAGTGCATTCCCAACTTTTCCACGAATGCGA
Organism: Sarcophaga rosellei; assembly: GCA_930367235.1. Classification (NCBI taxonomy): domain Eukaryota; kingdom Metazoa; phylum Arthropoda; class Insecta; order Diptera; family Sarcophagidae; genus Sarcophaga; species Sarcophaga rosellei. Next base: position 42,681,307 of record OV884018.1, on the reverse strand, counting down.
CATTTTAGGTACTTGGGCAAGAATTTTGCATTAATGGCATTTTGAAAATTGCTAAGGCTATGGTTCCTACGGAAAACTTCCTGTCCAACTCGATAGTTGACAGGCTTGGTGCGGGTGTTATACACCCTTGCTGCCTTTTCGTGAGCCTTATCGAGGTTTAAAGCAATTTTCTTCCTAATATGGGTCAATTTATCCGTCCGTTTAATGACCGTATCATCTTCCAACATGTTAAGCCTTTCCAATAGTGGATATGAGGAACCGTGCAGGCACATATTTTGGCCGAACAATGAGTAATAAGGTGAGCACTGAATTGCAGAATGGTAGTCGCTACGTAGAACTGTCAGAACCTTAGGTATGCAAATGTCCCAATTAACATGATTCGTCTCATCTCTAAGGTAAAAGCGTATTTTAGATATAATGTCCCTGTTTGCCCTTTCCGCCGCGTTCGCCTGAGGGGAATACAGTCCTGTTTTTATGTGCTTTATGCCAAAAAGGGTGAAGAAATCCTGCATTTCCTTTGAAATAAATTGCCGGGCGTTATCGCTATGTATAAATTGTGGAACCCCGAATGTATTGAAGATATAGTTCTGGAAGAATTCAATTACGTTGACGGACGTAGCAGACCTCATGGGTTGAAGAAAAAGGAATTTTGAGAAATGATCGATGACAATGAACAACTGGGTGTTATTGGCTTTTGAACAAGGGTATGGACCCAAAAAGTCGCAATACAAGCGTTGGAATGGGCGCTTGGTTTCAAATGCATCACCCATCGGTGGTCGGAGGATTTGAGTTGGGGCTTTTATGGTCTTACAATCGTCACATTGACTTACGAATGCTTTTACCTCTCGAGCCATGTTTGGCCAGTAATATTTTTGGCGCACTCTTGAAAGTGTTTTGAAGTAACCCCCATGGCAGCTAGCCTTGTGGCCCAGTTCGATGGCCTTTCGGGTCAAGGATGCTGGAAGCCACAATCTCCACAAATTTTCCTCCTCATTGTCAATGCCCTGCCGGAAATTTACCCTTTTATATACCCGGCCATCAGACATACACAGGTCAGGCAACCTCTCCTTATTACCAGTAACAGTCTGTCTCAATTGTTCATAATCGGCGGAATCAAAGTCGGTTGATGATATATCTATTTCAGGTAAACTTTCCCCAATTTCCAAAGCATCAACATCAAAGCGGGACAATGTGTCGGGGACTATGTTTTGGGATCCCTTCCTATGTATCATTTTAAAATCGTAGCCCTGCAACATTAGGCTCCACCTAGCAAGTCGCCCACTTAAATCCTTCTGTCGCATCAGCCATTGTAGACTTGAATGATCGGTAATAATTGTAAAAGGCGAGCCTTCAACATACGGCCTAAAACGCTTTACACAGATTACTGCGGCTAAGCATTCCAACTCAGTGACCGTGTAATTACGCTGAGCACCGTTTAGCTTCTGTGAAACAAAAGAAATTGGCCTTTCCCTGTCCTCCTCGTCTACCTGGTATAAGACACCACCAACGCCCACTCTAGATGCATCACACTGTATAATAAACTCCCTTGAGAAATCGGGTTGGGCAAGAACAGGAGCATGGGATAGTGCAAACTTGAGCTTCTCAAAGCTATCAATGGCTTCGGGTGTCAAAGAAAAGGTTCCCTTGCGCTTACGTAAGCAGTCGGTAATAGGTCCGGCCAAACTCGCAAAATTGTTGATGAAAGATCGGTACCAATTTGCCATGCCAATAAAACGGCGGACTTGGCGAGGTGTTTTTGGTCTCGGAAAATCAACAATTGCTGAAACCTTGTCGGGGTCTACTTTGAGACAGCCCCTACCAATGCGGTACCCCAAATACTTGATTTCACTCTGACAAAATTTAGACTTAGAAACATTGATTGTGAGCCCTGCGTTTATCAAACATTTGGCAACCTGTGAAAGCAAATTCAAATGTTCCTCAAAGGTAGCACTACAAACCAGGAGGTCGTCTAAATACACAAAGACGTTTTCCCTTAGGTGTGAGGGGATGACTTTATCCATTAAACGGGACATTGTTTGTGGTCCATTGCAGAGCCCGAAAGGCATAACCCGATATTGGTAGAGAGGTCTACCCGGAACCGCAAACGCTGTCTTCTCCTTAGAAGAATCTGTAAGGCGTATTTGGAAAAATGCGTCCTTCAAGTCTATACCGCTTATAAAATGGGTGTCTTTCAGCCTGCTAAGTAGGCCATTTATGTGAGGAAGTGGGTAAGAGTCCTTTTTTGTAATACTGTTCAACTTCCTACAATCGAGGCACAAACGCACTTTGCCTGGCTTTCTAACATTAACAATTGGGGAACACCACGGCGAATTCGACTCTTCTATCACGCCCATTTCAAGCAGACGGTCTAGCTCTTGGTACACTTCCTTCTGTCTAGGCGGAGAAAGAGGATAGTGCTTGCTTTTTATCGGTACTGAATCCCCAGTATCAATATGATGTTGCAAAAGTTTTGTGCAACCAAGACCTAACTTTTGAAATGACGGGAACTCTGACACAACACTATCCAGCTGGAATTTTTGTTCTGCCGTTAACGTGTGAAAACAAGCATTTTTATCCTCTACCGGTTCTAAGTCAAATGATTCAATACTTGGTATCACATCAGGGGCGATTGCGAATGTACGCCAAAAGTCTAAACCCAGGTAGGCGCATTGGGACAAGGTGGGTACTATATAAAAATCAATATGTCTAGTAACACCTTTGTACACAACGGGTAATTTACAATGGCCTATAACTAAGTTCCTAGAGCCATCTGCAGTTGATATAAAAGAACGAAAGGGTCTTAGGGCAATATTATTTCTTTCGATAAAGTTCAAACTATCTCTTCCCAATACCGAAACACTAGCCCCAGAGTCTAGTAAGCCCAAAATTTGCTCCTGGAAAATTTCGATTTTTGCAAAAGGTCTGTCATCTTTCTCTTGACTCAGTATCGATGATTCTATTAACTTACGGAATGATTTTCTTTTACCATAGCGAGATCTACAATTCAAAACTTTAGCGGAGGGTCTTGCAGTGGACGGTTTGTGCGGTGAATAATATTTTGAAGATTCCCTCTTCGAGCTCGTTCTCTCCGACTCCTCTTCCTGTGGAAGATTTGTCGTATGAACTATTGTGAACTCGGGGAGAAAGTCTTGGAACGAGAGTCCCCGGTGGCCATCTCGCTCCGCTTCCTGTTTCCCAGATGAGCATTCTTACATTTCGGAGTCACCACTCCTCGTTCCCCGCACTTATAGCAGAACACAGCCCTCGTCTCCTCCGGGCAGTATATGTAAGAATGACCTAAAGATAAGCAATTCCAACATTTAATTCCCGAATAGTCCGGTTTTGGCAAGCGTTGACTGAATTGTAATGCCTCTATCTGAGGATCGGGTGCACCATCCGAAACGTCCTCCACGACAGTTTTTGTCTCAATTTCGCTTACGTAGCGAGGGGGTTTATTATCTACAAAATAAGTCCTACTCTCATTAATGACCTTTTCCGCCTCTCGGGCGAGATCCCTTAAGCCATGTAAACTCTTTGGGTCAGTATTAAAAAGCATCACCCTCAAATTCGAATGGGTGTTCCTCATTAGAATTTTTATCAACTTCTTCTCAGCTAAAGGTTCCCCCATTCGAGAGTTCATTTCGACTACCGCGGAGTGAAAACTATCGTAAGATTCCTTTTGTTGTTGCTTACGCTTATGGATATTTATCAAGATCTCATCATCTGACTCCAGTTTACCAAATTCACGAGCTATTGAGAATTTGAGAAAGGAGTATGTCGGATCTTCATTCTGTTTCATAAAATCCCAATACCATTCCTCAGCTTTACCACCCAAAAATATTTGAAAATTTGAAAGTAAATGCTCATCTGAGCAACGGGTTCTCTTGGCCATCGTGTCAATTTTAAAGAGAAAATTTGTCACATTGCCAGTGCCATCGAAATAGATTTTCCATTTCTCAAGTTTAATTTTATCCGACATATTTTGCCCATGAGAAACCGTTGAAGCATTTTGGATGGGAAGAGGATTACCAGTCATATCGGATATGGTGGCCCTTAACGCATTCATTTCCGCTCTAAATTCCCTCTGAGATGATCGTATGGCTTCCTGTACTGCCGCCAATAACCCCCCATTTATGTTCTGTGTCCCCGACTCGGCAATAGGAACATCATCCTCCTTTGTCGCCATATTTAGCCTACTTGCGCCTTCGTTCCCAACAAATCCCAATGGCAAGGAAATATCTGCAGAAGTAAGACCCAAATTTCCCCGACCAGTTGGATTATGGATAGCCTGAGTGTTCGTTCCAGATGGAGGAGAATGAATCACTCGGGCTCCCGTAGGTTTTGGACTAAGTAAATCTTCTAGGGACTTGGTCGTGTTCCCCCGATCTAAGGGTGGATTAAAATCGAATTGATTAATTTCCCCCGGTGGAGGTGAATGGACTACTGGGGCTCTTGAAGGGTTTGAAATTGGAAAATCTTCTAAAGACCTAGTTGTTTTGGGGGTCAATGAGGTTCTGCCTCTACCTCTACTTGAGTTCAAATTATTCGTCAACCCTTTCGATGTACTTCGCGTGTTCATATTAATAAAAAAAATTAAGTATTCTTTTTTTCTTTTCTTAAGTCAAAAGAAAGTTAAGGAGAAGTCAGGTGAATTCTTATGATTTTTTTCTTCTCTTTCCTGCACGAAGGCTCCAGTTCCGAATTAGCGACGTGAGTAGACCGTGATTTAGATTCAAGATTTTGAGCAGGCCCGTTATTATCAGCTTTAATAGAGCACGATATATAACGCCTCTGCTTAATTCTTTTCTTTTCTCTACTTGTCATAAAACATAGACTTGTGTGAGAGAAAAAAAAAAAAAAAAAATGAAACAACATTCTCTTCATAAACCTCCTCTTTTGAAAAAAAAATTTTTCTTTAAATAAGAGATTATTTTAAGGCTTTCTTAGGATCTGACGCAAATAAAAATTTCAATTTAAGAACATAAAATTTTGATGTCTTTCAGATCATAAGCGAGCCTTTGTCCAAAAGAATGAATAAAATAATCCAATGCATAAATGTCAGCTGATGGATTCTACTGACATTCGACTCTTGGACCGTCCTAAGCATTCACATGAACATGATGGTATTATGAAGAGGTTTAATAACATTTATGAATGAGTAAAAAAAATATCTTTGATGTATTTTTCTGCAACTCTCCATCTAATATTTTAAATTTCAAAAAAAATTAAAACAGTTCTTTAATATACGTTGCCACCTTACAGTAGCTTTCCGTTGGGCGCCACTATGTTACGCTCGCTTCAAAAGTCTTTAGTTATTGATGGAAAAAATCTAATTTGGAACCTGGCATGTATGGGGAATGATCCGGCTAGCTCAATCCCGTGGGTGTTCCTGACCCAAAATTTTGCGAAGCGTAAGCATAGAAATATTCATACATGCCAAATAGACGAAGAGTTGCAAAAAAAATACTTACATCTTCAATCACACTCCACTCAAACCCATGGAACCTTCACCCTCGTGCAGAGAAAAAAAAGATTATTCGAAATGCATTATTTTAACTCAGTTTATTTGGAGTAATATAAATTCAATATTGCAAACAAAGAAAAGATTGGAAAGAAAACTACATTAACAATTCATCAGTTATAAAATAGTCAAATACATTTAAATCGAAACTTAAATAAAACTGTTAGTATGGGAGAAATATATGTTTTAAATAATAACAGGCAAATATCATGTATTAAATTGTCAGTATGGGAGAAATATATATTTTAAATAATTACAAGTAAATAACATATATTAATTAACCTAGTTAGCATATGATTCAAATTTACAATAATAAGCTTACTCTAAAAAAATACTATCTTACATAAAAAAACTTGATGATTTTGGGGAACTGCTGTGATGTAGTAGGAGGATCGATGTCAATGCTGGAGGCCTCTGGTTGATTGCTGATTTTTGACTGGCGAGGATGTGTAGCAGCACGTTGTTTGCACAATAGGAAAGCTTTAACTAACATTTATCAAAAAAAATTTTGGCGCAAAAATCTGGTGTTGAGTTTTTGAGCTTTGTTGCTTTTGTAGCTTTCTTAGAGGTAAATTTAAAGGTTGTTTTGTGTTATCAGTTCATTTGAAATTTTCTTTTTATGTTTATAATATGAATTCATTTGGTTTTAAGGATAATTTTTTTTTAATATTTTTTTTTTTTTTTTTTATAAATTTTTTTTGAGTTTAATTTTTGGTAAATTCCGTTAAATGTTATTCTTTTGTAGTTGTTGTCTTATTTTATATTTTATTTAAAATTACATTTTTTTTTTTTTTTTTTGATTTTTTTCTCACTTAAACTATTTAATTTTAGAATTTTTTTGACTGAAATAAATTTATTTAATAATTCATGTTTCATTTAAATTTACATTTTTTTTCTTCGTGTCTTTTTTTTTTTTTATATTATAATTTATAATTATTTGTTTTATTTAGTTTATCATTTGATATTTATTTTCATTATTATTTTTAAGATTTCTATTTCCAAAGGTTAATGGTAGATTAGAAATTTTTTTTTTAAGAAATTCAAATTTTTTTTCCAGATTGTAGGAATGCTCAACATTTTTTTTTCTTTGCACTGATTTTTAGAGTTGTAGTGTGTAGTTGTGTTTATAGTTCTTGCGATTTTTTTTTTTTCCTTTTTTTTTCCAAATTTTTATATGATTTTTGAGTGCAGCACTAATTTTAACATTTTATTATAAATTGTTTCATTATTTAAAATTTTCATAGAATATTAAAATTTTAATTTAAAAAAAAACTTTTTTCATTTTTTTTTTTTTTTTTTTTTTTTTTTTTTTCCTTCTTTAGGTTTATAAAAATAAATTGGAATATTTTTTTATTAATAAGTTGTTTATTTATTTAATTATTATACTTTTCCAATACTAGTTTTATATGCAAGTTTGTAAATTGTATTTTCAGTTCATGTAAATTTAATTATTTTTTTATTTAATAACAAATAAATGGATTTTTAGGTCTTAATTTATAGTATTCGATTTTTCAATTATTTAAAAAAAAAAAAAAACAAATTCCAAGTTTTCAATTTTTTTTTGATTATATTTATTGATTATATTTAACATTTATTTAAGTTTCGATTTACTGAACATTTAAAAAAAATATATTCATAGTTATTTTTTTTTTTTTTTATTTCTTTTAAATGCATTTAACTTTACAATTCTATTTTTTAAATTTTTCTTTAACATTATTTTTTCTTTTGTTGCTTTACTTATTTAGAATTTCTATAAGGAATTTTATTTTTTTCCAAGATTTCAAAGTACAGTACACTATTACTATAAAATTTTATAGTTTATATTTATTTTATAAAAATTCACGAGAATTAACAATTAAGTTTTACTTTTTATTTCGCTGGAATTAATAATTCAGCTTTTTTTCTCTTCTTTTTTTTTTAAATTCCTTTTAAAGTTTTAAATTCTTTTTAAGTTTTAAAGATAAAGTTAAAGTTTTTTTTTTTTCTTGTCCATATTAAAATTGTTTTTCTTTTATAAATTTTTTTTCTTTTTTTTTCACTACTAACTCACACGAAAGTTCACCACCGACTGACTTCTTCCTAACAAAAGCTTTTGCCTCTTTACCTATGCCCTTTTCTAGAAAAAACCTAAGCGTCACGTATACATACAAAATTATCGTACGACATATACCGTTATGATTGGTTAACCAATCAGAAGAGCGCACGTGTAACGTTTTTGACATTTCTTCTCCATAAGACAGGGTTGCACTTCCACTCACGCGCAGTGTTCAGACAACTCTGTCTCTATAAGGCAGAGTTGCAATTCAAATCGTGAACAGCGGTGCATTTCCACGAAAGATCACAATGTACACTGTCAAAAACAATTTTGGTGTACGTTGAATGTACTAAATCCCTAACAATCTATATATTGTTTCCTTCTATACAAAAGTTCCAGTTCCGGGATCAGTGATGTGAGTAAGCTGTGACTTAGACTTTAAGATTTCAGGCAGACCTATTATTATCCGCTTTAATAAATCACGGAATGTAAAGCTTCTGCCTAATATTAATTTTCCCTTCCCTCTCTACCACTTGTCATAAAACATAGACTTGTGTGAGGAAAAAAAAAATAATAATAAACAACCATTGTCTAAGCCTCTTCTCTTGTAAAAATAAAAAAAAAAATTACATTAGGGCTTTCCCAGAATCCGCCGCAAATAAGAAGTTCAATTTAAGAGTATGAAACATTTATGACTTGCGGATCATAGGCTTTAAAATCGAGCGTAACACTGTTTATTATATATAATTTCTTTTATTTAAAACAGTAAAACTAAAAAATTCTAAGTCCTTAAGACAAGTCTATTTATGCTCTGGAGTGTTGATGAAGGTGTAATACATTTTAAAAGTAATGGGCAGTAAATTCAATTATTTAAAAACAGATATTCTAATTATGTGTGAAAAAAACCGCAGGTACAACTATACATTCCTTTCTTATCAGTTTAAAATTGAAGATCCTTCTAACACAAAAAACACAACAACAACAACAACACGTACAACTATGTTTCTATTTCTTCAACATTAAATCACACAAAAAAAAACAACCACACACACAATCCCTATTACCACAAGGAAACGATCACTCAAAAAATAAAAAAACAACTATACATGTGTATATTCTATTTCTTCAACATTTGACCGTCATAAAATGTGTCTGCATTTTATTACCACAAGAAAACGATCACACAAAAAATAAAAAACAACTATACATGTGTGCATCCCTTTTCTATTTCTTCAACATTAAGTCACACAAAAAATTGAATAAACAAAAGCATACCCTATATCACGTACTCGCTGATCATCGACAGCATGAACTCAGACTCGAGACGAGTCTACTCACTTTCAATTAAAGTAATTCTAACTAAATGCATCATTGAGAACAACCACACACATTACATGTTACAGATACTCATTCTGTCCGTCCAATCATTCGTTTGAAATCAGTGTTGCCGTGTTGGGTTATTTCTAACCAAAATTGGTTATTTTTTTGTTCAATGTGTAGATGTGTAGATTTTTCCGGGTTTGATTATTTTTTTCTTATATAAAGGGCTTCGGTTTTGTTTGTTAAAATGAATTAATTAGTAGGACTATAGTTTTATTTTGTTATTATTTGTCTCCTTTTTTAATAATTATAATTTAAATTTGAAAAAAAAGAAAATAAAAGTCTGCGAATTTAATTTTGGTTATATTTTTTCTTATTTTGTTTTTTTTTTCACAAATGTTGGTTACAAAAAATTTTTTTTCGTGGCAACACTGTTTGAAATACAAATAAAAGGAACAAGAAGAAGCAGGCATGATCCCAAATTTGTATGGAAAATTTGGTCTAGAACATACAAACATTTTCACATTACATGTTACAAACCTATCAACTAACCGACCACTACCAACTGTAGAGTACGCATGCTCCCAAATCTGTATGGAAAAAGTGCCCCAGAAACCCCATAAACATACTACTAATTTCTAATTAAACAGTTCATTAATTCTTTAACAATGATGACGCTATATTTTTTTTCGCATTTTATAGTTATACTTTTTGTAACTCGTGCATATTGTTATATTGACAGCTCTAATGCCATCTATACTTGATCAAGTTGTACGAAAAATGCAACGTGCGAATTAAAATATTTTTTTATTTTCGTTCGACCGGCGATCAAATTGAACAACCAGATTGGTATTTATAAGAATGATTTTGATTTCATTCGCCATTTTCATTTTGAAGTGCTAAGTGAAGCATAACATTTAAACAATATTAAAAATAAAAAAATGAGTTAAAGTAAAAAAATGCCTGTGTAAATTCATTGAGACATAAAAAAATATGTCAGAATTATGGAAGGCGAAAAACAATCTTCATAAAAACGCGAACACATCGGGACTCCCTATGAATGCTGATGCCATAAAGTTATCGTCCACACATCAAATAATGAATTAAACTTGCTTTTTCTGTTAATGTGTTGTTAAAAAAAATACTCACACGTATAGGCCGAGATGAGTTTGAAGAATATTAAAATACTGTTGCGTTTTTACCTTTTTAAAAATGTTTAGATTATGAGTTCGGTGATTGCAAACCAAAATAAAAACAAATATGTTTCGTTTCAATTAACTCTTTATTATTCACACTACTTTTGTGTGCCACCGTAGACAACTTCACTATACAACAACAAATTGCTTGTTCACTATTCTATTTCTCTGCTTACAACCTTTTTGTAAGCCACCACACTTATACTAGTGTACAGATCTATATCAGAGATCTTCAAACCACGACAGTTTTCTTCACACGCAACTTCGCACAAGGCTGACTGAGTTGTTACTGACTCCTGCCTACTTTGTCTGGCCTTTTTATATGCTCACATTTCAGTCTGAAGAAGGTGTTGGAAGTGGAATATTCTTGTCTTCGCCTTCATGAGAATTCTATCGCTACTACATATGTATATTGTTGTTTGTGTATTTTGTCCACGTTGTTGATCCTCTCTCATGTTTGTTGCTGTTGCGTTTCCTTGGAACATGTTCGATGTATTTGTTAGTGCGTATCTGTGTCGTGTGTATTGTGTACACATACCCATACTCATGGTCTTTGTTTTTGTGGCTTTTGCTTATTATGTTAAACGATGTTTTCTTGCGAAACGATATTAGGTCGTTTCCATTTGCGTAACAATATACATACAGTGTATCACTAAAGTGAGTATGCAGCATGAAAATAATTAAATATCTCAATTTTTTTCCAAAAATTTGGACTTCGTGAAGGAGTACGAAACCAAGGATGAAAATTTCTGGAAATCAGTTATATTTTCTGATGAGAGTAAATATAATATTTTTGGCTCAAATGGGTGTCACAAAGTGTGGAGAAAAGTGAACACTGCTCGATCCAAAAAATAAGGCTGCGACAGTAAAACATGGTGGTGGATCGGTTAAGGTATGGGGGTGTATGGCAGCATCAGGTGTTGGAAATCTTGTGTTTATCGAAGGAACAATGGGTAAGACGGTGTATTTAAACATTTTAAAAAACAACTTGCATCAAAGTGCAGCTAAATTGGGACTAACAGGATCATTTGTATTCCAACAGGACAATGACCTTAAACATACAGCCCATATCGTTAGAGATTATCTTTTGTGTAATACGCCAAAACAACTAAAAACTCCTTCCCAATCACCCGACCTTAATCCAATAGAGCATCTGAGGGATTATCTCGAAAAAAAAAATCAGAAGTCATGTCATTACAGCAAATACACCCCTAAAACTGCACTACTTGAGGAGTGGAATAAAATTCCACATTCCGTTACCCAAAATCTTATAACATCTATGCCATCGAGATTGAAGTCAGTTTAAAAGGCAAAGGGCTATCCAACAAAATAGTAAATATTAGCCTGACTTCAAAAATTGAATCATAGTGCCAATTTTTGTGAACTGCATACTTAATTATGTGACCTGAATTCTAACCATTTTGTTAATTATATTGTTATTAACCAGTAATGAATTAGAAAAATTATTTTTCCTCATTATTTTTCTTAAGTTTACATGTAAAATAAATGAAAAAATATAATATTTGTGCTTTTATTTCAAATCTTAAGCAATTTTTCCAATCATTTCAAATATATATATCGCTGCATACTCACTTTAGTGATACACTGTATGTATATGATATTTTGTGCAGCTAATGCCTACAAAAAGCTTCAAGAACACAAGACGACTGTTTTCAATTAATTCCATTCCATTCAATAGAATATAACGCCATTCACAATAGAATATAATGCTTGACTCGCATAGAAAAGAAGAAAGTAAACCTACTTGATGCGTTTATACTTTCTGTGTATTCTACGCGTTTTCTTCTGTAACGTGTCACAAACAACTACACTGTGTTGTTACTCAACAAAACTCATGACCTACACAATGTCCTTAGCTGGGCGTATTTCATACTTTTTTGTCGCATATTATATTTTTTTTAATGCTTTGGAATGCTAGCTTTTTTTCTATTAATGAAAAACGGGTTTTTTATTTATCTAAAAAACATGGTCTAATTATTAAGTCGAAGATGGATAGCTTAATGTTCTTTTAATAAAAAATGAACTTTTTATTTTATTTATTTACAATTATTAAGCCAAAGATTGATAGCTTTATGTATGTTGATGAAATGAAAATCAAAATAGCGTATATTACTAACACACTAACACTTTTCTATGGCTGTAAATAAATAAATTCTCTCAACCTATTTTCTCTTACTAACTAATACACAACCAAAAAATTTTTGGTAATCCCTGCATTAAACTTTCGGCGAAACAGCAGCATCGACGCTTGTTTGCGCGGTGTACAAACAGTAAATTATTTTGAAGAAATAGATTTAAAAGAGAAACATACAATAAATTTAAGACAAGAATATGCCAAAAGAATATTCTAAAATATAAAAACAAAAAAATATGCTAAAAAAATATAAATTAAATTGCATAAAAATTACATGTTGATACATGATATGTCTGTATGCATTAGGGTGATCGATTATTCGAAACCGGTTTTCGAATAGTTCGAATATTTGAAATTTGAAAAACCGGTTGGAAATTTGAAAATTCAAAAAAAAACCGGTTAACCGGTTTTTGTTTAATAATTTGAAAAATTTCCAAAAATTTATTTTCAATTTATTTTATTAAAAACAACAACAATAAACACATTTTTATTAAAATTCATTCAGAAAAAATACTTGAAAAGTAACAGTTTATGTAAAAAAATACTTATACAATAACAGTTTATGTAATTTTTTTGTTTTTAATCTGTTTTACTTATTAAAAACTTTAATAACTATAAAATATTTACATTTTTAATTTAAATTCATTTAATTTATACCTGTTTTCACATTTCATTTAATAAAACAAAGTTAACAATTATTAAAACAAAAATAAAAAATATTAAATATTTTTATAAAATATACTCTTTTCAAAAATATAACAAATTATCAATAACTAAATATAACATTTCATTTAATTGGTATTTGTTTCAAATTGTTGTATGTAATAAAAAACTAAGAAAAGTTAATAAAAATGAGATCCATGTTTTCAAAGGGATATCTACACCATTAGTTGTAGTTTAGAATATAATAATTATAGATTAAGAATTTCCAGTTTTAGTTCAGAAATTTTTAAATGAATTTAAGACATTTCTGACTGTATTTCAGAAATTTCAATTTTTTAATGTTTCGAAAATTCTAAAATATAATTAGAAATTTATAAAATGCTTTTAAAAATGTCTCAAATTCAAAATGTTGAAATCCAGAAGAGCGTGATTTACGCATTTATATGTATATTCGCAAAAACTGAGAAGTCATTTTAAACCATTTAAATTTTAGAATTTTTGTATTAAATGTTAAAAAAAAGTAAACTTAAAAAACCGGTTTTTATAAGCAAAAAACCCGGTCTATTCGGTATTCGAAAAATCAACATTTGGAAAAACCCGACAGCTGTAAAGTCAAAAAAACCGGGTTTTCCACCGGTTTTAAAACCGAGTTGATCACCCTAGTATGCATACATAAAGGATCTTTTTAATAAGTCATGCGTATGATAAAAAGAAAAGGTTCTTAATAATATAATTACAATTACAATTCCAAACATATCAACTCAAATCAATGTGGCATGGGATAAAAGAAAAGCACCTCTATGGGAGAAATAATTGAGCAGATAAATAAGAAACCCGTTATTTAAGCTTGTAACACAATACAATTGCCCATATGCAAACGCAAACGATCCACTACAGTATCTTAACATTTGAAAAAATTAAACCAAAAAATAAAAACAAAATTTAAAGAAATAAATTTTAAAAATATTTATAAGGCTTATACAATAAAAATACACATATTGTTGTTCACTGTACTAGGAGGAGGCTGCAGCCGGGCTTCGATTAGAAAAGATGGCGATTTAAGCAAATAACATTAATAATTAAACATATTAAATAGGCTATCATATCACAAGGATTCGTTTCGTATTCCGACAAGAAATTACTGACTGACTGAATTAATCAATCATCAAGGGCAAAATTAGACAATTGCAAATGTTGCAAATTATTGCGCGCCTCAAAATATGCCGTATCTGTAGGATCGTCTGGATTTGGTATGAATGGTGGCTCTTCCGTTTCCAAGTGATTCCAATCAATACACTCAAAAAATGCCATTTAGCAGCCGGTCTCTGAATGTCATTTACGAACTCTAGCACATTTGTTCTTGTTCTCCTAGGTCCAATTAAAGTTTATATCTTTTTCCAAATATTTTGCTCGGCTTTGGTTTTTTTTCTTTTTTTTTTTTTTTGATAAAATGAATAAAGAAGGTAATAAAGAATTAAATATATTACATTAAAGTACTTTAATACAAATTTGTATATGTATAAAAATTAAATAGAAAAAAGCGCCAACAAATGGGATTAAAGTGGAATACGTGCTCTGGTCGGGATATGGGAAGATAAAATAATCCAATGCGTGATTGCCGGCAAAGTAGCCACATACCTATTGAAATTAGTTGAATTAAATTTGGGCTCATTTAGCAAAATAAAACATAAATACATAAAACATGTTGCAAGATAGTTCATAGAAACAAAAAAGATTTTTGGCGGATTTAAGCTCAAGTTAAGAGCTCGATACGCTTTATTCAAATTAATTTTGATTTGGCAATTATTTCCTCTTATACAGGTTTTTAGCTGATCCGACAATTTGGAATCAGCGCCCTTAATTCTATATAGTTCTTAAAATTAGTACATATGTTTGCTTAAATGTTTAATGACCTATATTCTAGCAATTAACAATACATGAGTTTGTGTGTATGTTTATTGAAGTACTTACATATTAACAATATATATGTTTGTGTGTTTGTTTATTAAAGTACTTACATATTAACAATACATATGTTTGTGTGTTTGTTTATTAAAGTACTTACATATTAACAATATATATGTTTGTGTGTTTGTTTATTAACATACACTGTCAGCATAATTCTCGCGTTAGCCAGTGGGGAAACACCAACAACAACAACATGCATATTATGAATTAAAGTAGCGACGGTCAATGACTAGAATTAAAGAATATGGATATCAGAGAACTTCAAAATCACGGTTTTTCTTGATTTTGTTCAGCACAAAAACTTTTGTTCATTTTAAAGAATAAAGAAAATTTCAATGATGATTAAAAATCATATTCATTTTGCTGTACACTTCAAATTCTGATTATGAGTAGAATTAATAAAAGCATTTTTTGAACAAGTTCGCACACGCAAGAGAAGGGTTTGTAGTAAATGTATCGTGTCCAAACACTCTTATTCTCTTTAACTATACAACATGTTTGAACCAATCGTCTGTGTGATATGATACGCCAACAATGCAAACGACATAACCAATTCAACATTGATAAATGAGTGCAGCTACAGGTTTGGTTTGTATTTGAATTTGATCATCAAAAACAAAGTTAGGGGAAATACACGTGGGAAAATGCACTCTGTTTTATAAGACTTTTTTTTATTAGTTCGGTAACTTTTTTTGAAGCTCAGTAAATATCAAATTGCCTTATTATTAATTAAAATTAAAAGGATACAATTTTATATTCATATTATTGATATGATCGCACATTTTTATTTTTGATATATACCCTTTTGTAATCATTTGAATAAATTGTTGAGTTTTTACTTAAAAATAAATGTCCCGTTTTGTTTTTTTTTTAATTAATTGTACTGTTTTTGTATCATAATGCACTGATTACGGTGTTTCCGAATTTGACACTTTTTAGTTCTGTTATTTGCAATTTCAAACTGCAAATTTATTATTATTATTTCCTATTTTGTCATAAACAAGACGAATAGACATCAAAGCTACTGTAAATTAAAATACAATAAAAAAAGTTGCACTTGTTGATAGAAATGAACAAATTCATACATAATGATGTCTTGTATTTCAATGTTTGTGTGTTGAATGGAAAAGACAAGTATACGAGTTGACAAGTTTGATTTGACCAATGATTAAAAAAGGGAATGTTCGACCTACAAGTGGTTCGATTGCCTTAAAGTGAACAAAGTTTATGAAAGTTCGAACAAGTTTGAGTAATTCACTCATTCTCAGTTTAAGGAAGATTATTTTCATGAGTCAGCCGATGTGTAAACCATCAGAACCAATAAAGAGGCATATGTTCGCTTACTTTAAAATTAACAACAAAAGAGACTGCGTTGGCAAGTTTGATGATTTGCAAATAAAAAACAAGTTTTTTGTGCCTTTGTGATTGTTGAACGGTTTTTTAATCAACAAGTGAAGTTCTCTGGCGCCCATTAACAGATTTAGATATAAGAAAATATGGTAAACATCTCAAACATTTTAGGGGTGTTTTCATGCGTGATTCTTTACCTAAAAAACCATTCAAACAAGAATGCGGCATTGTTAATTTTGATGATTCAAATGGTATGGGAACACATTGGGTAGCATATTATAAAAACCACAACTATAAAGAGTACTTTGATAGCTTTGGAAACTTACAACCACCACTTGAGATTGTCAACTATCTAAAATTCCCCATTGAATATAATTATGAACGAAAATAGAACTTTAATACATTTAATTGTGGACACTTGTGTTTAAAATTTTTATTCAATAAATATAAATTGAAATGAAATAATTCAGAGTATTATTCGTATTCGTACTATTGAGTTTTTAAAGAAAGGAAAAAAATGGTGACAACAGCTGAGTTAGAGGATATATTATATAGACATAGTATAATATAGGCATAATAGGGCTATGCGTATTATTTTAAACAAGAATTATGATACAAATATAAGAAGTATGCTGATAGAATTAAATTGGTTGAGTGTTAGACAGATTATTACTTTTCACACTTTAAAATTTATTCATAACATTAGATTTGGAAAATGCCCTCAATATTTAAATGAGAAATTACAATGTAATCATGAAATTCACAATTATAATACTAGAAGAAAAGATAATTATAGATTACCATTCATGAGAACTACAAGGGATATGAATTGTTTAGAATATAAAGGATTAAAAAAGTATAATGAACTACCAATTAACATAAAAGATTGTGAAAATATGATTTTGTTTAAGAAACTCCTAATTGAATATTGTAAAAATAATTAACATATTGTATATATATATCTAGGTTTAAAAAAAACCGTAATAATAAATAAATAAATAAACAAATAGTAGTCAAATTGATAAACAACATGTTGATTTATTTTTTAAGTATTATCAATAAACTAAGAATATGTAACAGTAGTAAAATAAGTAATCTATTTTTATGTATTAATAATATCATACATTTGTATTATTGTGAAAAAATGTACTCAGAACCTTTTAACATTTGCAGATGTCAAACATTTTATAAAAAATATATAATAATTCAAAAGCTAATATTACTATATTTCATAGATATATGGACTGTATTATACAAAATAATAAAATCTGAAAATAAAATATACATACATAAGAAAAAAAATCTAATAAAATAAAAAAAGTAACTTGTTTTAATTAATCTCTTTATTATATATAATTTCTTTTATTTAAAACAGTAAAACTAAAAAATTCTAAGTCCTTAAGACAAGTCTATTTATGCTCTGGAATGTTGATGAAGGTGTAATACATTTTAAAAGTAATGGGCAGTAAATTCAATTATTTAAAACCAGATATTCTAATTATGTGTGAAAAAAACCGCAGGCACAACTATACATTCCTTTCTTATCAGTTTAAAATTGAAGATCCTTCTAACACAAAAAACACAACAACAACAATAACACGTACAACTATGTTTCTATTTCTTCAACATTAAATCACACAAAAAAAAAAAACAACCACACACACAATCCCTATTACCACAAGGAAACGATCACACAAAAAATAAAAAAACAACTATACATGTGTGCATCCCTTTTCTATTTCTTCAACATTTGACCGTCATAAAATGTGTCTGCATTTTATTACCACAAGAAAACGATCACACAAAAAATAAAAAACAACTATACATGTGTGCATCCCTTTTCTGTTTCTTCAACATTAAGTCAAATTGAGAACATTTCCGGCATTGCTGACAGGAAAAGGGCCTGCTACGTCCATCGCTATCCGCTCATAAGGTGCGCCTGAGTTATATTGTTGCAACTGACCTCGAGTTCTTCTTGCTTTACCTTTAGCTGCAATGCACTGGGTACAGCTTGATTATCAATCCGCCACTGCTTGCTGACATCAACTCCAATAAAAACGTTGTTTTAGTCTTTCCAATGTCTTTGTCACTCCAAGATGTCCTCCGTTAGGTCCACCATGAAACTCCTTAACAATCTCCTTCATTTTAGAGGAAGGCACTACTAATAGGTTGGATGAGGCCTTGCCATCAGCGCTTTCCCAATGTCGATATAAGCACCCGCTTATCAACTTTAAACTATCCCATAGTACTCAATATGCTTTTGCGGATATCTCATTTCTGGGAGGTCATTTGTCCTCTTCCTTAGCTGTTATTGTCTTCGCCAATATTGGGTCATTTCGTTGGGTTCGAACCGCGTTAGCCGGATATGAACGATGGATTCCTTCTTTCAGCTTTCACGCAATGTTTACACTCCAAATTACAGGGTCGACGTGAGAGGGCATCAGCATTCCAATATTTTATGCCTCTTCGGTGTTCAATAATGAAGTCGAAAGTCTGTAGGCGCTCAATCCAACGTCCTTCAGGGTTCTTGAATTGCAGCAGGCATTTCAGTGCGGAATGATCAGTCCTTAGCAGGAAATGTTGGCCATAAAGGTACTTATAGTAATGTTTTATGCATTCAAGCACTGCAAGTAGCTCACGTCGGGTCACACAATAGTTCCGCGTGCGACTCCAGTAGCCTATTATGCTTTATGCTTAATTTTAGTCCAACCATTTATACGCGGTGCAGAACTTCTCCCAGATTCTTGAGGTGTTCGTCGAAAGTTCTGCCCATCACTATTATGTCATCGAGGTACACCAGGGAAGTCTTCCAATGTAGTTCCTACACTTTCCAAAAGCTGCTCGAATGTAGCCGGAGAATTACAGAGCACAAATGGCACAACCTCAAACTGCCATAAGCCGCCGTTCACACTGAATGAAGTTTTCTTCTTGTCCTTGTCTGCAATCTCCACCTGCCAATACCCGCTTTGTAGGTCCAATGTGGAGAACCACTTCGTTCCGGCTAGTGTATCGAGTGTGTCGTGAATTCTCGGTGGAGGATAACTGTCCTTTTTAGTGACATTATTCAGCTTCCTGTAGTACACCCAGGATCTTGTACTGCCATCTTTCTACTTGACTAAGAATACAGGTGAGCTCCACGAACCCGACAATGGTTCGATTACACCGCTCTTTCTCATTTCATTGACTAACTCCTTAACCTCATTACATTTCGCCAGCGGTATACTTCTAGGTGCCTGTTTTATTGGTCTCGCTTCGCTAGTATCAATTTCATGTTTGATCATGGCTGTTCTTTCCATTGAAAAGCATACCTCTTTAGCAGCTTTTTGGCTTTATTTCTCTGGGGAGCTGATAGGCCTGCTACCCATTTCTCTACACTTACACTATATTCCTGTTGGTCCTTGGCTGACATTTCGGCAATTGTTCGCTGTTTATTACCGCCTCTACTGGAGCACATTGGCCCACCTCGGAGTTTTTAAAGATGACTTTTTCATGGCCTGATAGATTTAGCACTCTCACCGGGACTATTCTCTGTTCGGTGGATTTGACGAGATCATTTGCTGATAACAAATCAGTCTGAATTTCTGCTGGTTCAACAACCCACAAGCGGTTTTCCTCACAATCTCGTTCTACACTGTCTATATCAGCGATTGAGTCTGAGGTGGTAATTTTTGTAGCTCGACAGCAACTAACCTTCTGGAGTGCACTTGATTATTGTATCCACATTTCGCCAACTCATTATCTGTTGCCCCATATTCAAATTGATGCCATGAGCTATCATAAAATCGGCACCAATAATAACCTTCTCCACAATATCGGCAACAATAAAGTCGTGGCTTACACTCATGTTGACTACAGTTTTTCCGTGGACGGTGACAAACTCTCCAGTAACTCACAATTCGCTTTCACTACATCTGGCCTGATGATCGCCAGCTCCGCACCGGTGTCTATAGTGAAGGTGTGTTGTCTGAAATTTTTGTACCCGTACGTCGTAAGTTTGTTGTTGTTTTGTTGCATCACTGATATTGTGATAGTGGCGCCCTCGCTTGTGGGAGCCAGCACTTGCCCCTCAGTGCTAGCTCGTTTTAGTTTAACGGGGACTCTTGTGTAGATGGCTGGTAGTTCGCCTTTTTATTATTCGTTGTTGGCAAAACGGATCTTGACCTTTCTAGGCGAGCTTTGCAGTTTCTTTGGAAATGACCACCCTTTACGCAGTTAAACGTTTAAGTTTTGCCTTTTGTCCGGTTTCTTCCAAAACTTGCTTCATCATTTCTTTAAATTTATCTACGACTCCTACACGACTTCCATTTTTAGCACTTACTTGTGGTCTAGAAATCATTCGAGCGGTTTCCTGGGCTTGGGCGAAGGTTGTTTTCTGTGTACAGCTAGTTTGATGCCAGGGTCGCGTATACCATTAACAAACGCATCGGTTTTAAAATTGTCTTTCAGTGGGTGGTTTTCTCCTGGGTATGTAAGCTGCAGCAATCTCTTGACCTCCATTGCAAAGCTGCGCCAATCTTTCGACCTCCATTGCAAAGACTTGAAGTGACTCATTAGTCTTTTGCGCTCGGGCAGTTCTCGTTTGTTCTCGTCGGCGAATGTACGTTGTAACGCCGCCATTAAATCGTTGTAGTTGCAAAGTTAGTTCTAACGCCTTCTCTCTATCGTCCCATCCGTTTCTGCTGGCTACTGTCTCGAATTGGAATTTAAAGGCGGATAGGGGTGAACTACCACCAAAGCAAGGTGTTATCCTGTCGGTACCTCCTGATATGATTCGCACTGGTTTCGATTGCCTGCTCTGGAGGTTGTTGATTTTCTCCTCAATTTTAACAAGTTTTTCGTCAACGGTATTTTCCAAATTGTACACTGTCGTGTCAAAAGTCTATTCTAAATGAGTGAAATAAGTAAGAAACTGAGCATGACAATGACTGAAATAAATAATTTAACAGAAAGGGTATAGACAATAGAATCAGCTGTAAAAGAAATAAATAATACAGTGGAATTAAAGAGGGAAATATTGTCTTTAAAAAAGCATGTCCGGCAGCAGGAGAACTCAATTGTTGCGAATGACTTGCGTGTCGATGGCATTCCTTTTATAAAAAATGAAAACCTTGCTGATATTTATTTGAAACTGTGTCAAGTTTCAAATATTACTGCTCCTGATGTTAAAGCTACATTTCGCGTTAATGTTAAAAATAATTATTTAAGAAGGAAAGATAGGAAAAAACAAGACACCGTAACTAACCCATTTCGCTCCGCTGTTCGATTTTTCGAAAAGTAAAAATCTTTTTTAAAAAAATATTTATGCATGAAAAATGTAAAATTTCAAAAAAATTTGGGTTTTGGTATTAAGTCTCAACTTTAGGAAAATAAAAGCCCGATGCTAGGGCTAAATTTCTTCAACCCATATTTTTGGATACTTTTTAAATTAATTTTTAAAATTAATATACAAAATAAAATTAAAAAAACAATTATGAGGAATTACTGCAATATATGTAACCGTTTTCTAAAATATAAAAAAATATGATTTACATGCCTTCATGTATGGTAAACTTGTTCTGTTCGAAATTTCGAACGCTGGCGCTAATCCTATAGATACTGACTGACGATCAGGTTACAGGTTATCTTTATTCTTTTATACCTTATTGTGGATCTGCGGACCAATATAACAATGTTTTTGGATTGGAAGCTGATGTGGTTATGCGTTTGCTTTCGAATGTTAAACATCCAAAGCGAAATGAAGTTTATTTTGACAACTTTTTCAATTAAATCATTTGCTTTGTTTGTTGTCTGATAAAGGGTTTTGCGCTTCGGGAACCGTTCGTTCCAATCGACTGGCTTGTGGATGTGATAAACTAAAAACCGGTAAAAAACTACCAAGAGGCGATGACAACCAAAAAATATTGCTATGTAGATGGCAGGACAACAAAGAGGTCAGCATGGCAACAAATTTTGATCAAGTCTTGCCTTTGCACAAAGTACAACGTGAAGCTGGTAAATAAGTCACGTATGGTCAGCCAGCAATGTCACACAATTATAACAAGGGCATGGGGGGTGTGGATTTACACGACAATGCAATCCAGAACTACCGAATTAATATTCGTGAAAAAAATGGTATTGGGCTTTGTGGCGTACTATTTTGAATTCGGCAGTTGTGAATGCTTGGAAATTGAAGGGTTGCGGTAAGCCCACAATATATATGTGCGAAAAATGTGATATTCATCTGCATACAAAATGTTTCAAACTAAAACATGAATAAAAGCATTTTTTCATAGCTTCTATTTCGGCTATTTCGTATTTTTTTTTCAAATTTTTATATCAAATTATTACAACATAAATTTAGCTAAGTATAATTTTAATTTAATTTAAGTTTAATAACTTTTGTACCCTTTGATTCAAAAATAATAAAATAAATCAATAAAACAGCAAATAAATTCAAATGTTTTACTTGCATATAAAGCAGACATATAGGATAAGCGCCAGTGTTCGAAATTTCGGACAGTGTTTTCTGGGAAAACGAAAAGTCGGAAAATTTTTTGAAGCTGATTTTTGACATCAGTAAGTCCTAATTACCCTAAAAAAGTATTTTTCTTCTTAAACAAAAAATAAAATTTAATCTCGGAGCGAAGTGGGCTAAAGATCCTGACATCATAATCACGTTTAAAAAGAAGGATGTTTTACGTCTGAATACTATTGGTTATGATAGTTCGGTACCATTTTGTATTAATGAAAATCTAACACTTGAGAATCATCGCATCTTTCAACATGCACGTCGTTTGAAAAGAAGTCATGCTATATCTTCAGCATTGATCAATAGAGGACTCGTATATATTAAGAATATTGGTGAGAATGATCCATGATTCTAAAATTCTGCACAGGATGTTTCTCCCACCAGGGGCAAATTAGTAATTTATTAAAAATGGTTATTTTAGTTTTAAAATATATATCTCGCTCCTTATTTACATAGTTTAGGTAATATCTATTTTAACATTTTTCATATTGTAATTTCCAAATATTTTTTCTCCAACCTCAATTTTTATTACTGTATTGTACTTTATATTTGCGCTTGCATTGCTAAATTAAAATTTTACTTTGACATTGATGTCACCATTTGGTGAAAATGTAGTTGTTCATTCTATAGAAAATCTTTATACCTTGGTCAGAATACTTTCTAGGACAGCATCGGGTTTTAGCATATGTCATATAAATGCTCAGAGCCTTTACAGGAAAATTGACGTATTTCTATTTATCTTTAAAGAAGTTCTCGTATAAAATCTATAATACATCTTTTGAAAATTTGTTAAAATGCCGTACTCTGGATACCTGCATAAAATCATCTATATTAGGAAAACCCATTATTTGTTCAATAGATAAGTTTTTTTTTTTTTTTCAAGATCTAATAGAGGCTTGAAAATTAATAGCGCTAGATACCGTAAACAAATATCTGAGGCACACTTAGACACCAATGCAATTCGTCTCTGGTCAGTCAGTTACTAAGCAATGCTAAGCATTTTAAGACTGCAGTAATTACATTTTGAATGAACAAGAATGTACAAACGAATTTAGTTAATCAATTTTTTTTTTTTTATTACAATTATAAATTTTTGTTTTTAAAATATTTGTTATGTTGGGCAGTCAGTTTTGACACCGCGATCAAAACAGACGTTTCATACTCTCTTTGTGTTAAAAAACAAAACAAAAACATTAGAACAAAAGAAAAAAAAGAACCTAAAAAACCTAAAACAATCTCAATTACTTCAAAATTACCACTTGTTATATAAAACAAATTTACCAATAAACATACAAAAAATAGTGAATAACATCAACTACTAACTCCCACTATGGGAGGTCTCCTCTTTGATAAAGACAAAATGGCACAAAACCCGGACTCTTTACACCCATTTTTTCTTATCATGAGCAGAGCAGGGATTCATGCAAATAAAGGCCTGACAGACGTCTCACCGTTTCTTATACAACGTGCTATAGAAGCAGCAGGAGGAAAAGTCAAGTCCTGTAAAAAGCTTAGATCTGGACAACTACTTATACAGAGTCATAATGGCAAGCAAGCAAATAAAATAATAAAAATGATGTCTTTATCACTGGATATATTTGTTAAAGTGGAAGAACACAACTCTCTTAATAAATCAAAAGGTATATTTTATTCTAATGACCTACGTGGACTGTCCGATGATGAACTCTTGGACGAAATTCGTGAGCAAAATCCAAATGTCATAGAAATTAAAAGGCTAAAAAAGAGAGACCCTGAAACCAAAGCACTTACAACAACTGACCTAGGTTTATATATAACAACATTCAACGTAAGTGATCTTCCAGAAAAAATTCTGCTAGGCTACATGTATGCGATGGTTAAGCCATATATCCGTAATCCACTACGGTGTTACAAATGCTTTCAATTTGGACATGTGTCTGATGGCTGTTCATCTCAAGGCAAAATATGCCCCCATTGTAGCAACATCGAGCATACACCAATTGACAAAAATGGAAAGCGTGAAAGATGTAACAATCCAGCAAAATGTGTTAATTGCCATCAACAACATAACAGTTTTTCAAGAGAATGTGTTTTATTTAAAAAAGAATTTGATATTCAAAGAATAAAAATAATACAAAAAATATCAATAAATGAAGCACGAAGAGAATATGATAGACAAAATAAATTACCAACAACTTACACTAATGTACTAAAATCATGCAAATGTCAAGAAAGTGCAAACAAAATATCCACCACGAAAACAACAACTGATTTAACTCAAAAAACAACACCACCATTTCCGACAAGTAAAATAACAAAAACTGATGGATCGAAAATAGAATTATTACTAAAAAATGTTTCGAAGCGAAAAAAACGTGAATTGACAAACGGTGAGAAAAAAAGAAAAGAAAACTTAACCACTAAATCTCAGACAAATTTTGACAACCCAACTAACGAAATGAGTATGGATGAATCTAGTGACTTTACTACAAATTAATAATCAATATCAAATAATACAATGGAATTGTAATGGTTTTGTAAATCATTTTGATGAAATTAAACTTATGTTATCTAAAATTAATTGCTTTGCCATCTGCATTCAAGAAACAAGATTTAAATCAAGTTATTATAAGGATCTTAGGAATTTTACCTGTTTCCTTAAAAACTCCCCTCCTTCTTCAATTGCTCACGGTGGTGTTCGTGTTTATCTCAATAATATGTTTAAGGGAGAAGAAATATCTTTGAATTCTCAATACCAAGTAGTGGTGGCTATTAAGGTAAATTTCCCAATTAAATTTATAATTTGTTATATTTATCTACCAGGATCGGAAAGTTTTTCCGAAGGTGAACTGACTAATTTGATATCTCAATTTGAATTACCTTACCTGTTATTAGGAGATTTTAATTCACACAATTTTATTTGGGGTTCTTGTAGAACTGAGGGACATATATTAGAAAAATTTCTAAATGATAATAATATCAATATTTTAAATAACATAAATCTCCCTACCCATTTTAGCTTTGCATATAAGTCATTCAGCAATATAGATCTTAGTCTAGTATCTCCCAATATTCAGCATTTATTTGATTGGAATATTAGTGATGATCTTTATAGCAGTGACCACTACCGAATTATGATTAGAATAAACGTTTTTTCGCAGAGCTACGAACGCAGACCTTGCTGGAATATAAAGCTGACAAATTGGGATAAATATGGCTAGTTTTTCTAGGCCTTTAACTCGGTTGGAAGATATAGATGATGTTGTAGACCATATTACTGGTACAATCTTGAATGCTGCTCATAGGGCCATCCCTTTTAGACGTGCAACTTGCACCAGAAGGGAGGTCCCTTGGTGGAACGACAATATACAAAGCTTTGTAAACGCAAGGAGAAGATTATTGAAACGTTTCAAGAGAAATGTGACTTCAGAAAATTTGGCGAAATTCTTAAAATCAAAATCTCAAACTCGTAGGGCTATTAGGGATAGCAAAAGGAAGGCATGGCAAGATTTTTGTAATGCAATAAGTTTACGCACTTCATCATCAGAGGTATATAGGAAAATAAAATCGATAAATGGACGACCTAACCACCACCAAATTGCAGCATTGGAGGACAATTATGCCCTTTTAACAGATAATAATGATATTGCTAACTGTTTGGCACTTAGTTTTGCACAAAACTCATCTTCCTCAAACTATTCGGAAAAATTTAGACTATATGACTCCTCCAAATATTTTCCTATTGACCCAATAAACAATAACGAATTATATAATAATAATTTTACTTTAATGGAACTTAAGTTTGCTCTTAACTCTTGTCATGGTTCATCCCCTGGCCCTGATAATATTAGATATGAAATGTTAAAAAGTTTAGATGAGAAAGCTAGGAAATGGATTTTTATAATATAATATGGTCGGAACAAAAGTTTTCTAAGAACTGGAAAAGGGCTATGGTTATTCCAATTTTAAAACCTGGGAAGGATGGTACAAATAAAGATAATTACAGGCCAATTTCCCTCACCAACTGGTTTTTGCAAACTTTTAGAAAGAATGGTTAATAAACGATTGGTATATTATATTGAAAAAAATAATATATTGAATCGGAACCAGTCTGGGTTCAGGAAAAATAGGGGGACAATTGATAATTTGGCAATCTTGCACTCTGATATTATGGAATGCTTCTCATCCAGAAAGGAATTAATTGCCATCTTTTTTGATATTCGGAAAGCTTATGATTGTGTTTGGATGCAATTAATCTTAAGGAAACTAAATTTGGCTGGAATTCGCGGAAATATGGCAGCATTTATAACAAACTTCCTGGATAAAAGAAAGTTTTGTTGCATGGTTGGAAACTCTATTTCAAATGATTATGATCTGGAAAACGGAGTCCCTCAGGGATCGGTATTAAGTGTGACTCTATTTCTATTAGCGATAGATGATATCCTAAATAACTGTCATAGGGATGTAAGGGCATTATTATTTGCCGACGATCTTATTATATACTGTTCTGGAAAAAAACTTTCGGCAATTACTAATAAAATTCAAAAAACGATAAAGAAACTGGAAAATTAGAGTGATACCAGCGGATTTCGATTCCATGCTGGAAAAACTGTTGCAATGAAATTCTCTAGACGAATTAATACCTCTGGCAATCCTATCATACATCTATACAACGAAAATATTGAATTTGTAGACCAACATAAATTTTTGGGAATCATATTTGATAAGAAGTTAACCTTAAACCCCACATATACAACATAAAGGCAAGGGCAAACTTGAAATTGAATATTATAAAAATGTTAAGGTGTTCTAAATTCGGTTCTGATCCAAAAACTCTACTTAAAATTCTGACCACAATAGTACTTCCAACAATAGATTATGCATCAATTATTTATTCGCCCGCTAACAAGTCAAATTTGAAAATACTGGATCCTGTCCAAAATATAGGGATAAGACTTTCTATTGGAGCATTTAGAACCAGTTCTTTCATCTGCACTCAAACAATATCTTCTTGTCCACCTCTATTCTAAAGAAGATTAAAATCTCTTCTTGATTATACACTTAAAACCTTTTCATTAAAGAATCATCCGTTATTGCTAAGATTTCAGATTCGGCAAAAATTAACCACCTTCAGTCGAAGAACTCAAAATATCACCCCTTCTATGTAAGAGCTTTTCAGGAATTTGAGAAAATTATTTCCAAATATACCATAAACACGGGTAATATGGAGAATATTACACTACCTGACATTCCACCCTGGCACTTCTCTCACATCGAAGTTGACTTTTCCCTTGCTTACAGTTGCAAACGTGATATGACTCCAATAGAAGTAAAACAAAAATATTTAGAACTAATAAATAAAAAATACCCAGACCATTGTTATTTCTTCACTGATGGCTCCGTCAATAAAGAAAAAGCAGGTTTGCAGTTATTGGTCAAAATTTTGCAATATCGGAACGGATTCACGACTATTCCTCTATCTACACAAGCGAACTACTGGCAATCAAGACCTGTATTGAAAAACTTAGAAACGTCGATCAAAAGACTCTTATAGTATCAGATAGTAAAAGTGCACTCCAGTACAATTATAAACCGAATAAGGGAATCTATGACTCATCTGTCGAACAATAAGGTTAGCTTCTTGTGGATCCCCAGTCATTTTAATATAGGCGGAAATGAGACAGTAGATACACTGGCCAAAAATTCCTTAGAAAAAAGTATAACTGTACAATATGAATATAATGCTTTGGACTACAGGCAATTCATTAGAAAATACATATTTGATCTCTGGAACGATTCGTGGCAAAATAGCCAGACTAAATTATCCAAAATTCAAAAAAATATCTTACCTAAATTCTCTACACCTATTTTACCTAGAAAAGATTGGATTAAATTTACGAGACTGAGAATCGGCCACTGCTTATTCTCTCATAGACATATTATTGAAAGGAATACACCACCACTTTGTGATTGCGGTCAAAATTTGAATGTGTCTCACATATTTAATGAATGTAGATTATTTCATCAACATCGAATTAAGAGAAAAATAAACGGAATCGAAATCCTGGAAAGTGAACATGACTTTGAGAAGGTCAAGGGGTTTTTAAATGAAATTAACTTATATAACTTGATTTAGGTCTTTGTGACAAATTATAATTAAGATATAATATAAGTTTTTGGATTATATAAAAGCCTAGTTTTAGTGTTGGGGCTTAATAAATAAAATAAATAAATAAATTTGTTATGTTGATTTATTTTTAAGGTTATTATTTTTGTAATATCTCGAACTTTGTTATGCGTATATCCTTAGCAGTAATATTAAATAAGATGATATCTTGTTGTACTGTATTTACGCCTGAATAAATAAATAAATAAATGTGACACCTTTCTTCGACACTAGTAATTCTTTTGCTAACCGACTCATGTATTTTCTGTAGCTTCCCTGTTGTTGCTTCAAGCTTCTTTTCAATCTTTGACAAACATTTTTGTTCTCTATTCTCCAGTTTCGCCTGTTCATCGGCAAATAACTTTTAGTTGTCAGCTCTAAAACTTCTTGTACATCAGCAAATAGCTTTTGGTTTGCTACCTGCATTTTTTCCATCACAGCGGCTAGCAACGAATCTATGTTAACACTGCTGGGGATTGCAGAGACCTGTAAATCTCATTCCTCCTCGTCTTCATAGTTAGCAGAGTTTCATTTTAATTTTTTTTTATCTATTTTTCAATCCCACTTCTGACGCCAATTGTTTTACCTTTTAAAAATGTTTAAAATATGCGCTCGTAGATTGCAAATAAAATAAAAATAAATTTGTGTTTAGTTTTAATTAAATTCTTTATTGTTAGCAAAATTCTGTTTGCCACTGTTCACAACTTGATGTAAACAATAACAATTGCTTTGTGTGCTATTCCTCTTTGCGCTCCTTGGCATAAACAATAACAATTTTTAAACAATTGTTCGACAGATCTTTGTAACGGAGATCTTAAAACCATGATTATTCTCTTCAAACACACCTCGTCTTTACACAAGACTGATTGAATTTTTACTAACTCCGTTGCCTGCTTTACCTTACCTTTTATATGGCAACGTAAACAGTCTGATGAATGTTCTTGAAGGCGAATGTTCGCGGCTTCGCCTTCTGGAGATCTCTATATATGTGAACATCGTTGTTTCATTATTGTGTTTGTGTAATTTTGTTTACATTTATTCTTGCAGTGTTTGTTATTGTATTTTTGTTTACTTGTTTATCCTTTTTATACTAGTGTTTGTTGGTATACTTTTGTTTACTTGTGTATCATGTAAACAAGTTCATTGTTTTTGTATATTTGTTGAATGTTAAACGATGTAAATGCAAAACACCATAACCTATATTTAGAGCCGCATTTCACGTCATATGGCATTCATATATGGGCAACCGCCCCATCATCCAATGTAAAAAAATTGCAGAGAAGACAGTCTAAACTTGTAAGACTGATTACGTGTGCTCCATGGTACATCAGAAGCAACAGCATCCATAGGAATTTCAATATTCTCACATATTCAATAAAAATTTTTAGTCATCCAAACCACCTTGCAAAAAATCTGCAGTTAATGCTCAGAATTAGCCTTAACTTTAGCTACAGAATTTGATTAGCCTATATGTTCATGAAATGTTAATGGCCCCTATAAATGCCGATTATATATTAAAGAGCATAAATCGAGATAAGACCCAGAAATGTTCCCATACTATAATCGTAAATACCAGTCAACCTTCAACAATGAATTGCTTTGGCTTATTTCCATTTATAGTATGATTAAAAAGCACAACAATTAATAACACGATTTTGGCCTTAGCTATAGAGGGTTTGCCAAACGTAATTGTAAGTGAGAACGGCCCTCAGTTAGAGTCATTAAGAATATAAAAAACTTTTGTGCAGAAAACACTATTGAGTAGATTACTACTGTCCCGTTCCATCCTCCATCAAACGGTCTCGTCGAACGTTTTGTTCGTACCTTTAAAACCGCTGCAAAGAAAAATTTTGAATATAGTTTGTCCATAAAAAGTAAATACTTATTTACAATCAAGATGGGAATCTCCTGCCGAAATTCTTATGGTCGTACGCCGTGTATAATTTTAAGCCTAATTACTACATTAAAAAAGCAGTCAAACAGCAATGAAAATATACAAAATGAGTTTTATCACATCACCAAAATCAATGGAAACGCCGCACAGAGGGGCATTTTGCCTGAAAACCTGGCCAAAATTAATATAAGTGTTTTATGAGTTAATGGCTGGAATTTTTTGATAGTGTTAGTGATAATTAAGCCCAAGGATGAACCCAACTGATTTTGGTTCAAATCGGTCCGTGCTTTCGCCTACCCCCCATACAAATTCCCCTCGAAATTGCACTTATTTACATATAATTATTGTAATTATGCAACAATCATGATAAAATTTAGCATGGATCAGTTCTGAGTGCTAAGAAGGTGTGTAAAGAAGGTAAAGTTTGGTGAAAATCGGAACACATTTGACCCTAGTCCCCATATAAAGTCCCCTTTAGAAATTCACGTTTGCGCTTATAAATGGCTTAAAAACATCGGTATCGTGATGAAATTCGGTATGAACGTGTATTTTGTAAATCTAAATCATATTACAAATTTTGTTATGGTCGGTCCATAATTTCCCCTAGGTCCAAAATAGGGCCCCTTAGGAAAATATGTTTAGCTATTATAATTGGTTTAAAAATTTTATTACCTCGATGAAATTCGACATGAACATGTTCAATATGAATGTGAATCATTTTACCTGATTTTATTATGATCGGATCATAAGTGCCCCTAGGTACCACATACGGCCCGTTAAGAAAATCAAACATACATCTCATATTGTTATAATAGTCGATATATGTAATTAAGTTTTTTAAGTTCTATAATAATTAATATTTATTTATAATATTTATTTTACATTATTTAATACTTATGTAACCTAAAAATACTTAAAAAGTGAAGCTAACTACATTCGTTAAAATCGTTATCATTTTCATCACCAATGTCAGGAAGGAGTAATTTAATAGTATCTGATGAAAATGCTTTCCTATTCCTTCGCGATTTTTGTGTACTGCAGCTTATAAAAGGGTAATTTTATTATTTTTTTTACCAGTTTACAGGTAGAAAGAATGAAAATAGAGATTTCATATTTTATTGTGGGATATAACAATTTTTGAGCACTTGCTACTTTCAGTTTTAAAAAAATTTTTTAATTTTTCAAAAAAAGTAAAATGTTTTAAAAATCGCCAAAAATAATTGCGCAAACTTGAGCAAACTTTTTTTTTGTTCCTGAATGTAGAGAGTTCATATTTCCTTGTGGTGTATAACATTAAACTACTAAAAACTACTTTCACATTTAAAATCCTTATCTTTTTTTTGGGAAGGGTAAAAAAAATGTGAAATTTTTATTATTTTTAAATTTTGAACGAATAATTTTAACATTAATATATGAGATATGTATATAAAAAATAAACTGAAAGTAGCAGTTGCTCATACCTTTGAAGTAAAAAAAAATCAATATAAAATCTCTATTCGTTTAGCCACAAAAAAATATCATATGAACCTATTAAAATTTCCAAAAAAACATCAAAAACGCATTTAATTTTCTTCACTTTCCTGACTTTGTCATCGTCTCAAATCTACAAATCTCAATTTAAAGTCGTGAAAATTCACTATATAATGCAGAATTCTGTTATCTATCGAACTGCGTACTCAGTTTCTTAAATTTCTTAAAATTCATTTTTGTCTTTTTGGCCAGCTTTTGAGGGTAAATGCCCCTTAGTGCGCCGTATAGTGGAAGACAACAACGACTGGAAGCGAATAAAAGCTATCTTACTTAAAGCTGATGTTATAGCAATAATCAAAACATCCAACAATAGCAAGCAAACAGCCGCCACAGCATTCAACAGCCTATATTGCACAGAAACAATAATTCGGAAAATATCAATCAATAGTCACCCAATTCAACGGAACCTGATTTTAAATCTACTAACACTTCATAAACAATTGTACGCAGAAGTGAACGAATGCGCAGACCGATTGATAGATATGAAACAGAGGATTTTAGGAACCAATATAATTCAGAAAAGGATACATGGAAACATAGTACATTTGTAGCTAAAAGTATCAATAGGCGTTTAGTATAAATTGTAACATTAATTAATAGCCTCCGAAATTTTTAATATTTTTTATTTTTTGTCTTGCGCTTTTCAACAATTAATGCATTAGTAACGTAATGCTAAAGGTAGAATTAGTCTTCAGTCCCAGTCAGCCAAACGTCTAGGCAACGTACGTTCGTTTTTAGAATACGAAAAGCAATGGGAACGCTTGACGAACCGTAATGTAATTTCTCAATCTACCGTCTTAGAACCCATTGCGAAGCCTCTCGACCAATCAATATTCGCAAAAAGCCATGAACTTTCCATCAAGACTCTGCTCCAGCTCATAAAGCATATCAACGGATGATTGGCTAGCTAGTAGTCCAGACCTCAACCCTTGTCCGTACAGTGGACAATTTCCCAATACATGAAGTGCGTCTCGCGATCGATGAGTGATCACATCGTCTTAAGTCGTGCTGGAAAGGAAATGGGAGTCATTTCGAATACGTCGTTGAAAGATTTGTAGTTATTGAAATAACACAAAAAACAAAAACAAAATTTTAAATAATAATAAATAAAAATTATGGCTTGACTAGGTATAACGACTCTGTTTATGTCTGATAGTCCAAACTTCCCATCCTTGGCGACATAAACAGGATTGTTTAAATGGTGGCAAACTGGCAACAGAGGGCGCTGTAGTATAGAATAAAGCTTTTTCATATTTTTATATTAGTGTTGTTTTTTGTCATTAAATTTTTGTTTTGTTTTTTATTGATAATCATTCGTTTTTGTAACATCCACAAGGATGAAACCTATTTTGCTTAAAAAGAAATTTAAATGTTGTGCAATAATTTTTATATGTAAATACAAATTTGTGAAAAGAATAAAAAAAAGTAAATTCAAATGTGAAGAAACCCAAAGTAAAAAAAGTGAATTTGTTTTTATGGAGAAAAACGGGAAGTGTTTGGTTTTTTTGGTGATTATTTGTGCATAGGAACTTCTTTAATTTGGTTCCTTTCTTTTATAGTGTCCTGCTATCGTTTATTTTGTTGTGCTCTTCCCCCCTATACAGTCCACGGAATTAACATTTGGTCCTTCGTACCGGATTTTGGACCGGTGTTTTTATTTGTATTTTTGTCGTCGTGTGACCTTCATCTTCAGCTTTAAAGTAACCTTGAAATTATAAGGTAAAGTTGTTTTTGTTTTTCTTTTTTATTTTTTTGATTTTTTGGTGGTAATTTTATATACAAGTAAAGTTCTGTTAGAATGGACAACGAACTTTGCAAGTATATAAGATTTATAACAGTGCATATAGATTCACAAAGTGGTGTGTAATAACTTCGCTATATAAGAATATATATATATAAGGTAATGTGTTTTGCTATTTAGCCAACGCACCATATATATATATATAAGAACCAAAATGTTCTTTTATGCACTGTTATACCAATTTGTCTTGGCTTATAACAAAGTCAAAAGTGACTGGGATGTCAAATTGTGGTCCTAATATCACAGTTGGTGAATCGAATTCAACCACCCAATTTGATATCGGTTATAAGTCAATAGTGGTGCTATAATTGGTGATGGTGCGTTGGCTAAATAGCAAAGCACATTACCTTTTATAACACTTCTTGAAGTCCACCGGTTATATGAAATAGATAACCATAAATGAGTGTTATTCACTTCAATTGTTGATAGATCTGATGTTTTTTTTTTTAGCAGATCTTTAAGTAAATAAAAGGTTTGAATTTTCGTTAAAGTGAAGTAACATAATAAAATTTATAAATGGGTTTCCGTTTGTTTTATTTTTTTCCTATATTTATTCATTCTTGGAACCATTTTTATTTGTTGATAAAAATTGTTGAAAATTTTTGTATTTGTTATTTTTTATTTAATTTTAAATTTAATATATATCGACGCCTCCATTCTATAACGTTCTAAGTGTAGTTAGAACGTTTTTAATGTTCTTGCATTTTTAAATTCTACGTTCTCTAACTTAAATACTGTCAAAATTTGGTTAAGATGCGCAGATCCGTTCCGAAGTTATAGGGGAAAATCTACTTAGAATGCACATATAGTCGTATGGCGCGTGAAAACTTTGAGAGCTCATAACTCAAAACACACTTTTTCGACTTAGAATGTTATAGAACGGAGGCGTCGATATGTTAATATTTAATACAATTTGGCAATTTTTGTATACTATACACATATATTTACGTAATTATTCGGAATTAAAAGTGAAAACGAGTTGTTGTTCGGAACTGCCTTTTTCACTCTTTTATATTTTTATTGATCCCTTTTGATTTTTGAGGGACAATAATAAGTTTCGGGTTATTGGCCATTGGGAATTCGTCCTGTTGGCTTAGTTTTGCGAAACGCTTTTTGGTTTTGAAATATATGCTAGTTTTATTTGATGTGTATATTACCTTTTGTTAAATTCGCGATAAGTCGCTAAGTTGAGCGCTTTAGTACGTGGTCAGGGAGATCGCGATGACCTTTTGATTAATTTTCGTTTTGTTGCGTATCGCGCCGCGGACATTTTCGAGTTTCGCTCAGGTTCAACTTATTATTTATTTAAATTTTGGAATTTTTTATTGAATTTCAATTTCGTTGGGAGAATTAGTGAGGAACAGAATCTCAACCTTTCTGTGGATTCTTTTTGGTTCCTACTTTTGTTGCTGTTAGTTAGCTGAAAATCTTCTGTATAATCCGTCGGTGTATAGGTATAATTTTCGTTTATACGAGCTCGGCTTATTATTCAGGTTGATGGTAGTAAAACAGAACAACCTGTGTATTGACAAGTTTTACTACCAACTATGGCAGATTCTTTTAGCCAAGCCATAGTTGGTATTTGTCATCGAGGGCAAATATTTACAGCTAGGGCTCCGATAAACTCCCGTTCGCAAGCAACTTTTATTTCGAGAAAGTTGCGGTAAAAATTAGGATTGCTAACAGTTCGAATGAACTTGTAATTCTTCCAACGAACTAAATATTTTGATAGATAACTTTAGCTTATAGTGTCATGGTACCTCGAGGAAATAGAGGAGAGGTTAAGATGTCGAGGACCAGATAAACTGAAGGGTTGATTGAGCCACGACTATACCTGGTGGACGTGTGGGAATACGGGCCGCTGAAGTTAAACTTTCCATTTACCGGGCAATAGACCTAGTCCGTCTGTCCCTAGGAAGGTTGAGTTAGAAAACTGAAGCATGGAAGAGGACAACCCGTTCACTAGCCCAGTAAAATAATGGACCTCGTTCGTCCTAATAATCCACCAGTGGACCTAGTTCGTTCCATGGTCGCGAGAGCTGAAGACTTAGTTCGTCGGAAGCTCTAGTTCCAATTTAGTGGAGGAATAATAAGCCTCAAGAATTCGATACCCAATCTTAGACCATGACACTTATTCCTGACGGATCAGAGTTGGAACTGCTGCAAGATGCCAAGCTTTTTGGTTTTCTCTTGTTTAGAAAAATAAAACTAATATGAAAGTTTTTTTTCTTTTGATTTTCTTTCTTTAGTCATTAGATGGAGGACATCTTTTTTGGTTGAAGTACTGCAAGGGCGCCGGTATGTTTATGCCTGATAGTCCAAACTTCCCATCCTTGGCGACATAAACAGGATTGTTTAAACGATGGCAAACTGGCAACAGTGGGCGCTGCAGTATAGAATAAAGCTTTTTCATATTTTTATATTAGTGTTGTTTTTGTCATTAAATTTTTGTTTTGTTTTTTATATTATTCGTTTTTTGATCGCCTGGAGGTACATACAGTCGCCGTGGTCTAGTAGGTAGTGTGTTGGCTTATTAGACGAAAGGCCCGAGTTCGAATCCCAGGTCAGACATCAAAACGAAATATGAAAAAAAAAATATTTCTTCGGTGACTTCCTCTTAGCAGATTTCTGGCAAAAAACTCTGAGAGTAAAAATTGTCATGAAAAGCTTCTCAAAAAATCTGTCGTTCGGAGTCGACTTAAACTGTAGGTCCCGCCACTCATGCATAAAATTAACGCACACAACATGAGTGGCGTTGAGAAGCTAGGCCGTAATCCTGACTGAAGGGTTGTAATGGCCAATTATGTATGTATGTATGGAGGTGCATACATAGAACCCCAGAAGTTTTGAGTAATAATTGATTTTGAATTGAAGGCATTCGGCCATTTTCGTTGTTTAATTAATAAATTAAAAATAATAATAAAATAGTGAGTTTAAAATTATTGTGTACGAAATAAAAGAAATACCGTGTACAACAAAAAAAGTTTTTACATATAAAAGGGAAGTGTTGCTTTTTTTATTTGGAAGCATTTATTTTTGATAATTTTCCCCTTGTTTGCCAGAAATCTAAGCCCAATTTTGGTTTCGAGGAGTCACCACAATTACCCACCCCTTTACATACAGTCCACAATCGAACACTAACTGTACTGTGCATTAGACAAGCATTTCCATGTACGAACTAATTGTCCAGGACACGAATAATTTTGTTTTACTGATTCAAAAAGTTATTGGTCTAATAAAAAAAATTAGAAAAATCAACAGACTATTGGAAATACTACGAACTCATCTGCTCTAAAATATATTGCAGAAACGTAATATCCGAAAGGAAATACTAATCGAAAATAATAATAGATAATAAACACAGGCCTGCAAGATAGAATTATTGACCTAGTAACTCAAAGAAGACGAACTGGTTATATTTGAAATCAACGTCGAAAGGAGTGATAAAGTCGCATCTTCTCTCTGTGGCCTTGGTCTCTAAATTGTTCTGGCTAAAGTAAATCTTATTAATATTATTTTATGTAGTAATTTGACATTCAAATCGAAAGAGATACGTAACTGTTGGCTTAGATGATTTTTCGAAATTTAGCTCCGATTGACGGCCATGTAGTCAAGTCTTAATTATTCTTTATTTCTACTTATGTGTGGCTCCAAAGTATAAAATAAAGAATAATATAAAAGAAAGAATGAATGAGAATGTGTAAATAATTAATATTTTTGAATCAAGTAATAAATTGTTTTTCAAAATGAAGATATAACACTTCGTATGATTAAGTACCCATTTTTGTAAATTTTTTACAATTTTTCCAGTAAATCGTAATAAAAATAGTAAAAGTAGAATTGGATCAAGCTTATAAGTATATCCACCTCCGTGGACGATTGCACTATTGCATGGCAAACGTGCTTAACACAATTAGCAGATCATATACGAAACGAATAGTCTTACTTACTGTACTTTCCTGTTGCGAAAGAATTGTTTATGAAATAAAATATTCATATTTTTTTTAGAAGATTTATCCTTTATTGTTAAATTGGTAAAAAATTTAAGTAGAAGGTGCAGACTTTTATTTGTTGTAAAAAGTGTAGATATATGTAGGTTAGCGAAGAAGAAGATATATGTAGAAAATGAAAATGTGGTATTTTATAAAATAAATTTATTGTAATAAAACATTATATATTGTACCAAGAAAACAAATAAACGTTTATTCATAATTTACATAAGAGCAAGGCGAATTCATATAAGGTGGTGTTATAAGCCCAGGTGACTGCTTATTTGAGTAGACATAAATGTCAAATATTTACGTTGTACATTTTTTCATTTAAATATAAATTTAAATTTGTCAATGTATATACAGCGCGCAAAAAAAACTTACACTTACTACCTTGAAATAACTTTTGAACAAAAAATTATCTATTAAAAGAAATTTATTGTCCTTAAGACAAAAAAAAAAAAAAACTTAAAAGCTATATTCTGTTTATAAACATTTCTCTATTGATTACGTATAAAAAAATAATTGTCGAAACTAAGAAATTCCATAATTTTTAGGCAAAAAAGTGGTGATTTTTTGACTATGACGACCGGATTTTCTAGAAAGTCATCTTAACAAAATCCTGTGGAATAATTTATTTGTTAGTTTTTTATATAAGTGTACACATTTTTTTGCTCACTGTATATAATTCTTTTGTTTATTTATTTTTTATTTCCTTTTATATTTGTATTCTACACAATTTATAATTTATTTAAATATCCTTCATTTTCTGGCACAACTTTTATTGTAGAATTCGCTCTGATGCTTCCCAGTGTCCTCTTGAAGCATGACGACCTTAGTGGTAGCGCAAACCAACCTGTATTTAATTTTTTTTATAGACAAAAAGAAAGAAAAGAGATATAATGACACAAAATAACAACTTTATGTCATTATATGGATTCGCCTTTGTCATTTCTGTCTTACGGCGAATTTCATTTGACAAAAATGGTCACCAACAAAAACAACAAAAAATTCATGTTGTTTTTGTTAAAAAAAAACACGAATTGAGTTGTTGTAATTTTGCTATCACCTTATTGAGTTCGCCCTGGGTGATAGCAAAATTACAGTAATTTAGACTTATTATTCGAAAAGGTTTAGCAAAAAAAAACACTGCGAATTGAGTTGTTGTAATTTTGCTATCACCTTATTGAGTTCGCCCTGGGTGATAGCAAAATTACAACAACTCAATTCGCAGTGTTTTTTTTGTTTTTGCTAAACCTTTTCGAATAATAAGTCTAAATTACTGAATTAATGGGTAACTATTCATCGTGGTGAATGATTATTGCCTATAAAGGGGTTAAAGTGTAATATTTTGAGATCTGTTCTATATTTAATTTTCACTGCAGATATGCTAATGAGTAGGCACATATATACTAAAAAAGTTAAAAGATTAAAAAATATTCCGGGAAATGCTTGAAAAAGTTCTTTAAATAATGTAGTGCTTTCACAAAGCGTCTGCCCACTTTTCTTATTGTTTTGCTGTTTTGTTTAGGTTTCTGTAATTAACTTACTCGGAGTCCTCGAAAAATAGATTTACGATCTGTAGTTGTCTAGAAGCAATACCTTATATAGAATGTCTTATATTTTTTAAAATATTACTTTAATCAACTAGGTTCCTTTTGTATTATTTATCGTTTCATGTATTATTGGAAAGTCATATATTTATGTACCTTATTATTGTGGTTTTGCAATTTTTGTTCCGTAACTCTTTTCTTAGTGTTTCATAATCAGAAGGCCAGTTTATTTATTTTCTTTCTTTAAGGAACAAAAATAAATATTCAATTAAATTTTGTGTGCCTACATTCTCACATTTATTAGAAATTAAAATGAATAATTAATATTTATACTACTAAGTTTATAGTAGCATTTTCATAAATTTTTTCCATTCTTCTAAAATTATAGTTTTTAATTGAAGAAAATTGAATTATAGTAGTAGCCATACCAGAAAATACTAAATTTTGGTTCAAATTAATTATTAATTAAAAAATTTCAACTGTTAATTTTTCATTTTACGAGGAATCTCAAAAATTTGTTCTTCACAGCGACACCCACATAAATGGTATGAGAAACTAGGTCGTAATCCTCACTAAAGGTTTGCGATGACCAATTAAGTAAGTAATGTTTTTATTTATGACTGTTTGTTTACCATATTGTATACATATATAAACAATATAAAACACTTCCTAAATATAATAAAACAGTTTTTGTTACTGAAAGAGATGAAGGAAGATCAAATTTATTTAATTTTGTTTATCTTAAAAAAGTTAAAATCAAAATGTTATATAATATAACTTAGTCTAAGAAATATGTATGTATGTGTCTATTTATACTATTTTGTTCGTCGTACTTAAATACTTATATTTAAAACCTAATATGAATTAGTCAATAAACATTGTGAGTCTTATTAATTTTTGGAAGACTGACGTAATGTAATTAAGATTGCAGCTTATAGAGCGGACTTAGTAAGGTACGTACAATATATAAGTACTTATAAATTTCTTATACACTATATATACTTAGGGTTCTTTGAAAAAGTTTTAATATCTTTAACTGGAGCCTTTTTGTATATGTATTATTTAATTCATTTAGATAAAAAAATATTTTTTTGTTGCAAATGTCAACCTTATTTCAGTGAAATATTTCAATCTATATATAAAGATATTTATTAATGTATATGTTCGTGTTTAATTACAATAAATAATTTTGAAGTTCTCTAAAATTACAAATCTATTACGGGGACTACTTATTATTTTACACCATCTGAAAAAAATAAAAACGTGCTCATTTCTGAAACGATTTACAAATGAATGACTGACATATGGTTGAAAATAAATTTAAATACATAAGTCGTTATGATATTGTTGGTTTTTTCCATCTTTCTTCCTAGTAGTTATAAGGTCCATATTGGGACCCATGATAATATGGACCCGTAAACATCTGAGGTTGAGGATAATTTGCATAGGGTGGATACGGGGGTTGTTTTTGTGAATAAACTGTAAAAAAATAGCAAATAATAAAATAAACATTTATAATTTGTTTACTTCTAATTCTGAACTAACTAAAAGTGTAATAATGTTTTTTTGTATTTCTCATAATATGTATATGTACATACAAAATTTTATGTAGAATTTTTGGCGAAAAAATTATCATACAATTGAGCGCTATTTATAAAGAGATGGTGACGTGAATCTTAGGTCTCGCGTTTGTCTTCTTAGTAATGGTGGGGAGCTTTAGAGACACTGAATGGGGAAGCTGCTGGGTAAGGTGAAACAATTTTTCTTTTCATGCATATCTGTTGGCTCTCAGGCCTTGTTCAAAAATAGTCTAGGTTTAGTTCCCATTGTCTTTGTAGTGAAAAAGCAGGCTATAAGGAGTGTAAGATTGCTCTATATTGCCCTTTTTCTTCTTTCTCTGTACTTTTTAACTCAGCTTGGTTAACCTGCAGCACTAAATGTACCCACACTGGATATGTATTTTTCACCTACCTTCGTAAACTAACCTAACCTATGCGGCATTAACATTTGAAATTTCGCTCTATATTATGTCACTTTAAATTGATTTTATTTTTATTATATTTCACAGAAAAATATAAAAAAAATGAATTTTCAAATGGTGATTGAAAAATTTTGTTTATAATTTCATTATCGAATTCACCGTAGTAGGTAATGTGTCCACTTATTACACGAGACCCCAGATGTTTCGAACAAATGAGATATGAGAAATATTTTCTCGGCGATGTCCACAGCAGTTTTCGAGCAAAAAATTTGAGAGTAAAATAAAATTGACATGAAAAGTTACTCAAATCTGGCGTTGCTGTAAGTGAGTGGCGTAAGAAGCTAGGTTTTAATCCAGACTAAAATGTTGAAATGACCAATTAAGCAATTACATATATAAATAATTTTTTTACTTCTTCGTTTTTTAACAAAGAAGCATGAATTTGGTCTGCTATTAATCTGCATAAAAATGGATTGCAGCATTAATGCAAGGGTGGGGTTTATATCCTTAATAGAAACGGAAACAAACTGCATAATACTATTTTTGCACTTGTTTACTTTAAAAGGATCGTTTAATTTTAATAAGATTGAGTAAATATAATATGAGCCTAGGTGCCCTTGTAGTCTAGTGGGTATTGCGCTAGCCTGTCAATGTAAGAATCGTGGGTGCGATGCCCTCCGGAGACTCCGGTCTGTAACACTATACCGAATATAAGGTCTAAGTTACTCAGTTCGAAATAATTATAATATATGTAATATAATTTCAAATTAACGAAAAGGTAATATGTACCTGGCATTAGGTATTGCAAATTTAGTTGTTCTTCCTTTTCGCGCTCACTTCTCAAACAAACAGCTGCGCCCGATAGTAATATGGCTGAGAGTAGGCATGATCCAACACCAGCCCATGCAACAACATAAGACCAATCATATGTAATTTTTGTGTTGTCCTTTAAGACCTACAATTTAAAAAACATTATTGTATAAATTACTGATCCTTTGATTTTATAAATTTTTATACTCACAGTATTCCATTGTTGATAAAAATCTTCACCAACAACTTTTTCCTTCTCGAAAAATTCAACAGTGTGCCAAAGCCCCATAGCACCAGCTGCAAGAAGACAAGTTGCTAAAAGCAGTATTGATGTTGCTGTTATAGCACCTGATGATCTTTTCCAGCACCCGGAAAGACCAGTCCAAAAAGCACAAAACGTCGTAATAAAGCTGTTTAAGAATATTAATTTTTTAATTTCTAATAAGATTTTACGATATTTTCATAATATACTAGATGAAATGTACAAATTCATCATCGAATTTACTATATATTTCCATTATTTGATTTATTTAGTTGTAAAACACAAAATATCGAGAGTTTACAACGCACTATTAAAGTCAAAGATCCGAAAATTTGGAGGGTAGAATTAGAGAACAAATAATGAATGTATTAGAATAGAATAAAAATTAATATAATTAAAATACAAATACATATATTTCCTCTGGTAAGGAGTTATTTTAACTCCTAAATTGCATATTTGGGTGACCCTATTGTAAACAAAAGCATTTTTGTCTATTAGTAGAAAAAATTAATTTTACATTATATATAGCGCGAAAACAAGAAAATAACAAATAAGACAATTAAACGAAGTACAAAGAATTACAAGTACATAAGAATGTACGAATATACTTATGAACAAAACAAATCAAAATGTAAGAACAGCACTACCAGAAAGATACCGAAATTTATTTACAAAAAATAAAGCAGTATAAATGGAACGTTGCCAGTAGTCCAATAGTTGTAACGAAATATGCGACATTGAATACAGTGATAGAGTACTGATTTTGTTTTATTATTTAAATAAACAAAGAATTTATTTAATAAAGAAATAAATTTTTTAACTTGCAATCGTCGCATCGACGAATAATAAACGCTATAGAGAATTAAAAACGTAACAATATATTATATCTATAGATATATGAAAGCCAAATTCATACTAAATTTCTTTGGCTGGAAATGTTTATGTACCCATAAAGTTGTACTTACACTTTTTGTCAGAGCAATCTAACGGCACTGAAGAAATGTTTACCAAATGGGTACCAAAGAAAAAGAAAAACATTATGAAAAAATAGTCCCAGCCAAGATAAGTTGATTTGAAAAGAAATTAGTTTTCGCTAATAACCTAATAATAAGTCTGTAAAAAACTTAATATTTTCTGCAGCTAACATCATAATTGATCATTTTTTAAATATTTTAGTTTCAAAACATCAAGTTTG
This sequence comes from Sarcophaga rosellei, assembly GCA_930367235.1. Lineage (NCBI taxonomy): Eukaryota > Metazoa > Arthropoda > Insecta > Diptera > Sarcophagidae > Sarcophaga > Sarcophaga rosellei. Next base: position 42,637,431 of record OV884018.1, on the reverse strand, counting down.
ACAACGTCCTTTAAGCACTATATTATTGGAAAATTATGAATAATATTCTGATTACATATTAAAATGTATATACATATATGTATTCTTAATTGGTTATTTACATTCATAATTCATGATTGCTTTTCCTAAAATTTGTTTTGTAGGGGCTATTAAATCGTGGTTGAATTTCCGGAGTTGACGAACTTTGTTTTAAAAACAAACGTAAATTATAGAGGACCTAGTTAACTTTTTTGTTAAACGGTATATGACGCAGAAGACTGGCTTAGCTCCTACCCCATACTCATGTAACCCCCTTTTCCGCCTGGCATGTGGGTTATGCTAATAATGTAAGGAATACCTTTGTTTTAACGCAAAAATCGGTTCCAAATTAACGTTCAAATGAGGATTTAATTATAAATATGAACAGCTTATGCTCCCCAGATATAGGAACAGGTCACCATGGTCACTGAGCGCAGAGGTCCTTCGACTCTGGATAACACCATCATACTTCATGCACGACTATGGTCTGTCTTCCCTGCAAGAACCCATCGGAAAACTCCAACTCCCACAGCACGATGTGTGGCTGCTCCGGTACTCATGAATCTGTTAGTAAGTCTATGTTTCTTAAAAAGCAGTAGTGTTTAAAAGCTAGGCAGTCGGTATAAAAGGCCCGCAATTTCATAATTACCTAATTCACGCTTGATATTCGAGTAGAGCTACATAATCTCCGGCGAATCTACTGCTATAGTGTCGAGGTCTGCCTGTAGCTAGTCTAATGCTATGGAAACCTCGGTTAGTGGAGTGGTGTTGCTAGGCCCCTTAATGATACTAGTTCCCAAACCCAAAAAGGGTTAAGTCAGTAGAGAACTAAAAACTCAGCTTAGTACTTGGTTCTTCGAAACTATGCACCTCAAAGGCTAAGCATCCAAATGAGATTCAATCCTATGGAATCTCATGTTTCGGGTCCTGACTAAGTCAAACACCAAATCATCTAATTGTTACGAAGGGGATCAGACAACATAAACCGTTTAAATGGTAAAGCTGCCAAAGAGGTCACAGAACAGGAAGAAAACTCTCGCATGTGGACGCAAAAAGTTCTATATTTCTTCTCTGCTGTAGAGGTTGGTCTGTCTAAAAGGCCGTCTCCTAATACAAAGTTTAAATTGCAGCGGTAAGTGGAGGATACTGGAAGGTCAAACAAAGAGAAGGCTGAAGGCCGTCTCTTTTGGGAGATTATTAACCACAACGCGAGTAATGGCATGATGGTCATCCTCGCACTATGGAGTGTTCAGGTCCCCCACCCCAATGTGACGAGGCTGGTTGGTAGGCAATTCATTTCGCCGATCTTGCACAGAGTTTGTGCTCTGTATCCCGATCTGCTGCCATACCTTCCTACCCAAAAGAGATGCTGGAGATTTTCCAGTAAAGCAATTCTCAGCTACCCAAACAGGACTGGAAAGTAACTAAAGTTTCTGACCTTGCGGAAGGCACCAGGAAGACCAAAGTCATTTTAAATAGTAAGTCCCTGCTGTTGCCATGAGATTACTGTCGGAGTGGTTCATTGAATATGGATTGGGAATACAGCCAACCAAAAACTACCGAGTATTTCTAACCCTAGTGTCAACGTGGTAGTTCTCACTCTATCCAATAGCGCTAAATATTTTGGGATTATATTGGACAGAAAACTTAACTGGATCTTGAATACACAACCCAGAAACACTTAGGCTCCTACTCCTCTTTATTATTGCAAGAGAGCGATAGGCCTGAACTGGACAATTAAGTTTAAAAATTTATACGGGCTATACAATTTTGTAATCAAACCAACTATTCTACTTGGCCGCGGTTTTGTGGTGGCTTAAGAGAAAAAGAATAGATCAGAAAGGGATAGATCCTTTATGATATCGGTTTACATCTCCTAGAAAACGTCAATCAAGTTTTCACTCATGGATCCAGATCACGCAAAAAGGTCGGATGTGGAATCTTTTCAGAATAACTAAACATTAGATTTTCCTTTCCACTACCAAATTATTGCAGTACTTTGCAGGCTGACGTAATGTTATCCGATTGCGGTATCAGATTGTATAAGAATGCCGGGTGCCTCTGGAGGGGATAGCGAGGGATTCGCCGTGTTCCTAGACACGGGGGCTTCGAAGATAACAACAAGGCGCACTTTCTCCAAATGATTGGAGATTGGCGTTCCTCCCTAAAACTCGAATCATTGACAAAGGTAAGATGAGAAAATGAATCCATTTGTAGAGATAACAGCAGATCAGATCCGGTATGGATATATTGTGTAGAACAGAATTTGAAATAAATCTGTCAAGGCTCCATCTAAAGAACTTTATAGCAGTGATAACAGGACACTGTTATCTGAGCGTTTATGACAGAAGACTGGAAGTACCTCATAACGACTTTTGCAAGAGCCACAACGATGAGGAGAACATAGAAAAGATGTTCTGTGATTTGTGGAGTCCCTACTTAAGTCAAGCTCTAAAAATATTTTTGTTCTATAATGGCTGCAGTCTTCTATCTATCGGTAGGCTAGTAATAACCGGCTGTCATAAGTCATGACCCTATAGATTTACATTAGTTAGTCATTTGTAGGTAATATTCACTCAGATAACTTAACAAATTAAGTTTAATGTTTGATGCAAAAATCCGATTATCCATGCAATCGTATAATGTGTAACTTCAAATCCAAAACTGACTTCTTAATGTTTAGTGTGTCTCCAATATATTATGCATATCATCAATTTATTTTCTTTAAGAAAATATTCAATCTCATTTACGTTCCAAAATCAATTTGTTGTCTATCGTAGCATGCAGCAATATATATCTCTGCATATCTTATATCAGGCTGGTCATAAAGCTATATATAGTTTGCAGTAATTTATTACTAGTAGCTTTAAGATGGCTGAAATTATAACCGGTGGCTTCACAAAACGGTTCCTATCTAGTGACTAGTTTTTTGTTGGAACATAATTCGATTTCATTGCGTCAACATGCGATACCTGGCTGGATGTTTTATTTGATATTTGAAGGTAGTCGGCAATATTAGAAGGGTACTGGCGGATGATTTACAACATTCTCGTTACTATTTTGACAAGCTTGCAAGTCTTTAATTGTGGGATGATTACCGCCACAGTTACTGCACTTTCCTTAGATGAGTTTTTGGCTTATCGTAGTTATTAGTTTCATAGAGATCATCACAAACAACACATGCGGCGGGGAACGTGCAATGGGATAAGTGTCACCATACTCCAGGCAGTTAAGACATTCATTTCTGGTGTTCTTCTACAGTAGCATTACGGTGTAATGAGAACCTGAGATTGTAGATCGGATGAATTTCGTTTACTTGAATGAATGTTGTGGAATCCTTCCACGATTTCGTACATTCGAAACACTTTTCATTTGTAAAATAAATGGGAATTTTTGTCTCTTAAATATTTTTACGTTTAAAAGACGTAATATAAAACGTTTTTTCCCTGGTTGCCGAAAGTAATTTCTTTTTTAAAGTATTAAATTTTTTCTCTCGGGTAAGTTGGATGAGGTTTAGCTAATTTTGTGGTAAGAATGGGTTCATTTTCTTTATGTTGCAGCAAAGAAAAACGATTTTGGCCGGCATTATCCTCTTCGCGACCGAAACTATTTTTGAAGACTTAGTGCTTGTCGTCTGGTTGGACATACCTTGCAAAACGTGCAGATTTTTCGGTGAACGTTTATGCACTGTCCTTTGTGCATAAAATAGTGTTACCATTCGTTATGTCACCGGTATTGGATAATGATATTCGCGATGAGGAGAATGCTTCAAAATCATTTTAGCCAATAAAAATGATTTTTGATAAATCATTATTTGATTTAGCTGGTAAATAATGTCTATTAAAATTGGGGTTTATTAAAATTTTATTACTCACGCATGGAGTACTTAAGAAGTTGTAAGTGTATCATCTACTTGGCCTGTGTCCTTCCTTAGAAGAATTTTTGGGGTTTAATTATTTATCTATTAATTTTTTGCTTTATTGATTATTCATTAATAATAAGTTTTAGCGTTTTAACTTAAAAAGAGCAAGACAGAAATCGGTGTTTTGCCTCCTATTAATTGTTAATTTTTGTTTTGTGTTGTAATTATTTTTTTATAATTATAATTAAAAACGTCTGAAAGCAAAGTTTGGAAATTACATAAAATAAAAAAAAAATAATTCCAATTTTAAAATCAAAATCATTCAATAAATACTTTAAGGAATAGATTTATGTACTAAAAAAGATATTTAAATGAAGAAAATGTAAAAGTTATGCTAATCCCAAATTATGAACTTATGTATGTATATGACGAGTACATCTGCTCAAAAATTTAATTGATTCAGTGTATAATAATATTTTTACCTTAAGATAAACATTGCAACGCAGGAACGAGCTAAATGCAATCTTGATGTTGAATCTTCATTAAAGTTTTTGTCCACCTCCAATTGAGGAAAATAGTCAATATTTGAACAGTGAGTCTCAATTGGCGATAAATATGTTGGCACTAGAAATACATATGATGATGAAATTACTTGAACGTAATTAAAGAGAGAAACATTTCATGATAAATCTATACACCTAATTATACGATTGTAGGAAAATTTCCTTTATAGTTTAATTTAAAGTACATTTTATTATATTTATATTACATTACTATTGGGTTGTAGTTTTTCAAATTTAACATTTACCTGAACTGGAAGGTGGTCTTTCCTTGGGATAGCAAATTCTAAATAGACCTCTTGTTCGCGTGTAATAGTAGTATTTGTTATTTAAGCTGCTTAACAGCGATTCTGCGTCTGAGTGTTTGGCAGCGAATGTCTAAAAATATTTCATGTAAAAGTATGTACAATATGTATTCTAAATAAGGCGTAAATAAGCTTGATTCTAATCAAGAGTTTAGTAATTTTAAAAATGTCTTACATATTATACTTGTATTATTTTTAATAGTTTCTAAGCGAAACTTTGATAAATATGTTCACAAATATAGAAAATTATTTAGTTTACTTTAATCACTATTTTTAATAATGTAAATTAAAAAGATACAATTATATTAATCAAAAAATGTTATTTTAAAATACATAAAGATAAAAAATGCTGTATTAGGTTGAAAATAGAACAAACATTTAGAAAGAGAACATATATTTTTACTGGTAAAGTTTTTTTGGCACCACTTTCATAAATTGAGAAAAACTAAAAAATAAGGAGAAGTAAATGAATGGTGCTTAGGGATCCTTAAAGGAATGAAAAGTACATATCTATAAAAACAATAGAATAGTCTGAGATAATTGCCATTGGCATGAGGCATCAAAAGTAAATTCGATATTCCCGTATCTTATAAGTCTTTTAACAAAAGCGATGGCGGCAGGAATAGTATCTAGTTGTTCAAATAACCGACTCTGGTTTAACATTATTTAAAGCACACTCTATATCAAGGAAAACAATCAGTGTCATTTCTTGCACTATAGAAATTTTTCTATGTGACCAGATAATGGTTGCAAAGCAATTTCGGTAGATTTTTGTATAATTATGCGATAAGTTGGAAAAAAAACAATTGAGTAAGTTCTGACTTTGTTGATCATTATGAAGATCTATTATCAGTTTTAATTTTTTCACACTGTGTACTGTGCGCAGGTAGCGGATACCATGAGTCGGGATCGATTCTTTCTCTTGCGCATGTGTCTACACGTGTGTGCAAAGAAGTGACTTATGTCGAGAAGCGATCAAACGTTTCTTTTTTTAATTTATTTTTGATTCTGTTTCTCATAACATATTGTCTTTATAACTGCTTTATACAAGAGCACCTTAAGATTCAAATCCAGGCAAGACCATGGTCCAATAAGTCAGTGCAGCTGGGTAGATTTTAGTTTTGTCTGAGTTATTTTTGTTGCAGTGTGGTGAGTCCATGTAAGACGACGATCAATGTGCATACCGAGGTAGTTGATCTGATTTTGTTCCGGTATTCTTAAACCACTTATGTTCAAGGGAGGATAATTTTTTCTTTTAAGCGTGGACCCATTTGTTAGCATTAATTTTAATTTTTCATTATTTTTTAACTCCTTCACATGGGATTGGAATCATGCAGATGCAAGTGCAGGGTTTTCATGAGTACTATGAGTTCATGAGTCAATGAAGCATCTCAAATCAAATTTTTTATAATGAGAATTCGTTCAGTAGTGCTATGGTATTTTCTAAAACCAAATTGATAATGGGGAATAATGGTATTACAATCCACTTCCTGATGTAAGATGTCAGGAAACATTCTATCGAACAATTTTGAGAGAATAGGCAACAAACTTATGACGCCACTTGGGTTACATTCTTGCCCGGTGTGGGTAACAGTCGCACGGCGGCAAATTCCGGCCAATAATATTTGTTTTTTCGTTTATATAATTTCGATAATTTATTTTAAATTATAACTAACACTTCAGTTATGTTATGTTACATTATTTCAAAGTTAATAATTTTCTGCTAGTCGTTTTAAAGTTTTTTTTATTTTAAAATAAAAGTAGGGTAAGATTTTTGCTTTGGTTTATTCCTTGTAAATTTACACGTGGTTTTCGCAATTTTAAGAACGTTATTTTTTAATTAGTGAAGTGATTGTGAATTAGTAAAAAATAAAAAGCCCAAAAACAAAAAAAAACAAAATGACAGAAAGGACTGGGGATATGTGTTCATGTTGTAACACCTTATTCAGTCAATTCTAATAATGGTAGTATTCTTTAGATATTATAGTATACATACCCTTTAGTGCGGATTACGACCTAGCTGCTAATTAACATTATGTTATAATTGCTAAATTTTAAACATTGACCAACGATTAATAAGGTAATTTGCAATTATTCTCCAAGTTTTAGCTTCTGAGCATGAAATTACTTTGAATGAATTTAAATTATTTTGTTATGAAACATCTCAATTATTTGTGCACCTTTATGGATGCCTCGAACTGCACATTAAGTCCTTATTCAAGGTACTGAAATAATTTAACATATTCGAATACCAATAGGCACATTGTTTGAGGAAGCTTAGGAAGCATGCAAATAAATCTGTAAATCGGCCAGGGTGAGTCGCAGAAAATAGAACATTGAAGACGTGATAGATTAGCTTTTAATATCCTCAGACCCATTTTAACAAGGCATGATGGAAGAAGCCTTGGAATTTATTTGTTAATTTAATAAATTCAAATTTTTGAATTGTATAAAAACATAAATTTCTAATAAACTAATAAATCATATACATCATAATCAATCATATACATTGTAATCATATATAATTTTATCTCGGGTTGAAAATAGGAGTATATGTACATGTCTTAAGTACTAACAATATGATCCATACAAAGTATGTATTGACTCAAAAGTTTAAAATATGTCCCTTAATTTTATGTCAAGGCTTATTTGGCCAACCCCTATATGTGTACCGTAAAATTTTTTATAGCTGATCAAATATGTTGTTCTTAAAACGTATCAAATATGTTATTCTTATAACGGATCAAATATGTCATTCAAATTTCAGCTATTTTCGTCAAGAAATAAAGAATTTCTGGACGGAATTGACCACAGTGTGTCTGTGTAAAGAAATTTGAAGTCGACAAGGGACTCATTAATGATTGCTAAAATTTGAATATATTTTTCAAATGACATGTCAATGGATGAAGATTCTAAATGCCATGGTGGTTGCTCACTAATTCTTGAAGTGATGTGATTCGGTACGCTTGGGATTTGTTTGGAATGTCTCATATTTTTTGCATTTTGTATTAAATCAATGTATAAAATATTCTAATGGGGTATATGTCTCTTTTAGTGTCTAGGTTGGAGGCACAACCGTACATTGGAAATCGTAGCTAATCTTGGAAAAAAAAGTGCTCTAACTAGCAAGAATCAAAACTGAATCTTTTAATATTTAATAATACATACTTACATAATTGGTCATCACAAACCTTTAATCAGGATTACGACTTAGCTTCTCATGCTTAGCTCTCTTAGCTTATGTTGTGTGTGTTTATTTTATACATGAACGACAAATGTTTGGGAATCATTTTCATGGAAATTTTATTTTATTTACTCTCAGAATTTTTGCCAGAAATCTGCTGAGAGGAAGTCGCCGCAGAAATAATTTTTCATATTCGTTTTGATGTCTGACCTGGAGTTTGAACCGTTTCCTCACGTCTAAAAAGCCAACCCACAACCTACTAGACAATGGCGTTTAATCCTTGAGATTAAAATTTTAAAAAATTTAATGGTGTCATCCAGTTGTAAAGTTTGTAATCAGCACACATAACAAAGAAGAGAATTAACTTTCGTTGTGGCTTGAAGTGCATATCGAAGTTCGCAGCTGCAGTTTTTATTGCCACAAATATGTAAGTTCTTATATTTTGGGGGCGATAGTAAAGAGTCCGATAAGTCGCACTAATTGTTTATGTGAGAAAATAATTTGTCAATATTAAGGTGTTCGTTTTGAGCAGATTTAAAAATTATACTAAAATCATCAGCGTATGCACAGAATTCGATTTCCTTGTGTAGCATAATTTATCGCATGCTATAAGAAATATTTTTACAGATAAGGGAGAACCCTTTGGAACTCCTTTATGTAGTGGGAACAAATTGGTAAATTAGATTAGCATCCAGATTAGTATTATTAGATTAGCCTTGTTGAAAGAAAAGAAAAAAAGTTATCCAAATCCAATATATATTTTTTCGTCAGTGAATCATAAGCTGAAGTGAAGTTACTGGGCTTACTTTATTCGCGCAGATTAACGTTTTCTTAATCTGCAATGCGAAGCCTTGAACGCAAAATCTAATATAAATTTTAACAATTTTGTTCTAATCGGTAAATGGCGCTTTGATGGTAGCTCAGGTTATAGTGAATAAAAACAACAAATCAGTAACAGCAAGTTAAATGACAGCAGTTTTTTTTAAATTCTTATGTGCGTCTACATATAGGAAAATCATACAGACATACATAATTGGCCATTACAACCCTTCAGTCAGGATTACGGCCTAGCTTCTCACACCACACATGTTGTGTGCCTTAATTTTATACTTGAGTGGCGGGACCTACAGTTTAACGTCGACTCCGAACGACAGATTTTGAGAAACTTTTTCATTTTACTTACTCTGTTTATTTACTCTCAGAGTTTTTGCCAGAAATCTGCTGAGAGGTAGTCGCCGAGGAAATATTTTTTTTTTTCATATTTCGCTTTGATGTCTGGCCTGGGGCTCGAACCCGGACTTTCCTTCTAATAAGCGAACACACTACCTACTAGACTACGGAGATTACATAGGACATATAGGAAAATCGTTATATGGAAAAATCGTTAACTAGCGTCGTGTTACTGCACATCCATTAAAATATTCAAGAAACAACCAAAATTTGTGTTGAAGAAAGGCAACATTTAAAAAAAAAAATGAGCCTTGAAGTATGCAGAATACATTAGTTTCGACCGGAAAATATGTGTGGAACACAAATTGCAATTAACTATTGTTGATGGCAATATACATTAACCCAAAAGTCTTCCAAAAAACTTTATATTTAAAAAGCGGGATCTACAGGGACGAATGACATAAAACTTATCTGCTGAAAGCAGCGCATAAGGAAAGTTACGAGTTTGGGTTGCCTCCGATGTACTGAGTATTACAGATTATTGATAAAAAAAAATGGCAATTAAGATCAAAAGACGATAAAAACCACTGTATAACAAGAAAACTAGAAATTTAAGACAACTTCAAATAGGTTTAATAGCAGATTAGCCAAAACCGGGAGGTTGTGGAACGTCAAATGATGGGGACACGTCAAGAAGATTTTATAAAAATCTTCATATAGCAGCGCAGATAACATGAGTTAATGGACTTAATCATCACATAATTTTAGTATTATTGAGATTGAGTTGTACAAGTTTGAGTAAGTATTACTATTTTTGTGTATAGCGCTTAATTTTATAGTCCTTTTGCGTCCTTTATATCTCCTTGTTTTAAGATCGAAAGTATACCTTCTTCTTGGTCGAATATATTCACTTTAGTTTCGATGGAATTGGACGTCTTTAAATGTAATTCTGCATTGTCTATAAATTTCCGTTTTAATCGATGGTAGGTTAAGATCCTTGTATAAATTTAAATTCTTCATATACCATGGGGTAGCAGTGGTTTAACACACAATTTGAATTTTGTCCAAATTGGAATCTGAGGATTTGAATCCAATTGCCCATATCAGTTTAAATATAGAGTTATTAAGGAGAGTTTCCAGGAGATATAAAACAGGACCCATAATAATACCTTGAGAAACACTAGCATTCAAAAATCAATGTCGCTGGAGATAAAAATGTCCTCCTCTAATAACAAATTCTCTGTCATTCTATTACCTAACTAACAGCCCGTGTATATTTGCTGTAAAAGTATGTTTAAGTTTGTGTAATAGATCTTTATGCTACACTTTATAAGAGGGTTTCGAAAGATTTATAAAGAGATTGGAACAATACTTCTTTTTCTCAAAGACTCGTCTTTAATTTTGTTGAACGTTGCTGTTTTCCTTTCGACAGATGGATAAAACTTTAAAACGATATACGTAAACATATTATTTGATCTCATTATTTAATAATTACTTCAATGTTACAGGTATTGATCGGGTAAAGTTGCAGTGTGCTTTTTTCGTCTTTTTTTAGTTTAACTATTACTAATTCCAAAGTTTACATAAAAAATGAGTGATGAATATGAATAATATTCATTAAGTGCCCTCTCTACTACAGAGATTGACTATCGGCTTAGTTGTTATAATTTAATTTCTTAATCGAAGTGAAGAATCGGAGAACATTTGATGATTTTGTGTTGAATCTCAAAATGTTTGTAAAAAATTGTGCGCATGGAGATCAGAATTTAGAAAGCCAGATACTAAGGGACAGAATAGTACAAGGAATTTGCATTTAATTTGAAAATATATTTTGATAATCCCACTTCACAAAAATTAGTAATCAGATTGGATGAGTGGCAAATTTACCGTTGGACTCATGAAACAAGATAATAAGATCGACTTGACGAGGTTAGCTAAAGACTGTATTCGAGCTGAAGTCTAATACGAGTGAATTTGTAAAATTAATGTTGAATGTATTAAGTAGAGGTAGTGACAATTAATAAAAAACGGATGCTACGTACTTTGTTTCTCGATTTAGATGAGTTTTTTTAGGGAAAAAAATTAAAGGGGCTAAAAACCATTAAAAAATTGAATCATTTAAGTCCAAAAATAACTGACAAATAGCTACCTGATTCGTCAATTAGATGTTTCATTTCCATTAGTTATTGCATCCAACACTGAGCAAAGCATTTCATTAGTATTTTTTGGTCCGTTTGAAGAACAAACATGTGCAGATACTAAAATTCTTAATTTCTATATTTTTTTCTTGGACCAAATAATGGCTTCATATTTATTTTTTTATTTTTACCACATATTTACATGATTGAGGAAACATTTTATTAAAATATGTAATAAAAGAATTATTTTCTCATATTATTTAAATAGATTAAAAGTAGTAGTTTTAAGCTTATGCGCTATAATTTCTTACTGTTGGTTTCGGTATTTTGAAGAGCGTTAACAAATATTTTAAAACCGGTTTCGTTATGAGAAGCAATATATTAACTTATGCGTACATACACAACATACATCCACGAATATACGCATACATACATTTATACACAACACTGAGAAATACACTAAGCAATGAAAACTAAAACTGAAATTCTAAATTTCTTATTCAAATTACATTTTATTTTGCATTTTTTATAATAAAAACCTTCTATTTCATTTTTGCAAAATATATTATTCTTATTATTGGTGCGGAATGCATTTTATTGCAAAATTTTTTTGGTTTTTCATAAACAGGTTTTTAAATATAATAGTATTTTAACAATTAATTTCACTATACCTTTTTAGAGTTAATTTGATTGTACATGCATTTATTTGCGGTGTGTGTTTTAATTTTCTTCTTTAAGTTCGCATTCCAATGAAACTAACACGTACACAAAAGACCTACCCAACTATACACTATACCAATTCATAAATATGAATAAGTACGAATACAAGTATATATATCCATACCTATACAAATGGACAACATAGTTAAAAAAATACTTATTAAATGGTGGCACTAAAGTTGTAGAAAGTTTGAATTAAAAAAAAACAATCAGCCAAACGAGCATCACGTAGTTAAGCATTAACGAATTTGAAAACAAATAGTATGTATTTTAATGAAAGAAATTTCTCATGTTAATCATTTCTATTACATACTATATTGTTTATTTGTTTGTGTTTGTAGGTACATAAATAAATATACATATAAATATAATTAAGTATATACAAGCAACTGTATATGTGTATACATAAGTATTAATAAGCTGCATTTATATATTTTATAGATTTTTCGTTGTAAAGTGGGTTTAATTTATTTTTTTTAATGATTGAAGAAAAAATACACACCTGTATATTATTTCTTTTCACCTCATAGTGCAACCAGTTGTCTGTAGAAAATGCTATTGCCAATAAAGCTGTTGCAATAATGGCGGATATTGTAGCTATAGAAAGCGTCACAGCGGAGCAGGGCATTTCAAATGTCTTTCAATCCCTTTTTTAAATTTTCCTTGATTTATAACTCCTTTTTTGCAAATTTTCTTCAGATTCACAAAAAAAATTATTAAGTACTTCTCATTTTAACCAGAAATATTCAAATAGAAACCTTAAATTATTAAGTACTTTATATTTTCCGTATAAAACCAGTTTATTGTCGTTTTTGTATCTATTCGTTTTTAAATTACACACTATCGAAATGCTCTTGACTTTGTTTCTACTCCTAAGACGCTGGCTTAACAACTAAAAGATATTGTTCGTCTAAGCCCGAGACAAAAACTAAATTTTATTTTTACGGAGATTGAGAAACTCACTTTTGCCAACAAATGAGTAAACTGAAAACAAACTCAATATGTGAGTAAAATATCTAAAAGATATTACATATTTCTACCTGCTAATGAAATCAGTTACTAAATATATAAAGTTCCGTTTGCGTGTAAATACAGTAAGCGCTCTTCATATATGATATGAGAAATAATGTTTTGGGCATAAATGTTTTAAATGTATATTTAAACAAATTATTTTAATTAAAGGCAATATTCGTAATATTTTTTTGCTATTGCTGTTCGCTATATATGTACATGTTTTAATATAAACTTTTTTTCATTGCATATCTTTCATAAACAACAATACTTCATGACAAAAAGCTGAAAATTTATTTTATTTCCTCAATTTACTTTAACAAATGCAAAATAATTTTCGTCATTAATTTTCGTCGAGTTAAGTAAGTAACTATAAGTGTCCACCCTTTAGTAAGTAAGTGTCGTAATATGAACTTACAAAATTTTAGAGTTATATTGGCAAAATAATATCATTATCGATACGAACAATAACAGATCACATTAGTCTGAAACAAATGCGATTTCAAATAAAGCCAATTATTTTTAAACCTGTGAAAAATAATGATTCGGATCATGTTTGCTAAATTTTGGTACGTGTACTCAACTTTAGCATCTTACAATTTTTGAATTATATTTACTTAGCGTCTTTGAAGTCTGCATTTGCGTCAAAATATTTTCTATCTTCGTCGTATCGTGTCGCTAGTGTCCAAAAATTCTTCAGCACTAGATCAGTTTTTGTTTTGCACAGCTGTACGTTGTTTAAGTTACAGTGACTTATTTATGTGTGAACATTTTCTTGCTTAAACAAAATGCATAAGGAAATGAGTTTTCTGTTTGTTTCCAATAATTTTTACTTTGCAAAATAATATTTTAGGCAAATCTTGAAAACACACTTTATTTGGAAAAATTGTAAGCATATAAGAGGTTAGGTTGACAGCTTACGTTAGGTTGGTAGCTTACGCTAGTCCACAATATAATACACATATTTTGTTGACAGAATCATAATTACGAATCACTCTGTTCCACAGAACATTCGTATTGACAGTTTATTTTTATGTACATACATAAATAACAAGTAGTTGGCACGATTTTTGTCGATTGTAGGAAATTTTGACTTGTTATTATGAATAAAGAAGTAAATAAAGATTGTTACTATTACTAAATATATACAAATTAATGTTACTACAAATTCTTTAATTTTAAGGAAAAGTACTAGGAAGTGGAGAGCGTACTCTGCTCGAATTATGGGATTAAAATTTGCCACAGTTGGGTGTGTGTGTCAGAAAATAAGTCACACATTGATGAGGATGGTCTCGAAGTTAGACATCTGTCAGTAAACCCTTAATAACATTAAAGTTAAAATTAAATCTCTTTATTTAGTTTTGTTTCTTTAAACTACTTAATTTGCAGTTGAGAACAATTTTTCCATTATGGTCTCTTGAATGTAATTTTTTAACATGTAATTTTATTGGTAATTAAAAACGGTAATTATAGTGCCTTTTTATATAGTATATGATTTGGACTACAAAACTAGTTCTGAGCAAAGCATGTTGAAAATTGTCTGTGTAACACTGCATTATTTCTATAATTAAAATACGACTCTGGGGAGTAAAGTTTCGTTTCGAGGTTATAGACGCACGTGAAATTTTTTTGACTTCTTGTATTAAATAAAAAATTAAAAATTTTTATATAAATAATCAGACGTATTTTCAAAAAAAAAATTTTATGATTCGACAGTAAATTGGACGGATGCTTTAATATTTTTTCTATTGCACTTATTTTATTTCTGGGAGCTTTTGCTTATTCTTTGGAGATTGGACTGGAAAACCGTGCACTAACAGTTGATATACTGGCTATTGTGCTTTGGTGGAGAATAGAGTATTAACTCTAGAGTGGACACTGATGTTGACGACGCCGGCAAATGTTGTATACAGCTGCCTGGCGATAATGATGAAAATAATGGTAAAAGCCAACGATTGGACTGTGGTGGTACTTCTCCCACTACTGTAGACGTCTCAAGTTTAAACGGGAATGTTTCTGTAAACTTTGATCCAAACCATCAAAATAAATTTGCTTGTCTTGCTGACTTGGAGATACAGAATAATTGCGATGATTCTGTTGGTTATAATGGGAACATTAAGAATGCTGCGAAGTATAAGACTTCTAATTTGAAAGCGACTGGTAAATCTTTTTGTCCGCCAATATTTCTTTACAATGTAAACTTAAAGCACCTTTGTGACCAACTGGAGGCCAAGTCACCTAAAATTTTATTTAAAATAAAGAATGTAAACAAACACAAAAGTAAGTTGTACTTATCAGATGCTTCAGTTCATACGGAAATGATGTCACTTTTAAGAGAGAAGAAAATTAGTTCATACTCATTTACGCCAAAGGAATATAAACAAATATCCCTGGTTCTTCGCGGTATATATTATAATACAGAGGTTGAGGTCAGGTTCAGGTCCCTGGTATTGTATCTAAGGTATTAAAATTTTCAACATCTTTTTCAAGGAAAAACAATATGGAAACAGGCTTATTCCTCATAACTTTGATTCCAGGAAAAAAATTGGGAGACATATCCAACATTAAATATCTGCTAAATCAATCCATTACGTGGGAAAAGCCAAAAAGAAAGGATAATGATATCCAATGCCACAGATGTCAACATTGGGGACATATTTCTCGGAACTGTAATTCAGATTTTAAATGCGTTAAGTGTAATGATTCTCACTTACCAGGCTCTTGTCCTCGAAATGATTCTACGGATTCGAATCCCTGCTGCGTGAACCACCCGGCTAATTGGAGGGGATGCCCTGCATATAAAAAATATCTTTCTGGCAAGAAACAGCGTATTCTAAAAACAAGGGAAATCCAAAACACTGCAAAAACTAACGTTAATAGAGTCATCAACACATCTCTAGTTTCGTCTGGTAAGTCTTTTGCAAGTCTGTTAAGGACACAATCATCTCAAGCTGAAACTTCATATAAACAAAAATCACCTATTGTAGTCGAATTCCTGAAACTTGCTAATCTGTTTTTGGAACCAGAGGAAATAACGTTAGAGCAATAAGAGATAAACAAATTTCTGACTGAGCATAAAATGATGTCAAGGCATGAGGAAAAAAAGTTTTTTTAAGCCTACTTTCTAAAGTTAAAAGTATTTCTTAACTTTCTGACTTTTAATGTGAGATCACTTGTTGATACAAGTCGCCAAATTGATCTCTACAACACCCTGTGTTACAACAAAATTGATATCGGCTTTATACAAGAATGTCGATTAAATCCAAACAAAAAAATACATCTAAAAGAATATAATTTTGTATATGACCACTCCCCCATTGGAGTAGCAATTGTTTTAAAGGACAATATATCTTATAGTAAAATAAACATTAAAGATATAGGTTTCAATTGTAATTTTATTCAAATAAAATGCAATTCGAACAATGTTCTACAAAAATATTTAGTTGGCTCAGTTTATATTCCTGGAAACTTTCCTGTTACTGCCTTAAGTAATGGTCTATCAAAAATTCTACAAGTGGCTATTGAATTTGATGGGTTCGTGTTTGGAGGAGACCTGAATCCTAAAAGCAGGTCATGGGGAGATCTAATGGATAATGCAAACGGTAAAATCTTATATAATTGGATTTTAGACCATTCACTTGATGTAGTTCGTATTTGCACGCGCAAACCCTCATACCCATACGGATCTTCCTTTCTGGACAATTTCCTGGTAAGCCCCCACCTTATTGACTCCAGTTCACAAAATTTAAGAGCTACAACGTTACCCTCATTCTCAGACCATTTTCCGATCAAACTTGAATTAATTTTCAGGCGCAGTGATTTAGTTTTGAGTAATCCACGTTTTTTTACATCCTATAAAAATACAAACTGGAATAGTTTTCGCCATAATCTGGAGTCTGCCTGTATGGACATCATGTCTTCTGAATATAGAAATCTTCAAAATAATGAAATTGATTCCTTGATATCGACGTTCAACTCTATTCTTACATCTATACATAATCTCAACTCTAAAAAGATTGAAATTTCCCAAAACAAACCCCCAATGTCGGAAAATATTAAGAAGTTTTTTAAAATAGAGCACAGGTGGCAAAGAGACCTGAAAAATTTTTTTTATCGTACAGGAAATAGAATGTCTCAAGAATATAGAACGATTTCAACGCAAATACAGCTTTTAAAAACAATTATAAAGGAGCTTGTAAACATGGAACAAGGCAAAATATTTAACAGCAAACTTCAGAAAATAAGGCCAGGCCCGACAGCATTTAAGCAAATTTACCAGGCGATAGGCAATAAGAAGTCGTCCTTCTGTAATGAAATTATTGTCAACGACATTTCTATCTCGGATGATGATATCATTGCAGAACATTTCCGTACTTACTATAGTAGAGTGTACAGCGGAAACACACCTGAGCGGTCGTTAGACAATATTAATTCCTGTATCTCACTTTAATGAAAGTTTTGCCACAACATATATATACTTTTGACATAATTACAAATTCATTGGAGAATGCTGACAATTATCATTTTACTAATCTTGATGACGTTAAGCAAATCGTTAGAAAAGTAAACAATAAAAAATCGTATGGTATTGACGGGGTCTCAAATTTTTTACTGAAAAAGCTCCCTGACATATCATTGAAATTCCTGACCATATTATTTAATAATTGCCTCAACAACTTTTACTTTCCTGCAGCATGGACATCTGTCAAAATTATTCCAATAAGGAAGAACGATAGCAGTAACAATCTTGCAGATTTTCGCCCCATATCGCTACTATCAAATATCGGAAAGGTATTTGAGCACATAATCAAAAATAAACTCGAAAATGATTTCATAATTAATCCAGTGTCACCGTTCCAATTTGTGTTTAAAAAATACCACTCTACTCAACATGCTCTATTAAAACTACACAATGACGTCATTCACAACCTGAGGGAAAGGATTTGTACCGTTGCCATTTCTCTAGACATTGAAAAGGCCTTTGGTTCGGCCTGGCATAAGGGAATTCTTTTTAAGCTAACTGAACTTGAGGTTGATCCTTTTCTTGTAAAGATGTTTGATAGTTATTTCACAGACCGCAGGTTTCAAGTGCAAATCAACGAATCTATGTCTAGTTTTGATACAGTAAATTGCGGTGTGCCCCAGGGGAGTGTACTAGCACCTTACCTGTTTAACCTCCTTCTATACGACTTTCCTCACTGTGTAGGATCCACTAAAGCTATTTTATATGCGGATGACTGTCTTATCTACGCTCACCATGAACCTCCAGCACAGGCATTGAGTAATGCTACTCTTCACCTGAACAAGGTCGACGATTATTATAGAAAGTGGGGCATTAAGATAAATGCTGCAAAATCTCAGGTCATTTGTATGAGAAATGCATCTGGTAAATGCGCTAGATACGTGGTTCCGCAAAGCAAGATTCTGAAACTCTCCTTGAATGGCGTTGAAATTCCATTTAAATCCAGCATTAAGTACCTTGGTGTAAACTTTGATAAGCTAATGAAATTTAATAATCACGGGAGAATTTTACTTACCAAATCTAAACGTATAACTGGCATGTTTTCCAGTTTATTTAACAGTCCACACCTTCACCATAGCAGAAAACTTCTTCTATACAAAGTTGCCATCAGATCAGCTCTCATTTATGCATTTCCAATCTGGTTTTCTATTTCACCAATAGTTACAAGGGAATTGGAAATTCATGAAAGAAAAGTCCTTCGTAAAAAATTTCCAAAGCCATACCAAACGATACTCCAACTCATATATATATATATATATACTCAGTCTGGTGTCGGATCATTATGTGCGTATGTATTCGACCTCCAGAGGAAATTTATTGGGAATCTTAGCCACCATGACAACTCTCTTATGAACGATATTTATGAGGAGGAGAGATATACAGTCTGGTCGAGATCTGGATACCTATCACCGATTGGTATTATTATGGAGCCTTTGGGTGTTGCCTCGGATCCGTTCAAGCTGCCGGATTTTTTTTGCGGGACTATCTCTGGTGCCCATAGGGGATGATTTCATCACTTTATTGTTAATTTTATTTTTTTTAATTATATGCCAAATTTATTTTTGTACTTGAATGGTACATATATTTTTTTGCTCATCATTGTTTCCGTTTTTTTAACGTGATTTTTGAATTTTGAGAATTCTATTTCTGTTAGTGAATTGTTTCCACACACTATTTATGTCCTTTTTTGGAATTATTGTTAGTTATTAGGATTATCTGTGATATCGGTTTTCACTGTTTGCCAGTGTTATTTACGGTTTTGTTTATGTAGTTTTAAGTGTTATTTAGTTTTATGGACACTGGCGAGCAAAAATGTATACACAATATTAAAAAAAATATAAACTTTATATTTGTACTTTATTTATTAAAATAAAAAACAATCCATATGTTAAACATTTATTCAGACTATCCTCTAATTAAAACAAAAACTTTTCAGTAATATTATTTCCTTTTCAATATAAAATACAGCTTAATATTATTTAGTAGCAGTTATCCAATTTTGCTTGTTTCCTTTCAAATGAAAAATTCAGTATTTTGTCCATAATCCTTTATTCTTTATTACTGATTTAATGCGTTTTGGTAAGCTTTCTACCAGTTTTTTGAGGGTTATTTGGAGGGTTTTCATACTGTGCCAATTTTCGATTTACAATTGCCCACAAATTCTCGATCGGATTTGAATACGGACTTTGTGCTGGCCATTTCAATGTCTGAAATTTTTGCTCCTCCAACCTCCACTTTTGTTTCGTCCGACCATATAACTTTTTTCCAATCATCCACAGACCAATCTTTGTGCTGCTTGCAAAACTGCAGACGAGCTTTGACGTTCTTCTCAGAGAGTGCGGTTTTTTCTGTTTAACTGCCGAAACTAGGCCGATTCTTCGCAATGCGCGTTTCACTCACACTCACACACATTTTATATTGAAAAGGAAATAATATTACTGAAAAGTTTTTGTTTTAATTAGAGGATAGTCTAAATGTTGTATGGATTGTTTTTTTTTGTTTAATAAATAAAGTACAAATATAAAGTTTATATTTCTTAATCTTATGTATCCATTTTTGCTCGCCAGTGCATCTATTCTGTTTAACAGTTTTCTCTGTTAGTTATAGTAAATGCCGGGAGCAAGCATTGTTTGCTTATCTTTTTTAACAGTTCTGTTAACAACATATCACTTTTTAGCAAGTTGCTTTTCATCTTTTAAAGTGTATTAGAACAAGACAAATATATAGTTTAAGATTTTATACATCAAAATGTCGATTTTGTATCTCACTCTACCATGTAAAGAAGAAAAAAAAATACTCAATAAAATTTCTATATTATTTCAAAAAATTGAAATTGTATTGATTCCCAATTGCTAAAAAAATAAAATATAAGTAAAAATAACGTAAAAGATGCATGTTTATTTTTGTGTATTATGTTATTTTATTTGTTTATATTATGTTTGGACAAAGGGAATGTATTTAAATATATCGTCTTTAATAAGCCATATACTTCCTTGCAAAACTCAAAAATGCAAACAATTGATTTGGAAACTGCAGACAAATTACCAACGCACCAGAGAATCCTATAGCATACAGAGCTATTGCTGTTTTTTGAAAAGATATAACACATCTAAAGGTTGTGTTTTTCGTTCTGTGACATCCGAAAATTGTTTTAACAAAGCTCATCCTCATTCACTTGGCAATCAATTTCCCAAAATTTATACTATAGGATTATGTAAAATTATTTTTGTGCAAACACAAATTGAAGCAGATATCTTACCAAATTCCAAAATATCGAAAGTTATTTCATTCAACCTTCTGCAAGTAGTTGATGGTACAAATTAGTTTCTAAAATATTATTCACAATTAATTTTTTATTTTTGGATTCTACACAATTTTTGCTTGTTTTGCTTATTTGTTTATTAACAACGCAACACATATGTATATACAACATTAACGACAAACTAATTTCGAAAATTCAAAAACAAAAACCATTGAATCATAATGGAAATACATAAACTTGTTTACCGCAAAACAAGTTGTTTTGTTCATAATGGGAACGCTCTATTATTTTCCCGCTGGCCACCCTACTTCTAAGCTTAAAGTGCCTCGGCCACGTTCAAATTCTGGTGTTCAAATTTTGCATATGTGTTGGTAATATTTGTTTGACTCAGCACAGCAACACAGCAAATTTCAGCCTTCAAATTTCATTTCGAAAGAATCGTGAAGAAGAAAACAACATACGGTCTTCAGCGGAAAAAATTGTTATTTCGGTTTTTTTTTTTTGAAAATATTTTTCTTTTAATTTTTCTGAAAGAACATATGGTTTTTTATTGGCAGATAGCTTTGTTTTTGTTTTTTATTGCCGAAAAGTGTCGTAAAGAATAAAACAATATACTTGTTTTTCATCGGAAAATATTCTTGTTTTGGTTATTAGTGTCGAGTTTTGCTTATAAATATGACAGATGATTGTTTCATAGCTATTGCCCTGGCGCAGGCAATTAAAAAAAAAAACAATAAAAGGAAACTGGAAAACGTCTTTGGATGAAAGAATGGTTGAAGAAAAGGGATGAATTTACGCACGAAAATCTTCTCAACGAATTCAAGCTGAGTTCTCCAAATGATTTTCGAAACTTTTTAAGGATGGATGAAGACATGAAGAAGGAGAAATAAACAAGATTTTAAAATATTATATAAAAGCAATTAAAACATATTATTAATGGACTTAATTTTTTCGGTTTATAATTAAAATAATTTTTATTAAACAAAACAAAGTTCATAAAAATAAAGGAACAATACCATAAAATTCATAAACATAACTACATAAAAAATTACAAAACATCTACTTTTTTATTTTTATTATCATCTTTTTTCTATACACATTCGAAACACCCGCTAACCAAAGAATGATGTTTCTCCTACGAAATCTGCAGAAAAATGAAATTTGAAGTAATTGCCCGCACACACGTCAAATTTGCTTCCAATTTCTGCGAAGCAGGTAGCGAAAATCAAAAGTATTTTGATAAGCGTCAAACTCTTCTCAGTGTGTACGTGTGAGGACAGTTTTCTGTACGTGTGAGTACAGTTTTACCAATACAATCACAAAAATGTGGAAAAATGAATTTGTACACATTATTGTAAATTGTAAACAATATATAACAAAAGAGATTAGTGTTCCATCCACTCCGAAGCTAAAGGTACGTTTGTATACTCTAATAAATAATAATTTATTTTGATAATTAATACTTGTTGTATTTTTTTATTCACCCAATTCTCGCAAAATATTTTATTTTTAACCCGCTCACCCGCATTTTTTATTCCACTCGAACCAGACTATCCCCTAAATAAATTAAAATATTTGTCTAGATTCTCTTTGCAGTATCGTCTCGTAGATTGTCACTTTGGTTTGTTGTTGTTCGATAAACCACACCCTTAATCCAAATTTTGTTTGTCTTTTTTAAATAAATCATTTTAATAATCTGTTGTCAGATTTTTTTTACCCGTACATAAAATAAATTTTAATATTTGCTTTAATTAGCCGAAAGTCCATACCATGCGTTTCATGCGATCTTGCGTTACATGCGTATACCAAAAAAGTAGAATCAGTGTAATTATTTGTGACATAAGCCGAAAGTCCATACCATCCGTTTCATGCGACTTTGCATTACATGCGTATTCCGAAAAAGTAGAATCTGTGTAGTTGTTTGTGACAAGAAACAGAAAAAAATGCATTGAATGCATAGACGCGTAGAACGCATCAAATAGGTTTACTTTCTACTTTTCTATGCGACTCATGTGCTGCTGGAAAAAGTCAGCAGTTTTTTTAAACTTGGATGCCAAATTATATACTATTGTGAATGGTTTCGATAAATATGTTTAAATAGTGCATTACTATTTTCGCATTATAAAAATATTAACATATTTCATAATAAAGTTTACTACTAATTTAAGAGGAAAATACATTTTTAACACATTTCTTTCATGAACAAAATATGTATGTTACCAGTTGTCGATTGTTTTTATGTACTGAATGTCATCTATTTTGAATTTATTTATTAGTAAACAAGAAAAATGGAGGATAAATTAACCGAAAATACTCGTCTTGTGTTCTTTTGAGGATTTACGTAGGCCTCAACAGCACAAAATATCATATATGTAAATTCATACATTTTTAATTAATGGCATAAATTCTTTTAAAATTACAATTTAATATTCTATTTTTCCCAAAAATGTTCTTGTTTGCTTTTTTGTTGTTTACAACAACAGCTGATCAAAACAAAAAACCAGTCGCATAAAACGCATTGTGTGTAACTTGCAATAAAAACCGCATAGAATGCAAGAATCGCATGTGGCGCAAGGTCGCACGAAACGGACGGTATGGACTTTCGGCTTTAGCAGCACAAAATATCATATATGTAAATTCATAAACATGTAATTAATGTCATCAATTCTTTTAAAATCACAATTTGATTTTCCATTCCCAAAACTGTTTTTGCTTGATAATTATTTTATCACAACAGTTGATCAAAACAAAAAACCACTCGCATATAAACATTATGTGTACCTTGCAATAAAAAGAGCATAGAATGTGCGAAAAGCAAGTAATGGAAGTCGCATGAAACGCATGGTAGGGCTTAAAAGAAAGCAGCAAAACAGTATAAACAAACCGTTATGCCATTGTATACTCTCTTTATAAACAGCTTGAAGATTATCACAAATTAAGATAGCCGTTATTTTTTATTGCATATCTTTTGCTTTTGTTGCGTTATTTTTGTATCTTATACTCTTATATAAATAGAAATATATTTTTGTTTAAATATGTTTAGTCGCAATTGTGATACTTTTCTCACGATAAAATATATTTTGATTTTCTTATCACAATGTAAAATAATTTCATTTATTTGATATCGAAACATGTTTGTAATCTTCGATTGTACCCCATCTTTTTGAATTTTGTTTTGGCAGTTTTTGGTAACACATTTGTTCATTTGGCTTATTAGGCGGCCACGGTTCAAACCCCAGGTCGCACATCAAAACGAAAATATGAAAAAAAAATATTTCTTCGCGACTTCCTCTCAGAAGATTTCTAGCAAAAGCTCTGAGGGTAAATAAAATTGCCATGAAAAGTTTCTCAAAAATCTGTTGTTCGGAGTCGACTTTAAACTGCAGGTCCCTCCACTCATGTATAAAATTAACACACACAACATGAGTGGTGTGAGAAACTAGGTCGTCATCCTGACTAAAGGATTGTAGTAAACAATATTCCATAAACCCTATTATTTGGAGTTTTTATACTTTGGCCTTTTTTCGTGAACATTTTTTAATTAAATTTAAAATTTCGAATCCTTTTTGAATGACACTAATTATAAAAGGCCCGAATTTTGGTAAATATGGTAGCATTGAGAAATTTAAATAAAAATTACAATCGCTTAGCGAATTTTGAAAGGTTTATACAGGCTATTCCACGAGAGGAACATTCGGTTTACACTTTAGGTGTCCATCGGCAGGAGTTAACCTGTTTGTGAGAAGTCTTTCGTGACAGTTTCGAAGACTTGTTGAAAAATGCCGAAGGAACCAAAATCTCAGATAAGAATGTAAAGGCCGAATATATATCCGTATACACTTTATCTTTTCAATGCGTCTTGTTTATTGATGGATTAACCGATAGCCTTAAGAATAAGGCCACGAACCCGATTACTAGTAAAATCCCCATTCACCTTCATCCAAGTGACACTCCAACCTTTTCTGGGGACTATGCGTCTTGGCAAACATTTAGAGATATGTTTTCCGTCATTTATGGAAACAATCCCCATATTGGAAATATTCAAAAGATGTACTATCCTTTGCAAGAAACTGAAGGTGACGCGAGAGACATAATACGCGCTTGCCCTATGTCCAATGATAGCTTCGACATGGCTTTGCAGAACCATTACCCAATCTATAGAATAAAATAATAGCCAAAGCATTTCTCAGAGCACCCTAAAATTTATAACTTATGAAACTGTTTCCCGGAATATACCCAAAGAAGGTGTCTAATTTGTAATGAAAATCACCCATAAAGCCATTTCTCGTGAGTTCCAAAGATGGCAGAGCATAAACGTTTGCTATATTTGTAAGCAGAAATATCATTCGCTACTTAACCGTATTGAATCTTCTACCCAGGAGAGACCGAGGGCTGAAACCTTCATGTGTTCTAACACGGGAAATTGAGAGGTTCGTCTTCTTTTGTTGTGCGTTTGTTGTTTTAATTTGTTTCTATTTTGTTTTAATTGTCGAACGCCAAAGAGAAAAACACTGCCAAAGGAAAACCTGACAACAAAAAGAAGCCGGCTCACACAGAACGCAAAAGAAGAGCGCAACCGACAACCATATCTTTTATCATTATTTTCTTTTGTGCACAAAATTTTAATATAAATCGACAATTATAACCTGAATTGTTATTTTTTCATCTCTGGCCAGATGACTTTTCATTCTTCTTGTTGCAATGCACGGGATGTTCACGCTGGCCACTCTATTGAACAACCATGAAGTTGTTTATGTTATTGTGAATTGTAAGGAAAATATAAGAGATACTACTCAATCCAGCCCCGAAGCTAAAGGTACGTTGTGTACTATAATAAAAAATTATTTATTTTGATAACTATTGTTTTTTTATTTTATTGTTTCCCCGCTCATCCCAACAATTATTCTAGGTACTTTTTTGTATTTATAAAACTTGGTAACACTCGACAACTTAAAAGCTATGGATAATTTTTTACATATGCAAAAATCTGCATACACAAAAAGGAAAGGTACATCGCACTGGTTTTTTAGTCTCAAGGCCTGGTTGTACCAAAACATTTTCTGAACGCGAAAGTAAAGTTGTGGTGCAATCTGCGAAGAAAACCGCAGACAATTGTATTTCTTTATTTATTCAAGCGTAAATATAGTACAGCAAGATATTATCTTATTTAATTGTACTGTTAAGGACATAGGCATAACAAAGTTTGAGAAACTACAAAAGAAATAGCCTTAAAAATAATTCAACATAACAAATATTATTAAAAACAAAATTCATAATTACAGTAAAAATATGATTAATTAATTACATTTGTATATTATTGTTCATTCAAAGATGTAATTATTGCAGTCTTGAAATGCTTAATAATTATATTTCGTATTATTCGGGAGTTCATTCCAGAGACGAATTGCATTAGTGTAAAAGTGTCTCTTAGGTAGGTAATTACGGTATCTAACGCTATTAATTTTCAAGCCTCTATTAGATCTTGAGAAAACTAATCTATTGAACAAATAATGGGTAGAGTACGGCATTTTAACAAATTTTCAAAAGATCTGTTATAGATTTTATAAGAGAATTCAGATATTCTACTGCACCTTGTACGACCTTAAACATATCTAGCAATATAGTTATAAGTGATTTTGAGTTTGTTCCTACTTACTGACTCACAACCAGAAAATTGTTCAGATCCGTACAGTAAAGTGGGGATGAGACATGTTTTTGCGAGCAGCATACGAATATTAATCGGCAACCGTTTTACCACAAATAGCATTTACATGGTTGGACCAGTTAAGGCTATTGTTAAAGATAAATCCTAAATTCTTAACACTATGTATTGCCTCAATAGCAGTATTATCTGTAATTGTGTAAGCTGTGCTGTAGAGTCTACCTATTATCAAAGCTTTCGATTTCCTAGGATTGAGGCAAAGACCATTAATCGACGCCCATTAAAACACATTATGCAGATCGCAATTTATTTTGCCTATACAATTTGTAACATCAGACGGCAAGCAGAACCATCAAGTCAAAATGTAGCACTGATCTAACTGTTGTTTCAAGAAAATGTCTGGTAAATTTACAATGTCCAGTGCTTCCAGAGTTTACATATATGAAACGGCATCTAAGAAAAAAATACGTATGTATGCATTATACCAAATATTACTATACATATATATTCTTTTTCTCATTTTTTCTCTTACTTAGGAAACATGTTTTAAATGCTTTGGACCTAAAACCTTTTCGACAAGACATAATTGTAATACAATGCTAAATACTGTTGATTTCCCTACCCTGAAAATGTTAGCATATAACTAATCCCAATTCTTTTCTACCGAGGTAGAGCTTCCCGCATATTTTTATTACTTTTTTGGAGCTTATGTAGCAATTCACATACTTTATGGAAATTATTTACTTGCTGTTGTAGTCTTCTCAGAGTCTAATTATTGTATAATCCGTTCGCATCCAATGATTTACGTTCGTTTACTTCCAGTGGTTGTTTAGCTATTGGTCCTCACCAAATCATCGAATTGCCGCCTTTTAGCATTATTAATTTTTATATATCGCACACCCAGTACAAAAGTGACTCACTCAAAATTTTCATTTTTCGAGTTTATATGCTTAAACTATGTAGAATACACTTGTTTATTTATAAAAAATATCAGTGCATTTTGTTGTTGTTAAGTGTTACTAAAAAACAGTTACCTATGTCTTTTTCTACGTTTCAATTGGTATAAAGTAGCAATTCATAAAAGTGACCTATTTTTAGTTGTGTCTGAAAATATAATGGTAGTTGATCTCTACTGCTAAGTGCTAAATAGTCTTAATTCGTATTGCCACACTTTTAATAAAATAAATCTTTGTTGGAGTTTATATTAATTAGACTTGTGTCAGTTTAGCTCATGGAGGTAAGTACGATTCATTTCTATTATTTTTTGATGTGACGCTTTAGATGAAAAAAATATTAAGTTTTTTAGTTAGGACGGTTTTAAAGAAAAAAACATTATTATTTAATTTCTGTATTAGAAAATTAACGGTTTTACAATGCAAAGCTTGGCTATTATGAAATACAATAAAACTTTATTTCGAAGCAATTTAATCATTTTGTTGCCATAAAAAAAGAGATTTTTGTCTTGAGCCGAAAGTCCATACCATGGTTTCATGCGACCTTGCATTACATGCGTATACCGAAGAAGTAGAATCATGGAAGTTGTTCGAGACAAGAAACAGAAGGAAACGCATAGAATGCATAGACGCGTAGAACGCATCAAGTAGGTCTACTTTTCTATGCGACTCATGCACTGCTGGAAAAAGTCAGCAGTTTTTTAAACTTGGATGCCAAATTATATACTATTGTGAATGGTTTCGATAAATATGTTTAAATAGTGCATTACAATTTTCGCATTTTTTTTCATTATAAAAATATTAAAAAAAAAATATTTCATAATAAAGTTTGCTACTAATTTAAGACGAAAATACATTAAAATACATTTTTTAATACATTTCTTTCATGAACAAAATATGTATGTTACTACTTTTGTCGATTGTTTTTATGTACTGAGTGTCATCTATTTTGAATTTATTAATTTGTAAACAAGAAAAATGGAGGATAAATTAACCGAAAACACTCGTCTTGTGTTCTTTTGAGAATTTTCGTAGGCCTTAACAGCACAAAATATCACATATGTAAACTCATAAATTTGTAATTAATGCCATAATGTTCCCAAAAATGTTCTTGTTTGCTTTTTTATTGTTTACCACAAAAGATGATCAGAACAAAAAACCAGTCGCATGTGATGTAAATTACGAACAGTTGTTAACCCTTCTTTATAATCTGTCATTTCTTCATATACTTCTTTTCTTGTATCCTAAATTGTATGTATCAGTTAACCATCATTGTTACTAGCGTGCATTACATCTTTTTATTTTGTCTACATACAATTCCTTGAAACAATAAATCGTAACCTATTCTTGAAGGATATTGAATATTAAAACATAAGTGTTTTTTATTTCACATAAATACACAACAGTATTGGCGACGAAGGTGAAAAGAGAAAAGATAATTTTCAACAAATCAAAAATTCAACAAGTGCGAAATTTATTGGTGGTGATCGGCTAATACCTCAAACAAAATGGAGGCGCAAGTGCAGCAATTGTTACAGGCAATCACCGCCATGACTGTGACGATGCGACAGCAACAACAACAAATGCAAGTAAATTAACAGACAAGTACCACAAGTGTCAACATTATTTCGAATTTTGACGCGTTTAACCCAAAAACGGAGTCGTTTCGAATGTATAAAGAGCGTTTGGAAATTCATTTCCAAATTAAGAAAATTTTTGATGATAAGGACATGTGTGCCAAACTTCTTCTGCAATACATAGGTTCGGAGACATATGCTCTGCTTACAACACTGGCTGCCCCTAAAAATATAAATGAATTAAAATACAACGAAGTAGTAAAGTTGTTGGAGACTCACTTCTGCCCCAAAAAGAATGTTCTAGTGGAACAACACAAATTTCTTTGTGAAGTACAAAATAGTGAGCAATCGTTGTCAGATTTTGTGGCTGTCTTACAACGAAGGGCGACGGAGTGTGATTTTTCTTGTGAATGTGGTAAGTCGGTGTCAGAAATTTTTCTAAGGGCGCAGTTAAAAAGAGGTTTGCGCGACAGTTACATCCGTGAACAATTGTTACAAGATACAACGTCAACATTTAAACAGATCTTGGAAAAGGCAACAGCAGTGGAAGCCGCTAAGATAAACAACAAAGTGATTGCAAACAATGCAACTGGTTCTACAGGTGATATACATCAAGTTCGTCATCAACATATCGATAATCAGCGTAGTGGTAGTAGAGGTCGTAATCGTAATCGGAACTTTTCTAGAAATCGCAAATCAAAGTCATCAACAAGGGTTAACTACAGCGAATTGGGCATAGAAGGTTTGTGTCAAAGATGTGGCCGCAGTAATCATCTATCGAAAGAGTGCAAAACGAATAAAAACAACTTGAAGTGCAGCTCATGTGGGAAAACTGGTCATGTGCAAAAGGTTTGTATACAGGATAGAATGAAGCAAAAGAAATCGAAGAATGTAAACAATGTCTACAATACGTCAAATTCTATCGAATCATTAACAACAACATCAGATGATTTTTTTGGCGTTAACCAAATTATCGACATATACAACAGAACAGCTGTGTCAGTTACAGATTTACATAATTTTTTAAAAACGTTTACATTGAAGGGAAGCAGCAACAATTTGAAGTGGATTCAGGTGCCGGGTATACGTTAATTCCGGAAAATGATTTTAACAAATTGAACATCAAAACGACAATGGAAAAGACAAATATTGCTTTTCGGTCATACACAGGAAATATTTTTAAACCATTGGGAGTCGTGAACGTTAATGTACAATACAAAAACAATTCTTCAAAAGAGCAAATGTATGTGGTATCAAAGGAGCATTCGGCTTTGTTAGGGCGTGTTTGGACCCGTCATTTAAACATTAATTTAGCCGATATTGATCAACAAAGTGGAAATAAAAATGGCACTAATGAAGATATAAAAATAAATTCTATTTCTCAAGTACAACAAAAGTTTCCAGAAATTTTTAAAGAAAAAGTTGGGTGTATCCCCGACTTGGTGTGTAGTTTAAAGCTGCAAAAAGTGTTTTTAAAGGAGAGGCAAGTACCTTTTGCCCTTCGTGAAAAAGTGGAGCGTGAGCTTGATAATCTGGAAAGGGATGGTATAATTACAAAAGTTAACACAAGCAATTGGGGTTCTGCATTGGTGGTGATACCCAAGCCGGATGGTAACGTGAGGCTGTGCGTAGATTATAAGGTCGCTGTCAATCCTCAAGTCGCCGTGGTCTAGTAGGTAGTGTGTTGGCTTATTAGACGAAAGGCCCGAGTTCTAATCCCAGGCCAGACATCAAGAACAAAATGCAAAAAGTATTTCTTCGGCGACTTCCTCTCAGCAGATTTCTGGCAAAAACTCTGAGAGTAAAAATTGCCATGAAAAGCTTCTCAAAAAATCTGTCATTCGGAGTCGACTTTAAACTGTAGGTCCCGCCACTCATGTATAAAATTAACGCACACAACATGAGTGGTGTTGAGAAGCTGGGCCGTAATCCTGACGAAGGGTTGTAATGGCCAATTATGTATTATGTATGTCAATCCTCAACTAGAAGCTGCCCACTACCCAATCAAAAGAATAGATGAAATTTTCAACAGTTTAAAAAACTCTAAATATTTTTGTAAATTAGATCTATATAAAGCGTATCTTCACGTTATGGTGGATGAAGAAAGTAAACAGGTGCAAACGATTTCTACACACCGAGGTACGTATAAAATGAATCGCTTGTCTTTTGGGATCAAAACTGCTCCTAGCGAATTCAATCGTATTTTGGACCAAATTTTACAAGGGCTGCATGGTACAATTTCATATTTCGATGATATCATCATCCATGGTTCAACTTTGGAGGAGTGTGAAGAGCGTCTAATCAATTGTTTTGAAAGATTAAGCAAATTTCAATTACACATAAACAAAAACAAATGTGAATATTTTAAAGAACAAATTAAATATCTCGGTTATGTTATAAGCCACAATAAAATATCAAAGTGCCCCACAAAAGTACAAGCGATCGTAAACCTCCCAAGGCCTGAAAGCAGCGATGATGTTAGGAGGTTCCTCGGGATGATAACATATTACTCAAAATTTATTCCAGATGTTTCAATGCTAACGTTTCCACTACGTCAATTATTAGAAAAAAATTGAAAATTTGCCTGGTCTGAAAAATGTGAAGATGCATTCAGAAAATTAAAACATGAAATTCTGCAAGATAGAGTTTTAGTCCCGTATAATCAACAATTGCCCGTAACACTAGCTTGTGATGCCAGTCCGACAGGAATAGCTGCGGTGCTATCTCATGTAATAGATGGTGAAGAACGACCGGTAGCATTTATCTCTAGAGCGTTAACGAGAGCAGAACAAAACTACAGCCAGCTAGATAGAGAAGCACTAGCGATTATTTTTGCTGTTGATAAATTTTTCATGTACCTACATGGTGGAGAATTTACTTTACTAACAGATAACCGACCGCTTTCTAGAATTTTCCACCAAAACGCAAAAACACCAGCCATGACGTCAGCAAGACTGCTTAGGTATGCATCGTTTCTTCAAGGTTTTAACTACAAAATCGAGCACCGTAAAGCCGAAGAAAACGTAAATGCAGATTGCTTATCGAGAGCACCGATAAAAGAAGCTTCAAAATTTAAACATTTCCTAGATGAAGAGGTACGTGTAATTCAAGATCAAACTATTAAAAATATTTCTACTTTTTCAATTACGGCTATTACAATTGCCAATAAAACAGAAAGTGATCCCGAACTTTCTAAATTAAAGAAAGATTTAATGGATGGAAACAATTTTGAGTCCGAATACTCGATTCAAGATGGTGTTATATTCAAAGGAGATCGTGTCGTTGTTCCTGCAGCTTTACGGGAAGAAATTGTAAAAGAATTACACTATACACATGTTGGCATAGTTAAAATGAAGCAATTAGCAAGGAAATATTGCTTCTGGAAAGGTATAGACTCCGACATTGAACGTCTGGTAAGAGCATGCCCTAGTTGCGCGAAGGTTAAGAAAAATCCACCCAAAGTGGTAACTCATCATTGGGAAGATCCGAGTGAAAACTTTCAACGGGTCCATATTGATTATGCGGGCCCTTTCCAAAATCATAATTTTCTCGTTCTCGTTGATGCTAAATCGAAATGGCCGGAGATTCGAATCGTAAGAGATGCTCCTACACCTGAAAAGACCATTACGTTATTACAGGACATTTTTGCTACTCACGGTCTACCTCAAGTTATCGTTTCAGACAACGCGACGATTTTTCAAAGCATAATTTTTAAACAATTTTGTACAGATAATGGAATCATCCAAAAATTTATAGCCCCAGGCCATCCAGCAAATGCAAATGGTTTAGCAGAGCGGTACGTGCAGATTTTAAAATCAAAGTTGAAAGCGATGGAAAATGATAAACTAGCGCTAAACATTAAAGTACAGGAAATTCTAATCGTTATAGGGCAACCCCAATAGCCAATGGGCAAAGCCCCTCGCAAAGATATCTTGGTCGAGAAATAAGAATCAAACTAGATGCAATTCGTCCACTTAAACAAACAAAATCCACATTAATCACTCCAAGAGTTCGTCAAATCAGCGTGGGAGATAGGGTGCAGTTACGATGGTATAGCGAAAATAAACCAACATGGAAATTTGGCACCGTAAAGTCAAAATTTGGTCAGCTCCGCTATCAAATAAAGCTTGACAATGGGTACGAACTAAAACGGCACATAAACCAACTATATAAGACAGAAGTAGCCAAGCCCGAAAAGTCGGTGACGTTTGCAGAGCCACCAGTTCAAGAAAAATCAAAAATCGAAGAAGTTCAAGTAGATCGCAGGGTTGCCATCTCATCTAATATACACGTTCCTGATATAAATTTTCAAACGCCACCTTCAGGTATCCAGGATGATAGTGTTGGAAGATCCAGCCGTATAAGAAGACCGCCGGGTTACCTTTCTGACCACGTCCAGTATTAGCGTGGGAGACTGATGTAAATTACGAACAGTTGGTAACCCTTCTTTATAATCTGTCATTTCTTCATATACTTCTTTTCTTGTATTCTAAATTGTATGTATCAGTTAACCATCATTGTTACTAGCGTGCATTACATCTTTTTATTTTGTCTACATACAATTCTTTGAAACAATAAATCGTAATGTATTCTTGAAGGATATTGAATATTAAAACATAAGTGTTTTTTATTTCACATAAATACACAACATCGCATAAAACGCATTGTGTGTAACTTACAATAAAAACGGCATAGAATGCTAGAATCGCATGTAACGCAAGGTCGCATGAAACGGATGGTACGTTTTTATGAATATTTTTATAATGCAAAAAGAAAAATGCGAAAATAGTAATGCACTATTTAAACATATCTATCGAAACCATTCACATTAGTACATAATTTGGCATGCCAAGTTTAAAAAACTGCTGACATTTTCCAACACTGCATGAGTCGCATAGAAAAGTAGAAAGTGAACCTACTTGATGCGTTCTACGCGTCTATGTATTCTATGCATTTTCTTCTGTTTCTTGTCACATACAACTACACTGATTCTACATTTTCGGCATACGCATGTAATGCAAGGTCGCATGAAACGGATTGTATGGACTTTCGCCTTACTTGATGCATTCTACGCGTCTATGCATTTTCATATGTTTCTTGTCACAAACAACTACACTGATTCTACTTTTTCGGTATACGCATGTAATGCAAGGTCGCATGAAACGGATGGTATGGAATTTCGCAGCGTTGTTAACTACAAATTTTCAAAAAGCACCAAACTCGTTAAAAAACGCGTAATTTTGACAAAAAAGCACTAAAACATTATAATATTTATTTTAATTTTATCACCATTTTATATAATCAGTAAAAAAATTTACAAACCAAAATTAATATTATTTATTTAACCATTTATTTTGCCATTTTAGTTTCGTTCACCATTCATTTTCAATGTTTGTCAAAATGTCTGGTTTAGATTCAAATTCTCTAGCTAATGATATGATTTCATCTTTTGTATGGGATAAAACATTATTTACATTGATTACTGAAATTTTGCATAGCATTTCGTAGTTTTTAGGAAGTCTTAATCTTATTTCTTCTACCAATTTCTTTAGTTTTTTTCTTTTTTTAATTTTTGATTTGGTGTCACTGACATGAAAAGAAAAGCACTAGGCACTAACTCGAAAATTGTTCGCGTCGAAAGTTTTAAAAAGCACTAAAAACATTGCTAAAAGCACTGAGTTGACAACGCTGGAATTTCGGCTTAATCTTGCTTCGGAATAATTTCAGCTCGAATTTGTTTTGTTTTAATTTTTGTTCCGAAACAATCGAACTGTGCTGCCAGCTACTTTAATTTTTTAAGTAAAGTTGAACTGAGCTTCCACATCATATTATATGTACATTTCTATGTATGTATGGATAATAAAATACAGATCGGTTGTTTAATACTGTTTGTTTATTTTGTTTGTTTGATTATAAAAACAAATAACTGTTGAATATTATTAAAAAACCTAAACAATTATAAACAATATCAAAAATAAAATGGATTTAAATAATCATCTGCTACTGTGCTGCCTATTTGTAAAACTAACACGCATCGTTTATAAAAATGTTTCATATGGTAACCTTGTTTTTACAGAACAATTGTTCGAAGTGGGTGAATTGTTTTGGAAAAAACTCTCAAAAAACTGAATTTGTTTCGGAACAAGCATTTTGTTCTGAAACAATGGGTGAATCCAACTTTATAGTTTAAGTTTACATGTATTTTCGAATTAATAAACTAATTTGAAATTTTCAAAATTTTACTTTGATTTTTATTTAATTTAAAATTTACCAAGTGTCACAACTTGAAAAGAAATCAGCTAAAGTGACATAACTTAAAATAACTCGGTAACTTGTGCAAATAATACATCATCAAAATAGACACAACTAAAAATTGTTTATCTATTGTGTAAATTTAAAAAAAAAATTAAAAAACATTTTTAAATCATGTTGTTCTTTAAAATTATTTTTATTGAAATTCAAGACGATGTGTATACTTCAAGCGTTAACAAAGGAATAAAATAAAAATATAGGCCCCGATTATGGTTTACAACAGTTGTGTTGTGCTTTTTAATGTTGTGTTTTTTAAATTGCGATTATGGTTTACAACAGTTGTTTTTAAGTGTTGTTAGAACTGTCAAAAACTTACAACAGCTCATTAGCTGTTGTATTGTTGCCGCGGTAAGTTAAAAAAGGAAATGGAGAAAAATTTGTAAGTGTATGTATATAACAGTGCATATAATTTTTTGTGGAAATTTTAAAAATGATGAATAACTGGAAATATTTTATAAAAAAATAACCACTAAGAAGCAGAAGGAAAAGCTGATCGAGTTAATGACAGCAAATCCTGACATTGGCCATGGCAAGTTACCATTTGGAGCAAATAAGACTCAGCACAAAGAGACATGGGAGAAATTTTCATTGAAGCTAAATGGCTTGGGTTCACCTATTAGAGTTACAAAAGAATGACAAAGGGTTAGTAGATAAATTGTAAAATTTTTTAAGTACAACATAAAAATGGTTTTCATTTTGTTACAGGTATGGACTCATTATAAAGCCAATTTGAAAAGAAAATTGGCTGCCAATAAAAAAAAAAAAATTTCAAGCTATTGGTGGTGGTTCCTCGACAGAAATTAGCTTGACCACATTGGAGCAGAGCACCGTAGAGTTGATGTCTATGTAATCGAAAGTAAATCCAAATGGATCTGCAATGGGATTGCAAAATCAAGACGATTCAGATAATGTGGAATCGTCATACGATATTAAAGGGCCTTCAACTAGCACTAACCGATGCAAACAGCAGTTGCCGAAAAGCTACAAAATGCAAAAAACAAAATGGAGGATTAACGTTTAAAAATATTAAAAAGGCAAGAAAAGAACCAACTGGAGATATTGGTTACGTTAAACGCTAATAAAACTAGCCTTTTCATGTAAAAATTATCAAATAAATAAAATTCTAGAAATAAAAATAACTGTTACGTCAACGTATAAATATTATTTAATTCATTTATTTTTTATTTACTTAATTTTGTTTTATTCTCTTAATTAAATTTTATTACATTTTTCTTATTTTGTATCACTATACTTTCATTATATTTTATTACAAAGTGGTCCACTGTTCATATTCTTGTTGCATATCCCGTTAGTAATCATAAATTATATTTTTGCTTATTTCTTCAAATCATAATGTTTGGTGCTGTTTTAAAAAAATTTAAAATATTTCAAATTTATCCTAATGTCTTTGTTTTTGTAAGAAATGAACCAATGTAAATAAAGTAAATGAAAACCAACAACAGTGGCCCTTTGGTAAAGGATATATGTATAAATTTGCTCAAATACGTAAGTAATGTCATTTTAAGTAGAAAAGAATACTTTTAAAATTAATAAAACATTGTCAATCTTGAAGTGAAACAAATCGGGCTCTTTTACTTTACACGGTCGCAAATTCTATAGGAACAATTTAGTAGTGCCTGAAAATATAAGTTTAGCAGCTTATGGATAACAACTTTAAATTACCAAGTTGCTCTATATTGCTGCCGGTAAGGAAAACGCTCCTTATCGTACATTTTGGCGCCCAACGTGGGGCACAATTCTAATTGTTCGTTGATTTTTCGTTGTGCGGCCCGTAATAATAAAAAAAAACAACAAGTGGACAAATAAACTCTAAATATTCGTGGTAAAAAAAGGAATAAATTTAGTTCGACAAGACTAAATAAAATTAAAAAAAAAGATAAGTTACTCAATTGTGACGCAATAATATAATAATAGAAACAATATTTTTCTGTTCGGGAAACAAATATTAAAAATTAAATTAAGACAGTTTTTGTGCGCTCTTTGTGGTACAACAAATTTTATATAAATTTTATTGGTTCCATTAAACCCCTAAATTCATAATGTCTTTGGAGGAAGTTAAACAACAACGGGCTAATACAAAGAAGAGTATTAGCCGCATAAAAAATCAAATTGAGGCCAATGGTAGGGGTGAAGGACGAACGCTATCTCCTGCTGAACTCAAACGTCGCATGGTAATTTTGGAGTCCTACTTTAAGCAGATTTTAACTTTTCAACCCCAGATAGAGAAATATGATCCAGAAGACAACGGTCGGCCCGAAATTGAGGATTCAGGCATAGCTTGGTGAAGATGTTCAAAATACAACAATGTCAGACTCCACAATTTGTTTCCCTGTTCCAACCACAAATTGCTCCAACTTAAATTGCCCACATTTAGTGGTAAGTACAGTGAGTACAAAAATTTTATAACGTCGTTTAACCAAGTTATTGATCGTGAGTTTGGTCTTTCAAATATTGAAAAATGTAACCATTTGCTAAATTGCCTTCATGAACAAGCTCTCGATTCCAAATTACCAATGAGAATTACCCAAAGGCCCTGAAACGACTTAAGACACGCTATGATAATAGTTCACTAATTTTTATGGAAAATATCACAACTCTTTTCGAACTCCCTGCCATGTCCAAATACAATTGTGCTCAATTACGTAGTATTGTTGATAACGTTTCCGCTTTGTATAGTTCCCTGCAATCTTTGGGCTCACCAAGTGACAACGCTAACTCCATGCTTATCCACATTGTAATGGAGAAGGTGGATGAGGATACCCGTAGAATATGGAAAGATTCTTTGGATTTCACTAAGCTACCCTCATGGGGCGATTGCTCCAAGGTCCTGGAGAGGCGTTGTCAATTTTTGGAGTCGATTGACAACCACACCCATTCAGAAGCTCGTAAGAATGATGTTCAAGCTGGTAAGCCTAAATCTAAAAATTCTAAACCTGGATACACTTTTTCGGTCTCAAAACACTTTTGTCCACTCTGCTCAAAACCCGATCATACCATTAATCGTTGTTCTCGCTTCAAGGATATGGATGTAGCTTCTCGGTTCGAAAATATTAAACGACTTGGTCTTTGTATAATTTTGTTCTCGGTCTCGTCATAGTTTACTTCATCGCCCTCAGCCGCCAAGGCCCTCGTCTCCTGCCGCTGAACCAACCCCTAGTACTTCTCGCTCTGCCGTGAACGAAATTTCTGCTTCGGTCCACAGCCATATGGAAAAATCCTCACCTGAACAGGTATTACTTGCTACTGCCATGGTTTTAGTTCGCGATTCTACTGGTCGTTATCAATTGAGACGCGCTTTGTTGGATTCTTGCTCCCAATTGAATTTCATTACTGATGAATTTTCTCAAAAATTGCATCTGCCTCGTACCAAACAAACTACTGAAGTCGCTGGTATAGGAAACAGTTTCACTAAAACCAAATACAAGTCGTCCACAAATGTAAAATCTCGTTGCACTGAATTTGACGTCTCGCTCTGGTTTTGCATTACTCCTCACATTTCGTACCAACCCGATCCCGAACTTGATATCTCATCCTGGAATTTGCCACCGAACACCCAGCTCGCAGATGAAGAGTTCTTTAAATTCAAACGGATTGATTTGCACATTGGTACAGAAACCTTTTTTGATATATTGTCGGTAGGTCAAATTAAACTTGGTCCTAATTTACCCAGATTACAGAAAACAACCCAAGACGTTTGGCTACTGTATGCTGTCACTAGAGGAAGAAATTGATGTTAAACTTCAGCGTTTGTGGGAAATTGAAGAAGTTGATAATGGCTCAAATGTTCTAACACAAGAACAATCCGAGTGTGAAACGTTTTTCGATGATACCGTGTAACGTGAATCCACTGGTAGGATTGTTGTTAAGCTGCCCTTTAAAGATTCTCCCGACTCTTTAGGTCTATCGAAAAATATGGCTCTTAAAAGATTTGCTTCTCAAGAAAGAAGATTTGCTCGCGACAACGATTTAAAGAAGCAATACGTGGCTTTCATGGTCATGTGCAACATCGTCCCATAAATCGCTTAATGATATTTTAATGAATGGCTCAACAATACAGAATGAGTTGTACAACATACTGCTTTGTTTTCGTCTCTATCGTTTCGCAATCACGGCTGATATTGTTAAAATGTACCGTCAGGTTCTTATCGCTCCATGTGACAGAAAGTTTCAATATATTTTGTGGAGAAATTCTGAAGAAGAGGAAGTGCAAGTATACCAGCTCAATACTGTTACTTATGGAATGTCAGCTGCACCTTATCTCGCCATTAGAAGTCTTCATTACCTCGCAGATCAATATTCAGAAGAATTTGAACTTGGCTCTAAAACCATCAAATCGTTGTTTTATGTAGACGATTTTTTGGGTGGCGCAGATACTTTGGAAGAACTAACTCAGATGAAAAATGAAGTTACTGAAGTGTTATCTCGAGGTTGTTTCCAACTTGATAAGTGGCACTCAAACCATCAAGATTTTCAAAATGACTCAACTGTTAAAGATTTAAATATTGATGAATCATCCATAACAAATGCTCTTGTCACTTGGGATCAAAATAAAGATGTTTTTCTCTTTTCGTTTTCACCTAAGTCTCAGTTGAATGACAAAATCAGAAACCGAACAATTCTTTCGCTTTCATCATCACTCTTTGATCCGCTTGGACTCTTGGCTCCGCTCATTATCAAAGCAAAAATAATTATGCAGGAATTGTGGATTTTAAAAATTGGTTGGGATGAGTCTATTCCTCAAGAAATACATACAGCTTGGCAAAATTTTGTCTCAGATCTTCAACTGTTGTCTTCACTTAAAATTCCTCGCTATTGCCTTGCTGCCTCTGCTCAATCTATTCAACTTCATGGTTTTTGCGACTCATCAATTCGCGCTTATGTTTGTTGTTTTTACCTTCGTGTCACCGATTCTTTTGGAAATATTGCTGGTCGCCTTCTCACCGCAAAATCTAGAGTTGCTTCTACAAGACGAAAATCTTTGCCCAAATTAGAATTGTGTGGAGCTCAACTTCTTGCGAAGCTGTATTCAAAAATAAAAAGACTTTTCGATTTCAAAGGTCCCGTTGTAATCCTCTGGACAGATTCACAAATTGTTCTTCATTGCTTCTTCAAGCAGCACTCATCAACTTATTTGTTTTTGTCGGCAACAGAGTATCTGAAATTCAAGATCTAACGAATGGATGTATTTGGCGACATGTACCGACGCATTGTAATCCAGCAGATATCGTTTCTCGCGGCTCAACAGTACTAGAACTTGCTTCATCTATCTGGTTCAATGGCCCTTCATTTCTCTCTTCGAATTCGTCCCAATGGTCAGCTAATAAGTTTACTGAAGGTTCAAAAGAAGCTCAAGACGAAATAAATAAGGAGAAACGTAAAACGGCGCTTTGTCTAGAGGTTAAATCTAATTATATCTTGAAATCAATTGAAAAATACAGCTCATATTTGAAAATTATTCATGTTGTTGCGTGGATGCTT
Source organism: Sarcophaga rosellei (assembly GCA_930367235.1). Taxonomy (NCBI): domain Eukaryota; kingdom Metazoa; phylum Arthropoda; class Insecta; order Diptera; family Sarcophagidae; genus Sarcophaga; species Sarcophaga rosellei. Next base: position 42,596,676 of record OV884018.1, on the reverse strand, counting down.
CGTTTTTCACAAAAATACAAAACTAATCTTTTAAATACTGACTTTACAACCCCAAGAACTCCAAGATGCCCTACTTCGCATAGTTTTCAACATACAGAAGCTCTATTTTCAAGATGACATAACACGAGCCGTAAAGAAAAAAGATCCGCAAGGTGCTCTCAAGTGTCTCAACCCCTTTGTAGATGCTTCAAGTGGCTTTAATTTGCTCAAGGTCGGTGGTCGATTAGAGTATGCTGCAATTTCTGAAGGTCAGAAACACCCTATCATACTGCCCGCCAAAAATAATTTCGTCAATTGCTATTTACGTCATATCCATATTAGTAACTATCACGCTGGACCAAAGGCTCTAATGTCGCTTATTCGTCAACAATTTTGAATCATCCAATGCATTCGTTATAGGCCAAAATTGCTCCAACAAATGATGGGAAACTTACCAGTAGAACGGCTCAACCCTGGTAGACCATTCGCCTGATGTGCCGTAGATTTTTGTGGTCCAGTCAACACATATTATCCTATACGAGGGAAGATTCCGTATAAAACCTACATTGCCATTTTTGGTTTGTCTTGCAACCAAGGCGGTACACATCGAAGTGGTTTCGGATCTGTCAACAGATGCCTTTATTGCTGCTCTCAAAAGGCTAATTGGTCGAAGAGGTCTGCCCACAGATATTTTCTGCGACAACGCAACAAATTTTGTCGGCGCAAACTCGAAGTTGGCAGAATTAAAATCGTTTTTATTTAATCCCATCAACTCAAATGCCATTATAAACTTTTGTTGTAATGAATTTATTAATTTCCCCCAGAGCTCCTCATTTTGGCGGATTGTGGGAAGCAGCTGTTAAATCGGCAAAAGGTCACCTCTCGAAAACACTGGCCAACACACGGCTCACTTACGAAGAGCTCGCAACAGCAATGGCTGGCATTGAAGCTATCCTGAACTCGAGGCCCATTTCACCGTTATCATCCGATCCAAGTGACTTTGACTCTCACACCAGGCCATTTCCTCATTGGGTCAGCTCTTCGTGCATTGGCAGAACGAGATGTTTCATCAAAGCCAATCGACCATTTAGAGCATTGGGCTCGAATAAGTGCCATCAAGCAACGATTTTGGAAGAAGTGGTCTGACTATATAAATGAGCTCCAGATCCGAAATAAGTGGACAGTCTCCAATAAAAACATCACTAATACTGCGCTGGTTCTCATTTATGAAGATAACTTACCTCCACAAAAATGGATCATGGGCAAGATCGTCAACGTGGTACATGGCAGAGATGAACGTGTAAGAGTGGTAGACATCAAAACAGTTAAAGGAGTTATACGTCGCCCTATCCACAAACTGGCTCTATTAATTTCATCTTGAAAGTGTCCTTTCAATGGGGCCGGCATGTTAGGTCAACGTATAAATATTATTTAATTCATTTATTTTTTATTTACTTAATTTTGCTTTATGCTTTTAATTAAATTTCATTACATTTTTCTTATTTTGTACCACTGTACTTTCATTATATTTTATTACAAAGTGGTCCACTGTTCATATTCTTGTTGCATATCCCGTTAGTAATCATAAATTATATTTTTGCTTATTTCTTCAAATCATATTGTTTGGTTGTTGTTTTAAAAAAATTTAAAATATTTCAAATTTATCTTAATGTATTTGTTTTTGTAAGAAATGAACCAATGTAAATAAAGTAAGGCTGGAGGTCCACACCATGCGTTTTCGCGTCAACGCGTTGCGTGCATTTCATACCTTCTTCGCATTCTACGTTTCAAGTTACATGCAACGCTTTTTACGCGCCAATGTTTGTTTTGATCAGCTGTTAGCAAAATAAAAACATTTGATTGAAAATACTTCAATAAACAAAAATGGCAAAGGAAATTGAAAATTTTAAAGAATTTAGAGAATTAATTGAGTTTGTGAATAGAATATTTTGTGCCACAAGTGTGTACAATAAGCTCCAAAAGCACAAACGATGATTTTGGTACGTTGGAACGAGATCATCAAAAAATTTTAACAAATTAAAACAAAACAACTTGGTAAAATCAGCTGTTTGTACTATGCGTCAAGGCATCCTACGCTTTTGTGCGTGTAACTTGCACCAAATAAATACATGAATTCTACTTTTTTGACAGCCGCGTAGAATGCGAAAACGCGTAGAACGCGTGGTGTGGACCTCCAGCTTAAATGAAAACCAACAACAGTGGCCCTTTGGTAAAGAATATATGTATAAATTTGCTCAAATACATAAGTAATGTTATTTTAAGTAGAAAAGAATAATTTTAAAATTAATAAAACATTGTCAATCTTGAAGTGAAACAAATCGGGCTCTTTTACTTTACACGGTCGCAAATTCTATAGGAACAATTTAGTAGTGCCTGAAAATATAAGTTTAGCAGCTTATAGATAACAACTTTAAATTACCAAGTTGTTCTATATTGCTGCCGGTAAGGAAAACGCTCCTTATCGTACAATAACCTTTTTTCTTTTTGTTTCTGAATTACAAAATGGATTAATAAAAGCCAAACAAGCGAAAAATATAATCAAGCAATAATAAATTTTATTTAAAAATATAAACGCTAATAAAGCTAGCCTTTATTTGTTTTATTAATTGAATTTGTTTATTCTTTTTGTTACTTGTGCTTTAAATAGGTATTTTATTTTTTAACGTAATAATTTTTGTTTTCAATTGACAATTTTATACACTCAGGGATGTATTTTAAAGGAAAAGTATACTAACGTTGAGGAACAACCCTGTGACATACACAACATCTAAATGTTGTAAACCATAATCAAGAAAGTACTAAATGTTGTGTTGTCTCTGTTACAACACAACATTTATGTCAAGGCAAATTCAATAAGGTAGCCTTATCTCTACAACAAATACAACAATGCAAAAACAACAGGCATTTTGTTTTTGTTAAACCACCTTTGGGATGTCAAAATATTAAGAAAAAAAATGGAAAAGGAAAAAATGAACAACAACACACACCAAAACAACAAAATTTTGACAGCCCAAAACTCGTCAGCTGTTGACATAAGGCCACTTGTTATGAATTCGCTTTGATTTATGTGTTGTGAACCATAATCGGGGCCGTATACTCATAAACTAATAAAGCAAAAAAGGAACAAAAGGAACAGAAACATTCACGTTGTATGGTTGACATACTATTCAACACGCCCCCTCAACGTGGATGTATCTTTACATAAAACTATTGCATATTCATTAAATTCATACAGTTCTTGTGCTTAACTCTAGGTAAATTTTTCGTTAACATGTCGGCCACCATTCTATCAATCGGACAATAGTTCAAAATAATTTCATTAGATTTAACGACCTCTCTTATATGGTGATGTCGAATATCCACATGCTTGCTTCTTTTGTGGTAAACAGGATTAGAAGCTAACTTCTGGGCGCCTTGATTGTCGATGTATAAAACTGCTGGTTTACCATCGGAGTAGTGCAATTCTCGCAGTAAACGCCGCAAATACACCGCCTCCTTCGCAGCCTCCGATGCGGCCATATACTCCGCCTCCGTACTGCTTAATGCTATTGATTTTTATTTTCGAGACTCCCATGACACCAGACTGCTTCCAACAAAGAATAAAAATCCTGTGTATGATTTTCGGTCTGTGGCATCACCCTCCCAGTCAGCATCTACGTAGCCTCTTATCAAAGGGTCTCCGGTAGCCTTGAAATTTATTTTGTGGTCTATCGTACCAGCCAAATATCTAAGCACATGCTTTAACGCTTGCATGTGCTCTCGGTAAGGATCAGAATTTCGTTGGGCTAATTTGGTAATTGAATGAAGAATGTCTGGCCGTGTTGTTATTGCCAGATACATCAACTCGCCTACCATAGATTGATAAACATGCTGATCAACCTTGTCACAGTTTTCAGCACAATGCGGCTGGTATACTGCATCCAGTGGTATTGAAAGCGTTTTGCACTCGCTCATTCCATACTTTTTCAATAAATTCATTATATATTGTGTATGGCCGAAACTTATTGGTCCTGTTTCACCGCACCGGTCTATTTCGATATCTAAGAAATGATGTAATGGCCCATTGTCAGTCACATCAAATTCGCTGCATATTTGTTGCTTTATTTCCAAAACAATTTTCTTATCCGCACAGCCAATTATTATATCATCCACATATACTTCCATCAACACTAAATATTCATCAATTGTCTTCTTGTATAGGCAGGGGTCAGCTTCAGATGGTATAAAGTTTATTTTTCTCAAAACTGTATCTATTTATAATTTACATTGCTATTTATAATTCACATAAATGATATGCCACACGTACTCAAAAGATGTAAAATTATACTCTATGCAGATGACACCCTAATATATGCGGAAGGAGAAACAGATGAGCAATGTAAACAATATCTACTACACGACATAAATAATGTAAATTACTGGCTAAAGATGAATAAACTGAAGTTAAATGAAAACAAAACCAAGCTACTTCAAATTAACATGAACGATGATTCAGTAATTAGGATTAATAATGAAATAATTGAAAAAGTTATAATCGATAAGGACTTAAAATTAAATGAACACATTGAATATATATGTAAAAAAATCGGAAAAAAATTGGATTCCTAAAACGGATTAGAAATAAGATATCAATAATGACTGCAATCAATATATATAATACAATGATAAAACCTCACTTTGGATTCGGATCTACAATTTTGTATACATGTCATTGTCCATGTATTGTTTTTCTGAAGAGATGAATATTCTGCTTTCATCGCTTCCAGCCAAAGGTTTCTTTCATTACCTGACATTGTCTCTTCTGCAGTTTTAGGCATTTTCATTCCCACCATACTATTTAACTCATGGTATTGCTTTCGTGGCCTACCAGGCTTACCATCCCTTATAATTTTTGGCCTGCCTTTTCTCGTTAATTTTGGCTTATGTTCATGATCATCATCAAATGGGCTGTCTTCATCGGCAGTGTCAAACACGTCTTCTCGATTTTCTTCTGCAAATACGTTTTCTCTTGTTTCTTCTTCAACGTCTTCATCCTTGCAAAGTTCTATATGTTGATCTTGTTGCGGTTTTGTTACATTGCTGACGTCATCACCATTATTAACATGCACTGTTAAATTATCGTTCGCTTCACATGACTCTTGTGTGTCTTCTCTGTTGTTGTTGTCGAAAAATTCTTCGTTGAACAAAACATCGCACCTTTCAACTATGCGTAGCGTTCTCTTGTCAAACAACCTATAGGCTTTCGCTGCCGTTGAATATCCAACCATCATTAATTGTTTGCCTTTCGGTTCGAACTTTGCCTTCTCCGTTTTGTCCAATGCAACCGCAAATGAACCAAATGTGCGCTTATGTTTAACATTAGGTTATCTGCCATACCATATCTCATATGGCGTCTTACAGTCATTTGCTCTTGTTGGGCATCTATTACGAATGTAAGCAGCTGTGTTTACAGCCTCTGCCCACAGACTCTTCTGCACACCAGCATGAAACATCATAGACCGACTCATTTCAATTAGAGTTCGGTTACAGCGCTCAGCTACGCCGCTCTGTTGAGTCGTGTACGGTACCGTCAACTGATGCTGTATACCATGATCTTGTAAAAATGTTTCAAACTCTTTGTTGACATACTTCTACCGTTGTCTGTGCGTAATGTAATAATTTTGCGTCCAGTCTCATTTTCTACCTGCCGCTTAAATTTGTAAATTGCCTAATTTTTTGCCTTAATAAAATAGACAAATATTCGCCTCGACTTATCATCAATGAAGGTAATAAAATATTTAGCGCCACCTGATTGTGTTTTAAATGGTCCGCAAATATCAGAGTGTACCAACTCTAAAACATTCATTGACAAGTGATCACTCTCATTAGGGAATGGTAGTACATGAATTTTGCACATCATGCAAGTCCTGTATTGTTTGTTGTTGCTGTTACCATTTACACCCCTTACTATGCCTGCTTTGCTGAGCTTGTTTAAGCTCTTATAGTTCAGATGGCCGAACCTATTGTGCCATAGTTCAATGGTATGCGTCACGTTAAATAGTGCATTCGTTTTTCTGCACACAACAAAAAGGTTCCTCTCTCTTTTAGCGCGAAACACTATGGTACCATCTTGCCTTCTAGCTGTTGCTGTGTTATGATCAAACTTTACTGTGACACCTCTGTCGACGACTCTAGTAACCGAAATAAAATTGCCCTGCATCTCGGAAGAATATAGTACATCCTCTAACGTAATATTGAATTTGTATCTCAAACTGTGCAGACGTGTTTTAATTGCGCTTCGCTGTAATTCTTAATACCTTTAAATTTATCTTCTTAAATACATTACATACATTTACATTATTAAATACAATACATAAACAAAACAGAATAATTCAAAATAACAAAACTAAATAATAAAATAAACAACGATAATAACAAAAAAATAACAACAAATTAAATCTAATGCAGAGCCCGGCAATTCCTATGCACGCGAGCATGTCAGCTATTACTAAATTACTCTCACGATCAAAACCACACTCAGTCTCGTTTGAGCATTCATTGAAAGAGGTTGTGTTGTCGCATGCTTCTTGCTTTTGTACATGAAGATCTGCTAATGCAGGGATGTACAGTATAAATATCCTAGAAAGTTTTCTATTAAATATGTATATTTTCAAAAAAAAAAAAAAAAAAAACAAATTTTTATCAATATAATCAAAGAAGTCTAAACGAATTTTACAAATTTTAATTTAATAAACTAATATTTTTAATTAAAATACCACCACTCAAAAATTTAAATTTTCCATGCCTGCATTGTAGTGAATGTAAGAGTATACATTTTTCTCTTTTCTTATTTTTCGCTCTCGCAACAATTGACCAATAGCAAGCGTTGCCGGGCTCTGGTATAAACCTTATTTAAATATATAAATATTAAACTTTATACAGATAATGGATAAACGGTTTGAGAAATTATCTGAACAACTACAAGCGAATATAAAAACAATGTTTTGTGAATATGAAGAGCGTCTCTTAATTGAGATCGATAAGAGACTGAATATAACAAAGATCGAAATAGATAAATTGTCCGAAAGAGTGTGTACTCTTGAGTCAGAGGTTCATGATCTAAGGGACATAGCGAGGATTAAAATAATAGCACAAGAACATGAAAACAACAAAATGAAAAAGGACATTGGAGCCCTAAAAAAATATGTGAAAATCAAAGAAAATTCTCAGGTTTCACATGATTTGCGAGTGTACGGTGTTCCCCATAGAGAAGGCGAAAATCTTGAGGTGATGCACAAAAGTATTTGTGAAGCAATTAATATTGATCCTCCAATTGTTAAAGATGCTTACCGTGTAAAAATGATACACAGAACGGTAATAGGAGGCAAGATGGTCCAATAATAATAAAGTTTTCCAGTCCCTATGATAGAAATTATGTGCTGACAAAAATTAAGAGGTATATAAAAGATAAGAAGGGTCCTCTTCAATTAAATTTAGTTGGATTCGATAGCGATACTCCTTTTTACATCAATGAAAATCTTACGCCAGACAATCATAAGATTTTTGTTAGGGCTTATCGGTTGAAAAAGAACAGGATGCTATCAGCAGTGTACACCAACCGTGGCATCGTTTATGTAAAAGCCCTCGGAAATGAAGAACAATTACGGATCGATGATTGGGATGCCTTAGACCGATTTTTTCTGCAAAACGATGAAGCACATTGACAAACAAACTATTTTCGTAAGGAAAATTATATTAATTTTGGAACATCTATTTTATCACAGTATATATTTTCTATATATATTAATATTTGTCTATCTGTCTACATTCATAATTAGGGATTATTTATTAGTATTTATTTTTATTATTATTCTTTCATTATTTTCTGTAACTTCTATAGTGCATTTTGGGCTACCTTTCTACATTTGCATTGTTGAAATCATTATTCTATATGACTATGATGACTTGTGATAATATGAAGGCTGGTTCCAGAGAGAATCTTGATATCATGTTGAAAATTCTCTCGAAGAATGACTCCGGACTTAAGATTTGCCACATTAACGCACAAAGTTTAAATAATAAAATGGATAAATTCCGTCTTCTTTTTGAAAATTCTAATAAAATTCTGATGTTATCTGCGTATCGGAGATAATAATAATGTGTATAATTTGAATGGATATCGTCTCTTTCGATCTGATAGGACGACTAATGGTGGTGGAGTTGCGGTGTACACCAGAACGGACGTTACATGTAGGGAGAAGAGTAAAAATGATGGCTGTATTGAGTACATTTTATTGGAAATTTTTAATAATAAGGAAAAGCTACTAGTTGGTACTATATATAGGCCTAACAGACATATGAATATGGAGCTAATGTTGGAGGAGCTTAGTTCACATACTCTTGGATATGATCATGTTATCTTAACAGGTGATTTCAATGCGAACATTTTAGAGGATAATAGCTTGTTGGGAGATATGCGCACTATAGGTTTGAGTTTAGTCAATGGTAGAAATACAACTCATTTTACGTCCACTTCGAGTACTCTTCTGGATCTTTGTTTTGTTAATGAAATTTCTCATTTGCTAAATTTTGAACAATTATCTGCATCTTTGTTTTCGCGTCACGATATGTTATTCATATCATACGATTACCGGATAAAGAAATCCCAACGATCTCAAACGTTTGAATACAGGGACTTCAGGAATATTGATTACAATTCCCTTGCTGTTGACATATCATCCCTAAACTGGAGTCAAGTGTTTTTAATTGTTCTGTTGATGAACAATTAAACTATCTTGACAATAGCTTAAACTATCTTTATGAGAAGCATGTTCGCGTAAGAACAAAACTATTTAGGACTGATAGACCATGGTTCACTTCTGAGATTAAGGAATATGCTAGGTGGAAACGCTTTAGGACTTCTGAACTTTACGAAACTTTTAGAGCTGCCGTTAATGTGAAGATTAGGAGATCCCAGTCAATATTCTATGGCAATCATTTTAGAAATTGTATATCCTCACAGAAAAAGTGGAGGGAAATTCGTGAATTAGGTTTGGTAAATCGTGTCAGTGATGATCCCGGAGAGATTGATGTGAACCAGGTAAACCACCGGTTTGCAAGTATACCATTGCCACCTATAAACATGGATTTTTATGAAAGCATTGGATTAAGTCAACGTCAAGCGCATGAGTTCAATTTCATACATTTTAGGCAGGAGGAAGTACTGGGGTCATTTATTGGCGTTAAATCTAATGATATTGGCTATGATGGTGTGCATCCAAAATTTGTTAGGCTAACACTCCCTTATACACTTAATTATTTCACTCATTTCTTCAATACAATTGTCACCACCTCTACGTACCCATCTTCGTGGAAACATGCTAAAATCGTGCCAATTTTAAAGAAGGATAAAAGTTTTCGGCCTATTGCTATATTGCCTTACTTATCGAAGGTTTTTGAAAAATTAGTTCATATACAAATTAGTAGTTATCTATTACTAACTCGTTAATGACGAAAAGGCAATCCGGTTTTAGACCACAACACAGCTGTCTTAGTGCGTTGGTTGATGTAACCGAGGAAATTAGGTGTCAAATTGATAAACGTCTCGCTATGTCTTTTCTTGTGCTACTGGATCACTCTAAGGCATTTGATACTGTCCATCATTTTATCTTGGAACTTAAACTAAAATATATGTGCAATTTTTACTCAACTGCATTAAAACTTATCTCCTCCTATCTAACCGACAGAAGTCAGAGTGTTAGCCATAATTCCGTTGTGTCCAGAAGCTGTGCAATGTCAAGGGGTGTGCCACAGGGCTCTATACTTGGCCCATTGTTGTACTCGATTTATGCTAATGACCTGCCGTTGCAAATGAAACATTGCCAAATACACATGTATGCTGATGACGTGCAGCTATACATAAGTTGTAACGCTGGTGATGCTTCCCACTGCATAGGTTTGATAAACCAGGATTTGAATCAAATTTATTTATGGGCATCTGCAAATGGTCTGAGTATAAATCCTGACAAATCAATGGCGTTACTGATAGGTGCACCTGAAGACTTGATCGCATATCTACCACCAATTCAAATTGGTGGATCAAATATAGGCTTTGTTGGAACGGCTAAAAATCTCGGTGTGATTCTGAATAACGAACTAAATTGGTCGGATCACGTCAAAATGAACTGTGGAAAAACTTTTGCGATGCTTCGAAATCTCTGGATGGCACAGTATTTTACACCAACTAATATTCGAATGCTATTGGCCAAGACATATTTACTACCGACTCTTATGTACAGATGTGAGCTGTTTGCTAGCTGCGATGCAGTTAGTAAACGAAGATTTAACGTAACTTACAACGCTATAGCACGACATATTTTTGGCATTAGGAGAAACAGGAGTATATCGCATTTCGCCCGACTAATTTATAATGTCACATTTGACAACTTAATGAATTGCCGAACTCTGCTGTTCCTGCATAAAGTAATATATAGTCGACAGCCACCTTATTTATATAAGAGAGTAGAGGGAACAAGATAAATTCTATGAAATATAACAAGGCCATCTCTCAACAACACTTTTTCATTCACTCCATCCGTCTCTGGAGCCAACTTCCCCCTCAAATACAAAAAATCAATAATGCAACCCATTTTAAAAATGCAATTTTTAAGCACTTTGCATAGATAATTTTCTCTATCTTTGTAAATGTTTTTTTCCCTTAGTCTTATTATAACTGTGATATTCTTGTTTTTTTAACATTATTGTGATATTTTCCCTTTCCTTACTTAAATTTTGTTTTATTTTCTTAAAAATTAAGTTCTTTTTTTGTTTTTTTTTTAATTAATTTGTTAATTTAGTTAAAAATAGATTATTCAAATTTAATGTTAATAACAATTGCTAAGCAATACTGTAATATAAGATTTATTCTTGTTGTATTCTTTTGAATAAATAAGTAAATAATAAAAAAAAAAAATAATAATAATATTCATATTGTTTAATTTTAAATACACATCACCCTTTCCAGTTGCTGTTATAAATCTTCTGCCTGCCAAAGCTATCCGTTCGTTGTGCTGCCCAAATCTTGTGAAAATACTTTTTTTTTTTTTTTATAGCTTTACGAGCTAAAGGTTGGGAATCTTCAAAAGACATTGGTAGCCCGGCCTACCAATGTGCACGATTCGCCGCAAGACTTACTCTCGGCTTGCTAAGCGCCTGCGTACTAAACCCAACCTCGTTCGTCACACTTTCAACCATTTGCCCCCCCCGGGACCACAATCAAGTATTACTTCGGGGGGGTGGAGATTCAGCGAGTGCTGCCTTCTAATTCTGCTGATCTTGCTCTCTCAGCCAATCTTTGCCGCATCAAAACCCTCCTCGCGAAAACACATACTGCGTTCCAGTTGTCACTTGAGGTTAGCATTAGCCTAACCACATTATCGGGTGTTACCTGGGATCCTAATGTCCTCACCAGGCAAATTCGTTGATCGTCGTACCGCGGGCAGGTAAAGAAAACATGCTCCGCCGTCTCCTTCTCATTACGGCATTCTGGGCATGCTTCATCTACGTCGTGTCCATACTTAGAGATATGCTCTATAACATCCGTGGCCCGTTAGCAACTGTGTCAGGTGGAAGTTCACCTGGCCGTGTTTCCTTTTGGTCCATTCGCCTATACTTGGGATGAGTCTGTAGGTCCATCTTCCTTTGCTGGAATTGGACCAGTCTTGTTGCCATCTATCCATGGCATCGTCAACTATTTGCACGGGGTTTAAAAGATTCGTCCCCCTTCTTGCATCCTGTTTCCTCTTCTCTACGTCTACTACTAGTTTCAGGGGCATCATTCCCGCTATCACTAGTGCTACATCAGTAGACACCGTCCGGAAGGCGGAGATTACCCTGAGAGCTGACCTCCTGTGGGCCGTTTCAATTCCTGCTCTATAGGTCCTCCTATCCATAGCCTCGGCCCATATAGGGGCTGCATATATGGCGACCGATGTCACTACTTTCATCAGTAGCCGTCTTCTCTCCTGTTTCGGGCCTCCTAGGTTAGGCATTAATCGGGCAAGTGCACATGTCGTCGCCGCACATTTCTTACCGATGTACGTCAAGTGTTCCTTAAACGTGAGCCTGTTATCAATCATCACTCCCAAGTATTTAATCGCCTGCTTTGATGTTATGCGCTGGTCACCCACCGTTATGGTAATAAATTCAATCCTCTTTCTACTGCTTACAAGTAGGACATCTGTTTTGTGGTCAGCAAGTTTGAGACCTTTTTCTGTTATCCAGCTTCTGACCGTGCCCACCGCAGTGTTATTCTCACCAATTCGTCTAGATGTTTTCCTCTTATCACCAGGGCAATATCGTCCGCAAATCCAATGATCTGTGCACCTCTAGGGAGTCTAAGCCTCAGTACACCGTCATACATGACGTTCCACAATATAGGGCCCAGGACGGAACCCTGTGGGACGCCCGCAGTCACCGCGTATGACTTTCTGCCGTCGTTCGTGTCGTATATGAGTACTCTATCCTTAAAATAGTCCTTAATTAGTTCCACTAAGTAGTTCGGTACGCCCTTTTCATCCAGGGCAGCTAACGTGGCATCCCAATCCGCAGAGTTGAATGCATTCTTGACGTCCAAGGTGATGATAGCGCAATACTCCTTATCGCCCTCCAGCCAACGCTCACCGCTGATGGCGTCCTTTGCCACTACTGTTTCTATTGCATCCAAGGTGGAACGTGCTTTCCGGAAGCCAAATTGGCGATCCGACAGGCCTTCTCCCCCTAGAAATGCTTCTAGTCTCCTACAGATTATCCTCTCCAAAAGTTTCCCGGCTGTGTCTATCACACAGAGCGGGCGGTATCCCGAGGCATCCTGTGCGTTGTTACCCTTCGGAATGAGAACCAGCCTCTGCCTTTTCCATATCCTAGGGAACGTTCTCTGCTGGATACAAGCATTAAAAACCTGCCTAAACAGCTCAGTATTACTCTCAATGGCTGCTTTAAGAGCGATGTTTGGGATCCCGTCAATCCCCGGTGCCTTATTTAGTTTCATCTCCTTGCAGGCCGCCTCAAATTCCTGGCTGCTGACTTCGGTGATTTCCTCTGGAGACCTCATGTCTCGCACGGAGTACGTAATCTCGGCCTTCTGCGGAAAAAGGCTCCTGACGATTGATTGCAGCTCAAGAGCACACGTCGTTGCTGGTGGTCGGAAGCAGTTCAGCTTTCTCATCACCACCTTATATCCAGTTCCCCAGGGATTCTCGTCCACATCGGCGCACATTTCCTTGTAGCATCTTCTCTTGCTGTATGCAATGGCCCCATTAAGGCTGGCCCTACACCTTCTATACATTTCCCGTAGTTCAGCAAATTCATCACGGCCTCTGGCCCTTTGGAATAGCCGCCGTGCGCGATTACATTTACGCCTTAGGTCCGCTATATCCGCGTTCCACCAGTAGACGTGTTTCTTTCCAGACATATGGCGCCTCCTTGCCATAGAAACGTTGCAAGCCTCCGTTATGGAGCGCATAAGTCCCGTCGCTTTGTCATTCGCGTTCCCGAATAACCGAATGTCCTCCAATGCGAGGACGAAGGTTTCCCTGTCAAAGGTGGAGTCCTTCCAAAGAGGGTTCGGCGGTGCGGCAGGAACGTTGTGTCCCGTAGAGCGTTCCCGAATTTCGAAAATGATTGCCTGGTGATCACTATGTGTGTAGATGTCAGACACCGACCAGGTAGATGAGGACGCCAGGGAGTCGCTGACAAATGTCAGGTCAATTTTTGAGCAGCGTCCATTCCTCGAGAATGTATACTTGTCACCACTATTAAGTAACACAACCTCCAACGTTGCAAATGCGTCGAGTAAGCATTCTCCTCTTGTGTTAGTGCATGCCGAGCCCCATTCAACAGCCCAAGCATTGAAATCCCCGGCAATTACCACAGGTCTCACGTTCCTTCCTTCCTTAACGATGTCGTCTATTCTGCGTCTAAAGTCTTCTATTGAAAGGCTAGGGGGAAGATAACAGCTGAAGAAATGTACCCCATTAACGGTGCATTTCACAAAGCTCTCCCACCTGTCGTCGACATTCCTCACTGGGAATTTACCACAGGACCATATCGAAGCCTTGTTGCATTTGCTGGTTATCCAACGTTGGTTTCCAGATGTTCTGTAGTGCTCGCTCAGTATTGACAAGTCTATTCTCTGCTCCCGTACAGTCTGCTTAAGCAGCTCCTGCGCCGCTTCGCAATGGTTCAAGTTCAACTGCAGAACTCTCATTTACCCGAGCTTGTTAACTTCCGTCGTGCCGCTAGATAGTGTGCGCACTTATGTCCTCCGGTAATATGTTTCGCGTCAGCATCTGGATCGCCTCTACAGAGAAGGCAGTGGGGGTCACGCCCACAAGCCTTGGCAAGGTGACCCTGCGAACCGCACTTGAAGCAGTGTTTGGACCAGTCGCTATTGCTGCGACACTTTCCAGCTACATGCCCGAAATCTAAGCACTTGTAACATCTCCTTGGGGTCAGCTTCCTCAACAAACGGCAGACTGTCCACCCTACACGCAGTTTGCCAACTTCCTCGGCCCTACATGCCATCTTCGTGGGGATTGCAATTATCGCCGTCCTAGTGCCTCCTGGAACGCTTCTGATCGTCTTGAGAGCCGACGGTTGTATTTCGCCGATTTGGTCCTTCCATGCGGCGATTATTTCCTCCTCAGTTGTAACCTCGTCCAGGTATCTCAATTCGAAAGTGGCCTCCTCTGTTATCGTTCTGACCTCTATCTCTTCTGCCAGTAAGTTCTTCAGCTTAGCACGGTGCGTCTCCGTAGCCACCTCGGCTGATCTTCTAAATTCCAAAAGGATTTCGCCCTTTTGTGTCTTCTTCACGAGCTGAACATCCTCCCCGACTGATTTAAGTTCCGGGGCGTTTCTTACCTTCCTTAGAATGTCCGCAAAGGATAGCTTCTCAGTTGGCTTTATAATAACTGCATCCGGTCTTGGAGGTTTTCTGCGCTTCCTAGTTTTCAAGATCCAATCATTTTGCTCCTGAGTGTCTTTCTATGTCGTTGCAGGCACTACCATAGTCTGGTTCGAAGCCGTTGCTGGTCTCCCTGCCGAGTCGCTACTTCTAGCCTCAGCGGTAGGCTTGACTTGTCCACGAGGACGGATTGTCCTGGTCTTCTTTGATGGTGTTCCCCTTGGTTTCTCCAATTCTTCTCTCTGCCTCTTCGGCAGAACATTGCACATGTGTGCGGTTGCGCCGCTGTCAACATAGCAAACATTCGAGTTTATTGTCTCATCTGCTTCTTTTTCTGCCCATAATACTGTTGATGTTGTTTTTGTAACCAGAGACAGTGCTTGTTGCGGATTTTTCTTCTTTCGCATTGGCTGGCAAAATTTCCCGTTTCATGACAATTAAAGCATTTGCCTGTGAAGGGTTTGTTTTTGTGTTTGTTCGATTTCCTTTGTCTCTTTATTGCGCGTGCATTATATGCTTGTTGTTGACTGTACTCTGCCTCTTCTTCTATTTTCCCTTTTCGTCTTTCAGCTTCAGAAAATTTTCGAAGTCTTTTGAGAGGCTGCACAAGAGCATAATGGATAGAAGCTCTTCCTGCATTTGAATACCTGCTTCTGCCAATTTTTCAACTATTTCGGTGAATGTCTTCAAATGCAGCATTACGTTGGTTCCGTCTTTCATTTGAAGGCTCAACAAACGTTTATACAACGAAACTTTCTGTATTGGCCCCTTGGGCTGTTATGTTACTTGTAGTTTTTGCAAGGCTTCGGAGGAAGTTGCGGCATTTTTAATATAGCCAAGTTGCGATGGTTTCACGCTCAAAATGATCGTGGCAAGCGCCTTCTGATCCTCCGTATCCCACTTGATTTTTTCCGGCTCATCCGCTAGTGATTCCTTTTTTAACTTTCCTGACACTATGTTCCAAAAACCGCTGTGGATCAGTAAGCTCCTCATCTGTACTGCCCAGCTCTCATAATTAGAATCATCTAATTTTTCAATTTGAAATGAGTTCATTTTGTGCCACTTCTATTTTTTTCGTTTTTCCTCTTTTTTCTCTACACTAATTTTTGGTTACGCCGTCCATAACCTGTTGTGCTTTAAAATTATTTTTATTGAAATTCAAGACGATGTGTATACTTCAAGCGTTAACAAAATAAAAATGTATACAAAATAAAAATGTATACAAAATAAAAATGTATACAAAATAAAAATGTATACTCATAAACTAATAAAGCAAAAAGGGAACAAAAGGAATGGAAACATTCACGTTGTATGGTTCCCATACTATTCAACAAATCATAATCTCTATGCATTTTCTGTTAAATGGTCCAAAGAGATTGTTTTAACAATTTTTTTTTTATTTTTAGTTTTTCATCGATTTCTGAAAAATGAAAATTTTGAGTTGAGTCACTTTTGTACTGGGTGTGCGATATGTTCTTGAATTCTGCCTTAGATCAATACTCTTCGTACTGTCATTAAAAATATGTTAGGTTAGGTTAGGTTAGAGGACGTGTACTTTGTCAACTGTGACAAGTACAGTACCCGGTGGTCGAATTGACCCATTGTACAACGTCCTAGCTTCTCACACCACTCGTGTTGTGTGCGTTAATTTCATACATGAGTGGCGGGACCTACAGTTTAAAGTCGACTCCGAACGACAGATTTTTTTGAGAAGCTTTTCATGGCAATTTTTACTCTCAGAGTTTTTGCCAGAAATCTGCTGAGAGGAAGTCGCCGAAGAAATATTTTCATATTTTCATTTTGATGTCTGACCTGGGATTCCCCGAGTTCGAATCCCAGGTCAGACATCAAAATGAAAATTCGTCTAATAAGCCAACACACTACCTACTAGACCACGGCGACTTCTAAAAATATGTTAATAATTAGAAAAATTGTTGTCACATCTGATGAAAAGAAAATAATTAAACAAATGGTTAAATTCGCACCGTAACTAAAAACAGTGAATAATTACGCGCGATCTTCACTTTTTAAATATTGTTACGAAAATGGAAACATCGTTTAACTATAACATGATTAACAAGTTACTCTAACAAATACAACGTACTTGTTACAAGTAAAGCAACAACATCGGTATGAAAGGGGATAGACAAGTAAGCGAGAACGCAACAACAAACAATGTGAGCAAAATACACAAACAACAATGAAGTCGCAAAAGAGTTCTCTAGAAGGCGAAACCCCGGACGTTCAACTTCATGCTACTTCTATGCGTGCGCATATAAAAAGGCAAGACAAAGCAGGCAACGAGCAGTAAGAATTCAGTCAGTCTTCTGCGTGAACAGAAGTTTAAAGAAGAATAACGAATAACAATTACTGTTGGATACATCAAGTTGTAACAGTGGCATATAGAAATAGTGCGAACAGTAAAGAATTTAATCTAAACTAAACACAAATTTATTTTTATTTTGTTTGAACTCATATTTTAAACGTTTTAAAAACGTAACAATTGGTGTCAGAAGTGGGATTACAAAATCCAAAAGTAAAAATAAATAAATAAAAAAATAATGATATGAAACTCTTCGAAGTAAGAGTAGTGGAGCATGTTCATGATGTCAGCATTGCCGACGCATGTTTGAAACAATTCTTTTGTTGTAAAAATACAAACTGTCAGTAACGTAGATATGTATGTTCATGCACACACATTGTTGCAAGCACTTCTGTTTGGTAAATTCAAGCAACCATCAATTTGCTTGCGTTTGCAATTTAATAGTCAATGCTGTCAACACTGTTAGTGTTGGACATGTTCAAACGAAACGCCGAGGTGGCGCCCTACAGACGCTGAAGAGGGGAAAAGCCATCCTTCTAAGAATTTTGAACGCTGACCCACCACCATCCTGGGCGGAGACTATCCGCATGTGAGCCAAAATAGATTAAATCAACTTCCTGATTGGCCAGACCTCCAGCGGCGGCAGAGTAATAATAAATGTTTAGCTCTTAAACGAGGTGCGTCTAATTCGTACTTTTAGGGCCTATAAGCGAAATAATCGCTCGAGGCAAAACATTTTTTCACATAAAAAAAAAAACTTTTTTTGGGTTTTAAAGGAATTTATAAATAGTGTTATTTAATTGAAATTAAAAATTTGTGACATTAAAAAAAATATGTGCTAAGAAATTTATTTTAAAGTAATTATTAAAGAAAAAAATTCTAAATTTGATGCAACAAAAATTACCACCTCAGAGTGAATCATTGATATGGACGGTACGGAAGGAGATTATGAGGAAAACCGCTTGTGGATTGTTGAACCAGCAGAAATTCAGACGGATTTGTTATCAACAAAGTCCCTCGTCAAATCCACCGAACAGAGAATAGTCCCGGTGAGAGTGATAAATCTATCAGGCCATCAAAAAATCATCTGTAAAAACTCAGAGGTGGGTCAATGTGCTATAGTAGAGGTGGTAATAAACAGACAACAATTGCCGGAACCGGCCGAAATGTCAGCCAAGGACCAACAGGAATTTAGTGTAAGTGTGGAGAAATGGGTACCTGTATAGATACTTATGGTACTATTTTATGCATTCCAGCACTGCAAGTAGCTCACGCCTGCTCGTATTTTATCTTTATCCGTGGATATGCCATATTCTGTAACAAGATGCCCCAAATATTTCACCTGTTTTTGGAAAATGCACAGTTCTTTACGCTTAATTTAGTCCAACCATTGATATTCGTTGCAGAACTTCTTCCAGGTTCTTAAGGTGTTCGTCATCTGTCCTTCACTATTATGTCGTCGAGGTACACTAGGCACGTCTTCCAATGCAGTTAATTTAGTACACGTTCCATAAGCCGCTCGAATGTGACCGGAGCATTGCAGGTCCCAAATGTCATAACTTTAATCTGCCATAAGCCGCCGTTCACACTGAATGCAGTTTTCTCCTTGTCCTTGCTTGCAATCTCCACCTGCCAATACCCACTTTGTAGATCCAATGTGGAGAACCACTTCGTTCCGGCTAGCGTGTCGTCAATTCTCGGTAGGGGGTAATTGTCCTTTTTAGTGACATTATTCAGCTTCCTGTAGTCTACGCAGGATCTTGTACAGGCATCTTTCTCCTTGACTAAGACTACAGGTGACCTCCACGGACCCGATGATGGTTCGATTACATCGCTTCTATTCATTTCGCCGACTAGCTCTTTAACCTCATTACGATTCGCCAGCGGTATGCATGTTTTATCAATTTCGCTTCGCCAGTATCAATTTCATGTTTGACCATGCCCGTTCTTCCTTGTCTTTTATTGTTCGTGGCGAAAGCGCAAGCATACCCCCTTAGCAGCGTTTTGGCTTTATTTCTCTCTGGAGCTGCTAAACTTGCTACCCATTTCTCCACATTTACACTAAATTGCTGTTGGTCTTTGGCCAACATTTTCCGCTAAAGACCGATCATTCCGCACTAAGATGGCTGCAGCAATTCAAGAACCCTGAATGACAGTTAGCACGTTGGATTGAGCGCCTCCCGACCTATGACTGAACACCGAAGAGGCATAAAACATCGAAAAGCTGATGCTCTCTCACACCGAACTTCTAATTCGGTGTGCAAACATTGTGTGAAGGCTGAGAAGAAGGAATCCATCATCAATATCCGCCTAACGCAGAGCGATACCAACGAAGACTGGTCTGAAGCACAAAGTAGTGACCCAATATTGGCGAAGATTATAGCAGCTAAGGAATAGGACAAACGACCTACTCGAAATAAAATATTAGCATATTAGCAACAATCGGACAGTTTAAAAGTGATAAACGAATGCTTATATCGACATTGGGAAAGCGCTGATGGTAAGACATGTACCCAGTATATTGCAGCTAAAGGTCCAGTAAAAAGAAGTCGAGGTCATCTGCAACAATATAACTCGGACGCACCTTTCAAGCGCATAGCGATTGACGTAGCAGGCTATTTTCCTGTCAGCAATGCCGGAAACCGATATGTTATCGTCGTTATGGATTACTTCAGCATATGGCCGAAAGTGTATGCCGTGCCCAATCAAGAGGCGAACACAATACTTAATGTTTTTCTGAACAACTGGGTATGTCGCCACGGGGTTCCAATAGAGATACATTCTGATCAAGGCAGAAATTTCGTGTCAGCCGTATTCCAGGAAATGTGTGAGGTATACGGAATTGAGAAGACTCGAACGACACCGCTTCATCCTCAGTCTGCCAGATTGGCAGAACGATTTAATCGAACCCTGGAGGAATACTTGCGAAAGTAGTAAGCGAGCAAGAGAAGGAGTGGGACGAACACATTCCGAGGGTTCTACTGGCGTACCGATCTGTGGTCCATGACTCAACATCTAG
Source organism: Sarcophaga rosellei (assembly GCA_930367235.1). Taxonomy (NCBI): domain Eukaryota; kingdom Metazoa; phylum Arthropoda; class Insecta; order Diptera; family Sarcophagidae; genus Sarcophaga; species Sarcophaga rosellei. The sequence continues at coordinate 42,576,390 of OV884018.1, read as the reverse complement.
ATCACCCATCAAGGTTATTTTTGGGACTGAGATAAAACTCCATGGTGTCTTAGAGTTTGGTGTTAAGTCCGCCACAGAGAGGTCGCAGGCTATGATATAAAAGGCAAGACAAAGCAGGCAACGGAGTCGGTAAAAATTCAGTCACACAGTGTACATAGTACACAGAATTGTGCGAACAATAAAGAATTTATCTAAAACTGAACACAAATTTATATATTTTTTATTTGCAATCTACGAAGTCATATTTTAAACGTTTTGAAAAAAGTAACCCACTTATTCAATACAGTGCTGACTAAGTCTACTTTTTCTGATGAAAGGAAACTAGCCAAAATCCTTCCCATTACCAAAACGAACAATGAGTTCAGGCCAATTGCTATTTTTAATTTTTTGTCAAAGGTAATGGAAAACATTGTGGCTAGACTAATCAATATTTATCTGGAAAGTTACAATTTCTTCACTGTGAGTCAGTCGGGTTTCAGGAAAGGTAGTTGTTGTACTACCGCTCTATTAAATGTAGTTGAGGATCTTAGGTTGGAGCTAGATGATAATAGTGTAGCGTTTTTAGTTCTTCTTTATCACACCAAGGCTTTCCATACGGTCGATCACAAAGTTTTGAATAAGCTCCGGAAACTGTTTAATTTTTCACATTCTGTCGGTAGTGAAATTTGTTCTTATCTGTTGTATAGATGTCAAAAGGTTTATTTAAATGGAAATATTTGGGATCCGCTTAATATTAGTAGAGGTGTTGCCCAGGGATCAATACTAGGGCCTCCGTTGTTATGCATGTATATAAATGTACTACCAGATGTTTCGGTTGACTGTCAGGTTCATATGTATGCTGATGATGTACAACTTTATACCAATACTCGTAAGGAGAATATTTATTCTTGTTCACACTCTATTAACCGTGATTTGATTCCAATCCCTCAAAGTCCAAATGTATTAAGCTTTCGAAAACCAACGAGTTGTTTGTCATACCTGAATTGAGTATCAGGGGAAATAGAATTGACTTTGTCGAGTCTGCAACCAATCAATCAACCATTGTCTTTAATGACAGATTATTGTGGTCTGGCCAAATAAGTGTTGTTGTTGGCAGAATCGGCTGCCATTGATTCGACTCCTTTTGCCATTCGTATGCAACTTGCTAAAACGTATTTAATTCCTGTGCTTTTGTATAGGTGTGAAATCTTCGCAAACTGCGATAGTAATGACAATCAGAAACTCAACTTGGCATACAACAACATAGCAAGATATGTCTTTCTGAAATGTCGTCGGGATCACATTTCTCATTTAGCATAGCAGATATTTAGTGTGAAATTTGATAATCTTTTGAAAATTATATGCCTCATTCTATTCCATAAAATTATTAACACGGAACAGCCGGAGTATTTATTGTGCCGAATTAAGTTTGCATGAAGGTTATTCAACAATGGTATACGACTCTTCTGTAGCGATAGTTTTTATACACACCACAAGTCTTTGGAATTCCCTACCAAACTACATCCAAAAGTTAGGCAATGCAAATGCTTTCAAAAAGGAGTTATATATAAAAAGGAGTTATATAAGTTATTAGCTCGGTTAATATACATACATAATTGGCCATTACAACCCTTCAGTCAGGATTACGGCCTAGCTTCTCGGTTAAGATATCGGTTAAATATTTATTATTACTCTTTTAGACTGATTTTTTTTAATTATGTATTTTTTTATCATTCTTTATCTTTTAACTTTTTTTCTGTAGTATGTATTCTTAGTTTTTAAATTGCTCCTTATTATATTTTTATATATTTATTTTAATTTTTTTTATTTTTAATTAAATCCCTATATTTAATTAATGTTAGTATTTTATATCTTATTGCTCCTAATCATAACACTATAACTTATAAGATTAATATCTTATTGTGTTATGTAAACTATAATAAATAAATAAATAAAAATGTAAAAAAATGTAACACAGTAAAATTTATCGTCAAAATCTTCAAAAATTTGATAAATAAAAACAAAATGGATTTTACATACATACATAATTGGCCATTACAACCCTTCAGTCAGAATTACGGCCTAGCTTCTCACACCACTCACGTTGTGTGCCTTAATTTTTAAACTTGAGTGGCGGGACCTACAGTTTAACGTCGACTCCGAACGACAGATTTTAAGAAACTTTTTCATGGCAGGTTTATTTACTCTCAGAGTTTTTGCTAGAAATCTGCTGAGAGGAAGTCGCCGAAGAAATATTTTTTTTATATTTCGTTTTGATGTCTGGCCTGGAGCTCGAACCCGGGCTTTACGTCTAATAAGCGAACATACTACCTACTAGACTACGGCCACTACACAAAATGGAATGAATATGGAATATTGTGCAATTATGGGTGTGGAATGTAAGCGAAAACTACTGTATACCTTAGAACTCTATTGATAGCCCTGGAGATACCGCATAACTCTCTTTACTGCAGCCCATTTATATTTACCAGGATTTGCATTTAATCAACTCAACGAATTCAATTCACCGTTATGAAATGCACATCGAGCTGATGTATCAATACTCAGTGTTCAGTCGCCATAGCAAAAAAGTTGTAGTGATGTACATGGCAGGCGCAAATGTTTCCTGTAAACAACAGTCCTTTATGATCAATCATTGCCATTTGCTTAAACTTTCATCTTTTAAGCCCAGTTGCACTTAATGGTCTTTTTAACCCTTGGCAATTCTGAAAGACGCCACGTGTTGTTTGCAATTAACGATTCTATTTTAGATGGCATTGCTTCCTTCCATAATTCGGCTTGTGATGGTAAAGTTGTGTCATCAAACGTTTCGGCGACACCCTGTTTGCCTCTACATTCATCGATCAACATGGTGTAATGTTTTGCCGACTACGGTAAAGTTAGAGGTAGTAGAATTACAATCAGTGACACATACACTGCCTGAAATAAGCCTCCGTCCACCAAGCAGGCGAGGACAATTTTCACAGATTTCAATAAAGCATATTTGTTTTGTTGTTTGTTATTTCAGTTTGTGCTTATAATAATTGAATACAACGATATTTTTATTTATATATATATATATATATATATAAATGCAAAATTCTAACTCAAAAAGTCTACGTACAGAAATGAGACAATTTTCTCAGATTTTAATAAAGTGAAATTATTTTTTAAGATCCGTTTGTGCTTATAATAATTGAATACAAAGCTTTTGTTTTCAAAGGACAATTTATTTTTGTATACAAAAGCTCAAAAAACAATGCAAAATTCTAACTCAAAAAGTCTCCGTACAGCAATGAATATTAAAATTGATTTTTTTTTCATATTTCTTTTTAATAACAGGTTTGAAGTCCTTTGGCGGGAAAAACTTGTTTTAAAAATGTTTCATTGAAATATCCAGCTTATATGTGACAATGGTAGCGTGGGTCATTTGCTTATTAGTTACATTGTGTTGCAAATTACAGATTTTCACAGTTACAACTGTTCGTACAAGATTTTGTGTGTTTGCTGAACTGAGTGTGTATAGATAAATGCTTATGTATTAAGTTGGTATTGTGATTATTTGTTGGAGTTAGGGTGTGAGTGGATAAAAGAGAGAATGAAAGTAAGATACACTGAGGTATCGTTTTATGCGATAAATGCATTCCAAAAAAGTCGCATAAAACGATACTCTAGCTTCATATAAAAATTAATGATTCGTTCCAAAATCCTGAAAAACCGCATAAATTAAAATTTTAATTGAAAAATCAAAGCAAATTCGCATAAAAAGAATCAACAAAAGTATATTTATTTCATTTTCTTAAACAATAAAAACAAAATCTTCTAAAACAATAAACAAAAATAAAATATTAATTCATTATTTACAGAAAAACAGAAACAAAATGATCCAAAAAATAATAAACAAATAATAAACTGAAATCTATAATTATGAATGTACGATCAATCATTATGCACCGTTTTGGAATTGGTTCGACGTCACTTTTGTCATTAAAAACCTATCAACTAGTGCATACATATGTAGGGGACTAGATCAACGAATTCTTAGAGAGTTTAATTGTTTCTTTTATTGTAGAGTATGTTTAATTAAAGTTTGTGACTTTGAGTTTATAAGTTGCCTATGCAACTCATGATATCCGGAACACAATGTAACCTTATTGGTGAAAATAACAGTGTTTCGACAGAAAATTAATTAGACGATGCATATTAAACAAGTGAAGTCGCCGTGGTCTAGTAGGTAGTGTGTTGGCTTATTAGACGAAAGGCCCGAGTTCGAATCCCAGGTCAGACATCAAAAACGAAATACAAAAAGTATTTCTTCGGCGACTTCCTCTCAGCAGATTTCTGGCAAAAACCCTGAGAGTAAAAATTGCCATGAAAAGCTTCTCAAAAAAAATAATCTGTCGTTCGGAGTCGACTTTAAACTGTAGGTCCCGCCACTCATGTATAAAATTAACGCACACAACATTAGCGGTGTTGAGAAGCTAGGCCGTAATCCTGACTGAAGGGTTGTTGTTAAAAATAAAGCACATTAAGTTTATGTAGCTGTTTATCGCTTTAAAAATCTGAAAGCGATTTTTATTTATTGATTTATTTTTTACCAATATTAAAAAAAATATTACCTTAGTTTATGCTCTATAATTTTGAGTTCCTCTTTTTAGGTTATTCTTTTAATTAGCAAATGGCAAACTTTTTAGTATGTATAATAAGAATGATTTTAAAGAGATGGAAAAATAGTGTTGACAAATGGTTTAAAATAAAAAGTGAATAGGGTTGTAATAAAAAGTAGTAGAGTCTAATACTGGCGGTAACAATTCTCCCCCCAGTAAGATGAGTCCTTGGTGAATCTTACTTCAATCAATTGCCGACGTCTAGGACTGCTAATTTTACTGCGGGTCTTTCAATGATTCCGTTCATTGTTTTTAATTTAGCTCTTCGAACTTGACCATCTTTGGCTTTCGTGACTTCAACAATTTTTCCTCGTAACCAGGTGTTTCTATTGGCATCTTCATCAACCACAATAAGTGCGTCACCAACTTCAATTGCTTTAGATTGCTGGGACCACTTTCCTCTTCGGGTCAGCATTGGAAGCATTTCCTTCACAAAACGACGCCGAAACATATTAGCAAACACCTCACTTTGACGCAAGCACATTTTGTAATCGATGTTGTTGGCTGAGCAAAATGGCTTCGTACCATTTGAGCTACCAAGAAGGAAATGGTTTGGAGTGATGGCTTCCTGATCTTCAGTCTCCAATGATACATATGTGAGGGGTCTGGAGTTAACTATTAATTCCACCTCCATTAGGGCACTTCTTAAGCTTTCGTCGGTGAACTTTTGCGCAGGAGATATCTTATATAAAATAGTTTTAAGTGACCTCACTAATCTCTCCCAAGCTCCCCCCATATGAGGAGCTGCTGGTGGATTAAATTTCCACGAAATGCCTCTATATGCCATATCAGCTTGCATCTTGTTGAATTCTATATTTTTAAGCTCGTCCTTAAGGAAACGATCAGCACCCCGAAAATTTGTCCCATTATCGCTGTAAATTTCAGCTGGGGTACCGCGTCTTGCAACAAAATTTCTAAGGGTCATTAGAAATGAGTCTGTTGAGAGTGAATGGGCTATTTCAATATGAATGGCTCTTATAGTAAGGCATGTGAAGATAACACCCCATCGTTTTAATGATTTTCTGTCAAGAGTTACTGCTATTGGTCCAAAGTAGTCGACTCCGACAAACGTAAAGGGTCGCTGAAAGGGTCCCAGGCGAGCCGGTGGCAGGTTAGCCATTTGGGGTGGAATAGGTTTAGCCGCATTTATTTTACATTGCTGACAACTTCTTCGAATGGCTTTGTAAACAGCTCTCAAATTTATTATAAAATAAATTTGACGAATTTCATTTAGGACTGTCTCGTGATTTAAATGGTGATAGGCTCTATGGTAATCCATAATTACAAGTTTTGTGACATGGTGTTTACCTGGTAATACTATGAAATCTCTTTGGGGCCCACAAGTCTGTGCTGCATACTGAGCCCTATTATTTACTCTGATGATGCCATCTTCATCCATATAAACATTAAGTTTATCAAAGGCACCGCCTTTAATAATGGGTCGATCGCTTTGTATCGCAGCATATTCATCCACAAAACTTGTCATCTGAGTCATTTTCAATATTATCTTTTTTGCTTTAACAAAATGCGACGAATTAAGACTTTCAACTATTTCTTGCTGCTTAAATTTTTGTAGTCTTCTTTCCACGTACATTACCCAATTAGCCACAGCACGTTTAAGTCGGTACCAACTAGAAAAATATTCAAAATTAATTGAAAACTGTATTGACTGACGAAAATGCACGTTTAGATAACAAGGACGAATTTCTGTAAGGTCGACATCTTCAATATTGGGTGTAATACCAACGGAGTTATTTGGCCAAAAATGTTCAGGCTTCTTCAACCAAAATGTACCCTCAAACCATTCATTGTAGTTGTCAATAGCTGGCCTATACTTTGTGGCAAAATCAGCAACATTCATTGCGCTTGGAACCCATCGCCATTCAGAAACATTTGTGAATTTTAAAATTTCAGCGACTCGAAACATGACAAACTGCTTGTATTTCCTTGGGTCCCCTGTCAACCAATTTAAAACAGTTTTTGAATCGGTCCACATAACCTTTCGCTTCAATTTTATATCATGGTAAGTAATAGTCTTCATAAGCCTGACACCAATAGTTGCTGCTTGCAATTCAAGCCTAGGTACGGAGAGGGGTCGAAGTGGAGCTACCTTTGATTTTGCTGCTATAATTCTTATTTCAACCTTTTCACCAAACGTAAATCGAAAATATGAGACGGCTGCGTAGGCGTCCTCACTTGCATCGACAAATGTATGTAATTCCACAGAATATTCGTTTTGTTGTAGTGTGAGTGAATAACATCGTGGTAATTAACGGTAAAAATGTGAGCCAATTCTTCCACTTCTTAAAGAGATCATCACTAAGAGGTTGGTCCCAATCTATACCGCTCCGCCATATTTCTTGCAAAATAGTTTTTAAATACGACATGAAGCATGCCATAAACCCTAGAGGGTCAAAAACGGACAATAGGACTTGTAAAACCTCCCGCTTTGTGGGTACTAAATCCTCAGTTAGAATTGGTCGCCGAAGCCGCACAAACTTAACATTCATTTTAAAAACATCGTTTTTGGGGTCCCAATAAAGCCCAAGAATTTTTTCATAGTGAGTTATTTGTTCACTATTTTCAAATGTCTTTTGGTCTGAGTCTTTTCTTTCTCCTAAAACTTTCAAAACGTCTAAAGAGTTTGATGACCAATTACGCATAACAAAACCACCCTTGGTATGGACGTCTCGCACACTTAAAGCCAATTCAATAGCGCCTTCTATAGTGTTTGTAGAAGCAATAAAATCATCCACATAATGCTGTTTTGTAATCGCCGCAATAGTCCTTTCATTACCAAATTGTCTAGCGTTTTTGTCTCTGACAAAATGTGCAATGCATGGTGAACATGACGCTCCAAAGGTGAGTACATTTAGTTGGTACACCATCAGGGAACTGTTTTCGTCCCACCACAAAAATCTCCGCGCCCTCGCATCTTCTTCACGAACAAGTATGCGGTGGAACATTTCGGCTATATCACCACACACAGCTATGGCTCCCATTCTAAAATTAATTAAAATATAAATAAGGGGCACCAGCAAATCAGGGCCTTTTAATAAAAAGTCATTAAGAGCCAAATCGTTCGACTTAGCTGCAGCATCCCACACGAGTCTTATTTTGTTTGGTTTATGTGGGTTCTTGACAATAAAGGTAGGCAGGTACCATGTTTTAGATTCATTTTGCTGAAGAACCTCTATGGGTAACCTTTTAGCATAACCCTTTTCAAACAAATTGGCGATTTGTTGACTTAATATTTCGGCTAGGTTTGGGTCTCGTGCAGCTTTCTGCTTTATACACTGTAAACGCTTCTTGGCCATTGGCAAACTATCTGGCAATTCTGGTGGGTCAATCTTCCATAAAAGACCAACTTCATACCTGCCGTCCTTAAGTACACAGGTGTCGCTTAAAATTTGCATAGCTTGCTCATCATCTTTGGATATAAGTTTTGGCTGCTCACCTGTTATACCAATGCTTTCGTCAGCAAAAAACTGTTTCACCAACTCGTGAACTTCATCACATTTGCATTTGCGGAAATTAAATTTTCCATGAGCTGTAGAACCACCACCAAAAAGAGTCCACCCCAATCTAGTTTTGGATGCAACAGGTTGATGCCATCCACCTTCTCGTACTTTCAAAGCTGCAATTAAATTGGGGTTGTTTACACCGATTATCATCGATGGCACGACATTGGTATAACCTTGCAGGGGTATATCTTTTAGGTAAGTATATTTAGATTTGATTTCTTTCACATTCATAGATTCTTTCGATAGATTCAACTTTTTTACAGTGTACACATTGCTAATGGGAAAAATCTTTGAGTTGAGTCTGGCTGAAGAAATTTTTAAATCCAGCCTCTTAGAGTTGTTTTCATAGCGAGTGACGTCACCAGTCCATCGGATGCAAAGTGGATCTTTAGTACCCTCAGCACCTAATATGTCAGCTACCTCCTCTTCTAGAAGTGTTAGGTCGAACCATCATCCATGAGAGCGTATATTTGAACAGATTTGTTGCCACTGTAGAGAGTCACTGGTACCACACGGTAAAACGACTCACCCTCACTAGACCTGTGGTTATTAACCGCACCATTTGTCTGCTCCTCTTCGTTGTGCAACAATGCATTGTGCAAGACAGTGCACCCATTTACACCACATTGTTTGTGAAACCAGCACCTACGCCTGTGGTTGCCCAGACAAATTCGGCATAAATTGTTCGCCTTAACAGTATCCCACCGTTCAGCAACAGAAAGCTCTTTAAATTTTGTGCACTGACCCAATTTATGTGGGTCTTTACAAATTATGCATTGCTGTTGTACGTTCTGTGGCTTATGTGTGTTTACATGCCCCTCCTTGCTTGCTGGCTTTTTATTGTGGTCAAATACAGGAACTGTCACCTTGCAGGCTGCCTCTGCAATCATATATAGCCAATCTGAAAAGTGCAATAAATTTGGATGGTCAATGTCCTTTGAGTACATTGCCCACTGTAACACAGTGTCCACTGGTAACTTGTCTACCAGCTCCAGCAAAAGAGTAGGATTAATTAAATATTCCTGTAAATGGGATGCAAATATAGTGGCACAGAGATTTTTCACTGCAAATGAAAATTCGATCAGGGACTCTAATTTGCCCCGCTATATAGTATACTTGCGCACTTCTTCCATCAGATTTTTTATTATACACTCGGGCCTACCATAGTACATCTTTAGAGTCCTGATTATGTCCAGGACCATATCCGGAAGCATCAAACAATTTCTTACCGCGTCCCTTGGCTTACCCCGCAAGCTGTTTTGGAGTCTAATGAGGTTTTCCTCATTTGTATACTCGGCTGCCTGAGTGCTGTGTTCATAAGCACTTATAAAAATTTGGCCATTCCTTTGGGTCGCCATTAAATGCAGGTAAATCTTTACAAATATACTGGCGTGCCATTAATTGGGTCGCGGTGGTATTCAGAAAATCCCTTTCATAATTATTTCTATTAAATTGTAAATTAGTGCCGTCGTTTGTTTTGCTTTTATTTATACTTTGACAGCTTGTAGCACATATGTTTTGCTGTGTAATGTTACCCAATAGGTTTTGAGTCTCAAAGATGTTGCCACCATGTATAGTACTAAGTGTACGCGCGGTTTGTATCTGGGATAAGGTGTGATCGTGACCTAATTGTTCTGCAACTCGCCGCAAGATGGTGCTGCTCATATTGAGAGATGTATTGGTTTGGAGGTTAATGTTTGCATTTTGTTGACGCTTTTGTACACACGGAGTGTCTTTTATGGTAGCATTTCTACTGCTATTACCCACTAACCGTACAGTGCCAACTTCTTGGCATTGATCATCCTCTTGGCGTAGTAATTTGTACTTACGTCGCAGAAACTCCTGTTTTAACAGCATCTCTTCTTCTAGCTGTTGCAGCTCGAGCTGCTTTTTTGAAATTATTGTTGGCCGGACTGCTTGTGGGTGACTCGTTCGTTGATTGATGGTAGCTGGTGGCTGTTGTCTTGGTGTCTCAACAATATCAAGACTGGATTCGTTTATGGAGTCTGATGTTTGGAGGTTATGTGAGTCTTTTTGTTGTTGGTCTACAACAAGACAAGATTGGCATCTCCAGCTAAACACATCAACATTGTCGTCGATTTCACAACAGCTGCTATGGAAACAATGAAGGCATCTGGAACAGGTTATCATGTTTCCATCATCCGGGTCTGTACATAAAATGCAGTTTGCAGCAAGGGTCACATTTTCCTTTGGCATACTTAGAGCCATTTTATGGTTTAAGATTTTTAAAGAATTGTTAAAAATAAAGCACACTAAGTTTATGTAGCTGTTTATCGCTTTAAAAATCTGAAAGCGATTTTTATTTATTGATTTATTTTTTAACAATATTAAAAAAAATATTACCTTAGTTTATGCTCTATAATTTTGAGTTCCTCTTTTTAGGTTATTCTTTTAATTAGCAAATGGCAAACTTTTTAGTATGTATAATAAGAATGATTTTAAAGAGATGGAAAAAATAGTGTTGACAAATGGTTTAAAATAAAAAGTGAATAGGGTTGTAATAAAAAGTAGTAGAGTCTAATACTGGCGGTAACAGTTGTAATGGCCAATTATGTATGTATATTAAACAAGTACATCAATATGAGAACAAATTGATTAAATTAATCTTATGTAACATTTTTTAGATAGTTATACAAGGGTTTAAAAGTTATAAAGATCAAACAGTTGTAGAACCATTCGATAAGAGGCATAATGTCGTTGTTGGAAGGAACGGATCTGGTAAAAGCAATTTCTTTTATGGTGAGTTTGTTTAATTAGCAATCCAATGTAAAAAGTATAAACAAATTGATGTAGGAGAAATTACTATATACATATGTAGTTCACAAATTGCTTGTAAATTGTTGTATACATGTAGGAAAGTTTAAATAAAATGCGTTTGAATTATTTCAATAAAAATTCAATGTTTATTTAAATTTAAGTTTTAATAATAACAATTGTCTGCAATATTTAATTTTTACAAATTTTCAGTCCGATTTAATCTTCACAAATTTACACTTTACAACTTTTGTCAACCTTCTACAACTCGTCACCTTTCCACTTCAAATTCTAGTCCACAACTGTCTAATTCTTTACTGTCCGATTTCAACTTCCACTCGTAAGCGCTGTATAAAAAAGTATTCTAGTACCATTAATATCAGTCCGTCCGTTAACTACCCTGTTATCCTATATTCGGCCATCCGACTCCTCATCCGTCCCGGATGAACTACAACTGTCATCATCAACTTGGGAATAGCTCCATAATTTAAGGTGGTCATTGCTGGTGTTTGTTAAATTTGGTCCATCAAATTGAGCTGCTTTTCTGACTTCATAGCGACCATTTCTTTTCACTTTGGTAATTTCGTAAGGGCCAAGATATTCATTCGAAAGTTTCTTTCCGGCAACGAACTGGGTTCTTCTAACGGCTACTAAATCACCTACTTTGTAGTCAACATTTTTCTTTCTTTTTCGATCAAAATTTCTCTTATATTCATCTTGTACTTTCTGAATTTGTAATTTGCTTTCGCATCTCATTTGTTGACGGCTATTATCAAAGTCATCCATTAGCTCATTTTTAATAATATCGATTATGTTTGCACTGGTATCATTTTTCATCTTCACGCCGAACATAATTTCAAAAGCTGATCGATTTGTTGATCTATGAATAGTACTATTTAAGGCTCTTTGAACATTATTGACTTCTTTATACCAATGTTCTGGTTTTTCCGCTGATAGTATTGATAACACAGATATTATCACCCTATTTACACGTTCAATCTGCCCATTTCCTCTTGGCACACCAGTTGTTGATAAGATATGTTCGATGTTGTTAGCACTGCAAAATTCTTCAAATATTTTTGACGTGAACGCTGAGCCTCGGTCACTTATCACTCGTTCTGGATTACCGAATACCGAACGCCAGCACTCCAACTTAGTAATTACCTCGTCAGCATTTGTGGTTTTCGTAGGATACAACCAAACAAATTTACTAAAGCCATCCACTACTGCAAAAATGTATTTGTATTGTTTGGAAGTTGCGTCCATTGGCCCTAAGTGATCGACGTGGATTGTACATAGTGGCAAATCTCCCTTATCAATGCATTCCAGAAATCCTTCTAATTTTCCTTGTTTTTTGTTGAAAAGAATACATTTAATACAATTTTGTATTATCTTTTTACATTTACTTTCTAGATGCGGTATAAAGTAATGTTGTTTTAACTGATGAATGGTTTTAACTGCACTAAAATGTCCATTTTCGTGTGCTTTAGATATTATCTCTTTTTCCATATGACGGGGAACAACAAAAACATCTTGTCCATCGACTGCTTTACACAAGACACCACCTACTAGTTTATAATTTTCATAAGGACGAATTTTCAAAATTTCAATTATGGATTTTAGTGTTTCATCTGTGTACTGGGCCTTTCTCAATCGACATCTTAAGTCTGAATCAACGCTGACGATGTTTACCGCATATCTACTGAGAGCATCCACGTGTTTCATGCGCTGTCCCTTTCTATGCTTCAGGATGTAGTCAAAATCTTGCATATACATCACATATCTACAAATTGCTGGTATTAAATCTTCTTTACCGTATGTTTGTTTGAAGGCCAAACAATCTGTAACTAAATCGAACTTCATTCCTAGGAGATAATGTCGTAGTTTTTTCATTGCCAAAAATGCGGCTTTAATTTCCAAATGATAACTATGTAATTTTGACTCAGACTCCGATGCTTTTTTGCTATAATAATAAACTGGATACCATTTTTCATCAAACTGTTGTATAAGTATAGCCCCAAAGCCTAACTTTGACGCATCCGTATGTAACTCAGTTTTAGCATCTCTTGAAAATATTCTTAAGACTGGTTGATCAGTCAGCAAGTTTTTCAATTTTTCTATTGCTGCTTTAGCTTCATCATCGATAATAAACTTTGCATTTTTTTTAAGTAAATTAGTTAGCGGTCTAGCTATGATCGAATAATTTTCAATAAATTTTCTAAAAAATCCAGTAAGGCCAAGAAATGCCTGTACTCCTTTAATATTACACGGTTCTGGAAAGTGTTTTATAGCTTTAAGTTTATCTTCACTAGGCCTTACTTTGCCATCTTCAATTATCATCCCCAAAAATTCGACTTTATGTTGTAAAAACTTACATTTTTTCCAATTTATCTCCAAATTATTTTGAGCAGCCACCGAAAGAGCTCTTCGCAGATAATTAATACCAGTGTCTTCGTCAACGGAATAAATAATAATGTCGTCCATGTAAATTTGCATTATGCCATCGTTAATCAAATCACGAAAAATTGTGTTTATAAATCGTATGAACACAGCTGGAGAATTGCAAAAACCAAATGGCGCATAATTAAACTCGAATATCCCCTGCTTTGTTACGAATGCAGTAAACTTTTTGCTTTCTTCTTCAACAGGAACGTGTAGGAAGGCGTTTTTAATATCTAGCACACTAAAAATTTTTGATCCGGATAAACAGTCAATTACTTCTTCCATATTTGGAACAGGAAAGCGATCCTTAAAGACCACTTTGTTTATTCTTCTATAATCTATGCACATTCGTTTAGTGCCATCTTTTTTGTCTGCTAACACTACACGACTGCAATACTGTGACGTAGATTTCCGAATAATACCTTGCTTTAGCCAAATTTCTACTTGTTCTTCAACAATTTTCTGTTCTGGTGGTGGCAAACGACTTGGAGACGTATATATTGCGGTCTCTTTTTCTAACACTATTTTCATTTTCACAGGACTTAAAGCATTACTTACTGGTGAATAATTATTTTTTAGTTTTTCAATTTCTTTTTGATATGGAGAAGGTATCAAAAAATCAGATTCCGCATTAATATTAATGTTCATTACTTTTTCAATTTCATTTTCAACGTTATTTTCTATTAAGGAATTAAATATGTAACCGTTTTCATCAGATGAATAACGAAACCTTTTCAAAATGTTAAATCCGATAATAATATTATGAGCAATAGCGTTGTCTGGCACGACGACAAGATTGTGTTTAACTAATAGTCCGTCGAAATTAGACTCTACTTTTATAACACCTTTTGGTACTGTCACTGCACCGCCAAAACCAATAATTTCTCTCCGATAATTCAAAATGTCCTTTTTCATATACTTAATAAAAATACTTTCTTTAACTAGAGAAATGTCTGCACCACTGTCAATTAAACAATCAAATTCTTTGCCATCAATTAATACTGTTTTTAAACTTGTATTTTTCATTGTGCAATTCACTTTATCCACATTAGGTGTTTTACAATCTTTTGCTAGATGTCCACTTAAGTTGCATTTAAAACATTTTGAGCCTTGTGTGCAAGAACTACGCTTATGATCTGGAGAACCACAATTGTAACAACGTATAGTTTTGGCATTATTGTAACTTTTATTGAATACATAATTTTTTTGATTTTCATTTTTACCACCGAAAATTCGTTCATATATTTCGTATTGTTCTATAAGTTCCTTATAGTTCTTTGCACTGTATAAAGTTATTTTATTTTCACGTTTGCCTTTTATTCCGTCAACCGTATACTGAATAATTGAGCGTTCGTCTACCGCACCGAAGGAGCCAATACGACGCATTTGCAATACGTATTCATGTATCGTTTCATAGTCATTCTTTTTCCGATCGCGAAGCTGTGTATGAATTTCTGCACTCGAATATTCTTTATGAAATTCATCAAGTAAAAGCTTTTTTAACGTTTGGAAATCAAAAACCGCCACCGATTGTAAAAATAATTCTGTCGTTTTTCTCATTTTATTTCGCGCAAAAACAAATTTTTGTACATCGTTCCATCCATAGGCACTCGCGTTTTCTTCAAAGTTCTTTAACCACATTTCAATTGACATACCACTATCACCATCAAAAGTAGGAATTGTTGCTTCAACCGATACTTGTCCTAGAGTCATGTTTATTTTTCATTTTGTGACATTGTTCTTATTTCTTTATTTGTGTTATCTGTTTCGTATATAATATTACTTTCAGTTTCTTTTAAGTTGGCGTTTAACTCTTGGTTGTTTTGGAAATTAATTTCTTTTCTAACTATATTTTCAATTATATTTTCGCGATCACTTCTTTCTTTTAATTTTTCTTTGTTTTGATTATTACTTTCTTTAATTTTTAATTCCTTTTTCTTTGAACGTGTTTTTATTCCTTCATCTTCATCACTTTTTTCTGACATATTCTAGAAATACTTAACGAAATGTTAATAACATTTCTGTTAACTTTTCACTCATAAGTTACTGTTTTTGGAACTTTAACTTTGTTCTCTTCAATAATAACGGAATAGAGACAGAAAAACAACTATTTTATTTTTTGACGCTGTTAAATTTTTTTAGGTATATTTTTTTTCTGTACACTGCCGTTATTTTACTTAGATTAAAACGCTTTTGTACCACCTTCCTTTAAGCAAATTTATTAGTAGAAACGCGCACTTTTTCTTTTATTTTAATATAAAATCTTTTATTTTCCACAGTTTTTAGTTTTTACAATCAAATATTGCATAGGACGAGCCCCCAAATGTAGGAAAGTTTAAATAAAATGCGTTTGAATTATTTCAATAAAAATTCAATGTTTATTTAAATTTAAGTTTTAATAATAACAATTGTCTGCAATATTTAATTTTTACAAATTTTCAGTCCGATTTAATCTTCACAAATTTACACTTTACAACTTTTGTCAACCTTCTACAACTCGTCACCTTTCCACTTCAAATTCTAGTCCACAACTGTCTAATTCTTTACTGTCCGATTTCAACTTCCACTCGTAAGCGCTGTATAAAAAAGTATTCTAGTACCATTAATATCAGTCCGTCCGTTAACTACCCTGTTATCCTATATACATATGTATATTTATGTATATGAATAATGTTAGTGTCAGACAAAATTTAGAAAGAAAAACTAAAGGATAAAACTTATGCTTCACATTTCCCATTATTTGGATTTGGACAATAATATATCGAATTAAAAACGGAAACTTACAATTTTCATTGTACCGAGCAGAACTTTATATTATCAGTGATTAATCTTTGAAATAGATTCTGGTACCATTGGGTTTTCTCAATATTTTAAGTTGGTAACCCATGCGCTTTACATCGAATTATATAAGAATTTCTGCAATAAATAAATGTGTGGGCTTTTCAGGTCGAACACATCTTCAATTAGTTTATATGTTAAGGTAGTCAAAATAAGCATGTGCGATGATTCTATAGGTGGAGTGAAATCTCTTTTTGTCGGACTATTTCATCATGTATGGACAGCAGAAATAATTACCAGTTTTTTTACAAAATACGATTTTTCATATTTTTAAGTTAACCAATCCTCCTTGATGGATGACACCAATCTTCTCAAAATTTTTCAAAAATCGATTTTTAGATCCAATACCACTACCACTGCTCCAAGGAGGATCATCAGAACCACCATTTGTATGTAGTGAGGTTGGTGTACTATATCTTATATTCATATATTTTTTTCCAAATTTAAATTTATTTAAATCCATTTTCTGAAATCTCAAGTATTTCAAATTTCCAAATGGCTTCTAAACTTCTAGAGACTTCTACTGTTTCAATATGAAAGTTCATTCTTTTAACCCTATTCTTACTAATACGAGACTGGTGCTCATTTCAATTTTCAAATTGATGTAACAAAGGAAATGCCTAATAGATAGTGGTGGACGCTTTGCATCGATGTTCTTAAAATAATCGATATAACTTAAAGATACATAGAAACACTTAGGTGTGTTTTCTTTTATTGATCGACATCGATGCTTTATATTTGATGCATCCAAGTTAAAAACTTAATACAAATACAATATTTCACACATAATCAGCCAATAATAAAACATTTTGGAAATACATTATTAAAAACAGCTCAGGTGGTGTTAGATAAGGTATTGAGTCACTGTCCAATAACTATGTTGCAGGGCATACGTTAATGACTATTGCACTGAATACACACCTTTATTTTTACTTTACAATTTATTTGTATTTATCTATACACCTTTCTGTTTTTATTACTAAATATTGCTCTTGCCTTCTATTACAAGACCTTCTAAGCGCACATTCCTATAATAAAAGTCATACTGGAAAATTTATACACAAAATATTGGCGCACAAAAGTATTGTGAATTATAAACTAAAAAAATTTTCTATTGGAACAAAAATATTTTATGGTCAATATTTTAAATGTTAATATTTTAAACATGATTTTAAAACTGATCGGCGTTTAAAGTGATTTTGTTTGGCCTTGCAAACAAACCAAGGAGAAGTGAAGAGAAATTTAACTTCTCGTAATTTAACTTCTTATAATTTATGTTTTATCTTTTATAAATGATTCTATTAAATTAAGTGATTTCAGAAGAGACCATATATGTATTTTCTCCACAATTGTAAGATGGGAATACTAAAAAAAAAGTTAAAACAAAATTGTGCGTTGTTACAGCTGCCAAATATTTGTAAAGGCGAGAAAAGTTACCCTGTTAGTACTAAATGTTTAAATTGTACTCAAAGGTATAAAATAGATTATTGCGAATCTAGAGCTGACAAATGAAGTCGCCGTGATCTAGTAGGTAGTGTGTTGGCTTATTAGACGAAAGGCACGAGTTCGAATCCCAGGTCAGACACCAAAACGAAAATATGAAAATATTTCTTCGGCGACTTCCTCTCAGCGGATTTCTGGTAAAAACTCTGAGAGTAAAAATTGCCATGAAAAGCTTCTCAAAAAATCTGTCGTTCGGAGTCGACTTTAAACTGTAGGTCCCGCCACTCATGTATAAAATTATCGCACACAACTTGAGTGGTGTGGAGGAGTCAGCCGTAATCCTGACTGAAGGGTTGTAATGGCCAATTATGTTATGTATGTATGTATGTTATGTAGAGCTGAAAATTGTGCCTACTGTAATGGAAATAATAAAGCCTATAATCTCTATTTCCAAAAAAGGAAGATTTGTTTTGAAATAAGAACAGAAAAAAACAGATAATCAGACAGCAGTAATGTGCGTAAATCAAATGATCATTTGATCTTATACAGTTCCGTTAATTTTCCTATTCTATTTTACCTAAATAAAAAGAACAACAATAACCACATATTTGTCGTCATGTCATTCGCATAATTATAGAGAACTTCAACAACATTTCAGCAATGCTTTGCAAAAAAATTATGATCCTTAACTATATGGGACATTTTTATTGTCGATTTTTTTTTTACTCTCACCCCCCAGTTTGGTGCATATTGATAAAAATGATCAAGTCAAATTTTTAGATCAATTGGTTAAGGTTAAGACGTGGCGATCAAATTTAGGGGAAACCATAATATTTAAGTTTCTTGCCTCATAACTTGAAAAGTATTAATTTTATAAAAAAAAAATTGTGAATGCAAAACTATTCCAACAGCCCGAAAAAAAAGCCACAAAACATTTGAAAAAAACTTTGACATTAGTACTTTTAACGTTATGTGCCCGCATTGGGACGGCAAACTAATTAACTGGAAGCGGAAAAGTGAATAGGTTGCCAATTTTTATATCTAGCGGACACACTGAGAAATTGCTCTAAGTTACTACTTTGAAAAGTGGATCTGGAAAAGAACAGGCATCAGCTGTGTGTAATGCTAATCAGGAATGGGAGCTTCAAGACAACATAAATGTTGTGGTTTTTGATACAAAGCAGTAAACACTAGTCGTAAAAATGGAACGTGTGCTATCATGGAAGACTTTTTATAAAAGCCGGTCTTATTGCTACCATGTATACACCATATATACGAAATAACTTTTTGAAACGTGTTTGAGGTAAGATTTCAAAAAGCCTGGCCAAATTTAAATTTAAACAAATCTCTATTTGGAATAGATGACGAAAGAACAGAATTTCATGTTATTGAATCAATCAGTCGTGTTATAAATAGTAGAAAGAGGTGTTAAGTTAATGGAGGATTATAGATGAACTGCAGAAACAGTTTATTCTACAAGTTGCACAAGTTTATAGACAAAGATATTCTGATTGCCTAAAAAGTGAATTAATTAACATACTTTAAATCCTGAAGTTTAAACCTTTAATTTATATAATTTATTACTTGTATATACATATGTACATATGTTGTCTGAATATATTTATTAAAATACTAGCTGCACCCTGCGCGTGTTGCTACGCCACCAACTAAAATAAATTTGAAAGTAAGACATTACACATATGTATATCCAATTATTATTAGTATTTATTAGACTTATAAATTAATTACAAATCTAATATAAAAATTTTAGGAGCATTGACAACTAGGCCATCAGCTCTTGGTGTAAAAACTAAATATCCAATTAATTTTGAATCATTTTATTGATTTTGTTTCCCGTTGTCCATATGATTCAGACGAACAGGTCTGAGCAGTACGCATTCGATCAGTTTCTAATCTCACTACTCGCTGTTCAAGTGATTCATGCCAACGGGTCTCAGCGGCATGTACTCGAAGATTTTCCAGTCCCAATGCTCGTTGCCCGTCTGAATCTGAGTCTCGTAATGCTCTTTTCTTCCGTGCTTAAGGTGTAGGTTGACCAATTGCTTGTCGCTTTGGAGGCATGATTGCACGGGAACGACGTAAAAAATGCATTTAAATTTATTAGAATCTCACAATGTACCCAATCCAATTGAACCCAACAGCCTTTTTTAATTTTTTCCAAAATTAAAATGTTTTAAATTTGTGATTGGCATTTTACGGGAATGAGTTGTACCAAATGTTATTAAAATCATAAATGATGAATCCTAAAATGTATTTGTCCGATCAGTGACGCCTTCTATCGGAAATTCATCGCATCAACTTAGAAACTTTGCTAAAGATCATAACATCAAATGCACAGTTTACGATTTAATTAATTTTTAGTAATTTTCAGGGGCGCCACCTGTTGGATATTGGTCATACCAACTTAGAAACCTTGGTCGGCTCATGCGCAACAACTTCGCTAAAGATCATAACATGATTAAATGCATAGTTTACTATTCTATAAGTTACATACAAACAAACATTCATTTTTTATATATAAAGACAGAATAAACATATAAAAATATTTCAATATGTTTATAAAATCTTGGATTATGATTGGTTTATTTATTATTTTCCGATTTAATTTCTCATCCTAATATACTATAGACCTGTACAGTTACAACTTTTCGTACAAGTTTCTGTGAGTTTGTTGAACTGAGTATGTATAGATAAATGGTTATGTGCTTTAGTTATAAGTTAAAATTGTTATTATTTGTAGCAGTTAGGGTATGAGTGGATAAAGAGAGAATGAGAGTAACATATTTGTTTTCCTCTTTTCCTCACAAACAGATACTTATTGTACTATGCAAATAAAAATTCATATGTATGTATGATTTATATGATGATTGCTGTTCAGTGAAGGTAGAAATGAATAATCTCAAAAAATAGGGTCAACAATTTTTTTTTGGAAAAAAGGGGGAATTGAATGGGTAGGGCCTGGAGATACAGTGATGTGAGTTTGGCGGACATAGTTTGAGTGAAAAGTGTTTTTCCCTATTAGTCCCATTATTATAATTTTCCAGACGGCCTCTCGGTAGTCGTTTATCCGAGGAAGATTAATGAAAGCGTTCCGGAGATATAACGGTTTTAGTAAATTGTTCACGCGACTAACGAGTCAGAGGGTTCCGTTAAAAATAAAAAAAAACAATTTCTTTTTTTCTTTTTTTTATTGTTTTATTTAATTGACATTCAAATCAAGACTAAGAGTAAACTTACACGTAATTACAATATTTATACATTTTATATATATTATAAAGGGTCCGCCATCTAACGTTTTTTTTCCAACTAGTGCTTATTTCGTGAATGGTAACACTTAGCTCATGTCTGATTTGACAGATAATTAGTTTTATCCTTCCGCTGAACGAATATGGTTGTGTGTACGCTTGAACAACGCTGGGAAATATTACGACATTTCTTTGAAAATCATGGTAATGTTGCAGAATGTGTGCGAAAATTGCGTACGGATTTTGGAAGAAGAGAAGCACCGTCAGCTCCGTATGTTCGTTATCTTGTGAAAAAGTGAAAGAAACTGGCATCCTCATCGATAAACCAAAGCGTGAAAAGCCAAAAACAGTGCGTACACCCGAGAATATTGCTGCCGCGGTAGAAAGTGTGCGTGAAGCGCCATCAACATCAATTCACCGTCGTTCTCAACAATTGAACATTTCGGAGACATCATTGAGACGAATTTCGCATAAAGACCTTGGTATGACGCCATACAAAGTCCAATTGGTTCAATAGTTGAAGCCAATTGACCATCCAATGCGTTTTCGCTTCGCTAAGTGGGCCTGCGATCGACTTACAGAAGATGCCGATTTTGGCAAAAAAAAATCATCTTTTCAGATGAAGCTCATTTTGATCTTGGCGGGTATGTAAACAAGCAAAATTGTCGCATTTGGGGCACAGAAAACCCTCACGCATACATTGAAAAGCCGACGCACCCAAAACGAGTCACTGTTTGGTGCGGATTTTGGTCCTGATTCATAATTGGGCCATTTTTCTTTGAAAGGCAAGGAGCAAGGAGTGGCCGTTACAGTCAATGGCGGTCATTATCGGGCCATGTTGAACGAATTTTTGTTCACAAAAATTGAAGAGGAGGATATTGGCAACATTTGGTTTCAACAGGTTTTGAAGATCGCATTATCAGCCGCAGAGCTGATGTAGTTTGGCCACCTCGGAGCTGCGATTTGACACCGTTGGACTATTATTTGTGGGGTGCCGTCAAAGATAAGTGTTACGCCGACAAGCCAGAGACAATTGACGCTTTCAAGGACCATTGGTGAAATACAGCTGCACACAATCGATAATGTGCTTAAAAATTGGACCGGACATGTAGGCTACTGCATGGCCAGCCGAGGCAGCCATTTGAATGAAATTATTTTCCATTATTAACCGGAAGTATTGTACTTTCAAATGAAAAAAGGAATTTGAGAAAATATTCAGTAGTTTTTTTTTAAAGCAGTTTCAAAAAAAAGTTATTTGGCGGACCCTGTATATATATAACTGTGATAATAGGCAAAAATAAGAAGCTCCGCAAATTTGTTGAAAATAAAATTTTTAAAGGTTATTTAAATAGACAGGACTATATTAGAACCTTAAACAAAGTGTTTTTTCATATTTGGATGGTGAAATACAGTAAAAAAACTTTTTATTGATTGGAAAAACAAAAAAATTAAAGTATAAATATGTTGGAATGCCATCATTGTAAAACGGCAATACGCGGCGAATCTGGCTTAATGTGTGAAGGAATATGTAAAAAGGTTTATCACTGTGCAAAAAAGTCCTAGGGAATCGATCAATATTCTTGTGGATTATTGGAGGCTAGTGGATTCATCCGTTTTATGTGTGATGACTGTGTTGATATATTTATAATGTGGATATGGCGATCGGAGATATTTAAGAAAATGTGAAAAAAAACAAACAACACCAGGCTGAATATAAAGGCGAATTCAGGGAATCGTTAATACAAAATGAAAACGAAATTAAAAAGCTACTTGAAGCTATCGAAAAAAGGTATGGAGAGAGATTGAGAAAATTATATGAAGCTCAAAAGCAATGCGATGTAAAGGAAATAAATAAGCTGCATGGAGTGATAAACGAAAATCAAAATAACAGTAACCCTTTTACATTAACGGTCTATTTTTATTACATATTTAAGCCGAAAGTCCATACCATCCGTTTCATGCGACCTTGCGTTACATTCGATTCTTGCATTATATGCGGTCTTTATTGCAAGTTACACACAATGCATTTTATGCGACTGGTTTTTTGTTTTGGTCAGCTGTTGTGGTAAACAATAAAAAAGCAAACAAGAACATTTTTGGGAAAAATAGAAAATCAAATTGTAATTTAAAAGAATTTATGCCATTAATTACAAATTTATGAGTTTAAATATGTGATATTTTGTGCTGTTATTGCCTACGAAAATCCTCAAAAGAACACAAGACGAGTGTTTTCGGTTAATTTATCCTCCATTTTTCATGTTTACAAATAAATAAATTCAAAGTAGATGACACTCAGTACATAAAAACAATCGACAACTAGTAACATGCATATTTTGTTCATGAAATGATGAAATGTTCATAATAGTGTTTTCACACCGAGTGGTTTTAACGCAAAAGTTGGTTTTAACGTTAAAATCAAAAATAAAACCAGCTTTTACCATACAAAATTATTGTGTTAAAATCAACTTAAAACCTTTTTTGAATTGGTTTTAAGTTGATTTTATGAAATACAACCTTGTTTTATGTACTAAATCAGAGCTACCAGCTCTGAAATGGTAAAAACAGCTGATAAAAATTAAATAAAAATAACAAACAAAACAAATGTAAAAATATTGAAAGCCGGTTGTATAAAAATGTAAAATTTCAAATAATGAATGCTACAACAATAATAAATAACAATATTTTAACAATAATATTAATAATATTAATATTATTTCTTAATTTTTCATATTTTTTGTTTTTTCTTAAACAAAAACATTTCTGTTCCGTCATGAATGTATGAAAGTTAAAACCTGATTTAAGAAAATTTGCAGTGTGAACGCAAAATCAGCTGATTATGGTTTTAATGTTAAAATCAGGTTTTAACTTTTGGTGTGAAAACACTATAAGTGTGTTAAAAATGTATTTTCCTCTTAAATTAATAGTAAACTTTATTATACAATATGTTTTTATTAATATGTTTATAAGGCAAAAAGAAAAATGCGAAAATAGTATTGCACTATTTAAACATATCTATAGAAACCATTCACAATAGTATATAATTTGGCATGCCAAGTTTAAAAAACTGCTGACATTTTCTAACACTGCATGAGTCGCATAGAAAAGTAAACCTACTTGATGCGTTCTACGCGTCTATGCATTCTATGCATTTTCTTCTGTTTCTTGTCACATACAACTACACTGATTCTACTTTTTCGGTATATGCATGTAATGCAAGGTCGCATGAAACGGCTTTAAGCCGAAAGTCCATACCATGCGTTTCATGCGACCTTGTTTACATGCGTTTCTTGCATTCTGTGCTATTTTTATTGCAAGTTACACACAATGCGTTTTATGCGACTGGTTTTTTGTGTTGGTCAGCTGTTGTGGTGAACAATAAGAAAGCAAACAAGAACATTTTTGGGAAAAATAGAAAGTCAAATTGTAATTTTAAAAGAATTTATGTCATTAATTACAAATTTATGAGTTTACATATGTGATATTTTGTGCTTTAAAGGCATACGAAAATCATCAAAAGAACGCAAGACGAGTGGTTTCGGTTAATTTATCCTCCATTTTTCTTGTTTACAAATAAATAAATTCAATAAATTCAGCACATAAAGACAATCGACAACTAGTAACATACATATTTTGTTCATGAAAGAAATGTGTTAAAAATGTATTTTAATGTATTATCCTCTTAAATTAGTAGTAAACTTTATTATGAAATATGTTTTTAATAATATTTTTACAATGCAAAAAGAAAAATGCGAAAATAGTAATGCACTATTTAAACATATTTATCGAAACCATTCACAATAGTATATAATTTGGCATGCCAAGTTTAAAAAACTGCTGACGTTTTCCAGCACTGCACGAGTCGCATAGAAAAGTAGAAAGTAGACCTACTTGATGCGTTTTACGCGTCTATGCATGCTATGCATTTTCTTTTGTTCCTTGTCACATACAACTACACTGATTCTACTTTTTCGGCATACGCATGTAATGCAAGGTCGCATGAAACGGATGGTATGGACTTTCGGCTTTATTCTCATCATTTTTTGTACTCTTTGATCTTTTCTACATTAACATTACTGTCTAACATAAAAGTTCTTTCGCTTAAGCCGAAAGTCCATACCATCCGTTTCATGCGACCTTGCGTTACATGCGATTCTTGCATTCTATGCGGTTTTTATTGCAAGTTACACACAATGCGTTTTATGCGACTGGTTTTTTGTTTTGGTCAGCTGTTGTGGTAAACAATAAAAAAGCAAACAAGAACATTTTTGGGAAAAATAGAAAATCAAATTGTAATTTTAAAAGAATTTATGCCATTAATTACAAATTTATAAGTTTAAATATGTGATAATTTTGTGCTGTTATGGCCTAGGAAAATCCTCAAAAGAACACAAGACGAGTGTTTTCGGTTAATTTATCCTCCATTTTTCATGTTTACAAATAAATAAATTCAAAGTAGATGACACTCAGTACATAAAAATAATCGACAACTAGTAACATGCATATTTTGTTCATGAAATGATGAAATGTTCAGAAATGTGCTAAAAATGTATTTTCCTCTTAAATTAGTAGTAAACTTTATTATGAAATATGTTTTTATTAATATTTTTATAATGCAAAAAGAAAAATGCGAAAATAATAATGTCGTAAAATGTAAACATATCTATCGAAACCATTCACAATAGTATATAATTTGGCATGCCAAGTTTAAAAAACTGCTGAAATTTGCAACACTGCATGAGTCGCATAGAAAAGTAGAAAGTAGATCTACTTGATGCGTTCTACGCATCTATGCATTCTATGCATTTTCTTATGTTTCTTGTCACATACAACTACACTGATTCTACTTTTTCGGTATACGCATGTAATGCAAGCTCGCATGAAACGCATGCTATGGACTTTCGGCTTTAAGCCGAATTGATAGCCTTAAGAGCAAGGCCGCGAACCCCCCTACTAATAGTATCCCAATCCATCTTCCCCCCTGTGATACCCCCACCTTCACTGGTGATTATGCATCTTGGCCAACGTTTAGGGATATGTTTTCGGCCATTTATGGGACTAATCCCCACATTAGCAATATCCAAAAGATGTACTATCTTTTGCAGAAAACTGAAGGTGAGGCGAGGGACATTATTCGAACGTGCCCCATGACGAATGATGGTTTCGACATGGCTTGGCAGAATCTCGTCGATCGTTACGAGAATAAAAGAGTATTGGTAAATTCTCAATTGAAAACTCTTTTCAACCTCCCTTCCATATCCAAGGAATCTGGCCCTTCCATTAAGAGTCTACAACGGACAATTAATGATTGCATTTCTAATTTGTCGTTGTTGGGCTTAGAAACTAAAAATTGGGACATAATTTTCGTTTACATTTGCTCCACTAAACTCCCCGAACATACCCTAGGTCTTTGGGAACAATCTCAAGGTCCTAGCTCAGATCTACCTAAGTGGAGCAAGATGGATGCATTCCTAACTGCCAGATACCGAACTCTAGAATCAGTTTCGGACATAATTGGCAGCCACAATTTTACCCAGGCTACTAACCAAAGCAGCTTTGGTAGCCCCCGAAAATTCAGATCTTATAAGACTGTTGACCCGAACATACCTCAAAGAAAGTGTCCAATTTGTAATCAGAACCACCCTATTCGTTTATGTTCTGATTTTCTGAGAATGTCTGTTAGTGAGCGCATATTATCTGTTCGAGATCATAAGTGTTGCACGAATTGTTTGGCCGTTTCTCATGAGTCAAAAAGATGCCAAAGCTCTAACGTTTGCTATATTTGCAAACAAAAACATCATTCGCTACTTCCCAGTGTTGGAAAATGTCAGCAGTTTTTTAAACTTGGCATGCCAAATTATATACTATTGTGAATGGTTTCGATAGATATGTTTACATTTTACGACATTATTATTTTCGCATTTTTCTTTTTGCATTATAAAAATATTAATAAAAACATATTTCATAATAAAGTTTACTACTAATTTAAGAGGAAAATACATTTTTAGCACATTTCTGAACATTTCATCATTTCATGAACAAAATATGCATGTTACTACTTGTCGATTGTTTTTATGTGCTGAGTGTCATCTACTTTGAATTTATTTATTTGTAAACATGAAAAATGGAGGATAAATTAACCGAAAACAATCGTCTTGTGTTCTTTTGAGGATTTTCGTAGGACTTAACAGCACAAAATATCACATATTTAAACTCATAAATTTGTAATTAATGGCATAAATTCTTTTAAAATTACAATTTAATTTTCTATTTTTCCCAAAAATGTTCTTGTTTGCTTTTTTATTGTTTACCACAACAGCTGACCAAAACAAAAAACCAGTCGCATAAAACGCATTGTGTGTAACTTGCAATAAGAACCGCATAGAAAGCAAAAATTGCATGTAACGCAGTCCGCATGAAACGGATGGTATGGACTTTCTGCTTAAGTACAAATAAAATATATGTATTCATATAATAAAATACAA
Source organism: Sarcophaga rosellei (assembly GCA_930367235.1). Classification (NCBI taxonomy): domain Eukaryota; kingdom Metazoa; phylum Arthropoda; class Insecta; order Diptera; family Sarcophagidae; genus Sarcophaga; species Sarcophaga rosellei. The sequence goes on along the minus strand of OV884018.1, from coordinate 42,548,974 downwards.
TAAAGAGAACCGCGTTACTCTTTATTACGTGTGTTCGCTCTTAAGCCGAAAGTCCATAGCATGCGTTTGTGTGCGATCACCCACAAGAACATCATGACATCTCTTTTGTGCGGCTACCTCCTTGCGACACGGACACATTTTATGGAGATTTTGTGAAATGGCCTACTTTCCGCGACCTTTTTACGGCCTTATACATAAATAATACTAGGCTTAGTAAAATTGAAAAACTTTTTCACTTAATTCAAAAGACAGGAGGAGATGCTAGAAAAATAGTTTCAAATGCCCAATTGACTAACGAAGGCTTCGACATAGGCTGGAAAAACCTCGTGGCCCAATACGAAAACAATCGGATCCAAGTAAATGAACAATTAAAAATTTTATTTGACCTTCCGAACGTTGCCGAAGATTCAGGCTCATCCGTTCAGAAACTTCAGCGAACAGTAAATGGATGTATTCAGGCGTTAAACGCTTTAGGTGTAAAAACCGACACAATTTTAGTATACATTTGTTCAACAAAGCTCCCTCGGGCTCTTTTAAAGGAATTTGAAAATTCACTTCAAGAAATTACAAAAGTTCCGACTTGGGAACAGTTCAACACTTTCTTGGCGCACAATTCTAAGACTCTAGAATCCATAGCGGCCATCACACAATCTAATTCCAAAGCAGAATAATCAAGAAGGGACAATTTGAAATCAAAACGAGTTCACACTTTTCACATAAACACGACCCAGAACGTAACTGAGTCGAAAAATATAAAACCTTTAAACACAAGCAGGGCATAGAAAAATTACTCAAATTACAAATGCCAATATTGTAAGGAGTCTCACCGATGGTCTTGCCCCAAGTTCTTAGAGAAGAATATTAACGACAGAATTCATATTGTACGAGTTACAAATTCATGTTACAATTGCCTCTCTATTGAACACAGTGTGAAAGACTGTAAAAGTAAATTTAGTTGTAAATTATGTAAGCAAAGACACAACACTTTGTTACATAAGGGATCAGAAACCCAGACTTTAGTTCAGAATTGTGACGAGACCCAAACAAGCAGGAGCATCGCAGCACAAAACAATAACATACAGTCCACATCAGCACTGAACGTTTCCATCCCAAACATCACTTCCTTGACACTACAAGAGAGCAAACATGACAATCAAACCCCCAACGAGAAAGAGACCTTGTTATTTACTGCAATTGTACTGATCGAAACTAGAGGCGAAAAGTATCAGGCAAGAGCAATCATCGACCCTGGTTCACAATCAACTTTTATGCCAGAAAAGTTGAAAAATCGACTAAATTTGCCCACCAAACGAAATTTAGTTCATGTTACAGGCTTGAGTCAAACAGTTTCAGAGACTTCAAGCAAAGCATGTTTATTCAATCTTTGCTCCAAGGTGGACTCACAATTTAAATTAGAAGTCTGGGCACCAGTCCTGAAGACTCTTCCATCTAATTTACCATCACAGACTTTAGATTTGCAACATCTCAATGAAACTGCAAAATTAGAACTTGCAGATCCTCTATTTCATCAAAGCAGACCCATCGACTTGCTTATAGGCCTCGACCTGGGCCACTCAATATATTGCATGGACACACCGATGCGGTCTATTGGATCCCTTTTGGCACAAAATACAGTATTTGGCTGGATTGTGGGGGGACCAATTCCAACAACGACACAACCTAGTACAACAACCTACTCAACACTACGTCCCTTGATCGAATCCTCACACGCTTTTGGGAGGTGGAGGAGACCCCAAAACAGGTTTTGAGGTCAGATGAGGACACATTTTGCGAGAACAACTTCATGTCGACTACACGAAGAAACGACACAGGAAGGTATATAGTTACCCTACCCTTTAAAAATAACGAAGAAATAGGAACTTTCAGAAACATAGCTATGGCACAGTTCTTGAGAATGGAACGCACGCTTAGCCAGAAACCCGAACTCAAAAAACAATACGACCAAGTTATTGTTGAGTACCTCGAGTTAGGATATATGAGGAAAGTCTCTCCCCTGGAAATCAACACAAACCCAAATTATTACCTGCCGCATCATGCAGTAATAAAACCCTAAAGATTGACAACGAAACGTAGAGTAGTTTTCAACGCTTCGAGCCCGTCTTCAAACAAGAAGAGTTTGAATGACATATTATATCCAGGGCCCATACTTCAACAAGACTTAGTGCTTCTGATATTGAAGTGGAGATTCTTCCGTTTTGTGTACAACGCAGATATCACAAAAATGTATCGACAGATACTCATTGACCCAACTCAAACCAAATATCAAAGGATATTATTTCGGCAAACAAAAAAGGATCCTATTGAGGATTACGAACTCCTAACAGTGACTTTTGGAGTCAACTGCGCCCCGTTTCTGGCCATTAGAACCCTACTTCAATTAGCTGAAGATGTAAAATCAACTCACCCTCTCGCATCAAAAACTCTACAACAAAACATGTATGTAGATGATGTTTTAGCAGGTGGTCACACGTTAACCGAAGCCATCAAATCAAGAAAAGAACTTACAACAGTTTTAAAATCCCCTGGACTTGACCTGATGAAATGGACATCAAATGACCCACGAGTTATACAAAATTTACCAAATGAGAACCTACTACCTCTCGATTGGTTAAATTTACCAGAAACACTGGAACAAAAATGAGATTAAATGGAACATTTCTTCAGACTCATTTACATTTACCGCACCAGATGTCGAGTTAAAAGAAAACTACAGCAAAAGAGAAGTTTTATCGACCATTGCCAAATTCTTTGACCCTTGCGAATGGATAGCCCCAATAATAGTTGAAGCAAAACTAATTATGCAACAGATTTGGTTAGATAAAGTCGATTGGGATGACAAACTAAAACCCTTGACTTGTCTACAGCGGCAAAAATTCATAAAAAAAAACTGCCCCGCAATAAATATATTGAAAATTTCCCGTTGGATCCAATTTAGCCAGAGTTGTAATGTGGAAAATCACGCTTTCACTCCCATTAAGCAAATATCTTTGCCCAGCTTAGAACTGTGTGGATCCGTTTTATTGGCAAATCTTGCATGTGGACTTATACCAAATCTTCAAATTCAAAATATCAAGACATATTATTGGACCGACTTAACAATCGTGCTGTCCTGGTTAAAGAAACCCCCTTGCTCATGGAACACTTTCGTTGGAAATCGTGTTTCTGAAATCCCAGATAAGGAAAACTACAACCTATGGTGGTTTGGACCCTCCTGGTTAAAATTGTCTAAAAATCAATGGCCGAAAACAAAACAAACAGGTGACACAAACTTAGAAGCTAAAACAGTAAAAGCATTTGCAACCACAACATGCGAAGACCCATTAAATCGATTCTCAGACCTATCACGCGCTTATCGAGTGCTCGCTTATGTCATACGATTATGGAGAAATACTGGAACCAACCGAAACCATCTTCGCGTATCTTCATCAGAAATCACCCGAGAAGAAATAGATTTCGTCAAACATCGACTCATCATATTAACTCAACAAAATCATTTTCCAGATGAGCACAAACGTTTGAAACTCAAGCAGAAAATATCCCCATCCAGCAGTCTTTTGACCTTAAATCCTTTCATGGATCGCCATGGAATTATTAGAGCCAATGGACGACTCGCTCAATCACAAGTATTAACCTACAGTGAACGTTATCCAATATTGCTACCTCATAACTCGAAGTTATCACAATTACTAGTGGAATTTACACATAAAATTCCCCTTCATGGAGAAAAGCAACTAATGGCTCGAGTCTTACGCACAGAATATTGGATATTCAGGTTGAAACCCTTGGTCAAAAGCGTAATACACAATTGTAAAACTTGTGTTTTGTACAAAAAACATACATAAAATCAAATCATGGCTTCATTACCACCAGAACGCACAACATTATCAAGAGCCTTTGCTACAACGGGATTAGATTACGCAGGACCCTTTGACATCAAAAATTTCACAGGCCGAGCGTGTCTTATCACAAAAGGGTACATATGCATATTTGTATGCTTCGCCACAAAAGCTATACATCTTGAAGCAGCAAGTGATTTATCGACCCAATCGTTCCTAGCCGCATTTTACCGCTTCATTTACTCAGACAATGGAAGAAACTTCGTCGGAGCAGCAGAACTATTAAGAAAACATCGTCTAGAATTCATAAAGACTCTTCAAAATCAAGTGACCCATCATTTTAGTCATCAAAACCTTAACTGGAAGTTTATTCCCCCAGGAGCCCCACACATGGGCGGCCTTTGGGAAGCCGGTGTAAAATCATTTAAAACTCAGCTCAAAAAGATGATACCGAACATGAAATTCACATTTGAAGAGCTATCAACAATTCTTGCTCGTATAGAATCGTACCTAAACTCTAGACCCTTAAGTCCTGCTAGCGATGACCCAAATGACCTTAATCCATTGACCCCTGGACACTTCCTTATTGGTAGTGCATTATTGACCCCAGCTGAACCAGATATAAGCATCGAAAATCTGAGTCTCATCAACCGCTGGAAACGTCTAAAGGTCATCTACCACTCATTTTGCCAAAGATGGAAGTCCGAATATTTAGTTGAACTTCATCGCAGACACAAATGGAAGATTCAGAGGGACAACGTTAAAATCAACGATCTGGTAGTCGTCAAAAATAACAACTTGCCGCCTAATGAATGGCAAATGGGCCGAATCATCAAAACATATCTTGGACCTGGCCAGAACTGTAGAGTTGTTGACATCAAAACAAAAAATAGAGTCATCACCAGACCAATTACAAAAATTGTGGTTTTGTTTGCAAACTAGTATAACCCCTATCATTTACATACACTAATATTGTTCTAATTTTATACTTACAGGTATGGCATCCCAACAAACACAAAGATCCGAACACTGGCAATTTTCATGTGGAGTTTGTCTCAAGGACCACCCCATTCGCACTTGCAAAAGGTTCTTGAGTTACAACCCAACCGAACGATACGACCTCATGGTTATCAAACGGTATTGTTTGAACTGCCATATCTGCAAGAGAAGTCACAACACATTGCTACTTGATGCAATGCAGTTAAAAGACCCACAAGCATCAAGACGAGCCGACCCACAGCCATCAAGACGAGCCGACCCACAGCCATCAAGAAGAACCGACCCACAGCCTTTAAGACGAGCAGATCCAGACACACCTTTTTTCAACTGGAACTTGGTGTTCATTCCAACCGCCTCCGTTAAGGTTCACACCGATAGCCTTACTACCTGGATCAGCACACGGGTTATCATTAATCGGTCTTTAACAACGTCCAGAATATCAAGATCTTTTGTCACTAAATACAAAGTTTAAACCATCATGATGTATTCCCAAGACTTTGCTGTCTTTAAGATGCGATCCTACAATGACAACAATAAATGGTCGATCAAAGTTACAGCCCTTGTAATAGATCAACTTCCAAAGAAGCCATATTCTGGACCCATCTCAGCTGACGCAACAGAAGATTTTACCCCTAACTCATTGGCGGATATAGACCCTCGTTCCAACACTATAGTGGAGATTGAAATTGGCACTGATATTTATTCTGCTATACGTCGAGATGGAGCCATTGATACAGAAGTCGGTCAAGTTGTAGCGGAAAAGAGTGCCTTGGGATATTTATTTTCAGGACCCATTCAAAACCTGTGGTAAATTTCACCAAGTCATGGGGGCCAGAATGTTCAATGTTGACACAATTAAAAGGAACACCCTTTAACATTAACGGTCTATTTTTATTACATATTTACTCTCAGCATTTTTTGGACTCTTTGATCTTTTCTACATTAACATTACTGTCTAACATAAAAGTTCTTTCGCTTACATGCACTCTAGTTTCGACCGTCAAAAAGTGAAGAACAAAGTGGTGAACAAAACACATATACAAAGTGAAATAAATTTAAACAAACTAAAATTGTGAAAAACAACATGAAAACCCACAAACATTAAACAGTGAATTTAATCAATAAAACAAATTAAAATTACATATGTATATAAAAACAAAACAAAGGCATTTAATTTAAAATAAAAACAAAAAAGAACCAGCTAAACAGACAAAGCATAAACAGAAATAAAAAAAACAATTGAGGAAACAAGTGTCAAAACAAACACAAGTAAGCTACCATTTGCCGATGCATTAAAAAGTAATATAGTGATGCCAGACAAAAATAAACAAACCCCACTTATTATTAAACCAAAAGGGAAACAAGATATCGTAAAAACTAAGGAGGATTTAAATAAAAAAGTTGATCCTATGAACTTTAAAATTATTAGTATAGAACAGCGAAAAAATGGTTCTGTAGTTATACAGAGCGAAAGCAACGAAGAAAGAGAAAGAATAAAAGAAACAATGCAAAAGAAAATGGGTGAATACTACGAAATTAAAGTTCCTAATCAAGTTGATATGAAAATTAAAATAACTGGTATGTCATTCAAACTAAAGAAAACTGAAATTATTGAAAAATTGAGAAGGCAAAACAATTTTGTTAATGAGAGCCAAATGGAGGTAATAAAGTTATTTGAGTATAAAAGAAATGGTGAGACAATATACAACGCTATACTCAAATTGGATAATGATGCATATATGAAAGAAATGATGACACAAAAAGTCAATATTGGTTGGGAGAAATGCAAAGTTTTCGATGGTACTCAGATTATAACAGTGTTTTAAATGTAAAGGATACAACCATAAATCGTCAGATTGTAAATATGAATAGGCCTGCATTAAATGTCATGGAAGTCATAAATCGAAGGAATGTAATCAAGATACAATAAATAAATGTATTAACTGTATCTGAAATAACAGGTTGAATCTAAGTTTGGACGAGAATCACTCGACCCATAGTAAAGATTGTCCTGTGTATCAAAATAAATTGAATGCAAAAAAGAGGAGAAGTGAGTTAGTGGCATAACAATCACGGAAAATACAAGGCATATACACAAATATACAAGGAATATTAAATAATTATAAGCAATTAGAAATATTGGCTGAAATAAAAAAGCCTGAATTTATAATACTTTCGGCAAATCCGCAACTCCTACCCTGTTTAAATACTATCTATGCTAATAGTTGATTCGGTGTCGTCACTTAGAATTGCCGCAGTACCTAAACTAGCACTTTCTAAACCATCCCCACACTCCTCTTCTCCTACTCCTATTCCACTGGCACCTGCTCCTAATTTGTTAATCATTTTAATAGGTACCCTTTTTACACCACCTCCACTTAAGTCATGCACTTTTCGAAAATGTTCTACATTTTCTTCAAACTTCCTTTTTTCTTTCGAAAGGCAGTTTTGAAAATTTATTCTTTTCATTTTATCCTAATATATATATATAAAACACTTAAAATTCAATTCAAATTAAAAAAAATTATTTATTTCAAAAATATAAAATAAAAATATAATACCACAAATACACAATATTAAAAATACCATTTCACTTCACTGTTCTTTATTATTATTTATAATTTTAAATTTTTTTGATACTTATCTTAGCACTTTCACTTTATGAGTATAAAACAATTTTTTTAATTTTTTATGTTAAAATTGCGTTCTTTTATGTTTAATTTTGGGTTTTCACCTTTTTTTCCTTTGATAAAAAGATCACAATTAAAATTTTCGTCATAAGACGCTATAAATTTTTATTTTCAAAGCTTACTGCGATTGAATTTTTGAAATTAATTAATTTGCCGGTCATTTGACAGTCAACAGCTGTGATGTGGTTTTGATGTATTAACAAATACAACTCTGAAGCATAAAAAGTCAAATAAAAAGTACATGTGTAGTAGTAAGTAAGTTTTGTATGTGTTAATTTCGGTCATTAATTTGTGTAGGGCAGAAAATTTATGGTTTTGAAATTTGTCACTCATCGTTATTGGATTCCCCATATTCGTATTTGAAATTATCGAAATAATAGAGTGTTTACAAACAGTTTTCGATATGCTTTTGAGCAAAACTAGTTTATCTTAAACATTTTTCTAATACTAAAAATGTGGCCCAAAACAAGTATGTATACGGAAACGTGTTATTGTTGTTTTATATTTTTGCATTTATTTGAGTCCCGCGGCTACCTTGTTTATTATACCTACCTGTTTATTATACCGAAATGAATATCTGGTAACTCTGCAAAGACTAACGTTCAGCACTTATTGGTGAGAACAACATTTTTTCGACAGGAAATTAATTAGACGATGCATATTAAACAAGTACAGCAATATGAGAATAAATTGATTAAATTAATCTAATATATAATTTTTTTTAGATAATTATACAAGGGTTTAAAAGTTATAAAGATCAAACAGTTGTAGAACCATTCGATAAGAGGCATAATGTCGTGGTTGGAAGGAACGGATCTGGCAAAAGCAATTTCTTTTACGGTGAGTTTGTTTAAATTAGCAATCCAATGTAAGAAGTATAAACAAATTGATGTTGGAAAAATGGGTATATACATATGTAGTTCGCAAATTGCTTGTAAATTGTTGTATACATATATTTATGTACATGAATAATGTTAGTGTCAGACAAAATTTAGAAAGAAAAACTAAAGGATAAAACTTCTGCTTCACATTTCCGATTATTTGGATTTGGACAATAATATATCGAATTAAAAACAGAAACTTACAATTTTCATTGTACCGATCAGAACTTTATATTTTAGTTTTTGATGCTATATGAAAGCATCAGTGATTAATTATTATTATTAGGTATTTATTATTATTATTTATTTATTATTATTATTTATTTATTTAGTAGTATTTGAAATACTTTAAAAATTTACAATTATAATTTTTGTTCACAAATTTCAATTTAAAACATTTTCTTTAATGAAATGTACAATTTTTCTTTTAAATACATTAATGTTTGTTTCATATTTAATTTCATTTGGCAGCATATTATAAAGATGTAATCCTTTATACATTAGGGACATTTGCATATTTGTTGTGCTTGTTCTTGGAATTCTAAAGTTGTTCTCATTTCTCAGATAATATGGCTGCTTTTCTTCAACGTTGTTCGATAAGATATTCAGGGGCATTTCCAGTTTTCATTTTTTGTATGAATTGAATTGTATTCATTTGTAGTCTTTGTTTGACATTCATCCATTTCAGCGTATTCAGCATTGCTTCTATCGGCGTGTATATATTACATTTTAATATCGATCTCATTCCCTTATTTTGGAGTTTTTGAAGTCTTTCTATTTGTGTTCCATTGCAGCATGTATAGATTATTGTTGAGCCAAATTCAAAATGTGGTTTAATCATAGTGTTGTATATATTAATAGAAGTAATTGTGGAGATCTTGTTACGTATTTTATTAAAGAAACCAATTTTTTTTACCAATTTTTTCATATATATTCGATATGTTCATTAAGTTTCAATTTTTTATCAATTATAAATCCAAGGTATTTAATCTGATGGACTGTTCCTATAACTTGATTATTTATTTTAAAAACTAGTTCATTGTTCATATTAATCTGCATAAGTTTAGTTTTATTTTCATTCAATTTTAACTTGTTCATTTTTAACCATTCATTAACATTATTAATATCTTGTGTCATATTATCATAGCATTGATGATCCGTATCTCCTTCCGTAAATATTAGTGTATCATCTGCGTACAAAATTATTTCACATTTTCCTAACACTTTAGGCATGTCATTTATATATATAATAAATAACAATGCACCTAATACCAATCCTTGGGGTACACCATAGTCATTATCTATATATTCCGATTTTATGTTGTTCACTTTTACCATTTGCTTCCTATGGGTTAGGTATGATCTAAACCATTTTAGTTCATTTTCTTGTATGTATTATAAAGTTTTTGTAATAAAATATTCCGATCAATTGTCTCGAAGTCTCTTTTAAAATCTAAGAAAATAGCCAGTATTTTTCGTTATATATTTCCATCTATTTATTAGTGCTCATATTCGAAAGTTTCCGTCTAAAGATATCATTGGCCGCCATGATAAAATTATCCTGTAGTAATTTTCTTATAAGCTTAAGTCTATTTTTTGCGAAGGCAAGCTCACTGAGGGGAAGAACACATTCTATCCTATTATGCTTCTTAATTGTTGTTAAAAGTCTACTTTTCTCCGATTGTAGTTTTTTGATAATTGGCGTAGCGATGTAACAAAGACTATTTTGGTGTTCATATTTCGGTACCGTTTTGTTAATTGCCTCCCATTGTAATTTGCCAATTCTGACTAAATGAAAATTAAAGGATCATTTTTTATTCTCCTTTTAGTCTTCTTAAAATTAAAGATAGGTTCAGTGTCTGCTATCAAGAAACCTAACGGGTCCATTTGTGAATTTCTAACGACTTGTATTTGAAGAGCTCAGTGATCGCTATCATAGTCTCATGTTTTTAAGCAATTTGTTGTTTCGTTCTCTCTGTGGACGACAATTCTATTATCTACAATATACAAGTCTAAATAAGAAGCACTTCGCGGATACGATGGAGAAACTGTAGCATATAAAGTGCATCTGAATAGTAATTCATTATCAGACATCCAGTTGTTTAATGAAACGCCTTTGTTATTATTTATTGTATTTCCCCAATGAAGTCGCCGTGGTCTAGTAGGTAGTGTGTTGGGTTATTAGACGAAAGGCCCGAGTTCGAATCCCAGGTCAGACATCAAAAAGAAAATATGAAAATATTTCTTCGGCGACTTCCTCTCAGCAGATTTCTGGCAAAAACTCTGAGAGTAAAAATTGCCATGAAAAGTTTCTCAAAAAATCTGTCGTTCGGAGTCGACTTTAAACTGTAGGTCCCGCCACTCATGTATAAAATGAACGCACACAACATGAACGGTGTTGAGAAGCTAGGCCGTAATCCTGACTGAAGGGTTGTAATGGCCAATTATGTATGGATGTATTTCCCCAATTAGTGTGTTTGCTGTTCAAGTGTCCAGCCATTAAATAAAAATTATCCTCCTTGTCTAATTGTAGCGCCTCGAAAAGAGTTTGAAGTTCTATTTTGAAATTATCACCATTATTTCCAGACGGATAATATGCAGAAATGATAAACATATTTTTATTTGAGGCTAAGGGAAGTTTAATAATACATGTCTCTAAAAACTTTAAAGAACAAATTTTCTCGTTATTGTACTCTTTAAATTTTAAGTCTTTCCTAATTAGAATACCCGTACCACCTCCTCTCAAAGCACCGCACCTATCTTTTCTAATAAACTTGTAATTATCAAATTCAACTTTATACCTTGCATTAAATTTTGTCTCGTTCAAGAGTACTGTTGGTTGTTCTGGTTAATAAAGTTTTGTAAATCGTATCTTCTGTTTAATCTAATGATTGAGTTTACATTAATGAGTATAATATTTAATTTTCTTATAGTTACATTTTCAATATTAGCGCTATTTATCATTATACTTCCAAAATTGAATATAGAGCATCAATTCTTGATGCTTGAATTTGCAACTGTTTTTGAAAATTGAGTATTTGGGCGGATACATTTTTAATTGAATTCTGAAGATTAGAAAAAAAATTGTGGCTTAAATTATTGTTAAAATTATCAACATTTATATTATTATTATTATTATTTCTAGCTACATTAGCATAACTTACGTTAGTATTTGCGTTTATAAAAGTTTGTGGTTGTTTCCGGAAGATGTCTGATCTTTTTTGCCTTGATTCTTCTTTGTAGCTCCTTATACTTCTCGCATCCCTTATACGAGGCGGGGTGGTCATACTTCTTGCAGAGGACACAAAATATTTTTTCACGTTCATTTATGCCAATGTTGGATAATGCACATTTGCCGAGTTCATGTGATTTATCACATTTGACACATTTTGGCTCCATAAAGCAATAAGAGGCACTATGGAAGAAACCTTGGCATTTTCTGCATTGAGGAATCTCTTCTCTTTTTAGTGTTCCCCATTTGACACATCGGTACATTATTACATTAATTGATTTCAACGATTTTATATGACTTTCAGAAGAAATTTGAACCAGAAAAAGAGGGCGACTATAGCCCTCTTTTTTGAACCTCGCAGTTGAGAAATTTGTCACTTTTATAAACTTTAAATTATCAGACTCAAAAGTACGCAGCTCATCCATGATTTCTTCTGTATCAGTATCGGTTGGTAACCCTTTTCGGAGAAAGGTTTTTGCACATTTCGGAGTAAACGTAAAGAATTTTGTATAAGCTTTTTCTAAATGTATTTTAACTCGCATGTAGCTTTCAATTGTATTTATAATAAGGGTTTTTTTATTTTTATTTTTAAACTCTTTTATTTTAAAGTCATTGCTTTTTAAACCATTTTTAATAAATGTAATTAATTCTGCCGAATTTATATCAAAAATATGAATTGGTGGAACTTTTTGTCTTTTGTTTTGATTATTAACATTTGTATTTTTACTTGTTGCATTTTGAGTTAAGCTTTTACTTGTTGATGATTCATTGTGAGAATTATTTGGAGACTTATTATCTCTCTGAAGTCGCCGTGGTCTAGTAGGTAGTGTGTTGGCTTATTAGACGAAAGGCCAGAGTTCGAATCCCAGGCCAGACATCAAAAACAAAATACAAAAAGTATTTCTTCGGCGACTTCCTCTCAACAGATTTCTGGCAAAAACTCTGAGAGTAAAAATTGCCGTGAAAAGCTTCTTAAAAAATCTGTCGTTCGGAGTCGACGTTAAACTGTAGGTCCCGCCACTCATGTATAAAATTAACGCACACAACATGAACGGTGTTGAGAAGCTAGGCCGTAATCCTGACTGAAGGGTTGTAATGGCCAATTATGTATGTATTTTCTCTCTGATTTTTATTTACAATTTCTGTTGTTTTATTGTTGTTCACTTGCACATGTTTTTTAAATTTTTGCAATTCCACTTCGTCACATAGAAATTCCTCTTCTTGGCTTGGAATTGAGTAATAATTACTCTTCATTTGTTTATTTCCACTTTCCATAGTGTCATAATTTTTTCTTTTTCTATCGTTGTTTGATATTATTGGTTTTCTTTTTAATAAATCTGAGGTTAGAGCATGGCTCACACTCATTTTATTAAAAAATTAAATACTATGTTATTTATGTTTAATTTGCCAATTCTATACTTTGCCAAGTAATTATAGCAAATCAAAGAATTATTTACAAAATATAAAGTCTGGTTTGTTAAATACACTTCACAATCGATGCCGACAAATTTGGTACGTCTGTACTGCATGACAGTATAAGCGCAACTCAGAATCAACATTTTTTTAGACCGTGTTACAGTAGTTTTGACTTACCTGCACAACTAACTTTTGCAAGAATTTTTGTGCAGATAAGCCAAAAATGCAGCTAAATTAAATGTTTTTAGCTGCCTAATTGAGCAGGCATGGAATAATTATAGATTACTCTGTCAAAGCCCAGCACCGGACAACAATGCCTAAAGACTGTCAGCAATCTAATCAGCTGAGATTCAATGATGACAATTTGCTACCAGATCTTGGGGTTTTTTTAACGACAAAATTAATTGAGATTTTCGTTTTTTTAAATAGAAAATTTTATAAAGATTTCTTTTTTGTTCGACGCAGCTAACTTACTAATTTTTGCTATGAAAAAAGCTTTAAAGTTCAAAAAATATAAGGCACATATATTAAATGTGCAGGTATAAAAAGTGCACTAAAAAAAGAATTTTGTATAGAATTTGTAGAAATAAAGGCACGAAATAAAATTTTTGTGCGGGTAAAGGCACATCAAAACTACTGTATTACAAAACCGTGTAAAAACAGAATTGGGTGTACTTAAGTGCATCCATAGTTCCTTTATTAAGTTTTAAATGATAAGTGCTTTAAAGTTTATTTTTAAGAAGAAATCATCATCATCATTCTGGTAGCAATAACTTTTTCAAGAAGTTTCGCAGCGTATCAAAGTTATAGGACGGTATCCGTCAGCCAAAGTTATACTTTTTTGGGATTTTGGTATGGGAATAATTTTATTTGATTTCTATTGTTGTGATATGATAACTGTTGAAAATATGATTATTATTATTATTTATTTAGTAGTATTTGAAATACTTTAAAAATTTACAATTATAATTTTTGTTCACAAATTTCAATTTAAAACATTTTCTTTAATGAAGTGTACAATTTTTCTTTTAAATACATTAATGTTTGTTATTTAATTCCATTTGGCAGCATTTAATTCCATTTGGCAGCATATTATAAAGATGTAATCCTTTATACATTAGGGGCATTTGCATATTTGTTGTGGTTGCTATTGGAATTCTGAAGTTGTTCTCATTTCTCAGATAATATGGCTGCGTTTCTCCAACGTATCTAAGTTGTTCGATAAGATATTCAGGGGCATTTCCAGTTTTCATTTTTTGTATGAATTGAATTGTATTCATTTGTAGTCTTTGTTTGACATTCATCCATTTCAGCGTATTCAGCATTGCTTCTATCGGCGTGTATATATAGCATTTTCAGTTTAGTTTAAACCTTTTTCAAAATAAATGAAACCTTTTTCAAAATGAACGAAACCTTTTTCAGACTAAACGAAACTCTTTTTAAATTTAACGAAACCTTTTTCAAAATAAATGAAACTCTTTTCAGAATAAATAAAACTTTATTCAAATTCAATTAAACATTTTTCAAATTAAATTAAACCAGTTATAGAATTTGTAGGTTTATCATATTCTGTTGTATTTTCTTGTTTGAGAAATATTCGCAAAAAGTTATTTGAACAATTTAATGTAACGCTTGCATTGTCTACAATTTTCAACGGATTAAAAGAACTTAAAATAACGCTGAAAATGGCTTCCATCGAAATGGACCGTATGAATAGCGCATCGACTATTGAAAACCGTCGACAGTATGCCTCAGAATTTGCAATTTGGTCTCCTCAACAAAAAGAAAAAATTATTTTTATTAATTTACGGCGTTCACAAGCACGTGTTAAGGTAGGTGAAAGAGCTCATGTTGTTGTGCCAATCGTAAGGGGAAGGAACGTTACTTTAATTGCTGCGATAAATAATGCTGGTGTTGTTTACCATAAAGTTTTTTTCCCTTTCCACTGTAAATTCAGCCCGTTTCCAAATATTTCTGAGGGTGCTCCTGGATAAAACTGAAAGCAGCCCAGAGTTACAAAATTCATTTTTAATTATGGATAATGTCAGAATCCATAAAACCCAGAAAATTCGAAATATGGTGGATAATAGTGACTGTATGTACACTTAAATTTTTACCACTTTATTCTCCTAAGTTGAATTCGATAGAGAAAACATTTTCTAGGATAAAATTCCACGCACGATCATTATTAAGCGACATTACCACAGAGCATAGCATAGTAAGTGTAATTGAGGAAGGTGTCGCACAAATTAATCAAAATGATTGTGCGAACTATGTTATGGATATCATCATGACAATTCCTAAAGCGGTCAGTGGACAAATTCTTCATTAATTTTAACAAGTATTATATAAAAATGAATATGCTTGTTTTCTATTAAATTCTATAACTGGTTTAATTTAATTTGAAAAATGTTTAATTGAATTTGAATAAAGTTTTATTTATTCTGAAAAGAGTTTCATTTATTTTGAAAAAGGTTTCGTTTAATTTCAAAAGATTTTCGTTTAATTTGAAAAAGGTTTCGTTCATTTTGAAAAAGGTTTCATTTATTTTGAAAAAGGTTTAATTTGAACTGAAAATGTTATATTACATTTTAATATCGATCTCATTCCCTTGTTTTGGAGTTTTTGAAGTCTTTCTATTTGTGTTCCATTGCAGCATGTATAGATTATTGTTGAGCCAAATTCAAAATGTGGTTTAATCATAGTGTTGTATATATTAATAGAAGTAATTGTGGAGATCTTGTTACTTATTCTTTTAAAGAAACCAATTTTTTTGCATATACATATATTCGATATGTTCATTAAGTTTAAATTTTTTATCAATTATAAATCCAAGGTATTTAATTTGATGGACTGTTTCTATAACTTGATTATTTATTTTAAAAATACATAATGCGACCTGTTTTGGCCAATAAAAAAAAAATCAATTTTGGGCGGGACGAAGTTCGCTGGGTCAGCTAGTATATAATAAATAACAATGCACCTAATACCGATCCTTGGGGTACACCATAGTCATTATCTATATATTCCGATTTTATGTTGTTCACTTTTACCATTTGCTTCCTATCGGTTAGGTATGATCTAAACCATTTTAGTTCATTTTCTTGTATGCCGTAATTATAGTGTTTGTAATAAAATATTCCTATCAATTGTCTTGAAGGCTCTTTTAAAATCTAAGAAAATAGCCAGTACTTTTTTATTGCTCGTTATATATTTCCATGAAAATATTATAATATTTGTTCGTTATATATTTCCATGAAAATATTATAATATTTTATAATGTCATAAACTGTTATAATGTTTTTGTAAACATGCTGGTCCATTTTAGAATCTATCTTGTAAATGGGATCTACACCATGCCAGGAAAATGCTGCCCACACCATCACATTTCCACCACCATGTCTGACCGTTTTTAGGGTGTACTTTGGATGATGCTCCAGGTCTGGAGGGCGCCATACGTACCGCTTTCCATCAGAGCCGAAGCGGCAAAACTTCGAGTCGTCGCTCCAGAGAATATTTTTCCAAAATATCATGGGTTTATTGAGATGTTCTCTCGAAAACGCTAGTCGGGCTTTGATATTTTTTTTGACACAAGTGGTTTACGTTGTGCAATACACCCACGCAAGTTTTTTTTCATTTAATCGTCTTCTTATTGTCCTAGACGAAATATTAATGCCAAAATCCGATGCAATGTTATTTTTTATTTTAGTTGAGCTCGTGAAAAGATTACTAGCAGCTACTCTATAAATTAAAATATCCTCCCTGGGTGTGGTTTTTCGTTGTAGATCTTGCATCTAGAACATTTAAGCAGCACGGATATCTCTATTACTGTTTTTCCAGCAGATTTTAGTTGTTGGATCAGTTTTCGCTCGGCATCGGAACTCCAAGTACCTCTGGCCATTTCTAATTAAATATTTCGATGTATTTCAACATAAAATAATAAAAACATTCGTTACTCACCGTTTAGCTTCAAAAAACACAAAAAAATCGCTTAAAAACCACAAAATTCTGAAATGTCTTAAATTCGTGGCCAGTTTCAAATACACGTTTTTAAATTAATATGATTAAAAAGCAACAAAATGTAAAAAGAAACAAAATAAAATAACGGTACTTTTTATTAACATTACAGGGTACATAGAAAAATACAGAATATCTAATTTGATATTTCAGGGTTGTCAAATCACAAATAAGTCAGTCATATGTCGTGTCTTAAATTCGTGGCCACCACTGTATATACATACGTACATATATATATGAATATTTGCATTCTCGCCAGAATTCAAATTCACTAATTCTAATTCAGTTCAGTTAGAAACTTTGTAAGTGCGATTGAAAGTTGTGTTTTCTTATTTTAGTATTATTTTTTGCTAATAAAAAAATCTATTTATATTTTTAGAAGACAATTATAATTGATTTCAAAAGGTAATTCATTAACAATTTTAATGATAAATAAATAATATGTTTCAACTTTAGAATGTCAGAAAATAAGAAAAGGAAAACAGAGGCCAGCTCTAACAGACCAGTTCACCATTGGTGGACTGATAAATATGGAATGATGAAAAGCAAAAACAATGCCCTGTGTGCGTTGTGTGGAAATACAGTAGTGTGCAGAGCATCCTCAGTATGACGTCATTATGAAACTACTCATTCATTTCTTCTATCTAAAAATGATTCAGAAAATAAAGAATATATTGCACGTGAAGTTAAAAATAAAAATTTACAATCAAACTCATTCACTACATTTTTGAAACATACAAATTATTTAGTTGCTGCTAGTTTTGAGGTTTCCAAGACTATTGCTACTCATAGCAAACCATTTAGCGATGGAGATTATATTAAAGAAGCTTTCATTAAATGTGCACCACTTTTATTTGAAGATTTTCAAAATAAAGAGCAGATACTTAAGCGCATTTAAGAATTAAGTATAAGTCGAAATACTGTTAAAGACAGGATATTAAAAATGCATAAAAATATTAATATTAAAAAAATAAATGATATATGTTCTGCAAAGCTATTTTCTATATATCTTGATTAAAGTACCGACGTAACATCTTCAGCTCGCTTGTCCATAATTGCTCGTTATGCTAAAGGAGAAAAAATAGTTGAGGAATTGCTTTCACTAGTTTCCTTATCAGCAAAAACAACTGGGAAAGATATTAGTGATGCAGTTATAAAAACGTTTCAAATAGCTGAGATAGATACATCAACAATAGTGTCAATTACAACTGATGGAGCTCCCTCAATGATAGGACGGCATTTTGCAGAAAGTGTAAAGACGTTCCTATGCTCTTCGCTATTTCTCTCAACGATCCTTTGTGATTTCTCATGCTTTGAACGACTTTTTTCTCTTTTTCCTTACAATGATAATTTCCTTTCACACAAACACGAAGTAAAATTATACAAAAATTTAATTTACTAAGAAAAAAAATTATAAATAAGTAGTGTTATCTATTATTATGATTAACAATTGTTATGGATTTACCGCAATTACCCTTTTTATATTTAAGTAAATTCTCGTACTTGCCAAATTTTTCATTTTAAATATGTATGTGGTCAGATGGAACTGTAATAAATAAAGAGTGCTGGAAGTAATTCAGAATTAATGTTACTTTAATATGTTAGAACAAGACGTATCTATTATTTTGAGGATAAGCGTATATTACATGTAACTTTAGGTTTACGTTATTATGTACAATTTAATAATTGTGTTATAACTCTTTCTTTTAGCAATTCAATTCGTTTTAAGCGATGAATTTACACATTTAAGGCCTGAGCAAAGGCAAGGTCTTTTACATGAAGGAACTGGAGCTCGAGTTATATCCGCCTATGTGGAAATAATTTTTGATAATTCTGACAACAGAGTTCCGGTAAGTTTTCTGCTTTCTATTTAATTGTAAAAGTTTTATCATATTTGTATACAACTTTAATTGTAAATTCAATAAAAATGTTACATATTTTGAACTGTCTACAATTTAAAAATTGTTATGAGACGTGTGTCTGTACCCTCAAATATTTTTAACGCCTCCCGATTTATCCATTGCGAACGAAAGCTCACCTTTTTTGAGCTCTTCCGATTGATTGATTGGCTAGAAAACTGAGTACAGTGGAGAATTTTAGTAACTAAGAATTTAAAAAGGGATATGAAAATATTGACATGTGAATATCAAGTTACATTAGAATAAACGGATTCCGAAAGCTGGAAGTAAAAATCTGTAAAATTATCGCAGTTGAAATAATAAATCTTACACACTTTATCTTTGCAATTGAAAGTACTGAAATTGGTATGGTAAAGGATTCATTTAAAAACATGTATACAGTAGTTTTGACTTACCTGCACAACTAACTTATGCAAGAATTTTTGTGCAGATAAGCCAAAAATGCAGCTAAATTAAATTTTTGACTTTAATTATTGATTACTCTCTCAAAGCACGAACAACATTTTTGTGCAGGTAAAGGCAATGCGTACGTAAATAAAAGGCAGCTAAATCAAAACTACTGTATCAAAAGAAAAAAAATGTCTATTTCTTTTAGCTTAAAATGTTAATCCTTAAACCTACATGAAATATTCGTTTTTAAAAGGTAAAACAGTTAAATGAAATTGTAAGATGTTAAGGTTGTTCGGCTAAATTAAACTTACATACCACTGTTACAAGGAGTGAACTACAAAGAACGTTAACGGAAGTCAAGAAAAACGGAATTTGTACAAACCTGCAATAAGAGAATCCCAGGGAGAACTCGAAATTAATAGAGGTACAATAGAATAATTAGTAGCAAAAATGCTTGGGAAAAACACTGAAACCCAAGAAAAGAATAAATCTGTAATAAGAGAAGCACAGAAAGGTTATAGAGCTGTAATAATAGAAGCTCCAGAAGAAGTATTGTAGAACATGTCGTAGAAAATGCCATGGCCGCAAAATTTTGAAAGGCGACAATAAGGGTGGTAAATATGAAAGCTGTAGCTTTAATGGAAGTAAAAGACCGGAACTAAATGTATTTCGAAATAGATGTAATTGGGAATAATAAATAAATCAAGGTGGATCAATGCGCGCATACGAGGCATTCAGTAAATTAATGGTACACGTGTTAAAATTCCAATTCAATACAATGGCTGGTAAAAACATATGGGATTGCGAGGGGAAAACTAGCAGCACAACAGATGAAAATCAGAACTTTTAGAAACGACGAAGTGATAGCGGTGATTCAGTAAAAGTTTGGGGGGAACATATAGGCATCTATATCAAATGTATTAAACATTAAGAAAGCAGGATTTTGCAGGATTTCAAGTCCCAGACGAATTTTCTGAATTTCAAACATCCCTATTTTTCAAACATCTCTATTTTTCAAACACATCCTAACTTTTCAAAATATCCACAACCTTCTTCACACATTACTAAAAAAGTAATTTTTCTTCAATTTGAGGAATCTGCTTCACTCAGGAGTGTGATGGGTATAATTTTAAATGGGACGGATGCATATTCGATCCTTCAATTTCTTATATGATGATTATTTCCGTTAAGGACTAACTCTGTTAAGCTTTATATTGGTATCGGTAAAAAATTTTGTGCTTGTTTTTGCTTGTTAGAATACTTGTGTGAGAAAAGTGATGACATGCTATTAAGCAGGGGACTTCAACATTGATTGGTAGTCAGATTTTTATAGAAGTAGATTGGAGGGCATATTGAATGATAACGGGCTAAAACAGATAATAAGGGAATATACGAGAATAATGAAATATTCTAAAACATTAACAGACAATATAATCACAAATAATGAAATGGTGTCGGCAAGAAATAATTGGTCAATTCACACAAGCCGTTGTATCGTTGTATTCATTGTATTGTTGGAAGAACATACAACAGTGTATGATTGTTGTTGATAATTTTCGTATAAAAATCCGATACACTCATACACATTTTTTCCATATGTTTTTAAAAGTTGTATTGGTTTTGTGCTATCAAATTGTGTGAATGAAAAAAATGTGTATATGTTTTCATATGTTTGTTGGTTTCGGGCTATCAAATTGTTTGAATGCCACGAAATACACAATACAGCATAGCATTGAGCGTTCACAAACAAACAAATGTATTCAATACAACATACACGATACAAAGTTGTGTGAATTGCCCAAATATGAACAATAAAATAACAGATTACGAATGTACAGATATTTTTATCGAGAATGGAAACGACCGGAAAATACAGAACACGGAAATAGACATATTCAAGTACAATAAGGATAGATTTAATAACGAACTGAATGCAATAATAGAATTTAATGAAATAGATAACATAAATGAATACGTATATAATAGTGAGACTATTTTTGAACGAAAAATTAGGAAATTTATAGTAAGAAAAAAAAATGCGCGAGAAAAATAATAATACATGGTTTAGCAACGAACTTAGAATGTTGAAAAGGGAGAAAATTATAAACTATCATAAAGCTCTATTCGAAAATACAGCATCGGCGTGGAATATCTATAAAGTCATAAGAAGCATATATAAAGTTAAAATTGGTAATGAGAAAAATAAGTTTATATGCAATAAAATTACGAATACCAGCAGCCAAAGGGAAATGTGATGAAAATAAAGGAACTAGTCTTAAAAACTCCCAGAAATGCGATAAAATCTGTAATATTTGATAATATAGAATATAATATTAATTCTGAAATAGCTGAAAATTTTAATAATTACTTCGTAGACAGTATTAAGGAAATAAGAGGCTCCACAGAAGACGTGCAATATAGGAACCAAATACCTGTGATAGACTGTAGATTTAAATTCCGTGCAATTTCATTATTAGAATTATGGGATATTGTTAGAGGTCGAAGTGTTGCGAATGCAACCTGTTATAATTCTATTCTAAGTGTGCCTTGAACTTGTATTAATTAATATGTATATTATATAGTATGCTTAGAATTTTTCATTATAATTTTTCATAATTATTTTATTCACTCGTCAACTTAAATTCATAAAATAAAGAAGCCATTTTTATACAAATTGAAAACACGCTGTTGAATCACTTATAGGTTATGGGCCCAGTGCGATCTTAAAGCGTGTTAAATATATTCATCCACATAAAGTTAATTGGAAGTAATTGAGACTATGGCGGGCTCTATGGTGCGCATTGAACCATTGAATGCTGAAAATTACGACACATGGAAACTTCAAATGAAGGCAGTTCTAATTAAAAATGATCTGTGGTCATATGTCGATGGATCAGTTCCCTGTTCAGCAGCAGAGGCTGATGCTAATAAGTGGAGGCTCTTTGATCAAAAGGCTTGTGCGGATATTACGTTATCTATATCCCCATCAGAGCTGAATCAAATTGCAGAATGTCACTATTCGAATGCAATGTGGTTGAAATTGAGGGACACGTTCGAGTCAAAGGGACCAGCAAGAAAGGCTACCCTCTTGAAACAGATTGCATTGGCGCGAATGTCCGAGAGTCAAAATCTAAGGGACCATTTAAACAATTTCTTCGATGCCGTTAAGAAATTAAGGGAGATCAATGTTATAGTAGGTGATGACTTACTTGCCATATTGTTATTGTACAGTCTCCCCACGTCATATGAGACATTTCGTTGCGCTCTCGAGACTAGAGATGAGCTTCCATCTCCGGAAATTTTAAGAGTGAAAATTTTAGAGGAGAGCCAGTCACGCAAAGCAACCGAAGAGCGAACGGAACAAAATGCGTTATATGTCAAATCAGACAAAGGTGGCAAACATTTTTCAAAAGCCAACAGAGTGGACCACAAACGCAGCAACAACAAAAAACAGTCGATGAATTGTTACAAGTGTGGCTAGCCGGGCCATTTTGCAAGAAACTGCAAGACAAAAACAACAGAGATTCAAGGTAGTAACGTCATCGGACAGTAGTCAATGTTCAATACAGTAGAGGCTGCACTTTTTTGTGGGAAGGACGACAAGAGTTATTGGTGTCTAGATAGCGGCTGCACAACTCACATGAGCGCAGACAGGAGCAATTTCATAGATTTTAAACCAATTCACAAAAAGCTGAGTTTGGCGAATCACGACGAAACGAAAATAACAGGTGTAGGCAATGTCAACATTGAAGTAAGAGCAAAAGGCTATGGTTCAAAAATAAGCCTTGATGAGGTAATGTATGTCTCGGATTTAAGAACGAACTTGCTGTCGGTTTCTAAAATTACAGACAAGGGGTACGAGGTGCTGTTCCGTAAATATGGCGCTGTAATAACGAAAAACGGTCGTCATTTGTACACAGCAAAGAGAATCGGAAACCTGTTTTATTTGGAGGGCGAACGTGAACGATCCGCCGTTGTTGAGGGTAAATCCGGCAGTATAAACACATGGCATCAGCGAATGGGACACCTCAACGAAATTGACCTGAAATTGATGATGAGAAAAAATTTGGTACATGGAATGCAATTCTCAGAGGAGGAAAAATTGTACCCATGTGGAATATGTATTTCACAAAAACAGACACGAGAAGCATTTCCGAAATGTAATGAAAATAGAACATCTGATCTTCTACAAATTGTCCATAGCGATATTTGCGGACCTATGAGGAGTAATTCCATCTCCGGCGCAAGATATTTTATTACTTTTATCGACAATCAATCCAGATATCGTGAGGTGTTTTTCTTGAAACATAAGTCAGACGCTTTGGATACTTTCAAAAGGTATAAAAACGCTGCTGAAAATATTACTGGAAGGAAGATAAAATATCTCCAGACTGATAATGGAACGGAGTATGTCAACAAGGAGTTTAACAAATACCTCGAGACATGTGGTATAAAAAGACGTCTAACTGCTCCTCATACCCCCCAACAGAACGGCATATCTGAAAGAATGAATCGAACTCTCGTCGAGATGGCCAGGTGTATGCTGAAACAAGCAGGGACGCCCCCGGAATTTTGGGCTGAAGCTATCAGTACAGCATGCTACATCAGAAACAGATGTCCAACCAAATCCTTGAATGGACAAGTGCCATTGAAAATATGGACACAAAAGGTACCAAGTGTGTCACATATGAGGCCTTTTGGCTGTAAAGCTTTTGTGTTGGTCAAGGACAAATCAAATGGAAAATTTGACTCAAAATCGGAGGAATGTATTTTGGTTGGGTACTCAGCAGAAGCAAAGGCTTATCGTTTATGGTCTCCGAGCAAAAAGCACGTCATTATCAGCCGTGATGTTAAATTTTTGAACAAAATGTTCTTTGAAGGCGAACTTGACGAGGCTCGTCAAAACCAGCGTAAAGATTTAAAGTCAATAGACTACCTTTTTCCTGTCAAAACGTTTGAAGAAGTTGATGACGTCACAGTTGAGACACACGCAAAAGCATTAGGTGAAGAACCAACGGCCTGCGAAATGAAAAGAGAGCCGAGCATTAGGAGACCTGGTTTACGTCCAAGAAAACATCATAATTATGCTGTTGATATGAAAGAAGTGGATCACAACGGCCAATCCGATGAGGATGTTACTTTTGAGGATTGTGAGATAGCGAATTTGGCCATGACGGATGATCCACTAAACATAAATGAGGCTTTTAGCGGGGATGACCGTGAATCATGGACACGTGCCGTCGAGGATGAATACTTGGCGCAGATAATCAACAAAACTTGGGAGATAGTAGAGCATCCAAATGGCAGAAAAATAATAGCTAATCGTTTTGTCTTTCGTACCAAAGAAGATGGCAGAAAGAAAGCACGTCTGGTGGCTAAAGGGTACTCGCAAAGTCCAGGGGAGGATTTTGAATCAACTTATTCCCCGGTAGTAAAATCCTCATCAATTAGAATTTTATCGGCTATAGCGGCGGAAATGAATCTAAAAATACATCAAGTGGATGTCGTCACTGCGTATCTCAATGGAGAACTTAGCCATAATGTTTTTATGAAAATTCCAGATTATTTGATGGGTGTCTTGCAAAAGCTGAAAAATGGTGCGTCGGTGGGGTCGTCAGTCAGTAAAAGTGACAAGGCTAGGGCAACCGCCTTGAAATGGTTGCAGGAAATTCAGAAGTGCAAGAAACCAGTATGTAGCCTAAAGAAAGCTTTATATGGCTTACGGCAATCGGGATTAGAATGGTATCAAAAACTGACAACAAAGCTGAATGAGGCTTCGCTTGTTGCTTCTAAACGTGACCCCTGCCTTTTTACAGCGCGAAGAGCGGGTAAGATATTAATTCTGGCAGTCTATGTAGACGATATACTTCTGGCGTCCAACGACGATGATTGGGTGGACGAAGTTAAAAGATATCTTGCAGATTGTTTTGAAATGAGAGATATGGGACACTTACAGTCTTGCCTCGGCATACAATTCAAACAGGACTTGGCCAAACACCAAGTTTTTCTGAGTCAGACGAACTACACTAAGGAATTGTTGCGTAGGTTTTCAATGGAAAATTGTAAACCGGCTCGAACTCCCATGGAGGCTAACCTGAAATTTGAGAAATCTGCCACATTAGATGATAATGTAAGAGGATATCCATATCAAAACTTAATTGGAGCGCTCATGTACCTCTCAGTGATGACACGTCCAGATATCTCCTACGCTGTGAATTATTTAAGTCAATATAATTCGTGTAACAATTTGGAGCACTGGAAAGCGGCCAAGCGAATATTAAGGTACCTAAAAGGTACATCAGAATATGGCTTATTATACCAAAAAAGCGGTAATGATTTATATGGAGTGGTCGATGCAGATTGGGGCGGAGACCAAACGGATAGACGCTCCTACACCGGTTATGCCTTCATACTTTCTGGAGCAGCCATCAGCTGGCAGGCTCGTAAACAGAGAACGGTAGCACTCTCCAGCACTGAATCGGAATATCTAGCATTATCTGAGGCCGTCAAAGAAGCCTTATATTTAAGAGGAATTTTGAACGAAGTCGGCCTGACCCAAAATTTAGTAAAGCTGTACAATGACAGCCAAAGCGCTCAAAGCTTGGCAAGATCTTTCGGCTATCACCCACGTACAAAGCATATCGACGTCCGACACCACTTCATACGGGAAAAATTGAACTCCGGTGAAATTGAATTAGAATACCTGCAGACGGTGGATATGCCAGCAGACATGCTGACAAAAGCAGTTCCAGCACGGAAACACGTTAGCTGCTCCATGGATCTTGGTGTCGCTCTTAACACTTAGAGCATTCTGCCCACTTCGAGGGGAGGTGTTAGAGGTCGAAGTGTTGCGAATGCAACCTGTTATAATTCTATTCTAAGTGTGCCTTGAACTTGTATTTATTAATATGTATATTATATAGTGTGCTTAGAATTTTTCATTATAATTTTTCATAATTATTTTATTCACTCGTCAACTTAAATTCATAAAATAAAGAAGCCATTTTTATACAAATTGAAAACACGCTGTTGAATCACTTATAGATATATATATGTATATATGTAAAACTATTAAGAAGAAAAATGATTATAAGAGAATATCGAAAGACTTGATATTGGATAACTGGGATATAGTAGGTAGCATCTTGCTTGAAATTATAAATAAATCGCTGAAGACGGGAATTTTCCCTGGTAATTGGAAAGATTCGTTGGTAAGATCTATTGAGAAAATTAAAAATACTAATAAATGTGAAGAATTTTGTCCAATAATCTCACTGAAAACATTTGAAACAATTTTGGAAACTGTGGTTAAGCAGCAGTTGGAAAAATACATGGATGAAAAAAAAGAAGTAATTGTGTTAATTATGTCGATGGAGGAATACGAAAAATAATAAGATTCTGGCAATTTTTCTGGACTTTAGGCGAGCATTCGAAATGATTGATAGGGACATCCTACTGCAAACATTATTGAAGTATGGGATAGAGAAGGAAGAGCTGATGTGGTTTAGGTCATATTTGACGAACCGTAGACAGATTACAAGGGTTAACAACACTGAATCTAGTCTAATTGAAAATAAGTATGGAGTACCACAGGACCAATATTAGGATCGCTGTTATTTATTGTTTACATTAATGATATGGAAAAGTGTGAGATATTATTATATGCGGACGATACTTTAATTTTTAAGGATGATGAAACGGACAATTTATGTCACGAAAATTTATCAAAGGATATGGAAAATATAAATAAATGGGTAATGATAAACAAGCTGAAACTAAATGAAAATAAAACCAAATTGTTAGAGATTAATATGGACAATAATATAATATTTAAAATAAATAATGTAATAATAGAAAAAGTTAATTCGATAAAGTACTTGGGTTTCATAACAGATAAAGAATTGAAATTTAATGATCATATGAGTTGATTTGTAAGAAAATCCGGGGAAAAATCGGATTTTTCAAACGCATTAGAAATTAAATGTCTATTATAACATCAATAAATATTTACAATACAATAATTAAACCACACTTCGAATTTGGATCAACAATACTATATTCATGCTGTTCAGATCAACAAATAATAAGACTACAGAAATTACAAAATAGAGCAATGCGTACAATACTTAGAGTGAATAGATTAACATCAACAAAATGGATGCTAGATACTCTGATATGGTTGAATGTAAAACAAAATCTACAAGTTAACACCACCTATTTTATTCGAAAAATAAAGATGGGTTCTAACAGAACAACTACGTTACGTTGGGGAGGTTCAACCATACAGTTTGAGAAATGTCATGGACTTCAGGATTCAACAAGCTAACACCACTGCAAAGCAAAAATCGTTATTTTATAAGGGACTAAATCTGTACAATATGTTGCCATTTAATGTTTGAAATTAAACTAATGCTAATGTTTCTAAGAAAAATATTGTAATTTTTACAAGGCGCATTAATTAGAAGTCTCCGTGGTCTAGTAGGTAGTGTGTTGGCTTATTAGACGAAAGGCCCGAGTTCGAATCCCAGGCCAGACATCAAAAACAAAATACAAAAAGTATTTCTTCGGCGACTTCCTCTCAGCAGATTTCTGGCAAAAACTCTGAGAGTAAAAATTGCCATGAAAAGCTTCTCAAAAAATCTGTCGTTCGGAGTCGACTTTAAACTGTAGGTCCCGCCACTCATATATAAAATTATCGCTAGGCCGTAATCCTGACTGAAGGGTTGTAATGGCCAATTATGTGTGAATGTTAATTAGAGTATATGTATTCATAGTATACCTTTATTAAATTAAATATAATTTAAAAGTATTATTAATACTACTTAATATCAATAAAAAAAGAGAAAAAAAGTAATAGAACTCGACATTGAGCCGAGGCGGCACCAATTCTTGTAAAAATAAGAAACGTCAGAATAATCTGATTGAGGAAATATTTTATGAAAATATTTGTTCTAATATTTACTTCAAATAGTGTCAGTTATTATTTTCACGCTGTGTTCAAATATTTCGTAATTTTTGTTTGTTCAAATAATTAAATAGTGTCAAATAAAATAAGTAAAAATTTATTTGCCATGCGTTCACACTATTAAAAATATTTGTATTAAATAATTATTTTACCAAAGTGTAAAAATACTTACTTACTTAACTTTCCATTAACAACTCGATTAACGGATTTCGGTCTGCCTTAACACATCCTTCCAGTCGTCTCTGCTTCTTGCGCTCCTGTGGCAGTTGGTCACACCAATGAATGACAGGACTTCTTTGAACTGATCCTTCAAACGTAAACAACGTTAATGTCGTTGAGGAGCTCATACAGCTCATTGTTGGATCGGATGTGGAAATTATCGCCAACTCGCATTGGACCGAAGATCTTTCGTACGACTTTTCTCGCGAATACTTTCAAGGCTGCTGCTTCAATGCTTAATAGCGTCCACGCTTCTACGCCATAAAGAAGTACAGGGAAGATGAGCGTGTTGTAGAATTTTGTCGTACGAGAGGTCTCTGCTACTAGATTGAGACCATAGTAGCACCACCATAGTAGTAATCCTGCGCTTGATTTCCAGACTGACATTATTTTTGGTCGTAACGGCTGAGCCAAGATAAATAATTCGAAAGAACGCTCTCCATGACGAATTTGAAGAGGTCGCATGATAAGGGATCGCCTTGTCTGAAACCTCGCACGGTATCAGAAGGTTCGGAGAGGTCCATTCCTGCCTTGATGGAGCTGCAGGAATTGCTCAACGCCATTCTGCAAAACCTTATCAGCTTTGCAAGTGTATTAGGTATACCGAGTACAGACATTGCGTCAAAAACACTATCACTTATGGCAAAATCGATTATGTGTGTCGACTTGTTTTTCGAGGGACTTCTCCAGTGTTTGACGTAGTGTGAAGATCTGGTCGATGGTGGACTTGCCAGGTCTGAAGCTGCACTGATAAGGTCCAATCAGTGTTTTGATGAGTGGCTTAAGTCGTTCACACAATACGCCTGTAAGAACGATATATGTGATAGGGAGAAGGCTTATAACTCTGCGGATCTGTTACCGCAGCGAAATCGATCAGCCTCATACCATTGGAGGTAGTGGTCGAATGGAAGGCCGAAGATACCTTCCCGCCCGACTTTCGCATTAAAACATCCGAGGACGATTTCAGCGTAATGGCCGGGCACTTATCATATACATCCTCGAGCTTAGCGTAGAAGGCATTTTTAACCACATCGTCCTTTTCTTCCGTGCGACGTGAGCACAATTAAGGCTGATGTCAGGACGGCTTTTGTATGCAATAAAAAGAATAAGACGATGATTTATTAAATTTAATGAAAATACATTTATTTATTTAAAAATTAACAATACGGATTTCAATACAACAAATACGGTTGCGCACGCGTCTCTTC
This sequence comes from Sarcophaga rosellei, assembly GCA_930367235.1. Taxonomy (NCBI): domain Eukaryota; kingdom Metazoa; phylum Arthropoda; class Insecta; order Diptera; family Sarcophagidae; genus Sarcophaga; species Sarcophaga rosellei. The sequence continues at coordinate 42,519,181 of OV884018.1, read as the reverse complement.
TCTAGCGAAATCAGTTCTCTACTCATCTACTACTCACTCAGAAAAACAAAATATTCTTAACAACAGAGTCGTATTTCCAACACAGGGTGACAGCTCGGCCTATCCTGCTATCAAATCGTCCTCGATTTCGTTGTCGTCATCTTCGGAAGGTTCATCCAAGGTGGGACAGCTATTACACCATGGTTTCATCTTATCTGCTGAATACACAGAAGAAAACTTTCGGTTGGTGACCTGAATTCCTGGCACGTCCTCTATAAGATACCGGTCATTCCCGAGGACCTTAGCCACAATATATGGGCCTCGAAATTTTGGCTCAAGTTTACGTGAGTCTCCTGTGGCGGATGCTTCGTTTTCCAATACAATGATGTCGTTTTCGGCATACTGCTTCGGAGCGGCGTGTTTCGCATTAAAACGCTTCTCCCACTTTTCGCGCTCTTGTCGAATATTCTTAGCTGCAATGTCTCGCTTCTCGGTTATTGGCAACGAATCCTCATCAATATCGTCATGTATAGCTGCGACAAGATAATTTTGCACTACATCCCGCAGCTTGAAGTCGAAAACTAATTCGTTAGGGGAGAATCCAGTTGTTGAATTTATTTGCGAATTTACAGTCCACTGGAGCTCTCGTAATGTTAAGTCCCAGTCCTTCGGGTTTTCAACGGTTGTTCGGATGTAATTGAGTATTGATTGGTTGGCCCGCTCGACCTGTCCATTCGCTCTTGGTGTTCGTACGGCTGTCTTTATATGTTTAATGGAGTTGTGAGCACAAAATTCTTCAAAAACCTTTGAGGTAAATGCCGTACCACGGTCGCTAATGATACGTTTTGGAAGGCCAAAATACGACGTCATTTCATTCAAGGTGTTGATAACGGGTAACGATTTTGTACTACGAACGGCTTTGACTACCAGATATTTACTGAATGCATCGGATATGGCAATTATGTAGCATTGGCCCCGTTTACTTTTAGGAAATGGACCCAAATGGTCAATGTGTATTGTCTGGAAGGGAACTGGTTCGACTTCATCATAGTGTAAACGGGCTTCTGACTTCCCAGCGTGAGCCTTATTATAGCAACAATTTATACAACTGGCGATGTAGTCCTTGGTGTATTTTCTTATTTTAGGAAACCAGAACTTCTGTCGTATCCTTTGAATTGTCTTCTCCAAGCCGAAATGTCCCATATCGTCGTGCGAAAACTTTACAATTCTCCAACGGATGCCTTCAGGCACTACCAACTTTGGACCATCTTCTTCTTTGTGATAAAGTCTACCGTTGCGCATGCAGAATTCCATCTTAATCTGTTTATCCTGTTCGGTTTTCCGATCTCCACGTAAAACGGAAATAATCTTCTGTAGCTTTTCGTCACCCAATTGCATAGTGACTATCCAGTCATCCAAGTCGGCAGTAATTTTCATTATATAGTCTGGCTCCATTTCCACTGGTGGCATATCGGGAGCTCGGCTTAGGGCGTCTACATGTAGCATGCGCCGGCCCTCACGGTGTATTAGAGTGAAATCGTACTCTTGTAGTCTTAACCACCACCTAGCTATTTTGGGTTTAAGTTCTTTGTCATTCTTCACCTTCGCGACAGCAGAACAGTCAGTCACGAGACGGAATGGCTTGCCAAGCAGGTAAACACGGAAACGATCAAGTGATTCCACCACAGCCAGGACTTCAAGTTCGTAACTATGATAGCGGCTTTCAGCATCGGTACAGTGTCGGCTAAAATAGAAAACGGGTTTCCAGTTGACATTATCATCGGACTGCAATAAAATACCGGCGAGACCCAAACTGCTTGCATCGGTGTGAACTTCGTGTCGGGATTTGGTATTATATAACGCTAGCACGGGTTGACTTGTAAGTATTCCGATGAGCTTATCAAATGCCATTTGTTGATCTGGGCCCCAAGTGAAAACAGTTTCGGTTTTCCGTAATAGTTTCGTGATCGGCTTAGTTATTAACGAGTAGTCTTGGACAAACTTTCTGAAAAACCCAGTTAAGCCCAGGAATCTTCTAACTTCTGTGGTATTCGTCGGTACGGGAAAATTTCTGATGGCACTTGTCTTAACGTCGCCTGGCTGGATACCATTTTCATCGATTGAGTGTCCCAGGTATGAAATTTTCGTTGCCAGAAAGATGCACTTATCAAACCGAAGCGTAAGACCAGCTTCCATTAAAATTTCAAAGAAACGTTCAAGGCGAGAAAGACCCTCTTCTACGGTTTTGCTTGGAATGACCACATCGTCCAGGTACGCTAATATCTCCCCATTGCCCATTCTCGAAATAAGTTTGTCCATAATAGACTGGAAAACAGCCGGGGCATTGACGAGGCCGAACGGCATGCGATTGTACTCAAAATGCCCGTCGTGCGTAACGAACGCTGTGAATTTCTTTGAGTCCTCGTGAACTTCAATTTGATGATACCCCATTCTCAAATCCAAAGTTGTAAAGTATTTGTTGTCGGCCAGCTGGGCGAATTGTTCATCCATGATAGGCATAGGGTATGGCATCTTATTCGTGATCGAGTTGAGTTGACGGTAATCGACACACATGCGATGCTCGCCATTGCTTTTGGCCACTAAAACAACAGGTGAAGCGTAAGTTGATTCCGATGGTCGTATTATCTCGTGTCGTAGGAGGTCATTCGTTATATCGGTTAATATGGCACGTTTAGCAAATGGAACACGGTATGGTTTCATTTGAATTGGAGAATCAGATTTCAGGTTAATTTCCAACTTGGCCACGTTACACTTACCAATCTCGGACGTATTCCCAGCAAAACATTTATGAAATCTCAAAAGCACGAGTTTGAGTTTTTCCACCTCAGACGGTAATAGTGTAGGAGAGTGGTTAACGTTATCCACCTTCTCCAGTCGACAAGCATCGTCCTCTATAATCAACCGTTTCCCCTTTCCACACAATATGTCACAGCCCAAGAGCACGTTCTCATTCATAAAATCGTCGTCTACAACAAGCAGTTTACTCACAACACTATTCCCATCAATTTCAACGGTTGCCTCAATCTGTCCGGTACATACATATTGACCCCCAGCAAAACCTTCCAGCAAAATGTGGGTATCCTCAATATTACCCACTATGGCAGCATAAGATTCTCCAACTAACGATCGGTTACTACCAGGATCAACAAAAGCATTTGTCGTGTTTCCATTGATCTTCACTTTCTTAATAATCACGTTATTCTTACCACCCACAAGTTCTGGTGTAACATCATCAATTTTATTCACCGTTACCTTTGGTCCAGCTTTTTCAGGGCACTTATCGGTTGCATGTGTCGTTCGTTTGCAATTCTCACAGCGGGGCTTACGTTGCGGTTCAGGACACTTTACAGAGTAGTGGCCTAATTTAAAACAGTTGAAACATTTCAAACGTTGTTCGCCCTTAGTATCGATATTCTTCTTATTGGTTGGTGGGGCCACCACAGGTAAAATCCTCCTTGGCACATTAGTTGCATGTTTAACCTCGTTATAATTGCAATAAATAATTATATCCCTCAATAAATCGTTGCACGTCGGATAGTTGTTGGATATTTTTCTCTTAAGATCGGGATCATTTACACCGTTTATGATATGACGTATTATTGCAGATTCAGGAAGATATGCCTTAGACCCTATAGCAACCATTTTATAAAAATAGTCCTGCGGAGATTCATTATTTCCGCGTTTGGTGTTTGCCATTTCGATATGAACATCGGCAACATTTGAAACAACTGGAAAATCTCTCAAAAATTTCGCACAAAAATCGGCCCACGTAACAAATATTTCCACTGTGGAATCAATCCAGTATTTTGCAGGACCACTTAACTTTTGTTGCACTGCAAACAATAATATTTGGTCGTCCCAATTATAGGCTCGTTTAAGACTGTCAATTCGTCTAATAAACTGTTGAGAGTTCAAAGACATTTCAACAGATGGGTTGAAATCTGGTAACAGTCCAATTATTTCGTGTACATTGTTATACGGGTTATACGACGCGTACCGGATCGGTTGTGCTGGCGGTGGTGCGGTAACCATGTTTGGCGAATTACATGTAGGTGCCATAAACACAGCATTAGACGGTGGGTTATACGTTTGTGTTGTAGTTGGATTATACGGTTGTGCTAGCGGTTGTGCGAGCGGGTTATATGGTTGTGCCGAAGGAACACAAGTTGTCGGATTATACGGCTGTGTTGTAAAAACTCGAGTAGTCGGGTTATAAGGTTGTGCTGAAGGAGCAGACGTTGTCGGGTTAAACGCTTGTGTTGTAGGAACACACGAAATCGGGTTATACGGCTGTGTTGTTGCAACATTCGTGAGTGGATTATAAGGTTGTGCTGAAGGAGCAGACGTCGTCGGGTTATACGCTTGTGTTGTAGAAACACACGAAATCGGGTTATACGGCTGCACTCTAGAAGCATATACGAGAGTAGTTGGTGATTCTAATGAACCTAGCAAGGCAAAAGTAACAGTCGGATGCACATTATCATTAACCTGTGGTTGCGTAACATGTGTAATGCTGCTTATTGGTGAAAAAACATTTGTACACGTAGTTTGTACATCAATATTTTCTGTCATTGTTGCCCTTGGCGATGATACGATGGCAGGGTCAAAACCTTTCTCACGTAGTTCGACTAAACTCTTTTCCAAAGCATGCACCCTATCCAATAATTGCGATCCATTGGTAAAACTGGAAAAATGTTCATCTGAGTAATATTCCTCCAGACGTTCGGTTAGCTGTTGTTTATTACCAGACGTTGGTAAACCAATTTGTTTGCACCGTTTCCTCAGTTCATCAACTTTCATTTTTTCCATATTACGACCAGGTGCCATGGCCTGTACTTATTCAATAGACTCGTTCTTTTTTTTTCTTTTCTTCTTTCTTCCAACGAAATTTAAAACTGCTTCTCTCCAATCTATTGTCCGTTACAGTTTTTTTTTTCCACGAAACGACGTCTACTGCGGCAGAACAAATGAAAACGTACGCTTTAGAGACAAAAAAAGAATACATGCAAACAGCGACATGCATATACAAAATTCAACGGAAATTTTGCAAACACCCAACAAAAACAACAGCAACAATGAAGCAATTAAAATTCTCAATCACACGTTTTCAAATCGCGAAATTAATTGTTCATCCCACTTCTGAAAATTGTCAGGACGGCTTTTGTATGCAATAAAAAGAATAAGACGATGATTTATTAAATTCAATGAAAATACATTTATTTATTTAAAAATTAACAATACGGATTTCAATACAACAAATACGGTTGCGCACGCGTCTCTTCTCTAGCGAAATCAGTTCTCTACTCATCTACTACTCACTCAGAAAAACAAAATATTCTTAACAACAGAGTCGTATTTCCAACACAGGGTGACACTGATGTTATAAAATTTTGCCCTAATGTGGATTGTGGCTATTCCTTCGTTCACAGGAATGAACCCAGAGACAAAATGGCGAAGTCTAACCACAAATTAACCACAAATCTGCAAGAATTTTGCATGATTGTCCTATCCATTGCATTTTCTGCACGGCAGTGATGTCAGTCCTGTATTTCATGAGGGCATCTCCCAGCTGGGCGGAAGCGCCTATCCTGTAAAGGGTGCGGATTCGTAAATCATTGTCCTTTAAGCGTTTGCCGTGTTCGCCAACTTTTGAGGCGATGCTTATAGAAGCTTGTGTTTTGGTTTTCATGGGCTAATATTTTTACCTGGTGGCTTCTAACCCCTATGCACAACCCGGATTTAAAGTCTAGGGGATTGGACTTCGCTGCACGCATTAGTTAACATCTAGGAAGTGTTAGTATGCCATCCAGGAGAGACCACTTGGAGGCTGTGTGTCAACTCGAATACAGCAAGACAGGGATCGCTCCTAAATTGGATCGCCTATTATGTGTAGAGGTTTGCCAATTCATACCTTGTTTCAAAGTGTTCACTGATATTTCTCCAAACTACGTCACGCATTGTTTTATTGTGGTACCCTTCAATGCTTGCATTCCATGTGCATGGATCGTCTTCATCCATAGATATTAATTTTTATTATGATTTTTTTAGTGCAATTTTACCAATTGAGTTTTCTATAGTTGGTTAAGTATAAAATAACAACTATAATATTATTATATTTCTTAATTAATGCCCCTGTTCAAACTAGGTTTGAACACATAACATCGCACAAGTGGATTTTAATTAGATCCAATAACAACAACGCACTTTCCATCAAACACAAGAGAAGCAACACAAAAGGAATGTCTCCGCCTTCCAAATTCCATTAAATAAAGGGAATGCCTCCACAATTTCCAGCACCACCAACACCAACTTCACTTCTTACCTTCGAAGATTAAACAACCTCAAAAAGTGTTTTCAAAGAGCCTTGTGAAACAAAAAAAAAACAAAAAAAAATATATACGTATTTTAAACCAAACAAAAAGAAAAAAAATTGAAATAAAATTTAATTTGATATAATTAAAAAAATTCACCGTTACCTTTGGTCCAGCTTTTTCAGGGCACTTATCGGTTGCATGTGTCGTTCGTTTGCAATTCTCACAGCGGGGCTTACGTTGCGGTTCAGGACACTTTACAGAGTAGTGGCCTAATTTAAAACAGTTGAAACATTTCAAACGTTGTTCGCCCTTAGTATCGATATTCTTCTTATTGGTTGGTGGGGCCACCACAGGTAAAATCCTCCTTGGCACATTAGTTGCATGTTTAACCTCGTTATAATTGCAATAAATAATTATATCCCTCAATAAATCGTTGCACGTCGGATAGTTGTTGGATATTTTTCTCTTAAGATCGGGATCATTTACACCGTTTATGATATGACGTATTATTGCAGATTCAGGAAGATATGCCTTAGACCCTATAGCAACCATTTTATAAAAATAGTCCTGCGGAGATTCATTATTTCCGCGTTTGGTGTTTGCCATTTCGATATGAACATCGGCAACATTTGAAACAACTGGAAAATCTCTCAAAAATTTCGCACAAAAATCGGCCCACGTAACAAATATTTCCACTGTGGAATCAATCCAGTATTTTGCAGGACCACTTAACTTTTGTTGCACTGCAAACAATAATATTTGGTCGTCCCAATTATAGGCTCGTTTAAGACTGTCAATTCGTCTAATAAACTGTTGAGAGTTCAAAGACATTTCAACAGATGGGTTGAAATCTGGTAACAGTCCAATTATTTCGTGTACATTGTTATACGGGTTATACGACGCGTACCGGATCGGTTGTGCTGGCGGTGGTGCGGTAACCATGTTTGGCGAATTACATGTAGGTGCCATAAACACAGCATTAGACGGTGGGTTATACGTTTGTGTTGTAGTTGGATTATACGGTTGTGCTAGCGGTTGTGCGAGCGGGTTATATGGTTGTGCCGAAGGAACACAAGTTGTCGGATTATACGGCTGTGTTGTAAAAACTCGAGTAGTCGGGTTATAAGGTTGTGCTGAAGGAGCAGACGTTGTCGGGTTAAACGCTTGTGTTGTAGGAACACACGAAATCGGGTTATACGGCTGTGTTGTTGCAACATTCGTGAGTGGATTATAAGGTTGTGCTGAAGGAGCAGACGTCGTCGGGTTATACGCTTGTGTTGTAGAAACACACGAAATCGGGTTATACGGCTGCACTCTAGAAGCATATACGAGAGTAGTTGGTGATTCTAATGAACCTAGCAAGGCAAAAGTAACAGTCGGATGCACATTATCATTAACCTGTGGTTGCGTAACATGTGTAATGCTGCTTATTGGTGAAAAAACATTTGTACACGTAGTTTGTACATCAATATTTTCTGTCATTGTTGCCCTTGGCGATGATACGATGGCAGGGTCAAAACCTTTCTCACGTAGTTCGACTAAACTCTTTTCCAAAGCATGCACCCTATCCAATAATTGCGATCCATTGGTAAAACTGGAAAAATGTTCATCTGAGTAATATTCCTCCAGACGTTCGGTTAGCTGTTGTTTATTACCAGACGTTGGTAAACCAATTTGTTTGCACCGTTTCCTCAGTTCATCAACTTTCATTTTTTCCATATTACGACCAGGTGCCATGGCCTGTACTTATTCAATAGACTCGTTGTTTTTTTTTCTTTTCTTCTTTCTTCCAACGAAATTTAAAACTGCTTCTCTCCAATCTATTGTCCGTTACAGTTTTTTTTTTTTCCACGAAACGACGTCTACTGCGGCAGAACAAATGAAAACGTACGCTTTAGAGACAAAAAAAGAATACATGCAAACAGCGACATGCATATACAAAATTCAACGGAAATTTTGCAAACACCCAACAAAAACAACAGCAACAATGAAGCAATTAAAATTCTCAATCACACGTTTTCAAATCGCGAAATTAATTGTTCATCCCACTTCTGAAAATTGTCAGGACGGCTTTTGTATGCAATAAAAAGAATAAGACGATGATTTATTAAATTCAATGAAAATACATTTATTTATTTAAAAATTAACAATACGGATTTCAATACAACAAATACGGTTGCGCACGCGTCTCTTCTCTAGCGAAATCAGTTCTCTACTCATCTACTACTCACTCAGAAAAACAAAATATTCTTAACAACAGAGTCGTATTTCCAACACAGGGTGACACTGATGTTATAAAATTTTGCCCTAATGTGGATTGTGGCTATTCCTTCGTTCACAGGAATGAACCCAGAGACAAAATGGCGAAGTCTAACCACAAATTAACCACAAATCTGCAAGAATTTTGCATGATTGTCCTATCCATTGCATTTTCTGCACGGCAGTGATGTCAGTCCTGTATTTCATGAGGGCATCTCCCAGCTGGGCGGAAGCGCCTATCCTGTAAAGGGTGCGGATTCGTAAATCATTGTCCTTTAAGCGTTTGCCGTGTTCGCCAACTTTTGAGGCGATGCTTATAGAAGCTTGTGTTTTGGTTTTCATGGGCTAATATTTTTACCTGGTGGCTTCTAACCCCTATGCACAACCCGGATTTAAAGTCTAGGGGATTGGACTTCGCTGCACGCATTAGTTAACATCTAGGAAGTGTTAGTATGCCATCCAGGAGAGACCACTTGGAGGCTGTGTGTCAACTCGAATACAGCAAGACAGGGATCGCTCCTAAATTGGATCGCCTATTATGTGTAGAGGTTTGCCAATTCATACCTTGTTTCAAAGTGTTCACTGATATTTCTCCAAACTACGTCACGCATTGTTTTATTGTGGTACCCTTCAATGCTTGCATTCCATGTGCATGGATCGTCTTCATCCATAGATATTAATTTTTATTATGATTTTTTTAGTGCAATTTTACCAATTGAGTTTTCTATAGTTGGTTAAGTATAAAATAACAACTATAATATTATTATATTTCTTAATTAATGCCCCTGTTCAAACTAGGTTTGAACACATAACATCGCACAAGTGGATTTTAATTAGATCCAATAACAACAACGCACTTTCCATCAAACACAAGAGAAACAACACAAAAGGAATGTCTCCGCCTTCCAAATTCCATTAAATAAAGGGAATGCCTCCACAATTTCCAGCACCACCAACACCAACTTCACTTCTTACCTTCGAAGATTAAACAACCTCAAAAAGTGTTTTCAAAGAGCCTTGTGAAACAAAAAAAAAACAAAAAAAAATATATACGTATTTTAAACCAAACAAAAAGAAAAAAAATTGAAATAAAATTTAATTTGATATAATTAAAAAAAATTTAGTCAATCACATTACATTCAAATTGTACCTAAACAAAAAAAATAGAATTCATACTTACCCTAAGTATTATTTTAAAAGTTATACTTACCGAAACTAAAATTTGCATTTATATTCAATGATTGATTTGAAACAAAAATTTTGAAATTCAAATTGGAAAAGAAAAACAAGGGTTTATTTCGTTGCAAAAAAAGGTAAGATTTCTCACTCTAATCTCTCATTTCCAAGAAATTGAAATAACTCTATTTCTTTTTTTTTCTCTTCCCATATCCCCCAACCCAACGATTATAACTACGAGTAATAATTACGAGTAATTATAATTCACATCTCCTGCAGATCTCTTTTCTTAAAGGAGATTTATAAACAAATTATTCATCCCCAATTTGTTTCAGCCCTTATTGCGGTTGGCAACTTTTATAGTCTTTCAGAAATCGGTATTGCCATTCTCAACTTAAATGCGGTTGACGTTTTGGTTGTGCGACTGATTTTTTAGTTGTGTTTCATGGTATTGCGGTTCACCACTTTGCATGAGTTTGGTTGACAAAAACGTTAAGTATAGACAACTGCTTACTAGCAGTTGGGTCTCTGTCAGTTATAGAGTTCACTTATATATTTAATACATTTTCTTTTTAAAAATATTAGATAAAAATGAAAAAATTGTAAGTTTTTTTCTGCTTAAAATAAATAATTAAATATTTAATACACTGGAAATTGAAAATAACAACCAAAGCCCAATTTGATCATAACATTTAAGTTGTAATATCCTTTCCTATTCAGGTAAACGTGCTGAATATTTTTTGTGGGGACACAATCCGAACATGCGTACCATCAACACAGCCCAATACGCCGGGAATCCACATTTTCAAAAAACCCAAACTTTGGAAGCATTTATTTCTTCTTTGCTTATTTGTGTTTTTATGCATTTTCTACAAATGCGATCCTCTATTGCTGGTAACACTTCCTTTTAAAGGAGTGACATTGTGAAGTTATTTCCACTGCACAGCGCACAGCTTTAATATCTGTGGTATAGCTGCCATACGCACAGGTTTCTGTAAGTGGTCCTTAATTTCATCCAGCACTAACAAAATGCTTCTTTGTTCAGCCGAAAATAGCTAATAAATCTATAAAAAATCACTTCACTGAGTAGTTCAAGAGGATTTGAATCATCGCGCATTTTTCTACGTATACGAAGAACATTTATATTAGCGTCGTGATTTTCATCTTCGTAAAATAAATCCACACTTAAATCCATTTTTAATTTACTCTTATTTCTACAAAAACTTGATTTTAACTTATTTTTACGTTTTCTTTTCTTCTATTTCCAAATAAATTTCATGGTGTTACCGACATGTAATTGAAATTTCATACTGGCAACACTATAACAATTACAACTAAAAAACGTTGAGTTCCGCAACAACAAAAAATAATTTGGTTGACTAAAAGTTGGGTTGACTGGCAGACGACCAAATTGAGTTGAGAACGGCAATAGGGGCATAAGTCTAAGTTCTAATTGTAATTTGTTACAAATTAATTAATTTTGTTTGCCGTTAAGTGTAAATGATAATCAAAAAATTATGAAAATATTTGACGTTTTGTGTTCTCACTTTGCTCGCATAAAATAAATATATCACAGCCAGCATATAATTTTATTAATTAATTAATACAACAGGTTTTTTATTTGTAACTTGTTTACGCATATATTATTACATTGCTGGAATATATACTCGTACATCGAGATTTTGAAAAGATTCGATAAAACATCGATTTATTTATTAGATCCATCGAAGTTAAGAACTTAATACAAATACTTAAGCAAATAGTTACAACATGCCATACATAATGATTCCATAAATATTATAAAACGTTTTGTAAATACATTCTTGGACACAGCTCATGAATGGGATAAGATACAGAAGTTGGCTTGCGTTGGTATAGTCTCTCAATGAGAACCTATTCTATAACAGATTTATTAAGCCTATCGTATGCCGTAGAAAGGACAAGAGCTGTTGAGAATATGGTTAGGCAAATGGAGAGATGCGAGAGCCATCAAGATGCATCTTGATCAAATAACTGATAGTCCCTTAGCTGTCTGGTGGACAGTCCCAGTAAACTCAATAATTTTGTGAAAATCTTCGCAACGAGAGTGAACCATTCTGTGATACAGAATGATAGATGTGCAATTCATTGGGCAGTGGCGTACAAGCCACGTTGCGACGGCGTTTCAATGACAAGAGATATCCTACTATCAATTATGCACAACTTTGTCCTTTCCTTTATGTGGTCGTGAAGCTTTAACATTGATTGCTGGGTACAAGCATACACATGATACTGTATTCCATTTACGGACAGATATAAGTGATGTTAATTGTAAGTAATCATGGCGAATGAAATATTTCTTGAATCGCCTTAATAAACTTAGGCACTTAAAATATGGCTGTTTTGGCGAATATCGCATCGTGACTACAACATCAAGAGCTTCTGTCTTCCTAAAATTTTCACCACGGATAGTTACAGATGACGTAGCACTTATGAATCACTATACAGCATTGAGCCTCCCACACATTAATTGACTGTGGTCGAATGCAAGTGAGACATTCATATGAAACCTTTTTCTACGATCAAAGGAATGGTAAATATTGTTGTCTGCGGAAAAGTGGATAGGAGGGAAGGAGTAAAAGTTAAATAGAGAAGATCCGTAATGAAAATAAGAATCATAGTTGGAGATAGCGCCTTGTGAAATAAGGATAAAAGTCCAGAGAAGTTACTACCGAATCCAAAAACAAAAATTTCTCTCTCTCTCTCTCGAAACTTCTTCAGCTGCAATCTTACTCCCTGGGTCTATTTTTCGTAGATGGTTTTGAGGCTTCATCAGAGTTAAATTACTCACTGCGATGTGCATTTGACGTCGTCGTGGCCTAGTAGGTAGTGCGTTGGCTTATTAGACGAAAGGCCCGAGTTCAAACCCCAGGTCACACATCAGAACGAAAATATGAAAATATTTCTTCGGCGACTTCCTCTCAGCAGATTTCTGGCAAAAACTCTGAGAGTAAAAATTGCCATGAAAAGCTTCTCAAAAAATCTGTCGTTCGGAGTCGACTTTAAACTGTAGGTCCCGCCACTCATGTATAAAATTAACGCACACAACATGAGTGGTGTTGAGAAGCTATGCCGTAATCCTGACTGAAGGGTTGTAATGGCCAATTATGTATGTATGTATGATGTGCATTTTGAGAGTCTTGGAAGAGCTATTATTATGAAGCCACTCCATCACTGGAGTGTAAGATTTGTTTGTTGATAATTTGTAATTTATTTGTTGATTATCCGGTAATTGCATTCGATCGAAATTTGTGCTAAATTTCGGTTGGCCACCTAATACTACTATACCAGATTGCTAAAATGTGCCCTACTGCTAAGATATGAGAGATTTGTTATATTCAAAAAACTATTCTCCAACTCAACCTAAAGAAAAACATTGATGTTGATAAAAATCAATAACAATAATAAAGAAGTGCCTTTTAATAACTAGTTCAGTCGACATCGTATTATTGGTCGGCATACAATTTATCTGACAGTTGCTGACAAATGCCCAACATTTTGCTGACTTTATCTGACAATTTTCTAACAAGTTTTGTTTGGCCCTGCAACGCACTTGAAGCATTTGAGCGTCTTATTGATCAAGGCAGAATAAAATGTTCACTATTTCAAAAACAGCTGAAGTATTTAGGATACAGATGCCACCAACGAGGATAAAGATAAAGTGTGTGCAATAGAGTTTGGCTTCACGCTCGGAATCTTCACATAGCTTTTGGGAATGAGCACATACCACAGAAATTTTGTGCACATTTTGTACGCTTGGTGGACAGCGTATATGATCCTACCGAACGAGACTGTCTCACTAAAGTGAATTACAAGAAGCGCAGCGAAGGGAGTGGATACAGAATAGACAGGTATTTGACGTAACTGAAAACGTCATAGCCTATTATAACCGAACGCAACCAGGACAAGAAAGTAATTACTACGTGATGCGACGTTATCTTCTGGCAGTATTAGAATACATAAAGCACTATCACCTCTTAGGAAAACAATGGAATAGCAATTGGGAAAACATAGGATAGTAAAACATTAACCATCCATCCATCCATTATAACCCAAGACGAAAAGACATTTGCACCACTTAAACAGGTGGTCTTTACTCATATTACCCAGGTAACGAAGTTTTTCGGGGATTTATTTATTCTCTTCGGGTATTTGTTTACTCTCTTGTGAATATTTTTACTACGGCTGCTATAAGAAAAATTTTTTACTAATGCTATGCTCCCACGGCAGCAATTTTTCGTAATTCGCTCTCTCGTTCGTAATTCAACATCCAATTATGTGTTGAATTACGTAATTCGCCATACAAAATTTTGTGAGCGAATTATCCAAATTGTGTGTAATTCAATCTCTATTACCCTGTGAATTACTTAAAAACCAATGTAATCTCTAAATTTTATCGTATTTTTGCCATCACCAGCTGTCAAAGCACAAAATATAAACAAAAAATATTGTAAACAATAATGAAATCCAAAAATAACATTTTAAACAAAATATTATTTAGAAGAAAGTTATTGGCGAAATTAGCGGAGGAAGCCAATATGTATGTAGAAAACCTGTTGAATCTACAGTATTTGCAGCTTTTGAAGAAGCTGTATGAATTTTATAATTTAAAAATATTAATAATAATTTAGTAATAAAAAGAAGGAGAAAACACGAATTGTCAAAAAGAATTACAAAACTGCCGTGTGAACATGATAATTCAAATAAGTAATTCAACCAGAGCGAAGTAATTCGAAGGCTCGTGCGAACATAGCATAAAATGCTTAGTGAAATGTTTCGAAGTCAACGCTTTTGCTAAAATGTTTTAATTTAAAAATCGTTCTACATTTACTGATATTGCTTTTGTAACTCCTGGAAATCTAATTTTCTTTTATTTTAATATCAAAAACTTAATAAATTGCAATAAATAAACATTTCTTTCTTAAAAAATTTACATAATTTCTTTGATTTGGCAACAAAAGTTACAACAGTAAACACATTTATGGAACAAAACTCCATGCAGTTTTATATGAGCTTTCAACACTGTAGGAGTACATCGGATTTTTTAATATTTTAAAAATTCTAAAGAAGGCGAAATTTGGTCGTTTCTATACTGAGAAGTGTTGCTGAGAAATCACATAAACGTTTGCATGTTTCTATACCGTAAAATTTTACAGCGTTGTGAAATTTAATAACTATGCGGGATGTTGAGTGGGCAACACTTTTTTATTAGGCTAATTCCATAATTGTTATAACAATGAGATCATGTCCAGTAAGAAAGCAGATATAAAAGACACATTATTTCTTTCAGTGTAGTTCTCTCATTTAAATATGTTTCTCTTTTTGACGACCACTCCTTAAAACAAGCTCTATAATGGTCCTTAGAGTAGCAAAAACTGGAGAAACACAGTAAACGATGTTATATTATACATTTGTAGTTTAATTTTTGCATTTATGATATGTTCGCACGAGCCTTCGAATTACTTCGCTCTCTGTTTTGAATTACTTATTTGAATTATCATGTTCACACGGCAGTTGTGTAATTCTATTTGACAGTTCTTCTTTTTATTGCTAAATTATTAATAATATTTTTAAATTATAAAGTTCATACGCCTTCTGCAAAAGCTGCAAATACTTTTTCTGTAGATTCAATAGGTTTTCTACACACATAGTGGCTTCCTCCGTTAATTTCGCGAATAACTTTCTTCTAAATAATACTTTTTTTAAAATGTTATTTTTGGATTCCAGTATTGTTTACAATATTTTTTATATTTTTTGTGCTTTGACAGCTGGTGATGGCAAAAATACGATAAAATTTAGAGATTACATTGGTTTTTAAGTAATTCACAGGGTAATAGAAATTGAATTACACACAATTTGGGTAATTTGTTCACAAAATTTTGTATGGCGAATTACGTAATTCAGCACATAATTGGATGTTGAATTATAAATAAATAAAGTGTAAAGTAGCTCATACAGCTCACTGTTGGATCCGATGCAGAAATCATCGCCAACTCGCACTGGCCCAACGATCTTACGTCTCTGCTACTCAATTGCCTATTGAGACCATAGTAGCACCTGTTTTCAAGAGTGATCCTACGCTTGATCTCCAGACTGACATCATTTTTGGTGGAGCCAAGATAAATAAATTCCTTGACTGTATCAAAAGTATAGTTATCGGCCGTAATCTGAGGATCAATACGCCGCACGTCTCTACTTGTCTATAACATATACTTCGTTTTGCCCTCATTTACTGCCAGACCCCTCTTAGTAGGCTCCCGTTCAAAATGCTAAAGGCAGCAGTAACGTCTCGCTTGGTAAAGTCCGGGGGGAAAATATGAATTAAGTTACCTAAGAAAAATTACTTGTAATGTGTATACAATATCCACTTTTAAGGATAGAGATGATATAATTACTATTATTATTTATTAACATTTCTTTTATTAGCAATCAACTGTACAAAATGAATAAGAATATGATCCTTTTATTTGATGTAATATGCGATTATGCTATTTAGAATATTGCAGTGAACTGATGAAATATGTTCAAGCAGAACTTTACAATTAGAATTTTTAAATCTGGAGAAAATGAAAATGAACATACCAAACAATGAGCATTGATCATTTAAAAATATTATGTGAAATTTGTGTATTTCTTTTATCGCTTTTGTTTTGTATTCTCTATTTGTTAAATTTTGTTAGTTGTATCATACAATACTGAATTTTTTAAGTTTTATGTTAAGTTGCCGTCTACCGATCCAATTACTCCTGGAATTTTAAACTTTTGATAGAAATGCATTTTTGATGCTTTCGTTTTCTCATCTGTCGTGTCCAAATTGATCCTAAGAAGGCATAGTCTTTTTTCAAAAACCCTTAAGAACATCCCATAACATTTTACACAATGTAGAACGTCCCATGAGCTTTATGTCAATCACGCCTTGCAAGGAATCGACCGCCAGATATCTTAAAGCGCTCAGCTAACGTATCGTGTCTGGAAAAGTACTTTTACATATATGCTCAGCGGTTTCTTCATAAACCATGCTAAATGTAGTTTTATTCAGCCGATAGAGCGCTATAAAACTTAACACAAAATCCTTATATACATTACTCCTTTATATGTAGATATGTTTATATACACCTGTTCCGGAACGTCTAATGGGTTAGAATATTCCCTCAAGACACGTCTTTTTGATTTTTCTTTTCTGGTTTGCAGCTTTTTTAAACAAATTATACTTAATAAAAAAAATTTTGCTCTTTTTTTTAGCTTTGATGTTTTGATTTTTGTCTGTAATGCTAAAACATATGTTTTATTTTTTTCGTAAACGACTTCGAAAAATTTAAGATCGCAAGGAAAACGCATGAGTTTCAGAACACCCTAAAAGAAATTTGGCGTTTTTAAAATCACTTGCAATTTCAAATCGTGCGATTGTCAGAACATGTGTGAATATAAAGTATGGTTATAATTATATCACTATATACACCCAAACCTTTTTTACACGGTAGATACGTTCCAGTGGATACCGTGTAAAAAAAAAAAGCCGTAAAAAAAGACAAATATTACATATGTATGTAAGTGTATGAACAAACTGAAAAGATATACATATTATTGATGCAGCAGCCTACATATGCCTATAAAATTGAATAACTTTATAAAAACGCACAGATTTAGTTCAATAGTATACACAGAGTTTTTATTTTATTTCATTTTATGATTATAAAAAAATAAAGAAAAAACTTAAAAATTCTCTTCCATTTATAAAAATAAAATTAGTTATCAAACTCTTAAGACAATTAGGAAAGGAATTATTTGCAATAAAAAATTGTTTTTATTTAATTCGGAGTCAGTTTCTGATAGCAAGCGCATTCTCTTTTGCTGGGGTGGCTCAATATCAGTCTCGTCATTAGAAATACTTATTACTTCTACATCTTCAGAAGCTGCTTCTGGCGCTGGTTTATTTCTTTTAACAGCAAATTCTGTTATAGCGCGTTGTGAGTTAAACGGGATTAAATGATTTTATCCGTATAAAAAGGAGCGAACAAAAAAAAAAAAGTAAATTTGTTAAAAAAAACCGTGTTATTTCAAATTCGCGTAAAAAAAATCCGTGTAAAAACAGGTTTGGGTGTACATCTCTGATTTATGAACATCTCTGATTTATGCAGTGAATTGCAAGTGCATGTACGAATTTGACAGCTTTCATAGTGTTTCATTCTCTTTTAATTATTACTCGTGTTAATACTACTTTTGAATTTATATTAAATATACTCAAACCTCGTTTTATGCGATTAATTCGTCTCGCAAAAAGTCGCATAATTCAAATTCGCATAAAACGATACACTAGCTCCATACGAAAACCACTAATTGGGTTTTCATTTAAAAAAAATCGCATAAATTCAAATTATAGAAATAAAACTCATACAAAAATGCATATAAAAAGTCAGCAACATTTTTTTTTTCTCTAATGAGATCGTTTGCCTATTTTTATTTTTCTCCATAACTAATAAATATCTGAAAAAAATTGCAATTTTTACCATAAAAACGCTCTTTGTATTTTTTTATAAACTTACATTGCTCAAATAATAAATAAAATCCAATTTGTTTTATTAATTTTCAGTTATATAAAAACTATCACCTTTTTAAATATATGTATAATATTTTTCGTATTAAAAACGGTATTTCCCCACAAATATATAGAGTTCTAAGTTTAAAATAGTTTTTCTAGCGTCTGCGCGTAAATTTTTCAGTGTAACCATTTCACATAGAAATTGTAATGACTAAAATAGAAATAAAACTGAGAATTTAAAAACCGCATAAATTCAAATTCGCATAAAAAACATTCGCATAAAACGAGGTTTGAGTGTACGGAAATTTATATTTCAAATAATAGTACGAGAATATCTATACGTATTTTATAGAACAAAATGGACGCCAAACAATTCGAGAAAATTCTACAGATGCAAATGCAAATGCTCGAACAAATGAGAATGGTATCGAATACTGCACAAGTTCAAGTGCAAAGTAACACGGCAAACACAATTTTGGTATCAAATTTCGATCCGTTTGACCCGGCAAAGGAGCCGTACAAAAATACATCCAAAGATTTCAAAATTACATTGAAATGAAGGGTATTGGCGCTAATAAAGATTATTGCTTGAAACTCCTACTGAATTCAACTGGGATAAGTACGTTCAACATAATCACAGCATTGGCTGCACCGAAAATTCCAGCTGAACTGGATTGTGATGACTTAATAAAATTATATGCGTGAACAATTATTACAGGCGGACAAAAACGTCCCAGTCAATAGGTCAACGGCAAGAAGGCGAATTATGAATATTTAGGGATTGCCGGATTATGTTTTCGCTGCGGGAGGAACAACCACCAGGCTAAAGAATGTCGCACAAAAAAAGATAAGTTAAAATGTACGAGTTGCAACAAAAAGGGACACGTGAGTAAGGTGTGTATAACGTCTTTAAAAATGGTACGACCTCACAACAACTCGGATCAAATTCAAAGTATACAACACGAAGATTACGGTGTTTACAAGATAATTGATGTTTATCAGAACAATTTTCAAAATTCAAATTCTGAGCGCTATTACGCAAACATCAACATTGAGGGGAAACCTGTAAAATTCGAAGTCGATTCAGGGTCTGGCTTTACATTTCTTCCTAGGAAATAATTCAGAGAATTGAACCTAAATAAGGGAATTGCCACTACAAATGTAATTTTCCGATCATACACGCAAAATACCTTTGTGCCAGATGACAAAGTACGTGTCAACATAGAATTTAATGGTGTGTCAACCTTCTACATGTGCAGCATTAGTGAGGAGATCATGGATTTGACGTCTCAATATCAACTTGACTGAACTGGACAATTTGGATCCATGTGGGAATTTGATGGACATTTTTTTTAATCAAAACGACATCGAAGAGATTATGAGAGAATTTTCGGACGTTTTCGAGGAAAGAGTCGGATGCATCCCAAATTACAATATATCTTTAAAATTACGAGATAATGTTGAGCCTGTCTATACAAAAGAACGTCAGATTCCTTACGCTCTAACAGAACGCGTCAATAAAGAACTGGACAGTTTGGAGAATGCGGGTATAATTACAAAGATTTCTAACAGTGATTGGGGTTCACCTTTGGTTGTGGTTCCAAAATCAGATGGAGGGGTTCGACTGTGCGTGGACTACAAGGTAGGAGTAAACCAGCGTTTGGTTAATGCTCATTCTCCATCCTATATCCATCTTGCTGTTGATGCCATCCAGTATCATTCAGACCATTTCTACGCACAGAGCAACCTATCGCGTGAACATATTGTCTTTTGGCATAAAGACTGCGCCGGCAGAATTCAACCGTATAATAATTCAAATTTTGCGGCAGGTGTCCAACACTGAATCCTACTTTGACGATATTATCATACATCTATTGAGGAGTGCAAATCAAATCTGAAATGTTGTTTACGACAACTTAGGAAGTACGACTTACATTTGAATCGTGCAAAATACACATTTTTCAGTAACAGAATAGAAGTTTTAGGCCACACCATTGAATACAATAAAGTGAGCAAATCTGCTTCGAAAATGAATGCAATTGTACAGATGCCAGAAGCAAAAACGGTTGATGACTTCAGGCGTTTTCTGGGGATGGTAACTTACTACTCGAGATTTATTTTGAATGTGTCCACAACAACAACTCCATTGCGTAAATTATTGCATAGGAATACATAGGAATGAATGCCGTAAAGCGTTTAACAAATTGAAAAAGGGAATCGCGAGTGATCGAGTACTAATGCCATATAATATATAATGCCATACGGCGAAAATTGAAAACACAAGTGTTGCATGGAAAAATTACAAGGAAGCAAGAAATGTATACAAAACAAAATTAGAATATGAAAAAATGCATATGTTAATAAGAAAATAATTAATGCGAATGATCAAAAACAAATGTGGAGTAATATTAAAAACTTAGTGCTAAAAAAACCAAGGTCTGTGATTAAAAATGTGTTATTTAATATGATAGAATATACAAATAGCTGTGATATAGCAAATCAATTTAATGATTATTTCGTAAACAGCATCAAAGAGATTAGAGATAATATTGAAAATGTGCAATATATTAATCAAATATGTGGTGTTAACAGTAGATTTAATTTCAGACCAATATCAATTTTTGAACTTAACCCATTAGTGCGCAGAGTCCGTTATAACGGACGCTCCAATTTTCTACTATACCACTTCCAAAAATTTTAATTTCTAAATAACAAGTATTATATGTTGTCGCTGACATTCCAACGAAACAAGATTTATTACATTCTGTTCAAAAAATGCGATCTGAGTGTTGCGTTTTATCCAAAATGTGGAATATCAATTTGTAAAAAAACGAAAAATTCGAACAAGGCAAGAAAAAGTCGAATATTTTAAATATGATGTGAATTATTATTAGTTTTTGTGTTTTATTATTTATGAATAAGTATAATGACTCAATTGATTTAAAAAAATTATAATAAAATTTAATACCATG
This sequence comes from Sarcophaga rosellei, assembly GCA_930367235.1. Classification (NCBI taxonomy): domain Eukaryota; kingdom Metazoa; phylum Arthropoda; class Insecta; order Diptera; family Sarcophagidae; genus Sarcophaga; species Sarcophaga rosellei. The sequence continues at coordinate 42,497,882 of OV884018.1, read as the reverse complement.
CGCGTAATGTGACTTTTAATGTAACGTCCGCTAAAACGGACACTGCGCACGTAGAGCAATTGTTAAACGATAATTGGGTAAACTTTTTTTTCATACATGGGCCAACAATTTCCGCAATATTGTTTGAACTGGACTACCTTAACGACAATGAGCTCAATGATATTCCAATTTATACAATACCCCCACTAGGTGGATCAGATACTGATCAAGATGGCTATAAAAGTGATGATGAGCATGAAGAAAATCGCATCTGCTGTTTCTGTAAGACTAGCTGTTTCAAACGAACGTCTGTTCTTATGGAAAATATATAGAAAAATTGCATATTCCATTATTAAGAGATTTGGTGCAGTTGATTAAGTAGTGCTTGATCAGCTTTTAAAACCAATGTTCCACGTAATAAAGGATTCAACAATTTATAGAACAGAACTCGTTATATGCCTCTCAGGCATTTGTTCAGATACTTGTTTTGTATCCGTTAAATTACTGCGTCACCTATTATCGATCAGACTATGTAGTTCAGGAACAATACGTGAAGGGCGAACAGAAAAATTGCCTCTTGGCTCATTCCGGATTATGAAAAAAGAGGAAAGCGCATCTGTAGATCATTCAATTAGAAATAATTGCTTATTGATGGAAGGATAATAATGTTGTCACAAATGCAAAAAATGGTGGTGCTAATCAAATCGTGCCAACGAATCGACGAAGGAAGAGGTTCTGTAACTATTTCCTAACCAAAAGTAGTTTTTAATAAAACATGGCATAAGATGGACCTACTGCTTGCGAATCAGACATAAGAAATGATGGTGGCCAATATTTGTATAGCTCTTTGACGCCCATCGTTCTGATGCATGGCTGCTACTAAAGAAGTATCATCCCAATGGTCTGACATGTGTGTCTCTTCACATTTTTGGTCGAAATCTTGCTAATTCTTACCTTGAAACGTATGGTACCCCATGTACAAGAGGTTTGCGAATAATTAAATTGATGGCATATACACGATATGATGGTAGAAACAACCTTATTAAATATTCTAAAATTGAAAATCGAAGTGGATATTGTGGAAATAAAACAAGTTTCAACAAATGTGAAAAAGGCTTTCATCCCTAAGAATTCTTTAAAATCTATCATACGCTAAGTGTACCTAGTGCGCAGTGTCCGTTATAACGGACGGTCTATAACTCCAAAACTATAAATTTTTTTAAATAAAATGTTTTTTAGACTATTTAATCACATCACTGATATAACTGATGAAAATTATAGAAGGAGAGTGGCCAGGGAACTTCATCCATTAATGGGTTAAAATCATATGTAAAAGCGTGAAAGAGAAGCCAGATTATAATAAAGTAAAAATTTCTCTTTCCTGGATAATTGGCATTTAATTGGAAACACTTTATTGAAAATAGTGAATACATCTTTGGAAACGGGCTTATTTCCTGAAAATTGGAAAACATCAATGGTAACTCACATTGAAAAAATTCTAAGGACAAATAAATGTGAAGAATTTCGTCCAATAAACTCACTGAAATTATGTGAAAAGATTCTGGAAAAAGTTGTCAAAGAACAGTTTAGAAAAAAATAACATTCTATTAAAATATCAATCGGGTTTTCGGAAACAATTTTCTTGTGAAACGGCGGTTAATTACGTTATAAATAAGTGGAAAAATATAAGCAATAGTAAGAAGATAATAGAAATCTTTCTTGATTTAAAAAGAGCATTTGAAACGATAGACCGAGAAATATTATTAAAAAAGTTGTATATGTATGGTATACAGAATAAAGAATTAAATTGGTTTAAATCTTACCTAACAAACAGAAAACAAATTACAAAAGTCAATAGTGTTGTATCGTGTCCGATAAATAATGAATTTGGAGTTCCCCAGGGATCTATTCTGGGTGCTCTGCTTTTTATAATTTATATAAACGATTTGCCAAATGTACTACAAAGGTGTGAAATAGTGATGTACGCGGATGACACTCTTATATATCGACGCCTCCGTTCTATAACGTTCTAAGTGTACTTAGAACGTTTTTAATGTTCTTGCGTTTTTAAATTCTACGTTCTCTAACTTAAATACTGTCAAAATTTAGTTAAGATGCGCCGATCCGTTCCGAAGTTATAGGGAAAAATCTACATAGAATACACATATAGTTGTATGGCGCGTAAAAACTTTGAGAGGTCATAACTCAAAACACACTTTTTCGACTTAGAATGTTATAGAACGGAGGCGTCGATATAATGAAGCGGAAAGTGATGAACTGTGCCAAAGATATTTAATGGAAGATATGAATAGTGTAAATAAATGGTTGAAAATGAATAAACTTAAACTTAACGAAAACAAAACAAAAATAATGGAAATAAATATGAACAGCAACTCCGCTTTCAATATCAATAATAAAGTAATAGAAAAAGTTGATAACATAAAATATTTAGGTTTTATAATAGACAAAAAGTTGAACTTTAAAGATCATGTAGAATATATATGCAAAAAAATAGGGAATAAATTGAAAGAATTAGAAATAAAATATCCACAATAACTGCCATAAATATATATAACACGCTCATCAAACCCCATTTCGGGTATGGGTCTACAATTTTATACACATGCTGCACAAATACACAGATAGAAAGGCTACAGAAGCTACAAAACAAGGCAATGAGAGCAATAATTAAATGCAATAAATATACTTCGATAGAACATATGCTGAACACATTGAAATGGCTAAATATTAGGCAGAGACTTCATCTTAACACAATCACATTTATATATAAAATGAAAATGGGTAATGAGCCGGAGTATCTAACAGAGCAATTGAATTACGTTAGCGAAAGTCAGCCATATAATCTTCGAAATGCTGAAGACTTCAGAATAAATAGACCGACGAACAATGCAAATTATTTAATTTACTATAAAATGATGTTAAGAATGAAAGAAATTTTAATGTTTTTAAGAAGAAATGTGTAATTTTTGTTAAAAGTGTTATTTATCAGGGCATTTGAAAAACTTTTTATTTTTTATTTAACCACTGAACACTTATGTATATATTTTAAACTGTCATTATAAAGTATATTTTTGATACTACTAAATAAATATATAATAATAATAATTCCGAGTTGCCACTTCAGCTTGCGTGTGATGCTAGTCCAACTAGAATAGCTGGTGTTCTTTACCATTTAGTGAATGGAGAAGAGAGGCCAATTGCATTTGCCTCGCGTTCGCTTACAAGCGCAGAACAAAATTATTCGCAGTTGGATAGAGAGGCGTTGGCTGAATAGACATCAATCTGGTTTTAGAAAAAAATTCTCATGTGAGACTGCAATTAATTACATTCTGAACAGATGGAAGAAAATTGAAAAAACAGAAAAATTGTTGCAATATTCTTAGATTTTAAACGGGCTTTTGAAACTATTGACAGGGATATCCTTCTTCGGAAATTATATAAATATGGTATCAGGAATAATGAACTAAAATGGTTTGCGTCGTACTTGGCTAATAGAAAGCAAATAACGAAAGTAAATGGCACAATGTCTGATATATTGAGTAATGATAATGGAGTTCCACAGGGATCGATATTAGGTTCGCTGTTATTTATTATATACATTAATGACATGCCAAACGTAATAGATAAATGTGAAATGATTCTGTATGCTGATGATACGCTTATTTTTACGGAAGATGATACAGTTGAACAATGCTATCAAAACCTGAACCGGGACATGAACATATTGATGACATGGCTGGATATGAATAAACTTAAGTTGAACGAAAGTAAAACAAAAATCATGGAAATTAATGCGAATAGTGACAAAATCTTTAAAATTAACAAGGAAGTAATACAGAAAGTGGACCAGATAAAATATTTAGGTGTAGTTATAGATAAAGATCTAAAGTTTAACAACCACATAGACTATATATGTAAAAAAATCGGCAAAAAAGTAAGTTTCTTTAAACGAATTAGAAAACAAATAGCAATAATAACTGCAGTTAATATTTATAACACTATAATAAAACCGCATTTTGAATACGGATCGACTATTTTATACTCATGTTGCACGACAAACCAGATCGAACGACTGCAAAAACTTCAAAATAAAGCAATGCGCACAATATTAAAATGTAACAGATATACACCAATAAACTATATGTTACAAACACTAAGGTGGCTTAATGTAAAACAAAGACTTCAGTTAAACACTATAAATTTTGTACAGAAAATTAAAATGGGAGCGGCGCCTGAATATTTGACCGAGCAAATAAACTATGTAAGAGAGGTTCAACCATATCAGCTGCGTAATGCTGAACACTTCAGGATTGAAAGGGTATCAACAAGCGCAGGACAACGGTCACTGTTCTATAAGGGTCTTCAGCTATACAACTCATTGCCGGATGATGTAAAAGTGGAGACGAATTGGAATTTATTTAGGAAACATACAGTTAACTTTGCTAAGAATAATTTAGTATCGTGAATAATATGTATGAATTGTAAATTAAAGTATTTCAAATACTAATAAAGAATAATAATAATTTATTACGCTGTTCAGCACATCCACGAGTATCTGTTTGACAGACAATTTAATCTTATTAGGGATAACCAACCATTGATGAGGGTATTTCATCAGAACAACAAACTACCACAAATGACATCAGCCAGGTTACAGAGATATGCAGCATTTTTAAGCGGTTACAATTACCAGATTATTCATAAGAAAAGTGTTGAGAACGTCACTGCAGTTTGCTGTTCAAGAGCACCAGAATGAGCACTTTGTGAACTCAATTGATAGGGAAGTGCCTTAATTACGCAATTTTTCTCTTAAGTTCGAAAAGGTTAAGTTTCGGAAAGATTCGGGAAGAGACACGAAATGATGAAAAACTTTCTAAAATACTGTATGAGTTGCGTCATACGGCAGCGGCAGACTCTGAGTTTACCATTTATGGAAACATTTTATTTAAAGATCAACGCATAATGATACCATCCTCCTTACAAGATACATTTTTAGAAGAGCTTCACCACACCCACATCGGGACCACGAATTTGAAACCTCCAAAAATACAAGGTAATCAACAAGATCACATTCCATCAAGACAATTAAGAGTGGGAGAAAGAGTTCAGGCTCGGTATTACACTCCCAACAAATCGTTATGGAAGCTGGGTACAACAGTTAGGAAAATGGGCCGTCTACACTATACAGTTAAATTGGACGATGGATACGTATTCAAGAGGCACATATACCAATCACTGTCAACCAATATTCAAGCTGAAACCTCAACTAATGTCCACTTCTCGCCAGAACAACTGATGTTCCAACATGCGTCAATCTACAACCCTAATCATAATAATAGCTCCGAAAATGGTCCAGTGACAAAACAACAGTCGCCGTGGTCTAGTAGGTAGTGTGTTGGCTTATTAGACGAAAGGACCGAGTTCGAATACCAGGTCAGACATCAAAACGAAAATATTTCTTCGGCGACTTCCTCTCAGCAGATTTCTGGCAAAAACTCTGAGAGTAAAAATTGCCATGAAAAGCTTTTCAAAAAATATGTCGTTCGGAGTCGACTTTAAACTGTAGGTCCGCCACTCATGTATAAAATTAACGCACACAACATGAGTGGTGTTGAGAAGCTAGGCCGTAATCCTGACTGAAGGGTTGTAATGGCCAATTACGTATGTATGTATGGACAAGACCGGATTTACATTAAATACCCCGTCCAAACAGGGAATCTCCACGATAACGCAAGATTTCGGGCTATTTAGAAGATTACGTGTTGGACTAGATTATTCTATGGCGTCATATTAAGAGTGGGAGAATTATTATATCACTGTATACATCTCCGATTTATGCATACGTTTGTTAACTTTATGCAGTGAATTGCAAGTGCATGTACGAATTTGACAGCTTTCATAGTGTTTCATTCTTTTTCAATTATTACTCGTGTTAATACTACTTCTTGTCTACTTTTGAATTTATATTAAATATACGATAGCTCAGTTCACAATCTTGGGTATGTTTTTTTACTTAACTTTGCAACACTTATTGCAAACTTCCCAACACACCGCTGACAACCACTAACAAAAAATACTTCTACTTTATTCCTTAAAAAGTGCAGTTGTGTAAAATAATGAAATATATAAAAATATGCCGAAGGGAAGTCTAAAAGGACAAATAATAGAGTCTTTAATAGACGAAGCTGCTTTTAATTCGTTTTTTTATGTTGTACGTTTCTATTTTTTGTGATTATATTTCTCAATGTTTTTATTTTTATCATTTGCTTTAGTATGGCAATGTTTTGGTTAAATATTAAACATGGCAAGGGTATTTCTGTGTATTTTGTTGGTGTATGGTAAAAAATACCCAACATTTGCAAATGCCATGATGCCAGACCATTTGCCCAAGATTGTGAACTGAGCTAATAGCCCAATAATACATCGAAATCTAGTAGATTAGATTTCAAATCTTGCTCAAAATCTAGACCGTTTACACTGGATTTATTTCACAGTAGCAAGATTTTATTTTAATAACAAAAACAGCTGACTGAAATTTAAAAGAAAATATTATTTCCAAATTTAGTTTAATACCAAACAAAAATGAAAAATATAGGACATTTAGTATAGTTTTCATCAAGACCAAATAAGATCTAATCAGAAATAATATTTTAGAATGAGCCACCAAACTTTTCAGTTGTTATGCCATCCATAAACAAAACTGATAACGGGTCCGCCAAATAACATTTTTTTTTGAAAATGCTTAAAAAAACTACTGAAACTCTTCAATTTTTGTGAACAAAAATTCGTTCAACATGGCCCGATAACGATCGCCATTGACTGTAACGGCCAATGGCCCAATTATGCCTCTGGACCAAAATCCGCACCAAACAGATACTCGTTTTGGGTGCGTCGGCTTTTCAATGTATGCGTGCGGGTTTTCTGTGCCCCAAATGCGGCAATTTTGCTTGTTTACATACCCGCCAAGATTAAAATGAGCTTCATCTGAAAAGATGATTTTTTTTTGCCAAAATCGGCATCTTCTGTAGGCTACTCGTGTAGGGTACTGCATGGCCAGCCGAGGATGCCATTTGAATGAATTTATTTTCCATTATTAACCGGATTTTGCCGAAATCTACTAAATAAGTAGATTTTGTTTTGTATGGGAAATCTAGTTAAAATCAACTAGATTTGGCTCGAAATCTCATAAGTACTAGATTTCGCCGTAGTGTAAATGGGGTATAATGTTACTAATGAACGGCCTTTCAATTATCATCATCCACCGGGTACCATAGTTATGAACAAATTATTATTTTAAACAATTTTTTGTTAATATCTGTGGCAATAAATGATAATAGCTTAAGTTGACATTTTTTCATTTTATACATACATACATACATAATTGGCCATTACAACCCTTCAGTCAGGATTACGGCCTAGCTTCTCAACACTTTTTTTTTCATTTTATTGCATATTCTTATTCCCTTCTTCAAGATCTATCACACAGCTAAATTTCATAAATAAAACTATACTCATTTATATTTTATATATTACATATGTTAACACAGTCTAATGCATTTAATCTACTTGACCGTGTGTAGTACTATGCCTAGGCTCAGCAAAATATAATTGAATTCTTAATCTTTGCATTAAGGATTGGAATGTAGGTGTTTTAAAGCCTGGGGCCTAATTCTCGCATTCGTGATCGAAATTGTGTTCGAATAGAAAATAATTTCGAAAGCGAGAAATTTTCTGATGATGTTACTCGATACGAAACGAATCGATTTGTTACTTAAGTGTTGTGAAACGAGTTAATTATTTCGTTTTAGAGCACTGACTAAAATTCAAAAATTGTAAATAAAAAACATATGTTTTCTTACAAAAATAAAAGAAATTTAATTAATCCAAGGAAGAAAATTTTACTAAAGTTGTAATATTTCATATAATGGATAGTATATTTTGATTTTACTCGTTTTCTTCTGATTCTGAGGAAAAAGAAAGCGTATACTTAAAGACATACATCTGTTATGTAAACTAAAACAAGAGTTTGTCAAACTACATTGCGCCACAATTTTGCATCTTTGATTGGTGCGCCGGAAGCATTGAGCTTAGTTGTGAGCTGTTCCCACAGCTGATTAGATCTCTTGTCTTTCACTGAGGAGTATTTGGTGAAATACTCTTTGCCAATTCTTAATGCCGAAATCACGAAATTAATTCGCCGTGGTCTAGTAGGTAGTGTGTTGTCTTATTAGACGAAAGGCCCGAGTTCAAATCCCAGGTCGGACATCAAAACGAAAATATGAAAAAAAAATTTCGGCAATTTCGTCTCAACAGATTTCTGGCAAAAACTCTGAGAGTAAAAATTACCATGAATAGCTTCTCAAAAATCTGAATTGGGAGTCGACCTTAAACTGTAGGTCCCGCTACTCATGTATAAAATTAACGCACACAACACGAGTGGTGTGAGAAGCTAGGACGTTGTACAATGGGTCAATTCGACCTCCGGGTACTGTACTTGTCACAGTTGGCAAGTACACGTCCTCTAACCTAGCCTAACCATGAAATTTCCAAGAATTTTTTTCTGGGTGTAATTCATTTTTGAAAGTTTTGACCTACAAATATTGGAATTAATTTTTTATTCATAAATTATTATAAACTTGTTACTTTGGTTTTTTATATTATCCTTTACAGCAAAAAAAAAAACGTTAATTCGAAAGCTTTAGTGCCTACGAGTAAAAACTCGCAAGGTTGCTTTCGAATAATCACACGTTATCGAATGCCGTCATTAGAAATTTCGATACACTTTACTCGATAACGAGTAAGAGAATCCCAAAACTAAAAAAACTCGCACGTTCGAGTGAAAATTCGTTCGTATACGAATGCTAGAATTAGCCCCCTGGTTCCTTGTCTAACGTTATTTTCCTTGCTGCAGGAAAAGTCTGCAATATATCCAATATTTTTTTTGCCTAAATTTGTTTTGTCTTCTATTTGTTTTATTACGAGAAATTTTGAATAAGCGTCAATACATGTAAGGAATTTCAAATTTTGGGCATAAAAAATGTCAATGTGAAGGAACTCTCCCTCCTTGCTATGAATTGGAGCCTCTCCAATTGGAATCTTAGTTGGTTTCCTATCATATTTCGCTTTATTGCAAATATCACAATGGCTAATAAATTCCTTAAAATGATCAATCATCCTGGGCCAATAATTTTGTTTATAAATTTGTTTATGATTTTCCTTAGAACTTCTATGTGCCCTATGTGTGAGTTTCCTTAATAATGGCTTTTTGGTCATCAATATTAACAATATCAATTGCAAAGATTCTTGTAAAAACAAACTTGTTAGTAAATATTCCTTTTATTGTTTCCTTAAACTCATATAGATTTTCAGGACAACAATGTATCGCTGTCACTAAAGTTGGTCGCAAAAATACTTTCAATTTGTCCTTGAGATTTTCCCACGCATTAAATTCTATAATGTGTCTAGTTCTATTAAATTGAGTAAGAGATTCATAATTTGTGAAATTGGCCCTGCTTAAAAGAATTTGTTGTTTAAATTCATTAAGTGGTTTGGAAGTTTCCTAAATAGTGAATTCTTCACTACTTTCGGCGGAATGTTGGGTACTATGTAAAGACTCATCGTCAGAAATATTACTCACCCGGCACCCGGCTTATAAACAAATTTCGGGGAATACTCTTCTATAAAAGACATCCACTTTTTAAGTTTTGCATTTGGATTCCTATAAGATATGGCAAATGTTAATGGTTGATTGTATTTTAAAATCTGCAACACCATACAAATAATTTCTCAAGGTCTTTAACGACCAAACTATAGCGAATAACTCTTTTTATTTGTAGCGTAATTTGGTTCAGTAGAGGTCAGTGTTTTTGAGATAAAAATTATAGGTTTGAACTCTTTGGTTAAGACGGTTCCAACTGTTTAGATAGACTCGTCAGTTGTCAGTGTAAATTTTTATTATAGTCAGGTTGCGTTAGCGCAACTTGATTAATTAACAAATTTTTTAATTTATTGAAAACGGTTTGTGCCTCTAAATCGAATTCTACTGCTGTCTTTTTGTACATATATTGTGAAATTCTTCCATTCTCTCCTGTAAGATATTTTGTTAATGGTTTTGAAATTTTGGCATAGTCCTTTATAAATTTTCTATAGTATCCAGTTATACCAAGAAATCCTCTCAACTGTCTAAGAGTTTTAGGTTCAGGGTAGTTTACTATAGTATCTATTTTTCCTGGATTAGTTTTAATTATTCCATGGGCAACAAGGAAGATTTTCATATTAGAATATTTAAGTCTTTGGACTACCATATTTAAATGTTTTCTATATTCTTCTAAATTTTCAAAGTAAACTATTATATCATCTAAATAGACATGGCAAAATTTCCCTATATAGCCCCTTAAAATATTATCCATGGCGCTTAGGAAAATGCTTGGTGTATTTTTTAATCCGTTAGGTAGTCTAATAAATTTATATTTTCCATTATTTATGGAAAATGCAGTTTTCTCATTAACTTCCGGTTTCATTAAAATTTGATGGAAGCCGGATTCGAGATTAATGGTGGAAAAGTATTTTGCTTTTCCCAATTTCGTAAGTGTAACATTACAAAGCGGTATCGGATATTTAGGTTAGGTTAGGTTAGAGGACGTGTACTTGTCAACTGTGACAAGTACAGTACCCGGAGGTCGCATTGACCCATTTGACAACGTCCTAGCTTCTCACACCACTCGTGTTGTGTGCGTTAATTTTCTACATGAGTAGCGGGACCTACAGTTTAAAGTCGACTCTGAACGACAGATTTTTGAGAAGCTTTTCATGGCAATTTTTACTCAGAGTTTTTGCCAGAAATCTGCTGAGAGGAAGTCGCCGAAGAAATATTTTCATATTTTCGTTTTGATGTCTGACCTGGGATTTGAACTCGGGTCTAGACGAAAGACCAACACATTACCTACTAGACCACGGCGACTTCTATCGGATATTTATATGATATAGTGTTTTCATTTAATTTTATATAATCGATTACCATTGTCCCGTCTTCATTAATTCCTTTTTTTGGTACTACCCATATTGGGGAGTTATAAGGGCTTTTACTGGGACTTATATATAAATAAATATATTGTATTTCTTTATTTACGAATGAATTTACTGAGAGTGGATAGGCATATTGCTTACTCTATATAAGAGTTTCAGCAATTGTATGTATCTCATCTTTAATATGCGTTCTAAATGGTAAAATTTTACTAATTTTTGAATGTAAATTATCTATTTCCTTGCGAATTTCACATTTAGCACAATCACGAATATTCTCAAGGAATTTCTTTCTCACGGAAAACGATTTTCTCGAGAAAGAAATCCTCTAATTATAAATTCCGTGGGAATAAAAGTTTGAAAAAGTGGCAGTATCGAATTTTTAAGTCAGCTGTGTCTCTTGTTGATATTAAATTTTTTTGACAATTTGTTTAAATAAAAATAAAATTAATTAAACTTAAATAAAATTAATACAAGTTAAAAAAATAAACAAGAGTTTAATATAATACAAGAAAAAAATTAGTATTGCCATCATGTATGTACTTGTGGAGGAAATTGGTGGTTCAGAAAAGCAACAACAAAACAGCCAACGTATTTCTAGAAGACAATTAAGGGATGAATCTAATCCTCTTGAGTAGCCGCAGTCTTTGTAAGTAAGTAATTAAAAATGAACTTGTTTGGTTAAATTTTTGGTTTGCAACAGGTTTCAAAGAAGTGGTGGATATTTTTTAGACTCATCTCTGTCCACTTTGGATCAAGGTACCGAATACCACAGAGGAAAAAAGAAAGATTGCTCTAGCACGAAGAACAATATTCCTGGCGTTGTAGGGTACATCGATGGAACGTACATATGTGCAAATTATAGCACTCTCAGAAAATAAACATATTTTCTATGATAGAAAAAGAAAATTATTTAATGTAACCAAATGTTGAACTTGAGTTTTATTCGTTGTTTTAGGCCTACAGAAACATTTAAATATTTTTTAATTTTTTTTTTAAATTTAATTGTACAAAAATATACTTACATTTTTAGCAAACTCCCTTGTGTTTTATAAGTGAATTTTTTCTTGAGGAAAACCCAAACTAAAATACATTGAGAATACCTACTTTTTCCCCTTTTCAATATTTCTCCCTTCACACGGTTGATAAAAATGGGATTAAAGCAGAGAAAAAGGAAAATTAAAAAATTCATGCGGAATTTTTATTCATAATAGGAGAGAAGGGAAAAGAGAGAAATTTCATGCGGAATTTTTATTCGTGATTGGGCTGATTATAATCTATCAATTGTATTTTTCTCATAATTGAGAGCATCATCTACATAAGGTTTGTCCTCAAGATTGTTTTCTGAGTCGGTAATTCTATTTATAATATTTTCCTCAATTTCCTTTCTATTATCATTAATAGTCCTACTAGATATTGACGCAGGTTTATTAAAATTTCAAAATTTATCAGTTTTATTGCCACAAGTAATCGCGCCATTTTCAAAATCAAGTTTAATATTAGCTTTTTTTTTAATTATATCCTTTTAACAAATCAGATTCTAAGTTGGGAATTTCATAGAATATTTCCCTTATACCAACAATTTTTGCATCGTAGAAATGGTCAATAATAGTGAATCCATTTGTAGTTTTAATTGTTTTTTTAACTACTAATTTTTTCCTGTTAGTAAGAACATTTGGGCTGCAGTAACAACTAGTTGCCCCACTGTCAATTAAAAGTCTATAAGTTCTTCCGGATGCTCCTGTTCTGATGGTATAGGGCAATGTGGGATCATGTCTAAAAAAGCAGTTTCTTTTAAATTATTTATTCTTTGTGTCTTATTATTTGGTTGAGAACTAAACTGTCCACTGGGTTATTGTCTTTTTATGCCATGATTAATTGAGGTCTTTGAAAAAATTGATTGGAGTTTTGTGGTCGTTGTTGCCATTGACAGAATTATAGTCCTCGAGCGTAATTTTGAGTTTGTCCATTTTGTGGAATTTTATTCGTGTTGATAGCAAGATTTGCTGAACTGCCGATTTCCATCGGTTCTCGCTTTGTCTGACGTATGTGTCGATTATTTTGGTACTGAAAATTGTTGTTGTGATTTCTGGGAGGAAATCGTAAAACTTTCTGGTTATTTCTTGGATTTTGGCTATTGAATTGATTTCTGTTAAATTGTACTGCAAAATTAGCTCTAATATGATAAGCTTCTAGTTCCTGAGCCTTGGATAAGTGAATCAGAAGGTGACAATGAAAAAAGAATATTTGCCAATGGCGGGTTTAATCCAGTAATAAAAACCCTGAGAGCATATTGACGATTTTTATTATTCAAGTCATTTGTGAAAGAAGAATTTTAACCGTGAGTCATTGTCGTCGTATTTATTAATAAGGTCAGCTTTTTATTCACTTCGTTATAATAATCTAATATAGTCAAGGAAGCCTGTCTCATAACATTTAATTCCTGTTCAATAATATGAATTGGCCTTTTGTCGGCATACACAAAATCTAAACGAGCTATAATAGCATCACAATTGAGTACAGTAGCATGATTTGTTAAAGTGTCATTTGCATCGTCTAATATTTTATTGCGTAAAATAACATAAAGACTCATTGAATTGTTTGCTGCTTCTCGCAAACTCACATACGAATTATCTTTACCATTAAAACATAGAAGGGACTTAATAATATCCAAACTTTCGTCACATCTTTTGGTTTTGTCAATAGTTTCCTGTCTGTGTTCAGTAACAGTATTTGTAACTGTAAGTCTGTCAAAGTTTACCTTCAGCAATTCCAACTCTCTTAGAAGTGGTGCTGTAGATTGTGTAACTAATCGTAAAACCTGTTCTGTGTCCATATTGTTTGTTGTCATATTCCTAAATAGTCCAGTAATTTCGTCAACTCAGTCGCCTATACTATATTTTCTTTCTAGTTCTTCTAATTCCTCGTCAACTATATCTTGTGTCCTGTTATTAATTAAATATTTCAATCCGTTAAATTTTCCACTACTCTCTCTATTGAATAAGCCAGTTTTAAGCCTCACAATCAATACAACAAATACAAAAATTATATGATTCAAATGATGTTGTTTTAAAAGAAAATTAATCAGTTTTAAATTTAAAAATATTTTCTTAAAAAATAAATATAAAAATAATCTTACATTTAAATTCTCTTGTTTACTCAGCTATCGACTTCTGATGGCCTCCGGATTTATTTACAGTTGTAAAATATTGCCCTTTTAAATGATGCTTATTTTTTAGATGTAGAAATATTTTCCTGCTGCTAGGGATACTTGCTTTTCAGATGTAGAACTTGTTCTCCTTCTCCTAAGGATACTTATTTTCCTATTAGGAATATTTTTCCCAGTTGTTAGTTTTTCTCCTTTTTTTAAAGGATACTAATTAATTTTTGGACCCTTTAAAAAAAAAGATCCCGGTTGAACCCCCAATTAAATATTTTTTTTTGTAAATATATTTTTATTTCCACTTTCACTTTTTAACACTAAGCATTACAACGAACTAACCCCTACTTAATTCTAGGTGTCATATTTATAGCTAATAAGAAGCACAATTAATTAATAAAAACATAACATAGTATTGAAATAATTTTTAGGTTCCATGAAACTTATTTAAGACAGTTTTGTAAATTTATATAAGAGCATTTTCATGCTGTTTCCATAACTTACATTATCTAACAAATTTTTTGAGTCAAAGTAAATGTATAGGTATTATAATTTAATTCCCTAGGAGTTGAAAAATTCAATGCCTTGGTAGATAAATTCTGAACTTTGTTCCTTAAGTTGATAGACTTGTGCTAATAATTATATTCGTTTTTGTTAAGGAAATCAATATGGAAATTTAATTAAACTGAAACCTTTCGCTTTGTTTTCGAAAATTAATTTCGTTTAATTGGAATCTATGTTCATGTGATTTAATACTATATAATCCTACAAAGGGATATTTATTTTTACTTAAGAATAACTAATTGCCTCTGAATATATATTACTTTTGTGATCAATGTAGTAATTTGTTAGCATATACGTTTATGAACAATTAAAGTCATTAAAATTTCTTTTGACTACTAAAGAAAACGATTATTATATTAATACGTTTATCACAAAGTCTTAAAGTATGTCTAATATTTTAGAAGTCATTTACCTTTTAAAATTTTTTCTTAAAATGTATCTTGTATATTTCAGATTGACAAAGACGAAATTTATTTACGACGAGTTATTGGCGCAAAAAAAGATCAATATTTTCTAAATAAAAAGGTTGTTCCACGCACTGAAGTTGTAAATCTGTTGGAATCTGCAGGATTTTCGAATTCTAACCCTTATTACATCGTAAAACAAGGAAAAATAAATCAAATGGCAACTGCCGCCGATTCATACAGACTAAAATTATTAAGAGAAGTAGCTGGAACACGTGTCTATGATGAAAGAAAAGAAGAATCCCTTAACATTCTTCGCGAGACCGAAGGAAAGCTGGAAAAGATTTCGGAGTATTTAAAAACTATTGAAGATCGCTTGCAAACTTTAGAGGAAGAAAAAGAAGAACTTAAAGAGTATCAAAAATGGGATAAAGCTCGAAGAACTTTGGAATATATTATACATGAAACTGAATTAAAGGACACTAGAAAAGCTTTGGAAGATATACAACAGCAACGCAAATCTTCTTTTGAAAAGAAAAAAATATATAATATGCAAATACAAAAAGCTCAAGAGAAAGTGAAAGATATTCAAAAAAATTTAAAAGAAGCTAAAAAGAATGTAATAAGCACTAAGGAAGAGCGCTCAGTACTTTTAACAGAACAGCAACAGCTTTTACGAGAAAAAACTAAATTAGATCTGACGATAATTGATTTAAATGATGAAGTTCAAGGCGATAATAAATCAAAAGAACGAGCTGACCAGGAACTGAAAAAATTAAAAATAACTATAACAGAAAAAGAACGAGAATTAGAAGAAGTGAAACCAAAATATGAGGCAATGAAAAGAAAAGAAGAAGAGTGTTCTCGAGAATTATCACTTAAAGAACAAAAGCGTAAAGAACTTTATGCAAAACAAGGTCGTGGATCGCAATTCTCTTCTCGCGAAGAACGTGATAAATGGATAAATGCTGAGCTAAAATCTCTTAGTAAGCAGATAAAAGATAAAATAAATCATCATTCGAAATTAGTAGAAGATTTAAAAAAGGATGCAAATGCTGAAAAGGACTTGGGACGAAAAATTGAAGAACATTCCACAGAATTAGAACAGCTACGCATTCAAATTGATGATCACAATAAGAAATATTACGAGCTTAAAAAAACTAAAGATCATTATCAAGCTACAAGAAACGAATTATGGCGAAAGGAGACAAATATGACGCAACAACTTCAAACACATAAGGAAGAATTGTCTAAAACAGATCAGGCATTGCGCAGTATGGCTGGGAAACCGATATTAAATGGTCGTGATTCTGTACGTAAAGTTTTGGACAGTTTTACAGAAAAAGGAAGTCCGTATGCTGATATAGCTAAAGCTTACTATGGGCCAGTAATTGAAAATTTCAGCTGTGATAAAACAATATACACTGCTGTGGAAGTAACTGCTGGAAATCGTTTATTTCATCATATTGTGGAATCTGACAAAGTTGGAACACAAATACTAAAAGAAATGAATAAGCTAAAACTACCAGGAGAAGTGACCTTTATGCCGCTTAACAGATTGCAAGTGAAGAACCACGAGTATCCTGATGATCCCGATTCTATACCTATGATTTCCAAACTAAAATATGATGAACAACATGGAAAAGCTTTGTGCTACATATTTGGAAAGACCCTTATATGTAGAAACTTAGAAAGGGCGACAGAGCTTGCTAAAAGCACCGGATTGGATTGTGTTACTTTAGATGGCGATCAAGTATCTTCTAAAGGGTCACTAACTGGTGGCTATTTTAATACTTCACGTTCTCGTCTTGAAATGCAGAAAAAACGAACAGAATTGACAATTCAGATTAGGGATTTCGAAAAAGAACTCTCAAAAATTAGGAATGAATTAAAACAAATTGAAAATAACATAAACGCTGTTGTATCAGAAATGCAGAAAACAGAAACTAAACAGGGAAAATCAAAAGATATTTTTGAAAAGATTCAAGGTGAAATTCGACTAATGAAAGAAGAATTGGTTCGAATTGAAAAATATCGAACTCCCAAAGAAAGATCACTCGCACAATGTAAAGCGAATTTAGAAGCTTTAAACGGTACAAAGAGTGGTTTAGAAACAGAACTTAATCAGGAACTAATGTCTACTCTTTCTGTACATGATCAGCGTGAAATAGATCAGCTCAATGAAGATATACGAAAATTGAACCAGGAAAATAAAGAAGCTTTTACGCAGCGAATGCAACTTGAAGTGATTAAAAATAAGTTAGATAATTTGCTTGTTAACAATTTATTTAGAAGAAGAGATGAACTAATACAAGCCTTACAAGAAATATCTGTTGAGGATAGGAAAAGAAAACTTTTGAATTGTAAAACCGAACTATCTTCTACTGAGAAACGAATTAAAAAAGTTAACCAAGACTTAGAAGATATTGAAAAAAGGTATGTATAAATTTCGAACAAAAATAACGTTTTGACATAAAAGTTGTAAAAGTTGCAATATATTTATAATTCATAATTATATTCACTAATCTTATTACAATTAATTTAAGATAAGTCTAATAAACATCTGCATTATTATTGAAGCCGATAGGTTAAATTAAAACACGCTTATTTAAGTTTACATTTAAATTAAATTTAATAAAAATAATATATATATTGAATTACAGTTCATTAGGTATTTTCTTAACTTGTGAGCACAAAAGAATGAACGAACGAAGAAGCCAAAAGACAGAGAGTGAAGACGACCATCCTTATTACTAACAACATTGATCGGCGAAGTTGACAATAATAGTTAACACTGTGTGAAGATGAGATGTTGTCGCTGTTTACATGTCATAACAATTATGCATGTGACATGTGCTGTCTTACTTACTTAATTGGCCTCTGCTTCTTGCGCATCAAATACCCGTCTCGCCAAAGCATTCTCCTCCATTCGAACGACATGGTCGAGCCAGCGCAGCCGCTGGATATTACTACGCTGCACAATATCTATGTCGTTGAGGAGCTCATACAGCTCACTGTTGGATCGGATGCGGAAATAATCGCCAACTCGTAGTGGACCGAAGATCTTACGTAGTACTTTTCTCTCGAATACTCTCAAGGTTACTGCATCAGTGCTTAATAGGGTCCATACCTCTGCGCCATAAAGAAGCACGGGGAGGATGAGCGTCTTGTAGAGTATTAGTTTTGTCATATGAGAGAGGTCTCTGCTACTCAATTGCCTATTGAGACCATAGCAGCACCTGTTGGCAAGAGTGATCCTACACTTGATTTCCAGACTGACATCATTTTTGGTGGAGCCAAGATAAATAAATTCATTGACTGTATCAAAAGTATAGTTATCGGCCGTAATCTGAGAATCAATACGCCGCACGTCTCTACTTGTCGATAACATATACTTTGTTTTGCCCTCATTTACTGCCAAACCCATCTTAGTAGACTCCCGTTCAAAAGCACTAAAGGCAGCTTGGTACGCCCTATGATGTCAATGTCGTCAGCGTACGCAGGGAACTGGACACTTTTTTGAAAAATAGTGCCATTGCGATGCACTCCTGCCCTTCGCAGAACACTGTCCATGACGAAGTTGAAGAGGTCGCATGATAAGGGGTCGCCTTGTCTGAAACCTCGCACGGTATCAAAAGGTTCGGAGAGGTCCATTCCTACCTTGACGGAGCTGCAGAAATTGTTCAACGTCATTCTGCGTAGCTTTATCAGCTTCGCAGGTATACCGAGCTCAGACATTGCGGCAAAAACACGATCCCTTATGGGGCTATCGAAGGCTGCCTTATAGTCGGCAAAAAGATGGTGTGTGTCGACTTGTTTTTCGTGGGTCTTTTACAGGATTTGGCGCAGTGTGAAGATCTGGTCGATGGTGCACTTGCCAAATCTGAAGCCTCACTGATAAGGTCCGATCAGTGTTTTGACGAGTGGCTTCAGTCGTTCGCACAATACGCCTGTAAGAACCTTTTATAAGGCTTATACCTCTGTAGTTGGCGCTTATAGTAGGGTCTTTTTTTAGAGGACAGGGGGGTTACTCTGTATTGCGATGCGAAAAGGAAATTGCGCGTAATCGAACAATTGGTACTCTTTATTGCGCTTTCGTATTTTCCTTACGCATCTAATTTTTTTCCTTGCGCAAATATGGCATCACCGCACTCTGTAATACGAAACCGCATGTCAAAAATGTTCGTTAAGCGCAAATATCTTGCGCTAACAAAATATCAAACGCAAAGGAAACGAATCATGCAAGTAACACAAATAAATTTTTATATTTATATCGAAATTATTATTTTTTTAGGGAAAAGCAAAAGGAGAAGGACTAAAACAAAAAGAACCGATGTCTGTTGACAGGCAGTAATGAAACTCAGGTCATTAATGGTCTCTATGGGTCTTTCATATAGTTATGCAGCATATAACTTTATATAGGGTCCTTGTAGGGTAGCATTTTTCAGAGATGGTTTTAAATTCCACAATTTTGGGGCTAGTGATGAGACGTGGCCATCCAAGGATATCAGATAGTCGAAATCGACTGTAATTTGTTCATAGGTTTCAGCTCTAATGAACTCATATAGTACATTTATCTCTTATTAGCTACTGAATAGCCTTTAATAGAGTTGGTGGAAGCGCAATTGTTCGCTTTAATTCTTGTGTAGGACGTAAAGATTCTCAAAATATTTTTTATTCTTTTCTTCTTATAATTTTTGTTGTTGTTTTATTTCCTTTAGACATGGATGAGTTGGATGAATTCAAAAAGGCGCCACACATATTCGGAGAACTTGAAAGGCGTCAGAATTCGTTTGACGTCAATATTATTGTTGTTACCTATTCCAACAATACAACAAAACGGCCTATAATATCAAATGGTGATTACTGTACTGATCTGCTAGAAGCAGAAGATTTAGATTCAGAACTTTTAACCGATTTAAATAAAAATAGTCATTTGTGGCATAAAAAATATTATTTTTTATTCATAGAATTTAAAGAAATAAATTGAAATATTTATTGTTGTTTAGTCACGATACAACAACAAATAATTTGTTTAAAATGTTTTTGTTTACAAGTTTTGACATTTCGTTTTGTTATTCTTCGCTATTGAGAATTTTGTGGTGCCAGTGTTGCTTCTTTTTCAACTAATTTTGTGAAAGCATTTGCGTAAGCGATACAGAGTACCAAATTGTACTCTTAACTCAAACTTGCTTTCGCATCGCAATACAGAGTAACCCCCAGGACTGAGGACACTGAGGTTCCAATCGTTGGGCATACTTTATTCTAGCCATATTTTGTAAATAGGTACCTGCGCCTTGCCAACTCATTACATCCGGTCTTAAACAGATCAGCGGGGAAGCCATCAGTACCTGCCGATTTATTGTTTTTAAGACGCACAATCACGACTTTGACCTCTTCATGGCTAGGCAGCGGAGTCTCCACGCCGAGATCAACGATCGGGTTCGTAACAGCGTAGAGAAGTGTTTCCTTCACAACCTCAGCACCCCCTGCGGATCTGTTACCCAGTTTCCATTTTCATCTTTGCAGGAAGACGCTTCGGGCTCATAATCCTCGGTTAGACGCTTAACCTTTTGATAGAATTTTCGAGCGTCTTTCCTACCCCTATACATCTAGACTTCCTCGCGCTCACACCTTTCCTGCTCCTTCTTGCGTCTGAAAAGGCGTCTCTCATCCCTTCTCTTTTCTCTATAGTTTTCTACAATGACCCGCGTAGCGCCTGACTGCAACGTTTTCTTGTATGCGGCGTTTTTCGCTGCAGTTGCCTCGCGACACTCCTCATCGTACCATTGATTTCGTTGGGGTGGGCGCTCGAAACCAAGGACTGTTTCCGCAGTAATGCGCAAGGAGTGGGAGATGTTGGCCCACAGATTAGATGGGGAGCGAGGGAACTTATCCGAGAGTTGAGCGGAGAACGCCTCAGTTGCATTTTGTGATCGCAGCTTATAAACGTCCAGCTTTCGCAATGCACTAGAGCGCGCAGACTTTGAGGCGCTAATGCGCAATAGAAATTTGGCTGCGACAAGGTAGTGGTCCGAGTCGGTGTTTGGACCTCTGAATGTGCGCACATTTAGTGCACTGGATACGTGCCTTCCGTCTATCACAATATGATCAATCTGGTTGGATGTTGATCGATAAGTGGACATTTAAGGGGATCTTTTTAAAGTATTTTGTTGTAGTTTTCATTGGAAGAGAATTTTTACGTGGTGGGTTCCAACCCCTACGCACAACCTAAATTTAACGTCCAGGGGATTGGACTTCGCTGCACGTATTAGTAACATCTAGCGGGTGCTATAATGCCATCGAGGAGGGGTAACGAGGAGGCTGCGTGTCAACTTGGACACAGCAAGACAAACTTTACCTTGTTTGCTTGCATCCCATTCCTCTAGCGAATTTAAATGAAACATTGCTTAATGTGTGGGAACTATTTCTAATTACCATAATATTGAATATTTTGGTTTCGAATAATGATTTATTAACAATATTAATAGTTTGTTCTCATTTGTAATTTAAGTATTCTACGGAAAAAAGTATTTGTATGAAACAAAAATAATATGATATAAATATATAGCCATACAAAATAATGGCATTCGGTCTAACTCAGACAATTCAACTCATGTTTAAAATTGTGAATTGTTTCAAAAGGAAAAGAAGTGTTGTGAATCTTTGCTCTGTGAAAAAATTAGAATTTTACGACAGAAATCAAATATCAGCGCACTGCAAATAAATGAAATTGTGGTGAAATGGTTGCTGGAATTTTAATAAATTTCGATCGTTTTCAAGTGTAATAATTTTTCATATTTTACTTAACATTGCCAAAACGGTTATTTAACTCTAATACTAACAAAAAAAAGGAAACTGTAAACCCCAACAATGACTGAGTGCAGTACATGCAAATCAGTAATTAGGAGAGAAACAGGCATAAGATGCAATGGTGTTTGTGATAAAGTATATCACAAAAAAATGTTCGAGTATTGACCAATACTCCGTTGGAGTATTGGAATCAAAACAATTTTATTAGATTTATATGTAAAGATTGTATGCAGTACATAAAAAATATTGACCTGATGCTGGGTGATATTCAAGACGGTGTACGGGTTAATAAACAAAACTTAAAAGAATATAAACGCAAATTTGAAACATCATTGAGACAAAACGAAAACGAAATTAAGCATTTATTGGAAGAGTATGAGAAAAGACTTAATATTCTGGATAAAACTAAAAAAGATTGTGAAAAAAATGCAATTGAAATTAATAAACTTTTTGGCGCTGTTAAAGATCACGAAAATAAAAATAAAGAAATATGCGAAAATATTGAACAAAACAATACTAAGATGTGCAGCGAAATAAAAAAAAAAGTGATAAAAGAGACAAACGTCAAGCAGAATAAGATATAATTTTCTGATGCAATAAAAAGTAATGTGGTGTTGTCAGAGGTGAATAAATGCATTAGCTGTATAAATTCGAACAAAAAGCTAAACTTGGGTCTTGATGAGAATCATGCTGCAACAAGTAAATGGTGTCCAGTGTATGAAAATAAATTACAGTTAAAAAAGAGAACCATGGGGCTGATAGATTAACAACTAAAGAACATACAAGGAGTTTACACAAATGTACAAGGGTTGATTAACAATTTTGACCAGGTTGAAGTAATTGCGGATATAGACAAGTCGGGTTTCATTATACTGTCTGAAACACACTTAACCGATAAAGTAGATGAATCTGAGTTACAACTAGAAGGCTACAATGCATATGTTACATTATCCAACTCATCAAAAACGGGTGGAATATTGTATATTTTAATAAAAATTGGCAAGTGAATATAATATGTGAAAAGATACGAAACTTTAAATATTGGATTAATGCATACAATATTAAAATAAGAAATATCGCAATGATTATTGCAGCTGTGTATCGATCACCAAGCAGTCAAGACTGTAGTTTTTGAACAAACAATTGAAGAGATCTGTGATAAAAACATAGACATAATTGTTGTCGGAGATTTTAGTGTTGATTGGTCGGAGGAAAGTTTTTATAAACAAAACTTACAACAGATCATAAGCGATAATGGACTTGTGCAAGCTTTGGTGAAATATATATATTATACAATTTACGCGAAACTCAAAAACTATAATAGATTATGTCATAACAAACAATTATAATATAAAAGTAAATAATAGAATGAACAAAATATCTGATCATGAAATTTATATAAAGGGTCCGCCAAATAACTTTTTTTTTTAAATGCTTTAAAAAACAACTACTGAATATTTTCTTAAATTTCTTTTTTTATTTGAAAGTACAATCCTTCTGGTTAATAATGCAAAATAATTTCATTCAAATGGCTGCCTCGGCTGGCCATGCAGTAGCCTACACGATCGGTCCAATTTTTAAGCACATTATCGATTGTGTGCAGCTTTATTTCACCAATGGCTTCACGAATATTGTCCTTTAAAGCGTCAATTGTCTCTGGCTTGTCGGCGTAACCACAAATAATAGTCCTACGGTGTCAAATCGCAGCTCCGAGGTGGCCAAACGACATCAGCTCTGCGGCTGATAATGCCCTTTAGAAACTAAAACAAATAGAATTGTGAAATACAGGAATTTAAAAGAGAGATAAGTAGAATATTAAAATTTGATGAAAACGTGGAATTAAATTATAATGTTAATAAATTTGATAAATCGATTGAATACACAATTAAAAAACTTTCAATGCGCAAAACGATACGCGAAAAAAGCAGTGTAAATAAGTGGTTTAACAGACAACTACTAACAGTGAAGTACCATATAGCAAAGTGTGAAAATACTACTGTAGCATGGAATAATTATAAAAATGCCAGAAATATATATATAATAAAACTAGAAAATGAAAAAATACATAAAGCATCCGCCATCT
Organism: Sarcophaga rosellei; assembly: GCA_930367235.1. Lineage (NCBI taxonomy): Eukaryota > Metazoa > Arthropoda > Insecta > Diptera > Sarcophagidae > Sarcophaga > Sarcophaga rosellei. The sequence goes on along the minus strand of OV884018.1, from coordinate 42,473,836 downwards.
AACGGTTTTCTTTCTACTAGTGCTTATTTCGTGAATAGTAACACTTAGCTCATGTCTGATTTGACAGATAATTAGTTTTATCCTTCCGCTGAACGAATATGGTTGTGTATACGCTTGAACAGCGCTGGGAAATATTGCGACATTACTTTGAAAATCGTGGTAATGTTGCAGAATGTGTGCGAAAATTGCGTACGGATTTTGGAAGAAGAGAAGCACCGTCAGTTCATTATCTTGTGAAAAAACTGAAAGAAACTGGCATCCTCATTGATAAACCAAAGCGTGAAAAGCCAAAACAGTGCGTACACCCGAGAATATTGCTGCTGTGGCAGAAACTGTGCGTGAAGCGCCATCAACATCAATTCACCGTCGTTCTCAACAATTGAACATTTCGGAGACATCATTGAGACGAATTTTGCATAAAGGCCTTGGTATGACGCCATACAAAGTCCAATTGGTTCAGGAGTTGAAGCCAATTGACCATCCAATGCGTTTTCGCTTCGCTAAGTGGGCCTGCGATCGACTTACAGAAGATGCCGATTTTAGCAAAAAAAAAATCATCTTTTCAGATGAAGCTCATTTTCATCTTGGCGGGTATGTAAACAAGCAAAATTGTCGCATTTGGGGCACAGAAAACCCGCACGCATACATTGAAAAGCCGACGCACCCAAAACGAGTCACTGTTTGGTGCGGATTTTGGTTCAGATGCATAATTGGGCCATTTTTCTTCGAAAATGAGCAAGGAGTGGCCGTTACAGTCAATGGCGATCGTTATCGGACCATTTTAAAGCATTTTCAAAAAAAAAGTTATTTGGCGGACCCTTTATATTAACAAAAAATAGGAAATACCAAAGATCAAAAACAAATGTGGAATAATATAAAAGAATTAGTTATAAAAAAGAACAAATCTGTGATAAAAATTGTGATATTTAATAATTCTATATTATATATATATATATATAATAACAGCTCCGATATAGGGAACCAATTTAATGAATATTTTGTAAATAGTATTAAAGAAATAAGAGAATGTATAGAAGATATGCAATACGATAATCAGATAAACGTGATAAGTAATAGATTTATTTTTCATACAATAACTATTTCAAAACTTAAAACAATTTGTAAAACCATAAAGAAAACCCCCGATTATAATAAAGTAAATATATGTTTAATCTTAGATAACTGGCATTTATGTGGAAATATAATGTTGAGAATATTAAACTCATCATTAGATAAGGGAGTTTTTCCAGATAATTGATTGGAAAACTTCAATGATTACACCAATTGAGAAAATAGCAAAAATAAATAAATGTGAAGAATATCGTCCAATAAATACTTTAAAACTGTGTGAAAAAATCTTAGAGCAAATTATAAAACAACTGCTTGAAGACTACATGGAAAAAGAGTAACTTATTATCGAAATATCAATCGGGTTTTCGGAAAAACTTTTCGTGTGAAACAGCGGTAAACTATGTTAGTAATAGATGGAAAAAATATACAGAAAAAAGAAGATAATGCCACTTTTTCTTGACTTTAAGAGAACGATATATTACTGTGCAAGTTGTATAAATATGGAATACAAGATAAAGAATTAAATTGGTTTAAATCATATCTATCAAATAGAAAGCATATGACTAAAGTGAACGATGTTATATTTAGTGCTATAAACAACGATTATGGAGTACCTCAGGGATCGATTCTGGGGGCTCTATTATTTATTATATATACATATAAATGATCTACCCAATATAATAGAAAAGTGTGAAATAGTTTTATAAGCAGATGATACACTAATATTTAATGAATCTGAAACTGATGAACAGTGCCAAATAAACTTAGAACATGATATTACAATTGTAAATAATTGGTAGAAAATTAATAAACTAAAATTAAATAAAAATATTAGAAATAAACATGAACAGTGAAAGAGCTTTTAAAATTAATAATAAAATAATTGAGAGAGTTGAAAATATAAAATATTTGGGATTTATAATAGACAAGAACTTGAATTTTTAAGATCATGTAAATAATATATGTAAAAAAAAATCTGGAAAAAAATTGGATTTTTCAAAAGAATAAGAAATCAAATATCAACAATACATGTATATAACACGATACATATATGTGCATAAAACGATCATTAAGCGGCACTTTGAATTTGGTGCTACAATATTATATACATGCTGTACAAACATACAAATAGATAGACTACAAAAGTTATAGAACAGAGTTATGAGGTCTATAATTAAGTGTTACAGGTTTGCACCAATACAATTCATGCTAGATACACTAAAATGGCTCAACATTACACAAAGACTTCAACTAAATACGTTTACCATTATTTACAAGATGAAAAGGCACACCGGAATATCTAACGGATGAATTAAGATATGTCAACGAATGCCAACCTTTCAGTCTTAGAAATGCAAATGATTTCAGGATACATCGAGCAGCAAACAATCTTCATTGGATTGCATTTATTATATAAAGGACTACAATTAATCTACCACCTAGCAGCGTTAAAGATAAACGAAATATTAATGCATTTGAAATAAATTGTGTACAGTTCATTACAAATTGTACTTAATGTAATGTATTATAGTAAATAAGAAAGTAATCTAAATACTACTAAATAAATAAATAAAATTTAAAATCAACTCTGCTGTACGGAAATGGAACCTATCACACACCATCACCCAAAAACTACAGATATTCATCAACAAGTGCTTCTGAATCATACATATATAATATATTCTGGCCTGATAACATCACCAACATGATGTATAAATTCGAACAAAAACACCATGAATCTCTAAAACCTTACTAACGAGGAACTCATAACAATACAAAACGTAGGAAATAGAAATGGATCGGCCATTCCTGATAGTATAACAAGAATGCACTTGAGTGGCATCCTTAAAGCTCAAGAAGCCATGGCCACCCAAGGAACACCTGGAGACCTGGAGACGTTCCAAGATCTAGTGCAATCTTACATAGGAATACACAAAAATAACGGCAGCCAACCGTATAAGATGGAAATGCTTTGTGGAAGCCTTTTGCTCCCAACAGGAAAATGGGAAAATGCTTCTAGAAATCTCGGATACGGTTTTTCTAAATTCATTTTTAAAATTAAAAGTTTTAAAACCAAACTTCTGTATTTTATTTTAAAATTTTGAATTATCCCTCGGTCTGGAGGCTGGCAAACGGATGTTGTGTTTTAGGTTAGGTTAGGTCGGAGTGGTAGCTCTGATATCACAAAGCTCACTTGAGCACGCATAGCGGCCCGTTGTGATGCCACGGGTGAACGCAGTCCCTGTACTAACCAAGTTCCACCAAAATCAGGGAAAAGGAGGAAGTTGGTCAGCGCAAGGTCTGCACAACAGAAGCACGACTACCCCGCACTGGAAAACCAGCCAGAAAGTTTGATGAACGAAGCTATATCCTTGATGTCAATATATGATAGCTCCGTTAAGCTAACAAGGAATGGGGAGCCAAATAACCTATATCTACACCTAGCAAGAGACGGGCACTGGCAGAGAAAGTGAACAACAGTCTCCTCTTCCTCAGTGGACCTGCATCCACGGCAAAAGTCGTTGAAAGGAAGCCTCATTCTTTCCGCGTGTCTACCCATGACGCAATGGCCTGTAAGCACGGCCACTGTAGTCGAGATGACATCACGACCAAGACCAAGTAATCGGTTGGTACGCCTTCTATCCATCTTGGGCCAGGTGAGTCTAGCGGCGGAGCAGGACTCCTCATTGACCCAGGATAGGTTGGCGTCCCGAAAGAACCTCCGCGCAATGGTCAACTTGACCGAGGCAAGTGGCATACCCAATTCAACAGAAGAGGATTCCGGAAGGAGCGCACCAGCTCTGGCGAGCTCATCTGCCCTACAGTTTCCCGGAATTCCACTGTGGCCGGGGACCCACACCAGAGAGATACTGGTGAAGCGCCCCGAGAGAAGGTCGAGACAGCGGCGACATTCCCTAACGATCCTGGAGTTAATCACGGAACCCGATAGAGATCCTATCGCGGCCTGACTATCAGAGAAGATCGAGACGCGAGTGAAAGGAGCATCGTTGACGAGGATCCATTGCGCGGCTTGGTAAATCGCCATCACCTCCGCCTGAAACACACTGCAGTAGTCCGGCAGACGGAGAGAAATATTCAGGTCCAGTTTCCCAGAGTAGACACCGCTCCCAACCCCATTATCGAGTTTAGAGCCGTCGGTATATATATCCAGAACTTCCGGGGGGACGAACGTATTAGGATCCCAGTCATCCCTACTTGGAATCAGAGAGTGGAAACATCTGTCAAGACAATACTCAGCAGGGAAATAGTCTATGTTCTCAGGGGCCACTGGATCAGCCTCCAGAATAGTGGAGTGACCAGAGGGTACGATGTGTGTTGTGTAGCTGACAAGAAAAATTGCGGAAAAAATAATCTTTTTGTTTCGAGATCTCATCTTCTTATCCAAATGATGCAAACAGTCGGTTATTATTTGTCTTGTCATCCAAACATTTTTGTTAGATTGCCAATCACCCGGTAACTCAGAATTAGGGATGCTTTAATGCGAGCAGCTTTCCTTATTACTAGTAATATTAACTTATAATAAGCCATGACTTTTACGCTTTCATTCTTTGGCTTATACTGACTTAGTATTGATGGTTTATATTGGTTGACTTCCTTCTAAAGCTTCTCTTGACATACTTTTAAAACTAATGTTATTATATTTTTTTCCCCCATTTTTGCAACCAATCGTCTGAAATAGAAAACCCTGCATCAAATATTTGCTCAACTATCCCTTTGGCTTTGGTGTTTATTATTGGTTTAGATAAAGGGAAAATCTTGCTTCTAGTGGCAGCAAACCAATCAAAACACAGCTTGTAAAATTGAAAACCCTTTGTAGAAAAGTAATTTTTTGTAGTTAATACCCCATTTACACTACAGCGAAATCTAGTACTTATGAGATTTCGAGCCAAATCTAGTTGATTTTAACTAGATTTCCCATACAAAACAAAATCTACTTATTTAGTAGATTTCGGCAAAATCTAGTAAAAATAGAAATGCAACTATGTGTTTTGCCAAATAGTACTTAAAAATACAACGCTGCACAGGAAAAAAATGACATTTCAATTTAAAAATACATTTTCTAAATGTTGTAAAGGGTCCGCCAAATAACTTTCTTTTTTTGAAAATGCTGTAAGAAAAACTACTGAATATTTTCTCAAATTTCTTTTTTTTATTTGAAAGTACAATCCTTCCGGTTAATAATGGAAAATAATTTCATTCAAATGGCTGCCTCGGCTGGCCATGCAGTAGCCTACAGAAGATGCCGATTTTGGCAAAAAAAAAATCATCTTTTCAGATGAAGCTCATTTTGATCTTGGCGGGTATGTAAACAAGCAAAATTGTCGCATTTGGGGCACAGAAAACCCGCACACATACATTGAAAAACCGACGCACCCAAAACGAGTCACTTTTTGGTGTGGATTTTGGTCCAGAGGCATAATTGGGCATTGGCCGTTACAGTCAATGGCGATCGTTATCGGGCCATGTTGAACGAATTTTTGCTCACAAAAATTGAAGAGGAGGATATTGGCAACATTTGGTTTCAACAGGACGGCGCTACGTGCCACACAGCCGAAGCTACACGCGATGTTTTGCGCCCTGTTTTTGAAGATAGCATTATCAGCCGCAGAGCTGATGTCGTTTGGTCACCTCGGAGCTGCGATTTGACACCGTTGGACTATTGTTTGTGGGGTGCCGTCAAAGATAAGTGTTACGCCGACAAGCCAGAGACAATTTACGCTTTAAAGGACAATATTCGTGAAGCCATAGGTGAAATACAGCTGCACACAATCGATAATGTGCTTAAAAATTTTACCCATCGTGTCGGCTATTGCATGGTCAGCCGAGGCAGCTATTTGAAGAAAATTATTTTCCATTTATTTCAAATAAAAAAGAAATTTGAGAAAATATTCAGTATTTTGTTTAAAGGATTTTCAAAAAAAAAGTTATTTGGCGGACCCTTTATCAGTTTTGTTTATGGATGTTAGCTTTAAGCATAACAACTGAAAAGTTTGGTGGCTCATTCTAAAACATTATTTCTGATTGGATCTTATTTGGTCTTGATGAAAACGATACTAAATGTCCTATATTTTTCATTTTTGTTTGGTATTAAACTAAATTTGGAAATATCATTTTCTTTTACATTTCAGTCAGCTGTTTTTGTTATTAAAATGAAATCTTGTCAAATAAATCCAGTGTAAACGATCTAGATTTTGAGCAAGATTTTAAATCTAATCTACTAGATTTCGCTGTAGTGTAAATGGGCTATAACACTCGCTCCAGTATGCCAAAATGATATCTTCTTTATTTTCATTATATTTATAGTCTGTTTTTTCCAATTTTAAATCTTAAAAAAGTTATCTCCTGTTTAGTTTCAAAAGTGGTATAACATTAAATTACAACGACGATCCAGATTTGCTCAAAAAGGTGACGAATCATGGGTGTACGGCTATGACATTTAATTTAATTTTTTACACAAAACTTAATACAGTTTCTTTGATCCATTTTTTGGCATAGTAAAAAATCGAAGAGAATACCAAAACACGACTAACCTTATTATCTGTCAAAAACAAACTGACAAACCAAAATGGCTGATATTGTCAAAAAAAAATCGAAAATCGAACATACGTAACTCACGAAATTCGAAAATAACTGTTATTTTTTGATCACACCTCGTATGTATATATGACACTACATATTTCACTTTTATTTAAAAAAAAATCGTGTTGAGATTTTTTAAATTTTGACATTTAACAGGTATGTCCCCTATATTAAGAACGTAGTTCTTCTCTTGGAATTGTTATTGGTATTTTTTTTTTTTTTGCAAATTAAGGTAAAAAGTTGTAAATAATGCCGAATAGCACCACTTACACAATTTTTTATACAAACAGTTATGTTTCGCAAAATTGTTGCAATGGGCACGTGGTTAAAAGAGAGAAGAGAACAAAACAAAAATAAAACCGCTACTGTGGAGTGTTGTACATTTTGGTAAATGAGTTCGCAAAAATATCCTTAAAATGGCCTTCACTTTTAAGATGCCCAGAGACGATGATGCTAGTCATCAAAAGACTGATAAGACTGATAAAGCTGAGGAATTCGCTTTATTGTCCATCAAATTAAGTAAACCGTCTAAAATTTTTGTAAGGGAGAAAAATTCAAACTCAACTCTTCGCGATGGCGCTCTTATATAATACTTTTACTATACATCGTCGTCAGCGTTCGCGAAAACGCAAGTGAACAAATAAATGACAATAAACAGGTACTGTATTTACACGACGTCAAACGCTGTGTAAATAAACTGCTACCAGTACTAAAATAAAAAATTGTTTCATCTCTCGTCTTCATGACTGTTTCCTCATTGGCCATGATGTTCATTGGCGTCACGGCGGATGATAGAAGGCTATTTGTTTGCGACTTGAGTACGCGACCAGATTTTGTACAATTCCGCTTGTGGGTCAGCAGCTGCAATCGATATGTACATAGGTCAACGCAATTGTCCATCTTCTCCTTTTGGTTTCGACTTGTACTGCCGTCAGACAGAAAAATTCTCGGCCTTAAAGATTCTACCGTCTTCATTCAACCTAAAGTGAAACTAAAATTGCAGATTTTTATAGAAAACCCCAGTCTCTGTGGCTCCATACAACTTTGAGCCATCCGTGAAGATGGGTATACCTTTCTGTCAGCTTCTGGAGTTCCCCACTCTTCTACAGTCCTCTATTGGGTATTCAAATCTTTAATCCATACAGGGAACACGACATTCAGAATACCTGTTAAGCGCTGTTTCCAGAAGCCTGATTCCTTAAGTGTGTGGTATTGCGTGTTGTATTTGATTGCCGTATTTATCAAGCGGAGTCAGGCAGATCAAATTGCCGAGCGTAGCCTTCCCTAAAAGGAGACACTCCGCTGAACGCATTAAGTCAATCCTAAATTGAAGAGGTAGTAACATTGTTAAAAGACCCTTCAATATCAATGAATGCGTATTCATCGGAGACCGATATAACCTCCACAAGCATATATTTTCATCCGTCAGGTATATTACAAAACTGCATTCTCTGTGCATGTCTATTGGAAAGTCGTAAAGTATATCGATAGCATGCTGAAGCGGAGTCAGAAAGATACCGACAGGCGGTTTAAAAGGCTTAAAGCTACTAATAGCCTGCTTGACCTGGTCTCAAGTAACTCAATTTTCAAATTCTGTTCCCATAAGAACCTCTGAGTTTCTAGTTTCGAGGCAGTCTGTGGTCCTTAGACAGTATCCTGTTATCTTGATACTCCTGCAGTAACTCAACCAGATGTTTAGTTTTTCGCGCTTAAATTCCAGCATTCTTGCCCTACCTTTCCGCTTTGTTAAATAGTCTCGTGGTAAAATAGTGGAGCCGTTAAAGTTCCGCGTGTTTTAAGTCTGTCTAATTTCGATTTCCCGGGTAAGTAAAAGGATAAGCATTTCTATAACAATTCAACAAGATGTCAGTGAAGATACCAACTCGCTCATTGATGTCAGAGTGGAACAACCTCTCGGGGACCTAAATTCTTCTTCCACAGGGTTTTCAAATTTCATCTTGTCGGTTCTTCCTGAATTCCTATGAGGCAATTTAGTGATACCAGATAGAAGTTCTAATCTGTCGATAACAGCTATCTGAAGGAATTGTCAAGTCCCAGGCAATTGTAAATTAGTTTTTACAATTCCTATATGAAGTTTGACAGCGGAAAAAAATATTTTTAATATTGCAGTGGAACATTAATGGGTCATCAATAATATCAACAACCTACAACTGTTAATTAATGAGCACAGTTGACCAATAACAGCCACCTAGGGGCTACACTGAATACTTTTATAATTATCCATTTGTACACAAGGTGTATTCGTAAGAAGTAACATTCCTTATAGACAAATATTCGACTTTACTTCTAATGCTATTTTTGAATTCTAATGCTAGGTACACACTACGCAACTCGTTTCTGCAACACGCTGTAAACACGACTACACACTATGCACCCAACATCAATGCAACCAGAAAATATCAAAATATTTAGATATTTTTGCCTGGAACAGGTAGAAACAGAAATCGTCAACAACAAAAAAATAAAAAAAAAGCTCAGCTGCGTTTTCCATTTTTTTATGCCTTTTTAAAAAGGAAATTTTCGAAATTTTGCTAAAAAAAATATTTTTTTGGTAAAAAAAATTATGTTTTTACAACGACTGCGCATATTGGAAAAAGTTTAACCTTACTTAAAGAAAATTTAATTGCGAAATTTCGGTTTTTTAGTTTATTATAATAAACTAAACTGTTTTTATGTTATGCGAATATATGTTGCGCAACCTCCTCCATTTTCGAAATAACGGTATATTTCGAAAACACGAGCTAACCTAAAAAATGGTTAGCACCACTGGATTCAGCGTACCCGAATTAGGTTAACCCGCCAGGTGCCCCGCTTGTCACAAAAACAAGTGTAAAATTCTAGCACAGTGTAGTTATTTTTCAAAACATTTCTGTAATTGATGAAGACATTCAAAAAATTTCGGCATCAAAAAAGAACGTACAAAAAAATTTCGTCGTTAGCAGATTCATTCCAAATGCTATCATTCGTCGGTTTAGACATAATTGATAAAACAGTTAATAAAAAAAATACCTTTGTTATTCAGTAATGAATTATGTAATATTTCTCTTTTTAAATATAACACGTCCAGTGATACCTTAAATCAGGGATTGCCAAAAATTTTTTGGTTATGTATTAGTGAGTAAGAGAGCGAAAATAAGGTGAGAGTTTACAGTAATAGAAAAGTGTTAGTAATATACGCTATTTTGATTTCCATTTCATCACCGTACATAAAGTTATACATCTTTGACTTAATAATTAAAACTAAAAATATCTATAATTTTTTTTATATATTTGTTGGGATCTAATTTTGGTCCATAAATTTGCTTTCCTACCAATAACCAACCTTTTAATTTTTCCAAAATATTGCATAACATCTAAATAATACTTGACTTAAAACAATCAAAATGTGTTTTAAGAACATATAAGACATTGGATTTTAATAAAAGCATTTTTAACATAAAATATTTTTTGAGTGTAACCCTCAAAAAATATGTTATAGCATCCGCTGACATGTGCACTTGCCGCAGTCTGAGCGACGACTAAATGAAAGAGCATAAGCAATGTGTGTGAATTCGCTCTGCACAATTGTGCTATGAAATGGTAATCATTGCCTTAAATGTACCTTGAGAAGGACAAACATTGCCTCGAAAAGAAATGGACGTTTTTCTTCACAGATTGATCGATATTTTAAAATGTCATTACTTCGTATGCTATCGTTAACATTAATAATGAGACTCTACAACTTAAGATTCTCCCAGCATTTACTTTAATATTTGCTGCCGAAGCTTTGCCTATTTTAAATGCGCTAAAAATAGCACTAGAAGTAGTGAATGTACAATCATTTGTATTGATACTTTATCGGTCACAAAACCTATTAGTAATACTCTCTCCTATAAATAGACTACGATAAATGAAATTCGCGACATGTTGATCATAAAATCCTAATTTTTTTAAAATTCTCTGGATTCTATATAAGAGGAAATAATAATGCAGATACAGCCGCTAAATATACCTGCAAAGCTTCTATTATAATGGAAATTAAATATGAAAAACTTGATGTACGAAGTTTGATTCAAGAAATTATTCAACAAAAAATATCTTCATGCTACTCGGAGTACTATTATCCTCATTACAAAGATATAAATATGCAATATGTACTCTACCACAATCAATAGATCTCAAATTTAAATTTTTTCCGTCTCTGTTTAAGTCATACTTTTGCAATGCATGGATGCCTGGTGAAGGGGGACACTGCACTATCTACTAGACTACGGCAACTTCAAGAACTATATTTATCAAAATTTTAAAATTTTTGTATTAGTTTATAAAGAGTGATTATGCTAATTTATGATATGTATTATCACTAAACAAAATGCTTAAGTATGTAAATATTTTTTAATTAATAAAAAAAATATATATAAAAAATAAATTTTAAACAAATTAAGCAAAATAAAAAACAAATATATCTCATTTCGTTTCAGAGTACAAGATGCTGTCAACTTACAGAAGTCACTTCAACAAGAACTTGAAATTTATATGAAAAATGAAAAGGAAATCGAAGAAAAAATTAATGAAGACTCTAAAAAGGTTGAGAAATGGACAGTTAAAGAAAATTTACTACTTCAAAAAGTCGACGAATACACAGAGAAAATCGCGTCCCTGGGAGCATTACCCCAAACTGATCCAACTTTCGCTAAACTATCATTAAAAAACTTATTTAAGGAATTAGAAAAGGCTAATATGCATTTGAAGAAGTATAACCATGTTAATAAAAAAGCCTTGGACCAATTCTTGAGTTTTTCGGAACAAAAAGAAAAGCTATATAAAAGAAAAGAGGAATTGGACGTTGGAGATGAAAAAATACGGGAACTTATGCAGTCATTAGAAATGCAAAAAGTGGAGGCTATTCAGTTTACTTTTAAACAAGTTGCTAAGAACTTTACACAAGTTTTTAAGAAGTTAGTTCCACAAGGTGCTGGATATTTAATACTTAAAACTAAGGATAATGATGGAGATGAAAATGATCGCGAGGTTGCAAATTCTGATGCTTTTACAGGAATAGGTATACGCGTTTCTTTCACGGGAGTAGACGCTGAAATGAGGGAAATGAATCAATTATCAGGTGGTCAAAAATCACTGGTTGCATTAGCATTAATTTTTGCTATACAAAAATGCGACCCAGCTCCATTTTATTTGTTTGATGAAATTGACCAGGTACGTTAAAATTAATTTATTTGAAATAAAACATACCTTGAGTAATTGGAAACTTTGAAGTAAAGCAAAGTTCCAGGAATCTTATTTTAGGCCGAGCATTGTGAACAGCTCCGCCAATTTCACCTCATGTATTTCGTATAAACTAATGATAAAGTCGTAGTCGTATCAATCATGTGATCTTTTCATAAATGTATGTAGGTAGGTAGGTGGGTAGAAGTGGCTTTCAACTCCAGATTATTCACTCTTGTGCCGTGACCCATTGTAATAAAATAAAAGAAAATAATAATGGTCCCGATTATCGTTTACAACAGTTGTAATTTTAATCTTGTATTTTTAAAATGCGATCATGATTTACAACTGTTGTCAGCACTGTTGTATTCTGAGTTGTCTATGTTTATTGACATCGATTATCGTTTACAACATGTGTGTTTATGTGTTGTCAGAATTGTCAAAATCTTACGGCAGCTTAATAGCTGTTGTTTTGTTTACGTTACAAGTTGAATAAACGAAAATGGAGAAAAATTTGTAAGTATGAATATATGTATAATTTGTTTTACAAAATATAACTATAAAAAATAATTAACTGCAAATATTTGTTTGCCGAAGTACAAATAAAAATAAATGGAAAAGCTGGTTGATCTCACGAAAATGAATCCAGATATTGGCCAAGACAAGCTACCATTTGGATTTAACAAAATGCAGCTGAAGGCTGATTTGCAAATGGAATTGATAAAAGCCAAACTTGAATGAACAAATAAGAGATATGCGTTGCTGTCATTATCATCAAAAAATATATCTACGTTAATATCCATGATTCTTATTGTTTTCTTTTTTCTCTCTAACAATATACAGTGAGCGCCATAAGTGAGTCAACACCCACTATAATTTTAAATTTTCTATTATGTTCTTAAGTATAAAAAGTTCCTTTGTCATGAATTGTTGTTTTTGTTTTAACATTTTGTAAGTAATAAATAAACGTTTTTATTTTTGGAAATTTATTCGACTTTCCTCATTTACTTTTCCCGCTATCCTAAGAAAATTAATTATTTCAGTGGTGTTTACTCACTTTTGGCGCTCACTGTATGTATACGTTTTTTCAATTATTCTTTTTAAACTTGGCAGTTTTTTATTACCACATATGAAATGCCGTACACAACATATAGATATTGTAAATCGTAATCAAAAAAAAAGATGAATGTTGTATAGTTACCGATACAACACAACATCTATGTGTTGTAAACGATAATAGGGGTCAATGTAAAAGTTCTTATATTAGAATACTTTTAACGTAATCCTTTAGCAAATCAATGGTGAAGTCTGTAGAAACAAAAGTCGAAATGCATTTTTATTAAGTCCACCATGTTTCAGAAAATACATTACGTACTCGAAAATTACTAACAGCAATAAAAATATGTAAAACTAAATATTAAATCGAACTGAAATTTGAGTGTAATAGTCTATCCAAATTCTTTTTGTATGAGATGTTAAAAAAATACCGACGATGATTCTACAATATCCCGATCATATCCTATGCTTTTACGATACAACAACAGTTAAAACAACAGAATTAAAAGCTCAAAGTATAGTTGAGAATGAACTTACATTAAAGTGTTAAAACCGATTATGATGCCTATTTTCGTCGGAAATCAGTTTTCATTATTCAAGTTAAAACTGAAAATAGAAAAAATTTAATTTCTGCTGTCAGGAAAAATTAGTCCTGTTACTGTAAAAAACTCGACAACATCGTGAGCCGAAAAAGAATAATCAGGATGGTTGCTGCTGAAAATTAAAAGTCTTCTATTCTTACAATTTGACTAGCTCTAAAGGTCTGCAGTAACAGTTAAAACTGTATAAAATAAAAATATAATTAATCTTGAAGAGTTCGTGTAGAACTGGAGCTTGGTTAAAAAAGAATGAAACGTTAAGTAGGAATATCAAAACTGTTGTTCCATTAAATCTTATTGCAAGATTCCCGCGGTATGTTTTCTGTGCGAAACAGTTCAGAAAAATGTGCAATTTCTGTGGTGATAATTATAGACGTTGCTCTGTGTATTTACTTCTCAAATTATTTGGGTAAGCCAGATAGATAGATATGTGATACCTAAGTAACGAGAAATGATGCTGAGGGAATTAGCCAACATAGCCTCAGGCACAATATAAACGGTGGATTTTTCCGAAAGTCCATACCTCCCATCAGGAAAGGCGACATTCAGAACTCTGGAGTGACCTATCGAGCGCTTTCAGCAGCCCGCTTCCCTCAGACGTATGGCACTTCGCGTCGTACAACGCTTGACGTACAACTCAAGCGGAGTTAGGCAGACATTGTGTCAAGAGCAGCCTGAGGACAACTCTTCCTCACTCCAGTGATACTCAAGGAGGCAATCCGCTAAACCTTATCTAAGATTTTCCGTTGAAAACGCTTATCTAAGGCACACCAATAAACAACGCAACCATAAGTAATAACCGGTCGAACAATCGCCAAATATATCCCACAAATGGCCCTAGGCGGAGACCCCAGCTCTTACCTATGGAGTTCCTACACCGGTAGAGAATCCCTTCTTCATTCTTTCCTCGGTGTTTAGTTTCCACTTCAGCTTGCTGTCCAGGACAACACCCAAGTACTTGACCTCAGAAGACAGCTGAAGCTCCCTACCACCTAACCTCGGGAACTTGAAGGTTCCAATTTTGTACCTACGTGAGAACAAAGCTAGGTCCGTCTTTTTTGGATAAAACTCCAAGAGCAGACTCTATCAGTTCCCCCGGCGTCGGCAAAAAATTTTCACCTACCGGAATAGCCACATCATCGGCGTATGCCACAACCTTAAAGCCCCTAAAAGCTTCAAACCAACATTAGCAACCAAGAGCCACAAAAGAGGAGATAGCATTCCACCCTGTGGCGAAATCCTGGTTGCACGCATAACGATAGAACATCCTCCAGATTCGATCGGATTAGTCTATTACCCAACATGTGGGTGGTAAACCGTACCAGAAAATCTGGGGCACGGATATCCCTAAGTGAATTCTCAATAGCAGAAGTGGTAATATTATTGAAGGCCCCCTCAATATCTAGGAAAGACGACAGTGTGTACTCATCCCTAGCCAAAACCTGTCACGTCATGAAGAGCGCTTACCCTTGATGTCCATGTTTGACCTCAAATATAGATCGATAAGTCTCTCCAAAACTTTCAAAAGAAAGGA
The DNA here is from genome assembly GCA_930367235.1 of Sarcophaga rosellei. NCBI lineage: Eukaryota > Metazoa > Arthropoda > Insecta > Diptera > Sarcophagidae > Sarcophaga > Sarcophaga rosellei. The sequence goes on along the minus strand of OV884018.1, from coordinate 42,458,752 downwards.
TGAGAGCGATATCGGTCTATAATCGTTAGGGCCGTGACTGGGCTTTAGTATTACTCTAATTCGTTCAAATTTGTCCAGCAAAACTCCAATATGCTTTGCAATAGTTCCTTTGCAGTTCTTTCTATGTTTAAACATTTATATGACCTGTCGAAGTCTTCTTTTATTCGTCTCAATCTTTGTAAAATGTCTTTCCAGTCCATTAAAGCAATGTTTTTATATTTTGTCTAAGTCATTGGCTTTGCTTAAGTACTTCTTTTTTAATTTTCTATTATGCATAGCATAAATTCGAAGCAGAAAATTCAATACCATCAAAATAGTTATTATTATCAGACAGATTTCGATCTTATTTAAATTTATTTTATCTTGAAGTATTTCTACTTCATTTATAACGTTGGCCGTTGGCCTATCTAGTTTAGTTTGTGTTTTGCACATACTGTTCCTTTTTTCTCAATTTCTCTTCTCAAGTTCGTCTAATCTTCTAAGCATGGCTATTGTTTCCTTTTCTGGTCCCTCTCTAATTCTATAAGCTACGTCCTCGGCAGTAGGAGGTTCTGGTTTCCCTAAAAATTTCCAAGTTATTTCTATTGCCAACCTATGCTGTTCAAATTTTAATTCTAGAACGTTTTTCTCATTGTCCTCAAATTCATTCACTGTATCCTGAACTGGATTCTTTGGTCTTATCCTTCGCACATTCATAATAGGGTAATTTTATTTAGTATTACTTTTTTTTATTATTACTTTATTATTTCTTAATCCTTAATTATTATATTTAATAATTTTATTAAACTTAAGTTTTTAAAATTTTGAGTAAACCTAAGGTTCCAAGAGCGGTTAACGCTTTCTGGACTATGGGGGCGGCTAGAACGCTCCACTTTTAAAAGCTAAACTAAAATTTTTATTTATTTTTTTTTTGTTACCCCTCGGCTTCACTTTTACCCTTTTTCATGTGTTGTAGTTGATCAATTTGATCCTCCTTTCGCTGTTGCATCTGCTGAGGCATTTGTGATGAGTTTACTTGCAGGTAGTTTTGTAATAGTTGCCGATTCTCTTGGCACCATTCGGCAAAATCTTAAACTGGCCAGACTCCTTCGGGGTCATATTATCCTCAATATGAATGACAAAATCAAGTAATAAATTCCAAGCCATGAGGACTGTCTCTTGGCCAGACAGTGTCTTCCTTCTGCGCTGCTGGCGGATCGTTTGGGCTGATCCGCCAGGACAAAATTGATGTTATTCTGATGCAATATTTTTTGCGCTCCTGTTTTTGTGCCTTGAATCTTGGTGCTTTTAATTGTGAGCACTTCAAGATTATGCAGGATCGCCATGTAGGACGTTGAGATATAAGATTGAATATTTGCAGGTTTAGGAAGCTCAAGTGAAGAGCTTGGTATGCTTTATTCCAGAGTTGTAAATGAATCATTCTTTTTTGATTTCAATTCATTACGAATTAGCTAAGTTTTGAATTAATTCTTTTCAACAAAAAAAAAGAATTGAATAAAATTTGGATCAATTCATTTGAATTTAGCGAACATAATTTGCAATTCATTTCCAATTCAAATGAATTGGCAACTCATTTTGCCCAATTCATTTGAATATTATTAGGCAAATGAATTGCAATTCATTTTTTAATTCAAAAGAATTTGTAAAATGAATCGCAATTCATTTTTAATTCATTTGAATTGAAATTAATTCAAAGTACTTCAAGTACATCAAGTACTACTTATTTCGCTTTTGATATACGCTGAATAACAAGACATTCAGTATTTAAAACCTATTAATAATTTATGAAATTTTGTGACCCACGAGCATTAAAGTACAAAGCTTTTAACCACAGAGACTTAATAGATGCCACAATTGCAGTTGCATCTAAGGTATAAAAATGATTAAATGTTTTTCTCGTCGCCTCCATTAATTGGTAAAATGAATTGCAATTCATATTTTAACTCATTTGAATTACATAATTCGAAATCAATTCAAATGAATTGGGAATGAATTGCAATTCATTTTTTCTAACTCATTTATATTAATTCAAAATCAATTCAATTCAAATTATTTGAAAATGAATTGCAATTCATGTTCGCTAAATTCAAATGAATTGATTCAAATTTAATTCAATTCGTTTTTTGGAGAAAAGAATTAATTCAAAATTTTACCAATTCATTGCATGAATGATTCGCGAATTAATTCAAAAATGAATGATTCGTTTACAACTCTGCTTTATTCAATTGAAATTGGTTTGGGAATTATTTCCCTTTTATACAGTTTTTTAGCTGATCTGACAATTTCGAATCAGCTCCCTTAATTCTATATAGTACTTAAACTTATTACATTGAATGTCTCAATGACCTATATTCTAATAATTAACAATACAAGAGTTTGTGTGTATGCAGCACGATCCAAGCCCTCAGCCCAACACCAGTAATGCAAACAAAGCATAATTCCCACGCTGGTCAGCGGAGAATACACAACAACAACAACATGCACACAATGTGTTGTCGGCCTGAGCACGCGTATAAAGCAGCGAGAGTCAATGCTCAGAATTATGTCAACGACACACTTGTGTATGTTATTTGATATTCATTTGTTTATACATGTTGTGTCGCTAATGATCATTAACCATACAGAACATTGTGCTGGCATAAACGACAGTAGGATCGCGCTACAAAGGCGTAGTTGTGCTTCTTTTTATTTTTATTTATTTATTTTTGTTGTTGATGATTTCTGTTTCTACCTGTTCCAGATATAACAATAGAATACCAGGCAAAAATATCTAAATATTTTCTGGTAACCGCAATGAAATCACGCAAAATCGTCTGGATATAATGGTACGGCGCCTAAAATTGTCTCAAAGACAGAGCATTCTCTTAACAAAAGAGTTAAAAAAAAGCTAATATTTTAGCACCAGACGTACAAATATACGGGGCTATCAATCGCCATCGTCGATTTACGACTTTTTTTAAATCTATTGAGAATAATTCTCTCGCGTATTGTACTGACATCCGCGGCTTGGTTTTAACAATGAAACATGAATATAATCCTGAAGATTGGCGCTTATTCATCGATTCGTCCAAAAGTAGCTTGAAAGCAATTTTGCTACATTTCACTAATTTAAAAAGTCCTATTCCGATAGCACTAAGCACAAATACTAAAGAGACATACGCATCAATGAAAAAAATAATAGAGTTAATTAAATATGAAGACCACAAGTGGAAAATTTGCGCAGATTTAAAAGTGGTGGCTCTTTTAAGAGGCATGTAATTGGGCTATACTAAAAATATGTGCTTCATGTGCTTATGGAATATGCGTTTCCATGGCGACCAAAAAAATATCAAAATATTTAGATATTTTTGCCTGGTATTTTATTGTTATACCTGTAACAGGTAGAAACAGAAATCGTCAACAACAAAAATAAATAAATAAAAATAAAAAGAAGCACAGCTGAGTTTTCCAATTTTTTATGCCTTTTTAAAAAACAAAATTTTCGAAATTTTGCTAAAAAAAAACAATTTTTTAGTCCAAAAAAAATTATGTTTCTACAACGACTGCGCATATTGGAAAAGGTTTAACCTTACTTAAAGAAAATTTCATTGCGGAATTTCGGTATTTTAGTTCATTATAATAAACTAAACCGTTTTTGAGTTACGCGAATATATGTTGTGCAACCTCCTCCATTTTCGAAATAACGGTATATTTCGAAAATAAGAGCTAACCTAAAAAACGGTTAGCACCACTGGATTCAGCGTACCCGAATTAGGTTAACCCGCCAGGTGCCCCGCTTGCTACTTTTTCCAACTAGCACAGTGTAATTATTTCTCAATTGTTTGCTTTTAAAAAAGAGTTGTTATTATTTGCTTTCTTTTTCTATCATATCGTATTTTCCTTACTGCATTACTTAAGGGAGAGTTACGAGCATTTCACTCACTCATTTTATTAAAAACGCTTTGGTGCTCTTTAGTTTGGATTTATTTTAATTGTTTATAATAAACACGGACGTATTTAAATCAGAGACCGTAATTGTTATAAATTTTATGGTAAAAGTCAGAAAATAAAAATTATGTTTTGACCTTTATTTTTTCGAGCAGAAATAAAAGTTAATTTTGACTTTTATTTTTTCGAGCAAAAGTAACAGTTATTTTTGACTTTAGTTTTTACGAGCAGAAATAAAAGTTATTTTTGTTTTAATTCATGATGAACAAAAAAAAAACAGTTATATTTTGACTTTTATTTTTTCGGTTGGAAATAACAGTTATTTTTGACTTTTATTTTTTCGACCAGAAATGAAAGTTATATGTATTTTAATTTTTATTTTTTCGAGTTAAAAGTTGTTTTTATTTTAATTTATGATTAATTCATAATATTTATTAAAAAATTCTTTAAAACAATTAAAGTAATTTATGTTAAAAAAATATTAGAATTAAGTTTTGCAAACATAATTGCCTAATCTTTGTGCCATAGGAAAATTTTTTGCGCGGGTTGAAAAAACAAAAATAACATTTATTTCTGGTCGAAAAAATAAAAGTCTAGAATAACTGTTTTTTTTTTTTGATCGAAAAAATAAAAGTCAAGAAAATAACATTAATTTGGTCAAAAATAACCTTTATTTTTGCTGAATAAATAAAAATCAAAGAAATACTATTTTTTTTCTAAAAAATATAAATCTGGTTTTTAGTTTAAAAAAATTGGATGAAATTATTATTAAGTAAAAAGGTTTGCAAGCTATCATTAATTTCTTTAAGGTAATATACATTGTACATGGATTTTCAATATATCGGGTATTTCATTAAACGCTCCTTTCTTTATGCTGAAATAATACAAGTGTGAATGAGACATCATTCAAATTTGTTATTCGTTTGAAATACCTATTGGTGCTATGTTGTGTGAAATATTTTTGTTTTATATTTATATATCGCATCTTTAAATTAAAATTTGGAATAAAAATAAAGTTTCAATTCTTAACAGCTTTAAAGAATGAAAATTATTTGAATATCTATCAACATCAGAAATAAATTAAGCTTTATATAGGATTATGTTTTTAAGCGCTGTTTTCTTTTAATTCGTATATATACTAGCAAGTAGAATTATTAAAACGAACTTGCTGTGAGAGATTGCAAACGTGTTTACACACAGCCTGTGGCAAGCACGTCGTGATATAGGTACTAAAGAAAAAAGTTAGTGTTTACTTAAATTATAGGGGCACACATAGCATCGTACTGACGGCGTTAATTAGACAAATAATGAGATAATTTATTTTGATGTGCGGTGTAGAATTAGTAAATAGTAATTGTGAATTATCAAAATATATTGTATTTGCCTTCTCCACGGAGGGCCAATTTCCAGTTAAAAAGTATATTATGAAGTCTTCTCAAGAGCCCGCCAGTGCAATGCGGTTGAAAATTTTTGTGGACAAATTGCAGCTCATTTGGGAATTTTACGTAAGCCCATTCTTTCAGAACGGCTTAGCGTGAGAAGCTAGGCCGTAATCCTGACTGAAGGGTTGTAATGGCCAATTATGTATGTATGCATTCTTTCAGAATAAGTATAATTGGAAACAGGCCATTTGCACTCTGCATAACTGTTAAGTCGCAATTCTCAATATTCGTAGTCTGGGAAATTTGATGGCCTTTTGCAAGTGAATACCGTTATATATTTGCTACCAAAAATAACGTTTTTTGCTTCTCCTCTAAAATTAGAAAAAGTGATGTTACTACTTTTGGATTTTCGACGACGATATGTAATATAATGAAATATTGTAATATAATGAAATTTGAAATAGAAATTAAAACGATTATGTATAATGCTAACACATACATCTTTAGCACTGTGTCCTTTTTTCTTCTTTTCTTTTTTACTTCTTGACTAAACTGCAAGCGGATGTTGTGCAATTTCCTTTTCTCTGTTAAATGAAGAGTTTTAATATCATTTCGCTCGCCAAAAAAGAAACGAAAGTTATATCATTTAATTACTTATTATTTTTTTATGCTTTTGGACAAAAAAAGTTTCCATTTGACACAGTTAACTCACTGAAATCAATAAATTTTAGTATTGAAAATTGGATCCGCCATTTTTTGTTTGAAAAATTTTACCAATTATCTGAGACGTAAAACTCCATCTTAGAGTATATTCCAGTGCAGTGGACCTAGCACAGAGCCGTGTGAAAACTCTACCAGTTACCACAAATATAGCTGCTAACGATACGCATAAGATGCCCCGGCGTCTGTAGAGTCTGTAATGCTTGCGTAATGTGCAACCAGCATGCGGAGTTAAAAGTGTAATGGTTTGCTTGATTTAGCAGTACAACATAAAATTACCATAGAACAAATTCATTTCATTGTCTAGTATTGAGTAGTAATTAATTAATACAATTTTTATAATTTTTGTGAAATTTTGTGAAATAAAATCAAGCTTTTGTCATTCTATAAACAGTACTAATAAATAAGATAATACGCTTGTTGTACTGGATTTTACCAATAAATAAAAATAAAATAATGAATTCTCAATTGTTTGCTTTTAAAGTTGTTATTATTAGCTTTCTTTTTCTATGATATCGTATTTCCCTTACTGCATTACTTAAAGGAGGGTTACGAGCATTTCACGCACTCATTTTGGTGCTTTGGGTTCTTTAGTTTGGAATTATTTTAATTGTTTATAATAAACACGGACGTATTTAAATCAGGGACCGTAACTGTTATAAATTTTATGGTAAAAGTCAGGAAATAAAAATTATGTTTTGACCTTTATTTTTCGAGCAGAAATAAAAGTTAATTTTAACTTTTATTTTTTCGAGCAAAAATAGCAGTTATTTTTTAAATAAAAGTTATTTTTTTACTTTTATTTTTTCGAGCAAACTTTTACTACTTTTATATTTTCGGTCCCTGAGTTAAATACCGAAATATTAAACAAAACTTTTACGAAAGATAAAGTCGACACCAGTACGCAAAACACGTCTGAATTTTATGACGAATTCGACTACATATACGCTCCGTGATCTAATTTCTAACTATGTATATGGTTATAAATAATAAATGAAAATCTCTACTTTCAGGCTCTGGATGCCCAACATCGGAAAGCAGTAGCTGATATGATACATGAATTAAGTGATAAGGCGCAATTCATCACAACAACCTTTAGACCAGAATTACTGGAAAATGCTCATAAATTTTATGGAGTGCGCTTCAGAAATAAAGTCAGTCATATTGATTGTGTGACAAAAGAGCAAGCTAAGGATTTTGTTGAAGACGATAACACTCATGCCTAAAATTCGTATTGAAATACACATTTTATAATATCTTTAAAATCTTGTTTTATTTACGAAAAGAGAAATGGTTTTATATTTTATTTTATTTATATCTATTCAATAGTTGCCTATGAAATATCAAGAATTTTACAAGAAATATTAAAAATTTGAAGGTAGTTGACTTATTGTATATATTATTAAGTTGATTAATTTTATAGATGGGATGATGTATATTTGTTTCTTAACACGACAACTTTCCACGTTTTAGTTTCAAAAGATTGGATGAAATTATTGGGCAATTCACACAACTTTGTATGCTGTATGTTGTATTGAATACATTTGTTTGTTTGTGAACGCTCAATGCTATGCCGTATTGTGTATTTCGTGGCATTTACACAATTTGATAGCCCGAAACCAACACAACATATGAAAACATAGGCTGACTTCCTGAACGTATATTAACAATGTATCAATACAGTATTTAAACCGAGTTGATACATTGTGTAGTTACTTTTTTAATACGTTGCGTATTAATACTTTGCAACACTGAATTCGTTTAGGAACATTTATATGCATTGCATCATTCATAATAAAGCGAACAATGGAGGAAGAGCATATTTTATTGGAAAATTTCTTAGATTTGTGCGAATCGACTCGATTACGCTTTCGTGCTGGAGGGGAGCTTTCAAGTTGGATCGGAGCTGCTTGAAACGCGCTAGGGTCGTTACTGTCCTCGGTCAGATCTGCAAACAATGTGTCTAAGCTCAAATCCAGATTGCATTGCTTCGGCAGCCATACACTTCGTCTAGTCAGTCGTAGAAGTCCCAGGTAGTTGCTGCTTCGCCCGACGTCTTGTTCCGTTTCTTAATGTGCTTATACGTCACCATGAAATTTAAAAATTTTCTGTATATGTCGTCCCGTGAAAATGGGAACGTGTCATCTATGGACTTAATATTTTGCAATACACGTTCCCATAGCACAACGCGTTTCTTTGTTTTTCTACGAAATTCTTTTTCCATATCAAACCTTGCATTAATCAATAGATTTTTAAAATTATGCGACCATTTTTTACTGTAATAAAAAGAAAAAAATAAAACTGAATAGAGAAATATAATAAATTATAAGAAAAAATGCTTACTTATCTTCCTGCGTCGCCATCGTCTTTTGTCTTGCATTCGCATTGCATCTACTTTTATTTGGATGCCTTTGTTGCTTTTCCTTGCGTATTAACTACAAAAGTGTTGCAAAAGGGAACAAAATACTTTGTCAAAATTTTCAGGGTTGCGTTTACGAACACGATGCAATGTATTACTACAAAGCAACATGCGTTTAGGAAGTCAGCCATATACACATTTTTTTCATTCACACAATTTGATAGCACGAAACCAATACAACTTCCAAAAACATAGGAAAAAAATGTGTATGAGTGTATCGAATTTTTATATGAAAATTATCAACAACAATCATACACTGTTGTATGTTCTTCCAACAATACAATGAATACAACGATACAAAGGCTTGTGTGAATTGACCATATTATTAAGGAAAAAGGTTTGCAAACTATCATTAATTTCTTTAAGGTAATATACATTGTATATGGATTTTCAATATATCGGGTATTTCATTAAACGCTCCTTCTTTTATACTGAAATAATACAAGTGTGAATGAGACATCATTCAAATTTGGGCCTGTTCGTATATGCATTACTGCGCTGCATATTATGCGCATCATGTTCATAAATGCAAATCTTGGCAGCACTGCATATGTCAAATGTTCGTAAATGCAACATTAAATCATATTATGCGCAAATAAACCCAAAACACTAATCATAAAAATGGCTGATGCATTGAATGAATGAGAGAGAGAGAATGAGAGTTTTAACAATAAGTTTCTTTTTTTTCTTCCTTAAATGTCTTCTTTTTTGCACAAAGTACACTTTTTTGTGCATTTAACAATATTTTGTCATTTGTTTTATCGTCCAGTTCAAAAATCAAATTTATTAATAATGGGCCTGTTCGTAAATTCATCACTGCCCTGCATAATATGAATATTTTGCGCTCACACTGCTAATCACATGTTGCTGATGCTTCTTTTTGCTGATTTATTTGTTTGCATTTACGAACGAACAAACACTGCAGAAACGGAAAAATTATTAATAAATTTGATTTTTGAACTGGACGATAAAACAAATGACAAAATGTTGTTAAATGCAGAAAAAAGTGTACTTTGTGCAAAAAAGAAGACATTTAAGGAAGAAAAAAAGAAACTTGTTGTTAAAACTCCCATTCTCTCTGTCTCACTCATTCAATGCATCAGCCATTTTTATGATTAGTGTTTTGAGTTTATTTGCGCATAATATGATTTAATGTTGCATTTACGAACACTTGACGTAAGCAGTGCTGCCAAGATTTGCATTTATGAACATGATGCGCATAATATGCAGCGCAATAATGCATTTACGAACAGGCCCAATTTTTCCATTTCTGGAGTGTTTGTTCATTCGTAAACGCAAACAAATAAATCAGCAAAAAGAAGCATCAGCAACATGTGATTAGCAGTGTGAGTGCAAAATAATCATAATCAGTGTGAGTGCAAAATAATCATAAAATGATTAAAACGAACTTGCTGTGAGAGATTGCAAACGTGTTTACACACAGCCTGTAGCAAGCACGTCGTGATACAGGTACCAAAGAAAGAAGGTAGTGTTTACTTAAATTATAGGGGCACACATAGCATCGTACTGACGGCGTTAATTAGACCAAATAATGAGATAATTTATTTTGATGTGCGGTGTAGAATTTCGGACAGGTGAGTATATAGTAATTGTGAATTATCAAAAGGCATTGTATTTACCTTCTCCACGTTAAAAAGTATATTATGAAGTCTTCTCAAGAGCCCGCCAGTGCAATGCGGTTGAAAATTTTTGTGGACATATTGCAGCTCATTCGGGAATTTTACGTAAGCACATTCTTTTAGAAGGGCTTAGGGTGCGAACAGAGTGAGCGCTGATGCCGAGCCGAGCTTATTGATGCTTATTTTCATGCGAGAAGAAAATTTTTATATAACACAGTGTTTATTGCATGTGTTTTGCTTTTATGCCATTTAGTTTTGTTGTTCATTTTTGTTTATAGAATTGCTGTACACTGTAATGGATTCCTCTGATGAAGAGTATTTTGCTTCTCCTAGTGTGATTAATTATTATCACAAAATAATTTGGAAAATATCCAGGAAAGGAAAGAATTTGGCGAATTTCATCATTTATATAATGATTTAAGAAAATATCCAGCTAAATTTCAACAATATACCCGAATGCACACTAAAAAGTAAACATCAACAATGCAAAAAAGCGCACAAAACGCTTTGAAACTGTTTTCTCGCACTCATCGGCTTTGATCTCTGCTCTTGTCGGCGCTCACTGTGTTACACACAAGCTTAGCCACAATTCACACTAGTCAAGTCAAGTCTTAAGTTTGTAGGTGAAGGACGAAGAGAGAATTGAAAGGGGTAAATACTTGACCGTACAGTCAATTGTAAAATAAAATAAAAGTCAAAAAATACCTAAAGTTGTACGCAAAGAAAACAAAAAATTGACGAGACGAAATGTTCACGTATGAACGCGAATGCAGGTTGAAAAGAAAATCTAAAAAACTTGACGAGTCAGACTTGACTAGTGTGAATCGTGACTTATTTGTATTGACTTGTATGTAATCAGTTTTATTGCACTGACAATCTCGACTCGGCTTTCAGCGCTCACTCTGTTCGCACCCTTAAGGCCGTGTCAGATAAAACTTTTGCTTCGCGTTGCGTTGCATATACGCTTTGACATTTAAGATAAATGTACATGTTTATATGGCACTTGTCACATAAACTGCTTTTAACGCAACGCAAAGCGAAAAGTTGCTTTGACAATCAGCTGTTGATTATTCAGTAAATATTTTTGGCAAATTTGAGCGCAAATTTTATTGTTTCAATATTTTTCTTTAAATTTAAAGCTTTTTTGTTATTGTTTTGTTTTTATTATATTAAAAAATAAAGAGGTAAGTGAAGTGTATATTTTTGAAGAAGTATTTAATATAATTTTCATAATTTTACTCAGTAAAAAAAACTTACGCGCCAACCACTTTTAAAAGAGAAACAAACAACGCGAGTGTTGTCAAAGTTTTGGTTGTGTCATACACCTTTTGCTTTACGCTTTTCTCTCAAAGTTATAAACGTCACGCAAAGCAACAAAGTTTTATCTGACACGGCCTTTAGCGTGAGAAGCTAGGCCGTAATACTGACTGAAGGGTTGTAATGGCCAATTATATATGTATGCATTCTTTCAGAATAAGAATAATTGGAACAGGCCATTTGCTGCAATCTGCATAACTGTCTCAGTTTAGTTTATTATAATAGATAAAGTGTATGTTTCATAATGTATTTTTGCCAAATATTTAGTACATAATTAAATTCCTACCAAGAATACCATCTCATGCTATTGGAAATTTTGTGTTAATTTTTTTTTACATTCTTTTTTTATTGTATCTTCATTATTTATGAACTAACTATAAGTATTCAAATCTTAAATCTATATTTAATATATGTTAATGTCCAGCCAATGCCAGACAAAAATCTAGTTTTCAAATCTCATAAAAACAGAAAATAAAAATAAAGCGCAGTATTTCTAAGTTGGTCATCTGAGAGCGATGGTATCCCTCCTTCTCAAGCGGGTATGTCTACGATGTTGTAAGATGTTTCGAGCCAGAGGGTTTGGATGTATTTCCAGCTTCTTTAAATACTTAATCACGTATTTTGAGATTTCGTTGTTGACCAGTGGGACATCAAGATCTTTATGAATTTTGCTATTTTTTATATACCAAGGAGCACCTTGGATTTTATTTTGACGGTGTTGAATTTTTTCAATATTAGAGGCAGTAGTTGTGCCCCATAACTGGATACCATAACACCATATTGGCTTCAATATTGACTTGTAGATTAAAAGTTTGCAGTTAAGCCGAAGGACGGAGTTTCTACCGATAAGCCAATTAATTTGAGATGCTTTAAGTTTCATTTGGGTCAATTTTGCATCGATGTGATGTTTCCATGTGAGACGTCTATCCAAGTGGATACCGAGATATTTAACATGAGTGTGTTCTGGCACCATCTGGTTATTAATACTGATGGATGGAGATGTTTCTTTCCGTAGGGTAAAGGTTATGTGGACGTACTTCTGTTCGTTGATTTTAATTCCCCACTGATTAGCCCATATCTCGACTTGGGTTACATGGTGCTGTAATTGACTTGAGGCATCTTGCGGATTTTTATGTGTGCAAAGAAAAGCTGTGACATCAGCAAAAGTTAATGTGTGTATAGTACTGCTTGTTGGCATATCTGCAGTGTATAACAAGTACAAAATAGGACCTAGGATACTACTTTGTGGGACGCCAGCCTTTATTGGTTGCGGGCTACTTAAATAATCACCTTCTTTAATTATGAACTGTCGATCGGTAATGTATTTTTTGAATAGGTTGAAGCGGTTTATTGGCAAGATTTGCTTCAATTTTGTCAACAGGCCTTCATGCCACACTTTGTCGAAAGCTTGAGATACGTCAATGAAAAGAGCTGAGCAATATTTCTTTTCTTCAAAAGTTTTCCGTATGACCTGCACCAATCGGTGTGTTTGCTCAATGGTACTATGTTCTCGTCTAAAGACAAATTGATGATTAGGGATACAGTTGTTTTGATCCAAAATAGGTACCAGTTTGTTGATTAACAATTTCTCGAACAATTTCGACATAGTTGGTAGTAGACTTATTGGCCTATAAGATTCCACTTTCGAAGGATCTTTTCCAGGCTTAGGAATCATTTTTAGTAAAGCAACTTTCCATGCTGGCGGATAGTATTCAAGCCGCAAAATCGCTTTAAAAATATAGAGAATGATTTTCTTTGCTATACGGGGCAACTCGATAATCATATTGTTGCTGACTTGATCAATTCCAGGAGCTTTCTTAACGTTCAAATTGTCAATAGCATTTACAATATCTTTGAGTTGAAATGTTATTTTTACAGGTGGTCGGTCCACCACAGGTGGTAATTCACTCATGACAATACTTGAATTATCAGGTATGTTCTGAAAATCACAAAATTTCAAATCACTTGTGATTTTGAAATACAAATCGGATTTCAATCAAAAATATCAGCTGTTACTTTTTCAATAAATCTTTGGTGATACAATTTTTTTTTTTTTTTTTATAAATTTTCGTGAAAATGGCCTCAAAACGCAAGAAGTTCTGGGGAAACAACCCAAAATTCAAAAAACCTAAATCTAGTAATAGATTTCAAGTTCTATCTGACTTGGAGGATGATGGCAACTCGAGCATAAATAATGGAGAACAAACGGAGGATGCCGTAAAAGTGCCCCCAATTATTGTAGATAGCTGCCTCAAATTAACAGCAGTAATGAAACTTTTAGGAAAATGTTGTAAATACAAAAAAATTTCTATTGGAACAAAAATAATTCCAAATTCATTGTCTGAGTACGAAGACGTTATTAAAAAGCTAAAATTGGAGAAAATGCAGTTTTTTACACACCCAGTAAAAGATACTAAAAAGTTTACACTCATGCTCTTTGGTCTCCCAAAGGTTGATGTAAATTCTATTAAAGATGAATTCAAATTTAACTTTAACATCGAACTGGCAAATATTAAAGAAGTTGTAACCTCGCGCTCAAATGATGACGATGCATTATACATGCTACAGTTCAATAGGGAACAAATAACTAAACGTGAGGTAGTCAAAATAAAATATGTTTATGATGTCGTAGTTCACTGGAGAAACCCAATACGTCGATCTAGAGGTCCTACCCAATGCTCGAAGTGCACAATGTATGGTCATGGGTCAGCAAATTGCTTTAGAGGTGTTGCCTGCTTAGGATGCGGTGGAAGTCATGATTACGCGAACTGCCAACTAAATAAAGTTCCAACAAACGGACCGGTAATCTACAAATGTTTTAACTGCATAAAAAGGAATTTGAAAAACGTGAATCATCGAGCAGATGACCCACACTGTCCCTTAAGGAAGGAGTACATTGAGATTAGGACAAAAGCCACTAGCAGTAGACGTCCTAACAAATTTGTGCAGCCCATAAATATTAACTACTCACCAATGGAAGAAGAAAGCTTTAAAGTAAATGGCGAAAATAAAACAGGTAATTCTACAAAAGTTTCTTATGCTACAGTAGCTGGTACAAGTCGTTACGCCGACGAGAGTAACGACATATCCAACCAACAAATACTAGAAATTTATTTCGAAGCAATTGATGCTTTAGAAAAATGTAAAAATAAGTATGACAAATTGAGAGTACTTGGAAATATGCTCCGTCATGTCATATAATCAGTCAATAAGTTGCCTTAAAGTTATGCACTGGAATGCCCAAGGTATAACAAATTCTGCATCTATAGTAGAATTAGAGCATTTTCTAAATGAACAGCAAATAGATCTTATATTTATTAACGAAACATTTTTAAATACATGCCATAATTTTAAAATTAGAAACTATAAAATATATAGACAGGATCGAGTAACACATGGTGGTGGTGTTTTAATTGGCGTCAAGATGTCTATTCCGCATGAAAGAATCTCAAAATACCCAACTGCGGTATTAGAAAACGTTTCCGTGTTGATTAAAATAAACAACAGACCAATTAGATTTACGTCAGCGTACTGCCCAAAATACACACCAAGCTTTATTAATGATCTGGATTTAGTCACACACACCACTCATATAAATGAATTTTTTATTTTTGGCGATTTTAATGCACAGCATTTGAGCTGGGGATGCTTACAAAATAATACAGCAGGTTTAAACCTCTATAACCATCAGCTTAATTCTGAATACTATATACATTACCCAGATTCATTTACTAGATTTAGCCAAAACTCAATAGCCAGACAGCCATCTGTGGTAGATATTTTACTTACTAATTCAATTCTGCAAATTTCACAAATTGACACTTTTCCAAATATGCTGAAGTCGGACCATATTCCAATAATATGCAAAATATTTGGTACTATTAGAGAAAATATAGTGGAAATCCCTCTCTATAGCAGAACAAACTGGAATATAATAAGAAAATTTGTTGACGATGAGATAGTCAACAATAACTTACAAACAACAATTATAAGTGAAACAAACATCGAAGCTGTTTTATCAAAAATTACCAGTATACTTCAAGAATCTTTTAATCTAATTCCCAAAGGTAAAAAGCTAAATTGGCAAAGAAAACTTTCCAGACTTAGCCTGTACTTAATAGGTCAAAGAAACAAATACCGGAGAAAACTACAAAGAAGTAATACAACATCAGAAAGAAATACTATACTATGTATCCTAAAACAGCTGACTTTGTTTATAAATTACCATGTCAAAGAGGACAAAAACAACAGTTGGTATCAATTTCTAAGAAGTTTGCCGAACAACAATAAAAAGTTTTGGAAATTAAGTAAAGCAATAAAAGGTAAACAAAAAACGCTAGAAAGTTTAACAATAGATGGCGCTGATGTACATAACACCTATCAAAAAGCAAATATAATTGCTGATGTTTTTGAAAAAGTTCATAACACTACCAGTAATATTACATCGTCTATTGATCTTAAGGTTCAAAAGTATAATGATTGGCTAGTCAAACAAACTGTTTCGAATAGTGCACCAGCATACGCAACATGCCTAGATGAAGTTAAATTTTTTATCAAAAAACTAAAAAACACAAAAGCCCCCGGCCTTGACGGAATACATGCCATATTATTAAAAAATTTATCAGACATCTTTTTTAGCCTTATTACCAAAATATTTAATTGGTGCTTAAAAAACGGTTATTTTCCAAAACTTTTCAAAACTGCTAAAGTCATACCTATAGCTAAGCCTGGAAAAGACCCTAAATCGCCTAACAGTTATCGACCTATCAGTATGCTAAACATGCTAGATAAAGTATTTGAAAAAATAATATTGGATAGACTTCAGAAATTTACAGAAGACAATAACATCATACAGAACGAACAATTTGGCTTCAGAAAAGAGCACTCGACTATTCACCAGGTTAAGAGAATTGTAAATATAGTTCAACATTTTAAGGATAGAAGAAAAAGCACAGGAATGGTATTTTTAGATATTGAAAAAGCTTTCGATTCCATATGGCATAGTGGTCTAATTTATAAACTTGGTCGATTTGGCTACCCAATTTATCTACAGAAGATTTTAAAAAGTTTTTTAAATGAAAGAAAGTTTGTGGTAAATATTGATGGTGTGTATTCTAGTGAACGAAAAATTTTAGCTGGTGTGCCACAGGGTTCAGTGCTATCTCCAACCTTATATGCAATCTATATATCTGATTTGAAATTATTAAAAGATCATACTTCGGCGTTATATGCTGATGACACTGCGCTCATATCAACTGGTAAAGTTTCCAATGCCATTGTCAAAAAATTAGAAAATGCTCTTTTGCACTCCAAGAAGTTCTTCTTAAAATGGAAAATTAAAATTAACGATTTAAAAACTCAGGCAATATTATTTCCTTACAATAAATCACCAAAGCGAATACCTAGTAGACGACTTGCCATACATGGAACAGATATACCTATTCTAGATTCAGTAAAGTATTTGGGAATTACACTTGATACAAAATTAACTTTCAAGCAGCACATATTACAAACCTGTTCAAAAGCAATCAAATGCGGTAGAGCTTTATATCCATTATTGAATCATAGATCGACGTTAAACATTAAAAACAAAATATTACTGTACAGAATGTGTATTAGACCAATATTGACCTATGGATGTCAAGTGTGGTCAACTAAATGTGCTAAGACCTATTTACAGAAGCTGCAAATAATTCAAAACAAAAACTTAAAGATAATATATAATTTACCTCGAAGATATTCCACAGCTCGTCTACATAGAAATTATAACGAAGACTTGATTGCAACGGTATTTGATAAACTAACACAAAGATTCGAAGATCGGAACAGATCTTCAAACTATGCTTTAATAAGAAATTTGCATGTTTAGCTCTTTTCTATCTTCATCTTCGAAGATAACAAAAGGGGTAAAATAAGAATTTCTTATATTTTTCTTTTTGTTTGTTATTAGAAATAAGGTTTTTTCTATCTTTTTGCCTTAAGTTGTAAATACATGTATTATAAATGTTCATTTCTTAATTTTTAACTTAATTATTTTTACTTGATGCAATACATTTTAGTAATATCTCATAAGCTGTAAATATATTAAGATTTGTTTATATTTTAAAGCTGTTTGCAATGATAGTAAGAAAATTTAAAAAAAAAAAAAAAAAAAAAAAAAAAAAAAAATACAAATCGGATTTAAGGGTGTTCTGAAAACCACAAAACTTTTAACTTTTCGGTGTGATTTTTTGTTTAGACAACTGAAAAGTAAATACAAAATCAAAAAACCAAATAAAATTTTTTTGAAATGGGAAGTGTTTTTAATTTTTTCATAATTACTTTTTTGGCCCAAACTTGTTTTACTATGAAAATTAATAAAAAACATTTTAAGCTATTCATTTAATTCATTTATTGTGAAGTTTAAAATAAAATTGCTGAAAAAATAAGCAAGTTATTCTAAATCGGCAGCCATTTAGCTCACCGGTTTAAAATCACAAAAATTACAAAAGTTTTGTGTCCAGAACAACTTTCTTGTGATTTCAAATCACTTTCACAAAAAGTGATTTTCAGAACATGCCTGTATGAGTAATCACATTTTTTAGGTAACTGACAAAAAGGCTACCTTTTTCAGTATCATTTCTCGCCCAACTTCGTCTAGGATCACGCAGTGGGAGAATTGACATTATGGGTCTTTTTAAATTTTTAGCTGCACGCCATAACGAATAATTTGACTGGTCTGTCGTATCTAGACTTTGCAAAAATTTTCTTGGAGACGCTTCTCTTTGCATTTGTAATAATTTTCTGAGCTGACTTGTACAATTTTTTAATCTTGCTTTCAGCTGTGGCGATCTGTGCAGTTGCTATTCTCTTCGAGCTTTTCTTTTTTCGGACAAAAGTTGTTCTATATATGTCGAAAAAACTTTGGAGCATCTGGTCTGACCATAGGGGGAAGAAGCATTTTGAGAAGCTTGCTTCATTTGTTCATTCAGGCTACAAATAGCAGTATCAATATCCCCTGGAGTTCTTAGCAATTGGTCTTCTGTACAATGGGTGCTAATATATTTTTTGTACTTTAGCCAATTTATGCGTTTGGCAAAAAATAAATCGTCTACTTCAATTTGCAGAGATAGATCCAGTGGAGCTTCAGTTTGGATAAATTCAACGGGTATAGTTTTTGCCATGCCGAAGTCAATAACATCGGGTATTTTTTGCTGATCAGTTGGCCAATAAGTTGGTTTCCCAGTTGAAATGATATTCAAATCCATTTTGGAAATGGTATCATACAAAGTATGACCTCTTGGGCTGATTAGACGAGAGCCCCAGAATGTATGTTTGGCATTATAATCGCCAGCCGCTATGAAACGAGGTCCCAATGATTTAAAGTAGTTAAGATACTGATTTTCATTTATCGAAAACTGGGCGGAAAATATACTAAAGAAATGAGTTTGTGGTAAAAATTTTCAATACAAATATTTGTCGCTTGGAGATAATTTTCAGAAACTCCACACAGTAAATAATGTTTAATACGTGATTTGATTAGTATTGCTGAGCCACCACATGATCTATCTCTCGGGTCCTTGGTATCATAAAAAGAGTATTTGAAAAAACCTTCTAGATGTCATGTGGGTCTCAGAAATCAGCATGAGATCTATTTTTTCGTGAATTAGAAAACATTCTAATTCGTTTTTATGTTGGCGAATGCCGTTTTCGTTCCAGAAACCTATTCGTAAGGAGTTCATGGCCTGCTTAGTATGGCTTGCAGACGCGAAGTCTGCATTTTTGCATTTCCTGCATCGTACTCGTCATGAAGTGATTCATCGTTTGCAAAAGATTTTCCATCATCCCTTCTAGACGGCTGAATTTGGAATTTGATTGTTCGTTAGTTGGTGTCTCTTTTTGCGCTGTTAACTGATTATATTTCAAAATGTTGGCATACGAAAATTGGCTGGTGACTGCTTGTGCTTGTGGCGGATTACTTAGAGTAGGTATTTTTGATACAGTTTTGTGGGCCGTTGAACGTTTAACAACGTCAAAAACAGGGCAACCCATATAGTTGGCAGTGTGGTTGCCTCCGCAATTGTTGCATTTCTTAACCGTGGAGTCGTTCTTTGGTTTGTCACACCTGGACGAGTTATGGAGATCGCCGCATACAACACAAACTGAAGGTAACTTGCAGCAGGTTTTGGTATGCCCATATTACTGACAGTTTAAACACTGAACAGGTCCAGATCGCTTATAAGGTTCTTCAACTGCGACTCTGCGATGCATAAAGAATTGCAGATCATATATTTGGTGCGTTTCATTTTTTTTAAGTTTGATGTCACCCGGCTCTAATTCTACGCGGAATAAAGGCTGAGGGACTCTGTCTTTATTTTTAATGTTGGAAACGGCTTTAACTTTAAAGCCTTTTTCGCCCAAACTGGCTTTTACTTCATCGGGATCAACATATGAGTCTATACCATTAATCACAACTTGGAGGCCTTTTGCGCTTTTTAACTGGTAGGTATCATTTTTTTTTTTTTAGTTTTTCAAACTCTGATGCGATTTTACGGTATCCGTTTTCATGGCTAACTTGGATTTTGGTTTCGTCAATTTTACCTCGTTTAATTGGGGAAACGAAAAACGAATTTTCTCCAATCAATGAAATGATTAATTTAATTAGGAAACTCTTATGAGTTTCTCTACAACAATAAAAGAGCGAAGACTCAGTGATAACGGCAGAAATGCTTATCTTAGTTTTATGAGTGCGGGAGACGTCAGTCAAAATGTAAACAGGAGAGCTGATGACTCCTTATATTTAACTGCGAAACCACTCAATCGACCTCGCTCTTGCTCACCGTTGTTAATAAAAAACATTGAAGAAGAGAGAACAAAAACAATAGTAAATGTTGCTGATGAGACAGCAAGTGATAATAAAAAAGATACAAACACAACAAGTGAGAATAATAAAACAAATAAAACAGTAGTGTCAGCAAATAAAGCAATAGAGGAAATGCCTATTGATAAAATGAAAACTCAGATGGCCATCGACCGATATATTACAGTCTTGAAGCGGGGAAGAAGTCCCAATTCATCAAAGGTTGCACCAGTGCCGAAAATAAATAAAAATGACACGGATAACTCACCAAAGTCGCAGAATCGTTTCGCAGCATTAGATGGCTCTCAAGAGGAAATTAAAACCAACAAATCGACAAAACCACCTCCAGTCTACTTGAGGGAACAAACCTCCACTGCATTAATTAAATTAAGCAAACTCTTTTTATGTGGCCACAGTTAAACGTGGAATTATATCTGAAACTAAGATCCAGGTAAATACTGAAGATAATTCCCGGAAATTAATTTCAGAATTTGAAAGGGTTAAAAAGAATTTGTTACCAATTAAAAAGTGGTAAGGGGCTCCAGGTTGTACTTAAGGGTATAGATCCCAGCGTTGAACCCGAAGAAATAAAAGGTAGCTTACACCATAATGGATTCAAGATCAAGTCAGTTATAAACATTAGAAATCGTGAGAGGTGTATCAGCCAATATTTCGTGTTGAACTAGAGCCGAACCATATTAAATTGAAGCAAAATGAGGTTCACCCAATATATAATATTAAGTACCTGTTGCATAGAAGAATTGTAGTAGAATATAAGCGGTCAAGACCAGTGCAATGCCAAAATTGTCAGGAATTTATTTTTATTTATTTATTCAAGTCAATGGACAAATTCTTTACTGACTAATAACAAAAATTGGTACGAATAAAATTAAATACAATTACAAACAGTTTCTGCAAAAATAACGTAACTATTACATTAAAAATTAGGAATAGTTAAGAATTGACAAAAAACAATTGGTCAATTCACACAAGCCGTTGTATCGTTGTATTCATTGTATTGTTGGAAGAACATACACCAGTGTATGATTGTTGTTGATAATTTTCATATAAAAATCCGATACACTCATACACATTTTTTTTCTATGTTTTTGGAAGTTGTATTGGTTTCGTGCTATCAAATTGTGTGAATGAAAAAAATGTGTATATGTTTTCATATGTTGTGTTGGTTTCGGGCTATCAAATTGTTTGAATGCCACGAAATACAGCATAGCATTGAGCGTTCACAAACAAACAAATGTATTCAATACAACACACACGATACAAAGTTGTGTGAATTGCCCAAATAATATTCCGTTTTATGACGCAAGAATTTAAAGAAAAATCAAATCAATAATTAAATTGACGGCAAATTCTAGTTGATGGATCAGCAACAGCATAATTAGTTCTGCAGAATTGAATATAAATAAGATTATAACAACGGAAGTTACGACTAGGAATATTGAGTTTAACCGATCTTAACAGAAATTCACAGCAAATATTACCATTGATCAGGTTAAACATAAAGGATATATTTAACATCGTTCGACGGCTCTTAAGGGTAGGCAGTTTTATTAATGCCAGTCTGCTAGTATATGGAGGCATATCCAAATAATTCCATCCAAGGGCACGCAAACAGAAGAGAAGAAATTGTTTCTGCACAGATTCGATGTGTTCACTGTAAACATCATAGTGAGGATCCCATACAATGGACCCATACTCTAAAATTGGTCTGACAAGCGATACATATAGCTGTTTCGTAATATAAGGATCAGAAAATTCTTTTGACCAACGTTTTATGAAACCAAGAGTGCTTCTTGCCTTATTAACAGTCAAAGTGATATGATCATTAAAGTGTAATTTTGTCTAATAAGATCCCAAGATCAATAAAAGAGTCAACATTCTCCAATTGATGACCACCAAGCAAGTAATTAACCGTGATAAAATTATTTCTTGAGAATCGCATACATTTACATTTTTTAATGTTAAGCTCCATCATCTTGTACTCGCACCACAAAAAGAAATTATTGAGATCATTTTGAAGATACATATGCTCGATGAAATTATTAAAGGAGAGAAAAACTTTTACATCATCAGCATACATCAAGATATTGGCAAAATTAATTATGTTGGGAAGATCGTTTATAAACAGCGAAAAAAGAGGTGGACCAAGATGGCTGCCCTGAGGAACACCAGATAGCACATAAATATACTTAGATAAGCTATTGTTCACGCATACGGTCTGCTTTCTACCAGTTAAATACGACTCTAACCATCTTAAGCTCCTATGATTTACACCCATTAAATCCAATTTAGTTAACAGTAGTTTGTGATTCACTTTATCGAACGCTTTGCTAAAATCCGTAAAAATTACATCAGTTTGCTTCTGTTGAGAAAAGGCCGCATTTACCATGGATGTTAACTGAAGCACACTAGTCGTTGTTGAGCAGCCCTTTCTGAAACCATGTTGGTAAGGTGATAGTAACGATGAAGTATGATGGATCAAAAAATCGGCAACTTATTGCCAGATTTAGAAAGCGGTATAATATACGAGTCCTTCCAGAACACAGGAAAATATCCATAATTAATCGAGGTATTAAACAATATGACTAATGGTGTGATGAATGATTCTGCACATCGATTTAAAATACAACTTGGAACCCCATCAGGACCAGGACGAAAAGACATCTTTAAACTTTTCAGGTTTACTAAAATATCGCAGTCACTAAAAGTTGGAATAGATATTACTGGAGCCGATGTCAGCGGGAAAGGGTAATTATTTGTATCCTTGTAAGCAGAGTTAGAATAAGTACTGGCGAAGAAATCAGCAAACATATCACATATGACATCAACACTTCCGGGAGTTCGATCGCGACTGTGATGAGTGACACACGCATTACGGAGATCAGAATCGTTAAAAAAATATCAATAAACAATATCAACTTAGTTGTTTCTTTTCTTTATTTCAAAAAGCAAAAAATAAAAAAAAAATCATTTAAAAAGACAAAACAAACAATAATATTATGAGTGAGCATGTAGCTCTAAAAAATAATGATAACAATATTGTGAATAATAACAACAATAATGTTAATATTGAAAATAAAAGAAAAAGAAAAAATAGCGAAATGGATTCGAATACAAAAAAACATCACAAAAACAATTATTATGCAGTTCTTGATACTGACAATGACAAACAATGTGATAAAAACCTGTTAAAGAAATTTGAGAAGCAAGTAAAAGAAAACAAAGAAAAATATCAAAAATTGAATTCAGCTATTACAGCAATGAATCAAGCACAGATTGCTAATAACAATGTATCTGCAACAAATACAAAGAATGATACAGCGGTTAATAATAATAAAAATATTAACAAAAAAATCCCACCAATAAACATTGTTGATATTGAAACAAAACATTTAATTGAGTTTATCAAAGATGCGTTAAAAATCAATGAATTTAAAATTAAAGAATATCGTAATAAAAAACTATTATTTATGAATAATATTAATGACTTTATAAGAGTTAAAACTTATTTAGAAAAAACAAAAGCAAAATTTTTTACATTTACACCGAAAGGGTTAAAAACTAAATCTTACTTACTTAAGGGCCTTGAGGCCAATATACCTACTGATGAAATTTTAAATGAACTATGTAAATTTCAAGGTGATGAATTACAATTTATAAAAGTTAGTCAATTTTCTACTAAAAAATCTTCTGAAAAAGGATACAGTTTGCCAATATTTCTGGTTCAAATCTCTCCAGAAAGCAACATAAATAAGCTAAAAAATATCAGGGCTATTTTACATCGTTGTGTGAAATGGGAGCAAATTAGACGTCCTGAAATACCTCAGTGTCGTAACTGCCAAGGATTTTTTCACAGTGCAGCAAATTGTTTTCTTGATGCAAAATGTGTAAAATGTAATTCAAGCCATGAGAAAGGGAAATGCCCTATAAATGATGTTTCAGCAGATGAGAGAGATAAACTTTATTGTGTTGTATGTAAAAAATATGGTCATCCTGCGTCTTATAGAGGTTGTGAAGTTTATAAACAACTGCAACATAAACTTAGATTAAAGAAAAAATCCTTAAAGGAAAATAAGTCTAATAATGTTAACAATACGTTTACTTTGGACACAAGTTTTGCTCATGTTGTTAGAGGAAATGATAATGTAAATGTCAATCAAAATGTTATACAAGAAAATTTTAATAATTCATTTCTGTTAGAATTAAAAAACATGATGTTTAGCTTAAATAATCAAATAGCAAATATACAAAAACAATTACATTTACAAACATCTCGTATAGATACAATATTTTCAATGGTAGGTGTGTAAATATGAATAATAATCAGAATACAATATCTAAAAATTTAAAAATTATACACATAAATGTAAACTCATTAATATCTATAAGTAGAAGATACAATCTACAACAATTTCTTAATATACACAACCCTGACATTGTTCTTTTAAACGAGACAAAATTAAATTATAGACATAAGTTAGAGTTCTATAACTACATAATAATTAGAAAAGATAGGACAGGCGCAAAACAAGGAGGAGGTACTGCAATATTAATCAAAAATAACCTCAAGTTTTACAAATATTCAAATAATATAACAGACTCATTTAAATATCTTGAAACTTGCATAATTCGCATACCAATGATTTCTAATAAATCAATTTATATTATTTCAGCTTATTTTCCTTCGGGAAATAATGACTCATTTATAAAAACTGAGATACATAAACTATTTGATTCCTTAAAATTACAAAACATAAACAATTATTACATATTAGCCGGTGATCTAAACTGTAGACATTCAGATTGGGGTAACCCAACAAACAATCAGAAAGGAAATAAACTAAAAGAGTGGTTAACAGATAATGAAATTAACTTCCGATGTAGGCTTTATGCATCAAATTTTCCTTCTTTTCCTAGAACAGGATCATATATAGATGTTTGTATCGCAGATTGTAGGCTTTACATTCATACGGAAAACAATACATTAAACAATCTTGAAACCTTAGATTTCGATAGCGATCACAATGCTATCCAGATTAAAGCTTCAATGAATAATGAGCAGCAAGAGTTTGTATTCATTACGGAACCCCTAATAACCAAATATAATTTTAAGAAAACTAATTGGAAAAAATTTCAGAATAAAATTAAAAATAAATTGCAAACCGAAATGAAAATCCCAAATGATAGAAATTTATCAAATTCTGAAATTGATTTCCAGGTTTCTAGGCTCAATAATATAATCGTGGATACTATGGAAGAAGTTGTGCCTAAGTATAAAAACATTGATTCATTGTCGAAAAAAGCCAACAAAATTATAGAAAAACTTCATGCAGAAAAAAGTAAAATTTTAAATTGTATTAAGAAGCATAATAGATTACAACACACTCTAACTGAGTCGTCACTAAATCTATTAAAGGTTAAATTAAAAATGATTAGAAAATTAATTCAAGAAAATTTTCATGTTCATATTAATAAATATATACAAGAAAAACTAACTGGCATAGATCCAAAGGATTCAGTACACATGTTTCAAGAGATTAAAAAAAATTTCAAGAAATTGAAACCTTTAAATCTTCAGAATATAAAAATACCAGAAGACTCGGAAAGCATATTGAACAGAGCGGGTATTTTACCTGACAACCTAGAAAAAGACAACTTTAATAACTTTATAATACGTGATCAAGAACAAATGTTGGATGCTGTTGGAGCTTATTTAGAGTCTATTCATTCACACAAACCAATTGATCTCAGTAATAGATTACAGGAGCAGGTTAGTAATTATTTTAATCAATTCTTAGAAATGAAAAGTAATTACGAAAATAATCAAACTACATTAATAAACTTTTCATGCGAAAAAACTGCTGATAACATGAATGATACTCAAGCTGCGAATTATTTCATTACGAGAGACAAAATTATATATATTTTTCATAAATTAAAAGGTAAATTATCTTCTGGCGTTGATAAAATACCAAATATCGTATTAAAAAATATACCCAATGAAATTATTTTCGAATACTGTAATTTGTTTAATAATATGCTAAACAATTCTTACTTTCCTATTAAATGGAAAGAAACTAAAGTTGTAATCTTACCTAAAAAAGATAAAGATGCAAGTAACCCAAAAAACCTTCGTGCTATCAGTTTACTTCCTAATATTAGTAAAATATTTGAAATATGTATTAATAATAATATCAACGCCTTCTGTAATGACAAAAATTTAATAAGTGAGAAACAATTTGGTTTCAAGTACAAACATTCTACAATAAATGCAATAACTTTATTGACTTCAAACATCAACTGGAATTGGAATAAGAAACTCTGCACGGGAGCATGTCTAATAGACATGGAAAAAGCATTTGATAGCGTCTGGATTCCAGGTCTTATATTTAAATTAAATAATTATAAATTTCCGTTTTGCCAAATTTTGTTAATCTATAATATGATCACCAATAAATCTTTTAAAGTGTTTCATCAAAATGTTGAAAGTAAGAACACGTTTACAATTATTAACGGTTTACAACAAGGTACAGTGAACTCACCTACTCTTTTTAATTTATTTATATTGGAGCTTCTGAGCAAAATAGAGAATATTATATCCTTTGCAGATGATATTATAATATATAATGCTGACAGCACCATTGAAAAAATAAATCAAAATCTTCAAACAAATTTCAATAGGGTAGAAAAATATACAATTGATTGGAATATGAAAATCAACACGAAAAAATGTGAAACCATTCTATTTAGACCACCAGTTAATAAATGTAATGCTAATATAAAGAAAAATTGGAAACAATTTGGAATCAAATCTAATTTAAATAACATTAATATCCCAAATAAGGATACAGTAAAGTACTTAGGTATCTATTTGGATAAATTTTTATATTTTAATAATCATATAAAGGAGATATTAAATAAAGCAAGGAAAGCTTTTTTCAAATACAAATCCTTATTTTACTCAAAGTATGTTAAACCAAGAGTCAAAGTTATTATGTACCAAACATTAATTAGGCCAATAATTACCTACGGCTGTCCTATTTGGTTCAATATTTCACCATCTTACATGGAAAAGCTAAGAGTGTTCGAAAGAAAATGTCTTAGGGCTTGTGTTTCTAAATTTAGATCATCTGAAAGTAATTATGTTAAATATATTTCTAACAATACTTTGTACAATTTATCAAATATAATAAGAATTGATAATTTTATTATTTATCTAATAAGAAATCATATAACAAGATGTATATCATGTTGTAGTAACAATTTAATAATGGCCCCTTATTATACAAATGAAGAGTATATTATTGATACATTGGAAGAAGGATTTGTACCCCCTGAAGCTTTTTTGTATTTGGATAAATCCAATATCATACAAAATGAAAACTTAGTCCCGATATTTTATCATAACTATAGACGGGCTAATGTGAAAAGTGTTTGTTGCAATTTAGCGACAAATAATTTTAGATTTAACACATGTACAGGTAATAACGTATCTCGTACTATTCAAAGACTAAAAATTAAAAAATTTTGGTGGCTAAATCTATAATTTGTTATACTATCTTTCTTTTATTTTTTGACAAACCTAAATTAATTCTAAAAAAAAAAAAAAAATGTAATGTTTTTTTAAATTTTTCATTACAAATATATAAAATAATATATTCTTCATTTGAAGTACATACAATTTAATATTTACCCACAAAAGTAATTATTGTTATACATATCATTTATACTAGAGAGCTCTTGTACGAGACATTGTATAATTTAAATTAATATTGTTAACTAGTGTTTATGTAGTTTAATGTTTATGAAGAATGTAAATAAATAAAAAATAAAAAAAAAAAAAAAAAAAAAAAAAAATCAACACTTCCGGTTTCTCTTTCAGCAAATTTCATGAAGGATGGATAACCAGTAGATTTTCTCTTGGAATTTACAAACGTAAAGAAAGATCTAGGATTCTTAATAAAATTATTTTTCATTTTATCCATATATGTTTTATATAATAAGTGATTTAGAATGTTATATTCAGACCGGCAAATAGAATATCTTCCATAATCAATAATGGAGCCAGAACGTTTGTATTTCTTGTAATACTTGTTCTTTTGATTTTTCAGTCGTGACAGTTGTTTCGAATTCCATGGTGGCCCAACCAGAGTATATGAAGGTTTTAAGGGAACACAAATTTCAATTAATGAATGCACTTTCTGAAATCATCAAGTCAATATCAGAATCATTGTTAACAGGAATAGATAAGGTTTCATTCCAACAAGTATTTTTCATCATGTCATTAAATAAATGGTAATTGGTTCGATTAAAACAGTAAACTTTACTAATTTTCGAAGGCTTAGTTTTGAAATTCGTTGGAAGGAAAAAATTAGTTTTTAAGGTCGGATGATATCGATCCTCAGGTAAAGTTACAGGTTCGGAACGTAAAACACTACAGTGATTAACATCATTAACAAATACAAGATCCAGTATTTTTCCAAAGTCATTACAAAGTGAGTTTATTTGATACAGTGATAGTCCAAAAATATCGTTTAGGAATACGTCATGGCAAGTCTTAGTTTTAATGGGAATTAAATAAGGCACATCAGGTACATGTTTCCATGTAATTGAGGGTAGATTAAAATCACCCATAACAAAAACAGAATCATCTTTTTTGGCACATTGGACAACAGATGTCATTGCGTCAACATGATCAGAGTAAACAGCATAGTCAGAATCATGGGGAACATAAGAACAAGAGAAGTAGACTTTAGACGTTTTTAATTTTACAACAACAGCAACAAATTCAACATTGGAAGTATCGGTTACAAACTGTTCTGATGGATATAATGAAGAGACAGCAATTAATACACCACCTCCTCTGCGTGTATTACGATTGTATCTATAAATTTGATATTTGTTACAAAGAATTTCCGCATTAAAAACACTGTCATTAAGCCAAGTTTCAGTAAAGACAATTACATCATACATAAAATCATGACTATTAACGAAGAGTTTGGACAATTTACTATTCAATCCACGAACATTTTGATATACTATTGATAAACTATCACAGTGAATATTTAGTTTTTTGTAATTTGCGGTGTAGGTAGACGTACAATATTATTCCTTTGTCTGCCCGAGGAAACATATTCCCGGACATATGTTTTTGCAGGCCAAAAATTAAAATCTAGTATTTTTTCAAAGTATTCGTCCGGAACTGTAATTTTAAAAGACGCTATTGTTCTCGGTTGCGAGTATGCAAATTTATGAACCGATAAATTAATCCCGTCACATATTTTAGATCTTTTATAAAATTCAATGTCCTTTATGGCAGTGCCAGGAGCTAAACGTGAGATAAAAATGCTTCTAGCAGGTGGTATGACTCTTAACGGCTTAGGTGTGGTTATCAAGGTGTTATTAATATCAGTGACTTTTGCAGCAGCTTTCGAGTAACTTGAAGTAGGTTGTGAGTTATTAGGATTTTCAGTTACGGACGAAATATCAGCAGCACGAGGTAAAGGTGATATTAAATTTGTGGGCGGTGATGTACAATTATTATTCAAAGAATATGACGGTTGCAATTCACGAGATGGAGTTATTACAACATTCTGATTCGGATCAGCAGCAGGTGGTAGTAATGGAGAAACATTTTGAGCAGATCTCAGACCATCCTTTTTACGTTTAGGTGATGCAGAATGTTGATTACTAACAAATTTATCCAAATTAGGATATTTAGCAAATAACTCACCAAACTCTGTAAACTTCTTTTGCAATTCCATGAGATCATTACTAATTGTGTTAAATTTAACCTTAGAGTTCTTAAATAGTTTGTAGAATTCGATATTGACTTTTCTACAATCAGGACAAGTCCATTGAAGGAACTTCTGTGGATCAGCTAACGCATCCGCATCACGAGCCTTAAGACCACTACAAGTTATATGATAGAGGCTCATACATAGCCAGCATGAGACCATCCTAAGATTCCCAGTAGTTGAACAATTTGCTTTTGAACACTCCATTATATTAATTTAAAAGTATTAACCGCAATATACGACCTTTAGCAAATTCACAAACCAAGGCAGTTGCAATAAATAGTAGTGATTACAAAAAGTAACAATGTTTAACATATAAATTGACTGTCAATACTTTAGATAAATTTGGCAGCACTTAATAAACCGGTAATTAGTGTAAAACAGCTGGTTGTTTTTAATTTGTTTACTTTTGTTTTTGTTTTATTTTGTTTAGGATAATGTTGCTATGTAGGTGTTAGGATTAAAGATACTGTGTAAGTTTGTTGTTGTTCAATTGCAGTTACTTAATTTTGTTTTAATTCTGAGGATGAGTCACCAAGAATAAGATTGTCCGTTTTACATTAGTTTTTGGAAATTATAAATAAATATTGCATGAAGAGTTAGACTCTGTCGCTATGCGTTATTTCACTTTGATAAATTTCAAATTGGTATTTTTATGTTATGTTGACTTATTTTTATGTTAAGATTTATTGCACAAAATGCAACTATAGACAATATTTTCAGAATACAAAACTTCAAAAACACATATACTACACAAAAATCTTGCAGGAGCACAAACATAAACACGTCCGATCACTTCAACAAACAGGGTTTTAATCTCCATACGGCCATACTAGATCTTACTGTAAGTTACCTTAAGTGTGCGTAATTTGTGGGGAATTACATAGTACCGCTAAATGGCCTAAAAGTGATACTTGTTTAAGAAAATGTAGTAACTGTGGTGGGAATCACACTGCCATCACAGGGCTTGTCCCGTTTATTATATGGTAAAAAACTCGATGGCCCAAAAGAGTATGATTCCGCCTATGCAGACACAAAGAGTAGAAACACATGATTATACACCAATAGTCAACAAAGGCACAAATAAAATCTCGTACGCCAGCGTTTTGAAGTCTAACTCAGCACCAAGGTCACATACAACAAACAACCAGAATCCTAATGCTTCCAACCTGAGTCGGCTTGAGACTACAATCGAGGCACTAGTTCAATCGGTAAATAACTTTACAAATACTTTGAGCAACATGATGCAGGAGATGTTAAGAATGCAGTCAATGCTGTTATAAGCGGTACTTAATAAGCCGTAAATTGCCTAAGACTTTGTTTCTGGAACGCAAACGGTATTCGCCAGCATAAAAATGAAATTGAACACTTCCTTATTAGCAAAAAAATTGACGTCATGCTTATTTCGAAAACTCATCTGACATCAAGAAGCTTATTTAAAATGAACGGTTATTCCTTTTTCGACACAAAGGATCCCCGCGATAGGTCATGTGGAGGCTCCGCAGTCTTAATAACGGCTCGAATAAAACATTACCAAAATGAGTGGTCTTTGTGAAGAAAACTATTCAACACAATTTCTAAATTGAAACTGGATGTTATTTCTTCAACGCAGCCTACCTATTGACCAACTGATAGACAAAAAATACCAGATTTAATCGACTTCGCAGTAGTTAAGAACATCTCTAGAGAAGTATATGAGGTAGAAGCCTCCCTGGATCTGTCTTCGGATCATACGCCTACAATCATAACACTGTGGAATAATCATGTGTCCCCGTCTGGCTACTTAATGGAAAAAGAGACTACAGTGAATTGGCTAAAATATAAGAAATACATAAGCTCTCACTGTTCAGAAAATATTCCTCTAAGGACTATTAACGATTTGAACCAGGCAGTATATGATTTTGAAAAATCCTTACGTTAGCCATCCAAAGCGCTGTTAATGTCCCAAAACGAATCAGGTACAACAGAATTTATTCCGCTGATATCGAAAACCTTGTGCTGGAAAAACGAAGACTCCGTAGAGAGTGGCAACTACACAGATTACCTCAACTTAAAAGAAAACTAAATGAGTGCACAAAACGTCTTCAAAATTTACTCGAATCACAAAGGCTTCTATCATTTAAAAATTATTTGGAAAATCTGGACGCGACTCAACAAACGAATTATTCATTATGGCGTGCAACCAGGAATCTAAAAAGGCCAATTATTAGTAAACCACCTTTACGTGACTCAAATGGTAACTGGTCAAGAAGTGATGCGGAAAAAGGTAGACTATTTGTGAATCACCTGAAAAATGTTTTCACCCCTAATAGTGTTTTCACACCGAGTGGTTTTAACGCAAAAGTTGGTTTTAACGTTAAAATCAAAAATAAAACCTGCTTTTACCATAGAAAATTATTGTGTTAAAACCAACTTAAAACCTTTTTTGAATTGGTTTTAAGTAGATTTTATGAAATACAACCTTGTTTTATGTACTAAATCAGAGCTACCAGCTCTGAAATGGTAAAAACAGCTGATAAAAATTAAATAAAAACAAAATAAATATAAAAATACAGAAATCCGGTTGTATAAAACTGTAAAATTTCAAATAATGAATGCTACAACAATAATAAATAATAATATTTTAACAATAATATTAATAATAATTCTTAATTTTTCATATTTTTTGTTTTTTCTTAAACAACAACATTTCTGTTCCGTCATAAATGTATGAAAGTTAAAACCAGATTTAAGAAAATTTGCTGTGTGAACGCAAAATCAGCTGATTATGGTTTTAATGCTAAAATCAGGTTTTAACTTTTGGTATGAAAACACTATAACAAGTCTACCGAAATAATTAATTTACCAATTGTTGTGGCGTAGACTCCCAGACCCATTAACTCCGGTGTTCCTCAGGGTAGCATACTAGGTCCTGTTTTATACCTGATATTTACAGCTGACATGCCAATAAGTGAAAACATATATACTTCCACACTTGCTGGCGACACAGAATTTTTAAGCGTACATATGAATCAACAGATTGCATCGCAGATCTTACAGGAACAAGTATCCCTACTGGAGGAATGGTTGAAGAAATGGATAATAAGGGTTAACGAACAGAAATGTACCCACGTAGCCTTTACATTGCGAAGAGAGACCTGGGCTGCTATATACATTAATAATCAGACAATACCACAAAGCACACATGTAAAGTACTTGGGTATACACCTTGATCGTCGTTTAACGTGGAAATTACATATTGAGTCAAAACTGGCACAAATAAATATGAAAACTGCACAAATAAATTGGTTAATTGGTCGAAATTCATCACTAAAATTGGACTGTAAACTCCTTATATAGTCTATATTAAAACCCATTTGGTGTTATGGAATACAACTATGGGGTACAGCCTCAGCTTTAAATGTGGAGAAAATTCAGAGGCGCCAAAATAAAATTTTACGAATGATCACTGCCGCCCCTTGGTATATCAAAAACTCGAATATTCACAAAGATCTGGACGTCCCGCTAGTTAAAATGGAAATTATAAGATGCGCTGAAAAGTACTTAGATAACCTAGATGGCCATATAAATTCATTA
This sequence comes from Sarcophaga rosellei, assembly GCA_930367235.1. Classification (NCBI taxonomy): domain Eukaryota; kingdom Metazoa; phylum Arthropoda; class Insecta; order Diptera; family Sarcophagidae; genus Sarcophaga; species Sarcophaga rosellei. The sequence goes on along the minus strand of OV884018.1, from coordinate 42,425,114 downwards.
GTCCGTGGTATTTGACGTCACACTGGCCATATTCGATTAAAAAGGAAGGATACTCTTGCGCTCGGCCGAACTTTACTTTACTTTACTTTTTATTTTTATAATTATTTTTGAATTATTATTTTTGAATATATTATTTTATTTGGCAATGGCTAAATAAATATATACATTTTTCTTTTTAGTTTTAAGATTTTCTTTTTAGTTTTAAGATTTGAATAATTATTATTAGTTCATTATTAATGGAGATTCAATAAATAATAATAAAAGAAAAAAAAAAGAATGTCGTTTGTATTCTTTTCTCGAAGGAAAATTGGAGGTGGTTTAGAGGACCTGGCTTCAGAAATTGGGGCATCTTTCTTATCTTGCAGTAAAGCAAACCGATTTTTCGACGGCGGTTTTTCGATTTCTTTTGTTAATTTTAAAACTGATGCAATATTATCAGATTTCGGACTTCTTCCTCTCTTGAGCACTTGAATATATCGATCCATACCTATTTGGACTTTCGCCTTTTCTTTTTGATCCAAACAGGTACCGTCCTTTGGTTTTAGACTTACCGTGTTCACTGAAACTGCTGACAACTCTCCAAAATTAGTTAAAGAAGACCGCAAAGAGGTAGACCCTTCGATATTTTTTTATTTATGTTGAATAGATTTTTTGCGCAGGTTGAGCTTTGCTCGACACATTTATTTAAGTTCGGGGAGCTTGCACTTAAATTTGTAGTTTGCTTTATATTTGGTCTCATGGATAGATAGTTCCTTTTATATTCGGGGTGTGCAATATTTTCGTTGCTAGCACTTGCAGAGCATATTACATAGTAAGCATTTCGGCTAGATCCACTTGCACTATTGGTGTTTTCACTACTCATCAATTAAAAAGTTTTTATTTTTTGTTATCAGTGTTTTTTTTTATTTCTTTTATTTGTAACGATGTAACAATTGTTGTTGTTGTTTTATTTCTATTTTTAGAATTAATATAAAAAAGAGTATGTAAAATACCGTTAGGAATTTTATTCTTTAGCCACTTGTTTGTTCTTTTGTTTATCACCTATTACAAATGTTTAAAAATTTGTCACCTATTACAAATAAACACACTGAATAACTCGCGCTGCGAAATAAAAACGTCCGTACTCTTCGAGAGTATATAGAACAATAATTTTTTTGTGTTCATGATTTGATATTTATGGTTTATTATTTGATCTGGACGCAATAGTTTCAATATTGAAGTACCCATTATTTGTATTGCATTATTTTCTATTCCTGTAATTTTGCAAGCTTTGTATTCTTTCCACACTTTTTATTCCCCTACATCTTCATTGAAATTTTCAGGGGTTGTTTTTTTCTCTGCTCTTGAGTGAGATATCATTTTCTTTGGTTTCTGTTTTGATAATTACTATTTCTGATATAGCCCCCTCTCTGATTGTTATTGCTATAACCTTTGCTGTTGTGTTACCCCTTGAATGTATAGTATTATAATGATTGTTTTCTTGAGAATTGTTAGTATTTCTATAATAATAACCCTGGATCCTATTACGTCCATTATTATTGTAATTATTAATATTGTTGACGTTGCCTTTTATTATTATAAGATCTTTTGTACTTATTGCAACGCGTTATTGCACTTGCTTGTGGCATTGCTTCTACGACAATGCGAATCGTTTATTTAAACTCTTAAGCCATTTTTGAAAGTGCTGAGCGCCACATTTTATACATGAGTGGCTGTACCTACAGTTTAACGTCGACTCCGAACAAAAAAATTTTTTTGAGAAACTTTCATGGCAGGTTTATTTGCTCTCAGAGCTTTTGCCAGAAATCTGCTGAGAATAAGTCGCCAAAGAAATAATTTTTTCATATTTCGTTTTAATGTCTGACCTGGGATACGAACCCGGGATTTACGTCAAATAAGCCAACACACTACCTACTAGACTACGGCGACTTCCATAGGAGTACTCATTTACCTTTCCTAAAACTAATATAATTATAAGGATCAGAATTATCTGTTGAATGTGGTCACTTGTAAGTACCACTACCATTGTTGTTCGTAAACCATCGAAACCGTCGAAAACCATTTTATGTAAAAGTTTTTTTATATATATATGTATTTTATAAAAATTTATGTACATACGTTTATCTGTTCTACATACGTTAAAAAATTTTTTTTAACATTAAATATTTCTTGAAAGATCGCGGTCGCCTGTATGTCGCTGCGATCTGTTTCCTTCTCTTTTATTTTTGTTTTTTCGCCCCTTTTTCTTGCGGGTTTTATTTCTTCTTTTGGGATAGAAAGAGGAAGTTTTGTTTTGGATTTTCTTAACCGGTTTTAATATTCCTGTATTGGAATTTTTTTTCTTAGTGGCCTCGTACTTCGGGGCCTCAGGATTTGGTGCTATGGGGTTAATTAATACACTTTTTATAATTTTTGTGAAATTTTGTGAAATAAAATCAAGCTTTTGTCATTCTATAAACAGTACTAATAAATAAGATAATACGCTTGTTGTACTGGATTTTACCAATAAATAAAAATAAAATAATGAATTCTCAATTGTTTGCCTTTAAAGTTGTTATTATTAGCTTTCTTTTTCTATGATATCGTATTTCCCTTACTGCATTACTTAAAGGAGGGTTACGAGCATTTCACGCACTCATTTTATTTAAAACGCTTTGGGTTCTTTAGTTTGGAATTATTTTAATTGTTTATAATAAACACGGACGTATTTAAATCAGGGACCGTAACTGTTATAAATTTTATGGTAAAAGTCAGGAAATAAAAATTATGTTTTGACCTTTATTTTTCGAGCAGAAATAAAAGTTAATTTTAACTTTTATTTTTTCGAGCAAAAATAGCAGTTATTTTTTAAATAAAAGTTATTTTTTTACTTTTATTTTTTCGAGCAAACTTTTACTACTTTTATATTTTCGGTCCCTGAGTTAAATACCGAAATATTAAACAAAACTTTTACGAAAGATAAAGTCGACACCAGTACGCAAAACACGTCTGAATTTTATGACGAATTCGATTACATATACGCTCCGTGATCTAATTTCTAACTATGTATATGGTTATAAATAATAAATGAAAATCTCTACTTTCAGGCTCTGGATGCCCAACATCGGAAAGCAGTAGCTGATATGATACATGAATTAAGTGATAAGGCGCAATTCATCACAACAACTTTTAGACCAGAATTACTGGAAAATGCTCATAAATTTTATGGAGTGCGCTTCAGAAATAAAGTCAGTCATATTGATTGTGTGACAAAAGAGCAAGCTAAGGATTTTGTAGAAGACGATAACACTCATGCCTAAAATTCGTATTGAAATACACATTTTATAATATCTTTAGGGTCCATGCCTCAGCGCCATAAAGAAGCACGGGTAGGATGAGAGTCTTGTAGAGTGTTAGTTTGGTCGCTCGAGAGAGGTCTCTGCTACTCAATTGCCTATTGAGACCATAGTAGCACCTGTTGGCAAGAGTGATCCTACGCTTGATCTCCAGACTGACATCATTTTTGGTGGAAACGGCGTAGCCAAGATAAATAAATTCCTTGACTGTTTCAAAAGTATAGTTATCGGCCGTAATCTGAGAATCAATACGCCGCACGTCTCTACTTGTCGATAACATATACTTTGTTTTGCCCTCATTTACTGCCATACCCATCTTGGTAGACTCCCGTTCAATAGCACTAAAGGCAGCAGTAACATCTCGCTTGGTACGCCCTATGATGTCAATGTCGTCAGCGTACGCAAGCAGCTGGACACTCTTTTGAAAAATAGTGCCATTGCGATGCACTCCCGCCTTTCGCAGAACACTCTCCATGACGAAGTTGAAGGGGTCGCATGTAAGGGATCGCCTTGTCTGAAACCTCGCACGGTATCAAAAGGTTCGGAGAGGTCCATTCCTACCTTGACGGAGCTGCAGGAATTGCTCAACGTCATTCTGCATAGCCTTATCAGATTCGCAGGTATCAAAGGCTGCCTCATAGTCGACAAAAAGATGGTGTGTGTCGACTTGTTGTTCATGGTCTTTTCCAGGATTTGGATAGTGTGAAGATCTGGTCGATGGTGGACTTGCCAGGTCTGAAGCCGCACTGATAAGGTCCAATCAGTGTTTTGACGAGTGGCTTCAGTCGTTCACACAATACGCCTGTAAGAACCTTATATGCGATAGGGAGAAGGCTTATACCCCTATAGTTGGCGCATATCGTAGGGTCTCCCTTTTTCAGGACAGGACAGAGGACACTGAGGTTCCAATCGTTGGGCATACTTTCCTCTAGCCATATTTTGTAAATAAGCTGGTGCATGCGCCCTACCAACTCATTACATCCGGTCTTAAACAATTCAGCAGGGAGGCCATCAGGACCCGCCGCTTTATTGTTTTTAAGACGCATTATCGCGTCTTTGACCTCTTCATGGCTAGGCGGCGGAATGTCCACGCCGTCATCATCGATCGGGTTCGTTTCATCTCTAAAGACGGAATTGGTGTCGTCATCGCCTTGTAGCAGAGAAGAGAAGTGCTTCCTCCATAACCTCAGCACCCCTTGCGGATCTGTTACCAAGTTTCCGTTTTCGTCTTTGCAGGAAGACGCTCTGGGCTTATAACCCTCGGTTAGACGCTTAACCTTTTGATAGAATTTTCCAGCGTCATTCCTGCATTTATACACCTCGATTTCCTCACGCTCACGCCTTTCCTGCTCCCTCTTCTTGCGTCTGAAAAGGCGTCTCTCTTCCCTTCTCCTCTCTCTATAGTCCTCGACAATTGCTCGCGTAGCGGCAGACTGCAGAGTATTTCTGTATGCGGCGTTTTTCGCTGCAGCTGCCTCGTGACACTCCTCATCGTACCATTGATTTCGTTGGGGTGGGCGCTCGAAACCAAGGACTGTTTCCGCAGTAGTGCGCAAGGAGTGGGAGATGTTGGCCCACAGTCCTCCAATGTCGTTGAGATTGGAGAGGGAATGACGGAGCTTGTCGGAGAGCTGAGCGGAGAACGCCTCTGCTGTCCTTTGTGATCGCAGCTTCTTGACGTCCAGCTTTCGCAATGTACTAGAGCGCGCAGACCTCGATGCGCTAATGCGCAATCGAAACATGGCTGCGACAAGGTAGTGGTCAGAGTCGATGTTTGGACCTCTGAACGTACGCACATCTAGTACACTGGATACATGCCTTCCGTCAATCACAATATGATCGATTTGGTTGGACGTAGATCGATCAGGGGACATCCAAGTGGCCTTGTGGATATCGAGGTGTTGAAACCTGGTGCTACATACTACCATGTTACGTGCCGCGGCGAAATCGATCAGCCTCATGCCATTGGGGGTAGTGTTCTCGTGGAGGCTGAACTGTCCGACAGTGGGGCCAAAGATACCTTCCCGCCCGACCCTCGCATTAAAATCCCCGAGGACAATTTTGGCGTCATGGGCCGGGCACTTATCTTATACGTCCTCGAGTTTAGCATAGAAGGCATCTTTAGTCACATCGTCCTTTTCTTCCGTCGGGGCATGAGCACAAATAAAGCTGATGTTGTAAAATTTTGCCTTGATGCGGATCCTTTCGTTCACAGGTGTGAACCCAGAGACAAGGTGGCGAAGTCTCTTATTAACCACAAATCCGCATCCGAATTCGTGCTTATCATCCTGGCAGCTGAAATACACATCGCAAGATGCTAGCCTTTTGCATCCTTGCCCTATCCATCGCATTTCATGGATGGCAGTGATGTCCGTCCTACATTTCATGAGGGCATCCGCCAGCTGGGCGGAAGCGCCTGCCCTGTAAAGGGTTCGGACGTTCCATGTGCCTATTCGTAAATCATAGTCCTTTAAACGTTTGCCGTGGTCGTCAACTTTTGAGGGGATCTTTATAGAGGCTATTGTTTTGGTTTTCATTGGAGAAAGTTTTTAAGTGGCGGGTTTCAAGCCCTACGCACAACCCAAATTTAACGTCCAGGGGATTGGACTTCGCTGCACGCATTAGTTATCATCTAGCGGGTGCTAGAATGCCATCCATGAGGGGCCACGAGGAGGCTGCGTGTCAACTTGAATACAGCAAGACAAAGATCGTCCTGGTGGTCGCCACGTTGACCACAGTCAGAAACTTTACCTTGTTCGCATGCATCCCATCCCTCCCATCATCATTTTGCACTTTTGAAAAATAGTGGAATGCATTTACAGTTTCACCATATTTAAACCAAGTTCACAACTATTAAAAAATCAAAAAAATAGAACAAACTTAATTTCCACTAATTAACAATATCGAGATATTTTCCATATTCCTTATCACTTAACCGATTTCCATCAAATAAAATAGTTCGAATATAATCTAGTGAGAGCTAAATAGTAAAATTAAAAAGAATTGACAGCAATAATTCTTTATCAATTCCGATTTCCATCAAATAAAATGATTCTAATATCATCTAATGAGAGATAAATTCCTATAACAACCTATTTACCACATTCATCATTATGCACGTTTGAAAAATAGTGGAATGCATTTACAGTTTCACCATATTTAAACCAAGTTCACAACTATTAAAACATCAAAAAAATAGAACAAACTTAATTTCCACTATTTAACAATATCGAGGTATTTTCCATATTCCTTATCACTTAACCGATTTCCATCAAATAAAATAGTTCTAATATAATCTAGTGAGAGCTAAATAGTAAAATTAAAAAGAATTGACAGCAATAATTCCTTATCAATTCACCGATTTCCATCAAATAAAATGATTCTAATATCATCTAATGAGAGATAAATTCCTATTACAACCTTTTTTCCACATTCATCATTATGCACGTTTGAAAAATAGTGGAATGCTTTTACAGTTTCACCATATTTAAACCAAGTCCACAACTATTAAAAAATCAAAAAAATAGAACAAACTTAATTTCCACTAATTAACAATATCGAGGTATTTTTAAAATTTTTTCTGCTTCTAACCTACTATTATTGATACCATATGGCACATAAACAGTAAACTTACAGCATCTAACGAGATCCAAAAGTCCTACAACAAACCTTACAAACCATTCGTCATTATACCCATTTAATAAATATCGGAAAAGCGGTTACATTTTCAGGAAATATTAATCATCATCACACCAATGAAAAGATTTCTAAATTCTAAACAAATGCAAAAATGGTCAAAAAAGAAACCAAAATTAGAAAATAATATAATAATATAGTGTTATATTTAACTTCATTTTTTATTAGCCTTCCTATACCCGCGCGTTGGTCTGTGAGACCAATTTTTTTAGTATTTCCATTTTTTGTACAAAAAATAGTGCCAGTAAGTTTATATTACTGGTAGATTCATTATTCGCATTCAGCTTCGTTTTAATGCAAATACGAAGTATCTGCGAAGAGCCGGAGTATGCACACACAACGATAGTCGGTCTGTGAGACCGAACGCGGGTATTGGTGTAACACTTGTGTAAATAAGTTTTTAAATATTTTTATTTGTTTTGTGTTATTTTTATTTTATATATTGTTATCTTAAAAGTTATGAATTTTTATTTTTTTTATTTTGAGTATAAGTGTATTTTTGTTCATGTTTTCGTGCCTGAATAAATGAATTTTTTAAATTAAATAAAGTATTTTTCTGTATTTTCTTTTTTGTATATACTTGGGAACATTCAGTTCTAACATTCAAAATTATTCAAATTAATTTTTTGGAAATAATACCAAGGATATAGGGCTATACAATTGTCGGTGTCAAAGACCGTGCGCGGGTATTGGTTTTTCATTTTTTGGCGCGGGTATTAATAAACTAATGTGAGCTAAAGCTAAAGCTCCATATATTATACATAACTTCATACTAAATCTAAGTATTTTTAAATATGCTTCAAATAATATGATTCTAATAGCATCTGACGAGAGCTATAACTCCTAGAGCAACCTTTCCACACCACTCATCATTATACTCTTTTAATAAATATCGGAAATGCATTTAAATTTTCACCATATATTTACCGGATTCACGCATATGAAAAAATTTAAATTTTTAAACAAAAATGGTAAAAAAAACCAAAATTAGAAAATTAATAATTAATTAGAATCATAGTCATAGTCAAACACTAAAGTCGCTTCTTTTTAAAAACAACTTTAATATTTAAACCTGTTACTAACTGTTTCTTAACTATAGTGAAAATTAATATTAGTTTTAATTTGAATCAGCTTTAAGTCGGTGATTAGTATAATTTTCGAAATCCTGCATACAAACTGGTATAAATACTGTATGTGCCATCTCCGCACAGCTGATGCAATAAAAGCGCCAAAAAATAAACAAAATATAAATTGGTAATTAGGAAAAAAACAATTGCATAAAATGAATCCGTGGAAATCATTTTCAATGTCCTCAATTGTTCACATCTCTCCAATTATTTTTAAACACTTTTTTAATAATTTATAAAAAATTTAACACAATTCATACAACTTTTGTTTTTGGTTTGTTTTGATTTTGTAAATTTGGATAAATGACAAACAGCTGATATAGTTAAAGTGATGTTAACTTTGTTAAAAACAACTTCATATTGTTTTAAGTATATTAATTCCTATTAATAAACTGATATTAGTAAACTTCTAGAACGAACTTTTCACGCGATTCAACATTATACCCAGTAAAAATATGCAGTTATATTTTGACCATATATTATAAATACATTACATAATAATATAATATTACATATAACTTCATTTATATGAATAAAAGTATTAATAAAAGTAAAAATAAAGTATTTTTAAATTTTTTTTTCTGATTCTGACCTTCCATTAATGATCTCATACGGCACATAAACAGGGAAATTAAAAATTGTCATTCATTACCCCTTAACCGCTTTTCATCTAATAAAATGATTGGAATAGCATCTAAGGAGAGCTAGAATTCCTAGAACAATCTGTTTACCCCATTCACCATATTTTAACCGAAATCACACCTATCAAAAAATTTTAAATTCTAAACAAAAGAAAGAAATGGTCAAAAAACAAACCCAAATTGAAATATAATATATTTTTAATATTATATTAAACTTAATTTCTATTAATAAACTAATGAGAGCAAAAGCTTCTCACAACAGCCCTTTCACACCATTCATCCATTATACCCTTTTAAAAAATAATGGAAACGCTTTTACATATTCATCCTATTTAAAACAAAATCACATTTAACAAAAAATTTTTAAATTCTAAACAAAAATGGCAAAATCTGTATAAGAAAATAATATTATTATATTTAACTTAATTTATATTAATAAACTGATATTAGTAAACTTCTAGAACAAACTTTTCACGCAATTCAACATTATACCTAGTAAAATATATCGGAAAATATATTTTGATATATTATAAATATATTACATAATAATATAATATTACATAAAACTTCATTTATATTAATAAACTACATATAAGTATTTTAAAATTTTTTTTTCTGATTCTATCCTTTCATTATTGATTTCATGCAGCAAATAAACAGTAAAATTAAAAAATTGACAGTAATAATTCCTTATCACTTAACCGATTTCCATCAAATAAAATAGTTCTAATATAATCTAGTGAGAGCTAAATAGTAAAATTAAAAAAAATTGGCAGCAATAATTCCTTATCAATTCACCGATTTCCATCAAATAAAATGATTCTAATATCATCTAATGAGAGATAAACTCCTACAATAACCTTTTTACACCATTCATCCATTATTTTATTATACAATAATTTAATATTGTATATAACTTCACTTCTAGCAATAAACTAATGAGAGCTAAAACTTCTAAAACTATCTTTTTGTCCCATTAATTTTTAAAAAAATCAGAAATGCATTTACATTTTCAGCATAATTTAACCAAAATAACAAATCAAAAAATTTCTAAATTCTAAACAACTAAAAAATGCTCAAGAAACAAATAAAAATTAGAAAATAATATAATAATTTAATATAATATTTAACTTCATTTCTATTAATAAACTAATGAGAGCTAAAGCTTCTGAATAACCTTTACACGCCATTCAAAATTACACCCATTAAAAATATCGAAAATGCATTTACATTTCACCATATTTAAACCAGAGCCCGGGAATTCCTATGCACGCGTGCATGTCAGCCATTACTAAATTTACAACAACGTACTCTTACGATCAAAAATACACTCAGTCTCGTTTGAGCATTCATTGAAAGAGGTTGTGTTGTCGCATGCTTCTTGCTTTTGTACATGAAGATCTGCTAATGCATGGATGTACAATATAAATATCCCAGAAAGTTTTCTATTAAATATGTGTATTTCCAAAAAAAAACAAATTTTAATCTAAAATGCTTTCTTAAATCAATATAATCAAAGAAGTCTAAACGAATTTGACAAATTTTAATTTAATAAAGTAATACTTTTAATTAAAATACCACCATTTAAAAATTTAAATTTTCCATGCCTGCATTGTAGTGAATGTAAGAGTATAAATTTTTCTCTTTTCTTATTTTTCGCTCTCGCAACAACTGACCAATAGCAAGTGTTGCCGGGCTCTGATTTAAACCAAAATCACACCTACCAAAAATTTTGAAATTGTAAACAAAAATGGTAAAATACCTAAATTAGATAATATATATTTATAAAATAATATATTTTAACTTCATTTCATTTCATACGGCGAATAGATAGTAAAATTAAAAAATTTACAGCAATAATTCCTTATCCCTTAACCGATTTCCATCCAATAAAAATTCCTGGAACAACCTTTTCACACCTTTTTAAAATATTTCGGTAATGGCGTTACATTTTCGCCATATATTAACCATAATCACACCTGTGAAAAATTTGTAATTTCTAAACAAATGCAAAAAAGACAAACCAAAATTAACAAGTAATATTATTATATTGGTTTACAATAATATAATTATATAATAATATAATATTATATTTAACTTCGTTTCTATTAATAAACTAATGAGAGCTAAATCTTCCGAATAACCTTTTTACCCCATTCATCATTATACCTTTTTGAGAAAAGAAACGGAAATGCATTTACATTTTCACCTTTTTAAAAAATATCCGAAATGCGGTTTCATTTTCACCATATTTTGAACAGATCACACCTGTCAAAAAAATTCTAGGTATTTTCAAAAAACTTTTTCTGTTCTAACCAACCATAATTGATCTCATTGGGCAAATAATCATAGAAATTAAAAAAATTACAGTAATAACCGATTTCCATCATTTATTTATTTTTTATTTATTTATTTTATTTTATTTATTTTATTTATTTATTTATTTGTTCAAAACAATACAACAAGAATAAATCTTATATTACAGTATTGCTTAGCAATTGTTATTAACATTTAATTGGAATAATCTATTTTTAACTAATTTAACAAATTACATTAAAAAAATTAATTAAAAAATGAATTAAAAAAAAGAAAACTTAATATCTAACAAAATAAAACAAAATTTAAGTAAGGAAAGGGAAAATATCATAATAATGTTAAAAATAAAAATAACAAGAATATCACAGACTGTGATTCACAGTTATAATAAGTCTAAGGGGGAAAAAAACATTTACAAAGTTAGAGAAAATTATTTATGCAAAGTGCTTGAAAATGGCATTTTTAAAATGGGTTGCATTATTGATTTTTTGTATTTGAGGGGGAAGTTGGCTCCAAAGACGGATAGAGTGAATGAAAAAGTGTTGTTGAGAGATGGCCTTGCTATATTTCATAGAATTTATCTTGTTCCCTCTATTTGACCTAGAAAATACTAGTCTCTCATATAAATAAGGTGGCTGTCGACTATATACTAATTTGTGCAGGAACAGCAGGGTTCGGCAATTCATTAAGTTGTCAAATGTGACATTATAAATCAGTCGGGCGAAATGCGATATACTCCTATTTCTCCTAATGCCAAAGATATATCGTGCTATAGCGTTGTAAGTTACGTTAAGTCTTCGTCTACTAACTGCATCGCAGCTAGCAAACAGCTCACATCCGTACATAAGAGTCGGTAGTAAATATGTCTTCGCCAATAGCATTCGAATATTAGTTGGTGTAAAATACTGTGACATCCAGAGATTTCGAAGCATCGCAAAAGTTTTTCCACAGTTCATTTTGACGTGATCCGACCAATTTAGTTCCTTATTCAGAGTCACACCGAGATTTTTAGCTGTTCCAACAAAGCCTATATTTGATCCATTAATTTGAATCGGTGGTAGATATGCGATCAAGTTCTCAGGTGCTCCTATCAGTAACGCCATTGATTTGTCGGGATTTATACTCAGACCGTTTGCAGATGCCCATAAATAAATCTGATTCAAATCCTGGTTTATCAAACCTATGCAGTAGGGGGCATCACTAGCATTACAACTTATGTATAACTGCACGTCATCAGCATACATGTGTATTTGGCAATGTTTTACTTGCAACGGTAGGTCATTAGCATAAATTGAGTATAACAATGGCCCAAGTATAGAGCCCTGTGGCACACCTCTTGGCATTGCACAGCTTTTGGATACAACGAAATTATGGCTAACACTCTGACTTCTGTCGGTTAGATACGAGGAGATTAGTTTTAATGCAGTTGAGGAAAAATTGCACATATATTTTAGTTTAAGTTCCAAGATAGAATGATGGACAGTATCAAATGCCTTAGAGTGATCCAGTAGCACAAGAAAAGAGATAGTGTGACGTTTATCAATTTGACACCTAATTTCCTCGGTTACATCAACCAACGCACTAAGACAGCTGTGTTGTGGTCTAAAACCGGATTGCCTTTTCGTCATTAAGTTGTTAGTATATAGATAATTACTAATTTGTATATGAACTAATTTCTCAAAAACCTTCGACAAGTAAGGCAATATAGCAATAGGCCGAAAACTTTTATCCTTCTTTAAAATTGGAACGATTTTAGCATGTTTCCATGAAGATGGGTACGTAGAGGTGGTGACAATTGTGTTGAAGAAATGGGTGAAATAAATAAGTGTAAAAGGGAGCGTTAGCCTAATAAATTTTGGGTGCACACCATCATAGCCTATAGCATTAGATTTAACGTCAATAAATGACTTCAGTACTTCCTCCTGACTAAAATGTATGAAATTGAACTCATGCGTTTGACGTTGACTTAATCCAAAGCTTTCATAAAAGCTCATCTTTATAGGTGGCAATGGTATACTTGCAAACCGGTGGTTTACCTGGTCTACATTAATCTCTCCGGGATCATCACTGACACGATTCACCAAACCTAAGTTACGAATTTCCCTCCACTTTTTCTGTGAGGATATACAATTTCTAAAATGATTGCCATAGAATACTGATTTGGATCTTCTAATCTTCACATTAACGGCAGCCCTCGCAGCTCTAAAAACTTCGTAAAGTTCAGAAGTCCTAAAGCGTTTCCACCTAGCATATTCACGATTCCGAATGTCAATCAGATCCTTAATCTCAGAAGTGAACCACGGTCTATCAGTCCTAAGTAGTTTTGTTCTTACACGAACATGCTTCTCATAAAGATATTTTAAGCTATTGTCAAGATAGCTTAATTGTTCATCAACAGAACAATTCAAAAACACTTGACTCCAATTTAAGGACGATATGTCAACAGCAAGGGAATTGTAATCTATATTTTTAAAGTCCCTGTATTCAAATGTTTGGTTGTTGGGATTCCTTGATCCGGTAATCGTATGATATGAATAACATATCATGGCGCGAAAACATAGATGCAGATAATTGATCAAAATTTAGCAAATGAGAAATTTCATTAACAAAACAAAGATCCAGAAGAGTACTCGAAGTGGACGTAAAATGAGTTGGATTTCTACCATTGACTAAACTCAAACTTATAGTGCGCATATCTCCCACCAAGCTATTATCCTCTAAAATGTTCGCATTGAAATCACCTGTTAAGATAACATGATCATATCCAAGAGTATGTGAATTAAGCTCTTCCAACATTAGCTCCATATTCATATGTCTATTAGGCCTATATAGAGTACCAACTAGTAGCTTTTCCTTATTATTAAAAATTTCCAATAAAATGTACTCAATACAGCCACCATCATTTTTACTCTTCTCCCTACATGTAATCCCAATCATCGATCCGTAATGGTTCTTCATTTCCGAGGGTCTTTATGTAAACGATGCCACGGTTGGTATACACTGCTGATAGCATCCTGTCCTTTTTCAACCGATAAGCCCGAACAAAAATCTTATGATTGTCTGGCGTAAGATTTTCATTGATGTAAAAAGGAGTATCGCTATCGAATCCAACTAAATTTAATCGAAGCGGACCTTTTTTATCTTTTATATATCTCTTAATTTTAGTCAGCACATAATTTCTGTCATAGGGACTGGAGAACTTTATTATTATTGGACCATCTTGCCTCCTATTACCGTTTCTGTTGTTCTTGATAATTTGTACACGGTAAGCATCTTTAACAATTGGAGGATCAATATTAATTGCTTCACAAATACTTTTGTACATCACCTCAAGATTTTCGCCTTCTCTTTGGGGAACACCGTTCACTCGCAAATCATGTGAAACCTGAGAATTTTGCTTGTTTTTCACATATTTTTTTAGGGCTTCAATCTCCTTTTTCATTTTGTTGTTTTCATGTTCTTGTGCTATTATTTTAATCCTCGCTGTGTCCCTTAGATCATGAACTTCTGATTCAAGAGTACACACTCTCTCAGATAATTTATCTATTTCAATCTTTGTTATATTCAGTCTCTTATCGATCTCATTTAAGAGACGCTCTTCATATTCGCGAAACATTGTTTTTATATTCGTTTGCAGTTGTTTAGTTAATTTCTCAAAACGTTTATCCATTATCTGTATAAACCTTAAGGGAGAATTTGTGTTATTTATGTAAAGCAGAGCCCGGCAGCTCTTGCTATTGGTCAGTTGTGCGAGAGCGAAAAATACGAAAAGAGAAAAATTTATACTCTTAAATTCACTACAATGCAGGCATGGAAACTTTAAATTTTTAAATGGTGGTATTTTAATTAAAAATATTAGTTTATTAAATTAAAATTTGTAAAATTCGTTTAGACTTCTTTGATTATATTGATTTAAGAAAGCATTTTAGATTAAAATTTGTTTTTTGGAAATATACATATTTAATAGAAAACTTTCTGGGATATTCATACTGTACATCCCTGCATTAGCAGAAACATGCGACAACACAACCTCTTTCAATGGATGCTCAAATGAGACTGAGTGTATTTTTGATCATGAGAGAACTTTGTTGTAAATTTAATAATGGCTGACATGCACGCGTGCATAGGAATTGCCGGGCTCTGATGTAAAGCAGAGCCCGGCAGCTCTTGCTATTGGTCAGTTGAGCGAGAGCGAAAAATAAGAAAAGAGAAAAATTTATACTCTTAAATTCACTACAATGCAGGCATGGAAACTTTAAATTTTTAAATGGTGGTATTTTAATTAAAAATATTAGTTTATTAAATTAAAATTTGTAAAATTCGTTTAGACTTCTTTGATTATATTGATTTAAGAAAGCATTTTAGATTAAAATTTGTTTTTTTTTGGAAATATACATATTTAATAGAAAACTTTCTGGGATATTCATACTGTACATCCCTGCATTAGCAGAAACATGCGACAACACAACCTCTTTCAATGGATGCTCAAATGAGACTGAGTGTATTTTTGATCATGAGAGAACTTTGTTGTAAATTTAATAATGGCTGACATGCACGCGTGCATAGGAATTGCCGGGCTCTGATGTAAAGCAGAGCCCGGCAGCTCTTGCTATTGGTCAGTTGAGCGAGAGCGAAAAATAAGAAAAGAGAAAAATTTATACTCTTAAATTCACTACAATGCAGGCATGGAAACTTTAAATTTTTAAATGGTGGTATTTTAATTAAAAATATTAGTTTATTAAATTAAAATTTGTAAAATTCGTTTAGACTTCTTTGATTATATTGATTTAAGAAAGCATTTTAGATTAAAATTTGTTTTTTTTTTGGAAATATACATATTTAATAGAAAACTTTCTGGGATATTCATACTGTACATCCCTGCATTAGCAGAAACATGCGACAACACAACCTCTTTCAATGGATGCACATATGAGACTGAGTGTATTTTTGATCGTGAGAGAACGTTATTGTAAATTTAATAATGGCTGACGTGCACGCGTGCATAGGAATTGCCGGGCTCTGATGTAAAGGGATTCGCGCTCAGAACCACGACATAATTTTGGAGTATTGTCCGTAAGAGAAATTTGATTAATTTCTCTTAATCTTTTTTGCACAGGCGAATTTGATTTATCCATTGTACTGAAAACCGGTTCTTGTATTTGTTGTTGCTTGCTGTTTTCTTTATTTTTGCTTATATTTTTGTTGATATTTTTGTTGATATTTTTGTTTTGGTTTCTTAATTTGTATCTATACATTAGATTTAATTTGTTGTTATTTATTTTTTATTTTTTCACTTTTCCTTATTATCGTTGTTTATTTTATTATTTAGTTTTGTTATTTTGGATTATTTTGTTTTGTTTATGTTTTGTATATAATAATGTAAATGTAAGAAATGTATTTAAGAAGATAAATTTAAAGGAATTAAAAATTACAGCGGAGCGCAATTAAAACACGTCTGCACAGTTTGAGATCTGAATTATATGTGATTCTAATAGCATCTAATGAGAACTAAAATTCCTATGACAACCTTTTTACCACATTCATCATAATGCCCTTTTAAAAATATCTTAATTGCATTTAAAAATCAAAATCACACCTATTAAAAATTTTTAAATTCTAAAAAATGGGAAAAAAACCAAAATTAGAAAATAATATAATTATATATAATATATATATCTATTAACAAACTGTTATTAAAACTTCTAGAATAAACTTTTCACTCCATCCATTAAAAAATACCGGAAATGCGGGTACATTTTACTATATATTATATAATTATATAATATTACATATAACTTCTTTTTTGTTAATAAACTACATCTAGGTATTTTAAAAAAAATTTTTCCTGATTCTAACCTTCCATTATTGATCTCATGCAGCACATAAACAGTAAATCCATCAAATAAAAACTCCTACAACAACCTTTTCACATATTTTCACACCTTTTTAAAAAATATCGATATAATAATATAGTATTGTATATAACTTCATTTCTATCAATAAACTAATGATAGTTAAACTATAGTTAACTTCTAGGACAACCTTTTTACACCATCCATATTTATTCCCTTTTAAAAAATTAAGGAAAAGCATTTAAATTTTCACCATATTTAAATTAAAACAAAATCACACATATCAAAAAAATTTTAAATTCTAAAAAAAATGGTAAAAACCAAATTTAAAAAATATGATGTATATTATATTTTTAGATGGGGATAATGATGAATAGGGTAAAAATGTTATTCTAGAAATCTTATCTCTCGTTAGTTTATTGATAGAAATGAAGTTAATAAAAATAAAAAAAAATTTAAATTCTAAATAAAAAACCGAAATTAGAAAGTAATATAATTATATAATAATAATAATATAATATTTAATATAATATTTAACTAATAATATATTTAACTACATTTCTATTAACCCTTATGTCAACGTACAAAAAATTATACTTAAGTCAACAGAAGCATACCCGGTTATGTTCATACATTTTACACGGGATTTCTTTTGTTGCTTACCTTATTCCTGAATTGTCTAATCATTGTAGAAACATTCAGGTTAATATTATCCAAAGAAATGTGTGACATTATCATTCCTGAGACAAACAGAAAAGCAACTTGTTGCTACCAACGTTAAAATACTCCAAATCCAAGGAAAGAACCACATACATGAAAGTGTTAAGAAAACATTAGTTTGATCCTTATTTGGGCCTTCTGTTGTTTGGTGGTGCTACGTACTCTGGTTACGAACATAATAAAGACTTTTGGAAAACGACATCAGTACATGCCATTGAAACTCGCCAAGTACGGAATTAAAGTATGGTGGGTATGGTGGGTAGTGACTCCGTCTCATCCTATCCAATGATGGGATAAATGTATACTGGATTGGCGACATCCGGCGAAAGGGGGAAAAACGTAGGAGAGAGGGTATTGAAGGACTTGTGCGTCAATCTTTTTCGCGGAAGTAGACGGAATATTGTTTGTGATAATTTCTTCACAACTTACTTAACGAAAAATGTAATGACGGACAGCAGTTTATCAATGTTAGGTACAGTAAACAGAAGACGAGTGTTTATACCACCATATTTCGCTTTATCTAAAGTACGGGAAGTATTTTAAAAGGATATAATGTTGAATGCGGTAAAAGGTTGTCCTAGGAATTTTAGATCTCATAAAATTCTAGAAAAAACTTTTCACGACATTCAACATTATACCCATTAAAAAATATAGGAAATGCGGTCACACGCCATCTGAGATCGATATTGGTAGGGTAGAATCAGAAAAATTTTAAAAATACCTAAAATTTTAAAAATTCTAGTTGGTTTGGTTTATATATGCTGAAAATGTAAATGCATTTCCGTTATTTTTAATGGGTATAATGTTGAGTGGCGTGAAAAGTTTATTCTACAATTTTACTAGTATCAGTTTATTAATAGGAACTAAGTTGAATACACCTATCCCCCGTTTTACACGGAAGATAGGTTCCAAAAAAACCATGTAACTCGAAAAATTCACTCTTATATGGAAAAACCGTGTTAAACGAAAATCACTATAAAAAAACCCTTTTTGTCAGTTTTTAATATGATGAATAACAAACACATTGAACGTTATTTGCTCACCTTGAATAAATTTACGCTATCATATGTATATATATGTAAAACGAAATGATTAAAACACTCCAATTATATTTATCCGATGTTATAATTCATATAAAAGTAATATTTATTACTTTTTAACAAAACTAATAATATTAAAGTAATTGTTTTTAATAACTCAACAAATAGTGTAGTATTAATGTAAAAGAATGATCAGCGTTTCAAGATAAGTACAACTTTAAGATTTCCTTTCTACTGTTACAACTGTTCAACTTGACGGCACAGCTAACCAGTAACGCAACGGGTTGACAGTTCATAGACCAGTCGTGAAAGAGACAGCAAATATTACCAAAAAGTATTTCTGTCTCTCTCTGATTGCAACTTTGTTTTGTTTATGTTTTATTTTCGGGGTGGATTTTTATTATTGGCGAGAGTTAATAAAAAGTTTAATTTGTGTCTAAAACTATTAATAAATAATAAAAACAACTAATAACATTAATAATTTTTAACTTTTTCTCTCAAGAAATTAAAAAATATTGGCAACTTTCAACAAGAAAACTTTTTTATGAGCAGTACGTCTTATTTTGATCCTGTAATATTTAGCTTGTTAATAACCTTTTGCACATGAAGCTATATTCATTGTGACCGAAAATCAACCACATTTCGATTAATATTTAAATATTTAAGAATCTTTAAAATTTTCATTGAAGAAATTAAAAAATATTCCAAATTTTCCCTTTTTTAACACAAAATAAATGTTTGTTTACATTTAATTTTTCTGCTTTATCCGCCAGTTTTCACTCTGTATATCTGTTGCTTCTAACACATTTGCTTTGCAATACATTGTAAGATTTTTTTTCTCCCTCTAAGTCGTCCTGCGTTTATATGTTATGAACGTTTTTCAACTGTCAAAGGTTGCACTACTTGTTATACTTTGCTTGACGGCTACTTCTTGAATGTTCTAGAAAAAGGAATACTCGTTGCTAATAATTAAAGCAGCATTACCAAATTAAAATAATTAGACTAATAAAAATATCAGCTGACCATAACTCTTAACCCTTGTACGCTCCTTCACACTCGGCCATCCGACTCATCATCTGACTCAGATGATACTAGATCGTCCTTATTCGTATCAGCATAACGCCACAGCTTCATGAAATCACAGCTTGTACTAGTTCGATGAGCGCCTTCGAAATCACTAACTTTACAAACATCATACCTCCCATTTCTCTTTACTTTTGTAACCTTATACGGACCAATATATTCGCTTGCTAATTTTTTACCGGCGACGAACTGTGTACGTTTAATTGCAACTAAGTCGTCTACAGCATAAATACCCTCATTCTTGCGTTTCTTATCAAATTGAAATTTGTATGACTGTTGCGCTTTTTGTATTTGTTGTTTAACCTGTTGACGGATGTCTTGCCTTTGTTGATCATAATTTACTAGCATTTCATCATGGAGCTCTTTCAGCAATGAATCGTTGACACTAGATTTCATTTTGATTCCAAAGAGAACTTCAAATGGTGTAAACTTTGTACTGCAATTTACATGCCCATTT
The DNA here is from genome assembly GCA_930367235.1 of Sarcophaga rosellei. Classification (NCBI taxonomy): domain Eukaryota; kingdom Metazoa; phylum Arthropoda; class Insecta; order Diptera; family Sarcophagidae; genus Sarcophaga; species Sarcophaga rosellei. The sequence continues at coordinate 42,404,847 of OV884018.1, read as the reverse complement.
ATAGCTTGCTGCACCTTTCCCACATATTTGTACCACTTGGATGGTTCACTGAAAGATAATTTAGAAATTATTGATAATATTACTTTATTTACCCGTTCAATTTGGCCATTGCTTCTTGGCACACCGGTTGTTGTTAATATGTGCTCAATATTGTTAATAACGCAAAAATCTTCAAACGATTTGGCCGTGAATGCTGTGCCTTTATCGCTTATGATGCGGTATGGATAACCAAAAACTTCTGCCCATAGCTGTAACTTGTTGATGACCTCCTCGGAACTTGTTGTTTTCGTAGGAAATAGCCATACAAATTTAGAAAACGCGTCTACCATGGCAAAAATAAATTTGTACTGCTTCGTTGTAGCATCCATAGGTCCTAAGTGGTCAACGTGTAGAGTTTCCAATGGATTTTCGCCTTTATTAATACGATTTAGGTAGCCTTCCTTTTTACCGAGCTTTTTGTTGTAAATGATGCAACGTATACAATTTTTAATGTGTCGCTGAACTTTGTTCTCCGCATGGGGAATAAAATAATTTTGCTGTATTGAATGTAATGTTTTTTGCACTGCAAAATGGCCAACTTCATGTGCGTCACGTATTATCTCTGCTTCCATTGCCTTCGGTACTACCAACAAGTCATTTCCATCAACCGTTTTATATATTAGTTCACCCTTCTGCAAATAATCTCCATACTGCTTGTCTTTTAGTATTGTCTTTATTGCCTGCAAATACTCATCTCGCTGCTGTGCTGCTTTCAATCTCTCTGTTAACTCTGACGTGATTGTTAAAACTGCTGGATAACGACTGAGACAATCGGTGGTTGTCACGGTGTTCAATTGTGCAATCATAGTCTTGAAAATGTAGAATCCACTGGGCTACATGTCGCGGTATATCTTTTTTTGTTGTTGTCTGCTTAAACGCCGCGCAATCCGTAACAAGTTTGAATTTTACACCAACCAAGTAATGCCGGAACTTCTGCAATGCCAAATAAGCTGCTTTTATTTCTAAGATGTAACTGTGTTGTTTTTCTTCAGCTGCTGTAGTGCGCCTGCTGTAAAAAAATACTGGATGGCATGAATTTTCGAATTTTTGCATTAATGTAGCACCAAAGCCATCCTTAGATGCATCAGAATGCACTTCAGTTTCAGCGCCCCTACGATAAATTCTTAATACAGGTTCACTCGTTAATGCCGTTTTAAGCCTTTGTACCGCCAAGCGTTCACATTCGCCAAATTTAAAAAGAGTGTCTTTTCGTAGCAGATTAGTAAGTGGTTTTGCTGTAATTGCATAATTTGGTATGAATTTTCGAAAATAACCCGTCAATCCAAGAAAGGACTGAACCGCTTTCACATCTTTTGGTATTGGAAATTTATCGATTGCTTTTACTTTTTCCGTACCTGGCTTTATTTTACCATCTTCTACCAAATGTCCCAAAAAATCAATTTTTGTTTTTAAAAAGCTACATTTTTTCCATTTGATTTTAAGGCCAAACTGTGCTGCGACGTCAAGAACTTTTTTTAGTTTCAGTAAGTTTTCTTCAACAGTACTGCTAAATATTATTATGTCATCTATATACAATTCCATAAAGTTGTCTATAATTAGCTGCTTAAAAATGTAATTAATATACCTGATGAAAACTGCCGGCGAGTTGCAAAAGCCAAACGGTGCAACATTAAATTCGTAAGTGCCATCCTTTGTTATAAACGCTGTGAATTTTTTGCTGGATTCCTCTATTGGTACGTGAAAGAAGCCATTCTCCAAATCCATCACTGAGAAATACTTAGCCGCTTGTAATTTTTCCAAAACGTCATCTATAAAAGGAACTGGGAACAAATCTTTACATACCATAGAATTTAATTTTCTATAGTCCACGCATATTCTAAATGAATTATCTTTTTTCTTTACTACCACTACTCTGCTTACACTGTCTGCAACCGATGGTCTTACTATACCTTCCTTCAACCAATCTTCCACTTGATTTCTCACTACTTCTTCATGCTGCGGCGGCAGGCGGCTGGGTGATTGTCGAAACGGTGTAAAATTTTCAGGGATTATTCTCATTTGTACTGGACACTGCACTTCTTGCTTCTCAGGTGTGTAATTGCTAATTAATTTATTTATTTCATTGTAGTATACATTGTCGACATTAATTGTATTCGCTACTTCAGAAATATTATAAACAAACAGCTGCTGTTTCATTTCTGTATTGTCTATAAATACATAACCATTTTTACCATATGTCATTGTAAATTTGCTGATGAAATCGTAACCCAGTAAGCAATCGTATTCAATACTGTTGTCTGGCACCACTAAAAATTTATGAATCGTCTTTATGTCGTCAATTTCTATTTCAGCTGTAATAAATTTCGTTGATTTCACCGAATAATTTCCAAAACCTCGCAACATTGTGGACGTTTCTCCTAAGGTCGTATTTTCGATTTTTCTTACCAAATACTGCTTTATTATAGTAATATCGGAGCCAGTATCCACTAAACATTCCAAATGGACACCGCCTATAGTGATTCCTTTCAGTCTGGTTTTGTCAGTTAGCAAAAGTACTTTACCTCTTAACGATCCATTTTCACTTTGTTTTTTCATAACGCAGTTCTTCGCAATGTGACCATTCTTATTGCAGTGAAAACATTTTGTTTCAGATTTACAGTCAGCACGTTTATGGTCAGTGGAGCCGCAATTATAGCAGTGCTCCTTTTTTTTTGTCGATTCTCTTATAATCCGTTACATATCTGTTGTTTTGTTGTTCCAATAATATTTTTTCCACTATTTCGTAGTTCTCACGAAGCTCTTTTATTGTCTTTGCGCTGTATAATGTTTGCTTAAGTTCGCTCTTAATACTCAGGCCATCAACTATATAACGAATCGTTGCTTTTTCTTCTACGTTGGCGAGAGAAGTGATTTTCCTCATACAAAGGGTATACTCATGAAATGTTTCGGCATCTTGTTTTTTACGTGAGCTGAGTTTTTTATGCACTTCACCACTGTCGTATGCTTTGTCGAATTCTGCTATGACTATTTCTTTTAAATCGTTGTAATTACTAACTGCTTCAGCTTCCAAAAACAAATTTGCAGCCTGCACCATTTTACCTCGTGCCTGGACATACATTTGTTTGTTGTTTAAACCATATGCTTTGGCATTATGTTCAAAATTTGCAAACCAAGTTCTTACTGGAATCGTTTTTCCATCAAAATCTGCTATAATCTTTTCGAAATGTTCTGCTGTAATATTTAACTTGTTATCGTCACTGCTCTGTTCCTCTTTCAAAAGTTTCTGTGCTAACAGACTTAGTAATTGCTGTATGTCACTGTTGTTGTTACCACTGTTGCTGCTGTTACTTGCGCCACCATTGTCCGTCATCATTATTGGTTTCCGAGAGCTGCTTTCAATTTCTAAAGTACTTTGGAATTTTTCGTCAGAATTAACGTAGGTAATTTGTGGGTTTGTTGCCACAGTTTGTACGATATTGGTTCCGAAACTGATCGTAAAGCTATTCTGGTGATGTCCTCTGTCGGTTTTATTCGCTGCTACCTTTCTCAAATGTTCTGTCACTGCCGCACGTGTCAAATAACGTCTTGTATTAGCGAGACCGGTTTTCCGATTTTTGTCTTTGACTCCCATATGCTCCACCCAAAAAAATGTGGATGCTCGTTTGGTTGAGCCCCCAAATGTAAAACGAAATGATTAAAACACTCCAATTATATTTATCCGATGTTATAATGCATATAAAAGTAATATTTATTACTTTTTAACAAAACTAATAATATTAAAGTAATTGTTTTTAATAACTCAACAAATAGTGTAGTATTAATGTAAAAGAATGATCAGCGTTTCAAGATAAGTACAACTTTAAGATTTCCTTTCTACTGTTACAACTGTTTAACTTGACGGCTACTTCTTGAATGTTCTAGAAAAAGGAATACTCGTTGCTAATAATTAAAGCAGCATTACCAAATTAAAATAATTAGACTAATAAAAATATCAGCTGACCATAACTCTTAACCCTTGTACGCTCCTTCACATATATAAACTCTAATTAAAAACAAAGTTTAAAAACAATGATGCTCTTTGTTTTGGTATTTCAAACAAAATAGCACATATAAAATTTAGTTTTGATAATAAAACGGGGAGTTCCCGTCTTATCTATTTCCATCATAGACATAAACTACTAAGAATTCGTAACTGTTACATACATTTTGTTGTGTAGTATTTTGACAGTAAAATATTTTGACAGTAAAACAATGAAAATGTTATTGTAGATATAAGCAAATTATAGGTTAGTGTTTATAATTTCGTGTAAATGCAAAATTAATAAATTTCGTTAAAAAAAATTTATTTTCAATAACCGTGTAAGATCGAAAACGTGTAAAACGGGGTATAGGTGTATATTATTATATTATTAAGTTATTATATATTATTAATAGGTTGTTCTAGATCCTTTAGCTCTCATTAGTTTATTAATAGAAATGAAGTTAAATATAATATTATATTATTTTGTAATTTTGGCTTCTTTTTCGACCATTTTTTGCATTTGATTAGAATTTCTTTCATAACGTGATGATGGTGAAAATGTAACCGCATTTCCGATATTTTTTAAATGGGTATAATAATAAATGACGTGTAAAGGTTGTTCTAGGAGTTTCAGCTATCGTCAGATGCTATTAGAATCCTATTTTTTGATGCAAATTAAAAAATACTTAGATTTAGTTTTTTACTACAATATAGTATGATATTATTATATAATATATGGTGAAAATGTAACCGCATTTGGGATATCTTAAAAGGGTATAATGATGAATGGCGTGAAATGAAATGGAATTAAATTATATTATTTTATAAATATATTGGTTATCTACCATTTCTGTTTATAATAATTAATAAACTAATGCGATAGGTTGTTCTAGTTATACTATTATATTATTTTTTAGTTTTGGTTCAATTTTAGAGCATATTTTATTTTTTATTTTTGTATAGAATTTAGAAATATTTTGAATGGTGTGACATTGGTTAAATTATGTTGAAATTGTAAATGCGTTTACGATATTTTTTTAAAGAGGATAATGATGAGGTTGTAATAGAAGTTTTTGCTCTCATTAGTTTATTGAGAATTGAAGTTAAATAAAATATTATATAATTATATATTAAATATAATCTTATATATAAAAATGAATGTGTGTTTGTTTGTATGTTTGAAGTTTATAGACGATTAAACGGCTGAACCGATTTTCTTGAAATTTTCACAGTATCTTCCTGTATGTCTGGAAGGAGTTATAGGCTACTTTTTATGTTGATATTCCAAATGAGCGAGGGGCCATGCCCACGTATACTACATACTACATACTTAATATTTAATTGCATTTGAAATATATTACTCATACGCATAGTAGTTACCCCTACAAGTATGCTATCTATGATTCTTGATGTATAAAATCAAAGAAAATAAAGTATAAAGAATGTGGATTTTGGCATATTTTTCAAAAATGTTTCATGACGCGGGGGGAAAGATAGAAGGGAAGGATAAAGAAACCAAGAGCGTAAAAATGTTCTCATCGTGCGTTTTTGTTGTTTGACTAATTTTTTATTTATTCTTCTGAAACAGTGTTGCCACGAAAAAAAATTTGTAACCAACATTTGTGAAAAAAATCACCAAATAAGAAAAAATATAACCAAAATTAAATTCGTTGACTTTTGTTTTATTTTTTTTTCAAGTTTAAATTATAATTAATAAAAAAAGAAACAAAAAAAATCTTTTTTTATAAGAAAAAAAATAACCAAAACCAAAAAAAAAACTACACATTGATCGAAAAAATAACCAATTTTGTTTAGAAATAACCAAAAAAGGCAACACTGTTCTCAAATCACTTATTCTCAGACGTCGGCACAAAGAGAACATGATAAAAATTATGAGAGGCAAGTGTTAACCCAGAGGAAAATTGTTAGTAATATTTTCAAGTCTACTTATTAACCCAATAATATGTATATATGAGCGAAAAATATAGAAAAATTGTACTGCGCTAAAAACCTAGAAACACCGTATTTAACTTGGCAAGTATTCTTCCAAAAATCGAAATCATTTCTAATTGATATTAGTGAATCATACTGTAATATTTCTTTGGGTGTTAAATTGAAGTCTGAAAAAAGCGACATGAACATTCTCCTTTAGAAGCTGACAAGCAACTGAATGCATTTTTACGCTCTCATGATTAGAGCAACACATTGTTACGCTCTTTGTTTGTGTTTATTTTCCTTCTGTCTTCCGCCCCCCTTATCCAGAAATGATTTTTTAAAAAGATTTTGGTGAGAGCGGGTCGTAATACTACTTCTACATAATGCGTATTCTTTATATACATATTCTTTGATAAAATTGAATGGAATTGGATATCACTCATACGTCACATGTATAGTTTTTTTAATGAATTTTACATCTATATAAACAAAAATGAATGTGTGTTTATTTGTTTGTGGGTTTGTTTGTTTGAAGTCTATAGACGGCTAAACGGCTGGACCGATTTTCTTGAAGTTTTGACAGTACCTTCCTGTATATCTGGAAGGAATTATAGGCTACTTTTTATTTTAACATTTCAAGAAGGCGAGGTGCCACGCCCACATATCCAATAAGTATTTAATGTCGCATATCTCATAAACTGCGTATTTTGTATGGACGACTTTGACGTACTTATATATAAACAAAATGGGCGGATTGGCTATAGTGGGTGTGTCACCTCCAATATAAAAAATATTAAATTATTATATCTATGAAAATATCGCAGTTAGAGCCCTAACATTTTTTCGAATCCACTTTAGTATCAATATGAATATTTTAGACAAAAATGGGCTGACTGGGAAAATGGTGTGGTACTTCCCATATGAATTAAATTTAAAACTTCTTCTATCTCGGACATCACCTATATATAAAAATTAATGTGCATTTGTTTGTATGTTTGAAGTTTATAGACGACTAAACGGCTGAACCGATTTTCCTACTTTTTATGTTGATATTTCAAATGAGAGAGGTGCCACTCCCACATATACTACATAACCTACTATTGTAAGATAATAACAAAATGGATATATAGGAAAAACTATATCAGCAAGATACCTCAAATTTTGTACAAGTAACTCCGGTTTTAATATAAATATTTTGGACAAAAATGGGCGACCAATCATTAGAGGGTATGGCACCTTCCATATAAAGTAAATACTAAAATCTGCCTAACTGAAGAACTTTAACAGTTAGAGTCCCCAATTTTGTATAAATAACTTTTGTTTAAATATAAATATTTAGGACAAAAATAGGGAGTTCAGCAAAAGACTGCTCAAATTTTGTACGAATATCTAAAGGTTCAATATCAATATTTTTGTTAAAAATGGGCTATCAAGCATTACGGCGTGGCAAACTCCATATAAACTAATTATTAAAATTTGTATAAAAAAACTATAAAAGCTAGAGTCCCCAATTTTGTATTCCAGCTATAGGAAGGTGGTGCCTCTCTGATTAGTGAGTGTGGAAATTATTATATCTTGAAATATGCAATAGTAAGGTATATGACCCTTAAATGATTGAGTTTGAAATTTTCAACTCATGTACACAGTAAGTATTAAAATTCAAACTATTTAAATATTTATCTTGAAAAACATATACATGTACATATGTAATAGTAATGTTACTGTTTACTTCTAAAAATGGGTAACGAATAAAAATATTATTTATTTGAAAAATACATTAGGTAAACTTTATAATAACCATTTTATTGGGCGATGAATTCATTACTTTTAATTATATAAGTAATAAAATGTAAACTGTCAATATTTTTCCCAAATAAAATAAGTAGTTGCAACACTCATCACAAAAAATTACCTGCGACCGACACAAACACAATTATTTGTCAATTTAATATAAAGAAATAAATATAACATGCATTCGGTTTTAGAATTCAGTTGAATCTTTGATTCTAATCAAGTTAAACGTTGAGTGACATTTACTTTGCAACAATTTATAAAAATGCCCCCCAAAAAAAGCATCCCTTTCCAGAAGCGCCAAAAAATGCATTGCGTTTGCAATCCCAGAGAGCAAATGAAAGTTCGGAAGAGCGTTAAATTCGTCTCAGGACTGAAAGGAGTCGATCTTTGACCTCTAGAGCCGCCAAAACTCCATCACAGCGTGTAGAATACCTTGAAGGCCTACGACAACGTGCCACAACATCAAGAGCTACTGAAGCACCTTCAGAAAGCCAAGAGCGCCTTAAAAGTCAAAGAAATTTTACCTCTTTAGCACGAGCTTCTGAAACGCCGTCAGAACGCGAAAGGCATCTTGAAGGTCTTTGACAACATGCCACAACCGCACGAGCTACCGAGACATCGATGGAACATGACGGTCGGCTACAAAGCCAGCGAAATCGTATTGAAACATCACGAGCCACAGTTACACCTTCAGAACGTGAAAGACGTCTGGAAAGCCTTCGACAATATGCGACAACCGCACGAGCTACCGTGACACCTTTGGAACATGAAGGTATCACAACATCACGAGCTAATGAAACAGAAGTCCAACATGAATCACGAGTAGAAAGTCAGCGGATTCGAACATCAACAAGAAGAGCAGCAGAGAACAAAATCATAATCGAATGGCGGAGAATCGACGTAATGTTTTTAATGGATACTCAGGTATTGCATTTAACAACAGATCTGATATAGATTTTACCGAAGATGAATTAGTGGCAATTGGTGACATGAATGAAGTTTGCCAATATTGCAATGCACTCAGGTACAAAAATGAAACACCTAGAATGTGTTGCTCTTATGGTAAAATCGTTCTATCTGAATTACTTCCACCTCCAGAACCATTGCAATCGCCGATTTCAGGTAAGTTTTTCGAAATATATACTTTTTGTTAATTTAACAAAATATTAATAAAAAATATTTTTTTATTTAGAAACTAATGTGGATTCACAACATTTCCTTAATAATATACGAAAATATAATTCGTGCTTCAAAATGACATCTTTTGGTGCTACCAAAGTAATTCGAGACAACTTTATGCCAACATTTCGTGTTCAAGGTCAAATTTATCATAAAATGGGATCATTGTTGCCAATTCCAAATGAAGTTCCTAAGTTCTTACAAATTTATTTCATAGGTGAAGCGGATAACAATGACCAAGTGCAGCACCGCCAGCATTATAACCCTGACACAAAACAATGGATTATTGCCGATTTACAAGTGATGTTTCATAAAATCAACGAATTGGTAAGGATCTTTAAGCAAGCCAAAGATGACCCACGATTAAGTTCAGATGACCACATAATCGCAATTCATGCTGATAGAACTCCAGCTGGACAACACCAAGGACGATACAATGCCCCAACAATTGCGTAACAATTTTGATGGTGGGCGATCCAGTTGCATCATGAGATATATATTTAATTCCGATGGGGGTAGCGAAGCACACCGGGTATTAGCTAGTATTATATAATAATTTAATAATAATAATATTATATAATAATTTAAATTTTAATATAATTATATATTATATAATATTATATTTAAAAAATTAATTTCTATGAAGAAAGAAAGTAAAAAATTCCTAGAACAACCTTTTTACGCTATTTATCATTATACCTTTTCACATTACATTTTCACCATATTTTAAACAAATCACACCTATCAAAAAAATTCTAGGTATTTTCAAAAAACCTTTTCAGTTCTAACCAACCATAATTGATCTCATTCGGCACATAAACAGAGAAATTAAAAAAATTATCGTAATAATACTAAAAAATAAAACTAAATCTAATCATTTTAACTAGTTAGAAATTAATGTTAATGTTTTAATTTTACAGTTTATGTGCCGCATGAGAACAATAATGGAAGATTAAAATCAGAAAAAAAATTTTAAAAATACTTAGATGTAGTTTATTAGTAAAAATTAAGTTATATGTAATATTATATAATTATATATTATATGATGATAATGTAACCGCATTTCCGATATTTTTTTAATGGGTATAATGTTGAATGTCGCGAAAAATTATTTCTAGAATTTTATTAATATCACTTTATTTATAGAAATTAAGTTAAATAAATATAATATTAATTATTATGTTATTATTATTATATTATTATTATAATTATATTATTTTCTAATTTTAGTTTTTACCATTTTTGTGTAGAACTTAAAATTTTTTTGATAGATGTGATTTCGTATTAAATATGGTGAAAGTGTAAATGCTTTTAGCTCTCATTACTTTATTAATAGAAATGTAGTGAAATATAATGTTATATTTTTATTACTATTATTATATTATTATATAATATTATATTATTATATAATTATATTACTTTCTAATTTTGGTTTTCATTAGTGATCTCATGCGGCACATAAACAGTAAAATTAAAAAAATTTACACCAATAATTCCTTAGCATTTAACCGATTTCCATCAAATAAAATGATTCTAATATCATATAGAAATATTTTGAATTATGTTGAAATTGTAAATGCGTTTCTGATATTTTTTAAAAGCGGATAATGATGATGGTTTTTCTAGAAGTTTTAGCACTCATTAGTTTATTGATAGATTTGAAGTTAAATAAAATATTATATAATTATATATTAAATATAATATTATGTAATATTATAATATAAATATATTATTATTATATAATATTATATTTAATATAATATTATATTTATTTATTTAATATAATATTATATTTAACTTCATTTCCATTCATCATTATACGTTTTTAAAAAATATGGGAAATGCGGTTTCATGTTCACCATATTTTAAACAAATCACACCTATCAAAAAAATTCTAGGTTTTTTCAAAAAACCTTTTCTGTTCTAACCAACCGTAATTGATCTCGTTCGGCACATACACAGAGAAATTTAAAAAATTACAGTATTAATTCCTTACCCCTTGACCGATTTCCATCAAATAAAGTAATTCTAATAGCATCTAATGAGAGCTAAAATTCCTATAACAACCCCTTTTACAAATGTCTTTCATGCATTTAAAAATCAAAATCACACCTATTAAATTTTATATTATTTAAATATTAAAATTAATATATTTTTAAATTCTAAACAAAAATGGGAAAAACCCAATATTAGAAAATAATATAATTTTATTATAATATATTATCATTTGTAACTTCATTTCTATTAACAAAGTGTTATTAATAAATTTCTAGAATAAACTTTTCACTCCATCCAACATTATGCCCATTAAAAAATACCGAAAATGCGGGTACATTTTCACCATATGTTATAAATGTTATAATAACATAATATTACATATAACTTCTTTTTTATTAATAAACTACATCTAGGTATTTTAAAAAATTTTTCCTGATTCTAACCTTCTCATTATTGATCTAATGCGGCACATAAACAGTAAAAAATACGAAATCTACTGCAATAATTCTTTATCCCTTAACCGATTTCCATCAAATAAAAACTCCTACAACAACCTTTTCACACCATTCAGCCATTGTACCTTTTTAAAAAATATAGATATATTATATAATAATATAGTATTGTATTTCATTTCTATCAATAAACCAATAATAGCCAAAGCTTCTAGAACAACCTTTTTACCCATCCATATTTATTCCCTTTTTAAAAATTCAGGAAAAGCATTTAAATGTTCACCATATTTAAATTAAATCAAGATCACACCTATCAAAAAAATTTTAAACTCTAAACAAAAATGGTTAAAAACCAAATTTAGAAAATATTATATATATAAAATAATATAATTTAACTTCATTTCACGCCATTCATCATTATAGCCTTTTAAGATATCGCAGATGCGGTTAAATTTTCACCATATATTATATAATAATATAATACTATATTATAGTAAAAAACTAAAGTATTTTTTAATTTGCATCAAAAAATAGGATTCTAATAGCATCTGACGATAGCTGAAGCTTCTAGAACAACCTTTACACGCCATTTATTATTATACCCATTTAAAAAATATCGGAAATGCGGTTACATTTTCACCATCATCACATTATGAAAGAAATTCTAAACAAATGCAAAAAATGGTCAAAAAGAAACCAAAATTAGAAAATAATATAATAATATAATATTATATTTAACTTAATTTCTATTAATACATTAATGAGAGCTAAAGGATCTAGAACAACCTAATAATAATATAGTAATATATAATAACTTAATAATATAATAATATATTCAACTTAATTCCTATTAATAAACTGATACTAGTAAAATTGTAGAACAAACTTTTCACGCCATTCAACATTATACCCATTAACGATAACGGAAATGCATTTACATTTTCAGCATATATAAACCAAAATCACACCTATCAAAAATCAAAACAACTAGAACAAACGTCATTTCTGTAATGATTTAATCTCTTACACGTCTTCTCGCTAGCACGCTTCTCTTTATTCTGACCTTTTTACATTTTTACATAAAAGACGCGCATGCCCAACCCTTATATTTAAGTGTTGGCTGCATCTGTTACATAGTCGCTTATAATGTAGTGTATCTTATCTAATGAAGTTACATAGTTGCTTATAGTGTACTGTATTCTATCTAATAAGGTTACAATTGAGATATAGAGGGCGCTACATCTTAAAACTAATTATTAAAGTAAACTTAATATAAAATATATAAATAAATACAAATAGTAAAAGTAACATAAATGGATAGTGAATATAGTGTATATTACAACTCGGCCATCCTGACCGTTGATTGTCCTCAATCAAATTTTCAATTTATCCATTTTCGCAATTTTGAAGCTTCAATTACTCCATCATATGGCAGCTGGGTGATTTGGCAGTTTTCGACGTCCCTAATAACATATCGATCGTTACCTAAGACTTTGTGTACTACGTAAGGTCCTCTAAATAAGTCGTTCAATTTCTTGTTCGTCCCAACTCTCGTGTCGTTATACCGAACGACAACAAAATCACCGACTCTATAAGATTTAGCGGGTCTGCTCCTATTCAAAAAGTACCTTAGATTGTCATCCTGAGACTTATGAATAGCCACTGCTGCATCCGTTCGAATTTGTCCTAAGTCACGGACATACCTGTCTGAGGTCCTTTTTTCCAAATATTCCGTTAACAAATCTATAACTGCACCGCGCTGTTCAACACCAAATAACAATTTACTAGGGGGTTGTCTAGTAGAAGAATGAGTTGTATTGTTCATAGCAAATTCAACCTCTGTTAACATCCGCGACCAGTCAGCATGGTTCAAAGGGCTCGTTACTTTACTTAGCATAACCTTAAGCACCCTGTTCACTCTCTCAACTTGTCCGTTCGCCTGTGCAGATGAAACTGCTATTCTAACATGGTCTATATTATTGGACAATAGATATGAGCTAAACTCAGTAGAAGTAAAACAAGTTCCCCTATCACTGATAATCCGTCTAGGCCTAGAGTAATTCATGAAATATTTATCTAAGCAGGCAATGACCTCCTTTGTGCTTGTCGATTTTACCGCAAAAAGTCTGACAAATTTAGTAAAAGCATCAATTACAACCAATATGTGCTTCCGTTGAGAATTTATTGAGGGAAGTGGACCAAAATGGTCAATGTGCAACGTATCGAATGGTACAGGATTCTTAGGTATACTGTACAAGTTCTGTTCATGTATTCTAACCGGAGGCGAGCACATAATACACCGTATGCAGTTCTTTATAAAATGTTCAATCTTGCATTTCATATTCCTAAACCAGTAGTTCCTTCTGACTTGCTCGTATGTCTTTTCGATCCCCATGTGACATATTTTCTCATGTATCAATCTTATGACGTTCTCCTCTAACTCGCCAGGGACATATAACAGTAAATCTCCCTTGTTGTTCTCCCGGAACACTATGCCGTCTACTAATCTGAATCCTGACAAATTTTCCTCTTCCAACCGTGCCCTTATCGACGCAATTTCAGTATCCCTACTCTGTGTTGCATGTATCATAAAGTTAAGATCGCCCTCATCGGAAACATTAACAGTCCTACAGGGTACAACATTCGGTATATCAAAATCCTCTCCATCTCCGTCACAAGTGTCCGTCAAATCACCATAGAGAACAGTAGAAGCTAGATGTTCGATATTATCGTTCGGAGGTTGTTTATAAGATTTCGGAGGGCCAGTCGTATTATCATCACAGCTCGTAGGATTCAAATATGTTCCATCTGAACCCAAATGGATTTTGTCCAGGACAGAATAACAGCAGCCATTAGTTTCCATTGTGCGTTCGTGGCATCTGCTTAATGCATCAGCGTGGCCCATCGTAATCCCGCTCCGATGTAATATTCTATAATCATACTGTTCCATCTGTAGAGTCCATCTAGCAATCTTCGGACTTATATCCTTCTTGTTCAAAGTTAGTGCCAAAGCGTTGCAATCAGTAACTATCTTGAAAGGAATACCCCTCAGATAAATGTCGAAACGATTCAGAGCATGAATAATGGCCAAGGTTTCAAGTTCAAAACTGTGCATTCTCGACTCTGCCGCCGTAGTAGCCTTCGAAAAAAAGAAAACGGGATGGAACTTCCCGTCCCCCTGTTTCTGTAATAATACCGCTCCGAAGCCCACCCTACTTGCATCTGTATGCAATTCGGTTTCATTCTTCAGATTATACAGAGCCAATACCGGTGGCCTCGTCAATTTGTCCCTCAGTTCATAAAACGATTGCCTACAAGATTCATCAAAATTATAAACGTCACCATTTCTAAGCAGTTTCTGAAGAGGGTGTACTATTCTCGCGTAATCCTTCACAAATTTCCGGAAGTAAGAAAATAGCCCAAGGCACGATTGCAACTGTTTGAAATTACCGGGCGGAGGGTACTGTGCGAGAGTCTGTAAGTGTGCATCACTAGGGCGTATTCCATTAGCATCAACCGAATACCCTAGATAATCTACAGTCTCATATGCAAAACTACATTTCTTCAAATTTAATTCTAGACCTAAGCTTGCCAGGCGGTGTAAAACTTCGGCCAATACACAACAATGGGTCTCAAAGGTTGGCGTCGCTATAGATATATCGTCAAGGTAAACAATTATCTTCCCTGCTTCAATCAGATCACGTAGCGCGCAATGTATATATCGTTGGAAGACTGCAGGTGCATTCTTCAGACCAAATGGCATACAGTTGTACTCGTACTGCCCATCTGGTGTCACGAATGACGTATACTTCTTCGACCCCTCAGCCATTTTCACATGAAAAAACCCATTTTTCAAATCCAATGTGGAGAAATACCTATTATTGCCCAAATACTCCATACATGTCTCAATAAGTGGTAGCGGAAAATTGTCGCGGACAGTGATCTTATTCAATGCCCGATAGTCTACACATTTACGATATTCTCCATTTTTTTTAGACACCATCACAACAGGAGAAGCATATGGCGATTCACTCTGTCTGATAATCCCCTTTTCCAACAACTCATCGATAATCTTCTTTAGAGCTATGCGCTCACCGACAGCTAACCTACGAGGTCGAAAATAAAAACGATCATTGCTATTCAATCTAATAGTCATTTCATAATCAAAGGGACAAACCTCAGCCTTCGATTCCAGGTAGTTCTCTTTCACTATATTCCTAATTCTGTCCTT
Source organism: Sarcophaga rosellei (assembly GCA_930367235.1). Classification (NCBI taxonomy): domain Eukaryota; kingdom Metazoa; phylum Arthropoda; class Insecta; order Diptera; family Sarcophagidae; genus Sarcophaga; species Sarcophaga rosellei. Next base: position 42,389,237 of record OV884018.1, on the reverse strand, counting down.
ATTAGTATTTCCTAATGCGGGATTTATATTCAACTCATCAAACTCAGAACGAACATCTATAGCCAAAATCTGATTGCAAACAAATTCGAACTCTGCCGATGCCCGCAGTGCATTCGCCTCAGATACATCACAATCAATAAAATCATCCGAACCAAATTGTAAAGCAGAAGGCAAATTATCAATTATCTCACCTAATATTCCCTCAGGTTCCTCATAATTCACCGTACACGAAAATAAATTGTCACAAATATTATGATACCTAAAAAGATATTTATTACCTGATATCACTGGCCTATTGATATAACATAAACTAATATTAAATTTGAAGAGAAAATCACGTCCTAAAAGTAAGGGAACTGGTAGAGTATTGTCTGGCACTACAAGTAGAGTAATTAAATGATTTTGATTTCCGAACGATATTTCAGCCTCCAATCTTCCAAAGGTATCTATCCTGGCATTGCAAAGACCCTGATATTTAGTACGTGTTGTTGTCTTTCTAATGTCAAAGGGTACCTCAGATTTTCGTACCAAATTTACCGGGCTGCCAGTGTCGAAAATAGACAAAATAATTTTACAATCACTATGTTCACCATTTACATAAACAAACCTTAAACGTACCTTATTTATAAAATCTAAAATATCTGCATCTTCACCGGATGAGTCTCCCTGGGTAGCAGCTGCGATCGTATGTTTTAACTTTTGTATGCGTTTTGCATTCTTGCATGTTTTGTTGTTATGTCCGAATTGCCAGCAATTGAAACAAACACCAACGGGCCGCTCCTCATAAGGACACTGTAATTTTATATGTCCCATTCTCGAGCAGTTATAACAGCGTATTCCCTCGTTACTTGTTTTAGAAGCAACGGCTTTTACCTCATTTGTTTTTTCTGTAATGCCTGTAGGGTTTTCGCCACCACCTCTTACGCTTTGTCGCTGCTCATACATAAGAATAGCATTTTTGATGTCATTCATTGTTTTAGCAGCCGCAAAAAGGATGAAGTCTGTCACACGCCCTTGAATACCTTCCTGAATAAAAGCTACGAGCTCGAAGTCGCTTACATCGGTACGGAGGGCAATCGATTCCATCTCCATAATGTATCGGCGGAGGCTTTCATCTGGTCTTTTCTTTCGTTGGCGTAAAATATTGTAGATCTCATGACGACTTACTGTGTGGCCAAATTCTTTAAACAGTTTTGCCTTAAGATCTGCGTAGGTCATAGCACCTCTTCCTAGCAACAAACGAGCTGATCCAGTTAACGAATTTCTGAGGGTTAAAAATTTTAGCAATTCGTCAGCTTTTACGTGTTCCAACACCTCTTCAAGATTTTGAAAGAACTCCGTAATTCCAAAAGACCGATCTTCGCCGCTAAATTTTATAATTGCATGCTCAATTTCTTGGAAATTTACGATACGATGTGGTACAGTAGTGTCTGTGTCACGTTCCATTTTTTCGATTTCTTTACGAAGACGTAGGATTTCGTAGCGGCGGCGTAAAATGTCAATTTCGTCGTCTAATTTATCAGCTTCAGTCTTGTGGTCTTCAATCATACACGCAGCATCAGAGGTTGTCGTACGGAGGTTTGAGCTAAGATTTGGAGGAGTGACTGTCGCTTCCATCGTAGGAATTGTAGCTGTAGCGGAGGTGAAGGATTCGGAGGCAAATTGCGTAGGATTCATAGGGTCTGTAAAATCAACAGCAGCGTTGTTCTTTTCATCATTGATGCTAGTAGGGTCTTCCATCGAAATGTTGGCAATAACGGAGGTTAAATGAGGAGGAATGTTCGTAGGTTCAGCAACGATGTCGGAGTTATTTTTCAATGTGACCTCTAGCATGTCCTTATTTTTCAATGTGACCTCTAGCATGTCCTTATTTTTCAATGTGACCTCTAGCATATCCTTATTTTTTATAAAAATTTTCCGGAGTTCCTCAGTTGAGCACTTATTCGACACAGGTATACTCGCGAGCTTCAGTGCGTCCATCAACTGTTTTCTATTTAATGTGGACTCCATTTCACTTTATTAATTAGGTTATGTTTTTACCTTAGGAATTTTCCACGTGAGAAAAAAGAAATTTTTGCAGGTTATCCCACTTCTGACGTTGTAATGATTTAATCTCTTACACGTCTTCTCGCTAGCACGCTTCTCTTTATTCTGACCTTTTTACATTTTTACATAAAAGACGCGCATGCCCAACCCTTATATTTAAGTGTTGGCTGCATCTGTTACATAGTCGCTTATAATGTAGTGTATCTTATCTAATGAAGTTACATAGTTGCTTATAGTGTACTGTATTCTATCTAATAAGGTTACAATTGAGATATAGAGGGCGCTACATCTTAAAACTAATTATTAAAGTAAACTTAATATAAAATATATAAATAAATACAAATAGTAAAAGTAACATAAATGGATAGTGAATATAGTGTATATTACATTTCCATTAATAAACTATATCTAGGTATTTTTAAAAATTTTCTGCTTCTACCCTACCAATATCGATCTCAGAGGGAGTGTGTCCGCATTTCCCATATTTTTTTAATGGGTGTAATGTTGAATGTCGTGAAAAGTTTTTTCTAGAATATTATGAGATCTAAGATTCCTAGGACAACCTTTTAAATCCTTTTAAAATATCGGTAAAGCAGTTACATTTTCACCATATTTAAAATTTCATATTCTACCCTTCCAGTATTGATATCATGCGGCACATAAACAGTAAAATTAAGAAGTTGACTGCAATAATTCTTTATTCCTTAACCGATTACCATCAAACAAAAACTTCTACAATAACCTTTTTAGTCCATTCATCCATTATTGTATTATATAATAATTTAATATTGTATATAACTTCACTTCTAGCAATAAACTAATGAGAGCTAAAACTTCTAAAACAACCTTTTTGCGCCATTAATTTTTAAAAAAATCAGAAATGCATTTACATTTTCAACATAATTTAACCAAAATAACACATCAAAAAATTTCTAAATTCTAAACAAAACTAAAAAATGCTCAAGAAACAAATCAAAATTAGAAAATAATATAATAATTTAATATAATATTTAACTTCATTTCTATTAATAAACTAATGAGAGCTAAAGCTTCTGAATAACCTTTTTACCCCATTCATCATTATACCTTTTTAAAAAACTAACGGAAATGCATTTACAATTTCACCATATTTAAACAAAAACACACCTATCAAAAATTTTTAACTTCTAAACAAAAATGGTAAAAAACCTAAATTAGATAATAAATATTTATAAAATAATATATTTTAACTTCAGTTCATTTCACGCCATTCAACATTACGCCCTTTTAAAAGCTATCGCAAATGCGGTTACATTCCACCATATATTATATAATATTATAATATTATATTGTGGTAAAAAATTAAATCTAAGTTTTTTTTAATTTGCCCAAAAAAAATAATAGGATTGTAATAGCATCTGACGATAGCTAAAACTGCTAGAACAACTTTTAAACGCCATTCATTCTTATACCCTTTTAAAAAATATCGGAAATGCGGTTACATTTTCACCATCACCACATTATGAAAAATTCTAAACAAATGCAAAAAAAGGTTAAAAAAGAAACCAAAATTTGAATATAATATAATAATAATATAATAAGTTAATAATATAAGAATATATTAATTCTTATTAATAAACTGATATTAGTAAACTTCTAGAACAAACTTTTCACGCAATTCAACATTATACCCAGTAAAAATATGCAATTATATTTTGACCATATATTATAAATACATTACATAATAATATAATATTACATATAACTTCATTTATATGAATACATCTAAGTATTTTTAAAATTTTTTTTCTGATTCTGACCTTCCATTATTGATCTCAAACAGGGAAATTAAAAATTGTCATTCATTACCTTAACCGCTTTTCATCTAATAAAATGATTGAAATATCATCTAATGAGAGCTAGAATTGCTAGAACAATCTGTTTACCCCATTCACAATATTTTAATCAAAATCACACCTATCAAAAAATTTTAAATTCTAAACAAAATTCTAAACAAATGGTTAAAAAACAAACCTTAATTGGAATATAATATATTTTTAATATTATATTAAACTTAATTTCTATTAATAAACTAATGAGAGCTAAAGCTTCTCACAACAGCCCTTTCACACCATTCATCCATTATACCCTTTTAAAAAATAATGGAAACGCTTTTACATATTCATCCTATTTAAAACAAAATCACATCAATCAAAAAATTTTTAAATTCTAAACAAGAATGGCAAAAACTATATTAGAAAATAATATTATTATATTTAACTTAATTTCTATTAATAAACTGATATTAATAAACTTCTAGAAGAAAGTTGTCACGCAATTCAACCTAGTAAAATGTATCGGAAATTATATTTTGACCATATATTACAAATATATAAAAATTTTTTTTTTATTGTTTATTTATTTATTCAAATAATTAAGTTTAAACTATTATAAACACTAGTTAACAATAACAAATTCATATATACAATGTCTCTAAATCGAGCGCTCTAGTAATATAATGTAACATAATAATTATTTGCTTTTTACAAAAAAAATAACAATATTTACAAAATTGAATATAATTTTTATTATATTATATAGTACAATGAAAAATTACAAAAAACATTATTTCTATATCAGGAAAGGGAAAAAGTAAAGTCAGAGGGATACAAAAAAAGAAATGGAAAAACTTTAGTTTGGTAGCCACCAAAACATTTTGGCATTAGATTTTTGCGCTAATTTTAGATCCTTTTTAGCCTTTTTACACTTAGCATCATCTTAGAGGAATGAGTGGAAGATGATAAAAATGAAAAAAGTTGTTTACATTTGCATCATCTCTCATCTTTCATCTTTCATTTTAAATACATGAAATCTGCTTATAATTTATGGAAAAAATAATATGAAAAATTCTTCAATTATCGGATTAATAATTGCACTTGAAGAGCAAAATCAATTATTAAAACAATGTACGGATCTGCTTCATGTTATTAGAGACAATGACTTTATTATGGAAGATGAAGAAATCTTACCAATTGCACGTGCCTCAAATCGACGAAGTTTTTGGTAATTTTTTTTATATCTGGAATTCTTAAATTTGTTTTTAAATACACATATATTTTAATAACTTTAGATTCGGTATGGAACTTCCTGGGAGAGAGACGTTCCAAATAGTAGTCCAGAATTTTTTAAAGAAAGCTTTCGAGTAGATAGGACAACCTTTTTATTACTGGTGAATTGGTTGGAGTGTTTAAGAAAAAAGGACACAAACTGTCGGAAATCTATTCCATTAGATAAACGTGTGGCCATAGCTCTTTATTCGCTGGGGTCTTCATCTGAGTATAGCACTATAGGGAGACTTTTTGGCGTTTCCACTAGAATGGTGTTTGCATTGAGTGATGATGAGTGGAACAAAATGAGATAGGAACATCTTGTGAAGATGATGAAAGATGACGCTTTTTTGCTCTGTATATTTCTTATGGGAAGATGTTGTCATCTTGCCAATTGATGAGAGATGAAAGTTGAAGCTCAATGTAAAAAGCCTATTTCTGATATGCTTGTACTGTATCTCATATCTAATTGATTTAAATTACAATTAATTGTTTTTGTATTCGCCCGTCTATAATTGTGATATAAGATGGGAACACCATTATCGTTTTGGACAAAACCTTTACTGTCCAGGTACACAAAAGCTTCTGGTGCAACAAATCCACTTTCTGGGGAGTTAGTTATATATTCATAGTTTGTGTAATAAGGAGCCATTATATGACTATTATCTGTACATTTGCAACATCGTAAAACGTGATTTCTTATCAGTTATATTATAAAATTATCAATATGAAGTATATTTGCATTATTGTATAGAATTTTGTTAGATATACATTTAGTGAAGTCACTATTTGCAGATCTATAAAGTGAAGTGCATGATCGTATGCATTTCCTCTCAAATACTCTAAGTTTTTCCATATACGAGGGGGAAATATTGAACCAAATGGGACATGCGTATGTAAGAATAGGTCTAATTAGGGATTGATACATTATTATTTTGACTTTATTCTTAATGTATTTCGAGTGGAATAGAGTTCTGTATGAAAAATAGGCTTTCCTTGCTTTGAATAAAATTTCTTTAATATGAAGATTGAAATATAAAAATTTATCAAGAAAAACACCCAAATATTTTACTACTTCTTTTACTGGTATGTTGCAATTATGTAAATTAGACTTTATTTGGAAATTTTTCCAATTTTTCCTTATATCATAATTGCATTTACTCACTGGTGGTCTTAACAGTATAGTTTCACATTTTTGTGCGTTTATTTTCATGTTCCAATCAATTGAGTATTGTTCTACCTTGTTGTAGGTTATCTGTAAATTATTGTTAATTTTTTCGATTTTATCATCTACATCAATGTTGTCAGAAAGTATTGTTCATTGAAATTTATAAGTGTATTCCCTTTTCAGATCTAGAAACCTCCTAAAAGTGGATTGGACTTGCTGGTGAACAACATTATTTGAAATAGTTTCTTTGCCCTCATGTATGGTCTCGAAATAGGATCCTATAGTATTTAACATTTGAACCTGATCTTCTACAATATAATTATTTTGTACATCTTTTCTTAAACTTAGAGGGTTTATCCCCACGTTATTCAGAATGAATTCATCATTTATAGGAATTTTAATTTCTTGTAAGTTTAGGGGTTTAAATATTTTAAAGTTTTTTTTAATTTGGTTGTACATATCTCTCGAATCTTTACGATCTATATTCGTTAATTTTCCCTTTATCTGTCTATTGTAATTTATTGCAAAATTATCTTTGATATGTTTCTTAATTATTTTTATTTTTGCTTTTCGGAAAGTATTACTTCTATTCTGTTATGTTTCTTGACTAATGTTAATATCTTGCTTTTCACCGAATATAACATTTTAATAGCTGAGCTGTTTATTTTTGAGAAGGTTTTACCACTTTTATGTTTGGGAACTGTTTCTTCTGTTGCTTTCAGAATAACATCATTTAGTCTGTCTAAGTGATAGTCAATTTCAGCATTCGAGAGGTTGCGATTATTAGGAATTTGTGTATCCTGGGTGAGTTTCTGGCTAATATTATTTTGAAATTTTTTCCAATTGGTACATTTATAGTTGTTAGTAAGTTTTACTTTATCGCACAAAAGTGTGAACTTTTCGGTTTCTTTATTCATGTAGGCTATTATCTGCACTGCATCATGCTCGCTATCATAATATAAAGCTTTAAGTGAGTTTATTGTGTCATTTTCAGTAATAATATGAAGCCTACAATCGACTAAACAAATATCAAGGTAAGAACCAGTTCGCGTGTATGATGGACGAGATGTAGCATAAAGTTTATATTTAAAACGAATTTCATTATCTAATGACCAAGTGTAAAGTATATTACCCTTTTGATTATTATTAGGATAGCCCCATGAAGTGAAAACGTAAATGCATTCCAATATTTTTCAAACGTGCATAACGATGAATGTGGTAAAAAGGTTGTTATAGGAATTTTCTTACTTTACTTTCTTCATAGAAATGAAGTTAAATATAATATTATATAATATATAATTATATTAAAACTTAAATTAAATATAATATATATATATTGAATATAATATTATATAATAATAATATATTTATAATATAATATTACATAATATTTTATTTAACTTCAATTCTATCAATAAACTAATGAGAGTTAAAACTTCTAGAACAACCATCATCATTATCCTCTTTTAAAAAATATCGTAAACGCATTTACAATTTCAGCATAATTTAACCAATATCACACCATTCAAAATATTTCTAAATTCTATACAAAAATAAAAATAAGATATGCTCAAAAATGGAACCAAAATTAAAAAATAATATAATAATATAACTAGAACAACCTATCGCATTTGTTTATTAATTGTTATAAACAAAAATGGTAGAAAACCAAAATTAGATAATATATTTATAAAATAATATAACTTAACTTCATTACATTTCACGCCATTCATCATTATAGCCATATATTATATAATAATATAATACTATATTATAGTAAAAAACTAAAGTATTTTTTAATTTGCATCAAAAAATAGGATTCTAATAGCATCTGACGATAGCTGAAGCTTCTAGAACAACCTTTACACGTCATTTATTATTATACCCATTTAAAAATATCGGAAATGCGGTTACATTTTCACCATCATCACATTATGAAAGAAATTCTAAACAAATGCAAAAAATGGCCAAAAAGAAACCAAAATTAGAAAATAATATAATATTATATTTTCCTTAATTTCTATTAATTAACTAATGGGAGCTAATGGATCTAGAACAACCTAATAATAATATAGTAATATATAATAGTTTAATAATATAATAATATATTCAACTTAATTCCTATTAATAAACTGATACTAGTGTAGTGTGTTTGACTAGTCGAAGTTGCCATACCTTTTGTATGCAACTTAATATCAACACATTCCTGTTGATCTTGTCCACACTGCAGTTTCTGCCCAGACATAAACAATTCGTGTAACTTGCTATGTCAGCATTTTCCCACGAATTGTTTGCTGTATGCTAGCAGTAAGAATTTAGTGTAAGTTTAGTTTTATGATTTTATTAAATAAAGTACAACCAAGATGAACAGTCGCTAAAGCGGCTGTACAAATAAAATAATAGCAGTGTTTTATTTAAATTATTAAATATATTACATGGCGATCCTGCCTTGTTTTTTTTTTATTGTTTTACAAGTGCTTCAAATACATATAAAAAATGCCATAAAAAATTAAATAAAAACGGAAAATTATTATAACGAACGTAGTGAAATTATACAAAAAAAAAATTATAAATTTTGCAGTCAATGAGACCTGAAATATTTTTACCAAAATAATGACAAAAATAATACGATTTTTTTTGCAAACGTTAACACAAAGTGGAAGAATAAAACTTAACTCTATAAAACAAAGCCAATAAAATAAAAAAAAATATAAAATATTGTCGCTTATAATCGATTAAATTTGTAAAACAATAAAATACAAAAGAAATGATTTTAAAGTAAAAAAAAAAAGTTGTAAAAACATATGTATATCTTGTGATGCATTAAAATTATCGAAGAACCTTAAGTTCAATAATAATATAAACAAGATTTTGCGTGTGAATTAAATAAATTAAAAGTAGCGGGTAAAGAGCGGCAGCAGTACATACAGCCGTAACTGAAACACTAACAATAAAGATTGCAGCAAGTGAGAGAAATATGGTCAACAAAAAGGAAGTGCAATAAATAAAAATGCTAAAGCAAAAATGAAACAAAATAAAGAAAATAAGCTATTATAAAAGTGAAGTGAAAAATCATAAAATAAAAGGCAATTATTATGTAATTTTTACAAAAAAAATTTGTTTCAAACATAACAGAATAAGTAGTACAACAACAGCAACATTCAGTCAAACGATAAAAAAAAAAAAATAGAAACAGAAAATAAAACAAAACAATATGAAAAAAATATAATTGGTATTGTGATCGCGACAGAATAACATCGCGTCAAGTATTTTAATCAGAAAATGAAAAAGAACAATAAGAAGGCATGAATGAAAAAAAAATATATATATACAAGTAATTTGCACTAAAGCAATATAAGAATATATAATAGAAGAACTAATTAATAAATTAAAAGAAACCAAGTTCTTAAAAAAAATATTAATAAAACAACAACACAAAAAACCCTAAAAATTGTATTACAAAACAAATTTAAACAATTAAGAATATTTTTATTGAAACAAAAAATAAGCCAACCAAGAAAAGTTAAATTATTCTCTAGCTTCATTGAAAGTGTTGTAAAGAAAGAAAAGCAAAGGCGAAAAAAAAAAATAATTCCGCTTAGTTTGGTAAGCAAAACGAAACAACAGAACAAAAAAAAAAAAAAAAAATAGAAGAAGCAAAAGAAAAATTTATGAGTGTTTATTTATCGCTAAATGATATGCCACTGTGTTTACTGTTAAAATTTTGTAAATAACCGCAGCAGCAGCAGTAACAACAACAATCAAAATAAACAAGACGTATTTCATACAGCAACATCTTCAATCATCCCAAGCAACAGCAGCGCCAACACCATCAGCAAACATCCTATGAAAACCGTAAATCATCTTAAATAAACGATCAACAGCATCAACATACGTATGTTAATACTAATAATATTATATTTAAGATTATTATTTATATTTACTTACTTACTTACTTAATTGGCCATAACAGCCCGTTTAACGGATTTCGGCCTGCCGTAACACATCCTTCCAGGCGCCTCTGCTTCTTGCGCGCCTACGCCAGTTGGTCACACCAATCGATGACAGGGCTTCCTCTTCGCCGACTTCCGCAGATTCCCGCATCAAATACCCGTCTCGCCGGAGCATCCTCCATCCGCTGGATATTAATACGCTGTACAACGTCTACGTCGTTGAGGAGCTCATACAGCTCACTGTTGGATCGGATACGGAAATCATCGCCAACTCGCACTGGACCGAAGATCTTGCGTAGGACTTTTCTCTCGAACACTCGCAAGGCTGCTGCATCTGTTCTTAATAGGGTCCATGCCTCTGCCCCATAAAAAAGCACGGGGAGGATGAGCGTCTTGTAGAGTGTTAGTTTTGTCGCGCGAGAGAGGTCTCTGCTACTCAATTGCCTACTGAGACCATAGTAACACCTGTTGGCAAGAGTGATCCTACGCTTGATCTCCAGACTGACATCATTTCTGGTGGTAACGGCGGAGCCAAGATAGATGAATTCCTTGACCGTATCAAAAGTATAGTTATCGGCTGTAATCTGAGAATCAATACGCCGCGCGTCTCTACTTGTCGATAACATATACTTTGTTTTGCCCTCATTTACTGCCAGACCCATCTTACTAGACTCTCGTTCAATAGCACTAAAGGCAAGGTAACATCTCGCTTGGTACGCCCTATAATGTCAATGTCGTCAGCGTACGCAAGCAACTGGACACTTTTTTGAAAAATAGTGCCATTGCGATGCATTCCCGCCTTTCGCAGAACACTCTTCATGACGAAGTTGAAGAGGTCGCATGATAAGGGGTCGCCTTGTCTGAAACCTCGCACGGTATCAAAAGGTTCGGAGAAGTCCTTTCCTACCTTGACGGAGCTGCAGGAATTGCTCAACGTCATTCTGCATAGCCTTATCAGCTTCATTTATATTTAGTAAGTTTAAATTTAATAAAATTTTCAGAAAACTTACTAATAGTTGTAGTTTTGTTTCTTTTTTGTAATTTAATTTAAAGAAAAATATAACATTATTTAAGAACAAAACAATCAAAATAATCCTTGGAAAGTACATAATTATATTATTTAAAGGATTACATACCATAATAATAATATTTGAAAATTTATAATTATATTTTTATTAAGACTAATGTTTCAACAAAATTTATAATATAATGTATATAGAATACCAGCATAAATAATTTTATTACCTACCATAGTAATTATTAATTATTTTTTTTCTTCTCAAGTTAGAAATTTTTTTTTTTTAAATCATTATTATATTTTTATAAAAACTAATATTTTTACAAAATTACATGCAACAATTATTAATTATTTTTTCTTCAATTCAATTGCTTTGAATTTTTTTATATGAATGGATTTCTCTTAATACGTATTACACTTCTTTCGAAATTATATTGCAACGATTAACGACCCTGTGTAATGTTCTTAAGCTAAGTTTTCGAGTTATAATAAGAAGATAAACAGGAATATCACGTATATTCTCAGGATCACAATAATAATAATGATGTCTTTTTGATACAATTAAAAATTATTTTTTATACGTTAACAAAATCAACTTTTTTTTTAAATCTTTCAAGGACACACGAATAATAAATAAATTAAATTAAAAATAATATATATATTGATGTGTTCTTTATAAATAATTTGATTACTAAATATTTATACTAATACTGCATTACTGCGACACCTACGGGTCCCTCCAGTACTGCATAAATTTAAGGATCAAACCTCGTTGGGTCTAAATTGGTTTCGACCCATACATGACAGTGCCTAGTACGACTGTGCATAAAATTGTACGGTCTGCCACGCAGTGCCATGTATCCCCATAAAATCTAAGAACTAACAAGTAGCCTGACAGCGTGACTTACTAACCTCTGCGTTGTTGTCTAAACTAGTAGGTAAACTTGCGCACAAACACTGACAAGACAGTTCTTAATCATCCCTTTATTCTTGAAACTGATTCGAAATGGGAGGTACGGAGTCCAAAGTTAAAAAGCCAAATGCTAATGTCGTAAACGACATTGTGGTTAAAATTGACTTTCCGTACGTCTATTTCATCGTAATAATTGTCCTGTTAGCTGCGCAGCTCTTAGTAACAGTTTATCAGTTACATAAAAGGTCACTGAGAAAAAATTACATGAGAGCTGCGTCATTGGCGAACAACTTGGACAAAGTCTAGTCGTCTAGTCGTTACGTAAATTTTTTTTTCAATTCTTTTTATTCTCTTTTCGCCAATTTAAAAAATTTTACCTTATCGGTTTAGCCAATTCCTACCGTTTAATTATAATATTAATATATAATTAATAATATTAATAATAATAATATTAATTTCCTAATCTATGGAATGGGAAATAATAGTATATAGGGCTAGAGCGATTAAAGAAGAATTTTTAAAATCATATAAATGCCTAAATATTGACAGGGATATAAAACCTGAGACAATCAATAGGCACATGAATATTCTTCTAACCCTATTTGAAAAATTACGAGTGTTACTGAACACAAATTATAGCAGACTAACAAAGGCTCACCAAACTGCTGCTGAAGGTTTTTATTGGGACTTACGTGAAAAATTGATTTCTGTAAGTTACCGAAGGAACTTCAAAATACATGTCCCTCAGTCAATACAAGAACCAGTAGAATTCAATACCTTATCAGAGACGGAACAGAGGAAGAACTCCAACATGCCTCAGACTGTTGTGGAGTTCTTAAATACTGCCTCCAGGTTAATTCCTGAATTCGATGGGAATTCCGAAAACCTACAAAGCTTCATTGATGCCATTAACTTGGTTGATTCCATTAAGGAATCACACGAATCCGTAGCTATTAACTTCGTTAAAACCAAATTAAAAGGGTCAGCACGTAACTTTATTTCTCAGGAGACAACGCTCCAAGAAATTATTAGCAAACTTAAAACCACAGTAAAAGGAGAATCTGTGGATGTACTGGTAGCAAAGTTGATGAGCATACGTCAACTAGGAAAACCTGCCAATACATACGCAAAGGAAATCGAGAACTTAATAAAGAAACTCGAAACTGCGCATATAAATGATGGCCTACCAAACATGAACGCAACAAAATATGCGACCAACTCTGCCGTTAGAAGCATCATAAAAAATGCCTCTAATGACAGAGTAAAGCTTATTATGGAGTCGGGTACCTTCAATGACCTAAACGAGGTTATTGCAAAATTCGTAGGCAGTTGCACCGAAGCCTACAGTCAACCCAACTCAATTTTAACCTACGGCCAAAATACTGACCCCAGAAATCGTAGCAAATATTATAGGGGAACAAATAATAGAAGCCGTAATTTCAATACGAATATGAACTACGGCAACGGTAATATTAATAACAACCGTTACAACCGTAATCAGAGAGGTAACAATAACCGCAATAGAGGCAATGGCGGTTATAGGAACAATCCCTCTCATAACCGTAGTATTCACTACAACACCGAACAAAATTCGGAAAACCAATAAAAACCCCTAATGCTTCCAATAAAACATACAATATCAATCTAAAGTTATATAGTTATTTGAAATGTAGATTGTCCATGAACAATTTCACCTCAATTTTTTTAATAGACACAGGCGCAGACATTTCTGTGGTAAAACACAATAAAGTTCTAAACGAACAAATAGATAGCAGCAAAATAACCAACATTAATGGTATTGGAAAAGGTTTAATCCAAACACGTGGATTAATCGATATAGACCTGAAAGTGGGATATATCTCAATACCAGCTAAGTTGCATATTGTGAGCGATGATTTTCCAATATTGGTCGATGGAATATTGGGAATGGACTTCATCAGAAGACACAAATGCATACTTGACTATCAAGGTACGGAGGATAGAATAATTTTAAATGCTCCATTATTACTACATGATATAGGTCTAACACTGTTGAGTGCTCCGAACATCAACTTAATTTCAATACCAGCAAGATCTGAAGTAATCAGATTGGTGCCCCAGCAAATACTCCAAAATGGCGTATACATAGCTAACACCATTACATCTAAATCACAGCCGTTGGTAAGAATTATTAATACTACCAACAAGGACCTTGTCATTGTTAACGTTAAAATAATAACGTAAAACCTTAATGTCTCCAAAATGGTCCAAACAAGCTGCAATCCAAAGTCCGACAAAGAAAAGATGAAAAAATTATCTAAAAATTTTCCTGAATTCGTTAACAATGAACTACATATACTATGTTCAGAGTTCATTGACATCTTTGCTTTAGAATCGGAAAAAATAAGAGCCAATAATTTTTATAAACAACGGTTGAGAGTTGAAGATAATCAACCAGTCTATATAAAAAACTATAGAATACCACATTCACATAAAGAAGAAGTGAATAAACAGGTTAATAAACTGATAAACGATGATATTGTAGAACCTTCAACCTCTGAATATAACAGTCCAATACTCTTAGTACCTAAAAAATCGTTACCAGGTCATACAGAAAAGAGATGGAGACTCGTTATTGATTACAAAGGTATAAATAAGAAACTAATCGCTGACAAATTCCATCTGCCTCGCATAGATGACATATTAGATCAATTAGGGAGAGCAAAATATTTTTCATGCCTTGACTTGATATCGGGCTTCCATCAAATAGAGCTCGAAGAAGAGTCCAAAGACATCACGTCTTTTTCTACTGAGAAGATTATACAGATTTAAAAGACTCCCTTATGGTATTAAAATTGCACCAAACTCATTTCAAAGAATGATGTCGCTTGCCTTTTCAGGATTAAAACCATCCCAAGCCTTCGTATATATGGACGATTTAATAGTTGTCGGGTGCTCTGAAAAACACATGCTACAAAATTTAAGAGATGTGCTCACCTTGTGTAGACAACACAACCTAAAACTACAGCCGGATAAGTGTTCATTCTTCAGTCACGAAGTGACATTTTTAGGACACAAATGTACAGATAAAGGTATATTACCTGATGACAGCAAATTTTCTATAATTGAAAATTATCCTACTCCAAAAAATGGAGACGAAGCTAAACGCTTCATTGCATTCTGCAATTATTATAGAAGATTTATTCCTAATTTTGCTGAATCATCACGTCACATTACTAGACTATCTAGGAAAAACATACCTTTTGAGTGGACTCAGGAATGTGAAAACGCCTTTCAGTATTTGAAAAAACAACTCCTTAGTCCACAAATACAACAATATCCGGATTTTACAAAAGAGTTCTGCATAACTACAGACGCTAGCAAAAAGGCATGCGGGGCTGTATTAAGTCAAGAAAAACAGGGTATTCAATTACCAATTGCGTTTGCGTCCAGAGCTTTCCCAAAAGGTGAAAGTAATAAATCCACAATTGAGCAAGAACTCACTGCCATAAATTGGTCAATACAATACTTCAGACCATACATATATGGAAAAAAATTGCTAATTAGAAGTGTCCACAGGCCACTCACCTATTTGTTCTCACTTAAGAATCCGTCATCTAAATTAATACGCATGAGGCTAGATCTAGAGGAATATGACTTCGATGTTGAATTCATTAGGGGTAGACACAACCACGCGGCGGATGCGCTGTCACGAATAAATTTCAATGATATTAAAAACAATACTGAAGGTAACAACTAGACTTCAGGCTAAAAAGAAAAAAAATTTTGCTGATAAAATAGCACAGCCTAGTTCATCGGTTGAACTAAAAGTATATGAAGGGAATAACGCCCTAGAGCACTGGAAAATGCCATGGTTGCATTTATCAAAGGATAAATTAATTATCCTAAAAGGAAAGAAAATACTTTCCCAATTTATGTTGCATGACTTTGTTATTAATGGAATATTCGATCTAGATCTACTTTTTCCAAAGCTTGAAAAAATAGCTGATAACATGGGTCTGACAACGTTGCGACTTTCTATAAATGATAGTCTGCTCAATACCCCGGGGATAAGTATTGAAACCTTTAAAAATAAAGGTAATGGTCTACTGAAAAGATTGACCATAGTGCTCCTACCAAAAACAGAAAAAATAACAACCGGTGCTAGAAAAACTGAAATCATCCAAAAATTTCATGACGACCCCATTAATGGAGGACATATAGGAATAACTCGGATGATTAGAAAAATACGACTTCATTATCATTGGAAAGGCATGACAAGAGACATTACTAAATATGTCAAGAAATGCAAAGCGTGCCAAATGAATAAACCAACAATTAAGGGCAGAGAACCCTTTATTTTAACTCCTACTCCAATAAAGCCTTTTGAGATAGTCATTATAGACACTATTGGACCCTTACCAAGGTCCAATTCTCAAAACGAATACGCGGTAACAATAATGTGCGATTTAACAAAATATTTAATTGCCATACCTATAGACAACAAGTCCGCCAGAAGTGTAGCGAAAGCTATCATGGAATTATTCATCTTAATATATGGTCCAATGACTAAAATAGTCACGGATATGGGTACGGAATATATGAATCAAGTACTACAAGAGCTATGCACACTCATGAAAGTGGAGAAAGTAAACTCTACTCCATATTATCATGAAACACTAGGTACCGTTGAAAGGTCACACAGAACATTCAATGAGTATCTGAGATCGTATATTTCAAATGACGGGTCTGATTGGGACAATTGGTTAAAATTCTTTGTGTATTGTTACAATACAACGCCTTCCACGGCTCATAACTATTGCCCTTTTGAACTTGTTTTCGGAAAAATTCCACCTGTCTTGGATTTTACAAAAGACACCAGCATAGCTCCCTTGTATAATATTGATTCTTATGAAAAGGAGGTCAAATTTAGGCTTCAAGTTGCGCACCGTAGAGCCGCTAGTTTCGTGGAAAACGCCAAATTGAGTAGGCAGAAGTTTCCAATGATCACACTAATCCAGTAAATTTTTCATTAAATGACCTAGTCCTCCTTAACAACGAAGAAGGTCACAAACTGGATAGTATTTACAAAGGACCCTTCAGGGTCATAGAAATACGAACAAATAACAACATTAAGATTGAGGATGATAACGGTAAAACAGCGCTTGTACATAAAAACAGACTTAAAAAGTTTCTCTGAAAATTGTACATCATGTTCATATAAACTACTGTTTTCACAACCTCTAAGTCTTCAACATTTTGGCCGAAAAAGGCATTGAACAAGCGCCTACTTCTTTATAGGGTCAGATTGCTCAATTTTATATCCTCTATATTCTTTTATATTCCAGGCTTCGGCTTAAATGGAATAATAATAATATCTAATTACATTTTAATACATGTATGTATATATACAATTATTATATTTAGTATAACGATTTAAACCATAAATTTATTTATGTTTTTGTTTTTTTTTCTTCTTTCAGTACCCAGAGACTTGTATTATTGAACAAGCACCTACTTCTTTGTATAGACGGATTGCTCAATTATATATCCTCTATATCCTTTTATATTCCAGGCTTCGGCTCAAATGGAATTCTAATTATTTTTATTCCTTTAAAGATCCTCTTTAAGAATTGTTTGTAATTGATTATGATTTTTTAATTAATTTTAATCAATTACAACTTTATTTCTTTGTTACTTGATTAATAGTAATTACAATTTATTTAGTTACGACTATTTATATTGATTTAATTGATTGCAATGCATTGTAATATTTAAAATGTAGTATTTAAAATGAAAATACTTTTATTTTATTGTTTATTTATTTTTGGGAACAGCCGCTTATAAGACCGTTCCCTTTTATGTTCAAAATTATACTTATTCTGTTGATCATCTTTATTGATCATCATAGTAATCTCGCTCGCCATCTTAATTTTTATGAGGATTATAGACCTTAACTGGTATACTGTCATATTTAGAGAAATTAATACCACTGGTAAAACGGAGGCAAATATTTCATTTTCATTATCTGTTGATTCTGGTTGTATATAAAATTCTTTTGTTTTTTTCTGCTCTTGGAAATAAAACGTTGTATAAATGAATGCAACTCTTTAGGCTTTCCTTGCGTTTAAACATTATACGTATTTCAATGTCGGAACCACCGGCTTCTTTTAGTAAAAACGGTAGTTTCGCCTCCTCTTTGCTGCGGCGGAGTTTCAGAAAGTTATATCGTCAGTTTTGGTAGCAATTTTTCCTAATTTCATCTTCGCGGTTTCTATTAAAGTTCGTTTCTCTTTTTTTTTAGTGAACACCTCAGTGTATCGACTATTTGGGTAAACTTTAAGCGAACTATTTTCTTTTTTTACATATTTTACGTTAATATTTTCATATGCGCATGGTTTTACATATAAAAGGAAATTCGTCGATAACTCATAGAAGACCGTGAATTATTTTCTAACCGCATTCGCACCACTTGCAGGGTTGTTAATATTGCAACTCCTGCAGATTTTTCTCTCTCTCTTTTGTGTACACTCTTAATTGTAGCGGGACACTTGGCCAACTGGGCTTTACTTACTTCATCTGATTTTTTATATAGGGCGGCCCAATTAAGTAAACCACCTGCCTTTTCACTATAATCATTATGTGAAACACTGTTGCAAGCAAGTCAATTAATATGAACTGTTTCAGTAAAGACAACTGCTTCAAAAAAAAAAAAACACGTTTCAAACACTATAAATCCTCCTTAAATCCAATATAGAAACTCTCTCAATCTAGTTGCTGTTTTTTTACGGCCTATTATTTTGGTTTTACAGTAATCGTAGTAAAATTACACATTACATATATTAAACCAATTTTTTCCCATTCTATATTGCGACACTTCTTTTGTATTGTTCTCCATTTTCTCTCTCCTCGATATCAATCATTTACAGGAATAGCCAGAAAGTACTAGTTTAATTTCGATTTATATGATTTTTCATTAACTTCATGCCCTTCAAGAATAAAGTTATTCCTTTTAGATTTTCGCAATACTTTCCCAGCCTTAATATAACTGTCATCCGTAATCATAACTTTTATGTTACTATCAGCTTCATTTAAAGGGATAATTTCGAATGGAGGTTCCAAACATGCTTTAAGACCCTATATTTAAAATAGGGCTAATCTGTTTTAATTGTTGTAGCGGTGCTCCACAATATATTAATAATCCCAAGCATGTATGGTTTCCTCCGATACTATTCAATTTTTGTTCTCTCTTTCCTAAATCCCTAACATTATACATTTTGCTTGGTTGGGTAAGTTCGAAAATGATTCATTGTTCCGTCCTTTATATTATTTGCTTGTTTCTTATTGTTGGTGAACTCTGATATGTTTCTTGATTGTTCATCCATTCTCTACTTTTTATCAAGCTACCAATCTCAATGGTCCTATATTATTCTTCCTCAGTCTTTGTTTGCATATTCGGACAAATAGATCCAACACATTCTAATACTTCTCACAATGACGTGAAGTTTTCATTTTCCCTACATCAGTGGAGAAGGAGACAATTGATTTCTTTTAAAGAAAAAGAAATTTGGTATCTTTTTCCCTTCTGAGGGGAAAGTGAATGACACACTCTAGATATGACAGAATTTTAATTACACTAGTAAAATTGTAGAACAAACTTTTCACGCCATTCAACATTATACCCATTAAAGATAACGGAAATGCATTTACATTTTCAGCATATATAAACCAAAATCACACCATCAAAAATCAAAACAACTAGAACAAACGTCATTTCCATTAATAAACTATATCTAGGCATTTTTAAAAACTTTGTGCTTCTACCCTACCAATATCGATCTCAGAGGGAGTGTGACAGCATTTCCCATATTTTTTTAATGGGTGTAATGTTGAATGTCGTGAAAAGGTTTTTCTAGAATATTTTGAGATCTAAAACTCCTAGGACAACCTTTAAATCAAATCCTTTAAAAAAATATCGGAAATGCAGTTACATTTTCACCATATTTAAAATTTCATATTCTATCCTTCCAGTATTGATATCATGCGGCACATAAACAGTAAAATTAAGAAGTTGACTGCAATAATTCTTTATTCCTTAACCGATTACCATCAAACAAAAACTTCTACAATAACCTTTTTACTCCATTCATCCATTATTGTATTATATAATAATTTAATATTGTATATAACTTCACTTCTAGCAATAAACTAATGAGAGCTAAAACTTCTAAAACAACCTTTTTGCGCCATTAATTTTTAAAAAAATCAGAAATGCATTTACATTTTCAACATAATTTAACCAAAATAACACATCAAAAAATTTCTAAATTCTAAACAAAACTAAATAATGCTCAAGAAACAAATCAAAATTAGAAAATAATATAATAATTTAATATAATATTTAACTTCATTTCTATTAATAAACTAATGGGAGCTAACGCTTCTGAATAACCTTTTTACCCCATTCATCATTATACCTTTTTAAAAAACTAACGGAAATGCATTTACAATTTCACCATATTTAAACAAAAACACACCTATCGAAAACTTTTAACTTCTAAACAAAAATGGTAAAAAACCTAAATTAGATAATAAATATTTATAAAATAATATATTTTAACTTCATTTCATTTCACGCCATACAACATTACACCCTTTTAAAAGCTATCGCAAATGCGGTTACATTTCACCATATATTATATCTTATATATACAAATGAATGTGTGTTTGATTGTATGTTTGAAGTTTATAGACGACTAAACGGCTGAAACGATTTTCTTGGAATTTTAACAGTATCATCCTGTATGTCTGGAAGGAGCTATAGGCTACTTTTTATGTTGATATTCGAAATGAGCGAGGGGCCATGCCCATGTATACTACATACTACATACTTAATATTTAATTGCATTTGAAATATATTACTCATACGCATAGTAGTTACCCCTAAAGTATGCTATCTATGATTCCTGATGTATAAAACCAAAGAAAATAAAGTATAAAGAATGTGAATTTTGGTATATTTTGGAATATTTTTCAAAAATATTTCACGACGCGGGATCAAAGATAGAAGGGAAAGATAAAGAAACCAAGAGCGTAACAATGTTCTCAATTGTTCTCATCGTGCGTTTTTGTTGTTTGACTAATTTTTTATTTATTCTTCTGAAACAGTGTTGCCACGAAAAAAATTTTGTAACCAACATTTGTGAAAAAAATTTTGTAACCAACATTTGTGAAAAAAATCACCAAATAAGAAAAAATATAACCAAATTAAATTCATAGACTTTTGTTTTATTTTTTTGTTTTTCAAGTTTAAATTATCTTATATATAAAAATGAATGTGTGTTTGATTGTATGTTTGTATGTTTGAAGTTTATAGACGACTAAACGGCTGAACCGATTTTCTTGAAATTTTCACAGTATCTTCCTGTATGTCTGGAAGGAGTTATAGGCTACTTTTTATGTTGATATTCCAAATGAGCGAGGGGCCATGCCCATGTATACTACATACTTAATATTTAATTGCATTTGAAATATATTACTCATACGCATAGTTACCCCTAAAGTATGCTATCTATGATTCCTGATGTATAAAACCAAAGAAAATAAAGTATAAAGAATGTGAATTTTATTATATTTTGGAATATTTTTCAAAAATATTTCACGACGCTTTAGGAAAGATAGAAGGGAAAGATAAAGAAACCAAGAGCGTAACAATGTTCTCAATTGTTCTCATCGTGCGTTTTTGTTGTTTGACTAATTTTTTATTTATTCTTCTGAAACAGTGTTGCCACGAAAAAAATTTTGTAACCAACATTTGTGAAAAAAATCACCAAATAAAAAAAATATAACCAAATTAAATTCATAGACTTTTGTTTTATTTTTTTGTTTTTCAAGTTTAAATTATAATTAATAAAAAATGAAACAAAAAATAGGTTTTTTTTTTAAAGAAAAAGAAAAAAACCAAAAAAATCTACACATCTGCACATTAATCAAAAAATAAGCAATTTTGGTTAGAAATAACCAAAAACGGGAACATTGTTCTCAAATCACTTATTCTCAGACGTCGGCACAAAGAGGACATGAGAAAAATTATGACAGGCATGTTTAACCCAGAGGAAAATTGTTAGTAATATTTTCAAATCTACTTATTAACCCAATAATATGTATATGTGAGCGAAAAGTATAGAACAATTGTACTGCGCTAAAAACCTAAAAACACCGTATTTAACTTGACAAGTATTCTTCCAAAAATCGAAATCATTTCTCATTGATATTAGTGAATCATACTGTAATACATACTGACAAGCAACTGAATGCATTTTTACGCTCTCATAATGAGAGCAACACATTGTTACGCTCTTTGTTTGTGTTTATTTTCCTTCTGTCTTCGGCCCCCCTTATCCAGAAATGATTTTTTAAAAAGATTTTGGTGAGAGCGGGTCGTAATGCTACTTCTACATAATGCGTATTCTTTATATCCATATTCTTTGATAAAACTTAATGGAAATGGATATCACTCATACGTCACATATGTAGTTTTTTTTAATGAATTTTACATCTATATAAACAAAAATGAATGTGTGTTTATTTGTTTGTTTGAAGTCTATAGACGGCTAAACGGCTGGACCGATTTTCTTGAAGTTTTGACAATACCTTCCTGTATATCTGGAAGGAATTATAGGCTACTTTTTATTTTAAAATTTCAAGAAGGCGGGGTGCTACGCCCACATATTCAATAAGTATTTAATGTCGCATATCTCATAAACTGCGAATTTTGTGTGGGCGACTTTGACGTATATATAAACAAAATGGGCGGATTGGCTATAGTGGGTGTGTCACCTCCAATATAAAAAATATTAAATTATTATATCTATGAATATATCACAGTTAGAGCCCTAAAATTTTTTCGAATCCACTTTAGTCTCAATATGAACCGATTTTCCTACTTTTTATGTTGATATTTCAAATGAGAGAGGTGCCACTCCCACATATACTACAACAATTACAATTTAAAACGTAGCTTATATGCTAGCATTAATTTGTAAATTATTATATAAAAATGTATTTTCATTATAGTTATAGGTAGTTCATGTTTATTAATAGTTTATTCAGCTTGTGATTAAGTTCTGTAGCTGATTTATGTTCTTGTTGCCATTACTTTTTCCATACCCGCTACAGTCCGGACTGTAGTGTGTACGTGTCCCTACGTAATGGGGACGAGCCCTCCGCGGTCGGGTGAGGGTGGGTTAGTGTGTGGCCGGAGACGTTCGAATAACCTACTATTGTAAGATAATAACAAAATGGATATATTGGAAAAACTATATCAGCAAGATACCTCAAATTTTGTACAAGTAACTACGGTTTTAATATAAATATTTTGGACAAAAATAGGCGACCTATCATTAGAGGAGAATGCACCTTCCATATGAAGTAAATACTAAAATCTGCCTAACTGAAGAACTTTAACAGTTAGAGTCCCCAATTTTGTATAAATAACTTTTGTTTAAATATAAATATTTTGGACAAAAATGGGGAGTTCAGCAAAAGCGGGCGTGGCACCTCCCATATGAAGTAAACACTAAAATCTCCATATCTAGAACACCAGAACAGTTAGACTGCTAAAATTTTGTACGAATATCTAAAGGTTCAATATCAATATTTTTGTTAAAAATGGGCTATCAAGCATTAGGGGCGTGGCAAACTCCATATGAACTAATTATTAAAATCTGTATAAAAAAACTATAAAAGCTAGAGTCCCCAATTTTGTATTCCAGCTATAGGAAGGTGGTGCCTCTCTGATTTGTGGGTGTAGAAATTATTATATCTTGAAATATGCAATAGTAAGGTATATGACCCTTAAATTATTGAGTTTGAAATTTTCAACTCATATAGATAGTAAGTACTAAAGTTCATACTATTTAAATATTTATCTTGGAAAACATATACGTACATGCATATGTAATAGTTATGTTATTGTTTACTTCTGAAAACGGGTAACTTATAAAACTATAATTTATTTGAAATTATTAGGTAAACTTTATAATAAGCATTTTAGTGGGCAATGAATTCATTACTTTTAAATTCCTAAGTAATAAAGTGTAAACTGTCATTATTTTTAACAAATAAAATAAGTAGTTGCAAAACTCGTCAACAAAATTACCTGTGACCGACGCAAACACAATTATTTGTTAAATTTTAATAACATTAATTTTTTTCAAAAGGTTTTTGACTTGAACCGATTTCATATTAGGTAAAATATAAAGAAATAAATATAACACGCATTCGGTTTTGAAATTCAGTTGAATCTTTGATTCTAAACAAGTTAAACATTACCTGAGTGACATTTATTTTGCAACACTTTGTAAAAATGCCCCGAATAAAAGCATCTAAAATGTATTGCGTTTGCAATCCCAGAGAGCAAATGAAAGTTCGGAAGACGTGAAAGTCATCTCAGGACTGAAAGGAGTCGAGCTTCAACCTTTAGAGCCGCCGAAACGCCTTCACAACGTGAAGAATGCCTTGAAGGCCTACGGCAACGCGCCACAACAGCAAGAGCTACTGAAACACTTTCAGAAAGCCAAGAGCGCCTTAAAAGCTTCTGAAACGCCGTCAGCACGCGAAAGACGTCTTGAAGGTCTTAGACAACATACCACAACCCCACGAGCTACCGAGACATCGTTGGAACATGAAGGTCGACTACAAAGCCAGCGAAATCGTATTGAAACATCACGAGCCACAGAAACACCTTCAGAACGTGAAAGACGTCTGGAAAGCCTTCGACAATATGTGACAACCGCACGAGTTACATTCCCACTTCCTAAACTAATTATATTGGCTGGTAAAGTGTAGGGAACTCAATAGGTTTAAATTACACATTTGTTTTTCGTTCCCACATTTTGCCAGACAGCAACGTAAGCATTTTTGTTTGCATTGTTTAGCTTTAGTTATAAGTAAAATATTTGTAAGATATTAGTCTTAAGATTCAACCTAATAAACTAAGTACTCTTAAGAGTAAAAGAGTAGTTTTTTTTAATAAATATAAGTGGCGCAGTCGGTTTTGCGAACAGAATAATTAAAATTATAAAATTTTGAAAGTTAAAAAACAAAAATCTTTAAGAAAAGAAACTATTTAAAAGAATATCATCACAAAAAAAAAAAAAAAAAAAAATCGGTTTTGTAAACAGAACTTAATAATTAAAATTATTAAATTTTAAAAGTAAAAAAAAAAAAAAACAAAGAAAAATATTTTAATAAAGAAAAGAAAATATTTAAAAGAATAACTATTATTACTAACAAAGACAAAGTGCTTAGTGAAAAAGAAAAAAAAAAAATTAAAGTTGGCCTTATTTTTTTTAAGCAACAGAACTTAAAAATTAATATTTTAATAGTTAAACAAAAAAAATCTTTAAATTACGAAAAGAAAATATTAAAACAATAACATTACAAACAAAGACAGTGTTTAGTGAAATAAAAAAACTATGAGTAGATTTGATGTGAACAGGGACCTACAGGAAGTAGACGGGTCAGGGCAGGAAAAGATTGCCGAATTAGAGGCGGTCCTGCGGCTTCAAGAGCAGAAAATTATACAGCAGCAAAATCAGTTGCAAGAACAACAGCAGCAAATGCAACAGCAGTTACGTCAGTTACAAGAGCAACAGGCTCAACAACAACAAGTACACCAACAACAGCAGTCACAACAGCAACAGGCTCAACAACAAGTACACCAACAACAGCAGTTACAGGAACAACTGCAAATACACCAACAGGCTCAACAACAACAAGTTCAACAGCAACAGTTCAACGGGTACAGGTTTGACATGGCGCCAAAGGACGTCATAGAGCAGTTCCGGAGACTAAGACCTCTTGACGAAAGGCATAACCCAAGGGCGTTTATACAGTCCGTCGAGACAAACCTCACTCTTTGCGGCAACAACGAGAGTTTAGCTAGATTCTGCATCGGAATTGTTGCGAACGAGAAAATCTTTGGAAAGGCTGGTAAAGGGGTGAGAGAGCTGCAGAACAATGCCTCATGGGAGGAAATCAAAACAAGGATGCTGCAACAGTACCGGCCGGAAAGGACGTATGCGGAGGTTTTTAACTACTGCAGAACGGTAAGAGTAGGAAATTTAAGTGAATTGTTTAGGGTATTTGAAGAGGCTAAATTTGAAATAAACGACATATTTTTAGGAGATCCACTTAAGCCAGGTATATATAAGCCCGAGAATGTTGATAGGGACTTAGTGGATATATTGTTGGAAAAAATAGATGGACCTATTAGAGCACACATAGGAGAGCATGAAACTTTATCTGGCATAATTTTGAAGTATACAAGACTTAAATTATTACACGACATTAGGGCAATAGCATTTGATCATAGATCTAACTTGAAAAACAAGGGCTTTGTCAATGGTAATAGCACATTTAGAAACCAAGTAAACAAACCTCAGAAGTTCAATGAAGGTAACACAAAAGCAAAAAGTTATGGCAGAACAGAATCCCAACATTTTCGTAATTATAACAATTACAATAATCGCAATTTTAACTCTGTTCAACCGCAAAATTTCAGCAAACGAAATAATGAACAGCCTCAGGGTTCTTGTAATCAGCCTCAAAATTCCTTTATTTATAATAGGAATAAACCTGTTTCGTCGCAAACACGTTTATCACATATGAGTGTTGATACTAACTTGGGTTCACAGAGGTCTCATGACTCAAAATATATGGAGGTTGATACCTTACAGGAGGCTGAAAAGGTTGCTTACAACGATGAGGCAAATTTTTTAGAACTGCCTCGAAATTCAAATTACCCGTAGTTGTTTTGTCCATAGGCAAACAAAATTTCAAATGCCTAATAGATACTGGGGCAAATACAAGTGTAGTAAAACCAAACACATTTTTTCTATATGAAAGACAGAATCTAAAAGAACCTGTCTATATAAAAAGCCTTAACGGTTTCAACGAAGTAAAACATTTCGTTGTTACCCCAATGCCTTCACAATTTCTTGCTAGGGGTACACTTTCATGGAAAATAGTTGACTTTAAAAATGAAAATTATGATGCTATACTGGGTCAAAATTTTCTGGTACCTTTCAAGGCGAAAATAAATCTAGACCAAAATTATTTGGAAATATTCGATAATAAAATATTTTTTGAAGAAAATGCTTACCCATTGGCATTTGACATGATTACAAGTCTTCAGTATATTAAGAATGAAGACATACAAGGCAAGTTCCAGATGAATGATTTAAGCAAACAGGAGCATGAATCCATTAAAGGCTTACTAAATGAATTTAAGGATTTGTTTTTTGTTGAGGGAGATACTTTGTCCGCAACAACTGAAATCTGTCATGAAATAATTACTACTACAGATAAACCTTTGTATTCAAAAATTTATCGGTATCCACAAATTCATGAGAATGAAATCCAAAGACAGATAAAAGACATGCTTAAGCAAAATATTATAAGAGAAAGTAATTCTCCTTATAACAGTCCATTATGGGTTGTACCAAAGAAACGAGATAATTCTGGAGTACAAAAATGGAGAATCGTCATAGATTACAGAAAACTTAACGAAAACACAGTCGATGATAAGTTTCCCATACCAAACTTAAATGGTATTCTTGATAAATTGGGGAAATCCCAATATTTTACAACACTAGATCTTGCCAAAGGGTTTCACCAAATTTTGGTAAGAGAAGAAGATCGAAAGAAAACAGCCTTTTCAACGCCTTTTGGACATTACGAATTCATTCGTATGCCATTCGGCTTGAAGAATGCGCCATCAACCTTTCAAAGGCTGATGAATTCAGTTCTTCGTGAACAAATTAACAAAACTTGTGTCGTCTATATGGATGACATATTGGTGTTCAGTACATCCCTGGAAGAACACATAAATTCTTTAAGATCAATTTTCAAGACATTAAGAATGGCCCAATTAAAAATTCAGGTAGATAAATGCGACTTTCTGAAGAAAGAGACGCAATTTTTAGGTCACGTACTGACCAATAAAGGCATTAAGCCAAACCCTGAAAAAATTAAAATAATTCAGAATTTGCAACTTCCAAAAACTACAAAACAAATTAAATCTTTTCTGGGAATGACAGGATTCTACAGAAAATTCATTAAGGATTATGCGAAAATCGCAAGTCCCTTGACAAAAGCACTTAGAAAAAACGAAAAAATTAATACATATGACCCTAATTACATTTTGGCTTTTGAAAAATTAAAAGAAATTGTAACCAATGCACCAATCCTTAGATATCCAATCTTCTCCAAAAAATTCAAAATAACCACTGATGCAAGCAATTTCGCCATTGGCGCCGTTCTTTCACAAGAAGGCCATCCAATTGCATATGCCTCTCGAACTCTAAGCGTAACCGAAACCAACTACTCAACAATTGAAAAAGAATTGTTGGCGATAGTTTGGGGTGTTAAATACTTCCGACCGTATATCTATGGAAGAGAGTTTGATCTTGAGTGCGACCATCAGCCGTTGAAGTGGTTACAAGTAAAATATACAGGAAAGGATATCAACCCACGTCTTCAGAGATGGTTGGTCCAATTGGGGGAATATAATATGCGAGTGAATTATATAAAAGGTGAACTAAACAAAGTTGCCGATTTTTTGAGCCGTATTAATCCCGACACAAATGAAATTAATCATTTAACGGAAAATGATTCCGGCGAAATGAATGAAAATGAAGAAGAAGATTCATTATTGGTCCAAACCGTCCATTCACAGGAAGAAGAAGCTAATGATCACATACCAATTTTGGATACCGTGGTAAACCGTTTTAAAACACAAATTATGTTAGTAGAGCAAAAAAATATTCCAATGCAGGAGGTTTTCGGGAAAAAACGTATATTTATTGATAGGAATGATTGTGCAGGTGGAAATGTCGTGAACATTCTCAGAAGAGAAATTTCTAGAGGAAAAATTGCTATATTTTCCGAATTGAATGATCATGAGTACAACACCTTACAAAAGATAATTATCAAGGAATTCTCTGGAAACAGTTCATTGAAATTTGTTAAATGTTCTAAATTTGCCAGGGATATTGTCGAGGAAAGCGACTTAAAGAAGCAAATAGCATTGTTTCATAAATTTGAAACGGGTCATGCTGGTATAATTCCAACTTTCGAAAAAATAAAACATAAAATATATAATCCTAATTTGAAAGAATTTATTCAAAGAGTAATCAATAATTGCGAAACTTGTTCCGCAGCTAAATATGACAGAAATCCTATAAAAAATAAATTCAAATTAACTGAAACCCCTTCCACCACCAATGAAATAATTCATGTTGATACCTATGTCAACAGTAAACATTCATTCATAGTCTTTATTGACAAATTTTCAAAACATGTAGTTTCATTTCATTTGCTCGACAGAAATAGTCAAACCCTAGTTGGGAAAATTCGTGCATTTTTGGCCATTAAGGGAAATGTTACTAAATTTGTACTAGACAACGAATTCAATAACGCAAATGTAAGGAACTTCCTCGATCAAGAGGGAATTCAATATCATTTCACAAAACCGAATAGTCATACCGGTAATTCAGATATTGAAAGATTTAATAATACAATCACAGAGAAAATCAGAGTCTTTAATTTGGAGGAAAAACTGCCAATAAGCACCCAAATGAATAAAGCAGTAAAATTCTATAACAGTGGCTATCATAGCACAATTAAATGTAGTCCTTTGGATGTGCAAAATAAATTGATTGATCATAGCATAATAAAAGAAAGATTAAAAAACGTTAAGTTCAGAGTGATTCAAAAAAGGAATAAATCAAGAGAAAACTATGTAGAGAATAGGAAAGAAGGATTTGTAAAAAATTATAAGAGCTTGAGACATAAAGAAGAACCGAAGTTTGTTAAAAAGTCTCTAGAGAATGTTCACACAGACAATATTAAACGACCTTTTAAATTTACAGATCATGGCAGTCATACTCATATTAATTGCACAAATACATCTGAATCAGGCAGCCCTTCAAATTAGTGCGGTGGGCGAAAATGATGGTTTCCTTAAGATCAGAACTAAGGAAGTGGACGTTGTTAACACAACAACTACTCTTGTCCACATTGTAAATACTACCGAAATACAAAACATATTGTACCAAATGAGTAAAAATATTGAGGGCTTGAATTACAGGAATAGAGAAATTTAGAATAGACTTTTAAAGGTTGAGGATGCTTAAAGTAAGAATAATGATTTTTAATGACTCTTTGATGATAGCAGTACAGATACCGGACAGCTATGTTAAAACGGACCTTAAGCTTATCATGCCAATTCCGAATAAAGATAACCTTGAAATAGAATCAGGGAACGAATATATTGTTGAAATAGACGGTATGAATCTGGCATATCAGGAAGATGTACCTTTGAAAAAATTAAAGATAAGTAAACATTGTATTTTTCATAATAGTTGTAATTTCATTTTTAATAATGTTACATCTGTATTGGATCTTGATGACGAAACAATAGTTTTAAAAAATGCTTTTTCTGAATCAATGAGACAAACTTGTGACGATAGAAAGTTCAATTTGACTGGAAATTTCTTTATAACGTTTAATAATTGTAGTATAACACTTTGCAATCAGTCATTTTCAAATACAAAATTTTTAATTCAAGAAAAATATTTTTACCAAAATCTCTTTTTGTATAACAAATCAGATGTAAGACCAAAATATAATAATATCGTTATAGATCACTTTGAAAATGTAAAAAAAATTGAAGAACTTAAATTTCATAAAAACGTTTCTTATGGTTTAAATATAACACTATTTATTATTGTCATTGTAATTTTTGTCGTTTTGCTTTTTATAGTGAAACGAAATAATATTAAAATAAAGATTGAACAACAAAAAAATAAAGAAACTGCAAATAGTGCTGTTGATAGAATAATGAAAAAGTACAGGCCAGCACAGCCACATAATTCAGAAGTATAAATGTAATATATGTATGAACAAAACAAAAAAAAAAAACCTTAAAATTTTTTTTTATGTATTTTTATTAAAATGCTTTTTGTAATTTAAAATATTTGCTTTAATTTTGTTAATATTTACTAATAGAAAGAAGAATAATAAAAAAATGTTTTTGTTAAAGATATAAATATAAAAGTATATAATAAGACGAAATCCAGGAGTATTTCATACAAGGGGTGGAGGAGTTACATTCCCACTTCCTAAACTAATTATATTGGCTGGTAAAGTGTAGGGAACTCAATAGGTTTAAATTACACATTTGTTTTTCGTTCCCACATTTTGCCAGACAGCAACGTAAGCATTTTTGTTTGCATTGTTTAGCTTTAGTTATAAGTAAAATATTTGTAAGATATTAGTCTTAAGATTCAACCTAATAAACTAAGTACTCTTAAGAGTAAAAGAGTAGTTTTTTTTAATAAATATAAGTCACGAGCTACCGAGACACCTTTGGAACATGAAGGTACCACAACAGCACGAGCTAATGAAACAGAAGTCCAACATGAATCACGAGTAGAAAGTCAGTGGATTCGAACATCAACAAGAAGAGCAGCAAAGAACAAAATCATAATCGAATGGCGGTGAATCGACGTAATGTTTTTCATGGATACTCAGGTATTGCATTTAACTACAGATCTGATATAGATGACCACATAATCGCAATTCATGCTGATAGAACCCCAGAACTCCAACAATGGCGTAACAATTTTGATGGTGGGCGATCCAGTTGCATCACGAGATATATATTTAATTCCGATGGGGGTAGCGAAGCACACCGGGTATTAGCTAGTAATATTATAATATTATATTATAGTAAAAAATTAAATCTAAGTATTTTTTAATTTGCATCAAATAATAGGATTGTAATAGCATCTGACGATAGCTAAAACTTCTAGAACAACTTTTAAACGCCATTCATTCTTATACCCTTTTAAAAAATATCGGAAATGCGGTTACATTTTCACCATCACCACATTATGAAAAAATTCTAAACAAATGCAAAAAATGGTTAAAAAAGAAACCAAAATTTGAATATTTATACCCAGTAAAAATGTGCAATTATATTTTGACCATATATTATAAATACATTACGTAATAATATAATATTACATATAACTTCATTTATATGAATACATCTAAGTATTTTTAAAATTTTTTTTCTGATTCTGACCTTCCATTATTGATCTCATACGGCACATAAACAGGGAAATTAAAAATTGTCATTCATTACCTTAACCGCTTTTCATCTAATAAAATGATTGAAATATCATCTAATGAGAGCTAGAATTGCTAGAACAATCTGTTTACCCCATTCACAATATTTTAATCAAAATCACACCTATCAAAAAATTTTAAATTCTAAACAAAATTCTAAACAAATGGTTAAAAAACAAACCTTAATTGGAATGTAATATATTTTTAATATTATATTAAACTTAATTTCTATTAATAAACTAATGAGAGCTAAAGCTTCTCACAACAGCCCTTTCACACCATTCATCCATTATACCCTTTTAAAAAATAATGGAAACGCTTTTACATATTCATCCTATTTAAAACAAAATCACATCAATCAAAAAATTTTTAAATTCTAAACAAAAATGGCAAAAACTATATTAGAAAATAATATTATTATATTTAACTTAATTTCTATTAATAAACTGATATTAGTAAACTTCTAGAAGAAACTTTTCACGCAATTCAACCTAGTAAAATATATCGGAAATTACATTTTGACCATATATTACAAATATATTACATTTTTTTTTTATTGTTTATTTATTTATTCAAATAATTAAGTTTAAACTATTATAAACACTAGTTAACAATAACAAATTCATATATACAATGTCTCTAAATCGAGCGCTCTAGTAATATAATGTAACATAATAATAATTTGCTTTTTACAAAAAAAAAATAACAATATTTACATATTTACAAAATTGAATATAATTTTTATTATTATATATAGTACAATGAAAAATTACAAAAAACATTATTTCTATATCAGAAAAGGGAAAAAAGTAAAGTCAGAGGGATAAAAAAAAAGGAATGGAAAAACTTTAGTTTGGTAGCCACCAAACCATTTTGGCATTAGATTTTTGCGTTAATTGTAGATCCTTTTCTGATATGCTTGTACTGTATCTAATATCTAATTGATTTAAATTACAATTAATTGTTTTTGTATTCGCCCATCTATAATAGTGATATAAGATGGGAACACCATTATCGTTTTGGACAAAACCTTTACTGTCCAGGTACACAAAAGCGTCTGGTGGAAAAAATCCACTTTCTAGAGAGTTAGTTATATATTCATAGTTTGTGTAATAAGGAGCCATTATATAACTATTATCTGTACATTTGCAACATCGTAAAACGTGATTTCTTATCAGGTATATTATAAAATTATCAATACGAATTATATTTGCATTATTGTATAGAATTTTGTTAGATGTATATTTAATGAAGTCAGTATTTGCAGACCTATAAAGTGAAGTGCATGATCTTATGCATTTCCTCTCAAATACTCTTAAGTTTTTCCATATACGAGGGTGAAATATTGAACCAAATGGGACATGCGTATGTAAGAATAGGTCTAATTAGGGATTGATACATTCTTATTTTGACTTTATTCATAATGTATTTCGAGTGGAATAGAGTTCTGTATGAAAAATAGGCTTTCCTTGCTTTGGATAAAATTTCTTTAATATGAAGATTGAAATATAAAAATTTATCAAGAAAAACCCCCAAATATTTTACTACTTCTTTTACTGGTATGTTGCAATTATGTAAATTAGACTTTATTTGAAAATTTTTCCAATTTTTCCTTACATCACAATTGCATTTATTCACTGGTGGTCTAAACGGTATAGTTTCACATTCTTGTGCGTTTATTTTCATGTTCCAATCAAT
Organism: Sarcophaga rosellei; assembly: GCA_930367235.1. NCBI lineage: Eukaryota > Metazoa > Arthropoda > Insecta > Diptera > Sarcophagidae > Sarcophaga > Sarcophaga rosellei. Next base: position 42,355,177 of record OV884018.1, on the reverse strand, counting down.
TGAGTATTGTTCTACCTTGTTGTAGGATATCTGCAAATTATTGTTAATTTTTTCGATTTTATCGTCATGATGGTATATTATAATATCATCTGCAAATGAAATGATATTATCTATTTGGTTAAGAAGATCTAAAATAAACAGATTAAAAAGGATGGGAGAATTGACTGTTCCCTGTTGTAGTCCATTAATAATATTAAATAATTTATCGGATTCAATATTCTGATAGGAGACTTTGAATGTTTTATTGCTTATCATGTTATATATTAGAATTATTTGGTTTAAGGGTAGTCCGTATTGAAATAGTTTATATATTAAGCCATCAATCCAAACATTGTCGAATGCTTTTTCCATATCTATGAGACATGCTCCTGTGCAAAACTTTCTTGCCAATTCCAATTAATATCGGAAGTTATTTTATGTATTGCGTTAATGGTAGAGTGTTTGAATTTAAAGCCAGACTGTTTTTCGCTATTCAGAATGAATTCATCATTTATAGGAATTTTAATTTCTTGTAAGTTTAGGGTTTTAAATATTTTAAAGTTTTTTTTAATTTGGTTGTACATATCTCTCGAATCTTTAGGATCTATATTCGTTAATTTTTCCTTTATCTGTCTATTGTAATTTATTGCAAAATTATCTTTGATAAGTTTTTTAATTATTTTTATTTTTGCTTTTGCTAATATTAGCGTCTTTTCGGAAAGTATTACTTTTAATCTGTTATGTTTCTTGACTAATGTTAATATCTTGCTTTTCACCGAATATAACATTTTAATAGTTGAGCTGTTTATTTTTGAGAAGGTTTTGCCACTTTTATGTTTGGGAACTGTTTCTTCTGTTGCTTTCAGAATAACATCATTTAGTCTGTCTAAGTGATAGTCAATTTCAGCATTCGAGAGGTTGCGATTATTAGGAATTTGTGTATCCTGGGTGAGTTTCTGGCTAATATTATTTTGAAATTTTTTCCAATTGGTACATTTATAGTTGTTAGTAAGTTTTACTTTATCACACAAAAGTGTGAACTTTTCGTTTTCTTTATTCATGTAGGCTATTATCTGGTCGCTATCATAATCTAAAGTTTTAAGTGAGTTTATTGTGTCATTTTCAGAAATAATATGAAGCCTACAATCGACTAAACAAATATCAAGGTAAGAACCAGTTCGCGGGTATGATGGACGAGATGTAGCATAAAGTTTACATTTAAAGCGAATTTCACTATCTAATAACCAAGTGTAAAGTATATTACCCTTTTGATTATTATTAGGATAGCCCCATGAAGTGAAAACGTAAATGCATTCCAATATTTTTCAAACGTGCATAACGATGAATGTGGTAAAAAGGTTGTTATAGGAATTTTCTTACTTTACTTTCTTCATAGAAATGAAGTTAAATATAATATTATATAATATATAATTATATTAAAATTTAAATTAAATGTAATATTATATACATATATGCTGAAAATGTAAATGCATTTCCTTTATCTTTAATGGGTATAATGTTGAATGGCGTGAAAAGTTTGTTCTACAATTTTACTGGTATCAGTTTATTAATAGGAATTAAGTTGAATATATTATTATATTATTAAGTTATTATATATTACTATATTCTTATTAGGTTGTTCTAGTTCCTTCAGCTCTCATTAGTTTATTAATAGAAATTAAGTTAAATATAATATTATATTATTTTCTAATTTTGGTTTCTTTTTGACCATTTTTTGCATTTGTTTAGAATTTCTTTCATAATGTTATGATGGTGAAAATGTAACCGCATTTCCGATATTTTTTAAATGGGTATAATAGTGAATGGCGTGTAAAGGTTGTTCATTGTTTATGTAACGTATGGTATCAATAATAGTAGGTTAGAAGCAGAAAAAAATTTTAAAAGTACCTAGATATTGTTTATTAGTGGAAGTGAAGTTTGTTATAGTTTTTTTGATAGTTGTGATTTTGTTTTAAATATGGTGAAAACGTAAATGCATTCCAATATTTTTCAAATGTGCATAACGATGAATGTGGTAAAAAGGTTGATAATGATGAATGGGGTGAAAAGGTTGTTATAGAAGTTTTAGCACTCATTAGTTAATTAATAGAAATGTAGTTAAATTAATATTATATTATTATTATATTATTATATAATATTATATTATTTCCTATTATTACTTTCTAATTTTGGTTTTTTTTTAGCATTTTTATATAGAATTTAAAATCTTTTTTATTTTTATTAACTTCATTTCTATCAATAAACTAATGAGAGATACGATTTCTAGAACAACATTATTTCCCTATTCATCATTATCCCCATCTAAATATATTTATTTATTTATTTATTTATTATTACGATTTTACAATCTAGATACTTAAATATATACATATAATACTTTATTAACAATTTTTCTTGCAAAAATCTCTAAGAAGTTTATTAAATAAAGTCATATTTTCACAATGTTTTATATTACTCGGTAACTCATTATATTTTCTCAAACCCTTATATTCTAAGCAATTCATATCTCTACAAGTTCTCATATATTGTAGTCTGTAATCCTCTCTTCTCCTTTATGGATATTATTATTATATTGCAATTTTTCATGCAAATATGTAGGACAAAGTCCAAACTTTATTTTATGTATAAACTTCATTGTATGTAACATTATAGTCTGTCCAACACTAAGCCAGTTTAATTCATTCAACATGCTTCTTATGCTAGTACAATAATCTTTATGTAGAAACATAACATATAACATATATAATATTTTCTAAATTTGGTTTTTTTACCATTTTTGTTTAGAATTTAAATTTTTTTATATGTGTGATTTTGTTTTAATTTAAATATTTATTTTTATTTATTTTTAAATGCTTTTCCTCAATTTTTTAAAAGGGAATAAATATGGATGGTGTAAAAAGGTTATTCTAGAAGTTTTAACTATCATTAGTTTATTGATAGAAATGAAGTTATATACAATACTATTTTATTATATCGATAATTTTTAAAAAGGTGTGAAAAGGTCGTTGTAGGAGTTTTTATTTGATGGATTTACTGTTTATGTGCTGCATGAGATCAATAATGGAAGGTTAGAATCAGGAAACAAATTTTTAAAATACCTAGATGTAGTTTATTAATAAAAAAGACTCATTAGTTAATGAATAGAAATGTAGTTAAAATAATATTATATTATTATTATATTATATTATATTATATTATTTCTTATTATTACCTTCTAATTGTGGTTATTTTAGCATTTTTATATAGAATTTAAAATTTTTTTTATTTTTATTAACTTCATTTCTATCAATAAACTAATGAGAGATAAGATTTCTAGAACAACATTATTACCCTATTCATCATTATCCCCATCTAAATATATAAAATATTTTCTAAATTTGGTTATTTACCATTTTTGTTTAGAATTTAAAATTTGTTTGAGGTGTGTGATTTTGTTTTAATTAAAAATGGTGAAAATTTAAATGCTCTTCCTTAATTTTTTAAAAGGGAATAAATATGGATGGTGCAAAAAGGTTGTTCTAGAAGTTTTAACTATCAATGGTTTATTGATAGAAATGAAGTTATATACAATACTATTTTATTATATCGATATTTTTTAAAAAGGTGTGAAAAGGTCGCTGTAGGAGTTTTTATTTGATGGATTTACTGTTTATGTGCTGCATGAGATCAATAATGGAAGGTTAGAATCAGGAAAAAAAATTTTAAAGTACTTAGATGTAGTTTATTAATAAAAAAGAAGTTATATGTAATATTATATAATTATATAATACTAGCTAATACCCGGTGTGCTTCGCTACCCCCATCGGAATTAAATACATATCTCGTGATGCAACTGGATCGCTCACCATCAAAATTGTTACGCCATTGTTGGAGTTCTGGGGTTCTATCAGCATGAATTGCGATTATGTGGTCATCTATATCAGATCTATAGTTAAATGCAATACCTGAGTATCCATGAAAAACATTACGTCGATTCACCGCCATTCGATTATGATTTTGTTCTTTGCTGCTCTTCTTGTTGATGTTCGAATCCACTGACTTTCTACTCGTGATTCATGTTGGTCTTCTGTTTCATTAGCTCGTGCTGTTGTGGTTCCTTCATGTTCCAAAGGTGTCTCGGTAGCTCGTGCGGTTGTCGCATATTGTCGAAGGCTTTCGACATGTTTCAATGTTTCAATACGATTTCGCTGGCTTTGTAGTCGACCTTCATGTTCCAACGATGTCTCGGTAGCTCGTGGGGTTGTGGCATGTTGTCGAAGACCTTCAAGATCACAGAATACACACATAATTGAATCGAGATTTTGACAGTTAACCTAGCATTGCAAAAGGGACAGAAAATATTACCAAAAAGTATTTCTGTCCCTCTCTAAATACAACTCTTTTTTGTTTATTTACGTTTTTTTTTAGTTTTCGGGGTGGGTTTTTTATATTGGCGAGAGTTAATAAAAAATGTAATTTTTGTCTAAAACTATCAATAAATAATAAAAACAACTAATAACAATAACCTTTTTAACTTTTCCTTTCAAGAAATTAAAAAATATTAGCATCTTTAAGCAAGAAACATTTTTTATGAGCAGTACGTCTTATTTTGATCTTGTAATATTTAGCTTCTTAATTACCTCTTGCACAAGAAACTATATTCATTATGACCGAAAATTATCCACATTTCGATTAATATTTAAATATTTAAGAATCTTTAAAATTTTCATTGAAGAAATTAAAAAATATTCCAAATTTTCCCTTTTTTAACACAAAATAAATGTTTGTTTACATTTAGTTTTTCTACTTTAACCACCAGTTTTCACTCTGTATATCTATTGCTTCTAACACATTTGTTTCGCAATACATTTCAATATTTTGTTTCTCCCTCTAATTGGCAGGTTAAGCTACTGCTTTGAGCGTTTATTAAACGACAAAGGTATCGATTCTGTGTGTATCCTGTGTTCAAGATGTCTTTCGCGTTCTGACGGCGTTTCAGAAGCTTTTAAGGCGCTCTTGGCTTTCTGAAAGTGTTTCAGTAGCTCTTGCTGTTGTGGCGCGTTGTCGTAGGTCTTCAAGGCGTTCTTCACGTTGTGATGGCGTTTCGGCGGCTCTAAAGGTTGAAGCTCGACTCCTTTCAGTCCTGAGACGACTTTCACGTCTTCCGAACTTTCATTTGCTCTCTGGGATTGCAAACGCAATGCATTTTAGATGCTTTTATTCGGGGCATTTTTACAAATTGTTGCAAAATAAATGTCACTCAGGTAACGTTTAACTTGTTTAGAATCAAAGATTCAACTGAATTTCAAACCCGAATGCGTGTTATATTTATTTCTTTATATTTTACCTAATATGAAATCGGTTCAAGTCAAAAACCTTTTGAAGAAAATTAATGTTATTAAAATTTAACAAATAATTGTGTTTGTGTCGGTCACAGGTAATTTTTTTGATGAGTTTTGCAACTACTTATTTTATTTGGGAAAAATATTGACAGTTTACATTTTATTACTTAGGTAATTAAAAGTAATGAATTCATTGCCCACTAAAATGCTTATTATAAAATTTACCTAATGTATTTTTCAAATAAATAATAGTTTTATTAATTACCCGTTTTTAGAAGTAAACAATAACATAATTATTACATACTTATGTATGTACGTATATGTTTTCCAAGATAAATATTTAAATAGTATGAACTTTAGTACTTACTATCTATATGAGTTGAAAATTTCAAACTCAATAATTTAAGGGTCATACACCTTACTATTGCATATTTCAAGATATAATAATTTCTACACCCACAAATCAGAGAGGCACCACCTTCCTATGGCTGGAATACAAAATTGGGGACTCTAGCTTTTATAGTTTTTTTATACAGATTTTAATAATTAGTTCATATGGAGTTTGCCACGCCCCTAATGCTTGATAGCCCATTTTTAACAAAAATATTGATATCGAACCTTTAGATATTCGTACAAAATTTTAGCAGTCTAACTGTTCTGGTGTTCTAGATATGCAGATTTTAGTATTTACTTCATATGGGAGGTGCCACGCCCGCTTTTGCTGAACTTCATATTTTTGTCCTAAATATTTATATTTAAACAAAAGTTATTTATACAAAATTGGGGACTATAACTGTTAAAGTTCTTCAGTTAGGCAGATTTTAGTATTTACTTCATATGGAAGATGCATTGTCCTCTAATGATAGGTCGCCTATTTTTGTCCAAAATATTTATATTAAAACCGTAGTTACTTGTACAAAATTTGAGGTATCTTGCTGATATAGTTTTTCCAATATATCCTTTTTGTTATTATCTTACAATAGTAGGTTATGTAGTATATGTGGGAGTGGAACCTCTCTCATTTGAAATATTAACATAAAAAGTAGGACGGCCGTTTAGCCGTCTATAGACTTCAAACAAACAAACCCACAAACAAATAAACACACATTCATTTTTGTTTATGTAGATATAAAATTCATTAAAAAAACTACATATGTGACGTATGAGTGATATCCAATTCCATTAAGTTTTATCAAAGAATATGGATATAAAGAATACACATTATGTAGAAGTAGCATTACGACCCGCTCTCACCAAAATCTTTTTAAAAAATCATTTCTGGATAAGGGGGGCGGAAGACAGAAGAAAAATAAACACAAACAAAGAGCGTAACAATGTGTTGCTCTCATCATGAGAGCGTAAAAATGCATTCAGTTGCTTGTCAGTATGTATTACAGTATGATTCACTAATATCAATGAGAAATGATTTCGATTTTTGGAAGAATACTTGCCAAGTAAAATACGGTGTTTTTAGGTTTTTAGCGCAGTACAATTGTTCTATACTTTTCGCTCCCATATACATATTATTGGGTTAATAAGTAGATTTGAAAATATTACTAACAATTTTCCTCTGGGTTAAACATGCCTGTCATAATTTTTCTCATGTCCTCTTTGTGCCGACGTCTGAGAATAAGTGATTTGAGAACAGTGTTCCCGTTTTTGGTTATTTCTAACCAAAATTGCTTATTTTTTGATCAATGTGCAGATGTGTAGATTTTTTTGGTTTTTTTCTTTTTCTTTTAAAAAAACCCATATTTTGTTTAATTTTTTATTAATTATAATTTAAACTTGAAAAAATAAATAAAACAAAAGTCTATGAATTTAATTTTGGTTATATTTTTTCTTATTTGGTGATTTTTTTCACAAATGTTGGTCGCAATTTTTTTTCGTGGCAACACTGTTTCAGAAGAATAAATAAAAAATTTGTCAAACAACAAAAACGCACGATGAGAACAATTGAGAACATTGTTACGCTCTTGGTTTCTTTATCCTTCCCTTCTATCTTTCCTCCCGCGTCGTGAAATATTTTTGAAAAATATTCCAAAATATGCCAAAATTCACATTCTTTATACTTTATTTTCTTTGGTTTTATACATTAGGAATCATAGATAGCATACTTGTAGGGGTAACTACTATGCGTATGAGTAATATATTTCAAATGCAATTAAATATTAAGTATGTAGTATGTAGCATCCGTGGGCATGGCCCCTCGCTCATTTGGAATATCAACATAAAAAGTAGCCTATAACTCCTTCCAGACATACAGGAAGATACTGTGAAAATTTCAATAAAATCGGTTCAGCCGTTTAATCGTCTATAAACTTCAAACATACAAACAAACACACATTCATTTTTATATATAAGATACTAGCTGTACCCTGCGCGCTTTGCTGCACTACAAACTAAAATAAATTTGAAGGAAAGACTTTAGACAAATATCCAATTAAGTTTGAATCATTTTATTGATTTTGTTTCCCGTTGTCCAGATGATTCAGACGAACGGGCCTGAGTAGTACGCATTCGATCAAGTGATTCATTGTTCAAGTGATTCATGTGAACGGATCTGTGCGGCATGTACTCGAAGATTTTTCAGTCTCAATGCTGATTCTGAGGCTAGTAATGCTATTTTCTTTTCTTTTCAACACAGGATCAAATGCACAGTTTACGATTTAATTAATTTCGAAGAATTTTCAGTGGCGCCACCTGTCGGAAATTGGTTATACCAACTTAGAAACCTTCGTCGGCTCATGCGCAACAACTTTGCTAAAGATTAAATGCATAGTTTACGATTCCATAAAGTACATTCATTTTTATATATATAGATAATTTAAACTTGAAAAAAAATAAATAAAACAAAAGTCTACGAATTTAATTTTGGTTATATTTTTTCTTATTTGGTGAATTTTTTCACAAATGTTGGTTACAAAATTTTTTTCTTTCCCTTCTATTTTTCCCCCCGCGTCGTTCTTTACACTTTATTTTTTTTGGTTTTATACATCAAGAATCACAGATAGCATACTTGTAGGGGTAACTACTATGCGTATGAGTAATATATTTCAAATGCAAATAAATATTAAGTATGTAGTATGTAGCATACGTGGGCATGGCCTGTCGCTCATTTGGAATATCAACATAAAAAGTAGCCTATAACTCCTTCCAGACATACAGAAAGATACTGTGACAATTTCAAGAAAATCGGTTCAGCCGTTTAATCGTCTATAAACTTCAAGCATACAAACATACAAACATACAATCAAACACACATTCATTTTTATATATAAGATAGTGAAAATGTACCCGCATTTCCGATATTTTTTAATGGGTATAATGTTGGATGGAGTGAAAAGTTTATTCTAGAAGTTTGTTATTAGAAATGAAGTTAAAAATAATATTATATTATATATAATTATATTATTTTTTAATTTTGTTTTTTTTCCCCATTTTTGTTTAGAATTCAAAAATTTTTTAATAGATGTGATTTTGATTTTTAAATGCATTTAAGATATTTCTAAAAGGGCATTATGATGAATGTGGTAAAACGGTTGTCATAGGAATTTTAGCTCCTATTAGATGCTATTAGAATCACTTTATTTGATGGAAATCGGTTAAGGGGCAAGGAATTATTACTGTAATGTTTTTAAATTCTCTGTTTATGTGCCGAATGAGATCAATTATGGTTGGTTAGAACAGAAAAGGTTTTTTAAAAATAGCTAGAATTTTTTTGATAGGTGTGATTTGTTTAAAATATGGTAAAAATGAAACCGCATTTCCGATATTTTTTAAAAAGGTATAATGATGAATGGCGTAAAAAGGTTGTTCTAGGGATTTTTTACTTTACTTTCTTCATAGAAATTAAGTTAAATATAATATTATATTTATTTATTTAATATAATATTATATTAAATATAATATTATATATTATAATATAATATATATATAATATTATATTCAAATTTAAATTAAATATATCGGAAATGCGGTTACATTGTCATCATATATTATATAATTATATAATATTACATGTGACTTCATTTATAATAATAAACTACATCTAAGTATTTTTAAAAATTGTTTTTCTGATTTTAATCTTCCATTATTGTTCTCATGCGGCACATAAACTGTAAAATTAAAAAATTTTTGTTTATAAATTAACATTTTTTTCATAGGTTTGTTTTTGACCATTTTTTGCATTTGTTTAGAATTTAGAAATTTTTTTATTGGTGTGATGATGATTAATATTTCCTGAAAACGTAAAAGCATTTCCGATATTTATTAAATGGGTGTAATGACGAATGGCTTGTAAAGGTTGTTCTAGGAGAGTTAGATGCTGTAAGTTTACTGTTTATGTGAAGTATGGTATCAAATAGAGTAGGTTTTCTAACCTTCTGCAGAAACAAATTTTAAAAATACCTAGATATTGTTTATTAGTGGAAATGAAGTTTGTTATAGTTTTTTGATTTTTTGATATTTGTGATCTTGTTTTAAATATGGTGAAAACGTAAATGCATTCCAATATTTTTCAAACGTGCATAACGATGAACGACGAAGTTAAATATAATATTATATAATATATAATTATATTAATATTTAAATTAAATATAATATTATATTATAAATATATTATTATTATATAATATTATAATATAATATTACATAATATTATATTTAATATATAATTATATAATATTTTATTTAACTTCAATTCTATCAATAAACTAATGAGAGTTAAAACTTCTAGAACAACCATCATCATTATCCTCTTTTAAAAAATATCGGAAACGCATTTACAATTTCTACATAATTTAACCAATATCACACCATTCAAAATATTTCTAAATTCTATACAAAAATAAAAAATAGGATATGTTCAAAAATGGAACCAAAATTAAAAAATAATATAATAATATAACTAGAACAATCTATCGCATTTGTTTATTAATTATTATAAACAAAAATGGTAAAAAACCAAAATTAGATAATATATATTAATAAAATAATATAATTTAACTTCATTTCATTTCACGCCATTCATCATTATATTCTTTTAAAAGACATCGCAAATGAGGTTAGATTTTCACCATATATTATATAATAATATAATACTATATTATAGTAAAAAACTAAATCTAAGTATTTTTTAATTTGCATCAAAAAATAGGATTCTAATAGCATCTGACGATAGCTGAAACTCCTAGAAGAACCTTTACACGCCATTCATTCTTATACCCATTTAAAAAATATCGGAAATGCGGTTACATTTTTACCATCATCACATTAGGAAAGAAATTCTAAACAAATGCAAAAAATGCTCAAAAAGAAACCAAAATTAGAAAATAATATAATAATATAATATTATATTTATCTTAATTTCTATTAATAAACTAATGAGAGCTAAAGGATCTAGAACAACCTAATAATAATATAGTAATATATAATAACTTAATAATATAATAATATATTCAACTTAATTCCTATTAATAAACTGATACTAGTAAAATTGTAGAACAAACTTTTCACGTCATTCAACATTATACCCATTAAAGATAACGAAAATGCATTTACATTTTCAGCATATATAAACCAAAATCACACCTATCAAAAATCAAAACAACTATATCTAGGTATTAATAAACTATATCTAGGTATTTTTAAAAACCAAAATTAGAAAATAATATAATTATATAATAATATAATATTATATTTAACTTCATTTATATTAATAAACTGATATCAATAGATTACTAGAACAAGCTTTTCACGCCATTCAACATTATACCCATTAAAAAATATCGGAAATGTCGTTACATTTTCACCGTAAATTATACATCTTATATATAAAAATCAATGTGTGTTTGATTGTATGTTTGTATGTTTGAAGTTTATAGACGATTAAACGGCTGAACCGATTTTCTTGAAATTTTCACAGTATCTTCCTGTATGTCTGGAAGGAGTTATAGGCTACTTTTTATGTTGATATTCCAAGTGAGCGAGGTGCCATGCCCACGTATACTACATACTTAATATTTAATTGCATTTGAAATATATTACTCATACGCATAGTAGTTACCCCTACAAGTATGCTCTCTGTGATTCTTGATGTATAAAACCAAAGAAAATAAAGTGTAAAGAATGACGCGGGGGGAAAGATAGAAGGGAAAGAAAAAAATTTTGTAAACAACATTTGTGAAAAAAATCACCAAATAAGAAAAAATATAACCAAAAAAGAAACAAAAAATAGCTTTTCTTATAAGAAAGAAAAATAACCAAAACCAAAAAAACCTACACATCTACACATTGATCAAAAAAAACAACCAATTTTGGTTAGAAATAACCAAAAAAAGGCAACACTGTTCTCAAATCACTCATTCTCAGACGTCGGCACAAAGAGAACATGAGAAAAATTATGAGAGGCATATTTAACCCAGAGGAAATTTGTTAGTAATGTTTTCAAGTCTACTTATTAACCCAATAATCACCCTTATCGTGAAAAAAATGTGAACATTTTTTTCGCCCGGATTTCTTTTATCACCCGAATAAGAATTTTCTATCGTGAATGTCACGTGAATTATTTTTCCCTTCGAAAATAAAACTGACTTAAAAAAAAAAAAAATAAATAAATTTATCAAAACTACAATTAAATTTTTAAAACTAACAAAAATGTTTAGAACTGGTGCGGTTTGGTATTAGAACTGGAAGAAGAAAATGAAAGAAAATTAAAAGAAAGAAGTATAAGTAGTAAATAAACCTGCTATGAAAAAACGTCTCAAAAATCTGTCGTTCGGAGCCGATGTTAAACTGTAGGTCCCGCCACTCACGTATAAAATTAACACACACAACATGAGTGGTGTGAGAAGCTAGGCCGTAATCCTGACTGAAGGGTTGTAATGGCCAATTATGTATGTATGTATAAGTAGAACATTAGGGGATGCTTCAAATTTTTTGGAATTGCCGCGTGTACAGTTTGCGGTATTGTAATTCTCGGGTCCAGATTTTTTAAGCATTATAGAGTCAACAAAGCTGCGTTCAGTTATCTTTTGAAAACTCTAACAAATGCTCTACCGGTTCCAAAGAAAAGTACAGCTGTACCTCCAGTTATTAAACTTTGTTCGTGTTTGCGGTTTTTCGCTGAAGGTGGACACCAAAAAGTTGTAGGGAGCGACTATCATGCCGCGATAGCACAATCAACATTCATCGAGGTGCTTGCAGAATTTCTGGATGTCACGGAAATGCAAATATTTGCTATCCATCTCAAGCACAGAGAAGTATGACCACTCAACATATTTTTTAGAAATTTTGGTATACCGGGAGTTTTTGGATGTATAGATGGCAGACATGTTAACACAATAGCTCCAAAGCAAGCAAAACATCTCTACTATAATAGAAAGGGACAATTTAGTCTAAACGCTACACCTTCTTTTGATTCTTTGCTGTAACCACCAGCTATGGAAGGATTTTCCCGCATTCTTTGCAACAAAATCTCAATTTGTTTTTTATTAGTTCAATTGCTCCTGAAAATTTAAATTTGTACTTAATTATTATTAAAACCAAAGATTTCCAATACAACTTACATTTTCCTTTTTACTATTCGCCTCTAAAAATCAAAGTGAACAAATATTGAGAAAATGTCGAACAAATTCACGTGAAAAATTATTCACGATAGGAGGAATTTTTTTCGAAGTTACTATATGTTCGGGTGAAGTAAATTCATGATAAAAATTTTGTAAACAGTGAACAAAATTCGGGCGTAATTTTTTTCACGATAAGGGTGAATATGTACATATATGTGAGCGAAAAGTATAGAACAATTGTACTGCGTTAAAAACCTAAAAACACCGTATTTAACTTGGCAAGTATTCTTCCAAAAATCTAAATCATTTCTCATTGATATTAGTGAATCATACTGTAATATTTCTTTGGGTGTAAAATTGAAGTCTGAAAAAAACGACATGAACATTCTCCTTTAGAAGCTGACAAGCAATTGAATGCATTTTTACGATCTCATGATGAGAGCAACACATTGTTACGCTCTTTGTTTGTGTTTATATTCCTTCCGTCTTCCGCCCCCCTCACCAAGAAATGTTTTTTTAAAAAGATTTTGGTGAGAGCGGGTCGTAATGCTACAACCCGCCATAAGAAATTTTACTGCTTTATAATTCGTATTCTTTATATCCATATTCTTTGATATCACTCATACGTCACATATGTAGTTTTTTTTAATGAATTTTACATCTATATAAACAAAAATGAATGTGTGTTTATTTGTTTGTGGGTTTGTTTGTTTGAAGTCTATAGACGGCTAAACGGCTGGACCGATTATCTTGAAATTTTGACAGTACCTTCCTGTATATCTGGAAGGAGCTACTTTTTCAAGAAGGAGTGGTGTCACGCCAACATATCCAATAAGTATTTAATGTCGCATATTTCATAAACTGCAATAGCTAGAGACCTCAAATTTTGCATGGACGACTTTGACGTATATATAAACAAAATGGGCGGATTGGATATAGTGGGCGTGTCACCTCCAATATAAAAAATATTAAATTATTATATCTAAGAAAATATAACAGTTAGAGTCCTAAAATTTTGTCGAATCCACTTTAGTATCAATATTAATATTTTAGGCAAAAATGGGCTGACTAGGAAAAGTGGGCGTGGTACTTCCCATATGAATTAAATGTAAAACTTCTTATATCTCGGAAATCACCTATATATATACAAATGAATGTGCGTTTGTTTGTATGTTTGAAGTTTATAGACGACTAAACGTCTGAACCGATATTCCTAAAATGTTCACAGTATCTTCCGGAAAGAGTTATAGGCTACTTTTTATGTTGATATTTCAAATGAGCGAGGTGCCACTCCCACATATACTACATTACCTACTATTGTAAGATAATAACAAAATGTATATATTGGAAAAACTATATCAGCAAGATACCTCAAATTTTGTACAAGTAACTACAGTTTTAATATAAATATTTTGGACAAAAATGGCGAACTAACAATAGTCGGCTTGGCACCTCCCATATAAAGTAAATACGAAAATCTGTATATCTGAAAAACTCTAACAGCTAGAGTCCCCAATTTTTGTACGAGTAACTTTAGTTTAAATATAAATATTCTGGACAAAAATAGGGAGTTCAGCAAAAGCGGTCGTGTCACCTCCCATATGAAGCAAAATAACAGTTAGACTCTCCAATTTTGTACGAATATCTAAAGGTTCAATATCAATATTTTTGTTAGAAATGGGCGATCAAGCATTAGGGGCGTGGCAAACTCTATATGAACTAATTATTAAAATCTGTATATCTAGAAAACTATAAAAGCTAGAGTCTCCAATTTTGTATTCCAGCTTTAGGAAGGTGGTGCCTCTCTGATTAGTGAGTGTGGAAATTATTATATCTTGAAATATGCAATAGTAAGGTATATGACCCTTAAATGATTGAGTTTGAAATTTTCAACTCATGTACATAGTAAGTACTAAAATGCATACTATTTATATATTGATCTCATATACATCCACATATACATATGTAATAGTTATATTATTGTTTACTTCTAAAAATGGGTAACTAATAAAAATAGTATTTATTTGAAAAATACATTAGGTAAACTTTATAATAAGCATTTTAGTGGGCAATGAATTCATTACTTTTAATTACCTAAGTAATAAAATGTAAACTGTCAATATTTTCCCAAATAAAATAAGTAGTTGCAAAACTCATCAAAAAAATTACCTGTGACTGACGCAAACACAATTATTTGTTAAATTTTAATAACCTTAATTTCTTTTTCAAAAGGTTCATGACCGGAACCGATTTTTTACCTATTCATATTAGTTAAAATATAAAGGAATACATATAACACCCATTCGGTTTTGGAATTAAGTTGAATCTTTGATTCTAATCAAGTTAAATGTTATTTGGGTGACATTTATTTTGCAACAATTTATAAAAATGCCCCCAATAAAAGCATCCCTTTCCAGAAGCACTAAAAATGCATTGCGTTTGCAATCCCAGAGAGCAAATGAAAGTTCGGAAGAGCGTGAAAGTTGCCTCAGGGCTGAAAAGAGTTTCAACCTTTAGAGCCGGAACGCCATCACAACGCGAAGAACGCCTTGAAGGCCTACGACAATGTGCCACACCATCAAGAGCTACTGAAACACCTTCAGAAAGCCAAGAGTGCCTTAAAAGTCAACGAAATCTTACCTCTTTAGCACGAGCTTCTGAAACGCCGTCAGAACGCGAAAGATGTCTTGAAGGTCTTTGACAACATGCCACTACCGCATGAGCTACCGAGACATCGTTGGAACTTGAAGGTCGGATACAAAGCCAACGAAATCGTACCGAAACATCACGAGCCACAGAAACGCCTTCAGAACGTGAAGGACGTCTTGAAGGTCTTCGACAACATGCGACAACCGCACGAGCTACCGAGACACCTTTGGAACATGAAGGTCGGCTACAAAGCCAGCGAAATCGTACCACAGCATCACGAGCTAATGAAAAGGAAGTCCAACATGAATCACGAGTAGAAAGTCACAGGATTCGAACATCAACAAGAAGAGAAGCAGAGAGGATAGAGCAATATTATTTGCGTCGAGAACAAAATCGTGAACGAATGGTGGTGAATCGACGTAAAGTTTTTCATGGATACTCAGGTACTGCATTTAACTACAGATCTGATATAGATTATACCGAAGACGAATTGGTGGCATGAATGAAGTTTGCCAATATTGCAATGCACTCATGTACAAAAATGAAACACCTTTGGCGACATGTTCACACTCTAAAGTTAACTACTAATATGCGTGTACAGTTGGAACGTGATGCTTCAGCTTCAACTTTTTCCAAAAAATTGCTTGATTTAGGTAACAGAAGAATTCCAATGGATCCTATAACAAGGTATATAAAATTTCCTTCAGACTTTTGCAGAATGACACAATCCAAAGAAGAATTAATAAATTGTATATTTCCCAATATCGTGCAAAATTTAAAAAATATGCAATGGTTGTATGATCGTGCGTTACTGGCATCCAAAAATATTGACGTTAATTCCATCAACAGCAATATTCTCAACAAGATCGATGGGAATCTAAGAACTTATAAAAATACGGTGTTCACATTATTTCACTTAGAAATATTGACCCTCCACGACTTTGTAATGTCACTCAACTAACAATAAAAAATGATGAACGACCATTATAACTGGAAAGTTTAAGGGAACTGATGTATTGCCGCCACGTCCTATGACCACATCGGAGATGCCATTCGATTTCAAGCGCCTTCCATTTCATATTCGCCTAGCATTTGCAATGACAATTAATAAAGCTCAAGGTCAGTCCTTGCAAGTTTGTGGACTTAATCTAAAAAATCCATGTTTCTCACATGGACAGCTTTACGTCGCATGTTCGCGAGTAGGAAAACCCGCAGAGGGGAAAACAAAAAATATTGTGTATCCAAGGCATTGGAATAAGAATTATTTATTTAAGAAAAAAAGTATATTTTAAATTTTAGCAAGTAAGAAATAAATAGCCCATTAATGTATTATTTTAGAATTTAAATGAAATATATTGTCATCAAATGAAATTAGAATAAACCTTTAAGAAAAATTGCATAGTTTAATTACTAAATACAAAAATTTTTTAATTATTATGTATTTAATTTCGATGGGGGTTGCGAAGCACACCGGGTATTAGCTAGTATATTATATAATAATATAATATTACATATAACTTCATTTATATTAATAAACTACACGTAGGTATTTAAAAAAAAATTCATATTCTATCATTCCATTATTGATATCATGCCGCCCATAAACAGTAAAATTAAGAAGTTGACTGCAATAATTCTTTATCCCTTAACCGATTACCATCAAACAAAAACTCCTACAATAACCTTTTTACACCATTCATCCATTATTTTATTATATAATAATTTAATATTGTATATAACTTCACTTCTAGCAATAAACTAATGAGAGCTAAAACTTCTAGAACAACATTTTCCCGCCATTCAGCATTATACCCTATTCAAAAATATAGCAAATGCGGTTACCTTTTCACCATATATTATATAATATATAATAATATGTACTATATATAACATAATTTACATTAAACAACTAAATCTAAGTATTTTTTCATATTTATTTCTGATTCCAACCTTCCATTATTAATCTCATACGGCACAAAAACTGTTAAATGTAAACTGACATTAGTTTCGAACTAGTTAACCGCTTTACATCAAATAAAATGATTCTAATAGCATCTAATGAGATCTACAATTCCTAGGACAACCTTTTTACCCCTTTCATCATTATATCCTTTTAAAAAATACTAACCATGATCACACCTCTGAAAAAATTTATAATTTCTAAACAAATGCAAAAATGGTCAAAAAACAAACCAAAATTAGTAAGTAATATAATAATATACAATAATATAATTATATACTAATATAATATTATTTTAACTACATTTCTATTAATTAACTAATGAGTGCTAAAACTTCTATAACAACCTTTTCACCCTATTCATCATTATCAACCTTTTTACCACATTCATCATTATGCACGTTTGAAAAATATTGGAATGCATTTACATCACCATATTTAAATTAAAATAAAATTACACCTACTAAAAAATGTTTAATTTTTTAAATTTAGACAAAAATGGTAACAAAAACCAAAATTAGAAAATAATATAATTATATAATAATATAATATTATATTAATAAATAAAATAATATAATTTAATTTCATTTCACGGCATTCAACATTATACCCTTTTAAAAGATATCGTAAATGAGGTTACATTTTCACCATATATTATATAATAATACAATTATTATAGTAAAAAACTAAATCTAAGAATTTTTTAATTTGCATCAAAAAATAGAATTCTAGTAGCATCTGACGTGAGCTAAAACTCCTAGAACAACGTTTACACGCCATTCATTATTATACCCTTTTAAAAATATCGGAAATGCGGTTGCATTTTCACCATCATCACATTATTAAAAAAATTCTAAACAAATGCAAAAAATGGTCAAAAAAAGAAACCAAAATTAGAGAATAATGTAATAATGTTATATATAATATTATATTTAACTTAATTTCTATTAATAAAGTAATGAGATCTAAAGGATCTGGAACAACCTAATAATAATATAGTAATATATAATAACTTAATAATATGATAATACTCAACTTAATTCCAATTAATAAACTGAAATTAGTAAACTTCTAGAACAAACTTTTCACTCCATTCAACGTTATACCCATTAAAAAATATCGGAAAAGCATTTACATTTTCACCATACATTTACTTAAATTCACGCGTATGAAAAAATTTCTAAATTCTAAACAAAAGCAACAATTGAAATACAACAATAACCAAACTTAGCAAAATAATATAAACTACTATATCACTTCTATTAATTAACTACATCTAGGTATTTTAAAAAACTTGTTCCTGATTCTAACCTACCATTATTGATCCCACATAAGCAGGGAAATTAAAAACTTAACATTCATTACCCCTTAACCGATTTCCGTCAAATAAAATAATTGGAATAGCATCTAATGAGAGATAAATTCCTATAACAACCTTTTTACCGCGTTCATCATTATGCACGTTTGAAAAATATTGGAATGCATTTACATTTTCACCATATTTAAACCAAGATCACAACTATCAAAAAAAATAGAACAAACTTCATTTCCCTTATAAACAATATCTAGTTATCTTTAAAATTTTTTTCTGCTTCTAACCTACTATCATTGATACCATGTGACACATAAACAGTAAACGTACCGTTACTCATATTATATTTAACTTCATTTCTATTATTAAACTAATGAGAGCTAAAGCATCTAGAACAAACTCTTTCCCCATTCATCATTACACCCTTTTAAAAAATATCGGATATGCATTTATATTTTCACCATATTTAAACCGAAATCACACCTATCAAAACTTTTAAATTCTAAACATAAATGGCAAAAAACCAAAATTAGAAAATAATATAACATTATATTTAACATCATTACTATTAATAAACTAATTAGAGCTAACGCTTCTAGAACAATATTTTCACGCCATTCAACATTATACCCTTTTAAAAAATCGCAAATGCGCTTACATTTTCACCATATATTATATAATATATAATAATATATACTATATATAACATTATTTATATTAAACAACTAAATCTAAGTATTTTTTATACTCATTTCTGATTCTAACCTTGATCTTCTACGACAAAAAAAAACTGTAAAATTAAAAAATTTACAGAAGTAGTTTTTAACTATTTAACCGCTTTCCATCAAATAAAATGATTCTATAGCATATAATGAGATGTAGAATTCATAGAACAAACTTTTTACCCCATTCATATTTATACCCTTTTGAAAATATCGGTAATGCTGTTATATTTTCGCCATATATTAACCATAATCACACCCGTGAAAAAATTTATAATTTCTAAACAAATGAAAAAAAAAACAAACAAAAATTAAAAAGTTATATAATAATATACAAAAACATAATTATATAATATTATAAATAAATTTATTTCTATTAATAAACTAATGAGAGCTAAAACTTCCATACCAACCTTTTCACCCCATTCATCATTATACCCTTTTAAAAAATAGCGGACAATTCACATTTACACCATATTTAAAATCACACCAATAAACAAATTTTTAAATTTTAAACAAAAATGGTAATAAAACCAAAATTAGAAAATTATATAATTGCATAATAATATAAGATTATATTTAACTTCAGTTCTATTAATAAACTGATATCAATAGACTTCTAGAACAAACTTTTCACGGCATTCAACTTTATACCCATTAAAAATATCGGAAATGCATTTACATTACTCCATATTTTAACCAAAATCATACCTATCAAAAACTTTTAAATTCTAAACAAAAATGGTAAAAAAAACCCACATTAGAAAATAATATAATTATATAATAACATAATATTATATTTAACTTAATTTCTATTAATAAACAAATAAGAGCTAAAACTTCTATAACAAGCTTTCCACCCTATTTCTTATTATACCATTTTTTAAAAAAATTTTAAATTCTAAACGAAAATGGTAAGAAACCAAAATTAGAAAATAATATAATTATATAAAAATATAATAAATATTTTTTCTGATTCTAACCATCCATTATTTATCTCATGCTGCACATAAACAGTAAAATTAAAAAATTTACAGCAATAATTCCTTATCCCTTAACCGATTTCCATTCAATAAAAATTCCTGGAACAACCTTTTCACACCTTTTTAAAATATTTCGGTAATGGCGTTACATATTCGCCATATATTAACCATAATCACACCTGTGAAAAAATTTATAATTTCTAAACAAATGCAAAAAAAGACAAACCAAAATTAAAAAGTAATATAATAATATACAATAATATAATTATATAATAATATAATATTACATTTAACTTCATTTCTATTAATAAACTAATGAGAGCTAAATCTTCCGAATAACCTTTTTACCCCATTCATCATTATACCTATTTGAGAAAAGAAACGGAAATGCATTTACATTTTCACCATATTTAAACAAAATCACACCCATTAAAAAATTTTTAAATTTTAAACAAAAATGGTAAAAAACCGAACTTAGATAATATATATTTATAAAATAATATAATTAGATAATACATATTTATAAAATAATATAATTTAACTTCATTTCATTTCACGGCATTCAACATTATACCCTTTTAAAAGATATCGTAAATGAGGTTACATTTTCACCATATATTATATAATAATATAATTATTGTAGTAAAAAACTAAATCTAAGAAATTTTTAATTTGCACAAAAAATAGGATTCTAATAGCATCTGACGATAGCTAAAACCCCTAGAACAACGTGAACACGCCATTCATTATTATACCCTTTTAAAAAATATCGTAAATGCGGTTACATTTCCACCATCATCACATTATGAGCAAAATTCTAAACAAATGCAAAAAATTGTCAAAAAGAAACCAAAATTAGAAAATAATATAATAATATAACATTATGTTATTCTAAACAAAAATGGTAAAAAAACCCAAATTACAAAATAATATAATTATATTATAATATAAAATTACTTTTACCTTCATTTCTATTAATAAGCTAATGAGAGCTAAAACTTCTATAACAATCTTTTGACCTCATTCATCATTTTACCCTTTTAAAAAATAACGGAAATTACGTTTTCACCGTATTTAACACAAAATCACATCTATAAAAAATTTGTAAATTCTGAACAAATATGGTCAAAATAATAAAATAATAAGAAAATAAGAAAATAATATAATTATACAATAATATAGTATTATATTTAACTTAATTTCTATAAATAAACTGATATTGATAAAATTTTAGAAAAAACTTCTCACGACATTCAACACTATACCCATTAAAAAATACAGGAAATGCGGTTACTTTTTCACCATATTTAACCAAAATCACAACTAACAAAAAATCAAAACTATCAAAAATCAAAACAACTAGAACAAACTTCGTTTCCAATAATAAACTATATCTAAGCATTTTTAAAATTTATTCTGCTTCTAACCAACCATTATTGATCCCATATGGCGCATAGAAAGTAAACTTATCGCATCTAACGAGAGCTACAACTCCAAGAACAACCTTTACACGCCATTCATCATTATACCCTATTAAAAAATATCGGAAATGCATTTACATTTTCTCATTATTGATCTCATACGACAAAAAAACTGTAAAATTAAAAAATTTACAGCAGTAGTTTTTAACTATCTAATCGTTTTCCATCAAATAAAATGATTCTAAAGCATATAATGAGATCTAAGATTCATAGAACAAACTTTTTACCCCATTCAGCATTATACCCTTTTAAAAATTATCGGTAATGCCGTTTTGTTCGCCATATATTAACCATAATCACACCTATGAAAAAAATTTATAATTTCTAAACAAACGCAAAAAAACAAACAAAAATTAAAAAGTTATATAATAATATGCAAAAACATAATTATATAATAATATAATATTATAAATAAATTAATTTCTATTAATAAAATAATGAGAGAAAAAATTCGACACACTTTCAAAAAGCGGTGTGAAAAAATTCGACACACTTTCAAAAAACGGTGTGAAAAAATTCGACACATTTTCAAAAAGCGGTGTGAAAAATTTCGACACACTTTCAAAAAGCGGTGTGAAAAAATTCGATACACTTTCAAAAGGCGGTGTGAAAAAATTCGACACGCTTAAAAAAAGTGGTGTGAAAAAATTTGAAACACTTTCAAAAAGCGGTGTGAAAAAATTCGACACACTTTCAAGAAACGGTGTAAAAAAATTCGACACACTTTCAAAAAGCGGTGTGAAAAATTTTGACACACTTTCAAAAAGCGGTGTGAAAAAATTCGACACACTTTCAAAAAGCGGTGTAAAAAATTTTGACACACTTTCAAAAAGCGGTGTGAAAAATTTGACACACATTTATAAGAAACGGTGTGAAAAAATTCGACACACTTTAAAAAAGCGGTGTGAAAAAATTCGACACACTTTCAAAAGGCGGTGGGGAAAAATTCGACACACTTTCAAGAAGCGGTGTGAAAAAATTCGACACACTTTCAAAAAGCGGTGTGAAAAATTTTGACACACTTTCAAAAAGCGGTGTGAAAAAATTCGACACACTTTCAAAAAGCGTTGTGAAAAATTTTGACACACATTCATAAGAAGCGGTGTGAAATAATTCGACACACTTTCAAAATGCGGTGTGAAACATTTTGACACACTTTCAAAAAGCGGTGTGAAAATATTCGACACACTTACAAAAAGCGGTGTGAAAAATTTTGACACACTTTCAAAAAGCGGTGTTAAAAATTTTTGACACACATTTATAAGAAGCGGTGTGAAAAAATTCGACACACTTAAAAAAAGCGGTGTGAAAGATTTTTACACACTTTCAAAAAGCGGCGTGAAAAAATTCGACACACTTTCATGAAGCGGTGTGGAAAATTTTGACACACATTTATAAGAAGCGGCGTGAAAAAATTCGACACACTTTCATGAAGCGGTGTGAAAAATTTTGACACACATTTATAAGAAGCGGTATGAAAAAATTCAACACGCTTCCAAAAAGCGGTGTGAAAAAATTCGACTCATTTTCAAAAAGCGGTGTGAAAAAATTGGACACACTTTCTAAAAGCGGTGTGAAAAAATTCGATACACTTTCAAAATGCGGTGTGAAAAAATTCGACACACTTAAAAAAGCGGTGTGAAAAATTTTGATACACATTTATAAGAAGCGGTGTGAAAAAATTCGACAACTTAAAAAAAGCGATGTGAAAAATTTTTACACACTTTCAAAAAGCGGTGTGAAAAAATTCGACACACTTTCAAGAAGCGGTGTGAAAAAATTCGACACACTTTCAAAAAGCGGTGTGAAAAATTTTGACACACTTTCAAAAAGCGGTGTGAAAAAATTCGACACACTTTCAAAAAGCGGTGTAATAAATTTTGACACACTTTCAAAAAGCGGTGTGAAAAAATTCGACACACTTTCAAAAAGCGGTGTGAAAAAATTCGACACACTTTCAAAAAGCGGAGTGAAAAATTTTGACACACTTTCAAAAAGTGGTGTGAAAAAATTCGACACACTTTCAAAAAGCGGTGCGAAAAATTTTGACACACTTTCAAAAAGCGGTGTGAAAAATTTTGACACACTTTCAAAAAGCGGTGCGAAAATTTTTGACACACTTTCAAAAAGCGGTGTGAAAAAATTCGACACACTTAAAAAAAGCGGTGTGAAAAAATTTGACACTCTTTCAAAAAGCGATGTGAAAAAATTCGATACACTTTCAAAAGGCGGTGTGAAAAAATTCGACACACTTAAAAAAAGCGGTGTGCAAAAATTCGACACACTTAAAAAAGCGGTGTGAAAAATTTTGACACACTTTCAAAAAGCGGTGTGAAAAAATTCGACACACTTTCCAAAAGCGGTGTGAAAAATTTTGACACACATTTATAAGAAGCGGTGTCAAAAAATTCGACACACTTCCAAAAAGCGGTGTGAAAAAATTAGATACACTTTCAAAAGGCGGTGTGAAAAAATTCGACACACTTAAAAAAAGCGGTGTGAAAAATTTTGACACACTTCCAAAAAGCGGTGTGAAAAAATTCGACACACTTTCAAGAAGCGGTGTGAAAGAATTCGACACACTTTCAAAAAGCGGTGTGAAAAAATTCGACACACTTTCAAACAGCGGTGTAAAAAATTTTGACACACTTTCAAAAGGCGATGTAAAAAATTTTGACACACTTTCAAAAAGCGGTGTGAAAAAATTCGACACACTTAAAAAAGCGGTGTGAAAAAATTCGACACACTTTCAAAAGGCGGTGTGAAAAAATTTGACACACTTTCAAAACGCGGTGTGAAAAAATTCGACACGCTTTCAAAAAGCGGTGTGGAAAAATTCGATACACTTTCAAAAGGCGGTGTGAAAAAATTCGACACACTTAAAAAAAGCGGTGTGAACAATTTTTACACACTTTCAAAAAGCGGTGTGAGAAATTTTGACACACATTCATAAGAAACTGTGTGACACTTTTGTGGTGAAGACTTAGTGAAAAAAGAGTTTTATTTTATTTAGTGCGGCTTGATACGCACTGGTAGAGTTTTATTTTATAATTGAAATCTTAAGGGAAAATATCCCTTCTTTTATACCAATTTTTGGCTGATTTAGCATTTCCAAATCAGCCCCTTAATTCTAATACATTTCAATATTTACTTAATGCTATTATATTGGTTTGTACTTATGTTCTATAATATTACATTAGTGTGTGTGTATTTATTACGATACAAGTGGGTGCAATATGACACGCGCCTATTGTCGCAATACAATAGTCATAATTCCCACGGTAAAGTGTGAAGAGAGTCACACACTATCACAAGAACCGTAATACAACAACAACACACATTGTCCTCACAATACGCAAACCAATGCGCCAGCGAACCGTCAATGAAATATCATATGATCATCGCATGTGCGCCTTACTATTGCGATGCAGCGACGGTCAGCAACATTGAGTCAAGTGGCCGCTGCTCATATGCAATTGGATATTCTTTTGCTTGCGCACATTGTGTGAAAATAAAGCATGAAATGTTGTGTTAGTATTGACGACTGTATAATCATGCTACACCTCCACCCTTTACAAGAATGTTCATCTAACTTTTGTTTTATGGACATTCTTTTACACAACACAATACAATGATTTTACGTCTATTTCTAATTTATAAACTTAGATAGTATGATTAATAGTATTAATCTTAATTTAAAGTAATCCAATTTTAATATTTATTTTGTTTTTAATGAATGTTTAGTGATAAGTTTACTTAGTTACTAAAAAAATAAAATTTATCTTAAATAATAATATTTCATTTTTCTAGCCAGTTTAATGTCATTATTAAAACTATTTATTATATATCTTAAGTCTATTCTTATGAACTACTTTTTCTTTATTATTTTTCTCATCAACTATAGTTACATTATTTCTTAAATCTATATTTTTAAATATATATAGACCTTTATATTGATTATCTAATTTGTGTCCAGTTTCATTTTTAAGAAATACTAAATCTCCTATCCTAAAATTACAATCTAATGTATTCCTGTCATAATTATTTTTTTGATTAATTTTATTTATATCTAATAATTGTTTGGCTTTTTTAAGTGCTACTTCTAATCTAAATTTTGCTTCTTTAGCATAATCAACCACGTTATATAGTGGTGCAACTCTATCTACCTCATTGAAATTTTTAAAACTATTTGGGATTTTACTGAAAACTAATTCATATGGACAATAATTATGTACTGTTGATGGTGTTTTATTAAAGCAATAAGTAAAATACCTTAGCCATTCATCCCAGTCGTCTTTATCTACAGATATATAAGAACGTACGTATTCATTAAATGTTCTATGAGTTCGTTCTATTGTACCTAAGACTCCGGACTTAAGATTTGTCACATTAACGCACAAAGTTTAAATAATAAAATGGATGAATTCCGTCTTCTTTTTGAAAATTCTAAAATTGACATTATCTGCGTATCGGAGACTTGGTTTTTCGCGAATGTCGATAGTAATGTGTATAATTTGAATGGATATCGCCTCTTTCGATCTAATAGGACGACTAATGGTGGTGGAGTTGCGGTGTACACCAGAACGGACATTACCGCATCACACCTATGAAAAAATTTATAATTTCTAGACAAATGCAAAAAAAGACAAACCAAAATTAAAAAGTAATATAATAATATACAATAATATAATTATATAATAATATAATATTACATTTAACTTCATTTCTATTAATAAACTAATGAGAGCTAAATCTTCCGAATAACCTTTTTACCCCATTCATCATTATACCTATTTGAGAAAAGAAACGGAAATGCATTTACATTTTCACCATATTTAAACAAAATCACACCCATTAAAAAATTTTTAAATTTTAAACAAAAATGGTAAAAAACCGAACTTAGATAATATATATTTATAAAATAATATAATTAGATAATACATATTTATAAAATAATATAATTTAACTTCATTTCATTTCACGGCATTCAACATTATACCCTTTTAAAAGATATCGTAAATGAGGTTACATTTTCACCATATATTATATAATAATATAATTATTGTAGTAAAAAACTAAATCTAAGAAATTTTTAATTTGCACAAAAAATAGGATTCTAATAGCATCTGACGATAGCTAAAACCCCTAGAACAACGTGAACACGCCATTCATTATTATACCCTTTTAAAAAATATCGTAAATGCGGTTACATTTCCACCATCATCACATTATGAGCAAAATTCTAAACAAATGCAAAAAATTGTCAAAAAGAAACCAAAATTAGAAAATAATATAATAATATAACATTATGTTATTCTAAACAAAAATGGTAAAAAAACCCAAATTACAAAATAATATAATTATATTATAATATAAAATTACTTTTACCTTCATTTCTATTAATAAGCTAATGAGAGCTAAAACTTCTATAACAATCTTTTGACCTCATTCATCATTTTACCCTTTTAAAAAATAACGGAAATTACGTTTTCACCGTATTTAACACAAAATCACATCTATAAAAAATTTGTAAATTCTGAACAAATATGGTCAAAATAATAAAATAATAAGAAAATAAGAAAATAATATAATTATACAATAATATAGTATTATATTTAACTTAATTTCTATAAATAAACTGATATTAATAAAATTTTAGAAAAAACTTCTCACGACATTCAACACTATACCCATTAAAAAATACAGGAAATGCGGTTACTTTTTCACCATATTTAACCAAAATCACAACTAACAAAAAATCAAAACTATCAAAAATCAAAACAACTAGAACAAACTTCGTTTCCAATAATAAACTATATCTAAGCATTTTTAAAATTTATTCTGCTTCTAACCAACCATTATTGATCCCATATGGCGCATAGAAAGTAAACTTATCGCATCTAACGAGAGCTACAACTCCAAGAACAACCTTTACACGCCATTCATCATTATACCCTATTAAAAAATATCGGAAATGCATTTACATTTTCTCATTATTGATCTCATACGACAAAAAAACTGTAAAATTAAAAAATGTACAGCAGTAATTTTTAACTATCTAATCGTTTTCCATCAAATAAAATGATTCTAAAGCATATAATGAGATCTAAGATTCATAGAATAAACTTTTTACCCCATTCAGCATTATACCCTTTTAAAAATTATCGGTAATGCCGTTTTGTTCGCCATATATTAACCATAATCACACCTATGAAAAAAATTTATAATTTCTAAACAAACGCAAAAAAACAAACAAAAATTAAAAAGTTATATAATAATATGCAAAAACATAATTATATAATAATATAATATTATAAATAAATTAATTTCTATTAATAAAATAATGAGAGAAAAAATTCGACACACTTTCAAAAAGCGGTGTGAAAAAATTCGACACACTTTCAAAAAACGGTGTGAAAAAATTCGACACATTTTCAAAAAGCGGTGTGAAAAATTTCGACACACTTTCAAAAAGCGGTGTGAAAAAATTCGATACACTTTCAAAAGGCGGTGTGAAAAAATTCGACACGCTTAAAAAAAGTGGTGTGAAAAAATTTGAAACACTTTCAAAAAGCGGTGTGAAAAAATTCGACACACTTTCAAGAAACGGTGTAAAAAAATTCGAAACACTTTCAAAAAGCGGTGTGAAAAATTTTGACACACTTTCAAAAAGCGGTGTGAAAAAATTCGACACACTTTCAAAAAGCGGTGTAAAAAATGTTGACACTTTCAAAAAGCGGTGAGAAAAAATTCGACACACTTTCAAAAAGCGGTGTGAAAAATTTTGACACACTTTCAAAAAGCGGTGTGAAAAATTTGACACACATTTATAAGAAACGGTGTGAAAAAATTCGACACACTTTAAAAAAGCGGTGTGAAAAAATTCGACACACTTTCAAAAGGCGGTGGGGAAAAATTCGACACACTTTCAAGAAGCGGTGTGAAAAAATTCGACACACTTTCAAGAAGCGGTGTGAAAAAATTCGACACACTTTCAAAAAGCGGTGTGAAAAATTTTGACACACTTTCAAAAAGCGGTGTGAAAAAATTCGACACACTTTCAAAAAGCGTTGTGAAAAATTTTGACACACATTCATAAGAAGCGGTGTGAAATAATTCGACACACTTTCAAAATGCGGTGTGAAACATTTTGACACACTTTCAAAAAGCGGTGTGAAAATATTCGACACACTTACAAAAAGCGGTGTGAAAAATTTTGACACACTTTCAAAAAGCGGTGTTAAAAATTTTTGACACACATTTATAAGAAGCGGTGTGAAAAAATTCGACACACTTAAAAAAAGCGGTGTGATAGATTTTTACACACTTTCAAAAAGCGGCGTGAAAAAATTCGACACACTTTCATGAAGCGGTGTGAAAAATTTTGACACACATTTATAAGAAGCGGCGTGAAAAAATTCGACACACTTTCATGAAGCGGTGTGAAAAATTTTGACACACATTTATAAGAAGCGGTATGAAATAATTCAACACGCTTCCAAAAAGCGGTGTGAAAAAATTCGACTCATTTTCAAAAAGCGGTGTGAAAAAATTCGACACACTTTCTAAAAGCGGTGTGAAAAAATTCGATACACTTTCAAAATGCGGTGTGAAAAAATTCGACACACTTAAAAAAAGCGGTGTGAAAAATTTTGATACACATTTATAAGAAGCGGTGTGAAAAAATTCGACAACTTAAAAAAAGCGATGTGAAAAATTTTTACACACTTTCAAAAAGCGGTGTGAAAAAATTCGACACACTTTCAAGAAGCGGTGTGAAAAAATTCGACACACTTTCAAAAAGCGGTGTGAAAGATTTTGACACACTTTCAAAAAGCGGTGTGAAAAAATTCGACACACTTTCAAAAAGCGGTGTAATAAATTTTGACACACTTTCAAAAAGCGGTGTGAAAAAATTCGACACACTTTCAAAAAGCGGTGTGAAAAAATTCGACACACTTTCAAAAAGCGGAGTGAAAAATTTTGACACACTTTCAAAAAGTGGTGTGAAAAAATTCGACACACTTTCAAAAAGCGGTGTGAAAAATTTTGACACACTTTCAAAAAGCGGTGTGAAAAAATTCGACACACTTAAAAAAAGCGGTGTGAAAAAATTTGACACTCTTTCAAAAAGCGGTGTGAAAAAATTCGACACACTTTCAAAAAGCGTTGTGAAAAATTTTGACACACATTCATAAGAAGCGGTGTGAAATAATTCGACACACTTTCAAAATGCGGTGTGAAAAAATTCGACACACTTTCAAAAAGCGGAGTGAAAAATTTTGACACACTTTCAAAAAGCGGTGTGAAAAATTTTGACACACTTTCAAAAAGCGGTGCGAAAATTTTTGACACACTTTCAAAAAGCGGTGTGAAAAAATTCGACACACTTAAAAAAAGCGGTGTGAAAAAATTTGACACTCTTTCAAAAAGCGATGTGAAAAAATTCGATACACTTTCAAAAGGCGGTGTGAAAAAATTCGACACACTTAAAAAAAGCGGTGTGCAAAAATTCGACACACTTAAAAAAGCGGTGTGAAAAATTTTGACACACTTTCAAAAAGCGGTGTGAAAAAATTCGACACACTTTCCAAAAGCGGTGTGAAAAATTTTGACACACATTTATAAGAAGCGGTGTCAAAAAATTCGACACACTTCCAAAAAGCGGTGTGAAAAAATTAGATACACTTTCAAAAGGCGGTGTGAAAAAATTCGACACACTTAAAAAAAGCGGTGTGAAAGATTTTGACACACTTCCAAAAAGCGGTGTGAAAAAATTCGACACACTTTCAAGAAGCGGTGTGAAAGAATTCGACACACTTTCAAAAAGCGGTGTTAAATATTTTGACACACTTTCAAAAAGCGGTGTGAAAAAATTCGACACACTTTCAAACAGCGGTGTAAAAAATTTTGACACACTTTCAAAAGGCGATGTAAAAAATTTTGACACACTTTCAAAAAGCGGTGTGAAAAAATTCGACACACTTAAAAAAGCGGTGTGAAAAAATTCGACACACTTTCAAAAGGCGGTGTGAAAAAATTTGACACACTTTCAAAACGCGGTGTGAAAAAATTCGACACGCTTTCAAAAAGCGGTGTGGAAAAATTCGATACACTTTCAAAGGGCGGTGTGAAAAAATTCGACACACTTAAAAAAAGCGGTGTGAACAATTTTTACACACTTTCAAAAAGCGGTGTGAGAAATTTTGACACACATTCATAAGAAACTGTGTGACACTTTTGTGGTGAAGACTTAGTGAAAAAAGAGTTTTATTTTATTTAGTGCGGCTTGATACGCACTGGTAGAGTTTTATTTTATAATTGAAATCTTAAGGGAAAATATCCCTTCTTTTATACCAATTTTTGGCTGATTTAGCATTTCCAAATCAGCCCCTTAATTCTAATACATTTCAATATTTACTTAATGCTATTATATTGGTTTGTACTTATGTTCTATAATATTACATTAGTGTGTGTGTATTTATTACGATACAAGTGGGTGCAATATGACACGCGCCTATTGTCGCAATACAATAGTCATAATTCCCACGGTAAAGTGTGAAGAGAGTCACACACTATCACAAGAACCGTAATACAACAACAACACACATTGTCCTCACAATACGCAAACCAATGCGCCAGCGAACCGTCAATGAAATATCATATGATCATCGCATGTGCGCCTTACTATTGCGATGCAGCGACGGTCAGCAACATTGAGTCAAGTGGCCGCTGCTCATATGCAATTGGATATTCTTTTGCTTGCGCACATTGTGTGAAAATAAAGCATGAAATGTTGTGTTAGTATTGACGACTGTATAATCATGCTACACCTCCACCCTTTACAAGAATGTTCATCTAACTTTTGTTTTATGGACATTCTTTTACACAACACAATACAATGATTTTACGTCTATTTCTAATTTATAAACTTAGATAGTATGATTAATAGTATTAATCTTAATTTAAAGTAATCCAATTTTAATATTTATTTTGTTTTTAATGAATGTTTAGTGATAAGTTTACTTAGTTACTAAAAAAATAAAATTTATCTTAAATAATAATATTTCATTTTTCTGGCCAGTTTAATGTCATTATTAAAACTATTTATTATATATCTTAAGTCTATTCTTATGAACTACTTTTTCTTTATTATTTTTCTCATCAACTATAGTTACATTATTTCTTAAATCTATATTTTTAAATATATATAGACCTTTATATTGATTATCTAATTTGTGTCCAGTTTCATTTTTAAGAAATACTAAATCTCCTATCCTAAAATTACAATCTAATGTATTCCTGTCATAATTATTTTTTTGATTAATTTTATTTATATCTAATAATTGTTTGGCTTTTTTAAGTGCTACTTCTAATCTAAATTTTGCTTCTTTAGCATAATCAACCACGTTATATAGTGGTGCAACTCTATCTACCTCATTGAAATTTTTAAAACTATTTGGGATTTTACTGAAAACTAATTCATATGGAATTAAAGCAATAAGTAAAATACCTTAGCCATTCATCCCAGTCGTCTTTATCTACAGATATATAAGAACGTACGCATTCATTAAATGTTCTATGAGTTCGTTCTATTGTACCTAAGACTCCGGACTTAAGATTTGTCACATTAACGCACAAAGTTTAAATAATAAAATGGATGAATTCCGTCTTCTTTTTGAAAATTCTAAAATTGACATTATCTGCGTATCGGAGACTTGGTTTTTCGCGAATGTCGATAGTAATGTGTATAATTTGAATGGATATCGCCTCTTTCGATCTAATAGGACGACTAATGGTGGTGGAGTTGCGGTGTACACCAGAACGGACATTACATGTAGGGAGAAGAGTAAAAATGATGGTGGCTGTATTGAGAACATTTTATTGGAAATTTTTAATAATAAGGAAAAGCTAAATAATTATGTACTGTTGATGGTGTTGTATTAAAGCAATAAGTAAAATACCTTAGCCATTCATCCCAGTCGTCTTTATCTACAGATATATAAGAACGTACGCATTCATTAAATGTTCTATGAGTTCGTTCTATTGTACCTAAGACTCCGGACTTAAGATTTGTCACATTAACGCACAAAGTTTAAATAATAAAATGGATGAATTCCGTCTTCTTTTTGAAAATTCTAAAATTGACATTATCTGCGTATCGGAGACTTGGTTTTTCGCGAATGTCGATAGTAATGTGTATAATTTGAATGGATATCGCCTCTTTCGATCTAATAGGACGACTAATGGTGGTGGAGTTGCGGTGTACACCAGAACGGACATTACATGTAGGGAGAAGAGTAAAAATGATGGTGGCTGTATTGAGAACATTTTATTGGAAATTTTTAATAATAAGGAAAAGCTACTAGTTGGTACTCTATATAGGCCTAATAGACATATGAATATGGAGCTAATGTTGGAAGAGCTTAGTTCACATACTCTTGGATATGATCATGTTATCTTAACAGGTGATTTCAATGCGAACATTATAGAGGATAATAGCTTGGTGGGAGATATGCGCACTATAGGTTTGAGTTTAGTCAATGGTAGAAATCCAACTCATTTTACGTCCACTTCGAGTACTCTTCTGGATCTTTGTTTTGTTAATGAAATTTCTCATTTGCTAAATTTTGATCAATTATCTGCATCTATGTTTTCGCGCCATGATATGTTATTCATATCATACGATTACCGGATCAAGGAATCCCAACAATCAAACATTTGAATACAGGGACTTTAAAAATATAGATTACAATTCCCTTGCTGTTGACATATCGTCCTTAAATTGGAGTCAAGTGTTTTTGAATTGTTCTGTTGATGAACAATTAAGCTATCTTGACAATAGCTTAAAATATCTTTATGAGAAGCATGTTCGTGTAAGAACAAAACTACTTAGAACTGATAGACCGTGGTTCACTTCTGAGATAAAGGATCTGATTGACATTCGAAATCGTGAATATGCTAGGTGGAAACGCTTTAGGACTTCTGAACTTTACGAAGTTCATAGAGCTGCGAGGGCTGCCGTTAATGTGAAGATTAGAAGATCCAAATCAGTATTCTATGGCAATCATTTTAGAAATTGTATATCGTCACAGAAAATGTGGAGGGAAATTCGTAATTTAGGTTTGGTGAATCGTGTCAGTGATGATCCCGGAGAGATTAATGTAGACCAGGTAAACCACCGGTTTACAAGTATACCATTGCCATGAGCTTTTATGAAAGCTTTGGATTAAGTCAACGTCGAACGCATGAGTTCAATTTCATACATTTTAGTCAGGAGGAAGTACTGAAGCCATTTATTGGCGGTAAATCTAATGCTATTGGCTATGATGGTGTGCATCCAAAATTTATTAGGCTAACGCTCCCTTATGCACTTATTTATTTCACCCATTTCTTCAACATCCCATCTTCATGGAAACATGCTAAAATCGTTCCAATTTTAAAGAAGGATAAAAGTTTTCGGCCTATTGCTATATTGCCTTACAGCCATACCTAAACCAGAGCGGCAAGCGTAAAGCGTACTTTAGTCGAGAGTTGACGGTAAAGCGGCATACCTAAATAAGAGCGGAAGCGTTTTGTCAATAACAAAAACAGAGCTGTAAAACATGGAACAACTCTGTATAATAATTTGAACAGTGATAATAAAAAAGTTACAAGATTGTACTTTTTTCAGAAAAATATTGTACTGTTTTTACCCAAATTGTACCCAAAATATGTTTTTATTTATTAATTTATAAACTAAATAGAAGACAGCAGTTTGTACAACTACGTCCCTACGTAAACATACTGAACAAAAAACTGCGCAATAGTTTTAAATGTTAAAATAGACTTAGTAAAAAATGTTTAATGATACAAAATATTGCGTTTAGTTAAAATATGTTAATGTTCTCATCTACAGTGATGGATTTTCTACTGTGAAAGATTTTCATATTGTCTTTACTAAAGAGATAAAATGTATTTATATATAGTACCAAAGTATTTATATAAAGTACCACGTACATACATATGTATTTGCAATGAACTTGTATGTACGTGGTACTTTAGCATATACTAAAAGAAGTACATTTTTACTTAAACCATCTCCGTGTGTGACACTTTTGTTTATTTACAATTTTCTGCAGCAAACTTCGCTTTTTAACGCGCTGTCAAACTTGGATTTTCCAACCGCTTGGCGTTAACGCGGCGGTATTTCGGGATGCTTCATACAATTTGTATGTGCATGAGAAATTTTGACAGCTAGAAAACGCTTGCCGCTCTTGTTTAGGTATGGCTGTTACTTGTCGAAGGTTTTTGAGAAATTAGTTCATATACAAATTAGTAATTATCGATATACTAACGACTTAATGACGAAAAGGCAATCCGGGTTTAGACCACAACACAGCTGTCTTAGTGCGTTGGTTGATGTAACCGAGGAAATTAGGAAACGTCACACTGTTTCTTTTCTTGTGCTACTGGATCACTCTAAGGCATTTGATACTGTCCATCATTCTATCTTGGAACTTAAACTAAAATATATGTGCAATTTTTCCTCAACTGCATTAAAACTAATCTCCTCGTATCTAACCGACAGAAGTTAGAGTGTTAGCCATAATTTCGTTGTATCCAAAAGCTGTGCAATGGCAAGAGGTGTGCCACAGGGCTCTTTACTTGGGCCATTGTTATACTCAATTTATGCTAATGACCTACCGTTGCAAGTAAAACATTGCCAAACACACATGTATGCTGATGACGTGCAGTTATACATAAGTTGTAATGCTAGTGATGCCCCATACTGCATAGGTTTGATAAACCAGGATTTGAATCAGATTTATTTGTGGGCATCTGCAAACGGTCTGAGTATAAATCCCGACAAATCAATGGCGTTACTGATAGGAGCACCTGAGAACTTGATCGCATATCTACCACCGATTCAAATTAATGGATCAAATATAGGCTTTGTTGGAACAGCTAAAAATCTCGGTGTGACTCTGAATAGGGAACTAAATTGGTCGGATCACGTCAAAATGAACTGTGGAAAAACTTTTGCGATGCTTCGAAATCTCTGGATGTCACAGTATTTTACACCAACTAATATTCGAATGCTATTGGCGAAGACATATTTACTACCGACTCTTATGTACGGATGTGAGCTGTTTGCTAGCTGCGATGCAGTTAGTAGACGAAGACTTAACGTAACTTACAACGCTATAGCACGATATATCTTTGGCATTAGGAGAAATAGGAGTATATCGCATTTCGCCCGACTAATTTATAATGTCACATTTGACAACTTAATGAATTGCCGAACTCTGCTGTTCCTGCACAAATTAGTATATAGTCGACAGCCACCTTATTTATATGAGAGACTAGTATTTTCTAGGTCAAATAGAGGGAACAAGATAAATTCTATGAAATATAGCAAGGCCATCTCTCAACAACACTTTTTCATTCACTCTATCCGTCTTTGGAGCCAACTTCCCCCTCACATACAAAAAATCAAAAATGCAATTTTCAAGCACTTTGAATAGATAATTTTCTCTAACTTTGTAAATGTTTTTTTTCCCTTAGACTTATAACTTAGACTTATTATAACACAGTCTGTGATATTCTTGTTATTTTTATTTTTAACATTATTATGATATTTTCCCTTTCCTTACTTAAATTTTGTTTTATTTTCTTAGATATTAAGTTTCTTTTTTTTAATTCATTTTTTAATTAATTTTTTTAATGTAATTTGTTTAATTAGTTAAAAATAGATTATTCCAATTTAAATGTTATTTGTTATTTGTTAATTGCTTAGCAATACTTTAAAGGAAACAACTTTGTTTACAGTCAAAACTGAACTGAATTAATCAATATTTTATTTCTACTTTTATAACTAAAACTTAACGAATTAACTTAACGAATAACCTACTTAGACTATCAGTGACAACACTAAATAAGTGATTGCACTCCCTTTTTATAAAAAAAATAAATTTATAATTAATTTTATTTAAAACTATCTTATCACTAAATTTAAAACTATACTTAAAAATAAATACATTTATAGGGATTTCCTTCCCTTTTAGAGAAAAAAATTATACATTAATTTATTAATTTATTTAATTTTTTTTTTTGTAATATTTAAATATTTATAGAGTATATATTTTTTACATTTTTCTCAATCTGTTCTTATGAACAGTTTTTTCCTCATTTTTTTTTATTATTATAAATTGTAACATTAACATTATTTATATTTTTTACAATATAGGGACCATCAAAAATTTTGTTAAATTTGTCATAAGGTTCTTTTTTCAACAAAACATTATCACCAATTTTTAATTCGATAGGTTTAGCATGTTTGTCATAAAAACTTTTATTTCTTTTTTTGTGTTTTTCTATTAAAGTTCTAGCTAATATGTTTGTCTTTTGCAATCTGTGTTTAACTTCTGTTTTATAATTATCAATGTTATAAATTGGTTCTAGATTCATATTTGTTTCATTCATTATTGATATTTTTTTCCAAAAACTAGTTCAAAAGGAGTGAATTTATTATCGAAAACAGTATTTGAGGAAGTATAATGATAAAATGTGAAATACTTTAAATATGTATACCAATCAGACAAGTTTTCACCAATGTATGCCCTGATATATTCATTAAAAACTCTATGATTCCGTTCTATTGTTCCTAATGTTTGATGATGGTAACTAGTCGAGAATTTTATATCGATTTCCAAAAATTTACAAAGTTCTGACAAAACTTCATTCTTAAATTCCGTACCTAAATCGGATTTTATGACTTTCATTTTTCCGTAAACAAGAATGAAATTTTCGAATATAGCACGCGCAACTGTTCGAGCTGATTTGTCCGGTATGGCTATAGACACTAAATATTTAGAAAGATCACACATCAAAGTCAAAGCTTATTTATTATCAAAGTTCGATTCCGGTAGTGGACCAATTGTATCTATTACAACTATATCAAAAACATTAGTGGGTGTTGGAGTAAGTACAAGTTTCTCTATATTCCGATGTTTAACTTTATTCAATATAAATTTTTCACAGTTTCTAACAAATTTCGCTATGTCTCTAGTCATTTTCTTCCAGTAATATTTCGTCTTAAGCTTCGCATATAATCTTTTCTGACCGCAATGTCCTCCTAAAATTGGGTCATTATGGTAAATTTCCATTAATTTCCGTTTTTTATCTTCTTCTATTATTATTTCAATCGGTTCCGTAAGAATAATTTCAAAAGTTTTCAATATCTTTATACCATGGTTTTTAAATTCCTGTATTGAGAAAATTGTAAAAATTACATCATTTTTTGGCCATTCTGCTCTGTAAATTTTTTCATTGTTGGCTTCAATTTGTAACCTCGAAAGCATATAGTCTGAACTAAGTGTTTCGTTCACAATTTCGAATTCAACAGAATTCACATACATACATAATTGGCCATTACAACCCTTCGTCAGAATTACGGCCTAGCTTCTCAACACCACTCATGTTGTGTGTGTTAATTTTATACATGAGTGGCGGGACCTACAGTTTAAAGTCGACTCCGAACGACAGATTTTTTGAGAAGTTTTTCATGGCAATTTTTACTCTCAGAGTTTTTGCCAGAAATCTGCTGAGAGGAAGTCGCCGAAGAAATACTTTTTGTATTTTGTTTTTGATGTCTGGCCTGGGATTCGAACTCGGGCCTTTCGTCTAATAAGCCAACACACTACCTACTAGACCACGGCGACTTCAACAGAATTCAATGTTTCTTAAATTTTTTATAAATATTTATACGAAGTTTTTTATAATTATTCTGATCAATTATTTCGGTTCTAATTTTTGGAATATTCTTACTGAATTCCTGAGAAAATTTATCATAAATTTTTAGTTCAATGTCTTCATTATTGACAGACTGGTTAAGTTTAATTTTTTCATTATTTTGTCCTTTTGCCATAGCTCTGGTCATAACTAGTACTTGATTATTACTATTATTCTTTAACTCGTCTATTGATATTCTAGATAGAGCATCTGCTCCCACATTCGATTTTCCTTTAATGTATTCGACAGTAAAATTATATTCTGACAGCTGAAGTCTAATATGTGTTAATTTAGAAGAAGGGTCTTTAATATTGAAGAGATAAACTAAAGGTTTGTGATCTGATCTAACAATAAATGAAGTTCCATAGACATAGGGTCTAAACTGAGTTATAGCAAAATGAATAGCAAGAAGTTCAAGTTCAATTATAGGTTTTTTTTGTTCAGAATGCGAAAAAGATTTTGAAGCAAAATATATAGGTAAATCATTACCATTAAAATTTTGGCTTAATATCGCACCACAACCTAGTTTTGATGCATCTACAGTTACTATAAATTGTTTCGTAAAGTCAGGATATTGTAAAATCTGAGGAGAAAGTAATGCAGCTTTCAATTTTTCAAAAGAAGTTTGACATTGATTATTCCAATTAAACTGAACGTTTTTTCTGGTCAAGTAGTTTAATGGTGCTGCTATTGTAGCAAAATTTGGAATAAAACGTCTATAATAATTAACAAATGCTACAAAACGTCTAACTGCGTCTTTATCAGAAGGTGTTGAATAATTTTCTACTGCCTTTATTTTTAAATCGTCTGGCAAAAGACCATTAGCGGTATATTTATGTCCTAAAAAGGTAACTTCAGATCGGAAAAAATTGCATTTATAGGGATATACTTTTAAATTATAACGCCTTAAAATATCGAAAACGTCTTTCAGGTTATTCAAGTGATGTTGTTTACTACAACCAATAATAATAATATCATCAACATATAAAAATGATTTATTGGGCGTAAGGCCAGAAAATGCAATAGACATCATTCGTGAAAAAGAATTAGGTGCTATGTTAAGACCAAAAGGTAAAACTTTCCATCTAAAAGATCCTTTATCAGTGCTAAATGCTGTAACATCCCTTGAATCAGAGTGTAATGGAATTTGATGAAATCCAGAAAACAAATCAATTACTGAAAAATGTTTCGCACGTCCTAAATTGTCTAAAATATCGTCAATACGAGGTAAGGGAAACTTATCCGCAATAAGCTTTTTATTCACTGCACGGTAATCTACACACATTCTATAAGATTTCTGATTATTTGTGCTCTTCTTGGGAACAAGAATTAGTGGACTATTGAAATTTGAACTACTTGGTTCGATTAAATCATTATCTAATAAATGCTTAACCTGTCTATTTATTTCTTCTCTTTGAGAAATTGCAAGTCTGTAATTCTTGATATAGACTGGTGATGAATCAACTAATCTAAGTTTCTGCTCATAAAAATTCTTTATTATCATTTTGTCCTCTTTGAGTGCAAAAATGTCCGAATAAGATTCACATAGTGGCATCAAATCATTCTGGATGTCTTTTGGCATTTGATTCTCTAAAATTTCCTTTAATTCCTGAACACGTTGGTTATTTGTGTCCTGCTTGTTAATTGAATATATGTAATTATTTTTTATCTTTTCCATCTTCACTATATCATTTCTAACATATTTAACTTCATCGGTAATATTAACTATTCGTAAAATTGGATACTCAGAATCGATAATTCCCTTCGCTATAAAAACTCCCTCTTCAATTTCCTGCGAATCAACAAACATAGGTTCCTTAATATCATGTAATTTAAAAATTCTAAAGACCTCACATCTTGGTGGTATAATACAAGTAAAGTTATTCGTTCCTTGAAATATAGGTATTTGTAATCTTTTAATATGAGTAGTAACAGACAAAATCATGTTTTCGTAGTCAATGTAACACTTATTGTCTTTAAGAAAATCTTTACCTAAAATACCATCGGCAGGTATATTTAACAACATGAAATACCTGTTGTATTATATTATTCGTAATAATCAAATTTGTACATACGGTTCCTAAAGTTGATTTTGCGTTAGATGTAATTCCGGTAATACTTAAAATTTCGTTCCGATTTAAAATAATGTTGGGTTGTAAACTTGAAATTTTTATTAATGAGATATCTGCTTGAGTATCTACAAGAAAAGTAGCTGATTTAATTGTATCTATACAATTTAGTTTAATGAAATCAGCATAATTTAAATTTAAGCTGTAAACAGACTTTTGAACAGATTGTTTATTATAAATATCGAGTGAAGAAGTAATTGTATTTTTCTTTAAAGTTGTTCCATTTGTTGCTGTTCTATTTGTTGATGTTCCCTCAACAAAAGCTGTTGTTGAGGGACTTCTGAGTTTAAAGTCCTTACAGAAGCCCTTGAATTGTTATTTCGCGCAAAGCGACTTGTGTAATTTCCTGGATTATTTTGAAATTGATTATTGTTATTATGCCTATAGTTTGTTCTGGGGTAGTTATGAGTGTTATAATCTCCACGATAGTTCCTTTGATGAGAATTATTACGAAATTGAACAAAACCATTGCCCCGATAAGCATTGGTCCGAAATTGTTTAAAGTGATTTGCTTGAAAATCATTATTGTGAAAACGAACATTATTATTTCTATTTCTGGCCTGACCCTGAATTGATAAAACTTGTTGTTCTTTTACTTCAGTTGTTTGCTCAACTAATAGTTTTGCAACAACTTCCTTAGGATCTTTAAAAACTGATGATGCTAAAATTGATTTGACTAAAGTAGATTTTGCATTCAAACGACAAACACTAATTGTTTGTTCAACCGCCAATTCATGAGCCTTGTTCTGTGTAATACCTTCCACAACTAAAGAACGTTTTAAAGAATCAGCCAATTCTTCAGCTTGTTTAGCAAACTCAGTAAAATCATTATTTCTAACATTTAGTGCAGCAATCTTACCCGCAATTACCTTCGAATTCTCTGGTTTTATTCCGTTTTTCAAAGCTGTTTTGATGTCACCTATTCTTTCAATTCTATCCGGTAGTGTCTCACGCGCTTTTCCATCAAGTTTTGATTTAACAAAGTTTATAAAAGTAATTTGTAAATTTGGTTCAGTGAGATCTTCAATAAGATCGATTTTATCCAAAAATGACTGTAAAGTTAATGGATTACCACCATAGTTTTCCCGAATCATTGAAGCACACATAGTAATGTATGACCTTTTCTGATCAACGGTTGCCATATTGATTTCAACTTCACTTATTACAAAGTTACTATTTAAATGAACTACCAAATCTAAATTTTCTGGAATTTCTATATTGCAATTAAGTTTTTCAAAACACTTTAATAGAATTATTCTACAACTTTCGATTTTAGAAAAAAATATATCCTTATGATTCTCTGACAAACTACCTGTATTTGCTTTTGTGTATCCCAAAATGGCATTATAATTTTCAATTAGAAGTGTTTTGTATTCATTTATTTTGTCTGAATTTTTCGATAAAGCTCTACTCTGTAAAACCCGTTTTTTTACAGCGCAAAATTCGTTTATTAATCTTTCAAAAATATCAATGTCAAAATTTGACATTTGCTAAAAATTAAAAAAATTATTAGAATTATAGTTACCACTACTGTCAATCGTAATATATGTATATATAATAATTTTCTAAGTGTAGACTTGTACTAGAATATGTATTAAACTGACATCTGTCAAACTAATGTGAAAGGAAAAAACATTATTCCAAATGCCAAACATACGCTTTGGAAAAAAAGAAATTTTAATTAATCACTTGCACAATACTATCTGTGAAGAGAGTACTTATATTTTGTAATAAGAAGTTTGCTCTTTATTTATACTAAATAAGTTAGTAAAAATTATATTATTTTATGAATTTAAATTTTAAATTTTTATAGGAATTTTAACACTCTAAATTGTAAACTGAATTTGAAACAAACAATTATTTTTCAAAATGGTGTTCACAATCTATTTGCTTCACCCGACAAGAATTAACAAACAGAAAATTAGAAACATAAGTTTGCCTTTTATTTAAAAACTTTATGATGTCCCCATAATGTTTTTTTTTTTTATACAAAAGAAGATTAATATATAACAATTTAATAATAATAATTTAATTTAAGAATAATATAATTAATTACATAATAAAAAAATAATAATAATATAATACAATAATTAAAAAAAAATTTTTTTTTTACTTGCTTGACAAATTTTTTTTTTGTGTTGAAATTAATTTGAATCTTGAACTTGATTTTCATTGATATTGATATTGAATTTCATTTTCATTGAGTAGATTTGATTTCTATTGAATTTGATTTCATTCCATTTTTCATATTTTTTTAAATGTTTTTTTTCTTCTTTTCCATTTATTTTATTAGTCATTCAATTCTAATGACCCTGTATTTCAAATTTTTTTTTGTAAAATTTTAATGTTTGTTTTGTTTTTTTTGTCATATACATATATAGTTTTTTTTTTTCAATACAAAGTTTTTCAAAAAAATTTTTTTTTATTTTCATCCCTTATTTTTATTTATATATCTGTTTTTTTTATTTATTTTTTGTAAAAAATCTCTTTTCTTTATTTCATTTCAGAAATTTTTTTTTTTTATTTCTTTTATATAGTTGTCTTTTTTTTTTAAGCATAGTTCTTATTTTTTTAAAAATAAAGTTCTTGTGTTTTAATTGAGTTCTGTTATACTTCTTTTTTATATATATACATATTTATCTTTTTCTTTTTTTCACAAACTTTTCTCTACACTCATAGTCACGTAACCTCAAGAATTTTATTTTCAGTTTTATTACATAAATTATTTTAAATTTTTTAAAATTATAATAAAAAGGATGTGGTATGAGGCACATAAAAATGTTTTTTTTTTTGTTTTTGTTTGATTTGCTTAAATCATTTTTATTTTTTTTTATTTTTAAGTCTATATCACATCACATTGTATTTTTTTTTTGTTTCTTCTTTAAATAGTGTGTTATTTTATATTTTAATTTTCTTCTTTTTTTTTTGTATCAAGTTTATTATAACTTTTTCTTCATATATATATATTTTCTTTTTTTCATATTATTTCTTTTCCAGTTTTTTCCTTTGGTAGTATACACATATTTTTATTCACTTTTTTTAAATTTTGTACCTCTCTTTTTTTTTATTTTTTATATTTTTTTTCAATATTTATTTTCGAAATTTCGAATTTTTTTTTTGATGACATTTTTTTTTATTGTTCATTTTTTTTTTTATTTATTCGAACGTCCCCGGCCACACACTAACCCACCCTCACCCGACCGCGGAGGGCTCGTCCCCATTACGTAGGGACACGTACACACTACAGTTCGGACTGTAGCGGGTATGGGAAAAGTAATGGCAACAAGAACATAAATCAGCTACAGAACTTAATCACAAGCTGAATAAACTATTAATAAACATGAACTAC
This sequence comes from Sarcophaga rosellei, assembly GCA_930367235.1. Classification (NCBI taxonomy): domain Eukaryota; kingdom Metazoa; phylum Arthropoda; class Insecta; order Diptera; family Sarcophagidae; genus Sarcophaga; species Sarcophaga rosellei. Next base: position 42,310,930 of record OV884018.1, on the reverse strand, counting down.
CTATAACTATAATGAAAATACATTTTTATATAATAATTTACAAATTAATGCTAGCATATAAGCTACGTTTTAAATTACAAACACTACAATTAAAATCAATCAAATCGTAATATACGTTAAAATCATTACATAATCTACGAAAAGGAAAATTACATCCGTAGTTAGTTCTATAGAAATCTAAGGAAAGAGGACGATAGTGCCGTGAAAATCTTGCAGGAACACTGAAATTCAGGTTACGAAGCAAAAACTCACAATCGATATCACCTCTAACCAGATTAAAAACAAAACAAACACCTAAAACAGTTCTTCTACGTTCCAAAGTTGGAAGTTTTATCAAACCTAATCTATCCTCATATGGCGGAAATCCATTGGCATAATCCCATCCTAAGCCACGTAAACAGAATAATAAAAACTGCCTCTGCAAAGGCTCTATTGAATCACTATTACAACGATAGTATGGATTCCACCCAATAGACGCATACTCCAAAATAGGTCTAACAAGTGAAATGTATAGCAGTTTAGTTATGTAAGGATCAATGAATTCCCTAGCCCATCTTTTCACAAAACCAAGAACAGCCCGAGCCTTGCCAATCATCATACTAATATGATCAACAAAAGAGAGTTTCATATCCAATAATACTCCCAAATCAAGAAATGTAGCCACAGTCTCCAAAGGGCAAGAATTTATCACATAAGTGGGCGAAATCACACCACCGCGAGAGAAAACCATGCATTTGCATTTTTTTAAGTTAAGATCCATTAAATTAACTCTGCACCAAGTTACAAACAAATTAATATTCCGCTGAAGAACAACCTGACCATGCTCATCATCAAAAGTATAAAATAATTTAACGTCATCAGCATACATTAGAATATTACAATCAGAAATAGCACAAGGAAGATCATTAAGAAACAATAAAAACAGTAAAGGACCCAAATGGCTACCCTGCGGAACACCAGAAGTAACATATACAGTCTTAGACAATACATTTCTAAACAATACCCTCTGAGTCCTAAGGTAGAGGTAGGAGCCTAGCCAACGATGAATAATATCGGGAATACCGATTAATGACAGTTTAAGAAGCAAAATACTATGGTCAACCCTATCAAAAGCCTTACTGAAATCAGTATAAATCACATCAGTCCGAGCGCCTGCAAGAAAACCCCTGAAAACACGTGTAGTAAATTCAAGAAGATTAGTGACAGTCGACCTACCTTTTAAAAAACCATGCTGGAAAGGGGATATTAAAGATTTCGTATTAAAAAAGAGATAATCCGTCACGAGTTTCTCCATCAACTTGGGAATAGCACTGAGTTTGGCAATACCCCTGTAATTGGAAATATTGGACTTATTACCCGACTTATACAAAGGAATTATAAACGAACTCTTCCAAATAGATGGAAAATGACCAGCCCTCAGAAGCCCATTTAATATAAAGGTCAAAGGACCACTCAAGACAATAGCGCACTTTCTCAAAATATAGGCTGGTACCCCGTCAGGGCCAGGCAAGTATGTAAGTTTCAGTCCAGACAAACCCTCAAGAACAGACTCCTCATCAAATGAATATATATTAGAAATAGAGACACTTCCCACTGAATAAGGATACGAAAAGCTGCTGCCCTGATCATGGCCCAAGTCCAACTGCCTATAAGTAGACTGAAAAAAGTCAGCAAACATATTCGAAATATCAAGGTAACTAGAGGATGATACGCCACCGTAAAACATCTCAGAGGGAAACAAAGATGATTTACGTTTGTCAACTTGGACAATCTAGCCGAATTCCACGGAGGACCAGAACGCTCCAAACGACTATTTACAAACGGAACACACTCCCTAAAACATTTAAATAATACCTCATAAAAACCATCTAAGATCCTATCAAGTGAAAAAGAGTCATATGGTGGTGAAATAAGTACAGACGACCAATCTACAGAGGATAGTAGTGTATTCAAACGACTAAAATCCGTACGATGGAAATTAAAACGCCCCTTTACACCAAATGAGCGATCAATTACAGGAGGTAAACAAAGATCAACTTCGATAGAAAGTAACAACGTAGGACGATAACCATCCTCAGGAATAGATATAGGATCAATGAGAAATAAAGAAGAAATACTTGGATCCTCTAAAAATACAAGATCCAAAATTCTACCCATTGACCTAGATCACACATAGCGGACAGAATTTCATCATAGAATGGAACTGAAGAACATGGCACCAATGAGCCAGTCTCAGGTGAAAAATTCCAAGTTGTATGCGGAAGATTAAAATCACCAAGAACCACTAAAATTCCCTCTTGCCCCATTAATTCAATTACTCCAGAAATCAAATCGATGTGAGCCCTATAGATATGAATGTCAGAACAGGGAGGAATATACGAGCAGGTAATGTATATAGACTTTCCACGGTCATAGACCTTAACGCAAATGAACTCAATATCCTCAGAAGGACACAAGTCAATCAATTCAGAGGTATATTTAGAGCAAATGGAAATAAGAACACCACCACCATTTCTAGACTTCTTATCCCGTCTATAAATGTTAAAATTACTAGACATAATCTCAGAATCAAAAATATTGCAATTTTGCCAAGTCTCAGTAAGAGCAATTCCATCCAATTCAAAATCAAAGCTACTATTATAAAGTGAAGAAAGTTTAGACCTAAGTCCGCGAACATTCTGATAAGCAATTTGGAAATTAATAGACGATTTCGAAGTTAGTTTTTTTGAGAAATAGGACCAGGCAAATTAGCACCATTCCTACGATGGCCCAGCCTGAGTACGAATTCCCGTACCAATACACCCTGTGGCCAAAACGCAGGATTAACAATTTCATCAAATCTTTCATCGGCAACATATAATTTAAACGAAGAAATACTGCTATCCAAAGATGGCCTCATCTTATAGCAACCAAACTCAAAAGGTTCCCCAATCTTCGATTTAACGAAACATTTTATATCCTCGACTGAAGTATTACAAGAAAGCCGGGACACAAAAATAGTTTTCTTAGGTTTAACTACAACCAAGTCCCTTGGAGCAGAAGTAGATAAACTAGCGGACACTACACCTGAATGCGAAATAGAAGACGGTTTGGAAGATGCATGAGAAGTGACATCATCCAGAGGCACAGGGTGAAGGAGACGGAGTAAACTTAGGATTCAATTCAACCAAATTTGCAGACTTCGGTATGGCACTGCTAGCTGACTTATCAGCAGTAGGTGGACAAATGTCCACAATAGGAGTAGCATTTGTCAATTCATTTATTGTCGCAGTCTCCCCTGGTACAGATAGTTTTTAATGTACACCGGTTGCTTATCTTTTACCCTCAACTTTTGTTCATAAAAATTATTAGTGGTTATTGGTTCTGTTTCCAAAGCGAAAACATCACTGTACTCGTTACAAAGTTTTGTCAAAGTGGAATGGAATTGTTTAGGAAAGTTTTTCTTTAAAATATTCATAATTTCTGATTTTCGTTGCTTACTGCTGTTTAAATTTTGTGTAATTATTTCATAATCAGTCAGGTTTTCTGTTTTTATATTATTGTTTTTAACAGTTACAACGTTGTCATTAGTGTTTAAGAAACGAATAAATGCTCTGTTTGAATTTACTATGATATTTGGTACAAAAACGCCTGGTGCTATTTCCTGATTTGGTATGAATACGTCATTATTATGATTTAAGAATTTAATTTGCCGAATTACTTCTGATCTTGGTGGCAATGTTATTTTATTGTAATTATTCGTAATTGATATCTCTATTGTATGTGATAAATTGGATGGACGTAAAACAAGGTGATAATTTTCCTCATTATATTTCTTGTTAAAATCCATACCAATGATTCCATCACAGGGTATCGGAAAATTGTTCTGTACCACTTGAAAGTAATGTGGTATTAAGAAATTATTAAATGTTATGTCAAAGAACACTTCTCCCATTGATTTGATTTGTCCCTGTCCTATTCCACTTATTGATGTTGTTCTATTTCTATTTATTATTATTTTTATTATGCGCCTGTATCAACTAGTAGTGTTATTATGCTGTTAGTGTTATCAATTCCCACGTTTACGAAAAAGCTTAAGCTGAGGTTTAAGTTGTATATCTTATTCTGCAATGAATTTATCTTAGGGGGTTTTCGGAGTTTTTGAGTCATTATTGTTACATCCTGTCGTCCTAACGTAGTTTCTGTTTCCACGTTGGTTTCTATTACCATGGCTTGATCTTTGTTGGGGTCTATTGTTGAAATTATTATTTTGTCCTTGTTGATTGAAATTTCTACGAACCTGTGTCCCCTTTCTGTGGTATTTGTTTTGGTTATATCTGTTTCTAAAATGCAGGATTGCATTTTGTTGCCCAGTTGCTTCTGTGCAACTGTTTACAAATTTACTAACAGCCTCATTCATGCTGTTAAATTGACCTGCTTCCATGATAAGTTTCACTTTATCAATTGAACAGTTCTTGGCCAAGGCTTTTACTGCGACCTGTAGAGAGTATTTACTCGCTATCTCGGATGGCAAACCATGCGATATATAAGCATTCTCCAAAGATTTTGTTAAATTCTCAACTTCGCCGCAGTAAGTATTTGCAGTTTTACCGCCTTGCTTTATGTTCATTATTTTTGCTGATAACACCTCGACGGATTCACCCTTCACGGAGGCATTTAGTTCATTTATAATTTCAGTAATTGTTGTCTCATTACTCAGTAAATTACTGGTATTCCCTTTCAATTTGGTTTTAATAAGAGACACCGCGACGGATTCGTGAGCGCCCCTTATCGAGTCTACCAATGACAAAGAGTCCAGAAAAGAAACCAAATTTTCAGGTTTTCCATCAAAATCTGGAATAAGTTTTGAAGCTGTGTTCAAAAATTCTGCCACTGTTTGCTTCATTTTTGCCAGTGTATTTGAATTCTCCTCGTTATCAAACAATCTTATTAGGACTTCTCCTGCCCCTGGATCTGCTTTTTCCAATTTATATACAACCTCTTCGTGAAGTGTATTTGGTATTTTTATTTCTAAACCCTTTTTAGCTATTATATTCACTATTCTACCTCTTATGTCTGAGAAAAAACCATCAGCTGCAGCCTTTTGAGGAGCAGTGAGTCTATTATAATTTACGTTTAGTATTACTCTAATTCGTTCAAATTTGTCCAGCAAAACTCCAACATGCTTTGCAATAGTTTCGTCCTTTGCACTTCTTTCTATGTTCAAACATTTATATGACCTGTCGAAGTCTTCTTTAGGTTAGGTTAGGTTAGGTTAGAGGACGTGTACTTGTCAACTGCGACAAGTGCAGTCTTCTTTTATTCGTCTCAATTTCTGTAAAATGTCTTTCCAGTCCATTAAAACAATGCGTATTTTGTCTAAATCATTGGCTTTGCTCAAGTATTTTTTCTTCAATTTTTTATTATGCGTAGCATAAATTCGAAGCAGAAAATTTAACACCATCAAAATAGTTATTACTATCAGACAGATTTCGATCTTATTTAAATTTATTCTATCTTGAAGTATTTCTACTTCATTTATAACGTTGGCCGTTGGCCTGTCTAGTTTAGTTTGCGTTTTGCACATTATACCTAAAAAAAATTTTCTTATTTCATATTTTATGTAAATGTTATTATTTCTTTCATGGACCCTATACAATTTCTAAAATTATTTTACAAATAATACTTAATTTAAATTATAATTAATTTTTTTTTTAATTTTTGTTTTTTTTTACAATTAAATATTAATATTAAATGTGTTTAAGTGATTTACTTAAATTACATACAAAGTATTTTCTTTTTACGTTTTATTATTATTGCGGTATTTTTTTTTTTTAATGAAGAATTTCTTCTAAACAAAATTATTAAATGGTTGATTTCACTAATTATTTTGTAGGAGTTAGTTATAAAGTTCATTTTAAAAGAAAAAAAATTTTTTTTTTAAAGTTTGCCAAGAGCGGCAACGCTTTCTGGCCTATGGGTGCGGCTGGAACGCTCCACTTTTTAAATCTAACTAATAAATTTTTTTTTTATAATTTTTATTAAAATTTTTTTTATATGTATGTTACCATTCGGCTTCAGTTTTATCCTTCTTCATGTGGTGTAGTTGATCAATTTGATCCTCCTTTCGCTGTTGCATCTGCTGAGGCGTTTATGATGAGTTTACTTGCTGGTAGTTTTGTAATAGTTGACGGTTCTCTTGGCACCATTCGGCAAAATCTTACACTGGCCAGACTCCTTCGGGGTCATATTATCCTCAATATGAATGGCAAAATCAAGTAGTAAATTCCAAGCCATGAGGACTGTCTCTCGGCCAGACAGTGTCTTCCTTCTTTGCCGCCGCTGACGGATCGTTTCGGCTGATCCGCCAGGCCAAAATTTTATGCCTCAAATCTTGTGTGCTTTTTGATCGAGAGCACTCCAAGATTATGGCAGGATCGCCATGTGGTGAAGACTTAGTGAAAAAAGAGTTTTATTTTATTTAGTGCGGCTTGATACGCACTGGTAGAGTTTTATTTTATAATTGAAATCTTAAGGGAAAATATCCCTTCTTTTATACTAATTTTCGGCTGATTTAGCATTTCCAAATTAGCCCCTTAATTCTAATACATTTCAATATTTACTTAATGCTATTATATTGGTTTGTACTTATGTTCTATAATATTACATTAGTTTGTGTGTATTTATTACGAAACAAGTGGGTGCAATATGACACGCGCCTATTTTCGCAATACAATAGTCATAATTCCCACGGTAAAGTGTGAAGAGAGTCACACACGATCACAAGAACCGTAATACAACAACAACACACATTGTCCACACAATACGGAAATCAATGCGCCGGCGAACCGTCAATGAAATATCAAATGATCATCGCATGTGCGCCTTACTATTGCGCTGCAGCGACGGTCAGCAACATTGAGTCAAGTGGCCGCTGCTCATATGCAATTGGATATTCTTTTGCTTGCGCACATTGTGTGAAAATAACGCATGAAATGTTGTGTTAGTATTGACGACTGTTAATCATGCTACACTTTCAAAAAGCGGTGTGAAAGTTTTTGACACACATTTATAAGAAGCGGGGTGAAAAAATTCGACACACTTAAAAAAGCGGTGTGAAAAATTTTGACACACTTTCCAAAAGCGGTGTGAAAAATTTTGACATACATTCAAAAAGCGGTGTGAAAAATTTTGACACACTTTCAAAAAGCGGTGTGAAAAAATTCGACACACTTTCAAAAAGCGGTGTGAAAAATTTTAACACACATTTATAAGAAGCGGTGTGAAAAAATTCGACACACTTAAAAAAAACGGCGTGAAAAAATTCGACACACTTTCAAAAAGCGGTGTGAAAAATTTCTACACACTTTCAAAAAGCGGTGTGAAAAATTTTTACACACTGTGAAAAAATTCGACACACTTTCAAAAAGCGGTGTGAAAAAATTCTACACACTTTCAAAAAGCGGTGTGAAAAAATTCGACACACATTTATAAGAAGCGGTGTGAAAAAATTCGACACACTTAAAAAAGCGGTGTGAAAAATTATGACACTTTCAAAAAGCGGTGTGAAAAACTTCGACACACTTTCAAAAAGCGGTGTGAAAAATTTTGACACACTTTCAAAAAGCGGTGTAAAAAAATTCGACACACTTTCAAAAAGCGGTGTGAAAAAGTTCGACACACTTTCAAAAAGCGGTGTGAAAAAATTCGACCCATTTATAAGAAGCGGTGTGGAAAAATTCGACACACTTAAAAAAAGCGGTATGAAAAAATATGACACTTTTAAAAAGCGGTGTGAAAAACTTCGACACACTTTCTAAAAGCGGTGTGAAAAAATTCGTCACACTTTCAAAAAGCGGTGTGAAAAAGTTCAACACACTCTTTCAAAAAGCGGTGTGAAAAAATTCGACACATTTATACGAAGCGGTGTGGAAAAATTCGACACACTTAAAAAAAGCGGTGTGAAAAAATATGACACACTTTCAAAAAGCGGTGTGAAAAAATTCGACACAATTTCAAAAAGCGGTGTGAAAAATTTCTACACACTTTCAAAAAGCGGTGTGAAAAATTTTGACACACTTTCAAAAAGCGGTGTAAAAAAATTCGACACACTTTCAAAAAGCGGTGTGAAAAAGTTCGACACACTTTCAAAAAGCGGTGTGAAAAAATTCGACCCATTTATAAGAAGCGGTGTGGAAAAATTCGACACACTTAAAAAAAGCGGTGTGAAAAAATATGACACTTTCAAAAAGCGGTGTGAAAAACTTCGACACACTTTCTAAAAGCGGTGTGAAAAAATTCGTCACACTTTCAAAAAGCGGTGTGAAAAAGTTCAACACACTCTTTCAAAAAGCGGTGTGAAAAAATTCGACACATTTATACGAAGCGGTGTGAAAAAATTCGACACACTTAAAAAAAGCGGTGTGAAAAAATATGACACACTTTCAAAAAGCGGTGTGAAAAAATTCGAAACACTTTCAAAAAGCGGTGTGAAAAAATTCGATACACTTTCTAAAGGCGTTGTGAAAAAATTCGACACACTTAAAAAAGCGGTGTGAAAAATTTTGACACACTTTCAAAAAGCGGTGTGAAAAATTTTGACACACATTTATAAGAAGCGGTGTGAAAAAATTCGACACACTTAAAAAAAGCGGTGTGAAAAATTTTGACACACTTTCAAAAAGCGGTGTGAAAAAATTCGACACACATTTATAAGAAGCGGTGTGAAAAAATTCGACACACTTAAAAAAGCGGTGTGAAAAATTATGACACACTTTCAAAAAGCGGTGTGAAAAAATTCGACACACTTTCAAAAAGCGGTGTGAAAAATTTTGATACTTTCAAAAAGCGGTGTGAAAAAATTCGACACAATTTCAAAAAGCGGTGTGAAAAATTTCTACACACTTTCAAAAAGCGGTGTGAAAAATTTTGACACACTTTCAAAAAGCGGTGTAAAAAAATTCGACACACTTTCAAAAAGCGGTGTGAAAAAGTTCGACACACTTTCAAAAAGCGGTGTGAAAAAATTCGACCCATTTATAAGAAGCGGTGTGGAAAAATTCGACACACTTAAAAAAAGCGGTATGAAAAAATATGACACTTTTAAAAAGCGGTGTGAAAAACTTCGACACACTTTCTAAAAGCGGTGTGAAAAAATTCGTCACACTTTCAAAAAGCGGTGTGAAAAAGTTCAACACACTCTTTCAAAAAGCGGTGTGAAAAAATTCGACACATTTATACGAAGCGGTGTGGAAAAATTCGACACACTTAAAAAAAGCGGTGTGAAAAAATATGACACACTTTCAAAAAGCGGTGTGAAAAAATTCGACACACTTTCAAAAAGCGGTGTGAAAAAATTCGATACACTTTCTAAAGGCGTTGTGAAAAAATTCGACACACTTAAAAAAGCGGTGTGAAAAATTTTGACACACATTCAAAAAGCGGTGTGAAAAATTTTGACACACTTTCAAAAAACGGTGTGAAAAAATTCGACACACTTTCAAAAAGCGGTGTGAAAAAATTCGATACACTTGCAATAAGCGGTGTGAAAAAATTCGACACATTTTCAAAAACCGGTGAAAAAAATGTTGACACACTTTTGTAGCATGATTCTACGGTTGTCAATGCCAACACAACATTTCATGTGCATAAACAAAAGATTATCGAATTGCAGCGACCACTTGACTCAATGTTGCTGATCGTCGCTGCTGCGTATAACGCCACAATGGTATGCGCACACGCAAAGATCATTTGACACTTCGCTGAGTGGCCGCCGACAGTATTGGTATGCATATAATCTACACAATGTGTGTTGTTGTGGTGTTGCTTTGCTGGTGACCATGTATGGCTCTTTACCGTGTTAATTATTATGGAGAACGGGCGGGTGTCATATTGCACCCACTTGTCCCATGATTAGCACACACACAAACCAATGCAATATTATTTAATATAGAATATAGTTAAGAATATGACAAACACACAAACCCATAGAATATAATTAAGCATTTAACAAGCACACAAACCTATAGAATATAATTAAGTATTTGACAAACACACAAACCTATAGAATATAGCTAAACATTTAACAAACACACAAACCTATATGTTTAGTATTAAGCCAATACAAAATTGTATTAGAATTAAGGGATTGACTTGGAATTGTCAAGTCATCAAAATTTTAGTAGAAAAGAAGGGACATTTTCCCTCAAAGAATTATTCAATAAACCAAAGCCAAACTGTGCGTATCTCAAGGCGCACTTGGAAAAAATAAAGAAACAAGTCTTTTCATTACATGGCGATCCTGCCAGTATTCTGGAAGTGCTGCATTTATTAGCACCCAGAATATAACAGTGGTCCTGCCAGGCAGTGCTAAATTTTTATTGGCACTCCTGGCAGGGACAAACAAGAGTGCTCAAATTTACAAGCACCCAAAATAAATGTGTATATCCTGACGGACAGCCAAAAATCCGTCAGTTGCGTGAAGGAAGATCCGCCTAGCTTAAAGGCATGAAGCAATTTCCACCAGGACGAGGTCCTCAACCAATAGCCTTGGAGGAATAAAGAAGACACACACAGAGGAATACACAAAACCCACAGGAGCGCCGAATACAACCAAAAAGATAAGTACACCAAAAAGAAGGGGTCTGTTGCGAATGGTCTACATCAAACCAATACCGTGTTATATCGAATTCATGACGTAAAAGTGAATGGTAAATATTTATATAGAACAATAAAATTTTAATTTATCCAACGTGCTCCTCAAGGGTTGCACTGGAAGGCCCTATAAGTGTTAACCGCTCGAGGCAAATTAGGAATAAACAAAAAAAAAAATATATATTTTAAAACAACAATTTGAGTTGAACATTGTAGTTTAAAGGTATATATATATATATATCAAAATTTTTTTTTCATATTTTAAATTCTGATTTATAACATAAGAAAATTAAGGCCAAAAATTCAATTACGAAAATAATAAAAAAAAATAATTAAAAAAAATAGAAAAAAATTAAAATAGGAAAAAACCTAAAGAATTAATAACTCAAAGGTTATTTAAACATTTTTTATTGATTTTTTTTTTTTAATTTATATGATAGAATTAAGATAAGAATTACTAACCCAAAAAAGTGTTATTTAATAAAGTTTTTAATTTAATAATTAATTTGATTTGATTTGTAAATTCATATGATATTGTGATGTGTTTGTTTTTGCATTTTAAAGTAATTGTTAAGAAATAGATTCTAAGGTTGATATATGTAAATGGACCTTCAACATTGTTAGAAAATTTGACTTAGTTAATAATAGAAAGACAGACTTTGAATGGAAAGGATAACTATGTCGCGGACGCATTGTCGCGAATTACAATTGAGGACTTTAAAAACATAAATAAAAAGGTATCGTGCGTATTAAGAGTCTCGACAAGATCGATGACTAAACAAAAAACCAGTTGCGAAATAAATAATCAGCATAAAAAAGATAACATAGAGAAGCCCAAAATATATATACCAATTAAGAATAGTGACGTCAGAAAGTTTTACAAATTAAAGATTTTTCCTAACAAATGCTACATAAAGAAAGAAAAATCAATATTAGCTAGCATAACAATGAATGATACGTTTACTTCAGAGAGATTTGACTTAGGACTATTTTTCTCTAGGCTTGAAAAAGTGGCCGGTAACCTGAATATCAATAAATTACAAGTAGCACCTAGTGAGAAGATTTTCGAATCTATCTCAATAAATGATTTTAAAGACACGGGCAATAAAATATTAAGAAAAATTAAAATAGCGCTATTAAACAGAGTAACTGTAATCGAAAGGAAGAATGCTAAGGCAATTCTTGATATTATGCTGAAATATCATGATGACCCCATTGAAGGAGGTCATTGCGGGATATACAGAACCGCTGAAAAGATAAAAAGATATTACTACTGGAGAAACATGACAAAAGACATAGCTAAATATGTAAAAGCATGCCACAAATGTCAAATAGCGAAATCTACCAAACACGTTAAAGGTCCAATGATAATAACAGAGACCCCTAACAAACCGTTTGATACGGTGTATGTAGACACAATTGGACCATTTCCAAGATCAATACATGGAAATGAGTACGCAGTCACGCTAATATGCGACTTGGCTAAATACCTAGTAACGATACCAATACCGGACAAATCAGCAAAAACTATCGCAAAAGCGATATTTGAAAGTTTTATACTTACCTATGGCCCGATGAAGACGTTCATTACGGACATGGGTACGGAATACAAAAACTCAATATTAAACGAATTGTGCACTCTGTTGAAGATCGAGAAACTAACATCAACAGCTCATCATCACCAGACCTTAGGTACGATAGAAAGAAGTCATAGAACTTTTAATGAATACGTAGGCTCGTATATATCAGTAGATAAGGACGACTGGGATGAATGGCTTAAGTATTTTACATATTGCTTTAATACAACACCATCAACTGTACATAATTACTGTCCTTTTGAATTGATTTTTAGCAAAATACCAAACAGTTTCAAAGATTTCAATGAGGTAGACACAATTACACCACTATACAATGTAGATAACTATGCAAAACAAGCAAAATTTAGATTAGAAATTGCACTTAAGAGAGCAAAACGTTTATTAGAAATAAATAAAATAAAGCAAAAGAATAACTATGATAAGGATGTATTAGATTATAATTTTAAAATAGGAGATTTAGTTTTACTTAGGAATAATATAGGACATAAACTAGAGGAATCATATAAAGGTCCATACAAAATTAAAAACATAGATTTAAGAAATAATGTAACTATAGTTGATAAGAAAAATAATAAAGAACAAGTAGTTCATAAGAATAGACTTAAGATATATAACAAATAGTTTTAACAATAACACTAAACTGGCCAGAAAAGTGAAATAATATTCTTTAAGATAATTTTTTTTTTCAACTAGTAAACTTATCACTAAACATTCATTAAAAACAAAATAAATATTAAAATTTAATTAGAAATAATATTAAAATTGTATTACTTTAAATTAAGATTAATACTATTAATCATACTAAGTTTATTAATATAAATTAGAAATAGACGTAAAATCATTGTACTGTGTTGTGTAAAAGAATGTCCATAAAACAAAAGTTATATGAACATTCTTGTAAAGGGTGGAGGTGTAGCATGATTCTACGGTTGTCAATGCCAACACAACATGTCATGTGCATAAACAAAAGATTATCGAATTGCAGCGACCACTGGACTCAATGTTGTTGACCGTCGCTGCTGCGTATAACGCCACAATGGTATGCGCACACGCGAGGATCATTTGACACTTCGCTGAGTGGCCGCCGACAGTATTGGTATGCATATAATCTACACAATGTGTGTTGTTGTGGTGTTGCTTTGCTGGTGATCATGTATGGCTCTTTACCGTGGAAATTGTTATGGAGAACGAGCGCGTGTCATATTGCACCCACTTGTCCCATGATTAGCACACACACAAACCAATGCAATATTATTTAATATAGAATATAGTTAAGAATATAACAAACACACAAACCCATAGAATATAATTAAGCATTTAACAAACACACAAACCTATAGAATATAATTAAGTGTTTGACAAACACACAAACCTATAGAATATAGCTAAATATTTAACAAACACACAAACCTATATGTTTAGTATTAAGCCAATACAAAATTGTATTAGAATTAAGGGATTGACTTGGAATTGTCAAGTCATCAAAATTTTAGTATAAAAGAAGGGACATTTTCCCTCAAAGAATTATTCAATAAACCAAAGCCAAACTGTGCGTATCTCAAGACGCACTTGGAAACAATAAAGAAACAAGTCTTTTCATTACACTTTCAAAAAGCGGTGAGAAAAAATTCGACACACTTTCAAAAAGCGGTGTGAAAAATTTTGACACACTTTCAAAAAGCGGTGTGAAAAAATTCGACACACTTTCAAAAAGCGGTGTGAAAAAATTCGACAAACTTTCAAAAAGCGGTGTGAAAAAATTCGACACACATTTATAAGAAGCGGTGTGAGAAAATTCGACACACTTAAAAAAAGCGGTGTGAAAAATTATGACACACTTTCAAAAAGCGGTGTGAAAAAATTCGACACACTTTCAAAAAGCGGTGTGAAAAAATTCGACACATTTTCAAAAAGCGGTGTGAAAAAATTCGACACACATTTATAAGAAGCGGTGTGGAAAAATTCGACACACTTAAAAAAAGCGGTGTGAAAAAATATGACACACTTTCAAAAAGCGCTGTGAAAAAATTCGACACACTTTCAAAAAGCGGTGTGAAAAAATTCGATACACTTTCAAAAGGCGTTGTGAAAAAATTCGACACACTTAAAAAAGCGGTGTGAATAATTTTGACACAATTTCAAAAAGCGGTGTGAAAAATTTTGACACACTTTCAAAAAGCGGTGTGAAAAAAGTCGACACACTTTCAAAAAGCGGTGTGAAAAAATTCGACACACTTTCAAAAGGCGTTGTGAAAAAATTCGACACATTTAAAAAAGCGGTGTGAAAAATTTTGACACATTTTCAAAAAGCGGTGTAAAAAATTTTGACACACATTCAAAAAGCGATGTGAAAAATGTTGACACACTTTCAAAAAGCGGTGTGAAAAATTTTGACACACTTTTGTAGCATGATTCTACGGTTGTCAATGCCAACACAACATTTCATGTGCATAAACAAAAGATTATCGAATTGCAGCGACCACTTGACTCAATGTTGCTGACCGTCGCTGCTGCGTATAACGCCACAATGGTATGCGCACACGCGAGGATCATTTGACACTTCGCTGAGTGGCCGCCGACAGTATTGGTATGCATATAATCTACACAATGTGTGTTGTTGTGGTGTTGCTTTGCTGGTGATCATGTATGGCTCTTTACCGTGGGAATTATTATGGAGAACGGGCGCGTGTCATATTGCACCCACTTGTCCCATGATTAACACACACACAAACCAATGCAATATTATTTAATATAGAATATAGTTAAGAATATAACAAACACACAAACCCATAGAATATAATTAAGCATTTAACAAACACACAAACCTATAGAATATAATTAAGTATTTGACAAATACACAAACCTATAGAATATAGCTAAACATTTAACAAACACACAAACCTATATGTTTAGTATTAAGCCAATACAAAATTGTATTAGAATTAAGGGATTGACTTGGAATTGTCAAGTCATCAAAATTTCGTATAAAAGAAGGGACATTTTCCCTCAAAGGATTATTCAATAAACCAAAGCCAAACTGTGCGTATCTCAAGACGCACTTGGAAAAAATAAAGAAACAAGTCTTTTCATTACATGGCGATCCTGAATATCCAGAATATAACAGTGGTCCTGCCAGGAAGTGCTAAATTTTTATTGGCACTCCTGGCAGGGACAAACAAGAGTGCTCAAATTTACAAGCACCCAAAATAATTTTTTATATCCTGACGGACAGCCAAAAATCCGTCAGTTGGGTGAAGGAAGATCCGCCTAGCTTAAAGGCATGAAGCAATTTCCACCAGGACGAGGTCCTCAACCAATAACCTTGGAGGAATAAAGAAGACACACACAGAGGAATACACATAACCCAGGAGCGCTGAATACAACCAAAAAGATAAGTAAACCAAAAAGAAGGGGTCTGTTGCGAATGGTCTACATCAAACCAATACCGTGTTATATCGAATTCATGACGTAAAAGTGAATGGTAAATATTTATATAGAACAATAAAATTTTAATTTATCCAACGTGCTCCTCAAGGGTTGCACTGGAAGGGCCTATAAGCGTTAACCGCTCGAGGCAAATTAGGACTAAACAAAAAAAAATATATTTTAAAACAACAATTTGAGTTGAACATTGTAGTTTAAAGGTATATATATATATATATATATATATCAAAAATTTTTTTTCATATTTTAAATTATGATTTATATCATAAGAAAATTAAGGCCAAAAATTCAATTACGAAAATAATAAAAAAAAATGTATAAAAAAAATAGAAAAAAATTAAAATAGGAAAAAGCCTAAAGAATTAATTACTCAAAGGTTATTTAAACATTTTTTATTGATTTTTTTTTTTAAATTTATATGATAGAATTAAGATAAGAATTACTAACCCAAGAAAGTGTTATTTAATAAAGTTTTTAATTTAATAATTAATTTGATTTGATTTATAAATTCATATGATATTGTGATGTGTTTGTTTTTGCATTTTAAAGTAATTGTTAAGAAATAGATTCTAAGGTTGATATATGTAAATGGACCTTCAACATTGTTAGAAAATTTGACTTAGTTAATAATAGAAAGATAGACTTTGAATGGAAAGGATAACTATGTCGCGGACGCATTGTCGCGAATTACAATTGAGGACTTTAAAAACATATATAAAAAGGTATCGTGCGTATTAAGAGTCTCGACAAGATCGATGACTAAACAAAAACCAGTAGCGAAATAAATAATCAGCATAAAAAAGATAACATAGAGAAGCCCAAAATATATATACCAATTAAGAATAGTGACGTCAGAAAGTTTTACAAATTAAAGATTTTTCCTAACAAATGCTACATAAAGAAAGAAAAATCAATATTAGCTAGCATAACAATGAATGATACGTTTACTTCAGAGAGATTTGACTTAGGACTATTTTTCTCTAGGCTTGAAAAAGTGGCCGGTAACCTGAATATCAATAAATTACAAGTAGCACCTAGTGAGAAGATTTTCGAATCTATCTCAATAAATGATTTTAAAGACACGGGCAATAAAATATTAAGAAAAATTAAAATAGCGCTATTAAACAGAGTAACTGTCATCGAAAGGAAGAATGCTAAGGCAATTCTTGATATTATGCTGAAATATCATGATGACCCCATTGAAGGAGGTCATTGCGGGATATACAGAACCGCTGAAAAGATAAAAAGATATTACTACTGGAGAAACATGACAAAAGACATAGCTAAATATGTAAAAGCATGCCACAAATGTCAAATAGCGAAATCTACCAAACACGTTAAAGGTCCAATGATAATAACAGAGACACCAAACAAACCGTTTGATACGGTGTATGTAGACACAATTGGACCATTTCCAAGATCAATACATGGAAATGAGTACGCAGTCACGCTAATATGCGACTTGGCTAAATACCTAGTAACGATACCAATACCGGACAAATCAGCAAAAACTATCGCAAAAGCGATATTTGAAAGTTTTATACTTACCTATGGCCCGATGAAGACGTTCATTACTGACATGGGTACAGAATACAAAAACTCAATATTAAACGAATTGTGCACTCTGTTGAAGATAGAGAAACTAACATCAACAGCTCATCATCACCAGACCTTAGGTACGATAGAAAGAAGTCATAGAACTTTTAATGAATACGTAGGCTCGTGTATATCAGTAGATAAGGACGACTGGGATGAATGGCTTAAGTATTTTACATATTGCTTTAATACAACACCATCAACTGTACATAATTACTGTCCTTTTGAATTGATTTTTAGCAAAATACCAAACAGTTTCAAAGATTTCAATGAGGTAGACACAATTACAAGACTATACAATGTAGATAACTATGCAAAACAAGCAAAATTTAGATTAGAAATTGCACTTAAGAGAGCAAAACGTTTATTAGAAATAAATAAAATAGAGCAAAAGAATAACTATGATAAGGATGTATTAGATTATAATTTTAAAATAGGAGATTTAGTTTTACTTAGGAATAATATAGGACATAAACTAGAGGAATCATATAAAGGTCCATACAAAATTAAAAACATAGATTTAAGAAATAATGTAACTATAGTTGATAAGAAGTGAAGTCGCCGTGGTCTAGTAGGTAGTGTGTTGGCTTATTAGACGAAAGGCCCGAGTTCGTATCCCAGGCCAGACATCAAAAACAAAATACAAAAAGTATTTCTTCGGCGACTTCCTCTCAGCAGATTTCTGGCAAAAACTCTGAGAGTAAAAATTGCCATGAACAGCTTCTCAAAAAAAATCTGTCGTTCGGAGTCGACTTTAAACTGTAGGTCCCGCCACTCATGTATAAAAATTAACGCACACAACATGAGTGGTGTGAGAAGCTAGGTCTATAACCCTGACTGAAGGGTTGTAATGGCCAATTATGTATGTATAGTTGATAAGAAAAATAATAAAGAACAAGTAGTTCATAAGAATAGACTTAAGATATATAACAAATAGTTTTAACAATAACACTAAACTGGCCAGAAAAGTGAAATAATATTCTTTAAGATAATTTTTTTTTTCAACTAGTAAACTTATCACTAAACATTCATTAAAAACAAAATAAATATTAAAATTTAATTAGAAATAATATTAAAATTGTATTACTTTAAATTAAGATTAATACTATTAATCATACTAAGTTTATTAATATAAATTAGAAATAGACGTAAAATCATTGTACTGTGTTGTGTAAAAGAATGTCCATAAAACAAAAGTTATATGAACATTCTTGTAAAGGGCGGAGGTGTAGCATGATTCTACGGTTGTCAATGCCAACACAACATTTCATGTGCATAAACAAAAGATTATCGAATTGCAGCGACCACTGGACTCAATGTTGCTGACCGTCGCTGCTGCGTATAACGCCACAATGGTATGCGCACACGCGAGGATCATTTGACACTTCGCTGAGTGGCCGCCGACAGTATTGGTATGCATATAATCTACACAATGTGTGTTGTTGTGGTGTTGCTTTGCTGGTGATCATGTATGGCTCTTTATCTCAAGACGCACTTGGAAACAATAAAGAAACAAGTCTTTTCATTACACTTTCAAAAAGCGGTGAGAAAAAATTCGACACACTTTCAAAAAGCGGTGTGAAAAATTTTGACACACTTTCAAAAAGCGGTGTGAAAAAATTCGACACACTTTCAGAAAGCGGTGTGAAAAAATTCGACAAACTTTCAAAAAGCGGTGTGAAAAAATTCGACACACATTTATAAGAAGCGGTGTGAGAAAATTCGACACACTTAAAAAAAGCGGTGTGAAAAATTATGACACACTTTCAAAAAGCGGTGTGAAAAAATTCGACACACTTTCAAAAAGCGGTGTGAAAAAATTCGACACATTTTCAAAAAGCGGTGTGAAAAACTTCGACACACATTTATAAGAAGCGGTGTGAAAAAATTCGACACACTTAAAAAAAGCGGTGTGAAAAATTTTGACACACTTTCAAAAAGCGGTGTGAAAAAATTCGACACACTTTCAAAAAGCGGTGTGAAAAAATTCGACACACTTTCAAAAGGCGTTGTGAAAAAATTCGACACATTTAAAAAAGGGTGTGAAAAATTTTGACACATTTTCAAAAAGCGGTGTAAAAAATTTTGACACACATTCAAAAAGCGGTGTGAAAAATTTCGACACACTTTCAAAAAGCGGTGTGAAAAATTTTGACACTTTCAAAAAGCTGTGTGAAAAAATTTGACACACTTTCAAAAAGCGGTGTAAAAAATTTTGGCACACTTTCAAAAAGCGGTGTGAAAAAATTCGACACACTTTCAAAAAGCGGTGTGAAAAAATTCGACACACTTTCAAAAAGCGGTGTGCAAAAATTCGGCACACATTTATAAGAAGCGGTGTGGAAAAATTCGACAAACTTTCAAAAAACGGTGTGAAAAAATTCGACACACTTTCAAAAAGCGGTGAAAAAATTCGACACACTTTCAAAAAGCAGTGTGAAAAATTTTGACACACATTTATAAGAAGCGGTATGAAAAAATTCGACACACTTAAAAAAAGTGGTGTGAAATATTTTGACACACTTTCAAAAAGCGGGTTTGAAAATTTAGACACACATTTATAAGAAGCGGTGTGAAAAAATTCGACACACTTAAAAAAGTGGTGTGAAAAAATTCGACACACTTTCAAAAAGCGGTGTGAAAAAATTCACCACACTTTCAAAAAGCGGTGTGAAAAATTTTGACACTTTCAAAAAGCTGTGTGAAAAAATTTGACACACTTTCAAAAAGCGGTGTAAAAAATTTTGGCACACTTTCAAAAAGCGGTGTGAAAAAATTCGACACACTTTCAAAAAGCGGTGTGAAAAAATTCGACACACTTTCAAAAAGCGGTGTGCAAAAATTCGGCACACATTTATAAGAAGCGGTGTGGAAAAATTCGACAAACTTTCAAAAAGCGGTGTGAAAAAATTCGACACACTTTCAAAAAGCGGTGAAAAAATTCGACACACTTTCAAAAAGCGGTGTGAAAAAATTCGACACACTTTCAAAAAGCGGTGTGAAAAAATTCGACACACATTTATACGAAGCGGTGTGAAAAATTTTGACACACTTTCAAAAAGCGGTGTGAAAAATTTCGACACACTTTCAAAAAGCGGTGTAAAAAATTTTGACACACTTTCAAAAAGCGGTGTGAAAAAATTCGACACACTTTCAAAAAGCGGTGTGAAAAATTTTGACACACTTTCAAAAAGCGGTGTGAAAAATTTTGACACACATTTATAAGAAGCGGTGTGAAAAAATTCGACGCACTTAAAAAAAGCGGTGTGAAAAATTTTGACACACTTTCAAAAAGCGGTGTGATAAAATTCGACACACTTTCTAAAAGCGGTGTGAAAAAATTCGACACATTTTCAAAAAGCGGTGTGAAAAATTTTGACACACTTTCAAAAAGCGGTGTGAAAAATTTTGACACACGTTCAAAATGCGGTGTGAAAAAATTCGACACACATTCAAGAAGCGGTGGGAAAAATTTAGACACACTTTCAAAAAGTGGTGTGAAAAAATTCGACACACTTTCAAAAAGCGGTGTGAAAAAATTCGACACACTTTCAAAAAGCGGTGTAGAAAAATTCGATACACTTTCAAAAGGCGGTGTGAAAAAATTCGACACACTTAAAAAAAGCGGTGTGAAAAATTTTGACACACTTTCAAAAAGCGGTGTGAAAAATTTTGACACACATTCATAAGGAGCGGTGTGAAAATATTCGACACACTTTCAAAAAGCGGTGTGAAACGTATTGACACACTTTCAAAAAGCGGTGTGAAAAAATTCGACACACTTAAAAAAAGCGGTGTGAAAATTTTTGACACACATTTATAAGAAGCGGTGTGAAAATTTTTGACACACATTTATAAGAAGCGGTGTGAACAAATTCGACACACTTAAAAAAAGCGGTGTGAAAAATTTTGACACACATCCAAAAAGCGGTGTGAAAAAATTCTACACACTTTTAAAAAGCGGTGTGAAAAAATTCGATACACTTTCAAAGGGCGGTGTGAAAAAATTCGATACACTTAAAAAAACGGTGTGAAAAATTTTGACACACTTTCAAAAAGCGGTGTGAATAATTTTGACACACATTTATAAGAAGCGGTGGGAAAAATTTTGACACACATTTATAAGAAACGGTGTGAAAAATTTTGACACACTTTCAAAAAGCGGCGTCAAAAAATTCGGCACACTTTGAAGAAGCGGTGTGAAAAATTTTGACACACATTTATAAGAAGCGGTGTGAAAAAATTCGACACACTTAAAATAAGCGGTGTGAAAAAATTCGACACTCTTTCAAAAAGCGGTGTGAAAAATTTTGACACAAATTTATAAGAAGCTGTGAGAAAAAATTCGACACACTTTAAAAAAGCAGTGTGAAAAATTTTGACACACTTTCAAAAAGCGGTGTGAAAAATTTTGACACACATTTATAAGAAGCGGTGTGAAAAAATTCGACACACTTAAAAAAGCGGTGTGAAAAAATTCAACACACTCTCAAGAAGCGGTGTGAAAAAATTCGACACACTTTCAAAAAGCGGTGTGAAATATTTTGACACACTTTCAAAAAGCGGTGGGAAAAAATTCGACACACTTTCAAAAAGCGGTGTGAAAAATGTTGACACAGTTTCAAAAAGCGGTGTGTAAAAATTCGACACACTTTCAAAAAGCGGTGTGAAAAATTTCTACACCCCTTCAAAAAGCTGTGTGAAAAATTTAGACACACTTTCAAAAAGCGGTGTGAAAAACTTCGACAAACTTTTAAAAAGCTGTGTGAAAAAATTCGACACACTTTCAAAAAGCGGTGTGAATAAATTCGACACACTTTCAAAAAGCGGTGTGAAAAAATTCGACACACATTTATAAGAAGCGGTGTGAAAAAATTCGACGCACTTAAAAAAAGCGGTGTGAAAAAATTCGACACACTTTCCAAAAGCGGTGCGAAAAATTTTTACACACTTTCAAAAAGCGGTGTGAAAAATGTTGACACACATTTATAAGAAGCGGTGTGAAAAAATTCGACACACTTTCAAGAAGCGGTGTGAAAAAATTCGACACACTTTCAAAAAGCGGTGTGAAAAATTTTGACACACTTTCAAAAAGCCGTGTGAAAAAATTCGACACACTTTCAAAAAGCGGTGTAAAAAATTTTGGCACACTTTCAAAAAGCGGTGCGAAAAAATTCGACACACTTTCAAAAAGCGGTGTGAAAAAATTCGACACACTTTCGAAAAGCGGTGTGAAATATTTTGACACACTTTCAAAAAGCGGTGGGAAAAAATTCGACACACTTTCAAAAAGCGGTGTGAAAAATGTTGACACAGTTTCAAAAAGCGGTGTGTAAAAATTCGACACACTTTCAAAAAGCGGTGTGAAAAATTTCTACACCCCTTCAAAAAGCTGTGTGAAAAATTTAGACACACTTTCAAAAAGCGGTGTGAAAAACTTCGACAAACTTTTAAAAAGCTGTGTGAAAAAATTCGACACACTTTCAAAAAGCGGTGTGAATAAATTCGACACACTTTCAAAAAGCGGTGTGAAAAAATTCGACACACATTTATAAGAAGCGGTGTGAAAAAATTCGACGCACTTAAAAAAAGCGGTGTGAAAAAATTCGACACACTTTCAAAAAGCGGTGTGAAAAAATTCGACACACTTTCAAAAAGCGGTGTGAAAAATGTTGACACACATTTATAAGAAGCACTTTCAAAAAGCGGTGTGCAAAAATTCGGCACACATTTATAAGAAGCGGTGTGGAAAAATTCGACAAACTTTCAAAAAGCGGTGTGAAAAAATTCGACACACTTTCAAAAAGCGGTGAAAAAATTCGACACACTTTCAAAAAGCGGTGTGAAAAAATTCGACACACATTTATACGAAGCGGTGTGAAAAATTTTGACACACTTTCAAAAAGCGGTGTGAAAAATTTCGACACACTTTCAAAAAGCGGTGTAAAAAATTTTGACACACTTTCAAAAAGCGGTGTGAAAAAATTCGACACACTTTCAAAAAGCGGTGTGAAAAATTTTGACACACTTTCAAAAAGCGGTGTGAAAAATTTTGACACACATTTATAAGAAGCGGTGTGAAAAAATTCGACGCACTTAAAAAAAGCGGTGTGAAAAATTTTGACACACTTTCAAAAAGCGGTGTGATAAAATTCGACACACTTTCTAAAAGCGGTGTGAAAAAATTCGACACATTTTCAAAAAGCGGTGTGAAAAATTTTGACACACTTTCAAAAAGCGGTGTGAAAAATTTTGACACACGTTCAAAATGCGGTGTGAAAAAATTCGACACACATTCAAGAAGCGGTGGGAAAAATTTTGACACACTTTCAAAAAGTGGTGTGAAAAAATTCGACACACTTTCAAAAAGCGGTGTGAAAAAATTCGACACACTTTCAAAAAGCGGTGTAGAAAAATTCGATACACTTGCAAAAGGCGGTGTGAAAAAATTCGACACACTTAAAAAAAGCGGTGTGAAAAATTTTGACACACTTTCAAAAAGCGGTGTGAAAAATTTTGACACACATTCATAAGGAGCGGTGTGAAAATATTCGACACACTTTCAAAAAGCGGTGTGAAACGTATTGACACACTTTCAAAAAGCGGTGTGAAAAAATTCGACACACTTAAAAAAAGCGGTGTGAAAATTTTTGACACACATTTATAAGAAGCGGTGTGAACAAATTCGACACACTTAAAAAAAGCGGTGTGAAAAATTTTGACACACATCCAAAAAGCGGTGTGAAAAAATTCTACACACTTTTAAAAAGCGGTGTGAAAAAATTCGATACACTTTCAAAGGGCGGTGTGAAAAAATTCGATACACTTAAAAAAACGGTGTGAAAAATTTTGACACACTTTCAAAAAGCGGTGTGAATAATTTTGACACACATTTATAAGAAGCGGTGGGAAAAATTTTGACACACATTTATAAGAAACGGTGTGAAAAATTTTGACACACTTTCAAAAAGCGGCGTCAAAAAATTCGTCACACTTTGAAGAAGCGGTGTGAAAAATTTTGACACACATTTATAAGAAGCGGTGTGAAAAAATTCGACACACTTAAAATAAGCGGTGTGAAAAAATTCGACACTCTTTCAAAAAGCGGTGTGAAAAATTTTGACACAAATTTATAAGAAGCTGTGAGAAAAAATTCGACACACTTAAAAAAGCAGTGTGACAAATTTTGACACACTTTCAAAAAGCGGTGTGAAAAATTTTGACACACATTTATAAGAAGCGGTGTGAAAAAATTCGACACACTTAAAAAAGCGGTGTGAAAAAATTCAACACACTCTCAAGAAGCGGTGTGAAAAAATTCGACACACTTTCAAAAAGCGGTGTGAAATATTTTGACACACTTTCAAAAAGCGGTGGGAAAAAATTCGACACACTTTCAAAAAGCGGTGTGAAAAATGTTGACACAGTTTCAAAAAGCGGTGTGTAAAAATTCGACACACTTTCAAAAAGCGGTGTGAAAAATTTCTACACCCCTTCAAAAAGCTGTGTGAAAAATTTAGACACACTTTCAAAAAGCGGTGTGAAAAACTTCGACAAACTTTTAAAAAGCTGTGTGAAAAAATTCGACACACTTTCAAAAAGCGGTGTGAATAAATTCGACACACTTTCAAAAAGCGGTGTGAAAAAATTCGACACACATTTATAAGAAGCGGTGTGAAAAAATTCGACGCACTTAAAAAAAGCGGTGTGAAAAAATTCGACACACTTTCCAAAAGCGGTGCGAAAAATTTTTACACACTTTCAAAAAGCGGTGTGAAAAATGTTGACACACATTTATAAGAAGCGGTGTGAAAAAATTCGACACACTTTCAAGAAGCGGTGTGAAAAAATTCGACACACTTTCAAAAAGCGGTGTGAAAAATTTTGACACACTTTCAAAAAGCCGTGTGAAAAAATTCGACACACTTTCAAAAAGCGGTGTAAAAAATTTTGGCACACTTTCAAAAAGCGGTGCGAAAAAATTCGACACACTTTCAAAAAGCGGTGTGAAAAAATTCGACACACTTTCAAAAAGCGGTGTGAAATATTTTGACACACTTTCAAAAAGCGGTGGGAAAAAATTCGACACACTTTCAAAAAGCGGTGTGAAAAATGTTGACACAGTTTCAAAAAGCGGTGTGTAAAAATTCGACACACTTTCAAAAAGCGGTGTGAAAAATTTCTACACCCCTTCAAAAAGCTGTGTGAAAAATTTAGACACACTTTCAAAAAGCGGTGTGAAAAACTTCGACAAACTTTTAAAAAGCTGTGTGAAAAAATTCGACACACTTTCAAAAAGCGGTGTGAATAAATTCGACACACTTTCAAAAAGCGGTGTGAAAAAATTCGACACACATTTATAAGAAGCGGTGTGAAAAAATTCGACGCACTTAAAAAAAGCGGTGTGAAAAAATTCGACACACTTTCAAAAAGCGGTGTGAAAAAATTCGACACACTTTCAAAAAGCGGTGTGAAAAATGTTGACACACATTTATAAGAAGCGGTGTGAAAAAATTCGACACACTTTCAAGAAGCGGTGTGAAAAAATTCGACACACTTTCAAAAAGCGGTGTGAAAAATTTTGACACACTTTCAAAAAGCGGTGTGAAAAAATTCGACACACTTTCAAAAAGCGGTGTAAAAAATTTTGCCACACTTTCAAAAAGCGGTGTGAAAAAATTCGACACACTTTCAAAAAGCGGTGTGAAAAAATTCGACACACTTTCAAAAAGCGGTGTGCAAAAATTCGACACACTTTCAAAAAGCGGTGAAAAAATTCGACACACTTTCAAAAAGCGGTGTGAAAAAATTCGACACACTTTTAAAAAGCGGTGTGAAAAATTTCTACACACTTAAAAAAAGCGGTGTGAAAAATTTTGATACACTTTCAAAAAGCGGTGTGAAAAAATTCGACACACTTTCAAAAAGCGGTGTGAAAAAATTCGACACACTTTAAAAAAGCGATGTGAAAAAATTCGAAACACATTTATAAGAAGCGGTGTGAAAAAATTCGACACACTTAAAAAAAGCGGTGTGAAAAATGTTGACACACTTTCAAAAAGCGGTGTGAAAAAATTCGACACACTTTCAAAAAGCTGCGTGAAAAAATTCGACACACTTATAAAAAGCGGTGTGAAAAAATTCGACACTTTCCAAAAGCGGTGTGAAAAATTTTGACACACATTCAAAAAGCGGTGTGAAAAAATTCGACACACTTTCAAAAAGCGGTGTGAAAAAATTCGATACACTTTCAAAAGGCGGTGTGAAAAATTTTGACACTCTTAAAAAAAGCGGTGTGAAAAATTTTGACACACTTTCCAAAAGCGGTGTGAAAAATTTTGATTCACATTCAAAAAGCGGTGTGAAAAAATTCGACACACTTTCAAAAAGCGGTGTGAAAAAATTCGACACACTTTGAAGAAGCGGTGTGAAAAAATTCGACACACTTTCAAAAAGCGTTGTGAAAAAATTCGACACACATTTATAAGAAGCGGTGTGAAAAATTTTGACACACTTTCAAAAAGCGGTGTGAAAAAATTCGATACACTTTCAAAGGGCGGTGTGAAAAAATTCGATACACTTAAAAAAACGGTGTGAAAAATTTTGACACACTTTCAAAAAGCGGTGTGAATAATTTTGACACACATTTATAAGAAGCGGTGGGAAAAATTTTAACACACATTTATAAGAAACGGTGTGAAAAATTCGACAAACGTTCAAAAAGCGGTGTGAAAAAATTCGACACACTTTCAAAAAGCGGTGAAAAAATTCGACACACTTTCAAAAAGCGGTGTGAAAAAATTCGACACACTTTCAAAAAGCGGTGTGAAAAATTTCTACACACTTAAAAAAAGCGGTGTGAAAAAATTCGACACTCTTTCAAAAAGCGGTGTGCAAAATTTTGACACAAATTTATAAGAAGCTGTGAGAAAAAATTCGACACACTTAAAAAAAGCAGTGTGAAAAATTTTGACACAGTTTCAAAAAGTGGTGTGTAAAAATTCGACACACTTTCAAAACGCGGTGTGAAAAATTTCTACACACCTTCAAAAAGCTGTGTGAAAAATTTAGACACACTTTCAAAAAGCGGTGTGAAAAACTTCGACAAACTTTTAAAAAGCTGTGTGAAAAAATTCGACACACTTTCAAAAAGCGGTGTGAATAAATTCGACACACTTTCAAAAAGCGGTGTGAAAAAATTCGACACACATTTATAAGAAGCGGTGTGAAAAAATTCGACGCACTTAAAAAAAGCGGTGTGAAAAAATTCGACACACTTTCCAAAAGCGGTGCGAAAAATTTTTACACACTTTCAAAAAGCGGTGTGAAAAATGTTGACACACATTTATAAGAAGCGGTGTGAAAAAATTCGACACACTTTCAAGAAGCGGTGTGAAAAAATTCGACACACTTTCAAAAAGCGGTGTGAAAAATTTTGACACACTTTCAAAAAGCGGTGTGAAAAAATTTGACACACTTTCAAAAAGCGGTGTAAAAAATTTTGGCACACTTTCAAAAAGCGGTGTGAAAAAATGCGACACTTTCAAAAAGCGGTGTGAAAAAATTCGACACACTTTCAAAAAGCGGTGTGCAAAAATTCGGCACACATTTATAAGAAGCGGTGTGAAAAAATTCGACAAACTTTCAAAAAGCGGTGTGAAAAAATTCGACACACTTTCAAAAAGCGGTGAAAAAATTCGACACACTTTCAAAAAGCGGTGTGAAAAAATTCGACACACTTTCAAAAAGCGGTGTGAAAAATTTCTACACACTTAAAAAAAGCGGTGTGAAAAATTTTGATACACTTTCAAAAAGCGGTGTGAAAAAATTCGACACACTTTCAAAAAGCGGTGTGAAAAATTTCTACACACTTAAAAAAAGCGGTGTGAAAAATTTTGATACACTTTCAAAAAGCGGTGTGAAAAAATTCGACAAACTTTCAAAAAGCGGTGTGAAAAAATTCGACACACTTTCAAAAAGCGGTGAAAAAATTTGACACACTTTCAAAAAGCGGTGTAAAAAATTTTGACACACATTCAAAAAGCGGTGTGAAAAAATTCGACACACTTTCAAAAAGCGGTGTGAAAAAATTCAACACACTTTGAAGAAGCGGTGTGAAAAAATTCGACACACTTTCAAAAAGCGTTGTGAAAAAATTCGACACACATTTATAAGAAGCGGTGTGAAAAATTTTGACACACTTTCAAAAAGCGGTGTGAAAAAATTCGATACACTTTCAAAAGGCGTTGTGAAAAAATTCGACACACTTAAAAAAGCGGTGTGAAAAATTTTGACACACTTTCAAAAAGCGGTGTGAAAAATTTTGACACACATTTATAAGAAGCGGTGTGAAAAAATTCGACGCACTTAAAAAAAGCGGTGTGAAAAATTTTGACACACTTTCAAACAAGCGGTGTGAAAAAATTCGACACACTGTAGTGTGCTCTTTCATTACACACTGCTGTACTTTACACAAAACACTAAACACACACACGTACATACACTCGCGCCACACATAACGCAAACATAAACAAAAAGCGATCAAGCCGCACTTGAATGAACTATTACGAATGTTTAAAGGGATCATATTGGTAATTGAGTGACATTAATAAAGTCACTCAATTCCCCAATCTGAAGACAATATGATTGGTCAATTCTTCAAGTTGCGACTATCGAAATTAGAGTAAGTACATGTATGAATAAGCAAGATAGAAAGTAAATTAGAGTAAGTTAGAATAATATAGAATGTATGTAAATTTTTGTATAAAAAGAGCCCTTTGGCCACAAATAAAACAGATTCTAATGAAGACTCAAATCGGAAACAACTTTGCCTTAGTTTTTATTATCAAATCTCCTTTTGCCCTTACCAAGGTAAGATCGGCAATTGTTATAGCGTAACCAACGGCAAACACTGCCGGTTACAAAAATTCCTTTTTACTTTTATTTTTATTATAAAAACACTTTTTCCACCACATGGCGATCCTGCCAACCTGATCCTGCCAACCTGATCCCGCCAACTTGATCCTGCCAACTTGACCCTGCGTACTCGATCCTGCGAACTAACATCGTCATTTTTCTGAAGAAAATTGACGCCATTAACGAATTCACATTATCCTGTTAAAGATAAATAGTAAAATGTCTGAAACTCCATCCAATCCAGAAAAGCTGGCACCTGGTAAGCCGCCATTGTATCGTAGTGGTAACACTGGAAGTCCAAATTCAACTTTATAGCTACCAAGTCCTATTATAACCAAACGCACAAGGACCGCATCAACTTCTGCCCGAGCAATGGAAAATCCTATAGTCACAGGTGTTGTTAAATCGTTTGGTCGGACAAAAGGACATGGCTTTATAGCTCTTAAGGCAGGTGGTGATGAAATATTTTGTCATATATCTGACATTGAAGGTGAATCTGTCCCTGTAGCTGGTGATGAGGTCAAGTATCGCTTCTGTGCTATACCACCAAAATATGAGAAATTCCAAGCAGTACATGTTCAAATCATCAATTTAACTCCTGAAGTTCGTCACAATAAATGCTTGAATAATTTTCCAACTGTTACATTTTAATGCCAGCAGTTAAATATAAAAAAAAAAATGTGCCGACATATCACTATGCCGTATGAACAAATATTTCGAAAATGAAAAATAGTATCCAGAAGAAAGATGTAAACTAACAGGTATCACAAATCAGGAAATCAATTCAATAGGAACTATTGACCTTAATCTAAATTTAACAAACATAGAATGTAAACATACATTTCAACTAGTAGATACAGATTTTCCAATTGAAACAGATGGTATTATTGGTCGAGACTTTTTAAAGAAATATTTTTGTAAAATTGACTATGAAACATTTACATTAACTTTGTTTGTAAACAATACAACAATAATTCTGCCTATGCAAACAAAAGCATATAGTGAATTAACAATAACAATACCACCAAGAACAGAAATTATACAACCAGTAAAATCTTATATATAAAAATGAATGTGTGTTTGATTGTATGTTTGTATGTTTGAAGTTTATAGACGATTAAACGGCTGAACCGATTTTCTTGAAATTTTCACACTATCTTCCTGTATGTCTGGAAGGAGTTATAGGCTACTTTTTATGTTGATATTCCAAGTGAGCGAGGTGCCATGCCCACGTATACTACATACTACATACTTAATATTTAATTGCATTTGAAATATATTACTCATACGCATAGTAGTTACCCCTACAAGTATGCTCTCTGTGATTCTTGATGTATAAAACCAAAGAAAATAAAGTGTAAAGAATGACGCGGGGGGAAAGATAGAAGGGAAAGAAAAAAATTTTGTAAACAACATTTGTGAAAAAAATCACCAAATAAGAAAAAATATAACCAAAATTAAATTCATAGACTTTTGTTTTATTTTTTTTTTTTCAAGTTTAAATTATAATTAATAAAAAAAGAAACAAAAATAGCTTTTCTTATAAGAAAGAAAAATAACCAAAACCAAAAAAACCTACACATCTACACATTGATCAAAAAAATAACCAATTTTGGTTAGAAATAACCAAAAAAAGGCAACACTGTTCTCAAATCACTTATTCTCAGACGTCGGCACAAAGAGAACATGAGAAAAATTATGAGAGGCATATTTAACCCAGAGGAAATTTGTTAGTAATATTTTCAAGACTACTTATTAACCCAATAATCACCCTTATCGTGAAAAAAATGTGAAAATTTTTTTCGCCCGGATTTCTTTTATCACCCGAATAAGAATTTTCTATCGTGAATGTCACGTGAATTATTTTTCCCTTCGAATCATATGTGTTTGTTCGAAATAAAACTGAATTTAAAAAAAAAAATAAATAAATTTATCAAAACTACAATTAAATTTTTAAAACTAACAAAAATGTTTAGAACTGGTGCGGTTTTGTTATTAGAACTGGAAGAAGAAAATTAAAGAAAATTAAAAGAAAGAAGTATAAGTATAAGTAGTAAATAAACCTGCTATGAAAAAACTTCTCAAAAATCTGTCGTTCGGAGCCGACGTTAAACTGTAGGTCCCGCCACTCACGTATAAAATTAACACACACAACATGAGTGGTGTGAGAAGCTAGGCCGTAATCCTGACTGAAGGGTTGTAATGGCCAATTATGTATGTATGTATAAGTAGAACATTAGGGGATGCTTCAAATTTTTTGGAATTGCCGCGTGTACAGTTTGCGGTATTGTAATTCTCGGGTCCAGATTTTTTAAGCATTATAGAGTCAACAAAGCTGCGTTCAGTTATCTTTTGAAAACTCTAACAAATGCTCTACCGGTTCCAAAGAAAAGTACAGCAGTACCTCCAGTTATTAAACTTTGTTCGTGTTTGCGGTTTTTCGCTGAAGGTGGACACCAAAAAGTTGTAGGGAGCGACTATCATGCCGCGATAGCACAATCAACATTCATCGAGGTGCTTGCAG
Source organism: Sarcophaga rosellei (assembly GCA_930367235.1). Classification (NCBI taxonomy): domain Eukaryota; kingdom Metazoa; phylum Arthropoda; class Insecta; order Diptera; family Sarcophagidae; genus Sarcophaga; species Sarcophaga rosellei. The sequence goes on along the minus strand of OV884018.1, from coordinate 42,279,220 downwards.
AATTTCTGGATGTCACGGAAATGCAAATATTTGCTATCCATCTCAAGCACAGAGAAGTATGACCACTCAACATATTTTTTAGAAATTTTGGTATACCGGGAGTTTTTGGATGTATAGATGGCAGACATGTTAACACAATAGCTCCAAAGCAAGCAAAACATCTCTACTATAATAGAAAGGGACAATTTAGTCTAAACGCTACACATTCTTTTGATTCTTTGCTGTAACCACCAGCTATGGAAGGATTTTCCCGCATTCTTTGCAACAAAATCTCAATTTGTTTTTTATTAGTTCAATTGCTCCTGAAAATTTAAATTTGTACTTAATTATTATTAAAACCAAAGATTTCCAATACAACTTACATTTTCCTTTTTACTATTCGCCTCTAAAAATCAAAGTGAACAAATATTGAGAAAATGTCGAACAAATTCACGTGAAAAATTATTCACGATAGGAGGAATTTTTTTCGAAGTTACTATATGTTCGGGTGAAGTAAATTCATGATAAAAATTTTGTAAACAGTGAACAAAATTCGGGCGAAATTTTTTTCACGATAAGGGTGAATATGTACATATATGTGAGCGAAAAGTATAGAACAATTGTACTGCGTTAAAAACCTAAAAACACCGTATTTAACTTGGTAAGTATTCTTCCAAAAATCTAAATCATTTCTCATTGATATTAGTGAATCATACTGTAATATTTCTTTGGGTGTAAAATTGAAGTCTGAAAAAAACGACATGAACATTCTCCTTTAGAAGCTGACAAGCAATTGAATGCATTTTTACGATCTCATGATGAGAGCAACACATTGTTACGCTCTTTGTTTGTGTTTATATTCCTTCCGTCTTCCGCCCCCCTCACCAAGAAATGTTTTTTTAAAAAGATTTTGGTGAGAGCGGGTCGTAATGCTACAACCCGCCATAAGAAATTTTACTGCTTTATAATTCGTATTCTTTATATCCATATTCTTTGATATCACTCATACGTCACATATGTAGTTTTTTTTAATGAATTTTACATCTATATAAACAAAAATGAATGTGTGTATTTGTTTGTTTGAAGTCTATAGACGGCTAAACGGCTGGACCGATTATCTTGAAATTTTGACAGTACCTTCCTGTATATCTGGAAGGAACTACTTTTTCAAGAAGGAGTGGTGTCAAGCCAACATATCCAATAAGTATTTAATGTCGCATATTTCATAAACTGCAATAGCTGGAGACCTCAAATTTTGCATGGACGACTTTGACGTATATATAAACAAAATGGGCGGATTGGATATAGTGGGCGTGTCACCTCCAATATAAAAAATATTAAATTATTATATCTAAGAAAATATAACAGTTAGAGTCCTAAAATTTTGTCGAATCCACTTTAGTATCAATATTAATATTTTAGGCAAAAATGGGCTGACTAGGAAAAGTAGGCGTGGTACTTCCCATATGAATTAAATGTAAAACTTCTTATATCTTGGAAATCACCTATATATATAAAAATGAATGTGCGTTTGTTTGTATGTTTGAAGTTTATAGACGACTAAACGTCTGAACCGATATTCCTAAAATGTTCACAGTATCTTCCGGAAAGAGTTATAGGATACTTTTTATGTTGATATTTCAAATGAGGGAGGTGCCACTCCCACATATACTACATTACCTACTATTGTAAGATAATAACAAAATGTATATATTGGAAAAACTATATCAGCAAGATACCTCAAATTTTGTACTAGTAAATACAGTTTTAATATAAATATTTTGGACAAAAATGGCGAACTAACAATAGTGGGCTTGGCACCTCCCATATAAAGTAAATACGAAAATCTGTATATCTGAAAAACTCTAACAGCTAGAGTCCCCAATTTTTGTACGAGTAACTTTAGTTTAAATATAAATATTCTGGACAAAAATAGGGAGTTCAGCAAAAGCGGTCGTGTCACCTCCCATATGAAGAAAAATAACAGTTAGACTCTCCAATTTTGTACGAATATCTAAAGGTTCAATATCAATATTTTTGTTAGAAATGGGCGATCAAGCATTAGGGGCGTGGCAAACTCTATATGAACTAATTATTAAAATCTGTATATCTAGAAAACTATAAAAGCTAGAGTCTCCAATTTTGTATTCCAGCTTTAGGAAGGTGGTGCCTCTCTGATTAGTGAGTGTGGAAATTATTATATCTTGAAATATGCAATAGTAAGGTATATGACCCTTAAATGATTGAGTTTGAAATTTTCAACTCATGTACATAGTAAGTACTAAAATGCATACTATTTATATATTGATCTCATATACATCCACATATACATATGTAATAGTTATATTATTGTTTACTTCTAAAATTGGGTAACTAATAAAAATAGTATTTATTTGAAAAATACATTAGGTAAACTTTATAATAAGCATTTTAGTGGGCAATGAATTCATTACTTTTAATTACCTAAGTAATAAAATGTAAACTGTCAATATTTTTCCAAATAAAATAAGTAGTTGCAAAACTCATCAAAAAAATTACCTGTGACTGACGCAAACACAATTATTTGTTAAATTTTAATAACCTTAATTTCTTTTTCAAAAGGTTCATGACCGGAACCGATTTTTTACCTATTCATATTAGTTAAAATATAAAGGAATACATATAACACCCATTCGGTTTTGGAATTAAGTTGAATCTTTGATTCTAATCAAGTTAAATGTTATTTGGGTGACATTTATTTTCCAACAATTTATAAAAATGCCCCCAATAAAAGCATCCCTTTCCAGAAGCACTAGAAATGCATTGCGTTTGCAATCCCAGAGAGCAAATGAAAGTTCGGAAGAGCGTGAAAGTTGCCTCAGGGCTGAAAAGAGTTTCAACCTTTAGAGCCGGAACGCCATCACAACGCGAAGAACGCCTTGAAGGCCTACGACAACGTGCCACACCATCAAGAGCTACTGAAACACCTTCAGAAAGCCAAGAGTGCCTTAAAAGTCAACGAAATCTTACCTCTTTAGCACGAGCTTCTGAAACGCCGTCAGAACGCGAAAGATGTCTTGAAGGTCTTTGACAACATGCCACTACCGCATGAGCTACCGAGACATCGTTGGAACTTGAAGGTCGGATACAAAGCCAACGAAATCGTACCGAAACATCACGAGCCACAGAAACGCCTTCAGAACGTGAAGGACGTCTTGAAGGTCTTCGACAACATGCGACAACCGCACGAGCTACCGAGACACCTTTGGAACATGAAGGTCGGCTACAAAGCCAGCGAAATCGTACCACAGCATCACGAGCTAATGAAAAGGAAGTCCAACATGAATCACGAGTAGAAAGTCACAGGATTCGAACATCAACAAGAAGAGAAGCAGAGAGGATAGAGCAATATTATTTGCGTCGAGAACAAAATCGTGAACGAATGGTGGTGAATCGACGTAAAGTTTTTCATGGATACTCAGGTACTGCATTTAACTACAGATCTGATATAGATTATACCGAAGACGAATTGGTGGCATGAATGAAGTTTGCCAATATTGCAATGCACTCATGTACAAAAATGAAACACCTTTGGCGACATGTTCACACTCTAAAGTTAACTACTAATATGCGTGTACAGTTGGAACGTGATGCTTCAGCTTCAACTTTTTCCAAAAAATTGCTTGATTTAGGTAACAGAAGAATTCCAATGGATCCTATAACAAGGTATATAAAATTTCCTTCAGACTTTTGCAGAATGACACAATTAAAAGAAGAATTAATAAATTGTATATTTCCCAATATCGTGCAAAATTTAAAAAATATGCAATGGTTGTATGATCGTGCGTTACTGGCATCCAAAAATATTGACGTTAATTCCATCAACAGCAATATTCTCAACAAGATCGATGGGAATCTAAGAACTTATAAAAATACGGTGTTCACATTATTTCACTTAGAAATATTGACCCTCCACGACTTTGTAATGTCACTCAACTAACAATAAAAAATGATGAACGACCATTATAACTGGAAAGTTTAAGGGAACTGATGTATTGCCGCCACGTCCTATGACCACATCGGAGATGCCATTCGATTTCAAGCGCCTTCCATTTCATATTCGCCTAGCATTTGCAATGACAATTAATAAAGCTCAAGGTCAGTCCTTGCAAGTTTGTGGACTTAATCTAAAAAATCCATGTTTCTCACATGGACAGCTTTACGTCGCATGTTCGCGAGTAGGAAAACCCGCAGAGGGGAAAACAAAAAATATTGTGTATCCAAGGCATTGGAATAAGAATTATTTATTTAAGAAAAAAAGTATATTTTAAATTTTAGCAAGTAAGAAATAAATAGCCCATTAATGTATTATTTTAGAATTTAAATGAAATATATTGTCATCAAATGAAATTAGAATAAACCTTTAAGAAAAATTGCATAGTTTAATTACTAAATAAAAAATTTTTTTAATTATTATGTATTTAATTTCGATGGGGGTAGCGAAGCACACCGGGTATTAGCTAGTTAAATATAAATGAGGATAGCGTCATATTTAATAATGAGTTAGAAGACGGAATTTTCTTAAGTAATTCGATAGCACCAAAGAACGGAATGACACACATAAAAATTTTAAATACAACGAACTCTACTGTAACCTTGAAGGGAATTCAACTTCAGACTGACCCACTTAAAAATTATAATATATTAAATTACAATACCATAAACAATGAGGAACGTTTTAACAAATTAATAAATACACTTAACATAAACAATAGTGATGAACATGCAAAAACAGAATTAATAAACATTTTCAAAAAATATCAAAATGTATTTCATCTGGATGATGAAAAGTTAACAGTAAATAATTTTTATAAACAAAACATTACAACTTCTGATAATACTCCAGTGTACATTAAAGACTATAGACTTCCAAATTCACTTACAAATGTTATAAATGAACAAGTTCAGAAGATGCTTGATGAGGATATAATAGAACCATCAGTTAGTCCTTATAATGCTCCACTCCTTTTGGTACCAAAAAAGAATACTGAAGACAAAAAGAAATGGAGACTTGTAGTGGATTTTAGAAAACTGAATGACAAGATTGTCAATGACAAATTTCCTTTAACTAGATTGGAAGACGTTTTGGACAAACTTGGAAGAGCAAAATGGTTTTCGACACTCGATATGACAAGTTCATTTCACCAAATTGAACTTGAAAAGGATTTGAGACCACTTACAGCATTTTCCACTACACATGGTCATTTTCAATTCAAACGACTCCCATTCGGTTTGAAAATATCATCCAATAGTTTTCAAAGAATGCTTACAAGAGCATTATCAGGATTGGATTCTGAAGCTTTTCTGTACGTACACTCAAAAAATATTGTTGGTTAATTTAACCAATTTCAATTGTTAATTTACTGTTAATGCAAATTGTTGTTGCAATTTTTATGGTTAAACAATTTTTATTGGTTAAAATAACCAAGTTTTAACAGTAACTGAACTATTAATGTAAATTGTTGTTGGAATTTTTATAAGCAAACAATTTTGATTGGTAAAAATAACCAACTTTCAATAGTAACATAACTGCAAATGTAAATTGTTGTTGCAATTTAACAAATTTTGGTGATTAAAATAACCAAGACAAAATGGTTACAGGACCCTCATGTAAGTTATTGTTGTACTTTAAACTGATTTTGTTGGTTAAAATAACTATAAAATTAGTCAAAGAACTTTTATTATAAATTGTTATTTTATTTTAACTATTTTAATTGTTAAATTTTAACCAATACTCATGGTTAACATATAAAAATAAAATTTAACTATTATATTGGTTAAACTAACAAATAAAATTGTTAAATACTTGAAATAACGGATTTTATATTGTTTTTGTCTATCACAAACTTACGGAAAGATTGCCATGTACAGATTATAACCTTTGCTCTTGTAAATCTGTGAATATTGTATTAATTAAAGTAACGATGGAAACTCTTAAAGCGTGAGTTTCATCATTTTATTTCTGTAGTGTATGTACCTGTTACAATTATACCTGTTAAAAATAAGAAATTGTAAATCAGTTTACCTTTGCTTTATGTATTTAAAATACAATAATTTATTTTGTTTATGCAATAAAGAACTTGTGAAGGATACACAACAATTTTCTACATTAACATTATTGTGAAGTGAAAAATATTAAATTAATAAAAAAATAATAAATAATTAAACTAAATAAATCAAATTAAAGTGTCAAAAGTGGTAATACTCAGAGTAATATGGAAAAAAGTTCGTGTTCATCAGCCTGTTCTCTTTCTAGCCAGGAAGAGGAGCTGTCTAAATTGTTGGCAGAATGGAATTTTGAATACATGCTGGAGAAATTACAATTACCACGAAGAATTAAAAAACTTTACAAATAAAGTAGTTATTAAGGAAACTATGTACAAAGTCGGCTATTTCTTATTTTCCAAGGAAATGATTTTATATGAAATAGAAGATATTTTAGTTACTAGTGACATTGAAGTAGACTTCGTTTGTCTTAAACATAAAACTAGTTCCTATCTGCAGCACTACCTATCTTTTTCTGTTTTAGATGTAGAAAATATATACTTGTATGTTAAAACCGGCTGAATTTTTTAAATCCCCACTACATTTAAGTTACTCTTCCAATGGAAACAAATATATTCGACCTAAGTATTATTAAAATACAAGTAGTATTTATTAATTTTCTTATCTAGATTTAAGTTAAACTTATCTCCTTTGTTGAATTAAAATATAACAAAATGAAATATATTTAATATACACACATATAAATCAATAAAAAAAATTACTAAGTAAATCAAAATTATTTATTTTACTGTAAACACAAAAGGTTGTATAAAAACTATATTTTAGTAAATTTACAAAAAATAAATTTACAGTAAAAGTACTGTAAAAATACTATGGTTACAGTTTTACGGTAATTTTACCATTAAAATTGTATTAGTACAAAAAAATTGTTACTATACAAATTTAAGGGTCATTTTACCACTAAAAAGTTATTTTACAATTATATCTGTAAAAATACTATAATCCGTGGTATTTTGTACAATATAATTTGTAGCCTAACCACAAAAATTGTACTCTAACCAAGTTTTTTGTAAATAATTTTTTAACAATTTCATATTGGTTATTTTTACTATTTTTGTTGGTTGGTGCAATTTTAACCAACAAAATTGGTTAAATTTACCTATAATTTTTTTTTGGGTGTAGACGACATAATAGTATATGGTTGCAGCTTAAATCATCACAACCAAAATCTTGTCAAGGTTCTTGATAGACTTCAAAGATATAATCTGAAACTAAACCCACAAAAATGTTGTTTTTTGAGACCAGAAGTAGTTTATTTGGGTCATCTTATCACTAAAGATGGTGTAAGAACAGATCCATCTAAATACGAAATAGTCAAAAATTACCCTATACCCAAAAATACAGACGAAGTCAGAAGATTTGTTGCATTTTGTAACTATTATAGAAAATTCATACCAAATTTTGCTGATATTGCAAAACAATTAAATTCTTTATTAAAGAAATCAGCTAAATTCGAATGGACCAATAAATGTCAAAATGCTTTTGACACACTAAAAGAAAAATTAACTAATCCACCACTATTACAATATCCAGATTTTAACAGACCTTTCATACTTACCACAGATGCTTCAAATTACGCACTAGGAGCAGTTTTATCACAAGGAGACATTGGACAAGACCTACCAATTTCATACGCTAGTAAATCTTTACAAAAACACGACATTAATAAACCTATAATAGAAAAAGAACTTTTAGCAATCCATTGGGGTATAAATTTCTTTAGACCTTATTTATATGGTAGACAATTTATAATAGTAACGGACCACCGACCATTAATTTCACTATTTTCACACAAGAATCCTTCATCAAAAATGACTAGAATTAGACTGGATTTGTGTGACTATGATTTTTCAATAGTATATAAAAAGGGCAAGATGAATACAAATGCAGACACACTTTCCAGAATAGAAATTAACTCAGATGTACTAAAACAAATGATACCACAGGAATATGACGAAGAGCAAAAAGTGTTAATAACAACAAGAGGCATGAAAAATAAAGAAAATGAGGCAAAGAAAGAATTAGATAAAAGAAACGATAATAATAATGAAGAACTTGAATTGAATCATGTAGAAGATAATAATGAAACAGAAGATACACGTGTAGAAAAAGACAAACTGGAGAACTGCATATCTCAGAAGCCTGATCAACTTCACATATGGGAATGCACCTCCATTAATGACGTCAAAAATATAAATAAATTGCAATTTAATGATATTAAGAATATAGAGAATTTGAATATATATATGGAAAATAATACTGTGCACATAGGTCGTGATGATAATTCAACGAAACCAGTTTCGAATATGAAGAAATCTCGTACCCAAAATAGTAAAGATGAAAATAATTATATGCATGCAAGATTCAGCGAAAACTCAGCGAAACTAGATTCGATTCTGAGGAAACTGATATCTAAAATGAAAAGAGAAGATATAAAAGAATTAGCGCTCTCAAATGAAGATAAAATATTTAATTTGTATACAAAAGAAGAATTTAAAGAAATTTATGAGAAGATAAAAATTAATAATAAAAGCCCTCAATTAAAAATATTGATATTTAAGCCTCCAATAAAGATAGCAGACGATGTATTGAAATATAAACTGATTGACGAATTCCACAACACAACATATTCAGGTCATTTGGGAATAAGAAAAACAATTATAAAACTAAAACAACGATACATATGGAAAAATATGAGTAGGATGGTTAAGAAATTTGTATCGTATTGCGACAAATGTAATAAAAACAAACAAACTGTAGCATGATTATACAGTCGTCAGTACTAACACAACATTTCATGTTTTATTTTCACACAATGTACACGAGCAAAAGAATATCCAATTGCATATGAGCAGCGGCCACTTGACACAATGTTGCTGACCGTCGCTACAGCGCAATAGCACAGCTAACCAGTAACGCATCGGTTTGACAGTTCATAGACCAGTCGTGAAAGAGACAGCAAATATTACCAAAAAGTATTTCTGTCTCTCTCTGATTGCAACTTTGTTTTGTTTATGTTTTATTTTCGGGGTGGATTTTTATTATTGGCGAGAGTTAATAAAAAATTCAATTTTTGTCTAAAACTATTAGTAAATAATAAAAACAACTAATAACATTAATAATTTTTAACTTTTTCTCTCAAGAAATTAAAAAATATTGGCAACTTTCAACAAGAAAACTTTTTTATGAGCAGTACGTCTTATTTTGATCTTGTAATATTAAGCTTGTTAATAACCTCTTGCACATGAAACTATGTTCATTGTGACCGAAAATCAACCACATTTCGATTAATATTTAAATATTTAAGAATCTTTAAAATTTTCATTGAAGAAATTAAAAAATATTCCAAATTTTCCCTTTTTTAACACAAAATAAATGTTTGTTTACATTTAATTTTTCTGCTCTATCCGCCAGTTTTCACTCTGTATATCTGTTGCTTCTAACACATTTGCTTTGCAATACATTGTAAGATTTTTTTTCTCCCTCTAAGCCGTCCTGCGTTTATATGTTATGAACGTTTTTCAACTGTCAAAGGTAGCACTACTTGTTATACTTTGGCAATAGTAAGGCGCACATGCGACGATCATTTGATATTTCATTGACGGTTCGCTGGCGCATTGGTTTTCGTATTGTGTGGACAATGTATGTTGTTGTTGTATCACGGTTCTTGTGATCGTGTGTGACTCTCTTCACACTGTTGTATAGCAACAATAGGCGCGCGTCATATTGCTCCCACTTGTGCCGTAATAATTATACACACAAACAAATGTAATATTGTAGAACATAAGTACAAACCTATATAATAGCATTAAGTAATAATTATACACACAAACAAATGTAATATTGTAGAACATAGGTACAAACCTATATAATAGCATTAAGGAAATATTGAAATGTATTAGAATTAAGGGACTGATTTGGAAATGCTGAATCAGCCAATAATTAGTATAAAAGAAGGGATATTTTCCCTTAAGAAGTCAATCAAATAATAAAGCTCTATTAGTGCGTATCGAGCCGCACTTATTATTATTATTATTCTTTATTAGTATTTGAAATACTTTAATTTACAATTCATACATCTTATTCACGTTACTAAATTATTCTTAACAAAGTTAACTGTATGTTTCTTAAATAAATTCCAATTCGTCTCCACTTTTACATCATCCGGCAATGAGTTGTATAGCTGAAGACCCTTATAGAACAGTGACCGTTGTCCTGCGCTTGTTGATACCCTTTCAATCCTGAAGTGTTCAGCATTACGCAGCTGATATGGTTGAACCTCTCTAACATAGTTTATTTGCTCGGTCAAATATTCAGGCGCCGCTCCCATTTTAATTTTCTGTACAAAATTTATAGTGTTTAACCGAAGTCTTTGTTTTACATTAAGCCACCTTAGTGTTTGTAACATATAGTTTATTGGTGTATATCTGTTACATTTTAATATTGTGCGCATTGCTTTATTTTGTAGTTTTTGCAGTCGTTCGATCTGGTTTGTCGTGCAACATGAGTATAAAATAGTCGATCCGTATTCAAAATGCGGTTTTATTATAGTGTTATAAATATTAACTGCCGTTATTATTGTTATTTGTTTTCTAATTCGTTTAAAGAAACTTACTTTTTTGCCGATTTTTTTACATATATAGTCTATGTGGTTGTTAAACTTTAGATCTTTATCTATAACTACACCTAAATATTTTATCTGGTCCACTTTCTGTATTACTTCGTTGTTAATTTTAAAGATTTTGTCACTATTCGCATTAATTTCCATGATTTTTGTTTTACTTTCGTTCAACTTAAGTTTATTCATATCCAGCCATGTTATCAATATGTTCATGTCCCGGTTCAGGTTTTGATAGCATTGTTCAACTGTATCATCTTCCGTAAAAATTAGCGTATCATCAGCATACAGAGTCATTTCACATTTATCTATTACGTTTGGCATGTCATTAATGTATATAATAAATAACAGCGAACCTAATATCGATCCCTGTGGAACTCCATTATCATTACTCAATATATCGGACATTGTGCCATTTACTTTCGTTATTTGCTTTCTATTAGCCAAGTATGACGCAAACCATTTTAGTTCATTATTTCTGATGCCATATTTATATAATTTCCGAAGAAGGATATCCCTGTCAATAGTTTCAAAAGCCCGTTTAAAATCTAAGAATAGTGCAACAATTTTTCTGTCTTTTTCAATTTTCTTCCATCTGTTCAGAATGTAATTAATTGCAGTCTCACATGAGAATTTTTTTCTAAAACCAGATTGATGTCTATTCAGAAGTTTATTCGTTTCAATATATTCTTCGAGTTGCTCCTTTACAACGTTTTCCAGTATTTTCTCACAAGTTTTCAACGTATTAATTGGGCGAAATTCTTCACATTTTTTTGTCTTTGAGATTTTTTCAATTGGCGTTATTATTGATACTTTCCAATTTTCAGGAAATATTCCATTCATTAACGATTCATTTATTATGTCCAGAAGTGTCTTTCCAACTATATTCCAACTATTTAGTATCATTTTACACGAAATTTTACTATGATCATATTTGTCTTTTAAATCCTTACATATATTTTTCAGTTTAACTAAATTTATTGCATGAAATGAGAATCGAGTGCCTATCTCAGAAATATGACTTTCATATTGCACAACATTAATTGTATCTCTAATACTTACTATGCTGTCAATGAAGTACTTATTAAATTTATTAGCTATATCACAGTTTTCCTTATATTCTATTTGATTAAATATCACAGACTCGATTGCACTTTTGTTTCTCTTGAGAATATGGTTTTTAATTTCGGTCCACATTTGTTTTTGGTCTTTGGCATCGCTTATTTTTCCATTGATGTATCTGTTTTTTGCATTTTCTATATTTACTTTGTATATATTTCTAATCATCCTATAGTTGTTCCATGCTACATCATTATTTTCAAAACGAGCTATACGATATTTTTCAATTTTCCGCCTTTTCAGTTGTCGCAATTCACTATTAAACCACACATTGATACGTCCAATGCTAGTTGTTACTTTCATCGTTAGCTTCTTTACGGCTATGTCTAAATACTTATCAAATAGATTTACACTTTGATTTATCCCATTTGCAACATTAATATTTTTTATATTTATTATTTCTCTGTTAAATGTATTAGCTTTGTATTTGAACACTTCAAACTCTCTGCGCGTCTCCTTTTTGTATTTGCACTCAGCATTATTTATCACAATGTTAATTGATTCGTGGTCAGATATTTTATTCTCAAAGTTTATGTCTGCCATAATATTATTGTTATTAGTTACAACGTAGTCTATTATTGTCTTTGTACTCTCCGTAACTCTCGTATAATCACTCATTATTTGTTTCAATCCATTGTCGTTAAATAAACATTTTAATTTGTTTTTATAAAAATTGTCCCTGCACCAATCAATATTGAAATCACCAGTTATTATCATATCGTAATTTCCTACATTCAAATCCTCCAAAATTTCTTCAAATGCGTCTATAAACTCCGTCTCTGCACTACTTGGTGATCTATATATTGCTGTTATTAATAATGTATTTTTGTAATTCATTGCCAGATAAGATGAAATCCAAAATTTTGAATCAACTGTTTTTTCGGCAATTTTTCTAACGTTCCACCCTTTTTTGAAGTAGATAATAACACCACCTGTTCGTGTGGAGTTTGATACTGTTGAGTATTGATTATATCCATGTAATGTAATTTCATCTTCATTTATGCTGCTGGTTACGTGGGTTTCCGATAATATTATGAAATCAGGCTCTATTGTTCCACACATTATTTCAAGTTGATTAAAATTATTTATAAGACCTTGTATATTTGTATATATTCCTCGTATTTGCCGTGATTGTTATGGTATTATACCAATTCTTCTCTTTTTGGCATTAAGTTTATTTTGAAAAACAGGACAATTTTTGCTCGTTGTGCAATGATTTTCGTCTAATCCTAAATTAAGCTTCTTGTTTACATTAACGCAATTAATGCATTTATTAATTGTTTCTTTATCACATTCTTTAGCTTTATGACTTCCATGACATTTGTAGCATATTTCTTGATTCTTACATTCTGCTGCCTTATGATTATATCCATTACATTTAAAACATTGCATGATATCAGTACCGTCAAAAACTCTGCATTTCTCCCAACCGATGTTTACTTTCTCAGCTGTTAAAACTTTTGCATATGAGTCATTATCTATCTTAAGTTTCGCATTATATAATTTATGACCATTACGTGTATATTCAAATAATTTCAGTACTTCAATGTTACTATTACTAAGCATTTCATTTTGGTTTTTCAGCCTCTCAATTATTTCACTTTCTGTTAATTTAAACGACATCCCAACAAGTTTTATTTTCATTTCCGCTTTGTTCGGCACTTTAACCTCATACGTTTCCTTCATATTATTCTCAATTGCTTCCTTAATTTTTTCTCTCTCTTCGTTACTTTTGCTTTGGATTATAAGTGATCCGTTTCGTCTTTGTTCCACATTAATAATTTGAAATTCAGTAGGATTTATTTTTCTCGTTAAGTCCTCTTTAGTTTTAAAACTATTTTGCTTTTCTCTCGGCTTAATAATTAATGGATTTTGCTTGTTCACATCTGGCATCACTATGTTATCTTTCACCGCTTCTGCATATGACATTTTACTTGTTTTGATATTTGTTGTTTCAATTGTTTTTTTAATTTCATCACACATCTTTTTGTTTTTTTCTTCGATTGCACTGCAAATTTCTTTTGTTTTGTTCTCTTGATCATTGATATTACCGTACATTTTTCTGATTTCCGTTATGAATTTTACTTGCTCATTTCTATTTTGTTCACATAATCTTTGTGCTTCCTCGAATTTTTTAACTCTTTCATTATATCTTTGTTCGATTGCCTCCAGCAGTTGCCTAATTTCATTTTGATTTTCTTTAAGTGCAAATTTAAATTCGCTTTTATATTCCTTAAAGTTTGCTTCATTTTTGCTTACATTATCTTGTACACTACTTAGCACCAAATCAACATTGTGTATATATTGCATACAATCATCACACATAAAACGTATGAAAGTGCCTGAATCCAACATTCCACGGGAGTACTGATCTATTCCCGAACATTTCTTTGCATAGTGAAACACTTTTTTGCATACTCCTTCGCACGTTATACCAGATTCACCTCGAACTGCAGTCTTGCAATGATGGCATTCTGCCATATTGAAACACACCAAAACTTTGTTCTATCGTTCCTCAGTCTCCAAAATATCGAATTGTCTTTGCCTTTTATTTATTTTCAGATTTTCTATATTATTTAATTATTTTCCGTCTCAGAAAACTTTAATTAATTCGTTTAACTTTATTTTCACGTCCGACCGTTTCAATAAACGTTTACGAAACGTTATAACAAAATAAAACTTATCTTTAATTAAGTTTCCACTACATGGCGATCCTGCCAGTATTCTGGAAGTGCTGCATTTATTAGCACCCAGAATATAACGGTGTTCCTGCCAGGAAGTGCTAAATTTGTATTGGCACTCCTGGCACGGACAAACAAGAGTGCAACACATTTTGCACCCATAAATTAAATCAATTTTGTCCTGGCGGATCAGCCTAAGTATCCACCAGCTGCGAAGAAGAAACTGTCTGGCCAAGAGACAGTCCTCATGACTTGGAATTTACTACTTGATTTTGCCATTCATATTGAGGATAATATGATACCGAAGGAGTCTGGCCAGTGTAAGATTTTGCCGAATAGAGCCAAGAGAATCTTCAACTATTACAAAACTACCTCATCACAAACGCCTCAGCAGATATAACATTGAAAGGAGGATCAAATTGATCAACTACACCACATGAAGAAGGATAAAACTGAAGCCGAATGGTAACATACATATAAAAAAAAATTTTAAAAATTAGTTTAGCTTTTAAAAGTGGAGCGTTCAGCCGCCCCATAGGCCAGAAAGCGTTTACCGCTCTTGGCAAATTTTGAAAAAAAAAATTTTTTTTTGAACTTTATAACTAACTCCTACAAAATAATTAATTAAATCAACCATTTAATAATTTTGTTTAGAAGAAATTCTTCATTTAAAAAAAAATATATTGAAATAATAATAAAACGTAAAAAGAAAATACTTTGTATGTAATTTAAGCACATTTAAATAAGACAATATTATTATTATTAAGCAAATGAAGTAAAAAGAAAAATAATAAAAAATATATATAAAAAAAAAATAGATTAAAAATTAAAATAGGAAAAAGCCTTAAGTTATTTAAAAGAAAAAAATTAAAAGAAAGGATAACTATGTCGCGGATGCATTGTCGCGAATTACTATAGATGATTTTAAGGAAATGAATAAAAAGGTATCGTGCGTATTAAAAGTCGCGACAAGGTCAGCGACTAAACAAAAAGACAGTAGTAGAATAAATAATCAGCATAAAGCAAATAAAGCAGATGTATTAGATGACCCCAAAATATATGTACCAATTAAGAATAGTGACGTCAGAAAGTATTATAAATTAAAGATTTATCCCAATAAATGCTACATAAAGAAGGGAAAATCAATATTAGCTAGCATAAATATAAATGATATATTTACTAAAGAGAAACTTGACTTAGGACAATTTTTCTCTAGGCTCGAGAAAGCGGCCAGTAAATTAAATATCAATAAACTACAAGTAGCACCTAGTGAGAAAATTTTCGAATTTATCTCAAAGTTTGAATTTAGAAATATGGGCAATAAGGTACTAAATAAAATTAAAATAGCGCTATTAAATGAAATAAAGATATTAGATATAAAGAATTCTAAGGAAATTCTAGAAATCATGCTGAAATATCATGATGACCCTATCGAAGGAGGTCATTGCGGGATATTTAGAACCGCAGAAAAAATAAAAAGATACTACTACTGGAAAAACATGACAAAAGACATAGCTAAATACGTAAAATCATGTCAAAAGTGTCACTTAGCAAAAACAACCAAACATATTAAAAGTCCGATGATTCTCACAGAAACACCCATAATGCCATTTAATACGGTGTATGTAGATACAATCGGACCATTTCCTAGATCAATAAACGGAAACGAATATGCAATCACATTAACATGTGACTTAACTAAATATTTGGTAACGGCGCCAATCGGCTAAAACTGTCGCTAAAGCGATATTTGAAAACTTTGTACTTACCTATGGTCCAATGAAGACGTTCATTACAGACATGGGTACAGAATACAAAAACTCAATACTGACTGAACTTTGCAACGTATCGAAAGTTGAAAAATTAACTTCAACAGCACATCATCACCAGACGTTAGGTACAATAGAACGAACTCACAGAACATTTAATGAATACGTACGTTCATATCTATCTGTAGATAAAGACGACTGGGACGAATGGCTTAGGTATTTTACTTACTGTTTTAATACAACACCATCAACAGTACATAATTATTGTCCATATGAATTGGTTTTCAGTAAAATGCCAAATAGTTTTAAAAATTTCAATGAGGTAGATAGAGTTGCACCACTATATAACGTGGATGATTATGCTAAAGAAGCAAAATTTAGATTAGAAATAGCACTTAAAAGAGCCAAACAATTATTAGATTTAAATAAAATTAAACAGAAGAATAATAATGATAGGAACACTTTAGATTGTAATTTTAGAATAGGAGATTTAGTATTTCTTAAAAATGAAACTGGACACAAATTAGATAATCAATGTAATGGTCCATATATAATTAAGAAATTAGATTTAAGAAACAATGTAACCATAGCGGATAAGATAACGAATAAGGAACAAGTAGTACATAAGAATAGACTTAAGCTATACAACAAATAGTTTTAATTATACCACCCAATTGGCCAAAAGGGTAAAATAATAAATTTTAAAATAAGATAAATATTAAAATTAAAATAAGAAATAATATTAAGATTGGATTACGATTAATATGTAAAACATTTTAAACCATTTAAAGCATACTATTTAAGTTTACTAATAAAATATAAATTAGAAATAGATGTAAAATCATTGTATTGTGTTGTGTAAAAGAATGTCCATAAAACAAAAGTTATATGAACATTCTTGTAAAGGGTGGAGGTGTAGCATGATTATACAGTCGTCAGTACTAACACAACATTTCATGTTTTATTTTCACAAAATGTACACGAGCAAAAGAATATCCAATTGCATATGAGCAGCGGCCACTTGACACAATGTTGCTGACCGTCGCTACAGCGCAATAGTAAGGCGCGCATGCGACGATCATTTGATATTTCATTGACGGATCGCTGGCGCATTGTTTTTCGTATTGTGTGGACAATGTATGTTGTTGCTGTATTACGGTTCTTGTGATCGTGTGTGACTCTCTTCACACTTTACCGTGGGAATTATGACTGTTGTATAGCAACAATAGGCGCGCGTCATATTGCTCCCACTTGTGCCGTAATAATTATACACACAAAAAAATGTAATATTGTAGAACATAAGTACAAACCTATATAATAGCATTAAGTAATAATTATACACACAAACAAATGTAATATTGTAGAACATAAGTACAAACCTATATAATAGCATTAAGTAAATATTGAAATGTATTAGAATTACGGGACTGATTTGGAAATGCTGAATCAGCCAATAATTAGTATAAAAGAAGGGATATTTTCCCTTAAGAAGTCAATCAAATAATAAAGCTCTATTAGTGCGTATCGAGCCGCACTTATAACAAAATAAAACTTATCTTTAATTAAGTTTCCACTACAAAACAAGACACATTAAAGAACCACTTGTACAAACAAATACACCTAACAATAGTTTTGAAGTGATTTCAATCGACACTGTAGGTCCTCTTCGTATTTCAAACGAGTACCGATACATACTGACAATGCAATGTGAATTAACAAAATTTTTTGTTGCACACCCAATGTCAACTAAAGACTCACTCACTACATCAAAAACAATAGTTGAACAATTTATTCTAAAGTATGGACAGTTTAAAGTACTTAAATCTGATAGAGGAACAGAATTTGTAAATGAATTAATGAACAATATATGCTCATTACTCCAAATTAAACAAATATTTTCAACACCATACCACCATGAAACGTTAGGTTCAGTTGAAAGAAACCATAGAGTTCTTAATGAATTTTTGCTGACAACAGCAAATGATTATGAATGGGACAAGTGGATTCCATATTTTACATTTGCTTATAATACAGCTCCTCATATAGATACAGGCTACTCACCTTTTGAATTAGTATATGGTAAATTGCCATGCTTGCCATCTGATACTTTTAATACAAACAACAACAAAATTTACAACTATGATGACTACGTACAAGAGCTACGAGTTAGACTACAATTTGCATTAAATAAAGCCAAAAATATAATTGCTAAAACCAAAGAAAAAAGATCATTAAACAATAAATATGAAAACAAGCTAGATTTAGAAGTAGGTGATCTAGTATTACTAAAAGTAGAAAATAGAAAGAAAAACCAAAGTCCGTATAATTGACCATATAAAATTATAAGTAGAAATGGAGTAAATACTTCAATAGACTATAACGGAAAAACAAAAGAATTTCACAATAATCAATTAAAACCATATAACTCTATTTTATAAGTTTATCATTAATATTTACTAACTAATTTTAATATTAAGATTTACATATAAAAAAAAAATTAAATATATATAAATATAAGAATAAATATACAATTGTAAAACTATTTTAATAAGAAATATTATAAAATTAATTGTTACCATGCATGTGCTTAGAAAAATTATTCCCCTAATTTTTCTCTTAAGGGCAAGGGTGTAGTGTGCTCTTTCATTACACACTGCTGTACTTTACACAAAACACTAAACACACACACGTACAAACACTCGCGCCACACATAACGCAAACATAAACAAAAAGCGATCAAGCCGCACTTGAATGAACTATGACGAATGTTTAAAGGGATCATATTGGTAATTGAGTGACATTAATAAAGTCACTCAATTCCCCAATCTGAAGACAATATGATTGGTCAATTCTTCAAGTTGCGACTATCGAAATTAGAGTAAGTACATGTATGAATAAGCAAGATAGAAAGTAAATTAGAGTAAGTTAGAATAATATAGAATGTATGTAAATTTTTGTATAAAAAGAACCCTTTGGCCACAAATAAAACAGATTCTAATGAAGACTCAAATCGGCAACAACTTTGCTTAGTTTTTATTATCAAATCTCCTTTTGCCCTTACCAAGGTATGATCGGCAATTGTTATAGCGTAACCAACGGCAAACACTGCCGGTTACAAAAATTCCTTTTTACTTTTATTTTTATTATAAAAACACTTTTTCGACCACAACACTTTCAAAAAGCGGTGTAAAAAAATTCGACACACTTTCAAAAAGCGGTGTGAAAAAATTCGACACATTTTCAAAAAGCGGTGTGAAAAATTTCGACACAGTTTCAAAAAGCGGTGTAAAAAATTTTGACACACTTTCAAAAAGCGGTGTGAAAAATTTTAACACACTTTCAAAAAGCGGTGTGAAAAAATTCGATACACTTTCAAGAAGCGGTGTGAAAAAATTCGACACACTTTCAAAAAGCGGTGTGAAAAAATTCGACACACTTTCAAAAGGCGGTGTGAAAAAATTCGACACACTTAAAAAAACGGTGCGAAATATTTTGACACACTTTCAAAAAGCGGTGTGAAAAATTTTGACACACATTCATAAGAAGCGGTGTGAAAAAATTCGACACACTTAATAAAAGCGGTGTGAAAAAATTCGACACACTTTCAAAAGGCGGTGTGAAAAAATTCGATACACTTAGAAAAAGCGGTGTGAAAAATTTTGACACACTTTCAAAAAGCGGTGTGAAAAAATTCGACACACTTTCAAAAAGCGGTGTGAAAAATTTTGACACACTTTCAAAAAGCGGTGTGAACAATTTTGACACACATTTATAAGAAGCGGTGTGAAAAAATTCGACACACTTAAAAAAAGCGGCGTCAAAAAATTCGACACACTTTGAAGAAGCGGTGTGAAAAATTTTGACACACATTTATAAAAATTCGACACACTTAAAAAAAGCGGAGTGAAAAAATTCGACACTCTTTCAAAAAGCGGTGTGAAAAATGTTGACACACATTTATAAGAAGCTGTGAGAAAAAATTCGACGCACTTAAAAAAAGCAGTGTGAAAAATTTTGACACACTTTCAAAAAGCGGTGTGAAAAATTTTGACACACATTTATAAGAAGCGGTGTGAAAAAATTCGACACACTTAAAAAAAGCGGTGTGAAAAAATGCGACACACTTTCAAAAGGCGGTGTGAAAAAATTCGATACACTTAGAAAAAGCGGTGTGAAAAATTTTGACACACTTTCAAAAAGCGGTGTGAAAAAATTCGACACACTTTTAAAAAGCGGTGTGAAAAATTTTCACACTTTTTCACTTAGAAATATTGACCCTCCACGACTTTGTAATGTCACTCAACTAACAATAAAAAATGATGAACGACCATTATAACTGGAAAGTTTAAGGGAACTGATGAATTGCCGCCACGTCCTATGACCACATCGGAGATGCCATTCGATTTCAAGCGCCTTCCATTTCATATTCGCCTAGCATTTGCAATGACAATTAATAAAGCTCAAGGTCAGTCCTTGCAAGTTTGTGGACTTAATCTAAAAAATCCATGTTTCTCACATGGACAGCTTTACGTCGCATGTTCGCGAGTAGGAAAACCCGCAGAGGGGAAAACAAAAAATATTGTGTATCCAAGGCATTGGAATAAAAATTATTTATTTAAGAAAAAAAGTATATTTTAAATTTTAGCAAGTAAGAAATAAATAGCCCATTAATGTATTATTTTAGAATTTAAATGAAATATATTGTCATCAAATGAAATTAGAATAAACCTTTAAGAAAAATTGCATAGTTTAATTACTAAATAAAAAAATTTTTTAATTATTATGTATTTAATTTCGATGGGGGTAGCGAAGCACACCGGGTATTAGCTAGTTAAATATAAATGAGGATTCAGTTGAAAGAAACCATAGAGTTCTTAATGAATTTTTGCTGACAACAGCAAATGATTATGAATGGGACAAGTGGATTCCATATTTTACATTTGCTTATAATACAGCTCCTCATATAGATACAGGCTACTCACCTTTTGAATTAGTATATGGTAAATTGCCATGCTTGCCATCTGATACTTTTAATACAAACAACAACAAAATTTACAACTATGATGACTACGTACAAGAGCTACGAGTTAGACTACAATTTGCATTAAATAAAGCCAAAAATATAATTGCTAAAACCAAAGAAAAAAGATCATTAAACAATAAATATGAAAACAAGCTAGATTTAGAAGTAGGTGATCTAGTATTACTAAAAGTAGAAAATAGAAAGAAAAACCAAAGTCCGTATAATTGACCATATAAAATTATAAGTAGAAATGGAGTAAATACTTCAATAGACTATAACGGAAAAACAAAAGAATTTCACAATAATCAATTAAAACCATATAACTCTATTTTATAAGTTTATCATTAATATTTACTAACTAATTTTAATATTAAGATTTACATATAAAAAAAAAAATTAAATATATATAAATATAAGAATAAATATACAATTGTAAAACTATTTTAATAAGAAATATTATAAAATTAATTGTTACCATGCATGTGCTTAGAAAAATTATTCCCCTAATTTTTCTCTTAAGGGCAAGGGTGTAGTGTGCTCTTTCATTACACACTGCTGTACTTTACACAAAACACTAAACACACACACGTACAAACACTCGCGCCACACATAACGCAAACATAAACAAAAAGCGATCAAGCCGCACTTGAATGAACTATGACGAATGTTTAAAGGGATCATATTGGTAATTGAGTGACATTAATAAAGTCACTCAATTCCCCAATCTGAAGACAATATGATTGGTCAATTCTTCAAGTTGCGACTATCGAAATTAGAGTAAGTACATGTATGAATAAGCAAGATAGAAAGTAAATTAGAGTAAGTTAGAATAATATAGAATGTATGTAAATTTTTGTATAAAAAGAACCCTTTGGCCACAAATAAAACAGATTCTAATGAAGACTCAAATCGGCAACAACTTTGCTTAGTTTTTATTATCAAATCTCCTTTTGCCCTTACCAAGGTATGATCGGCAATTGTTATAGCGTAACCAACGGCAAACACTGCCGGTTACAAAAATTCCTTTTTACTTTTATTTTTATTATAAAAACACTTTTTCGACCACAACACTTTCAAAAAGCGGTGTAAAAAAATTCGACACACTTTCAAAAAGCGGTGTGAAAAAATTCGACACATTTTCAAAAAGCGGTGTGAAAAATTTCGACACAGTTTCAAAAAGCGGTGTAAAAAATTTTGACACACTTTCAAAAAGCGGTGTGAAAAATTTTAACACACTTTCAAAAAGCGGTGTGAAAAAATTCGACACACTTTCAAAAAGCGGTGTGAAAAAATTCGACACACTTTCAAAAAGCGGTGTGAAAAATTTTGACACACTTTCAAAAAGCGGTGTGAACAATTTTGACACACATTTATAAGAAGCGGTGTGAAAAAATTCGACACACTTAAAAAAAGCGGCGTCAAAAAATTCGACACACTTTGAAGAAGCGGTGTGAAAAATTTTGACACACATTTATACAAATTCGACACACTTAAAAAAAGCGGAGTGAAAAAATTCGACACTCTTTCAAAAAGCGGTGTGAAAAATGTTGACACACATTTATAAGAAGCTGTGAGAAAAAATTCGACGCACTTAAAAAAAGCAGTGTGAAAAATTTTGACACACTTTCAAAAAGCGGTGTGAAAAATTTTGACACACATTTATAAGAAGCGGTGTGAAAAAATTCGACACACTTAAAAAAAGCGGTGTGAAAAAATTCGACACACTTTCAAAAGGCGGTGTGAAAAAATTCGATACACTTAGAAAAAGCGGTGTGAAAAATTTTGACACACTTTCAAAAAGCGGTGTGAAAAAATTCGACACACTTTTAAAAAGCGGTGTGAAAAATTTTCACACTTTTTCACTTAGAAATATTGACCCTCCACGACTTTGTAATGTCACTCAACTAACAATAAAAAATGATGAACGACCATTATAACTGGAAAGTTTAAGGGAACTGATGAATTGCCGCCACGTCCTATGACCACATCGGAGATGCCATTCGATTTCAAGCGCCTTCCATTTCATATTCGCCTAGCATTTGCAATGACAATTAATAAAGCTCAAGGTCAGTCCTTGCAAGTTTGTGGACTTAATCTAAAAAATCCATGTTTCTCACATGGACAGCTTTACGTCGCATGTTCGCGAGTAGGAAAACCCGCAGAGGGGAAAACAAAAAATATTGTGTATCCAAGGCATTGGAATAAAAATTATTTATTTAAGAAAAAAAGTATATTTTAAATTTTAGCAAGTAAGAAATAAATAGCCCATTAATGTATTATTTTAGAATTTAAATGAAATATATTGTCATCAAATGAAATTAGAATAAACCTTTAAGAAAAATTGCATAGTTTAATTACTAAATAAAAAAATTTTTTAATTATTATGTATTTAATTTCGATGGGGGTAGCGAAGCACACCGGGTATTAGCTAGTTAAATATAAATGAGGATAGCGTCATATTTAATAATGAGTTAGAAGACGGAATTTTCTTAAGTAATTCGATAGCACCAAAGAACGGAATGACACACATAAAAATTTTAAATACAACGAACTCTACTGTAACCTGGAAGGGAATTCAACTTCAGACTGACCCACTTAAAAATTATAATATATTAAATTACAATACCATAAACAATGAGGAACGTTTTAACAAATTAATAAATACACTTAACATAAACAATAGTGATGAACATGAAAAAACAGAATTAATAAACATTTTCAAAAAATATCAAAATGTATTTCATCTGGATGATGAAAAGTTAACAGTAAATAATTTTTATAAACAAAACATTACAACTTCTGATAATACTCCAGTGTACATTAAAAACTATAGACTTCCAAATTCACTTACAAATGTTATAAATGAACAAGTTCAGAAGATGCTTGATGAGGATATAATATCAGTTAGTCCTTATAATGCTCCACTCCTTTTGGTACCAAAAAAGAATACTGAAGACAAAAAGAAATGGAGACTTGTAGTGGATTTTAGGAAACTGAATGACAAGATTGTCAATGACAAATTTCCTTTAACCAGATTGGAAGACGTGTGAAATATTTTGACACACTTTCAAAAAGCGGTGTGAAAAAATTCGACACACTTTCAAAAAGCGGTGTGAAAAATTTTGACACACTTTCAAAAAGCGGTGTGTAAAAATTCGACACACTTTCAAAAAGCGGTGTGAAAAATTTCTACACACCTTCAAAAAGCGGTGTGAAAATTTTTGACACACTTTCAAAAAGCGGTGTGAAAAAATTCGACAAACTTTTAAAAAGCGATGTGAAAAATTTTTACACACTTTCAAAAAGCGGTGTGAAAAATTTTGACACACATTTATAAGAAGCTGTGAGAAAAAATTCGACACACTTAAAAAAGCGGTGTGAAAAATTTTGACACTCCTTCAAAAAGCGGTGTGAAAAATTTTGGCACACATTTATAAGAAGCGGTGTGAAAAAATTCGACACACTTAAAAAAAGCGGTGTGAAAAAATTCGACACACTTTCAAGAACCGGTGTAAAAAAATTCGACACACTTTCAAAAAGCGGTGTGAAATATTTTGACACACTTTCAAAACGCGGTGTGAAAAAATTCGACACACTTTCAAAAAGCGGTGTGAAAAATTTTGACACACTTTCAAAAAGCGGTGTGTAAAAATTCGACACACTTTCAAAAAGCGGTGTGAAAAATTTCTACACACCTTCAAAAAGCGGTGTGAAAATTTTTGACACACTTTCAAAAAGCGGTGTGAAAAAATTCAACAAACTTTTAAAAAGCGGTGTGAAAAAATTCGACGCACTTAAAAAAAGCGGTGTGAAGAAATTCGACACACTTTCAAAAAGCGGTGTGAAAAATTTTTTCACACTTTCAAAAAGCGGTGTGAAAAATTTTGACACACATTTATAAGAAGCGGTGTGAAAAAATTCGACATACTTTCAAGAAGCGGTGTGAAAAAATTCGACACACTTAAAAAAAGCGGTGTGAAAAATTTTGACACACATTCATAAGAAGCGGTGTGAAAAAATTCGACACACTTTCAAAAAGCGGTGTGCAAAAATTCGGCACACATTTATAAGAAGCGGTGTGAAAAAATTCGACAAACTTTCAAAAAGCGGTGTGAAAAAATTCGACACACTTTCAAAAAGCGGTGTGAAAAAATTCGACACACTTTCAAAAAGCGGTGTGAAAAAATTCGACACACTTTCAAAAAGCGGTGTGAAAAATTTCTACACACTTAAAAAAAGCGGTGTGAAAAATTTTGACACACTTTCAAAAAGCGGTGTGAAAAAATTCGACACACTTTCAAAAAGCGGTGTGAAAAAATTCGACACACTTTAAAAAAGCGATGTGAATAAATTCGACACACATTTATAAGAAGGGGTGTGAAAAAATTCGACACACTTAAAAAAAGCGGTGTGAAAAATGTTGACACACTTTCAAAAAGCGGTGTGAAAAAATTCGATACACTTTCAAAAAGCTGCGTGAAAAAATTCGACACACTTAAAAAAAGCGGTGTGAAAAAATTCGACACACTTTCAAAAAGCGGTGTGAAAAAATTCGACACACTTTAAAAAAGCGATGTGAATAAATTCGAGACACATTTATAAGAAGGGGTGTGAAAAAATTCGACACACTTAAAAAAAGCGGTGTGAAAGATTTCGACACACTTTCCAAAAGCGGTGTGAAAATCTTTGACACACATTCAAAAAGCGGTGTGAAAAAATTCGATTCACTTTCAAAAAGCGGTGTGAAAAAATTCGATACACTTTCAAAAGGCGGTGTGAAAAAATTCGACACACTTAAAAAAAGCGGTGTGAAAAATTTTGACACACTTTCAAAAAGCGGTGTAAAAAATTTTGGCACACTTTCAAAAAGCGGGGTGAAAAAATTCGACACACTTTCAAAAAGCGGTGTGAAAAATTTCTACACACTTTCAAAAGGCGGTGTGAAAAATTTTGACACACATTCATAAGAAGCGGTGTGCAAAAATTCGACACACTTTCAAAAAGCGGTGTGAAACATTTTGACACACTTTCAAAAAGCGGTGTGAAAAAATTCGACACACTTAAAAAAACCGGTGTGAAAAATTTTGACACACTTTCCAAAAGCGGTGTGAAAAATTTTGACACACATTCAAAAAGCGGTGTGAAAAAATTCAACACACTTTCAAAAAGCGGTGTGAAAAAATTCGATACACTTTCAAAAGGCGGTGTGAAAAATTTCGACACACTTAAAAAAGCGGTGTGAAAAATTTTGACACACTTTCCAAAAGAGGTGTGAAAAATTTTGACACACATTCAAAAAGCGGTGTGAAAAAATTCGACACACTTTCAAAAAGCGGTGTGAGAAAATTCGATACACTTTCAAAAGGCGGTGTGAAAAATTTTGACACACCTTCAAAAGGCGGTGTGAAAAATTTTGACACACATTTATAAGAAGCGGTGTGAAAAAATTCGACACACTTAAAAAAAGCGGTGTAAAAAAATTCGACACACTTTCAAAAAGCGGTGTGAAAAAATTCGACACACATTTATAAGAAGCGGTGTGAAAAAATTCGACACACTTAAAAAAAGCGGTGTGAAAAATTTTGACACACTTTCAAAAAGCGGTGTGAAAAAATTCGACACACTTTCAAAAAGCGGTGTGAAAAAATTCGACACACTTTCAAAAAGCGTTGCGAAAAAATTCGACACATTTTCAAAAAGCGGTGTAAAAAAATTCGACACACTTTCAAAAAGCGGTGTGAAAAAATTCGATACACTTTCAAAAGGCGTTGTGAATAAATTCGACACACTTAAAAAAGCGGTGTGAAAAATTTTGGCACACTTTCAAAAAGCGGTGTGAAAAATTTTGACACACATTTATAAGAAGCGGTGTGAAAAAATTCGACACACTTAAAAAAAGCGGTGTGAAAAATTTGGACACACTTTCAAAAAGCGGTGTGACAAATTTTGACACACTTTCAAAAAGCGGTGCGAAAAAATTCGACAAACTTTCAAAAAGCGGTGTGAAAAATTTTGGCACACTTTCAAAAAGCGGTGTGAAAAAATTCGACACATTTTCAAAAAGCGGTATAGAAAATTTTGACACATTCATAAAGCGGTGTGCAAAATTTTGACACATCCAAAAAGCGGTGTAAAAAAATTCGACACACTTTCAAAAAGCGGTGTAAAAAATTTTGGCACACTTTCAAAAAGCGGTGTGAAAAAATTCGACACACTTTCAAAAAGCGGAGTGAAAAATTTCTACACACTTTCAAAAAGCGGTGTGAAAAAATTCGACACATTTTCAAAAAGCGGTGTAAAAAAATTCGACACACTTTCAAAAAGCGGTGTGAAAAAATTCGACACACATTTATAAGAAGCGGTGTGAAAAAATTCGACACACTTAAAAAAAGCGGTGTGAAAAATTTTGACACACTTTCAAAAAGCGGTGTGAAAAAATTCGACACACTTTCAAAAAGCGGTGTGAAAAAATTCGACACACTTTCAAAAAGCGTTGCGAAAAAATTCGACACATTTTCAAAAAGCGGTGTAAAAAAATTCGACACACTTTCAAAAAGCGGTGTGAAAAAATTCGATACACTTTCAAAAGGCGTTGTGAATAAATTCGACACACTTAAAAAAGCGGTGTGAAAAATTTTGACACACTTTCAAAAAGCGGTGTGAAAAATTTTGACACACATTTATAAGAAGCGGTGTGAAAAAATTCGACACACTTAAAAAAGCGGTGTGAAAAATTTGGACACACTTTCAAAAAGCGGTGTGAAAAATTTTGACACACTTTCAAAAAGCGGTGCGAAAAAATTCGACAAACTTTCAAAAAGCGGTGTGAAAAAATTCGACACACTGTAATGTTTAAAACACCGTTTTTTAGTTTATTTAAAAATTCTTTTATTTATTGAGAACAGCCGCTAGTGCGACTGTTCATTTTCGTTGTGCTTTTCTTAATAAATCTTAAAGCTAAACTTAACTAAATTCTTAGTGCTAGCATACAGTAAACAATTCGTGAGAAAATGCTGACATCGCAAGTTCACACGAATTGTTTATGTCTGGGAAGAAACTGCAGTGTGGACAAGATCAACAGGAATGTGTTGATATTAAGTTGCATACAAAAGGTATGGCAACTTCGACTAGTCAAACACACTACACCTTCCCTCTTAACAAAGAACAATCAATATGAGTTGATTGTTCTTTCACAAAGATAATAATAAAATATAATGCAATATATAGTTAGTTAGCAAAAATACACTTTTTTTTTGTTATAATTTTTAATTATAATTTTTATAATAAGTTTATGATTATTATAATTATACAGAACAAACTCGAGAATAATTACAAAAATAGTTTTATTTTACAAAATAAGCTTAACAGAAATGCAATCCAAAGAAAAATAAAAACAACTGAAAAGTATTTTTTTTACTAATACTATACAACACAAAAAAAACTATATAAAAATAGAAAAATGTATATTGATTACCAATATACTTTTTTTTTTTTTTAAGTTAGAATTCTGTCATATCTAGAGTGTGAGTGTGACTTTCCCCTCAGAAGAGAAAAAGAAATTAAATTTCCTTTTCTTTAAAAGAAATCAATTGCCTCCCTCTCCGCTGATGTAGGGAAAATGAGAACTTCTCGTTATTGTGAGAAGTATTAGAGTGTGTTGGATCTATTTGTCCGAATATGCAAACAAAGACTGAGGAGGAAGAGATTTATGGCGTGCTTAATGGACCATTGAGATTGGTAGCTTGATAAAAAGTAGAGAATGGATGAACAGTTAAGAAACATGTCAGAGTTCACCAACAATAAGAAACAAGCAAATAATATAAAAAAGGAATAACTTTATTCTTTAAGGGCCATGAAATTAATGAAAAAATCATATAAATCGAAATTAAACTAGTACTTTCTGGCTATTCCTGTAAATGATTGATATCGAGGGGAGAGAAAATGGAGAACAATACAAAAGACAATAAAAAAGGGTTTGTATGTTATATTTAAAGAGGTGATAATAAAATGTAATGAAAGAAAAGAAGAGTGAAAGTGGAGAACAATACAAAAGAAGTGACGCAATATAGAATGGGAAAAAAAAAAAAAAAATTGGTTTAATATATGTAATGTGTAATTTTACTACGATTACTGTAAAACCAGAATAATAGGCCGTAAAATAAAACAGCAACTAGATTGAGAGAGTTTCTATATTGGATTTAAGGAGGATTTATAGTGTTTGAAACGTGTTTTTTTTTGAAGCAGTTGTCTTTACTGAAACAGTTCATATTAATTGACTAGCTTGCAACAGTGTTTCACATAATGATCCTAGTGAAAAGGCGGGTGGTTTACTTAATTGGACCGCCCTATATAAAAAATCAGATGAAGTAAGTAAAGCCCAGTTGGCCAAGTGTCCCGCTACAATTAAGAGTGTACACAAAAGAGAGAGAAAAATCTGCAGGAGTTGCAATATTAACAACCCTGCAAGTGGCGCGAATGCGGTTAGAAAATAATTCACGGTCTTCTATGAGTTATCGATGAATTTCCTTTTATATGTAAGACCATGCGCATATGAAGATATAAACGTAAAATATGTAAAAAGAAAATAGTTCGCTTAAAGTTTACCTAAATAGTCGATACACTGAGGTGTTCAGAGAACACACAGAAACGAACTTTAATAGAAACCGCGATGATGAAATTAGGAAAAATTGCTACCAAAACTGACGATATAACTTTCTGAAACTCCGCCGCCACAAAGAGGAGGAGAAACTACCGTTTTTACTAAAAGAAGACGGTGGTTCCGACATTGAAATACGTATAATATTTAAACGCACGGAAAGCCTAAAGAGTTGTATTCATTTATACAACGTTTTATTTCCAAGAGCAGAAAAAAAAAAAAAAAAAGAATTTTATATACAACCAGAATCAACAGATAATGAAGATGAAATATTTGCCTCCGTTTTACCAGTGGTATTAATTTCTCTAAATATGACAGTATACCAGTTAAGGTCTATAATCCTCATGAAAATGAAGATGGCGAGCGAGATTACTATGATGATCAATAAAGATGATCAACAGAATGAGTTTAATAGTGACAGAAAACAAATAGACAATGAAATAAAAAAAAATAAAAATAACTGAAGAGTATTTTTAGTTTAAATATTACAATGCATTGCTTCCAATTAAATCAATATAAATAGTAGTAACTAAATAAATTGTAATTACTATTAATCAAGCAACAAAGAAATAAAGTTGTACTTAATTAAAATTAATTAAAAAAATCATAATTAATTATAAACAATTCTTAAAGAGGATCTTTAAAGGAATAAAAATAAAATAAGAAATAATTAGAATTCCATTTGAGCCGAAGCCTGGAATATAAAAGGGTATAGAGGATATAAAATTGAGCAATCCGTCTATACAAAGAAGTAGGTGCTTGTTCAATAATACAAGTCTCTGGGTATTGAAAGAAGAAAAAAAAAACAAAAACATAAATAAATTTATGGTTTAAATCGTTATACTAAATATAATAATTGTATATATACATACATGTATTAAAATGTATAATTAGATATTATTATTATTAGATATTATTATTGGCTTTAAAGGAATAATCGCCCAGCAGCAAGCTGTGGTCGTGGAAGAAAAACTCCTCAGACTGGTCAAGTACCTGTTGGTACAAGAATTGGGAATGCAGTATGCGATATACGCATTTTAATCGGGTAATATTTTAACTCTGTTTTTGTGGACGGTGAATGATTTACCGTTCGAGTCCGTCACGGTGACGTTATTTGTGATATCAATTTCCTTGACTCTAAATGGACCCGTATAAACCGAATCCAGCTTGTGTCCAGCGTCATTGCGGACCAAAACTGAATCATCAACACAGAGCCCGACAGGGTTAGAATTTTTATTGGAGAACCCTTGTCTCCTTAGTTTAGCATTTTCAATGAGGTTGGCAGCTCTACGCTGTGCTACTTGAAGTCTGAATTTGACCTCTTTTTCATAGGCATCAATATTGTATAATGGATCTATGATACCAGTATTAGCAAACTCCATTTCCCTCGGAATTTTCCCGTATACTAACTCAAACGGGCAATATCCATGGGCTGTAGACGGAGTCGTATTGTAACAGTATACAAAGAACTTTAGCCAATTATCCCAGTCCGATTTATCTAATGAAATATATGATCTTAGGTACTCATTGAATGTCCTATGGGATCTTTCAATAGTCCCAAGTGTTTCGTGGTGGTAAGCAGTGGAATGCAACTTTTC
Organism: Sarcophaga rosellei; assembly: GCA_930367235.1. Classification (NCBI taxonomy): domain Eukaryota; kingdom Metazoa; phylum Arthropoda; class Insecta; order Diptera; family Sarcophagidae; genus Sarcophaga; species Sarcophaga rosellei. Next base: position 42,247,672 of record OV884018.1, on the reverse strand, counting down.
TATTTTTAGCAGTTTACATAGCTCTGTCAGTACCTGATTCATATATTCAGCACCCAGATCAGTAACTATGGTGTTCATGGGACCATATATCAAAACAAAATTTTCCATTATGGCCTTAGCCACATTCCTGGCCGATTTATTTGCCACTGGGATGGCCACCAAATACTTGGTCAAATCACACATTACAGTCACAGCGTATTCATTTTGCGAATCAGACTTTGGCAGCGGTCCTATGGTGTCAATTATTACTCGTTGAAAAGCTTTGACAGGTGTTGGTGTGATAACCAAGGGCTCCCTGTTTCTAATTGTTGTCTTATTGGCCTGACACTGAAGGCATTGCCGGACATATTTACATATGTCTCTAGTCATACCCTTCCAATGATATTGAAGTCTTATTTTCTTTATCATACGGGTTATACCTAGATGTCCACCAGTAAGGGGATCATCATGATACTTTTTCATAATCCTTAACTTTTCAGAATCTGTGTTAACTTTAACAAGTTTTGGTACGAGCATTATTATCAAATCAAAATCTTGCAAGATTATATTACCTTTACTTTTGAAGGTTTCCATATTTGTTCCTAGGTTATTAAACATACTTTCATCTTGTGAAAGTAATAGTGTTGTAAGACCGACATTATTAGCTATTTTTGCAAGCTGTAGAAAGAGGCGACCTAAGTCAACATTTCTATTAATAATAAGGTCTTTCAACTTATATTCAGAAAGAACTTGCTTTCCTTTCCGTATAATTAACTTATCTTTGGTAAAATACAATTTAGGTATTTTACGATGCTCGTTTGCATTTAGAGTCTCATATATTTTGAGATTCAACGATTCTGATTCTTCCGCATGGTTTTTACCAGTATTTTGTTCCTTTGCTCTAGTCTGAAGTCTTGTTGTAACCTTCAGAATTGTATTGACTCCAATATCTTTAATGTCTTTAAACTCTATGCGGGATAGAGCGTCTGCTACCGCATTTTCCTGACCCCTAATATACTCGATCACGAAGTCGTATTCCTCGAGATCAAGTCGAATACGTGTTAGCTTGGAAGATGGATTCTTTAGAGAAAAAAGGTAAGTGAGTGGTCTGTGATCAGTTTTTATCACAAATTTCCTGCCATAGATGTAAGGTCTAAAATATTTTACGGCCCAATGTATCGCAGTCAATTCCTGCTCTATGGTCGATTTATTACTTTCACCTTTAGTGAATGATCTTGACGCGTATGAGATTGGCATTAATTCTCCTTGTTTTTCCTGACTCAAAACCGCGCCACAAGCATATTTGCTTGCGTCGGTTGTGATAAAAAATTCCTTGGAGAAGTCAGGATATTGTAAAATCCTAGGGCTCAGTAGTTGATTTTTGAGGTACTGAAAGGACTTTTCACAATCTTGGTTCCACTCAAAAGGAACATTTTTTCTTGATAGTCTGGTTATATGCCGAGACGATTCAGCAAAGTTCGGTATGAACCTACGATAGTAATTACAAAACGCTATAAAGCGCTTGGCTTCATCACCATTCCTCGGAGTGGGATAGTTTTGTACAATAGAAAATTTGCTGTCGTCAGACAATATTCCTTGATCCGTGCACTTATGGCCAAGGAATGTAACTTCCGTGCGAAAAAATGAACACTTGTCTGGATGCAACTTTAAATTGTGTGTCCTACACACCTCAAATACATCTCTCAAGTTTCTCAACATATGATTTGATGAACAACCAACAACTACAAGGTCATACATGTACACAAACGCTTGTGCTGGGGATAGACCTGAAAAAGCCAATGTCATCATTCGTTGAAATGAAGTTGGCGCTACTTTCAGACCATATGGCAATCTTTTAAATCGGAAAGATCCTCTATCAGTAGAGAAGGATGTAATATCTCTAGATTCTTCCTCAAGCTCAATTTGATGAAATCCTGACATAAGGTCAAGGCAAGAGAAAAATTTAGCTCTGCCTAACTGGTCAAGAATATCATCTATGCGTGGTAACGGGAATTTGTCTGCTATCAACTTTTTATTAACCGCCCTGTAATCTACCACTAGTCTCCATCTTCTCTGGGTAGTACCAGGCAACGGTTTTTTGGGTACCAATAGGATAGGGCTATTGTGATCGGATACAGATGGTTCAATGATATCATCCTTAATTAATTTTTCAACCTGTTTATTTATCTCTTCCTTCTGAGAATGAGGTATTCGATAGTTCTTGATATAAACAGGGTGTGTACTATTAACTTTAAGTTTCTGCTTATAAAAGTTATTGGATGAAATGTTTTCTGTTTCCAAAGCAAAAATATCTATGAATTCATGGCATAAAGCTTTCAGTTCTTTTTCAACGAATGGTGGAAAATTTTTGGAAAGTCTTTCCATTTTCTCCTTTGATTTAGTTTGTACGCGATCTGAACTAGCTATCTTGTAGTCTTTAAGTGCCTCCGTAACAAGCTTAATATCAGAAATTATTAAGTCATGGTTAGTTGTGTTAATTATTTTCACCAAGGGATTAGTTTTTGATGTGATTGTATTGGCGACAAAAACGCCGTCTTGAATTGTCTGGAATGGCACTAGAACACTTTCTTCAATTGACTCAAACTTTATTGATCTTACTACTTCACATCTTGCAGGTAGAGATATAGAGTTTATGGTAGGACCGTTTCTAAGCGGTATTCCAATGTCATGATCAATTTCATCTGATCGTAGAATTATTAAGTCCTTATCACTTGAATACTGTAAGATGCAATTGTATTTTCGCATGAAATCCATTCCGATTATTCCGTCTGCTTGTATTTGAAAGTTATCTTCAACTACATGAAAAGTATGCTTTATTAAGTATTTGTCTATTTTTAGCTCAGAACGCACACTACCCAGTGTTGAAATGGTGCCTTGGCCTATCCCATTTAGGTTTTTTCTATGGTATTTATTTATGGTTGCATCTATGACCTGGTTGCGCTTGATAATTGAGATATCCGCACCAGTATCTATTAGAAAAGTTGAAACAGTGTTATTTAAAGTAGTTTTACATTGTAGATAGCTGCACAAATTCAAGTTAATATTGTAGGTTTTAGTTCCTACTGAGTATTTAGGGGTTGTATCTCGTTTCCCGGGGCATGTTCCCCAGTAACGTTTATATTTCTGTTTCGGCTATTATTGTAATTCTTGTTACCGTATCTATTACCACGGTAGGAACCCGAATTGCGGTTCAGATTTGGATCATTATTATAAGATCCGGATCCATAGTTTCCACCTCTATTTTGTCCATAAAAGTTTCGACCCCTTTTCGAATTATTGTATCTGCCGCGGTTGCTATTGCCATGTAATATATTTAATAATTTGAAACACTTTTATTATTTTATTGTTTATTTATATTGTTTATTTATTTTTGGGAACAGCCGCTATGCCGGGGTTATCACCACCCTGGCGTCCAGATCCATAGCTGAGTATGGAGTTTTCCTGCATTGATTGTCTCAGGTTTTATATCCCTGTCAATATTTAGGCATTTATATGATTTTAAAAATTCTTCCTTAATCGCTCTAGCCCTGTTTCCCATGCCATAGATTAGGAAATTAATATTTAAATTAAACGGTAGGAATTGGCTAAACCGATAAGGTAAAAATTTTTTTTTTTTAAATTGGCGAAAAGAGAATAAAAAGAATTGAAAAAAAATTTACGTAACGACTAGACGACTAGACTTTGTCCAAGTTGTTCGCCAATGACGCAGCTATCATGTAATTCTTTCTCAGTGAAATTTTATGTAACTGATAAACTGTTACTAAGAGCTGCGCGGCTAACAGGACAATTATTACGATGAAATAGACGTACGGAAAGTCAATTTTAACCACAATGTCATTTACGACATTAGCATTTGGCTTTTCAACTTTTGACTCTGTACCTCCCATTTCGAATTGATTTTGAGAATTAATTAATAATTAAGAACTGTCTTGTCAGTATTCATTAGAAAGTCTGCCCTTACGTCAGGTTAGTTAAAAAAAAAATTCTATATATCATGGCGTTGGGATACCATACCACCAGATATAGTCTCCCAAGGCGATGGTATATAGCAGATATCGCCAATTGATATCTGAATAGGCCAATCACAAAATATATATATATTTTTTTTTTACACCACTGGAGGGACTCGTAAGTATCGCAGCAGTTTCACAATAGTAATTAAAATTATATTTTTTTTTTCTTAAGTGGTTTTAAAAATATTTATTATGTAATAAATTGTAATTTAATAAAAATATAATATAAAAAGAAATTATTAATAATTATTATTATACATATGTAATGAAAATTTTTTTTTTTATCTATATATTATTATTAAACTCTTGTTGAAATATGTACAACTGTTAATATTTTTTGCAAGAAAAAAAAGATTAATATAAATGCATGAACTTTACAGAAACTAATGTTTAAATTCAAAAATCTTTAGGACAAAATTAAAAAAAAAAAATTGATTTATTTTTATAAAATGTATGTAAAAATATTTCTTTATTTTTGATTTATGGTTTACTACAAAATTTATTTGGAACAATTTTTTTTTTTTTTTAATTCGATATTTACATTCACCATACTTTATTTGTATATACCTTATTGTTGTTATTGTTATAGATCCTTAATAAGGATTGCATTATATTAATAAATGTCTGTTGCTATTTAAAATTTTTGAAAAAAAAAAAATTAATCATAAAAACTAGTGACTAACCTATTAATTTTTTTGTTAAAAATATTTTTTTTTTGACTATTTAATATTGGGTATTGATTATTTAATTTATGTTTATAATATTAAGTATATGCAACAAAATAGTTAACATTGAAATTAACAAATTAATTTTAAGATAATACTAAACTTATGTACTTAGCTTAGTTGGTGCCGTGGTTGCTTGAGATGATTGAAGATGTTGCTGTATGAAATACGTCTTGTTTATTTTGATTGTTGTTGTTACTGCTGATGCTGCGGTTATTTACAAAATTTTAACAGGAAACATAGTGGCATATCATTTAGCGATAAATAAACACTCATAATTTTTCTTTTGCTTCTTCTATATTTTTTTTTGTTCTGTTGTTTCGTTTTGCTTAGTACCAAACTAAGTGGAATTATTTTTTTTCGTCTTTGCTTTGCTTTCTTTACAACACTTTCAATGAAGCAATTATATTTTTTTTTCATATTGTAAGTTTGTTTTCTTTCTTTGCCACAATTATGCTCTTATCACTTAAATATTTTGTCTTGTTTTTGTTATTGTTGTATATTTTGGTTCGTTTATCTATTCATTGCACGACAAGATTTTTTATCAGATGTTTTTAATTATATCACTTTGTTTAAAAATTTGCAGTTAAAATTTGCAGTAAAAAAAAAACTTTTAGTAAATGAATAATTATTCTTTTGGTTTTTAAATTAATTGTTCTTCTTCAATATGTTACTCTCTCTCACGTTCTTTTGCACTTTTAAAGCTCTTTAGTTTGATTTTATCTGTGCTAATTATTCATTATTAACTTTTTTTCTTCAAAAATATCGTGGATTATATCTCTTTAATTTTTTATAAGTATATTATTTGTTTTTTTTTTGTGTATACTTATTATAATTATTATTGCTACACATCAAATTTTGTTTTTTTTTGGTTCAAATTTGAATAATTTTTAAAATTTTTGTATTTGTTTTATATTTTTTTGTTTGGAAATAGTATGTTGGTATTATGCATCACAAGATACTTTTTTTAATGAATTAATTAAGTGGATAAGAACACAAACTCCTTATTTATTTAATTTATTATTTTCGTTATTTATTTAAATTTTTAACTTTAATTGTCTTTATTACATTTTGAGACTACAAAATATTCTCTCTTTATTGCTTCCTGCATATTCACAATGAGAGAAGTTTTTTTTTTTTTTTACGTTAGACTTGAGTGCGAGCAATTATTCATAAGCTGTTTTTTTTTTGATATATTTTTTTTACACATTTACACTTTATTAATTTGTTTTTTATTTTTTTTTTGTTTTTGATGTTATTTTTTTTATTTTGATGTAAGATTTTCACAATATTTTCTTAATTTTCGTTTACGCATATTTCAAGGTTTAATTTCTCTTATAGATTTTACAATTAAGAATTACTTGTAATGCGGAAATTTTATATATATCATTTTATTCACTAACACCGATAATGGCAGGATCGCCATGTAATGTTTAAAACACCGTTTTTTAGTTTATTTAAAAATTCTTTTATTTATTGAGAACAGCCGCTAGTGCGACTGTTCATTTTCGTTGTGCTTTTCTTAATAAATCTTAAAGCTAAACTTAACTAAATTCTTAGTGCTAGCATACAGTAAACAATTCGTGAGAAAATGCTGACATCGCAAGTTCACACGAATTGTTTATGTCTGGGAAGAAACTGCAGTGTGGACAAGATCAACAGGAATGTGTTGATATTAAGTTGCATACAAAAGGTATGGCAACTTCGACTAGTCAAACACACTACAACACTTTCAAAAAGCGGTGTGCAAAAATTCGGCACACATTTATAAGAAGCGGTGTGAAAAAATTCGACAAACTTTCAAAAAGCGGTGTGAAAAAATTCGACACACTTTCAAAAAGCGATGTGAAAAAATTCGACACACTTTCAAAAAGCGGTGTGAAAAAATTCGACACACTTTCAAAAAGCGGTGTGAAAAATTTCTACACACTTAAAAATAAGAGGTGTGAAAAATTTTGACACACTTTCAAAAAGCGGTGTGAAAAAATTCGACACACTTTCAAAAAGCGATGTGAAAAAATTCGACACACTTTCAAAAAGCGGTGTGAAAAAATTCGACACACTTTCAAAAAGCGGTGTGAAAAAATTCGATACACTTTCAAAAGGCGGTGTGAAAAAATTCGACACACTTAAAAAAAGCGGTGTGAAAAATGTTAACACACTTTCAGAAAGCGGTGTGAAAAAATTCGACACACTTTCAAAAAGCTGCGTGAAGAAATTCGACACACTTAAAAAAAGCGGTGTGAAAAAATTCGACACACTTTCCAAAAGCGGTGTGAAAAATTTTGACACACATTTATAAGAAGCGGTGTGAAAAAATTCGACACACTTTCAAGAAGCGGTGTGAAAAAATTCGACACACTTTCAAAAAGCGGTGTGAAAAGTTTTGACACACTTTCAAAAAGCGGTGTAAAAAATTTTGGCACACTTTCAAAAAGCGGTGTGAAAAAAGTCGACACACTTTCAAAAAGCGGTGTGAAAAATTTCTACACACTTTCAAAAAGCGGTGTGAAAAATTTTGACACACTTTCAAAAAGTGGTGTGAAAAAATTCGACAAACTTTCAAAAAGCGGTGTGAAAAAATTCGACACACTTTCAAAAAGCGGTGTGCAAAAATTCGGCACACATTTATAAGAAGCGGTGTGAAAAAATTCGACACACTTTCAAGAAGCGGTGTGAAAAAATTCGACACACTTTCAAAAAGCGGTGTGAAAAGTTTTGACACACTTTCAAAAAGTGGTGTGAAAAAATTCGACAAACATTCAAAAAGCGGTGTGAAAAATTTCTACACACTTTCAAAAAACCTGTGTGAAAAATTTTGACACACTTTCAAAAAGTGGTGTGAAAAAATTCGACAAACTTTCAAAAAGCGGTGTGAAGAAATTCGACACACTTTCAAAAAGCAGTGTGAAAAAATTGGACACACTTTCAAAAAGCGGTGTGAAAAAATTCGACACACTTTCAAAAAGCGGTGTGAAAAATTTTGACACACATTCAAAAAGCGGTGTGAAAAAATTCGACACACTTTCAAAAAGCGGTGTGAAAAAATTCGACACACTTTAAAAAAGCGATGTGAAAAAATTCGACACACATTTATAAGAAGGGGTGTGAAAAAATTCGACACACTTAAAAAAAGCGGTGTGAAAAATGTTGACACACTTTCAAAAAGCGGTGTGAAAAAATGCGACACACTTTCAAAAAGCTGCGTGAAAAAATTCGACACACTTAAAAAAAGCGGTGTGAAAAAATTCGACACACTTTCCAAAAGCGGTGTGAAAAATTTTGACACACATTCAAAAAGCGGTGTGAAAAAATTCGACACACTTTCAAAAAGCGATGTGAAAATATTCGATACACTTTCAAAAGGCGGTGTGAAAAAATTCGACACACTTAAAAAAAGCGGTGTGAAAAATTTTGACACACTTTCAAAAGGCGGTGTGAAAAATTTTGACACACATTCATAAGAAGCGGTGTGAAAAAATTCGACACACTTTCAAAAAGCGGTGTGAAAAATTTTGGCACACTTTCAAAAAGCGGTGTGAAAAAATTCGACACACTTAAAAAAAGCGGTGTGAAAAATTTTGACACACATTCAAAAAGCGGTGTGTAAATTCAACACACTTTTAAAAAGCGGTGTGAAAAAATTCGATACGCTTTCAAAATGCGGTGTGAAAAAATTCGACACACTTAAAAAAAGCGGTGTGAAAAATTTTGACACACTTTCAAAAGGAGGTGTGAAAAATTTTGACACACATTTATAAGAAGCGGTGTGAAAAAATTCGACACACATTTATAAGAAGCGGTGTGAAAAATTTTGACATACTTAAAAAAAGCGGTGTGAAAAATTTTGACACACATCCAAAAAGCGGTGTGAAAAAATTCTACACACTTTCAAAAAGCGGTGTGAAAAATTTCTACACGCTTAAAAAAAGCGGTGTGAAAAATTTTGACACACATTCAAAAAGCGGTGTGAAAAAATTCGACACACTTTCAAAAAGCGGTGTGAAAAATGTTGACACACTTTCAAAAAGCGGTGTGAAAAAATTCGACACACTTTCAAAAAGCTGCGTGAAAAAATTCGACACACTTAAAAAAAGCGGTGTGAAAAAATTCGACACACTTTCCAAAAGCGGTGTGAAAAAATTCGATACACTTTCAAAAGGCGGTGTGAAAAAATTCGACACACTTTCAAAAAGCTGCGTGAAAAAATTCGACACAATTAAAAAAGCGGTGTGAAAAAATTCGACACACATTCAAAAAGCGGTGTGAAAAAATTCGACACACTTTCAAAAAGCGGTGTGAAAAAATTCGACACACTTAAAAAAAGCGGTGTGAAAAATGTTGACACGCTTAAAAAAAGCGGTGTGAAAAAATTCGACACACTTTCAAAAAGCGGTGTGAAAAATTTCTACACGCTTAAAAAAAGCGGTGTGAAAAATTTTGACACACTTTCAAAAAGCGGTGTGAAAAAATTCGATACACTTTCGAAAGGCGGTGTGAAAAAATTCGACACACTTAAAAAAAGCGGTGTGAAAAATGTTAACACACTGTCAAAAAGCGGTGTGAAAAAATTCGACACACTTTCAAAAAGCTGCGTGAAAAAATTCGACACACTTAAAAAAAGCGGTGTGAAAAATTTTGACACACTTTCAAAAGGATGTGTGAAAAATTTTGACACACATTCATAAGAAGCGGTGTGAAAAAATTCGACACACTTTCAAAAAGCTGCGTGAAAAAATTCGACACACTTAAAAAAGCGGTGTGAAAAAATTCGACACACTTTCCAAAAGCGGTGTGAAAAATTTTGACACACATTCAAAAAGCGGTGTGAAAAAATTCGACACACTTTCAAAAAGCGGTGTGAAAAAATTCGATACACTTTCAAAAGGCGGTGTGAAAAAATTCGACACACTTTCAAAAAGCGGTGTGAAAAAATTCAACACACTTAAAAAAAGCGGTGTGAAAAATTTTGACACACATTTATAAGAAGCGGTGTGAAAAAATTCGACACACATTTATAAGAAGCGGTGTGAAAAATTTTGACACACTTAAAAAAAGCGGTGTGAAAAAATTCGACACACTTTCAAAAAGCGGTGTGAAAAAATTCGATACACTTTCAAAAGGCGGTGTGAAAAAATTCGACACACTTAAAAAAAGCGGTGTGAAAAATGTTAACACACTTTCAGAAAGCGGTGTGAAAAAATTCGACACACTTTCAAAAAGCTGCGTGAAAAAATTCGACACACTTAAAAAAAGCGGTGTGAAAAAATTCGACACACTTTCCAAAAGCGGTGTGAAAAATTTTGACACACATTTATAAGAAGCGGTGTGAAAAAATTCGACACACTTTCAAGAAGCGGTGTGAAAAAATTCGACACACTTTCAAAAAGCGGTGTGAAAAGTTTTGACACACTTTCAAATAGCGGTGTAAAAAATTTTGGCACACTTTCAAAAAGCGGTGTGAAAAAAGTCGACACACTTTCAAAAAGCGGTGTGAAAAATTTCTACACACTTTCAAAAAGCGGTGTGAAAAATTTTGACACACTTTCAAAAAGTGGTGTGAAAAAATTCGAAAACTTTCAAAAAGCGGTGTGAAAAAATTCGACACACTTTCAAAAAGCGGTGTGCAAAAATTCGGCACACATTTATAAGAAGCGGTGTGAAAAAATTCGACACACTTTCAAGAAGCGGTGTGAAAAAATTCGACACACTTTCAAAAAGCGGTGTGAAAAGTTTTGACACACTTTCAAAAAGTGGTGTGAAAAAATTCGACAAACATTCAAAAAGCGGTGTGAAAAATTTCTACACACTTTCAAAAAGCGGTGTGAAAAATTTTGACACACTTTCAAAAAGTGGTGTGAAAAAATTCGACAAACTTTCAAAAAGCGGTGTGAAGAAATTCGACACACTTTCAAAAAGCAGTGTGAAAAAATTGGACACACTTTCAAAAAGCTGCGTGAAAAAATTCGATACACTTTCAAAAGGCGGTGTGAAAAAATTCGACACACTTAAAAAAAGCGGTGTGAAAAATGTTAACACACTTTCAGAAAGCGGTGTGAAAAAATTCGACACACTTTCAAAAAGCTGCGTGAAAAAATTCGACACACTTAAAAAAAGCGGTGTGAAAAAATTCGACACACTTTCCAAAAGCGGTGTGAAAAATTTTGACACACATTTATAAGAAGCGGTGTGAAAAAATTCGACACACTTTCAAGAAGCGGTGTGAAAAAATTCGACACACTTTCAAAAAGCGGTGTGAAAAGTTTTGACACACTTTCAAATAGCGGTGTAAAAAATTTTGGCACACTTTCAAAAAGCGGTGTGAAAAAAGTCGACACACTTTCAAAAAGCGGTGTGAAAAATTTCTACACACTTTCAAAAAGCGGTGTGAAAAATTTTGACACACTTTCAAAAAGTGGTGTGAAAAAATTCGAAAACTTTCAAAAAGCGGTGTGAAAAAATTCGACACACTTTCAAAAAGCGGTGTGCAAAAATTCGGCACACATTTATAAGAAGCGGTGTGAAAAAATTCGACACACTTTCAAGAAGCGGTGTGAAAAAATTCGACACACTTTCAAAAAGCGGTGTGAAAAGTTTTGACACACTTTCAAAAAGTGGTGTGAAAAAATTCGACAAACATTCAAAAAGCGGTGTGAAAAATTTCTACACACTTTCAAAAAGCGGTGTGAAAAATTTTGACACACTTTCAAAAAGTGGTGTGAAAAAATTCGACAAACTTTCAAAAAGCGGTGTGAAGAAATTCGACACACTTTCAAAAAGCAGTGTGAAAAAATTGGACACACTTTCAAAAAGCGGTGTGAAAAAATTCGACACACTTTCAAAAAGCGGTGTGAAAAATTTTGACACACATTCAAAAAGCGGTGTGAAAAAATTCGAAAACTTTCAAAAAGCGGTGTGAAAAAATTCGACACACTTTCAAAAAGCGGTGTGCAAAAATTCGGCACACATTTATAAGAAGCGGTGTGAAAAAATTCGACACACTTTAAAAAAGCGATGTGAAAAAATTCGACACACATTTATAAGAAGGGGTGTGAAAAAATTCGACACACTTAAAAAAAGCGGTGTGAAAAATGTTGACACACTTTCAAAAAGCGGTGTGAAAAAATGCGACACACTTTCAAAAAGCTGCGTGAAAAAATTCGACACACTTAAAAAAAGCGGTGTGAAAAAATTCGACACACTTTCCAAAAGCGGTGTGAAAAATTTTGACACACATTCAAAAAGCGGTGTGAAAAAATTCGACACACTTTCAAAAAGCGATGTGAAAATATTCGATACACTTTCAAAAGGCGGTGTGAAAAAATTCGACACACTTAAAAAAAGCGGTGTGAAAAATTTTGACACACTTTCAAAAGGCGGTGTGAAAAATTTTGACACACATTCATAAGAAGCGGTGTGAAAAAATTCGACACACTTTCAAAAAGCGGTGTGAAAAATTTTGGCACACTTTCAAAAAGCGGTGTGAAAAAATTCGACACACTTAAAAAAAGCGGTGTGAAAAATTTTGACACACATTCAAAAAGCGGTGTGTAAATTCAACACACTTTTAAAAAGCGGTGTGAAAAAATTCGATACGCTTTCAAAATGCGGTGTGAAAAAATTCGACACACTTAAAAAAAGCGGTGTGAAAAATTTTGACACACTTTCAAAAGGAGGTGTGAAAAATTTTGACACACATTTATAAGAAGCGCTGTGAAAAAATTCGACACACATTTATAAGAAGCGGTGTGAAAAATTTTGACATACTTAAAAAAAGCGGTGTGAAAAATTTTGACACACATCCAAAAAGCGGTGTGAAAAAATTCTACACACTTTCAAAAAGCGGTGTGAAAAATTTCTACACGCTTAAAAAAAGCGGTGTGAAAAATTTTGACACACATTCAAAAAGCGGTGTGAAAAAATTCGACACACTTTCAAAAAGCGGTGTGAAAAATGTTGACACACTTTCAAAAAGCGGTGTGAAAAAATTCGACACACTTTCAAAAAGCTGCGTGAAAAAATTCGACACACTTAAAAAAAGCGGTGTGAAAAAATTCGACACACTTTCCAAAAGCGGTGTGAAAAAATTCGATACACTTTCAAAAGGCGGTGTGAAAAAATTCGACACACTTTCAAAAAGCTGCGTGAAAAAATTCGACACAATTAAAAAAGCGGTGTGAAAAAATTCGACACACATTCAAAAAGCGGTGTGAAAAAATTCGACACACTTTCAAAAAGCGGTGTGAAAAAATTCGACACACTTAAAAAAAGCGGTGTGAAAAATGTTGACACGCTTAAAAAAAGCGGTGTGAAAAAATTCGACACACTTTCAAAAAGCGGTGTGAAAAATTTCTACACGCTTAAAAAAAGCGGTGTGAAAAATTTTGACACACTTTCAAAAAGCGGTGTGAAAAAATTCGATACACTTTCGAAAGGCGGTGTGAAAAAATTCGACACACTTAAAAAAAGCGGTGTGAAAAATGTTAACACACTGTCAAAAAGCGGTGTGAAAAAATTCGACACACTTTCAAAAAGCTGCGTGAAAAAATTCGACACACTTAAAAAAAGCGGTGTGAAAAATTTTGACACACTTTCAAAAGGATGTGTGAAAAATTTTGACACACATTCATAAGAAGCGGTGTGAAAAAATTCGACACACTTTCAAAAAGCTGCGTGAAAAAATTCGACACACTTAAAAAAAGCGGTGTGAAAAAATTCGACACACTTTCCAAAAGCGGTGTGAAAAATTTTGACACACATTCAAAAAGCGGTGTGAAAAAATTCGACACACTTTCAAAAAGCGGTGTGAAAAAATTCGATACACTTTCAAAAGGCGGTGTGAAAAAATTCGACACACTTTCAAAAAGCGGTGTGAAAAAATTCAACACACTTAAAAAAAGCGGTGTGAAAAATTTTGACACACTTTCAAAAAGCGGTGTGAAAAATTTTGACACACATTTATAAGAAGCGGTGTGAAAAAATTCGACACACATTTATAAGAAGCGGTGTGAAAAATTTTGACACACTTAAAAAAAGCGGTGTGAAAAAATTCGACACACTTTCAAAAAGCTGCGTGAAAATATTTGACACACTTAAAAAAAGCGGTGTGAAAAAATTCGACACACTTTCCAAAAGCGGTGTGAAAAATTTTGACACACATTCAAAAAGCGGTGTGAAAAAATTCGACACACTTTCAAAAAGCGGTGTGAAAAAATTCGACACACTTTCAAAAAGCTGCGTGAAAAAATTAGACACAATTAAAAAAAGCGGTGTGAAAAAATTCGACACACTTTCCAAAAGCGGTGTGAAAAATTTTGACACACATTCAAAAAGCGGTGTGGAAAAATTCGACACACTTTCAAAAAGCGGTGTGAAAAAATTCGATACACTTTCAAAAGGCGGTGTGGAAAAATTCGACACACTTAAAAAAGCGGTGTGAAAACTTTTGACACACTTTCAAAAGGCAGTCTGAAAAATTTTGACACACATTCATAAGAAGCGGTGTGAAAAATTTTGACACGCTTTCAAAAAGCGGTGTGAAAAAATTCAACACACTTTCAAAAAGCTGCGTGAAAAAATTCGACACACTTAAAAAAAGCGGTGTGAAAAAATTCGACACACTTTCCAAAAGCGGTGTGAAAAATTTTGACACACTTTCAAAAGGCGGTGTGAAAAATTTTGACACACATTTATAAGAAGCGGTGTGAAAAATTCGACACACTTTCAAAAAGCGGTGTGAAAAAATTCGATACACTTTCAAAAGGCGGTGTGGAAAAATTCGACACACTTAAAAAAGCGGTGTGAAAAATTTTGACACACTTTCAAAAGGCAGTCTGAAAAATTTTGACACACATTCATAAGAAGCGGTGTGAAAAATTTTGACACGCTTTCAAAAAGCGGTGTGAAAAAATTCGACACACTTTCAAAAAGCTGCGTGAAAAAATTCGACACACTTAAAAAAAAGCGGTGTGAAAAAATTCGACACACTTTCCAAAAGCGGTGTGAAAAATTTTGACACACTTTCAAAAGGCGGTGTGAAAAATTTTGACACACATTTATAAGAAGCGGTGTGAAAAAATTCGACACACATTTATAAGAAGCGGTGTGAAAAATTTTGACACACTTTAAGAAAGCGGTGTGAAAAATTATGACATACTTTCAAAAAGCGGTGTGAAAAAATTCGACACACTTTCAAAAAGCGGTGTGAAAAAATTCGACACATTTTCAAAAAGCGGTGTGAAAAAATCCGACACACTTTCAAAAAGCGGTGTGAAAATATTCGACACACTTAAAAAAAGCGGTGTGAAAAATTTTGACGCACTTTCAAAAAGCGGTGTGAAAAATTTTGACACTTTCAAAAAGCGGTGTGAAAAAATTCGACAAACTTTCAAAAAGCGGTGCGAAAAAATTCGACACACTTTCAAAAAGCGGTGTGAAACATTTTGACACTCTTTCAAAAAGCGGTGTGAAGAAATTCGACACACATTCAAAAAGCGGTGTGAAAAAATTCGACACACTTTCAAAAAGCGGTGTGAAAAAATTCGACACACTTAAACAAGCGTTGTGAAAAATGTTGACACGCTTAAAAAAAGCGGTGTGAAAAAATTCGACACACTTTCAAAAAGCGGTGTGAAAAATTTCTACACGCTTAAAAAAGCGGTGTGAAAAATTTTGACACACATTCAAAAAGCGGTGTGAAAAAATTCGGCACACTTTCAAAAAGCGGTGTGAAAAAATTCGATACACTTTCGAAAGGCGGTGTGAAAAAATTCGACACACTTAAAAAAAGCGGTGTGAAAAATGTTAACACACTTTCAAAAAGCGGTGTGAAAAAATTCGACACACTTTCAAAAAGCTGCGTGAAAAAATTCGACACACTTAAAAAAAGCGGTGTGAAAAATTTTGACACACTTTCAAAAGGCGGTGTGAAAAATTTTGACACACATTCATAAGAAGCGGTGTGAAAAAATTCGACACACTTTCAAAAAGCGGTGTGAAAAATTTTGGCACACTTTCAAAAATCGGTGTGAAAAAATTCGACACACTTAAAAAAAGCGGTGTGAAGAATTTTGACACACTTTCCAAAAGCGGTGTGAAAAATTTTGACACACATTCAAAAAGCGGTGTGAAAAAATTCAACACACTTTCAAAAAGCGGTGTGAAAAAATTCGATACACTTTCAAAATGCGGTGTGAAAAAATTCGACACACTTAAAAAAAGCGGTGTGAAAAAATTCGACACACTTAAAAAAAGCGGTGTGAAAAATTTTGACACACATTTATAAGAAGCGGTGTGAAAAATTTTGACACACATTCATAAGAAGCGGTGTGAAAAAATTCGACACACTTTCAAAAAGCGGTGTGAAAAAATTCGACACACTTAAAAAAAGCGGTGTGAAAAATTTTGACACACTTTCCAAAAGCGGTGTGAAAAATTTTGACACACATTCAAAAAGCGGTGTGAAAAAATTCGACACACTTTCAAAAAGCGGTGTGAAAAAATTCGATACACTTTCAAAAGGCGGTGTGAAAAAATTCGACACACTTAAAAAAGCGGTGCGAAAAATTTTGACACACTTTCAAAAGGCGGTGTGAAAAATTTTGACACACTTTCAAAAGGCGGTGTGGAAAAATTCGACACACTTAAAAAAAGCGGTGTGAAAAATTTTGACACACTTTCAAAAGGCAGTCTGAAAAATTTTGACACACATTCATAAGAAGCGGTGTGAAAAATTTTGACACGCTTTCAAAAAGCGGTGTGAAAAAATTCGACACACTTTCAAAAAGCTGCGTGAAAAAATTCGACACACTTAAAAAAAGCGGTGTGAAAAAATTCGACACACTTTCCAAAAGCGGTGTGAAAAATTTTGACACACATTCAAAAAGCGGTGTGAAAAAATTCGACATACTTTCAAAAAGCGGTGTGAAAAAATTCGATACACTTTCAAAAGGCGGTGTGAAAAAATTCGACACACTTTCGAAAAGCGGTGTGAAAAAATTCAACACACTTAAAAAAAGCGGTGTGAAAAATTTTGACACACTTTCAAAAGGCGGTGTGAAAAATTTTGACACACATTTATAAGAAGCGGTGTGAAAAAATTCAACACACATTTATAAGAAGCGGTGTGAAAAATTTTGACACACTTTAAGAAAGCGGTGTGAAAAATTATGACATACTTTCAAAAAGCGGTGTGAAAAAATTCGGATCACTTTCAAAAAGCGGTGTGAAAAAATTCGACACATTTTCAAAAAGCGGTGTGAAAAAATCCGACACTTTCAAAAAGCGGTGTGAAAAAATTCGACACACTTAAAAAAAGCGGTGTGAAAAATTTTGACGCACTTTCAAAAAGCGGTGTGAAAAATTTTGACACTTTCAAAAAGCGGTGTGAAAAAATTCGACAAACTTTCAAAAAGCGGTGCGAAAAAATTCGACACACTTTCAAAAAGCGGTGTGAAACATTTTGACACTCTTTCAAAAAGCGGTGTGAAAAAATTCGACACACTTTCAAAAAGCGGTGTGAAAAATTTTGACACACATTTATAAGAAGCGGTGTGAAATGTAATAAAAGAAAACCCAACCGTTTATCTCCATGTTCAAATAACAACTTCTTATTTCTTATCCTACTTTTCTTATTTCTTATCCTACTTTTCTTATACTACGCTTATTATCCTATTTATACTACTAATTAATGGTTGTACCAAAAGGGCACACATCAGTGATGGTACATTACATTATTTACTATTTACACATCAGTGATGGTACATTACATTATTTACTATTTTATACATTATTTACTATGTTATACATTATTTACTATTTATACCATTACACCTCCCTTTTTCTCTTAAAAAAAGAATTTATATAACAGTATTTATAAAAAAAAATTTTTTTTTCAATATTCTAGTATTATACAATATTAAACCTATAATGCTTAATGCTAGCAATTCATATATCAACAATTCATATATAACAATTCATATATCATTTATATCCAATTCAAAAACATTAATTTTTTTATTTTTTTCATTTGAGTCTGTGATACATGATAAAACAAAACAATGAACTAATCAAGTTAACCAGACTTTTTTTTTGCTTTATGGGAGTGTATATTCAAATGTATTTCAATTACTCTTATCTTTTACTGTGCTCTCAGTATTTGTATATTTTGTTATATGTACATTAAATTTCAATTCTAAATATTATTTTCTTCGTATTTTCTAGTATTTTAGGTTTTTCTTTTCCTTTTCTATTAATAACTTCATAAAATATATATATACCTCTTTCATTTCTTTATTTTCTTAATCTGTTCTTATGGACAACCTTCTCTTGTCTTGTTCTCTCGTCAAATATTATTGCATTGACTCCTTCCAACCCTTTAACAATGAAGGGTCCATCATAAATATTGCTATGTTTGTCATACGGTTGTTTCTGTAAATAGACCGTGTCATTCACCTGTAATCGGATTGGTTTCGCAAATCTGTCATAAAATGCCTTATTTCGCTGTTTATGCCTGTCTATTAGTTGTCTAGCTAATATATTCGTTTTCTGTAGCCTATATTTCACTTCCTTGCTGTAATTCTGTATATTATAAACAGGATCTAAATTTCTCATTGTCTCATTGGGCATGGTAGCATTTCTGCCGAATACTAACTCAAAGGGTGTACACTTGTTTTCAAAAACTGAGTTTGGCGTGGTATTATGGTAGAATGTAAAATACTTAATGTAAGTGTCCCAATCATTCCTGTTCTCACCCACATATGCCCTAATGTACTCATTAAAAACTCGGTGATTGCGTTCCACTGTGCCTACCGTCTGGTGGTGATAACTCGTAGAAAATTTTAAGTCAATATCTAAAAATTTACAAAGTTCAGTCAGGACCTCATTTTTAAACTCAGTTCCTGAATCTGATTTTATAGTCTGCATCCTCCCATATAAAACTCTCAAAAATCGCTTTGGCCACAGTGGGAGCCGATTTGTCTGGTATATGAATCGAAACTAAATATTTTGTCAGATCGCATATCAGTGTCAACGCATACTTATTTCCATGAACTGATTGGGGTAACGCACCTATTGTATCCATAACTATGATGTCAAAAGCTTTAACGGGAGTAGGTGTAAGAACTAATTCCTCTATGTTGGGTGGTCTGGCCTTGTTTAGCCTGCACTGTGGACAATTCTTTACAAATCTCGCTATATCCCTAGTCATCCTTTTCCAATAATATTTAGTTCTCAGTTTAGCGTACAACTTTTTCTGTCCGCAGTGTCCTCCTAACAACGCATCATTATGGTAAATCTGCATCAATTTTTGTTTCTCATCCTCATTTCCTATTATAGCTATCGGTTCAGTAAGAATCAGTTCCAAAGTTTCCAGTGTTCTATTACCCTGTTCTCTCAAGTCCTGAATTTTAAAAATTCTAAAAAATGAATCGTCTTTCCTCCATTCTGCTCTGTAAATTTTGCATTTGTTAGCCTCCTTTTGCAGCTTCGAAAGCAAACAGTCTAATCCAACCGTTTCGTTAACAAATTCAAAATCCACATTTAGACGCATAATAAATTGGAAGGTCATTCCCATTGAAGTTTTGACTCAAAATGGCTCCACATCCATATTTGGATGCGTCAACTGTTATTACAAAAGGTTTTGCTAGATCCGGATATTGTAAAATTCTAGGACTCACTAATGCAAGTCTCAACTTGTCAAAGGACTCGACATTTCTCATTCCATGTATACTCTACGTTTTTCCTTGTCAGTTTATTGAGAGGGGTTGCCATTACAGTGAAATTTGGAATGAAGCGACTGTAATAATTTGCGAAGCAACAAATCTTCTAACCGAGTCCTTGTCAACCGGGGTAGGATAATTTTGTATGGCCTCAATCTTCCTATCGTCCGGCAGAAGACCCCTTGCCGTACATTATTGGCCCAGAAAAGTAACCTCGGATCGAAAAAATTCGCATTTATATGGATTTATTCTCAAATTATGGGATCTCATTATATCAAAAACTTCCTTCAAGTTTCTCAAATGGTGGTTTTTACTACAACCCGTGATAATGACATCGTCAATATAGAGGAATGCCTTGTTAGGTTCCAGACCAGAAAATGCAATCGACATCATTCTTGAGAAGGAGTTTGGTGGAACACTCAAACCAAATGGGAGAACTTTCCATCTAAAGGATCCTTTGTGAGTACTGAATGCCGTTATGTCACGTGAATCGGGATGTATTGGGACTTGGTGAAAACCGGAAAATAAATCAATAACTGAAAAATGTTTTGATCGACCTAAATTGTCCAATATGTCGTCGATCCGTGGCAAGGGAAATTTGTCCGCAATCAGCTTCCTGTTCACTGCTCGGTAATCCACACATATCCTGTAAGCTTTTTGGTTATCTCTACTCTTTTTAGGGACTAGGATCAATGGGCTGTTAAAATTCGAACTACTGGGTTCAATTAGGTCGTTATCCAGCAAATTTTGGACCTGCCTATTTATTTCATCCTTTTGAGTATGTGGAAGTCTATAATTTATCACATATACGGGAGACGAATCGACCATTCTGAATTTCTGCTCATAAAAGTTGTTAACGGACATCTTGTCGCCGTTAAGAGCGAAAATGTCAGCGTAAGATAAGCAAATGGCATTAAATCATTCTGAACGTCATGTGGCATCTGGTCAACAAGTATAGCCCTCAGTTTCTCGATAAGTTCCTTGTCTATGTCATTGTGATTCACTGAATATACATCAAAATGTCGAAGTTTTTCGAGTTTAATTCGATCATTTTTGACACATTTCACCTGATCAGTCGTGTTAACTATACGCAAAATAGGGTTGTCCGAATCTATAATCCCTTTTCCGATAAAGACTCCGTCAGATATTTCCTGGCAATCCACAAACATGGGTTCCTTAATGTCATGCAAATTGAACATTCTGTAAACCTCACACCTGGGTGGAATTATGCAAGTAAAGTTCTTTGGACCTTGAAGTATTGGAATTTTAAGCCGCGCCTCTCTAACAAAAATTGTAATGTCCATATTCTCATAGTCTATCTTACATTTGTTGTCCCTGAGAAAATCCTTTCCCAGTATGCCATCGGATGGTATATTGAAATCGTTACTGACAACATGAAGAACAATGGGAATCATGAAATTAGAAACAATTAAATTGGTACAAATTGTGCCCAATGTGGGAACCGTCTCGGAGGCGACTCCAGTTATGTTGATAATATTATTCCGGTTGAAAATCACTTCAGGGTTTAAACAAGATATTTTGATCAGCGATATGTCAGCCTGAGTGTCTACAAGAAAGCTAGATGGTCCTTTAGTATCAGTGCAATTTTATTTTATGAAGTCTGTGTAATTAAGATTGAGACAATAAACGGCTCTTAATTCCGATTCTCCTCCTCCCTCAACAGTATCTGTTGAGGGGCCTCTGAGTTTAAAGTCCTCACTGAGGCGTTACGTCCATTTCCTCGACCCCTATTTGGTCTGCTATATCTGGTCCGATTATTATGATTACCCGTAGGATTACCCTACTTCCATATGAAACATTAATATTGGACCTATTCCCGTACCTATTATTGTTGCGGCGTTAAAATGTATCATTTCGTGGATCTCGGTGTTGAAAACTATTCCGGTGTTCAAAACTGTTTCTATGTTCAAAGTTATTCCTATTATATCTCATAGAGAAGACATGTGCCTGCCCACTAGTACTAAATTCCTCCAAAATTAATTTTGCTACAACATCTTTAGGTTCCTTAAAAGTGCTTGACTCCAATATAGCATTTACCATATCCGACCTTGCGTTGCTACTACATACACTAACCGTTTGTTCTATACTCATTTCGTGTGCTTTTTCCCTGGTAATACCCTCCATGACTAGTGATCTCTCCAAGGAATCCGCTAAATCTTCTACATTCTTCGCGAAATCGGCATAATTATTGTCCTTAATACTTAAGGCTGTAATCCTTCCAGCCACCACCTTTAAACTATCAGGCCGAATTCTATTTCTCAATGCTTCCTTGATCTGACTAATACTAGTGACTTCATCAGGTAACACTTCCCTGGCTTTCCCGTCCAATTTAGATTTTATAAATGAGATGAAACAACCTTCCAAGTTATCGGACATAATTTCCGTCACTAAATTTACTTTGTCAATAAAGGAATTCAATGTAAGTGGATCCCCACCATAATTTTCGCGAATAATATTCGAACACATAGAAATAAATTTAGTTCTTTCCTCTATTGACGCCATTTTCAATCTCCTAACTTCTCTAGTCTCCTCAACTATCTGTCCCAGATTTAAATTTCCCTTAACTTCTACCTCGGTATCCGAATCACTCCTATTTGCCTCTGTATCGAACACAGAATCTATCAATATTTTCCTATCTACTCTATCAAACAGATTGTCGCCGAATGGGACTTTGATTTTACAATCCAATTTATAAAAACATTTAAATAAAATTTCCCTACAATGTGTGATTTTACCATATATTTCCCTCTGCAAAGCTGGCTGTATTCGGTCGAAAAATTGTTCTGTATAGGCTAAAATATTATTAAAAGATTCCACCAACAAATCTATATATTCCTTCCTTTTACCTTCGTTACTAGGTATCGGTCTATTCTGAATGATTCTCTTTTTCACGGTGTTAAACTTGGACAATAATCCCCTAAAATTATCGCTGTCAAATTGACCCGAAGACATTTACTAAGCCCATGCAATAATATTTGATTAGAACAAGTATATATATTTTATGAAATCCAAACTGATTAATTTTTATATTTATATAAATTTAGTATATGTAGTTAATAATGATTTTTGTTTTTCTGTTTCTATTTTTTTTTCTTTTCTTCTTTTTAATATAATATTCAGGAATTTTCTTCTTTTTTCTTTTCTTTTTTTTTTGTAATGTAATATATAGTAATATAATAGTAGTATTAGATAATATCTAGTAATATTTGATTAAATTGTAGTATTATTGTATATATATTATACTAAATTAGTAATATAATATAGTAATATAACAGTAGTATTAGATAATATCTAGTAATATTTGATTAAATTGTAGTAATATTGTATATATATTATAATAAATTTATTTATTTACGTAAATTAAGTAAAAGTATATATTTGGATCTTTATCTTTTTTTTTAGTATATGTTTTGAGAAAAAAATGTTTGCTGGGATACAGTGTTGATTTCTTTGTACATCACCTTCTATGTTGATTGTTTTTGTTGTCTTCTTCCGAGCCAGTTGCTTGTTGTATTATTGTTGTAATGTTGTTGTAATGTTGATCTTTCCGTTGTCTATTGATTGTTGGTTTTATTTCTGTTATTTTGATGTTTTTTTTATTGTTTTTCAGTTTCTTATTCTTTTTTCTCTACTTCATTTTACTTATTTCTTAGCACATTGTTTTTTTCATTTGTTTGGATGTCTTGTTTGTATATTGTGCCAGTGGTTTATTGTTGTAATTTTTTTCAGTTGTTTTATTTGTAGGTTTTCAGTTGTTTTAAATTCAATTTTTGTTTCAATAGTTATCATTTTTATTTAATAATATCATAGTTTTCCTTTTTTTTCGTTAGTTTGCAAGAATATTTTCTTCAGATAGGATTCTTTGCTCATTTGTTAGGTTAGTTTGGATTTTTTTTTTTGAAATTTTTTAATTTTTGTTTTTTTTCAATATTTTTGAAATAATGTTTTTTGTTTTTATTTTTTTTATATGGTTGCTGCCGTTATTATTGTTGTAGTATTGTTTGGTTCTGTGTATGCTTTGGTTGTTGCTTTTATTGTTTTTGTGTTATTGGATGTTTAATTTTTGTTTGTTTGAAAGGACGATCTATTTTGTTGTATACTGTACTGTTTTTCAAAATGTAATGGCATATTTTTCTACCGTTGTGCTGTTTTCGAAGTCTATTTTGCCAATTTCATTTAATCACCCCTATTCTGCATTTCGATTACGTCTCGGCATTCAGTTCCGTTACGATCGAAAATTGGTATTCTGCAGAAAAACGGAATCGAAAAAACAAGAAGAAGATAACAATGTTCACAAAATCAATTGTATCAATGTGGAATGTGGAAATGAAACAGCAGAATAAGCAAGTCTGTTATCATTTTCATAAACAAATGTCAAATTTAATAAAACAAGTTCTATGTATAATAAAGTAAATTGTTTATAAATTTAATAAAAGAAAAATATTGAATTAAAATAAAAAAAGAAAAAAGTAAAAATAAGTTTTGCATAAATATATAAGTGTGTATAATCTAGTGAAGCTGAAATTAACTAAAAAAGTAGAAAATAAAAGTGTTGTGGTTAAATATGTAAAGACAAAACGTTAATAAAAATTGTTTGTAAAGAAATAATTTAGTGAGTTGCATTTTTATTTAAAATTTAAGGAGAAATGGAGTCTATTGCAGCTGTATGATTGTTGGAAGAGGAGAACAACGACAGAAATACAGACACAAGTCTCGAAAAGCGTAGCATCAGAGACAACTGCAATCCACGCCTAATACATTAAGGACTTCTGTAACCTACTCCCAGAAAGCTGTTACTTCTTCCTTTGAACGCTGGTGATACCCAACAATTATATTATATTATATTATATTATATTATAATATATTATATTATATTATATTATATTATATTATATTATATTATATTATATTATATTATATTATATTATATTATATTATATTATATTATATTATATTATATTATATTATATTATATTATATTATATATATTATATTAATATAATATTATATTATATTATATTATATTATATAATATTATATTATATTATATTATAATATATTATATTATATTATATTATATTATATTATATTATATAATATTATATTATATTATTTTATATTATATTATATTATATTATATTATATTATATTATATTATATTATATTATATTATATTATATTATATTATATTATATTATATTATAATATATTATATTATATTATATTATATTATATGTGAAAAATTTTGACACACTTTCAAAAAGCGGTGTGAAGGACTCTTACTATTATATTTTCTTAGATATAATAATCTAATATTTCTTATATTGGAGGTGACACGCCCACTATATCATACAAAATTTGAGGACTCTAGCTGTTACAGTTAATGCGATATGCGACATTAAATACTTATTAGATATGTGGGCGTGGCACCTCACCTACTTGAAATTTTAAAATAAAAAGTTCCTTATAGTTCCATCCAGACATACAGGAAGGTAGTGTTAATATTTTAAGAAAATCGGTCCAGCCGTTTAGCCGTCTATAGACTTCAAACAAACCCACCAACAAATAAACACCCATCCATATTTGTAAATATACATAGATGTAAAATTCATAAAAAAAATTACATATGTGACGTATGAGTGATATCCAATTAAATTAAGTTTAATACGGCAAAAAATCATATATTATATTATATTATATTATCGAACGTCCCCGGCCACACACTAACCCACCCTCACCCGACCGCGGAGGGCTCGTCCCCATATCGTTGGGACACGTACACACCACAGTCCGGACTGTAGCGGGTAAGGGAAAAGTAATGGCAACAAGAACATAAATCAGCTACTGAACTTAATCACAAGCTGAATAAACTAACAATTAACAGGAACTACCTATAACAAGAACGAAAATACATCCTTATATAACAATTTACAGATTAATGTCAGCATATAAGCTATGTTTTATATTACAAACACTACAATTAAAATCAATAAAATCATAATATAAATTAAAATCATTACATAATCTACGAAAAGGAAAATTACATCCATAATTCGTTCTATAGAAATCTGGAGAAAGAGGGCGATAGTGCCGTGAAAATCTTGCAGGAATACTGAAATTCAGGTTACAAAGCAAAAACTCAGAATCGATATCACCTTTAACCAGATTAAAAACAAAACAAACACCTAAAACAGTTCTTCTACGTTCCAAAGTTGGAAGTTTAATCAAACCTAATCTGGCCTCATATGACGGAAACCCATTGGCATAATCCCATCCTAAGCCACGTAAACAGAATAATAAAAACTGCCTCTGCACAGACTCTGTTGAATGACTATGACAACGGTAGTATGGATTCCAAACAATAGACGCATACTCCAAAATAGGTCTAACAAGTGAAATGTATAGCAGTCTAGTTATATAAGGATCAATGAATTCCCTAGCACATCTTTTCACAAAACCTAGAACAGCCCGAGCCTTGCCAGTCATCATACTAATATGATCAACAAAAGACAGTTTCATATCCAATAGTACTCCCAAATCAAGAAATGTAGTCACAGTTTCCAAAGGGCAAGAATTAATTACATAAGTGGGCGAAATCACGCCCCCGCGAGCGAAAACCATGCATTTACATTTTTTCAAGTTAAGATCCATTAAATTAACTCTGCACTAAGTTTCAAACAAATCAATATTCCGCTGAAGAACAGCCTGACCGTGATTATCATCAAAAGTATAAAATAATTTAACGTCATCAGCATACATTAGAATATTACAATCAGAAATAGAACAAGGAAGATCATTAAGAAACAATAAAAACAGTAAAGGACCCAAATGGCTACCCTGCGGAACACCAGAAGTAACATATACAGTCTTATACAATACATTCCTAAACAATACCCTCTGAGTCCTAAGGGAGAGGTAGGAGTCTAGCCAACGCTGAATAATATCGGGAATACTGATTAATGACAGTTTAAGAAGCAAAATACTATGGTCAACCCTATCAAAAACCTTGCTGAAATCAGTATAAATCACATCAGTCCGAGCGCCTGCAAACACGTGTAGTAAATTCAAGAAGATTAGTGACAGTCGACCTACTTTTTAAAAAACCATGCTGGAAAGGGGATATTAAAGATTTCGTATTAAAAAAGAGATAATCCGTCACGAGTTTCTCCATCAACTTGGGAATAGCACTGAGTTTGGCAATACCCCTGTAATTGGAAATATTGGACTTATTACCCGATTTATACAAAGGAATTATAAACGAAATCTTCCAAATAGATGGAAAATGACCAGCCCTCAGAAGCCCATTGAATATAAAGGTCAAAGGACCACTCAAGACAACAGCGCACTTTCTCAAAATACAGGCCGGTACCCCGTCAGGGCCAGGCAAGTATGTAAGTTTCAGTCCAGACAAAGACTCAAGAACAGACTCCTCATCAAATGAATATATATTAGAAATAGAGACACTTCCCACTGAATAAGGATACGAAAAGCTGCTGCCCTGATCATGGCCCAAGTCCAACTGCCTATAAGTAGACTGAAAAAAGTCAGCAAACATATTCGAAATATCAGAGTAACTAGAGGATGATACGCCACCGTAAAACATCTCAGAGGGAAACAAAGATGATTTACATTTAGCTCGAACGAAGTCGTAAAACGACTTAGGATCACTAGCGAAGTTCGACCTGACTCTAGTCAAATATTCCTCATAACAATAATGATTCATTCTACGATAATCCGCACGCGCCCTAGAGTAAAGAGCATAATCAATATCAGTACCCGATCTAACAAACTTTTTAAATAACCTCGATTTTCTGTTCCTCAACTTTGACAATCTAGCCGAATTCCACGGAGGACCAGAACGCTCCAAACGACTATTTACAAACGGAACACACTCCCTAAAACATTTAAATAATACCTCATAAAAACCATCTAAGATCCTATCAAGTGAAAAAGAGTCATATGGTGGTGAAATAAGTACAGATCTACAGAGGATAGTAGTGTATTCAAACGGCTAAAATCCGTACGATGGAAATTAAAACGCCCGTTTACACAAAATGAGCGATCAATTACAGGAGGTAAACAAAGATCAACTTCGATAGAAAGTAACAAAGTAGGATGATAACCATCCTCAGGAATAGATATAGGATCAATGCGAAATAAAGAAGAAATACTTGGATCCTCTAAAAATACAAGATCCAAAATTCTACCCATTGAATTCAATACACCGTTAACCTGGAAAAGACCTAGATCACACATTGCGGACAGAATTTCATCATAGAATGGAACTGAAGAACATGGCACCAATGAGCCAGTCTCAGGTGAAAAATTCCAAGATGTATGCGGAAGATTAAAATCACCAAGAACCACTATAATTCCCTCTTGCCCCATTAATTCAATTACTCCAGAAATCAAATCGAAGTGAGCCCTATAGATATGAATGTCAGAACAGGGAGGAATATACGAGCAGGTAATGTATATAGACTTTCCACGGTCATAGACCTTAACGCAAATGAACTCAATGTCCCCAGAAGGACACAAGTCAATCAATTCGGAGGTATATTTAGAGCAAATGGAAATAAGAACACCACCACCATTTCTAGACTTCCTATCCCGTCTATAAATGTTAAAATTACTAGACATAAACTCAGAATCAAAAATATTGCAATTCAGCCAAGTCTCAGTAAAAGCAATTCCATCAAATTCAAAATCAAAGCTACTATTATAAAGTGAAGAAAGTTTAGACCTAAGTCCGCGAACATTTTGATAAGCAATTTTGAAATTATAAGACGATTTCGAAGTTAGTTTTTTCAGAAATAGGACCAGGCAAATTAACACCATTCATACGATGGCCCAGCCTGAATACGAATTCTCGTACCAATACACCCTGTGGCCAAAACGCTGGATTAACAATTTCACCAAATCTTTCATCGGGAACATATAATTTAAACGAAGAAATACTGCTATCCAAAGATGGCCTCATCTTATAGCAACCAAACTCAAAAGGTTCCCCAATCTTCGATTTAACGAAACATTTTATATCGTCGACTGAAGTATTACACGAAAGACGGGACACAAAAATAGTTTTCTTAGGTTTAACTACAACCAAATCCCTTGGAGCAGAAGTAACCAAACTAGCGGACACTACACCTGAATGCGACACAGAAGACGGTTTGGAAGATGCTTGAGAAGTGACATCATCCAGAGGCAAAGGTGAAGGAGAGAGTAAATTTTGGACTCATTTCAACCAAATTTGCAGACTTCGCTAAGGAACTGCTAGCTGACTTATCAGCAGTAGGTGGACAAATGTCCACAATAGGAGTAACATTGGACAATTCATTGATTGTCGCAGTTTCCCCTGGAACAGAAACCTGCGCCACATGCCCAGGAGCCCCAGATTATAGATGGTCAGGAACATTTTCCGATTCAAGCAATTTATCCAACAGGCCATACCTTGAAAACAATTGCTCAAATCGCCGAAATTTGGCAGAAAGAGACGCAAACTCAGCGTGCATCTCAGCAAACTCACGACAAGTTCCTACAAAAAACTTATAAAACTGGACGTCCACCACCTTACACTTAGAACAGCACCAACACAGACCCAATGAACCATCCATCAATTGGTCCGTGGTGCGAGGAAGCAAATCTATACATTTGATGTGAAACAAATTGTCGCACAACCAGCAAGAAATCTGGCGTTCACCCTCTTTCTTCACAATACACTTCGATGCCATACAATTGTTCATTTTAACAATTAAAATAACTAAATAGACGAACAGATAAAAGTATTTATATAAAAAAAGAAAATAAAAGAACAAATATATATCCAATATGTAAAAACAAAAAAAAAAACAAAAATAATAATAAATAAGCAAGAATTCACAAGCAAAACAGTATACACAAAACAGTAACAAAATAAAAAGAAAAAGTAAAAAAGGAATACTGATAGAAAGAAAATAAAAAAAAAAAACTGTAACAAGCTTACAAAA